>JALAZF010000042.1:0-2908750 GCA_022829125.1 Lathyrus tuberosus | reverse complement strand
ATGAAACACAAGTTTCTATTTTACACAAGTTGACTCTTGAGCTACCTTTCACACATTTTCCATTTTACACAATTTACAGCGTGACAAAAATGAAACACGTAATCAAATGAAACGTTACACTTGACGTGCCACATCATCCTCCATTAGTGTAAACTAACGGGAGAGACTAGAGTTAGGGACGGAAAACTTTCAGAGGACCAATGTTTGAAGGAATTTTTTTGAGGGACTAAACTTGAAAGTTGGAATATTTGTAGGAACTAAAAACTTATTTAACTTTTAAATTTATATCAGCTCCACCACTTATTAGAACAAGTTGTGAACCATGAGTTAGTTTACTCCATGATTATCAATTAAAACCAACGAATTAGATTGTTTTTTAGAAAGAAAAGAAACATGGCGTGTATAGGTTTTTTATCTCGATTTTTCGTTCCACGAGATGAAATCGTAATAGTGCAAATTGTTTCCAATTTATTAGAATTTATAGTTCAACATAAACACTTGTGTAAGTATCTATGGATTGACAGCAAATATTTGTTTCATACACATTAAACAAATGTTTCAGTGAGAAACACAAATATATCTTTGTGGATTAACAAACTGATTCTTAGAAGCAGCTAATTCAATCCTTTCCCATCTCCTTTTCCTCTTCATATCTTCTTGATGTGCCACTGACTCTTTAACCTTCATCTCCATTTGAGCCTTTGCATACAAATCAGGATCAATATCTTCCACAACCACCTTCACACTTTCTGTTAACTGCCTTACGCTCTTGCTCCAATGTAACTTCAGATTCTTTTCCACACCTTCTACTATCACTGGAAGTACTTCAACTGTTCCCGTTGTTGCCATCTTGTAGAACTGCTCATTGTTCCATACATACAGTGCCCTCTCAGCTACCTGAAATCACATTTGTTTGCATCATAAACAAATTTCACTGCTTTCAAACTCAACCTTCTATGTACTGAAACATGATTTGATATTATTAAGAGTATCTAAGGTCTCTGTCTGGTGTCTGTGTTAATATTATTAAGAGTGTCAACGCATCTGTGTCTTGTGTCTGGTGTCTGGGTCTGGTGTATTATTAAGAGTGTCTACACGTCTGTGTCTGTGTCTGGTGTCTTGTGTCTGTATTAATATTATTTAGAGTGCCTACACGTCTGTGTCTCGTATTTGTGTCTGGTATCTGTGTCTGTGTCTGGTGTCGGTATTAATACTTTATAGTTACTAACTAGTAAGAGATTTTACCTGAGAATTCCAACTGTTGATGCATTTTGTAATCTGAGTACATATCGGCAAGGCCAATTTCCGATACTGATCGGGATCCAAATTCTCGACCAAATCTTCCAACTCTCCGATCAACAAGATTTCCTTTTGACAATTTGTAACAGGCCAATACCTCAAAATCCCTCTAACAACCACCCCTCCAAGCATAGGTTCCTTCTGCACAAACTGCGATATACAATAAGCAAGTTGTCTATGATACACTTGCATCCCTTTCGTCTTATGTAAAGGAATCAACACTCTCATAAGAAACAACTTGTGCTCTTCCTTGAGCGGCACGGTAAAGCCGTTAACTATAGTCCCCCATATCTCAAGCAAATCTGCAATACCAGAATGTTTTTCTGTCTCGAAAACATAGTTCAACAAAACATCTGTCATCGATTTCCTCATCGTGGAACGGTCACAAACCAGCTTAGAATATATCTTGTGGTACACGTTTTTCAAACTCTCGCGTTCCCTCGGATCTTCGGACTGGAAAAGCGATAGAAGATTAAGCAGAAACGAATGGTCGATATAGTTTCGAAGTATTTTCATGTCAGTGCTATTAACTAGCCTTAGAAGAATCTCGTATACTATTTTTAGATGCGACCATAAAGGCGAAAATATCGAAATAGGATCTTCTTCGTCGAGATATTCTGCTATAGCAGAAGGATTTGTAGGTGGAGGGAGTGGCCTAAACAGGTTGGCTTTGATCATTAAGACTAAAGGTCCGACAACTTTGTCATGAACAGGTTTTTTCGAGGTTTTCAACATAGCGATGAGTCTTGAAAGTTGAAGTCTTTTAGAGTCTCTTTGTGCAGGAGATTCTGAAGGGTCAGTGAAAGTGAAAACAAAAGTGCAATATGAAATAGTAGAGAGAATTTCTTCATTTCCTGAAGTAGGTGAAGATGGTATTGAAAAAAGTGGCTTTTCCTGCACGAAAAAGTCTTGAAGTGTTTTTTGGTTACTCATTGTTCTTGTTCTTCTGTGCTTGAAGATCAGGGAAGAACTTGTGTGTTTTGAGTTTGAATTTAAATGCTAAACAGACGGAGATTCCTTTGCAACAAGAAGCTTTGGAATGCACAAAGTGTTGGAATTCTAGTGTTTTGTGAGATTATAACAAGACATGGAACATGGTATCTTGATTTTATTGTTCCTTATTATTGGTTTTGGATTTTGCCACGTGGGATTTTCGACATATTCAATGGTGCGTAAAGATATTTATCAAATGGTTGTTGAATTTTTCATCAATAATGTACAACTTGCTTAGTAATATATTTATCTTTAGTTAGCAGCTTGGTTTTCTTCATGTGTCATCATCTATAAAATAGAGATTTGAATCATTTTCTTTTTCATGAGAATATGACAATTATTAGTTAGGAAAGAAAAAGACAACAAAAAAATGTATTATGTATAAGCCATGAAATCCATGTTGTTTATTTTTTTCTTAATATAAAAAAAATAGATATATGAAACATATTATAATATTTTTTTTGGAAGATAAAAAAAATTAAAATATTTACTTGAGCTTTATAAACACTACACGTGTCCTATCAATATCTTTAAATAATGCGAAACTAAATCCACTCCTTCAAACCAACATAATGAAGGAGGTGCAGGCTGTAATGAAAGCAAGTCAAATGCCGCAATTAGGCGACTAAGAACGAACCACAATGAAGACAAAATTTCTAATATACCCGCTCACACTCATGACTCTCAACGAACCTGAAGCGTGGACGATGCGTGAAGCCCAATACCATATTTATGATAGACGCTGACACCATCTTAAAAGTTAGAATATATGGATTGATTTTAACTCATATCTACAAAACCGACTTATAAAATAAAAATTGTCATAATTTATAAATATATATTGCGACCATATCATTTTCGTGTGAGATTCTTAATACAACATGTTATGTCATATTGTCATGCCTAAGGTTGATATATAAGATGGTTTAACAGATCTTTGAATGATTCAACGAAATGGTAGGTGACCCGATAACGAAAAAAACCTGATATTAGATGACTTATCGGATCTTGGAATGGATTAGTAGGGGCTTATTTTAATAGAGTGATACTGGCTTGCAAGTTACAACTAGAGCACTTATTCTAAGTAAGTAGTTGAGGTTAGGATTTTTCGTCAATGAAAAGATTTCTTTATGATTTGGAGCATAGGCCTAACAAAACATGCAAAGTAGGAAAATGAATACACAAAGGACAAAAACACAAGTAGACGGTGAAATTAAGTTTGGATTTGGAGTCACAATTTCCTTATTGTAAAAAACCAACAATGACAGGAAAAGAGAAAGACTTGCATTCAATTTTTGCAATACTTTATGAGTTATAAAAATTACATTATACAACAAACAAGTTCTTCTAATCTTTTTCTCTCAATATATTTCAAACAAGGTTGCAACTTGCAACAGAAGTCCCATTATGACAAAGACCTTAAACCACAAATATTTACAATGTTGGAACCAAACACATCAACACCGCACCAAAACAGTACAAGAAATTCTCAGCAGCAGCAACAATTTCTTGAAAACTCAACCAAGAAAGCAAAACCACACCAGAAGCTGAAAACAAAATACCAATAAGAGGTGTTCCATAATTTGACCTTCTAGCGAAAAATTCGGGAAGCATTCCTCTTTCAACCATTCCTAAAAGCTGAAAATACTCATTTCAATGCAGATGAAAAGCAAACTATATAGCCATCATTTTAAGGAAACATTGACCCATTTCAGCAGTTATCCATGCTTCAAGAACACTCCAAATGAGTGGAAAACTAAGAAACCAACAAGAGATAGCAATGAACCTGCTGCTCTTACTGTGTCTTCCAGGCCAAATAGTTCTCCTGATACCTCATAAAAGATTAAGAAAATTAGAGGTATAACTGAAACTTTTTTTTAGTTTGGCTAATCTTGGAACATAAGATGATTCTTCTGGTGGAGCATATGGTTGGAGCTCAACAATGAATTATGTTGGAAATGTTGGACATTTTGGAATGATGAAAATTTAGAATGGTCTCACATAAGAGGGAACACAAATATTAGTAGTGTAGTATATATATTCCAACTTAGTCAACTGGGTTGAGCCCCAAGGGGATCCAATTTCGTAAAGGAGTGAAGACACACCACCAAAACATCTAGACACGCACGCCGCCGTTTTTTTGAGCTCGAATCGGTGGAATTTAATTAATTATGAAATAATTATTATTCTCTCCGTTCCTTTTTAAGTGTCATTTTTTAATTTTTTATACTTACCAAAAAAGCTAATCAATATAGTTACTTTTCAAACAACAATTCTCCTTTTACCTATAATATTCCTAATTATTTATCACTTTCATCTAACTTTTTCTTTTTCTGTAATGATTACTTAGGAGTAATTTTGACAAAAATGCAATTAATACTACCTTAAACTTTGCAAGTGACAATTAAAAAAAAAACAAAAAATTATTCTAAAAATGACACTTAAAAAGGAACGGAGGGAGTAATTAATTGATTTCGTGTAAATTAATTAATATTAGTTAATTACATTACTGACATGACCAATAATGGGCCTGAAACTTTCAACTTCTGCCCACGATTTTCGCTCCACTCAGTTGAATTCTTAGCCTATAAATAAAGTTCCTCGGTCATTTGCAACTCACTCCAGATTAGGCATGGCAACGGGGTAGGTCGGTTTTTACCTCCCCCATACCCAAACTCGAATCCCCAAACAATCACCGTTCCCCGTCCCAAACCCAAACGGGGATGGAGAATTAAAATCCATATCCGTCCCAAATGGGTTCGGGTTGGGTTCGGGTATCCCCGCCCCGCCACCATCCATTTAGTAAAATCATTTTTTTAGTAGAAATATTTATTTTTTATAAAATAAAATTACATTACAAATAATAAAATAAAACAATCTCAAAAAATTTCATATATATATTTCAAATATTTTAAATAATTAACACAAATCAAAATATCAAAACATTGACCACATATTTAATATTTCAAATTAACAAAACTAAATAATAATGTATATAATGAAATAAACGGGGCGGGTTCGGGGTGGGTACTAATGTCCCCATTACCCGTCCCGTCTCCATATTTTTTATTCGGGGAAAACCCAAACCCGAACCCAAACCCAGTCAAAGCGGGTTTTCCCCGTCAACTTTGGGGCGGGTTCGGGTGGGTACCCGCGGGTATGGGTTTTGTTGCCATGCCTACTCCAGATTTCCGAACCTTTCGGAAACTCTCTTCTCCCTCTCATTCTCTTCATCTCAAATTTTTCATCTGTTCTATTTTTCGAGTGGCTTATGCGCCATCAACGACTGGATTATTTCCAGATACTGTGAGTGGTTTAAACACCATCTGAACGTGCATTTCTTCGAACAATTCATTACAATGCAAGTTATAATCGTAATTTGAACGAACTGTTTTATCTTGGAGACGTCGTCGAAACTCGACTGCATTGCATAATTATTGGCAGTACGTCGAAACGTCTTAAAGAAAACGACCTAGTACGCGACTCGTCCCGATAATTTTCCTTGTGCTAATTTTTCAAAAACAAAAACAACAACCTCCATTAACAATGCAAAAGAACCGGAAATGATGAAGATGAAAGAACAGTTGTAGAGAGAGAGAGAGAGAGATATCGTAACTAACTATTACTTTCTCTAATGCAGAAATCAGAATTTTGTTACAAATGCAATTTCATTTGGGTTTATATAAACACCCAAATTCAACTTAAATTCACATGTAAACTCACATGAAATGCAAAATCAAATTCAAATGCAAATGCAAATAATCATGATATGAATTACATTTAACATCATCCCTCAATTCATATTCAAGTCTAAAAATCAACAATACCAATTTCATCCCTCAATTCATATTCAAGTCTAAAAATCAACAACATCAATTTCATCCCTCAAATTGATGAAGTGTTCAGTTTTGATTGATTTGTTCAGCACATCTGCAAGCGGTTTCTGAGTATTGACATGAACAACCTAATGTACTATATTCTGAACCTAATTGCACCGAAAGTGGTACTTATTATCATTGTGATTACTTCTTCCATGCAACACTAGATTCTTAGCAAGACTTATGGAATACTTGTTGTCAATCAACAACTTGACTGGTTTGCTCACTTTGAACTTCAGTTCCTATAACAAATTTATCAGCCAAACATCCTAACAAGCTGACAAAACACCAACTATCTATTCAGCTTCACAGGTTAACAATGCAACCACTGGTTCCTTCTTGGAACACCAAGAAATAAGGGCTTCCAAATACATGAACATGTATCCTATAGTGTTTCTTTTGTATACTTTGTCACAACACCAGTCAGAGTCGGAGTAACATATCAACTCAGCATCAACTGATACTCCATATGGAAACAAAATTCCATACCTCTTTTATGCATTGTTTTCTCATCCTTTAATATAACATTCCATTATTTGCACAATCTCTTCCATCGAGGTTGCCTACTATTTGACCTTGATAGTCTCTTCGTTAAACCTGGCCAAATACTCATGCAAGGTTTCATAATAACTTTGGCGAACATTGAATAGGATTGTCGTGGAAACCTTTATGTGCTTGTTGGCTGAGAAATGGTAAATCATATTTCTTGTCAGATCTTGGTGATTTAACATCAAGAACATTGGGTGGATGATGTTCCACTAAAGAGATGTCTCTTTCAAAATTACAAACCATCGACTTGCACTTCAGCAAGTCAACTATCTCGATGATAACCATTTGACTATTGGTGAAAATTATGTGCTCATGAGGTCCACTCTTGCCATCAAATGATACCAATGATAGTGGTTTGAAATTCTCGGGGATGAGAACGTCTCATGTAGTTATAGTATTCCAAAAAATTAAAAATATGATATTAATAAAAACTCTTTTATCATTCTATACAATTTTTTAAAAAAAATGTTAAAATTTCTTAATACTTAAAAAAAAATAGTTTTTCAAAATTCTCCCTCCCTTTAAAGGTTTAATGTGCGTGCTGCTATACCCTTGGGTCTATGTTCGCAGTTCCTGACCCGAGGTCGGACATTTAAGATATAATATCTCATTTTAATTCATAAGTGGTAGAGTTTCAATACTATAATCGAGGGGTTATAATACCTCATGTTTTTTTCTTTCTAAAAGCAATTGAGATTGAAAAAGAATACAAGGGGTATTTTAATCCATTACAACCGAAAAGAAAATAGGGAAATTCTCAACCAACACTAAACTAACAAGAGAACCTAATTAGGTTCTATGCAATAAGCAAGAAAACTAGAGTTGGAATAAGGAATTTCTCCAATGCAAGACCATTTCCAAGCTAAAAACTTAACATTCCAACAAATATCATTAACATTACAATTTCCACTGTTAAAGATTATTTCATTCCTAGCCTTCAAAAGACACCACACCACCGACATCCAAATGGAGACCATCTTAAATTTTCCTACCTTGTTTGTCCCTCCCCACACGACTCCAAAAAAAATTTCCAGACACAACCAACAAAGAAACTAGCACTCCCGCTCCATTCACCTATCCTATCTCAAACTAACGATGAAACCGAACATTCAAAAAGATATGCTTCAATTCTTCTTCTGCTTGATCACACAAAACACACTTTGTATCCTAGTTGCTTAATCCTTTTCTGAATAAAAGATCTTTAGTAGCCAACCTATTCCACATAAATCTCCAACCAAAAATTAAGATTCTCGTCAGCACTTTAATCTTCCAAAGCCAGCAAAACGCCTTTTCCTGTTTGATGGCCAAAAGATCAAAATCTCTACACTCTATCATTTGCTGATAAGCGAAATTTACAGTAAAATCTCCGGATTCATCAGAATTCCAAAACACCTTATCCTTTATCTCCTTAAAAGGAGACACCCCATTCAGCAAAAAATGATACCTATAAAAAACAGTTTCATCGTTTTGCAATGATATACCCAAATCTCTCCAAATCCAATCCCCGTCGCACCACTCCCCCATTGATGAAACCTTTTCTTCTTTCTTGCTACTAATATTGAACATATCCTGATTTTTTTAGGAATTGACAACGAGTTGAACCAGACAACTGACTAAAATGGAATAATGTTTCCCTCCCCCAAATTATAATCAATAGTCCTTGCAAAACAAAAATTAAATTTAGCAGATAAATATCCACTTATGATCAAATGTTTCCACCAAGAAGAAGAAGATTTTCTTGAGTATTGCTTATCCATCAAATCTAAATGCTCAATACTTTCATATCTAGCTTTGAGAACCGATTTCCATAATGAACTTGAGTCTTGTAAAATCCTCCATTTCCACTTAGACAAAAGCGCCAGATTAAATTGCTTTATACTTTTCACACCAAACCATCCCTTTTCTTTTGCCCTACACACTACCTCCCACTTTATCCAGTGTATCTTTGACTTCACTTTGGAACTGCCCCACATAAACTCTGTATAACTTTGTCTATCTTTTTCCAAATCCTCACTAGAGTGTTATAAAACGAAAAGAAGAAAATGGGAAGGATAGAAAGAACCAATTGGTTAACGTTATTCTGCCTGCCATAGATAGAATCCTCCCTCTCCAAAGAGCTAGTCTAGGCTTGAACTTCTCAAAAATCAGTTTCCAAGATTTAATTCTTCTAGAATTACACCCAATAGGAATACCCAAATAACTAAACAAGGCTTCTTCTATCTTGCAAGAAAGAAAATTGGAAGCCGCCAGAATCCAAAGACCATTTACCATCTTCCTCTTAAGCCTAAACAACTCACTCCATAATTTACGCTTCAAACTAATACCACATGATGAATAAACATTAACCACATAATATGCTTCATTTTTCCAATCCAAGTTAACCCCCAGATACCCTTCCCATTTGAACGAATATAATGGTTGTATCGTACCGTCATTCCACATTGTAATTATACCTCTGGATTTCCCTATAGATTTTCTATACGACCACCCACCTTCTGACTTCTCCACATGCTACCAATAATTTTGGAATCGACCTCTAATTTAGATTCTTAAATGAAGAAAAAGTTTGCTTTACATGAGCTGATAATGATGTTGATTATCTTTCTCTTGGGGAAATTGCCTCCTTCTCTAATATTCGATGATCTAACTATCATGATACCCCTTTATACTTCTCCTTCTTGCCATTGAATAAAGCCTTATCTTTTTCATCCATTTCTGCAATCTTCTTCGTATAATTTTTCTTTTTATTCTTTGCCACAAATTCATGTTTCGAATCATATTTCCAAACCTTATCCCCAAATTTCGATTCAAGACTTTCCCAGAATTTGAAATTACACAAACAAACATCTGAATCAGAAGTGGATTCACAACATAAAATCGCTCCAGCTGAATAATTTTCTGAGTCCTCCGAATTGGATTTAAGAAAAGATGAAGATGAGTTGCTAGGGTTCCTTATTTTTAAAGCATCAAAATAAAATGGTTGTGAGAACTGTTCAATAGGATCCTCCGAAGAAACTGACCCTGCTTTAGAAACTCGGCCCAATAATTTTTTTTTGGGCTTAGCTACTCTTTTAGTCACATACCCATTAATTTCAGTCACACTTCTCAATTTAAGTTTCTTATGATATGAAAAATTCCCGCTCTTTCTGAGACCTACCTCATTAACCTTAAAAATACCACACGCATAGCTCCCGAAACGTCCCCTTCATTCCCTCCCATTATCAGGCTATTACATGTTGTTGCAACTTTAGCCGCTAGAATAGCTGCATCGAAATCCACAATCCTAGAAATAAAGTCAGCGTTACGCCTCAGATCATAATTAACCATCTGCCTCGAGCTATCCAAATTCTCAGTTTCCAAAGCAAATGTTGTCTCCATCACTTCTCTGACCTGAGATGAACTGGTTTCCCCCCTATTCTCACTTGTCTCTAAGATCGGATCTCAGTTCCAACCATCTTCCTCATCCTCCCTATTGTACCTACTCCAAATACTTTCTGACTCCGACGAAGTAGAAAAATCGAACTTCTTCTTATCAGGATTGTTCGTTAATATATGTAACGGACCGTGGGAGTCTTCAACCATCTTAATACTGAAAATATCACCATTAATCTAAACGTTAAAAATTTCATTTAACACCACCGCACAATACGTACATACCATGATTCTAGCAACGTCCATGCATTCCCCTTTCAAAGTGTTATCATCAACGCAAACATATTTCCCAACCATTTTTGCCAAAAGCTCAAAGAGAGAATAGTTCCACGCATGACAAGGAATGCAATAACATCTAAGCCATGTAACTCTTTCTTTATCCACATCGTGCTCCTTCCATTCTCTAATCTCCGAGAACCACTGTCTCCACCATGATTTTGCTTCCCTTATAATGTCTCTAATCTCACTTTCTTCACTTTCCTCCAACAAACACAGATTAGCTCCAAGAGGTGTAACCTTGATTGAAAAATATCCCTCTATCTCAAAACTATTTTGAATATTGTACGTCATTCCAGGGTCGAGCACAACACCCACAGATGCTTTGTTAAATCTCACTAGGTCAGATTCCTCAAACTGATACTTCAGATGGGTAGGCACCTTTTTAGGACGAAGAACGGAAGGATGATTGTTCACTACCTCCGCAAACGATCTACCCCCAACTCTAGCCTTAGAAGTACCATTTCTTCTACTCTTGACTCCATCCAACTCCTGCACACGAACACTCTTATTACCCCCCGCAACTTCTCCATTAGGCATTTTCTCTATTATGATGAACCTCAGAATGTTAGTTTGGATCTTTACATTGTCAATAAGAATATTATCCAACTTTACAACTAACAATCCGATATCCACCACATCAATAAACCTAACAAAACCAAAATGTTTGCCATATTTATTTCTCTTCGATGGGATACTTCCTTCACCTTACCGTGAACCCCAAAAAAGTGAAAAATCTCCTCAATTTTTACTCTGTCTGAAATATCTAAAAAGTAAATAGAATAAATCCCTTTTCCTTCGTAATTATTGAGTTTGCCTCCTATGGGATAAGAATTCCATCTTTGCACCGGCGGCTTTTTGAACCCTTTCCTATTTACACTCTTCCACTCTATGATTGTAATAGAATTGACTAATAAGTTAGAGAGAGGTTGGACTTTCAATGATATCCATTAGCTTTTTGCAGTTAGAATACCTTATGTTAAAATACATATCAAAACTTTCAATGATATTTCATACAAATAGAGATCTCAAACTCACAAAACATTCTCATTTGTCAATTAAATCATTTAACAATTTTGGTTAAAAGAACCAAACAAATATTATATATACACATAATATTATAATTTGTATAACTTTCTATTAAAATGAATAAAATATTTGGAGTGATCATGACTCAACAAGTTTTGAATATGTTTTAGTATTATTTTAAAAATATTATTGAATTTTAACTCAATCATATAAAATTGATTAGTATGGAGAAGATTGACCCCCCTTATAAAAAAGATATATTGAGAATTTATTCTTCTTAAGGTAGAATTTTTTAACATTATGAGATATAGTTGCTTAAGTTTTAAATTATTGGAGTTGGAAAAAGTGACAAATATTAAGAAATATGAAAACTGTATCCTAATTGTTTTTGAAATGATTTTAAGAATAATAATGTTGATTTCAGTAAGTTTTATTTTTCTCTTTCAAATAATTGTTCACAACTTGTTTGTAATAATATATTATGAAAAAATTCAAAGAAATATTAGTAAAGATTGAATCTTGTACCAAAAATTTATATCTATCTAATTCAATTAATACATATTTGTTGAGTTATTTCATCCACATAAATTTTAATAAATTAGTTATAAAATTTATCTTATTTTGTTTTTCTAGTTAAAGTTCATGTCTTAAATATGAGTAGAGTTACAAAACAGCATGATAGAATAATTGATTTAACTCTAAAAATTTATTGCAAAAACTATTTTAAATTAAAAAATTATTAATTAATATGTTAAAATAGGAATATTTTAAAATAATATTTTTATTAAAATTTCCAAAATATGAATATTAAATGAAATATAATTTTTAATGTTTTATTTAATCTATTTAACATATAATATAATTACATATTTACTCATGTTTTTTTAAATAATTAAAATCATTTATTTAGTTGTGTCAATATTTTTTATGTTATTCAAAATTATGCAATTTTTTAAATTATTTCTTTTGTAAATTTATTAACATTAAAAAATTTATTTAAAAAGTATATGTATGTATATATAGTTTACAAAGATGATTTTAGAATTTGATGTATAATATAAATATTAGCTGTCATACCCCAAATTTGTCCTACATGTGTATAACTTTCATGTGTACATTTCATCCACTAACCATATTCAGAAAATCAAAAAAATATGTTACTTTTAACATGAGGTGAAATTGAAGTGAATTGAGGTTCATGAGAGGTTCGTTCAGGTCAAGTGTGTGTGCAGTCTGATTTGAGAATCGTTTTGGTTTGACTTAATCTTTGTCAGGCAAGAGAATGTTTCCTAACCAGGTCATGATGTATGATTCAAGTGATGTGAGTTTGAGCTGTCAATTAGGGTTTATGCCAAATCAAGTCAAAGAATTATCAGAGGTCAGTTCATTTTTGAATTAGGGCTTGGGTGTACTGAGGTGTATGTCCCGAGTCATAATCTTTTAATTTTAAGGCAAGTTCCTGTTCATTTGACTTGTAGTGAAGGTTTCAGTTTATCAGTATTCAAGTGACCAGGTTGATATGGTTATTGATTCTCTGAGTCATTTCAAGTTCATGAGGAATTCAAGATCGATTTGTGGTTCTAGGCTATAACTCATTCAAGGGTGAAGATTGATTCATGTTTATTCAATGATGGATTTTTATGGGCCGATTCAAGTTTTATTTAATTTAAATGAAGAACTCAAAAGGATGAATTTTGGTTGCATGGTCCAAAAGGTGAGGTGCAAATTCAAAATTCCTAAAAAGTTTTAAGCCCATTTTCTACAAAAAAATATATTCATACAAAAACAAAAAAAATATCATCATTACATTCAAAGCCCGTTTTCATTCTTAACAAAGAAAGTCCATCACAAAATTTACAAAAAAAAAAAAAAAAACCAGAAGGAGTTACATGGATCCATCACCAAATGCTACAAGTCCAACGTCCGGTACACGCACAAAATAAGCCAATATGCATTCCTAGCCTCAGCTTCAACAAAAGTGCAAACTTTAAGCCATGAACCATTGCTACATACTTCATGAAGCCACAAGCTGGTCCCACCATGTTAACCTGCAACATACAAAACAATTAATCAAACCGCAACTAGCCTCACCACACAATTACAAATCAAGCCACATTCAGTAACATTTCCAGCCATCTCTTGAACCTGCTGCAACGGATACGCGAGCCATACACCAAGCCGTTCCATCAACCACTTAACACAACCAATATCTTATGAGGTCCCACAATTCAAACAACACACACCTTACCTCAATGCAATGTTAACCTGCAACACACACCTTATTCTTTTTTCTCTTTTCCATTTTCAGTTTTTGTCGTTGCTGTTGTTCTGAGGACGCGATGATGAAGGTCGTCTTCTGAGCGAATGGATTTTGAAATCCCACGGTTACGTTGCTGGGTTTGTTTTGGGTTTTCACAAGCAATGATGAAAAGGTACTTATTCTGAGCATCCACCTTGAGTCTATCTGCTGTACGATGTTTAATGTTGAATTTTTTTTAGTTTTTTTAAAGTTAAAAGATATTGATGATGTTTCTTGTTCTTTTATCCGCCTCTTGTTTAGTCTGATTGATGACCTTCTTAAGAAATGTTGGGATCTGTGAAAAGATGGTGGGCACTTGTGGCCCATATGATTCTTATACTATCATCTTACACACCTCCATGATAATTCATGCGCCTCCCCCCTTTTTTCTCCTTAGTTTTTAAAATTAATTTCTTATAAAAAATTTTATAATATTTTGCTTTAGACTTGTTTAGGTTTTTGGTAAATAATAATTAATTTTTGATCTTCCCTTTTTTTGTTATTTTCCTTTATTATTTTTCACTTCGATTTCCTATTTCGATTTTATGGGCCAATGATATAACAAAAATTATGATTAGTTGATTTATTCAAATCGATTCAAAATCTTGATCAATATGAGGCCATTTTTGTAACACCCTAAATTCCCCCGAAAAATTTAATCGAAAAAACAGAATAAAATGAAACAACTCGGAATAAAAGGGTATTACTTTCAACAAGAACTTGCTCATAAAGAAGACATGTAACATATAATAAATATTAATGCAACTTTAATCCAAAAATCATCTTTATTACACAACGGAAATTCTTCATTGTGATCAACAAAATATAACGGTTTCAATTAATCGAAATATTAGTTTTCAAAAATGTAAAGGCAACTGTAATTCTTTAACAAAGTAAAATCATGCATAAAGCGTTCCCGACTCCCAATGTTACATATCAGAGCAGACTCCAAACTAAAGTGAAGCACCTCGTCTTCACCGACCACGACTTCCACACTACTCCTGATTACCTGCACGTTACCCACGCGGAGGCAACATTCAAACAGAAGGGGTGAGATTCTCAAATCAAGCAAAAGAGAAAGATGATATAAATATAACAGCGTAAATTATTAAGTATATCACCCACAACACCACTTCCAACACAATACGCACAATTCAACATAACACAGATAATCAATCCAATCACAATGCAACACAACTATCAAAAGAATTACAAAGAGACACCAACTAGACTCAATGCATGTGGTACCATAATCGATCCCTGTTTCATGATCACAGTTCCCGTCGAAACTCTCGACCCCTGTTTCATGGTCAAGTATGACCCCTATTTCATGATCACACCAACGACCCCTGTTTCATGGTCACGTACGACCCCTATTTCATGATCGCACCAACAACTGTGATTGCTTACACCCTATTTGGGCACACAATCACGCCAACAACAACGATTCCATCAAGGAAATCGGATAGACGATAACACCCCACCTGGGCACGCCATCCCACAACTATGCACATGCCATGCACCATCAATGACAACATGCAACAACGACTCATGCATACACATAGCAAATTCATCATCATGCCAACACCACTCGACAATCAACACACATTTATCGAAACATGTATATAGCTCATCAAAACATACCTACCACATAACATGGCGTAACAACTCAACGTCATCATCATACTACCACATAAGTAACAACTAGTGCATTTACAAGTTACGTCACAACAACTCAACAACAACATCATGCAACTTCATAAAACAACAACTATTGCATTCATCAGTTAAGTCACAACACATCATACCATAACTAGTCAACAATATCATCACACAATATTATAAGCAACAACGATTACAATCACATGGTATGCTACAACAACTTCTCAACAACATCACGCAACATCATAAACAACAATCACAACACACATTCCTACGACTAACTCCCACATTTCACATTTCAACACAACGGAACCTACACTGAAACACATATGGCACGTCGAATAGTTGGAAATCTATCATTGAAAATAATTTTAACATAAAGTACATAAAGTCAGCTTTCCAACGATTCGAACGGCGACCCAAACGGATTTACGAGTCAAAAGTTATGAATTTTCAAAGTTTTTTAAAATGAACGGCGACCCAAACGGATTTACGAGTCAAAAGTTTGCATTTATGAAGATTAAGTGTGCTGGAGAGTGTATTGTGCAGTTGTGTACTTTATTGAAAATTGATTCAATTGTTGAAGGCATACAAGATTGGAGTACATAAAAAGTTACAAACAAAGAGTCTACAGATTGTCCCAACCCCCTGAATCTAGAAAAGCTTTCCAGTCTTCATCCCAATCATCATCAACAGCTTGTTGTTGCACATGAAGCTTTTTTCTTGGTTTCATAGTTGTTTCTGAGGTTCTGCCTGTCTTTGTGGTTCCTAAAGGTGTTTCAGTTGTAGTTATTGTTTTGCTCCTCTTCTGAGGTGGATCTGAAGTCGTGTTCTTCTGCTTGAAGTTCTTTGCTGCACCTTTGCTGTTTGACTGGCTCATTCTTGTTTGCTGAGTGGTGCAGCTAGAAGAAAGGCTTGTGTTTTTAATGAATAACAAGGAGCATCGTTTGTATCGACTGGACAGTCAATGTGTTGGAACTTGTGTTTTTGGGAAGCATGATGTTTGACCATGACTTTATGTCAGGACATTGTGTTTAGTAATTGTCCAATTGTGGTTAAAAAGGGGGAGAGTTAGCCTAGGTGTGTAGAGTGTACCCTATCTGGTGTGGTGCAGATGTTGAGGGGGAGTGTGCATGTTGAACAGGTGGTTATGCTGGTTCTGGTTTTGAGGGGGAGTTTGCTCTTTGTTGATGGGAGCTGTTTGTTGGTTGTTGTTAAATTTTTTATCCGCTGCTGAAGTCTCTGATGGTGCAGAGAGTGTTTTAGCCAAAATTAGCCAAAGGGGGAGATTGTTGGTTCTTGGATTGGCTAGAATTTTGGTAAAACAAAGGTGTTCAATGTCTGATGTCACTTGGGTGATGTCTTAACATTGAGTCTTAACATTGGTTTATGTTAAGGATTTAAGTTGGATGTCTGATGTCACATGCGATGTCATGACATCAGGTTTGCAGAAGGTTAATAACATCAGGTTTAGCGATGCTGTTAGGGTTTGCGTATTAGCTGGATATTACGAGAGCTGTTAGTCTCATTGGTTGCGGATATCTTGGGATAGATATTCTCTGTTGCATAGAGATTTGATGCAGATTTGTAGGGAGGTTTAAAGGCTGAAGATTTAAGAAGATTTTGAGAGCGAAAATCTGTTTTGAAGATTTAGTTTTAAATAACAAATCAGGTCAGATATTGTAGCAGGTCCAAGCCCAATTCAAATAGCTTTATAATGCGCATCATTCCTGAAGGAAAAGGAACGAAGAAAAAGAAAAAAAAGACTGAGTGTCGTTGTGTCTTCGTGTTTGTAAACCATTCTAGTGTGAATTGGTGTTGTTTTGAGTTGTTCTTGATCAAAGCTGTGAAGCAGAATCAAGTAGTGTTATTCAAAGTGTGTGATCTTTGAATTATATCACTGAAGTGATTTAGGGATTGGGTAGTGTTCTCATACCTAAGTGGTCTCTTAGGTAGAAGGTTCATTAAGTAGAGTTTAAGTTTAGGAGATGTCAACTGGGTTGTTGAGTCTGTAAATTAAATCTACTGATAGTGAAATTCATCCCTGGCTTGGTAGCCCCCAGACGTAGGTAGTTAAACCGAACTGGGTGAACAACTCATTGTGTTGATTTATTGTTGTTTTATATTGTCCATAGCAGAGTGTGTTTTTGTGACATTAAGTGTGACATCACATATCTGGTACCAGAATTTCAATTGGTATCAGAACAGGCATCCTGTCTGTCTCTGGGTGAGATCTAGGGAAGTTACTTTCTGGTGTAGAGATGGACAAAGAAGTTGGAGGATTTGTCAACAGACCCCTTGTTTTGGATGGCTCGAATTATGATTATTGAAGGCCAAGGATGATCACCTTTCTGAAATCCTTGGACTGCAGGGCTTGGAAGGCTATCATTAAAGAATGGAAAACACCTGTTGTGTTTGAAAAAGATGATGCTGGGAAAGATAAAGAAGACACCTCAAAGCCGAAGCCTGAAGAAGAATGGACCAAGGAAGAAGATGAGCTTGCTCTTGGTAATTCCGAAGCTTTAAATGCAATTTTCAATGGAGTGGATAAGAACATATTCAGGTTGATCAATACCTGTGAAGTTGCTAAGGAAGCTTGGGATATTTTGAAGACTACACATGAAGGAAAATCTAGAGTTAAGATGTCAAGACTTCAGCTTCTAACATCGAAGTTTGAAAGTCTGAAGATGAAGGAAGATGAGACTATCCATGACTTCCACATGAGTATTCTTGAGCTGTCAAATGCATCTAGTGCTCTGGGAGAAAAGATGTCAGAAGAAAAGCTTGTAAGGAAAATCCTTAGGTCCCTTCTTAAGAGGTACAAGATGAAGGTGACTGCAATTGAAGAAGCTCAAGACATCAGCAAAATGAGGGTTGATGAGCTTATTGGATCTCTTCAAACATTTGAGCTAGGGTTAAGTGAAGAAGAACCTGAGAAGAAGTCCAAGAGTATAGCTTTAGTTTCCAGTTCTGAAGAAGCCAAGAAAGAGAAAGTAGATGACTCTTGGGAGGAGCTGTCTCAGGCTATTGCTTTGCTGGGTAAACAGTTCAACAAAGTTATGAAGAGGATAAACAGGAGTTATAATCCCAAGGTCAAGAACATTACCCCTGACAGCAACAGATCAGGAGAACAAGGGAAGAAGTCTAAAGATGAAGAAAAATCCAGTAATGACAAAGGGATACAATGCTTTGAGTGTGAAGGGTATGGACATGTCAAGAAGGAATGTCCTACTTTTCTAAAGAAGCGGAAAGGGTTATCAGCTTCTTGGTCTGACAGTGAGAGTGAATCTGAAGAGAATTAAGCTAAACTTGAAAGAGCTATGATTGGGGCTTATGAGTTAGATGATGAGTCTTGTGATGATGAGGTTTCTTACGATGAACTTGCTGTCACTTATAAAGATCTTTTCATGAGAAGTGAACAAGTGTGTCTTGAAGGAGAAGAGCTGAAGAAAACCATAATACAGTTAAAAGCTGAAAAGACTGACCTTGAAGCTGAAGTCAGTATACTTAACTATAAGCTGGACTCTATGACCAAAACTATCAGAATGTTGAACAATGGTGCTAATGCGTTAGACAACATTCTTAGTATTGGGAAGATGGTTGGAGACAAACGTGGTTTGGGATTCACCAGTGATGCAGGTTCTATCACCCCTAAACCAGTGATGTTAAAACAGATGTTAAAACATCATGACAGAACTCCATCTAAGAAGAAATACAGACGCTGGAGGTGTCACCATTGTGGATGTTTTGGACACATTAAGGCTTATTATTATAAGCTACATGGGTATCCACAGAAGGCTCATTAGGTTGTTCCCAAACAGAACTGTTATAAAGGAAGGCAGGTTTCCAAGCCTAAGAAGCAATGGGTCCCTAAAGTTGAGGTTACCAGCTTGATAGCTCACACTTCTTTAAGGGTTTCTACCAAAGATGATTGGTACTTTGACAGTGGGTGTTCAAGACACATGACTAGAGTAAAGAATCTGTTGGTAGATGTGAAGCTTCATTCTTCAGGCTATGTTACATTTGGTGATAGGGTCAAAGGAGAGATCAAGGGGATTGGTAAACTAAACTGTGCTGGTGCTCCCAGACTGGAGGATGTCCTTCTTGTTAAAGGACTGACTGCAAACTTGATTAACATTAGTCAACTTTGTGATCAAGGATTCAAAGTAGACTTTACCCTATCTGAATGCATTGTCAAAGATGATAAAGGAGAAGTCATTATGAAGGGAGCCAGGTCTAAGGATAATTGTTATCTTTGGGTGCCACAAGAATCAAATTCTTTCACTTGTGTTTTTGCTAAAGAAGATGATGTCAAAATCTGGCATCAGAAGTTGGGACATCTCACTTGAAGGGAATGAAGAGAATCATCTCCTCATAAGCAGTTAGAGGAATTCCCAAACTTAATGTTGAGGAAGGAAAAGTGTGTGGAGACTGTCAAAAAGGGAAGCAGACAAAGATGTCTCATCCGAAGCTTCAACATGACACCACCTCCGAGGTCTTGGAACTACTTCATATGGACTTGATGGGACCTATGCAGGTTGAAAGTCTGGGTGGAAAGAAATATGCGTATGTGGTTGTGGATGACTATTCAAGGTACACCTGGGTGAGCTTCATCAAAGACAAATCAGAGGTGTTTGATGTCTTTAAAGATCTTTGTCAAAGACTCCAAAGAGAGAAGGAGAGTAATGTTATCAGGATAAGGAGTGGCCATGGAAGAGAGTTTGAGAATAACAAGTTTGAAGAATTTTGCTCTGCTGAAGGTATAAGTCATGAGTTTTCATCTCCCATTACTCCTCAGCAAAATGGAGTAGTTGAGAGGAAGAACAGAACTATCCACGAGTCTGCTAGAGCTATGATCCATGCCAAGAAACTTCCCTATCATTTCTGGGCTGAAGCCATGAATACTGCCTGCTACATTCACAACAGAGTTACCCTGAGAAGAGGCACTTCTTCCACTCTGTATGAACTGTGGAAGGGAAGAAAACCTAATGTTAAATACTTTCATGTTTTTGGAAGTAGATGTTATATTCTGGCTGATAGAGAACAGAGAAGAAAATTGGATTCCAAAAGTGATGAAGGAATATTTTTGGGATATTCTACTAACAACAGAGCATATAGGGTTTTCAACTCTAGAACCAAGGTGATGATGGAGTCAATCAATGTGGTGATTGATGACAATAACAAGCAAGAAGATGATGATGCCCTAGATGATGTTGGAACATCAGTTGGTGAAGTTGCACCAGAAGCTGAAGATAGAAGTCCAACTCCTAGTGTTGCTGCTGCTGAGCCTAAAACTGAGCAACCTCATAAAGATCCCTCTATCAGAGTACAGAAGGATCACCCAAAGGAGCTTATTATAGGTGATCCAAATTCTGGAGTGAGGACTAGGTCAAGAGATGTTATAGCAAGTTCATGTTTTGTCTCCAAAATTGAGCCAAAGAATGTCAAGGAAGCATTGACTGATGAGTTTTGGATAAATGCAATGCATGAAGAGCTGGAGCAATTCAAGAGGAATGAAGTATGTGAGCTTGTACCCAGGCCGAATGGAGTTAATGTGATTGGCACCAAGTGGATCTACAAGAATAAATCTGATGAACAAGGAGTGGTCACCAGAAACAAGGCCAGATTAGTTGCTCGGGGATACACTCAGGTTGAAGGAATTGATTATGATGAAACCTTTGCTCCTGTGGCAAGACTGGAATCTATCAGATTGCTCTTAGGTGTGGCTTGTAATTTCAAATTCAAGCTTTTTCAGATGGATGTTAAAAGTGCCTTCTTGAATAATTACTTAAATGAAGAGGTGTATGTTGATCAACCAAAAGGATTTATTGATCCAACATTTCTTGACCATGTGTACAAACTAAGGAAAGCTCTGTATGGGTTGAAGCAAGCACCAAGAGCTTGGTATGAAAGACTTACTGAATTCCTGGTTGTGAATGGCTACAGAAAAGGAGGGATTGACAAGACTTTGTTTGTTAAAGAGGAAGGAGGAAAACTGATGATAGCTCAAATCTATGTTGATGACATAGTATTTGGTGGGATGTCAGATGCAATGGTGAAACATTTTGTGGAACAGATGCAGTCTGAATTTGAAATGAGTCTTGTTGGTGAGCTGAACTACTTTCTTGGTCTACAAGTTAGACAAATGGATGACGCCATATTCATTTCTCAGAGCAAGTATGCAAAGAACATAGTGAAGAAGTTTGGTCTAGAGAATGCTAATCACAAGAGGACTCCTGCTCCTACTCATCTAAAATTATCCAAGGATGAACATGGTGTCAGTGTGGATCAAAGTTTATATAGAAGCATGATTGGGAGTCTATTGTATCTCACAGCTAGCAGACCTGACATTGCTTTTGCTGTTGGAGTTTGTACCAAATATCAATCTGAACCTAAGGCTAGTCACTTGAATCAAGTGAAAAGGATCTTGAAATATGTTAATGGCACTAGTGACTATGGGATGCTGTATAGTCATGGTTCTGGGACTGAGTTAAGGGGATATTGTGATGCTGACTGGGCTGGGAGTGCTGATGATAGGAAAAGCACTTCAGGAGGTTGTTTCTTCTTAGGGAATTATCTGATATCATGGTTTAGTAAGAAGCAGAACTGTGTGTCTCTCTCTACTGTTGAGGCTGAGTACATAGAAGCAGGGAGTAGTTGCTCTCAACTTGTTTGGATGAAGCAAATGCTGTCTGAATACAATGTCAAGCAAGATGTCATGACATTGTACTGTGATAATTTGAGTGCAATCAACATCTCTAAGAACCCTATTCAGCATAACAGGACTAAACATATTGATATAAGACATCATTTTATAAGAGAGTTGGTTGAAGACAAAGTTGTTATCTTAGAACATGTAGCTACAGATAAGCAATTAGCTGATATTTTCACTAAAGCCTTAGATGCAAACCAATTTGAAAGTTTAAGAAGTAAATTGGGAATTTGCATTTATGAAGATTAAGTGTGCTGGAGAGTGTATTGTGCAGTTGTATACTTTATTGAAAATTGATTCAACTGCTGAAGGCATACAAGATTGGAGTACATAAAAAGTTACAAACAAAGAGTCTACAGATTGCCCCAACCCCCTGAATCTAGAAAAGCTTTCCAGTCTTCATCCCAATCATCATCAACAGCTTGTTGTTGCACAGGAAGCTTTTTGCTTGGTTTCATAGTTGTTTCTGAGGTTCTGCCTGTCTTTGTGGTTCCTGAAGGTATTTCAGCTGTAGTTATTGTTTTGCTCCTCTTCTGAGGTGGATCTGTAGTTGTGTTCTTCTGCTTGAAGTTCTTTGCTGCACCTTTGCTGTTTGACTGACTCATTCTTGGTTGCTGAGTGGTGCTGCTAGAAGAAAGGCTTGTGTTTTTAATGAATAACAAGGAGCATCATTTGTATCGACTGGACAGTCAATGTGTTGGAACTTGTGTTTTTGGGAAGCATGATGTTTGACCATGAATTTATGTCAGGACATTGTGTTTAGTAATTGTCCAATTGTGGCTAAAAAGGGGGAGAGTTAGCCTAGGTGTGTAGAGTGTACCCTATCTGGTGTGGTGCAGATGTTGAGGGGGAGTGTGCATGTTGAACAGCTGATTATGCTGGTTCTGGTTTTGAGGGGGAGTTTGCTCTTTGTTGATGGGAGCTATTTGTTGGTTGTTGTTAAATTTTTTATCCGCTGCTGAAGTCTCTGATGGTGCAGAGAGTGTTTTAGCCAAAATTAGCCAAAGGGGGAGATTGTTGGTTCTTGGATTGGCTAGAATTTTGGTAAAATAAAGGTGTTCAATGTCTGATGTTACTTGGGTGATGTCTTAACATTGAGTCTTAACATTGGTTTATGTTAAGGAATTAAGGTGGATGTCTGATGTCACATGCGATGTCATGACATCAGGTTTGTAGAAGGTTAATAACATCAGGTTTAGTGATGTTGTTAGGGTTTGCGTTTTAGCTGGATATTGGGAGAGCTGTTAGTCTCATTGGTTGCGGATATCTTGGGATAGATATTCTCTGTTGCATAGAGATTTGATGTAGATTTGTAGGGAGGTTTAAAGGCTGAAGATTTAAGAAGATTTTGAGAGAGAAAATATGTTTTGAAGATTCAGTTCTAAATAACAAATCAGGTCAAATATTGTAGCAGGTCCAAGCCCAATTCAAATAGCTTTATAATGCACATCATTCCTGAAGGAAAAGGAACGAAGAAAAAGAAAAAAAAAGATTGAGTGTCGTTGTGTCTTCGTGTTTGTAAACCATTCTAGTGTGAATTGGTGTTGTTTTGAGTTGTTCTTGATCAAAGCTGTGAAGCAGAATCAAGTAGTGTTATTCAAAGTGTGTGATCTTTGAATTATATCACTGAAGTGATTTAGGGATTGGGTAGTGTTCTCATACCTAAGTGGTCTCTTAGGTAGAAGGTTCATTAAGTAGAGTTTAAGTTTAGGAGATGTCAACTGGGTTGTTGAGTCTGTAAATTAAATCTACTGATAGTGAAATTCATCCCTGGCTTGGTAGCCCCCAGACGTAGGTAGTTAAACCGAACTGGGTGAACAACTCATTGTGTTGATTTATTGTTGTTTTATATTGTCCATAGCAGAGTGTGTTGTTGTGACATTAAGTGTAACATCACATATCTGGTACCAGAATTTCAGGAGGAAATGGTGTTTTGGTGTCTTGTTCAAAGCCTAAGACGTGAAGCTGAAAAGGTGGTTTATATCTTGTTCAAAGCCCAAAATGTGAAGTTGAAGGGTCTATTTGTATCTTGTTCGAAGCCCAAGATGTGAAGCTAAAAAGGGGCTGTCTTTAGAGAGAATTTGTCATCTCTAAAGGGGGTCTGTTTGTCACGACTGTTGGGTGACTAACTATAAAGGAGGATTACTTTAACCGGGATATGTGAATCCTAGCAATGCCATAATTTCCTTTATAGGGGGTTTTAAACTGAAGGAGAAGACTTTAACTCAGTGTAGAGTAACGCTATCTTTCCTTAGGAATTTCTCATGCTAAAAGAGGGACAGTGGCGTAGATGTAAATAATCCAGAGGCTTGCTGCTTACAGTAATTAGATGAAAGGAGTTGTTGATGTTTGTATCTTGTGAACGAGGCACAATTTTGACGCTAAAAGGTTGATTGACTCAACCAGGGTTTTTCTTATACAAAGCCTAAGAGGAGGCTATTGATCCAACAAGAGGATGCTTTTGTGTCTCGTACGAAGCCCGAGAGGGAGGCTAAAAGGAGTTGACTCAACAAGAGAGTGCTTTTAGATGTGTCTTGTACGAAGCCCAAGACGGAGGCTAAAGGTTGACTCAACAAGAGAGTCTTTTATCTGTCTTATATGAAGCCTAAAACGGAGGCTAAAAAGGTTTGAATCAACAAGAGAGTCTTTTATACTTAACAAGAGAGTGTTTTAGTATCTCATACGAAGCCCGAGATAGAGGCTAAAAGGGAGTATTGACTCAACAAGAGAGTATTTTTGTATATCGTACGAAGCCCGAGATAGAGGCTAAAAGGATTGTTGTTTCAGTTGAGTGACAGGTCCAGTAGGTTGGTTAAAAGAGAAAATCAGTTCTTATAAAGAGACTGATTAAAGGTAAGGCTATGCTTTGGGATTGATCAGAGGATCAGGGTTATTTCCTGTTCTTTAAGGAAATGGGGAATCCAGAGGGTATTGGAGACTGTCCGAGTCTACTGGTGTTTTCCTTACTTGAGAATGCCTTCGAGACTCAAGGGCATTAGACTGTCCAAGTCTAGAGTTTTATCTTTTGTACTATGCTTAAAGAAACAGTAGTAGTACGTTCACGGTAGAAAGATCTAGACTCTTTGAAAGACTGTTCTATTAAGATGACTAATTTCTGTTCCTATACCTCTAGGAGGTCGTCGGGACAATTTGTACGAAGCCCAAGAGGAGGCTGGAAACTTTTAAGAAGCTGAGGGACAATTTGTACGAAGCCCAAGAGGAGGCTCTCTTCCTGAAGGAAGAATCCTTATACGAAGCCTAAGAGGAGGCTGTGAATACTTATAAGAAGCCGTAGGGTCCTTGTACAACGCCCAAGAGGAGGCGAGGATGCTTTTAGGAAGCCTGTGGGTCCCCAAACCCCGATAAATTCAAGACAGGCTATTCAGAGAGAATAGATCAAGCCAGGAAAGTCCGAGAATTTGGAAGAAACTCAAGAGATGCCATTCACGGAGAAAAGATCATCTCTGGGGAGTAGATTTTCTTTGACGATTTCTAAGGGTGACAGTCTGAGAAAGGGTTCACCGAGAATGCTGCCTTTCACATCTCCATATTGTTTAACCCCAAGAGGAGGGAAGACTGTATCTGGTAATCCTATGGGGATCTAGTTTTGACTGTATTTAAGAGTGATAAACTGGGCTTAGTGCTAGACGTAGTTGTCGGGGAAACTCTAAATATCTATACTAGTATTACACAGTTGATATGAGTTTATGAAAGAAGACTTACAGTGAAACAGCACCACAATACAGTTATATATGAAAGCGGATAAAGAAAGCATATAACCACTTACTCGGTTGTAGAGCTTCCATGCTGTTTGGTTAGTTGTTCAACAAAGAAAGATTGAAAACAATAGTATATTCAAAATTTAAAGGAGAAAGTATTTTGAAAAGATGTTGGAGCTTACAACTCAATGAGAGGCCCAAGGTTTATCGGTGATCGCACTGTCGTTTTGTACAGAGGGACTTATACAAGTGACTGAGGCCCAAGAAAGGTTTTCTGTACAAGGGGATGGGTCTTACACTCTCTCAAGAGGCCCAAGTGTTTAAAGAAAAAGAATGGGGCTTGCAACATGAGGGTAGGCCCAGATGATTGGTTTTTTTTGTTGGTGATCGCGCCGAGGTTTTCTTTTAACGCAAGGGGACTTATACAATGTCTGAGGCCCAAAAAGTTTTGGTTAAAAGGGGATTGGGTCTTACACTCTAATAGAGGCCCAAAAGATTTATTTTTGTACAAGTGGTGGGGCTTACAACTCAAGGAGAGGCCCAGAGTCATTTGTTTGAAAATGGCGATCGCACCGAGATTTTTGAAAACGCGGTGGGTCTTATACAATGCATTGAGGCCCAAAATGGTTTGGTTTTCAAATGAGGTTGGGTCTTACACTCTAATAGAGGCCCAAAAGATTTTGAATGGGTCTTATAGCTCGAGGAGAGGCCCAGAGTTTTTTTTTCAACGGACGATGATGGCGTCGAACTTTTTGAAATACAACGGGACTTATACAATAAGTGAGGCCCAAAACAATAGGTTTGTATTTACAAAGGATTGGGTCTTACACTCTATTAGAGGCCCAAAATTGTTTGAAATTGTTTGATGAGGGTGAAAATCAAAGAAACCCTAATTTGTTATTCTTTAAAAGTAAATATTTAAAGAAAATCAAATAAAATATCAAATAAGTTTGAATAAACCATTTGTGATTTTTGTTTAAGGTTTGAGAAATGAGGGATTAATCACAAGGTGAATTAAAACTCACTTGGTTTTGATTTTCAAAGTAAATATTCACTTTTAAAATGTTTTAAAACATTTAAAAAGGAATTTATTCACAAAAATACTAATTATATTAAATAAATAATATAAACTTAATTTTTTTGTGGAATAAAATATTTCAACATTTTTGTGATTTTTTTCAAAAAGAACCAATAAAAAATAATTAAAATTGAAAGAGTTATTAATTTTCCAATTAATTAATAAAACATGAAAATATTGGAAAAAATAGCAAAAATGTGAGAAAACATAAAATGGCATGGGTGGGGTTTGAACCCACGACCTCAAGGTTATAGGGCGCGTGCCTTACCACTGGGGTGGTGATACATCCATTGCTTGAAGTGAAACCACAAATATACAAGGCATGCCTTGTTTTCTAGGCCTGGTCAAGGCAAGGCAAGGCAAGTTTTGCCAAGAAACGGGAAGGTCCATAACTTTCTCATTTCTTAATGGTTGGGGACAAAATTTATATGCATCTGGCCTAGAATTGCACAAGGAATCCAATGGTGGTGGTATTTTTTTCAGATCATACTCCCTCCTCAAAACCCGATAGTGGTTTTGAAAAAGGCCTATAATTGCATTTTCTATGCTACACTTTGATACAGGCATGAATTACATGATGAATTGGTCCAAACACAACATATATAACATGTATGAGGTGTGTATGATCAGTGGTTTTCAAAGCAATGCATATTTTGGAAAGTTCAAGTCATGATGCTTACCTCTTTTTAAGCTTTTGGAGTTTTCTGTGCAATCTGCCAAATTTCTTGTTCCAGAAATGGTTTGATGCTTTGGACACTCTCAAATGATCCCTTAGAAGCTTTGAGGATGGTTGGAATCAGTTGGAACATGCAAAAACACAAACTGGCCCTTTCTTGCAAAAGGGGTTAAAAATGACCAAAATAGCAACTCTCTCAAATGGTGTTCCAGATGGGGGGAACCATTTGGGACAGTTCAAGGATGTTATTTGGAGTGTGTTTGAGGTTTTATCTGGTTTCGAAAGTGACTGAATCAAGACATGGCTTGAAAAATGCACAAAAGGCCTATTTTGAGGTTTTGAGAGGTGACTTTGTGATTTTGGTGTTACAGGTCACTTTTGATAGTTTGGATCACCTACATATGATGTTTATGAGGTGTTAGGATCATGATTTGTGATGGAAATGCTCTCTAACTCAAAAACTCAGAGTTACCTTGCTAAAGAAGGCATTTTGGCCTAAAGAGAGGGATTTTGAGGAAAGCATCTGTTTGATGGCTTTGGTGTACTCAAACTGAGCACAAATGAGCTCCATTTATAGTAGAGCAAGTTTGTTTTGGGATCAATAGTGAATGGCAACTGCAGCAAAGGTTTGGCCAATGGTTGCACTTTGGAATCCAAGTCTCCTCTAGCCATTGACTAGAGGTTAGGGCACAGGGTTGTGGTTCCCTTGGTCTTGGATAAGTCTTGACTGAATTCAGTTGCAAATGGCTCAGTCCATGCCACCTTGGTGTATGCATTGAATGCTCCAATCCAAAATTGGAGTCTTGTCCCTCTTTTAGGCAATTCTAGGTTTGGCATGCTACTTCTTGTTCCAAGGACTTTGGAGGCTTGGCTCAATGTTTGTCCCCTTTAGATTTGATCCTCAGATGTGTCCAAGATGATGACAAGGCTTGGAGTTAGATGATTTTGCCAAATCGAGCAAAAATGAAAAATTCTGCCTAGCCTTGGCAGTTTTCAGCAAGGCATATTGCCATTATCATATCTCTTGGCCCAAGTGGAATTTGGTGATGTTCTTGGCCATTTTGGAAAGCCCTCATATGATACAACAACTGTTTGATCATATTTGGTTTTGATACATTTTGGATCCAAGTGAAAAATGGCCCTACATTTGGAAAAAAGTGAAGGCAAATTCTGACTTAGTGAAAATTTCACTAAGTGTTGGAAAAAAGTGACATTTTCACTTTTTGTGATTTTGATAATTCCATAACTCAAAATCCATGAGGAATTTGGAGGGAGGTCAGTTTTAAGCTTTTGTAGAGGGTAATGAGATCTACAAATCAAGCTTTGGATGGGAAAAATGGCCTTGTGGTTTAGGAGTTATGATCCTCCAAAGTTGGTACCCTTGCCACTTTGTTCATAACTTAGAAAATTTTCTAAGTTTTTATGGTTACCCCTTTTACAAGTTATCCCACTTTTCTTGATTTTTCTTGATGAATGATGATTCAAATCATACATTAACATCATTTTAGGGTTAAAAAACCATTTTTGTGAAAAATCTCAAAAAGTCAAAGTTGACTTTTGTGCACAGTTGACTTTTTGTCAAATGAATTCCAAACTGTGCGATCCTTTAGGAAATCATGTCCTTGACCTAAATCAAACTTGATGGACATGTTCCATGGGTGTTATAGGGTATATTGAATCATTTCCTAGGGTTTTGGAGCATGTCCTGGTCAAAAGTCAAAGATACAGTTGACTTTTTTCGCGAAACCCTAACTGTGGTAATGATGAAATTGAGACTTGCTGCTCAAGCTTCCTGGATCAATCCATTGTTACAAATGGATAAATGTGGTATGTTGGAGACCCTCAGATCCTCTCTTGAGGTCTTGGCTCATGGTTTGTCCCAAAAGTCAACTTAGGGGTGAATTAGGTCAAGAAACCCTAATTCCTGATTTTTGATGTATGCATCCCTTGAGGTCAAATTGACTTGATGCTTGGGCCCATGAGGTTCCATGGAGTATTTTAGGATATGCTTTGAAGCATTGGCTCATGCCTAGAGGAAAATTTTCATCTGGAGGCCCTGGTCGACCAAACCCTAATTTGGTGACACTGGCGATCTTGAGGCTTGATCCACCTGGAAGGGAGCAGCCTTGTGCTTAATCCTTAGAGTGGGAGTCCTCTTGATCCATTGTAGATATTTGAGAGGCCAGAAAAGTTGAAGATCATGTCATTTCTTGATTGTTCCTTTGTCTAAGAACTCTGAGAGGGCTTGAAACCCTAATTTTGATTGTAGTGGATGCTCACCCATCTTTGGGGAGACTGATGAGGTATGATGGTTCCTCCATATTGTGATGATGATTTTCACAATGATGGGAAATCTTGGTGGTCAAAATTTGGGGTATGACGGATGCCCCTATTTAATCTTCTTGGACCCGAAGGTGGGAATGGCGAAGGTATTCGGGCATTCGGGGTGCAAGAGGATTAAATATCGGAATACCCAAAATTTTGATGGTGGTTAAGAATGGCAGCTTGCGCATCCTTCTTCTTTTGCTAAGCAATGATGCTTAGAAAAGATAAAAAAACTTCCCCTCGATCCTGGTTTCCTACCAAGGAATTGGTCTAAGTTTTTGAAATAAACTTCCCCTCGATCCTGGTTTCTTACCAAGGAACTGGTCTTAGTTTCTGATGTAAACTTCCCCTCGATCCTGGTTTCCTACCAAGGAACTGGTCTTAGTTTCTGATGTAAACTTCCCTTCGATCCTGGTTTCCTACCAAGGAACTGGTCTTAGTTTCTTTTGTCAATAAACTTTTTGACAAGGGACGCTATTTGTAGCGATTTTCCTCAAACTTCTCGCCGAATTTTCCTGAAGAGATGCCATTTAATAGAAAAAGTTTTGCTGTCAGAGTTGCTGGGGAACCCAGTCGTCTGAGTTGTAGAGGTGTACAAACTTCTCTGTTTGGAGACGCCATTTGCCGACTCTACTGGGGAAAACGAGTCTCTTGAGAGACTGCTTTCACGCTTGGGGATATTGCATCATACTTTTCTCGGGATCTTCCCGGAGAAACGCCATAAGATGTGATCCAATTTTGAGGTGCTGATGACCTTTTCATCAGCGGTTTTTTTTTTCGGAGAAAAATTGCTGTATTGCCGAATCTCTGCTTAAGAGGCTTCCTCTAGGGATTTTCCTTAATCCGGGAAAGCGAAAATATCATCTTTAATGGCGAAGAGTGACATCGGTTAAAGGTTCTCTGGTCTTTCAGAGGTTCAAGTTATCAAAGTGGTCAAGGGCCAATTCTGATCCAGAACTAAACTGGAGGAGAGAGATTGTTCAGACGCAACCTTTCCTGACGAGGAAAGAACTGACAACTCGATTGAGAAGACTGTTATCACTAGGGGACAAGACCGACGGGAGTGATAGTGATGCAATATGAATGTGAATGCAAATCAATAATGCATGATGTATGTATGTATATGCTGGCAAAACTGATGCGCCATACAGACTAATAGATGAACATGACTGGATACTCGGCCATCGCGGGGCAAAGAAGTACCGCTGGTTCAAGATAGAAATTCCGCCTTGCTTAGAAGAAACGGTCCCTGTTGGGAGCGACGCTGGTCAGGCTTAGGAGATGGGAACTCGGCCGAAGAGATCATATGGAGCATTCGCATCTGACATAGCTGATCCTTCATTCAGGCATGCTGGTTTAGAAGGAGTACTTTGATTCTGCACTTTGACGCTCGATTACTTCTGGAGAAGCAATCGATGCTCTTTCGATGTTCAACAGTCAAAATAAATTGCCATCTTTATTTTAAAAGCAGAAAAGTTTGACAAGTAAATTCATTTTTGTTTCGTTTCAAGAATCGTTAATCATGTTAAAATTTTGTTCTGTAAAGCTAAACAAATAAGAATTGCAAACAAAAGCACAAGGGCTCAAATTTTATTGGTAGGATGGAAATCAGCCAAACGCGTGATTCCATAGAGCATTTACAAAGTTTAGCAACTTTGAATTTACAGGGAAAAATGGATACGTTGAAACATAACGACCACTATCCTTCTACCAACTTTGAATTCTGGGCATCCTGAGCTTCTGTCGATGATGACCTTAACTGGAGCTTTCCTGACGGATGATGTAACTTCTGCTGAGGGACTTGCCCCTTTGTCGAAAGTAGTTACTTGCCATTATCCCTAGTTTTTGCCTGGATTGTACTTTGAGATTTCCAATCCACCGGGATAATTTTTGATCATGTCTCTAATTTTTTCCTGGACCGCCCTTTCGGGTTTTCAATCTACCGAGACGTTTTTTTAGGCGAAGTATTTCTTGACTACATCAACATTTGTGGGGTAGGCAAATTCCTCTCCGTCCATGGTTGCAAGTCTCAAGGCACCGCCTGAGAAAGTTTTCTTGACCACATAGGGGCCGTCATAATTCGGAGTCCATTTGCCCCGGGAATCAGTGAGAAATGATTGTATTTTTTTGAGCACAAGGTCTCCTTTTCTGAATACACGAGGTCGGACCTTTTTGTCGAACGCCTTCTTCATTCTTTGCTGATACAACTGACCGTGGCATAGTGTCGTGATTCGCTTCTCTTCGATCAGGTTTAATTCGTCGAGTCGACTTTGACACCATTCAGCCTCTGTTAACTTAGCTTCCATCAATACCCAGATTGATGGGATCTCTACTTCTATGGGAAGCACTGCTTCCATGCCATATACTAGAGAGAAAGGGGTTGCCCCTGTTGAAGTGCGGACAGATGTCCGATAACCATGAAGAGCAAAGGGTAGCATCTCGTGCCAATCTTTGTAGGTTACAACCATCTTTTGAACAATCTTCTTGATGTTCTTGTTAGCTGCTTCTACCGCTCCGTTCATCTTTGGTCGGTAGGGAGATGAGTTAGGGTGTTTGATCTTGAACTCTGCGCACAAATCTTTCATCATCTTATTATTCAAGTTAGATCCATTATCAGTAATGATCTGGCTCGGAACACCATAACGACAGATGATATTGTTTTTGATAAATCGGACCATCACTTGTCGGGTTACATTAGCGTACGACGCTGCTTCGACCCACTTAGTGAAGCAATCAATGGCTACCAGAATGAACCGATGTCTGTTTGTAGCTTCAGGCTCAATCAAGCCAATCATGTCGATTCCCCATATGGAAAAAGGCCATGGGGAAGAAAGAACTTTGAGATGCGTTGGCGGTACATGAATTTTGTCGGAGTATATCTGACACTTGTGACACTTCCTCATGTACTTGTAGCAGTCGGATTCCATTATCAACCAATAGTACCCTGCCCTTAGATTTTTTCTCGCCATTGTATGTCCATTGGCATGAGTGCCAAAGGACCCTTCGTGAATTTCTTTTATCAGCATGTCTGCTTCTGGTCTGTCTACACATCGGAGCAAGACCATGTCAAAATTTCTCTTATAGAGTGTATCACCGCTCAGGAAGAAACTGCATGCCAGCCTTCTGAGGGTTTTCCTGTCCTTACTTAGTGCCCCAGGTGGGTACTCTTGTTTCTGAAGGAAGCATTTGATATCGTGATACCAAGGTTTGTCATCTATGACTGCTTCAATCGTGAAGATGTAAGCGGGCCGTTCAAGGCGCATTATGTCGATCTTAGGTATGTCATTCCATTGACCTACACTAATCGTGAGGGGTGACAATGATTGCCCCAATTCTGTTTCCGTAATAATTGACAGCTCCGTCAAAGATAAGCCCCCATTGGGAACCTGGTTCTGGCCCATCACTGGGTAGCGGTTCATCGCAATCTTTCATTTTCAAATACATGACATCTTCGTCTGGGAAGTCAAACCCGATTGATTCTTGATCGTCAATCGGTTAATGAGCCAAATGATCGGCTAAAATACTCCCCTTAACGGCTTTTTGAGCATGATACTCGATGTCATATTCTGATTGCAACATCTGCCAACAGGCAATCCTTCCCGTGAGAGCAGGCTTTTCAAAGACATACTTGATTGGATCCATTTAAGAGATTAACCAAGTAGTGTGACGAATAATGTACTGGCGAAGACGTTTGGCTGCCCAAGCCAAAGCGCAGCAAGTTTTTCCAAGCATAGTATACCGAGTCTCGCAGTCGGTGAATTTCTTGCTCAAATAGTAGATGGCAGACTCTTTCCGTTTGGTTTCGTCTTGTTGGCCAAGTACACAGCCCATGGAGTCTTCCAGGACGGTGAGGTAGATAATCAGCGGCCTTCCTTCCATTGGAGGTGATAAAATCGGAGGGTTCAACAGGTATTCCTTAATACTGTCGAAGGCGGTTTGACAGTCTTCTGTCCAAACGCAGTCCTGATTCTTTTTTAAGTAATTTGAAAATCGGCGCACATGTCGCGGTCATGGGGAATATGAATCTGGAGATGTAGTTCAAACGTCCCAGGAATCCTCTGACTTGTTTTTCAGTTTTTGGAGAAGGCATTTCTTGAATGGCCTTGACCTTGTCAGGATCAACCTCAATTCCTTTCTGGCTGACGATGAACCCTAAAAGTTTTCCCAAACGGACACCGAAGGTGCATTTGTTGGGATTCAAGCGGAGTTTGTACTTTCTCAATCGCTCGAATAGCTTTGACAGATGGGTCACATGCTCCTCTTTTGTCTTAGATTTGGCAATCATATCATCGACATATACCTCGATTTCTTTGTGTATCATGTCATGAAAAAGAGTAGTCATGGCCTTTTGATAGGTTGCCCCGGCGTTCTTCAAACCGAACGGAATCCCCTTGTAACAAAAGGTACCCCAGGGGGTAATGAACGAAGTTTTCTCCATGTCTTTCGGCGCCATTTTGATCTGGTTATAGCCCGAGAATCCATCCATGAATGAGAAAACTTTGAACTTTGTTGTACTGTTAACCAGCATGTCAATGTGTGGTAAAGGAAAGTCGTCCTCTGGACTAGCCTTGTTTAGATCTCTGTAATCCACAGACATTCTGACTTTTCCATCCTTTTTTGGAACGGATATGTTGGCTAACCATTGAGGATATTCTGATGTGGCGAGGAAATCTGCGTCAATCTGTTTCTGTACCTCCTCTTTTATTTTGATGGCCATGTCCGGGTGAGTCCGTCTCAACCTCTGTTTTACTGGTGGATATTCTGACCTTAACGGTAGATGATGTTCCACGATGCTGGTATCCAACCCTGACATGTCCTGATAAGACCAAGCAAATACATCGGGAAATTCTTTGAGAAGCTTTACCAAACCCTCTCTGGCAGTTGGACTGAGCAGTGCCCCAATCCTGATTTCTTTTCTCTCTTTTTCCGAACCTGAGTTTACCGTTTCCAACGGCTCTTTATGAGGTTCAATGGACCTTTCCTCCTGTCTGAGTAATCGGGAGATCTCTTCTGGAATTTCGTCGTCATTCTCTTCTTCAGCCACAAATACTGGGAACTCAAAGTTGGGAGAAGGCATCAGATCGTATGTTTCAATGGGGGTTTAAAACAAGCAATCTGCATGACGATATGATTTGTGTTTAGAAGAGATAGAGAGAATGCAAGAGTGTGTGCAGTGTATTTCTTTGAAAAACTGATTGTTTATTATTATTCGTTTTTTAGGATTACCATTTTCTGAGAAAAGCAAAAGAGAAAAGAGAAAATAGCAATAAATGCGGGAATTACAGAACGACGTTATTTTTTAATGAACAAGTCGATTCTTGAAACTACAGCCCTATAAAACAAAACTCTGTCGCTTTGGGCGAAGCGAAGAGGGAAATTTACAGAAAGTGAGCCCTATCAAAACATCTATTTCACCTGGGCAGGGTGAAAGGTTAAAGATGGCAATTACTTTGACTTATGAACAATCTTCGAAACATCGACAATAACCCATTGGCGGCGAACTCCTCGGTGAATCCCAAAGTCTGGCACCTTCCTTGATTTGTCTTCAGAAATGACGCTGATTTCTGGCGGAGCAGGATCATTGGAATCTGTTTCCCAGGCAGTGTTATCGTAGGAGGATTCCTCTGTTGCATTTTGCATAACATTTGTGCTCTCAGGTAGATCTCCCCATCCAGTTGGTTGGATGTCTTCGAGCCTGATACGAGAGCTTTCAGGAGCAGTGTACTTGACCATATAGTCGTATTTCCCACTTGGTTGTCCCAGGGTGTCCCACACTTCTTTGGAATTGGATGGGTCATCCTTCTCGATGACGTTGACCTCTGGAAAAGCATAGTTGATGAATTCAAGTCCTGCAAATGTTGCAAATTCATCGTCGTACTGAATGTTTTCTGAATGACCTGATTGTTGATCCCATGACATGGTGGGGATACAAGTATTCTTTTCAATGATGCTCAACTGATTTTCATTGTTCGGCTGATTTCCTTGCCCCAAGTCTCCTGGATACGGCTGCCACATTGGCAGGCCATCCATCAGGCCATAATAGTTGTGGTCAAAGTTGTCCTTCATCAGAGTGTCCTCCTCTAATGAGTTTGGTGGAGCACGACATCCTTTCGAATCACAATCTCCGTATATCATTTCGACATCTGACCTGGGTATAAATCTCGGACTCTGTGTAGGAAAGCAAAAGGGAGTCTGCGTTTCGTCCTGAGACATATAACCGTCCTTGTTAAGATAGGACTCCCATTCTTCCTCCATATCAGAGGGATCATCTTTATTGATGGTATGCACTTCTTGAGGCACTGGGTAAAGGAAACCTCCACTGTGGAAGAAATCTTAAATGGGATGAAGACTTTCATTGCTGGTAGTAGATGTCTGGGTACAGATTGCAAAAAACCAAGACCCTTCTTTATTTTATTGTCAGCAGGAATGACTAGCTGTCCCCATCCTGTTGTATTGGTACTCTCGACCGCTTTGATAGCATCTTTATATGAGGAAATGGAAGTTCCCTCTTCAGATTGATTGTCCTTGCTCACCGACAGTGCTTGGAGCTGAGTTCCAATAACCTCCTCGGGTTCTACACCAGTAGATGATGATAAGTTACTCACGAGCAAGGCTTGTTCTCCACAGACCGTGACGAGCTGGTTGTTCTGGACGAACTTTAATTTTTGGTGGAGGGTCGAGGTGACCGCCCCAGCCTGATGTATCCAAGGTATTCCTAATAAACAACTGTACGTAGCCCGGATGTCCATGACCTGGAAAACGACTTGGAAAGTGTGAGGACCAATAGTTATGGGAAGGTCGACTTCGCCGATAACCGTTTTTCTGGACCCGTCAAATGCTTTGATGACAACCTCACTGGTTCTCATTGGGGGTCCTTTGAAGGATAATTGCATCAAAGTGGACTTCGGCATAACATTTAGGGCTGACCCTGTGTCTACCAGGACACTGGCTAAAGTATCGTCCTGGCAGCTTACCGTGATATTGAGCGCCAAGTTATGACGGCGACCCTCTTCAGGTAATTCCTCATCACTAAATCCCAAGTTATTGCAGGAAGTGATGTTAGAGACAATGCTATCGAACTGTCTGATTGGTACATCCTGTTCTACAAAGGCTTGCTCCAAGACTTTCTGTAAAGCCTCCCTGTGCGCTTCTAAACTGAGTAAAAGTGACAGCACAGAGATCTTTGAAGGAGTTTGTAATAGCTGATCAAAAATGTTGTATTCACTCCTTTGGATGAGCTTCAGCATCTCATCGTTGTTTTTCGAAAGGCCGAGATTACTGGATTAACCCACCGGTGGATTGGGAACTTCTGTCTGAGGTTCCTTTTCTTTGTTAAGTTCTCCAACTCCTCGGTTGAAGATTCGACCACTCCGTGTTACTCGACTGATGTCTGCAATATTCACGACGGAGGGTAATAGAATTTCCTTTCCATTCTCGACTGTTGTCACACCGTATTTGTAAGGGATAGCCTTAGTTGATTCATACGGTAATGGTCCCGGTAGATAGATGACTATGGGAGCCTTCTGATTTTTCTGACCATCGTAAGCAATTTCGATCCGTTCCTGGTTAGGAACTCTCAATTCGTCAAGTAGAGGGATGATGGTACAAACATCCCTAGCCTTCTAATGATCAGATATTATGACAACATCCTCAATTTGATCAGCGAGGTAGTCCGGCGCCCAGTTGATTGGTCTGGAACCTGGATATGGGCGAATCTCTCTACAATCCACCTAACCCTGAAGAGCTGCTCGCTCAAGGTAACATCCTTGGTTACTTTCCGAACAGACTCTACAACGTTCATAGTTGTGTGGTGACACCTGGCCATGCCCGCTTTGAATACAATGTAACCTCACTAGGTCAGTTTCCACAGACCGAACGTCCCGACTTTGATGCCGAGTAGGGTTCCCGTTGGTAATACTAATTTGCTGGGTGCTTCATCCATATAGATTGGAAGCCACTAGTGGTTCAACAAGTGCTGAATTATTTCCTGGACAAGGGCACAACCCTGATCGTTTTCGCAACCCGCCCTACAGCTCTGATAATCATGTGATACCAGGAACCCGAGCCGGACCTGTTTAGCATGTAACTCCACCAGACTGGTATTCAAATCAAGCGAATATCAAAGATTTGAATCATGTTGATCTGATAGGGATTCCTATCATGGTAGTCCTGGATCCATCCAAGATCCATCTGACACTGGAGGGCCTCTTGTACAAAAGAGCATCCCTCTTTGTTTACCGAGCAAGTCAGACAGGAACTGTAATCGTGCCGCAGCAGATTATGATACTGTTGTGTCCTTTACTGATTAGGTTGGCTCTGCGCAACCTGAGGTTGATACGTAGAAATAGGCGCAGGATTGATAGCAGGAGTCACAACCGCTACTGGCTGATAACGTCGCCTTTGCTTTCCGAGAGAGATATTCCCAATATCTTGCTCTTTTTTCTTAGGGAGAGCACTACCGTATCGCTTTGTACTACTTGATGATCAAGTGTCTTTGACTAGACGTCCTTCTCGAACGGCTTCCTCAAGACGAACTCCCATACCGACCATCTCGGTGAAGTCACTGGGCGCACTGGCAACCATTCTGTCGTAATAAAATGAGCTTAAGGTCTTTAAGAAGATCTTTGTCATCTCTTTTTCCTCAAGAGGTGGACAAATTTGAGCGGCAATTTCACGCCATCTCTGAGCGTATTCCTTAAAGGTTTCCTTTTCCTTTTGTGACATTGATCTGAGTTGATCTCTGTTGGGTGCCATGTCCAGATTGTATTTATATTGTTGGATGAAGGCAGTGCCAAGATCTCTGAAAGTGCTAATCGTAGCACGGTTTAAACCCATGTACCATTTTAGTGCGGCACCGGTTAAACTATCCCGAAAGTAGTGAATAAGTAAATCCTGATTCTCTGTCTGAGCTGACATTCGCCGAGCGTACATCACCAAGTGACTCTGAGGGCAAGAGTTACCCTTGTACTTTTCAAAGTCGGGCACCTGGAACTTATGCTGAACTTTTACATTGGGGACCAAGCAGAGGTCCACGACGTCCTTCCCAAATAGATCCTGACCGCGAAGGGCTTGCAGTTCTTTTTTCATTTCCAGGAACTGTTCCTGAAATTCATTCATTCTTTCGAACATGTTGTCGTTTCCACCAGAAGGTATCTGTAGAATCTGTCCTTCTGGGACAGTGTGTACCACGGGCGGTGGTATAGTCATTATGGCCGAGACTCTCGGTGCCTCCCGAAGTTTGTAACCTTCAGGAGTTGCTGTCATGCCCCTGACATCTTTGTTTTCCTGAAGTTTGTAACCTTCAGGCCCAGCGTTTCCCGCTACGGTTCCCTGATCCTCATTGATCGGCGAAACATATCCTTCCAGGATATAGTTAAGTGGCATGCCCCAGGGACGATCTTTTGGCATTTTGTACCTAGGATCAGACTTCTCCACTATGGGCGTTGAGGTGATCTCCGAGATCACAGTCCTTTGTAGCTGAGCTTCTGCCATGGCTTGTATGTCGTTATGAAGCTTTCTCATATCCTCTCTTAGAGCGTCGATCTCTTCTCTCAACTCTCTGTTCTCTTCCTCGAGATCATCCATCTTTTTCTGACGATTGGCCCGAGTATTGTACGAATGAGACAGTTTGACTCTAGAACCAAGACACAAACGTGAGATTCGTAGGTAAGAAGAATACGTGACGTGAGAATGATGAATGCAATGATTATATTAATTGTTTTTTGGTTTAATCAAAATAAACTTTGACAATTAGATTGCAAATATCAAACTGTGGGGAAACCCTGTTTTATTGAATTCAAAGGATTGCGAAAATAGAAATATAGTAGATTACAAGGTGCGAAAATAGAAACCTAAGCTAAGGGGTCCCGAGTCCTCTCTGGGGAGAATCCGGGTGCTGATTCTAGTACTTTCCTTTTCTTGGACCGGGGCTCTTGGGCCGTTGTCTGGTTGTCATTCCTTTGCCAAGTGAAAGGAACGAGCAAATTCCTTTGGTCATCCTGATTATCCACAACATGTTGCTCTAAAATCTCGATCAGAGCATCCTTATCTTTCAGCAGTTGTTGTATTTTGGTACACTCATTGAGGGTGCAGTATTTGTTCTTCCAAGACCTCCTCTCCTGTTGAACTTTGTTAAGAGTAACCTGAAGTTTTTCCATCTCAGTCATGAAGTACATGACATATCCCCTCGGCGGAAGAACTCCGTGACGAGGATAAGGCATCTTTAGCTTGAGAGCTCTAGTTTGTACCCAGTGGAGATAAGGCTCCACCGAGACACAGTCCGGTTTTCCTAGAGACTCCCGTCCTTTCTTATGAACATGTTTCCAAGCGTGCACTATTTCTGTCTTTAGTGCCCTGTCGTTTTCTCCTTCCTTGAAGAAAAGACCTTTCAGATGAGCATTACGCGGGACATGCCTCATCGGGTATCCAAATTGACGACGAACCAATACTGGATGGTAGTTGATTCCTCCCTTAGTTCCTATGAGGGGTACGTTGGGGAAGTTTCCACAACGGTCAATGATTCTGATCCCATCATAAATCCTATTGCACTAATCTATATCAGAGTTGGTAAGAGACATGATTTTCTGCGACCAACATAAGGCACTCTTATGATCCCAAAAAGCAGCAGACTTAGGCAAATGGGAGATAAACCATTTATATAAAAGGGGTACACAGCATGTGATCATCCCTCCGCTGTACAAATTCCCTAAGTGTACAGAATGATACGCGTCCGCGAGCAAAGTTGGCACAGGGTTTCCAATGAGAAAAACCTTAATGGCGTTGATATCGACGAAGCTATTAATGTTGGGAAACAGAAATAACCCGTGAGTGAGTAAGACAAAGATGCTTTTAAAAGCAGTCATGTTCCCTATACTAGCAAAGTACAGAGCCTTCTTTGTCAGGAACTGGGCTGGCAAACCTGGGAGCCCACCCTTGGTGGTCATGTGAGTCTTGATTTCTGACTCATCCAAATAGATTGATCTTGCAATGGTCTGATCCTTTGGCATTTCTTCCAGTCCAGAAAATGGAGCTCGATCAATAATGTGTAGATCGGTTAGGTGAGAATACTCCTTCAGCGTTTGTGCGAGCTGGTAATCCGGGAATGTGAAACAGTGATAGACCGGATCGTAAAACTGAATGAGTGCCTCCATGATTCCTTCAATCACATGGACTCTTAACAGAGGTAGCAGACCTCCGTACTTGGCTCTGAAAGCTTCAGGGTTAGTGATCATCCTCGTTAATCCTCTCAAATCTTCTAGTTTTGGAACCCTGAAGGTATACTTATGAGTTCTCCTTCTACCGAAATCCATGAGCGCAATCTTTTTCTCTGACATTTGCAATCATTGTCTTAGTTTAATTTGAAAAAGAGAGACTAGAAGAGAAGTTTTTCTTTGATGTAATATTTTTTAGATGAATGCATGAATGCAACACACAAAAACATTGAAAAAACACGGGGTCAAAGGGTCGGTGTCATGAAGTCAAGGCTCTACCCCCCCAAAGGTTTATACTAGTGATTTTTGTACCTGTCTCTCAAAATCATCAGTTCTTGTCGAGAAAACACTAGCGGGCCGGGAACCGTGCTAGGTGATATTTTTTGAAGAACCATCAGAAGAGGGTAGTATCGCGTGATAACCATTTCCAATAGTTTCCGCACTACTAAAAGAGGTTTTTCCAAGGTGTATACTCAATCTTTCCACATGCGGCTGTAGCACCCCAAAATTTGCTCTCCTACCTTTAAGTACTAACTGGCTTATGTTTCATTTCATTTTTGCATTATCATGTGTGCATATCATTGGTTCTTAGCATGGGGTCAAGGTGCCTGAGGCAAGTTCAAGAGGATAAGATGTTCTTCAAAGGGTCAAGCAAGAGTCCTTATATTGTCCAAGAGATCTCAAGTGGCTCACTCTCTCCTAACCAGTGCAGAAATTAGGGTTTTGAGATTCTTGGGTTTATTGCTCCAATGGGCAAGCTTCTTGGGTTTTTATCATCACCAAATGGCATATCTTATCTTTGTTGGAGAGGATACACATCATAGTCAGAGGAATTTGGATTTGGAGACTGTGTTATTTCCTCCTAGACTGAGGGTACCAAAATTAGGGTTTGCTATAAAGTCAGTTTATTTCTGGTTTTTTGGGCAAGACTTGATTCCATGGTATTCCTTGGGCCCCTAAGTATCTAGGAATGGAAGATGGTCCATCAGTTTGGTTCATGGGAGATTCAATTGGCCAATGGATTGGGAATAAGGAGAATTGGGGAAAAGTCAACAGTGAGAGGGGAAGTCAACTGTGAAATTTTGAGGTTCTCTTCAAGGTTTTCAAGGTCTCACATCCTCATATGGTCTTCAAGAGTAAAGTCTCAAACCATTTATCAAGAATCAAGGGTTGGTACAAAAGTTACTAAATATGGAAATGACCTATAATTTGAAAGTTTCCATTTTGGGCAAGTTCTTACACTACTTTCAACTTGACCTTTCATCATCAAAGGAGCTTCAAATGAATTTTCCTCAAACATGAAAGTTGAAGATCTTTTTCTCCCCTTTCCAACAAGTACTAGATGGTCTCCATATCACTTGTGAAACTCAAGTTATGATCAAAAGAAGGCAAAGTGGTTTTTAGGGTTTCCTTATGGTTCCATTTTCACAACTTTTGCATTTTGGGGACATAGTGACCTATATTTGGTTCCATTGCTTCATGACACATTATAACATCAAAGTATCTCCCATAAGGATCATTTTTGGCCTTTGAACCAAGAGATTTCATGACTTGTACATCACTTATTTCACATTATGCAAAATTGCAAGATCATTGAAAACTCATGGACCAAGACATCTCAAGGCCTAAATCCAATTCAGGTGTGATTAGCAATTGTTAAATAAGTGATCCATCATCAAGGGTTTGGGTGTACATGCATGGAGGAGGGTGTATTTCACATTATGCAAATTTCCAAAATCACCCAAAACTCATCAAGTGAGGAATTAACAAGGCCCAAGTGATTATCAGTGGATTAACCCTAGGTATTTAAGCTTACTCATGCACTGGTTAGAGAGGAGACACGTTATTTTGTGGAGATTTTCAAGTGTGAACCCTAATCCTTCATTCCTTCGAATCTCTCAATTCACAAGAACTTTTCCAAAAATTCCTTCACAACATTAATCCTTGGGATCCATATAACGCAAATCATCCATCATTTGAAGCTAACAGCGAGGATACGGATTGCTTGATCTCAGGTTAGTGATAATTTGCATGCTCTCTAAACTCAAATTTTTGACTTGCATAATGATCTTTGATATCCACTGATGATTCTGATGTGTTTTGTTTTGAGTTTGGATGCATGGTTTGGTTGTTTCGCGAGTTCTAAGTTTTGGAACCATAACTTGTTTCATTCGATTTGGCTTATGTGTTAGTTATTTGTGATTTTTAATGGCATATTATTGATCCTCATCAAATTCTGGTCAAGAAGGTATACCCTTTTGCATTTTCTGGGAGGTTTTTTTATTGCAGGTTGCCGGAGAAGACGACCGGAGCTAGGGCTCCGGCGTCTGGTTGGTTTTTCCGGCCAGCTAGGGTTTCCAAGGTAGGGGATGAAATCCTACCGTCCACTGCCTTGATCGTGTGGCCCATATGTTGCCACACGTTTTAAAATTTGTTTTTATGTTATTGGCTATGTGTGTGCTATCCCATGGTAATTATTGTGTTCCTCAAATCCAAACCATCCATCATGTTAACTTTTGATTAATCTTGGACGTTGATTGCATCTGATGGCCTACGTATTGACAATGCATTAATGATTCCATGTGCCTCTCACGTATGATTTTTTTTAATTTCTGGGCGATTGTGTATGCGCGTGCGTATCCTAATTATGATGCACTTTTAATCATGTCCACTGATTTTGTTGATTTTATGATTGCGCTGACTGATTGTGTGACGTTAGATTGATCCAAGGGCTCATATGGAGTCAACGTGGTGGACTGGGTTCACGTGTTATCCTTTTTGTTTTTCTGATGGGTTTTAGTGTATGGGCCCTCTATTCACACCCCCCTGTATGAGCCCATTAACTTTTTTGACGTGTTTTTGCTGCTATTCACACCCTCCATGTTTATTGCCATATTTTTATTTTATTCAATTGCATCATTTGCATTTTTAATTTTTAAAAATAGATAATTGCATGCTAAAAATTCCAAAAAAATCATGAATCATATTTATAGTTTTATAAAATTTTCCAAATTTTATTTTATTATTTTATTTTATTTTTAGTGACTGAATTAATTATTTAATGGATTTTCTTTTGAATTTATTCCATATATGCATACTCTAACTTGTTTATTTTATTTCTCATAGTCTATGAAACCTTTTGAGTCCATTAATTTTGCATTGCTTCATCAACATATTGAAGTTCATTAAAACATTTTTCTCTTATTTTTAAAATCATTTCATATTGCATTTTAGTCCCTTTCTGTTGCATACTGAACCATGTTTCCTACTTGATCTTTGCATAATTGTTTGAGTGATCTATCTTGGGAATGTTGGCATGGGCTTTTGACATGTTGTTTGCCACTGGTTGAGGTGTGTTAAGTTTTAATTTGATAAGTTTAGAAGATGCCTTGCTAATTGTTTGATTGCTCTTCATTTGAGGTATTCTTTTATGCACATCCTTGATCATGTCTGATTACTTGTTTGAGAAGGCACTTGTGCCATCATTTGGGTTTGCTTCTTTGACTTCATAATTCATGTTTAGGTCATCCACATTCTGTCTTGGTTGAGTTCCATTTGGTATATAACCATTTCTCTTTGGTTTGCGATTTGTTTGGGTTTCATTTGTCTTATTGTCACTTATGTCTGTTTGTACTAACCTTTTATGCAGGGGCTGAGGTAAGTTATTTGAGGGTGTGGATAGTTATCCATGTCCACTCTCACTCTTTCTTCCTCTCATATTTTCTTTTCTTTAGGCTTAGGTTGTTGTCAAACCTCCCCTTAGGGCCATCTTTGCATGATAACATTAGGATAGATTTCCCCCTTAGTGTTTTTCTTTTCTTTTGTGTCCCTCTTCTCACCTCATAACATCTCTAAGATACTTAATAAGGTCAACTTGCCTTGTACACAAGCCTTAAACATAGGAAATGAAGATTGAGGGGTCCCCCTTCTTTCTTCTAGAGTGTTGAGCATACGTCCCATTGGGGACGACCATGCGACGCATTCGTTCCCGTGTCATAGACTTTGGTTCAAGTTGAGTTATGAACTAACTCAAGTCACTTCTGTCCTAAAAAATACAAACAAACTTCAAACCTTTTTATCCCGCGGGATCGTCAAACTAAAGGCTATTTTCAAAAGGGGCACGTTACTTTCCGTCTGAGTCGCAAAAAGGCATCGACCCTAACTGCCGTACGCGAACTTAACGTCGCTCATAAAAAACACAAAAAGAACTTGGTCCGAACTACGTTGACTCTGAATTCCCCATTGCACAAAGGGGGTACGTAGGCCTAGGACGACGATGTCCTACCAAGTCTGTCTTTGTTTTCCCCTCCCCCGTTTTAGTGTAGCCATAGATTTTAGGATAACTCACCCTTAGAATAGACAACAAGCGTGGATCCCATCGAGTACGATGGACGCGTGGGGTGCTAGCACCTTCCCCTCGCGTAACCGACTCCCGAACCCAGGCTATGGTTGCGATGACCATTCCTTTCCCTCTTCCTCAGGTTTATGCGGTGTTCCCTTTCCCTCTCTTGGGATAAATATACACGGCTGGCGACTCTATTTTCCGCGCCACCTTCGCGTTTATACCTGGATGAAAATCCTGGGAGCGACAGCTGGTGACTCTGCTGGAGACAATGGTTGACCTATGCTGGTCCATCCCTAAGTGAGTCAATCCTAGCGCTTGCTTGTCTTTGTTCTCTTTGGGTGTTTTGTTTTTTGTTTTGCTTTATTTGTTGTATTTTATTTTTACCGCATTTTCTGCATTCCATATTATTATCAGCTGCTGCACTGTTTTTCTGTTTGGCGGGTTGGGGGTTCCGAGAGATAAGCCCAATACCCAGGCTTGAGCGTACACGTAGGATTAGCGTGGAAAGTAGTGTGACTTGTGTGGCATTTGGCCAGACGTAGTATACATGAAAACCCCACATCCAGACGAGGTTCTCTTTGGTAATGTTCTATCCTACGCATTGGTGCAGATGATTGAATGTAACTTGGAAAACAGTCGACTCTGGCGGCCATTCCCGAGGACTCAGTAACGACACTCCTCCCGAGATGTGATAATGGTAGACCAGAAATGGAAAACCCATTACACATGTCGATCCGAGGACCCAATGCTGGGAACTTGCTATAGGGTTTCCTTTTGGGAAAAGAATCGGTGGAAGCACTCCTCGATTGGTGATAGTACTGTACCCCAAGGGATGAATGTACTATTGCTTCTCGACCTCAGTGCCGAAACTGAGGACTTACCATAGGATGTTTTCTTTTGAGGGGAATCAGTTGAGGCCTCCTCGATTGGTGATGATGCCAAACCAGAAATGGTGAACGTATCATCATTTCTCGACCTGAGAGCCCGTGATATTGAGGATCCTCGGCTTTCTAGTACCCACATGTGAGAGGGCAGGGTGTTTACAGGTTTGCAGGTAACCTTGACCTTCAACATACCCGGTTTTCTGATCAGCAGATTTATCAGTGTGGTACTATAGTTATTCTGGTATTCTGGGTATTTGGGCATATCTTTGAGATTATACAGTTGTTCAGTGCAGCAGTTGTCCAGTCTGTGTGGCATCCTTGATCCCATGTGTGCATTTGCATCATCATTTTGCATCCTAACATGTTTATTCATTTGCAGGGCTGCATCCTAACTTTGATTCTGGTTTTTGAAGACTATTAAGGATGAGTACTGAGAAGAGAAAGAACATCATAGTGTACAAGTTCCCATCACTTTTTCTGGATACTGTTCACAAGATTGTGTCTATGGCAGAACCTGGGGTATTGGCAGACTTTAGAGGAGAGTATGGACGAATTCTGAATTTTGCTCGCAACATCACTGAATACGAGTATAGGGCTTTGCACACTCTGGTGCAATTCTATGACCCTCACCTGCGTTGTTTTCTATTCACTGATTATCTTTTGGCTCCGACATTGGAGGAATTTGCTCTCATTCTGGATGTTGCCATTAAAGAAGAAGCTCCTTTCTATCCTTCTGAAGAACTTCCTGATTTGGGAAAGGTTTTCGAGGCTTTGCATTTGGATCCATCTTTGTTGAAAAACAACATCGCCAGTAAGGGAGGGTGTAAAGGCTTTCATGTGAAATTTTTGGTAGAACAGGCTGCTGTGTATGCTAAGGCTAGATGTTGGTCAGTTTTCAACGCCATCTTGATTATGTGTGTCTATGGAACGGTGTTGTTTCCAAATATGAAGGATTTTGTGGACATGCACGCTGTCCGGATATTTACCATGAAGAACCCGATACCTACTTTGCTTGGAGATCTGTATTATTCACTGCATTATAAGAACGAGAAGAGGAGGGGAGGACCCCTTTATTTTTGTGCGCTAGTCTTCTACGAATGGTTTGCTGATCGTCTTCCCACATCTGGGGCATTTGTAGATACTCAAGGAACTTTGGAGTGGTCCAAAAGATTGATGAGCTTGAGAGCAGATAATCTAATTTGGGTTAACCGTGACTTGTTGGGCCAAGATATCATGATTAGTTGTGGAGGTCTCCTAAACGTGCCTCTAATAGGAAGGAAAGGGGGAATTAACTACAACCCTATTCTTGCTATTAGGCAATTCGGGTATGCCTTGAAAGAGCCACCAAAAGACGAGGAGGTCCGAGAATCTTTATATCTGAGTGGGGAAGTCAATCCAGAACTGTTAAAAGAAGCTGCGAATACTTGGGAAGATCGTCATAAGAAGGGGAAGATTTCTTTTGGGAAGAGCAATAACAGAACATTTCCTGTGTATGAAGATTGGATTCAGAAAAGGGTAGAGAAGGAGCTGTTGCCATTCTCCAAAGAACCGCCATCTTACCCCTTGCTGATTGAGCCTCCTACCACGGTTGAGATAGAGAAGTTTAACAAGTTGTGGGCTGAAAAGGAAAAGCTGCGAGAAGAAAACAGTGAGCTACAAAGAGAGATTTACCAGTTGAAACATGAGCGGGGTGAAGTTGTTCATATCGCCAAGTTGAAGACAGAGCTTCTCGCTAAGGCAGAAAAGGAGCTAGCTGACAAGGTCACAACCAGACAAAGGATGAAGCAAGCCCTAGAGGGTATCAGTAAGGTTCTCGAGTCTAAGAAGGAGGAGTTAGCTAAGGCTTTATTAAAAATTCACAGGTTCAATGCTCACCGAGACACTGCAATGGCTGATAATAAGCGAAAGGAAGATGATTATCTAGCTCAGATTGATCAATTGAAGTTAAAGCTCAAGAAAAAAGACGCTGAGATCTTATCAGGGGTATTCCAGAGGCAAGCAGTCGAGGGTCGACTCAATGAAGCCATAGCTTCCATAGAGGAACTGAAGATCCAGCTGAAGTGAAGAGACCTAGAAATGAGGGTCCTAGCATGGATGGTGTTTTTGAAGAAGACGATTGGGAGTTGCATTGCCGATACTTGAAAGGGATCATGCATAGGAGAGATGTTCTCATTCAAGAGCTAATTCAGAGACCGAAGCATCCTGACACCAAAAAGTTGTTCAAGGAAATTCAAGACTGGAGCAAAGAGCATGACGGATGGGGGGGATTGGCACTAGTGGACTTTGATGACATGTCATAGTTTTCTATTCTCTTTTATTGTATTTGGATCACTGTCAGGCTTGTTGGCTGGGATATATGATTATAGTGTTCAGACTTATTATCGTGAGTTGTGATTGTTAACATTTGGTTTCCTCTGGTTTTCTTAATATATGAGCAGAAGTCCCGTTCTATCTTGTTGTTAAACTGGAATCAAGGGGTGGATCGCCCTGCGAATGTTCAAACATGTTCATTTGTATTTGCATATTCATAATTATTTTGCATAATTATTTTGCATAACAGGTGTTTATCTCTGGTGTTCTTACTTTGCTCTCCTCCGCAGTACAGGATTGATCAACCAGTTCATCGGTATTCTACTCAGTCTGTGATAACCAGAGGATAGCCATGGAACAACTCCGGGCAGAGATGCTTTAAATGAAGGTTCAGATGAGGCGATTTGGGGAAGACATGCTGGTCATGTCCCAGGAGCAGAAGATGCTGAAGGAGGAGGTCAATCAGATGAAGACTCAGATTTGTTTGGTCATGGAAATTTTGAATTTAGTGTTAAAGAAGGAAAACAGTCCTGTGCTCGCTTCAGCAACAGAAGTCCTTAATCCTCCCATTTATGTGGGATTCGCTCTAGATCATGGATTTCCTCATGAATCCCCTCCACAACCTTTTGCTGAAGCTCCACGTCAGCAATCTTTGTTTGTGCCTCAGCCAAATGCGGAAAGGAAAGTGCAAGCGCAGGCGAGGCGCCCAAATCAGCATCGACAGTAGAATTATCAGCAGCAGGGGCAACCGAGACCAAGAAGGCCCAAGAGGATATTTGATCCACTCCCTGTTCCTCACAGCCATGTTCTTGCCCATCTACTTGAAAGTTCTCTGGTTCAACTAAGGGATGCCAAACCTGTTCCCGACCCTATTCCTCCTGATTATGATCTGGATGCCAGATGTGAATATCACTCAGACACACTGGGTCATTCAATTGAAAATTGCAATGTGTTTAAGCACACGGTGCAAGACCTGGTAGACTCAGAGATCATTGTATTCACTGAAGATGATATGTACATCAATTGAAGCCTTCTTTCTCAAGTGAGCACTCAGTCTGCAAGTGCGTCTAGACAGAATCAAGCTTCCTCGGCAATGGCAATCTTCAGTTTCTTTACTGCATTTTCATTTGTAGTTTTTCATTTCTTGTTAAAGCATTGTATGCATGTAGAAACTTGTTTGTTTTTAATGACAATCATAATACAATGAGCATGTTTTTCTTGAAGTAATCCATTCGTGTGCACTCTTAAATATATGCACTGGAATACCAATTTTCTTGTCTAGAATTCTCGAGGGAGGATGACGAAATAAGAGCGCAGATTTCTAATGGTGCGCTTTTGGATAAAACCCTGTTAAGGATGTACAAGCATTGTTTCCAATTCACAAACACTGGAGATATAAGGGAGATAGACCCTCGTTAACCCCTTTGAGCCTCGAAGTAGGAGCTTCTTTCGTGCGAAAAAACCCTCATACTTAACCCAGGGGCAGGGTAGGCGTCATTTAGTTTGACCGAGCGTTCAAATTCCAAGGAGAGTGTGCATCCGAGGAACCATTACCTTCTATCCCACCGTCAAGAGGTCAAGAGATGTGAAACCACAATGGTTATCCATCAACGACCAAGGAGTGAGGCAGTCACAACCCTGTCAGGCAAGTAAGACAACCAGTGTCACACGCTTTGTTCAAAAGGGGAATAAAAAAAAAGAAAAGAAAGCCCGCTAAGTCGAAACTTGAAAACAAGCGACTTAGGCAAAAGTTAGGGCATCCCGCTGGACTTCAAAATCGGAAAACTCAAAAGAGTCAGTCCAGGCAAAAATTAGGGATCAAAAAAAGGCAAAAGAAAGAAGAAGCGAAAAGCATTACAAAAGAAAATCCTCGATAAGAATAAATTCGTGTGATTACAGACACAAAAGATAAAAAGGGGTGACTGTCATTCCAAAACTCCCTTAGGTGCCAAACCATTAGTGGCATAGGTTCCTTAAAGATCATAAACCTTTTGGGAGATGAGCGTTTGGGCCAGATTAACTGAACATAGGACTGGAGAACATCACGAAGAGTGGGTGGGCACCGATAAATTTTGAGCCATAAATCCTTTTTTGGAAACCGTGAACCAGACCACGTTACAACCCTTAAAAGTCCTAATTAAAACAGGGTTTATTCCGAAAGCATACTTCAACAGGATAACGTTCCTGACTCCTATGAGTTGTGCTAATAAGATTTGTTGGTATTGCATGTGCGCATTGTTTTGCCATTCAAAAATCAAGGTCGCATCCCAGCTAGTGATTCGTTCACAAGGCTTGGCGACGCATTTTCAATAAAACTTCAAGGTTAACATGAGTGTTGCATTAGAATTGTCATTCTTATAATAAACATTTTCTGCTTGCATGTGTTTGATATCCAAGAAACTTACACGATGAACGACAGTCGAGAAGCTCGATCACGCCAAGTTGAGATGGTGAAAACTCCGAAGGACAATCATGTCAAGGGGTATGTGGCCAAGAGACTGTGCGCGGCCTGGGGGTTCCCAATAAATGGTGATAAGATGCAGCTAATCGGGAGCAGTCACGTTGAAAACTCTCCCTAAAGCAGCCGAGCAGGGGCAATCAGGTCGATTTGACAAATCTCTGTAAGATCAGTCAGGGAAAAAGTTCCTTCAAGACTTGGGGCAGGCCACCTCTAGAGCATGAGAGATTGTCCACTCCTGAAAATGGTTAATTGAAAACACCTCTTCAAAGTTCAGAATACTGGGACAGGGTATTTTCAAGTCATTACCAGTCCTTTCGAGGTAATGTACTTCATGGATTATGAAGCCTGGGGCAGTTATGTCAAGATCTGATAAATCTCTCCAAGAGTTTGGAGACCCTGGGGCAGTGCGAACACCCGGTCTTCTGTGAAATCCTCTTGAGATGATTTCTTCCATTAGAACTGGTGGTCTGGGGCAAGTGGAGAGTTCAAAGAACCGTTAATGAACATAGATACAGGTCAGGTTGGATGGCAATAGGACTGTACTTCCCCAGTAGATCTGCTCTCCTTAGCAGAGCAGACTTTCCCCAGCAGAAGGCATAGGGAATTTGTTCTCTGGATCAGGACGTTGTTTCCCCACAGAATCAGGGTGTTCACTTTCCCTATCCAGTCAGGAAGCGTGCTTTCGTCGACAATGTCATATTCTAGTCCCCAGCAAGGTGGGAGTAAAGTCATTCTCCCCATCAGTAGGCTAAGTTCAGCAGTGTCCCCAAGCAGGATGGTATTTTGGACTGTTGTCCCCAAGCAGGATGGTATTATGGGCTGGCATCCCCAGCAGGTCCTAAGCCCATCTGTTATTGGTAATCCTCAGTAACAGACTTCCGGTTCCGTTATTGGCATTCATTATCAACCCCCCCAGCAGAGGAGGAATCTCAGGTTCGATGTCACCTTCAGTAAAGGACATGTGTAACCCCCGGTAGTGTGGATGTTCTTTTGGGATTTCATCCCCGGCAGAAGTTGTTGATCCAAAGATTCGATCAGTGTGACCCTTCTCAGCAGAGTTCTTGGAATCGGAGGACAATTTATTTTTGGCATCCCCAGCTGAATCGGTCTTTTCTCTCCAGCATTTATTTTGCTGGAGGGACCCTTTTTGCATATCATAAGCATTTGCATCGCATCCTCAAATGCGTAGCATTTCCACTTCGTGTGGAGCATTACGGCAAAATTCAAACATAGGCATCCGAAGCATAAGCCAGGTTTGAGTTTTCCTTCGTCGGGAAAAAGGCAGATTTCGGAGAATATCATTCGACTTTACTCCACAGGTGATGGGTTTAGTCATTCAAAGCAATATTTGGAATTCCCTTGCAGAGTTGCTTGCCAGGAGCGTTAACCCATGATTTCATTTTTACCCCTTCGTCCAGGTGGTCCTTTGGTTTATTCCCTCGAGGGTTTTTACCGTCAGACAACCGTCCGTGTTCTTTCAGCACCCGTTCGTGTTTGAACCTTTCATTACAATGCCCGTTTGTATTGACATTTGGCACCCGTCCGTGTCCTCTCAGCACCCGTCCGTGTTTGAACCTTTTAAGCCAATGCCCGTCCGTATTGACTTCTGATTCCCGTCCGTGTCCTTTCAGCACTCGTCCGTGTTTGAACCTTTTAAGCCAATGCCCGTCCGTATTGACTTCTGACGCCCGTCTGTGTCCTTTCAGCACCCGTCTGTGTTTGAACCTTTTTAGCCAATGCCCGTCCGTATTGACTTCTGACGCCCGTCCGTGTTCCTTCAGCACCCGTCCGTGTTTGAACCTTTGTTTCAATGCCCGTCCGTATTGACTTTTGATGCCCGTCCGTGTCCTTTCAGCACCCATCCGTGTTTGAACCTTCGTTTCAATGCCCGTCCGTATTGACTTTTGACGCCCGTCCGTGTTTGAACCTTCGTTTCAATGCCCGTCCGTATTGACTTCTGACGCCCGTCCGTGTCCTTTCAGCACCCGTCTGTGTTTGAACCTTTTAAGCCAATGCCCGTCCGTATTGACTTCTGACGCCCGTCCGTGTCCTTTCAGCACCCGTCCGTGTTTGAACCTTTTAAGCCAATGCCCGTCTGCATTGACATTTGACGCCCGTCCGTGTCCTTTCAGCACCCGTCCGTGTTTGAACCTTTGATTTCGATACCCGTCCGTATTGACCTTTGGATGACACCCGTCCGTGTTGCCTTCCATTCCCCAGCGAGATCAATCCCCGGTAAATTTACCTTTTACACCCGTCCGTGTACCTTTTCGATACCCGTCCGTATTGAAACTTTTTACACCCGTCCGTGTATCTTTTCAGTACCCATCCGCATTGAACCCTTTTACACCCGTCCGTGTATCTTTTCGATACCCGTCCGTATTGAAGCTTTTTACACCCGTCCGTGCATCTTTTCGATACCCGTCCATATTGAACCTTTTTACACTCGTCCGTGTACCTTTTCGATACCCTGTTCGTATCCGATATCTTTGACTCCTTGACACCCGTCCGTGTTTATCCCCAGCGTAGTTAACACTCGTTTGTGTTTATTTCATGACATTCCAATACATTGTTCGCATTGGTTTCCAACACTCGTATGTGTTGTGACAAGTGCAGCATTTATCGCTTGTTCCCCAGTGGAGTCGTCCCTCCTTTGAGGATTGCAAATTTCAGGTTTCTTTTGGTATTCAATCCCCGTGAATCCTTTGAACGCATGACAGCCGTTGCTATCATACCTTCAGGACCAAGTTGATTGAATAGGGGCAACTGTAGCACCCCAAAATTTGCTCTCCTACCTTTAAGTACTAACTGGCTTATGTTTCATTTCATTTTTGCATTATCATGTGTGCATATCATTGGTTCTTAGCATGGGTTCAAGGTGCCTGAGGCAAGTTCAAGAGGAGAATATGTCCTTCAAAGGGTCAAGCAAGAGTCCTTATATTGTCCAAGAGATCTCAAGTGGCTCACTCTCTCCTAACCAGTGTAGAAATTAGGGTTTTGAGATTCTTGGGTTTATTGCTCAAATCGGCAAGCTTCTTGGGTTTTTATCATCACCAAATGGCATATCTTATCTTTGTTGGAGAGGATACACATCATATTCAGAGGAATTTGGATTTGGAGACTGTGTTATTTCCTCCTAGACTGAGGGTACCAAAATTAAGGTTTACTATAAAGTCAGTTTATTTCTGGTTTTTTGGGTAAGACTTGATTCCATGGTATTCCTTGGGTCCCTAAGTATCTAGGAATGGAAGATGGTCCATCAGTTTGGTTCATGGGAGATTCAATTGGCCAATGGATTGGGAATCAAGAGAATTGGGGAAACGTCAACAGTGAGAGGGGAAGTCAACTGTGAAATTTTGAGGTTCTCTTCAAGGTTTTCAAGGTCTCACATCCTCATATGGTCTTCAAGAGTCAAGTCTCATACCATTTATCAAGAATCAAGGGTTGGTACAAAAGTTACTAAATATGGAAATGCCCTATAATTTGAAAGTTTCCATTTTGGGCAAGTTCTTACACTGCTTTCAACTTGACCTTTCATCATCAAAGGAGCTTCAAATGAATTTTCCTCAAACATGAAAGTTGAATATCTTTTTCTCCCCTTTCCAACAAGTACTAGATGGTCTCCATATCACTTGTGAAACTCAAGTTATGATCAAAAGAAGGCAAAGTGGTTTTTAGGGTTTCCTTATGGTTCCATTTTCACAACTTTTGCATTTTGGGGACATAGTGACCTATATTTGGTTCCATTGCTTCATGACACATTCTAACATCAAAGTACCTCCCATAAGGATCATTTTTGGCCTTTGAACCAAGAGATTTCATGACTTGTACATCACTTATTTCACATTATGCAAAATTGCAAGATCATTGAAAACTCATGGACCAAGACATCTCAAGGCCCAAATCCAATTCAGGTGTGATTAGCAATTGTTAAATAAGTGATCCATCATCAAGGTTTTGGGTGTACATGCATGGAGGAGGGTGTATTTCACATTATGCAAATTTCCAAAATCACCCAAAACTCATTAAGTGAGGAATTAACAAGGCCTAAGTGATTATCAGTGGATTAACCCTAGGTATTTAAGCTTACTCATGCACTGGTTAGAGAGGACACACGTTATTTTGTGGAGTTTTCAAGTGTGAACCCTAATCCTTCATTCCTTCGAATCTCTCAATTCACAAGAACTTTTCCAAAAATTCCTTCACAACATTAATCCTTGGGATCCATAGAACGCAAATCATCCATCGTTTGAAGCTAACAGCGAGGATACGGATTGCTTGATCTCAGGTTAGTGATAATTTGTATGCTCTCTAAACTCAAATTTTTTACATGCATAATGATCTTTGATATCCACTGATGATTCTGATGTGTTTTGTTTTGAGTTTGGACGCATGGTTTGGTTGTTTCGTGAGTTCTAAGTTTTGGAACCATAACTTGTTTCATTCGATTTGGCTTATGTGTTAGTTATTTGTGATTTTTAATGGCATATTATTGATCCTCATCAAATTCTGGTCAAGAAGGTATACCCTTTTGCATTTTCTGGGAGGTTTTTTATTGCAGGTTGCCGGAGAAGACGACCGGAGCTAGGGCTCCGGCGTCTGGTTGGTTTTTTCGGCCAGCTAGGGTTTCCAAGGTAGGGGATGAAATCCTACCGTCCACTTCCTTGATCGTGTGGCCCATATGTTGCCACGCGTTTTAAAATTTATTTTTATGTTATTGGCTATGTGTGTGCTATCCCATGGTAATTATTGTGTTCCTCAAATCCAAACCATCCATCATGTTAACTTTTGATTAATCTTGGACGTTGATTGCATCTGATGGCCTACGTATTGACAACGAATTAATGATTTCATGTGCCTCTCACGTGTGATTTTTTTTTAATTTCTGGGCGATTGTGTATGCGCGTGCGTATCCTAATTATGATGCACTTTTAATCATGGCCACTAATTTTGTTGATTTTATGATTGCGTTGACTGATTGTGTGACGTTAGATTGATCCAAGGGCTCATATGGGGTCAACGTGGTGGACTGGGTTCACGTGTTATCCTTTTTGTTTTTCTGATGGGTTTTAGTGTATGGGCCCTCTATTCACACCCCCCTGTATGAGCCCATTAACTTTTTTAACGTGTTTTTGCTGCTATTCACACCCTCCATGTTTATTGCCATATTTTTATTTTATTCAATTGCATCATTTGCATTTTTAATTTTTAAAAATAGATAATTGCATCCTAAAAATCCCAAAAAAATCATGAATCATATTTATAGTTTTATAAAATTTTCCCAAATTTTATTTTATTATTTTATTTTATTTTTAGTGACTGAATTAATTATTTAATGGATTTTCTTTTGAATTTATTCCATATATGCATACTCTAACTTGTTTATTTTATTTCTCATAGTCTCTGAAACTTTTTAAGTCCATTCTTTTTGCATTGCTTCATCAACATATTGAAGTTCACTAAAACATTTTTCTCTTATTTTTAAAATCATTTCATATTGCATTTTAGTCCCTTTCTGTTGCATACTGAACCATGTTTCCTACTTGATCTTTGCATAATTGTTTGAGTGATCTATCTTGGGAATGTTGGCATGGACTTTTGACATGTTGTTTACCACTGGTTGAGGTGTGTTAAGTTTTAATTTGATAATTTTAGAAGATGCCTTGCTAATTGTTTGATTGCTCTTCATTTGAGGTCTTCTTTTATGCGCATCCTTGATCATGTCTGATTACTTGTTTGAGAATGCACTTGTGCCATCATTTGGGTTTGCTTCTTTGACTTCATAATTCATGTTTAGGTCATCCACAGTCTGTCTTGGTTGAGTTCCATTTGGTATATAACCATTTCTCTTTAGTTTGCGATTTGTTTGGGTTTCATTTGTCTTATTGTCACTTATGTCTGTTTGTACTAACCTTTTACGCAGGGGCTGAGGTAAGTTATTTGAGGGTGTGGATAGTTATCCATGTCCACTCTCACTCTTTCTTCCTCTTATCTTTTCTTTTCTTTAGGCTTAGGTTGTTGTCATACCTCCCCTTAGGGCCATCTTTCCATGATAACATTATGATAGATTTCCCCCTTAGTGTTTTTCTTTTCTTTTGTGTCCCTTTTCTCACCTCATAACATCTCTAAGATACTTAATAAGGTCAACTTGCCTTGCACACAAGCCTTAAACATAGGAAATGAAGATTGAGGGGTCCCCCTTCTTTCTTCTAGAGTGTTGAGCATACGTCCCATTGGGGATGACCATGCGACGCATTCGTTCCCGTGTCATAGACTTTGGTTCAAGTTGAGTTATGAACTAACTCAAGTCACTTCTGTCCTAAAAAATACAAACAAACTTCAAACCTTTTTATCCTGCGGGATCGTCAAACTAAAGGCTATTTTCAAAAGGGGCACGTTACTTTCCGTCTGAGTCGCAAACAAGCATCGACCCTAACTGCCAGACGCGAACTTAACGTCGCTCATAAAAAACACAAAAAGAACTTGGTCCGAACTACGTTGACTCTGAATTCCCCATTGCACAAAGGGGGTACGTAGGCCTAGGACGACGACGTCCTACCGAGTCTGTCTTTGTTTTCCCCTCCCCCGTTTTAGTGTAGCCATAGATTTTAGGATAACTCACCCTTAGAATAGACAACAAGCATGGATCCCATCGAGTACGATGGACGCGTGGGGTGCTAGCACCTTCCCCTCGCGTAACCGACTCCCGAACCCAGGCTATGGTTGCGATGACCATTCCTTTCCCTCTTCCTCAGGTTTATGCGGTGTTCCCTTTCCCCCTCTTGGGATAAATATACACGGCTGGCGACTCTGTTTTCCGCGCCACCTTCGCGTTTGTACCTGAATGAAAATCCTGGGAGCGACAGCGGCATCACACGCATTCCCATTAGCAAAAAAATAAACACAGATATCAATTAGGAAAAGCAGTGTATATATTTGTCCTAAAGTCCTAGACTTTAAAGAGCTATGAATCCTATGTTCCTGACAAAAATGGCTCCCCGGCGGAGTCGCCATTCTGTGGTACCTTCCCACTCTAAAGGTTTTGACCTAAGATCCTAGTGAAGTAAAAAAGGAGTCCTATCCCAGTGAAATCCCCAAAGAAAGAAAGAAAAGAAAAGGGCCCCACGGTGGGCGCCACTTTTCTGTAGCGAGCAATTTTGGACGTGGTTCTTAAGCACTGTCGCTCTGGGGTTACTACAGGTCGATTCATTTTTTATCCTATTGAGCTGATTAAGGAAGGGAAATAGATGTCTCCAATTAACCCTGCTTGCATACTGAGTTTAAACAGCGGTCTGTTAGGTTACGGATGCTATATGGTAAGGGGGCATTTTTCTTCTTACTTTGTTTAGAACGAAACACCGGGAATGTTCATGGGGAGTTTTGTTAGGATGCTAGGACTGATGCTTTTCATTTGATATGTGAAGGTATGGAATTTGGGGCTTTGGATTAGTATGCTCGCTAAGATTTTTCTTTCAATCTTATGCCTACGTATTCCCGTTTACCGAAACAGGGAAATCAGAGCGATCGTAGTTCCTCCTATTCTATGGGAGGAAATGGTGTTTTGGTGTCTTGTTCAAAGCCCAAGACGTGAAGCTGAAAAGGTGGTTTATATCTTGTTCAAAGCCCAAGATGTGAAGCTGAAGGGTCAATTTGTATCTTGTTCAAAGCCCAAGATGTGAAGCTAAAAATGGGTTGTCTTTAGAGAGAATTTGTCATCTCTAAAGGGGGTCTGTTTGTCACGACTATTGGGTGACTGACTATAAAAGAGGATTACTTTAACCGGGATATGTGAATCCTAGCAATGCCATAATTTCCTTTATAGGGGGTTTTAACCTGAAGGAGAAGACTTTAACTCAGTGTAGAGCAACGTTATCTTTCCTTAGGAATTTCTCATGCTAAAAGAGGGACAGTGGCGTGGATGTAAATAATCCAGAGGCTTGCCGCTTACAGTAATTAGATGAAAGGAGTTGTTGATGTTTGTATCCTGTGAACGAGGCACATTTTTGATGCTAAAAGGTTGATTGACTCAACCGGAGTTTTTCTTATACAAAGCCTAAGAGGAGGCTATTGACCCAACAAGAGGATGCTTTTGTATCTCGTACGAAGCCCGAGAGGAGGCTAAAAGGAGTTGACTCAACAAGAGAGTGCTTTTAGATGTGTCTTGTACGAGATTGTTGTTTCAATTGAGTGACAGGTCCAGTAGGTTGGTTAAAAGAGAAAATCAGTTCTTATAAAGAGACTGATTAAAGGTAAGGCTATGCTTTGGGATTGATCAGAGGATCAGGGTTATTTCCTGTTCTTTAAGGAAATGGGAAATCCAGAGGGTATTGGAGACTGTCCGAGTCTACTGGTGTTTTTCCCTACTTGAGAATGCCTTCGAGACTCAAGGGCATTAGACTGTTCAAGTTTAGAGTTTTATCTTTTGTACTATGCTTAAAGAAACAGTGGTAGTACGTTCACGGTAGAAAGATCTAGACTCTTTGAAAGACTGTTCTATTAAGATGACTAATTTTTGTTCCTATACCTCTAGGAGGTCGTCGGGACAATTTGTACGAAGCCCAAGAGGAGGCTGGAAACTTTTAAGAAGCCGAGGGACAATTTGTAGGAAGCCCAAGAGGAGGCTCTCTTCCCGAAGGAAAAATCCTTATACGAAGCCTAAGAGGAGGCTGTGAATACTTCTAAGAAGCCGTAGGGTCCTTGTACAACGCCCAAGAGGAGGCGGGGATGCTTTTAGGAAGCCTGTGGGTCCCCAGACCCCGAGAAATTCAAGACAGACTATTCACAGAGAATAGATCAAGCCAGGAAAGTCCTAGAATTTGGAAGAAACTCAAGAGATTCCATTCACGGAGAAAAGATCATCTTTGGGGAGTAGAGTTTCTTTGACGATTTCTATGGGTGACAATCTAAGAAAGGGTTCACCGAGAATGCTGCCTTTCACGTCTCCATATTGTTTAACCCCAAGAGGAGGTAAGACTGTATCTGGTAATCCTATGGGGATCTAGTTTTGACTGTATTTAAGAGTGATCTACTGGGCTTAGTGCTAGACGTGGTTGACGGGGAAACTCTAAATATCTATACTAGTATTACACAGTTGATATGAGTTTATGAAAGAAGACTTACAGTGAAACAGCCCCACAATACAGTTATATGTATATGAATGTGGATAAAGAAAGCATATAACCACTTACTCGGTTGTAGAGCTTCCATGTTGTTTGGTTAGTTGTTCAACAAAGAAATATTGAAAACAACAGTATATTCAAAATTTAAAGGAATTTTTTTTTGAAAAGGTGTTGGGGCTTACAACTCAAGGAGAGGCCTAAGGTTTATCGGTGATCGCACTGTCGTTTTGTACAGAGGGACTTATACAAGTGACTGAGGCCCAAGAAAGGTTTTTTGTACAAGAGGATGGGTCTTACACTCTCTCAAGAGGCCCAAGTGTTTAAAGAAAAATAATGGGGCTTACAACACGAGGGTAGGCCCAGATGATTGGTTTTTTTTTTGTTGGCGATCGCGCCGAGGTTTTCTTTTAACACAGGGGGACTTATACAATGTCTGAGGCCCAAAAAGTTTTGGTTAAAAGGGTATTGGGTCTTACGCTCTAATAGAGGCCCAAAAGATTTATTTTTGTACAAGTGGTGGGGCTTACAGCTCAAGGAGAGGCCCAGGGTCATTTGTTTGAAAATGGCGATCGCGCCGAGATTTTTGAAAACGCGGTGGGTCTTATACAATGTATTGAGGCCCAAAATGGTTTGGTTTTCAAAGGGGGTTGGGTCTTACACTCTAATAGAGGCCCAAAAGATTTTGAATGGGTCTTATAGCTCGAGGAGAGGCCCAGGGTTTTTTTTTCAACGGACGATGATCGCGTCGAACTTTTTGAAATACAACGGGACTTATACAATAAGTGAGGCCCAAAAAAATAAGTTTGTATTTACAAAGGATTGGGTCTTACACTCTATTAGAGGCCCAAAAGTGTTTGAAATTGTTTGATGAGGGTGAAAATCAAAGAAACCCTAATTTTTTATTCTTTAAAAGTAAATATTTAAAGAAAATCAAATAAAATATCAAATAAGTTTGAATAAACCATTTGTGATTTTTGTTTAAGGTTTGAGAAATGAGGGATTAATCACAAGGTGAATTAAAACTCACTTGGTTTTGATTTTCAAAGTAAATATTCACTTTTAAAATGTTTTAACACATTTAAAAAGGAATTTATTCACAAAAATACTAATTATATTAAATAAATAATATAAACTTAATTTTTTTGTGGAATAAAATATTTCAACATTTTTTTGATTTTTTGCAAAAAGAACCAATAAAAAATAATTAAAATTGAAAGAGTTATTAATTTTCCAATTAATTAATAAAACATGAAAATATTGGAAAAAAAGCAAAAATGTGAGAAAACACAAAATGGCATGGGTGGGGTTTGAACCCACGACCTCAAGGTTATAGGGTGCGTTCCTTACCACTAGGGTGGTGATACATCCATTGCTTGAAGTGAAACCACAAATATACAAGGCATGCCTGGTTTTCTAGGCCTGGTCAAGGCAAGGCAAGACAAGTTTTGCCAAGAAACGGGAAGGTCCATAACTTTCTCATTTCTTAATGGTTGGGGACAAAATTTATATGCGTCTGGCCTAGAATTTCACAAGGAATCCAATGGTGGTGGTATTTTTTCGGATCATACTCCCTCCTCAAAACCTGATAGTGGTTTTGAAAAAGGCCTATAATTGCATTTTCTATGCTACACTTTGATACAGGCATGAATTACATGATGAATTGGTCCAAACACAACATATATAACATGTATGAGGTGTGTATGATCAGTGGAATTCAAAGCAATGCATATTTTGGAAAGTTCAAGTCATGATGCTTACCTCTTTTTGAGCTTTTGGAGTTTTCTGTGCAATCTTCCAAACTTCTTGTTCCAGAAATGGTTTGATGATTTGGACACTCTCAAATGATCCCTTAGAAGCTTTGAGGATGGTTGGAATCAGCTGGAACCTGTAAAAACACAATCTGGCCCTTTCTTGCAAAAGGGGTTAAAAATGACCAAAATAACAACTCTCTCAAATGGTGTTCCAGATGGGGGGAACCATTTGGGACAGTTCAAGGATGTTATTTGGAGTGTGTTTGAGGTTTTATCTGGTTTGGAAAGTGACTGAATCAAGACATGGCTTGAAAAATGCACAAAAGGCCTATTTTGAGGTTTTGAGAGGTGACTTTGTGATTTTGGTGTTACAGGCCACTTTTGATAGTTTGGATCACCTACATATGATGTTTATGAGGTGTTAGGATCATGAGTTGTGATGGAAATGCTCTCTAACTCAAAAACTCAGAGTTACCTTGCTAAAGAAGGCATTTTGGCCTAAAGAGAGGGATTTTGAGGAAAGAATCTGTTTGATGGCTTTGGTGTACTCAAACTGAACACAAATGAGCTCCATTTATAGTAGAGCAAGTTTGTTTTGGGATCAATAGTGAATGGCAACTGCAACAGAGGTTTGGCCAATGGTTGCACTTTGGAATCCAAGTCTCCTCTAGCCATTGACTAGAGGTTAGGGCACAGGGTTGTGGTTCCCTTGGTCTTGAATAAGTCTTGACTGAATTTAGTTGCAAATGGATCAGTCCATGCCAGCTTGGTGTATGTATTGAATGCTCCAATCCAAAATTGGAGTCTTGCCCCTCTTTTAGGCAATTATAGGTTTGGCATGCTACTTCTTGTTCCAAGGACTTTGGAGGCTTGGCTCAGTGTTTGTCCCCTTTAGATTTGATCCTCAGATGTGTCCAAGATGATGACAAGGCTTGGAGTTAGCTGATTTTGCCAAATCGAGCAAAAATGCAAAATTCTGCCTAGCCTTGGCAGTTTTCAACAAGGCATATTGCCATTATCATATCTCTTGCCCCAAGTGGAATTTGGTGATGTTCTTGGCCATTTTGGAAAGCCCTCATATGATACAACAACTGTTGATCATATTTGGTTTTGATAATTTTTGGATCCAAGTGAAAAATTCCCCTACATTTGGAAAAAAGTGAAGGCAGATTCTGACTTAGTGAAAATTTCACTAAGTGTTGGAAAAAAGTGACATTTTCACTTTTTGTGATTTTGATCATTCCATAACTCAAAATCCACGAGGAATTTAGAGGGAGGTCAATTATAAGCTTTTGTAGAGGACAATGAGATCTACAAATCAAGCTTTGTATGGGTAAAAATGGCTTTGTGGTTTAGGAGTTATGATCCTCCAAAGTTGGTACCCTTGCCACTTTGTTCATAACTTAGAAAATTTTCCAAGTTTTTATGGTTACCCCTTTTACAAGTTATCCCACTTTTCTTGATTTTTCTTGATGAATGATGATTCAAATCATACATTAACATCATTTTCGGGTTAAAAAACCATTTTTGTGAAAAATCTCAAAAAGTCAAAGTTGACTTTTGTGCACAGTTGACTTTTTGTCAGATGAATTCCAAACTGTGTGATCCTTTAGGAAATCATGTCCTTGACCTAAATTAAACTTGATGGACATGTTCCATGGGTGTTATAGGGTATATTGAATCATGTCCTAGGGTTTGGGAGCATGTCCTGGTCAAAAGTCAAAGATACAGTTGACTTTTCTCGCGAAACCCTAACTGTGGTACTGATGAAATTGAGACTTGCTGCTCAAGCTTCCTGGATCAATCCATTGTTACAAATGGATCAATGTGGTATGTTGGAGACCCTCAGATCCTCTCTTGAGGTCTTGGTTCATGGTTTGTACCAAAAGTCAACTTAGGGGTGAATTAGGTCAAGAAACCCTAATTCCTGATTTTTGATGTATGCATCCCTTGAGGTCAGATTGACTTGATGCTTGGGCCCATGAGGTTCCATGAGGTATTTCAGGATATGCTTTGAAGCATTGGCTCATGCCCAGAGGAAAATTTTCATCTGGAGGCCCTGGTCGACCAAACCCAAATTTGGTGACACTGGCGATCTTGAGGCTTGATCCACTTGGAAGGGAGCAACCTTGTGCTTAATCCTTAGAGTGGGAGTCCTCTTGATCCATTGTAGATATTTGATAGGCCAGACAAGTTGAAGATCATGTCATTTCTTGATTAATCCTTTGTCTAAGAACTCTGAGAGGGCTTGAAACCCTAATTTTGATTGTAGTGGATGCTCACCCATCTTTGGGGAGACTGATGAGGTATGATGGTTCCTCCATATTGTGATGATGATTTTCACAATGATGAGAAATCTTAGTGGTCAAAATTTGGGGTATGACAAAGTCATCAAAACCCATTTATACCACATATACATTATTCACAACAATCACAATAATTCAAATACAACAATTTCATCAATTCCAAACATTTTTAGTTATAGATTCTTCCAAAAAACCCCAAACAATCCACAAACAACAATCCATGGCATCAACCTAATAATTCCTACCCACATACCTACATCATCTAACCCTTGAGTGATTAAAGAAATCCCACCCTTACCTTGTATTGATGAGCTTCCCTCTTCCTCAATGGGTTCCTATCCTTCTTCTTGCCCTAGCCTCTTCTCCCTCTTTCTCCCTTTAGCTCTTCAACTTTCTTTCACTTTGACGTATAATGAGAATAACTTTCATTCCCCACTCTTTACATACCCCTAAATATGATTCGCCTCTTTTACCCTTACTTATTCCTACGAATTTACTACATTACACTTCCACTCTCCACACTTCTATTATTCCAACTTATTCTATTTATTTTATTTTCATTATATTATTATTATCACTTCCACTCATGAAATAATTCTAACAATAATAATTTCCACACAACTCTAATTAAATATATATTCTACACTATGCTTAACAAATATTAAATTAAAGTAATTGAGTTAGTCTTTACTCTCCACACCACCAATTTCTACATTATTAGCATACACCCCTACTACCCCCAAGACTCACTTCTTAAGGCCACTACCCCTCACTACGGGTACACAAAACACAACGAAAACACACCAAAACACACAATCAATTACATCAATTCACAGTTATTTCACAAATAATAATTAAAATAAAAACGGGGCGTTACAACTCCCCCCCTCTTAGAATATTTTCGTCCTCGAAAATTTACTCGATGCAAACTACTCCATATATGTTCTCGCATCCGACTAATCAACTCCCATGCCCTGAATGGCAACATCATGGATAACATGAGACAACAATACACCTTATCAACGACAACAACAACACGATGCAATGCTCACGCAATGTACTTGACGACCAACTCAAGACACAAGGAATAACCAAGTTAAGAACACACAGGTTCACTATGAACCAGAACATAACACGATCGTTACCATCACCATAGGCAACACTCCCCTAATTCCCCATCATAGGAATTATCTACTCGCACTCGAACCATCACCATAGGTAACGAGGCAACAACAAAGATAAAAACACAAAAGTCCATAACACAACCTCAATGTAACCAAACTACCAACATCGTTGTTACACACGTACGAACAAACTGCACTACACCACGCTTTCGCTGCGCACTCGAATTACTCGCAACTATCAAATCTACCAAGTTCACATCTAACTTCCGACCATCAAAGCAGACATAAGAAACGACTTTCGTCTTAACTCATCGAGAATTCCGACCAAACAGGTATTCTACACTCTTGTGATTACTAAACACTTCGGACCTTGATTCATAAAAATAATACCTCCGGATAGCCAACACAATTACAACCTCAGCCAATTCCAAATCTTGAATAGGATAGATACTTTCATGAATCTCCAACTATAGTAAAACATCAGCTACAACTTTACCATCTTATATTATCACACTGTCTAAACTCATCTTAAACACATAACAACATCCCAATACCATAACCGCATAAGGATACATATGTCCAATTAATTTCGACAAGAAAAAGTCACCTTTTCCACTCCCAGACCGCGCTAAGCGGGATTTGACTCGCGCTAAGCGCGCTCGCTTCTGCCTCGAGAGGGCGAGAGTCTTCCAGACCACGCTGGGCACGCTCAACGGTGCTAAGCACCCTTCACGATTCCTGCTACAAAACTCCGTGATAATAACCAACTAAGTCCAAGAATATTATACTCCCCTTAACCCACTTCAGAGCTTCCTCATTGTAGAACTACATCTACTTTGGATAGATCCACAACAATACCCTCATCTGAATTAACACAACCAAGTAAACTCATCTCTACTAACCAAAAATCACACTTTGATAATTTAACATATAACTCCACTTCTTTCAATACTTGTAACTCAATTCTCAATTACTCTACACGTTCTTTTTCCGATTTTTATAATAGATCCGAACATCCACAATGAACACCAGTTCTAACTTTTCCAAATAAGTATGGAAGATACGATCCACACTCCCTACAGACACTTTAAGGCGTACTAGTCACTACTATCCTCTACCAAACATCCTTGGTTGGCATATCTTTAGTCAGCACGTTGTTCTCTGTTTCTGATAAGTAACTATCAACATCATCTGATTAACATACAAAAGCTTCGAATCCGCCTCATCTTCAGATATAGGAATATGCATCGACTAATCAAACAATCCACAAGATCTTGGCTCGACTTCAAACAATTCAATGTACATACTATACCAGCTGGCAAGACACATCTATCCCATCCAACATGATCCCGTCTACCATCAACAAGAGATTAAGGGTGATCAGTCCCTCAATTTGTCAATAGGTAGCTGGCAACCATAACGGTGGCATAAATCGTCATTATCCAACTACAATAGCGTCCTTTCTTTAATTTCACAATCTCGATGATCCGTATAGTTTCAAATTTGGTCTCATCCTAATCACAATCTTAACAGTACCATCTCATCATCTGGTTGGTGATAGAAACTTTCCAAAGTCTTCCCGACACATGTCGACACTATGTCATCAATGGCACACAATCCACTTTACTATTTAACCTTCTTCCTTCCTCAAAAATCTCTCCACTATACTCATTCTATATTGGCATACGCCGCACCTCCATGCGCTTCTCCGATACCCTCACCTCCTTCCTATTACCAAACATCTTATACCTGACCTCATCACAACCATTTCAACAATACTCGCTCAACTTCAAACACAATTATCTCCTTCGATACATACCTTCTTGATACAAAATTATATTCCAAAATGAATGGAATTTCCTGTAGATTCCATAAATTCAAGAATCGCTTTAATCCGAGTTTCTATTAAAAAGTTATCACATGCGCAATGGAAGATGGTCAAGGAATCCCGTATACCTCTCCTCACCAAATTCAGCATCAGACCCAAATCTTCAAATGCGTTTTTCTCCCTCTTCAAAAACATGTAGAAGACAAAGTTTATATGTAAACTGTAGGAAATTTTGCAAGCTTTCCAAAAAGTCCAGAATCACTCCCATCGGAGTTACTAGCGAAAAGTTATCACCTGTTTAGTGTAGGTTGTTCCTTAAGTGCGAAAATGAAGATTGGAAATGGTGAACATGAGTTCCACCTCTTTCTCTTACTTCTAAGATTCTCCAACTATCCTCACTTTTCACCCAAATCTGAAGGTAATCCGACTTCAATTCAATCATACTGAAAACACACTAGCCCACCAGTTGGTCCATCAAATCATCAATCCCGTTGAAATTGATATTTATTCTCACTCATTACCTTACACAATTGTCAGTAATCCACACACAATCTCGTACTACCTTCTTTCTTCTTAACTAATAACACCGGAGCTACACTTGTCACAACAACACACTACACCACTTATCTAAATAATTGGTAAACACATGGTTTATCTCCACCAATTCGTCCCAAAAATAACATCATCTTGTTCCAACTAAAGATAACTGTGCACCTCCTAAGGAAACACATCAGAATGCTCCACACATCCCCGGCCTATCTCTAGCCATAACATCGCCTTCCCCCTCACAAGGAAGCGAACAACGAAAACACCTGACCGTCTTCCCTCAAGGATCACATCATTCTCAACAGTTGAACAATCTAACACGGCACTCCCTCCTACCACAACACGATATTCAGTCTCTCAACAATTGGATCATCCAAGAAAAGCATATACTTCTCCCCCGCTTGTTTCATTCCCAACCTGCAAATGGGAAACAAAACAAGCACCGACACTATTTTCACACACATGTCGCATATTAGGGAACAACATAATTAGACAACCTGGCCGGACGGACCGACCTGCTCTGATACCACTTTGTAACACCCTAAATTCCTTCGAATAATTTAATCGAAAAAACAGAGTAAAATGAAACAACTTGGAATAAAAGGGTATTACTTTCAACAAGAACTTGCTCATAAATAAGACATGTAACATATAATAAATATTAATGCAACTTTAATCCAAAAATCATCTTTATTACACAGAGGAAATTCTTCATTGTGATCAACAAAATATAACGGTTTCAATTAATCGAAATATTAGTTTTCAAAAATGTAAAGGCAACTGTAATTCTTTAACAAAGTAAAATCATGCATAAAGCATTCTCGACTCCCAATGTTACATATCAGAGCAGACTCCAAACTAAAGTGAAGCACCTCGTCTTCACCGACCACGACTTCCACGCTACTCCTGATTACCTGCACGTTACTCACGTAGAGGCAACATTCAAACAGAAGGGGTGAGATTCTCAAATCAAACAAAAGAGAAAGATGATATAAATATAAGAGCGTAAATTATTAAGTATATCACCCACAACACCACTTTCAACACAATTCACACAATTCAACATAACACGGATAATCAATCCAATCACAATGCAACACAACTATCAAAAGAATTACAAAGAGACACCAACTAGACTCAATGCATGTGGTACCATAATCGATCCCTGTTTCATGATCACAGTTCCCGTCGAAACTCTCGACCCCTGCTTCATGGTCAAGTATGACCCCTATTTCATGATCACACCAACGACCCCTGTTTCATGGTCACGTACGACCCCTATTTCATGATCGCACCAACAACTGTGATTGCTTACACCCCACCTGGGCACACAATCACGCCAACAACAACGATTCCATCAAGGAAATCGGATAGACGATAACACCCCACCTGGGCACGCCATCCCACAACTATGCACATGTCATGCACCATCAATGACAACATGCAACAACGTCTCATACATACACATAACACATTCATCATCATGCCAACACCACTCGACAATCAACACGCATTTATCGAAACATGCATATAGCTCATCAAAATATGCCTACCACATAACATGCCATAACAACTCAACGTCATCATCATACTACCACATAAGTAACAGCTAGTGCATTTACAAGTTACGTCATAACAACTCAACAACAACATCATGCAACTTCATAAAACAACAACTATTGCATTCATCAGTTAAGTCACAACACATCATACCATAACTAGTCAACAATATCATCACACAATATTATAAGCAACAACGATTACAATCACATGGTATGCTACAACAACTTCTCAACAACATCACGCAACATCATAAGCAACAATCACAACAAACATTCCTACGACTAACTCCCACATTTCACATTTCAACACATCGGAACCTACACTGAAACACATATGGCGCGTCGAATAGTTGGAAATCTATCATTGAAAATAATTTTAACATAAAGTACATAAAGTCAGCTTTCCAACGATTCGAACAGCGACCCAAACAGATTTACGAGTCAAAAGTTATGAATTTTTGAAGTTTTTTAAAATGAGCTGCCCGAGGGGACCGCGCTAAGCGGGCTAGAGCGGGCTAAGCTGGCTCTGCGATTCAGCCAAAAATTCCTGCGATGACAGTACTTCTCCCACTGCGATTTCACACCCTTAAATTGCATTTTTAACCCCAATAACCCCAATTTAAGTCATCAAAACCCATTTATACCACATATACATTATTCACAACAATCACAACAATTCGAATACAACAATTTCATTAATTCCAAACATTTTTAGTTATAGATTCTTCCCAAAAACCCCAAACAATCCACAAACAACAATCCATGGCATCAACCTAATGATTCCTACCCTCATACCTACATCATCTAACCCTTGAGTGATTAAAGAAATCCCACCCTTACCTTGTATTGATGAGCTTCCCTCTTCCTCAATGGGTTCCTCTCCTTCTTCTTGCCCTAGCCTCTTCTCCCTCTTTCTCCCTTTAGCTCTTCAACTTTCTTTCACTTTTACGTATAATGAGAATAACTTTCATTCCCCAGTCTTTACATACCCCTAAATATGATTCGCCTCTTTTACCCTTACTTATTCCTATGAATTTACTACATTACCCTTCCACTCTCCACACTTCTATTATTCCAACTTATTCTATTTATTTTATTTTCATTATATTATTATTATTATTATCACTTCCACTCATGAAATAATTCTAACAATAATAATTTCCACCACAACTCTAATTAAATATATATTCTACACTATGCTTAACAAATATTAAATTAAAGTAATTGAGTTAGTCTTTACTCTCCACACCACCAATTTCTACATTATTAGCATACACCCCTACTACCCCCAATACTCACTTCTTAAGGCCACTACCCCTCACTACGGGCACACAAAACACAACGAAAACACACCAAAACACACAATCAATTACATCAATTCACAGTTATTTCACAAATAATAATTAAAATAAAAACGGAGCGTTACAATTTTCTTTTTTGGTCAATGAAAGTCAAATATCAAAGATTATCGATTTATTGATTTAAATCTTGATTAAGACGAGACCATTTGTTTTTCATTTCGATTTCCATCTTATTTCACATTTTCTTCTTCTATTTTCTTTCCATCTTCGATCGATGAAGTCTTTCTATTCACGAATGGTGATTATTGAAGCGATTAACCTTCATTATTTCAAATCTGTAGTGAGTGATCATCGAGATCTCTTTCTACACTTTGGGATCGTGATAGGTTACCTTCGATTAATCAACGAAAGTTTGTGATTAAGACGAGATTGTCACCTTTTCTTTTCGTGTGGCACGATTTCATTGGAGAATGATCCTCAATATCATTTCTCTATCGTGTTTTAGCACAAAGATCAAAATGCACGACCTTATATAGTGTGATCTTCATCATAGATCGAGCTACGATGGTTTAGTGCTACATGCCCCATATCAGAAAATGATTCTTCGTGGCCCAAACCTATGTTTGCAAGCCCAAGGATGGTTTTAACCATCGTGGATCATTCATTCTAACAATTAACGATTAACAACTAACTTTACTTTCCGCTTAACTATCTTGATTTACTTTTATATCAATATATCTTGTTCATATTCTTATCATATTGATCATATCATATTCATACTTGTTCATCTAACCCTCTTCTTGTTTCTTTGTACAAACATTATTCAAAACACAATAAAATTATCGAAACAATAAAAAACTCAATTGGTGGACTATTGTTGTTTGCTTGGACCTTGTACAGAAACCCTAACAATGGAGCTTTTGTCCGACTCTTGCTCAAGGCTTAGTTTAGGACACTCCACACACACACGATTTCCTCTTGGGCTACCATACAATGAGACCTTTTATTTCATGCAATCCCCTGTACTTTACATGTACCCCGCTCCCATTCTGATGTACGCATTCATTGTTTCTTTGATTGTGGTTTGTTTACTAGGAGCACACCTAGGGACTAGCATAGACAACCATTTTCAAACTAATTCTCGATTCGTCATCGAGCCATTTTAAAAACACCCCCCATAAGTCAATTTCTCATTAGCATCGCCATCAACCTATCACTTTCCATCGTGGTTTCGTTACTAGGAGCACCCCTAAGGACTAGGATCGATCCACACCCACTTTTAACCAAAATCTCGATTCGTCGTCGAGCCATTTTCAGAACAAACCCTTTTTCAACCAAACCATCGACTCGTCGTCGAGCCCATTTTCAAAATCAACCTCTAACCAAACTCTTTTCAAACTAACCTCAGGGCATACAAATAAACCCTTGATCCAATGTCAAGCGGATTTTCACAAATAAACTTTAAAACGACTAACTGTTAGACGATGGCTATGGATCTAGAAGGGGGGTTGAATAGATCCCTTGAGTTTTACAAGCAAATGGTTTCCAAAAATTTGTTTTTAAAAAAATGTTTAACGGAAGCAACCACTGGATAGAACGTCTACAACGAACCTTCTACTAAAAGGATCGGATATGCACGAGTATATCGAGAATGAGTATGGAAGAGAAAAATTCAGTTTGATTACTACACTTAAAAACGCAGTCAACAAAATATCACTTGCTTGATGTTTAATCCAATCCAATGAGGTAAAGTGATAAGCAATTAAAGGCAACGTGTTCGAATTTTGCTTTGAAACAAATTATCAAACATCTAGTGTGCGTAAACACACTAAGTGCAGAATTTCTATGGAGGGTAATGTAAAGCTGCTCCAAGATACAATTCAAGGAATTGTATCAATTTAACAAAATAGTTTATCAGCTTACAATTACTCTACGACAGAAATTTCAATAACTTGCGACTTCACAAATTCGAACAAACTGAAATGTAAAAGAGTTAAGGAAAGAGAGAACAAACAAGATTTGATTAGGCAGTTCCCCAATCGTCCTTGCTTTGGGTACGTCTGCCCCCAACTCCAAAAATGGAATTGAGATATATATATATATATATATATATATATATATATATATATATATATATATATATATATGTAGCTGTTGCAAATTGTTTATTACAAGATAAAACTATGAACATCCAAACCCTCGAACGTCTTCGATCGTTGATGCATAATTTTCTCTCCCCTTGATTCAAGATGAATCAAGTGCTTCGAATATAGTTGATCCAATTACTGTCTCATGCTACTAAACCGAAAGAACCCACCGTTCTTCGGTTACCTTCACTCGATCAATTACGATCTACCAAAAATTCGAACCCAAACCTCTCTTCTACGATCCTCTGATTACAGCTACTAAACCGAACAATTGCGCCAATTTTCGGTTACCTTCGCCCAGCTGAATCTCTGTAGAACGAAACGGTTTGTGCAAAAACCCCCAAAATCTATCCGATTCTTGGAGGACAAAACCAACTAGTTTTATTCAAGAAACACCTGCCATGCTCTCAACCCAGAAAATGAAGATCACACTTCCTAAATTCTGAATGTTATCACTTCGAACAATGGGCGACACAAACAAAGATGATTATGTGTGATTGTTTGTTTACTCAATGAAGAAGATGAAGATGAAGAGATAAGTGACATATATTTTCACATTTCTTATTATTTTAATAATGAGATGACCAAAACTATTTATAGGGAATGAAATGACCCACAAAAATAAATAACAGAAATAACAGAAGAAAAATTTAAGTGAAAATTATCAGTTCAGGAAATCATGCGTCGACCCACAACAACCATGCGTCGACGCACAGATGAAAATTTTTGTGTTATTCAAAATCATGCGCTTTCCCGCAGGTTTCTCTAGGTTAGCGCATAAACTGGGAGGTTAGCGCATGAGCTGGGAGGGTTAGCGCATGAACTGCAATTTTTTGGAAAAACAATTTTCTGCGCATTTTCAACTGACCAAGTCCAGAAAAACATACTAGACACTACTAAAATGGTAATGAACATTTGTTTATGGGAAAGACAAGGTCCTATACATCTAGACACATGAACAATAATGATTAGACGCAATATGCCTGACACGTGAAGTGATACCGCTCAAATTACAATCTAAAACTTACATATTTGTTGACATCATTAAAAAAAAGTAGATGAGAGACCATAGCCCTCACACTAACAACTATCGAAACTCTTTTCAAGGTGAAAAATGGGGGTTCAAGTCTTTGATCTCTCTTTGGTTGTTTAGGTGCGATTTCTCTAACTCGTGTGTGAGCAATTGACGCCTCTAAAACACTAACCAATCTCTCTTTTGTTTCGTGGGCGTACTACGAACTACAACTGCTCTGATTCTTTATTCTCGTTTGAGTAAAGATACGTAGGCACAAGATTGCGATGACCTTGGCGAGCACACTTTTTCTTTTTCCCTCGTTTACGTCTACCTTTAGCACACTTTTTCTTTTTCCACCTTTCCCCCCGTCTTTCCCATAGTCGAACTACGATTGCTCTGATTACTCATTCTCGTCCGAATGAGCATACGTAGGCACAAGGGCCCCAATCCTTGGCGAGCACCCTATCCTAAATCCACCCATTATCCCCTTAGTATTCTTCTCCTTTTATCTTACCATTTCGTATTTATTTTTGAGAAGAAAACAAACAAGCTTAGCTAACGAACATCGCGATTCGAATCAAGAGGTTCCCGTTGAGTACAACGGATGTGAGGGGGTGCGCGTACCTTCCCCTCACGTAACCGACTCCCGAACCCGGAATGTGGTTGCGACGACCATGTTCTTATCTCCCTTTAAAGGTTTTCTCGATATTTTCCTTTCCCTCTTTTGGGATAAATAAAGTTCGGTGGCGACTCTGTCGAACCGTTCCGCCCCTTTCGCGCGAGGGCCGTGTCTTCGATGAAGCGATTTTTTCGAGGTGCGACATTAACATGTTATTATCTAAAATGTATCAACCACAAATTCATAAAATATTAATATATGAGTGGGTTAAGTACTTAAACTTGTGTTGGTCATTTTGGACTACATATATATTTTTTATAAGAAAAATAATTATCAATAACTATAGGGGTATCCCAACCCAAATATAATTTTTAAATATCCAAAAATATTAACAAAGTCCTAATTCTATAGGAATTCTCAAGGATACTTACACCATTCATAATAGCTATATGTGAACAAATGGTTAGGCCTCTTGGATAACCACCACCAAGAATTAAGCACAATCCTCTGTGACACTAAATTCGGATCTCCAATTTCATCATTGAAAATGATTTTGTTTCTAGAGCCCTAAATGCTCCAACAGACAATACACCACAACCCAACCGCATTGGGTAACGAAACCTTCACATTCAAATTCGCAATCCAAGATCGCAAATGACAACGACCACCAGACACATTCAAGTCTCCCACCCCAAACCAACAACATATATTTCTCCAAATTGATTTTGTTTTAGTGCAATTAAAGAAGAGATGATTAGCATCTTCGTTAAAAGCAAAACAAAAAACGCAGACCTGCTCGTGAGAAATATTGATGATACAATGACTCACAAAATTATGGCGTGTAGGAAGTCTATCTAATATTAACCCCACGTAAACACCTTGACCTTAACCAGAGTAGACGCTTTCCAAATCAGCCTCAATGTATTTTTTCTATCCTCATCCAAAATGCCGCCCTCAAGTGACACTAGCAGCCGGTTGTAGAAAGATTTTGCAGAAAAACATTTGTGGCAGTGTATGGCCAAATTAAAACATCCGTAGCATCTTTATTCGTACTCACTTCCAACAGCAGCAGTGCAAGGTCTTAGAGTTCCTGCTGTAACGACACATTGCCAACAACATCAATGCTATCAAAGTTCCAATGCCAGACATCTTCAATCCAGGATCTCATTTGACTGACACACCCCATTTTCATGCTGGACATGTTGAATAGACCAGGGTACAAGCCTTGAAAAGGTCTATCCCCGAATCATCTTGATTTCCAAAATAAAACCTTATTACCATCTCCAAGTCTATGTGACAGTAAATCAACAAAATCACCATCCCCCTCACAGCCACGAAATGACATTATATCCTTCCACCATAATGAAGTGGCTTTACCAAAGTTGAATGGTTCTTTGGACAAGATCAAATTAGCAAAGTCTCCATATCTACCCTCAATCACCCCTTTCCAAATAGCATTGTTCTCATTTAGTACCCTCCACAACCACTTAGTCAAGAGTGTTTTATTGAACAAGCCAATGTCTTTGATACTCAAGCCGCCTTACTCCTTAACCTTGCAAGCTGTTCTCCAACTTACCCAAGAAATGCCACATGATTCTTTTGAGCCATACCACAAAATCTGTCTTTGAATGGCAACAATGAATCATATGACTTTCTTTGGAATTTTGAAGAACGATAGAAAATGTACCGGAAGATTAGTGAGGACAGAATTAATGAGAGTGACCCTCCCACTTATGGACAACAACTTTCCTTTCCATTTGGATAACCTAGCCTTCAAGCAATCTATCACAGGATTCCAAAAGGCGATTCTGCGATGATTGCCTCAAACAAAGACGCCTAAGAATTTGAAAGGAAACAAATCTATCTTGCATCCAAGGAAATGTTCTGCTGCATTTAAGAACCATTCCTCCACCCCGATGCCAAACAAAAAACTTTTCCCAATATTAATTTTTAAGCTAGAGATCATTTCGAAACCCTTTAGGATATATTTCAATGCCTACAAATTGCACCAAGAACCATCACATATAATATCTGTATCGTCAGCATATTGCAAAATGTTATAATACACGCTAGCATTGACCTTGAAATCCTTAAGTAACCCTGCAGAGACAACCCTCTTAACCAATAATGTCAAGGTTTCACCTACCATAGAGAATAAGAAAGGATACAAAGGATCTCCTTCTAGAAGTCCCATCGTGACTTTGAAATCATGAGTAAGACTACCATTAATTAGCACAGACAAGTAACTGTTCATAACAGTTCTCTCCATCCACTTCATCCATCTCGCGCCAAAACCCATTGCCACCATCATTTTTTTTAGGAATATCCAATTGACATAGTCATATGCTTTTTCAAAATCCACCTTCAATAGTACCCAACTCTTCTTGCTTCTTTTAGACAAATCAATAATTTCATTTAAAACCAATACACTGTCTAACAATTGCCTACCTTCAATGAATGTTGTTTGAGTACTTGATATCAACTTTCCCATCACGCGTTTAAGTCTCCCAACCAATAGTTTTGTAATTACCTTGTAAATACATCCAACGAGAGTAATGGGTCTATAATCACTTTGTGGATTATCTTTTTTGGGGATCAATGATAAGAAGGAAGAAGATAAGACTTTAGGCAGCCAAGCTGAGTCATGAAATTCTTGAATACAGTTTATGACCTTTGAGCCAACAATGTCCCAACATCATTTAATAAATTCAGCATTAAATCCGTTCGGGCCCAGACTTTTGTTCCCACCATCTTCAAAAATAACTTCTCTAATCTCATCTACGCAAAATTTCGCCTCCAAAATGTTATTATCTTCCAATGACAACCTTGTAATTCCTGAGAAATCAAACTCCGGTTTAGAGAACGTAGAAGATAGGAACCTGGCCTTGAAATGTTCTTTGGCCGCCAACTTTACTAGATGAAACATCTCTCACATATTCAGAATCAACATGGATGAAAGATATGGTGTTCTTTCTGGTTCTGGGATTAAGCATGGCATAAAAATATTTTGTAGTTTGGTCGGCGTCTTGGATCCATTTAGCCATGGATTTCTTGCTTTATAATACTGTCCCCGTATTCTTCCACAAATTGATTTGAGCTCGTCCTCTCCTTTGTAACTAGGTGTAAGCTGTTAATTTAGTATCCATAGAATATCTATAAAAATACTTCATTAATTGTATTTTGTATTTTATATGGAATTTATAAACTTAATTGTATTTAACTAATTTTTAAGTAATATAAAATTATTATTTTTTATTAATAATAGTGACAAGAGAGTTATTTTATTGAATACTATATAATGAATTGTTGATAGTGTAAAACTGAGGGTACTACTTTTAAGCCGAATTAAACTCAATCCATGAACAGTTCTTTGTGTACTACTTTATTATTTTTTATTAATAATAGTGTTCAAAGTAATAAATCAGTAATAATAATAAGGAAACAAACTTAATATTTGGTTTTAGAAACAACAATCATATTTTTTTAATTAATAAAAAAAAATATTCTCTCACCTTTATAATCACAACCACCCATAAATTTAATTTAAAAATAAAATAAATTTTAAATAAATTTAATATTTTTTATCGTTTTTTATTAATTGTTTGTAACAATAAAAATTTAAATTCGTTCCTATACAAGTTTTTCACTAATAATAACACTTAAAATTTTAAATCATTTTAAATAAAATAAAATTAAAAGAGTTTTAATTAAATTGTTTCATTAGATGATGATGAATTTCCATCCAACTAAATTCAAAGAATCCCTAAATGTTCTAAAAAACTAACCCAAAATCTAAAATTTCTCCAACAAACAAACCACTTTAGTCACTTAGTCCATCGATGAGATGAGGACTATATCTCTACTTTTTTCTCTCTCTTATTCTTTTTAATTAATATTTTTCCATAATAAAAAGTCTAGACCTTCATTGCTAAAATTCAGAAAACAAAAGAATCCTCAGTGACAGAGTTGAATTTGGAGGAGAGAGATGAATATGCCAGCGACAAGGTATACTTATACGAGTTTGAAGGACATCATGCATATGCATATGAATTCCAAGATGAATCTGAATGATATGACATGCAAAAATCATCTTCTCAAACAAGCTGCTATGGCTTATCTTCGACCATTATCCAATTTAACCAAACAAGATTTTGATAATAATAGTAATAATTATAAGAGCTTTTTCTGTAAGTGCTTCACATGTGGTGGTGGCGGCTGTGCAGAATCTTGCCGCTTTCATTGGATTGAGGCTTTTTTTAAGTTCATCTGCGGTAGAAGCAGGGACAACAACGATGAAGAAGATGAAGATAAATTTGAATGAATGAGAGAGGAACAACATGGTAATATAGTAGAAGGGAAGAGACAGTTTTACTTTTCTGAAACATTTGGTTTGACAGTAGTACTTTGGTTTTGGAACATAGGTTTTGTTTTGTTTTAGTTTCTTCACATTAGAAGTACTTTGGTTTTGTTTGGACTTTGTACATTCAAAATATATTTTTTCAATATTTATTTCACCTTAGTACATCACTGTTTTATTTTATGTTTATAAAGTGATTGTTACACGTTCAACATATTCTATGACATAATGTTTTAATTATATAGTGATGATACATATTGGTATGTTGAAGATTTGAAGTTTTTGATTATATATATATAGTGATGATACAGATTGGTATGTTGAGGATTTGAAGTTTTTAGTTATATAGTGATGATACATATGTTGAATATTTGAAGTTTTAAACCTAAATTAAATAGAATAGAATTTAAAAATAAATAAATAATATAGCATATTTAATTGAACAACAATAAGCAGTGATAACAAGCAAGTCATAACGAAACAACAAAGGATAATATTTAGTTAAACGATAATTAATATTGAGTTGGACAATGTAATTATGTTTAAAAGAGACGACGCAATAACTATGAAGCGTTGTTGAAGGAAAAACTATAACAAAGTGATTTAACTTATAGGTTTGTATAGTTGTAGAAAAACGAAATATTTTAAGTGTTAGTATTAACATACATCCTCTGTTTCAAAATGAGTGTCGTTTTAGAGAAAAAAATTGTTTCAAAATGAATCTCATTCACATTTTTCAATGTATGTATGATTGCTGTTTTTCATTTTTTATCTCTTAATTATTACTCTATACACAACTTTCAACACATTAATAAGGTTAATTTAGTAAAATTGCAATGCTTTTTAACAATATTATGACATTTTTTAATCCGTGTGTAAAAATCTTAAACGACACTCTTTTTAAAACGGAGGGAGTATTAAACTTTAAAAAAAATTAAAAAAATGGTCAATTTAATGCTTTTTTTTGAATCGGAGGATTGTATCAAATCAGCTCCGATTATTTGATTTAAACAGTTTTGAATAGTTTAATATCCGATTTTTTCAATTTTACTCCTGTTTTCATCCACTAACAACTTTAAATAATTTATAAGACCAAATTCAACTGGCGTTCCGAGTCCAACCAGTTTTTATCATATTAATATTTTTCTAGTATTATGGAATTCTTTATGATATCTTATCTCTCTTACAATATCATCATAGTTCATTGAATATCCTTTATAATCAATCAAAATTTGAAATAGTTATCTTTAAATTCGTAAAGAGTACTCTCTCCGTTTCTTTTTAAATGTTATTTTTTGGATAATTTTTTGTTTCTTTTTAATTATTACTTGCAAAATTTAAGGTAATATTAAATATATTTTTGTCAAAATTACTTCTATATAATTGTTACAAAGATAAAAAAAAATAGTTAATAAATAATTAAGAATATTATATGTAAAAGAAAAATTATTGTACAAAAAGTAATAACATTGATTAGCTTTCTTAGTATGTGTAAAAAAATAAAAAAATAACACTTAAAAAAGAACTAGAAATATCTATCGAATATTAACAAAGATGTTTTTATATACCTATCTGGTCTTTTACACAAAATCTATAAATTTAAGCCAAAAATGTTCCAAAACCGAATTACTACTGGTCAGACAAAATGTTCCAAAAACTAAAACTGTCCCTGCCCTTCTACTAGTTTCATATTGTTCCTCTCTCATTTAAATTTATCTTCATCGATGGTATCCCTGGTTCTAAAGCAAATGAACCTAACAAAAGCCTCAAACCAATGAAAGCAGCCAGATTCCGCTCCACCGCTGCCACGTGTGAAGTTCTTATCTAGGACCGACAATGAACCAAACCAATTCAAAAATAGTTCGAAAATCGATTCGAAAATTAAATCGTTGAACTAGGTTCATGAACCAAATGAACTGAATATGAGATAAAAACTAAATTCGTTAACTAAATGATCTGAACTTGAACTATACATAATTCGACTCGTTAGGTCCATGAGTCAATTCGATTATATATGAGATAGATTTAAGAGTAGGTTTAAAGATTTGTTCTAAATCTTAGTCTCATATTTTCTTCTAATCTAACGGTTTTAATTGATAATTTATATTCTCAAGTGAGTAAAATATTTCTACGAATAATTATACAAATAAAATTAACATCGTATAAATCCAATCTTATAACTTTTATTTTATTTCTATATTTTTTATTTAAAAAATATTAATTTAAAATGTCAAATATATATATATAAAAAATAGACTTTAAAAAATTACTTTTAAGTGTGTGAAATAAGCGAGTTGAACCTAATAAGATAAATCTAACGAGTTGAATCGAGATATCCGTGAACTTCTAACAAGTCGAGTTTGACCTGAAAAAAAAGTTCGTGATGAACTCAAACTCGAACTCGAACTCGGCCAATTCTTAACGAGTCGAGTTTGAGCTGAAAAAACGTTCGTGATGAACTCGAACTCGGCTAATTCTTAACGAGTCGAACTGAGTTAAGGCGAATTCGACTCGACTAGACTCATTTTCAGCCCTTCTTACCAAAAAAAACCCTTATTACTATTATTATCTTGTTCAATTAAATTGGACAATAGTCGAAGATAAGTCATCGCAGCTTGTTTGAGAAGAGCATTTTTTTTAATGTGATCTCATTCAGACTCATGCTGGAATTCATATATATTATGTCCTTCAAACTCGTATACCACTATGCCAAACAAGACATTAGACAACGCTTTTTTAGGCCTTAGACAGCGCTTAAAAGCGCTGCCTAAGGTAGCGCTGTCGTAGGTAAAGACAACGCTTTTGATTTATGGAAAAGCGATCTCTAAAGTATACATTAGACAGCGTTTTTTCCTTAAAAAACGCTCTCTAAAGTGGGCCTTTAGACAACGCTTTTGCAGAAGCGCTGTCTAATGTATACGTATAAAATTTTAATGAATTTTTTTATATACCTTTAGAAAGCGCTTTTTTAGGAAAAAGCGTTGTCTAAAGGCCCCCTTTAGAGAGCGCTTTTTAAAGCGTTGTCTAATGTATGCTTATAATTTTAGTTATCAATTTTTCTATACCTTTAGAGGGATCTTTTTAGGAAAAACGCTTTCTTTTGTGAACTATAGACATCGTTTTTTCTAGAAAGCGCTATCTTTTCTCTACGTATAATTTTAATGATTTTAAAAAAAAAATCCCATTTTAACCATTTTTTTATGCAGAAACATGTATAATTCAAGCCATTTCAATAAACCTGTATATTTCACATTTCCATTAACAATTCCTATTATGGTTCATTAACCATTTCCACTAATCCCATAAATCACATAAATCATTTCCATTATAATTCAAGTTATTTACATTAACTATTCACAAAACTATACAATTACAATCCAAAAACACATAAAGGGCATAAACCATTCACAAAACTATACAATCCCATAAAATAAACCATTCACAAAACTATACATTCACATAATCCCATAATCCTATACCTTATATAGGATTCTTTTTTCAATAAGGTATTCGCACAATTCCTCCTTAATTTCTTGCAATTTATCCTTCGTGTAATGAGATCACGCGTATTCATCAAAGTACTACATAACAAAACAAAATATGCATGATTTAGTTAAAAATAATAAATTATATGACATATCCGATAAATATTAAAATAAATCCTAAGTTATAAATCCATGCATACCGTAATAGGAACCTCTAATCGATCCATTTGACGGATTTCTCTCATAAACCTCAAAACGAAATACCCGCAGTCTATGCCATTACGCCGACGAGGGCACTACACATAGACAAACAAATAAGAATTAATATATAGTTGTTTTGTGTTATCAAGTAGCATCACTAATAAGCAACATTGTGAAAATTAATATATCTCCACTTTGACCCATGTAACGTTGGTTGCTTTAGTCCGTGCTACTCGAGATTCTCATTGTGCTCGGTATACTTCTCTTGTAGGATTAATGACAACCAACAAGCAGTGTCCACTGTAAAATATAACAAAAGTTTAGATGGATAATTCCTAGGCAAAAGATACAAATTAAAGATTAGAATGAAATTAGAATGAAAATCTTAGTACCTTTTTCACTAACGTCTCTTTCTTTTCTTGGTTGGAATATGTTCTACCCGTCTCTTAACAACACGGACGGTTAGATTGATCCAAATACCCTCATTATGATCATTTCTTGTATATGATTCATTCGCTATAATATTTTCATCTTGATCATTTCTAGTAAATGATTCAATATCAACATCAATATCACCTTGATCTCCAATGTTTTCATCAATTACTTTGTTAGATAAAAGCACTATAAACCATTTTGTACTTGTCGGATCAGTGACATAGAACACTTGTTTAGCTTGAGAGGCTAGAATAAAAGGCTCATCTTTGTACCCCACCATATTAAAATCCACTTGCAAAAATTCTGACTTATCCATTCGTACGCCATTATTATTTTCAACCCACTTGCAATGAAATATAGGAATCTGAAACTTCTCATAATCAAACACCCAAATGCGCTCGATCCCAAAATATGACAGATTTGCAAATTTGGGGTTTAAATCTTTCACACTTGAAATGTGCATTGCTTCAGCTACCACGGTGACACCGCTATTTTGCATAGTACTTTTATCATCTTGTTCTTTGGTATAAAATGTGTATCCATTAATTGCGTATGTGCTATAAGAAAACACAACCAAACTTGGACTATATGCTAAACATCTCAACCTTTCTGTTATTGAAGCGGGATCTGAATAATACTTTGAATAAATATGATCCTTAAACCAAGGTATGAAACTTCGATTGTGCTCTCTTACTATCCAATTCTCATTTCTATTCGGATTTAAACCTCGGAGAACATCCTTGTGCATTTCAACATACGGCTCAACCTCATTCTCATTGTGCAGAACATACAAATGCACTTGATCCCGTTCGACCCTTGATACTGTCACAACTTCATTTCCAATTAACTTTTTTCCTTCTTTTTTTTCGACAATATGAGATTTGGGGAGTCCAATTGATTGTACATTGGACAGATATTCAGTACAAAACTCAATCGCTTCTTTAACAATGTATCATTCGGCAATACAACCCTCTGGTCGACTTCGGTTTTTCACATACCCTTTTAATATTTTCATATAACGTTCAGCAGGGTACATCCATCTCATATAAGCCGGTCCACACAATTGTGTCTCTTTCATCAGATGAACCATTATGTCAAAAAACAAGGGAGGAAAAATCATTTCAAGATCACACAAAGTAATAACTATTTCTTTTTGCAATGTTGGTAAGATCGCAGGATCGATCACCTTACTGCAAATTGACTTGAAGAAAAAACACAATTTAGTTATTGTGCTTCTTACTTTTTCTGGCAGAATAGAACGTATACCTATTGGTAGAAAATGTTCCATTATAACATGGCAGTCATGCGTCTTTAAACTCTTTAACTTGAGGTCTTTCATAGACACAAGTCTTCTAATATCGGAAGAGTATCCTTCTGAAACTTTAACTTCACTTAGAAACTTACACAATACCTTTTTCTCTTTTCTAGATAGAGTATAAGCAGCAGGTGGTAGATATGTTCGTGTTCCTTTCTTCATGGGTCCTAATTCATTTCTTATTCCCATCGCTACCAGGTCCTTTTTTGCTTTAAGGCCATCCTTAGACTTTCCTTGTATATTGAGTAACGTACCAATAACACTGTCAAATACATTTTTTTCAATATGTATAACATCGAGAAAATGTCTTACATACAACGACTTCCAATATGGCAGTTCAAAAAAAATTGACCTCTTTTTCCACCCACTCTTGACAAGTGTATATGCAAAAGGCTTTCCAAACTGACTACTCACATCTTTCACCTTTTCAAAAATTTGATCACCTGTCAATATAGTTGGAGCTCTACCATGTTCTGCCTCTCCATTGAATGCTTTTCTCCACCCACGATAGTGATGATTAGAATTTAAGAATCTACGATGACCGAGAAATACATTCTTCTGACCAAACTCCAATCGCGTCCAATCTGTTTTATCTTCACAAATAGGACACGCACATTGACCTTTTATGCTGTACCCTGATAGATTTCCGTATGCTGAAAAATCATTAATTGTGCCAAACAACATCGCCCTCAAGTTGAAACTTTCTTTCCTATACCCATCATAAACCTCCACACCGTTCTCCCACAAAAACTTCAAATCTTCGATTAAGGGTGCCAAGTATACGTCTATGTCATTCCCTAGTTGTTTAGGCCCAGAAATTAACATAGATAACATCATGTACTTACGCTTCATACATAGCCATAGAGGTAGGTTATAAATCATTATGATCACAGGCCAAGTGCTATGTGAGATACTCTGAAGATCGTGTGGGTTCATTCCATCAGTAGATAATGCCAAGCGAAGGTTTCTTGCTTCTTTTCCAAATTCAGGATAATCATCATCAATTTTCATCCACTGTGGTGAATCTGCCGGATGTCGAAACTTTCCATCAATAATTCTTTCATCTGCATGCCAAGTCAAGTGTCTTGAATCGGTCTCACTACGAAACATGCGTCTAAATCTCGAAATTATAGGAAAATAACATAAGACTTTTGCTGGAGACAACTTTTCCTTATATCGAGAGACACCGCATTTAGGACACTCATTTAACGATGCATACTCATTTCGAAACAAAACGCAATCGTTTGGACATGCATGTATCTTATCATAGCTCATGCCAATAGAGCACAACATCTTTTTGGCCTCATATGTTCGATTGGGAAGAACATTATCCTCTGGAAGCATATCTTTCATAAGGGCCAATAACTCTGTGAAACTTTTATCCGACCATCCATTGCTCGCCTTTAAGTTGTACAACTTTAATACCGCAGACAATCTTGTGAATTTGGTGCAACCATTATATAGCGGTTTCTCTACATCGCTTACCAACCTCTCAAACATTTTGGGACAATCCTTAAGATCTTCTTCAAGTGCTTCTGCAAACTCTTCGACTCGATCAGAATTGTATGTATCTGTGCCATTGTCGTTTGAAGCATAGGTCGTATTATCCCCCGGTTCAACATTCCCGTTAATGTTCTCACCATGCAAATTCCAACATGTATAACTTCTATCAATTCCATTCCTCATTAAATGCGATGCCAACTGAACCGCGTCAACCCGACTCCCAAAACAACAACCCAAGCAAGGACATCTCATTCGACTGGGGTCTTTGGCGTGCGCAACAGCAACCTTAACAAATTTCGATACCCCACTCTTTCGACAATCGACTTGAAGCCATCCATTTCTTATCCATAGTTATACTAATTAAACTAAACAAAAACAAAAATAAAAAATATTTACCTGTAGAGATGTAAACAACTTCTAGACCCACACAGTGTCCAGATAGGTTAGAACTACCAAGATCCCCCTGTACACGTATCATAAAAAAATATGTATTAGAGATTTGTTGAAAAAATAGTGTTTGTAACATAAAGTGGTAATTGTAACACTTTAAATCTTAATTCATTCAAGTAATAATAAGAAATTGTAATAGTTGTAGGCATAGTCATTGACGAAAATGCGTTTAGTGTCTAACAATTTATCATTTTTTTTCTTTTCTCTAACTTTTTTAATAGCAAAATATTATATTAATAAAGAGGTGAAAATCACCATAATACAAAATAGAAAAAATTAATAGCATAAAGAGTGTTGAACAAATCTCCTCAAGGAGATACAAAAATGCAGAAAAAGAATCAATACAAGTTGGTCCAACAAAAATGCCTAAAGCGAACCAAACAACAAGAACAACAATGACGGAAAAAGTATCAACAATGACATAAAAAGTTTCAATGGTAAGACGCAAGAACAACAACAAGAACGTACCTCTTCGTTTTCGTCTTCTCCTTCACGAATGCGAGGGTTTCAGAACGGCGACAACCGTGACGGAAAAAGTATCAGAACGACGACAACCATGACGAAAAAAGTATCAGAACGACGACAATGGCAAAGTTTCAGAACGCATGCAAGAACGATTGAAAGCAAGGGTTTCAGAACGCATGAAAGCAACGGTCGAGAGAAGAAAATGAAAAGAGGTTTCTGAAAATGAATAGAAATTGTTTTATAATTTAATTCATAATTGACCTTAGAGAGCGTTTTTCATAAATCGCTTTCTTAAGTCCACATATAAGAGCGCTTTTCTGAAAGCGCTTTCTAGGGTTAATACCTACAGCAGCGCTTTTTCCAAAAAGCGCTTTCTAAGGTGGTTACCATTTAACAGCGCTTTCTAAAGTATGTCTTTTACAGCGTTTTTTTTAGCGAAATTTTTTTATTCTTTTTAGCAGCGCTTTGTGCAAAAAGCGCTTTTTAAGGTGGCTTCCATTTATGGCATTTAACAGCGCTTTTAAAAAGCGTTTTCTAAAGGCTGTCTTTTACAGCGCTTTTTTTTAGCGAATTTTTTTTATTCTTTTTAGCAGCGCTTTTTGGTAAAAGCGCTGTCTTTTTAGTGCTGTCTAATCCTATTTTTGTCGTAGTGTACACATATATAGGACTTAGTTGCCACATTCATCTCTGTCTCCTCCAAATTCAACTCTTCATTGCCAAGCGTTGCTTCATTTTTTCAGAATCAAAGATGTTCCAAAATATATGTTTGTTTTGTTTAAGTTTCTTCACTTTAGTAGTACTTTGGCTTAGTTTGGAATTTGTACATAATATTTATTTCACCTTAGTACATCACTGTTTTATTTTATGTTTATAAAGTGATTGTTACAAGCTCAACAAATTGTATGAGATAGAGTTCTAATTATATCGTGATAATACATATTGGTATGTTGAAGATTTGAAGTTTTTAATTATATAGTGATGATACATATTGGTATGTTGAAGATTTGAAGTTTTTAACTATATCGTGATGATGCATATTTGTATGAAGATTTGGAGTTTTAGTTATCGCAAATTCTATGTTGAAGATTTAAAATTCTTTTAGTGTTAACAATTTTTGTGTTTGATTAGTCTATAGGAAGTTAGATATTGATTTTCAGAAAATTAATATAATGATGACTAACTTTAATTAGAAAATAGACTAATCTAATTATAGTTTAATATTTTTTTTTCTTTAAACTCAATTAAAGTTATTGTAAATTTAGCTGATGAAAATAGGTTTGGGAAGGAAATCAACTATTTGAGCTGCAGTTAAAACAATCTTTGATGTTGAGTTTTTTGAGATTCCCATTTCTTTGAAAAAAAGGTCAAGCATTGTTAATATTAAAGTTGTATGTACCGTATCTTTAAGGGTTATGATTTTGTTTATTGTCCTTTAAGTTTTTAGATTTAGTTTTATGTCATCGAGTCACCTTGTTAATTGCGTATTTTTAGATTGAATTTTAGATTTGTATTTTAGCATGTATAATCAAATGTTTGATATAGTGTAAATTGTTGTACATGTGATTCCACACACAAGAGAAGGGTGAATTGTGTGTTTCACAAAAAGATAATTTAATAAACATTTAAAATTATTTTCAAATTTTAAAAACATTTTTAAAAAAATTTAAAAAAATTAGCAGCAAAAACATAAATAAGTGGAAAATAAATAGTTTAGGGTACGAGAGATAACATAAGAAATTATAAAGGTTCGGTCGAAATGAAGTGACCTAATTTTCCCTCTAAGATTTGATCTTGAGAGTATCCAATTATTTTTAAGAGATTTTAGAAAGTTGAACTCTCGAACCCCCTTATACAAAAGAAATGAAGTTTCAGGCTAACTTCCAACCAAACAAGAACACTAGAGAGAAGCGGCTAGTCTTCCTTCCTAACAGCGGATTGAAGCAATTAATTTTCTTTTCAAACAACAACTTGAAGCGGTTGGTCCCCAAGGTAAATCAAATTTTTCTACAGGCTTATCTCGAACCAATGAGATATTTTGAATCGGCCTGAACTCACAAACCGAACAGAGATTTTGACCAGGCTGACCACAAACCACTGGGATTTTATTCCTGACTTATCTCGAACCAAAGAAAACTTTTGACCAGACTAAGCTTATGAACTGAACCAAGGTTTTTACCAAGATAACCACAAATTAAGTTGAGATTTTGAACTGGGTTGATCTTGAAACAAAGTAAGCTTTTGACCGAGCTTAGCTTACAGCCCGAAATAATGACCTAGAACTTAAACCTCCAAACCAAATATTTTAAAGGGTTTAGCTTTTAATCCAAACAAAAGATCTCTTATGGACAAATTATTCTACAAAGATAAAATATTCCTTGGAGAATTTAAAATACTACCCTTTTAGAATACATCACATTTCTCACTACACAAAGAAACTTTCTCAAAGTACTACGACTAACAATTTGAGAGATAGTTGGAAAATATTTGAGAGAGAGAGAGAGAGAGAGAGATGGGTGAGATAAAAGGCCCATGTTTCTGTATCTGAAAATGTAAAGGGAAAGACCACTAGTTATAGGCTAGAGGATGGCACAAAAAAGAAAATTTTCTTGGGCAAAAGCTAATGTGTCAATCGATTGGCATTATGCTCCAACCGATTTGCAGGTCACAAAATAAACATTTGGAAGGTTTTAAAAGGAAAGAAAGGATATAGAGTCGTTGTTGTTCATTAAGAATCTATCATAAACATTTAGGGAATGTTTTCTCCCTAACCCAATCGATTGAGTATAATTTCCAAATAATTTTATAGTTCAACTAGCACGACTCTAAACCTTTTTTAGGAATATTTCTTTAAGAAAAATAAGTTTCATAACTTTTTGTGTGTGTGTGTGTGTATGTGTGTATACGGGCGCGTGTGCGTTTGTGTGTGCGTGTGTGTGTGTGTGTGTGTGTTTGTGTGCGTGTGTACGTGTGTATGTGTACGTGTGCGTGTGCGTGTGCATGTGTGAATTGATGGCATCTTCTTCTCCACACTCACTGCACCAGTTTGTTGTGAATTGATGTCGTCAAGAACAAACCAAAATATGAGAAAAAGATTGAGTTTCTTGAACAAACACAAGAAACCCTATTAGGTTTTACGAAAGGGAGAGAAGAAGGAAGAAGAAGAATAGAAAATTGGTTAAAACTATTTTACTATTCACTTTCTCAATAAAGGTTCAAAGATTACAAGTGAATACGAACAATTAACTTCTCTCAACAATCTGAGAGAACTAGTCTATTTATAGACTACTAAGCTAACTTAGGCTACAAGTTAACTTAACAATTAGGCTTAGAAGCAAGACCCACTTCGACATACTAAATTAAATTACAAGTTAATATATTTCGACATTATGCTCGAACAGACTTTGACTACAACATACACAACTACTGTCGAACCATGAAACTACCCTTGTCGACACTAGATTTTGATCCAAATACCACAAATCTCCACCTTGGAATAAACTCTACACGAACAAGGGAACAAACTAGCTTTCATCATCCATTGCTTTCAGCTATTCAGTCTTGTCTCGACTCTTTATAACTTCCTTATAGTCTCTAGGTTCTTTGTCTAGAACCTCAATTGCAGAGATTAAGGCATAAGCTATAAGATCTGCATAACCAAGTCTCTAAGGTGGCTTGATGACTCTTCTCGACCTGTCTCTTGCCAACAGGTTGTCATTATCAGTCTCCTCATCTTCATCAGCAACTTGAGATTCTTCTTTGACTTCATCTGGGTTATGCAATTCAACATTGCTATGCTCCACCTCAACATATATCTCTTCATGTTCCAGCTCTTCTTCAAAGATCTTCGAACTTCGACCAATGTCATCAGTTTTCTTGAAATCCTTCTCAACTTCATTGAAAACTACATCTCGACTTGTGATACACCTCATGTGACCTAGCTCTAGGCACCACATCCTATAAGCTTTTACTCCTTCTGGGTATCCAAGGAACATACATCTCAGAGCTCTAGGTTCGACCTTGTCTTGCCTAATATGAGCATAGGCTAAACATCCGAATACTCTAAGTCTGTAGAGACTAGATTAATGTCCCGACCAGACTTCTTCAGGTGTCTTCATTCCCAAGGTTGTCGATGGACACCTGTTTATCAAGTATGCTGTAGTCATAGTAGCTTCGGCCCAAAACACCTTCTTCAATCCCGCACTTACCAACATGCACCTCACCCTTTCCAGAATGGTTCGATTAAACCTTTCAGCCAAACCATTTTGTTGGGGAATTATAAAGGTTCGGTCGAAATGAAGTGTCCTAATTTTATCCCCGAGATTTGATCTTGAGAGTATCCAATTATTTTTAAGATATTTTAGAAAGTTGAACTCTTGAACCCCCTTATACAAAAGAAATGAAGTTTCAGGCTAACTTCCAATCAAACAACGAACACTAGAGAAAAGAGGTTAGTCTTCCTTCCAAACAGCCGATTGAAGCAATTAATCTTCTTTTCAAAAAACAACTTGAAGCGGTTGGTCCCCAAGATAAACCGAGATTTTCTAAAGGCTTATCTCGAACCAATGAGATATTTTGAATCGGGCTGAACTCACAAACCGAACGAAGGTTTTGACTAGGATACCACAAACCACTGAGATTTTATTCCTGGCTTATCTCGAACCAAAGTGTTGCACCCCAAATTTTATTCTTGAATGTAGTCTTTATTCACTTTATCTAAAGCTGTTATTAGATATTGTGATTTATACCTTTTGTTCAAAGCCATTATTGGATGACTGGTTTCTTTGCATTCAAAGTCATTCTTGAATGTAGTCTTTGTTCACTTTATCTAAAGCCATTATTAGATATCGTGATTTGTACCTTTCATTCAAAGCCATTATTGGATGGCTGGTTTCTTTGCATTCAAAGCCGTTCTTGAATGTAGTCTTTGTTCACTTTATCTAAAGCCGTTATTAGATATCGTGATTTGTACCTCTCATTCAAAGTCATTATTGGATGACTGACTTCTACGCATTCAATGTCATTCTTGAATGTAGTCTCTGTTCGCATTCATCTAAAGCCATTATTAGATATCGTGATTTGTACCTTTCATTCAAAGCCATTATTGGATGGCTGGTTTCTTTTGCCATCTGATGTTTTTCGGGATGTTTCTTTCTCTGTCTTTTTCTGGTTTTTCTTGAAGATCCCGTTTGAACTCTTCAGTATAAGGAAATCCCAGAAAATCTTTTGTTGATGTCTATCCTTTTATTCCAAATTGATCCCCAGTAGAGATCATGTCTTCTTTCTGGTTCCATGCCCAGTAAAGAGTGTACTTTCATTCCCCCAGTGAGTCTCTTGTGTTGGTCATCAGTCTGTATCCCCAGTGATTTGTTCCTTGTGGATATTAACCTTCATCCTTCCCCAGTGAAGCTCATCTGTGATGGTTTGCTCTTTATTTCTGGAGTGTGTCTGCGTTCTTGCACTATCATATCATCATACTAGGAGTCCATGGCATGTCCGCATACTAGACTAGTTCAGTCCATATCATTGCATATCAGCGTATATAAGGGCAAAATTTTCGGTTATCTATATTTAAATATCTTTCACCATTTTTCCATATCCCTTGTCATCCGGTGAAGATATTTAAATAGGGGCAACTGTTGCACCCCAAATTTTACCCTCAGATATCCTGATTATTTCATATCATCATAAGTTGATTTCTTCTCTCACATTTTTTTTTAGCCAAACATTGCATTGATCATTAATTATACATTTTTGTCAGTTTTGTCATTTCTTGATTTTAATTACTATCATTACTTTTTGTTTAGTTAAATATTTGATTTAGATTTATTTAGAATTTATTTAAATTCACTTTAGCCTATTATTATTTTTTATATATTATATATTTAAGTTAGTCTAATTTTAAACTTAACTTAATTTTGATTTTAATTTAGTTTAGTTTAGTTAACTTAAGTTAATTTAATTTTCATTGTTATTTTAATTATAATTCTAGTTTTTAAGTTAGTTTTGTTTTGTTATTTTTACAAACTATTATAATCATAGACCAAAAACACAAAATAATAGAAAAGAGAAAGATAGGCCCACGATTCATCTGGAGTACCATGTTACTACTTTCCAACAAACCAAATTTTTGCCACTCCCATTAACCCGCGCCAAAGGAGCCCCCTAAAGTGCAGCTGGTTGTACTTAACAAGCTGGTAAAAGACAGGTTCCCATACTGTAAAGAAAAAGACCATCGTGTAAAGCTTTTGCATTTTGATCCTTTGGTTCTCACTCATGTTCTTTTTTTGACTCAAGCAAGCATATTACTTCTTGCACTTAGCTCAAGATGACAAGTTGAGGATCATACGCATAGAATCCATTCCACTGATTTTCCTCCATTGAACAAAGCCTTTACCCTTCGTATCATCAGAGCTATGGACCAGCTGCTTCTACTATAAAAGAGGGGCGTTTCTCACTTGTAAAGATCATCAAGAATCCACACGATTCCACAACACAAGCTTTGAGTGATTCCTTTGTGCGTCGGCTCAGCAAGCAAGAAGAAGGAGGGGAATCATGTGCAGCAGCTTCCAAGCTTGAGGGGAAGGTGCCGTAGACGTCTTCCACTAGGTGACTCCTAACCCTTTCATTCCTTATCCAAATGCCATGTTCATTTGTCATGCTGCATTATGTGTGTCTTGCACTTGAGTTTGTTTTAAGTATGATAATATGTTTGAGTACGCATGATATATCATTATACTTTTGTTTCTATTTAGTCTGGGGCATGTAATTTTCACATCTTCGCGCGAAAACATGTGAAGGCGTTCTCGGGTTTCTGTTGTGTATTAGTTTGGCTTAACTGTTGAGTGTTGTAGCTGTTGACGAGTGTCGGAGCACCGTTTGTGAGAGGGTTTATGTGTAACTAGTTTGTTGTTGTCACTATTGTTCATAAGATAATATAACTTCCCATGCTTGTTGTATGTTGCTCACTGTTTCATCTCTTGATCTCATGTGTGTATGCGAGTAATTGTACTGAACATGTTCTATTATAATTAGCTACTGTATGTGTTGTTGTAAGAAAATGGTTGTATGTATTGCTTTAGTAGTTGTGTAATGTGATAATGCTTATTGTGTGTGTGTGTATACTACTCTATTGTGTTTCGCACATTGCTTTGTCTATAGTGTATCGCTGTTCTCTCTTGTGATGACTTAATGTGTTTATGTGATAGTTTATATGCTGATTGTCATCCCACGTTTCAATTTGCTGTGTTGTAGTATTTCTGATATACTCTGATTAGTATTCAGTATGTCTGTGTGTCATTGTGTATTAAAACTGTGTGTATCATGCTAGAGCCTTGCTGCTGTTGCGTATGTGACATACGGGTCGTGACGATCGCATGATTTACATCACAGCTTGTTGTTAGTCGTAGGTAGTTCACTTGCGTTTATATCTGTTAAGTTTAGATGATACTATGCTTGTGCACTCAAATCTCTAATCTTGTTTTAAGTTTGGAACACCAACAACCTGCATCAAGTCCCTTTTGGATTCATGTGAACACGTTAACACTTGAAGCATGTCGGTTTCCGGTTTGAGCGAGAGTTTTTTTTTTCTCCTTATCATAGCTATCATTTCATGCTGTGAGTACTACAGAACAAGGTTGTATTTCGTGAGTTTGGTTGAGAAATGAGTTCACGAATAATTGAATAATGATAGTTGGTGCCATAGTTATTTTACTGGTATAGCAAACGCGCCTCAGCCACCATCCTCTGTTACCGACGAACTTCATACCACGGATGAAATATATGAACGCAGCAGCAGAGATACAGTAGCTCACGACGAGGATTCAACGTCACAACAGCTCAGGACAGCAACAACGTTCGTGACAACCGCAAACGACACAACTCAGCACCTTTACGGTGTTCGCCGCGACTTTCGAATTCGGTTAGCAATCGTGTTTTGGTTATATTGTGTTAAGCTTATTGCTCTGATGTTGTTACTATTGCTGCCATTTTAAAGCTTGGTTCAAGGTTAGCATTCTTTGAAGTATATTATTAATGCTTGTGTTGGATTTGTTTGATATATTCTTTAGATTTTGTTTGTTATACTGCTTGTATTGAATTTTATAATATGTGTACATACTAGCAAGTTTTGTTTCAAAATCTGATATGTGCATCCTGTATGTTTCGTTTTCCATAACTAAATATATGTACATTTTAATTTAATTTTAATATACATGCTGTTTGTTTCACTCTTTTTAAAAAGTAAACGTATATTTTAGTTTAAAAAAAAAGGTTTAGTAGATATACTAGTTTTTTAATATATATACACACCTATAATTTAAGTTTTATATGTATTATAGTTTAGAGTTTTATGTATATACACATTTTTTGTTCTTGAGTATTTGGGCCACTTGAAATTGAGAATTTGAGCCCGGTTTTTATCCCCTCCCTTTTTATGTACTTTAATGTTTAATTGATTAATTTTTGAGTTTTAGTCTTGAAGTTTTTAGTTTTCCAAATTTTAATCCTTATTTGATTTTAGGTTTTCTCAACTAAATGTCACTTCCATTTTCCCTTTGGGCCTATGATATATCAAAATCATAATTTTGGTTGATTTACTTGAATCAATAAATTGTGATGAATATGAGGCCTATTTTTCATTTCGTTGGTCAATGAGAGTTTAATTAAGATTTATCGATTTTATTGATCTAAATCCTTATTTAAACGAGACCAACCCTTTGTTTCATTTCAATTCCATTATCTTTATTTTGGTCTATGATATAACAAACTTCATAGTTTGATTGATCTCATTAAAGCGACAAAACTTTGATTAATATGAGACCACTTTATTTTTTATTTCAGTTTCATTTGCTATTTAGTCGATGAAAGTCAAGAATCATTGATTATCGATTTCTCGATTAAATCGGGATTAAGACGAGACATACTTAGTGTACGTACTTAGGTCCTTAGTCTTAGTACAGATTTACCTTAGCAAGCAAACATAACTTAACATAAACATTAAACAAGAGGTTCCCGTAGAGTACTACGGACGTTTAGGGTGCTAGTACCTTCCCTAGGCGTAACCAACCCCCGAACCTTAGATCTCCCCCCTTTAGGTTTTTCTAACGATCTTGAACCTTTCCTTTGGATAAATCAAAGTCGGTTGTAAAAGAAATATGATGCAAGTTGATTAATAGCTTGTTATCCGATTTTCACCGCAACAGAAATGGCGACTTCACTGGGGATGAGAAGGAAAGTTAGACCTATTGCTGGTCCTTTCCTAAAAGGGTTAAGCCTATATTGTTTTCATGTTATTCATGTTTGCTTATTCTACTTGTATATTTGCTTGTATGTCATATTTGCATGTATATCTGTATATATATGTATATCTGTGTGTGCTGGGATTTTCTGTGTGCAAGGTACCATTATTGAGTGGTGAGATAAGTCCTAACCCGGACTTGAGAGTACACATTTGTTTAAGAACCGTGGACATAGTCAAGGGAACTTCGAGGGAGAAATCCCAAAGGAGGGAACTTGAGGTCCACACTCAGTTGAGGCCCTCTCGGAAATGGTATATGTCGAACGAGCAATCGTGAATGCGTTACTACTTTCGACCTAGGAGCCAGAGATACTGATGACCTTTAGTTATCCCTTTACCCCAACTTGGCCTATTTAGGACGTAGTGCGATGACTGTGAGGGAGCAATCCCAAATGGTTGCTACACGATACTACACTCAGACGAGACTCTCTTGAGAATTTTATTGACCACCGAGCAATTGGGAAGTTGATAAAATCCGAAAGATGGGTTGTCGACTCTGGGAACTTTTTTAGAACCCTGTTCTGCAGATGAAAACCCATAGTACACGCCTTTTGGGATGGATAGACCATGACTCCATGCTCGTGATCTTCAAACCTAGGCCCTCATTTATTTCCCTGTATATATGTGTGAATATGTGAATACCTGTATATGCGTGTTTGTGCATACATTCATGATAGCCCTCCGGTTTCAAGGAATTCATGCGCTCTCTCCTTTGTAAAGATAAAAAAAAAGATCATGGTTTTTAAAGCAAAACTCTTCAGCTTTCAAAAAAAAATGTTTGCAACTTGCTTTTGAGTTCCTTGAAACCAGTTGGTTTGCATTGTATTGCATATCATTTGCATCTTTGCATGTCTCATTGCATAAGTCTGTCTGTCTAGTTACTCATTTCCAGTGGTCTCTATCTTCCAGTGTCATCTGTGAGTCGTCAAGCTGATTACTCGACACCGATACCGGACTAGAGCTAATTACAGACGCAAGATGTCAGAGCAAGAGGCACACAATGCTGAGGTCCGAATGGAGATCGGTGACCTCAAATCAAGTATGACTAAACTCACTGAGATGCTTCAAGTTTTGATTGCTAGGGGAGAGCAACCCCAAAGAACTGTCATCCAGGAAGTTTCAAGTGCTGATCCTCCACCGGTTCAAGTGCCACCTTCAACTTGGCCCGAGTTTGGTTTACCACACAACTATTCTCCGCCGGTTATATCTACTGTTATGCCTGTCTTTCAAGCTCCTGTTTTCGCCGAGCCTCAACCTATAGTTCAGACTACTCGAGTTCCTTTTGAGAATCCCCTCTACGAGTACAATGCTGCCAGTGTTCAAGGTGAGGACCATGAGGACTTTGTTGAACCCGAAGTTGTCCGAGAGCAGTTTCAAAGCATAGAAAGAAGACTCAAAGCCGTTGAGGGTACTGATTTCTTTAATGTAGACGCTGACAAAATGTGCTTAGTGTCTGACCTTGTTATACCTCCTAAGTTTACTACTCCAGATTTTGTGAAGTACAAAGGTCACTCTTGCCCAAGAGCTCACTTGGTCATGTATCTTCGCAGGATGACTGCTCATGCCAAGAATCAAAAGTTGCTTATACACTGTTTCCAAGATAGCTTGAGTGGAGCATCACTCAAATGGTACATGAGTCTTGAGCAAAACTCTATCCATAGCTTCCAAGACCTCACCAATGCCTTCATGAAGCAATACAAGTATAACATTGACATGGCTCCTGATCGCCGTCAACTGCAAAACATGTCTCAGAATGATAAAGAGTCTTTCAAGGAGTATGCTCAGCGCTGGAGAGAGTTGGCTTCCCAAGTGGAACCTCCCCTGGCCGAGAAGGGGTTAACTGGAATGTTTATGGATACCTTGTCCCCGTTCTATTGGGAGAAAATGGTTGGATGTGTTTCCTCTAATTTCACTGATTTGGTTACTATTGGCCAAAGATTAGAGGAAGGTCTTAAGAAGGGAAAGTGTCCAAGGTTGCTGAATCTTCTAACACTGTGAAGAAATCCTACGGGAACTTTCAGAAGAAGAAGGAAGATCAGACTAATGCTATAATGGTTGAAGTGAGAAAGCCTCGTCCTCAACCTCAGTATGTTGCTCACCCTACGATTGCTGCTGTCGCTTCCGTAGTTGCTGCACCACGACCAACTCAAACTTTCCAACGTCCAGCTGCAGGACAGGGCCAGTATCATAATAGGGGTCAATTTGACCCCATTCCCATGACTTACACTGAACTTTATCCTAGTTTGGTTCAACAAAATTTGATTACCACAAGGCCTCCGCCTCCTCCTCCAAATCCTCTTCCAGCCGGCTATAGGGCTGATCTTCATTGTGAATACCATCAAGGTGGCGCAGGCCATAACTTGGAAAGATGCTTTGCATTGAAGGCTAGAGTACAAGAGCTGATGAGGAACAAAGTCCTCTCCTTTAAGGACAATCCCAATGTTCAGAGCAATCCTCTGCCAGGGCATGCCAAGTGAAGCCTCAGTCGACCTCGGCTCAGCTACTTCTTAAAGACATGACAGCTCATCCTTGTGTTTGATTAGTCACTAGGCCTTTGTTTCTTGTTGTTTACACTTTCTTTATTTTGTAATGGTTGTTTGCTTTCAACTATGTTTGTACTTTCAAAATTAATGAAATGAGCATTGCAATTTTTGATTCAATTCATTTGTGTTTGCTATTTACATCTTTATGCTTTCTTTTGTAAAATATTCTATCTATTTTCCTGTTTTCTTTTGATTATGCAAAGATCGGATGGAGGATAATGAAAACGTAAATACCCATAACTGCTGTTGGTATGCTTTCGAATCAAAACTTTGTTGACGATGTAAGGCATTATTTCAATCCCCTAAACACTGGAGAAATAAGGAAGATAATCCCTCGTTTACCCCGTTGATCCTTGAAGTAGGAGTTTCTTTTCTTTACAAATAAAAACCCGCAATCTTAACCTGGGGCAGGGTAGTTCTCAGTTAACTTGATTGTGCATTCCAATACAAAAGTAGCATTCAAGACGCCTTTCGACAAAGTTCACAAATGTTCCTTCGCACACAACAGGCAAGTGTCGAAGATGTCTTTCAAGTCAAACGCCAATGATGGTTCACTGTAATCCTTAAGCCAGACAGTCACTAAAAAAAAATCAAAATAAAAGCCCGCTAAGTCAAAACCTATGAAGGAGACTTAGGCAAAAATTGGGGCATCTCGCTGGCTGTAAGCTCAGATGACACAGTTCAGGCAAAAGTTAGGGATAATAAAAATCATTCAAGAAGTTACCAAAATCCTCAAAGATAAAACGAGATTGACTGAGGTCCTCACCAAAAACAACAAAACGTTATAGGGAAGCAGTGACTACCACCTAAAGTCCATTGGATTTTGAACCATCATCATTACTATCATCAGTGCAATTCCTAACCTATGGGAACTTGGGCGCATAGTTTGAGTTAACTGAGCGTAGGGCTGGAAGTTCATCACGTAGATTGGGTGGGTCACAAATAAACTTTGAGCCTTTATCCTTTGATTCTTAAACCGTGAACCAAGCCACGTTATAACCCTCAAAAGACCTAATTGAAGCAAGGTTATTTTGAAAGCATACTACAGCAAGGTTGCGTAAATTGACTCCTAAAAGATCTTTGCAGATCACCCATTTTGGGCATTACACCCTTTGCTTAAACTTTTTACTTTAATGTCTTGAACCACCGTGTTCTGACCAGTATCACATATACTTTGCACCTCTTTCAAAATGATTTTGATTTCTAAAGTTGCATGAACTTTCCATTTACCGTGTTTGTACAAATACTTTTGTTTGCAAACTAGCTTTCTTCTTAAGGAATTTTCAAACATTTGAGAAACTTGGTCGGTGATCCAATCAGGGGCAAGTTCCTTCTATATCCTGTTGAGAATCAGTTCAAGATTTTTGGTTTAATGGCGACTTCTTAGAATTGGTTTATACAGAAGATTTTGCAAGAGTCAGGCTGAGGCGAGCTTTCCCAGTGTACAGTAAAATAATCATCTTTCAAGACTCAGACTGGGGCAAGCTTTCCAAGAGCACCATGAGACGGTCATCTCCATAATCAATCAAGCTGAAGCAATGATCAGCTCATCTACAATAGTCTGCTAATATGGGGCAGTTTACCTGAAGAATCCCCAAGCAACACTTTATCCTTCCCACAAGGATCATCAATTTGGATACAGTTTACTAGTGTGGCAGATGATGTGTTCAGCAGTAGCATCTCTGGTCCCCAAGCAGAATGGCAGTGATCTCCGTGTAGAGGAATCAGTCTTCCAGTCTTGTCTTCTCCACCAGAGAGTCGAGCTGTGTCATCAGCATCTGCACCTGCATTTACATTTGATCTCATATCATCTGCACGATTCATATACATATGCATATCATGAGTGTTTCATCCTCATTTGCATTTCTCCCGAGGTCGTCGTTATCCACGTCTTACCTTGTGGTCAAAGTCCAATTTACTTGGCGCCTTACCAAAGTGTTACATGTCCTTTCATTCAGTGCCATTCCTGAATGTCGTCGTTTCATAAGTATCTTCTCTCATTCCAGTGCTATTCCTGGATCTTTATATCCTTTCACTCCAGTGCCATTCCTGGATGTCTGTCTCTTTTGTTCCTGGATATCTTATTCCTCTTGTTTCTCCCAGTGCTATTTCTGGAAGTTTTTCCTATCTTCTATAACCTCTATCAAATTTGCTTGGATATCTCTCAGTGCCATTCCTGAAAGTTCACAGTCACTCAATACTTTCTTGGGTGCTTATTGTTCATCTCTATCTAAAGCCGTTATTAGATATTATGATCTATACCTTTCATTCAAAGCCATTATTGGGTGACTGGTTTCTTTGCATTCAATGCCATTCTTGAATGTAGTCTTTGTTCACTTTATCTAAAGCCGTTATTAGATATTGTGATTTATACCTTTTGTTCAAAACCATTATTGGATGACTGGTTTCTTTGCATTCAATGCCATTCTTGAATGTAGTCTTTATTCACTTTATCTAAAGCCGTTATTAGATATTGTGATTTATACCTTTTGTTCAAAGCCATTATTGGATGACTGGTTTCTTTGCATTCAAAGCCATTCTTGAATGTAGTCTTTATTCACTTTATCTAAAGCTGTTATTAGATATTGTGATTTATACCTTTTGTTCAAAGCCATTATTGGATGACTGGTTTCTTTGCATTCAAAGTCATTCTTGAATGTAGTCTTTGTTCACTTTATCTAAAGCCGTTATTAGATATCGTGATTTGTACCTTTCATTCAAAGCCATTATTGGATGGCTGGTTTCTTTGCATTCAAAGCCGTTCTTGAATGTAGTCTTTGTTCACTTTATCTAAAGCCGTTATTAGATATCGTGATTTGTACCTCTCATTCAAAGTCATTATTGGATGACTGACTTCTACGCATTCAATGTCATTCTTGAATGTAGTCTCTGTTCGCATTCATCTAAAGCCATTATTAGATATCGTGATTTGTACCTTTCATTCAAAGCCATTATTGGATGGCTGGTTTCTTTTGCCATCTGATGTTTTTCGGGATGTTTCTTTCTCTGTCTTTTTCTGGTTTTTCTTGAAGATCCCGTTTGAACTCTTCAGTATAAGGAAATCCCAGAAAATCTTTTGTTGATGTCTATCCTTTTATTCCAAATTGATCCCCAATAGAGATCATGTCTTCTTTCTGGTTCCATGCCCAGTAAAGAGTGTACTTTCATTCCCCCAGTGAGTCTCTTGTGTTGGTCATCAGTCTGTATCCCCAGTGATTTGTTCCTTGTGGATATTAACCTTCATCCTTCCCCAGTGAAGCTCATCTGTGATGGTTTGCTCTTTATTTCTGGAGTGTGTCTGCGTTCTTGCACTATCATATCATCATACTAGGAGTCCATGGCATGTCCGCATACTAGACTAGTTCAGTCCATATCATTGCATATCAGCGTATATAAGGGCAAAATTTTCGGTTATCTATATTTAAATATCTTTCACCATTTTTCCATATCCCTTGTCATCCGGTGAAGATATTTAAATAGGGGCAACTGTTGCACCCCAAATTTTACCCTCAGATATCCTGATTATTTCATATCATCATAAGTTGATTTCTTCTCTCACATTTTTTTTTAGCCAAACATTGCATTGATCATTAATCATACATTTTTGTCAGTTTTGTCATTTCTTGATTTTAATTACTATCATTACTTTTTGTTTAGTTAAATATTTGATTTAGATTTATTTAGAATTTATTTAAATTCACTTTAGCCTATTATTATTTTTTATATATTATATATTTAAGTTAGTCTAATTTTAAACTTAACTTAATTTTGATTTTAATTTAGTTTAGTTTAGTTAACTTAAGTTAATTTAATTTTCATTGTTATTTTAATTATAATTATAGTTTTTAAGTTAGTTTTGTTTTGTTATTTTTACAAACTATTATAATCATAGACCAAAAACACAAAATAATAGAAAAGAGAAAGATAGGCCCACGATTCATCTGGAGTACCATGTTACTACTTTCCAACAAACCAAATTTTTGCCACTCCCATTAACCCGCGCCAAAGGAGCCCCCTAAAGTGCAGCTGGTTGTACTTAACAAGCTGGTAAAAGACAGGTTCCCATACTGTAAAGAAAAAGACCATCGTGTAAAGCTTTTGCATTTTGATCCTTTGGTTCTCACTCATGTTCTTTTTTTGACTCAAGCAAGCATATTACTTCTTGCACTTAGCTCAAGATGACAAGTTGAGGATCATACGCATAGAATCCATTCCACTGATTTTCCTCCATTGAACAAAGCCTTTACCCTTCGTATCATCAGAGCTATGGACCAGCTGCTTCTACTATAAAAGAGGGGCGTTTCTCACTTGTAAAGATCATCAAGAATCCACACGATTCCACAACACAAGCTTTGAGTGATTCCTTTGTGCGTCGGCTCAGCAAGCAAGAAGAAGGAGGGGAATCATGTGCAGCAGCTTCCAAGCTTGAGGGGAAGGTGCCGTAGACGTCTTCCACTAGGTGACTCCTAACCCTTTCATTCCTTATCCAAATGCCATGTTCATTTGTCATGCTGCATTATGTGTGTCTTGCACTTGAGTTTGTTTTAAGTATGATAATATGTTTGAGTACGCATGATATATCATTATACTTTTGTTTCTATTTAGTCTGGGGCATGTAATTTTCACATCTTCGCGCGAAAACATGTGAAGGCGTTCTCGGGTTTCTGTTGTGTATTAGTTTGGCTTAACTGTTGAGTGTTGTAGCTGTTGACGAGTGTCGGAGCACCGTTTGTGAGAGGGTTTATGTGTAACTAGTTTGTTGTTGTCACTATTGTTCATAAGATAATATAACTTCCCATGCTTGTTGTATGTTGCTCACTGTTTCATCTCTTGATCTCATGTGTGTATGCGAGTAATTGTACTGAACATGTTCTATTATAATTAGCTACTGTATGTGTTGTTGTAAGAAAATGGTTGTATGTATTGCTTTAGTAGTTGTGTAATGTGATAATGCTTATTGTGTGTGTGTGTATACTACTCTATTGTGTTTCGCACATTGCTTTGTCTATAGTGTATCGCTGTTCTCTCTTGTGATGACTTAATGTGTTTATGTGATAGTTTATATGCTGATTGTCATCCCACGTTTCAATTTGCTGTGTTGTAGTATTTCTGATATACTCTGATTAGTATTCAGTATGTCTGTGTGTCATTGTGTATTAAAACTGTGTGTATCATGCTAGAGCCTTGCTGCTGTTGCGTATGTGACATACGGGTCGTGACGATCGCATGATTTACATCACAGCTTGTTGTTAGTCGTAGGTAGTTCACTTGCGTTTATATCTGTTAAGTTTAGATGATACTATGCTTGTGCACTCAAATCTCTAATCTTGTTTTAAGTTTGGAACACCAACAACCTGCATCAAGTCCCTTTTGGATTCATGTGAACACGTTAACACTTGAAGCATGTCGGTTTCCGGTTTGAGCGAGAGTTTTTTTTTTCTCCTTATCATAGCTATCATTTCATGCTGTGAGTACTACAGAACAAGGTTGTATTTCGTGAGTTTGGTTGAGAAATGAGTTCACGAATAATTGAATAATGATAGTTGGTGCCATAGTTATTTTACTGGTATAGCAAACGCGCCTCAGCCACCATCCTCTGTTACCGACGAACTTCATACCACGGATGAAATATATGAACGCAGCAGCAGAGATACAGCAGCTCACGACGAGGATTCAACGTCACAACAGCTCAGGACAGCAACAACGTTCGTGACAACCGCAAACGACACAACTCAGCACCTTTACGGTGTTCGCCGCGACTTTCGAATTTGGTTAGCAATCGTGTTTTGGTTATATTGTGTTAAGCTTATTGCTCTGATGTTGTTACTATTGCTGCCATTTTAAAGCTTGGTTCAAGGTTAGCATTCTTTGAAGTATATTATTAATGCTTGTGTTGGATTTGTTTGATATATTCTTTAGATTTTGTTTGTTATACTGCTTGTATTGAATTTTATAATATGTGTACATACTAGCAAGTTTTGTTTCAAAATCTGATATGTGCATCCTGTATGTTTCGTTTTCCATAACTAAATATATGTACATTTTAATTTAATTTTAATATACATGCTGTTTGTTTCACTCTTTTTAAAAAGTAAACGTATATTTTAGTTTAAAAAAAAAGGTTTAGTAGATATACTAGTTTTTTAATATATATACACACCTATAATTTAAGTTTTATATGTATTATAGTTTAGAGTTTTATGTATATACACATTTTTTGTTCTTGAGTATTTGGGCCACTTGAAATTGAGAATTTGAGCCCGGTTTTTATCCCCTCCCTTTTTATGTACTTTAATGTTTAATTGATTAATTTTTGAGTTTTAGTCTTGAAGTTTTTAGTTTTCCAAATTTTAATCCTTATTTGATTTTAGGTTTTCTCAACTAAATGTCACTTCCATTTTCCCTTTGGGCCTATGATATATCAAAATCATAATTTTGGTTGATTTACTTGAATCAATAAATTGTGATGAATATGAGGCCTATTTTTCATTTCGTTGGTCAATGAGAGTTTAATTAAGATTTATCGATTTTATTGATCTAAATCCTTATTTAAACGAGACCAACCCTTTGTTTCATTTCAATTCCATTATCTTTATTTTGGTCTATGATATAACAAACTTCATAGTTTGATTGATCTCATTAAAGCGACAAAACTTTGATTAATATGAGACCACTTTATTTTTTATTTCAGTTTCATTTGCTATTTAGTCGATGAAAGTCAAGAATCATTGATTATCGATTTCTCGATTAAATCGGGATTAAGACGAGACATACTTAGTGTACGTACTTAGGTCCTTAGTCTTAGTACAGATTTACCTTAGCAAGCAAACATAACTTAACATAAACATTAAACAAGAGGTTCCCGTAGAGTACTACGGACGTTTAGGGTGCTAGTACCTTCCCTAGGCGTAACCAACCCCCGAACCTTAGATCTCCCCCCTTTAGGTTTTTCTAACGATCTTGAACCTTTTCTTTGGATAAATCAAAGTCGGTTGTAAAAGAAATATGATGCAAGTTGATTAATAGCTTGTTATCCGATTTTCACCGCAACACAAAGAAAGCTTTTGACCGGGCAGAGCTTATGAACCGAACCGAGTTTTTTACCAGGATAACCACAAACCAAGTTGAGATTTTGAACTGGGTTAATCTCGAACCAAAGTAAGCTTTTGACCGAGCTTAGCTTACAACCCGAAACAATGACTTAGAACTTAAACCTCCAAACCAAATATTTTAAAGGATTTAGCTTTTAATCCAAACAAACGATCCCTTATGGAAAAATTATCTACAAAGGTAAAATATTCCTTGGAGAATTTAAAATACTACCCTTCCAGAATACATCACATTTCTCACTACACAAAGAAACTTTCTCAAAGTACTACGACTAACAATTTGAGAGATAGTTGAAAAATATTTTAGAGAGAGAAAGAGAGGTGAGATAAAAGGCCCATGTTTCTGTATCCAAAAATGTAAAAAGAAAGACCACTATTTATAGGTTAGAGGATGGCACAAAAAAGAAAATTTTCTTGGGCAAAAACTAATGTGTCAATCGATTGGCATCATGCTCCAACCGATTAGCAGGCCACAAAATAAACATTTGGAAGGTTTTAAAAGGAAAGAAAGGATATAGAGCCGTTGTTGTTCATTAAGACTCTATCATATACGTTTAGGGACTGTTTTCGCCCTAACCCAACCGATTGAGTATAATTTCCAATTGATTGGATAGTTCAACTGGCACGACTCTAAACCTTTTTTAGAAATATTTCTTTAAGAAAAATAAGTTTCATAACTTTTTATGTGTGTGTGTGTGTATGCGAGCGCACACACGTGTGCATTTGTGTGTGTGTGTTCGTGTGCGTGTGTGCGTGTGCGTGTGCGTGTGTGTGTCTGTATGTTTACATGTGCATGCGTGTGTGCGTGTGTGTGTGTGTGTGCATGTGTGTGCGTGTGCGTGTGCGTGTGTGTCCGTGTCTGTGTGCGTGTGTGTGTTTTTGTGTGTGTGTATGCGTGTGTTTGATTTATTCGTATAATTATACAAAATCTCCCTTGTGGTTTTATAACACACAGTTCACTCAAACGCAACAAGGAGAGCTTTCACACATCCATTCTTTCACACTTTGAAGCTTAAAAACTTGTTAGATAATCCAGTCATATAGACACTTGCGTGATTTATTCTTAAAAATAAGGCTTCAAATTTATTCTTGTTGAGTGCCATCATCAGAGGAACTTTGCAGTGATCATCAAACCCTAGTTAGTCTTCTTGCATATTTAATCGATTGAATACTTATATTTTAGATGTCATCATTAAAAGAACATCCATCCTCAAGAGTTTACATAACTTACTTGATTACGTAACCTACAAATAGAATAATCTAACTATAATTTAATTTTTTCCCCTTCAAATTCAATTAAAGTGGTTGTAAATTGAGCTGATGAAAATAGGTTTGGGAAGGAAATCAACTAATTGAGTTGCAGTTAAAACAATCTTTGATGTTGAGTTGTTTTGAGATTCCCCTTTCTTTGAAAAAAGGGTTATGATTTTGTTACTTGTCCTTTTAAATCTTTAGTTTTAGTTTTATGTCATTGAGTCTCCTTATCAATTGCGCATTGTTAGATTGAATTTTAGATTTGTATTTTAGTATGCATAAATCAAGTGTTTGATTATAATGTAAGTTGTTGTACATGTGGCTTCACACACAAGAGGAAGATGAATAGTGTGTTTCACAAAAACAGTAATTTGAAAAAAATTTATAATTATTTTTAAAATTTAAAAACTTAAAAAAAAATATTTTAATAAATTAGCAGCAAAAAGATAAATAAGTGGAAAATAAAGAGTTTAGGGTAAGAGAGATAACGTAAGGAATTATAGAGATTCAGTTGAAATGAAGTGACCTAATTCTCTCCCCAAGATTTGATCTTGAGAGTATTCAATTATTGTTAATAGATTTTAGTAAGTTGAACTCTCGAACCCCCTTATACGAAAAGAATGAAATTTCAAGCTAACTTCCAACCAAACAACAAACACTAGAAAAAAGCGGTTAGTCTTCCTTCCTAATAGCAGATTGAAGCAATTAATCTTCTTTTCAAACAACAACTTGAAGTGGTTGGTCCCCAAGGTAAACGCTTCTCATAAACCAATGAGATATTTTAAATCGAGCTGAAATCACAAATTGAACGGAATTTTTGACCGGGCTGACCATAAACTAGAGATTTTATTTATAACTTATCTCGAACAAAAGAAAGCTTTTGACCAGACTGAGCTTATGAACTGAACCAAGATTTTTACCAGGATAACCACAAACCAAGTTGAGATTTTGAACTTGACTAATCTCGAACCAAAGTAAGCTTTAGATCGAGCTTAGCTTATAACTTGAAATAGTGGCATAGAACTTAAACCTCCAAACAAAATATTTTATCTGGTTTAGCTTTTAATCCAAACAAATGACCCCTTATGGAAAAATTATTCTAAAAAGGTAAAATATTCCTTAGAGAATTTAAAATACTACTCTTCCAGAATACATCACATTTCTCACTACACAAAGAAACTTTCTCAAAGTGATACAACTAAAAATATTTGAGAGATAGTTGACAAATATTTTAGGGTTAATACACCTATTGCCCCCTGCCATTTGGTGAGATTTCAAAAAAGTACCCTGTAAAAAAACACATATCCCATCCCTGTATTTTAAAGATTCCCCATTTTTAGACCTTAAGTGGATCTAGTCAAATAAGAGGTTGATGTGGTATTGACAATGTGACATTTTTTGCACTATTCATATAAGTAACATTCCACGTGTAATTTAATAAGTTATTAATAAGATTTTTAAATGATTAATTCCATTTTTCTAATTAATAAAACAAACAATTTAAATAAAATGGGTTAAATCATCTGCTTCATTTTCTCTTTCTTGTTCGCCTCGCAGTTAGGGTTCATCTTCTTCAGTTCATAACTCCATTGAGTAGACAATGATTGGAACCGCGAGTTCAGGTTACATGTCCAATGGGAGAAAAGATCCGGTTTGTGGGCACGAGCTTCCAATGAGAATCCACATTTCGAATTTCTTCATATATATATATATATATATATATATATATATATATATATATATATATATATATATAGAGAGAGAGAGAGAGAGAGAGAGAGGGCGCGCGATAGTGTGTGAGAGAGAGAGAGAGAGAGAGAGAGAGAGAGAGAGAGAGAGAGAGGCGCGCGATAGTGAGAGAGAGAGAGAGCCCATGTTTCTGGATCTGAAAATGTAAAAGGAAATACCACTATTTATAGGCTAGAGGTTGGCACAAAAAGAAAATTTTCTTGGGCAAAAACTAATGTGTCAATCGATTGACATCATGCTCCAACCAATTGGCAGGCCATAAAATAAACATTTGGAAGGTTTTAAAAGGAAAGAAAGGATATAGAGTGATTGTCGTTCATTAAGAGTCTATCATAAACGTTTAAGGACTATTTTTTTCCTAACCCAGACGATTGAGTATAATTGCCAATCAATTGGCTAGTTCAACATGCACAACTCTAAACTAATTTTAGGAATATTTCTTTAAGAAAAATAAGTTTCAAAACTTATTTTGTGTGTTTGTGTGTGTAAGTAAGTGTGTGTGTGTGTGTGATATTTAGCCGTATAATTTTATGAAATATCCCTTGTGGTTTTATAACACACAGTTCACTCAGACGTAACAAGGAGAGCTTTCACACTTCCTCACTTTCACACTTTGAAGCTTAAAGATCCCCCTCAATTAAATAGAGGGTAAACTGAAAGCACATTGTATCATTTAGCATCGCTTATGTGCTTTAAGTATCTATTGAGTTTTGATGTTTTACAATTTGATTATTGTCTCATTGTGTATTTGTAGTTTGTATACCCTTTTAATTCATCTGTGTGATTGTAATCTGTCTATGCATTTGTTATAATCGTTTGATTATGTAATTGTACAACTAAGAACCCTTTACATTTCATATTGTACTCATTTAATCCTCATTAGCTGTTTCCTTTTTGAGCTTATGAAAGTTATTGCTTTGTCATTTCCAAAATGAGTAGCTTGAATCACAAATAGAAGATTTGAATTTTGATGTTTTGGGTAATTGATTTGGATCATATGTAATATCTGCTTCGAATAATTCACATGTTGAAAATTGGAATTATTTTATGGATCATTTGATTCGGATCAAAACTTTAACATGATTTGAATCAGAATCCCATTTGACTTGGATCAAGTTCATATAATGATTCAAATCAATTTCCTTAAAAATAATTTCCTTTTTAGTCTCTCCATATTAATTCGAATCAATTTTCCTTCTTGATTCGAATCAAACCATAAAAAAAACTCAATTTCCATCATTCATTTAAATGCTTGTTTGTTTTGATTACAGTAACATATGTGGGAAATCTATGATGATACATAGAGACAAAAATAGTGATTTTTTGTCCTCTCATCTTAGTGTGTTCATCTTTACACTATTCTTCTCTCCTCTTCACCAAACCTCAATCTTTGATATAGAACCCGTGTCAATTCTTTATATGTTCTTGTTGCATCTTGATTTGTGTAATTGGGTTGTTGTTTTGTGTGATGTAGAGAATGAGTTATTCAGATCTTGTTGAGGATTTGATCATGATCTTGATAACTATCAAGAACCAAGACTAACTTGTCTATAAACTTGTTTGAACCTTGTGTGTGTCTGTGTGTGTGTGTGTGTTCATCTTTCATCAAAATTAAATTACTTTACTAACCGCTCGTAATGTGAGGTGTTGTTGAGATTATTTGGCACTGTTCACCATTCTCATCCTTAGTCTCTTTCCTTGTTTAAGGACATTCCTCTAAATATTGAGTGAAAGGTAGACTAGTGGTACATTAGAGTATATAATGGATTTGTGTGTAGCTTATTTTTGTATCGGTAACAAGTGCATGTATAGTTTCTCGAGTGCGGTTTGGGATTGGGAAGTTAAATAACAAGATGAGAGTTTCCATTATACTCCAAGGAAGACTTTGGCAGAATCAAGTATCAACGGTCCGTAAGGCAGAGTATGAAGTTGTTATTCTTTGGTGGTGTTGGAGAAAGATTGCTAGAAGACAAAGTTTAAAGTTGTGCAATATACACTCATTTAATGGCAATCGCTCAGACAAGAAATTAGTGGGATTAGGTGGATTGCCACGCACGAATATTTGAAGCAGGTTATTGTGGAAAGCGAGGTTAGTGGATCAACATCTTATGGGATCTTGTATTGTGTTAGCAAATTTGTGTCTACTTCATTAGAAGGAATTATTGTGTGATAGTTCTTTGTAATCAAAATGTCGTAATCATTTTATCATTATAGTGGAAGATCGTGATTATGTTTCGAAGGCATCATCCATTGAAGAGTGCATGTAAGTAAAGCGAGGATGAATATCAAAGCACTATATATCTTTGTGTATCTTTTTCTCTATCCTTTTTTAATTTACAAGCATTCATTCATCTCATATTTGCTACTGCATATTTACAATTGCATAGATTGTATACCATATAGGTTAGACCTTGCTTATAGTGATTTTATGTATAAGCTTATGTTTGTGGTCTATCAATGCCAAGGAATCATCATGAAGTCAATTATGCATTGTTAAGATCATCCATGTAATGTGTTTTTAAATTGCTTCATTTGCAACCGGCTTTGGATGTCATGTAAATGAATTGTGCTAGAAATGATATATTCTATAGTTATTTTATGTATCATTTCATGAAGCTTGATTCATTGAGTTGCTTCCAAGATCTGGTCTTTGTGTTTTTCTTCCGCGCATTCTAAAATCTCTAATTTCGTTTATGGGACCTGAAAAGTTGTTTAAATTCTCCAAAAGGATTTTGGGTCTATTCAACCCCCTTCTAGAAATTTTTGTTTCCATATTCTCACCCAACAATTAGTATCAGAGCTTGGCTTTTGATCATAGTCTAGTGACTCCAAAAGTTGAGGATATGGTTCTTATGATCCTATATGAGTTTTCTTAAACGTTATGGAAGCTTATGAAATTTAATGAATCCCCATGAAATTACCTTAAATAACTTATGATTGATTATTACTTTACAATGCATTACAATGATTTATTCAAAGTAAAACCTTACTAGAATTTTCTCCAAAACATTAATTACTTAAGATATTCTCTAAGTGTTGATTCATCCATAATTGAACTAGCAAGTTTTCTGAGATGTGTGCAACTTGTTTGTAACATTGCTTCTTAAAGGTGTTCAAGATTGATCCTAAAGTTTATGTTATAAGATCATTACAATATGCTGGAAAGTATTATGAGAAGAGGAATTAGAAAGAAAATAATCTTCTTAAGACCCAACCTTCCAAGGTCGTTTTAGTAAAAGAAGATGAGGGCAATGTTTTTTTTTTACTATTGGTAATGATTCTCCGAAGTTTCAACTAACTATAAAAGATTCAAGGAATTTACTTGAAGTTCTTATAAATTTTCCAAGAGTTGAATCAGTGATTCAGGATTGACAAGTTATGTTAATCAACAATTATCATAGTATTTCCGTTTTAAGTTAATCTGAAGCCTTGAGAAGGAGAGTCTGATAATGTTCTTCATACGTTCAAGTGGATTCCTATCCAATTTTTTTTACTATTCATATTTAGAGCTTATGATCATTTTTGTTATTGATCTCTATTTGGTATCGTAATCACCAAGATTAAGCTTAGATCGTCAAAATTGATATGATCGTTTCTACCCTCCTTTAACTTTTTTGTGTATGCACTGGAGTATTTATTATGTTACTTATACGTGATGTGTGATTTGTATATGTTTGTGTATGTGATATGTTTGTGCATTCATTCATTAATTGCTAAATCATTCAACACATTAGTTTATCATTTATGTCGTCCGTTCATTGCATTCATTTGCATCACTCATACATTCATGCATCCTCATTAATTCCTACATTAAAATAAATTTGTAAATTTACATTAAAACACATTTACATTAAAATTCCATTTTGGCATCTGCACTATAAAAAGGCTCAATTTATTTTTTTCATTCATAAAATAACAATAAGTTTTCCCTCAATCTACATAAAGAATTTTTTTTGGTGTTTTGGTGTTGTGTAAAAGTCTCACTTTCCTTAAAAAATTTCAAACTTTTGGTCTTCTGATTCAAATCATAGGTTTTGAACTAAACTCATGATCCGAATCATTTTCCTAGGACTTGAGACGTTTGATTTTCATTCAAATCAATTTTTTTTACACTAAGCTCGTGATTTGAATCACTTTTAGTGGGTTTCAAATATGATCTTCTTGATTCAAATCAAATTGCAGACTTGATCCGAATCAAATTTTAAAAGTCACGTGCTTCACTTTCTTCTTACCTCTTTCCATTTTCTTTCTTTCAAACTTCATTTCATCTTTTTTTGTCATCAAACCCTAAGTGAGCCAACATTAAAAAATTTCTTCATCACGCATCATCCATCATCTCAATACATCATTCATTACTCATCATCATTCATCACCATCATGAACCATGATCATGGCAACCATGTGAGAACTGACAAGAAAAAGGGCAAGCAACATGTTGTTGAATCTGATTCATCTTCACCAATTCCAAAAAGGTCTAAACCAAAAGTTCAAGCAAGCAAAGCCTCTACAAATGGTGTCTTGAGTAAGAAAGCCAAGCGGTCATCTAATACAAGTCCATCTTCTCTATCTAAGTTGTATTGTAATGTTGCTCATCTCTTACCTGAGGATAGTTTGCAAAAGTACATAGACAACTTTCTTTGTAAACCGGTAGACCCTGAATATTATGTGAATAGTTCTAATGAGAATGAGTTGAAAATAAAGTTTCTGAAACTGTTTACTGACAACGACCTATTAACATTCATTGGCATGAATAGAAAGTATAACCCTGATTATGTCAAGGCTTTTTACCATAATCTAGAACTCACCTCTTCAGGTTTGCAGAGTAGATTTAAGGATATAATTGTGAAGTTTGGGTACTATAACTTCATCAATTATTTTGATATGAAAAGTGAAGAAATCTATGTGTCTAATTCAAAAGAAAGAGATTATGAAAAAATTGCTTTTGTTTTGGATATTTCTAGATTTGTCTAGGAACATATGGAAATGTCGAACTTGAGGATAAGTCAAATAAAGTTAGGTATGAGGTTGATTCACTGGGTAGTTGTGAAGATTTTGGCTAGGAAACTAGGTAACTCTAGTAGGGATGATGATAGTGACTTGTTCTTGATGTGGTGTATCATCTACAATATCAAGACTAAGAATAATGTATGGGTTAGATTCATTTTAGATAGGATGATCTATTGCAGGGACAATCCTAAGAAGTCTATCATTTTCTCTTCTCTTGTTATGATGATCTTTCAGCTTAATGGCATTGAGTGCAAGAAGGAAGAACTCACTGAATCTCCAAAGATTTTGGATTATGGTGTTGTGTCAAAGATGAGGTACTACATGGATTTAAATGGTGATTATTACTACTTGGAGACTTCTGACAAAAGAATCAATGATGATAAAATTGTTGAGAATGAAGCTCTTAAGACTACTGGTACATCCACTACTGGTGAAAGTGTTGTTGCTTCTACATATGCTGATGTTAAGGCATTTTTGGATGATATGCTCTAGAAGCTACTTGCAGATAACTATATCAGAGAGGATCGTATCATGGCACACATTCATGCACTTGCCAATGTCGGAGAGGAGAACCAGATGAAGATGAAGGAAGATATTCTTGCATCGGAAGGACGTATGGCCAGTCAGATTGAAGCGGTGAAGAACTCAGTTGATTATCTAGGTGGTAAAAACTACATTTTTCATCACGACACTGCTACAACAAGTATTCATGTTCTGGAAAACCCCTTTTTTTGCTACTGCACCTCCTCCACCATTCTCTGATTTCGTTTCTAGTGATTTTATGTGATACTTCATACCATTTCATGTCATGACATTTATCATATTTTTTTTTTATATATTATGTCTATTTTAGTTTGAACTATGTTGATGTGATCTTTTGATCTTTGGTTTGTTAGAATAACTTTTGTGTACCATGCAAATCGTATAATTTTAATTCATGTTGTTTTGGTATTTCTGATATTCGCTCAATTGCTATTTTATCTTGTTGCCTTTTTGTTGAAATGTGAGAGACTAAGAGGCATTTGAATGAACCGTCTATTTTGAAAATCATTATGGAGACATTATTATATATAGAGAGAGATGGCAACTAATTACATGATATAGACGACGTGAGACTATTCTATATACAAATATTATTAACATTATATATTTACAAATATCAACACTCCCCCTCAAGCTTGAGCATATAAGTCAAAAGAACTAAGCTTGTTACATATATAATTAGTTATGGGGCTTCGAATGATCGCGGTGGGATATAGTTAAATACTAAAGGACCCAAATTTCGTCTTTTTATGAAATGAAATGATATGATATGAATTTATGGAGGACTCTTTCTTCTTTTGTTTGCTGGGGATATGATGTGATATGAGATGAACCCTAGCAAAATATCTTATGATAGATGAAGAATAAAAGGCAGACTCATGGCGTTTAATAGAGATATGTATTCATGAGTACCAACAAATGATTTGATCTTGCTTCCATGGGCTCTTCCACGAGCTGTGGAAGTGATTTAATATGAGCAGTAAGATCAACTTTTAGATTCCTAGCTTTTGCCGTACGTGGTATGAGTCTAGGACTGAAGCATGGAGCTTGACAAGACGGATCAATGCAGAATGACTCAATGCAAGTTGACTTTGCAGGTGGACGAAAAACCTTAAAAGGATCTTTACTAGAAGATGATTTTAGAAGCATTGGGCTAACGTCACACCTGAGTGAAATGTCAAAATCTGTGAGCATCTAACAAGAATGTTTTCTGGTTTCAAATCACAGTAAATAACTCCAAGCATGTGCAAGTACTCCAAAGCAAGAAAGACTTCTACTACGTAAAATCTGGATGCACAAGATTCTCTGGTGAATACAAATTCACGTTCCAATATGTATTTTCATGTAGAGTAAAAGGTTTGGCTTACAAAAAAAAATACAGGTAAAAAAGATCATTTAATTACATTTACTATCATAGCAATTTGCAACTTGATAACTAGTACTAAAAAATTACATGCACATATAGTGCAACATTGCAACAACAAGTTTCACCTATAAACATATCAAAATTCAAAACTTTATCGAGTGCACCGGCTAAACCAGCAATACATGAATAATAATGATTGATGAGAATGAGAACAAGTATATATCAATAACCATGTGACTTAAACATATGATAATTGTAATTTTTCACCAAAAATATAATACTTTGTTGATATTCATCTCTAATAATTACAATATCTCTTAATATCACAAGAAAATATTCTGAAAATATTCAATAATGACACCAAATCATAAACCTCAGAAACATTAGAAATTCTCAACAAAATATCAACGTAAGAAGTAATTAAATTTCTTCAATCCATATTCACACTTTAGGCTATAGAAACAAAAAAGAAAAAACTTAGAGAACCTAATGTTCACAAGAAGAAAAATGAAGAACATACATGGTGAAATTTAGAGAACAACAACAGACAACTGAAGAACACTTTGTCCCTCATTCTCAAAACACCAAAACAAAAAACACATTCATCTCTTCTCCACTCCCAAAATTCAATCCCTTTATTTCTTCAATAATAATTTCAAATCCAAACCCAACCCATTATCTTTATCCATCACTCATTCATAATCACATTCATCACCACCACAATCTTTCTTTACAACCACAAGCTCAGATCGTCTCCCCTAAAGAGAAATCATCAATTTTTGTGACTTAGTAGTAATGAATCACAATAATACTCTTATTCACATAGGGGTGTTCAAAACCGAACCAACCCAATAAAAAACCGCAAACCAAACCAAACCAAACCGAAACCGCAAAAAACCGCGTTTGGTTCGGATTTGTTCGGGCCATCTTTTAACAAAACCACACGGTTCGGTTTGGTTTGCGGTTTGTATTTTGCAAACCGAACTAAACCAAACCAAACCGCATTATGTTACAACCCAAACTTCACTTATCCCACATCTAACCTAAAACTTAAACTCATTATGCCTTAACCTTACAATTACGAAATATTTTCTCTTACTCACACTTAACTTTTCAGTTTTAATCTTCTCAAATCTCTCCTAATAGTATTGCGCATTCTTCTCATCTTCTTTGTTATGTACGTCTCACCTCTTCTACTCTAATCTCTCATCTCACATGTTTTTTCTTTTTCATTTTCTCATTTTTATGTTACTATTTTCTCTTCTAGTTATATTTTTATCGCACATTTCTTCTCTAATCTCACATCTCTTATGTTCTTTCTTTTTCATCTTCTCTAATCTCCCTTCTCCTCTATTTTCTGTTTTATTATAATATTTTTGATATTGTTTTATGCTACTATTTTTTTCACTTTTGTTTAAATTGATTTTTATATATTGAATGAGAACTTTTTGTCTAAATATGATGAGTTTTGTTGTTATTTGGCAATGTGTGAATGACTAAACACAAAGTTATGTTGCTTTCTATATATGTAAATATCATTCAATAAAAATCTTGTAAAAAACCGAACCAACCGAACCAATCCAAACCGCAATGGTTTGGTTTGGTTTGGTTCGGATTTTTCTTAAAAGTCAACCGAACCAAACCAACCCGCATGCTTTTTTCTCTTGCGGTTCGGATGATTTTTAGCGTCAAAACCGCCCAAACCGCACCGCGAACACCCCTAATTTCACATATAGCACAAACACATGGATTGTCAAAATCTACAACAGGTGAAGAATTTCCTTTTTGCATATTTTAGAGTTCTCCTGAGTTTGATTTTTCTTAATATTAAATTTATTAATTGAATATTTTTTTATTTAATATTATTTTAATCAATTTAAGTTTGCTAAATCAATTTAAATAAAATCAAATATAGGGTTGTACAACTAGCCATTTACATGTTATAATAATTGTGCCACCTATTAAATAAAATGACATATCATCACTTTTTAAATCAAACTTGCACTATGTGAGTCATAATGGATGCATTGTAAAAAAAAAATCAAAAATAGTAAATGGACTACAACTGGTTAAAAATAAAATAGGAGATGATTTTGTGAGTAGACTATAATAAGGGGATCAAAACTGTAATTCAGCTTTATTATTTTTTATAAAAAAATAAAATTTAAAAATCTCATAATATTTATTATATAAAGTATACTAATGTAAATATCATCCGTACTATATATTTTTTAAAATAATATAATATGATATTAAATACAATATAAGTTTTAAATTATTCAAAATATTACATAAATACTCAATATAACACAAATTAATAGAATACGAGAAAAATTTAAGGTAAAATATTAAATAATTAAATATTAATTTAGTTACATTAATATTTAAAATAAAAAAAATTAAATATATAAGAGATAAAATTCAGGGAAGGGTAACAACTCAATGGATGTATTTTGAATGAAAGAACATAAACATTAGTACAATTTTAATTTCTTTTTATTTATAAGGACCAAACAGACTATCATTAATCCATAAGGGTTAACTCGAATGGAAAGCGGTCTTTTTAGAGTCAAATTAAAAAATCCTTATAAAATCAAACTCAAATTTTGAAACTCAAGTCTTATATTTAATCAGACTTTCCAAACCGAATATATGAATTAATCCATTTTAACCGCTGTCAGAAAAATTTATATCATCGCATAAAAAAAGTCTATCATATTAATATTCTCATATTATTAACAAGTTGTTTATTTTATCTGATCACTATTATAAATATCTTTACATTTATAGAAAGTATCCATTGAATATCAACTAAAATATTTAAATAAATCTATATTGTCTTTTACATAAAATCTATAAAATTAATTACATTTAATGAATTTTTTGAATGAATATAAAATTATTATTTATTTTTAATAGTGATGAGAGAGTAATTGATTATTTTTACGGGGAGAGAGTAAATGGCAGATATAAATGATAAAACGAAGGTTAGTTTTACTTTAAGAATCCGCTAATTTTTTAAACAATGAATTTTATTTATTTTAAAATAAAATAAAAAATAAATGACATTGGAAAAAAAAAGTTTGATTGAAAGATAAATATCTATTCAACTAAATTCAGCGAGATAGTTATAAGATTAAGCCAAAAACTCTGAAACAAACACGCACGTGCGAGCTTCTAAAATGTCTACAATAAAGAAACCCCTTCACTCTTTGAGTACATTGAATATCTCTAACTTTTTCTCATTTTTTCTTTTTAATTAATTTTTTTCCATTGAAGAAACAAAAATCAGATCTCTGCAAAAGTTAAGAAAGGTAAAATGATTAGAGGTCAAAACAAATCTGAATTATCCCCATAAAATTATGATTTGGGAAAACGAAAGAACCCTTAGTGACCAGGAGTTGAATTTGGAGGAGACAAAGAAGAATGTGCCAACTACAAAGTATACTTATACGAGCTTGAAGGACATTATGTATGTGAATTCTAGCATGAATTTGAATGATGTCACATTAAAAAATCATCTTCTCAAAAAAGCTGCGATAGCTTATCTTCGACCATTGTCCAATTTAATTGAACAAGATTTTGATAATAACAACAAGGGCATTTTTGATAAATGCTTCATATGTGGTGGCGGCGGTGTGGTATCTGGCTACCTTCATTGGCTGACGGCTTTTGTTAGGTTCATTTGCGGTAGAAGCATGAACGATGAAGAAGGTGATGATAAATTTGAATGACTGAGACATAAGGAACAACATGGGACTATGGTAGAAGGGATGGGAGGGGAAGGGAGAATTTTACTTTTTGGAACGTTTGGTCTGACTAGTAGATACATCCAAAGGTTTTGTTTGTTTTGTTTAAATTTCTTCACTTTAATAGTACTTCGATTTAGTCCAATGGGAACTTGTACATTCAAATATATTTTATAATGTTTATTTGATTTGAGTACATCATTATTTTATTTTATGTTTGAATAAAGTGATTTTTACAATCTCAACAAATTACATGCAATAGAGTTTTAATTATATAGAGATTCGTATGCTAAAGGCTTCTGATCTGAGAGTCTATCTTTTTAGGTTTTTGATTTAAAATCTTCAAGTGTGAACAATTGTTGTGTTTGTTTAGTCTATACAGTATTTTTCTCTGACTTCAATTAGACTCCCACTATTAGACAGTGAAATTAGTCTTTTAGAATAGTCATTACTTGAGTCAGATACAAAGTTTTCAAAAACAAAATATAATGATGACTAACTTATTAGAAAATATTTTGAAGATGAAGGCTTTATATTTTGATTGCATTGAACCAATCCAGTTTGCAATTTGTAATGCTAGTTTGACAGTACTAGGAACATTCTGAGCCTGATAAACCTTAGGATTCAAATTCTCAGGTTTTTCTCTTGTCATTATAAAATGATCATTGATGTTAAAATCTAGTATTGAATTAACAATGACAATATCTATAGTGGTTTTATTTGCAATAGCAGATTGTTGTATAATTAAAACTGATTGAGTATGTTAGACCATCTCCAGCGGATGGTTTTTTCACCTTGTCCGCCAGCGTGTCACTCAAAACCCATTAAATGGGTCCGCCAACTCATAAATTGTTGTATTGCATTGCTACGTTCTATTGAGTTAAAATAATAATAAAATAATGAGTAGTTATATATTAGTTAAAATTGTGGGGTCCAATATGGTATTTTTAGAGTTGCATCATTGAAGGAAAAATTAGATGAGTTACTTCAAAATGATGTGTCCTTATGGGTCCCACAAAAAATCAAAAAATGAGTTGCACTATTGGAGATACTCTTATTGAATGAGATTCCCCTAAGCTGGTGAGAGAATGAAGTAGTTAAAGAGATACATGTTGTGATATTTAGGAGTGATGATTTTAGGGAACATCATTTTAAGGAGGTGGAGTGTCTATATGATAGACATTGAATGTAAAAATTGTTATAACTGTAGGATAAATGTGTGATTCAGTGACAGTGATATAAGCACTAGTTGGAAACATATTTGGATAACATGCTATCTTTAGTGACACATAAACGACCATTTGAGGCAAGGAAATAAAAAATTTTAAGGCAGAAAATTTAACCCCCTTTCAATTATATGTTTGTGATTCCTTTCTACATTTCCACTTTAACGATATGGAAGTCGACAAATCAACCTGTGTATGATGTCTAGTTTGCTTAAATTATTAGCGAAAGGTCAAAACTCTCAATATAAATCACTGTGTTGAACTTTTAAAGAATATGAAAGGTGAGTTTTCACTAACTTATAGAATTTCTTAAATGCTTGGATGGAAGGTGATTTATGAATTGAGAAATATGTATATGTGAATTTGGTAAATACATCAACAAATGATATGTGATGTTTGTAACCATTTGTATAACATATTGTTGCAAGGCTCTGCAAGAACATATAGGTAAATGGTTAATAATGATAATATTTGGAGTGTCTTTATTTGTAATAGTGGTTTATAGTACAAATGAATTCAATTGTTGAATAGGATTGTCCTGAACTAGTGGGGAGATGAAGTAGTCAGAGATATACAAAGTGTTGATTTAAAGGGACGTCAATTTGAGGATGTGAATGCTAATTGGAGGAATGAATATAGTTGCGGGATAAATGCGTTTTTAAGCGGCAGTGATGTCAGAACTAGTTAGAAACATATTTGGATACAAGAATTTGTATTTTTTGAAGAAGATATCTTTAATGATAGATATACAACCATTTTAGGTAAGATATTGAAAACCTTTGAACAAAATAAGTTAACCCTCTATAAAAAATATGTATGTGATCCCTTTCTACAATTCCACTTTATTTAGATGTATGACGACAAATTAACTTATAAAGGATGTCTAATATGCGTAAAATATTAGTGAAAGGTCAAAAAATTTCATCTAGACCACTTTGCAAAATTTCCTTAGCTTATAAAATTGTTAAAATGCTTGAATATTGAGTGATATAAGATTCAAGAAATATGCCTATGTGAAATTGGTAAATACATCAACAAATGATATGTAACATTTGTAGCCATCTGATGAAGATATTGTTGCAGGGACAACAAGACCATATTGGTAAATGGTTTAATGATAAAAATATCTAGTGTGGTTTTATTTGAAATAGTGGTTTGAGGTATAATTGTATTCAGTTATTGAAAGAGATTATCCCAAAATGGTGAGGAGATGAAGTAGTCAGAAATATACAAAGTGTGTATGAGGATTGTTGATTTTAGGGGACATTAGTTTGAGGATGTGAATGTTTATGGGTTGATTATTGAATGTGGGAATGAATATTGTTGCATGATAAATCGGTGATTCATTTGTAGTGATATTGTTGAAATAATATAGCAAGTGTGAGTAATTGGGTAAATAGTCTTACATTAGATAGAAAAGTGGTGACTTGAGCATTTATAAGTGGGAGAACCCACTCACCTATCATCTTAAGATTTTAGGTGAATAAATGGTGTGTCTCTCACTAAGATGCCTAGTCCTACACTATGTACCAATATTCCCTAATTGTAAACTCCCCCCAACAGATATAAGTATTAGTTTGAAACATATTTGAATAGCAAAATGCGTGTTCATTGAAGATGATATCTTTATTAATACATAAACTACCATTTCATGCAAGACATTTAAAAACTTTGAGAAAAATAAACCCCATCTCAACAATATGTACAATTCCTTTCTACACTTCCACTTTAGCTATATGTATGACGACAAATTAACCTTATAAATGATGACAAGTTAGTTTAAAATATTAGTAAAAGGCAAAAATTTCCATCTTGAACACTTTGCAAAAAAATTTAAGAATATGAAAGCTGAGTTTTAACTTGCTTATAAATTTGTTAAAATGCTTGAATTTCGTGTGATTTATGGTTCAAGAAATATGTCTGTGAATTTGGTAGATACATGATATGTAATATTTGTAACCATTAGAAGAACATATTCTAAAGGGCCCACAAGACCAAATTATTAAATGGTTTAATGATAAAAAAAAAATATTTTGAGTGGTTAAATTTTAATTAATGGTTTGTGGTACAAAGTAAGCAAAAAAAAATTGTTTGTGGTGTTGAAATTAAATTAATAGCAATTAATCAAATAATCATGTTCTATATATTATGTCATATATTTTAGTGCAAAATAGAATATATAATACGAACATGTATATAATTACATGATCTACGTCATGTTAGTATATGAGAGAAGAGATTGTAGGAATATCTGGATCTATTGAGAAAATTTTTGTTGACGGTTATCTTGAAAGTTAGAAGACAAACAACGAACACCTGGTGGCTTGTATAGTTCTTTCTCAACCGGTACTCCTAATGCTTTGAATATTCTTCAGATGCGGAGAAGAGACAAATTGCTCGTGTACAGTATATTGGAGACCATAGCCTATATATAAGGTGATGGTCAATTAGGATTCTCATAATTCTGAAATGGGATATTCTGACATCCACTCATATTTGAGCCCAAATTCAATTAATTAATTAATTAATAGAACTCTAAATAGCCTTTTAAATTTATTTGATCACTAAATCAATTAAGACTCTTAATTAGATAAATAGCTAATATAATTAAAATATATATACCCACTTAATAATTATTGAAATATAATAATCAAATAATATTTAAATTAGATAATATTCTAACATGTGGTACAATTAACACTGGTAGAATATTTTTTTATAAGATTTCTCTATGCTAATGAGAGAATAAAGTATTTAGTGATAAAAGGGTTATAATTTTTAAAGAGTCTTGAGTTTAAAGTTTAGGATTTAATTTTAGGGGAATGTGAATGGTTATTATTGCATGATATTTGTGTAATTCACCTAGTGATATATGAGTACTAGTTGGAAACAAATTTGGATATTAAAAATTGTTGGAAATAAATTTGGATATTAAAAATTGTGTTATATGTATCATGGGTTGGAGTTAAGAAGATCCAAATCGAGGATCCCTCCGACGGCTATTGACGTCTAACACTTAAAAATCAATAATTTGTTATATTTGCTCTACTTTATAAAGAGCAAGTGCACTATTTGCAAGGTTCAATTCTAATTCAGTTTTTATTCCCTCACCTTACTCACATACTAACTTGTGTGTTGGATTTCTAAATTTGTCAGTCAACGCCTCTCCCATTGTACTACAAGCTCAAGTCCACAATTGTAATTTGCAACCTTCATTCTTCGATTAATTTTGGTTCCTTCACGAAATAGTGCCATTGTGTGTGAGAATCGACATTTGATTCCTGCATTTTCCAATTTAAATATTCATATCTCAATTCATAAAAATGAGGCTTCTTCAGTATAGCAATTCAGATTCCCTAAAATCGAACACCAGCTCTTTGTTCTCGATCAAATGCAATCGTAGATCGACTCCGATTATCACTTTATCAGGTCTCTAATTTCCACATCTTCCAACAATGGCAAGTTCTAGAGCCACTCGCTCCATTGCGTTGCGTGAGACCGCCGCAGCTTTCTAAAATCGCAAGAAATCCACTACCTCCTCCTCAAAACGGAGGCATTCATCCTATTGCGGGCACTCCGACATTTCAAGATCTTGTTCTGGATCAAACGATGGTAGGTTATTCTCTATAGCTCCAACAAGAAGAATTGTTGTTTAGGCCTATGACACATCTAGTAGTACCACGACAAGAATCATTGCCTAGGTTCCATTTGGTGCAGGCCAACCTCGAGGTGCAAGTAGAGAACAAACCGTTAAATAGCTAGTATAACATGGTTTGACAACAAAACTCGCTCGCAATGGAAAAGAGGTTGCTTCCTTTTAAAGAAAGCTTGCATAACGCCAATCCAAAAGGCAATATGGTGCAAGAATTCGTAGCCCTTATAAGTCATGCCATCATTCCTAAGATGACCGCGTCTCTCCAAGATGCATCACCAAGATCTCCGAATTGTGAAAGAAGCCAGATGCATGATTCTCCCTTGCAGTCCTGAAGGAAGCCGAGGTAGTTATGCTCCATTCTAAGAACAAGTGGAGAAACCTCCAGTAAAAGGCAATTAAAAAGATCTTCTTTTTGCCTGTATTCTTAAATGTCGGATACTGAAGTCATTGGAAAAATCCCTCTGAAGCTGCATGATTACAACATAAAAGGATATCCTAACGAGCATGTGGAGCATTGATAACCACTTGAATTATTATCATGCCAATGAGGCGGTGAAGTGAAAACTCTTTGCACTAATATTGACCTGATCAATGAGGCTGTGGTTTAAGTCTCTTCTTGATGGAAGCATTGATTCATGGACAGACCTCTGTGAAAACTTCACTCCTCATTTCACAACTCAAAGAACGTAGCATGTGACGATAGCTTCCCTTAAAGGGATAATATACGGAAAGATAAAGAGCTTTCGACCGTACATCGAACATTTCACCTAAGTGGATATGAAAGTAGGAAGCTCTAATGAAAGCCTTAAGGGTGTGTTTGTTTCAAGGATTTAAATTACATTCCTGGAAATACAACGATCCCATGTTTGTTCAAGTTTTTAAAAACTTTCTTGGGTACTTTTTATTCTCAGGAATGTTGTTTGCTCATAATTCTTCTCATGCTTATTCTCATGCATAAAAGGTGGGAATCCAACATTCCCACGGGAACAAATTCAACTACCTAAAACTTTCCTCTACTAGTCACGTATTATTTTATTTTTTTAATATTTTTTTATAATTTTAAAATTAAATAAATATGTAATAATTCCTAAGAAATTTACTTTTTATCCAAAAACATAAATGGGAATATTATTCCTAGAAATATTAATCCAAGGAATGTTTTTTTATAACTAGAAACAAACACATCCTAAGTGTTGGATTTTTTTAAAACGGTATAAAAAAGGAAAACTCATTAAAGGAGAAACTAGGGTATAAGGAGAACAATAGTCTAAAGAAGCTATTAAACATGGAATAACCCTTTGTTGCGGTGAAAATCGGATAACAAATTATTTATTAATTTGCATCATTTTCTTTTACAACCGACTTTGATTTATCCAAAGGAAAGGTTCAAGATCGTTAGAAAAACCTAAAAGGGAAAGATCTAAGGTTTGGGGGTTAGTTATACAAGGGAAGGTATTAGCACCCTAAGTATCCGTAGTACTCTACGGGAACCTCTTGTTAATGTTATCTTATGTTTGCTAAAGGTTCTATGCTAAGGTTGAAACCCTAGGGGTTAGTATCTAAGTATACTCGATAAGGCAATCGCACCTTACGCCTATGTATCCTCAGGAATAGAATTAGAGTATGCGTAGTTCTACTTCTACTGAATGATTGACTGTGGTCAATATTCAGAGGGGAAATGGGTACAAGCTCATTGTAGAGTTCAAGAACTCTCTAAATCTAGTTGTAATAGACCTATGTTGAAGTTTAGTCAGTAGGGAAGGTGATAAATTCATTAGGATGAATATCACTAAGATTTAAGGAACTCTCTCCTAAAGCTAGTTGTAATTTCTATGGCTCTGATGAGGCCAAGAAATAAAGTTTCTCCTAAGAGGTTACTTAGGTTAAGATGGGGGCTATGGCTTTAAGAGTCAACAATAATCACCTTCCTTTGGAATGGGGAAAAGATATAGTTGTAAATATACTAAAAGATATTAAACTCTTGATAACAACTCATGAATAAAGTCACAAGGTACTAACAAACATCAAAATAAAATTGGGTTAGCGGATTAAACAAATTCTGATTGAATCATAACCCAATTAAGAGATTAGTTAACTGAATTCTAAAAGGGCTAATTAACTAGTTCTATAAACTTAATTAAAGTCTAGTAAAAAGAGAACTAATTAAACCCAAAAAACTAATAATTATCTAATAGAACTAATTAATCCTAATAAAATTAATAATTCTAATGAAATTTAATTAATTCTAATAAAACTAGTAATTGTCTAGTAAGACTAATAATCCTGGTGAACTAATAAATCTAGAAATACCAATTAAATAAAGCGTGAAAGAACACGGGCCACATGCTGGATGGAAGTTGCGGCCCAATTCCTTGCCTCAAACGGGTCGTGGGTTGGGGAAGATGGAATAGGGCGCAGAGGCCCATGTTATGTTGAGGGCGGGTCAAAAAGTATGGGTCGGATGACCCGGTTTTGTTAACAGAAAAAGGTTAAGGAACCCTAGCATACTTACACGCCATCACCAACTTCTCTTATCTCCCTTCCTTGAAATCGTACCGCTCACTCTCTCTCAAATCGTCTCTGTTCACCATGAAATCACACGGATTCTTCTTCTCCGGCGCAAACATCACCATCGCCATTCCTTGCACCTTCTTCCATACCTCTCCGAACCCGTTCCCTTTTCACCTCTGTTCTTTCTCATTCTCTCTTCTTACAATCTCTCAATTTCGATCTTGTTCTCTTTCGCCTTTCCCGGTTCCAGATTTGAGTTCCCAGCTTCGAACCCCAAACTCCCCCAAGACTAAAATCATATGAAAGCTCAACCGACCACCTCAAGAAGCAAACGACTCGAAAACCAGACAAACAAAATCAAGCCCTAAGAACTCAATATGTAACACAGCGGTTCGAGAAAATGGAAACAAGAAAAATCCATGGAGCACACAAACAGGTCAAGGCAACTAAGCAAAGTAGAAATTTCAAAGCGAATACCTCTGCAATCGTTATCGAAACAATAATCCCCAGGTACTCTTTAAACTTCTCTCTTCTTATCCTTGCTTCTGATCTGTCATTATTGCCTTGTTGTGTTGTTGTTGAAAGAGGTTGAGTGATCTGCTGTTGCTATTGCTGTTCCTCCGTTGATGAACGACGGCGAAGTTAATGGCGGAGAATCACAAGACAAATTGTTGAGTTGTTCATGAGAGTAGTCATTAGGTGGAGAAAAACTTCTAGTGTTCGAAAACAGAGAGAAACTCGATTATTACTTCTTCTTAATCTTTCATTGTCTTCGGAAAGAGCCGCAACAGAAGTGTTGTAGTGGTGATTGAAATGGCGGTTTCAATGTGGTTGCGAGATGTTGTTGTGGTTCACTGGGAAAATTAAAAGACGATTTGGCTGTGTGTTTGGCACGAACAGCGATCATGGTTTATGAATGGTTGTTTGTGTTGCTTGGAGATGGTGGACAATAGTTAGATGGGGTTCATGAAAATGGTGTCATGGTAGTGTGTTTTTGCATATTTGTGATTAGAAGGCTGTGGGTGAATGAGATCAAGAAGTGTTGTTGTGTTTTTTTCTCTTCAACGTGTACGTATCTTTCCCAGTGTGTTCTTACGTTTTTCTTGGAACAGGGGCGGTGATGGTTTTTGTATAGCGATTTGGGATTGAAGGTGGATGTTGTGTGCTGCGAATTATGGAGGTATGATGTGAACAGATGATGAACAAAGGGTGGAGCCTAGTTTTTCGTACTCTTTTTGGTTGATGGTTTTTGATGGATAAAGAGGAACAAAAACGGACACTGTGATGATGTTGTTAGGTCATGGTTTAGAGGTGTTTGGTGAAAGTTTTGTGAGAAGTGTAATATTGTTGTGTCAAGAGTATTGGAGAAAGAACAGAGGATCGATATCGTGAGGTAGGTGAAACTCGTGCTATTTTAGATAGAGCCCTTGGTGTTATCCGATCAAGAGGCCCAAAAAAAAAATCCCCCTCTTCTTGTTTCTGCCCCTCCCTTTTATACAAGTTTTCCTTTAATTTCAAAACTTGTTTTCCAATTTGAAATTATCCGTTGGGGTCATGTCCCTTTCAGTTCTGATATTGTTGTTGGTTTTGCAGGTTAACGTTGGAGAGCAGTACGGTTTGGAGTTTGGCGTGCGTACGGTTGAGCAAAGACGGAAAAGTGACTGAAAAGCTACTGTTATATATCAAAAGGACCCTAATGTAACAGATTTAATGTATTTAATAAGGATGGATATCATATTATGGTAGCTGCAAAGTTTTTTAGGCTAATATGCACGTGATGAGCTGGGAGAGATGCTCTCTTTCTTACCTTGTAATATACCAGAAAATAAATAAAAGTAACATGTTTTGTAATTTGCTTTAGACAAAATGATTGAAATGATTAAATGAACTAATTAAAACTAAATCTATGTTATAAATAAAATTAAAATTAATTGAAAAGATATAAACTAAAATAATCTCAACACTAAATTAAAAACAAAAGAAAATGAAATTAATAAACATTAAACTAATTGACTTTAATTAAAATGTGAACTATATTAAGAATAATTATGTTATAATTAAACTAAAAAAGTAAACTTAGTCAAATTCTAAATAAATTTTAAAATAAGGCACATTCTAAAATGAAATTATAAAATGGCCAAAAACGAAAGATCGCTGATTAAAAAAATGATATGATAATGATTAGACAAATCTGAGGGTAACATTTGGGGTGCAACAGTTGCCCCTATTTAAATATCTTCACCGGATGACATGAGAGATGAAGATCCTCATGGAATCAAAAGTGAAGGATATTTAAATACAGATAACTGAAAATTTTGCCCTCAGATGCGCAAACATGCAATGCAACAACATGATGCCAAGATGCCAAAGAAGATGCAAAGATGCAGACTCAACAAGGCGCCAAAGGACAAACAGGAAGCAAACACAAGATGAGCTTCACTGGGGAAGGAAGAGGATTAGTATCCATGAGAAGAACTCACTGGGGATACAGGATAACCAACAAAAGAGACCCACCGGGGAGACTCCAAAGAAATACTGGGGAAAATACCACAGACAATCTCCACTGGGGAAAGATCCGGGGAGATAGACTACTGGGGACAAAACAAACCCACATTCTTCCTGGGCATGAAACCAGAAAGAAGACCTGATCGCCAGGGATCAGCCCAAAGGAGACAAATAACCAAACAAAGACTTCCTGGGGATCTCAAACTGAAGAGTTCGAAATGGGATCTTCAAGAAAAACCAGGAAGACAGAGACTAACTCTGCGCACCAGATAAGAGTCTAAAAGTTGAATAAATTTGTTCCAAGAAACTTAGCTTAAAGCAAATTTCAGAAAAGTCAAGATAAGGGTTCAATGTCCGACACGATTCGAACAAGAACAGTTTTAAAACAAAAGACAGTGCTTGACACGATTCAAACAAAGTCCCAATTCAAGTTCGACACGATTCAAACAAGAACGGTTTTAAAACAAGAGTCAGTGTTTGACACGATTCAAACAAAGTCCAAGTTCAAGTTTGACACGATTCAAACGAGAACACACAAGACAATGCTTGACATGATTCAAACAAAGTCCAAGTTCAAGTTTGACATGATTCAAACGAGAACAGGTTTTAAAAATCTTTAATGTTAAACTTCTTGGGGAACAACAAAAGGTTTAAAGATTCAAATCTGGCGCGCAAAGGTTAAGACCGAACAAGCACGACATAAAGCAAACCGGGAACGTCTTTACTTCACGGGGGAAGCAAAGGTTCACAAACAAAAGACCACAAGCGAAACAAAGCACAAGGAGTCAAAAACTGGCACACGAAGGTGGTGTCCGAACGCAAGCCTGGCTTAGGCAAAGATTTTGGATATACCGGGAATGTTTTTATTTCACGGGGGAAGTAAAGGTTCACATCGTCAAAGGATAGACGGTAAGGGATAATTGAATCGAAGATTTACATCACCAAAGGAAGAAAACTGACATCGTCAAAGGATTGACGGAAAAAGCAGTAGGACGGCACCATCAAAGGGTTGATGGAGAAAACTGACATCGTCAAATGGTTGACAGAAAAAGCAGTTGAACGGCACCATCAAAGGGTTGATGGAGAAAACTGACATCGTCAAAGGGTTGACAGAAAAAGCAGTTGAACGGCACCATCAAAGGGTTGATGGAGAAAACTGACACCGTCAAAGGGTTGACAGAAAAAACAGTTGAATGACATCATCAAAGGGTTGATGGAGAACGACTGATTGAAGGTAACACTATTGGCAACTGTAGAAATATGAATAAAACCAAGGACGGATAAGCTTCTCATGGGAGAGATTGCCACTAATTGTTGGGTACAAATTCCAAAGATATGTTGGTATTACAAAATTGCTGAAGAAATAGCTTTGTCTTCAATGGGGATTCGTAAAAGAATCTTCTTGCGAGACACGGTGCAAAATAAATGCACTAACAAAAGTAGGTTCGGAAACCACACCTGCCAGGGACCAAAGTTCAATCTAGGAACAAGCTAGAAAGAAACGGCTAAACAAGACTCCAATTGAGGGATGAACTCAAATGGGGATTTATCTTATCCTAATGTGGAAAAGATAACTGAAACAACCATCATCCACGAGGATATAACTCCGTGGGGAACTTAGAAAGGAGGGGCACTTTATGCCTAGGGCTGACTTTCTATTGGAGAGAATAGACAAACCCAGTCACTTGGGGGGGGGGGGGGGACAAACGCCAAAGTGAACCCAAAACAGGAAAACACCAGAAAAGGAAGCAGAAATGCTAAGATGCTATGCATATGAGTGCTCATGCCATGTTTATGCTTATGCCGACAAAACAGACAAGAAGCGAGACCGGAGATGAAATAAAACATTTCGACAAGGATACCCAGCCAACCTCACCCGATTGGACCAATACTGGGGATGAAGAAGGAACAACAACTTCACTGGTGAAAAGAGTATTCCACTTGAGGTATAACATCATGAGAATTGCCATCGTGAGCTTGATCTCTTTGCTGGCAGAGAATCCATGGAGAATTCGTCGAGATTAGCCGAAGTAACAGCTTACTAGAAAGCTTAGCAAAAGATATCACAAGAACAGAGTAATCCTGCATTCTGACTTATATGATGATCATCTTCTAATTTTGTCTGCCCCAAGCTAAAACGATAACAAGAGGATTTTATAGAAGAATTGGCATACAGGGTGCTTCAATATCTTCAAACTCTTGGAGAAATCTCGGCATAACTGCCCCAGATTAGGGGGTGAATAACCAAAAGAATTTTACAGAAGGATTGAAATACCAGATACTTCAATATCTTCCAACTTGAATAATCAAAAGAATTTTACGGAAGGATTGAAATACCAGATGATTCAATATCTTCCAACTTGAATAATCAAAAGAATTTTACGGAAGGATTGAAATACCACATGATTCAATATCTTCCAACTTGAATCATCAAAAGAATTTTACGGAAGAAATGAAATACCAGATGATTCAATATCTTCCAACTTGAACAATCAAAAGAATTTTACGGAAGAAATGAAATACCAGATGATTCAATATCTTCCAACTTGAATAATCAAAAGAATTTTACGGAAGAAATGAAATATCTGATGATTCAATATCTTCCAACTTGAATAATCTTGATGTAGCTGTTTCTGTTCAGTTATACTCGAGATACTCAAACTGTAGTATACATTACTGGGGAACGGATTTGCCCCTGCTGATGGGTTACTGAAGACAAAACTTGTCATAAGATGATCTCAAGGATATTCGCCCTAATATCCTGAATTGCAGCGTTCTGCCTCTGATTCACCAACTCTTGGGATGATGGATTGGCAAACCTCACACTTGGTTGCCCCTGACTGAGTCAAACTTCCCTTTGTCGAGTTCAATTCCTTGACTGGCCGCGTTTGTTGAGATTCCTTGATATCGAATGGTATTGCAAACGAGTGTTGTTCATTAAAATTGGCAAAATTTAATGCAAAGGTTTAATGCAAAACTTGATGCAAAGTTTGAAAACAAAGCTTTGATAAAAAACGCACAGTGAAATGATTAAATAGTCAAAACAAAGGGGGGTCTAGTCATTGAGGAAGTGACCAATACACGCGAGTAACAAAGATTATTAGGAGTCAGGTTACTCAACCTTGCTGTAGTATGCTTTTCAAAACAGCCTTACCTTAATTAGGTCTTTTAGGGGTTGTAATGTGGTCTGGTTCATGGTTTATAAAACAAAAGATAAAGGCTCAAATCCTACGCTCAGTTAACTCAAGATATACGTTCAAATATCCAAAAATAGGAAGTCACTTGATTTGAAAGCTGACCGGCGCCTTGTGTGAAACGCTCGTGTTTGAATGCATAACCGAGTTAAACTGAGAACTACCCTTCCCCCAAGGTTTAAAGGTTATTTTTGCAAAGAAAGGAAACTTCTAGGCTCGAAAGGGGTTAACAAGGGATGAACTGAAACAATGCCTTACATCCTCGGCGAGGTTAATTTAAAGGCATACCACAACGATTATGAACATGTGGTTTTCATCATCCTCCCTAATCTTTGCTTTAACAAAAGTTTGAAAAAGGGGTGAAAAAGATATATATTTGAACACAAGAATAAATGAGTGAAACGAATGGACTTAACCAAAAGATGCATAAATATTTCATTAATCTTGCCAATTTGAAAGTACAATACTGCTTATAAGCAAAACATATTCAAATAAAGAAAATACAACAAAAAAGCTGAAACAGTCTAAGGTTTGCCAGCCTCAGGGAACTGGGCTTTCCTTCTCGACTTGCCAAACGGAGATAGTCATCTTCAAAACTGATTGTCAAAATCCGTCTGAGAATTATCTTCACATCCACTCTCGATAATTTCTTCCTCTTCAGGGTCTGATGAATCTGCTCGATTAGGTGAAGGACTGTTGATTTGAATTCCTTGAGGCGTGAATGAGATCATCTCAGAATCAAGCAGCGTCTGAACCTTGCTTCTGAGTACCTTACAGTCTTCGGTCGAATGCCCCTGTGCCCCAGCGTGGTAGTCACATCGGGTGTTGACATTAAAGCCTGGTGGGTAGGGAGGGATCACTGGATCTATCCCTTTTGGCACTATCAATCCACTTTTGATTAAATCTGGTAAGAACTGACTGTATGGTATTGGAAATGGAGTGAAATTCCTTTTTGGCTTTCTTGGCCTTTGTCGTGCATGCTTTCGCGCCTGATGGCGATATGGCCGTTGATACAGAGGAGGTCTTCTATTTGTAGAAGAATATTGCCCACGTGGAGATATTGGTGCCTGATGCAAAGACCCAAAAGGTTGCTGACGCTGAACACTTGAGTTTTAGAAGCGCTGAGGTATTTGGGACTCCCATATAGAATTACTTTCCTTCTCCCATTCTTCTTGAGAACTGACAACTGATTTATTCTCACCGGCTGGGATATTCGAGATGCCTCGGATCTTTCCTTTCTGGAGACCACTCTCAATGCGTTCTCCAATTTTTACCAATTCAGAAAAGTTTGATGTCACAGTGCTAAACAACTTTTCTCGGTATATACCTTGTAAAGTATCCACGAACCAGTCAACCAATTCCTTGTCCGAAAATGGTGGTTGAACACGAGCAGCTAGTTATCTCCACCTCTGAGCATACTTTCTGAAGGACTCATTTTCTTCTTGAGATAAGTCTAGCAAATGTAGGCGGCTGGGAGCCAAATCAAGATTGTAGTTGTATTGCTTCACAAAGGCACTGGCTAGGTCTGACCATGATTGGACATGACTACTCTCTAGCTGCATATACCAATGCAGTGATACTCCACTTAGACTGTTTTGGAAACAATGGATCATGAGTTTGTCATTGAGGACATGTGAAGTCATTCCTCTGCAAAACATCACCAAATGCTGCTTTGGACAGCTATCCCCTTTATACTTCTCAAACTTTGGCTTCTTGAACTTAGGAGGTATCACAAGGTCGGGTACTAAACACATGTTCAGAGCATTCAGATCAGCAGTGTCACGGCCTGCAATGGCATCAAGCTTCTTTTCCAGGGCACGGCATTTTTCCATTAGCTCAATGTCTCGTGGATCCTGGGTCTTCCTCACAGGGACTACTTCTTGGGAATCTAGCTCAGAGAATGCAAAACTGCGATATTCTATAGCATTAATAGAGGAAGAATGTCCATCTCGGACAACGACATGTTCTTGTATAAACTGGTTCTCAACAGGAATCTGCACAGGTTGAGCTTGGGCAACATTGTTCACAAACATACCCTGAATATTAGCATCTCTTTTTGCCAAGGCTGCCATAACCTGATCCAACTGGCTTCTCCACAAATTGAAATCCGCTCTGGTCACGAACTGGTTCTGCTCCTCTGAATTCATGATCCCTTAAAAGCTTTTCAAATCCAATGCTGGTTTCAGGAAAGTTAGCTGGGTTACAGACAAAGGACGGAGGAGACTCAAGACCGAGAAATGCAAATGCAATGCAAATACGCATGCAATGCTAATGCGAATGCAATGCTAAAGCAAGCCAAATGGTTTCAAGGAACTCAAAGGCAAGTTGCGAAATTTTTGGAAAACTGAAAAAGTTTTTTTTTTAAATCTATGATCTCTATTGATCTTTGCAAAGAAAAGAACGTCTGAGTTCATTGAAACTAAATGGTTATCATGAGATGTATGCAATGCACAAAACATGGGCACACAAAAACACAAACATGCACACATAACAGTACACAAGTCCTAGGTTTAGGGGTTACGAGCATGGAGTCAAAGGTCTACCCGTCCCAAAGGTATGTACTATGGTTTTCACCTGCAAGACAAGGTTCTAAAAAATTCCCAGAGTCGACAACCCATCTTTCGGATTTTATCGACTTTCCAATTGCTTGGTGATCAATAAAATTCTCAAGAGAGTCTCATCTGAGTGTAGCATCGCGTAGCAACCATTTGGGTTTGCTCCCTCACAGTCCTCGCGCTACGTCCTAAACAGGCCAAGTGGGGTAAAGGGTAGCTAAAGGTCATTAGTATCTCTGGCTCCTAGGTCGAAAGTAGCAATGCATTCACGATTGCTCGTTTAACATATACCACTTCCGAGAGGGCCTCAACTGAGTGTGGACTTCAAGTTCCCTCCTTTGGGATTTCTCCCTCGAAGTTCCCTTGACTATGTCCACGGTTCCTAAACATATGTGTCCTCTCAAGTCCGGGTTAGGACTTATCTCACTCACTGATATCATGTCAACCCAAACCAAACAGGATAATATCAAACATAGAACAACAGATATACAAGCAGATATGACATACAGGCAATCATACAAGTAGATAAGCAAAACATGAATAACATAAAACAAGGGTAGGCTTAACCCTCTTAGGAAAGGACCAGCAATAGGTCTCTCCTTCCCCAGTAAAGTCACCATTTCTGTTGCGGTGAAAATCGGATAACAAATTATTAATTAATTTGCATCATTTTCTTTTACAACCGACTTTGATTTATCCAAAGGAAAGGTTCAAGATCGTTAGAAAAACCTAAAGGGGAAAGATCTAAGGTTCGGGGGTTGGTTATACAAAGGGAAGGAATTAGCACCCTAAGTATTCGTAGTACCATACGGGAACCTCTTGTTAATGTTATCTTACGTTTGCTAAAGGTTCTATGCTAAGGTTGAAACCCTAGGGGTTAGTATCTAAGTATACTCGATAAGGCAATCGCACCTTACGCCTACGTATCCTCAGGAATAGAATCAGAGTATGCGTAGTTGTACTTCTACTAAATGATTGACTGTGGTCAATATTCATAGGGGAAATGAGTACAAGCTCATTGTAGAGTTCAAGAACTCTCTAAATCTAGTTGTAATAGACCTATGTTGAAGTTTAGTCAGTAGGGAAGGTGATAAATTCATTAGGATGAATATCACTAAGAGTTAAGGAACTCTCTCCTAAAGCTAGTTGTAATTTCTATGGCTCTGATGAGGCCAAGAAATAAAGTTTCTCCTAAGAGGTTACTTAGGTTAAGATGGGGGCTATGAGTTTAAGAGTCAACAATAATCACCTTCCTTTGGAATGGGAAAAGATATAGTTGTAAATATACTAAAAGATATTAAACTCTTGATAACAACTCATGAATAAAGTCAGAAGGTACTAATAAACATCAAAATAAAATTGGGTTGCCGGATTGAACAAATTCTGATTGAATCATAACCCAATTAAGAGATTAGTTAACCGAGTTCTAAAAGGGCTAATTAACTAGTTCTATAAACTTAATTAAAGTCTAGTAAAAAGAGAACTAATTAAACCCAAAAAACTAATAATTATCTAATAGAACTAATTAATCCTAATAAAATTAATAATTCTAATGAAATTTAATTAATTCTAATAAAACTAGTAATTGTCTAGTAAGACTAATAATCCTAGTGAACTAATAAATCTAGAAATACCAATTAAATAAAGCGTGAAAGAACACGGGCCACATGCTGGATGAAAGCTGCGGCCCAATTCCTTGCCTCAAACGGGTCGTGGGTTGGGGAAGATGGAATAGGGCGCAGAGGCCCATGTTATGTTGAGGGCGGGTCAAAAAGTATGGGTTGGATGACCCGGTTTTGTTAATAGAAAAAGGTTAAGGAACCCTAGCATACTTACACGGCCATCACCAACTTCTCTTATCTCTCTTCCTTGAAATCGCACCGCTCACTCTCTCTCAAATCGTCCCTGTTCACCATGAAATCACACGGATTCTTCTTCTCCGGCGCAAACATCACCATCGCCATTCCTTGCACCTTCTTCCATACCTCTCCGAACCCGTTCCCTTTTCACCTCTGTTCTTTCTCATTCTCTCTTCTTACAATCTCTCAATTTCGATCTCGTTCTCTTTCGCCTTTCCCGGTTCCAGATTTGAGTTCCCAGCTTCGAACCCCAAACTCCCCCAAGACTAAAATCATATGAAAGCTCAACCGACCACCTCAAGAAGCAAACGACTCGAAAACCAGACAAACAAAATCAAGCCCTAAGAACTCAATATGTAACACAGCGGTTCGAGAAAATGGAAACAAGACAAATCCATGGAGCACACAAACAGGTCAAGGCAACAAAGAAAAGAGGAAATTTCAAATCGAATACCTCTGCAATCGTTATCGAAACAAAAATCCCCAGGTACTCTTTAAACTTCTCTCTTCTTATCCTTGCTTCTGATCTGTCATTATTGCCTTGTTGTGTTGTTATTGAAAGAGGTTGAGTGATCTGCTGTTGCTATTGTTGTTCCTCCGTTGATGAACGACGGCGAAGTTAATGGCGGAGAATCACAAGACAAATTGTTGAGTTGTTCATGAGAGTAGTCATTAGGTGGAGAAAAACTTCTAGTGTTCGAAAACAGAGAGAAACTCGATTGTTACTTCTTCTTAATCTTTCATTGTCTTCGGAAAGAGCCGCAACAGAAGTGTTGTAGTGGTGATTGAAATGGCGGTTTCAATATGGTTGCGAGATGTTGTTGTGGTTCACTGGGAAAATTAAAAGACGATTTGGTTGTGTGTTTGGGACGAACAGCGATCATGGTTTATGAATGGTTGTTTGTGTTGCTTGGAGATGGTGGACAATAGTTAGATGGGGTTCATGAAAATGGTGTCATGGTAGTGTGTTTTTGCATATTTGTGATTAGAAGGCTGTGGGTGAATGAGATCGAGAAGTGTTGTTGTGTTTTTTTCTCTTCAACGTGTACGTATCTTTCCCAGTGTGTTCTTACGTTTTTCTTGGAACAGGGGCGGTGATGGTTTTTGTATAGCAATTTGGGATTGAAGGTGGATGTTGTGTGCTGCGAATTATGGAGGTATGATGTGAACAGATGATGAACAAAGGGTGGAGCCTAGTTTTTCGTACTCTTTTTGGTTGATGGTTTTTGATGGATAAAGAGGAACAAAAACGGACACTGTGATGATGTTGTTAGGTCATGGTTTAGAGGTGTTTGGTGAAAGTTTTGTGAGAAGTGTAATATTGTTGTGTCAAGAGTATTGGAGAAAGAACAGAGGATCGATATCGTGAGGTAGGTGAAACTCGTGCTATTTTAGATAGAGCCCTTGATGTTATCCGATCAAGAGGCCCAAAAAAAAATCCCCCTCTTCTTGTTTCTGCCCCTCCCTTTTATACATGTTTTCCTTTAATTTCAAAACTTGTTTTCCAATTTGAAATTATCCGTTGGGGTCATGTCCCTTTCGGTTCTGATATTGTTGTTGGTTTTGCAGGTTAACGTTGGAGAGCAGTACGGTTTGGAGTTTGGCGTGCGTACGGTTGAGCAAAGACGGAAAAGTGACTGAAAAGCTACTGCTATATATCAAAAGGACCCTAATGTAACAGATTTAATGTATTTAATAAGGATGGATATCATATTATGGTAGCTACAAAGTTTTTTAGGCTAATATGCACGTGATGAGCTAGGAGAGATGCTCTCTTTCTTACCTTGTAATATACCAGAAAATAAATAAAAGTAACATGTTTTGTAATTTGCTTTAGACAAAATGATTAAAATGATTAAATGAACTAATTAAAACAAAATCTATGTTATAAATAAAATTAAAATTAATTGAAAAGATATAAACTAAAATAATCTCAACACTAAATTAAAAACAAAAGAAAATGAAATTAATAAACATTAAACTAATTGACTTTAATTAAAATGTGAACTATATTAAGAATAATTATGTTATAATTAAACTATAAAAGTAAACTTAGTCAAATTCTAAATAAATTTTAAAATAAGTCAAATTCTAAAATGAAATTATAAAATGGCCAAAAACGAAAGATCGCTGATTAAAAAAATGATATGATAATGATTAGACAAATCTGAGGGTAAAATTTGGGGTGCAACACCCTTCATTAATCTTGGAGAAAAAATTATTGCTCGGGCACACAGCCAAGCAACTACATATGTAGGCAATCGACAATTCAAGAATGAATCCAACTGACGATGAGAGGAACCCGACTTCGGGACCTACAAGAAGTATGACAAGTATACCCCTTTCAACAATTCTCTGGAGAAGATCTACCAGGAGTGTGCCAACAGAGAAATTTGGAAGGTCAAGATCAAAAACCCCTTTCGGGTTAGAGAATCACCAAGGACATACAAAACAATGTACTACCACTTCCATAAGAACCACAGCCACACCACCTACGATTTCATCCATTTAAAGGATGTGATCGAAGGTCTAATAAAGAGAGGTCGTATATTTAAATTGACCAAGGGTGGTAAAAGAGATCGAGAAGAGTCTCCAAAGAAAAAATCCCTAGCCAAAACAGTTGATGTTGCAACCACCGACATAGAGGTGATTAGTGAGGAATAGGGGCACATAAGGGCAAGCGCTAGTAGATTACAACCATTAGAAGAGGCACACCTCGAGAAAACACCCCTTCAAAGGGAAAATGAAAATAAATATAACCAAGTTAATGGTCTTCAATAAGAAAGCCTGAAGCACCTCAACCAAGACCTAAGACAGACTAATACTAGGATTCTTGGATCACAAGAAAGTCAGGGGAATCCCAAACGATATATTCCCCTTGGTCATCACTACCACTATAAACCACTTCGATGCATCCTGAATACAGATTAATGGTGATATTTCTTGCAATATAATGTACTCAGAGCTATTCAAGAAATTGGCTCACTACTACGAAAAACCCATTTAACAACGGTTGGGAATGACATATAATGACGCGGGCGAATGCGTTGTTATGTAGAGTGTTGTAGTATATGAGTATGTACAATGACGGTCCTGGGACCGTTGTTGTATTCCTCGAAGTGCGCAACCTATAACGGCGGTTAGTTTATTCAACTGTTGTTATATAACAAGAAGTGATCAGGTTCGATTCTCAGCAACAACATTTTTTCTTTATATTATTCTGGTAACCGTTTGACATACAGCTACGGTTAGAATTTATAACCGCTGCCAAAGACACCTGTTTTAAATATAAAATTTATCTGCTGATCAAATTCTTCCTATATGTTATTCTGTCAAAACAGCTTCTGTTTACATCAAAAACCATTCTTCCTATACATCCTTATAAATGGATCAGAGAATTTACATAAAAAGAAATTTACATCAAAAGCTAACTGCTAATTAACATTGTTTAAATCAAATAAAAAACTTGCATCAAACACAATATTATTGATTTCATTATATATGTTCATCAAACACAATATTCTGTACATGATATATGTGCATCAAAAGCCAAAACTATTTTCACATTATACGCATCAAACACAATATTTTGAACATCATAAAAAGACAAAAATATGTGCATAAAAAATTGTTGCTGATATATCAAACAGCAGGAGCAGCAGCCTTAAACACATTGTGGATATACGCCCAACGCTTATGAAGATCCACAAAGTCATCAACGGGGAATGGGGTTTCGTCGTTAGACAGCTACATAAGAAAGAGCAACAAATTGAAGATCATATGCATGATAATAATTTAATAGTATATGTAAACATTTGATGGCATACATACCATATCCCATGAATCAACAGTGCCAGCAAGGATAATGTTTAACATGTGTTTCATGATATAATACCCACACTCGTAAGTCCCGGGTTGTTTCCTCGTCTACAAATTACATGAATATAAAAACATGAATACAACCACACATGCATGAATGTAATTGAAATAAAAAGGTAATCAAGCCACTTACTTTAGGAGGAAGGTATGTGGGCTTTCTCTAACATTATTCACCATATTAACTTGCTCCACAATACTGCACATTGAAAATGATATTAAGTATATTAACATTATTAAGTATATTAACATTTTTCAGTATATTAATGCTAAAGAAAATGATATTAAACAAATACACTTACGTTAATACAAGATCTTTCATTGGTTTGTGGAGTGATTGGTGCAAGGAACACAGTAATGTCACCGTATTTGTCCTAAACGATACTATGATCAATTGCCAATGACCACTGAATGCACAAGAGAATATATATATTATTAGTTGTTACTAAAACAAAACTATATATAGAATATATAAATAAATTACAACAATACTAACCTACAGAGGAATGGTACAAGGTAACATTCTTTTCCTCCGCCGTTTAGCCGACTTTTCAAGTACGACACTCTGATCTTTTTGTCATTATACGCCCAAGCAATAAAACTTGGGTCCAAGATTCCATAGGTACTTGATCTATTCAATTCTATACAAACATGGTGAATGTACCTATGTAAAAGAAAATGAATAAATTAAGGGAGAAAATACAAAAATTTATAATGTTCTATAATGACATGTACGTATATTCGAATAGATACTTACGTGCACCAAATTTGCACAATAGCTATGTCAAGCCACTTATTTCCTGATAGAAAATCCATCACGTCTACAGGAGTGTAATACAATGTATCCAATTGCGGGCAGTGTTCTACCGGGAGAGGTTGTAACAGGTCTGTTGCTGTAATGGAGAGGTATAAAGTTGCTATTTCATTTGGACTAGGGTCCAATATCCCATTGCGGTTATCTACAGGGGGGAGGGGCTGTACAATTACTTCCTTTAGTAGAAGCGTGATTTACGACACTTCTACTAGGAGTTTGATCATCACCACGTTGATCGTCATTAGTTCGTAGTTCGAGGTTTTCACTTAATCTCTACATAAACAACATTCAATTAGAACATAAAATAAAAATAAGCACAATATATCTTACAAAAATAAGCGCCATTTACGACACATACCGAATACATCTCTTGTAACCTTTCCACTTCTTTCTCCCTTTTTTCCTTCTCCTCTTCAAACAACCTCCTTTGCTCTGCCAATTCCTTCTCAACTTTCTCAATCTTTTGTTGTTGAGCAAGAAATTCAGCAGTATCGGTTCTTCTTCTTTGAGATCCAAAGTATGACCTCAAGCCGACACCATCTCCAACACCACGTACACGACCTCCATGCTCAGTTGTTCCGATAGCTTCGACCAATATGTCATGTCGTGCTTCCGGAACAAATTTGCCTTCACGGGCCGCCACAACCTAATTATCCTACGTACACAACATGAGCAACTTATATAAGCAAACACATTTAAATAACAACTCATGAGCAACTTACATAATTAAGCAAACGCATTTTAACAAAACATATACTTACAATTTTTTCAGCAACTACTCTTGAAGCCTCAGAGGTGTACTCTCTAGTAGGTCTCAATCGCGCCCTCTTCCACTTCTCATGTCTTGTAGGTGGAGATGGGATGTCACCATCTCCTCCTTCTTGTTGTTTTTCCTGCATTATCTTCTTCTCAAGTTTCATGTAACCCCCACGAGACAATCTATGGGGGTACACGTTTCTCGCCTTGTTCTGAATTCCTACTTCGCTTTTAGCCTGTTATTAACATAGTGAAAAATGTGTATGATTAGTATTTATAACTCATTAGCATAACATTATATAGGTTACATAAGACTAGTACTAACCATGAATTCCTCAGAACGGCGTTTCTTGGCAAACTTGTGCCACACCTTCTTCGATAAAAAACTATACCGAATCCATGGAGGTTGAAGACCGCTCTTAGGCTTCGTAATATAGTCAGCCGTCAGCCGTCAGCCGTGACTTAAATCCCCTCCAACGAACACCGCCATAAGTTATCCACTTGCTTTTTAAATTTGGGTCATCGGTAAACTCAAAATTCAACTACATTAAATCAATATATAAGTATGAATTAGAAACTATTGGTAGTTATATCAAATATATGAAAATTATAGTATGAAATACCTTAACGTCTATCCATATGCTGTCTTTGACATTAACATCCACTTCTCTCCAATCATTAATCAGTATACTAACTTTGCTATGTGCAAGTAACGCAACATAACTCTTAAAAGTAGCGTACTGTGGACAATCCACTAATCTGTAGTTGGAATCAAACACAATAGGAATTTTTACGCCTGATGAGTTGCGTAGTGATGTGAATTGGGGCATCATTGTGACACCTCTTTGTGATCGTTTCGATTGAGTTGTATTCGCAGAACACTCAATCGTTTGAGTATCTTCGTTGCTTCTTGATATAGAACTCGACATCTACGTTCAAAAACAACAACAACAACAACATGAACAACAAGAACATAAACAACAACAACAATATGAACAACAAGAACATGGACAAGAAGAACATAAACAACAACAACATGAACAACAATGGCAAATGAGTTTACTGTAGATGCATGGGAAAAATATTTTACGTACCCTAAACGTGACGACTAAGTAAACGATGTTGGTGATGGTGTTGTTGTTGTCTTCCTTCCTTACGACAACGACGGTGTTGTTGTTATCTTCCTTCTCGACGGTGACGATGATGACGACGGTGTTGGTTGGTGCGTAATCTTCCTTCCGTAAACGATCGTGACGATGATGACGAAAATGACAACAACACGGTGAAGAATGTATACTGATTATGCAAGCTTTGGTTGAAATCGTGTATTGTTTCACAGTATTGAACTTAGGGTTTAGGGTTGAAATCGTGTATCGTTTCGCCTTGTTTATATTTTCAATAGAAAAAAGGATACTGAAGAGACAATGAAACTAGCTAGCTTATAGTATTGAAAAGCTACTACGACGGTCAACATTCTTAACCGTTATGATATATTATTTCATGATGAAATTTCATACTAAAGCGCCAGAGTTATATTTAGAATTAAAAATTAAAAAAAAACTAAATATATCTCAACGGTGTAAATAAATAACCGTAGTCATAACTTTTAATTTTTCATTTAAAAGTAAATAAATTAGAAAAGGCGCGCCTTAACATAAAAGGAATAATATATATGACGGCGCTGAGGTTCGAACACATGAAAGCTTGAAAGGTATAACCACGGTTGGATTAACAACCGTTGTTAAACAAAGATAATCACCACGGTTGGGTTTTCAACCGTTGTTATATACAGATATTTTTTATTCAAAAATCAAATAAAATACAACCGCGCCTTAGTTTAGATATGTAACAACGGTTTAAGGATGAAGCGTTGTGAGCCTGGCGTTGTTGTTTTAACGTTTTGTAGTAGTGGCTTAAAGAAATAGAACTTGTGGCCATACAATAGGTTTGACTAACCGCCGTTCAACAACACAACGAATTGTCCTTGGGGTACATTGAATTCATAATTTTTGTAGGGGAAGGGAAGGATATCAGGATTTTAGACTAACGATTCCTCATAGTCTCCTACAAGAGCATCTACAAATGCATATTCGGAAGACCCTTTGCAACGACTCTAGATATTGTAGCTTCCCCGATCCACCTTAAGATGAAATTCTACAATCTTCATGGTGAACCAATTACATTTAATGCTGACCTCGTAGGAGCTAAGAGGATTTTTACCAGATATTTTAATATCATCAAAATGAAGGAGAGTGTATGGTCGTGGAGATCAATATAACTTCCCTCACTGACCAGCTATGGAGCATGAACATTAACCAACCTCTAGTAGAACAAATCATACCATCCAAATAAGAAAGAGTAGTTGACTCAACAAACTACAATTGCATGGAGAATAAGCGGTGGCATGCCCACCTGGTTATGTTTACAACCTCATTATGTTATTGTTTATTTGCATAATTCTTTATCTCACTATAATGTACTACAATATTTCCTTTTTAAAGAAAAATAGTTCTTTTGAAATATCTCTTATCTTTATGAATGTGAAAGGTAATAACAAATTCGGGGTACAAGAGCATAGATTGTGGCCCCAACATAAAGATTTAGGAGTATTGTCATAAATGTCACAGGAGTGTGACTAAAGCAATAAAAATCATAAAATGAAAAGTTGTGATAGCTTATCTTTTACCATTGTCCAATTTAACAGAAAAAGATTTTGATAATAACAATAAGGCCTTTATTGATAAGTGTTTCACATGTGGCGGCGTCGACGTGGTATCTGGATGCTTTCATTAGCTGAGGCTTTTGTTAGGTTAGTTTGCGGTAAAAGCATGAACAATGAAGAAGTTGATAATAAATTTGAATGAATGAGAGAGGAGGAACAACATGGGACTATGGTATAAGGGATGGGAGGGGAGGCGTCAGTTTTAGTTTTTGGAACATTTGGTCTGACTAATAGATGAATCCAAAGGTTTTGTTTTGTTTTGTTTAAATTTCTTCACTTTAATAGTACTTCGATTTAGTCCAATGGGAACTTGTACATTCAAAATATATTTTATAACATTTATTTGATTTAAGTACATCATTACTTTATTTTATATTTGAATAAAGTGATTTTTACATTCTCAACAAATTACACGTAATACAATTTTCGTTATATAGATATTCACATGATAAAGGCTTGCGATATGAGAGTGTGTTTTTTAAGTTTTTGATTTAAATTTTTCACGTGTGAACAATTGTTTTGTTTGGTTAGTCTATACAATATTTTCCTCCGACATCAATTTGACTCCCACTATTAAAAAGAGGATTTGGTCGTTTAGAATAGTCATTACTTCAGTCAGATACAGAGTTTTCAAAAAAATTAATATAATGATGACTAACTTATAAGTAAATATTTTGAAGATGGGGGCTTTATATTTTGATTGCCTTGCTACAACCTAACTTGCATTTTGTAGGGCTAGTTTGACAGTACTAGGAGCACTCTGAGCTTGATAAACCTTAGGCTTCAAAATCTCATGTTTTTCTCTTGTAACTATAGAATGATCATTGGTGTTAAAACCTGGTATTGACTCAACAATGACAATATCTATAGTGGTTTTATTTGCAATAGCATATTGTTGTATAAGTGAAACTGATTGAGTATGTTATTTAATGACATTCCCCTAAGTTGGTGAGAGAATGAAGTAGTTAGAGAGATACATATTATGATATTTAGGAGTTATGATTTTTGCGGACATCATTTTGAGGAGGTGGAGTGTCTATGCGATAGACATTAAATGTAAAAAATATATAATTATAGGATAAATGTGTGATTAAGTGGCAATGATATAAGTACTAGTTAAAAACATATTTGTTTAGGGGAATTCATGTTCTTTGAACATGATATCTTTAGTAACACATATGCGACCATTTGAGGCAAGACTTTAAAAAACTTTAAGGAAGAAATGCTAACCCCCTTTCAATTATATGTTTGTGATTTTTCTAAATTTCCACTTTAATGATATGAATGTTGTGTGGGGTCCAGCCATTTTACATAGCCAACATTCATTTGGCAAAATTGGAGGTTGATTATGATGAAGAGTAGAATAGTGCAAAGGACACTTGGTGTTTTGCATGAAAGGCAAATGACACTTGGTGTTTTGCATTAAAGTCAAATGACAAGTGTCTTTATGCATGTAAGGCAAAGAACAAATGTCTTCATGTATGTAAGACCCTTTTGACTTGCTTCTCCTATAAATAGGACCAAGAGCAAGCATTCAACACACACAACCACAAGAGAAAAAGAAGCAAGAGAAATAGAGCCTTGCTCAAGAGAGAAAATTGTTTTTAGAGAGTTTTTCCTTGTGAGAGAAATAGTGAGCCAATTTGTGAGAGTGTTCCTTACAAATTAAGAGATACTTTGTAGAGAGTTCCACCTAAGGGTGAAGTTGTTGTATTCCCATTTTTATTATAGTGGATGTTTTAAGAGGCCTAAGGGTCCCGTGGTTTTTTCCCTTTCTCACATTGAGAAGGTTTTCCACGCTAAAATCTTTTTGTGTCATTTTTGCTTAATTTTTCACGTTTCCGCTGGTGCCTATTTTTGAGTTCACGGAGGAGAGAAATTATGGAGGTCATTCATTTCCCAATAGTGGTATCAGAGCATGGTTGGGCTCTGTGATACTACGTTGTTGTACTCATAATAAAGTTTTTAGTATGCTCTGTGGTTGCAACATTGTTTGATCATCCACATCAGAAAAGAACTATTATTGTTGGAATTAAATCGTTGTATTGCGAAGGTGTGTCTTGGTAAGTTCTAGCTAAGGAAAGACTTGGTATTTAAGCGTGTCAATATTGACCCACCTCTCTTTCCTGGGAACTTCCTAGTTGCGCCATTCACAAACTACGGTGACTTTTCCAGTGTACGACATTATTTTTGAAAATCTCCTAGTTGAAGGAACTACTTTCCCGTGTTCTCAAAATGGATGGTTCTATCAGTTATGAAGGAGATATGTTTAAGCTGGCCGCTGATAATTATACCTATTGGAAGCCGATGATGGAAGACCACCTATATTGCAAAGATTTGCATGAACCAATCTCTCAAAAGGATAAGCCAACGGAGAAGAAAGATAACGAGTGGGAGCTCCAAAATCGGAAGGCAGTTGCCATGATCAGAAAATACATAGATAGGAGTCTATTCGAGCATGTGTCAACTTATACAAATGCGTATGAGTTGTGGACCAAACTTGAATCCTTGATTCAAAAGAAGACACCAAGAAATAAAGCACACCTTGTTAGACGGCTGGTGAAATTGGAGTACTCAGATGGCCAAAATATGATCGAGCACTTGAATATCTTCAAAGGTATCGTGAATCAGCTGACGAGAGCTGACATGAAGATAGATGATGAGTTGCAAACTCTTCTGCTCCTAAGTTCTCTACCTGAGAGTTGGGACACTCTAGTTGTCACTCTTAGTAACTCTGCTCCATACGGAAAACTTGTCTTGGATTCTGTCACAGATTCCTTGCTAAATGAAGAATCAAGACGGAGGGAAAAAGGCTTCAACAACCAGTTCGAAGCCAACATTGTTGATAACAGAGGAAGGAGTATGAATCATGAAAGAGGAGGTCGTGGGAGATCACAAGCTAGATCCAAGTCTCGCACAAGAGTAAGCTGTTATTATTGTGGTAAACCTGGCCATAGAAGACCTGAGTGCAGATTCTTGAAGAGAGATCAACAGGCTGGAAAAGTCCATCCAGATTTAATAAACCCAAAAAAGAATAAGGAAGAAGGAGCCACAACTGCAGTAGCCTCGAACAACGAGAATATTTTCCTTTTTGGAGAAGACAATTATCTAAATGTTGCATTCGATAATTGCACTTAGATAATTGACACCGGAGCATCTTTCCACGTTACACCTCATGAAGAATTATTCTCATCATACCAAAGAGGAGATTTTGGTACGGTGAAGATGGGAAACCATGTCACAAGCAAGATTGTTGGTATTGGTGAAGTGACCATGATCACAGAGAATGGAAATAAGCTTGTGTTGAAGGAAGTAAGACATGTACCAGAAATGCGTCTAAACCTTATATCAGCAGGAAAGTTGGATGACCTAGGAATGATAAACCAGTTCGGCGATGGTAGATGGAAACTTAGCAAAGGGAGCATGACACTTGCTCGTGGCAAAAAGGAAGGCTCCTTGTACATCTTGCAAGGAAAGATAAACAAGGGAGAGACTAATGTTTCTCAAGACGCAACCAAAGAATTGTGGCATAAACGACTTGGCCACATGAGCGATAAAAGCTTAGAGATTCTTGCTAAAGGTCATCTTTCAAATATCAAGGGACAACCACTTGAATCATGTGAAGATTGTCTAGCAGGAAAACAACACAGAGTATCTTTTCAAAGATCAGATGATGCAAGAAGACGAAAGAAAATCCCAGATCTTGTTCACTCAGATGTCTGCTCCACATCTGAAAGGTCTCTTGGTGGCGCACAATACTTTGTTACCTTCATTGACGATCACTCTAGAAAGGTGTGGGTGTATCTATTGAAGAAGAAAGATCAAGTTCTACAAGCTTTCAAGGAGTTTCACACCTCTGTAGAACGAGCATCTGGAAGAAAGTTGAAATGCTTAAGAAGTGACAATGGAGGTGAATACCTAGGTCCATTTGAAGCATATTGTAAAGTTCATGGGATAAGACATGAAAGGGCGCCTCTGAAGACCCCCCAAATGAATGGAGTAGCTGAAAGAATGAACAGAATGATTGCAGAGAAAGTCAGAAGCATACTTTCTCATGCAAAACTTCCCAAATCATTTTGGGGTGAAGCAGTGAGAACTGCCATTGATTTGATAAACTTGTCTCCTTCAAGACCGTTAAATGGAGAGATATCGGTTGAAGTATGGTATGGAAAGAAAGCCTCTTACGGTCAATTGAAAGTATTCGGGTGTAACGCATTTATCCATATTCCTAAAGATGAAAGAGCAAAACTCGATGCTAAGACGAAGGAGTGCATATACCTTGGTTCTCCAAGAGATGAACTTGGCTTCAGACTATGGGATCCTGCAAACAAGAAGATTGTTCGAAGTGAGATGTGGTATTTTATGAAGATCAAACAATCCATGATACTCAATCTAAGAAGTCAAAGACCATTGTGGTACAAAACTCAGGGGGAGAGATTCCTCAACGAGATATTGAACCTGATCAGGCAGTAGAACCCGATCATACGGAGCAACCTGACCAGATAGAACAAGGTCAGGAAATACAGGGAGGGCAAATAATAGATGTTGATCAGAGGGATCAAGAACCTCAAGAGAGAAGATCTATGCGAGTAAGACAACCATCAAAAAGATATTCCCCAAATGAGTATGTCACTCTCACTGATGAAGGAGAACCTCAAAGCTTCATGGAAGTCATTGAGACAGATGACAAGGACAAATGGATGCAAGCCATGCAAGAAGAGTTACAATCACTGAAGGAGAACCAGACGTATGACTTGGTGAAATTACCAAAGGGAAAAAGGGCTTTGAAAAATAAGTGGGTGTTCAAACTCAAGTCTGAAGAGAACAACCCAAACCCCAGATACAAAGCAAGAATTGTCGTGAAGGGGTGCCATCAGAAGAAAGGCGTAGACTTTGAAGAGATATTCTCACCAGTAGTGAAGATGACATCGATAAGCGCAATTCTTGGTCTAACTGCAACGCTAGACTTAGAGATAGAGCAACTTGATGTTAAAACAACATTCTTACATGGAGACTTAGAGGAAGAAATCTACATGGAACAACCTGAAGGATTTGCAGAAACAGGCAAAGAACACCTTGTGTGTCGCTTGAAGAAAAGTTTATATGGGTTGAAGCAAGCTCCAAGGCAATGGTACAAGAAGTTTGAACTCTTCATGACCCAACATAAATTTAACTCTTCATGACCCTCTATCAACACTATGTATGTGATTCCTTTCTAAAACTCCACTTTATTTAGATGTATGAACACAGATCAACAAAAAAAAAAGATGTCTAATTTGCTTAAAATATTAATGAAAAGTAAAAAATATCCATCTTGAACACTTTGAAAAACTTGTTAAGAGTATGAAAGCTCGGTTTTCACTAACTTATAAAATTGTTAAAATGCTTGAATATTTAGTGATTTAGGATTTAAGAAATACGCCTATGTGAAAGGGGTAAATACATCAACAAATGATATCTAACATTTGTAACCTTCTAAAGAAGATATTGTTGCAGGGCCAGTTAGAAAATGTAATGAGAGATAAATAATGATGTATTTGATCTGATAAATACAATATACATATATAGCAAATGCTAGCAATACATGATCCTATGATTAAGGCTAGCATTAAGATACTACAAGCAAATAAGGCAACAAATTACGATTTTTTTACCAATATGCCACCTTTTGAAATGAAAAATACCAAAATGCCACACTTTGAAAAAAAAAAAAACCAAAATGCCACACTTTTAGTTTGGGTTCGTCCTTCCAATGGACGACCCATTGAAGAAAAAATAGTGCATGCAAGGGTTCGGCCATTGGTTGGCAGAACCATTGAACATTTCCTTTTTTTTTTCTTCTTTTTTTGGTTTTAAAATGTGGTGGGCCCCACACGTGCACATGCATGGGAGATTGGTGTTCAATGGTTCGGCCAACCAATGGCCGAACCCTTGCATGCACTATTTTTTCTTCAATGGGTCGTCCATTTGAAGGACGAACCCAAACTAAAAGTGTGGCATTTTGGTTTTTTTTTTTTCAAAGTGTGGCATTTTGGTATTTTTCATTTCAAAAGATGGCATATTGGTAAAAAAATCACAAATAACACTAACAACCATTGATTGGTAATGAAACTAATTACAATGATTGTCAGTGTCAAGGACAATCATTGGACCCACACATTAAGTGATCTTGTCTCTAATTCCCCCCTTCAAACCGATGGGTGAGAGAGTCACCCCAAGTTTGTCTTTGAGTTGTGAAATTTGGGCATATCATACAGCAGATGTCCTAACACATGTCAACACATTGTTCTGCATAAACATTCAAACAAGGAACAGAAATAGCAGACTGATACCTTGAATATCAGAAATGCAACAACACAGATGTTACAACATCTGTTCCAACGAGTTTATCATGAACCCTAACAGAAAAGTAAATCTGAAGAATGATAAAAAACACAGTAATTGTTAACCCAGTTCGGTGCAATTCACCTACATCTGGGGGATACCAATCCAGAAAGAAGAATCCACTATCTGTAGAATTATTACAAAGCTAAACTCCCCTGTTTACAACTTTATATCCTAATCTCTACCCAATGAAGACTTTATCAAAGAACACCCTCTTTGATATGAGATACCCCACTCACTTACCTTAATCACAACCTGTGATATTTACATCATCACTGTCAATACAGAATTCTGTCAAGCATACTTGACAAACAAGCTAACTCGGATTTGCTTAAAAGCTTCATCCAGGAACAATACACAATCCAATACCTTAAGGCTTATGGATCTGTGTGACACCTATGTCTGCCACAATGCATCAAATGATACAAAGTGAGACTTACAACCTAGAGAGCCAACGACTCTCAAAACCCTAAACCCTTATTTTTACACAAGAGAACTAGGTTACAAAAGGCATATAAAATTCTAGGTCTAAGTCTTTTTTTATAGTCTTCTGCAGTCTTGGGCTTCATATCTCTGGTCTTTGATCTATTCCTAGAAAGTGCATCAAGTCTTGGACAGATTTGTTACAGATTTAAAACCTGCTAAATCAGTGCAGTACTTCAGGATGTCATGTCTTCAGGTTAAGACATATTCTTCGACATCTTTGTTCAGGGCCAGATTTCTTCATCTCTATCATTAAAATTGTTTTACCAAAATTCTGTCAAACCAAAGGTGCTTTCAATCTCCCCCTTTTGACAAATTTTGGCTAAAACTTCTTTTAGTTTGAATGGCGGTTATGATTGGAATACTGAGCATGCTGGATTCATGTTGGTGTACATGAGGAGGAAGATAACACAACCATCCTCTTCCCAGGGTGAGTGAAGTTGAGAAAGGTCCAGACGTTGAGACTCCTAAAGAGACAAATCGTAAGTCTAAAACACCAAAACACTGGACACTCCTTTCAAACACACTCCCCCTCCAGAGATCAGTTGTAGACTTCGTGAATCTGAGTACATAAAGCATGTAACTCAGGTCACAAGACACAAGAGAAACATAGACAAGATGATAAATCCAACACCTTGTTCAATGTTCTTGCAAAACAACTGTATGAAAAACACACACATCCCTTGTACCCGAGACTCACACTCCCCCTTTTTAGCCAAAAATTGGCAAAGGTAGCCAAGACATTCCCATACCCAACCAATACTGATCCAGACTCGAACAAAAGACATTTTGAACACGCCACCAAGAAAACACTGTCTGAGACAAACTGATCCAAGGACTCTCTTAAATACCCAAGATTTTTTTTTGAATGTAACGAACCATTGAAAATAACAGTGGTCAATTCAATGAGGTCATTAATCCAAGAATGTAACTTCACCAGTAACCAATGTGAACTTACCAAAGCTTTGATTGTTTCTTCTTTGAAGAAAACCGTCCAAAATTAATGCAAGTTGCACTGAATGCGCATGTTCTCCACCGACCACAAGACCAGTTACTTTTAAAAGCTTGTTCTTAACTATTTCCTGACATCATGTGAGACATTGTCTACCAGAGACTTCTGTATTGATCAATATCCTTACACTTTGCAGCAGCAGAGCAATGTCAAGGCATCCTTCTTGACATCTCATCTTCAAAATAATCACATTTTGCTAGACCTATAAACAACCTGGATTCACAACTGCACCCCTGCAGTAATACATCTTATATCAAGAAACAACTCCCCCTATCTAAGATAACCAGTGCTTCTCTAATGAACACTTATGCTGATGAATGGAAAACATAAGACGCATCTTCATGTCTTCAAGAGCGCACCCTCTGTCCAACCTACCTGCTGAACACAATCATCAACTCCATTTATTGCTTCTTTTAACAAGAACCAATAATCACTCACACATGAACACCATCATGTTTCCCGTGAGGACACATTAGGATAACCATCCTAAATTAACAAACTCTTGGATTATGATCAAAGCTCCATTGATCCCCCTCGTCTAGAAACTATCCATACACCAAACGAATTCCTCTTGAATTCTCATGTATAGATCTCCTTGCTCCCTGAGATAAAATACAATTGACCTGGAATGATCCACATTCCTCAAAGAGATACCATACCTCTTAGTTTGTTATCTTCTCAACGATGTTAGATATCGTATACATGCTCCAGAAATCTTCAGCCTATTTGCTCCACAAGCACCAAACTGATCTACTCCTAGCATGTACCATTCACATCAGACTTCCAAGACAATCCTTTACCCATCATTCTCCCGTATGACAAGATAAATACTTCTTAGACAAGATGTGAGTGTCAAGTTCTACACTCAGAACTTAGTATCCTAATCCAAGGATATCCAACCCAAAAAATGTTCTAACATCAGTTAGGACATCCTTCACACATCAAAGACACCACACACCATGGTTCTTGATATGCTCCACCATTGGACTTACTATCTGCATAGTAATTCAACTGAAGATCTTCACAGAACAGTGCACCACCAGCTTGAACAAAGAGAACTCCATAAACCCAGAGAGAAATAAGCTCTCATCCACCAAAACAAGGCATTCTTCCATCTTTAATCTGGAACTTCTACCACAAGCTCCAAGATGACCAGAACCTTCTTGCATTTTCAACCAACTACCCTTCTGTACAAAAGCAATCAGTTTCAAGCATCCTGCTTGAATGCATAATAAAGATCAACCAAATGCCACTATTTGATTGATCTCCTTCTTCTTCAGAACTCCCACAAGATACAATGATCCACCAATGAAATCTGATCTTCAAGTCACATGAACTACTTGCTCCATAGCAAGACATCTTGGATCCACCAAGCCTCTAGACATGTAACATCTTCTCAAACCAAAGCTCCCACAAACTGTATGAGATAGACCTTTTTGAAGCGTCCATAACTTCCATTCTCCTGTAGATCACCTTATCTTAAGCAGATGTGCCACATCACCAGCTGAGATTCTGATGTTAAGCTAGATGTCAGAACATTCTGATACGACATCTAGATGCTGAATTTAGCTCCTCTTTCTGCCACTTAGAAGAACCTCCTCCCTATTACAGAACAAGAGTTTCATGCTCTCATAGACTTGATTCAACAACCAAGTTTGAGTAGACAACCTCCATCCTGCTTAAACCTATCACAGATACTCCATTCAAGCTCACACCTTGATGAATAACTGCTTTGAAACTCCAATGTCTTCACAGCTGCCACGTCTGAATCTTCAGAAGATAAAGTAGTCATAGTATACACCATAGCCATACCAAAGAAACCCACTTTCATTGAGCAGAGCAGTCTGTAGAAAGTCAGAGATAACTGCCACTTAACCTTGACCTTCAAAATGAGCAAGATCCCATGCTCCTAAGTACCTATATCAGAAATAAACTTAACTAAGATATGCTAACACCAACACTTTATTCCTCCTAGATCAGAGATAAATTGATCCAAGAAATAACCATCAAGATTATGATGTCTTCATCTTCATCTTCAACAGCACCAAAGTCCAGACCAATTTCTTGGCAGGAAACTCTCCAGAGATCATATGCTTCTGTCACACCAGACTGAAACAGATTATTAGGTCAACACCCAAGACCAAAATAGATGCTAAAGTGTATGAAGTATTCCTCCCATGATTCTGCACAAACTCTGATGATGAGATGTTCAAACATCTTGTTGAACATCAGCAATCTTGACTTTCAAGGATAATCAATTAAATACTTGTGAATTCTACAAATAGCAATTGATCTTAAATCCTTGTCCAATAACCCCTCTTCACTGTTGTAGCTAAGCTCCGCCATATCGCTTCATGAACACTTATCAAGTACTCAATCTTTTGCAAGTATCTTCTTTGACAAACAGTGTTGAGATACCAAGGTTGTCACCCTTGACTCAAGTAACTATGATTCTCTCTAAACGAACCTTATTCACCTCAACAGTTCTGAAAAATTCAATCAAATTGGATTCACTCTTAGGGTTAAGAGAGATGAATCATTCCTTGCTATTTTGGATGGTGAAAATAAATCACCTCCACTTTCTTCAGGTTGTGTTTCATAGAAACACCTTCTTGTCAGAAGAATAACTAGAAGACTCGAGATACACTACTGAGACGCCTTTATGAGTGGACATGAGAGAATTCTCAAGTATCTTTGATAACCTAGCTGATCCATAATTTATCAAACTCCCAGAGCAAGAACATGATAAACCTAAACTCAAGTCCTCTCTTCTTCAATTGACTTCAAACTGCACCATGGCACCAAGCTTCCAAGTACCAAGTCACCATAACAGACATCTTTCAATAACTTCTTTCATTCCATCGCTCCCGATTTTGGAATAAAAAGATGCAGATATCTTCAACTATAGAGGCCGATGATTGAGATCTTCCACCATCTGTCTTCAGCAACAACTCCAGAATCCCATAATTCTAGAGCTCTTCCATCAGAAACACATGCAGCGGAACCACCAAGGAGCAAACTCTGATTTCCCTAATAAGTTGTAGAACCTCCTCAGCAACATGAACAACCTCTGGGTTGTTACCTTCGATCCAAAACATCCATCCCATCCATTAATACCCTTGAGTATGTTTGAGTTGATTGGTCTGATCTTCGAAACTCCTCTTTGTTTAAACGCCAGAAAGTATCTCCCAAAGATCTCATCCAAAAACAAACAGGATGCTTGCTCTGATACCAATTGGAATTCTGGCATAGCAGACAGCAGATGTCCTAACACATGTCAAGACATTGTTCTGCATAAACATTCAAACAAGGAACAAAAATAGCAGACTGATACCTTAAATTTCAGAACTGCAACAACACAGATGTTACGATCTGTTCCAACAAGTTTATCATGAACCCTAATAGAAAAGTAAATCTGCAGAATGATAAAAGAACACAGTAATTGTTAACCCAGTTCGGTGTAATTCACCTACATCTAGGGGATACCAATCCAGGAAGAAGACTCCACTATCTTTAGAATTATTACAAAGTTAAACTCACCCATTTACAACTTTATATCCTAATCTCTACCCAATGAAGACCTTATCAAAGAACACTCTCTTTGATATGAGATACCTCACTCACTTACCTTAACCACAACCTGTGATATTTACATCATCCCTGTCAATACAGAATTTTGTCAAGCATACTTGACAGACAAGCTAACTCGGATTTGCTTAAAAGCTTCATCCAGGAACAATACATAATCCAAAACCTTAAGGCTTATGGATCTGTGTGACACCTATGTTTGCCACAATGCATCAAATGATACAAAGTGAGACTTACAACCTAGAGAGCCAACGACTCTCAAAACCCTAAACCCTTATTTTTACACAAGAGAACTAGGTTACAAAAGGCATATAAAATTCTAGGACAAAGTCTTTTTTTATAGTCTTCTGCAGTCTTGTCTCTAATTCCCCCCTTCAAACCGATGGATGAGAGAGTCACCCCAAGTTTATCTTTGAGTTGTGAAATTCGGGCACATCATACAGCAGATGTCCTAACACATGTCAACACATTGTTCTGCATAAACATTCAAACAAGGAACAGAAATAGCAGACTGATACCTTGAATATCAGAAATGAAACAACACAGATGTTACGACATCTGTTCCAACAAGTTTATCATGAACCCTAACAGAAAAGTAAATCTGAAGAATGATAAAAAAAACACAGTAATTGTTAACCCAGTTCGGTGCAATTCACCTACATCTGGGGGATACCAATGCAGAAGAAGAATCCACTATCTGTAGAATTATTACAAAGCTAAACTCCCCTGTTTACAACTTTATATCCTAATCTCTACCCAATGAAGACTTTATCAAAGAACACCCTCTTTGATATGAGATACCCCACTCACTTACCTTAATCACAACCTGTGATATTTACATCATCCCTGTCAATACAGAATTCTGTCAAGCATACTTGACAAACAAGCTAACTCGGATTTGCTTAAAAGCTTCATCCAGGAACAATACACAATCCAATACCTTAAGGCTTATGGATCTGTGTGACACATATGTCTGCCAGAATGCATCAAACGATACAAAGTGAGACTTACAACCTAGAGAGCCGACGACTCTCAAAACCCTAAACCCTTATTTTTACACCAGAGAACTATGTTACAAAAGGCATATAAAATCCTAGGTCTAAGTCTTCTTTTATAGTCTTCTGCAGTTTTGGGCTTCATATCTCCGGTCTTTGATCCATTCCTAGAAAGTGCATCAAGTCTTGGACAGATTTGTTACAGATTTAAAACATGCTAAATCAGTGTAGTACTCTAGGATGTCATGTCATCAGGTTAAGACATCTTCTTCGACATCTTTGTTCAGGGCCAGATTTCTTCATCTTTATCATTAAAATTGTTTTTCCAAAATTCTATCAAACCAAAGGTGCTTTCAATTTGGTTGAATCGTGTGTGAGTTAATGCTTTAGTGAGGCAATCAACAATTTGATCAGCTGATGGAACATAGGCCACAACAATCTTATTTTGCAGCACTTGGTCTCTGATGTAGTGCACATCAATTTCAATGTGTTTGGATCGAGTATGCATAACTGGATTTGAAGCTAATGCCTTGGTACTCAAGTTATCAAACATCAATGTTGGTTTTCTTGGCAGATGGAGTCTCAGCTCATCAAGGAATGAACGAGTCCATGCTATTTCAGCAGCTAAGTCAGTCATGGCTCTATATTTTGACTCTGTACTAGATCTTGAGACTACCTTTTGCTTCCTTGAGGACCAAGAAACAGGTGTTTCACCAAGGAAAATACATTGATTTGCCATGGATTTCCTATCGTCCACACTTGTGGCCCAATCTGCATCTGAGAAGTATGTTAAGTCTAAGTCAGCGGATAATTTAATGTGTAGGCAGTGTTGGATGGTACCTTGAAGATATCTCAATATTCTTTTGATGTCGTGTCGGTGATCTATAGTGGGAGAGCTCATGAATTGGTTGATCTTGTTAACTGAGAATGATATGTCAGGACTTGAGTTTGTTAAGTATTGCAATGGTCATATAGCTTGTATGAACACGGTTGGGTCTTTTAACTTCTCCCCTTCAACTGTAAATTGCTTGCCAGTTACCATAGGTGTTGGACAAGATGAAGCATTTTCCATTTTGAATTTTCTCAGGATGTCTCCTATGTATTTCGATTATTTTAAGTACATACCAGATGCATCTCTTTGAACATCTATGCATAAGAAGTAGTGTAGTGGACCAAGGTCCTTAAGGGAAAACACAACATTGAGTTGTTTAATGAAGGATTCTAAAAATTGGGTGTTGTTCCCTGTGACAATTATATCATCCACATATATAAGTAGAAAAGTAATGTGATTTGTACCTCTTAGAGTGAAGAGTTATGAATCATTTTTTGTGTTTTTGAAACCCCAGCTGAGTAAGGAATTTTTAAGGCTGACAAACCAGGCTCTTGGGGCCTGTTTCAATCCATAGATTGCCTTAGATAACTTGCAGACATGTTCATGTTTAGTTGAGTCTACAAATCCCTATGGTTGATGCATAAACATAGTTTCTTTGAGGTAGCCATTAAGGAATGCATTGTTTATGTCCAGCTGATTGACCTCCCAATTGAGATGCACTGCAATTGAGAGTATGATTCGAACTGTACTAGCCTTGACAATTGGACTGAAGGTCTCTTCATAATCCAATCCAGCTATTTATTGAAATCCTTTTCCAACTAATCTTGCCTTTCTCCTTTCAATTGTCCCGTCTGCTTTGTACTTGGTCTTGAAGACACATTTAAAATTTTTACGGTGAAATTTTGATATCAAGCTATTGGTTAAACTTGAATCACAAATCTTTAAAAGATTCACCACTGAGCTTTTATTTATCCAAAGGAAAGGGTAAAGATCGTAAACAACCCTAAGTTTGAAATTTATAACAATGCTAAGAGACTTCGGGGGATCGGGGATTGGTTATACAAAGGGAAGGTATTAACACCCTAAGTATCTACAGTATTCTATAGGAACCTCTTACTTGTATTTGTGATTTTTGTTTGCTATTGTTTGTGTTTGGGTTATATGGTGAGAGATAGGAACCTAAGGGTTTAGTCACTAAGTATGCTCACCAAAACTTCGCGGTATTGTGCCTACATATCCTTACAAGGATGGAATCAGAGCATTTGTAGTTCACCTTAATAGGGGTGGATGAATACTTAATTATGATCAAGATTCAAAGGGATTAAGTGTGAAGGTCTTAACACTCACTTGACTTGACAAAGTCACCAAAGTTGTAGGTTCTAATTTAAGTCTAAGACTCAAAAACCTAATGACTCTAACAAGGTCAAAGGGTATGGGTAAACATGAGCTATCTATGACATGGAGTCAATAGAGAGACTTTTCCTTGGATTAAGGAATATGGGTAATTTGAGGATGGAAGCTAACAAGCTAACATCACTTGGGAAAATAACTTGACAAAGTTAAAAAAGAGTATGATAAGTATGGATGGTATGGACAAACATGATATTCAAGCATGATATCAATGAAAAGTACCAAAATAACATTCAAATATGATGTTAATGAAAGCATGACAAAGTAACATTCAAACATGATGTTAAGATGACAAGGGTAAAGCATATGGTTACAACCAAAGCATAAGGATAAATGTAACAATATTTAGAGCAACGACTTAACAAAGTTAAGAACCAAACAAGGTAACTACCTAGTAAATTCAAAGGTTCAAGGAAGTTCAACATCAACATGGTGATAACCAAAGTAAGTTCAATCAAACAAAGATGTTACAACATCTAAACAAGCATGAGACATAGTTCTAACAAGACTAAAGTATCATGGATGAAAGTTCAAATACATGATTAAGGATAACATGATTTAGGGTTTACTAACACCACTTAATCATGAATACAAGACAAAGGAAGATAAGTTGTAACAACACATAATCATAAATACAATTTAGCATTTCAAAGCATGGGTAAGTCATTACAATACTTAGGCATGGTAAGATTGAAAGTTCAAGTCAACATGTAAAGGTTATGACAACACTTAAACATGGATAAAACAAGAGTTCAAAGTGGAAATGCATAGATAATATTACTTACCATGGGTAGAAAACAAACTTCTAGTTCAATATGTAAAGGTTATAACAATACCTAGACATGAAAGAAGTTCAAAGATGTAGTGAAGCATATATGAGTCATGATAACAACCAAAGCATGCATGGATAATTTAAGACATTACTTATCATGGATGGAAAGTACAAACAAGTAATGGTGACAACCAAACATACTTGGGCAAGAAAGACATGTTCATGACAATAACATGTGGATGAATATGAAAGCATACAAAGGATGGCATATTGAAATTTCAAACATGTTATGAACAAGTCAAGACATTACTTGATCATTTAGACATGGTTACAAGATAGACATGTTGACACAAGTAGGTAACAACCTAAACATGTACATTAGGGTTCTAACATGGTTAGGAACAAGGTGGAAGCCTCACAAGGATTCAAACATACAAACATGTGTTCAAAGTCACTTTCAAGGTGGAAACCCAAGGCTTAAGGATGCCTAAACATAGAATTATTCTAACAAGGGTACATGTACATGTCAAGGTCATATAAACATAGGGAAGAATCACATTTTAGAGGCAAAATGACCAAGTAAAAGTTCATGGCATGGTTAGGAATTCAACATACATTTTGTGTAAACATACACTTGAAAATGCATCTAAATCAAGTTGAAACAAGCATGTACAATTTCAAAATATTTCATAAGGCTCGTGTGAGTTGTAAATGGCTCAAACATGTCCATATATGTAAAGTAAATCTAAGGAATCAAGCAAAGATACACAATGATCCTTAAGGGAACCTAAAAAGGCCACTTACTTCAAACATGAATAAGTGCTTAAAAAATAAACATTTATGGAAATCTCTTCTTACCAAGAGAAAGTAGACATCATTATGAGTCTATAGCAAAAAACATGGGTAAAAAAGCCTAAGAGATGACCAAGTTGTGAGGTTTCTAAGTTGTGAGAAAACTTGAGAAAATTAGGTCTTAAAATAAAGGAAATGGTCCTAGAGGGACTTGAACACGCGCCCTCTTGGTTCAGGTTAAAACATTTAACCAGCTGAGCCATGTGGTGGCTTGTTATAACAAACGCGTTTTGAAATAAATAGGAAACTTTGTTCCAAATGCCTAAAAATAAAAAGAGCGCAGCAAAAGGGTGATCTCTGAGGATCGAACCCAGGTCAAGGCATGGTGTGAGCTTGGCAAGGCAAAGGTTACGCCACTAGGGTGGCCTGTTACATCTGTTAATAGGATGTAACCAAAATAATATAAGGGAAACCTAAATTTCCCAGGTCAGAAGGGCGCCATGGCCCTCTTGCTGCAGCAAGAACAACATGAGTCCCTCATTTGCAAAAACCAGTGTAACTTTGTGTACACTTGATGAAACTTGATGAAATTTAGGTCAAACCTTCCTAGAATTTCCTAAGGATTTCAATGGTCCAATTAGTTTTGCATGAAAATGCTCCTAATTAAAAACCTGATATCAACCCTAAAAAAGGTTCAAATTTGAAATTTCAGTGGTATAGCCCCATACAGTCATGGATATTGGCATTTAATGGATCAAACATGTCATATATAACATATCAAACATGTCCACACTCATTGTACTTCAAAAGCATGCATGATTTGCAAAGTTCCAAGTTTGAGGGAACTTACCTCTTGAAACAAGATTCCAAAGTCCTCCAAAGGAGTTACAGAACTTGTTGGTGGATTGGAACACTTTCAATATGCCTCTTATGAAGCTTTGAGAGGCTTGGAATCAACAGGAAATCAGTGAAATTGAAAATGATCTCCTTCTTGAAAAAATGAAGAATATGGTGATATTCATGTTGATGAAAATGGACACACAATTGAGGAATGATGTTATGGACACCTCAAGGTATGTTTAAGGGTTGAGTTTGTATGATCAAAGTGGTTGAATGTGGTCATAATGAAGTTCTGGTGCAGAAGATGCAAAAAGTCAATGATTCTTTGGATTGAAGGTTGGCTTTTTGATCTATGAGTCCTTTTGAGGTTGTGAGGGTTTTGATACTCTTATAAGGTGTTTTGTGGTTTGTGAGAGTGATTGGTCTGAAGAAATTGTGGCTGGAAATAGTTTTGGAAGAGTTTTTGCAAATTGGAGGTTTTTGGTTTTTCAAGTGATGACTTGAAAACCAGTTCTGGTGTGAGCAAATTCAAGAGCTTTATGTTGTGTGTTCTTGTTGTCTTTTGGGGTTATAATCATCCTCTATTTATAGGGAAAGAGTGGAGGAATTGATTCTGATCATTTGGAGTGGTTTGGTTGCTTGTTCTAGTTAGAATTCAAGGAAAGGTTGGTTTGGTTTCAACATGGCAAGTACAAGGGTTCTCATGTTTCCAAGGTCAAGTACAAGCATATAGGAATCTCTTTTGTGCTTGCTTCTGCAGATGGAAATGTTTTGAGTCTCAATGCAAAAGGTTTGTGCTTAAAGTAGCTTTTCAAGAGTAGCATAATGGACTTTATGGCAAAAACACCCCAAAATGGCATGAAATTTAAATTTGATGCTCAAATCTTGTGTGTAGTGCTTCAAATTCTGTACAAGCTTCTGATTAGAGATGGATTTGGAATCAACATGGCCTGAAGAGCAAGATCTTACAGGTTAAGAGTGGTTTGGCAACATGTTCAACATGTTCATGACCTTGAAATTCAAGTGAAAAGCCTCAACTTTAAGTCTTCTGTTAGTTCCTGGATTGGCTGGAATTTTGGTAAAATAAAGTATATTCAATGTTGATGTCAAGGTGCTGATGTTGCAACATTGAAGTCTTAACACTGGGCTGTGTTAAGTAATTATTGCTGAAGTTGGATGTCTGATGTCACACAGGTGATGTTGTAACATCAGATCTGCAGAATTAACAACAGCAGGTTGTGAGTTTGTTAGGGTTGCGTATTAGCTGGAATTGTGGAGAGCAAGCTGTCTCATTGGATGCGAATATCTTGGGATAGATATTTGCTGCTGCATAGGAGATCTGTTGCAGATTTGTAGGAGATTTAAAAGGTTGAAGATTTAAAAAGTTTTTAGGAGAAAATCTGTTTTAAATATTCAGTTTTAAATAACAAATCTGGGAGATATTGTAGCAAGTCCAAGACCAATTCAAGGAGCTATATAAAGCGCACAAGACCAAAGGAAAAAGGTACAGAAATACAGAGAGAAGATCAAGAGCATAGGCTGAGTGTCTTGAGTATTTTGTACGAGTTGTATTTACACTATTCTAGGGTTTGAATAGGTGTTGAGTTTATGTCCTCTCTAGAAGCTGTGAAGTAATAGAGAGTGTTTGCTTGATCAAAGCTGTGAAGTAAGATCAAGGGTACTCAAAGTGGGTTCTTTGAGTGTTTGTAAGGGATTGAGTGGTGTTCTCATACCTAAGTGGTTTCTTAGGTAGGAAGTCATTAGTAGAGTATAAGTTTAGGAGATTGTCAACGGGTTGTTGAGTCTGTAAATTATATCTACAAGTAGTGAATTCCATCCCTGGCTTGGTAGCCCCCAGAGTAGGTTGGTTGTAACCGAACTGGGTCAACAATTCTTGGTGTTATTTTACTGTTATTGCTGTCCATTGTGCAGAGTGTGTTGTTGTGACATCACACCTTAACATCACACGTCTGATACCAGAATTTCAATTGGTATCAGAGCAGGCATCCTGTCTGTCTCTGGGTGAGATCTAGGGAAGTTACTTTCTGGTGTAAAGATGGACAAAGAAGTTGGAGGATTCGTCAACAGACCCCCTATTTTGGATGGATCCAATTATGACTATTGGAAGCCAAGGATGACCACCTTCTTAAAATCCTTGGACAGTAGGGCTTGGAAGGCTGTTATTAAAGAGTGGAAAGCACCTGTTGTATGTGAGAAGGATGATGCTGGTAAAGATAAAGAAGGCACCTCTAAGCCAAAGCCTGAAGAAGAGTGGACCAAGGAGGAAGACGAGCTTGCCCTTGGAAATTCCAAAGCTCTAAATGCCATCTTCAATGGAGTGGATAAGAATATCTTTAGGTTAATCGATACCTGTGAAGTTGCTAAGCAAGCATGGGATATCTTGCAGGCTACTCATGAAGGAACATCTAGAGTTAAGATGTCGAGACTTCAGATTTTAACATCAAAATTTGAAAGCCTGAAGATGAAGGATGATGAGACTATTCATGATTTCCACATGAGTGTTCTTGAGCTGGCCAATGCATCTAGTGCTCTTGGAGAGAAAATGTCTGAAGAAAAGCTTGTGAGGAAGATCCTTAGGTCCCTACCTAAGAGGTACAAGATGAAAGTGACTGCTATTGAAGAAGCTCAAGACATCAGCAAGATGAGAGTAGATGAGCTCATTGGATCTCTTCAGACTTTTGAACTTGGTTTAAATGAAGAAGAACCAGAAAAGAAGCCCAAGGGTATTGCCTTGGTCTCCACTCCTGCAGAAGATAAGGTATTCAAAGAATCTCAGGAAGATTTGTCACAAACCATTGCAATGTTGGGAAGGCAGTTCAACAAAGTGTTAAAAAGATGGAACAATAACTATAAGCCTAGTGTCAAGAACAGTTCCTCTGACTTCAGCAATCCAAAAGAGAAAGGTGAAGAGAAGACTGCCCAGGATAGAAGTGTTCAGTGCTTTGAATGTGAAGGGTATGGACATGTCAAGAAAGAATGTCCCACATTCTTGAAGAAGCAGAAGAAGGGCATGTCAGTTTCCTGGTCTGAATCAGATAGTGAAAGTGATGGTGAGTCAGCAAGGCATGCTAGAACCTTAACAGGAACTGTTGTGTCTGATGATGATAGTGATGAAGAAATAACTTATGAGGAGCTAGCTTCTACTTATCGAGTGCTGTGTTTGAAAAGTGCTGAGATTTGTCAAGAAAATAAGTATCATAAGCAATAGATTGCTCAGCTTGAAAATGAAAAAGCTGATCGGGAAAACGAAGTTGTACTAGTTAAGTCCCAACTAGATCAGATGACAAAATTAGTTAGGATGCTGAGTTGTGGTACAGACACACTTGACAAGATTCTTCAGTCAGAAAAAGCTGCTGGTGACAAAGCTGGGATAAGTTATGTGGCTGAGGATAAGAGAACTTCAGAAGAAAGCACTTCAGGTTCAAAGAAGAAAGTGTCACAACTTTCATCTCAACATCAGCCAAAGAAGCAGGATACTACCCCTAAGAAAGCTGATGTTTCACAACCTAAGAAGATTGAGAAGAAAAATGGTCCTCATCAGAGGAAGATACAGCCCCAAGAAGCTAGTCAGTATATGCCTCCCCAATATCACCAGAGTATGCAAGTTGCCAGGTTCAAGCAGAACATGTCTCATCAGAGGTTTCAACATCAGGAAAACTGGTATGGTTATGCATACAACAATGGTGTGCCTTATGGAAGAAGGAAGCCTCATCACCATAGAAGACAGCCTAAGAGACCGCATCATCAGTACAGGAGAAGACAATTCAACTATGGAATAAGAAGACAACAGTATAGGTGGCCGCCACAACATTATCAAAGTGGGAGAAGATTTAACCACTTTAGAAACGACAGGGTTAGATGCTTCTATTGTGGCAGGATTGGTCATATGCAGTCCTCGTGCTTCAAGCTTCACGGATATCCTAATGCTGCCCCTCAACCCAAACAGCAAAAGGTTAGGCCTAAGGTGATGAAGCAATGGATACCTAAAGTTACCAACTTGATAGCTCACACTTCCTTGAGGGTTTCTACCAAAGATGACTGGTATTTTGACAGTGGGTGTTCAAGACACATGACTGGAGTAAAGAATCTGCTTGTTGATGTGAAACCTCAGTCTTCTGGCTATATTACATTTGGTGATGGGATCAAAGGAGAGATAAAGGGGATTGGAATACTAAACTGTGTTAGTACTCCCAAGCTGGAGAATGTTCTTCTTGTGAAAGGACTAACAGCTAATTTGATTAGTATTAGTCAACTTTGTGATCAAGGATTCAAAGTAGACTTCACAAAGTCAGAATGTAATGTGAAAGATGACAAAGGAGAAGTCATTATGAAAGGAGTCAGATCTAAGGACAATTGTTATCTTTGGGTGCCGCAAAATTCAAATTCCTCCACGTGTGTGCTTGCTAAAGAAGATGATGTCAAAATCTGGCATCAGAAGCTGGGACATCTTCACCTTAAGGGAATGAAGAGAATTATCTCCTCAGAAGCAGTCAGAGGGATTCCCAAACTTAGTATTGAGGAAGGAAAGGTGTGTGGAGACTGTAAAAAAGGAAAGCAGACAAAGATGTCTCATCCGAAGCTTCAACATGACACCACCTCCAAGGTATTGGAACTCCTTCATATGGATTTGATGGGACCTATGCAGGTTGAAAGTCTGGGTGGAAAGAAATATGCTTATGTAGTTGTGGATGACTACTCAAGATACACCTGGGTGAATTTCATCAAAGACAAATATGAGGTGTTTGATGTCTTTAAAGAGCTCTGTCAAAAACTCCAAAGAGAAAAGGAGAGTAAGGTCATTAGAATTAGGAGTGATCATGGAAGAGAGTTTGAGAATAGCAAGTTTGAAGAATTTTGCTCGTTTGAAGGTATAAGTCATGAGTTCTCATCGCCTATCACCCCTCAGCAAAATGGAGTTGTTGAGAGGAAGAACAGAACTTTACAAGAGTCGGCTAGAGCAATGATTCATGCCAAGAAACTACCTTATCACTTCTGGGCTGAAGCCATGAACACTGCCTGCTACATTCACAACAGAGTTACCCTAAGAAGAGGCACTTCATCCACTTTATATGAACTATGGAAGGGAAGAAAACCTAATGTCAAGTACTTCCATGTGTTTGGTAGTAGATGTTACATCCTGGCAGATAGAGAGCAGAGAAGGAAATTAGATTCCAAAAGTGATGAAGGGATATTTTTGGGGTACTCCATCAATAGCAGAGCTTATCGGGTCTTCAACTCCAGGACCAAAGTGATGATGGAGTCAATCAATGTTGTGATTGATGATGAAGATAAGCATGAAGTTGAGGATGTCATAGAAGATGTTGGAACATCAGCTGATGAGGTAGCTGTTGAAGTTGAAGAAATAAATCCATCCCTAGGCACTGCTGATACTGAGCCTGAGCAACCTCAGAAGGATCCTTCTATCAGAATTCAGAAGGATCATCCTAAGGAGCTAATTATAGGTGACCCAAATTCTGGAGTAAGAACTAGGTCCAGAGAAATCATAGCTAGCTCGTGCTTCGTATCCAAAATTGAGCCAAAAAATGTCAAGGAAGCTCTGACAGATGAGTTTTGGATAAATGCTATGCAAGAAGAACTGGAGCAGTTCAGAAGAAATGAAGTCTGGGATCTTGTGCCAAGACCAGAAGGGGTGAATGTTATTGGAACAAAGTGGATCTACAAAAACAAGTCAGACGAGCTTGGAGTGGTTACAAGAAACAAAGCAAGACTTGTTGCACAAGGTTATACTCAAGTTGAGGGAGTTGACTTTGATGAGACGTTTGCTTCAGTGGCGAGATTAGAATCCATCAGACTACTCTTGGGTATGGCTTGTAACCTAAGATTCAAGCTGTTCCAAATGGATGTGAAGAGTGCCTTTCTAAATGGCTATCTGAATGAAGAAGTCTATGTAGATCAACCTAAAGGATTCACTGATCCAAACTTCCCCAATCATGTGTTCAAATTGAGGAAGGCACTGTATGGCTTAAAGCAAGCTCCAAGGGCCTGGTATGAGAGGTTGACAGAATTCTTAGTAACAAATGGGTATAGAAAAGGAGGCATTGACAAAACTTTGTTTGTCAAGGAAGAAGGCGGAAAATTAATGGTAGCCCAAATTTATGTGGATGACATTGTATTTGGGGGGATGTTAGATGCTATGGTCAAACAGTTTGTCCAACAAATGCAATCAGAATTTGAAATGAGTTTGGTTAGAGAACTTAGCTACTTCCTTGGATTACAAGTCAGACAAATGGAGGATTCTATCTTTATTTCTCAAAGCAAATATGCTAAGAGCATAGTAAAGAAGTTTGGCCTGGATAAAGCCAATCACAAAAGGACACCTGCTCCCACCCATTTGAAGCTATCCAAGGATGAGAATGGAGTGAGTGTGGATCACAGCTTGTATAAAAGTATGATTGGGAGTTTACTATATCTCACAGCAAGCAGACTTGATATTTCCTTTGCTGTTGAAGTGTGTGCTAGATATCAATCTGATCCTAAGGTGAGTCACTTGAATCAAGTGAAGAGGATTCTGAAATATGTGAATGGCACAAGTGACTATGGGATGCTATATAGCCATGATTCTGGGACTGATTTAAAAGGATATTGTGATGCTGATTGGGCTGGAAGTGCAGATGATATAAAAAGCACTTCAGGAGGGTGTTTCTTTCTAGGGAACAATCTGATTTCCTGGTTCAGCAAGAAGCAGAACTGTGTATCTCTCTCAACTGCTGAAGCGGAGTATATAGCAGCAGGAAGTAGTTGCTCTCAGCTGGTCTGGATGAAGCAGATGTTGAGTGAATACAATGTTAAATAAGATGTTATGACACTGTACTGCGATAATCTGAGGGCAATTAATATATCTAAAAATCCTATACAGCACAGTAGGACAAAGCACATAGACATAAGGCATCACTTTATAAGGGATCTGGTAGAAGAAAAAATGGTTACCTTGGAGCATGTAGCCACAGAGAACCAGTTGGCTGACATATTCACTAAAGCCTTAGATGCAAACCAATTTGAAAGGTTAAGAAGCAAATTGGGAATCTGCATTTATGAAGACTGAATCTGCTAGAGGGGTTGTGGGCAGTTGAGGTGTTTCTGAAAATGTGTAGTCAACTGCCAGCTGAAGTTTGCCTAATTGTGGCTAAAAAGGGGGAGAAAATAGCCAAGATGGTCAAGAGTATTATTGCCATATGCTGCTAATGTGATGCAGATATTAAGGGGGAGAGATATTGATGCTGCTAAAAGGTGTTTAGTTGAAAAGTGGTAATGCTGCATTGAGGGGGAGTTTTGACTGAACTAGTGAAGATATCATGGCATTTGAAGAGTACAGCCAAGCAGACATCTAGGGGGAGTAAATTGCTGCACATTGTGAGCTACTGAACAGCTGTGATGCTGGTTCATCTTTTAGAGGGGGAGCACCAATTGGCTGTTGTCAATAATGAAGATGGTGCTGCAGCAGATCAAGTGATGAAGACTATGTAAAGTGTCAAACTGCTGCTGATGAGAGTTTCAAACTTTTGAAGATTATTCCGCTGCTGAAGTCTCTGAAGATGCAGAGATTGTTTTAGCCAAAATTAGCCAAAGGGGGAGATTGTTAGTTCCTGGATTGGCTGGAATTTTGGTAAAACAAAGTATATTCAATGTTGATGTCAAGGTGCTGATGTTGCAACATTGAAGTCTTAACACTGAGCTGTGTTAGGTAATTATTGCTGAAGTTGGATGTCTGATGTCACACAGGTGATGTTGTAACATCAGATCTGCAGAATTAACAACAGCGGGTTGTGAGTTTGTTAGGGTTGCATATTAGCTGGAATTGTGGAGAGCAAGCTGTCTCATTGGATGCGAATATCTTGGGATAGATATTTGCTGCTGCATAGGAGATCTGTTTCAGATTTGTAGGAGATTTAAAAGGTTGAAGATTTAAAAAGATTTTAGGAGAAAATCTGTTTTAAATATTCAGTTTTAAATAACAAATCTGGGAGATATTGTAGCAAGTCCAAGACCAATTCAAGGAGCTATATAAAGCGCACAAGACCAAAGGAAAAAGGTACAGAAATACAGAGAGAAGATCAAGAGCATAGGCTGAGTGTCTTGAGTATTTTGTACGAGTTGTATTTACACTATTCTAGGGTTTGAATAGGTGTTGAGTTTCTGTCCTCTCTAGAAGCTGTGAAGTAATAGAGAGTGTTTGCTTGATCAAAGCTGTGAAGTAAGATCAAGGGTACTCAAAGTGGGTTCTTTGAGTGTTTGTAAGGGATTGAGTGGTGTTCTCATACCTAAGTGGTTTCTTAGGTAGGAAGTCATTAGTAGAGTATAAGTTTAGGAGATTGTCAACGGGTTGTTGAGTCTGTAAATTATATCTACAAGTAGTGAATTCCATCCCTGGCTTGGTAGCCCCCAGAGTAGGTTGGTTGTAACCGAACTGGGTCAACAATTCTTGGTGTTATTTTACTGTTATTGCTGTCCATTGTGCAGAGTGTGTTGTTGTGACATCACACCTTAACATCACACGTCTGATACCAGAATTTCATCTTCGAATCTCCTAGCTCACAAATGGGATTGGGGAGTTCTTGTACTTTTTGAAAAGTCCCAAAAATGCTCTAAAACTTTTATGTCCAACGAAAATTCTGAGTCCAAAAGGATCATAATGAAAACTGGCCTCAAAGATTGATGTTTCAAAAGATCCAATGCTGCCTTGAAAATTTTCTAAGTGTCCCAAGATTTTTCCAAACTTTGGAGCCTCATAACTCAAAATCCATGCATTTTTTGAGGTTTCTACCTCTCATACAAAGTTGCATTATGTTGCAAGGGCTTTAATTTGAGCTTTGGAGCACACAAAATGGCTTTGTAGATTGGGAGTTATGATCTTTCAAAGTTGGCCTCACAATTAGGGTTTTTCTATACGTAGAAATTTTTCAAGTTTCTTTAACTTTGCCCCTTTTCCAAGAAACCTCCCAAATCTTGATTTTTCATGTCCAAACTCATTTATCAAACATGTTTTGATGTAATTAGGCTTGATGACTTCAATTTGGACCAAAAACCCTAAAAGTCAAAGGGTTGACTTTGTCAGATGAAGCTTGTATAATCAGATGAATTCAACTGTGTGATCTTCAATGGTCTTGGATTCTTGAATCATTAAAACATCATGGATGGACTCCAAGTATGTTTATGAGTGTCATACCCCAAATTTTGACCACTTAGATTTCCCATCATTGTGCAAATCATCATCATAATATGGATGTACCTTCATGCCTCATCAATCTCCTCAAGGATTGTTGAGCATTCACTACCATCAAGAATTAGGGTTTCAAGCCCTCTCAAAGCCTTAGACAAAGAATCAATCAAGGAATGACATGATCTTCAACTTGTCTAAAATCCACAATGGATCAAAAGGACTCCCACTTCAAGGATCAAGCACAAGGCTGCTCTCTTCTAGGTGGATCAAGTCTCAAGATCGACAGTGTCACTAAATTAGGGTTTTGGTCGACCAGGGCCTCCAGATGGAAATTTTTCATCTGGGCACAAGCCAATGATCCAAAACATAACCTAATATACTTCATGGGACCTCATGGACCCAATCATCAAGTCAATTTTGCCTCAGGGGATGCATTCATCAAAAATCAGGAATTAGGGTTTCTTGACCTAATTCACCCCTAAGTAGACTTTTAGGGCAAATCATGAGCCAAGACTTCAAGAGAGGGTTTGAGGGTCTCTAATGAACTATATTGATCCATTTGGAACAATGGATTAATCCAAGAAGCTTGAGCAACAAGTCTCAATTTCATCTGCACCACAATTAGGGTTTCGCGAGGAAAGTCAACTGTAACTTTGACTTTTGACCAGGACATGCTCCCAAGCCCTAAGACATGATTCAATATACCCTATGACACCCATGGAACATGTCCATCAAGTTTGATTTAGGCCAAGGACATGATTTCATGAAGAATTGCACAGTTTGGAATTCATCTGATAAAAAGTCAACTGTGCACAAAAGTCAACTTTGACTTTTTTAGATTTTTCACCAAAATGTATTTTTAACCCTAAAATGATGTTAATGTATGATTTGAATCATCATTCATCAAGAAAAATCAAAGAAAGTGGGATAACTTGTAAAAGGGGTAACCATAAAAACTTAGAAAAATTTCTAAGTTATGGAAAAAGTGACACTAATGTGCCAACTTTGGAGGACCATAACTCCTAAACCACAAGGCCATTGTTCCCCATTCAAAGCTTGATTTGTAGATCTCATTGCCCTCTACAAAAGCTTCATACTGGCCTATGTCCAAATTCCTCATGGATTTTGAGTTATGGAGTGATCAAAATCAAGAAAAGTCACTTTGTTCCAACACTTAGTGAAAATTTCACTAAGTTAGATTTTACCCTACTTTTTGCCAAATGTAGGGGGATTTTCACTTGGATTCAAAAGAGATCAAAACCAAACATGTTCAAACAGTTGTTGTATCATGTAAGGGCTTTCCAAAATGACCAAGAACATTACCAAATTCAATTTGAGTCATGAGATATAACATTGGCAAGTTGCCTTGTTGAAATCTGTCAAGGCAAGGAAGATTTTGCATTTTTGCTCGATTTGCCAAAATCAGCCAAATCCAAATTCTCCTATCCACTTGGACACCTCTGAGGATTGAATCTAAAGGGGACAATCACTGAGCCAAGCCTCCAAAGTCTTTGGAACAAGAAATAGCATGTTGAACCTAGAATTACCAAAATAGGGACAAGACTCCAATTTTGGATTGGAGCATTCAATGGAAGCATCAAGGTGGCATGGACTGAGCCATTCTCAATTGAATTCAGTCAAGACTTATCCAAGACCAAGGGAACCAGCAGCCTGTGCCCTAACCTCTAGTCAATGGCTAGAGGAGACTTGGATTTTCATTTGCCAACATTGGCCAAACCTACTCAGCAGTTGCCATTCATTATTCCTTGCAAAACAAAATTGCTCTACTATAAATAGAGCTCAATTGTGATCAGTTTGAGTACACCAAAGCCATCAAACAGATTTTTTCCTCAAAATCTCTTCTTTCACTCCAATTTTGCCTTCTAAGGCAAGTCACTATTGGGTTTTGAGTTTGGGAGCTTTTCCAATCAAACCAATCACACACACACCTCACATACATCATATAGAAGTGATCCAAACACTCACATAACATCTGGAACACAGATTTCACAAAATCACCAGCCAATTGCTCAAATTCTTGACAGTTTTGCAGTTGAGGTACCATCTTCAGCTCCAAACCATTTCAATCCATTCCAAGCATTCATACACACTCCATGGCACCTAAAGAAGCGATCCAGATCATTGGAACCTAGCTGTAACACCTCCAACACAAATCACGATCACCAGCTGCAAGTGGTAAGCATGAGCTCTTCTAACTCTATGATCCATGCAATTTTTGCTGCACAATAATTTGGCCATATGTTCATAATCATGGATGGAATGTTTCCCCTCAATTAATTGCATTGTTTGAATCGTGTATCAGAAATCCTAGCCTTCATGCAAAAATTAGGGTTCTTGAGGATTTTTCGTGATTTCTTGTTTTATGCTTAATTTAAATGAAATTAATTGTCATAGGCATGATCGTGAGGTTGAAACGAGTTGATTGGTGTGTGGATTGCATGATATGATCAAGTATTCAGTGAGATTGAAGAGAAAATGCAAATATGGGCAAACCCAGAACACGCGCGTGTTCTTGGTGTGTTCTTGGCGCCATTTTTTTGAAAATTCAAATATTTGAATTTTGTGATTTTATTTAATTGATTCAAAAATTAATTTCTCTCTGAGTTTTAATGATTTTGAGTTGATTCTTTTTTTAATAATTCACAAAAATGTTAAAATATTTTATTTTCCTAAAAAATCCCAAAAATATTATTTATTTTGTATAATTGATATTTTTGCAAAGAATTAATGTTTTAATTGTTTTTGACATTTAAAATATTTTTTCCACCTTGATTTTGCAACTTTTAATGCTTTCTAATTATTTTGTAGGTCAATACTTAATTTTTGAAGCATTAATCCAAGATCACAATTTGTTTTTCCTATGTTAAACAATTTTGATCATTTTAATTGAATTTTTATTCAATTAAAACACATTTTTGAAAATAAATTAGGGTTTTTGGATTAATTCAACCCTCATAAATCATTTTCAAAACTTTTGGGCCTCTAATAGAGTGTAAGACCCAATCCTTTTTTTGACCAAATCATTTTTGGGCCTCAGTGTATTGTATAAGTCCTGATACTGTCAAAAAACAAACGACGCGATCGTCGCCTTTTGAAAAATAACCTTCTGGGCCTACCCTCGAGTAGTAAGACCCATTTCTTTTCTTAAAACTCTTTGGGCCTCTATTAGAGTGTAAGACCCAACCCTCTTGTACAGAAAACTTTTTGGGCCTCATTCGTTGTATAAGTCCCACTGTACATTTTCAAATAAACGACGCGATCGTCGCCAGTTTAAAATTAACCCTGGGCCTCTCCTCGAGCTATAAGACCCATTCAAAATCTTTGGGCCTCTAATAGAGTGTAAGACCCAATCCCCTTTTAACCAAAACCTTTTGGGCCTCACTTATTGTATAAGCCCCTTCGCGTTAAAAGAAAATCTCGGCGCGATCGCCATTTTTAACGAAAAGTCAACTGGGCCTACCCTCGTGTTATAAGCCCCACTCTTTTTCTTTAAACCTTTCGGGCCTCTTGAGAAAGTGTAAGACCCATCCCTTTGTACAGAAAACCTTTTTGGGCCTCAGTCACTTGTATAAGTCCCTCTGTACAAATTCAAACAGTGCGCTCACTGATAAAACCCTGGGCCTCTCCTTGAGCTGTAAGCCCCAAATCTTTCTTTTTCAAAGCACTTTCTCCTTTGATTTTGAATATACTGTTGTTTTCAATCTTTCTTTGTTGAATAACTAACCAAACAGCATGGAAGCTCTACAACCGAGTAAGTGGTTATTGCTTTCATTTACCACTTTCATATACATATAACTGTATTGTGGGGCTGTTTCACTGTAAGTCTTCTTTCATAAACTCATATCAACTGTGTAATAATAGTATAGATATTTCAAGTTTCCCCGGCAACTACGTCTAGAACTAGGTGACGCCGTTTCGTTTATTCATAGAAATAGACAACTAGATCCCCAATAGGATCACCAGATACAGTCTTCTCTTCGGCTGTACTCATTAGGAATTGTCAAGAAACTCTACTCCCAGAGATGAATGTATTCTCCGTGAATGGCATCTTTGAGTTTCTTCCAAATTCTCGAACTTTCCTGACTTGATATATTCCTTGTGAATAGCTTGCCTTGAATTTCTCGGGGTTTGGGGACCCACGGGCTTCTTAAAAGCATCGGCCTCCTCTTGGGCATCGTACAAGGACCCACAGGCTTCCTAAAAGCAACCCCGCCTCCTCTTGGGCTTAGTACAAGGACCCGTCGGCTTCTTAAAAGTATTCACAGCCTCCTCTTAGGCTTCTTATAATGATTCTTCCTCCGAGAATGATAGCCTCCTCTTGGGCTTCGTACAAGGATCGATCGGCTTCTTAAAAGTTTCCAGCCTCCTCTTGAGCTTCGTACAAATTGTCCCGACGACCTCCTAGAGGTATAGGAACAGAAATTAGTCATCTGCATAGAACAGTCCTTTCAAAGAGTCTACTACTGTTTCTTAAAGCATGGTACAAAAGATGAAACTCTAGACACGGACAGTCTAATCTCCTTGAGTTTTCCAGACATTCTCAAGTGACCCCCTCGTTAAATAGGAAGAAAACCCGTAGACTCGGACAGTCTCAATGCCCTTCGGATTTCCCAATTCCTTAAAGAACTGGAATAGCCCAGATCCTCGAATCAAATCCTCGAGTACAGTGTTGCTCATATAAGAACTGATTTTCTCTTTAAATCAGCATACTGGACCTGTCACTCAACTGAAACAGTAACTATAGCCTCCTCTTAGGCTTTGTATAATGATCCTTCTCCAGTTACAATAGCCTCTCTCTTGGGCTTTATACAATGACTCTCCCCAGCGGAGTCAAACAACGTTTAGCCTCTCTCTCGGGCTTTGTACGAGACACATAAAGATACTCCCTCGTTGAGTCAATCACCCTTTCGCCTCCATCTCGGGCTTTATACGAGATACAAAAAGGTTCTTATTGAGCCAAACAAATTTTCGCCTCCATCTCGGGCTTTGTACGAGATACAAAAACTCTCTTGTTGAGTCAAATAGCCTTCATCTCGGGCTTTATACGAGATACCAAAAGACTCCATCGTCGAGTCAAAACCTTTTAGCCTCTCTCTCGGGCTTTGTACGAGGCACATATTAGCCTCCTCTTAGGCTTTGTATAAGAAAACCACTGGTTGGTGTAGCGAGCGATTTTGGACGCGGTTCTTAAGCGCTGGTCGCTCTCTGCGGTTGAGTTTACTACAGGTCGATTCATTTTTTATCCTATTAAAGCTGATGAAGGAAGGGAAATAGATGTCTCCAATTAACCCTGCTTTGCATACTGAGTTTAAATAGTGGTCTGTTAGGTTACGAATGCTATCAATGTGGGGGGCTTTTGTACTGGTTATTTGTATTTTCGCCAATACGGTTTTCTTTTCTCTTTCTAGGATTTTATAGCGGGGAACAAGGATTAGGATGTTAGGACTGATGCTTTTGATAGATACATGAGAGTATGGGATTTTGGGTTTTTGTTTAGTGTGCTCGCTAAGATTTTTCTTTCAATCTTATGCCTACGTATTCCTGTTTACCGAAACAGGGAAATCAGAGCGTTCGTAGTTCCTCCTAGTCTATGGGAGGAAATGGGTGTTTTTGGTGTCTTGTTCAAAGCCCAAGACGTGGAGCGAAAGGTGGTTTGTATCTTGTTTAAAGCCCAAGATGTGAAGCTGAAAGTTTCGTCTTTAGAGAGAATTTGTCATCTCTAAAGGGGTTTGTTTGTCACAACTGTTGGGTGACTGACTGTAATAGAGGATTACTTTAACTGGGATTTGTGAATCCGACAATGCCATAATTTCCTTTATAGGGGATTTTAACCTGAAGGAAAAGACTTTAACTCAGTTTAGAGCAATGCCATCTTTCCTTAGGAATTTCTCATGCTAAAAGAGGGACAGTGATATGGATGTAGATGATCCAGAGGCTTGCCGCTTACAGCGATTAGATGGAGGGGAAGGAGTTGTTGATGTTTGTGTACTGTGAACAAGGCACAGTTTTGATGCTAAAAGGTTGATTGGATCAACCAGTGGTTTTCTTATATAAAGCCTAAGAAGAGGCTATTATGTGTCTCGTACAAAGCCCGAGAGAGAGGCTAAAGGGTTTTGACTCAACGAGGGAATCCTTTGGTATCTCGTATAAAGCCCGAGATGGAGGCTGTTTGACTCAACAAGAGAGTTTTTTGGTATCTCGTACGAAGCCCGGGATGGAGGCGAAAGGGTGATTGACTCAACGAGGGAGTCTCTTATGTGTCTCGTACAAAGCCCGAGAGAGAGGCTAAACATTGTTTGATTCTGATGGGGAGAACCATTGTACAAAGCCCAAGAGGAGGCTGTGGTTACTGTTTCAGTTAAGTGACAGGTCCAGTATACTGATTTTTAAAGAGAAAATCAGTTCTTATATGAGCAACACTGTACTCATGGATTTGATTCAAGGATCCGGGTTATTCCTTGTTAGTTCTGCAGCTATGCAGTATTTGTGTTGGCTAAATTTTGTTAAAACCAATATGATAGCTTTATGTCACTAAAGTTGTTTTAACATGTTGTTTTATGTATCTGCCATAATAGTTTAGTTGCAGGTTGTGAAATGTCAAGGAGGATGTCTTGACATGCTGTTCTGCACTAAGCTGATATGAGTGCATGGTTGTTTTAAGGTGTTGTTGTTTTGCTGTCATGTGATGGTTAATCAAGATGTTGAAACAAGATGTTCTGGTTTACTGCATTCAACATGTCGGATAAGATGTCCTATGCTGTATCATTCAACATTGCGCCTGAGTTGAGCTGGACAGTTGAATTCTGTTGTGATTTAACAGATGCTGAATATTCTGTGAATATTTTATTATACTATGTGGCGTCCAAAGTAATTGAGTTGAGATTTTGTGTTGGTTTTCGGATTTTCACTACTTTCTAAATATGGAGACATATTAGGAAACATTTAATTGAAGACCTATTATATAACAGAAGTTTCTGCTGTTTTGTAGCAGCTGATATACTGTGATTTGAAGCCCAAATCCAGTTGGGATGTAGGTTATAAATTGGAGTGTTTGTAACCTGATTCAATAATGATTCCAAGATGTAAAATTATTAGGGTTTCGTTCTTGTGAACCACTCTCTAGGAGAGTTGGTTGGTTCCTGTACCACTCGACATGTGAGTTGGACAGTTTGTTAGTGTGATCCTCGAAGCTGTTAAGCAAGAGGAGTATTGTTCTTGGAGGAAGCTTTTAAGTAACTCTAAGTTGTGTCTTGGAAGTGTGTCTTCCTTGTTGAATTGTTGTATAGGTAAAGAGCCGTTGATGCAGTGGCGGAGTGTTGACTGCTAGACATCATTGCGATGATTGGAAGTGAGATGGAGTCTCTTACCTAGGGAGGACTTAGGTAGAAGGGTCATTGGGTAGTGATTAAGTGAGCAGATTATTCAGTGTATGTATGATCTGTGAATTGATACTGCTAATAGTGGACTTCCTTCCTGGCTTGGTATGCCCCCAAATGTAGGTTGTTAGACCGAACTGGGTGAACAAATTTTGTGTGTTATTTTTATCTTTTCAGTTTCGTGCTTATTGTTATATACCTTGCCATGTGTGTTTATGTCAGACCAGGTGTCGAATGACATGTTATATGACATCTGAATTCTGCACATGTACCAGAATTTCAATTGGTATCAGAGCAGGCATCCTGTTCTGTTTCTGGGTGAGATCCTAGGGAAGATACTTTCTGGTCATGGGCAAGGTAGGTGGTACCTACTGAAAAGTTGTTTGAACTTGGAGAAGTTCATATTGTGGTTTGATTTATTTTCAAACCTATGGATTATGGTGTTTGTGCAAAGGTATTAAGTTTTACCTGAAGGTTGTTGAGGGGTTTTCTTCTTTTGTTCTGCTGCCTATGTATCCGTTAGAAAACTCCTGATGGTTTTGGTTGAAGGTTTATCACATGGTGTTGTGATACTTGAGGATAATATTGACTGACTTATTAAAGTGACCAAAGATACTTGAGGTTTGACCCAAGTCCACTTATAAAGGCATTTTCAATAAGTTTGTTGATGAGAGATCAGAAGGATGCAATTTATTTTTGCTTTCTTCTCTGGAAGACCATCCACAGGTCTAAATTGAAGGATCCCATGGTGTTATACCAGTTGTTGTGACATCAAACCAGCAGAGTGTGCAGAATCTTGTGGATAAAGATTTGGCGTTGCAAATGTGTGTGGAATCTACTTCTGGCTTGCATAGAGGAGGTTGACTGTTGTCTTCCTTCTTGGAATGTCATCCAAACCATCTAGGATGAGCAGTTGTGTTTGGAGCAAGTAGGAGTTGGTGTTTTTTTTGGGACCAAAAGATTATGGTTTCCTAATATTTGCATGAGAAGGTTCTTCTTAAGCAGGAGTTCAGTTGTGTGGTGTACTCACATAATGGAACATTTTTTGCAAGGTTTGAAGAGCATCCTTGTAGGTTGAAGTGTTGAGAGAAGCATACTTTTTACAATCTGTATTTTTTTGCTCCAGAAACCTGTTAGAGGGAATCTCCTCTTTAGGTGCAGGAGGATGGCATCCAACATCTCAAAGACAGGCAGGAGGTCTGAACATTAGAAGTTTGAAGATTCTTGAGATGTAGAGTATGCAGGTTCCTGCTTGTGTGTATGTTCTGGGTTTGAAGGTTGATCAGCTACTGATGGTCAATCCTCTTATGTCCCTTGCAAGAGATGTGTGTGGTTGTTGTCTCCAAAGTCATAGTAGATGGTTAATGTGATTTAGACTGATGTCGGAACTGATGTTGAAACATCATTTCAGTTCATTGCTTCCTCAGCCAAAGAAAGCTAGTTGTGCTCATGGTGGAGTATCAGGTCAAGCCATTTACCTAATCTGAAGTGATCAGTTGTGTGGATTAATAAAAGAGGGATCAGCTAGTGCCACAAGGGTGCTGGAAAAGAATGTCAGACCAGATCAAATGTCGTACCTTGTGTGAGAAGGTTACCTTATCACATATGATAAATAGCTTGACAACAGTTGAGTATTTGTCTGCTTTTGATAAGGATGTGCATCTAACCGATAGTGAATACTCTGACGGGAGCTGAGTGTTTATCTAAGATGTTGTGCTTTCAACTAATGACAATATACATTGACGGGAGACTATGTATAAGTCTGATGTAAAAGTGCAGGACTGCTGAAGTGTTGTGAATTTACTTTTCTCAATGTGGCTGCTTATTTCTCTTTGTGGTGTGTTGGTGTGTGGCGACCTGAATTAGCTGCTGAAGGTGTGATCCTTGGAGATCATCCTGGGTTCAAGGAACTCTGTGTTGATGTCCTACATGTTATGAAACTATCATGGTGGTTAAAAGAAGCTTGGGATTATAAAGATGAGATTGTGTGGCTATGAGGTAGTCTTGGACTACTTATTTTCTGAAGAATCAGGTATGGCAGATTTGAAGTCTTTGGAGTTTCTGAGCAGGATGGAGGTTGTCTACTCAAACTTGATTGTTGAATCAAGTCTATGAGAGCATGGAAATCTGTTTCTGCAAAGGGAGGAGGTTCTTCTGAGTGGCAGAAGAAAGAGCTGAATTCAACAGTTGGATGTCATAATGTTCTGACATCTAGCTTAACATCAGAAGTCTCAGTTGGTGATGTGGCACATCAGCTTATGATAGGGTGATCTACAGGAATAAACAATAGAATGTTTCAAAAGATCGTTCTCATGGCAGTTTGCGGGAGCTGCAGGAAGGAGAAGATGTTACATGACCATGGCTTAGGGAGTCTAAGTGTGTTTGCTATTGAGCAATTGGAACATGTGACTTGAAGATCAAGTTTCCTTGGTGGATCAGGATATCTTTGTGAGAGTTCTGACAAACGTGAAAAAGATCAAAAGGTGGCATTTGGTTGTTTTCATATGAGGATTCATGAATGAGGTGATCAAACTGTGGCATTTGGTTGATCTCAGAAGTGGATTCGAAGAATCAAGATAATCAGAGTGTGGCAGCTGGTTATTATTGAGGATTGTCTTGGAACAAGTTGCTCTTGGGCAGAAGGGTGATGAGTTGAAGACTCAAGGAGATTATTCTTCTTGAAGGTGGATGAGAGTTTATTTCTCTAGTTCTGTGGATTACTATGCTAGTAAGTCCAGTTGGTGGAGCATATCAAGAATCATGGTGATGATGTCTTGGTGTGTGGGAGATGTTCTAACTTGGTGTTGGAACATTATCCGGGATGGATATCCTTGGTGAAGGATGATTTTGCTCTAGTTCTGGAGCTTGGTACCTATATTATGCCTAAGGAGCGTCTACATAGTCATACGGGAGAATGATGAAGTAGAAGGTCTGTCTTGGATGGAGAATGTAGAGAAGACTGAAGCAGATCAGGTATTGATTGCTTGAAAGTCTGAAGGTGAAGATACTCATCAATTGATCAGGAGTATTCCAAATTATCATACGGGAGAATGATAGGGAATAATTGCCTTTGGAGAGTTGGGTGAGAGAATATTGTTCCTGTGTTCTTGTGATCTTCTGTGATGTGATGTTTTTTTTTGTTCTGGTTGTTTCTGGTCCCTTGGCTTAAGAGGGAGCTTGGAGATTCTGTTTTTATTTGGAATGTGGTGTTTTTCCTTAGTGCAGATGGATTCTGTTCATGATGTCAAGACTGATGTCTTAACATCTGCTGACAGAACATTTTGTTCAGAATGTTATGGTTTTTATCTCCAGAGAACACAAGCTTCTATCTGATTTATGTACTATTTTCTTGAGGGTCAAGCAGTGGGTGAATATGTTCAACTGGTGTGTTGAACAGAGGGTGCGCTCTTGAAGACATGAAGATGCGTCTTGTGTTTTCCATTCATTTTGGGTGTTCTTCTTGCAATTGAGCATTGGTTATCCATGTCAGGGAGAATACTGTATACTGTCAGATTGTACAAGCTTCTGAGTTGGATGTGTTCTGCTACTGACTTGCTTGCTGTTGGTTGATTGTTCTTAGATGCATAATTGCTTGGTTTGGTATATTATGGCTAAAAAGGGGGAGAAGTTAGAAGTAGTAGTGTTCCTTGGTTGTTTCCTTGAGGGGGAGCTGGTTGTGTTATTCAAAGGTTGTATGGATATTACTCTGGCATGCTATTGCTTTGTCAAATATGGCTAAAAAGGGGGAGAGTGTGTGATTGCATGATGTGCTGATATCTGATGTCCCATATGATGTTCTAACATTTATTTGTGATTGCTAGTGTGAGTGGTGAGCTAGTTGTAAATGTTGTTGTGGAGTTGCTGTTGTGTGAGGTTGTGTATGTGTGCAGATGAAGATTGAGTGCTGATCTGCTTATGTAGGTGTTGCAGTGCTGATAATTGTTTTATCTGCTACTGATGTGTGTGACTATCTTCTGCTGCTGATATATTTGATATGATATGATGGTTTTAGCCAAAATTTGCCAAAGGGGGAGTTTGTTAGTTCTGCAGCTATGCAGTATTTGTGTTGGCTAAATTTTATTAAAACCAATATGATAGCTTTATGTCACTAAAGTTGTTTTAACATGTTGTTTGTGTATCTGCCATAATAGTTTAGTTGTAGGTTGTGAAATGTCAAGGAGGATGTCTTGACATGCTGTTCTGCACTAAGCTGATATGAGTGCATGGTTGTTTTAAGGTGTTGCTGTTTTGCTGTCATGTGATGGTTAATCAAGATGTTGAAACAAGATGTTCTGGTTTACTGCATTCAACATGTCGGATAAGATGTCCTATGCTGTATCATTCAACATTGCGCCTGAGTTGAGCTGGACAGTTGAATTCTGTTGTGATTTAACAGATGCTGAATATTCTGTGAATATTTTATTATACTATGTGGCGTCCAAAGTAATTGAGTTGAGATTTTGTGTTGGTTTTCGGATTTTCACTACTTTCTAAATATGGAGACATATTAGGAAACATTTGATTGAAGACCTATTATATAGCAGAAGTTTCTGCTGTTTTGTAGCAGCTGATATGCTGTGATTTGAAGCCCAAATCCAGTTGGGATGTAGGTTATAAATAGGAGTGTTTGTAACCTGATTCAATAACGATTCCAAGATGTAAAATTATTAGGGTTTCGTTCTTGTGAACCACTCTCTAGGAGAGTTAGTTGGTTCCTGTACCACTCGACATGTGAGTTGGACAGTTTGTTAGTGTGATCCTCGAAGCTGTTAAGCAAGAGGAGTATTGTTCTTGGAGGAAGCTTTTAAGTAACTCTAAGTTGTGTCTTGAAAGTGTGTCTTCCTTGTTGAATTGTTGTATAGGTAAAGAGCCGTTGATGCAGTGGCGGAGTGTTGACTGCTAGACATCATTGCGATGATTGGAAGTGAGATGGAGTCTCTTACCTAGGGAGGACTTAGGTAGAAGGGTCATTGGGTAGTGATTAAGTGAGCAGATTATTCGGTGTATGTATGATCTGTGAATTGATACTGCTAATAGTGGACTTCCTTCCTGGCTTGGTATGCCCCCAGATGTAGGTTGTTAGACCGAACTGGGTGAACAAATTTTGTGTGTTGTTTTTATCTTTTCAGTATCGTGCTTATTGTTATATACCTTGCCATGTGTGTTCATGTCAGACCAGGTGTCGAATAACATGTTATAGGACATCTGAATTCTGCACATGTACCAGAATTTCATTCCTGTTCTTTAAGGAAGCGGGAAATCTGAAGGGTATTGAGACTGTCCGAGTCTACGGGTTTACTTCCTATTTTTGAAGAGTCCTTGAGAATGTCTTTGAGACTCAAGGAGATTAGACTGTCCAAGTCTAGAGTTTCATTTTTTGTACTATGCTTTGAGAAACAGTAGTAGACTCTTTGAAAGGACTATTCTATGCAGATGACTAATTTTTGTTCCTATATGTAATACCCCAAATTTTGACCACTTAGATTTCCCATCATTTTGAAAATCATCATCACAATATAGATGAACCATCATGCTTCATCAGTCTCCCCAAAGATGGGTGAGCATCCAATACAATCAAAATTACGGTTTCAAGCCCTCTCTGAGTGCTTAGACAAAGGATCAATTAAGAAATGACATGATATTCAACTTGTCTAATCTCTCAAACATCCTCAAAGGATCAAAAGGACTCCTACTTCAAGGATTAAGCACAAGGCTGCTCCCTTCTAGGTGGATTAAGTCTCAAGATCGACAGTGTCACCAAATTAGGGTTTTGGTCGACCAGGGCCTCCAGATGGAAAATTTCATCTGGGCACAAGGCAATGATCCAAAACATGACCTAATATACTTCATGGAACCTCATGAACCCATGCATCAAGTCAATTTTTCCTCAGGGGATGCATTCATCAAAAATCAGGAATTAGGGTTTCTTGACCTAATTCACCCCTAAGTTGACTTTTGGGACAAACCATGAGCCAAGACCTCAAGACATGATTTGAGGGTCTCTAATATACCATATTGATCCATTTGGAACAATGGATTGATCCAAGAAGCTTGAGCAACAAGTCTCAATTTCATCTGCACCACAATTAGGGTTTTAAGAGAAAAGTCAACTGTAACTTTGACTTTTGACCAAGACATGCTCCCAAACCCTAATACATGATTGAATATACCCTATGACACCCATGGAACATGTCCATCAAGTTTGATTTAGGTCAAGGACATGATTTCCTGAAGAATTGCACAGTTTGGAATTCATCTGATAAAAAGTCAACTGTGTACAAAAGTCAACTTTGACTTTTTGAGATTTTAGACCAAAATGGATTTTTAACCCTAAAATGATGTTAATGTATGATTTGAATCATCATTCATCAAGAAAAATCAAGAAAAGTGAGATAACTTGTAAAAGGGGTAACCATAAAACTTAGAAATTTTTCTAAGTTAAAAATAAAGTGGCAAAGGTACCAACTTTGGAGGACCATAACTCCTAAACCACAAGGCCATTTTTTCTCATCCAAAGATGGATTTGTAGCCCTCATTATCACCTACAAAAACTTCAACTACAAGTCATTCCAATTCATTAAGGATTTTGAGTTATGGAGTGATCAAAGTGGCTGAAAAGTGAAAATGTCACTTTTTCCAACACTTAGTGAAATTTTCACTAAGTCAGATTCTGCCTCACTTTTTGCCAAATGTAGGGGGATTTTTCACTTGGAATCAAAAGAGATCAAAACCAAACTTGTTCAAACAGTTGTTGTATCATGTAAGAGCTTTCCAAAATGGCCAAGAACATTGCCAAATTCAACCTACACCATGAGATACAACATTGCCAAGTTGCCTTGCTGAAATCTGTCAAGGCAAGGCAGAATTTGCAACTTTGGTCGATTTGCCAAAATCAGCCAAATTAAATTGCTCCTATCCACTTGGACACCTCAGAGGATTGAATCTAAAGGGGACAATCACTGAGCCAAGCCTCCAAAGTCCATGGAACAAGAAATAGCATGTTGAACCTAGAATGGCCAAAATAGGAACAAGACTTCAAATTTGGAATGAGGCATTCAATGAAACCATCAAGGTGGCATGGACTGAGCCATTCTCATCTGAAATCAGTCAAGACTTATCCAAGACCAAGGGAACCAAAGCTCTGTGCCCTAACCTCTAGTCAATGGCTAGAGGAGACTTGGATTTTCATTTGCCAACATTGGCCAAACCTACTTACCAGCTGCCATGCACTATTCCTTGCAAAACAAACTTGCTCTACTATAAATAGATCTCAATTGTGGTCAGTTTGAGTACACCAAAGCCATCTAACAGATGCTTTCCTCAAAATCTCTTTTTTCACTCCAATTTTGCCTTCTAAGGCAAGTCACTATCGGGTTTTGAGTTTGAGAGCAATTCCAATCAAACCAATCACTCACACACCTCACATACATCACATATGAGCTCATCAAACACTTAGATTACTTCTGAAACATCAATTTCATAAAATCACCAGCTGGTTGCTCAAGGTTTTAACCAAAGTGCAGCTGAGGTACCACAAAATGATCCAGCCAATTTCAATCAAGTCCAACCATCCAAACACAATCCATAGGGTGTAGGGAAGCTGTTCAGATCATCACCACTCATCTGTAACACCTCCAAATCAAAAATCACTTTGAACTTGCTGTCACGACTTGGAGGTAAGCACATACTTGGTCATCTCTCAATCTATGCATATTTCCTCGCACAATAATTTGGCCATATGTTCATAATCATGCATGGAATGTTTTCCCTCAATTAATTGCATTGTTTGAATCGTGTATCAAAAATCCTAGCCTTCATGCAGAAATTAGGGTTCTTGAGGTCTCTTCGTGATTTCTTGTTGTATGTTTAATTTAAATGAAATTAAAGTACATAGACATGATCGTGCGGTTGAGGCGAGCATAATGATATGTGGATTGCATGATATGATTACGTATTCATGGAGATTGGATAGAAAATGAAAATCTGAGAAACCAAGAACACGCGCGTGTTCTTCAGCTTGTTCTTGACGCCATTTTTAGAAATTCAAATATTTGAATTTTGTGATTTTGTTTAATTGATTCAAAAATTAATTTCTCTCTGAGTTTTAATGATTTTGAGTTGATCCTTTTTTTAATAATTCACAAAAATGTTAAAATATTTTATTTTCACAAAAAATCCCAAAAATATTATTTATTTCATATAATTGATATTTTTGCAAATAATTAATATTTTAATTGTTTTTGACATTTTAAATATTTTTTTTCTACATTGATTTTGCAACTTTTAATGCTTTCTAATTATTTTGTAGGTCAATACTTAATTTTTGAAGCATTAATCCAAGATCACAATTTGTTTTCCATGTGTTAAACAATTTTTGATCATTTTAATTGAATTTTTATTCAATTAAATACATTTTGAAAACAAATTAGGGTTTTGGATTAATTCAACCCTCATAAATCATTTTCAAAACACTTTGGGCCTCTTGAGAGAGTGTAAGACCCATCCCCCCTTGTACAAAAACTTTTTGGGCCTCACTCATTATATAAGTCCCTCTGTACAAGTAAACGGCGCGATCGTCGCCCGTTTAAAAATAAAAATCATCTGGGCCTCTCCTTGAGCTATAAGACCCATTCAAAACACTTTGGACCTCTATTAGAGTGTAAGACCCAATCCCCCTTTTAACCAAAATAGTTTGGGCCTCACTTATTGTATAAGTCCCTCTGCGTTAAAAGAAAACCTCGGCGCGATCGCAATTTTTAAACGAAAAATCATTTGGGCCTACCCTCATGTTATAAGCCCCTCTCTTTTCTTTAAACCTTTTTTGGGCCTCTTGAGAGAGTGTAAGACCCATCCCTTTGTACAGAAAACTTTTTTGGGCCCCAGTCACTTGTATAAGTCCCGCTGTACAAAGTCAAACAGTGTGCTCACTGATAAAACCCTGGGCCTCTCCTTGAGCTGTAAGCCCCAAATCTTTCTTTTTCAAAGCACTTTCTCCTTTGATTTTGAATATACTGTTGTTTTCAATCTTTCTTTGTTGAACAACTAACCAAACAGCATGGAAGCACTACAACCGAGTAAGTGGTTATCGCTTTCATTTACTGCTTTCATATTATAAACTGTATTATGGGGCTGCTCGCTGTAAGTCTCCTTTCATAAACTCATATCTACTGTGTAATAATAGTATAGATATTTCGAGTTTCCCCGGCAACTACGTCTAGAACTAGGTGACGCCGTTTCATTTATTCGTAGAAATAGACGCCTAGATCCCCAATAGGAGCACCAGATACAGTCTTCTCTTCGGCTGTCCTCCTTAGGAATCGTCAAGAAGCTCTACTCCCCAAGATGAATGTATTCTCCGTGAATGGCATCTTTGAGTTTCTTCCAAATTCTCGAACTTTCCTGACTTGATCTATTCCTTGTGGATAGCTTGCCTTGAATGTCTCGGGGTTTGGGTACCCACTACGGTCATAATCTTGGACCTTAACTAAGGAACCCTCTTTCAAAGTTAAAAGTCGCTGGATAGTAAACCTCGCACGTTTACCAGTGGTTTTTATCTTTAAAAGAGTTATCTCTCCTAATGGAAAGGAGATGATAGACCCACGGGCTTCTTAAAAGCATCGGCCTCCTCTTGGGCATTATTCAAGGACACTACGGCTTCTTAGAAGTATTCACAGCCTCCTCTTAGGCTTCGTATAATGATCTCATCCTCCGGGAATGATAGCCTCCTCTTGGGCTTAGTACAAGGACTCGTAGGCTTCTTAAAAGATTCCAGCCTCCTCTTGGGCTTCGTACAAATTATCCCGACGACCTCCTAGAGGTATAGGAACAGAACTTAGTCATCTGCATAGAACAGTCCTTTCATAGAGTCTACTACTGTTTCTCAAAGCATAGTACAAAAGAAAAAAAACTCTAGACTTGGACAGTCTAACTTCCTTGAGTCTCAAAGACATTCTCAAGTGACCCCTTCGTTAAATAGGAAGGAAACCCGCAGATTCAGACAGTCTCAATACCCTTTGGATTTCCCGTTTCCTCAAAGAGAATGAAATATCCCTGATCCTCAAATCAAATCCCTGAGTACAGTGTTGCTCATATAAGAACTGATTTTCTCTTTTAAAATCAGTATATTGGATCTGTCACTCAACTAAAACAAACCTTTAGCCTCCATCCCGGGCTTCGTACGAGATACAAAAACACTCTCTTGTTGAGTATCAAAGACTCTCTTGTTGAGTCAAACTTTTAGCCTCTATCTCGGGCTTCGTACGAGACACAAAGACTCCCTCGTAGAGTCAAACAAACAATAGCCTCTATCTCGGGCTTCGTACGAGACACAAAGACTCTATCGTCGGGTCAAAAACTTTTAGCCTCTCTCTCGGGCTTTGTACGAGACACAAAATAGCCTACTCTTAGGCTTTGTATAATGATTTTCCTAGCGGAAATTAGCCTCCTCTTAGGCTTTGTATAAGAAAACCACTGGTTGATCCAATCAACCTTTTAGCATCAAAGTTGTGCCTCGTTCACAGTACGCAAACATCAACAACTCCTTTCCTTTCATCTAATCGCTGTAAGCGGCAAGCCTCTGGATCATCTATATCCATGCCACTGTCCCTCTTTTAGCATGAGAAATTCCTAAGGAAAGATGGCATTGCTCTACACTGAGTTAAAGTCTTCTCCTTCAGGTTAAAACCCTTTCTTCGGAAATTATGGCATTACTCGGATCCGCGTATCCCAGTTAAAGTAATTCTCCTCCTCCCCTCTTTAGAGATGACAAATTCTCTCTAAAACCGAGGTCTTTCAGCTTCACGTCTTGGGCTTTGAACAAGACACAAATAGACCTTTCAGCTTCACATCTTGGGCTTTGAACAAGATACAAACCACCTTTCGCTTCACGTCTTGGGCTTTGAACAAGACACCAAAACACCCATTTCCTCCCATAGAATAGGAGGAACTACGAACGCTCTGATTTCCCTGTTTCGGTAAACGGGAATACGTAGGCATAAGATCGAAAGAAAAGATCTTAGCGAGCGCAATCAACAAAAAATCCAAATCCCATATCTCCATCAATCAAAAGCAGTATTTCAAAAGCATCAGTCCTAACATCCTAATCCTTGTTCCCCGCCAGAAACCTTCTGCCCAGGTAAAAAAAGAAAGAAAACAGTATTGGCGAAAATACAAATAACCAGTACAAAGGCCCCCCACATTGATAGCATCCGTAACCTAACAGACCGCTGTTTAAACTCAGTATGCAAAGCAGGGTTAATTGGAGACGTCTATTTCCCTTCCTTATTCAGCTCACAATAGGATAAAAAATGAATCGACCTGTAGTCAAAGCTCAAACCGCAAAGAGCGACCAACGCTTAAGAACCGCGTCCAAAATCGCTCGCTACAGAAAAGTGGTGCCCACCGTGGGGCCAATCTCTTCAGCTTCTTTCCTTTTTCCTCCTTTTCACCTCTTTGGTTGATACCACAGATTGGGGCTTCCGCCGGGGAACCCATTTTCTGTCAGGAACTTAGGATTCATAGCTTTATAAGTCTAGGATGATTAGGACAAATATATATACTGCTTTTCCTAATTGCTATACGTGTTTATTTTTCTGCTAATGGGAATGCGTGTATGCCGCATGTGGTGAGAATGAGTATACACTTAAGATAAGTGATGGCGACGGGGTCGACCATCAACCTCAGTGGAGGCTGACCAACGCAACCCATTCACTCTTCTAGCCAATGGGCCGATTGTTAAGTCTGAGAAGCTGAGGAGCCAAACCCTTTCGTAGTGCGGAAGCTATCGGAAATAGCTGTTACGCGATACTACCCTCATTTGAGGCTGGTGATCTATTCTCGGTGAATAGCACTTACTCTAAGATTGCACACAACTCGCTGGCGATCCGCTTGTTGTCTGCCTTCCTGGGAGGAGCTGATGATAATGAGTACAGGTACAAAAATCACCCTAGTATAAACCTTTGGGGGATGGGTAGAGCCTTGTCTTCATGACAACGACCCTTTGACCCCATGCTTTTTCTATGTTTTTGTGTGCTGCATTCATGCATCCATTTAATAAAACATTAAAACATTCAAAAAAACTTCTCTTCTAGTCTCTCTGTTTTTCAAATTAAACTAAGACTGTGATTGCAAATATCAGAGAAAAAGATTACGCTAATGGATTTCGGTAGAAGGAGAACTCGCCAGTATACCTTCAAGGTTCCAAAACTAGGGGATTTGAGAAGGTTAGCAAGGATGATCGTTAACCCAGAGGCTTTCAGAGCCAAGCACGGTGGTTTGCTACCACTGTTAAGAGTCCATGTGATTGAGGGGATCATGGACACGCTCATTCAGTTCTACGATCCGGTTTATCACTGTTTCACATTCTCGGATTACCAGCTATCACCAACACTGGAGGAGTATTCTCATCTGGCTGATCTACATATCACTGATCGAGCTCCATTTTCTGGACTGGAAGAAATTCCAAAGAATCAGACTATTGCAAGAGCAATTCATTTGGACGAGTCTGAGGTCAAGACTCACATGATTACTAAGGGTGGCATCCAAGGTTTGCCAGCCCAGTTCTTGACAAAAAAGGCTTTATACTTCGCTAGTATAGGGAACGGGACTGCTTTTGAAAGCATCTTTGTCTTGCTCACCTACAGATTATTTTTGTTTCCCAACATCAATAACTTCGTCGATATCAACGCTATTAAGGTTTTTCTCATTGGAAACCATGTGCCGACTTTGCTCGCAGATGCGTATCATTCTGTACACTTGGGAAATTTGTACAGCGGAGGGGAGATCACATGCTGTGTACCTTTGCTCTACAAATGGTTTATCTCTCACTTGCCCAAGTTTGCTGCTTTTTAGGATTGCAAGAGTGTCTTACGTTGGTCGCAGAAGATCATGTCTCTCACCAATTCCGATATAGATTGGTGTAATAGGATTTATGAGGGAATCAGAATCATTGACCGTTGTGGAAACTTCCCCAGCGTACCCCTTATAGGAACTAAAGAAGGAATCAACTATCATCCGATATTGGTTCTTCGTCAATTTGGATACCCGATGAGACACATCCCACTGGGTGTTCATCTGGAAGGTCTTTTCTTGAAAGAAGGAGAGTCTCTGGGAAAACCGAATTGTGTCTCGGTGGAGCCTTATCTCCATTGGGTACAAACCAGAGCTCTCAAGCTAAAAATGCCTTATCCTCGTTACGGAATTCTTCCACTGAGGGAAACTGTCATGTACTTCATGACGGAAACTGAAAAGCTTCAGGTTACTCTCAACAAAGTTCAAAAGGAAAGAAGATCTTGGAAGAACCAAGTACCGCACCCTCGACGTAGAGTGTATCCAAATACAACAACTACTAAAAGAGAAAGATGCTCTGATTGAAATTTTGGAGCAGCATGCTGTAGAGAATCAAGATGACCAAAGGAATTTGCTCACTCCTTTCACTTGGCAAAGGAATGATAACCCGACAACGGCCCAAGCGCCCCGGTCAAAGAAAAGGAAGATACCAGAATCAGCACCCGGTTTCTCCTCAGAGAGGACTTGGGACCCATTAGTTTAGGTTTCTGTTTCTGCACTTTGTAATCTACTGTATTTCCATTTCTGTAATCCTTTGAATTTCAATAAAAAGGGGTTTCCCCACTGTTTGATATTTGCAATCTAATTGTCGAAGTTTATTTTGATTAAACCAAAAAACAACAATTAATATAATCATTGCATTCATCATTCTCATATCGCGTATTCTTCTTCCCTACGAATCTCACGTTTGTGTCTCGATTCTAGAGTCAAACTGTCTCATTCATATAATACTCGGGCCAATCGTCAGAAAAAGATGGATGATCTTGAGGAAGAAAACAGAGAGTTGAAAAAAGAGATCGACGCTCTGAGAGAGGATATGAGAAAGCTTCGTAACGACATGCAAGCCATGGCAGAAGCTCAGCTACAAAGAACTGTGATCTCAGAGATCACCTCAACGCCCATCATAGAAAAGTATGATCCTAGGTATCAGATGCCGAAAGATCGTCCTTGGGGCATGCCTGTTAACTATATCCCGGAAGGATATGTTCCGCCGATCACTGAAGATCAGGGAATCGCAACAGAAGCCGCTGGGCCTGAAGGTTACAAACTTCGGGAAAGCGAAGATGCTAGGGGCATAATGAAGACTCCTGAAGGTTACAAACTTCGGGAGGCGCCAAGACTTACTGCCGTAGTCACGGTACCACCCCCTGTGGTGCACACTGTCCCAGAAGGACAGATTCCACAGACACCTTCTAGTAAGAAGGAAACTATGTTTGACAGAATGGAGGAATTCCAGGAGCAGTTCCTGGAAATACAGAAAGAGCTGCTAGCCATTCGCGGTCAGGATCTATTTGGAAAGGACGCCGCAGACCTCTGCTTGGTTCCAAATGTGAAAGTCCCGCACAAGTTCCAAGTACCCGACTTTGAAAAATACAAGGGTAACTCTTGCCCTCAAAGCTATCTGGTGATGTACGCTCGGCGGATGTCAGCTCAGACGGAGAATCAGGACCTGCTGATTCACTACTTCCAGGATAGTTTAACCGGTGCCGCACTCAAATGGTACATGGGTTTAAACCGTGCCACGATCAGCACTTTCAGAGATCTTGGTACTGCCTTCATCCAACAATACAAATACAATTTGGACATGGCACCCGACAGAGATCAACTCAGATCAATGTCGCAAAAGGAAAAGGAAACCTTTAAGGAGTATGCTCAAAGGTGGCGTGAAATTGCCGCTCAAATTTGTCCACCTCTTGAGGAAAAAGAGATGACAAAAATCTTCTTAAAGACCTTAAGCTCATTTTACTATGACCGAATGGTTGCCAGTGCGCCCAGTGATTTCACCGAAATGGTCGACATGGGTGTACGTCTTGAGGAAGCCGTCCGAGAAGGACGTTTGGTAAAAGACACTGGATCAACGAGCGGTACTAAAAAATACGGTAGTGCTCTCCCTAAGAAAAAAGAGCAAGATATTAGGAATATCTCTCTCGGAAAGCAAAGGCGACGTTATCAGCCAGTAGCAGCTGTTACTCCTGCTATCGGCCCCGCGCCTGTTCCTATGTATCAACCTCAGGTTGTGCAGAGCCAACCTGACCAACAAAGGACACAACAGCCTCTTCAGCAGGCTCGTCCTCCATATAACAACAACCATGCAACACGACCATCAGGGTTTGATCCTATACCCATGTTGTACGCAGAATTATTTCCGTTACTGCTGGCTAAGGGGCACATTCAGACTAAGTCTCCCCTTTCAGTTTCGGAAAATCTGCCTTTTTGGTTTAAAGCGGATCAAACATGCCCTTATCATCAAGGAGGTTTAGGGCATAACATTGAGACTTGTCTCAATTTCAAATCCGACGTGCAAAAGCTTGTTAGGAGCGGGCTCTTATCTTTCAAAGATACGAATCCCAATGTTCTCACGAACCCGCTGCCTCAACACGAGAAAGCTGCAGTCAATCTGATTGAGAAAGAGACTAACAATGTCTATCAAATTCACGATGTACTCTTATTGGGGACCAATCTGGTCAAGATGCATTGTAGATAGAGTGGATATGGCCATGTGCCACCTCATAACTATCACCAGTGTGATATCTGCTCTAAAGATAACCAAGGATGTTCGGTAGTGCAATTAGCTCTACAGGAACAGATGGATCTTGGATGGATCCAAGAGCACCGAGTTCGTGGAGTTAACATGGTTTACACGAATTCCAACGTCATTCAAAACCACGACATCCGTGCGATGAATGTCAACTTGGTGGCGATGCACTCAAGGCAAAGCCAGTATCATAATCTGCCGCGGCACGATTACAGTTCCTGTCTGATTTGCTCGGTAAACAAACAGGGATGCTCTTTCATACAAGAGGCCCTCCAGCGTCAGATGGATCTTGGATGGATCCAAGACTACCATGATAGGAACTCCTATCAAATCAACATGGTTCAGATCTTCGACATCCGCGTAATGGATACCAACCTGGTTGAGTTACATGCTGAGCAGGTCCGACTTGGATTCTTAATATCACATGACTATCAAAATTGTAAAGCGGGTTGCGAAAACGATCGAGGTTGTACCCTTGTCCAGGAGGCACTTCAGCACTTGTTAAATCACTGGTGGATGCCAATCTATATGGACGAAGATACTCAGCAGATTAGTATCAATAACAGGAATCCTACTCGTCGTCAAAGTCAGGATGTCCGATCAATGGAAGTTAACCTAGTGAGGTTACATTGTATTCAAAGTGGGCGTGGCCAGGTGCCACCACACAACTATGACAGTTGTAGCGTCTGTTCGGAAAGTAACCAAGGGTGTTACCTTGTGAGAGCAGCTCTTCAGGGTCAGGTCGATCATGGAGAAATTCGTCCATATCCCGGTTCAGGACCCATCATTTGGTCGCCGAACTACCTTGCCGAGCAAGTTGAGGATGTTGTCACGATCTCTGGTCATCACAGGACCAGGGATGTTTTTGCCATCATCCCTCTACTTGACGAATCTAGAGTTCCCAACCGGGAACGGATCAAGGTTACTTATGATGGTCAGAAAAATCAGAAGGTTCCCATAGTCATCTATCTACCGGGGCCACTACCGTATGAATCAGCTAAGGCAATCCCTTACAAATACGGTGCAACAATAATCGAGAATGGAAAGGAAATTCCATTACCCTCCGTCGTGAACATTGCAGACATCAGTCGTGTAACACGGAGCGGTCGAATCTTCAACCGAGGGGTTGGAGAGTCCAACAAAGAAAAGGAACTTCAGGCGAAAATTCCTGATCCACCAGTCAGTCAATCTGGTAATCCCGACTTTTCAAAAGACAAAGATGAGATGCTAAAGCTCATCCAAAGGAGTGAATATAACATTGTTGATCAACTGTTACAGACTCCTTCAAAGATCTCAGTATTATCACTGTTACTCAGTTCAGAAGCACACAGAGAGGCTCTACAGAAAGTCTTGGAGCAAGCCTTTGTGGAACAGGATGTAACAATCAGACAGTTCGATAGTATTGTCTCTAACATCACTTCCTGCAACAATTTGGGATTTAGTGATGAGGAATTACCTGAAGAGGGTCGCCGTCATAACATAGCGCTCAATATCACAGTTAACTGCCAGGGCGATGCTTTAGCCAACGTACTGGTAGACACAGGGCCAGCCCTGAATGTTATGCCGAAGTCCACTTTGATGCAATTATCATTCAAAGGCCCTCCGATGAGAATCAGCGAGGTCGTCGTCAAAGCGTTCGACGGATCCAGAAAAACAGTTATCGGCGAAGTTGACCTTCCCATAACTATTGGTCCTCACACTTTCCAAATCACTTTCCAGGTCATGGACATCCGGGCAACATACAGTTGTTTATTAGGAAGACCTTGGATACATCAGGCTGGAGCGGTTACTTTAACCCTCCACCAAAAGCTAAAGTTCGTCAAGAACGATCAACTTATCACGGTTTGTGGGGAACAAGCCTTGCTTGTGAGTAACCTATCATCATCTGCTTGTGTAGAACCTGAGGAGGTTATTGGAACTCAGTTCTAAGCACTATCGGTGAGCAAGAACGATCAATCCGAAGAAGGAACTTCAATTTCTTCATACAAAGATGCTATCAAAGCGGTCGAGAGTACCGATACAACGGGATAGGGACAGCTTGTCACTCCCACTGACAATAAAATAAAGAAGGGTCTTGGTTTTTCTGCGACCAGTACTCAGACAGCCGCCAACGATGAAAGTCTTCATCCCCTTCAAAACTTCTTCCACAGTGGAGGTTTTCTTCACCCAGTGTCTCAGACAGTTCATGCTATCAATGAGGAAGATCCCTCTGACACAGATGAAGAATGGAAGTCTTACCTTAACAAGGACGGCTATATGTCTCAGGAAGAGGTGCTTATGCCTTTTTGCTTTCCTACAGAAAGTCCGAGATTTATACCAAGATCAGATTTCGAAATGATCTACGGAGATTGTGATCCGGAAGGATTGCGTGCTCCGCCAAATTCATTAGAGGAGGACACTCTGATGAAAGACAATTTTGACCACAATTACTATGGCCCGATGGATGGTCTGCCAATGTGGCAGCCTTACCCAGGAAACTTGGGGCAAGAAAGTCAGCCGAGTAATGAAACTCAGCTGAGCGTCATTGAACAGAATACCTGTATCCCCGCCATGTCATGGGATTAACACTCAGGTCATTCAGAAACTACTCAACATGAAGATGAATTCGCAACGTTCGCAGGACTTAAATTCATCAACTATGCTTTTCCTGAGGTCAACGTCATCGAGAGAAATGACTTCTCCAGTTCCAAAGAAGTTTGGGACACTCTGGGACAACCAAGTGGAAAATACGACTTTATGGTCAAGTACACTGCTCCCGAAAGCTCTCGTATCAGGCTCGAAGATATCCAGTCAACTGGATGGGGAGATACAGCTGAGAGCTCCAATGCTATGCAAAATGCAACAGAGGAATCCTCATACGACAATTCTGCCTGGGAAACAGATTCCAATGATCCTACTCCACCAGAAATCAGCGTCATTTCTGAAGACAAATCAAGGAAGGTGCCAGACTTTGTGATTCACTGAGGAGTTCGCCGCCAATGGGTTGCTGTCGAGGTTCCGAAGGTCGTTCGTCAGTCAAAGTAATTGCCATCTTTAACCTTTCACCCTGCCCAGGTGAAACAGATGTTTTGATAGGGCTCACTTTTTGTAAATTTCCCTCTTCGCTTTGCCCAAAGCGAGTGAGTTTTGTTTTATAGGGCTGTAGTTTCAAGATTCGACTTGTTCATTAATAAAATAACGTCGTTCTGTAATTTCCACATTAATTGCTGTTTTCTCTTTTTGCTTTTTCAGAAAATGGTAATCCTAAAAAAAAAACATTCAATAATAAAAACAAGCAGTAAAATAAATACACTGCACACACTTACATTTTCTCTATCTCTTCTAAACACGAATCATCACGTCATGCAGATTGCTTGTTTTAAACCCCGTTGAAACATACGATCCGATGCCTTCTTCCAACTTTTAGTTCCCGGTATTCGAGGCTGAAGAAGAAAATGACAACGAAATTCCAGAAGAGATCTCCCGACTACTCAGACAAGAGGAAAGGTCCATTGAACCTCACAAAGAGCCGTTGGAAACGGTAAACTTGGGTTCAGAAAAAGAGAGAAAAGAAATCAGGATCGGAGCACTGCTCAGTCCAACTGTCAAAGAAAGTTTGATAAAGCTTCTCAAAGAATTCCCCGATGTATTCGCTTGGTCCTATCAGGATATGCCCGGGTTGGATACCAGCATCGTGGAACATCACTTACCGTTGAGATCGGAATGTCCGCCAGTAAAGCAAAGGTTGAGGCGGACTCACCCGGACATGGCCATCAAAATCAAAGAGGAGGTACAGAAACAGATCGACGCGGGTTTCCTCGCTACATCTGAATATCCTCAATGGTTAGCCAACATCGTACCCGTTCCCAAAAAGGATGGAAAGGTCAGAATGTGTGTTGATTACAAAGATCTAAACAAGGTAAGTCCAAAGGACGACTTTCCTTTACCACACATTGACATGCTGGTTGACAGCACAACAAAGTTCAAAGTATTCTCCTTCATGGATGGATTCTCGGGCTATAATCAGATCAAAATGGCGCCGAAAGACATGGAGAAAACTTCGTTCATTACCCCATGGGGTACCTTTTGTTACAAGGTAATGCCGTTCGGTTTGAAGAATGTCGGGGCAACCTATCAAAGGGCCATGACTACTCTGTTTCATGACATGATACACAAAGAAATCGAGGTATATGTCGATGATTTGATTGCAAAATCAAGAACAGAGGATGAGCACGTTGAACATCTGTCAAAATTGTTCGAACGTCTAAGAAAATTCAAGCTCCGCTTGAATCCTAACAAGTGCACCTTCGGTGTCCGTTCGGGGAAATTACTAGGTTTCATCGTCAGCCAGAAAGGAATTGAGGTTGATCCTGACAAGGTCAAGGCCATTCAAGAAATGCCTTCTCCGAAAACTGAAAAACAAGTCAGAGGATTCCTGGGACGTTTGAACTACATCTCCAGATTCATATTCCTTATGACCGCGACATGTGCGCCGATTTTCAAATTACTCAAAAAGAACCAGGATTGCGTTTGGTCAGAAGATTGCCAAACCGCCTTCGACAGTATCAAGAAATATCTGTTGAATCCTCCGATCCTATCACCTCCAGTGGAAGGAAGACCACTGATCATTTACCTCACAGTCCTAGAGGACTCAATGGGATGTGTACTTGGCCAACAAGACGAAACTAAAAGGAAAGAGTCTGCCATTTACTATCTAAGCAAGAAATTCACCGACTGCGAGACTCGGTACACAATGCTTGAGAAAACTTGTTGCGCTTTGGCTTGGGCAGCCAAACGTCTTCGCCAGTACATGATTCGCCATACTACTTGGTTGGTCTCCGAAATGGATCCAATCAAGTACGTTTTCGAAAAACCTGCTCTCACGAGAAGGATTGCCCGTTGGCAGATGTTACTATCAGAATATGACATAGAGTACCATGCTCAGAAAGCCGTTAAAGGAAGTATTTTAGCCGATCATTTGGCTCATCAACCGATTGACGATCAAGAATCAATCGGGTTTGACTTCCCAGACGAAGATGTCATGTATCTAAAGATGAAAGATTGCGATGAACCGCTACCCAGTGAAGGGCCAGAACCAGGTTCCCAGTGGGGACTTATCTTTGACGGAGCAGTCAATCATTATGGAAACGGAATTGGGGCAATCATTGTTACCCCTCAAGGTACCCACATTCCTTTCACTGCTAGACTTACGTTCAAATGTACGAACAACGAGGCCGAATACGAAGCATGTATCATGGGTCTCGAAGAAGCGATTGATTTAAGGATCAAAAACTTGGACGTATACGGTGATTCAGCCTTGGTTATTAACCAGATAAAAGGAGATTGGAACACATACCAATCAGGATTGATTCCTTACAAAGACTATGCAAGAAGGTTGTTACCCTTCTTCAACAGAGTCGACTTTCATCACATCCCTCGTGATGAGAATCACATGGCTGATGCATTAGCCACTCTCTCTTCCATGATTAGTGTAGGTCGATGGAATGACATACCTAAGATCGACATCATGCGCCTTGAACGGCCCGCTTACATCTTCGCGATTGAAACAGTCATAGACGACAGACCTTGGTATCACGATATCAAATGCTTCCTTCAGAAACAAGAGTACCCATCTGGGGCACTCAGAAAAGACAGGAAAACCCTCAGAAGATTGGCTGGAAACTTCTTTCTGAGCGGTGACACTCTTTATAAGAGAAATTTTGACATGGTCTTGCTCCGATGTGTCGACAGACCAGAAGCAGACATGCTCATGAAATAAATTCATGAAGGATCCTTTGGCACTCATGCCAACGGACACACAATGGCGAGAAAAATTCTCAGGGCCGGGTATTATTGGTTGACCATGGAATCCGACTGCTACAAGTACATGAGGAGGTGTCACAAGTGTCAGATATACTCCGACAAAATTCATGTACCGCCATCACATCTCAAAGTTCTTTCTTCCCCGTGGCCTTTTTCCATATGGGGAATCGACATGATTGGTATGATTGAGCCCAAGGCTTCAAACGGACATCGGTTCATTCTGGTAGCCATTGATTATTTCACCAAGTGGGTCGAAGCAGCGTCATTCGCCAATGTAACCCGACAAGTGGTGGTCCGATTTATCAAAAACAATATCATCTGCCGTTATGGTGTTCCAAGCGAGATCATTACTGATAATGGATCTAACTTGAACAATAAGATGATGAAAGAGTTGTGTGCAGAGTTCAAGATCGAACACCATAACTCATCTCCCTACCGACCCAAGATGAACGGAGCGGTAGAAGCGGCTAACAAGAACATCAAGAAGATCGTTCAAAAGATGGTTATAACTTACAAAGATTGGCACGAAATTCTACCCTTTGCTCTTCACGGTTATCGAACATCTATCTGCACTTCAACAGGGGCAACCCCTTTCTCTCTAGTATATGGCATGGAAGCAGTGCTCCCCATAGAAGTAGAGATCCCATCAATCCAGGTATTGATGGAAGCTCAGCTCACCGAAGCTGAATGGTGTCAAAGTCGACACGACGAACTGAACCTGATCGAAGAAAAGAGAATCACGGCACTATGCCACGGTCAGTTATATCAACAGAGAATGAAAAGGGCGTTCGACAAAAAGGTCCGACCTCGTATTTTCAAAAAAGGAGACCTCGTGCTCAAGAAGATACAATCATTTCTCACTGATTCTCGGGGCAAATGGACCCCAAATTATGACGGCCCCTATGTGGTCACGAAAGCTTTCTCAGGCGGCGCCTTGAGACTTGCAACCATGGACGGAGAGGAATTTGCCTACCCCACGAATGTTGATGTAGTCAAGAAATACTTCGCCTAAAATAAAATAAAAAACGTCTCGGTGGATTGAAAACCCGAAAGGGCGGTCCAGGCAAAAGTTAGAGACATGAAAAAAAATCATCCCGATGGATTGGAAATCTCATAGTACAACCCAGGCAAAAATTAGGGATAATGGCAAGTAACTATGTTCAACAGAGGCAAGTCCCTCAGCAGCAGTTACAGCATCATCTATCGGAGGAAATCTCCAGTCAAAGGTCATCTTCGACAGAAGCTCAGGATGTCCCGAACTCAAAGTTGGTAGAAGGATAGTGGTCGTTATGTTTCAACGTAACCCTTTTCCCTGTAAATTACCATTTTCTAACTTTGTAAATACTCTTTGGAATCACGCGTTTGGCTGATCTCCATCTTATCAATAAAATTTGAGCCCTTGTGCTTTTGTTTGTAATTCTTTACTTGTTTTAGCTTTACAGAACGACGTTGTTTAAACTTAATCAGCGATTCTTGAAATAAAACAAAAATGAATTTACTTGTTAAACTTTTTCTGCTTTTAAATTAAAGATGGCATTTCTTTTGACTGTTGAACATCAGAAGAACATCGATCGCTTCTCCCGAAGTAAGCGAACTTCAAAGTACAGAATCAAAGTACTCCTTCTAAACCAGTTCGCCTGAATGAAGGGATCAACTGTGTCAGATACCTTGTTTCGTCTGACATCCTCGGCCGAGTTCTCATCTCCTAAGCCCGATCAACATAGCTCCCAACGGGACTATCTCTCCTAAGCAAGGTGGAATTGCTATTTTGAACCAACGGTACTTCTTCGCCCCGCGATGACCGAGTATCCAATTGTGTTCATCCATTAGTCTGTATGTCGCGTCTGTTTTGTCAGCATATACATACGTACTTCATGCATTTTTATCTGCATTCACATTTCATATTGCATCACTATCACTCTAGTCGGTCCTATCCCCTAGTGGTAGAAGTCCTCTCAATCGAGTTGTCAGTTCTTGCCTCGTCAGGAAATATTGTGTCTGAACAACCTCGCTTCCAGTTTAATTCTGGAAAGAAGTTGGTCCTTGACCACTTTGATAACTTGAACCTCTGAAAAGCCAGAGAAAACTTTCAATAAGCATCATTCTTCGCCATTGAAGATGATATCCTTGCTTTCCCGGATTAAGGAAAATCCACAGAGAAAGCCTCGTGATCAGAGATTCGGCAGCACGCCAGTTTTGCTCCGAAAAACCACTGATGAGAAGGTCATTGGCACCTCAAAATTGGATCCCATCATATGGCATTTCTCCGGGAAGATCCCGAGAAAAGTATGATGTAACCCCAAACGAAAACAGTCTCTCAAGAGACTCGTTTTCCCCAGTAGAATCGACAAATGGCGTCTCCAAAACAGAGAAGTTTGTGTACCTCTACAACTCAGACGAATGGGTTCCCCAGCAAGTCTGACATCAAAACTTTTTCTATCAAATGGCATCTCTCCAGGAAAATTCGGCGAGAAGTTTGAGGAAAGTCGCTACAAATAGCGTCCCTTGTCAGTAAAGTTTATTGGCAAAAGAAACTAAGACCAGTTCCTTGGTAGGAAACCAGGATCGAGGGGAAGTTTAAATCAGAAACTAAGACCAGTTCCTTGGTAGGAAACCAGGATCGAGGGGAAGTTTAGATCAGAAACTAAGACCAGTTCCTTGGTAGGAAACCAGGATCGAGGGGAAGTTTGTTTCCACAACTGAGATCAGTTCCTTGGTAGGAAACCAGGATCGAGGGGAAGTTTATTTCAAAAGAGACTGAGACCAGTTCTTGGTAGGATACCAGGATCGAGGGGAAGTTTACCTTTTCTAAGCATCATTGCTTAGTTAAAGAAGATAAATGTGTAAGCTACCATTCATAACCACCACCAAAATTTCGGGTATTCCGATATTTAATCCTCTTGCACCCCGAATGCCCGAATCCCTTCGTCATTCACACCTTCGGGTCCAAGAAGATTAAATAGGGGCATCTGTAATAACCCAAATTTTGACCACTTAGATTTCCCATCATTGTGAAAATCATCATCACAATATGGATGAACCATATTGCTTCATCAGTCTCTCCAAAGATGGGTGAGCATCCAATACAATCAAAATTAGGGTTTCAAGCCCTCTCTAAGTGCTTAGACAAAGGATCAATCAAGAAATGACATGATCTTCAACTTGTCTAATCTCTCAAACATCCTCAAAGGATCAAAATGACTCCTACTTCAAGGATTAAGCACAAGGCTGCTCCCTTCTAGGTGGATTAAGTCTCAAGATCGACAGTGTCACCAAATTAGGGTTTTGGTCGACCAGGGCCTCCAGATGGAAAATTTCATCTGGGCACAAGGCAATGATCCAAAACATGACCTAATATACTTCATGGAACCTCATGAACCCATGCATCAAGTCAATTTTGCCTCAGGGGATGCATTCATCAAAAATCAGGAATTAGGGTTTCTTGACCTAATTCACCCCTAAGTTGACTTTTGGGACAAACCATGAGCCAAGACCCCAAGACATGATTTGAGGGTCTCTAATATACCATATTGATCCATTTGGAACAATGGATTGATCCAAGAAGCTTGAGCAACAAGTCTCAATTTCATCTGCACCACAATTAGGGTTTTAAGAGAAAAGTCAACTGTAACTTTGACTTTTGACCAAGACATGCTCCCAAACCCTAATACATGATTGAATATACCCTATGACACCCATGGAACATGTCCATCAAGTTTGATTTAGGTCAAGGACATGATTTCCTGAAGAATTGCACAGTTTGGAATTCATCTGATAAAAAGTCAACTGTGTACAAAAGTCAACTTTGACTTTTTGAGATTTTTCACCAAAATGGATTTTTAACCCTAAAATGATGTTAATGTATGATTTGAATCATCATTCATCAAGAAAAATCAAGAAAAGTGAGATAACTTGTAAAAGGGGTAACCATAAAACTTAGAAATTTTTCTAAGTTAAAAATAAAGTGGCAAAGGTACCGACTTTGGAGGACCATAACTCCTAAACCACAAGGCCATTTTTTCTCATCCAAAGATGGATTTGTAGCCCTCATTATCACCTACAAAAACTTCAACTACAAGTCATTCCAATTCATTAAGGATTTTGAGTTATGGAGTGATCAAAGTGGCTGAAAAGTGAAAATGTCACTTTTTCCAACACTTAGTGAAATTTTCACTAAGTCAGATTCTGCCTCACTTTTTGCCAAATGTAGGGGGATTTTTCACTTGGAATCAAAAGAGATCAAAACCAAACTTGTTCAAACAGTTGTTGTATCATGTAAGAGCTTTCCAAAATGGCCAAGAACATTGCCAAATTCAACCTACACCATGAGATACAACATTGCCAAGTTGCCTTGCTGAAATCTGTCAAGGCAAGGCAGAATTTGCAACTTTGGTCGATTTGCCAAAATCAGCCAAATTAAATTGCTCCTATCCACTTGGACACCTCAGAGGATTGAATCTAAAGGGGACAATCACTGAGCCAAGCCTCCAAAGTCCATGGAACAAGAAATAGCATGTTGAACCTAGAATGGCCAAAATAGGAACAAGACTTCAAATTTGGAATGAGGCATTCAATGAAACCATCAAGGTGGCATGGACTGAGCCATTCTCATCTAAAATCAGTCAAGACTTATCCAAGACCAAGGGAACCAAAGCTTTGTGCCCTAACCTCTAGTCAATGGCTAGAGGAGACTTGGATTTTCATTTGCCAACATTGGCCAAACCTACTTACCAGCTGCCATGCACTATTCCTTGCAAAACAAACTTGCTCTACTATAAATAGATCTCAATTGTGGTCAGTTTGAGTACACCAAAGCCATCTAACAGATGCTTTCCTCAAAATCTCTTCTTTCACTCCAATTTTGCCTTCTAAGGCAAGTCACTATCGGGTTTTGAGTTTGAGAGCAATTCCAATCAAACCAATCACTCACACACCTCACATACATCACATATGAGCTCATCAAACACTTAGATTACTTCTGAAACATCAATTTCATAAAATCACCAGCTGGTTGCTCAAGGTTTTAACCAAAGTGCAGCTGAGGTACCACAAAATGATCCAGCCAATTTCAATCAAGTCCAACCATCCAAACACAATCCATAGGGTGTAGGGAAGCTGTTCAGATCATCACCACTCATCTGTAACACCTCCAAATCAAAAATCACTTTGAACTTGCTGTCACGACTTGGAGGTAAGCACATACTTGATCATCTCTCAATCTATGCATATTTCCTCGCACAATAATTTGGCCATATGTTCATAATCATGCATGGAATGTTTTCCCTCAATTAATTGCATTGTTTGAATCGTGTATCAAAAATCCTAGCCTTCATGCAGAAATTAGGGTTCTTGAGGTCTCTTCGTGATTTCTTGTTGTATGTTTAATTTAAATGAAATTAAAGTACATAGACATGATCGTGCGGTTGAGGCGAGCATAATGATATGTGGATTGCATGATATGATTACGTATTCATGGAGATTGGATAGAAAATGAAAATCTGAGAAACCAAGAACACGCGCGTGTTCTTCAGCTTGTTCTTGACGCCATTTTTAGAAATTCAAATATTTGAATTTTGTGATTTTGTTTAATTGATTCAAAAATTAATTTCTCTCTGAGTTTTAATGATTTTGAGTTGATCCTTTTTTTAATAATTCACAAAAATGTTAAAATATTTTATTTTCACAAAAAATCCCAAAAATATTATTTATTTCATATAATTGATATTTTTGCAAATAATTAATATTTTAATTGTTTTTGACATTTTAAATATTTTTTTTCTACATTGATTTTGCAACTTTTAATGCTTTCTAATTATTTTGTAGGTCAATACTTAATTTTTGAAGCATTAATCCAAGATCACAATTTTTTTTCCATGTGTTAAACAATTTTTGATCATTTTAATTGAATTTTTATTCAATTAAATACATTTTGAAAACAAATTAGGGTTTTGGATTAATTCAACCCTCATAAATCATTTTCAAAACACTTTGGGCCTCTTGAGAGAGTGTAAGACCCATCCCCCCTTGTACAAAAACTTTTTGGGCCTCACTCATTGTATAAGTCCCTCTGTACAAGTAAACGGCGCGATCGTCGCCCGTTTAAAAATAAAAATCATCTGGGCCTCTCCTTGAGCTATAAGACCCATTCAAAACACTTTGGACCTCTATTAGAGTGTAAGACCCAATCCCCCTTTTAACCAAAACAGTTTGGGCCTCACTTATTGTATAAGTCCCTCTGCGTTAAAAGAAAACCTCGGCGCGATCGCAATTTTTAAACGAAAAATCATTTAGGCCTACCCTCATGTTATAAGCCCCTCTCTTTTCTTTAAACCTTTTTTGGGCCTCTTGAGAGAGTGTAAGACCCATCCCTTTGTACAGAAAACTTTTTTGGGCCCCAGTCACTTGTATAAGTCCCGCTGTACAAAGTCAAACAGTGTGCTCACTGATAAAACCCTGGGCCTCTCCTTGAGCTGTAAGCCCCAAATCTTTCTTTTTCAAAGCACTTTCTCCTTTGATTTTGAATATACTGTTGTTTTCAATCTTTCTTTGTTGAACAACTAACCAAACAGCATGGAAGCACTACAACCGAGTAAGTGGTTATCGCTTTCATTTACTGCTTTCATATTATAAACTGTATTATGGGGCTGCTCGCTGTAAGTCTCCTTTCATAAACTCATATCTACTGTGTAATAATAGTATAGATATTTCGAGTTTCCCCGGCAACTACGTCTAGAACTAGGTGACGCCGTTTCATTTATTCGTAGAAATAGACGCCTAGATCCCCAATTGGAGCACCAGATACAGTCTTCTCTTCGGCTGTCCTCCTTAGGAATCGTCAAGAAGCTCTACTCCCCAAGATGAATGTATTCTCCGTGAATGGCATCTTTGAGTTTCTTCCAAATTCTCGAACTTTCCTGACTTGATCTATTCCTTGTGGATAGCTTGCCTTGAATGTCTCGGGGTTTGGGTACCCACTACGGTCATAATCTTGGACCTTAACTAAGGAACCCTCTTTCAAAGTTAAAAGTCGCTGGATAGTAAACCTCGCACGTTTACCAGTGGTTTTTATCTTTAAAAGAGTTATCTCTCCTAATGGAAAGGAGATGATAGACCCACGGGCTTCTTAAAAGCATCGGCCTCCTCTTGGGCATTATTCAAGGACACTACGGCTTCTTAGAAGTATTCACAACCTCCTCTTAGGCTTCGTATAATGATCTCATCCTCCGGGAATGATAGCCTCCTCTTGGGCTTAGTACAAGGACCCGTAGGCTTCTTAAAAGATTCCAGCCTCCTCTTGGGCTTCGTACAAATTGTCCCGACGACCTCCTAGAGGTATAGGAACAGAACTTAGTCATCTGCATAGAACAGTCCTTTCATAGAGTCTACTACTGTTTCTCAAAGCATAGTACAAAAGAAAAAAAACTCTAGACTTGGACAGTCTAACTTCCTTGAGTCTCAAAGACATTCTCAAGTGACCCCTTCGTTAAATAGGAAGGAAACCCGCAGACTCGGACAGTCTCAATACCCTTTGGATTTCCTGTTTCCTCAAAGAGAAGGAAATATCCCTGATCCTCAAATCAAATCCCTGAGTACAGTGTTGCTCATATAAGAACGGATTTTCTCTTTTAAAATCAGTATATTGGATCTGTCACTCAACTGAAACAAACCTTTAGCCTCCATCTCGGGCTTCGTACGAGATACAAAAACACTTTCTTGTTGAGTATCAAAGACTCTCTTGTTGAGTCAAACTTTTAGCCTCTATCTCGGGCTTCGTACGAGACACAAAGACTCCCTCGTAGAGTCAAACAAACAATAGCCTCTATCTCGGGCTTCGTACGAGACACAAAGACTCTATCGTCGGGTCAAAAACTTTTAGCCTCTCTCTCGGGCTTTGTACGAGACACAAAATAGCCTCCTCTTAGGCTTTGTATAATGATTTTCCTAGCGGAAATTAGCCTCCTCTTAGGCTTTGTATAAGAAAACCACTGGTTGATCCAATCAACCTTTTAGCATCAAAGTTGTGCCTCGTTCACAGTACGCAAACATCAACAACTCCTTTCCTTTCATCTAATCACTGTAAGCGGCAAGCCTCTGGATCATCTATATCCATGCCACTGTCCCTCTTTTAGCATGAGAAATTCCTAAGGAAAGATGGCATTGCTCTACACTGAGTTAAAGTCTTCTCCTTCAGGTTAAAACCCTTTCTTCGGAAATTATGGCATTGCTCGGATCCGCGTATCCCAGTTAAAGTAATTCTCCTCCTCCCCTCTTTAGAGATGACAAATTCTCTCTAAAATCGAGGTCTTTCAGCTTCACGTCTTGGGCTTTGAACAAGACACAAATAGACCTTTCAACTTCACATCTTGGGCTTTGAACAAGATACAAACCACCTTTCGCTTCACGTCTTGGGCTTTGAACAAGACACCAAAACACCCATTTCCTCCCATAGAATAGGAGGAACTACGAACGCTCTGATTTCCCTGTTTCGGTAAACGGGAATACGTAGGCATAAGATCGAAAGAAAAGATCTTAGCGAGCGCAATCAACAAAAAACCCAAATCCCATATCTCCATCAATCAAAAGCAGTATTTCAAAAGCATCAGTCCTAACATCCTAATCCTTGTTCCCCGCCAGAAACCTTCTGCCCAGGTAAAAAAAGAAAGAAAACAGTATTGCCGAAAATACAAATAACCAGTACAAAGGCCCCCCACATTGATAGCATTCGTAACCTAATAGACCGCTATTTAAACTCAGTATGCAAAGCAGGGTTAATTGGAGACATCTATTTCCCTTCCTTATTCAGCTCACAATAGGATAAAAAATGAATCGACCTGTAGTCAAAGCTCAAACCGCAGAGAGCGACCAGCGCTTAAGAACCGCGTCCAAAATTGCTCGCTACACTATACCTCTAGGAGGTCGTCGGGACAATTTGTACGAAGCCCAAAAGGAGGCTGGAAATTTTTAAGAAGCCGACGGGTCCTTGTACGAAGCCCAAGAGGAGGCTATCATTCCCGAAGGAAGAAATTATTATACGAAGCCTAAGAGGAGGCTAAAAATACTTCTAAGATGCCGGCGGGTCCTTGTACTAAGCCCAAGAGGAGGCGGGGTTGCTTTTAGGAAGCCTGGGGGTCCTTGTATAATGCCCAAGAGGAGGCCGATGCTTTTAAGAAGCCCGTGGGTCCCCAAACCCCGAGAAATTCAAGGCAAGCTATTCACAAGGAATAGATCAAGTCAGGAAAGTTCGAGAATTTGGAAGATACTCAAAGATGCCATTCACGGAGAATACATTCATCTCTGGGAGTAGAGTTTCTTGACAATTCCTAATGAGGACAGCCGAAGAGAAAACTGTATCTGGTGATCCTATTGGGGATCTAGTTGTCTATTTCTACGAATAAACGGCGTCACCTAGTTCTAGACGTAGTTGCCGGGGAAACTCTAAATATCTATACTATTATTACACAGTTGATATGAGTTTATGAAAGAAGACTTACAGCGAAACAGCCCCACAATATAGTTATATGTATATGAAAGCGGTAAATGAAAGCAATAACCACTTACTCGGTTGTAGAGCTTCCATGCTGTTTGGTTAGTTGTTCAACAAAGAAAGATTGAAAACGACAGTATATTCAAAATCAAAGGAGAAAGTGCTTTGAAAAAGAAAGATTTGGGGCTTACAGCTCAAGGAGAGGCCCAGGGTTTTATCAGTGAGTGCACTGTTTGAATTTGTACAGAGGGACTTATACAAGTGACTGAGGCCCAAAAACGATTTTCTGTACAAAGGGATGGGTCTTACACTCTCTCAAGAGGCCCAAAAAGTTTAAAGAAAAAGAGTGGGGCTTATAACACGAGGGTAGGCCCAGATGATTTTTCCGTTTAAAATGGCGATCGCGCCGAGGTTTTCTTTTAACGCGGAGGGACTTATACAATAAGTGAGGCCCAAAATGATTTTGGTTAAAAGGGGGTTGGGTCTTACACTCTATTAGAGGCCCAAAAGTTTTGAATGGGTCTTATAGCTCGAGGAGAGGCCCAAAAGGTTATTTTTCAAAAGGCGACGATCGCGCCGTTTGTTTTTGACGGTATCGGGACTTATACAATACACTGAGGCCCAAAAATGATTTGGTCAAAAAAGGATTGGGTCTTACACTCTATTAGAGGCCCAAAAGTGTTTTGAAAATGATTTATGAGGGTTGAATTAATCCAAAAACCCTAATTTATTTTCAAAAATGTATTTAATTGAATAAAAATTCAATTAAAAATGATTAAGATTGTTTAACATATGGAAAACAAATTGTGATCTTGGATTAATGCTTCAAAAATTAAGTATTGACCACTTGCAGCTGGTGATCGTGATTTGTGTAGGAGGTGTTACAGTTGTGTTGTGATGATTTGAACAGCTTCCCTAGGTGCTATGGAGTGTGTTTGAATGCTTGGACTTGATGGAAATTGGCTGGATCACTTCATGGCATCTCAATTGCACTTTGGTTAAAACCTTGAGCAATTGACTGGTGATTCTGAGAAATCAATGTTCCAGTTGTTGTTTAAGTGTTTGATCAGCTCATATGTGATGTATATGAGGTGTGTGAGTGATTGGTTTGGTTGGAAAAGCTCTCAAACTCAAAACCCGATAGTTACCTTGCTAAGAAAGGCATTTTTGCCAAGAGAAAGAGATTTTGAGAAAGGCAAGTGTTGTAGGCCTTTGGTGTACTTAAACTGATCACAATTGAGCTCTATTTATAGTAGAGCAAGTTTGTTTTGCAAGGAATAGTGAATGGCAACTGCTAAGTAGGTTTGGCCAATGTTGGCAAATGAAAATCCAAGTCTCCTCTAGCCATTGACTAGAGGTTAGGGCACAGAGCTTTGGTTCCCTTGTTCTTGGATAAGTCTTGACTGATTTTAGATGAGAATGGCTCAGTCCATGCCACCTTGATGCTTCCATTGAATGCTTCAATCCAAATTTGGAGTCTTGTCCCTATTTTGGCCATTCTAGGTTCAACATGCTATTTCTTGTTCCATGGACTTTGGAGGCTTGGCTCAGTGATTGTCCCCTTTAGATTCAATCCTCAGATGTGTCCAAGTGGATAGGAGCATTTGAATTTGGCTGATTTTGGCAAATCGAGCAAAATTGAAAATTCTGCCTTGCCTTTGACAGATTTCAGCAAGGCAACTTGCCAATGTCATATCTCATGGTGTAAGTTGAATTTGGTAATGTTCTTGACCATTTTGGAAAGCCCTTACATGATACAACAACTGTTTGAACATGTTTGGTTTTGATCTCTTTTGAATCCAAGTGAAAAATCCCCCTACATTTGGCAAAAAGTAAGGCAAAATCTGACTTAGTGAAATTTTCACTAAGTGTTGGAACAAAGTGTTTTCTCTTGATTTTGATCACTCCATAACTCAAAATCCATGAGGAATTTGGACATAGGTCAGTATGAAGCTTTTGTAGAGGGTAATGTGATCTACAAATCAAGCTTTGAATGGGGCACAATGGCCTTGTGGTTTAGGAGTTATGGTCCTCCAAAGTTGGTGCATTAGTGGCACTTTTTCATGACTTAGAAATTTTTCTAAGTTTTTATGGTTACCCCTTTTTCAAGTTATCCCACTTTTCTTGATTTTTCTTGATGAATGATGATTCAAATCATACATTAACATCATTTTAGGGCTAAAAATCCATTTTAGTGAAAAATCTCAAAAAGTCAAAGTTGACTTTTGTGCATAGTTGACTTTTTATCAGATGAATTCCAAACTGTGCAATTCTTCAGGAAATCATGTCCTTGACCTAAATCAAACTTGATGGACATGTTCCATGGGTGTCATAGGGTATATTAAGGCATGTTCTAGGGTTTGGGAGCATTTCCTAGTCAAAAGTCAAAGTTACAGTTGACTTTCCTCTTAAAACCCTAATTGTGGTGCAGATGAAATTGAGACTTGTTGCTCAAGCTTCTTGGATTAATCCATTGTTCCAAATGGATCAATATATTTCATTAGAGACCCTCAAATCATGTCTTGAGGTCTTGGCTCATGATTTGCCCTAAAAGTCAACTTAGGGGTGAATTAGGTCAAGAAACCCTAATTCCTGATTTTTGATGAATGCATCCCCTGAGGCAAAATTGACTTGATGATTGGGTCCATGAGGTTCCATGGAGTATATTAGGTTAGGTTTTGGATCATTGGCTTGTGCCCAGATGAAAAATTTCCATCTGGGGGCCCTGGTCGACCAAAACCCTAATTTGGTGACACTGTCAATCTTGAGACTTAATCCACCTAGAAGGGAGCAGCCTTGTGCTTAATCCTTGAAGTGGGGGTCCTTTTGATCCATTTTGGATGTTTGAGAGTGTAGACAAGTTGAAGATCATGTCATTCCTTGATTGATCCTTTGTCTAAGCACTCAGAGAGGGCTTGAAACCCTAATTTTGATTGTAGTGAATGCTCACCCATCTTTGGGGAGACTGATGAAGTATGATGGTTCCTCCATATTGTGATGATGATTTTCACAATGATGGGAAATCTTAGTGGTCAAAATTTGGGGTATGACAGTTGGTTCAATCAACCTTTTAGCATCAAAGTTGTGCCTCGTTCACAGTACACAAACTTCAACAACTCTTTCCCTTTCATCTAATTGCTGTAAACGGCAAGCCTCTGGATCATCTACATCCATGCCAATGTCCCTCTTTTAGTATGAGAAATTCCTAAGGAAAGATGGCATTGCTCTAAACTGAGTTAAAGTCTTCTCCTTCAGGTTAAAATCCCCTATAAAGGAAATTATGGTATTGCCGGATTCACAAATCCCGGTTAAAGTAATCCTCCTTTACAGTCAGTCACCCAACAGTTGTGACAAACAGACCCCTTTAGAGATGACAAATTCTCTCTAAGGTCAACACTTTTAGCTTCACATCTTGGGCTTTGAACAAGATACAAACTACCTTTCGCTTCACGTCTTGGGCTTTGAACAAGACACCAAAACAACCATTTCCTCCCATAGAATAGGAGGAACTACGATCGCTCTGATTTCCCTGCTTCGGTAAACGGGAATACGTAGGCATAAGATTGAAAGAAAAAATCTTAGCGAGCACACTAAACAAAAACCCAAAATCCCATACTCTCATACATTCGTCCTAACATCCTAACCGATAGCCTAAAGCACCCCTTGTCAACAAAATAATCTAGGAGAAACCCCGAATCTTTGTAGCATCTGTAAACCAATAGTTTTGACTGTTTAATCTCAGTATGCAAGCAGGGTTAATTGGAGACATCTATTTCCCTTCCTTCATCAGCTTTAATAGGATAAAAAATGAATCGAGCTGTAGTACCAGAGCGATCGTGCTTCGCAACCACATCCAAAAATCACTCGCTACAATGAGTGTCTTGGATCATGTCCCAAGACATGGCATCACGATTTGATAAAAAGTCAAGGCGAAGTTGACTTTTTCCTGATGAAACCCTAATTTGGGATCAGATGAAATTGAGCTCCATGAAACTTGTAATGAGACCATCTTGCACTTAATTCTTGGCAAGGAGAAGCCTCTTGAGTGTATGTAAGCTTGGTGTGCTGATGATCATTCTAAAACATTGACTGATCACATGAAGATTCCCTTGATTTCCTTGAGCCAAAACCCTTATTTTTATGAAACCCAACATGAAACATCTTGAAAAATGGTTAGGGTTAGCAATGCAATGCTTGAAGCTTCCTAGAATGATGATGACATCTAGGGTCAAATTTTGGGGTATGACAGGAATCAATGATGTTTTCTTGGCCTTGATATGGTACCAAAACCCAGGTTTGATTTGACATGAGTGTCTGATACTCATTATCCATAGATTTTTTCCACTGTGGTCTTGTGAGTGCTTTTGTGACATTTTCTGGTTCTTTCTCATCTGTGCAGGTTTCAGCTAACCCAACGTATGGCTGCTTTGGCTTGTGAATTCCATCCTTTCTCCTGGTCCAACGAGTCTTGTTGTTTATGCTTGGTTCAGCACGGTCTTGGGGAGCTTTAGCAACTGTTTCTATGGGATTAGTGTCATGAGAAATTGGATTGTCCCTTGTTGAATCATTTGCATATTGATCTCTGCTCAGATTACATGTAGTACTTTCTGTTGGACTAGTTGGTTCTTGTTCGACATCAGAATTGTTGTCATCTGAAGGTGTTGCTTCTCTAGTATGTGAGTTACCTGCAGTAGGCAAAGAAAAAGAGGCAGATGGACTTTTAGTTAGTGTTTTCAAGGGACTTCTTGTATTGATAAAGCTATCATGGAATGGAAAATTTTCTTCATTGAAGAAAACATGTCTTGAAGTGAAGATTCTTCCATGGGAGTTTATGCATTTGTATCCTTTGTGGGAATTACTATAGCCCAAGAACACATATCTAGTTGTGTGGAATTGCAGTTTGTGCTGATTATAGGGCTTGAGACAGGGATATCAAGCACACTCAAAGGGTTTTAGGGGGTTGTAGTCAGGTTCCTTTCTAAAGAGCAGTAAGTAAGGACTTTCATTTTGAGTGACTAGAGAGGGCAGTCTATTTATGAGATAAACTGTTGTGGAGAAAACTTCCCACCAATAGTGTAAGGGCATTTTGGCTTGTGCTAGTAATGTCAAGCCAAATTCAGCAATATGTTTGTGTTTTCTCTCAGCCCTATCATTTTGTTGTGATGTGTAAGGGCATGACATTCTGAATTGTATCCCTGCTTCTATTGCATGGTTTTGCACAACCTTATATTCACCACCACCATCACATTGGATTGTCTTAATTCTCTTGTTAAACAAATTTTCTGCCATGTTTTTAAACTAGGTAAAAGCTTGTGTGGTATTTTATTTCTATTTCAGAGGATAAATCCAAGTAAATCTACTAAAGACATCAGGGAAGTGAACATAATATTTGAAACCCGGAGGAGATGTTACTGGTGCAGGTCCCTAGGCATCAGTATGAACTAATTCAAGAATTTTCTTAGCATGAGAGAAAGAGTTTTTAAATGGTAAAAAGTGCATTTTTCCATATTGACAAGCCTCACAAAAGTTAAAACGATCACTAGGTGATAGTTTGACATTACAATTTTTCAAGACTCCATCTAGGACTTTATTATTTGAATGTCCAAGCCTTATATGCCAGCTCTCCTTGACAGATACATAAGCACACGGGTTCTTTTCAGTCCTTAAGAGATGATACAGGCCATCTTTAAGTGTCCCTCTTAGAATTGCCTTCCCTGTCAACTTGTCATTCACAAAGCAACAATTTGCATCAAACTCAACCAGAATGTTATTGTCAGCAGTTAATTTCGACACACTTAATAGATTTTTGGTAATGTTGGGCACATATAAGACATCATGTAAGTTAAGTGAGTTTAGTTTTGAGGAACCTATGGCAACAATTTTCAATTTTTCACCACTTCCAACTATTAATGAGTTCTTACCATGATGTTCTGCTAGATCCTCGAATTTGTCATTTTGGTGTGTCACATGATTGCTTGCACCACTGTCAAAGTACCAATCATAATCTTGAAGAGAGCTTTGTGAGGCTAGGAAGGTATTTTGTTCTCCTTTTCTATCACTGTATGTTGAATAATTTGAGTTTGAATAAGACTTATCAAACCTGTAGTAGCAATTTACTGCTGTGTGCCCGACCTTGTAGCAAACTTGACATGTTGGCTTAGATATTCTTCATCTTCCTCTGCATCTTCTCCAACCTATGAAGTTAGAGCCTCTCCAGTTTCTACTAGAACCTCTCTAGTTGTTGTTTGTGTTGAATTTGTTGCCTTTGTAATCAGTTTTGTTTGCAACATTTCCTGAAGCATTAAGGGTTAGATTGGTGAGGTTATTCAGTTGATCAAGTCTACTCTCAAAGGTCAGCAATTGAGCCTGCAGATCAACCAAAGTGAGACTAGTTTGATCAGATAGCTTGACCGCCATAGGGTTGTAATTAGAATCTAAACCATTTAGGGGTTGAATGATTAGATATGAGTTGGAAATGGGAATGCCTGCAAGTTTAAGCTTGTCTGCGAGATTCTTCATTTTGACTAGATACTCCTCCATCTTCATCTCTCCTTTTCTGATGCTATGAAACTCAGATTTAAGGTAAGTGACTCGAGACCTTGTGTGTGCACCTGCTAGGCTTTGAGCTTTATCCCAAAATTTTTTTGTGGTTTCAGAATGCATCAACTGTTTGGCCATTTCAATAGTCATTGAATTCATCAACCATCCAAGGATTTGTGAATCATGAGCCTTCTAATCTTCAAAAGCAGGATTTGGCTTCTTGCTTGAATCTGCAGAAGCTGTGAATTATTTAGGACATTCCTTTGTCCCTAGCATGTACCCATCGAGCTTGCAACCTTTGACTATAGAGATCACCAAGGATTTCCATAGTGGATAGTTGTCTCTGTCCAACTTGATAGACACAGTGAATGGGAGATCATTTTTGGACTTTGAATGTGCAGCGGATGCCATGATTTGTATTGGATCAAGAGCCTTCAGGGCTTAAGAGCTCTAATGCCAAGTTAGAAAATGTAATGATAGATAAAGAATGATGTATTTGATCTGATGAATACAATGTACATATATAGCAAATGTTAGCAATACATGATCCTATGATTAAGGGTAGCATTAAGATACTACAAGCAAATAACGCAACAAATAATACTGACAACCATTGATTGATAATTATACTAATTACAATGATTGTCAGTGTCAAGGACAATCATTGGATCCACACATTAAAGGATATTGTCTCTAATTGGGCCCACGAGACCATATTGGTAAATGGTTTAATGATAAAATATCTTAGTGTCATTTTATTTGAAATATTGGTTTGAGGTATAATTATATTTGATTATTAAATGGGATTGTACCAAACTGGTGAGGGGATGAAGTAGTTAGAAATATACAAAGTGTGATTATGAGGAGTGTTGATTTTAGAGGACATTAATTAGAGGATGTGAATATTTATGGGTTGATTATTGAATATGGGAATGAATATATATGCATGATAAACCGATGATTCAATGGTAGTGGTGCAAATACCGTCTGTGGGAATCGACATTTAATTCCTACATTTTCTGTGTCAAATATTTATATCTTAATTCATCAAACTGAAGCTTCTTCATCCTACCTATACACATTCCTTAAAATCAAGCACCAAATCTTTGTTTTCGATCAACTACAATCATAGATAAACTCTGATTATAACATTCCCAGGTCTCTGATCTCCACATCTTCCAACAATGGTAAGTTCTTGAGCCACTCGATCTGTTGCATTGTGTGAGACCGTCACAACTAATCAAATCGTGAGAAATCCACTACCTTATCCTCAAAACGGAGGCGTTCATTTCATCACGAGCACTATGACATATCAAGATATTGTTCCGGCTCAAACGATCATAGGTTCTGCTCCATAGCTCCAACAATAAAAATTGTCATTTAGGCCTCCAACACTGCCAGTAGTACCTGGACTAGAATCGTTGTCTGGTTTCCATTTAGTGCAGGCCAACCTTGAGGTTCAAGAAGTAAACCGACTTTTTAATAGCTAGTATAACATGGTTCGATAAAAAACTCGGTTGTAATGGATGGAAGGTTACATCTTCTTGAAGAAATTTGCATAACGCCAATCTAAGAGGCAATATGGTGTAGGAAGTCGCAGCTCTTAGGAGTCATGCCATCATTTACTTGGGATATTGCACTCTTGTCCAACATTTACTTGACTCAGACTACTCTTAACCCTATAAATTATCATTGACAATCTTGGAACAATGCACTTCTGTTCTACATTTACTTTACTTGTCACCTCTCGTATCTTTGAAAAATCTTTTTGATGTGACAAAATGGGGAGAAAGATATAACAGTATTTAATAAAGAATCTGAACCCTTCATATATAATGTTGTTAATTTATAATTAATGTGTTTTTAAATTTATGTTATTTTTTGTTATTTTGGTTATTTTTTGTTTTTGTGATCTTGCCCGAGTGATATATTTTAATTTTCTTTAATATAGAACTAAGGGAGAGCTTACAAACCTCAAACTTGGACTATTAGACTCAGAGGGAGCTTACAAACCTTAGACTCTGAAATTGCTTAGAGAATTAAAATATTTTTCTTGAATATAGTACTCAGAGGGAGTTTACAGAACTCAACCTTGGACTATTAGACTCATGGGGAGCTTACAAACCCCATACCTTGATGTTTCCAAGAAAATTATAACTGCCCAACATTGTCCTTTATATACTTATGTTTGTCATCATAAAAAAGGAGGAGATTGTTAGAACAAGATTTGTTCACGACATATATCTCTTGGGTTTTGATGATAAAAAAAATATTAAAAGAAGAATGGTGTTATCTAATGTGTGTTCCAAGTATGCAAGTCCTAAGGTTTGAAAAGAAGGCATTCAAAATCTAATATAAGAACGCATTTGAGAGGAGCTGAGTTACTAGCTTTTGGTGGATCAGCACCTGAAGAACATTCTCTAAGTGATGTCTGGCATAGACTCTAAAGCTGAAGACCTCAGCATCAGAAGAGCGACATATTGTCTCTACACTAAGTTAATGTATAAGCTTCTAGTGAACATTCAGAGTTAGTACTAAAGCTTGAGTTATCTGTATTACAGAAAGCAAGCTGCATTGTCAAATCAGCTTGTCAGTTAGAGTCTATATTCACAAGGCTCAAGAAGAGTTGACATGTGTAATACCCTAATTTTTACCCCTAAGATCCCACTTCGTTTGCATCATTGCATACACAAACAAGATCATAAACATTGGTCCTCCTACCCTCCTCTGTGGGTTTACTCTTGAGGGAGATCACCAAGCACCTGTGTGTTTCTTACTTGCTTTATGTTTGTTTATGTTTACTAACCTTTAACCAAAATACCAAAAAAATATGTTGCAGTTTGTTTGTTTCTTCTTCTTTGTGTGTTTAGGGTTTTGCAGGGAGATTGATAGCAATGGCATTGGTTTGGAGTCAAGTGTGTCTATTCAATTATGGGCAGGATCAAATGGAAGTTTGACCTCATCCTGGTCGAACCATCAATAGATTGCTTCAATTACAAGTATCAGTATCAGTGGGCTATTTCTCAGGCAATGAGTATCAAAGGTTAAGTTGTCTTGTGCTGAAATTCATCAGATTACCAAGTAATGATTTATGGAAAAGTTTGGTCAAAGTTATCATGATTCAAGGGTCCATCAATCCAGACTATGTTCATCTATGGATTTATTTTTACAGAGTTTTATTTAGAAAAATTCAAAGCAAGTATGAGGTGGTTGTTGCTTCTTCTTGTTTTAACTCAAGTGTGTGCCAGAGGATTTAATCAGGGCTATCTGGTCAAGTGTGATTATTCTTCAATGATTGAGATTCAAGAAAGGTTTGACCTAATCTTGGTCAAACCAGTTAAGATGGTTTCATTCTCAGGTTATTTGCGCCATGGATCTTCAAATCATTAAGTGACCAAAATTAGGGTTTGTGCAAGTTTAAATCCCTCTGATGAAGTCAAATTGCAGGGCATTCAAAGGTAAAGTCATTGGGTCTATATTTCCAGTCATTTGCAAATCTTGATTATATGGTTCATGATTTTGGTCATTGGTTCAAGACAAGACGAACCGACCATTTAATTCAAGTTTAGTCAGATTCAAGATGTGGTCCATATTGCAAGTCTTGATTATAAGTGCTTGTTATTAGTCCATTCAAACAGACCATATATTCTGATTAATTTCAAGTTTGATTCAAATTTGATCAGAGGCAAATTTAATTCAAGGATTAAATCAGGAGTAAATATCGAGATTTGCTAGATTTCAAGCCAAAGTCAAATCAGGGTGATCAAAAGTCCATCAGTCCAAATTGTGTTCATCTGTGGATTTATTTTCCCAAAGATTGATTCAGACAAATCCAAAGTAATTCAAAGCTTATTTCATTATGTGTCTAAACAAGTCAAGCTTGATGGATACTCAGTCCAGGCATTTGATCCATATTGCAAGTCCTGATTATAACATTGGCTATTGGTTCAAGTCAAGCATGTCATTCATTCAAGATTTATTTTAAGATTGATCTTATTTTAATAAGATTTGAGATTTATTGCAAGTTTGGTTCACTTTTGGTCAAAGTCCAAAGCCAATTCAAGATTCATCAAGGCCAAGCACGAGATGGACTTAAGATTGATTTCTCAATATCAATTCAAGTTTTGCTCATTTGAAGTGAAGAAATCAAGAGTGTTGGAACTTGGTTTATGAGATTTTTGAATCAGGCACGAAAAATTCAAGTTTTAATTAAGGATCAAGATTTGCAAATCATACACCATCATTCAAGACAATTAAAAATCCAACAAGTTCTAGGGTGTGAATAATAATTGAGGCCCAAATGAAATTTACAAACAAATTGCATTCAAAAAAAGAAGCCAAGATACAAAAGTCTAATTCAAATTACAATTAAGGTCCATCAATAAATTGGAAAAATTCATCTCCATTCTAATTGTCATCCAAGAAGGCCCATTATATTTCCTTGATATCAATATTGCAATAAAGAATATAGGAAGGAATCATATGATGAAAACAAGTTCCAAAATGAAGGAAAGTGAGCTCATGGATTAAATGCCAAAATTCTGCAGGTGAGTATCAAAACGCAAATACAATACAACATACAAATTGAAGCCAATACAAGAAAAACACCAGCTTTCCCAAACGCAATCAGCATGAGAAAAAAACGACAGTCTACACGAGCAAAACGACTCCACAAAGCTGAAACGCATTGCAAGATGAACGCAACGGCAGAAAACTTCAAAAACTTTCACAGATCCAATTCAAAAATTGACACCAACATTCACGTGATTCTTCTATAAATAGGAAGCTTTGTACCCTCAATTCTTCAAGCTTGAAATAGCCAAACAAACTCTGCAAAATCTTCACCAAACCTTCACTAATTATTCATCCTTCATGCTTCAACAAGTTTCAATCCATAACCTGCACAAATTCACTTCGCACCAACTTCAATTCAAAATTCACACAACCTTCTTAACCTTCATTAATTGCATTAACTTCATCACATATTTACTGAATCCACTTCCCAAATTCATCAATCTCAACATTAACTATTATTAACAACAAATTTCCACTCAACAGAAACAACAACGCAACAAGCAGCAAGCGAAGAAGAAGAATTCTGAACCGTTTCGTACTTGAGTCTCTGTTCGCCCGCGCAAACAACCGCTGGCCTCCTATCGCAAATTTACTCGCGGGATCGGCCACAAAAATCTCAGAACAATGGGTTGAAGTGTATGTTCGTTTAATGTGACAGTTCTGTTCTTTGAAGAGTTGTAACAAACTTGAATGAATAAGAAAGGGTTTCAGATTGATAAATAAAACAAAGTAAAAGGAAGAAAGTAAAAGCAAGTGAAAGACAATAACTTAAACTTTGATTATAAATTACATTAAAAAGATGTGGACGATATCATACATTTTGCGGGAGTGACTCGTTTCTCTTAACGCTCGGTACATAGAGTGTTCCCCTTTGTAATGTTACAAATACGACCCCTAAAATGGAAATAACTATTGCCTTATATAGGCTGAAAAATAATTGTTCATCTACCTAGATGGATTTTGGTTCTGACACGTATCACCCCACTATCTTTTCAACTTTCCATGTTCTTGGAGCTTTCAAATTTTCCCGCTCAAAAGTGTTTATCCTTGTGTCGATTTTGTCTATCTCTTAACACCCTCTGACAACATTGCCTTCAAGTTTCTTTCCAACGCGACCCTCAGTTATGTCGGACATACGCCCCAACTCCCTCTTGGAGTCGACTGGTTTTGGGTATTCCATCATTTCTTCATTCTCTTCACTTAGTCTAAATCTCTTTGCCAACAAATTGTCATCCCAAAAGGCCAGTTTCGACTGAGTACCGTGTCGACTGAGAAATCTGGCTTTTTGCTTTCCTGTGAGATTTCGACGGTGCTTTGGCTCCGACTCAACAACCAGCATTCTGTCTTCCTTTGAGCCACGTGTCACCCACCGTCTGACATGATGATGGCCACTTTTGTACCATGATTTCCAAGACAATGCCATGATAGCTAGTCCCATCCTAAGTTATGGGTCTCAAAACTACCCCCATTCACTTTAGAAGTTGAACAGTTCGTGACTTTTCTTATTTGCATGCGTTTTCCCTATAAATCCCAACAACCCTAAACTAGTTTTCTTTTCACCTTTTCTCCATAGCTTCCTCTTCTTCAACTCCTTCTTGTTTTGAAAAGAAAATAAAAAATAAAACCTCGGTTTCCTTCTCCAATGGCTTCAACCATAGATGCCACTACTTCTACCACTCCCACCATCGGTCGTAACTCTATTACCTTCGTTCTTTCTGAACAAGAATCCCTCAGGTCTCTTCCTCAGTCGTCGTCCCCTGACAAAGCGGTGGTGGACAACTGGCATCATCAGATGATAATCCCTTTTGCGGTGGCTGGTAAGATCCACGCTTTTCATTGTCCATACCCGGACAAAAAACCAACCACCAAGAACTTCAAGAGTTCTTCCCTTGTTTTGCTCCTACTATCCCACCAGCATTCGAGAAAGGGGGTACTTTGGACCTAAAATTCATGGCACACAAATCTAGAGTTATCAGATTCATGCCTACACCTAGCAATAAAGAATACATTGCCTGGCTCAACAAAGTTGAAGGCCATCGCAAAGAGCAATAGAAGATAACTGGCATTTTCGACACCATTCAGCTTTCCAGAAATGCTCACAGGGTCAACCCCTACTTGTTGATTGCATCGATGTACTTTTGGGAAGGGTCGACCAACATATTTCACCTCCCCTGTGGCATGTTTACACCAACGCATTTTGATGTGGCGACCATTACCGGCCTTTCGCCATTAGGCGAAAAGTTCGACCCGACCCTAGAAACCAATAACTCCTTCGACTTCGAGCGTGCTAGCTTCCAAAACTACATAGAGGATCACCACGACAAACGTTTGAAAGAAGTGTCCGATGAAGAACATATTGCTTTTTTTTGACATTGTGGCTGTCTTATTCCTTGTTCTGCCCTGGTTCTTTACAGATAGCCAAAAGTTATATCAACCTGGCCATCCAGATTCATGAGGGTCGACAGGTATCTCTAGCCAAGCTTCTACTAGCCTCCCTCTACCATTCTCTTGGTTTGTCAGCCATGCGGTTGAAACTTCTTCATCAGACTACCGAAGCTTTAAACATTTCAGGGTCTATGTGGTTGTTGCAGCATTGACTCAATGCCACTTTTGAGCATAACTTGGGATACTCTTCCTCTACCGTAATGGATCGTTTGAACAAAGAGCGTCATGTCGAAGGCATGCGACTTGCCTTGATGACCACCCAAGAAACCCTCAAGAAAACTCTTTTCACGAGGTATCTCAACATGTTTGTGGAGACTACTTCCTTCGTCCCCGGCATGGCTCCTTTTGTGGAACGTAAATTTGGTCCAGACTGGTTTAGGAATCCGTTTCCTGGAGTCTCCCCCAGAGCTGCAACACAGTCGAACGCCATATGGCGAACGTTTCTTACTCCCACTATGTTATCCTTTCGGATCGAGACGGGGAACAACGACTATGGTTTTATGAACTACCAGCCAAATCTGGTGGCCCGACAATTTGGCTTGAGCTAAATGCTGCTGAAATCCTTAGTGAAGCATTCTGATGACATCGTGCGGTCTGGCCGACGCTTTAACATGGCATTCCATAAAGCCTGTCTTAGATTTTCCAAGTTCACGCAACATCTCGAATTACCTGTCTTTGTGTTCCAACCGTCATTTTTTACTACACAAGAATTCGACGTCTGGTGGTCGGACTACTAAGCTCAAATTTTCACGCCAAACCTTTTCCTGGAGAATATGGTCGACGCTTTTGCTTCCCTTGCTGGCGAAGCTCCTAATCCACCAATCGCCGCTCCTGTTGGGGACCCCCAAGATGCTGACGTCCCAGAAGACCCATCAAAGAAGGTAGACTCTGGACTCTTCCATTCCACTTTATCCATGAGCTTTACCTCTAGGGTCGAAAACAGGAAGCGGCAGTTGCGTCGACCTCTACTAGGCTTGCCAAGAAACCCAATGTCGTAACCCGAAATTTGACCTCCCTCCTTTTGCTTTTTGCATAAGCATGTGCACTCGCATCGTTAGCATACGCATTCACATTTTTCTCTATGATTTTGTTGCAGGAATATTCAGGTTTTCCAAGCCTGATTAATCACATCCTCACAAGATCATTTCATCATCAAAACAAGCACAAAACAAGGGTTTCTATGCCTATTTATCAAAACAAGAAGTGGAAAATCAAAATCGGCACTTCAACATCATTTTTCAAGCAAATTTCTGAAAATTTGGCTGAAGTAACCGGTTACCCTCCGGTGAGTAACCGATTACTCTGTGCAAAATTTCACTTCCTGCTGCATTTTTGGGACAGCAGCTATGCAATATCTTTGGCCTTTGGTTCTACTTGATTCTAACAGTATGTGGAAGGTTCTAGACATCTCTAGACATTTTAGACCATTCAAGATAATTCCATTCACTCCAAGTGTATTTATTCCAATGCTTCATTTCAAACCAAGTACACCATGTTCCTTGTTCACAAGCATTTTTCACCTTTTGATGTTGAAGCCTACCTTGGGATGGTTACCGAGTTAATCATAACCGACTGAGTTAACTAACTTGACTCAGTGAGTCAAGTGTAACTAACTCCAATCCTCACTCCAAACCTCCCAAAGCTAATTCCAAACCTCATTCCAAAGCTCTACACTCCATACATAAATTCTATATAAGCCAAGCTTCACCATTTTGCAACTCCTCCACAATCCTTCACACAATTTAACACTTTCTTCACTCTCAAATCTCTCATTTTCTCTACTTCATCTTCTTCCCAAAACCTCACCAAAAGCTCTTATCTCTAAAAGAATAATCACTTTTCACATTTAAAGTGATTAATTCTTGAGCTTAACCTCCATCATTTGGTAATTCTTGGTTGAATTTCTGGAATTGCATCTCATTCTACTTCAATCCAAGAGTTCTACAACATTCAACTTAGTGCAAGTTCAATTTTGGTGCATTTTCACGATTTCGTTCGGTTCCGATACGTTTCGTCTACAAATTGAAGATTCCTCTGGTTTTCTTTGATTTTCTGCTTCAAGATTACTTTGCAACAGTCACCAAGCCATATATCCGGCTTGTAGGTTGGTAGATCTTACTAATTTTTCTGTTTTGAGTTTTTTTCGCATCATTCGCGATGTAATCGTTAATTTTGCGTATGAATTGATTTTGCATGATTTGATCCATGATCTTGATGTGTTAATTGATTCTATCATTGCTTATTTTCTGTTTTCAAGTTCAATTTTCGTGTACAAATTCATTTCCTAGCATGTGGTGTTGGACATAAGTGATTATGTGTTGAAAATCACTTTTGGAAAGCTATTTTTTTTCTGTTTTTTTGCCACTGTCACAGTGGTAACCGGTTACTCTCTGGTGAGTAACCGGTTACTCAGTTCAATTTTCACCAAAAACGCTGATTTTTAAGCACGTAACCGGTTAACGCATGGTGAGTAACCGGTTACCACTATGCAGAATGGCCATTTTTGAGCATTTTCAAGTGTGTTTGCCATGCTTTCTCATTCAAACTTCCATGGATTGATATGCTTGATTTTTATGGATGTTTTTAACATCATTTCACCTCTGATTGAAGCATGATCATGAACTTTTGATGCATTTTCCGATTATTCAATTGTGTTCATATTTTTTTGCATCATGTGAACATTATCATTCTTGCATTTCTCTTTGATCACATAACATGACATTATGTTGCATTTTTGTTAATCATTTGGTACTGTTTTGTATCTCTTTTCTTTACTTTGCATTAAGTTCATTCTTCATGGATGAATTTAATCTTGTATAATCAATAATTCACACCTTTTGCTTTAATGATTTTCCATTCTCTTTGGGAAGTTGTTAGCATAATTTTCCCTTGATTAATTAATCGAAACCATGTTTTGATTAGTTGATTCTCCCTTTTCCCTCTCTTTAGGATTCCTTTAGAGCTTTTTTCTCTCTTTCCCCCTATGGAGTTGAAGATTCATACAACGGCCAATGCGCGACACTGGTGCACTGTACAATTTGGAGCTGTTTTGGTGTCTGTTTCAGTTTCTGCACTACACCCTGTGTGTTAGAGAAAGAATGAGAAGGGAGAATTCCTACTCTCATTCTGACTACTTCAGGTAGGGGACGAATGACCCTGTGCTTGGCTTAGTCACCTTTAATTCCAGGCAGTAGTGTATCTCCTTCCCCAGTCGAGTCGATCCTTGACCCCTCTTATCTCTTTCAATTTTTCCTTTTGATCAATCACCATACTTCTTGGTAAAGATCATTGGTCTTGTGCTAGCAAACTCTCTTTACTTCAGTACTCTTTTCTTCTTGTAGTCAATCATTTGCTTTTGATCCCCCTGAAGAATCTTAATCTCTTTTCTGCGGTTAATCACAGTCTTTGTGTTAAAATCATAAATCCCCAGCAATTGGCAACCTCCTTCTGGTTCGAATACTTGCACTTTTGGGTTAATCACCTTCTCTTGGTTAATCACCCATCTCTTCAGTTAACCAAAGTCCGTCTGTTAAAATACTGAACCTCTTGAGTTAATCACCTTCTGTTGGTTAATCACTCACTCTTTTCTTCAGTTAACCACAATCCGTCTGTTAAAATACTGAACCTTTTGAGTTGACCACCTCCTCTTAGTTAATCACTCGCTTCTTTCTTCGGTTAATCACAGTCTGTCTGTTAAAACCGTAAATCTACAACGGTTAGCAACCCTTTTGGTTCAATACGTTTCTGTTGGTCAATTACTGTTTGTTCAGTTAAAACCAACACCCCTTTGGGTCACAACCTTCTCTTGGTTCCATACCCTTTTATGTTGGTTAATCACAGTTTGCTATTAAAACCAATGCTTCTCTATCCCCACAGAGTTGCAATCTTTTCTTTCTTCGGCTAATCACTGTTTATCAGTTAATGCACCGAAATCTCCCAGAGTCAAACACCTTCTCTTGGTTATATACTCTCCCCTTTTGGTTCATCACAGTCCGTCTGTTGGCACCAACTCTGTCCCCTATCATATTTGTCTACTTTTTTTCTCTTCGGTTAACCACTGCCAGCCAGTTAATATACCGAACTCTTTCCCTGTTAATTCCCAGTAAGGTCGCTACCTTCTGGCCCCCAGCGTCTATTGCTTTGTTTTTTTCTCCCCAGTGGAGTCTTTGTTACTCTTTTGCTATTTTATCTTCTTGGTTTCGGCACCATTCTTTTACTGTATCTCCAGTTCAGTCGTTCCCTTTTGCGCTCTTCGTTTGGTTTTGAAACCATTTCTTTGTAGATCCCCTGCAGAGTTCCTTTCTTTCTTTTGGGCTTGGTTTTGACACCGATTTCCTTTCTTTTTCTTTTCTTTTTTTCCTTTTCCGTCTTAGTTCCACAAACTACGGAAGCTCTGATTCAGCATTCTTTCGAATGTATGATACGTAGGCGCGAGACGCAATGTCTTGGCGAGCACACTTCCACCTTCTTCCCTTCTTCCTTTTTCTTTCACCCTTCCATTCCTTTCTTTTCTCCTTTCTGTCCCCTGGTTCCCTGAACTACGACGCTCTGATTTCCTCATTGCACTATGAGGGTACGTAGGCACGAAGGCCACAATCCTCCGCGAGCACTTTCCTTCCTTTCTTTTTCTTTCCCCTTTTCTCTCTTTCCCTTTCTTTTAGCTAGAAGCCTTTAGATAGATAACCCATTCAAGCCTAGAAGCAAGTGAAATGGTTTCCGTCGAGTACGACGGATGCGTTAGGTGCTAGTACCTTCCTTTCGCATAACTAACCCCCGTTCCCGTTTCTCTTCCCCTTGGGTTTTATCGATATTTTCCCTGTCCTTTGGGACTAAATAAAGTTCGGTGGCGACTTTGTTGTTATCTTTGAGTGTGGGATTCACTCGGGAGTAAACCAGCCATCTTTACCCAAGACTACCATTCAACAGGTATACCTTGTCTCCTTATTCCTTCACATTTGTTTCTGTCATTGGTCTGACTTTTGTTTGCATAGGCTTCTGAGAAAACCACATCTCCTGAGGGAGCTGCGTCAGACGAAAGTACCTAATCTCAGGTCTTCCCTACTACCACTCCGGCATCTCCTACAACCACTCCTTTGGTGAGGAAGAAAAGAGATTTGACCAAGAAAACGCCTTCAAAGGCAGATACTTCGACTGCGGACCCTGTTGTCCCAAAGAACCTTGAAGAAGTCTTCGAGCCCATTCAAGATGAAGCTCCTCCTAAAACACCTCCTCCACAATCTGCAAAGGTATTCATTTTCTCTGCCCCATTATTTCTAATGATATTTTGGACAACCTTCTCACTGAAACTTATTTTGCAGGAAACCGTGGTCGCCTCGACCACTGTAGAAAAAGATGATACTAAACTAGCTGCCAATATCAATCCTCCTGAGACCACAACCACGCCAAGTCCTCAGACAGTCGACGAATTCCAGATGACCTAGACAGAGGAAAACTTAGTGGAAAAAACTCCCCCTCCTCAACATGTCAACCCTGAAACTGAGAATGATGGTGTAACCCTCGGTGGCCATCTAAATCCTTAAATTGTTGCCACCGCAGCTGACGTCGAGGTGAACCCTAAAGTCCCTGAAAGCGGTTCCAACACACCTCCACATATTGTCGACAAAGGCCTTACCCTAGAGGAGATTCGGGCGAACAAACAAACAAACCCATCGGCGACCCTGAAGTCCTTGGACAAGCTTCGTAAAGAGTCTAAGGACGCTCATCCCACCAGTTCGATGGTGATTCCAACTCCAGACGCGGATACCTCCTTCTCCCTCAAGCTTCAACAACTGAGGACGTACCTGTTCAAAGAAAAATTTCTGGACGTCGTCGTAGAAGAGGCTGCTGTAGCTTGTGACGTGTTCAAGTCCAAGGACACGTACTTAATTGAGTTCGATTTCTTTTTTACGCAATTGGCCAAGGACCTTTCTATGTGTCATCAGGCCGACGCTCAAATCCGGATGAAACATAATGACATGAAACGTGAGTGGTATCTCAGCTCACTTTATGAGAAGAAACTTGGAGATTTTGAGGCTAAGAAGCAAGAGTGTTCCAACAAGCATTGTGCTTTCGACCAGCAGATATCTGACTACCAGACTCAGATAGCAGAACTGACAAAAATGATTGCTGAAGTCGAATAACAAAAAGCCTCTTTGGACTCAGCTGAACCCTTGCTTACTCAGGAGACCATCGACCAAGAGACAGCCCAGGGAATTGCTCATGTCTAAGCGGCCATTAAGATCAAGGATGCCATTAACCGCATGCTGAAAAAGAAGGTGCTTCTCGAGAGCAAGGTTATTCGTGAAAAAACTCATTTTGAAGACTTTAAATCCAAATTCACTGAGTTTCCTTAATTTGCATGTCGAACTACTGTAATTTTCTTCTACAATATTTTGTAAGCCATTTTGGCCTTTTATTAATGAGAAAGTTATGTTTTAATGTGAATCTCTTGTAGCATAGGTTTATATTTCTTCAAATACTTCCCATTTACCCTTAAGATTCGTTGGTCCATTCCTACCTCCTGGACCTCATATGCATTGTGCTGAAAATTTGGTTCACCTTGAATGGTCCCTCCCAATTTGGTGACCATTTTCCTAGCGTTCGATTCCGTCGATCCATGGGTAAACCGCTTTCCATACATAGTCGTTAACAGCGAAGGTATTCTTTCTGACCTTCTTATTATATGCCTTGGCAACTCGTGATTTTGGCGTAATAACACATTCAATGCTACCATTCTTTCTTCGTCTAAATCTACGAGTTCGTCTAGCATCATGTCCCAATATTGCTCCGACGGAATCTCATGTTGTCGTTGCACTCTGACTGATTGTAAGCATATTTCTGCTGGTAACACAGCATCATGCCCGAAGGCCAAATGAAACGGAGTCGAATTCATTTACTATTTGGGGGATGTTTGACAAGCCCATAAGATCTGGTTCAGCGTTTTGTGCCAATTCTTTGGTTTTTTGGCCACGTGTTTCTTGATAAGTCGAATTACCACTTTATTAGCTGCTACGAACTGACCATTTTCCTGAGCATAATATGGTGTCGAAGTAACCAACTTGAAGCCTGTTTCTGCTGCGAACTCTTGCATTTTCTGTCCAACAAAAACAGAGCCTTAATCCATCGTGATGATCTCAGGTATCCCAAATCTGTACAAAATATGATTCTGGATGAATTATATCACAGTCTCTTAATCCACATTTACTAGGGGCACAACCTCTATCCATTTTGTGAATAATCTATTCCACAGGGATGAATCTTTGTTGTTTCGACGAAGCTGGCCGAATCTCCTCTATCACGTCCAAAGCCCAACCTCTAAAGGGCCATGGTTTGATGATGGTGTGCAACTCATTGGCTGGTACATGCTGAATGTTTGCATGCTTCTGACAATCTTGGCATCCCTTCGTGAATTCCATGCAATCCTTGAGCATGCTTGGCCAATAAACACCCTGTCAAAACAAGAGCCATTTCATTTTATGGCCAACTTGATGAGCTCTACACATCCCACTATGAACTTCAGAAATTGCCAAGTAGGCTTCTATATCCCCTAAGCATTTGAGCAAAATTCCCTGTGGAGTCTTCTTTAGCAACTCGTTTCCCATGAGGACATAACTCAACGCTCTATATGTAGTCTTCCTATCAGCGCGTCCCACCGGATTCTCCAGATATTCAATTATTGGTCTTCTCTAATCTATTGGTGACAGATTGCCGATAGCCAAAAGTTCATAACTTTCCAACCCCTCGACCAAACTCTCTGACGAGGCGTTGGCCCTCGATGCCTTGGACATTGACCATTCTGATGGTGAATGTATGTTTGAAACCATATTTTCCCTAGTTTCAATGAAGTCCTTCAGCTTTCCCTCTGACACCTGGTAGCCGGAGGCGAGTTGTGCTAGTTCATTAGCCTCGTGGTTCTCTATCCTGGTCATGTGTGTAATGCTAACGACTTCAAAATGTTCCAAGAGACGTTTCGCTAATGAGAAGTAAATCAGAAGGTGCTCTTTGACACACTTGTATTCTTTGGTGATCTGTTTAATCACCAGTTCTGAGTCTCCTCTTATTTTGACTTCCCTGGCACCTAAATCCTTGAGTATTTTGAGGCCAGTGATTAAGGCTTCATACTCTGCCTTGTTATTGGAACATTTCCTGTCGACTTTGCACTTGAACTTAGTTGGAATGCCCTATGGGGACACTATCAGAATTCCAATGCCTGCCCTGTTTCTATGGCTCGACCCATCAACGTACAACTTCCATGAGGCAATGTCGATACTACATATCGATGGTTCGACTACTGCATGGTCGACAATAAAGTCCACCACTGTCTGCCTTTTCATAGCCCTTAGAAGAACATATGTTAGGGAAAACTCAGTCAACGCTAGTGCCCATTTCCCAATTCGACTATGCAAAATAGGTTTGGACAACATATGCTTAATAACATCAAAATGCGATGAAACATAAACTTCAATTGGTTTAATATATTGCTTTAATTTCATACATGATAAGTACAAGCATAAACACAACTTTTCAATCATAGTGTATCTAGTTTCAGCATCTATTAACATTCTACTAAGGTAATAAATGGGTCTTTCGACGCCAGTACTATCCTCTTGGGCTAACATGCTTCCTATGGTCGTATCCGACGCTGCAAGGTACAACTTCATGTTTTTATTTATACTAGGCGGCAGTAGAATCGGAGGCCTTGTAAGATATTCCTTGATTGCGTCGAAAACCTCATGCTGCTCCTGTCCCCATCAGAACTTATTTTCCTTCTTGGCTTTAAGTAATGGCGAAAACACCATCGTCTTGCCACTTAGATTCGATATGAACCTCCTCAAGAATTTTATCTTCCCCAACAAAGACTGGAGCTGCTTCTTTGTTAAAGGAGGCTTGAGATCTAAGATCGCCTTCATCTTGTTCTGGATGATCTCGATGCCTTTCTTGTGGACTACGAATCCTAGGAAGTCCCCTGCATGAACACCAAAGGCACATTTTAGTGGATTCATTTTTAAACTATATTTTCTCATTCTCTCGAATGAACGTCGAAGGTGGTCTAGGTAACCATCCTCTGATGAAGATTTTATCACAATGTCATCAATGCACAGCTGCATGAAATTTTCAATAAAGTCGTAGAATATAGCATTCATAGCCCTTTGATAGGTTGCCCCAGTATTTTTTAAACCAAAAGGCATTACAACCCATTCATACGTTCCCAAAGCCCCATGGCATCGAAACACGGTTTTGGGGACATCCTCTTCGGCTATGAGAATTTGGTTATAGCCGGAGTAGTCGTCGAGTCGACAAGCATCTCTACCACAGGAATCGAATATTCATCGTTAGGGGTAGCGCTGTTTAGATCCCCAAAGTCTATACATACTCGAAAGGTTCCATTTTTCTTGATAACGGGCACTATGTTTGCTATCCATTCGATGTACCTTGCAGTTCTGATGAACCGGCTTTTGAGCATTCGCTCGATCTCCTGCTTGATCTTCGACGTCACCTCTGGAGCGAAACGTTGGGGCTGCTATTTTACTGGCTTTTTACCTGGCTGAATTGGAAGTCGATGCTCCACCACACTTCGACTCAAACCAGGCATTTCGCCATAATCTCAGGCGAAGAAATCCTTGTATTCCTATAATACCTCAATTAACTTGGCCTTCATCTTTGACCCAACTTTGGTGCTCACATAGGTAGGTATTTTGGTAACCCCGTCTCCTAAGTCAAACTCTTCGAGTGGGTCTTGCGCCTGCATTCTTTGCAGCTTACTATTTAGGTCTTTCTCGAACCCCAAAGGCTCATTGTCATAAATACAATCAAGCCTTCGGCCTTCTGAAGCTGATGTCTGGCCTTGTGGACCATTTGTTTGTGCATCGCAGTCGGCTCTCCTGGCTATATTCTCTTGTTCTTCCACTTATAATGCCGATATTTTCTTGTTTTCAGCCAGATAGGCCAAAATTTGAGTCATTCTTTCTGACTCAACAGTCATTCTCACCGACCATTGGTCACCCGTAGGTGGAATTTCTGTAGGCTCCATGGTTTCGTCGGCAGTATCCCAGAGGAACCCATAGTCGGGATCTAAATTCAGGACGCGACCCGTGTCGACGGAGGTATAAGAACCCGAGCCATCATCACAAGGAGCCACATTTGCTAGGTGTTGATCAAAAGACTTCTTACTTCCCTTAGCTTTGCCGACCTTATAATAACTCTGATCAGCCTCAATATTCTCAACGATGCCATCTTTCCTCCATATGGTCAATCTTTGGTGCATTGTCAACGTCACTGCCCCTATTCCATGGATCTACTCCCGGCTCAACAACAAGTTAAAGTTCGCCTTTGAGTTGATAACCATAAATAGTGTTGATCTGTTGGTCGTACCTACTGCTAAATCCACTTGGACAACTCCAATGATGTTACTGGTCTTTCGTTCGTAATTGGACAGGACCATGTTGTGCTGTCGGAGATCAGCCTCCGTCTTTCCAATCTTTTTGAATAAGTTGTGAGGCATTAGATTTACAGTTGCCCCATCATCCACAAGCACCTTGTTGACTGCCACTCCGTCAACCTTCACCTTTATGAATAACGGCTTCAGATGGTACATCATCCCAGGGTTGGGTCTTTCAAACATGGTTGTTTGTTCCTCAACCACACCATTATTCATTACATAATAGCATAGCGGTTTATCCTTCGCATTTTTGTCAGGAACGAAATGCTCTTCTGCTTCAGAGATCTCTGACACCACATCGTATTCAGCCGGTAGTATCGACATAATACCACGGTTCAAAACAAAATCTTCACCATAGGTGTCGTCGTTGGTGTCATCGTACATGTCTTCGTCAAAATCCTCATCTGGTGAAGGGGTATATTAATCGTCCAACTGGGGAGAATATTTTGGCTCTTCTTCATCCGACTGAGGGGTGTATTCTGGCTCTTTCTTGCTTTCAACCAGCGAAGTACATTTTGAGCTTTATGTCGAAACTACCCCCTTTTCTCCTGACGCGTCCACGGTTACTGCCATGGTCTGATTTGTCACTACTCTGTCTTTTACTACCCATCTTCCTCTTGGGTGTTGCCGCTTTTGTCCAGAAGTTCAGATAGGCTTCAACTGTGAAGTAACAACCTTTTTCTCAGCTTTCTTGTTGCGCTGATAGCGTCTCCACTGAGTCCTGGTCATGGGGTTTTTCCCTTTATAGCTGGGGGACACCACATAGCCCCTGGGTTCGGCTCTTTTGTCATAGACTTTCGCTTCTTTTTCCAAGTATAAAACCTTCCATTTTGGCCTTTTACTTCCTTTCTGGATGACTGGTGCCATCCATCTCTCCTAAGGGGTGTCTGAAGGAGGCACAAAAGTTTTAGGTCATGCCTCTTGGGCCAGCTTCTTGTATTCCTCATTTCGACGAGGAGCACCGCTCCGGTCGAACACAAACCTTAGGACAGGTGGCTTATCTTCTCGCAACATTTCCTTCTTACTCGCCTCATATCTCTCAGCAGCTTTCTCATCAAACACCGCATTGAACCTAGGGCATAATGCTGCCTTCGACCCGCTTATCCTGCACTTTTCTTGGAAATCTTCCAAGCTTTCACCAGCTTGGGGGTAAACTGCTTCGAGTTTTTCCTCAGCTCTTTGCTTTCCACAACTTCAGTCGTTGGTTGTCTGTTGAAACCCTCAGTAGCCTCAACCATCATGCACTCATACAACTCCGAATACAAAGCCTCTTCAACCTTCAGCGGGTCGGTGTCAACCTGCATCTTTGGCCTCTCGCCAAATTGAAGTCGGCCCTCCTTCAACGCCTTTTGCACCAAATCCCTGACAAGAACACATTGAGTTGTTTTATGACCAAGGAAATTATGAAATTTACAAAATCCCTTTTTTTTCTTTTGTTCTAAAGGGGGGTCTTTCAAACCAGGAGAAACAATTATCTGACCATCTTTAACTAACAAGTTAAATATTTCGTCACATTTAGAAACATCAAAAGTATAAGTTTTAGCAACATATTTATCTGTTTTTCCAATTTCGACGATATTTTTCCCGTTTGATGGTTTTAGTAGTTTGCATGTGTATGGGGGTCCTGGCTTGAGTTCAGCCACATTGACCTCACTCTCGTCGACGAATTCTTCATCGTCGGAGAAATATTCGTCAGCCGCCACATACGACACTTTTTCTTTCTTACGATATCTGTTAGTCTGAGTTTTCTCAGCTTTCAACCGTTCGACCTGTCAGACTTGGTCAGCCAGCTACGTCATATCCCTGAGATATTGCGTGTCCAGCTTCTTCCTGATGGAGTAATCTAACCCACTGGCTGCCATTTCGACTAGCTCATGTTCAGAGACTTAAGTAAAGCACTGTGCTTTCAAAAGTATAAACCTGTTCAGATATTGGTCTACTGATTTCGTGGCCTTCCGTTTGACACTGGCCAATTCTTTCAAACTAATTTTCGACTTCCCATGTAAAAATTCTCATGAAACAATCTTTCAAATTGTGCCCATGTGTGGACGGAATGAGGGGGCAACGTTGTAAACTATGTAAACGCATTCTTCATGAGGGAACTTGGGAAATATTTCATTTTCAAGTCCTCATTATTTGTTATGTCGCCGGCTTCGGTTTGATACCTAGTGACGTGCTCGATGGTGAATTCCTCAGTCTCTCCGACGAACTTGGTGAACTTTGGCACCTTCCAACCCCTGGGTAGTTCTGTCTGTAAGACAAAATCTGGTAATGGGGACGTGTACGTTGGCCGTCGAAGGCCTGGATTTGCCCCATTACGGACCATAATGTGTTCGACCATGGATTCCAAATTTGGTTCACCCGCCAAAGCATCATGTCGAACTTGTCTGACCACATAGTCCGGATCTTGGTTCCTATGGACTAGCACAAGAGGCCTTTGGCCCATTCTAGGGATGTGTTCAAACTCCTGGGGTTGTTAAATTATTTCGTCGAAGACCTCATCTTGACAGACGGGCGTCTCTGGTCGAGGTGGAGGGGTTTGTCGACCCTTTGCCATAGGCGCGCCTAGGAAGTCACCTATTTGTGTCATTTGAGTTGCCAATTTCTAGTAAATCTGGGTGGAATCTTGTATTAATGGCCTCAATACAGTGCCCATTTGCTGGGTCAACATATGAACTATCTCGTGATTACTCTCACCCATCTGCTGCCTCATGATCGCGATGGAACTTGAAGTAAACGTCGGTATCGATTGGGAAAACATATTGAAACCCGAGGGTCGAGTAACCTGGTTCGCCAAAGGCCCTAATCCCTGGTATGGTGAGAACACTGGGGATGAGCTTTCCAAAAAACAAAGGGCCACTAGAATGTAAACTCGACATGAACTCTATCGGCATCCCATTGGATCGAGGGATGGGCATTGTGATACTAGGCACATACTGCCCTATAGTCCCTGCCATTGTTGGCCTCAGGTCGTGTCGACGTGAAGTCGTGGTTGGCCCACTAGGGGTAGTTGAAACCGCTGACGCGGTCCCAGAGCCAACGTCAGTTATTTGCGTTATAATTGTACTTTCCGTCGAAGACGATTCTTCGTTCGGACGTGGTGTTACCATCTTACCACTACATAATTGCATACACTTAACTTAAACGGGTCCCATCGAGCGTGCTAATTTGTTCGCCCGCGCGAACAACCTTTGGCCTCCTATCGCAGGTTTACTCGTGGGATCGGCCACAGAAATCCTATAACAATGAGCTGAAGTGTATGTTCGTTTGATGTGACAGTTCTGCTCTTAGAAGAGTTGTAACAAACTTGAATGAATAAGGAAGGGTTTCGGATTGATAAATAAAACAAAGTAAAAAGAATAAAGGAAAACCAAGTGAAAGACAATAACTTAAACTTTGATTATAAATTGCATTAAAAAGATATGGACGCTATCATACATTTAGCGGGAGTGACTCGTTTCTCTTAATGCTCAGTACTTAGAGTGTTCCCCTTTGCAATGTTACAAATGCAACCCCTAAAATGGAAATAACTATTGCCTTATATAGGCTGACAAAATAATTTTTCATCTACCCAGATGGATTTTGGTTCTGACACGTGTCACCCCACTATCTTTTCAACTAGGGGTGTGCAAAAAAACCGGTTATTCATAACCAAATAGGTATTCAAATTGTTCCACTTTTAAAAATCCAAACCAAATGTTAAAATAGAAATGTGGGTGTCCATTTTATTATCTAAATATAAACCGGTTATTATGTGGTTTAGTTATTGGGTATCCAAATTTCATTATGTGTTAAATTTATATGTTTATTTGTATAGCCAATTTTTATGATTTTTCTCTCGCGTTAGTGAATCTTTGCTTACTTTTTTAGATGCACATCAAACTATTTTTTTTGCTTAACAATTGTATGTTGTAGCTTATCTGACACAAATAAACCTTAATTTTTTTCTCAATACAAACATTTTAAAACAATATAATATTAATCAAAATATAAATGCATTAGTTGATAAAAGATGTTTGATTTGATGTAAATGTTAAATGTAATTCATCTTAGCTTGTGAGTTTGTATTTGAGTTTAATTTTAGTTACATTTAGTTTGCATTTAGATTTGATTTGTATATAAATTAATTGTTAGTTATGATTTACTTCCAAATTATAAATCACTTTGTCATAAAAATTTAATGTAGAAATTGATTTTAAAACTATTTTTTTATAAAATTGGTTTTTTTTAAAGAAAGTAAAATATTAGTTTTGAGAGAAACCAGTTTAAAACCGTTTTTTTTTAAATTGGTTATTGCGAAAAACCGGTTTAGAACTGAACCGATCCATTTGTAAACCAGTTTTAAAAAATAAACCAGTTTTATAGAAACAGTTTCAAGATCCAAACCAAACCATATATATGGTTCAATTTGGTTTGGTTTATGATCCATGCACACCCCTATTTTCAACTTCCCATGTTCTTGGAGCTTTCAAATTTTCACGTTCATAAGTGTTTATCCTTGTGTCGGTTTTGTCCATCACTTAACATCCTCTGATAACATTGCCTTCAAGTTTCCTTCCGACGCGACCCTCAGCTATGTCGGACCAACGCCCCAACTCCCTCTAGGCGTCGACTTTTGGGTATTCCATAATTTCTTCATTCTCTTCACATAGTCGAAATCTCTTTGGCAACGGTCTCCTCATTCATTGATCTCGCCACTTTCGATTTCGATTCGTATTTTTTTGATCAAAAATTGGAAAAGAACAAATGTGGATTTGAATAGTGTCACTTGAGGCGAATCTGTTGAAGTTTTCTTTGAACTCCGTTGTCGTCGGCAATGAAATCTGGCGCGGTGGAGATTTGTTCTCGATGCCGTTGAAGTTTGTGTGGAGGACGAGCACATAACATTAGGGAAAGACGAAACACGATGGTGAAGTTTGTTTTTTCGACGAGATCCATTGAGAGAGAGAGGATCAGCGGCAACACAAATTTTGACGAGTGTGTGTGTGTGTGTGTGTGTGTGTGTGTGTGAGAGAGAGAGAGAGAGAGAGAGAGAGACCGGCCGCGTCCGCGTCCGCGTAAAATTAAGAATATATTTATGAGTTTTTATTTTATTTTTAAGGTCTCACCATAAAACCTTGGGTTTGGCCGTGTGAACTGGATCTTATATCCTCACCACCTTGTTTTTCTAGCTAAACCTCTCTCTTATTTTATTAAATATTTTTTTCCTTTAAATGTTTTCTAATTCATTTGTTTGCTAATTTCTTCTTGAATCTTTTTTAATTCCTTCTTAATTCTGATATTGAATTCTTTTTTTTGTTAATCTTTGTTTTTTAATATTTTGTTTAAAATTACTTTTAAAATCACGTAGATTCATATAGTCTTTGATTAGATTTTCTTGTTGATTGTTGATTGCTTGTTGGTTCTTGAATCTTAGGTAATGTGATCATAAGTTTCATCAACATCATTTGAACTTGAAATTCGTTGATTTGGCATCTTAAGTTAATAAAACACTCAATATTGTTAAACGGTTGCTCAAGCTTGTCGCCTCGAGAGCGAGTGTTTGGCATACAATCGACGAAATAAGAAAAAGGAAAATTTGGTGCCTTAGTCTATACTATGCAACAATGGAATCACAATATTGAATAAATCAACTCCCCGGCAACGGCGCCAAAAACTTGACCGCGACGGCACTGACGTGTCCGTCGGATAATAACTGCAAGTATACAGTAGTTCGTTTAATTTTAAAAAGGTTGTCGAACCCACAGGGAATTATTAATCAAACTAATGTTATCTATCGTTGCAGTGCAAAACTAAGGCTAATGGTCAACAGATTACGAACAGGAAGAAAAATACTAATTTTTAAAGGTTTGAAAATAATAATGAAACGTGTCCGGAATATGGATTTCGCGTGCCTAAGGGACTTGTAGAAATCGGATGCTAATTACAACTGAACTCAGTTCTGTAGAAAATACCAACTTAAAGACTCCGTCTCACACTCTCGCGCTATTGACAAGAACCTCACTTTCTAACCACAGAATTTTGCTATCGCTCGCCCGTTTCAATTAAATAGTGTGTTTTGAAAGTTAATGAGATTCTAAACAATGCCTAAAGCACTCTCGCTGTTTTTAAGATTGATGCCTAGTTTCCATTATCCAGTTCATTCCTCACACTCTCGCGCTATCGGCCTGAACTTTAGTTTATTCCTCACTCTCGTGTCGAAGTAATAAAACATGCAATCTGGAAATTAAAACCAAAATTATCATACAATCATAAATTCGCACCTAAAGTTTTCTACCGAGTCCCGTCGATAACGACGGTCCTTATATGTCGGTCTCAATTAAATTTAGCCAGACATTATTTTAACTACAACTAACATGTTCATACTTGACAAATTTAGAGATATCATGTTAAACAAAAATTAAAAGCAATAACAAGTAAAGAACAAGAAATAGTAAAAACCTGAAATTAAAATAAACGCGACTAAAAATGCAAATGCCGGTAGGCTTGAAATTGCGATCCAAGAGTACAGTACAAGGAAAATAAAATTAAAAAAATAGTTGCGACAATCCCTCGATGTGAGTTATTGCTGCTTTTGCTGGCAAATTTTGTGCCTAAGAACTAATCGGAATTTCTACAGCGCTTTCGCACGTCTTGGATGCTCCAGAATGTGTCCCAAGGGTCCTATAAATAGAGAAACTGACCCTACAACTACCCATGGGTCTTTCATGAAAGTGGAGGGAAAAGAGGTTAACAAAAACTACTTGAAATTGTTGCTGTTGAAAAACTGCTACTACGAACTAATGGCGAACGCCATTGGCTTCTTCACTTTAATGACGTGGCAGGCAGGGGTGATGGCGAACGCCATCTATATATGGTAAACACCATATCAGTGACAGAGACAGAATTTCTTCTTTTGCTGCACTTTTGATATTCTTTCACTCTTTTTCTGGTTTGCTTCCGAATCCACAACGGATGAACCTGATATCTGCAAAACACAATAAAACTTGATAAAATACGGACAAATAATACGCACAATGAACTTAAAAAACATCAAACGATTTCTTGTTGTCATACCCCAAATTTTGACCACTAAGATTTCCCATCATTGTGCAAATCATCATCACAATATGGAGGAACCATCATACTTCATCAGTCTCCCCAAAGATGGGTGAGCATTCACTACAATCAAAATTAGGGTTTCAAGCCCTCTCTGAGTGCTTAGACAAAGGGTCAATCAAGGAATGACATGATCTTCAACTTGTCTAACCTCTCAAACATCCACAATGGATCAAAAGGACTCCCACTCCAAGGATCAAGCACAAGGCTGCTCCCTTCTAGGTGGATTAAGTCTCAAGATCGACAGTGTCACCAAATTAGGGTTTTGGTCGACCAGGGCCTCCAGATGGAAATTTTTCATCTGGGCATAAGCCAATGATCCAAAACCTAACCTAATATACTCCATGGAACCTCATGGACCCAATCATCAAGTCAATTTTGCCGCAGGGGATGCATTCATCAAAAATCGAGAATTAGGGTTTCTTGACCTAATTCACCCCTAAGTTGACTTTTGGGATAAGTCATGAACCAAGACCTCAAGAGAGGGTTTGAGGGTCTCTAATTAACTATATTGATCCATTTGGAACAATGGATTAATCCAAGAAGCTTGAGCAACAAGTCTCAATTTCATCTGCACCATAGTTAGGGTTTTAAGGAAAAAGTCAACTATAACTTTGACTTTTGACCAGGACATGCTCCCAAGCCCTATGACATGCATCAATATACCCTATGACACCCATGGAACATGTTCATCAAGTTTGATTTAGGTCAAGGACATGATTTCATGAAGAATTGCATAGTTTGGAATTCATCTGATAAAAAGTCAACTGTGTACAAAAGTCAACTTTGACTTTTTGAGATTTTTCACCAAAATGGATTTTTAACCCTAAAATGATGTTAATGTATGGTTTGAATCATCATTCATCAAGAAAAATCAAGAAAAGTTGGGTAACTTGTAAAAGGGGTAACCATAAAAAACTTAGAAAATTTTCTAAGTTAAAAATAAAGTGGCTAGGGTACTAACTTTGGAGGGTCATAACTCCTAAACCACAAAGCCATTTTCTCCCATCCAAGGCTTGATTTGTAGATCTCATTGCCCTCTACAAAAGCTTCATACTGGCCTATGTCTAAATTCCTCATGGATTTTGAGTTATGGAGTGATCAAAATCAAGAAAAGTCACTTTGTTCCAACACTTAGTGAAATTTTCACTAAGTCAGATTTTACCCTACTTTTTGCCAAATGTAGGGGGATTTTTCACTTGGATTCAAAAGAGATCAAAACCAAATATGTTCAAACAGTTGTTGTATCATGTAAGGGCTTTCCAAAATGGCCAAGAACATTACCAAATTCAATTTGAGTCATGAGATATGACATTGGAAAGTTGCCTTGTTGAAATCTGCCAAGGCAAGGCAGAATTTGTATTTTTGCTCGATTTGCCAAAATCAGCCAAATCCAAATGCTCCTATCCACTTGGACACCTCTGAGGATTGAATCTAAAGGGGACAATCACTGAGCCAAGCCTCCAAAGTCTTTGGAACAAGAAATAGCATGTTGAACCTAGAATGGCCAAAATAGGGACAAGACTCCAATTTTGGATTGGAGCATTCAATGGAAGCATCAAGGTGGCATGGACTGAGCCATTTGCAACTTAATTCAGTCAAGACTTATCCAAGACCAAGGGAACCACAACCCTGTGCCCTAACCTCTAGTCAATGGCTAGAGGAGACTTGGATTTCCATTGGCCAACATTGAACAAACACCTGCTGCAGTTGCCATTCACTGTGGATCCCAAAACAAACTTGCTCTACTATAAATAGAGCTCAATTGTGATCAGTTTGAGTACACCAAAGCCATCAAACAGATGCTTTCCTCAAAATCTCTTCTTTCACTCCAATTTTGCCTTCTAAGGCAAGTCACTATCGGGTTTTGAGTTTGAGAGCTTTTCCCATCAAACCAATCACTCACACACCTCACATACATCATATAGAAGTGATCCAAACACTCATATAACATCTGGAACACAGATTTCACAAAATCACCAGTCAATTGCTCAAGGGTTTAACCAAGTTGCAGTTGAGATGCCATGAAGTGATCCAGCCAGTTTCAATCAAGTCCAAGCATTCAAACACACTCCATAGGGTGTAGGGAAGCTGTTCAGATCATAACAATTCATCTGTAATACCTCCTACTCAAAAATCAATTTGCTCTTGCTGTCACGACCTAGAGGTAAGCCTAAACTTGGTCATCTCTCAATCTATGTATATTTCCTCGCACAATACTTTTGCCAAATGTTCATAATCATGCATGGAATGTTTCCCCTCAAGTAATTGCTTTGTTTGAATCGTGTATCAAAAATCCTAGCCTTCATGCAGAAATTAGGGTTCTTGAGGAATTTTCATGATTTCTTGTTATATGTTTAATTTAAATGAAATTAAATACCATAGACATGATCGTGAGGTTGAAACGAGTTGATTGGTATGTGGATTATATGATATGATTAAGTATTCAGTGAGATTGGAGAGAAAATGCAAATCTGGGCCAAGCTGAAACACGCGCGTGTTCTTCAGCTGTTCTTGGCGCCATTTTTCATAAATTCAAATATTTGAATTTTGTGATTTTATTTAATTGATTCAAAAATTAATTTCTCTCTGAGTTTTAATGATTTTGAGTTGATTCTTTTTTTAATAATTCACAAAAATGTTAAAATATTTTGTTTTCCCAAAAAATCCCAAAAATATTATTTATTGTATATAATTGATATTTTTGCAAAGAATTAATGTTTTAATTGTTTTTGACATTTGAAATATTTTTTTCACCTTGATTTTACAACTTTTAATGCTTTTTAATTATTTTGTAGGTCAATACTTAATTTTTGAAGCATTAATCCAAGATCACAATTTGTTTTCCATATGTTAAACAATTTTAATCATTTTAATTGAATTTTTATTCAATTAAATACATTTTTGAAATAAATTAGGGTTTTTGGATTAATTCAACCCTAATAAATCATTTTCAAAACTTTTGGGCCTCTAATAGAGTGTAAGACCCAATCCTTTTTTGACCAAACCATTTTTGGGCCTCAGTGTATTGTATAAGTCCCGATACCGTAAAAAACAAACAGCGCGATCGTCGCCTTTTGAAAAATAACCTTTTAGGCCTCTCCTTGAGCTATAAGACCCATTCAAAACTTTTGGGCCTCTAACAGAGTGTAAGACCCAACCCCTTTTTAACCAAAATCACTTTGGGCCTCAGATATTGTATAAGTCCCTCTACGTTGAAAGAAAACCTCGGCGCGATCGCCATTTCAAACGGAAAAATCATCTGGACCTACCCTCGTGTTATAAGCCCCACTCTTTTTCTTTAAACTTTTTGGGCCTCTTGAGAGAGTGTAAGACCCATCCCTTTGTACAGAAAACAATTTTTGGGCCACAGTCACTTGTATAAGTCCCTCTATACAAAATTCAAACAGTGCGCTCACTGATAAAACCCTGGGCCTCTCCTTGAGCTGTAAGTCCCAAATCTTTCTTTTTCAAAGCACTTTCTCCTTTGATTTTGAATATACTGTTGTTTTCAATCTTTCTTTGTTGAACAACTAACCAAACAGCATGGAAGCTCTACAACCGAGTAAGTGTTTATACGCTTTCATTTACCGCTTTCATATACATATAACTGTATTATGGGGTTGTTTCGCTGTAAGTCTTCTTTCATAAACTCATATCAACTGTGTAATAATAGTATAGATATTTAGAGTTTCCCCGGCAATTACGTCTAGCATTAAGCCCGTTGATCACTCTTAAATAGTCAAAACTAGATCCCCATAGGATTACCAGACACAATCTTCCCTCCTCTTGGGGTTAAACAATATGGAGACATGAAAGGCAGCATTCTCGGTGAACCCTTTCATAGACTGTCACTCATAGAAGTTGTCAAGAAACTCTACTCCCCAGAGATGATCTTTTCTCCGTGAATGGCATCTTTGAGTTTCTTCCAAATTCTCGAACTTTCCTAGCTTGATCTATTCTCGATGAATGGCATGTCTTGAATTTCTCGGGGTTTGGGGACCCACAGGCTTCTTAAAAGCACTTGTCAAGAAACTCTATTCCCCAGAGATGATCTTTTCTCCGTGAATGGCATCTTTGAGTTTCTTCCAAATTCTCGAACTTTCCTGACTTGATCTATTCCTTGTGAATATCTTGCCTTGAATTTCTCGGGGTTTGGGGACCCACAGGCTTCCTAAAAGCAACCCCGCCTCCTCTTGGGCTTAGTACAAGGACCGGTCGGCTTCTTAGAAGTACTCACAGCCTCCTCTTAGGCTTCGTATAATGATCTCTTCCTCCGGGAATGATAGCCTCCTCTTGGGCATCGTACAAGGACCCGTCGGCTTCTTAAAAGTTTCCAGCCTCCTCTCGGGCTTCATACAAATTGTCCCGACGACCTCCTAGAGGTATAGGAACAGAACTTAGTCATCTGCATAGAACAGTCCTTTCATAGAGTCTACTACTATTTCTCAAAGCACAGTACAAAAGATGACACTCTAGACTTGGGCAGTCTAATCTCCTTGAGTCTCAAAGACATTCTCAAGTGACCCCTTCAAGAATAGGAAGAAAATCCATAGACTCGGACAATCTCAATACCCTTCGGATTTCCCACTTCCTTAAAGAACAGGAATAACCCGGATCCTTGAATCAAATCCTTGAGTACAGCATTGCTCATATAAGAACTGATTTTCTCTTTCAAAATCAGTATACTGGACCTGTCACTTAACTGAACAGTCATCACAGCCTCCTCTTAGGCTTTGTATAATGATCCTTCTCTAGTAAAGTTAGCCTCCCTCTTGGGCTTTGTACAATGATTCTCCCCAGCGGGGTCAAACAACGTTTAGCCTCTTTCTCGGGCTTTGTACGAGACACATAAGAGACTCCCTCGTTGAGTCAATCACCCTTTCGCCTCTATCTCGGGCTTCATACGAGATACAAAAAACTCTCCTGTTGAGTCAAATAGCCTCCATCTCGGGCTTTATACGAGATACCAAAAGATTCCCTCGTTGAGTCAAAACCTTTTAGCCTCTCTCTCGGGCTTTGTACGAGACGCATAATAGCCTCCTCTTAGGCTTTGTATAAGAAAACCACTGGTTGACCCAATTAACCATTTAGCATCAAAGTTGTGCCTTGCTCACAGTACACAAACATCAACAACTCCTTCCCCTTCATCTAATCGCTGTAAGCGGCAAGCCTCTGGATCATCTACATCCATGCCACTGTCCTTCTTTTAGCATGAGAAATCCCTAAGGAAAGATGGCATTGCTCTAAACTGAGTTAAAGTCTTCTCCTTCAGATTAAAACCCCCTATAAAGGAAATTATGGCATTGTTAGGATCCGTGTATCCCGGTTAAAGTAATCCTCCTTTACAGTCAGTCACCCAACATTCGTGACAAACAAACCCTCTTTAGAGATGACAAATTCTCTCTAAAGTCAACACCTTTAGCTTCACATCTTGGGCTTCAAACAAGATACAAATAAACTTTTCAGCTTCACATCTTGGGCTTTGAACAAGATACAAACCACCTTTTGCTTTACGTCTTGGGCTTTGAACAAGACACCAAAACAACCATTTCCTCCCATAGAATAGGAGGAACTACGAACGCTCTGATTTCCCTGTTTCGGTAAACGGGAATACGTAGGCATAAGATTGAAAGAAAAATCTTAGTGAGCACACTAAACAAAAAAACCAAAATCCCATACTTTCATATATATACGTCCTAACATCTCAACCAATAGCCTAAAGCACCCCTCGTCAACAAAATAAACCTAGGAAAACCCCGAATCTTTGTAGCATCTGTAAACCTACAATTTTGACTGTTTAATCTCAGTATGCAAGCAGGGTTAGTTGGAGACATCTATTTCTCTTCCTTCATCAGCTTTAATAGGATAAAAAATGAATCGAACTGTAGTACTAGAGCGATCGTGCTTCGCAACCACATCCAAAAATCACTCGCTACACTCGTTATCAATTGTGTTCTAGATACTAACAAACCAACCTTGTTCTTCTCCTTCACATTTACTATAACATTTCCTCCATAAACTTAAAAATAATCTACCTTCAACATACTCTCATACAAACAATACTCCAACCACATTTAAAAAATAAACATGAATTCACCTTCAAAAATATGTAATAACAATACACAATAAACACACCTCATGTAAACTACCACATTCACTTCACAACACAAGCTCACGCATACCACTTCTTCATACTCCACTCCCTCCGTTTTTCTTCTTTCACATACTACAATCTCTTCCACTAACCTTGCTTTCATCCATTGACCCACCCTTCTACCATTCAAACACACAACATGCTTATATCCTCTGTGCTGTAAACAACACATGAATCCCACATCTGCCGTTGTTCACTCTTCACGCATTAATGGCCACCATCGAACACCAACATGACAACTTACCATGAGCACACAACTTAGGACATAACCACCTACCACGCCGTCATTTCATTTCTGACGACGAACCGCACACAAGAACAACGCATAACTCAACCTCATTGCCACCTTTCCAAACAAAACCTCCTTCAGCCGCGATTAACAACTTGCTACAAACCGAAACAAACCCTCTGCTATTACAGCCAACATCAAGCCTTAAACAACGCTCTTCAAAATCACTTAGAAACACCATTCACAAATCGGATATGAACACTAACAACAATGGCAATGGCGTGGGAACCGTCATCGATTCATGGTGGTTTTTCTCACTCTCTGCATTTTTTACTGATACTTAACCACTTGATTACTTGATTTGCTCTACTAAAAAAATAGAACAGGTAGAGAAATTGAGTGTGAGAGGAAGGGACTTCCTAAATACTCCCTGTTTCATTTTTGGGGACAACTTCGTTACCCATCACAAAAAGTTGTGTAGTCTACCTTCAACCAATCCACTATTGCCATATCATTTTATTATACTTAATTATTTATTTAATGATTTATATTTTGTAGATTTCCAATGCAATGTAGCTTAATTTACTCTATGGGTAACTCTACCCAACTTTTTGAAGTGGGTAGATAAGAATTCACCTTCATTTTTTTCTAAAGAAAATAACGTGAAGTGAGAGAGAGAGAGAGAGAGAGAGAGAGAGAGAGAGAGAGAGAGAGAGAGAAGGGCATTTGATTAGTTTGTTTTTTTTAAATCTCCACCACGTGTCAAATCTGTATGGGTCTACTTTTGAATATGAGAAAAAGCACCTTCTCTCTGTCCAAGCATGAGCAATGTCCCAATTTGCACTTCTTGATGTTCCTTTTTTTTATTTTTACTAGCGGCTTACCCGTGTTATCGCACGGGTACTGAAAATCACTTGTCAATTATGTAATTTTTTTAAAATTTTAAAATTTTTACAACGTAACCAATCTAATCGGTGGATAAGTGTAACAACAATAGTATGTATACATTACAAAATACAAAATTAGTTGTGGGTTTTGGGCCCTTTGGTCTCTTGATCCCTTATACTTCCACTTACTAACATGCACCCTATTTGATTATTTTCCTTTTATTTATTTTGATTATTTGCTTAATGATTTTGATTCAATTAATTAGACTTTAAATGAATAATTTCTTTTAAAAAGATTTGTTTAATTATATGATTAGTCGACTTCGATATTGTTTGGTCAAATAATTAGATGTTCTCTTCATGTCCATATTATCTTATATGTAAGTATCCTTTTCATTATTTCAAAATCAATTCAATCCTTTTCACCATTGATACAAAAACATTTCAAAATAACTTCAAACTATATCACAAATCATTTTCGAACTAATACAATTTGTGGAATATTGGAACAGCCCCTAGTACGAATAGCATGTCGTTGAAGTCCGCTCACATGTTATTGTTTAATTGGGTCTTGTGTTATGGATCCAATTGTTTAAGTTAGCTTGTATCCTAAGTTAGCGTGTAATGGGTAATTGTTAAAAAGCCCATTAGGTTAGTGTGTTAGTTTTATTATAAATAGCATGCTAGTCTCTCATATTTTGCATAAGGGAAAATAGGAAGATAAAACCCTAATTCAGAAAAGAGAGAGGTTATTTGTTATTCTTGTATACTTGTAATCTTGTTCTAAGAGAAAGGAAAAAATAGCAGTTTATAACAAATCCTTGTTGTTATCCTTGGTTACCCTAAACCCTAACCCTTGTGGGTTTCTTGATCATAAAGAAACCTATTATACTTTGTTCCCAAGGCATCAGATTCACAACAAATTGGAGCGGTGAGCGTGGAGAAGATGCCTTCAACAAAGTATGAGATTGAAAAGTTCATCGGTGTGAACGACTTCGGTCTGTGGCGCTTGAAGATGAAAGCCCTACTTGTTCAGCAGGGTTGCTTGGAAGCGTTGAAGGGAGAGACGGCCATGAATGCTGCGTTAACGGCATCTGAAAAGACGACCATGAATGTTGCGTTAACGGCAGCTGAAAAGACGGCCATGATTGAGAAAGCACACAGCGCAATATTGTTGAGCCTTGGTGATAAGGTTCTTCGACAGGTATCAAAGGAGACGACGACATCAGGGTTATGGTTGAAACTTGAAGGTTTGTACATGACCAAATTGTTGGTGAATCGACTCTACCTGAAGCAAGCTTTGTATTCATTCAAGATGAGTGAAGACAAAATGTTGGCTGAGCAGTTGGATATGTTCAATAAGCTGATTCTTGATCTTGAAAATATTGATGTGAAGATCGATGATGAAGATCAAGCGCTGTTGCTGTTATGCGTTTTGCCCAGAACACATGCTCACTTCAAAGAAACCCTCTTGTATGGAAGAGAGTCCCTGACCTTTGAAGATGTTCAATCTGCCTTGTACTCTAAGGACTTGAACGAACGAAAGGAGTATAAACCTTCGACGGTTAGTGAAGGTTTGGCCGTTAAGGTGAAATTCTTGCGAAAGGATGGTAAGTTCGACAAGAAGAAGGGTAAAAGTCAGCAGAAGTCTTATGGTAGTGAAACATCTGGTGTTCGATGTTATCATTGTAAGAAGGAGGGTCACATTCGAAAGGTGTGCCCTGAACGCTTGAAAGATCATGGAGGTAAGGATAATGGCAATGTTGCCATTGTTGAAGATGATTTCGACTCATCTGATGTTTTTGTGGTTTCAAGCGGCGACTCAAGAAAAGAGTGGATTATGGATTCATGTTGCACTTGGCACATGACTCCAAACAAAGATTTGTTCGAGGAGCTATGTGATCAAGATGGTGGATCGGTGCTGCTGGGAAACAACAAAGCTTGCAAAATTGCAGGTATTGGATATGTGAGATTCAAGCTCCATGATGAGTCAATAAGGTTATTGACTGAAGTTAGGTATGTACCTGACTTGAATAGAAATCTGATTTCACTTGGTGAATTAGACAAGAAGGGATATGTCTTTCAAGGAGAGAAAAGTATCCTAAGAGTCATGAAGGGGTCGAAGGAAGTCTTGAGAGGCGTGAAGAAACAAGGCTTGTATACCCTTGAGGCTGAAGTTGTAAGTGGTTCGACAAATGTTGCATCCACGAAACTGTTGTCGAAGACAAAATTATGGCACATAAAATTGGGCCATGTCAGCGAAAGAGGCATGGTCGAACTGGGGAAACAGAACCTGCTAGGTGGTGACAAAGTCGAGAAGTTGGAGTTTTGTGAACCTTGTGTATTTGGTAAATCCTGTAGGGTGAAGTTTAACAAAGGTAAACAAAGAACACATGGATCCCTTGATTACATTCATGCTGATCTTTGGGGGCCTGCAAGGAATCCTTCACATTCAGGTGCAAGGTACTTTCTATCCATAGTTGATGACTATTCCAGAAAGTTATGAGTATTCATTCAGAAGACGAAGGATGAAACTTTTGAGAATTTCAAGAGTTGGAAGGTTCTGGTCAAAACTCAAACTGGCAGAAAGGTCAAGAGGTTGAGAACTGATAATGGCCTTGAATTCTGCAATGAAACTTTCGACAGTTACTGTGTCGAGTCTGGGATTGCAAGGCATAAGACTGTAGCAGGATTGCAAGGCAATGAAACTTTCAACAAACAAACATTTTCTAACCAGAACTACACGTGCCTTGATTTCTCTATTGAGATACGTAGGAGCAGGATTGTGAAATCTTGTCAGGCCCCCAAATAATAAAAAACCTTTTAAGTCCTCCGCGCATTAATAAAAAATCCAAAAAACATTTCTCTTTTCTTTTTTCTCTCTCAAACAACTAGAAGATTGCAAACTAACATCATGCTAACATTCAAATCGAAACTAACTAAATGGTTCCAGTTGAGTATAACGGACGTGAGGGGTGCTAATACCTTCCCCTTACGTAACCGACTCCCGAACCCTGATATTGGTTGCGATAACCATATCCTTATCTTTCTTTTTTGGGTTTTATCGATATTTTCTCTTTTCCTTTATAGGAATAAATAAAGTTCGGTGGTGACTTTGTTTAGTCCATCCAGCGAGAGTGAGATTGCGCTTCACGAGGTCGTGTTCTCATTTTTCGAAGTACGACAGTTCCCAAATTCATAGACCTTAATCGTATCTACGCCATACAATAGACTAGTCATTTTATGATAAGGGTGACGAAAAAGGTCTATTCTGGGCGAAGTCTTCATGTTATGCATTCAAGCTTTTGATCTTGGAGACTAACACAATGCAACCACCAAAGCAGAAGTTGGTTCTAAGAGGGGTCCATAGATTCATGGACCCTTCATGAATCAAAGTTATGTGACAGGTTAGCCATCTTATAACGAGATCTATGAAAAGGTCTACTCTATGAGGAGTCTTCATGTTAGGCATACAAGGTGTGGACCTTGGGGACTAACACTACATAACTTCCATTCTAACCTAAGTTTTTCTCTCTTTTATTTCAGAGCTCGGGTGTTGAGCTTTACACAAGATTCCATCCCAAGATCCATATATAAGCATGACAATAAGCATATATAATGAAAATATAGAGCATAAAAACACATGAGTAAAGCATACATAATGAAAAGAGCAAGCACAAAGAAAACAAGTACGTAAAGCAACCATTCGAACATAAATTTAACTAAATTAGGTTGGATACTCTCTTGAAAAAGCATTTCCCCAACAGAGTTGCCAGTTATCGCAGTGCGAAAAATGACCACGAGCGCTCGCACGCTTGAGATAACAGAGTCACCACCAAAATTTAATTATTCCAAAAGAAAAGGGAAAATATCAATAAAACTCGTAAAATAAAAAAAGAAAATGTCGTCGCAACTAAACTTGGGTTCGAGAGTCGATTATGTGAGGGGGAGGTACTAGCACCCCTCACATCCGTTGTACTCAACGCGAACCACTTAATTATATTTGTGATTGAATGTTAGCATATTTCATTTGTTTTCTTCGAGTGGTAAAATATTGAAAAGCAAATAAAAGGGTCATAAAAAGGTTTTTATTAGGGTGTTTGACGAGATTGCGGGTCTCGCTCCTACGTATCCTCATCTACATTGAGGAATTCAAAGCTACATAGTTCTTCTTAGCAAATGTTTCTTTGTTTGTTGATTTTAATGAATGAATGTTTAGGCCGCATTCTAGCAATAAAACATTGATCGCAATTGGAGACTTACGACATTTGTTTGCATCGCATTAGAACAGATTAAACATCACTCTTTTAAAAGAGGTTTTCGACCGCACGATGGCATGAAAAAGGGTTTGATGTGTTAAGTATTTTAGAAGAATGACAAATGTTCCGTAAGACTAATCTGTGTACCTCGGGACCGATTATTCGGGGTTTTCATGGAATGCGAGACTTCAACGTTCCTTTTTAATTCAAGGTATTTATAAAATTTGTTTAATGGACAATGAACATTCTGTAAGAACAAGACGTGTGCCTCAGGACCGATTTTTCAAGGATTTCATGGAATGCTAGACTCCAATTTTCCTTTTTTGTCCAAGTTTAAGTTAGATATTTTAGATGAAATAAAAAATAAACGGTTATTCCAAGACATGTGCCTCGGGACCGATTATATGATGGTTTCATGGAATGCGAGACTCCAATGTTCCTCTTCTTTTAATTTTATTATAAAAAGGTTTTAGTGTTATATTGGTAGGAAATTAATCGAAGTAAATGATCTTTTAAAAATTTACTTGGCGTTGGACTAAGGGTTTTATTTGCATTGTGATATGAATTATGAAAATATGGAGTGATTGTGAAAAGTTTGAAAGTTGGAAATGAAATGGAAACTTGGTGTTGACCAAGTGTTTTCCTTATTTATAAAAGGTGGATTTTATTACACGTTCACTTTTATCTTGTTAGCAATCAATATGATCCAAATGAAAAGCCTAAGAATCATGGACAAGATACTTGCATACGCACAAACATCCACACAAGAACAAGTGAAACTCAAATAATTCAAATAAATATTGAGTAAAGTTTATTATTTAAAAAAAAACTAAAAAATTTTGGATGGGCTTTTATAAAATAAATTAAGTAGAATAACAAATCACGCATCTAAAAAAATATTTAGTTCTTTTTATTTTAAATAATAATAAAACAAAACTTAAGCAAAAATAAAATAATAAAAGGATCAAAAAGAAATAAATGGGTTTTGGAGAAACAAAGGGGGTGTGAAAGGAAACCCAGGGCGCTGCAAGGCCTAACAGGAGCTTGGCCTAGTCAACCAACAACTAAGGGAGTCAAACCAAAGACTCAACCTTAGCCAATGGGTCCAAAAGGCTCACCAGATCAAAAGGCCAACCCTTCGTGTCCACGGGAAGCTACGTGAACATTCCACACGCAGACAACCGTTGACTTGGTTGGTCCACCCAAGCTAGAGATGGACACCTGGAGCCACACTTCCAGCGCTGACAAACGGCCATGGATCAAAAGGGAAAAAACAAGGCAAATTCTTAGGTACCCTGTTGTTTTGCAGGGGTACTGGTACCCAAGTGAGGTGGATGAATCAAAAATAGCCATTTGCCATATTTAATTGAAATTTTATTTAATAATTTTTTATAAAAATTAAATATAGAGTTTACATAATTGCAGAAATATCCCTCTCAATTCTTTTTTTTTCCTCACAATCTTATTCAATTTCTCACTAAAATCCAAACGCGCCACACATTCGTCCATCCACCAGAAACGGAACAACCTCGCCGCCTCCACCGTAAGCCCTACCCTCTATCACTGCTTTCCACCATCTACTTCCCAGTCATTCGCTAAACTTCGCACCGGCCATCACTCATTTGGAGTTTCAACGTGGGTTTCAGAAATCCTACTTTTTTCCTTTCTCGATTTGAAGGCTTTTAGGACTCTCGTCATGGATCGGCTCATGGGATTTTAGGGTTGAGGTATTCTAAATTTGTTTGGATTCTTTCTTTTATTATTTTTGTTGGTTTGTTGAAAATAAGCTTTTTGGTTGAATTTAACTTGAGTCTGTTGAGTTTCTTGCCTTTAGGGTTTAGGGATTCTTAATTTTTCGTGATAAGAGAAAACGCAAAAACGAAGAAGAGGGAAATGAAGTGAAACAAACCAATCAATGATGCCAACATCATTACCTCTCAATTTGAATTTTAAAGCCACCGCCGCCGCCACCAGCCTCCCAGAGCTACCAGAGAAGCTCCACAACTCAAGAGTTTTGGTTCTCGGCGGAACAGGTCGTATCGGAGGATCAACTGCAACCGCTCTCTCCAACCTCTGCCCCGACCTTTGAATCGTCATCGTCGGCCAAAACAGTTAACTCAGTTCATATCTACACACGTGCCTCTATCACTCTCCAATATGATAAACTCTAATCGTGTGTTGTAATAATGTAACAGAGAGAAAGGCGAAGCTCTCGTTGCGAAACTCGACGGCAATTCAGGTTTCGCGCGCGTCGACATTGATGACGCTAATTCCCTGGTAATTGCTTTAAAAGGTGAAATTTCAATTTCAAATTCAATCTTAACATTTTTGCTCTATCTCTTTTTTGTTTCTAAATTGAATTCGATTATGGAAGTTGTTGTTGATGTGGATTATATATAGTGTTAGATTGCTTCTACAGACGTGGATCTTGTAGTTCATGCTGCTGGTCCTTTTCAACAGGCAAAAAAATGTAGTGTGCTTGAAGCTGCTATAAATACCAAGGTATCTTATATTATATCTTCAATTAACAGTTAATAGGTTTAAAATCACTATACAAACAAGTCTATGCTTATATGCTTATATATGTTTATCTTCCCTTTGCTTAACTATTTTTAGTTTGGTTCTTTTTATTTTCTTTCCTTTTTCGTTGTAGACGGCATATATTGATGTTTGTGATGACACAACCTATTCGCGACGTGCGAAATCCTTCATGAGTAGGGAGCTAGATGCAAATGTTCCAGCTATAACAACTGCAAGAATATACCCTGGAGTGAGCAATGGTGTTAGCCTATTTCTTCATTATTCTTATGCTTGACATCTCATTGTTAGAATTACTCAATTATTTGTTCACTGCTTATATTTAGTTAACCTAGATACCACTTGATTACTTAAAGTAATATATATTGTGGAATTGTATGGAGTTATGTCGAGTGAGAATTTTTTTGCTTATGCGTTTAAGCATATTCTGAATTTTGGTTGCCAATACTTCCTATAATTTTGTCATAGTCATGGCAGCGGAGCTAGTCCGGTTAGCAGAAAGTGAAAGTGAAAGTGAAGATAAGCCATAGAGGTTAAGGTGATGGTTTCTCTCATAGATTTTTGGAGTTTATGATTTTTTTAACCAATGCAAACTTATTGTGTTGATGTCATTACTTATCTAAGCAGTCAGATATGTTATGTTGATTCCGTGATATGTTATGCCTATAATGCTAAGATAGATGAGAATCAAAGTATCAAACATAATGTAATATATCGAACGCCGTAATGTTCTTCTTTGTTGTTAAATTACTTTTAGTGAAACTAAACAACTTTAATAATCTTCTTACTTTATTTTTGAAGAAGCCAAAAGTTATTAAGAAAAGATGATCCTGGCTCAAGATGAGCCCGCACTAACCAATGCAAATTGTAGTTTCTACAGGGCTAAAATACCATCACCAAATAGAATAACAAACTAAAACATAAGAGGCAACCTTAAGGCTATATACAATATAATAAGCCTCGCCTACAGTCCTACTTATATTTTATGCCATGAACAAATCCCTCGCACCAGTAACCACAAAACACTCTTGATCATTATACAAGAACCAGCTCCTTCCACCTCTGAGAATACCCCCATTACTATCCTACACTTCCACTACTCTTATCAACCACTAACATAGGACAACAGCCTCACCGAAGATATATTTGTGTCTCTGCACCACTTGAAAATGTAGAATCATTTTCTTTATTTATCTGTTTCTCTTGATCCGCCAAGACAGAATAAGCTTTAGCAGAAAAATAAAGGTAAAGAAAAAAGATAAGAAGAATAGGTTAACCAGGGACAGAGATAAGTATTTTTTCCTGGTCTCATGTTGATTTAGCCTCTCATAAGCTGCTATGGTCAACTCAGGTTCTACTATTACACAGCTGGAACTGGCGGGGCTGGTCCAACCATATTAGCTACGAGCTTCTTGCTACTGGGAGAGGAAGTAGTTGCGTATAATAAAGGTTGTTGTCTAGAGAGTTTTTACATGTTAATTTTAGCTAGGTTAAATTACCATTTTGTTTGTAGGATTAAACAATGGTGTTGGAATGTTCAACTAGGCGAAAAGATCAAATTGAAGCCATATAGTGGAATGCTCAAGATTGACTTTGGAAAAGGGATTGGCAAAAAAGATGTGTATCTGCTGTAAGTTCATTATTATATTGAAAGTGTTGGAAGTTAGAATATCCCTACTAACCAAGATTCAAAAACAAACTAAACGTAGTAAGTGTATGCTTGATTATAGTCTTTAAAACTATTTTTTCTTATAAAAAGTATAGGTGTTGTAATTGTTTGTTCTTAAAACTTGTATCTGTTTTTTGGTTTTCAGTACAAGAAATCAAGAATAATCTAGAGTCTTATTTTTTTGTTTATATATCTTGGTTTTCTCATTTTTATTTCTATGTATTGTTTCATTGTTGTTATCCCTTCCCCTTACCTGACACCCTTCACTGTCTCTTTCCGACACCCTCTATCAATGTTGCCACTGCCGCCAGGCACCCTCCACCATTTTCGTTGCCATCGGTGCCAGCCACCCGACTCCACCATGCTGTCAATGCAAATACTGTGCATCACTGATCACCACTGTTACCATCATCACAACTTGACACCCTTCACCATTATCGGCCCACCATTGTTCTCCATTTTCGTTTTGTCTCCATCTGTCCTCAAAACAAGTTTATCAAAGTTTTGTTTTCTTATCTCAAAGTTTTTTCAAATTAATATACCATAGTTATTTTTTAGTTTACTTTCGAAAGGGTTTTTGAAAATTATTTTGTAGAATAGTTAAAAAATAAACAAAAACACAATTAGACTTCAGAGCTAAAATACAAGAATTTCTGAGAGACATAAGTAAAGTCCAAAGAATGGTTGAGTTGTTTGATCCTATTGTTCGAGCAATAGATGGGTTTGCTGGAGAACGTGTTTCAATGAAGGTGAGGCTAATGAAAGTGATTAAACTTTTACTTGCTTAATCATATTGTTCCTTTTATATTCTGTTGAATTGCTATGATGTTTACTTGAGATACTTAAATAAATTATGTCATCTTCGGATCCATATGAACCTCAAAATAAAAATCTCCTTATCTTCTGAACAGGTTGATCTGGAATGCTCAAGCGGACGCCATACAGTTGGCATTTTTATTAGAAATAATAATTTATATTCACAAACTTAGTCATTAAGTTTGTTAGAGGGTATTTTAGTGTTTTGCTTGTTGCTTTTGTAGCCCTAGTTTTAGCTTATAAATAGACTAGTGGTAGATGTCATTGATTGTAACCTTTTATCCTTTTTGTAGCCGTCATTCTCTTTATAATATATTCTTCTCTTTTCATCATTATTTCACCTTGTACACCAACAATTGGTATCTGGAGCTCCGGTTCCGATCAAAGGGAAACACGGGAAACACGAGTGAAACGTGAGGCTTTGTGTAATTAATTTTTGGTTCTTGGATTCGTGTTGAGAGTGTACTGTACAAGGTTGAAGATGAACGGAAACGACGGCATGAACACCAAGCTTCCAGTATTTGATGGCAAAAACTGGACTCGTTGGATGATTCAGATGTGTGTAGTGTTCGGTGCTCAAGATGTTCTGGATCTTGTCACTGAAGGTTATGTTCCGGTAGCAGCAGATGCAATGGAGGAACAAAAGAACGCGCAGAAGGATACAAGGAAGAAAGATCAGAAAGCATTATTTTACATCCATCAGTGTGTGGATGCAAATGTGTTTGAGAAAATCGTTGATTCAACGACGGCGAGGGCTGCGTGGGACACACTGGTCAGATGTTACGGTGGTGACGCATCAGTGAAGAAGGTGAAGCTTCAGTCTCTACGTAAGCAGTATAAGAATCTCAACATGAAGAACAATGAGAAAGTTTCTGAGTACATCTCCAGAGTGATTCTAATCACTAATGAGATGAAAGCTTGTGGAGAAACTCTTTCTGAACAAGTAATCATTGAGAAGGTATTGAGATCCATTACTCCTCGGTTTGATTACATTCTAGTAGCAATAGAACATTCTAAAGATCTGAGCACCATGAGAATTGAAGAGCTGCAAAGCAGTCTAGAAGCGCAAGAGTTGCGTCTGACTGAGAGAACTTCTGAAAGGGAAGTAGAGCAGCAGGCTCTGATAGCAGTTTCTGATAAGAAGCATCAGAAGTAGTCTTGGTCAGAAGCCAGGAGGAGACCTGATGGTGGTCAGAAATCAGAAACCTCAACTTCTGATAGGCAAAAGAATGCTCAGAAGGGAAAAGAGAAGTATGACAAGAAGAAGATCCAATGTTACTGTTGCAAGAAGTTTGGTCACTTTGCTAAAGATTGTTGGTCAAACAGAGAAAGGAAGTCAGAAGAAGCAAATATAGCCAGAAATTCTGATGACGAATTTGTGCTACTGATGGCTTCTGAATCTGATGATACGGATCTGACAGACTGGTGGTATATGGACACTGGCTGCTCAAATCATCTTACTAGAAATAAGAAATGGCTGGTTTATTTTGACTCTGAAAAGAGGACAAAGATCAGATGTGCTGATGACAAATATCTTAACGCTGAAGGTATGGGAAATGTCAGAGTTATTCTGAACAATGGGAAAACAACATTGATTCAGAAAGTGTGGTATGTACCTGGCATAAGAAGCAATCTGATGAGTGTGGGACAACTAATTGAGAAAGGTTTTTCAGTTACCATGAAGGACAATCTTCTGAAGTTGTATGACTGTAATTAGAAGCTGATTATGGAGTCAGAACAGGGAAGGAATAGAACATTCAAGGTGAATGTCAGAACTGCAGACTCAGAATGTCTTAGTGCAACAAGTGTTGTGAAGGAAAGTGAGTTGTGGCACAGAAGATTTGGTCATCTGAATTTCAGAAGCTTAGGGCATCTAAATTCGAAGAAGCTGGTACATGAAATTCCTGCAATTAAGAAGCCTGAGAAGTCATACAAAGTTTGCATGGAAGGAAAGCAACCAAGATTGCCATTTGCGTCAGAAGTAGCTCCAAGAGCAAAACATGCCTTGGGAGTAGTGCATTCTGATGTGTGTGGTCCATTTCCAGTAGCATCGATCGGAGGGAATAAATACTTCGTGTCATTTGTTGATGAATTCACGAGAATGACATGGGTATCCCTTATTAAATTCAAACACGAGGTGTTTGGTGAATTCAAGAAGTTCAGAATGAAGGCTGAGAATCAGAGTGGTCAGACTCTGAAAATTCTCAGAACCGACGGTGGAGGTGAGTATAACTCCAAAGAGTTCCAGAAGTTCTGTGAGGAGAATGGAATTGAGCATGAGGTTATTGCTCCTTATACTCCTCAACACAATGGTCTTGCTGAAAGAAGAAACCGTACTTTGCTTGATATGGTGAGAAGCATGCTGAAGGAAAAAAAGCTTCCTCATTCCTTATGGGGAGAAGCTGTTGGCACCGCAGCATATGTACTCAACAGATGTCCAACGAAGAAGCTGAAGGAAATAGTTCCTATTCAGAAGTGGACTGGAGATAAGCAGAGTGTTAGTCATCTGAAGGTGTTTGGTTTTGTTTGCTACAAACACGTCCCAGAAGCCAGAAGACAGAAGCTGGATGATAAAAGCAAAGTAATGTTACTGGTGGGGTACCACAGTACAGGTGCGTACAAGCTTTATTGTCCAGAAACTAATAGAATTGAATTCAGCAGAGACATCATTGTAAAGGAATCAGAAACTTGGGATTAGAACAAGTCTCAATCTGATTCTGATGTGAGAACTTCTGAAGAAGATTCAAAAGGTGAAGATGGTCCTGATTTTAAAAGCGATTCTGATTCTAAAGAAGACTCAGATGGTGAAAATGGTTCTGATCCTGATGAAGATGGTGATTCTGACTTTGAAGAAGACTCAGAAGACGAAGGTGATTCTGATGATCCAGATTCTGGTGGTAACTCAGACTCTGGAAATATGCTAGACTCTGAAGATGGTCAAGGTTCTAGAGGAAGTCAACCTTGTGAAGGAGAAACTTCTGGGGTTCAAGCATCCGAAGAAAGTTCTGAATAAGGTCAGAGACCACAGAGAATCAGAAACATTCCGAGAAGATTTGCAGAGTTTGACATGCTGCAAGACACTGAAGTAGATTCTGAAGGAGAAGTTATTCAGTGTGCCATGTTAGTAGACTCTGAACTCCTGAGTACGGAAGAAGCTCTTAAGTAGAAAGTCTGGATGAAGGCCATGAAAGAAGAACTTGATGCCATAGAGAGAAACAAGACTTGGAAGCTGACAGAACTTCCAAAGGACAAGAAAGCCATCAGCGTCAGATGGGTTTTCAAGCAGAAGCTAAAGCCAGATCGATCAATTGGTAAACACAAAGCGAGGTTAGTAGCAAGAGGTTTTCTGCAGAAACCTGGGCTGGATTATTCTGAAGTGTTTGCACCTGTAGCAAGACATGAAACAATCAGACTGGTGATTGCAATAGCTGCTAACAGAAATTGGCCTCTGATGCATTTAGATGTAAAATCTGCATTTCTGAATGGTCCATTACAAGAAGAGGTATACGTGTCACAACCTCCTGGATTTGTTAAAAGAAATCAGGAAGGGATGGTGTACCGATTACACAAAGCTCTGTATGGATTAAAACAAGCGCCCAGAGCTTGGAATCTAAAGATTGATTCATTTTTCAAGGAACAGGGTTTTCAGAAATGTGAGATGGAGTACGGTGTTTATGTTCAGCATACTTCTGAAGGCAATATGATTCTGGTGTGCTTGTTTTTTGATGACATACTGCTGACAGGAAGTTCTGAACAAGAGATAGCCAAGTTCAAGAAGGTGCTGATGAATGAGTTTGAAATGACTGATCTTGGGAAAATGACATACTTTCTAGGGATGGAGTTCATGTACTCTGAGAAAGGTATCATTTTACATCAGCTGAAGTATGAACTTGATCTTCTGAAGAGATTTAAGCTGCAGAATTGTAAGGCTGCTATCACACCTGCAGATACAAATCAGAAACTAGATTCTGATTCTGATGGTGAGGATGTGGACGCTACAACCTTCAAACAGTTGGTTGGTTCTCTGAGGTATCTGTGTAATACCAGACCTGATATCTGTTATGCAGTTGGAATGGTCAATAGGTTCATGAGTAAACCCAAGTGGTCCCATTACCAAGCTGCTGTCAGGATTCTGAGGTATATCAAGGGAACTCTGAAGTATGGAGTGTTATTCCCTTCTGGAAGAAAGATTGAATCAGAACTTCTGAGTTATTCAGATTCTGATTGGTGTGGAGACAGAGTTGATAGAAGAAGTACTTCTGGGTACTTGTTCAAGTTTCTGGGAGGCCCTATTTCTTGGTGTTCCAAGAAGCAACCTGTTGTTGCGCTGTCAACCTGTGAAGCTGAATATATTGCAGGTGCTGTTACTGCATGCCAAGCTGTGTGGATTCTGAATTTGTTGCAGGATCTGAAGATCAAAGTAAACAAGCCTCTGAAGCTGATGATTGACAACAAGTCTGCAATCAATCTTGCCAGAAACCCAGTGTTGCATGGGAGAAGCAAGCATATTGAGACCAAGTGTCATTTTCTGAGAAATCAGGTTCAGAGTGGAGTGCTAGAAGTTGTGCACTGTAGCACCCAGAAACAGTTGGCAGATGTTCTGACGAAGACTATCAAGACTGATTAATTTCTTCGCTTAAGGGATGGAATTGGTGTTGTTAGTTTTGAGGAAATAAAAATTAAGGGATGGTATTAGAAATAATAATTTATATTCACAAACTTAGCATTAAGTTTGTTAGAGGGTATTTTAGTATTTTGCTTGTTGCTTTTGTAGCCCTAGTTTTAGCTTATAAATAGACTAGTGGTAGATGTCATTGATTGTAACCTTTTATCCTTTTTGTAGCCGTCATTCTGTTTATAACATATTCTTCTCTTTTCATCATTATTTCACCTTGTACACCAACAATTTTCAGCCATAGGAGACTTTCAGAGTAAGTCATTATTTTCCTTTTCCTTTTTTCTTTTCTTAGGTGACATTTTTTTTGGCATTAGTTAAATTATTTTTGCGGATGATTATTTTAAAATAGGGTTAATACCCCTTTTGCCCCCTGTCATATGAGTGAAATCCCAAAAACAACCCTGGCAAAAAAACACAGATTTCATCTCTGTCATTTGTAGATTCCCTTGTTTTGCCCCCTGAGTAGATTTGGTCAACAAAATTGATGATATGGCGCTGCTTTGTTGGCATTTTTTATTTTTTTTATTTATTTAATATGACGTGTCATGTTTTTTTTCTATTTTTTCCTTTTTATTTTATTTACACGCGTGGCATTTTTATTAATATTTTATTGATTGCATGTTAAAATGTCAAAATATCAAAATTTTGTCACTAATGAGAATCGAACCCATGATTTAAAGTTAGCAATGGGTGCCATCCACCATTAGGCCATCTTGATTGCTTTGTTATATTACCCTATTGAAAATTATATATTACATAAATTGTTTATTAATATTAATACTAAAATGAATTATTAATATTGTAGTATCGCAGTACTAAATATTAATTCTGAATTATTAATCTGTATTATTAATCTAAATATTAATACTGAATTATATATTAATATTAATACTAAAATAAAACGTTAGTTATTATATTATTGGATATGTACTACAATATTAATACTGAATTATATATTAATATTATATTTAATACTAATATTAATTATATTTAGTACTAATAATTCAGTAATATAATAAAATGCTAGTTATTATGTTATATTAATATTATATACTACAGTAGTATTATTAGTTAATTTTAATATTATTTAATTAATATATATTAAAATATATTAAAACATATTAAATATTAAATATTTTAATTATATATTAATATTAATACTAAATATTAATAAATTATTAATACTGTAGTATTAATTTATATTAACACTAAAACGAAATAGTAATACTATAATATTAATTTATTAAAACGAATTATTATTTTAAATATTAAAATGGTTTAACTATAGTATTTAACATGAATATTTTAGTACTTAATATTTAGTATTTAGTATTTAAAATTATTATTCTAAATAGTATTTAATATTTAGTACTAAAATATTCATGTTAAATACTAAAGTTAAACCATTTTAATAATTAAAATAATAATTCGTTTAATAAATTAATATTATAGTATTATTATTTCGTTTTAGTATTAATATAAATTAATACTACAGTATTAATAATTTATTAATATTTAGTATTAATATTAATATATAATTAAAATATTAAATCTTTAATATGTTTTAATATATTTTAATATATATTAATTAAATAATATTAAAACTAACTAATAATACTACTGTAGTATATAATATTAATATAACATAATAACTAGCATTTTATTATATTACTGAATTATTAGTACTAAATATAATTAATATTAGTATTAAATATAATATTAATATATAATTCAGTATTAATATTGTAGTACATATCCAATAATATAATAACTAACGTTTTATTTTAGTATTAATATTAATATATAATTCAATATTAATATTTAGATTAATAATTCAGATTAATAATTCAGAATTAATATTTAGTACTGCAATACTACAATATTAATAATTTATTTTAGTATTAATATTAATAAACAATTTATGTAATATGTAATTTTCAATAGGGTAATGTAACAAAGCAAGCAAGATGGCTTAGTGGTGGAGGGCACCTATTACTAACTCTAAGTCATGGGTTCAATTCTCATGATTGAGAAAATTTTGATATTTTGACATTTTAACATGCAATCAATAAAATATTAATAAAAATGTCACGCGTGTAAATAAAATAAAAAGGAAAAAAATATTTAAAAAAACATGACACGTCATATTAAATAAATAAATAAAATAAAAAATGCCAACAAAGCAGCGCCACATCATCAATTTTGTTGACCAAATCTACTCAGGGGGCAAAACGAGTGAATCTACAAATGGCAGGGATGAAATCTGGGGTTTTTTTTACAGGTTGTTTTTTAGATTTCGCTCATATGACATGGAGCAAAAAGGGTATTAACCCAATTTTTTATTGAAAATTTTGAAATTTCTAGTTAAAATATTAGAATTAACACCGGAAAATTTTAAATCTCCTGAAAAAAATACTGGAAATTATGAAATTTATGGTAATAAATATACTATTTTTCAAATTTTTGGTAATGTAAATCCAAATTTCCGGTATCACTCCAGACTTTTGAAATTCGCGCATGAATCATGTAAATTTAAAAAATGAGTGAAATAATTTTGCAAGAACAATGGTGTCTTTTCATATGCAATGAGAGGTGTCAAATTAAATGCTCTCAAATTTCTACTTGAAATATAATAAGAGTTTTTAATGCATTTAACCAACACCAATGCGTCTGACTGAATTATAATTTCCTTTAGATTTTGGTCCTTAGCTAGTTGTTGGAACCAACTAATGGCTAAAGCCTTTGCAAACATAGGGTTCATAATCAAATTAACACTACGCCAAAAATAGGAATAGACAACACCAAAAAGACAGCGCTTTTATAAAAAAGCGCTGCTAAAAAGAATTAAAAAATTTCGCTAAAAAAAAGCGCAGTAAAAGATAGGCTTTAGAAAGCGCTTTTAAAAAGCACTGTTAAATGCAATAAATGGATTCCACATTAGAAAGCGCTTTTCTGGAAAGCGCTGTTATAGGTATTACTTTAGACAGCGCTTTTAAAAAGCGTTGTTTAAAGTTAACCTTAGAAAGCGCTTTCTGAAAAGCGCTCTTATAGGTGTTAAATTCTTTTCACTTTAGAAAGCGCTTTCCTTAGAAAGCGCTCTTATAGGTTGGCACATAAGAAAGCGCTTTCTTAAAAGCGCCCTCTAAGGTCATTTACGAATTAAAATATAAAACAATTTCTAAACATTTTCAGACACTTCTATTCATTTTCTTCTCTTGACCGTTTCTTCTAAACATTTTCTGAAACCCTTGTCGTCGTTCTTGCATTGCCATTGCCGTCGTTCTTGCATTCCCATTGCCGTCACCGTTGCCGTCACCGTTGTCGTCACTGTTGCCGTCATTTCGTGAAAACGTTGTTGTTGTTGTTGTTGTTCTTATTCTCTTATCCTCTGAAAACGAATAAGGTACGTTGTTGCTGAACTGAGTGATGTCTTTTATTATTCATTTCTCTGTTTTTAATTTTTGTTTTTGATTTGATTTTTATGGGGAAAAAGTTTTCACGATGAGATTTAAAGCTAAAGAGTGTAGTACTCCATTTTCTGGAAATACTCGCATGTCATTGGATGAGATCAAGCATTGGCTTCTTGATTTGATTATTATGGGGAAAAAGTTTTTACGATGTTGCTTTAGTTTCTGAATAGAATATATATCATGACCTGATTTCAGCTCTAGTGGCTAACTATCAATGATTTTTGTCTTTTTTATTTCACTCCTGTAATTTGAGGAAAAGATGAGGGATTATAATCATTGAATAGAAAATCATTAGTAAAAATTGTTTCAGTTTTTTTCTTTATTATTTTTTCTTGACTTTCATAAGAGCATGAATATCGGCAATTTTTTTGTTATAAGTTAATTGTCTACTTTATACTTATTGAGAAGAGAATTTTTTTGATACTTTAAATTATAATTTTCGTGGTTTTTAAAGTTATATTATAAGTCAATGAGCCTATATTAATGGTTGTCTCTCACCTTTCTTCTTGTATTTTGATCTGTTCTCTAATTGTTGCTTGTTTGTGATTACATGTTGCCACTTATCAAGTTATGACTCATAATTGGTCAATTAATGATATTTCATTTTATGATACGTGTATAGGGGTTACTTGTGTTCAAAGTGTGAAAGTCGGATCATTTCCCTACAGGTATAACATTTTTTCTTTTTGTTTTTGTTTAGTTTAATTAGTATAACTATGGATAAGAAATGGATGTCTTCAAGTCGATTGTCGAAAGAGTACGACAATGGGGTATCGGAATTCGTTAAGTTTGTTGTTGCGCACGCCAAAGACCCTAGTCGAATGATATGTCCTTGCTTGGGTTGCTGTTTTGGGAGTCGGGTTGACGCGGTTCAGTTGGCATCGCATTTATTGAGGAGTGGAATGGATAGAAGTTATACATGTTGGAATTTGCATGGTGAGAAAATTAACGGGAATGTTGAATCGGGGGATAATACGACCTACGCTTCATACGACAATGGCACAGATACATACGATTCTGATCGAGTCGAAGAGATTGCAGAAGCACTTGAAGAAGATCTTAAGGATTGTCCTAAAATGTTTGAGAGGTTGGTAAGCGATGCAGAGAAACCGTTGTATAATGGTTGCACCAAATTCACAAGATTGTCTGCGGTATTAAAGTTGTACAACTTAAAGGCGGGCAATGGATGGTCGGATAAAAGTTTCACAGAGTTATTGGCCCTTATGAAAGATATGCTTCCAGAGGATAATGCTCTTCCCAATCGAACATATGAGGCCAAAAAGATGCTGTGCTCTATTGGCATGAGCTATGATAAGATACATGCTTGTCCAAACGATTGCGTATTGTTTCGAAATGAGTATGCATCGTTAAATAAGTGTCCTAAATGCGGTGTCTCTCGATATAAGAAAAAGTTGTCTCCAGCAAAAGTCTTATGGTATTTTCCTATAATTCCGAGATTTAGACGCATGTTTCGTAGTGAGACCGATTTAAGACACTTGACTTGGCATGCAGATGAAAGAATTATTGATGGAAAGTTTCGACATCCGGCAGATTCACCATAGTGGATGAAAATTGATGATGATTATCCTGAATTTGGAAAAGAAGCAAGAAACCTTCGCTTGGCATTATCTACTGATGGAATGAACCCACACGGTATTCAAAGTATCTCACATAGCCCTTGGCCTGTGATCATAATGATTTATAACCTACCTCCATGGCTATGTATGAAGCGTAAGTACATGATGTTATCTATGTTAATTTCTGGGCCTAGACAACCAGGGAATGACATAGACGTATACCACCTTTAATCGAAGATTTAAAATTTTTGTGGGAGAACGGTGTGGAGGTTTATGATGGGTATAGGAAAGAAAGTTTCAACTTGAGGGCGATGTTGTTTGGTACAATTAATGATTTTCCAGCATACGGAAATCTATCAGGGTACAGCATAAAAGGTCAATGTGTGTGTCCTATTTGTGAAGATAAAACAGATTGGACGCGATTGGAGTTTGGTCAGAAGAATGTCTTTCTCGGTCATCGTAGATTCTTAAATTCTAATCATCACTATCGTGGGTGGAGAAAAGCATTCAATGGAGAGCCAGAACATGGTAGAGCTCCAACTATATTGACAGGTGATCAAACTTTTGAAAAGGTGAAAGATGTGAGAACTCAGTTTGGAAAGCCTTTTGCACATACACTTGTCAAGAGTGGGTGGAAGAAGAGGTCAATTTTTTTTGAACTGCCATATTGGAAGTCGTTGTATGTAAGACATTTTCTCGATGTTATGCATATTGAAAAAAATGTATTTGACAGTGTTATTGGTACGTTACTCAATATACCAGGAAAGTCTAAGGATGGCCTTAAAGCAAGAAAGGACTTGGTACATATGGGGATAAGAACTGAATTAGGACCCTTGAAGAAAGGAAAACGAACACATCTACCACCTGCTGCGTATACTCTATCTAGAAAGGAGAAAAAAGTATTGTGTAAGTTTCTAATTGAAGTTAAAGTTCCAGAAGGATACTCTTCAGATATTAGAAGACTTGTGTCTATGAAAGACCTCAAGTTAAAGAGTTTAAAGATGCATGACTGCCATGTTATAATGGAACATTTTCTACCAATAGGTATACGTTCTATTCTGCCAGAAAAAGTAAGAAACGCAATAACTAAATTGTGTTTTTTCTTCAAGTCAATTTGTAGTAAGGTGATCGATCCTGCAATCTTACCAACATTGCAAAAAGAAATAGTTATTACTTTGTGTGATCTTGAAATGTATTTTCCTCCCTCGTTTTTTGACATAATGGTTCATCTAGTTGTTCATCTGGTGAAAGAGACACAATTGTGTGGACCGGCTTATATGAGATGGATGTACCCTTCTGAACTTTATATGAAAATATTAAAAGGGTATGTGAAAAATCGAAGTCGACCAGAGGGTTGTATTGCCGAACGATACATTGTTGAAGAAGCGGTTGAGTTTTGTACTTAATATCTGTCCAATGTACAATCAATTGGACTCCCCAAATCTCATATTGTCGAAAAAAAAGAAGGAAAAAAGTTACTTGGAAATGAAGTTGTGACAGTATCAAGGGTCGAACGGGATCAAGTGCATTTGTATGTTCTGCACAATGAGAATGAGGTTGAGCCGTATGTTGAAATGCACAAGGATGTTCTCCGAGGTTTAAATCCGAATAGAAATGAGAATTGGATAGTACGAGAGCACAATCGAAGTTTCATACCTTGGTTTAAGGATCATATTTATTCAAAGTATTATTCAGACCGCGCTTCAATAACAGAAAGGTTGAGATGTTTAGCATATGGTCCAAGTATGGTCGTGTTTTCTTATAGCGCATACGCAATTAATGGATACACATTTTATACCAAAGAACAAGATGATAAAAGTACTATGCAAAATAGTGGTGTCACCGTGGTAGCTGAAGCAATGCACATTTCAAGTGTGAAAGACTTAAACCCCAAATTTGCAAATCTGTCATATTTTGGGGTTATCGAGCACATTTGGGTGTTTGATTATGAGAAGTTTCAGATTCCTATATTTCGTTGCAAGTGGGTTGAAAATAATAATGGCGTACGAATGGATAAGTCAGGATTTTTGCAAGTGGATCTTAATAGGGTGGGGTACAAAGATGAGCCTTTTATTCTAGCCTCTCAAGCTAAACAAGTGTTCTATGTCACTGATCTGACAAGTACAAAATGGTCTATAGTGCTTTTATCCAACAAAGTAATTGATGAAAACGTTGGAGATCAAGGTGATATTGATGTTGATATTGAATCATTTACTAGAAATGATCAAGATGAAAATATTATAGTGAATGAATCATATACTAGAAGTGATCATAATGAGGGTATTTGGATCAATCCAATCGTCCGTGTTGTTAAGAGACGGGTAGAACATACTCCAAACAAGAAAAGAAAGAGACGTTAGTGAAAAAGGTACTAGTTGTAAAATTATAGCTTATATCATTCAATATAGCTTATATCATTCAATGGATTAGGATTATGGATTTTTATATTTGTCATTTAATTTCTGTTTTTTTCTTTCTTACAGGTCAAATGTCTAGTAACCAGGAAGATACGCACGAGTAGCACGGGCTAGAGCAACCAATATTACATGGGTCAAAGTGGAGGTATATTAATTTTCACAATATTGCTTATTAGTGATGCTACTTGATAACACAAAACATCTATATATTATTTCTTATTTGTTTGTCTATGTGTAGTGCCCTCGTCAGCGTAATGGCATAAACTGCGGGTACTTCGTTTTGAGGTTCATGAGAGAAATTCTTCAAATGGGACAATTGGAGATTCCTATTACGGTATGCATGGTTTTATAACTTAGGATTTATTTTAATATTTATCGGATATGTCATATAATTTATTATTTTTAACTAAATAATACGTATTTTGTTTTGTTATGTAGTATTTCGATGATATGGCGTGTCCTTATTACACGAGGAAACAATTGCAAGATACTAAGGAGGAATTGTGCGAATTTTTTATTGCAAGAAGAATTCTTTCTTGAATGTATACTTTTGTGAATGTAAATTCTAGTTTATTGAAATGTAAATTCTATACAGGTTTGAAACCATACAATAGACTTTGTGCGAATTCTGCATGTAAATTCTAGTTTATTGAAATGTACAAATTCTAGTTTATAGAATTTGTGTGAATTCTGCATTAATGTAAATTCTAGTTTTGAAATAGAATTTGTTGATGGAAATGCGTATCCATACTGGTTTATTGAAATGTGAATTATACAGGTTTATGGAAATGTGAATTATACAGGTTTTTGCATAAAAAAAAGGTTAAAATGGGATTTTTTAAAAAAATCTTCAAAATTATATGTAGACAAAAGACAGCGCTTTTGAGAAAAAAGCGCTGTCTAAAGTTATACATTAGACAGCGCTTTTAAAAGCGCTGTCTAAAGTCCACCTTTAGAGAGCGATTTTAAGGAAAAAGCGCTCTCTAAAGGTATATAAAAAAATCATTATATGTATACATTAGACAGCGCTTTCAAAAGCGCTGTCTAAAGTCCCGCTTTATAGAGCGCTTTTGAAGAAAAAAGCGCTCTCTAAAGTATATAAAAATTATTCTTTAAAATTTTAAACGTATACATTAGACAGCGCTTTTAGAAGCGCTGTCTAAAGTCCCCTTTTAGAGAGCGCTTTTTCATAAATAAAAAAGCGATGTCTTTACCTACGACAGCGCTGGCTTAGACAGCGCTTTTAAGCACTGTGATAGGCCAAATAAAGCGCCCTATTTTCCCTTGTTTGGCGTAGTGTAACTTTTTTGTAGGTTCGAGAGTGAAATGTGTTTTGTATTGGAACTAGCAATATGTGGAGATAAAATAATTTGAGTTCTAATGTGGTGGAGTGAGCTTCTAGTACGACGGAGCATGAGTGAACTTGTAAAGTTATCACTCCAACGACCAAGTCAGCGAATGAATGAGAAAGTAGTTTGAGCGTGTGAATCAGAGAGAACCTAAAATGTCATGTGCCGGACTTTATATAGTGTGGACGGTTAGAGACATCCGATTACAACTGACGATGGACGATCCTCCAAGGGCGAGGATCAGGTGCAAGTCTCCTAGTTGTGAGCACTCTGGGTCCTCAATTCCTTGGCACATATGTTCATGGACTGAGTCTCATCATGATTGAACTTTACTTCCCTTGAGTTCGTGGGCAATTTGGAACAGTTGCCCCCAAGGTGTGTCATTTCGTACAAGTCTCTTTTGTGAGTATGAGCCCTCAATTACTTGACACCCACGTTCTTGGACTGAGCCTCTTCATGATTTGGATTACTGCCCTTGGGCCTATGGCCGGCTCAGAGCAGTTGCCCCAAGGTCTGTCATTACCTAGGAATGGAGAGACTTTTCACATTACCTGGCCATTGTTCCACTCGATCGTGGTCCTTGTGACTAATTCCTCCTGACACACGCACGCACACACACACGCGCGCGCGCGTATGCATGCACACATACGCACACACGCACGTGCGCACACACACACATGAGTACTTAAATAATGAATACAACTGATCACAAGGATCCAGGCCAAGAAATGACTAAACTAGACTACATGGGCAGTTTTAAGCAACGCCCAGCCTGGGCATATGCCCAGGCTCTACCCAAAAAAAATTCCATTTTTATACTACAATTTCGAAAATTGCGGTGGTTAAAAAGTGCTATTACGGCGGTCTAAACCGCCATAATTAACGAAAATGGAGAAAAATACAAATTTCAACCAAAAATTAAATAGAGAAAGTGATATTACGGCGGTTTAAACCGCCAGAATTAATGAAAATGCAAAAAAATACAAATATAAACCAAAAATTAAATTATAAAAGTGTTATTACGACTGTTTAAACCGCCACAATTAATGAAAATGCAGAAAAATACAAAATTAAACCAAAATTAAATTATAAAAGTGTTATTGTGGCGGTTTAAACCGCTACAATTAATGAAAATGCAGAAAAATACTAAATTAAACCAAAAATTAAATTATAAATTATAAATTATGAAAAAATGCATGTATAATGTTGTAAATTATGGTTTAAACCAAAAAATTTATATTTTTATGCATAAAAATACAGGTTTAAACCAAAAAATTATAAATTATGCAAAAAATTATATTTTTATGCAATTAAGTATACATTACATCAATTTTTTTGATATTATAATATTTAGATTCAACTACATTTCAAAAAGTGCAAGAATTAAAATAAAGATTGAAGTTTCAATTTATGACCAAATTAACCAAAAATTTAAAATGAATATTTAGAAGAAATAAAAATTAACATAAAAGTAGCAATTACTAAAATTAAAAAAATAACATGTACAGTGTTGTAAAAAAGAAGTAGAAAAGAATAAATTTTATCCTCGAATATATAACAAATATATTAGGACTCTATACAATTCTATAGATCAATTTCTACAATTATAAAAGAAAATATTCGATTTAAAAAAACAATAAAAACAAAATTCACTATAAAGGAACTGACGTGTCAAAATAAAGGCCGTCAAAACTGCCATTTTTCTATTAACACTACACCAGTTTATAAAACTATCATATTTTAATGTAAATAGTGGTGGTTTTGTTAAACGCGATTTTAAAACTGTCATATTTCATACAAATTTTTGCGGTCTTTAAATTTTTGCCCAGGCTTCAAAAAAATTTCTGGCTCCGCCACTGCTAGACTATGTGTACTTACATTAACATGAGTACTTAAAGTCTTATTCATCTTGTCTTTCACACTATGAATCAAACTCTTTTGGGAAAATATCTTCTCATTTCTCCCTTTTCAAAGCTCATAAATGGTTTCACCACTAGCAATCTTCAGAATTCGCCTTCTCATTCGTGGTCTTCCATTACGTTCATATTTTTGCCATCCATATAAAGTGGACGTAGACATAGGGTGACCAGAGCATTAAGGTGTTGGAAAAGTAAAAAAGTATTTGTCAACCAATGAAATTCGATTTGACAAACTGCTAACAAAGTATTGTCAAAAGTTAAGTTCATAAGGAAATTGTGGGGTAAAGTCATTTAGTTGTGATAGTAACCACCTTAAATCTCTCTCTCTCTCTCTCTCTCTCACATGAAAATATTGACTACCGATTCTTAAAGGGGTTTACTCCTAAGTGTAACACCCTAAAAACCCTAACATGAAACAATAAGAATTTAAAACAACTATACATGAAGGTTAGAAAAACACTAAAAGGAAGTTAAATTGTTTTAGCTTTTTCTTTCTTTTAGAAATCTTAATTCAGACATGAATCTACAAAAAGATCAAGATAAAACTTTCTTTGATCATGAAATCTAGGTGTAGTACATCGTTAATGAGCTGAATTTAGCTAAAGAGATCCTAGAAGGCTTGACGCAACCCACATTTTCTTTATCTCTTCAAGTTGCAAAAGTCCAGAGCAAGTCTTTCAGATCACATAAAGTGTTTTATCGTCAACTTTTGTACATGACAAGCTCAACACCTTTACTTCAGGAACTTCAAAATTCATTTCATGCAGCTTTACTCGTGAGCAATCTAAGTTTAAATCTCTAATCTTACAACATCTCCTTAAAACTTGACAAATGCCTTCTCCAGATATTTTATAGCAACACGTCAAACCAAGCACCTCCAAATTGGGGAAAATGAAAGCAAACATTTGAATGCTTTCATCTCTTAGCCCGAAATTATAGGCCAAGTGGAGAAACTTTAATCGAGGGAGCTAATGTTATCATTGCCTAACATCCAACTAATTGATACAGACTTCAAAGTTGGTCTCTCACAGATGGCAGAAGCATTGTTGTGAGTTAATAGTGAGCAGTTCGACATCACAATATCTTTAAGAAACTCAGAACTCTTACATAGTTGTAAAAGCCATGCGCCAGTCATATATGTATGGATACGACCATAGAGATTAACTTTGCGCACCTTAGAAAACAACATTGACATATCAACATTTAGCCTAAAATTGATACAGTTAGTGAGGCAAGTTCTTGCTTAATTAGGACAAAACCGCCTTTTTATCTGCACAGTGTAGCGAGCGATTTTGGACGCGGTTCTTAAGCGTTGGTCGCTCTCTGCGGTTTGAGCTTAAACTACAGGTCGATTCATTTTTTATCCTATTGTGAGCTGACTAAGGAAGGGAAATAGATGTCTCCAATTAACCCTGCTTGCATACTGAGTTTAAACAGCGGTCTGTTAGGTTACGGATGCGATCAATGTGGGGGGCCTTTGTACTGGTTATTTGTATTTTCGCCAATACGGTTTCTTTCTATTTATCTAGGCAGAAGGTTTCTGGCGGGGAACAAGGATTAGGACGTTAAGACTGATGTTTTTGAATTACTGCTTTTGATTGATATGGGATTTGGTTTTTTTGTTTAGTGTGCTCGCTAAGATCTTTTCTTTCAATCTTATGCCTACGTATTCCCGTTTACCGAAACAGGGAAATCAGAGCGTTCGTAGTTCCTCCTATTCTATGGGAGGAAATTGGTTGTTTTTTGTGTCTTGTTCAAAGCCCAAGACGTGAAGCGAAAGGTGATTTGTATCTTGTTCAAAGCCCAAGATGTGAAGCTGAAAGGTCTGTTTGTATCTTGTTCAAAGCCCAAGATGTGAAGCTGAAAGGTCTCAACTTTAGAGAGAATTTGTCATCTCTAAAGAAGGGTTTGTCTGTTGGTAAAGGAGAATTACTTTAACCAGGATTTGTGAATCCGGTAATGCCATAATTTCCTAAGAAGGGGTTTTTTAACCTGAAGGAGAAGACTTTAACTCAGTGTAGAGTAATGCCATCTTTCCTTAGGAATTTCTCATGCTAAAAGAGGGACAGTGGCATGGATGTAGATGATCCAGAGGCTTGCCACTTACAGCGATTAGATGAAGGGGAAGGAGTGTACTGTGAACGAGGCACAGCTTTGATGCTAAAAGGTTAATTGGATCAACCAGTGGTCTTCTTATACAAAGCCTAAGAGAAGGCTAATATGTGTCTCGTACAAAGCCCGAGAGAGAGGCTAAAAGGTTTTGACCCGACGATGGAGTCGTTTGGTATCTCGTATAAAGCCCGAGATGGAGGCTGTTTGACTCAACAAGAGAGTTTTTTGTATCTCGTACGAAGCCCGAGATGGAGGCTGAAGGTTTGTTTGGCTCAATAAGAACCTTTTTGTATCTCGTATAAAGCCCGAGATGGAGGCGAAAGGGATAATTGACTCAACGAGGGAGTCTCTTATGTGTCTCGTACAAAGCCCGAGAAAGAGGCTAAACTTTGTTTGACTCCGCTGGGGAGGATCATTGTACAAAGCCCAAGAGGGAGGCTATGGTTACTGTTTTAGTTGATTAACAGGTCCAGTAAACTGATTTTTAAAGAGAAAATCAGTTCTTATATGAGCAACACTGTACTCATGGATTTGATTCAAGGATCCGGGTTATTCCTGTTCTTTAAGGAAGCGGGAAATCCGAAGGGTATTGAGACTGTCCGAGTCTATGGGTTTCCTTCCTATTTAACAAAGGGGTGCTTGAGAATGTCTTTGAGACTCAAGGAAATTAGACTGTCCAAGTCTAGAGTTCATCTTTTGTACCATGCTTTGAGAAACAGTAGTAAACTCTTTGAAGGGACCGTTCTATGAAGATGATTAAGTTCTGTTCCTATACCTCTAGGAGGTCGTCAGGACAATTTGTACGAAGCCCAAGAGGAGGCTGGAAACTTTTAAGAAGCCGACGGATCCTTGTACGATGCCCAAGAGAAGGCTATCATTCCCGGAGGAAGAGATCCTTATACGAAGCCTAAGAGGAGGCTGTGAATACTTCTAAGAAGCCGTAGGGTCCTTGTACTAAGCCCAAGAGGAGGCGGGGTTGCTTTTAGGAAGCCTGTGGGTCCTTGTACGATACCCAAGAGGAGGCCGATTCTTTTAAGAAGCCCGTGGGTCCCAAACCAAAGAAACGCTCAAGAAAAGTTTCACCGAGAATAATTCATTTAGTGAACAGTTCTGAGGTTTGAAGAAATTCAAGAGAAGTTTCACCGAGAATAATTCATCTCTGGGGAATAGAATTTCTTGACAATTCCTAATGAGGACAGCCGAAGAGAAGACTGTATCTGGTAATCCTATTGGGGATCTAGTTCAATCTATTTCTAAGAGTGACAGTCTGAGAAAGGGTTCAAAAAGAATCAGCCTTTCACATCTCCATATTGTTTAACCCCAAGAGGAGGGAAGACTGTGTCTGGTAATCCTATGTGGATCTAGTTTTGACTGTAAGTTCAGAGTGATCAACAGGGCTTTACCTAGTGCTAGACGTAGTTGCCGGGGAAACTCTAAATATCTATACTATTATTACACAGTTGATATGAGTTTATGAAAGGAGACTTACAGTGAAACAGCCCCACAATACAGTTATATGTATAGTAAAGCAGTAAATGAAAGCGTATAAACACTTACTCGGTTGTAGAGCTTCCATGCTGTTTGGTTAGTTGTTCAACAAAGAAAGATTGAAAACAACAGTATATTCAGAATCAAAGGAGAAAGTGTTTTGAAAAAAGGAAGATTTGGGGCTTACAGCTCAAGGAGAGGCCCAGGGTTTTATCAGTGAGCGCACTGTTTAAATTCGTACAGAGGGACTTATACAAGTGACTGAGGCCCAAAAAGGTTTTCTGTACAAAGGGATGGGTCTTACGCTCTCTCAAGAGGCCCAAAAAGTTTAAAGAAGAAGAGTGGGGCTTATAACACGAGGGTAGGCCCAAAATGTTTTTCCGTTTAAAAATGGCGATCGCGCCGAGATTTTCTTTTAACGCAGAGGGACTTATACAATAAGTGAGGCCCAAAATGATTTTGGTTAAAAGGGGGTTGGGTCTTACACTCTATTAGAGGCCCAAAAGTTTTGAATGAGTCTTATAGCTCAAGGAGAGGCCCAAGGTTATTTTTCAAAAAGGGCGACGATCGCGCCGTTCGTTTTTTGACGGTATCGGGACTTATACAATACACTGAGGCCCAAAATGTTTTGGTCAAGAAAGGATTGGGTCTTACACTCTATTAGAGGCCCAAAGTGTTTTAAGAAAGGAAATGGGTCTTACTACTCGAGGGTAGGCCCAGGTTTATTTTAAAAAAGGCGACGATCGCGCCGTTTATTTGAAAATGTACAGGGGGCCTTATACAACGAATGAGGCCCAAAAAGGTTTTCTGTACAAGGGTGTTGGGTCTTACACTCTAATAGAGGCCCAAAGTGTTTTTGAAAATGATTTATGAGGGTTGAATTAATCCAAAAACCCTAATTTGTTTTCAAAAATGTATTTAATTGAATAAAAATTCAATTAAAATGATCAAAATTGTTTAACATGTGAAAAACAAATTGTGATTTTGGATTAATGCTTCAAAAATTAAGTATTGACCTACAAAATAATTAGAAAGCATTAAAAGTTGCAAAATCAATGTAGAAAAAATATTTAAGATGTCAAAAACAATTAAAATATTAATTCTTTGCAAAAATATCAATTATATGAAATAAATAATATTTTTGGGATTTTTTGATAAAATAAAATATTTTAACATTTTTATGAATTATCAAAAAAAGAATCAACTCAAAATCATTAAAACTCAGAGAGAAATTAATTTTTGAATCAATTAAACAAAATCACAAAATTCAAATATTTGAATTTGGAAAAAAGGCGCCAAGAACAAGCTGAAGAACACGCGCGTGTTCTTGGATTCTCAGATTTGCATTTTCTCTCCAATCTCACTGAATACTTAATCATATCATGCAATCCACATATCATTATGCTCGTCTCAACCTCACGATCATGTCTATGTCCATTAATTTCATTTAAATCAAACATACAACAAGTAATCACGAAAAATCCTCAAGAACCCTAATTTTTGCATGAAGGCTAGGATTTTTGATACACGATTCAAACAAAGCAATTAATTGAGGGAAAACATTCCATACATGATTATGAACATATGGCCAAATTATTGTGCGAGGAAATATGCATAGATTGAGAGATGACCAAGTATGTGCTTACCTCCAAGCCGTGATAGCAAGTGCAAAGTGATTTTTGATTTGGAGGTGTTACAGATGAGTGGTGATGATCTTAACAGCTTCCCTACACCCTATGGATTGTGTTTGAATGCTTGGACTTGATTGAAATTGGCTGGATCACTTTGTGGTACCTCAGCTGCAACTTGTTTGAAAATTTGAGCAACCAGCTGGTGATTTTGTGAATTTGGTGTTTCAGAAGTGATCTAAGTGTTTGGATCACTTCTATATGATGTATGTGAGATGTGTGAGTGATTGGTTTGATTGGAATTGCCCTCAAACTCAAAACCCGATAGCTACCTTGCTAAGAAAGGCATTTTTGCCAAGAGAAAGAGATTTTGAGGAAAGCATCTGTTAGATGGCTTTGGTGTACTCAAACTGATCACAATTGAGCTCTATTTATAGTAGAGCAAGTTTGTTTTGCAAGGAATAGTGAATGGCAGCTGGTAAGTAGGTTTGGCCAATGTTGGCAAATGAAAATCCAAGTCTCCTCTAGCCATTGACTAGAGGTTAGGGCACAGAGCTTTGGTTCCCTTGGTCTTGGATAAGTCTTGACTGATTTCAAATGAGAATGGCTCAGTCCATGCCACCTTGATGGTTCCATTGAATGCTTCAATCCAAATTTGAAGTCTTGTCCCTATTTTGGCCATTCTAGGTTCAACATGCTATTTCTTGTTCCATAGACTTTGGAGGCTTGGCTCAGTGATTATCCCCTTTAGATTCAATCCTTTGAGGTGTCCAAGTGGATAGGAGCATTTGAATTTGGCTGATTTTGGCAAATCGAGCAAAGTTGCAAATTCTGCCTTGCCTTTGACAGATTTCAGCAAGGCAACTTGCCAATGTCATATCTCATGGTGTAAGTTGAATTTGGTAATGCTCTTGACCATTTTGGAAAGCCCTTACATGATACAACAACTGTTTGAACAAGTTTGGTTTTGATCTCTTTTGATTCCAAGTGAAAAATCCCTCTACATTTGGCAAAAAGTGAGGTCAAATCTGACTTAGTGAAATTTTCACTAAGTGTTTTAACAAAGTGTGATTTCTTGATTTTGATCACTCCATAACTCAAAATCCTTAATGAATTGGACTTAGGTCTAGTTGAAGTTTTTGTAGAGGGTAATGAGGGCTACAAATCCATCTTTGGATGAGAAAAAATGGCCATGTGGTTTAGGAGTTATGATCCTCCAAAGTTAGTGTATTAGTGGTACTTTTTCCATAACTTAGAAAATTTTCTAAGTTTTATGGTTACCCCTTTTACAAGTTATCCCACTTTCTTTGGTGTTTCTTGATGAATGATGATTCAAATCATACATTAACATCATTTTAGGGTTAAAAATCCATTTTGGTGAAAAATCTCAAAAAGTCAAAGTTGACTTTTGTGCACAGTTGACTTTTTATCAGATGAATTTCAAACTGTGCAATTCTTCAGGAAATCATGTCCTTGACCTAAATCAAACTTGATGGACATGTTCCATGGGTGTCATAGGGTGTATTGAGGCATGTCCTAGGGTTTGGGAGCATGTCCTGGTCAAAAGTCAAAGTCACAGTTGACTTTCTTCGCGAAACCCTAATTGTGGTGCAGATGAAATTGAGACATGTTGCTCAAGCTTCTTGGATTAATCCATTGTTCCAAATGGATCAATATAGTTCATTTGAGACCCTCAAACCCTCTCTTGAGGTCTTGGCTCATGATTTGTCCCAAAAGTCAACTTAGGGGTGAATTAGGTCAAGAAACCCTAATTCCTGATTTTTGATGTATGTATCCCCTGAGGTCAAATTGACTTGATGTTTAGGTCCATGAGGTTCCATGGAGTATATTAGGTTATATTTTGGATCATTGGCTCATGCCCAGATGAAAATTTCCATCTGGAGGCCCTGGTCGACCAAAACCCTAATTTGGTGACACTGTCGATCTTGAGACTTAATCCACCTAAAAGGGAGCAGCCTTGTGCTTAATCTTTGAAGTGGGAGTCCTCTTGATCCTTTGTGGATGCTTGAGAGGCTAGACAAGTTGAAGATCATGTCATTCCTTGATTGATCCCTTGTCTAAGCACTCAGAGAGGGCTTGAAACCCTAATCCTGATAGTAGTGAATGCTCACCCATCTTTGGGGAGACTAATGAAATAGAATGGTTCCCCCATATTGTGATGATGATTTGCACAATGATGGGAAATCTTAGTGGTCAAAATTTGGGGTATGACAGATGCCCCTATTTAATCTTCTTGGACACGAAGGTGTGAATGGCGAAGGCATTCGGGCATTCGGGGTGCAAGAGGATTGAATATCGGAATATCTGAAATTTTGACGGCGTCTATGAATGGTAATTCACGCATTCATCTTCTTTTGCTAAGCAATGATGCTTAGAAAAGGTAAACTTCCCCTCGATCCTGGTTTCCTACCGAGGACCTAGTCTCAGTTGCTGATTTAAACTTCCCCTCGATCCTGGTTTCCTACCAAGGAACTGGTCTTAGTTTCTGATGTAAACTTCCCCTTGATCCTGGTTTCCTACCGAGGAACTGGTCTTAGTTTCTGATGTAAACTTCCCCTCGATCCTGGTTTCCTACCAAGGAACTGGTCTTAGTTTCTGAAATAAACTTCCCCTCGATCCTGGTTTCTTACCGAGGAACTAGTCTTAGTTTATTTTGTAAACTTCCCCTCGATCCTGGTTTCCTACCAAGGAACTGGTCTCAGTTTCTTTTGTCAATAAACTTTCTTGACAAGGAACGCTGTTAGTAGCGGTTTTCCTTCAAACTTCTCGCCGAATTTTCCTGGGGAGATGCCATTTGAGTGGAACAAGTTTTGATGTCAGACTTGCTGGAGAACCCATTCGTCTGAGTTGTAGAGGTGCACAAACTTCTCTGTTGGAGACGCCATTTGTCGATTCTACTGGGGGAATGCGAGTCCCTGGAGAGACTGCATTCGTTTGGGAGTGTAGCACCCCAAAATTTGCCCTACCTTTTTCTAACTTTTTCTGGCTTATGTTTCTTTTTTCATTTAAGTCTTAACTCATAATCATGCATTGCATTGAGCTCTCGAGACATCGGATCACGGTATCCTTGTGGCTAAGGACTTCTCTTATTCTAAGCAGCAAGCATTAGAGTGCCCCAGCAGTTATTTTGCTTGGTAATTTGGTACCAGATCATTCTTTTTCCAACTGGGTATTTTGAGAGTTCACAGCTTATTCCAGACATTTTTAATATTTTCGTATCTTCATTCATCTTACTGTATTTCCACTCTGCATCATCTAAATAGCATAAAATAGTGCTTTTCATCTCGCATACTGCCTAAAATATTGGTCGGAATAATTTCTCGAAAATTTACAGACAGAGTGGTCAAATTGAATTTCAGCGGTGCTTAAAATCAGGGGACAGAAAATTTTAAAATCGAACTTGCAGACGTCAATTATATTATTCTACGGCGTGTTCGTTTTAATTTTTCGTCATATTTTGATCAATTTGAGCATTTTTACGGATCAAAATTTATTTTAAAATCTGACCAAATGCTGTATTTTTTCGAGTCATATATTTCGTACTAATCATTTTAGTGTACTCGGTTTGTTTTTTTCGATCACTCGGGCGTCCGATTTTTTGTTTATTTAGAGTCCGTTTATTTTACTTTTTTTAATTAATATTATTTAGAATAATTAGTACTTTATTTTAATTTCATTTTAAATATTTATTTTTTTTTATTAACTAATAACGTTTAGAATAAATAGGAATTTCTATTTTAATTTTATTTTAAATATTTATTTTATCTTATATTTAACCAAATGTTAAGTTATAGTAATTAGCATTTTATTTTAATTTTTAGATTTAACTAATATTGTTTTTCATAAATAAATAAGATTTTTAGTTTTTATTTACTTTAATTGAATTGTTTAAATTTCATTTAGTTTAAATTTTTATTTAGTTTTAATATTATTTTGGGCTTCAAATTGGATATTAGGGACAATATTGACAATTTAGAAGTAACCCTAATTTACTCTATATATATATTCATAAGTTGCTTTGTAGAAAGGGGAGGGGAAACCGATCAAAAAAACGTACGCGGCCGCAGGTGAAACCGAAAGCATGTTTGTTTTATTCTCTTGATTTAAACCATAGCTTTGTGTATACGTTGCTTTCTTACATAATTCTCTTAATGGTTTCATGCCAATTCTCTGTATACTTTGTCATATCGTACCTTTAGAATTTTTCTAAGAGGTTCTTTTTACTATTTCTGTTAAGTGGTTCTTTTTACTATTTCTGTACATATGCTCTCCACTCTAGGTACATGGTCATGCGCTAAACTATCTAAACATATACATAAGACCATGCAAGTATATAACAGTATATATGTGGTGAACGTACTGAGTATACCAATACACATAAAGCCATGCGCTACATTATATGAATACATATATTTATATTTTGCAATTTTCTTTTCTTTCTTCTGTTTTTTTAATATATATCTATATTATAATATTTATAATATAATGTTTTTTAATTTATATATACAATGTTAATTTATATATTTATATTTTGCAATTTTCTTTTTTAATATATATCATTTTATAAAAGTTTTACAAATTTTATTTTTTATTTTATTTTATTTTTTATCATCTAAATTGAATATTTATTTATTTTCTTTTTGAATTACTCATGTCATGTATATCTGAATTTGTTTATTTTATTTCTCTGCATCCATAAAATATTTTCAATCCCTTCCTTTTGCATTCATTCACCAACATTCTGAGATGCATTAAAATATTTTTCTATCATTTTTAAAACTATTTCACATTGGATTTTAGTCCTTCCCTTTGGCACATTGAATCCTACTTCTCACCTGAGCTTTGCCTAATTGTTTAAGTAACTAACATCTTGATTTTTTGCAGGAGTTTTTGGTATTTGGTTTGTCTCTGGTGGGGCAATATTGACATCTAATTTGGTGATTTTAGAAATTGTTTTGCTATTTGTTTAATGGCTCTTTGTGTGAGATTTTTCTTGTATGCACCTCATTGATCCTGTCTGATTATCTGTTTGAAAAGGCACTTGTGCCATTGTTTTGGGGTTGTCCATTTGATTTCTTAACTCATGTTTGGTTGTTATTGGTCACTTGATTGCCTTTATATGTCATTGCTTGGGTCTCATCTATCTCATTTCTTTTACTTATGTCTGTTTCGCACTAACCTTTTATGCAGGGACTAAGGTAAGTTATTTGAGGGTATGGATTGTATCCATGTTCACCCTTACTCTTTCCTTCTCTCATCTTCTTCCTTTAGGATTTAGGTTGTCGTCAAACCTCACTAACCGTAGGACGCCCATGCATGATAACTTTAGGACACATAGTCCCCCTTTAGAGTTACCCTTGTGTCTTCTCTTCTCATCTCAAACTTTCTTTAAAACACTTAATAAGTATCAAGTGTATTGCGCACGAGCCTTAAGCGTGGGGAATGAGAAATGAGGGGCTTCCTCTCATCTTTCTAGAGTGCTTAGCGAGCGTCCTGTCTTGGTACGATGCGTTAAGTATTCGCCCCTGTGCCCTAGACTTTGGTGCAATGCAACTTAGGAACTAACTTAAGCCACTTCTGTCCTAAAAAACACAAACCAACTTCAAACCTTTTTGTCCTTCGGGATCTTCAAACTAAAGGTTATTTTCAAAAAGGGCACGTTACCCTCCGTCTGAGACGCAAACAGGCATTGACCCTAACTGCCGTACGCGAGCTTAATGTCGCTCATAAAAAACACAAAAAGAACTTGGTCCGAACTACGTTGACTCTGAATTCCCCATTGCACAAAGGGGGTACGTAGGCCTAGGACGTCGACGTCCTACCGAGTCGGTCTTTATTTTCCCTCCCGTTTTAGTATAGCCCTAGATGATAGTATAACTCACCCTTAGAATAGACAACAAGCGTGGATCCCATCGAGTACGATGGACGCGTGGGGTGCTAGCACCTTCCCCTCGCGTAACCGACTCTCGAACCCAGGCAATGGTTGCGATGACCATTCCTTTCCCCCTTCCTAAGGTTTATGCGGTGTTCCCTTTCCCTCTCTTGGGATAAATTTACACGGCTGGCGACTCTGTTTTTCCGCGCCATTCTCTCGTTTGTACCTGGATGAAAAACCTGGGAGCGACAGCTGACGACTCTGCTGGGGACTCTGGTTGACCTATGCTGGTCCATCCCTAAGCGAGTCAATCCTAGCGCTTGCTTGTTCTCTTTGGGTGTTTTGTTTTGATTTGCTTTATGTGTTATATTTTATTTTTATTTTTTATTTTTTACCGCATTTTCTGCATTTCATTTTTCATTACTGTCATGCTGCTGTGCTGTGCTGGCTGTCTTTGTTTTGCAGGTTGGGTGGGTCTGAGAGCTAAGCCCAATACCAAGGCTTGAGAATACCCTAGGACTAGAGTGGAAAGTAATGGGACCTACGTGCCCGCTTGGTACGTTTGTGTGTTCACAAAATTCACAACCAGACGAGGCTATCTTGGGATGCATTCTAACGTGTGTGTCTTGCGCATGTCGGGGTGTTGATCTAGAGAGCTGTCGACTCTGGTGACCGATCATTGAGGACCTTAGTGGAAACATCCCTCTTTAGTGGTGACAGTGGCAGACCACATCCTGTGGCAAACCCATTCGCACCCGAGGGCCCGCTTTGGAACTCGCATAGGATGGCCCCTACGTTTTGAAGAGAATCGGTGGAGGCACTCCTCGATTGACTTTAGTACTGTACCCCGAGGGATGAATGTACTATTGTTTCTCGACCTCAGTGCCAAAGCTGAAGACCTTCCGCTTTGGAGAATCAGTTGAGGCCTCCTCGATTGATGATGATGCCAAACCAGAAATGGTGAACGTATCATCATTTCTCGACCTGAGAGCCCGGGATACTGAACATCCTAGTACCCACATGTGAGAGGGGATGGGCGTTTGCAGGTTTGCAGGTAACCGAGACTTTCAACCTACCCGGTTTTCTGGATTTCTCATCAATGTCTGATTATTTGGGTTCCTCAGTGGTTCAGAGTTCTGGTTTTCTGGTTTCTCGTTCAGCTAACAGGACAGCACATCCAGCAGTGTGCCTTGACCCCATGTTTGCATGAGCATATCATTTTTCTTGCATTTTGACGTGTTTGACATTTTTCAGGGCTTGCATCTTACTCTTGATTCCGGTTTTCTGAGGTTACTTCAGTATGGATGTTCAGAGAAAGAAGACTGTCGCCTATTCATTCCCAGAGCCGACTTTGACACTGATTCATAAATTGATTAGTATGGCTGGTTCCGGAGTTCGTACAGAGTTCAGTGGAAGGTATGGAAGACTTCTGAAATTTGTCTATAATATCTCCCAGTATGAGAAGGATGTCATCCACACACTTCTTCAGTTTTACGATCCGTCTCTGTGTTGCTTCACCTTCCCGAACTACATCTTGGCTCCGATGTTGGAGAAGTTCTCATTTATTTTGGGAATTCCTATCGGTCATGATATAGTTTTCTTTTCTGAAGAACACCCCGGGGTGAAAGATATGGTTGTTGCTCTTCATATTGATGAATCCGTTCTTAACAGTAATATTGCAGAAAAAAGGAGTTAAGGGTTTCTTGTTGAAGTTCTTGTTCGATCAGGCTTGCATACATGTCAAAGAGAAGAACTGGACTGCTTTCCAAGCTATCCTAGCTATATGCATCTATGGGATTGTTTTGTTTCCGAATATTCCTGATCTGGTGGATATGCATGCCGTCAGAATCTTTATTTCGAAGAATCCTATACCTACCTTGCTAGGTGATGTGTACCATTCAGTTCACTATAAGAATGAGAATAGGCGTGGGAAAACTGTGAGTTGCTGTGTGCCGCTCTTAGCTACTTGGTTTCTGAGTCGTCTCCCTGAATCTGGCGCTTTCGTTGATACGAAAGATTCTCTGAAGTGGTCTAAGAGGGTTATGGGCTTGACTGCTGATAACATCGTTTGGATTAATCGTGACTTGCTAGGAATGGAGATTATTTGCAAATGCGGAGAATTCCCTAATGTTCCCTTGATAGGGAGGAAAGGGGGAATTAACTATAATCCCTCCCTAGCTATCAGACAGTTTGGTTATCCTTTGAAGAATCCACCCGAAGAGCGAGATGTCCGAGAATCCTTATTCTTCAATGGTATTGAGGATCAAGGGTTAATAAGGAAAGTTGTGAATGCTTGGAAACAGGTAACTAAGAAGGGTAAGATTCCATTCGGGAAAAGTAACAATCGGGCTTTTCCTCCCTATAAAGAGTGGATTAAGAAGAGAGCAGAAGAGGAGCTTCTTCCATTCCCGGTGGAACCACCTTTGTATCCTTTGGTGATCGAGCCTCCTACCACCGTTGAGTTGGAGAAGTATAACACATTATGGGCTGAAAAGGAAAGGTTGAGGGAAGAGAATAGTGAGCTAGAGAGAGAGAGATCTATCAGTGGAAGCATGAGCGGGGTGAAGCCGTTCATACCGCCAAGTTGAAGACAGAGCTCCTTACTAAAGCAGAAAAAGAGCTTGCTGACATGGTCGCATCCAGAGAAAGAATGAAACAAGCTTTGGACGGTGTCAGTAGCGTTCTCAGGTCCAAGGAGGAGGAATTAGGTAAGGCTTTGTTGAAGATTCACAGGTTCAATGATCACCAAGAAACTGCCATGGCTGAGAATAAGAGAAAGGAAGATGACTATATAGCTAAGATTGATCAGTTGAAATCGACGCTCAAGAAGAAAGACGTCGAGATCTTATCAGAGATATTCAAGAGACAAGTAGTCAAGGGTCGACTCAATGAAGCCATAGCCTCCATGGAAGAACTGAAAGTCCAAGCTGAAGTGAAGAGATCTAGACATGAGGGACCTAGCATGGAGGGTGTTTCTGGAGAAGACGCTTGGGAATTACATTGCAGATACTTGGATGGGATCATACACAGAAGAGACCTTCTCATTCAAGGGCTGATTCAGAGGCCGAAGCATCCCGATACCAGAAAGTTGTTCAAGGAGATTCAAGACTGGTGCAGAAAGCATAGTGGATGGGGAGGATTGACTCTTGTAAACTTTGATGATATGCCATAGTTTCCTTTTCTCTTTCATTGTATGTGGATCACCACCAGGCTTGTTGGTTGGGACCTCTTTGATTTATGTGTTCAGACTTGTTATCTTGGATTCGTGATTGTCGACATTTGACTTTTCTCTGGTTTTCTTAATTTATGAGCAGAAGTTCCATTTTATCTTGTTATTGAACCGGAATCAAGGGGTGGATCGCCTTGTGAATTTTCAAACACGTCCATTTGCATTTGCATATTCATAATCATTTTGCATGACAGGTGTTTATCTACGGTATTCTTATCTTGTTCTCATCTCAGAATTGCAGATCAGCGTATTCACCTGTATCCTACTAAGCAGAATCGGAAGAGACTCATGGATCAGCTACAGAATGAGATCATTGAGATGCGGACTCGCATGAACCAATTCATGGAATTGATGCAAGGGGTTGCTCAGGGACAAGAACAGTTGAGAACTCTCGTTCAGCCACTGATTGCGAGGGTTGATAATGATGGTGTCCTTCATGGAGGACTTCAGACTGGTGTTACTGATAATGGTCAGAATGGTCCTACTGGCAGAAGTGTTCCTGTTACTGGTGTTGTGATTCCTCCGGGCGGGGCTGAAAATGCTGGGGGAGGTGGTACTGGTGCTGGCGCAGTTCAGGGTCGTCAGTATGATGATGTTCAGGATGATGTATTTTCTTTGCCAGGTGGGGATGCTGGTCCCCAGACTGATCAGGATCAGAGGATCCGATTGATTGAGGAACAGCTAAGGGGTGTTGTGAATCAGGATTCTGTGGGAATGGATCTAGAGGATTTGGGGCTGGTTCCAGGCATTGTTATTTTGCACAAGTTTTAGACTCCCACTTTCGAGAAGTATAATGGTATGACCTGTCCGAGGACCCACGTCAGGGCGTATGCAAGCAAGATGGCTGCATATGCGAAGAATGAAAAGCTGATGATGCATTGCTTCCAGGATAGCCTATCTGGGGCATCCCTGGAGTGGTACATGCAACTGGAAAGGAAGGATGTGCGTAGTTGGAGAGATCTGGCAGGGGCATTTATCAGACATTACCAATATAACACTGATATGGCTCCTAACATAACACAGCTACAAAATCTGTCACAGATGAACAATGAGAGTTTCAAGGAGTACGCTCAGAGGTGGCGTGAACTGGTAGCTAGAGTTCAGCCTCCCATGTTGGAGCGCGAAATGATAACTATGTTCATGGACACCTTGCAGGGTCATTACTATGAAAAGCTGGTACCATGTATGACTGGAAAGTTTGCTGACTTGATCTTAGTGGGGGAAATGGTGGAAAGCGGAATCAAGGCAGGAAAGATATCAGGCAGTGATGGATCCTCATCTGGAGGCAGCAAGAAGCCTTATGCCAGTGGTTATAAGAAGAAGGAGAGAGATACAAACTCTGTGTCATCATATCGTGGTAGAGATGGACCTCGTCAGAATTACAATCAGCAGGTGGCCTCTGTAACCATCCCAGCAGCGCCTCAACAGCCAGCAGTGCCTCAACAACAAAATCATGCTCCTTACCGATCACAGCCTCAGAATAAGCGGGATAGGCATTTTGACACTCCACATATGTCTTACTCTCAATTATTCCAACACTTGTTGAAACTGCAGCTAATTCGGACGAGAACATTGGCTCCACCTACTGGCAATCCACCTCCCGGCTATGACGCCAACGCCCATTGTGAGTTTCATTCTGGGGCACCCGGACATCATACTGAGAACTGTAAAGCTTTTAAGCATAAGGTTCAAGATTTGGTGGATTCCAAAGCCATCAACTTCTCCAATGACGTCCCGAATGCGAATCAGAACCCGATGCCAAATCACGGCGGGCCAAAGATCAATGCTATTATTGAAGATTGTGAAGACTTGAGTTTGATTTCAGATGTGAACGAAGTCCAAACTCCCTTGGGTGTGGTGAAGGAAAGACTGTTGAGAGGAGGGGTATTTCCCGGTTGTGATGAAGGTTGTGTGGGATGTGTGTCACAGCCAGGCGGTTGTGAGTTATTGAAAGCAGGTATTCAGAAAATGATCAACGAAGGGGTATTACAGTTTGACAGAGGTTGTAAGCAGAGTATTGTTACTGACAGAGAGATTGATGTTGCCACGATAACAATTCCATTCAAGACGATAACTATATCAGCGCCGGCGAGACCAGCGCCGGTCACTATCACCGTTCCCGGACCAGTCCCGTATGAGACTACCAAGGCCATCCCATGGAACTATGGGGCCGAGGTGTTTGTTAATGGTAAGAAGCATGAATTGGAAGACACATCAGTTGTGAATACAGGGGTTGGAAATCTTGTTGAATCTGGGGCTATTACTAGGAGTGGTAGGGTCTTTATTCCGTTCGAGAATCAAGCTGGCAGTTCAAGACAGGACAAGGGTAAACAGATGATGGATGAGTCCGTACAGAGGCAGGAAGCTAATAACTCTACGACAAAGCAAGGTGGGGATACTTTCTATGAAGATGTAGAAGAATTTATGAGGTTGATCAGAAAAAGTGATTACAAGATTGTTGACCAACTTCACCAAACTCCATCGAAGATTTCCATTCTGTCCTTACTGTTGTGCTCTGAGGCACACCGAAATGCATTGCTGAAGGTTCTGAACATGGCTTATGTACCACAGGAAATATCCGTCAATCAATTAGAAGGGGTTGTGGCTCATGTGAATGCTGGTAATGGTTTAGGTTTCACCGATTTAGATCTGACTCCGGCTGGGAGGAATCACAATAATGCTCTGCATATTTCAGTGGAATGTCGTGGTTCTTTAATGTCACATGTGTTAGTCGATACTGGGTCATCTTTGAATGTGCTACCGAAGAAGGCTCTGATGAAGTTGGATACTCGTGGGTTGATTTGTACACCAAGTGACTTGGTGGTACGTGCTTTTGATGGCTCCAAGAGGTCAGTGTTTGGAGAGTTAGTTCTGCTGATCAAGGTGGGTCCTGAGGTTTTCAATACCACCTTTTACATAATGGATATTCAGCCTGCCTATAGTTATTTGTTGGGACGCCCATGGATCCATGGTGCTGGGGCAGTAACTTCTACGCTGCACCAGAAGTTGAAGTATATGGTGGATGGCCACGTTGTGACTGTTTGTGGTGAAGAAGATATTATGGTGAGTCACCTGTCGACCTTCAAGTATGTGGAGGTAGATGGTGAGATACAGGAAACTTTGTGCCAAGCCTTTGAAGCTGTGAAGATTCCCCAGGAACCCCCAAAGGCAGTCACTCAGCCTGAGGCAGTTGCCCAACCTGAAGTCGTCATACAACCAGAAGTTCCAATGTCCTCTTTCAAAGAGGCGCGTGCTATAGTTGAAGCTGGTGGTTCTCAGAAGTGGGCAGTGTTATTGATGTTCAAAGGAAGCAAGATACTCATGGACTGGGTTACAAGCCACCTAGGCGTTCTGAAGAGCCTCCCAAGTTCTATGGTCCAGTCCGTTTCACCAGTGCCGGTGTTTTCTTCGACAGAGTCAATGCTATTGAGGATGAAGGAGATAATGATTGTGACATGGATGAATGGATCCGTCCCTGCATTCTTGGTCAGAGCCTAGGCAACTGGTCCTCTGAGAAAGTTATCCAAGTGACGCGCCCGGAGTAATTTACTTTTGTTTTCTGTTATGTTGAGTTCTGCGTTCTGCCCAAGGCGTAGTGATATTTATTTATAGGGCTTGGATGTTTTATTTGCTATCTTTATCATCAATAAAGGACGTTTTTTCATTCAAATATTTTTGATCCCTGTCTTTCTATTTTTACTTTTTGCATATTAACCCACATCAAAATGGCAATGTGTTTTCTTGTTTGTTGCATTCATAATAAACATAAAACATCCATCATGCAGGTTCCTTTGTTCAGATTCCACCCATGACTTAGCTATGGCTCGATACGACTTCGATAATCCCATCTATCAGGCCGAAGAAGAGACTGACGAAAACTGTGACTTACCAGAAGAATTAGCCAGGCTGTTGAAACAAGAGGAAAGGGTTATTCTACCTCATCAGGAGGAAGTTGAGACTGTTAATCTGGGAACCGAGGATGTTAAACGAGAAGTAAAGGTTGGGGCTGCCCTGGAAGACACTGTTAAGGGAAGATTGGTTGAGTTACTTCGAGAGTACGTGGATATCTTCGCCTGGTCTTACCAAGACATGCCTGGGCTTGACACGGACATTGTTTCACACCGGCTGCCGCTTAAAGAGGGTTGTACTCTGATGCGTATTTTTTTCGCAAGTGTACGAACGCGTCAAAGTAATATAAAAGATTATCGTATCCACAGAGACCAAGTGTCAATCTATCGCTATCTATTGTTAAGGTGTGTATCTAAGGTGATTGAAAATAGTAGTTTTGAAGAGTGCACGGTAGTAAATAAAGTAATTAAAATTAATTGATAAAGACAGGTTCGAATGCAATTCACACAACCAATTGATAATCCAAGTACTTGCTAATAGAACTACTTACGGGCAATGTTTTCTACTTTGAAAAGAACTAATTTGACAGGAACTGTCGCTTTCGCGTACTCAGAACCGAGTTGTACCCCCTAATCAAACCCTCTTATTGTCACGGATAAAAAGGCGCGCATTGCGTTAGAGTAGTAAACCTATTTTTAAGAAATATAGTATCTTGACCAAGTTGAAAAGTATTTTAACCTGGATTTTCTAAAAAAAAGAGGTTCTTACGAACCAGACTTTAAACTTCTTAACGCGTCCGAAAATGGTTTTAAAATCTCTTTTCCTTTTAAATTAAAAACTCCTAATAAACTAAACAAAGCGCTTTCGCTGTTTTTGAAATAGTTTAAAAACAATTAAGTTTAGATAGGCGTTGGACGGCTTTCGATCTTACCCAACGGAAATTAAGAACAAGAAAACTTATATTGAAAGTTAAAATAGCCCTTAAGTGTTTCCACTAACAATTGTACAGATTATCGGTTCGGTTATGATCTTTACATTCTAACCTTTATAAAATTAGCCAGACATGGTAAAGTAAAGGTTCATTTTTAGATTTTTCATAAAAAAGTATTTAAGTGCGAGTGCGGAAAGTAAATGAAAGTAGTGCGAGTGCGGAAAGTAAATGAAAGTAAAGCGAGTGCGGAAAATAAATGAAATTAAAAGACAGTGCAAGAAATAAAGTTGACAAAAGGTAAAGTAATAAAAACCTGCTCCAATCGGAGTGGTTGAATAAAATGCGAACTGAAAGTAAAATGGCGGCAGGATTAACTTCCTTCCAGAGTGCTCCAAGACTCAATCTCACAGGCTCTTACAGACTCGATCTCTCGAATGTAGTAACACCTCGATGTGAAGCGATTACCACTATTACACTGATATATGCTTATGAACAACTAAGCTTGGATGAAGAAAAAACGAAAATCTAAAGTCCTATTTATAGGCAAGGAAACATGTGGAAAAGACAAGGATGCCCCTAGCATTTGAATTTGGGCGGGAACTTGTTTTGTTCTTGTGGCGCCCACCACAACACCATGGCGCCCGCCATGAGTGTAAAATTGCTTGGGCAGTTGGAGATCGTGGGGAAAATCAGTTGGGAGGAGTTTGAGACATGGCCACGTCATGGAAGACCCTGTGGCGGCCGCCAGAGTGGATGCCATAAGTGCAAAATGCTGATTGTCTCTATTTTAGCTCATTTCGGCTCCTTTTTCGCTCCTTTTCTCGCTCGGGGCTCCGATTAGACTAAAATCCTGAAAACAAAGAAAAATATAATAGTAACATAATAAAATGACATTAAAAGACTAAGAATGCATGCGAAATCGGAGTCAAAAATACGGTGAAATTCAGTGTCATCAAATTCTCCCACACTTAGACCTTTGCTTGTCCTCAAGCAAAACATTTAAAGCTCAAAGTAAGAAAACTAGTGCTGACACGTGATTCGGGCAAAAAGGGCTTCTAAGTTCAAGTCAGGATGCAGTGACAGGTACTAAGTGAACCAAGGGTATCGTAATGACACTTATCCGCAGAGGCGGACATAAACTTCATTCTTATATTAGTCAACCGTATCATCCCACAATAACTAGGCCTACCTCTTCATCTCTTTTTGGGTCATTTTCATTCAGGCGCAATCACATTAAGCCCGTTATCCGTACATGTTTCATAGTAGAGTGACCTGTTAGTGATTCTGATCCAAAACATAGGGTTTCTGGCACATAAGACTGTGTAAACCCTTTTATTTAACCCAAATGCAGTTGTGGGGGATCGGATCGTAATCCGCCCTACCGAGTTCAGCGCCAGATACCTCTGAACCAACTAACAATGGGTGAGCTAAAATTATATATATATATATTTTGTGGCAACAATTCAACTTTTTGGTTTAAACGACCTTGTGAGGGTCATCTATCCGGAGTTTGCCTTTTTCTTTATTTATTTTACTGGATCATTCACTTATGTTCATCAGTCCTCTACGTAGAACATGCTTAGGCCGGAGCTGACTGCTGAAATAAACTACTTAGGACAAATTTGGAAATGATAATTAAGGCCATGGTACATGGGGTTTTGGAATGATTCCTATATTCGTGAAGTCTACGGTGCTAAAACGATACTAATGTTTCAAAAAGTTCACCTAAGTCACCACATCCTAATCCAAACATGTCTTAAAGCCCAAAAAAACGTGTAGAACAACAATGTTTTCTTTTTTACAAAAAAAAATTTTTGTAGGGCTAAAGAAATGGGGAAAAATGAGGGTGCACTAGGGATACACTGTACTGGTGACTCGTCAGACTCATGCATTTTCTAGAAAAAAGACATAGACAAAAACAAGAAATAAACAACTAACTAAAAATGGAAATAGAAAGCAATAGCCCAAAAAAACGTGTAGAACAACAATGTTTTCTTTTTTGCAAAAAATTTTTTTTGTAGGGCTAAAGAAATTGGGAAAAATGAGGGTGCACTAGGGATACACTGTACTGGTGACTCGTCAGACTCATGCATTTTCTAGAAAAAAGACATAAACAAAAACAAGAAATAAACAACTAACTAAAAATGGAAATAGAAAGCAATAAAATCCCCTCCCACACTTAAATCGAACATTGTCCCCAATGTTTCGAAATAAGATAAGGAGAGTAACCTGTAAAACTACTGATGTGGACCACTGGTGCCCTCGTAGGTGCCTTAGGACGCCTGAAGTGGACAAAGTAACGCTCTCTCTGGGCGTCATTCCTGAAAGTCACATGCATGTCGTCAAAATTCTGCATTCTGCACAGAGTTAGGAAGAAGGTCCTGTAAAACACAAACATTTCAAACATTAGTCCTGACAAAATATAACAAGAAATAAAATAAAACAAAATGTAGAAAAAGTAAATAAGGTAAGAAAATCATGGGTTGCCTCCCATGCGGCGCTTGTTTAACGTCGTTAGCTTGACGACTGGAACTTATACATCTCTTGTCGGGATTGGTGGATCACTTAGAGTGTGGCTGGAGTAGGTTGTTGGAATGTCTCCTCCTTCGTAGAGCTTCAGTCTTTGTCCATTGACGATGAATGGTTTACATGTCTCGTTTTTGATTTCAACAGCTCCAGACCTCAGAATTTTTGATACTTTGAAGGGGCCAGTCCATCTTGAACGGAGCTTTCCTGGGAAGAGCCGTAGCCTAGAATTGAACAGGAGAACAGGGTCGACTAAGTTGAAGTCTTTTCTTACGATTCTTTTGTCGTGCCAAGCTTTTGTTCTTTCTTTGTATATTATGGCATTCTCGTAGGCTTGCTGTCTGAGTTCTTCCAATTTGTGGATGTCAAGGATACGTTTTTCACCAGCAGTTAGGTAATCCAAATTCAAAGTTTTAATGGCCCAATAGGCCTTATGCTCTAACTCAAAAGGTAAATGACAAGATTTTCCATAGACTAGTTGGTAGGGGGTTGTTCCTATAGGGGTTTTGAAAGCGGTTCTGTAGGCCCATAAAGCCTCTTGAAGCTTTTGCGACCAATCTTTTCTGGATATAGAGACAGTTTTTTCTAAAATTTGTTTAATCTCCCTATTAGATACTTCCACTTGGCCACTAGTCTGTGGGTGATATGGTGTTGCTACTCTATGCTTAACTCCATACTTGCTTAAAAGCTTATCAAATATTCTTGATATGAAGTGAGATCCTCCATCACTTATAACTAAACGGGGTGTTCCAAATCTGGGGAATATATAATTTTTAAATAATTTAATCACTACTCTAGTGTCGTTTGTGGGTGCAGCTATCGGTTCAATCCATTTAGACACGTAGTCTACTGCAACTAAGATATACTTGTTTCCTAAAGATGGTGGGAATGGTCCCATGAAATCTATACCCCATACGTCGAAGAGTTCTACTTCTTGGATATTTCTTAAAGGCATTTCGTCGCGTCTTGAAATATTTCCTGTGCGTTGGCATCTATCACATTTGACAATGTAAGCATGGACATCACGCCACATGGTAGGCCAGAATAGGCCAGCTTGAAGAATCTTGGCGTAGGTCTTAGAGGTGCTTGCATGTCCACCATAAGGCGTAGAGTGACAATGCTGAATTATACTTTCTACCTCGTCTTCTGGAACGCAACGGCGGAAAATGCCATCTTTACCTCTCTTGAAAAGAAGTGGCTCGTCCCAATAGAAGTTTCTAACATCACTTAAGAACTTCTTCTTCTTGTGGTAATCGAGATCAGGGGGTATGATATCTGCAGCTAGGTAATTAACGAAATCAGCGTACCAGGGCACGTTACTTACAGCTAAGGATTTTTGGAAGTGCTCATGAGGGTCTGGTTTTTTATCTTCAATGGTTTCCAACTGGGCTATCAGTCTATCATCGGCAAAATCATCATTTATGGGTACTAATTCAGGATTCAGGTATTCTAGCCTAGATAGGTGATCGACTACTACATTTTCTGTGCCTTTTTTATCTCGGATATCTAAGTCGAACTCTTGTAGCAACAAAATCCATCGAAGTAACCTGGGTTTAGCATCTTTTTTACTTAGTAGGTAACGGATGGCAGCATGATCGGTGTAAACTATAATTTTGGCTCCTACTAGATATGATCTAAATTTGTCTATAGCGAAAACTACCGCTAGGAGTTCTTTCTCGGTTGTTGCGTAATTGAGCTGGGCGGCGTCTAGGGTTCTACTGGCATAATATATTACATGTAATCTTTTATCTTTTCTCTGACCTAGAACGGCTCCTACAGCATAATCACTGGCGTAACACATTATCTCAAACGGTTCAGACCAATCAGGGGGTTTCATAATGGGTGCTGAAATCAATGCTTGCTTCAAAAGGTTGAATGCTTCATTGCATTTTTCATCAAAGATGAATTCAGCATCTTTCATTAATAGGCCAGTTAAAGGTTTTGTTATTTTGGAGAAGTCCTTGATGAAACGGCGGTAGAATCCAGCGTGTCCAAGGAAACTTCTAACTTCCCTGATAGTCTTGGGTGGTTTTAGGTTCTCTATAACTTCTATTTTTGCTTTATCTACCTCTATACCTCTTTCGGAGATTATATGTCCTAAAACAATTCCTTCAGTCACCATGAAATGGCATTTTTCCCAATTCAGCACAAGGTTTACCTCCACACATCTTTCCAGGATTTTCTCAAGATTGATAAGACAATTTTGGAAATCAAAACCGCAAACCGAGAAATCATCCATAAATACTTCCATGATTCCATCTAGATAATCTGCAAAGATTGACATCATGCAACGTTGGAAAGTAGCAGGGGCATTACAGAGTCCAAAAGGCATTCGTCTGTAGGCAAAAGTTCCAAAAGGGCATGTAAAGGTAGTTTTTTCTTGATCTTCTGGATGTATAGGTATTTGGAAGAATCCCGAATACCCGTCTAGATAGCAGAAGTAAGAATGTCTGGCAAGACGTTCTAACATCTGGTCTATGAACGGTAAAGGGAAATGATCCTTCCTAGTTGCTTTATTTAACTTTCTATAGTCTATGCACATACGCCAACCTCCTTCTATCCGCTTTGCTATTTGTTCACCTTTCTCATTTTGCACAACTGTGATGCCTCCCTTCTTGGGTACCACATGCACAGGGCTCACCCACTTACTGTCCGAGATCTAATATATTATACCTACTTCTAGCAACTTCAGAACTTCCTTCTTGACAACATCACTCAGTATAGGGTTTATCCTTCTCTGGTGTTCTCTGGAAGGTTTTGAATCTACTTCGAGCGAAATCCGATGCATGCATACGGATGGACTTATACCTTTCAGATCAGAGATATTATATCCTAAGGCTGAGGGATATCTTCGTAAAATGTCCAAGAGTTGATCTGTTTCTTTTTGTCTCAAGGCAGCACTAACTATAATCGGACGATTCATTTCTTCATCAAGAAACTCATATCTCAGGTTCTTAGGCAGTTCCTTAAGTTCCAAGGCTGGTTTAATAGGGCAAGGCATAGGATCTGGGGTAAGGGATAAACATTCGTAAAGGTTATCATCGATGTAGGGTTTCTTATAATTGTCATCTTCCAAAATAAGAGTTGATGGCAGCTTAATTGTTTCAATGACTTCTTCTTGCTCTAACTCCCTAACACATTCATCAATGATATCTATTGCATAACACGCGTCTCCTATCACAGGTGCCATAAGAAATTTTGAAAGTATAAATTCTATCTTCTCGTTCCCTACCTCAAAGGTTAGCTTCCCCTTTTTGACATCTATTATGGCTCCAGCAGTTGATAAGAATGGTCTACCTAGAAGAATTGGTATGTCATCATCTTCTTTAATGTCCATGACAACAAAATCAGTAGGGATAAACAGCTGACCTATCCTAACAGGGACGTCTTCAAGTATGCCTATCGGATATTTAACAGATTTATCGGCTAATTGAAGTGACATCTTGGTAGGTTGCAACTCTCCTAAGTTTAACCTTTCGCAAACCGCTAAGGGCATTAAGCTCACACTAGCTCCTAAGTCTAGAAAAGCTTTTTCGATACATGACTCCCCAAAATACAAGGAATGGAAAAGTTTCCAGGATCTTTATCCTTTTTTGCTAATTTATTTTCGGCAATAGAATTACATTCCAAGGGTTTCGGATCATCAAGTCTACGTTTATTGGTAAGGATGTCTTTGAGAAACTTTGCGTAGGATGGTATTTGGGTAATGGCTTCTGTGAACGGGATTTCTACGTGAATTTTTTCTATAACTTTAATGAATTTCTGATACTGATTATTAATCTGGGTTTGTTTAAGTCTTTGCGGATATGGTATTGGTGGTTTGTATGGCGGGGGTGGTATATAGGTTTTGTCTTTGGGTTCTTCTCCTTTTTCTTGACTTTCCTGGTTTACAGATTCCTCTGGTTTCTTCTTTTTATCTGGGATGTTGTCATCTTCCTTAGAAGTTTTGGGATCACTCAACCTTGGGTTACAAGGTTCATCATAAGCGGTCCCACTTCGTAGGGTAATGGCATTTGCTTGTCCTTTCGGGTTTTGTTGAGGTTGTTCAGGGAATTGTCCTCCAGGTGTGGTCTGAGGGGCTTGGTTTAAAGCTACCTGCGAGATTTGGGTTTCAAGCATCTTATTGTAAGTGATTATTTGGTCAACCTTGGTTCCTAACTGGGTAATTAGTTCGTTAACATGAACGTTTTGGTTCATGAACTCCTTGTTTTGTTGGATTTGAGTAGCGACAAAATTATCCACGATTTTCTCAAGGCTCGGTTTTGGTGGTACAGGTTGCATAGGTTGATTTGATCTTGGGGCTTGATAACTTGATTGTCTCGGAGGGGCAGTATTTTGGATAGGGTTATTATTCTTATAGGAAAAGTTTGGGTGATTCCTCCATCCAGGGTTATAGGTATTTGAAAATGGGTTCCCTTGGGTGTAGTTCACTTGTTCAGAGCTGGTCTCGTTTAACAGACTGCATTCTGCGGATTGGTGTCCTTTCGTCCCACATATCTCACAATCTGACGAAACTGCGACTGCAGTATTCGGGGATGTACACATATACTCAACTTTTAGGGCTAATGCGTCCATTTTAGCTTGCATCATGTCTATAGATCTTAACTCATTTATTCCTCCTTGGGCTTCCTTCTTTTCCACTGTCGCTCGTTCTACTCCCCATGATTGATGGTTTTGGGCCATATCTTCGATAAGGGCACTAGCTTCAGGGTAAGGTTTGTTCATCAGTGCGCCACCTGCGGCGGCGTCGATGGTCATCTTAGTGTTATAATGAAGTCCATTATAGAAGGTTTGAATGATTAACCAATTTTCTAAACCATGATGTGGGCATGCTCTTAACAGCTCTTTATATCTCTCCCAGGCTTCGAACAACGATTCTCCTTGGTTTTGGGTAAATCTAGTTATTTGGTTTCGAAGAACAGCGGTCTTACTCGGGGGAAAATATCTGGCAAGGAATACTTTTCTAAGGTCTTCCCAACTTGTTATGGAATTTGATGGAAGGGAATCTAACCAAGATAGGGCCTTATCTCTAAGGGAAAAAGGAAATAATCTTAAGCGAATCGCCTCAGGAGGGGCTCCATTGGTTTTAAAGGTGTCTGCTAGTTGGAGAAAGTTTTTCAAATGTTGGTTTGGGTTCTCTGTAGCAAGACCTGCGAATTGTCTCTGCTGTACTAACTGCAGCAGGGATGGTTTAGGTTCAAAATTGTTAGCTGGTATGGCTGGATTTACTATACTAGAACTAGGTTCCTCGTTGGATGGTTGGGCGAAATCCTTAAGAGGTCTTTGATTTTGATCTTCGGCCATAGCTTTCCTAAGTTTACGGAAATATAAACGTGCGCGAGCGTAACGTTCTGGTTCAGCTAGAGGGTCCACTAAACTTCCGGTACTACGAGTTTTTCGCATTGACCGGCGGGTAACTTTCTTAGTCTAAACGGTATAACAACAGGGTATGAAATTTGACGAAATTGGTCCCCGGCAACGGCGCCAAAAACTTGATGCGTATTTTTTTCGCAAGTGTACGAACGCGTCAGAGTAATATAAAAGATTATCGTATCCACAGAGACCAAGTGTCAATCTATCGCTATCTATTGTTAAGGTGTGTATCTAAGGTGATTGAAAATAGTAGTTTTGAAGAGTGCACGGTAGTAAATAAAGTAATTAAAATTAATTGATAAAGACAGGTTCGAATGCAATTCACACAACTAATTGATAATCCAAGTACTTGCTAATAGAACTACTTACGGGCAATGTTTTCTACTTTGAAAAGAACTAATTTGACAGGAACTGTCGCTTTCGCGTACTCAGAACCGAGTTGTACCCCCTAATCAAACCCTCTTATTGTCACGGATAAAAAGGCGCGCATTGCGTTAGAGTAGTAAACCTATTTTTAAGAAATATAGTATCTTGACCAAGTTGAAAAGTATTTTAACCTGGATTTTCTAAAAAAAAGAGGTTCTTACGAACCAGACTTTAAACTTCTTAACGCGTCCGAAAATGGTTTTAAAATCTCTTTTCCTTTTAAATTAAAAACTCCTAATAAACTAAACAAAGCGCTTTCGCTGTTTTTGAAATAGTTTAAAAATAATTAATTTTAGATAGGCGTTGGACGGCTTTCGATCTTACCCAACGGAAATTAAGAACAGGAAAACTTATATTGAAAGTTAAAATAGCCCTTAAGTGTATCCACTAACAATTGTACAGATTATCGGTTCGGTTATGATCTTCACATTCTAACCTTTATAAAATTAGCCAGACATGGTAAAGTAAAGGTTCATTTTTAGATTTTTCATAAAAAAGTATTTAAGTGCGAGTGCGGAAAGTAAATGAAAGTAGTGCGAGTGCGGAAAGTAAATGAAAGTAAAGCGAGTGCGAAAAGTAAATGAAAGTAAAGCGAGTGCGGAAAATAAATGAAATTAAAAGACAGTGCAAGAAATAAAGTTGACAAAAGGTAAAGTAATAAAAACCTGCTCCAATCGGAGTGGTTGAATAAAATGCGAACTGAAAGTAAAATGGCGGCAGGATTAACTTCCTTCCAGAGTGCTCTAAGACTCAATCTCACAGGCTCTTACAGGCTCGATCTCTCGAATGTAGTAACACCTCGATGTGAAGCGATTACCACTATTACACTGATATATGCTTATGAACAACTAAGCTTGGATGAAGAAAAAACGAAAATCTAAAGTCCTATTTATAGGCAAGGAAACATGTGGAAAAGACAAGGATGCCCCTAGCATTTGAATTTGGGCGGGAACTTGTTTTGTTCTTGTGGCGCCCGCCATGAGTGTAAAATTGCTTGGGCAGTTGGAGATCGTGGGGAAAATCAGTTGGGAGGAGTTTGAGACATGGCCACGTCATGGAAGACCCTGTGGTGGCCGCCAGAGTGGATGCCATAAGTGCAAAATGCTGATTTTCTCTATTTTAGCTCATTTCGGCTCCTTTTTCGCTCCTTTTCTCGCTCGGGGCTCCGATTAGACTAAAATCCTGAAAACAAAGAAAAATATAATAGTAACATAATAAAATGACATTAAAAGACTAAGAATGCATGCGAAATCGGAGTCAAAAATACGGTGAAATTCAGTGTCATCATACTCCAGTCAAGCAGAAGTTGAGAAGGACGAAGCCAGATATGGCTGTCAAGATCAAGGAAGAGGTTCAGAAACAGTTGGACGCCGGATTTCTTGCTGTGACAAATTATCCTCCGTGGGTTGCTAATATTGTACCTGTACCTAAGAAGGATGGGAAGGTCAGGATGTGTGTTGATTACCGAGATTTGAATAGGGTGAGCCCGAAGGATGATTTCCCGCTCCCCCACATTGACGTGTTAGTGGACAATACCGCTCAATATTCTGTGTTTTCCTTCATGGATGGCTTCTCTGGGTATAACCATATCAAAATGGCCCCAGAGGACATGGAGAAGACCACTTTCATAACACCGTGGGGAACATTTTGTTACAAGGTAATGCCCTTTGGATTGAAGAATGTTGGGGCAACCTATCAGCGGGCGATGGTGACTCTCTTTCATGATATGATTCACAAGGAGATTGAAGTCTATGTTGATGACATGATTGCGAAGTCACAGACAGAGGAAGAACACTTGGTAAACCTCCAGAAGTTGTTTGAGAGGTTGAGGAAGTTCAGGTTGAGATTGAATCCGAACAAGTGCACTTTCGGCGTGAGGTCTGGTAAATTACTGGGTTTCATTGTTAGTGAAAGAGCCATAGAGGTTGATCCTGCAAAGATAAGAGCCATACAGGAGATGCCTGAGCCAAGAACAGAGAAAGAGGTTCGTGGTTTCTTGGGGAGGTTGAATTACATTGCCAGGTTCATCTCTCATCTGACAGCTACATGTGAACCAATTTTCAAGTTGTTAAGAAAGGACCAAGAGGTCAGGTGGAATGAAAATTGTCGAGAGGCGTTTGAAAGGATAAAGACGTATCTGCAGGAACCTCCAGTCCTTATGCCACCAGTGTCTGGGAGACCGCTGATTATGTACCTTGCGGTTCTTGAGAATTCGATGGGTTGTGTGCTCGGTCAACACGACGAGACGGGTAAGAAAGAGCACGCCATTTACTACCTGAGTAAGAAGTTCACTGATTGCGAATCGAGATACTCTATGCTGGAAAAGACATGTTGTGCACTCGCTTGGGCAGCCAAGCGCCTAAGGCAGTATATGTTAAATCACACAACCTTGTTGATTTCGAAGATGGATCCGATTAAGTACGTGTTTGAGAAGCAGGCACTTTCTGGAAGGATAGCCCGTTGGCAGATGGTTTTGACAGAGTACGATATTCAGTATGTTTCTCAGAAGGCCATTAAGGGAAGTGTTCTGTCAGAATATCTTGCTGATCAGCCAGTTGAGGATTATCAGCCTATGAAGTTTGAGTTTCCAGACGAGCATGTTATGTTTCTGAAAATGAAGGATTGTGAAGAGCCTCTGCCTGACGAAGGACCTGAGATTGGGTCACAGTGGAAGATGATTTTTGATGGGGCTGTCAACTCGTATGGCAATGGAATTGGGGCAATCATTACGACTCCGAAGGGTTCTCATATACCTTTCACTGCCCGGTTAGCATTTGTGTGTACCAACAACGAGGCGGAGTATGAAGCATGCATCATGGGGTTAGAAGAAGCAATTGATTTAAGAATTAAGAACCTCGACGTCTATGGTGATTCCGCGTTGGTGGTTAATCAGATTACAGGAGAATGGGAGACTCGTCAGGCAAATTTGGTACCTTATAACAACTATGCTAGAAGGTTGTTACCTTTCTTTGATAGGGTGAATTTTCATCATGTGCCCCGAGCTGAGAATCAGATGGCTGATGCGTTGGCGACGTTGGCATCCATGTATAAGGTGAACCATTGGAATGAAACACCTTCGATTAGAATCATGCGTCTGGACAGACCAGCTTTTGTGTTTGCAATTGAAGATATGTCTGATGGTAAACCGTGGTATCATGATATTAAGGTTTTTCTGAAGAGACAAGAGTATCCAGAGGGTGCCTCCACCAAGGATAAGAAGACTCTGAGAAGGTTGGCAGGGAACTTCTTTCTGAACAAGGATATGTGTTATATAAGAGGAACTTCGATATGGTCTTGCTACGTTGTGTTGATGAACACGAGGCAAGCTCATTGATGGAGGAAGTTCACGAGGGTTCCTTTGGTACTCATTCCAGTGGACACACCATGGCTAGGAAGTTGTTGAGAGCAGGATATTATTGGATGACTATGGAGTCTGATTGTTTCAAGTACGCTCGAAAGTGCCATAAATGCCAGATTTATGCAGATAAGATGCACGTACCGCCTATGCCTCTAAATGTGTTGTCATCTCCTTGGCCGTTTGCAATGTGGGGTATTGATATGATTGGGAAGATTGAGCCTACTGCTTCCAATGGGCATCGTTTCATTTTGGTTGCCATTGATTATTTCACAAAGTGGGTGGAGGCAGCCTCGTACGCCAATGTCACCAAGCAAGTGGTAGCCCGGTTTATAAAGAAGGATATCATCTGCCGTTATGGGGTCCCTGAGAGAATCATTACTGATAATGGCTCGAATTTGAATAATAAGATGATGAAGGAACTATGTCAGAGTTTCAAGATCGAACACCACAATTCTTCTCCCTATCGTCCGAAGATGAATGGGGCTGTTGAGGCGGCGAATAAGAACATCAAGAAGATTGTGCAGAAGATGATGGTAACGTATAAAGACTGGCATGAGATGTTACCTTATGCTCTACATGGTTACCGTACTTCGGTGCGTACGTCAACTGGGGCAACCCCTTTCTCATTGGTATATGGTATGGAAGCAGTCTTACCCTTAGAGGTCGAGATTCCGTCTTTGAGAGTTCTGACAGATGTGAAGCTTGATGAAGCTGAGTGGGTGCGTTCCAGGTTGGACCAGTTGAACCTTATTGAAGAAAGGAGATTGGCAGCCATCGCACATGGCCGTTTGTATCAGAGCAGGATGAAGCACGCCTTTGATCAGAAAGTGCGTCCTCAGAATTTTCAGACAGGTGAATTGGTTTTGAAAAGGATCCTTCCTCCTCAGACAGATCACAGGGGCAAATGGACTCCAAACTACGAAGGGCCGTATGTAGTCAGAAAGGTTTTCTCTGGTGGAGCCTTACTACTTTCAACTATGGATGGCGAAGATTTTACCTCCCCTGTGAACGCAGACGTAGTCAAAAAATACTTTGCATAAAAGAGACCCGCTGGACACAAAAAGAAGATCCAGGCAAAAAAGGGGCATCCCGGCGAGCCATAAAAAGGAAAAGGTTCGGGCAAAAATTAGGGATAAAATGTAAAATGAAATGTGTACACCCGCAAAGTTGAAAACCCGAAAGGGCGACTTTGGCAAAAATGGGTATCCCGGTGGATTGAAAACCCGAAAAGGGCGATCCAGGCAAAAGTTAGGGATCTATAAGCGAAAGGCTACGGTCTGCGTCCGATCTGTGAACATTCTCGATACCTGGAAGTTCTGAAAGAAAGGAATCAGTACAGTTAGTCTCTTCAAAGGTCAAGACGTTTGTGGATAAGCAAGTCATATGGGTCATAGCTGAGTCGAATCATGGTGGATATCTGCTCCCACATTGCCGACATGTGTATTTTCTTTTTACTTTTGCGCAATTACCTCTTTTTAGGAATTGCTTCCTATTGTAACTGCCTATTTACAGGCCACTCTTCAATAAAATATTCATTTCACTCAAAGAGCTTTCCATTGTTTGTTTTACTTTTACTTTTACTGTTTTGTTTGCAAAAAACGTCCGATATTTTTGATAAACATTGCATATAAAATTTCGAGCTTTGCAGAGCGTAACGAAAAGTAGTAGAAGTTACTTAGGCGTTAACGAGGATAGCCAGGTTATGGCATATTCTTTTGTTGTTATTTGACTAGCAGGGCAACAGGATTGTACTTTCCAGCAGGTCGCTCTCCCCCAACATTGAGACTGCTCCTTCCCCAGCAGGACAAGCTTTCCTCAGCAGAGCAGACTTCCCCAGCAGGAGACGTGGGAGGTATTCTCTCCGGATCGAGGCGTTATTTCCCCACAGAATCAGGTGTTCACTTCCCCCATCCCTTCAGGAAGCGTGCTCTCACTGACGATGTCATAATCTAATCCCCAGCAAGGTGGGAGTAAAGTCATTCTCCCTACCAGCAGGCTAAGTTCAGCAGTATCCCCAAGCAGGATGGTATTATGGACTATTTTCCCCAGCAGGTTCTGAGCCAATTGGATATTAGCAATTTTCAGTAACATATTTTCGGTTCTGTTATTGGCGTTCATTCTCAACTCCCCCAGCGGAGGAGAAATCTCAGGTTTTGGATGAAAGACAGGTGTGGCTACCGGTAGTTCTTTCGGGACCTCATCCCCAGCAGAAATTGTTGATCCAAAGAGTCGATCAGTATGACCCTTCTCAACATAGTTCCTAGATTCAGAGGACAATTTATTTTTGTCGTCCCCAGCTGAACGGGTCCTTTCTCTCCGGCATTTATTTTGCTGGAGGGGCTCTTTTGCATATCATAAGCATTCGCATTGCATCCTCAAACGCATAGCATTTCCATGTCGTATGGAGCATTACGCCATTATTCAAACATTTGCATTCGAAGCATAAGTCAGGTTTGATACTTTCTTTGCCAGTTCTCTTGCTCAGCAGAGATGGCACAACTCAGGAGATTTTGGAGGGATGTATTCCTCATACTTGTGCTCCCCGGCAGAGTCTTTTATTTAGACTTCTCCTTTCCCCAGCGGAGTCATCTTATCTATGGATCATGGGCCCGTCAGAAGTTTGTCCGGCCCTTCTCTTTTGTGAAATCCCGTTCTTACTAGAAGTTTTGTTTCACGTTATCCCCAGTGAAGTCGCCATTGGTATTGCTAGTTTCTCTTTATCAGCAGAGATAGCGATCTTTTGGATAATTCTTCGTCAGTTTCCCTTTATCAGCAGGGATGGCATTGGTATTGCTAGTTTCTCTTTATCAGCAGAGATAGCAATCTCTCGGATATTTCTTTTGCTAGTTTCCCTTTATCAGCATGGATGGCACTTATTTTGCTAGTTTCTCTTTATCAGCAGAGATAGCGATCTTTTGGATAATTCTTCGTCAGTTTCCCTTTATCAGCAGGGATGGCATTTATTTTGCTAGTTTCTCTTTATCAGCAGAGATAGCAATCTTTTGAAGATCTTCTTTCGTCAGTTTCCCTTTATCAGCAGGGATGGCATTTATTTTGCTAGTTTCTCTTTATCAGCAGAGATAGCGATCTTTTGAAGATTTTCCTCGTCAGTTTCCCTTTATCAGCAGGGATGGCATTTATTTTGCTAGTTTCTCTTTATCAGCAGAGATAGCAATCTTTTGAAGATTTTCCTCGTCAGTTTCCCTTTATCAGCAGGGATGGCATTTATTTTGCTAGTTTCTCTTTATCAGCAGAGATAGCAATCTTTTGAAGATTTTCTTTCGTCAGTTTCCCTTTATCAGCAGGGATGGCATTTATTTTGCTAGTTTCTCTTTATCAGCAGAGTTAGCGATCTTTTGAAGATTTTCCTCGTCAGTTTCCCTTTATCAGCAGGGATGGCATTTATTTTGCTAGTTTCTCTTTATCAGCAGAGATAGCAATCTTTTAAAGATCTTCTTTCGTCAGTCTCCCTTTATCAGCAGGGATGGCATTTATTTGGCTAGTTTCTCTTTATCAGCAGAGATAGCAATCTTTTGAAGATTTTCCTCGTCAGTTTCCCTTTATCAGCAGGGATGGCATTTATTTTTCTAGTTTCTCTTTATCATCAGAGATAGCAAGCTTTTGAAGATTTTCCTCGTCAGTTTCCCTTTATCAGCAGGGATGGCATTTATTTTGCTAGTTTCTCTTTATCAGCAGAGATAGCAATCTTTTGAAGATTTTCTTTCGTCAGTTTCCCTTTATCAGCAAGGATGGCATTTATTTTGCTAGTTTCTCTTTATCAGCAGAGATAGCAATCTTTTGAAGATCTTCTTTCGTCAGTTTCCCTTTATCAGCAGGGATGGCATTTATTTTGCTAGTTTCTCTTTATCAGCAGAGATAGCGATCTTTTGAAGATTTTCCTCGTCAGTTTCCCTTTATCAGCAGGGATGGCATTTATTTTGCTAGCTTCTCTTTATCAGCAGAGATAGCGATCTTTTGAAGATTTTCCTCTTCAGTTTCCCTTTATCAGCAGGGGTGGCATTTAGTTTGCTAGTTTCTCTTTATCAGCAGAGATAGAAATCTTTTGAAGATTTTCTTTCGTCAGTTTCCCTTTATTAGCAGGGATGGCATTTATTTTGCTAGTTTCTCTTTATCAGCAGAGATAGCAATCTTTTGAAGATTTCTTTCGGCAGTTCCCTTTATCAGCAGGGATGGCATTTTTCGAGATTCCTTTGTCAATTCTCTTTATCAGCAGAGATGACATAACCTGGGAGAGTTTGTTTCACTTTATACCCAGCATAGCTAGCACTCGTCCGTATTGTGACAATACAGCATTCATGTCTAATTCTCCAGTGGAGGATTGCAAATTTCCGGGTTCTTTTTGTATTCAATCACCTTCTACCTTGAATATCTGAAAGTCGTCGCTATCATACCTTCAGGACCAAGTTGATTGAATAGGGGCAGCTGTAGCACCCCAAAATTTGCCCTACCTTTTTCTAACTTTTTCTGGCTTATGTTTCTTTTTTCATTTAAGTCTTAACTCATAATCATGCATTGCATTGAGCTCTCGAGACATCGGATCACGGTATCCTTGTGGCTAAGGACTTCTCTTATTCTAAGCAGCAAGCATTAGAGTGCCCCAGCAGTTATTTTACTTGGTAATTTGGTACCAGATCATTCTTTTTCCAACAGGGTATTTTGAGAGTTCACAGCTTATTCCAGGCATTTTTAATATTTTTGTATCTTCATTCATCTTACTGTATTTCCACTCTGCATCATCTAAATAGCATAAAATAGTGCTTTTCATCTCGCATACTGCCTAAAATATTGGTCGGAATAATTTCTCGGAAATTTACAGACAGAGTGGTCAAATTGAATTTCAGCGGTGCTTAAAATCAGGGGACAGAAAATTTTAAAATCGAACTTGCAGATGTCAATTATATTATTCTACGGCGTGTTCGTTTTAATTTTTCGTCATATTTTGATCAATTTGAGCATTTTTACGGATCAAAATTTATTTTAAAATCTGACCAAATGCTGTATTTTTTCGAGTCATATATTTCGTACTAATCATTTTAGTGTACTCGGTTTGTTTTTTTCGATCACTCGGGCGTCCGATTTTTTGTTTATTTAGAGTCCGTTTATTTTACTTTTTTTAATTAGTATTATTTAGAATAATTAGTACTTTATTTTAATTTCATTTTAAATATTTATTTTTTTTATTAACTAATAACGTTTAGAATAAATAGGAATTTCTATTTTAATTTTATTTTAAATATTTATTTTATCTTATATTTAACCAAATGTTAAGAATAATAATTATAGTAATTAGCATTTTATTTTAATTTTTAGATTTAACTAATATTGTTTTTCATAAATAAATAAGATTTTTAGTTTTTATTTACTTTAATTGAATTGTTTAAATTTCATTTAGTTTAAATTTTTATTTAGTTTTAATATTATTTTGGGCTTCAAATTGGATATTAGGGACAATATTGACAATTTAGAAGTAACCCTAATTTACTCTATATATATATTCATAAGTTGCTTTGTAGAAAGGGGAGGGGAAACCGATCAAAAAAACGTACGCGGCCGCAGGTGAAACCGAAAGCATGTTTGTTTTATTCTCTTGATTTAAACCATAGCTTTGTGTATACGTTGCTTTCTTACATAATTCTCTTAATGGTTTCATGCCAATTCTCTGTATACTTTGTCATATCGTACCTTTAGAATTTTTCTAAGTGGTTCTTTTTACTATTTCTGTTAAGTGGTTCTTTTTACTATTTCTGTACATATGCTCTCCACTGTAGGTACATAGTCATGCGCTAAACTATCTAAACATATACATAAGACCATGCAAGTATATAACAGTATATATGTGGTGAACGTACTGAGTATACCAATACACATAAAGCCATGCGCTACATTATATGAATACATATATTTATATTTTGCAATTTTCTTTTCTTTCTTCTGTTTTTTTAATATATATCTATATTATAATATTTATAATATAATGTTTTTTAATTTATATATACAATGTTAATTTATATATTTATATTTTGCTATTTTCTTTTTTAATATATATCATTTTATAAAAGTTTTACAAATTTTATTTTTTATTTTATTTTATTTTTTATCATCTAAATTGAATATTTATTTATTTTCTTTTTGAATTACTCATGTCATGTATATCTGAATTTGTTTATTTTATTTCTCTGCATCCATAAAATATTTTCAATCCCTTCCTTTTGCATTCATTCACCAACATTCTGAGATGCATTAAAATATTTTTCTATCATTTTTAAAACTATTTCACATTGCATTTTAGTCCTTCCCTTTGGCACATTGAACCCTACTTCTCACCTGAGCTTTGCCTAATTGTTTAAGTAACTAACATCTTGATTTTTTGCAGGAGTTTTTGGTATTTGGTTTGTCTCTGGTGGGGCAATATTGACATCTAATTTGGTGATTTTAGAAATTGTTTTGCTATTTGTTTAATGGCTCTTTGTGTGAGATTTTTCTTGTATGCACCTCCTTGATCTTGTCTGATTATCTGTTTGAAAAGGCACTTGTGCCATTGTTTTGGGGTTGTCTATTTGATTTCTTAACTCATGTTTGGTTGTTATTGGTCACTTGATTGCCTTTATATGTCATTGCTTGGGTCTCATCTATCTCATTTCTTTTACTTATGTCTGTTTCGCACTAACCTTTTATGCAGGGACTAAGGTAAGTTATTTGAGGGTATGGATTGTATCCATGTTCACCTTTACTCTTTCCTTCTCTCATCTTCTTCCTTTAGGATTTAGGTTGTCGTCAAACCTCACTAACCGTAGGACGCCCATGCATGATAACTTTAGGACTCATAGTCCCCCTTTAGAGTTACCCTTGTGTCTTCTCTTCTCATCTCAAACTTTCTTTAAAACACTTAATAAGTATCAAGTGTATTGCACACGAGCCTTAAGCGTGGGGAATGAGAAATGAGGGGCTTCCTCTCATCTTTCTAGAGTGCTTAGCGAGCGTCCTGTCTTGGTACGATGCGTTAAGTATTCGCCCCTGTGCCCTAGACTTTGGTGCAATGCAACTTAGGAACTAACTTAAGCCACTTCTGTCCTAAAAAACACAAACCAACTTCAAACCTTTTTGTCCTTCGGGATCTTCAAACTAAAGGTTATTTTCAAAAAGGGCATGTTACCCTCCGTCTGAGACGCAAACAGGCATCGACCCTAACTGCCGGACGCGAGCTTAACGTCGCTCATAAAAAACACAAAAAGAACTTGGTCCGAACTACGTTGACTCTGAATTCCCCATTGCACAAAGGGGGTACGTAGGCCTAGGACGTCGACGTCCTACCGAGTCAGTCTTTGTTTTCCCTCCCGTTTTAGTACAGCCCTATATGATAGTATAACTCACCCTTAGAATAGATAACAAGCGTGGATCCCATCGAGTACGATGGACGCGTTGGGTGCTAGCACCTTCCCCTCGCGTAACCGACTCCCGAACCCAGGCAATGGTTGCGATGACCATTCCTTTCCCCCTTCCTAAGGTTTATGCAGTGTTCCCTTTCCCTCTCTTGGGATAAATTTACACAGCTGGCGACTCTGTTTTTCCGCGCCACTCTCGCGTTTGTACCTGGATGAAAATCCTGGGAGCGACAGGGATCTTGCATCATACTTTTCTCGGGATCTTCCCAGAGAAATGCCATATGATGGGATCCAATTTTGAGGTGCCGATGACCTTTTCATCAGCGGTCTTCTCGGAACGAGACTGGCATGCCACCGAATTTCTGATTACGAGGCTTTCCCTGTGGATTTTCCTTAATCCGGGAAAGCAGGGATATCATCTTCAATGGCGAAGAGTGATGTTTGTTGAAGGTTTCTCTCTGGCTTTTCAGAGGTTCAAGTTATCAAAGTGGTCAAGGACCAATTTCTTTTCAGAAATAAACTGGAAGCGAGGTTGTTTAGACGCAGCGTTTCCTGACGAGGCAAGAACTGAAAACTCGATTGAGAGAAACTCTACCACTAGGGGACAAGGCCGACTAGAGTGATAGTGATGCAATATGAATGTGAATGCAAATCAATAATGCATGATGTATGTATGTATATGCGGACAAAACTGACGCGACATACAAACTAAAAGATGAACATGACTGGATACTCGGTCGTCGCGGGGCGTGTAAAATATCGCTGGTTCAAAATAGCAATTCCACCTTGCTTAGGAGAGATAATCCCTGTTAGGGAGCTACCGTTGGTCGGGCTTAGGAGATGAGAACTCGGCCGAGGCGTGTCAGACGAAACGAGGTCTCTGACATAGTTGATCCTTCATTTAAGCGTACTGGCATAGAAGGAGTACTTTGATTCTGCACTTTGAAGTTCGCTCACTTCTGAAGAAGCGGTTGATGTTCCTTTGATGTTCAACAGTCAAAAGAAATTGCCATCTTTATTTTAAAAGCAGAAAAAGTTTTAACAAGTAAATTCATTTTTGTTTCATTTCAAGAATCGTTAGTCATATTAACAACGTCGTTCTGTAAAGCTAAAACAAATAAGAATTACAAACAAAAGCACAAGGGCTCAAATTTTATTGATGAGATGGAGATCAGCCAAACGCGTGATTCCAAAGAGTATATACAAAGTTTGAAAATGGTAATTTACAGGGAAAAGGGCTACGTTGAAACATGACGACCACTATCCTTCTACCAACTTTGAATTCGGGGCATCCTGAGCTTCCGTCGAAGATGACCTTGACTGGAGTTTTCTGACAGATGATGTAACTGCTGCTGAGGGACTTGCCTCTGTTGAACATAGTTACTTGCCATTATCCCTAATTTTTGCCTGGATTGTACTATGATGTTTCCAATCCACCGGGATGATTTTTTCTCATGTCTCTAATTTTTGCCTGGATCGCCCTTTCGGGTTTTCAATCCACCGAGACGTTTTTTTTTAGTTTAGTTTAGGCGAAGTATTTCTTGACTACATCAACATTCGTGGGGTAGGCAAATTCCTCTCCGTCCATGGTTGCAAGTCTCAAGGCACCGCCTGAGAAAGCTTTCGTGACCACATAGGGGCCATCATAATTCGGAGTCCACTTGCCTCGCGAATCAGTGAGAAACGATTGTATCTTCTTGAGAACGAGGTCGGACCTTTTTGTCGAATGCCCTCTTCATCCTCTGTTGATACAGCTGACCGTGGCATAGTGCCGTGATTCTCTTTTCTTCGATCAGATTGAGTTCGTCGTGTCGGCTTTGACACCATTCAGCTTCGGTGAGCTTGGCTTCCATCAATACTCGGATTGACGGGATCTCTACTTCTATGGGGAGCACTGCTTCCATGCCATACACTAGAGAGAAAGGGGTAGCCCCTGTTGAAGTGCGGACAGATGTGCGATAACCGTGAAGAGCAAAGGGTAGCATTTTGTGCCAGTCTTTGTAGGTTACAACCATCTTTTAAACGATCTTCTTGACGTTCTTGTTGGCCGCTCCTACCGCTCCGTTCATCTTGGGTCGGTAGGGAGATGAGTTATGGTGTTCGATCTTGAACTCTGTGCACAACTCTTTCATCATCTTGTTGTTTAAGTTAGATCTATTGTCAGTAATGATCTCGCTTGGAACACCATAACGGCAGATGATATTGTTTTTGATAAATCGGACCACCACTTGTCGGGTTACATTGGCGAATGACGCTGCTTCGACCCATTTGGTGAAATAGTCAATGGCTACCAGGATGAACCGATGTCCGTTTTAAGCCTTGGGCTCAATCATGTCAATCATGTCGATTCCCCATATGGAAAAAGGCCATGGGGAAGAAAGAACTTTGAGATGTGATGGCGGTACATGAATTTTGTCGGATTATATCTGACACTTGTGACACCTCCTCATGTACTTGTAGCAGTCGGATTCCATGGTCAACCAATAGTACCCTGCTCTGAGAATTTTTCTCGCCATTGTGTGTCCGTTGGCATGAGTGCCAAAGGATCCTTCATGAATTTCTTTCATAAGTATGTCTGCTTCTGGTCTGTCGACGCATCGGAGCAAAACCATGTCAAAATTTCTCTTATAGAGAGTGTCACCGCTCAGGAAGAAGTTTCCAGCCAATCTTCTGAGGGTTTTCCTGTTTTTTCTGAGTGCCCCAGATGGGTACTCTTGTTTCTGAAGGAAGCATTTGATATCGTGATACCAAGGTTTGTCGTCTATGACTGCTTCAATCGTGAAGATGTAAGCGGGCCTTTCAAGGCGCATTATGTCGATCTTAGGTAGGTCGTTCCATTGACCTACGCTAATCATGGAAGAGAGAGTGGCTAAAGCATCAGCCATGTGATTCTCATCACGAGGGATGTGATGAAACTCAACTCTGTTAAAGAAAGGTAGCAACCTTCTTGCATAGTCTTTGTAAGGAATCAATCCTGACTGGTATGTGTTCCAATCTCCTTTTATCTGATTGATAACCAAGGCTGAATCGCCGTATACGTCCAAATTTTTTATCCTTAAATCAATTGCTTCCTCGAGACCCATAATACAAGCTTCGTATTCGGCCTCGTTGTTCGTACACTTGAACGTAAGTCTAGCAGTGAAAGGAATGTGGGTACCCTGAGAGGTAACAATTATTGCCCCAATTCCGTTTCCATAATGATTAACTGCTCCGTCGAAGATAAGTCCCCATTGGGAACCTGGTTCTGGCCCTTCACTGGGTAACGGTTCATCGCAATCTTTCATTTTTAGATACATGACATCTTCGTCTGGGAAGTCAAACCCGATTGATTCCTGATCGTCAATCGGTTGATGAGCCAAATGATCGGCTAAAATACTCCCCTTAACGGCTTTTTGAGCGTGGTACTCTATGTCATATTCTGATAACAACATCTGCCAACGGGCGATTCTTCCCGTGAGAGCAGGTTTTTCAAAGACGTACTTGATTGGATCCATTTCGGAGACCAACCAAGTAGTATGACGAATCATGTACTGGCGAAGACGTTTGGCTGCCCAAACCAAAGCGCAACAAGTTTTTTCAAGCATCGTGTACCGAGTTTCACAATCGGTGAACTTCTTGCTCAGATAGTAAATGACAGACTCTTTCCTTTTGGTTTCGTCTTGTTGGCCAAGTACACACCCCATTGAGTCCTCTAGGACCGTGAGGTAAATGATCAGTGGTCTTTCTTCCACTGGAGGTGATAGAATCGGAGGATTCAACAGATATTCCTTAATGCTATCGAAGGCAGTTTGGCAATCTTCTGACCAAACGCAATCCTGGTTTTTTTTCAGTAATTTGAAAATCGGCGCACAAGTGGCGGTCATAAGGAATATAAATCTGGAGATGTAGTTCAAACGTCCCAGGAATCCTCTGACTTGTTTTTCAGTTTTCGGAGAAGGCATTTCTCGAATGGCCTTGACCTTGTCGGAATCAACCTCAATTCCTTTCTGGCTGACGATGAACCCTAAGAGTTTCCCTGAACGGACACCGAAGGTGCACTTGTTGGGATTCAAGCAAAGCTTGAACTTTCTTAGACGTTCGAACAATTTTGACAGATGTTCAACGTGCTCACTCTCTGTTTTTGATTTTGCAATCATATCATCGACATACACTTCGATTTCTTTGTGTATCATGTCATGAAACAGAGTAGTCATGGCCCTTTGATAGGTTGCCCCGGCATTCTTCAAACCGAACGGCATTACCTTGTAATAAAAGGTGCCCCATGGGGTAATGAACGAAGTTTTCTCCATGTCTTTCGGCGCCATTTTGATCTGGTTATAGCCCGAGAATCCATCCATGAAGGAGAAAACTTTGAACTTTACTGTACTGTCTACCAACATGTCAATGTGTGGTAAAGGAAAGTCGTCCTTTGGACTAGCCTTGTTCAGATCCCTGTAATCTACACACATTCTGACCTTTCCGTCCTTTTTGGGAACGGGTACGATGTTGGCTAACCATTGAGGATATTCTGATGTGGCGAGGAAACCTACGTCAATCTGTTTCTGTACCTCCTCTTTGATTTTGATAGCCATGTCCGGGTGAGTGCGCCTCAACCTTTGCTTTACCGGCGAACATTCCGATCTTAATGGTAAGTGATGTTCCACGATACTGGTATCCAACCCTGGCATATCCTGATAGGACCAAGCGAACACATCGGGGAATTCTTTGAGAAGCTTTATCAAACCTTCTCTGGCAGTTGGACTGAGCAGTGCCCCAATCCTGATTTCTTTTCTCTCTTACTCTGAACCCAAGTTTACCGTTTCCAACGGCTCTTTGTAAGGTTCAATGGACCTTTCCTCTTGTCTGAGTAATCAGGAGATCTCTTCTGGAATTTCGTTGTCAACTTCTTCTTCAGCCCCAAATACCGGGAACTCAAAGTCGGGAGAAGGCATCGGATCGTATGTTTCAACGGGGTGTAAAACAAGTAATCTGCATGACGTGATGATTCGTGTTTAGAAGAGATAGAGAAGAATGCAAGTGTGTGCAGTGTTTTATTTTACTGCTTGTTTTTATTTGAATTGGTTTTTAGGATTACCATTTTCTAAAAAAGCAAAAAGAGAAAACAGCAATTAATGCAGAAATTACAGAACGACGTTATTTTATTAATGAACAAGTCGAATCTTGGAACTACAGCCCTATAAAACAAAACTCTGTCGCTTCGGGCAAAGCGAAGAGGGAAATTTACAGAAAACGAGCCCTATCAAAACATCCGTTTCACCTGGGCAGGGTGAAAGGTTTAAAGATGGCAATTACTTTGACTGATGGACGACCTTCGGAACCTCGACGGCAACCCATTGGCGGCGAACTCCTCGGTGAATCACAAAGTCTGGCACCTTCCTTGATTTGTCTTCAGAAATAACGCTGATTTCTGGCAGAGCAGGATCATTGGAATCTGTCTCCCAGGAAGAGTTGTCGTAGGAGGATCCCTCTGTTGCATTTTGCAGAGCAGTTGTGCTCTTAGCTGTATCTCCCCATCCAGTTGGCTGGATATCTTCGAGCCTGATACGAGAGCTTTCGGGAGCGGTGTACTTGACCATATAGTCGTATTTTCCACTTGGTTCTCCCAGAGTGTCCCAAACTTCTTTGGAACTGGAGGAGTCATCCCTCTCAATGACATTGACCTCGGGAAAAGCATAGTTGATGAATTCAAGTCCTGCAAACGTTGCGAATTCATCTTCATGTTGAGTAGTTTCTGAATGACCTGAGTGTTGATCCCATGACATGGTGGGGACACAGGTATTCTGTTCAACGATACTCAGCTGAGTTTCATTACTCGGCTGACTTTCTTGCCCCAAGTTTCCTGGGTAAGGTTACCACATTGGCAGACCATCCATTGGGCCATAGTAGTTATAGTCAAAATTGTCTTTCATCGGAGTGTCTTCCTCTAATGAATTTGGCGGAGCATGGCATCCTTCCGGATCACAATCTCCATATATCATTTCGACGTCTGATCTTGGTATAAATCTCGGACTTTCTGTAGGAAAGCAAAAAGGCATAGGCACCTCTTCCTGAGACATATAACCGTCCTTGTTAAGGTAGGACTTCCATTCTTCATCCGTGTCAGAGGGATCTTCCTCATTGATAGCATGTACTGCTTGAGACACTGGGTGAAGGAAACCTCCACTGTGGAAGAGATTTTGAAGGGGATGAAGACTTTCATTGCTGGCAGCTGTCTGGGTACAGGTTGCAGAAAAACCAAGACCCTTCTTTGTTTTATTGTCAGTAGGAATGACAAGCTGTCCCCATCCTTTTGTATCGGTACTCTCGACCGCTTTGATAGCATCTTTGTATGAGGAAATCGAGGTTCCTCCTTTGAAATTATTGTCCTTGCTCACCGACAGTGCTTGGAACTGCGTTCCAATAATCTCCTCGGGTTCTACACAAGTAGATGATGACAAGTTACTCACCAGTAAGGCCTGTTCTCCACAGACTGTGACAAGTTGATCGTTCTTGACGAATTTTAGCTTTTGGTGGAGGGTGGAAGTAACCGCTCCAGCCTGATGTATCCAAGGTCTTCCTAATAAACAACTGTATGTTTCCCGGATGTCCATGACCTGGAAAGTGACTTGGAAAGTATGAGGACCGATAGTTATGGGAAGATCAATTTCGCCGATAACCATTTTTCTGGATCCGTCGAATGCTTTGACGACAACCTCGCTGATTCTCATTGGAGGGCCTTTGAATGATAATTGCATCAAAGTAGACTTTGGCATAACATTCAGGGCTGACCCTGTGTCTACCAGTACGCTGGCTAAAGCATCGTCCTGGCAGTTAACTGTGATATTGAGCACCATGTTATGACGGCGACCCTCTTCGGGTAATTCCTCATCACTAAATCCCAAATTATTGCAGGAAGTGATGTTAGATACAATGCTATCGAACTGTCTGATGGTTACATCCTGTTCCACAAAGGCTTGCTCCAAGACTTTCTGTAGAGCCTCCCTGTGGGCTTCTGAACTGAGTAACAGTGATAACACCGAGATCTTTGAAGGAGTCTGTAATAGTTGATCGACAATGTTGTATTCACTCCTTTGGATGAGCTTCAGCATCTCATCATTATCTTTCAAAAGGTCGGGATTACCGAATTGACCGACTGGTGGATCGGGAGCTTCTGTCTGAAGTTCCTTTTCCTTGTTAACTTCCCCAACCCCTCGGTTGAAGATTCTACCACTCCGTGTTACACGACTGATGTCTGCAATATTCACGGCGGAGGGTAATGGAATTTCCTTTCCATTTTCAATTATCATTGCACCGTATTTGTAAGGGATAGCCTTAGCTGATTCATATGGTAGTGGTCCCGGTAGATAGATGACTACGGGAACCTTCTGATTTTTCTGACCATCATAAGTAATCTCGATCCGTTCCCGGTTGGGAACCTTAGATTCGTCCAGTAGGGGGATAATGGCAAAAATATCCCTGGTCCTATGATGACCAGAGATCGTGACAACATCCTCAGCTTGCTCGGCAAGGTAATTCGGCGTCCAGTTGATGGGTCCAGAACCCGGATATGGACGAATTTCTCCACGATCGACCTGACCCTGAAGAGCTGCTCTCACAAGATAACACCCTTGGTTACTTTCCGAACAGACGCCGCAACGTTCATAGTTATGTGGTGGCACCCGGCCACGCCCACTTTGAATACAATGTAACCTCACTAGGTTAGCTTCCATAGATCAGACATCCTGACTCTGACGCCGAGTGGGGTTTCTGTTATTGATACTGATTTGCTGAGTATCTTCATCCATATAAATTGGCATCCACCAGTGATTTAACAAGTGCTGAAGTGCCTCCTGGACAAGGGTACATCCTCGATCGTTTTTGCAACCCACTTTACAGCTTTGATAGTCGTGTGATATTAAGAATCCGAGTCGGACCTGTTCAGCATGTAACTCTACCAGGTTGGTATTCATCATGCGAATATCGAAGATCTGAACCATGTTGATTTGATAAGGGTTCCTATCATGGTAGTCTTGGATCCATCCAAGATCCATCTGACGCTGGAGGGCCTCTTGTATGAAAGAGCATCCCTGTTTGTTTACCGAGCAAGTCAGACAGGAATTGTAATCGTGCCGCGGCAGATTATGATACTGGCTTTGCCTTGAGTGCATCGCCACCAAGTTGACATTCATTGCACGGATATCGTGGTTCTGAATGACGTTAGAATTCGTATAGACCATGTTAACTCCACGAACTCGGTGCTCTTGGATCCATCCGAGATCCATCTGTTTCTGTAGAGCTGATTGCACTACCGAACATCCTTGGTTGTATTTAGAGCAGGTATCACACTGATGATAGTTATGAGGTGGCACATGGCCATATCCACTCTGTCTACAATGCATCTTGACCAGATTGGTCTTCAACAAGAGTACATCGTGAATTTGATAGACATTATTAGTCTCTTTCTCAATGAGATTGACTGCAGCTTTCTCATGTTGAGGCAGCGGGTTCGTTAGAACATTGGGATTCGTATCCTTAAAAGATAAGAGCCTGCTCCTAACAAGCTTTTGCACATCGGACTTGAAATTGAGACAAGTCTCTATGTTATGCCCTGGACCTCCTTGATGATAAAGGCATGTTTGATCCACCTTAAACCAAAAAGGCGGATTTTTCGGTACTGCAAGAGGGGATTTAGTCTGAATGTGCCCCTTGGCTAGCAGTAATGGAAACAGCTCTGTGTACGACATGGGTATAGGATCAAACCCTGATGGTCGTGTTGTACGGTTGCTGTTATACGGAGGACGAGCCTGCTGAAGAGGCTGTTGTGTCCTTTGTTGATCAGGTTGGCTCTGCGCAACCTGAGGTTGATACGTAGGAACAGGCGCAGGGCTGATAGCAGGAATTACAGCTGCTACTGGTTGATAACGTCGCCTCTGCTTTCCGAGAGAGATATTCCCAATATCTTGCTCTTTTTTCTTAGGGAGAGCACTACCATATTTCTTGGTACCGCTCGTTGATCCAGCGTCTTTTATCAAATGTCCTTCTCGGACGGCTTCCTCAAGACGTACGCCCATGCCGACCATCTCGGTGAAATCACTGGGCGCACTGGCAACCATTCGGTCATAGTAAAATGAGCTTAAGGTTTTTAAGAAGATCTTTGTCATCTCTTTTTCCTCAAGAGGTGGACAAATTTGAGCGGCAATTTCACGCCACCTTTGAGCGTACTCCTTAAAGGTTTCCTTGTCCTTTTGCGACATTGATCTGAGTTAATCTCTGTCAGGTGCCATGTTCAAATTGTATTTATAATGTTGAACGAAGGCTTTGCCAAGATCTCTGAAAGTGCTGATCGTAGCACGGTTTAAACCCATGTACCATTTGAGTGCGGCACCGGTTAAACTATCCTGAAAGTAGTGAATCAGTAGGTCCTGATTCTCCGTCTGAGCTGACATTCGTCGAGCGTACATCACCAGATGGCTTTGAGGGCAAGAGTTACCCTTGTATTTTTCAAAGTCGGGCACTTGGAACTTGTGCGGGACTTTCACATTGGGGACTAAGCAGATATCTGCGGCGTCCTTCCCAAATAGATCCTGACCACGAATGGCCTGCAACTCCTTCTGTATTTCCAGGAACTGCTCCTGGAATTCCTCCATTCTGTCAAACATAGTTTCCATTTTACCAGCAGGTATTGGTGGAATCTGTCCTTCCGGGACAGTGTGCACCACAGGGGGTGGTACCGTGACTACGGCGGTGAATCTTGGCGTTTCCCGAAGTTTGTAACCTTCAGGAGTCTTCAGTGTGCCCCTGGCATCTTCGCTTTCCCGAAGTTTGTAACCTTCAGGCCCAGCGGCTTCTGTTGTGATTCTGTTAACCCTCAATTTCGATGCCAGACAAAGGCAAAGTTATGTTAATGTTAAAAAGTTATTTTTAATATAAAGAAGGCTTCGACCTAACTTTTGAGAGGCCTGAGTCGAATAAATGTGGAGAAACCTTAAAGGATGGCTAAGTATGGAAAGGGTTCTTCGACCATGAGAATATAGCGCTGCAGTGGTTATGTTAAGATTGGAGGGAATTTCCAATATTTGAAATTTAAACAAGAGCAGTTGTGGACGTGGGAGCAATTGAGATTAAGAGGAAGGCGCCAAAATCCACACGTTCGAAGCAGTAACCACCACTGAGTAGTTATTTCCTAGCACTATAAATAGGAGTTGGTTCTATGTAAATGTGGTGTTCATATTTTTGTACAAGTTACTCTAAGAAACTCAAAGTACCCGCGTGTAGAGAAACGAGTTCGTGAGAATGTACGTAATGTAACACCATTGTCTTCATTAATCTAATTTATCTTCAGCATGTTTACTTTCCATGCCTTTACAGTTTCTTGAAATTTATCTTCCATGCCAAATTTATGTTCAAAGTCATTTAAGTTTTCTGCGTTTTACTTTCGACTGCACTCTACTTTTCAAAGCATTTAATCTTCAAACCTTTACTTTCCAAAGTCTTTCATTTTCAAGAACGTGAAGTTCTCCTTTAAATCAAATTGCATTTATTTTCAAGGTCTTTTACTTTCCAGCACTTTACCTTCGACATCATTTTTACTATCCCAGCCTTTACTTTCCAAGAACGTGGAGTTCGTTGCATTTTACTTTCAAAACCTTTACTAATTCGACGCCTTTAATTTTTGCACCCTTTACTTGCATTACTTTAAATTTCAAGTTCTCATTTTACTTTATTGCCTGTAGTCGAACGTGGAGTTCAGTTAGAATTTATTTTCAGCATTGTCGAACGTGGAGTTCAGTTTACATTTTCTTTAAGTTACACTTGTCTCTCAAACTTAGCACATGTCCTAGGATTTGTGTGATCGATCCTACAAGTTAAATCAATTTACGTTTAGATTGATAGATCAGAGGTTGTTTACCAAAATTCACAGTAAACAGATTCCCTGATCCTCAGTGATCGGCGGAACATATCCTTCCGGGATATAGTTAACAGGCATACCCCAAGGGCGATCTTTCGGTATCTGATACCTAGGATCATACTTCTCCACTATGGGCGTTGAGGTGATCTCTGAGATCACAGTCCTTTGTAGCTGAGCTTCTGCCATGGCTTGCATGTCGTTACGAAGCTTTCTTATATCCTCTCTCAGAGCGTCGATCTCTTCTTTCAACTCTCTGTTTTCTTCCTCAAGATCATCCATCTTTTTCTGACGATTGGCCCGAGTGTTATACGAATGAGACAGTTTGATTCTAGAATCGAGACACAAACGTGAGATTCGTAGGTAAGAAGAATACGCGATGTGAGAATGATGAATGCAATGATTATATTAATTGTTTAAGGTTTAATCAAAATAAACTTCGACAATTAGATTGCAAATATCAAACGGTGGGGAAACCCCTTTTTATTGAATTTCAAAGGATTACAGAAATAGAAATACAGTAGATTACAAGGTGCAGAAACAGAAGCCTAAACTAATGGGTCCCGAGTCCTCTCTGAAGAGAAATCGGGTGCTGATTCTGGTATCTTCCTTTTCTTTGACCGGGGCTCTTGGGCCGTTGTCGGGTTGTCATTCCTTTGCCAGGTGAAAGGAGCGAGCAAATTCCTTTGGTCATCTTGATTCTCTACAGCGTGCTGCTCCAAAATTTCAATCAGAGCATCTTTCTCTTTCAATAATTGTTGTATTTTGATGCACTCTATGTCGAGGGTGCGGTACTTGTTCTTCCAAGACCTTCTCTCCTTCTGGACTTTGTTGAGAGTAACCTGAAGCTTTTCAGTTTCCGTCATGAAGTACATGACAGATTCCTTTGGCAGAAGAATTCCGTAACGAGGATAAGGCATCTTTAGCTTGAGAGCTCTAGTTTGTACCCAGTGGAGATAAGGCTCCACCGAGACACAGTCTGGTTTTCCTAGAGACTCTCGTCCTTTCTTATGAACGTGCTTCCAAGCGTGCACTATTTCCATCTTTAGTGCTCTGTCGTTTTCTCCTTCTTTGAAGAAAAGGCCTTTCAGATGAACACCCAGTGGGATGTGCCTCATCGGGTATCCCAATTGACGAAGAACCAATATCGGATGGTAGTTGATTCCTCCTTTAGTTCCTATGAGGGGTACGTTGGGGAAGTTTCCACAATGATCGATGATTATGATTCCATCATAAATCCTATTACACCAATCTATATCAGAGTTGGTAAGAGACATGATCTTCTGCGACCAACGTAAGACACTCTTACAATCCCAAAAAGTAGCAGACTTGGGCAAGTAAGATATAAACCATTTATAAAGCAGAGGTACACAGCATGTGATCTCCCATCCGCTGTACAAATTTCCCAAGTGTACAGAATGATACACATCTGCGAGCAAAGTCGGCACAGGGTTTCCAACGAGAAAAACCTTAATGGCGTTGATATCGACGAAGTTATTGATGTTGGGAAACAAAAATAATTCGTAGGTGAGTAAAACAAAGATGCTTTCAAAAGCAGTCTCGTTCCCTATACTAGCAAAGTACAGAGCCTTCTTTGTTAAGAACTGGGCTGGCAAACCTTGGATGCCACCCTTAGTAGTCATGTGAGTCCTGACCTCAGACTCATCCAAATGAATTGCTCTTGCAATAGTCTGATTCTTTGGAATTTCTTCCAGTCCAGAAAATGGAGCTCGATCTGTGATGTGTAGATCGATCAGATAAGAATACTCCTCCAGCGTTGGTGCTAGCTGGTAATCCGGGAATGTGAAACAGTGATAAACCGGATCATAGAATTGAATGAGCGCATCCATGATTCCCTCAATCACATGGACTCTTAACAGTGGTAGCAGACCTCCGTGCTTGGCTCTAAAAGCCTCAGGGCTAGTGATCATCCTTGCTAACCTTCTCAATTCCCTAACTTTGGAACCTTGAAGGTATACTGGTGAGTTCTCCTTCTACCGAAATCCATTAGCGTAATCCTCTTCTCTGATATTTGCAATCACAGTCTTAGTTTAATTTGAAAAACAGAGAGACTAGAAGAGAAAGTTTTTTTAATGTTTTAATGTTTTATTAAATGAATGCATGAATGCAGCACACAAAAACATAGAAAAAACATGGGGTCAAAGGGTCGTTGTCATGAAGTCAAGGCTCTACCCATCCCCAAAGGTTTATACTAGGGTGATTTTTGTACCTGTACTCATTATCATCAGCTCCTCCCAGGAAGGCAGACAACAAGCGGATCGCCAGCGAGTTGTGTGCAATCTTAGAGTAAGTGCCATTCACCGAGAATAAATCACCAGCCTCAAATGAGGGTAGTATCGTGTAACAACTATTTTCGATAGTTTCCGCACTACAAAAAAGGTTGGCTTTTCTTAAGTGTATACTCAAACTCACCACATGCGGCATCACACGCATTCCGAGTAGCAGAAAAATAAACACATATTCAATTAGGAAAAGCAGTATATATATTTGTCCTAATCATCCTAGACTTATAAAGCTAAGAATCCTAAGTTCCTGACAGAAATGGATTCCCCGGCGGAAGCCCCAATCTGTGGTTTTCACATAAGTGAAGAGAAGGAAGACCGTGCCTAGATCTAACTTTGACAGGCCCCACGGTGGGTGCCATTTTTCTGTAGCGAGCGATTTTGGACGCGGTTCTTAAGCGCTGGTCGCTCTCTGCGGTTTGAGCTTAAACTACAGGTCGATTCATTTTTTATCCTATTGTGAGATGACTAAGGAAGGGAAATAGATGTCTCCAATTAACCCTGCTTGCATACTAAGTTTAAACAGCGGTCTGTTAGGTTACGGATGCGATCAATGTGGGGGGGCCTTTGTACTGGTTATTTTATTTTCGCCAATACGGTTTCTTTCTTTTTATCTAGGCAGAAGGTTTCTGGCGGGGAACAAGGATTAGGACGTTAAGACTGATGTTTTTGAATTACTGCTTTTGATTGATATGGGATTTGGTTTTTTTGTTTAGTGTGCTCGCTAAGATCTTTTCTTTCAATCTTATGCCTACGTATTCCCGTTTACCGAAACAGGGAAATCAGAGCGTTCGTAGTTCCTCCTATTCTATGGGAGAAAATTGGTTGTTTTTGTGTCTTGTTCAAAGCCCAAGACGTGAAGCGAAAGGTGATTTGTATCTTGTTCAAAGCCCAAGATGTGAAGCTGAAAGGTCTATTTGTATCTTGTTCAAAGCCCAAGATGTGAAGCTGAAAGGTCTCAACTTTAGAGAGAATTTGTCATCTCTAAAGAAGGGTTTGTCTGTTGGTAAATGAGAATTACTTTAACCGGGATTTGTGAATCCGGTAATGCCATAATTTCCTAAGAAGGGGTTTTTTAACCTGAAGGAGAAGACTTTAACTCAGTGTAGAGTAATGCCATCTTTCCTTAGGAATTTCTCATGCTAAAAGAGGGACAGTGGCATGGATGTAGATGATCCAGAGGCTTGCCACTTACAGCGATTAGATGAAGGGGAAGGAGTGTACTGTGAACGAGGCACAACTTTGATGCTAAAAGGTTAATTGGATCAACCAGTGGTCTTCTTATACAAAGCCTAAGAGGAGGCTAATATGTGTCTCGTACAAAGCCCGAGAGAGAGGCTAAAAGGTTTTGACCCGACGATGGAGTCGTTTGGTATCTCGTATAAAGCTCGAGATGGAGGTTGTTTGACTCAACAAGAGAGTTTTTTGTATCTCGTACGAAGCCCGAGATGGAGGCTGAAGGTTTGTTTGGCTCAATAAGAACCTTTTTGTATCTCGTATAAAGCCCGAGATGGAGGGGAAAGGGATAATTGACTCAACGAGGGAGTCTCTTATGTGTCTCGTACAAAGCCCGAGAAAGAGGCTAAACTTTGTTTGACTCCGCTGGGGAGGATCATTGTACAAAGCCCAAGAGGGAGGCTATGGTTACTGTTTCAGTTGATTGACAGGTCCAGTATACTGATTTTTAAAGAGAAAATCAGTTCTTATATGAGCAACATTGTACTCATAGATTTGATTCAAGGATCCGGGTTATTCCTGTTCTTTAAGGAAGCGGGAAATCCGAAGGGTATTGAGACTGTCCGAGTCTACGGGTTTCCTTCCTATTTAACGAAGGGGTGCTTGAGAATGTCTTTGAGACTCAAGGAAATTAGACTGTCCAAGTCTAGAGTTCATCTTTTGTACCATGCTTTGAGAAACAGTAGTAGACTCTTTGAAGGGACCGTTCTATGAAGATGATTAAGTTCTGTTCCTATACCTCTAGGAGGTCGTCGGGACAATTTGTACGAAGCCCAAGAGGAGGCTGGAAACTTTTAAGAAGCCGACGGGTCCTTGTACGATGCCCAAGAGAAGGCTATCATTCCCGGAGGAAGAGATCCTTATACGAAGCCTAAGAGGAGGCTGTGAATACTTCTAAGAAGCCGTAGGGTCCTTGTACTAAGCCCAAGAGGAGGCAGGGTTGCTTTTAGGAAGCCTGTGGGTCCTTGTACGATGCCCAAGAGGAGGCCGATGCTTTTAAGAAGCTCGTGGGTCCCAAACCAAAGAAACGTTCAAGAAAAGTTTCACCGAGAATAATTCATTTAGTGAACAGTTCTGAGGTTTGAAGAAATTCAAGAGAAGTTTCACCGAGAATAATTCATCTCTGGGGAATAGAATTTCTTGACAATTCCTAATGAGGACAGCCGAAGAGAAGACTGTATCTGGTAATCCTATTGGGGATCTAGTTCAATCTATTTCTAAGAGTGACAGTCTGAGAAAGGGTTCAAAAAGAATTTGCCTTTCACATCTCCATATTGTTTAACCCCAAGAAGAGGGAAGACTGTGTCTGGTAATCCTATGTGGATCTAGTTTTGACTGTAAGTTCAGAGTGATCAACAGGGCTTTACCTAGTGCTAGACGTAGTTGCCGGGGAAACTCGAAATATCTATACTATTATTACACAGTTGATATAAGTTTATGAAAGGAGACTTACAGTGAAACAGCCCCACAATACAGTTATATGTATAGTAAAGCAGTAAATGAAAGCGTATAAACACTTACTCGGTTGTAGAGCTTCCATGCTGTTTGGTTAGTTGTTCAACAAAGTAAGATTGAAAACAACAGTATATTCAGAATCAAAGGAGAAAGTGTTTTGAAAAAGGAAGATTTGGGGCTTACAGCTCAAGGAGAGGCCCAGGGTTTTATCAGTGAGCGCACTGTTTGAATTCGTACAGAGGGACTTATACAAGTGACTGAGGCCCAAAAAGGTTTTCTGTACAAAGGGATGGGTATTACGCTCTCTCAAGAGGCCCAAAAAGTTTAAAGAAGAAGAGTGGGGCTTATAACACGAGGGTAGGCCCAAAATGTTTTTCCGTTTAAAAATGGCGATCGCGCCGAGATTTTCTTTTAACGCAGAGGGACTTATACAATAAGTGAGGCCCAAAATGATTTTGGTTAAAAGGGGGTTGGGTCTTACACTCTATTAGAGGCCCAAAAGTTTTGAATGGGTCATATAGCTCAAGGAGAGGCCCAAGGTTATTTTTCAAAAAGGGCGACGATCGCGCCGTTCGTTTTTTGACGGTATCGGGACTTATACAATACACTGAGGCCCAAAATGTTTTGGTCAAGAAAGGATTGGGTCTTACACTCTATTAGAGGCCCAAAGTGTTTTAAGAAAGGAAACGGGTCTTACTACTCGAGGGTAGGCCCAGGTTTATTTTAAAAAAGGCGACGATCGCGCCATTTATTTGAAAATGTACAGGGGGACTTATACAACGAATGAGGCCCAAAAAGGTTTTCTATACAAGGGTGTTGGGTCTTACACTCTAATAGAGGCCCAAAGTGTTTTTGAAAATGATTTATGAGGGTTGAATTAATCCAAAAACCCTAATTTGTTTTCAAAAATGTATTTAATTGAATAAAAATTCAATTAAAATGATCAAAATTGTTTAACATGTGAAAAACAAATTGTGATTTTGGATTAATGCTTCAAAAATTAAGTATTGACCTACAAAATAATTAGAAAGCATTAAAAGTTGCAAAATCAATGTAGAAAAAATATTTAAAATGTCAAAAATAATTAAAATATTAATTCTTTGCAAAAATATCAATTATATGAAATAAATAATATTTTTGGGATTTTTTGATAAAATAAAATATTTTAACATTTTTATGAATTATCAAAAAAAGAATCAACTCAAAATCATTAAAACTCAGAGAGAAATTAATTTTTGAATCAATTAAACAAAATCACAAAATTCAAATATTTGAATTTGGAAAAAAGGCGCCAAGAACAAGCTGAAGAACACGCGCGTGTTCTTGGATTCTCAGATTTGCATTTTCTCTCCAATCTCACTGAATACTTAATCATATCATGCAATCCACATATCATTATGCTCGTCTCAACCTCACGATCACGTCTATGTCTATTAATTTCATTTAAATTAAACATACAACAAGTAATCACGAAAAATCCTCAAGAACCCTAATTTTTGCATGAAGGCTAGGATTTTTGATACACGATTCAAACAAAGCAATTAATTGAGGGAAAACATTCCATACATGATTATGAACATATGGCCAAATTATTGTGCGAGGAAATATGCACAGATTGAGAGATGACCAAGTATGTGCTTACCTCCAAGCCATGACAGCAAGTGCAAAGTGATTTTTGATTTGGAGGTGTTACAGATGAGTGGTGATGATCTTAACAGCTTCCCTACACCCTATGGATTGTGTTTGAATGCTTGGACTTGATTGAAATTGGTTGGATCACTTTGTGGTACCTCAGCTGCAACTTGTTTGAAAATTTGAGCAACCAGCTGGTGATTTTGTGAAATTGGTGTTTCAGAAGTGATCTAAGTGTTTGGATCACTTCTATATGATGTATGTGAGGTGTGTGAGTGATTGGTTTGATTGGAATTGCTCTCAAACTCAAAACCCGATAGCTACCTTGCTAAGAAAGGCATTTTTGCCAAGAGAAAGAGATTTTGAGGAAAGCATCTGTTAGATGGCTTTTGGTGTACTCAAACTGATCACAATTGAGCTCTATTTATAGTAGAGAAAGTTTGTTTTGCAAGGAATAGTGAATGGCAGTTGGTAAGTAGGTTTGGCCAATGTTGGCAAATGAAAATCCAAGTCTCCTCTAGCCATTGACTAGAGGTTAGGGCACAGAGCTTTGGTTCCCTTGGTCTTGGATAAGTCTTGACTGATTTCAGATGAGAATGGCTCAGTCCATGCCACCTTGATGGTTCCATTGAATGCTTCAATCCAAATTTGGATTCTTGTCCCTATTTTGGCCATTCTAGGTTCAACATGCTATTTCTTGTTCCATGGACTTTGGAGGCTTGGCTCAGTGATTGTCCCCTTTAGATTCAATCCTCTGAGGTGTCCAAGTGGATAAGAGCATTTGAATTTGGCTGATTTTGGCAAATCGAGCAAAGTTGCAAATTCTTCCTTGCCTTTGACAGATTTCAGCAAGGCAACTTGCCAATGTCATATCTCATGGTGTAAGTTGAATTTGGTAATGCTCTTGACCATTTTGGAAAGCCCTTACATGATACAACAACTGTTTGAACAAGTTTGGTTTTGATCTCTTTTGATTCCAAGTGAAAAATCCCTCTACATTTGGCAAAAAGTGAGGTCAAATCTGACTTAGTGAAATTTTCACTAAGTGTTTTAACAAAGTGTGATTTCTTGATTTTGATCACTCCATAACTCAAAATCCTTAATGAATTGGACTTAGGTCTAGTTGAAGTTTTTGTAGAGGGTAATGAGGGCTACAAATCCATCTTTGGATGAGAAAAAATGGCCATGTGGTTTAGGAGTTATGATCCTCCAAAGTTAGTGTATTAGTGGTACTTTTTCCATAACTTAGAAAATTTTCTAAGTTTTATGGTTACCCCCTTTTACAAGTTATCCCACTTTCTTTGGTTTTTCTTGATGAATGATGATTCAAATCATACATTAACATCATTTTAGGGTTAAAAATCCATTTTGGTGAAAAATCTCAAAAAGTCAAAGTTGACTTTTGTGCACAGTTGACTTTTTATCAGATGAATTCCAAACTGTGCAATTCTTCAGGAAATCATGTCCTTGACCTAAATAAAACTTGATGGACATGTTCCATGGGTGTCATAGGGTGTATTGAGGCATGTCCTAGGGTTTGGGAGCATATCCTGGTCAAAAGTCAAAGTCACAGTTGACTTTCTTCGCGAAACCCTAATTGTGGTGCAGATGAAATTGAGACTTGTTGCTCAAGCTTCTTGGATTAATCCATTGTTCCAAATGGATCAATATAGTTCATTTGAGACCCTCAAACCCTCTCTTGAGGTCTTGGCTCATGATTTGTCCCAAAAGTCAACTTAGGGGTGAATTAGGTCAAGAAACCCTAATTCCTGATTTTTTATGTATGTATCTCCTGAGGTCAAATTGACTTGATGTTTGGGTCCATGAGGTTCCATGGAGTATATTAGGTTATATTTTGGATCATTGGCTCATGCCCAGATGAAAATTTCCATCTGGAGGCCCTGGTCGACCAAAACCCTAATTTGGTGACACTGTCGATCTTGAGACTTAATCCACCTAAAAGGGAGCAGCCTTGTGCTTAATCCTTGAAGTGGGAGTCCTCTTGATCCTTTGTGGATGCTTGAGAGGCTAGACAAGTTGAATATCATGTCATTCCTTGATTGATCCCTTGTCTAAGCACTCAGAGAGGGCTTGAAACCCTAATCCTGATAGTAATGAATGCTCACCCATCTTTGGGGAGACTGATGAAATAGAATGGTTCCCCCATATTGTGATGATGATTTGCACAATGATGGGAAATCTTAGTGGTCAAAATTTGGGGTATGACACACAGGATCTTTCATTGGCACTGTTTGAACTCTGCAAAGTTAACTTGTCTCATAATTACTATATCTACGACGAATTACTTTTCCACTTGTTCAAGAACTGTAAGCTTCTTGAAGAGGTTAGCATCATTAATTTGTACGTCTACTTTTTGAAATTGAAAACAAATGCAGAGCTCATCATTAAAAAAACCTAATCTTATACACTTCAGAGATGTATTTCTGAAATTTTACCGAAAATACATATCCAGAACAATTCAAAAGTAAATGGGATACGGGTGACAAATTCTAAATGCGTAACAATTAAAATTGTTACGGAGATATATCTCTGAAGTATATCAACGTTTACTCAGAAATATAACACCTTCTTTTGAATTATATTCTTTTTTTTGAATTATATAATATAACCTCCCATTGGTAAACAATTAATATGAGAGACACTAAAAAATTATAGCGAAAGTGATGTTACATAAAAAAATTATAACTAAAGTCACCAATTTGGTAACCGGGCCGATTTGATAACCGGTCCGGTTTTTAAAATATTAATATTAATATAACATTCTTTTTCATAATAAAATAAATATATTTGTTTTAAAAAAAAAAACAATTTTTCTTTATAAGAATATGGTGGATTATTTTAATTTCTATTATTATTATTTATAATAAAGATCTACATATATATAGTATCATTTATAGGGACCAGGATCCTCTGCTGCTCTCTCTCTCCTGCTGTGTGTGCAGCACTAATTCTAACCATTGGATGAATGTTTAGCGTCTCTCTCTTTCAATTAATTGCACTAATTAATTTTTTTTTTAAGCCATTGGATTTAAGGCAGGATGATGGCTGAATGAAAAAGGCAGGAGATAATCCTTGTGCCATTTATAGTATCACGTAGCATTTAAGTATGATGTAGTACTATCATTTATCCATCATGTAGCATTCAAGCACAACAACCACATTCACACGTTAAAGCATTGAAACTCACCAACTACTACCACCTTCACAAACGGTTACTATACTCTTTCACTCACACCACTATTCATTCCAAACATATATATTAAATTATCAGGATATATTTCATTTTTTCATATTACACTTGGTTATACTTACATCACTTTTGTTTCTCTTTAAGGTAAAATCATTTATTGAATGATGCATCAACTGAGCCAAAGGAACTTTTGCTTCATGTGAAAATCTTTCTATTTATATAGTATTTGTTTCTTTTGATAAATATTCCTTTTATTGAATTATATGGATAAACTAGTGTGGAACCCGTGCGTTCGCATGGGGACCCGTCGTTGTTGCGCGTTTATTTCAGAATGTATTTGTTATCATATTATTTATTTTTATAAAAATGTAGAAATAAAAAAAAAATTATAGTATTTGTAAATATTTGTTTAATTTAATAAATAAATATTATCAACATAAATAAATACTTGTGTTCGCCGGGGTACTGGTGTGACACGCACATTTTTGTTTTTTAAAATATAATAAAACTATAAATAAGAAAAACTAAATTGTTTTACCAAAATAGTTAATTAGTTTTAAAGGAAAGAAAATATTTTTACATCAATAATATATATTTCAATTTTCCATACATTATGTTTAAAAAAATTGTATCTCAAATTAAAAATAATTTCAAATATATTCAATCATTTAGTTTTATAAATATTAATTACTAACATAGTATTTGAAAATATTATTTTAATTATATAAATAATATAAGTAACAGAAATAAATAAAATATTCAAATCAATAGTAAAGGTGTTCCCATTATTATTTAATATTTAAATAATTATCTTAATATCAGTATGATACACATGTACCATATCAGTACCCGTGTGTTTGTCCGCGTACTTGTGTGGTTCGTACACTTTTGTTTTTAATATGTAATAAGAAAAACAAAATGGTTTTACCAAAATAGTTTATAATAAATAAAAATTAGAGTAATTATTGTTGTATCATATCAGCACCCGTGTGTTTGCCTGTGTACTGGTGTGTTGAATGAATGTTATGAAGAAGAATGAAGATGACGCGCATTTGTTCTCATAAAGTATTTGTTTTCATAATGTATTTTTTTCATAATGTATTTGTTCTTAGAATGTATTTATTTATATTTAAAATTTGACAAAAAAGAACAAAATGTAATAAAAATTAGTAAATTTCTTATTTACTAAAAATTAATATGATACCAGCGCGTTCACACGGGTAACCGTCGGTGACGCGCATTTGTTTTTATTTAAAATTTTGAAAAAAAAAATACAATTAATAAAAATAAGTAAATATAAAAAAATATAATTTATATTTTAAAAAAAATATAATCAATACCCACAGACATCGGTTGGTATATTTGATAAAAATATTTAGGCAATGATTTAGTTTTATAAATATAAAATAATAACGTAGTCTTTGTAAATATTATTTTAATTTTATAAATAAATATTATTAATATAAAAAAATATATTTTATGTAAGTATTATTATAAATATTTATTTCATGCGATACTCATATCAGTACCCATGTGATCGCCCGAGTACTGATGTTATGCAGATTTGTTTTTTATTTTTTTTAATTAGAATTAATAAAAATTAATAAATACAAAAAATATAATTTATATTTAAAAAAAATCAATACCCGCAGGCATACTTTGATATTTTGTATAAAAATATTTATGCAATTATTTAGTTTTATAAATATCAAATAATATCATAGTATAAAGGAAAGAAAATATTTTTACATCAATAATATATATTTCAATTTTCCATACATTATGTTTAAAAAAATTGTATCTCAAATTAAAAATAATTTCAAATATATTCAATCATTTAGTTTTATAAATATCAATTACTAACATAGTATTTGAAAATATTATTTTAATTATATAAATAAATATTAGTAACAGAAATAAATAAAATATTCAAATCAATAGTAAAGTTGTTCCCATTATTATTTAATATTTAAATAATTAACTTAATATCAGTATGATACGCATGTACCATATCAGTACCCGTGTGTTTGTCCGCGTACTTGTGTGGTTCGTACACTTTTGTTTTTAATATGTAATAAGAAAAACAAAATGGTTTTACCAAAATAGTTTATAATAAATAAAAATTAGAGTAATTATTGTTGTACCATATCAGCACCCGTGTGTTTGCCTGTGTACTGGTGTGTTGAATGAATGTTATGAAGATGACGCGCATTTGTTCTCAGAATGTATTTGTTTTCATAATGTATTTTTTTCATAATGTATTTGTTCTTAGAATGTATTTATTTATATTTAAAATTTGAAAAAAAAAACAAAATGTAATAAAAATTAGTAAATTTCTTATTTACTAAAAATTAATATGATACCCGTGCGTTCACACGGGTAACCGTCGGTGACGCGCATTTGTTTTTATTTAAAATTTTGAAAAAAAATACAATTAATAAAAATAAGTAAATATAAAAAAAATATAATTTATATTTTAAAAAAAATATAATCAATACCCACAGAAATCGGTTGGTATATTTGATAAAAATATTTAGGCAATGATTTAGTTTTATAAATATGAAATAATAACGTAGTCTTTGTAAATATTATTTTAATTTTATAAATAAATATTATTAATATAAAAAAATATATTTTATGTAAGTATTATTACAAATATTTATTTCATGCGATACCCATATCAGTACCCATGTGATCGCCCGAGTACTGATGTGTTATGCAGATTTGTTTTTGATCGTACCTGATCAGACAGTTGATAGTGGCCAACGGCGTCTGGAACGGCAGCTCCGGTGTTGGTGAGAGACGGCGGGGGGGGGGGGGGGGGGGGGGGGGGGGGGGGGGGGGGGGGGGTGGGGGGGGTAACCTGCAAGGTACTCCGACACTCAAGTGAGAGAGTGTACAGAATAACAGCAAATATAGAGAAGTGAGTAAGAAAGTGTGTCTAACCTGACCCTCTCAAGTGAGAGGGTATTTATAGAGAGCCCCCAGCGCGGGGCCAACGGTTACCTGCAATGGGCTGGATCAACAAGGCCCACTCCAAGGTCTTCCGCCAGCCGAAGTCCCGCGAGGAAGGCCTCGTATTCGGCTTGGTTATTCGATGTCTTGAAGGACAGTTCGAGGGAGACCTCTATCAGGATGCCCTGCTCGTTTTCGAGGATAATGCCCGCTCCGCTACCTTTTGCATTGGAGGCTCCGTCGACGTAAATCGTCCATTTCTGTGAGCCATTGGTCGAGGATTCCGGGACGGTCATTTCCGCTACGAAGTCGGCCAGTACCTGAGCTTTCAAGGCCTTCCTTCCTTCGTATCGAAGGTTGAACTCGGATAGCTCGAGAGACCACCGGAGCATTCTTCCCGCCATATCTGGCCGACTGAGGAGCTGTCTGATAGGCTGCTCTGTCCTTACCACGATTGTGTGGGCCAGAAAGTAATGACGTAATCTTCTGGCCGCGGATACGAGGGCCAAGGGGACCTTTTCAATCTGTTGGTATCTGAGCTCGGGACCCTGAAGGGCTCTGCTCGTGAAATAAATTGGTTTCTGTCCGTCGGGGGTCTCCCGTATGAGGACAACACTCACTGCTTCGCCGGTGACGGCCAGGTACAAGAAAAGCGTTTCCCCGTTATCTGGTAGGGACAAGACCGGGGGTTGTGATAAGACTTGTTTTAGATGGAGGAGGGCTTGTTCGCATTCGTCACTCCATTCAAAAGTTGCCTTCTGTCGGAGAAGCTTGAAAAAGGGGAGTGCATACTGAGCAGATTTGGCGACAAAGCGGGAGAGAGCAGTCAGCATTCCTTTAAGTGACTGGATCGACTTCTTCGAGTTTGGGGTAGGGATTTCGGAGAATGCCCTACATTTGTCGGGGTTCGCCTCGATTCCCCTCTCCGTGAGGTAGAAGCCGAGGAACTTCCCCGCGGCGAACACCGAAGGTGCATTTGTCGGGGTTGAACCTCATGCGACATTTCCTCGCCGTGTCGAACACCTTCTTGAGATGAGCAGCATGGTCGACTTCCTCTGCAGATTTGACGATCATGTCGTCCATATAGACCTCGAGCACGTCGTCGATGTCTGCCCGGAAGACCTTGTTCATCATCCGTTGGTAGGTGGCGCCATCATTTTTCAAACCGAAGGGCATTACATTATAGTAGTAATTTCCCGACTCGGTCATGAAAGCGGTATGCTGCTTGTCGGCCTCGTCCATGGGGATTTGGTTGTACCCCGAGTAGGCATCCATGAAGGATAACAATTTAAATCCTGCAGAGTTGTCGACCAGCTGGTCGATGTTAGGCAAAGGATAAGAGTCTTTCGGGTATGCCCGGTTAAGATCCGTGTAGTCAACGCACATTCTCCATTTTCCATTATTTTTCTTAACGAGTACAACATTTGAGAGCCAAGTTGTGTACTTGGCCTCAGAAATAAAGTTTGCCTCTAGGAGGTCTTTTACAGCTTTTTCAGCAGCCTCTATTTTTTCCGGAGACTGCCTACGCCTACGTTGAACTACAGCCCTTGCGGCCGGATTTACAGTCAGCTGATGACAAGCTACTTCAGGGTCCAGTCCGGGCATCTCTGCAGCACTCTAGGCGAACAAATCTGCATTTTCTCGGAGGCATGCCTTCAGTTACCTCTTCGCCAGGTCGGGGAGCCCATAGCCAATCTTCACGCTTTGATCTGGGTTGTCGCCGAGGGCAACTAGCTCGAAATCTCTGTCTGGGACGGGGCGCGTTGCGTGGAGAGGCTGCCCGTTGACTTCAACTGGGAGGTCCTCTCCTGCAGCTTCTTCCCGCTCCCCGGGAAACCTGCTGTCAAGGTCGACCGCGTTAACCGGCGGGAGTGGAACCTGCACGACGTCTGGAGATGCCCTGGGTTGAGTCTTGGGCTTGACGCCGCCGACGACGCTCAGACCCTTGATTGCCGCGTCGAAACATCTTCTGGCCGCCTGGATGTCCCCATGGAGAGTGACCACACGTCCCCGCTTTGTGTAGTACTTCATCTTTAGGTGGACCGTTAATGGTACGGCTGTCAGCTCCGCCAACGTGGTCCTCCCCATGATGCAGTTATAAAGGGACGGGCAGTCCACCACCAAAAAACGTGTCTTCACCTGTCGGGCAGTTTCCTCAATCCCGAAGGTGACCATCAATTCCACGAAGCCCCATGGTCTGGTGGTCGCGCCATTGAAGCCTTGTAGGTCTGACCCTACGTACGGGGACAAGTGTCTCTTGGTCAGCTGGAGGGTCTCGAAGAGGTGGACGTACATGATATCCACCGAGCTCCCCTGGTCGACCAAAATTCTGTGGATATCAAAATTGGTCATCTGTGCCCGGATCAGGAGGGGGATGTTGACGTTAGGTGCCCCACCGGGAAGTTCCTCGAGGTGGAAGGTAATTGGATTTGATCTTCCAGTGACCCTCTCGAGGGTAGGGGCCTGAGGAGTGGTTGCCTTCAGTTCGTCGAATTTCCTCTTTATTGACCCTACGGTCAACCGGTCAGGGGCTCCGCCCGTTATGACCAGGGCTTGGGGGAAAGATTCCCAGGTGCTGCGGGCAGTTATTGGCTCTGTTGCCTGGAAACTCTTCCACATGTTTCGGACAGCTTCTGGGCTGTCGAGTTCTCCCGGAAAGCTAAAGTATTCGGGTCGCGTGATGCTCAACGCGACTTGCAGTGATCCGTTGTCCGGTGAAGGAGTTGACTCCTCGACATTCTGGGCCTCCTGGTCGCTGGGACGGGGGGCCTCTTGCTGCTTGGCGTACTTCTTCAAGTACCCTTCTTCAATCAGTGTTTCGATGGCGTCTTTAAGGTGGACACAATCTTCAGTAACGTGTTCGTGACTGCGATGGAACCGACAGTACTTGGACTTGTCAGCATTTGGTTCGGGAGCCGTCGGTTTCGGGAAGCGGATTCCCCCTTTGACGAATTCCGAATTGGCACAGTCGATAAAGATGCGCGCGCGGGACACGTTTAGCGGTGTGTAGTCTTTGAAAAGGCCAGACGGTCCCCGTGATTCGCGAGGCTCTTTGGTCCGGACTTCTTTTTTTCTTTCCCCGCCTCGCCTAGGTGGAGGGGAGTCTTCTCTTCTCCTGTCCCCACCTCGCCTGGGTGGAGGGGAGTCTTCTTCCTTGTTGCCGCGGGGGCCTTCTCTGCGCCTCGAATCGAGGGCAATTTGTGCAGCTTCAGCCTCCTCGAACTCAATATGCGACTGAGCCCTCTCGAGGAGGCCTTCGAAGCTGCGGGGACGGTGTAGTCCGACGGATTCTGCGAACTTGGACCCTATCCGCAAACCCTTGATGATGAGATACATTTTGATGTGATCGGTCACGTGGATTTCGACTGCTTCTTTGTTGAACCTCTCTATGTAGCTCCGGAGAGGTTCATCCTTCCCCTGAAAGACGGCTTCCAGGGAGGCTATCGTCTTCGGATGTCGACGAGAAGCCGTGAAATGTTTTCTGAAGCGCTCCCTTAGGACCCTCCATGACGTGATTGATTCAGATGCTAGGTTCTTGTACCAAGCCATGGCCCCTTTCTGCAGAGTCGTAGGGAACAGTCGACACTTGATAGCGCCGGAGACATTCCTAAAATCAAGCAGAGCTTCAAAACTCTCGACATGGTCATCAGGATCAGATGTCCCGTCATATGTCCCCAAGGATGGGGGCCTCTCCAGGCCCTTAGGAATAGGGGCGTCCATGATGTGCCTGGCTAGAGGGGTCCGGTAATCGTCGTCCTCGCTGGCTGCCGGAGACACGGAGGGGGAGTGTTGTCCATGAACGTAGTGACGTCTCGGGGAGTGGTCATTTGGGCGGCCTCTGAGCTCCTCGGTGTCCGGCTTGCTCCGTTTATTTTTCGAGGAGCGAACGGGCCCCTTTGGTGGCGGGGAGCGGTGGCGCTTCTGAGGATGCTCCTGCTGAGTACGCTCGAGGCGTGGCCTGCGACCCCTGGGCACTGGGGAGGGGCTGCGAGATGCCTCGGGGGACTGTGAATGTCTTGGGAATGGTGGTGGTCGGTGCCTTCGCGGGGAAGATCGACCACGACCTTTCTCCAACGCCTCGATCCGGATGTTCTGGTTGAAGATCATCTGGTTGGTCTGATTGACCAGAGCAAACAGGGCAGCAGTGCTCGGGTCCGCATTTGGCGGCGGGTCCACGGGCTGGAGGACTATTTCACGTCCGTCTTGGTGAGTTATCTCGTACTCCACCTCCTCAGAAGATGGTGAGGCGGTTAGTCCGTCTCTGACGTCGTTCTCCACGATAGGTTGGGCAGCGTTGTTGTCGTCGCGGTTGCCGTTACTGAGCTGGGCGATAACGTTGTCTAGAGCTTGATTCGCCGACGGGTTGGCCATGATGGTTGTTGAATAGAGAAAGCTTTGGTTTATCGAGCAGAAAAACGGGGAAGCTTACAAGTTCCCACAGACGGCGCCACTGATCGTACCTGATCAGACAGTTGATAGTGGCCAACGGCGTCTGGAACGGCAGCTCCGGTGTTGGTGAGAGACGGCGGGGGGGGGGGGGGGGGGGGGGGTGTACCTGCAAGGTACTCCGACGCTCAAGTGAGAGAGTGTACAGAATAACAGCAAATACATAGAAGTGAGTAAGAAAGTGTGTCTAACCTGACCCTCTCAAGTGAGAGGGTATTTATAGAGAGCCCCCAGCGCGGGGCCAACGGTTACCTGCAATGGGCTGGATCAACAAGGCCCACTCCAAGTAACTGCTAGGGCTTACGTGTAGTAGTGAAGACGAGCACGCGGTCTTTGCCCTAGAGTAACAGCTCCTAGATTTCCGGAAGTAGGGCAGACCGAATCCTTCGGACGGGGGAGGTTACTTGAGAACGTGTCCTCGCGGGGAGGAACACGTGGATGTCGGGGAGAGACATGCCCTCACGGGGAGGACTCTTGTGTGTCGGGGAGATAATTGTCCTCGCGGGGGGACCCTCATGTGCAGAAGTGGGCTCCTCGCGGGGGGAGCACCCTGAGTGTCGCGGAGGAACGATCCCCGGGGAGGCGTAGCGTCTTATCCGGCGCTCCACCTCGTGCGTGTGCCCGACACGGGGAAAGAGCAAGTACCCGACCTTGATCATGCTGAAAAGGCCCTTGTTGGTCCATTCTTGGACGCGTGGGTTGGGCCTTCTCGACTGCTGAGCGGACCTCGGCCCAGTCCAGAACAGTTTTTATTTTTTTAATTAGAATTAATAAAAATTAATAAATACAAAAAATATAATTTATATTTTAAAAAAATCAATACCCGCATGCATACTTTGATATTTTGTATAAAAATATTTATGCAATTATTTAGTTTTATAAATATCAAATAATATCATAGTATAAAGGAAAGAAAATATGTTTACATCAATAATATATATTTCAATTTTTCATACATTATGTTTAAAAAAATTGTATCTCAAATTAAAAATAATTTCAAATATATTCAATCATTTAGTTTTATAAATATCAATTACTAACATAGTATTTTAAAATATTATTTTAATTATATAAATAAATATAAGTAACAGAAATAAATAAAATATTCAAATCAATAGTAAAGGTGTTCCCATTATTATTTAATATTTAAATAATTATCTTAATATCAGTATGATACACATGTACCATATCAGTACCCGTGTGTTTGTCCGCGTACTTGTGTGGTTCGTACACTTTTGTTTTTAATATGTAATAAGAAAAACAAAATGGTTTTACCAAAATAGTTTATAATAAATAAAAATTAGAGTAATTATTGTTGTACCATATCAGCACCCGTGTGTTTGCCTGTGTACTGGTGTGTTGAATGAATGTTATGAAGAAGAATGAAGATGACGCGCATTTGTTCTCAGAATGTATTTGTTTTCATAATATATTTTTTTCATAATGTATTTGTTCTTAGAATGTATTTATTTATATTTAAAATTTGAAAAAAAAAACAAAATGTAATAAAAATTAGTAAATTTCTTATTTACTAAAAATTAATATGATACCCGTGCGTTCACACGGGTAACCGTCGGTGACGCGCATTTGTTTTTATTTAAAATTTTGAAAAAAAATACAATTAATAAAAATAAGTAAATATAAAAAAATATAATTTATATTTAAAAAAAAATAGAATCAATACCCACAGACATCGGTTGGTATATTTGATAAAAATATTTAGGCAATGATTTAGTTTTATAAATATGAAATAATAAGGTAGTCTTTGTAAATATTATTTTAATTTTATAAATAAATATTATTAATATAAAAAAATATATTTTATGTAAGTATTATTACAAATATTTATTTCATGCGATACCCATATCAGTACCCATGTGATCGCCCGAGTACTGATGTGTTATGCAGATTTGTTTTTATTTTTACTAATTAGAATTAATAAAAATTAATAAATACAAAAAACATAATTTATATTTTAAAAAAATCAATACCCGCAGGCATACTTTGATATTTTTTATAAAAATATTTATGCAATTATTTAGTTTTATAAATATCAAATAATATCATAGTATTTGTAAATATTTTTTTACTTTAATAAATAAATATCATCAACATAAATAAATACATTTTATGTAAATATTATTACAAATATCTATTTTGTGGGATACTCATATCAGTACCCGTGTGTTGACCCAGGTACTGATTAACCTACAACACTACCGTTGTAATTTATAAAAAAAAACAGTTTTTTTCTCTCAAAGTTTAAGACAAAATAATAAATTTAATTTTAGTTATTTATTACTTAATAAAAATAAAAATTATTTATAACTATTTTGTTATAAACTTTTGAAACTCTATAATTAGTGTCATATTAAAAAAAATTGAAACTCAATATCTCCTATTGATTATAAATGATTATCCATCCATTCAATTTCTAAGTCTACAAACAGTACATATTAAAAATTTTAAAAAAAATCAATACCCGCAGGCATCGTTTGATATATTTTTTTAAATATTTATGCAATGATTTAGTTTTATAAATATCAAATAATATCATAGCATTTGTAAATATTTTTTTAATTTAATAAATAAATATCATCAACATAAATAAATACATTTTATATAAATATTATTACAAATATTTATTTTGTGGGATACTCATATCAGTACCCGTGTGTTCGCCCGGGTACTGATTAACCTACAACACCATCGAACTAATTTATAAAAAAGAAAACTTTTTTTTCTCTCAAAGTTTAAGACAAAATAATAAATTTAATTTGAGTTATTTATTACTTAATAAAAAAAAATTATTTATAACTCTTCTGTTATAAACTTTTGAAACTCTATAATTAGTGTCATATTAAAAAAAATTGAAACTCAATATCTCCTATTAATTATAACTGATTATCCATCCATTCAATTTCTAACTCTATAAACAGTACATATTAAAAAATTTGAAACCTTAATCTTTTACTAATTAATATAAATATTTATCTTGCAATCAAAATTATAGAGCATTTATTTCTGACATTAAAACAACTCAGAATATATTTGTTTTCATAATGTATCGCATTTGTTTTCATTTAAAATTAAAAAAAAAAATACAAATATATTTTATGTAAGTATTATTACAAATATTTATTTCATGCGATACCCATATCAGTACCTATGTGATTGCCCGAGTACTTGCATTGCTATTTGTTACTGTTATCAGTTTGATATTAAATTTATAGTATACCCAAGATGGAAAACATGTTTTGTTGCAACCAATGAATATGGACGGTGGGAATAGTAGTTATGGTTTCTGCTTTATTTATCAACATTATCATACCAATATTATCAAAACTGTTATCATAACATATTAAAACCTATTATTTCTCAAATTATCATACCAAACTATTGTCCACTGAAATTGAAAAGGAAAAAAACAATAATACATATTCAAACCTATTATCAAAACATATTATTTCTCAACATTATCATACAAATGTTATCATTAAACCGACAAGAAAGGAAAAACAGTATATGGTGATACTGCATAACAGCTATCCACGTGGCGGAAGGGCAAGGGTGCCATGTGGAAGCTTGAGAAAACAGAGGGGCAAACCGTATTTTCCACAGCCATTTACTTTCTTATATAAAGATACCTTACTTAGTACTACTAGTTTAATTCACTCGTGCAATTTGATTGGACCATACATATATATATATATATATATATATATATATATATATATATAAGGTAACGTATCTGTTGTTACTTTTATTTTTTAATATTTATTTGAAACTTTAACTTTAGTAGTGGAAGACATACGCGTGTAAAATGAGTGACTGAGGAAATTATATTATTATATTGACATTGATTGATTGGTTGAAGGTACACTATCCAACTTTTTGTAGTGGGTAGAGAAGTTGTCCCCTTACTATGGTGAATTCTTATTTACCCACCCCAAAAAGTTAGGTAGAGTTACCCATAGAATAAATTAGAATATATTGCATTGAAAAACTACAAAATTTAAACTATTAACTAAATAATTAAATATAATAAAATAATATGGCATTGATCGATTGGTTGAAGGTACACTACCCAACTTTTTGTGGTGGGTAAAGAAGTTGTCTCTTTACTATGGTGAATTCTTATCTACCCACCCCAAAAAGTTGGGTAGAGTTACTCATAGAGTAAATTAGAGTATATTGCCTTGAAAAGCTACAAAATTTAAACTATTAACTAAATAATTAAATATAATAAAATAATATGGCATTGATTGATTGGTTGAAGGTACACTACTCAACTTTTTGTGGTGGGTAGAGAAGTTGTCCCCATTTACTATTATTTAGCCTTAGGCTTAAATACACTTTTGGTCCCCCTAGTTTAGATTTTTTACACTTTCGGTCCCCCTATTACAAAACCTGCGATTTTGGTCCCTACATTTTGATGTCTTTGCAATTTTGTGGTCCCCTCCAATTTTGCTCCAAAACAGTACATGAATAGTGCATGTCCGTACATAAACAGTGCATGTTCGTACATGAACAGTGCATGTCCGTACATGAACAGTGCACTGTTCATGTACGGTTTTGGAGCAAAATTGGAGGGGGACCACAAAATTGCAAAGACCATCAAAATGTAGAGACCAAAATCGTAGGTTTTGTAATAGGGGAACCAAAAGTATAAAAAATTTAAACTAAAGAGACCAAAAGTGCATTTAAGCCTTAGCCTTATTTAGTATTGAATGCATGAAGTAAGCTTTTAATATGTTAAAGCATAAAACCAACCATGATATCACGTTAACAAATTTCTTTCAGCAACTACCACCATCACAAACGGTCCCACCACTATAAATATCCTCCTCCACTCACACCACTTCATTAGTTACTATTCACTCTAAATATATATATAGCAAATTATCAACATATACTCCATTTTTTTCATATCACATTTGCTTCTGCTTACATCACTTTCGGTTTCGGTAAAATTTACTCTTTTTTTTAACTAGAGACTCATTGAAAAATAATATATTTTTTCTACTCAGGTATGATTCAAGATAATAATTTAAAGCGCCTAAAAATAAATGTTGATGATGGATCAATTACTTCGCGCTCTAACCGAAACAAAAAGTTATTGTATCAAGGAAAATAACTAATAATCATTCTTTTCTTTATGTGTTCATTGATTTTTTATATATTGAATTCAAATTTTATATTAAATAACTAATAATCATTCTTTTCTTTAGAATTTATAGGCTTAATACCCTTTTTAGTCCTCTAACTATAGGCCTGGATCCAATTTGGTCATCTATCTTTTAAAAGTTCCAAATTGGTCCCTTACGTTATCTAACTGAATCAAATTGATCTTTTCCGTCAAATATTTGTAATACCGATAGAAAAAAGTGATGTGGCATCTTAGGTGGCGATTTTTGATGACGTGGCAGAATTATTTTTTATTAATTTTAATTAATTATTTTAGAAAATCAATTTAAATTAATTTTCACAATCTTTAATATAAAATATTTGGACCTAAACACATTGTTCATTAAAGCTCTAGCCCAATTTTTAAGTTTTATTATTTTAGTGTTAAAAGTGCTTTATAAACACTTGAAATTATTACTAGAAATTCAATGTGGGACTTCAAAACACCATTCACTTCTCCACAAGTTCTCAAACTCTCAACAAAGCCTGGTGCAAACTACTGCAAACTGTTACCAAACTACTGCAAACTGTTATGTTCTAAGTGACCATAAGAAACCAATAAGAAACCATACCAAACACGAATTTGGAGATTAATTGATTGTAACTAGTAAGCTCAAAGCAAAGTAACATTAAAATGGAAATCCACAACACACACATATTTCTTCCCGTCATTACAGAAATTCAGTTTCAAACTGTTCAGATCATCAAATGTATACTGACAAAACTAAAAGCTTCATGTTATTCTCTATATTACAGTGTGATAGATCATGTGGTTGAAATTAAATGTTCTTAATTTGCATGGTGAGTAACTTCTTTTAAGTCATTTCCCAAGCCTGCAATCACCAAAAATTTCTTTCTATTGTTACTCATTTCGAGAGGGTCAAACGCTACATCAAGTTATGAAGTAAGAAAAAGATATAACCAATTGAACTTAAAATTCAAGCAAAAAGTTTACTACCTGAATTTGGCCATCTGAAGTTCCAATCACCAAAATTTCTTCGTTGCTGTCATAGCCTTACAATTTAATGTTAACTTGTATTCTTAAAATGGTGGCTAGTAGATGCCAAAAGAATAATAGGTGTAAAGATGGAAAAACATGCATTGGGAACATGCTTCTCTTGTTGGAAATACAAGCTTACGAATGATGAATGAACATTTAATGCATCCACAAAAATAGTATACAACAGCTTCAGAGAACATATAACATAGACAAATCAAATTAAACACAAGGCTTTTTTGTTCAATCAACATAAGACTTGTTATGACAGCTAGTATATACTTTTCTACACTTAATGAGCTTTTAGCTATTAATATAATCTCCCTTTAATCTCGCTTGGTTGAGTTGGAATTAAAATCATAAGATTTATTATGATTCATAAAAGAAACGCAACTGATTAAGAAACGCAAAAGAATAACCATAGCAAAATTAACATAGAAAAGAAACACGAGATACAATTTATGAGTTGCCGAGTAAAACGTGACACAAACCTGGGTGGCAACTAGATTGACTTTACCATCACATACTCAAGATGAGATAGCATCACATTGGATTTAAGCTACATCATACTTTTTAAAACTTGATACCTGAACACTACTGTCATGGCATCCACAATACAATCTTCCATGAGCATGAGCCAAACACTTCACATATTTATTAGAATTTAACAATTTGGATTCTCCATTTAATGACTGAACCTGATGAGAGAGAGGAGTAATTATGGTACACAATAACATTACTTTAGTCAATATGTATGAACTAAATCTAAAGCATTTTGAGCATTCGACGGGAAAGAAGCAAATCTGTTCCAAAAATTAGTGGCTTGTCAATATTCCACTTGGGGGTTGATTTTTGGATACAATCAGATAGGAATGAAACTGCAATATCCAGCTCAGAGAATGTTTGTGTTTGAGAGAGGGAACTGGTATTATTTTATAATTGTATGCGTACCTTGCAGAACCAGATCCCAGCCTCTTATAGCAATTTATTGTCTGTTGCATGAATGTTTTGTTGTATTAGCTTTTGTTAAAGTTCCACATCGATTTTATAATAATAATGTTGAGTCTTTATAAAGCCTTTCTGCACAGACAAATAATAAATGTAGGTTAATGGGCTGTACTTGTGAGGCCTATTATATTTAGGTCCAAATATTTTGTATTAAAGATTGTGAAAATTAATTTGAATTGATTTTCTATAATAATTAATAAAAAATAATTCTGCCACTCAGATGTCACGTCGTCAAAAATCGCCACCTCAGACGCCACATCACTTATTTCTAACGGCGTTACAAATATTTGATGGAAAAGACTAATTTGATTCAGTTAGATAACGTAAATTTGATTCAGTTAGATAACGTAAGGGACAATTTGGAACTTTTAAAAGTTAGAGGACTAAATTGGACTCGGGCCGAATTTATATATGGAAGACTTACTGCATGGATCCTTCTTTTCATAGAAGTGGGATAATAAATAAGCCAAAGATATCTGAATATAATTTATATCATATATGTTTTGGTCATAATTTTTCTAGCATTGATTTAATTGATTCTTTTTATCTTTGAACCGATTGATTTTTTTAGTTGAAGAATTGTGGAACTTTTTGATCATGAGAAAATATTCTTGATTTTTTTTCCCAAAATCTCTTACTTTATTTAACAGTAAGAATGGATATTTAGTGGTTTCATTAACAAGACAGACCCTACAAAAACATTTAAATATGTGAAAATCAATTTAATGCATCAAGAAATAATTTTGATCTAAAAGTAGAACCAAACATCAATGTATTATAACTAATAAGTATGTAGTTTCATTTGGCAAGCAAACACCTCAATAGCATCTATGATTCTTTCCACCTTGCAGAATCCAAGAATAAAAGTATTGTAACTAATCTATTGTTCCTTGTAGTCAATCTTTAAATGAACAAAGGTTAATACTAAATCTTCTATGCCATTAAATGAGCCCTGTCATTGATGTGAATACACTTAGAGCTACACCTCTCAATTCATTCAGCAGCTCCTATATGATTGAGATAAGAAATTTATTAGTCACTATGACACTATTAAGAGCTTTGTAATCAAAGCCAAAATTAAAGCACAAAAATTTTAGAAAAAGTGATAATAACATATCCAATTCGAACAATCAGTGACACAATTTAAAGTAAGTTTGCAAACTTAATTATAGAGGTCAGTTAATAACAATTCTGTTTCTTGTTAAAGGCTAGAAGATCTATATTTGATTAGTTTAAAAAATCTTTATTTCATTTTTCATATATTGAAATCATGATGGCTACATATGGGACATTGCAACTACACCACAAGCCAACCAAAATTGGCTATCAGCTGATGATGTCTCCTCCGAAAACAATCGAAACAGACTCCCTGCTCCGCCTGTTAGTCAAAGCAGAAGGTGATATCAGGATCGAAACTCCACTCCACAACCCTCACATCCTGCAGAGTCAAATGGTGTCCCGATGACCAAAGCACTTGCTGTCCTGATGACCAAAATACAAGATGTCCCGATGAACACAACACTGCAGGCATAAAACACTAAACAATCCTGCCACGACCAAAAACATATGTTGACCCGATGAATCTCCAGCAGAAACCTTAGATGTCAGAGAAATCTTAAAGTAAACAGAAGCTAGCCCGAAATTCACCAAAACAACGGCAGACGGCCAATTAATAACATATTTCGCAAATAGCAAAACCAATAAGTCAAGCAAGATATGATCAGCTAGAAGATCGAAGCATCCGAGAATCAAAGCAAAACCGTTGCAGCAGGAATAAACGAAAAGAAGCCACATGATGCAGGCCACAAAATTGTTGCCGCCAATCTCCTCTAAAAGCTATAATAATTGCCAAAAATAGATAGTAACATCCACCACCAAATGCGATGAGATTTGACACCGGAAAGCGCTTGCCAGATACAATACAGATGAGGGAATGACGCTCCATCAAGCCCCTAAGACCAAGGAAGGAGATGTTGCCACCAAAAAACCACCCAACCTGCACCAGACAAAGAGCGACAACGGGACAGGCTGCAACAGGAATCAACTGCAGCTCCAATCAAGGATCATCCAAAATAAAGGGCCTATAGCCAACCAATGAAAACGAATAGGACCAATGACTCCACTACTCCGACAACGACTAAAACCCAGGGACAGCGAAAGTTGCCGCCTCATAACACCTCCACCAAGATCAGACCTTACTACAACCAAAGTTGCCTCCCCATTTAGGTTAGTATGGATACCACCTTCAAATCTTGGTCTCATGTTTTCTCTTCTTCACGTAACCATCCATTTGATATTTGTGTAAACTTCAAAATCCTTTAAAACAACAAACAAATTGGGAACAAGCAATAAGATGGTATTCATTAATTGAATTGAACAAAAAATATTGAGAAGACCTGAATAAATCAAATTTATCCCCATGAAGTTAGTTCATTCTGATATTGCAAGCTCTTTGTGCACATCAAACACAGGAAACCCTTTGTTCAAATGTTTGAATGAATCTTCTGAAATAGCATCCATGGATAGAAAGTACCTTGCACCTGAGTGTGGATGATTCCTTGCAGGCCCCCAAAGACCAACATGAATGTAATCAAGGGATCCATGTGTTCTTTGCTTGCCTTTGTTAAATTTCGCCCTACAGGATTTACCCAATACATAAGATTCACAAAACTCCAGCTTTTCGACTTTGTCACCACCTAGCAGGTTCTGCTTCCCCAATTCGACCATGCCTTTTTCGTTGACATGGCCCAATCTCATGTGTCATAATTTTGTCTTCGACGCAGGTTTCGTGGATACAACATTTGTCGAACCACTTACAACATCAGCCTCAAGGATATACAAGCCTTGTTTCTTCACGCCTGTAATGCCCACATATAATACTTGCTGCAAATCTTATATTATACATGAGTTTCACTTTTGGTACTGAAATATAATAAGTTCCTAGTTAACACATTATACACATAAATGCCTCTAATACAAAACACTAAAATTCTAAGGCATTACATATACAAGATGTTCCAAAATGATAAAAAACTAAGAACTAGATCAATACAATGGTCTCAAAACATAAACGCCATAGCGGAAGTCATGCCATCACAAAACCACGATCCGTAAGGAAAGTCAAATAACCTTGTCCTTACCCTTCGCCGAACCTGCAGAACCTGTGATGTAAACAACAACATTGGGGTGAGATACATCAAATCTCAGTGAGTTCCCTATCTTAAAGTCCTTTCGGCTTTACAAGGTTCTAATAATCCTAACTCATGTCAAAGGGAAAGGGGAAAGACCATGAGTACACACACACAAGTAACCATCACGGTGAGCCTGTAAACTCACACTAGTACCGAAGTACCTCTTGAGCCTGTAAACTCAAGGATTCACAATAAATAACCATACCAAGGCATCCCTTTTTCCCGTCCGCTTCTACGTCTAGAAGACGAACCGAGTCATGGATCCTCGAATTACTTGACATACGAAATGGATTCGGGAACAACGGTCTGTTAGCCGTGAACCGTCACTTATAATGGCCTGTTAACCATCACAAGTCTCTACCCGTAGGTCTCATTCGTACTAAAGCGGGAATCAAACCTGCCAAGTAATGGTGCATATGTTTCAGAGGAACTCGAGACCCATGAAACGCACTATCAATAATAACCGGTTACGATTACACAATACACACGCCTCGGCCTTACTTGCACGAGCGTTGTCACCATTCTATCACACACCCACAACATTGTTTCGGGTAAAACCTCACTCTACTTAATTCATATTTTAACATGCATACATTGTCAACAACAATTACACACATTTAACAGATAATAGTCGACAAAACGACACCATTCCAACAATCCCGACATAATTAAATCGGTCGACAATCTTAAAACCATTGTAATAAGAAAGTACATTTTATTATCTTTCCAACGATACCAAAATTGTTCCAATCCGAGTTACGTACAAAAAGTTACGGCATTGGAAACAACGATTCGGAAAAATATCACAACAGCAGAATTTCTGCATTTCACCTGGCCATACGCGTATTGGCACATCCCATACGCGTATTGCCCAAAATCCCCGCCCAGCCATACGCGTATCGCCCCAATCCATACGCGTATGAGCAGAGACTGTTTTCTTTGAAAATTTCCTTTTAAAAATCCCATACGCGTATCACCCTTGCCATACGCGTATGAGCAGAGGCTTTTTCCTTTGAAATTTCTCGTTTTAAAAACCATTACACGTATTGCCCATGCCGTACGCGTAACGCCCATGCCCCGTACGCGTAAGGCCATGCCCCATACGCGTGTGGGCAGAAGAAACATGCAGAAAAACCAGCAGAAAAATCTGCTGTGGGTTTTACCAAAATCAACCCCAAAACTCCATTTTGATCAATCACAAAGCATCAAAACCTGTTATAACGCAACAACCAGTATACTATACAATCATACATTGCATTTAGCAGTTAGATTCATGAATTTTGTGCAAAAAGACTCAATTTTCACAATTTCAACCTAACTCTAAACTCAAAACAAACTCTACTCTAAAGAGTCTAACTAGAACCCACCTGGATTACTAGATGAGGAGATTGATACTGAGATGAAGAGATGAATGTTGATGATCTTGAGCTTTTGAGAATTTCCTTTCCTTTTTCCTTTCCTTCCTTTTCCTTTCTTTTCCTTTTCTAACTTTTGTTTGTTTTTCAATTGAAATGGAAAGGAAATAGATAGTATAGAAAATTACCATTTATTAGTAACACTACTAAATGTCCAAATTAGCTCAAATACATCAATTAATAAAACTCAACGTTAAATACTATGAATTTAATCAACTCTGAGTTCGTCAGTTTACTCTAATTATTTTATCAAATAATTGCTCAGAGTACTCCGGAACCCAGTTGATCATAATAATATTAACCAGAGCGTTTATAAATTTACGGGGTATTACATCCTCCCCCCCTTAAATAAAAATTCGTTCTCGAATTTAGAAGATTACCTGAACAGATGCGGATAGGAATCTCGCATTTCCGACTCTAGTTCCCAAGTAGCATCACCCGGATGCGTCATATCCCATTGCACCTTAACAAGTGGAATATCTTTGTTCCTTAACACTTTTGTTTCTCTTCCCACAATACAACTCGGTTGTGGTTCAAAAGTCAAATCCGTTTCAATTTCCATTGATTCTGGTAAAATTGGCTGGAGAGGATCAGGAATAAACTTACGGAGCTGAGATACGTGAAAGACATCATGCATCTCAGATAGAGAGGGTGGTAAGGCTAATCTGTAAGCAACTTCACCAATCCTTTCTAAAATCTGATACGGTCACACGTATCTCGGACTTAATTTGCGTGACTTAAACGGTCATTTCAATCTCAATCTTGGAGTAACTTTTATAAATACATGGTCACCCTCCTCAAATTCCAAAGGTCTCATACGGTTGTCCGCATAACTCTTTTGACGATCTTGTGCTTGTTTAACCTTCTCGCGGATCATTCGAATCTTTTCCGTAGTCTCTTGAATAATCTCGGGTCCCAAAATCCTATCTTCGCCAATTTCAGCCCAACACAAAGGTGTCATACACTTCCTCTCGTACAATGCTTCATAAGGAGCCATACCGATGCTCGCATGATAACTATTGTTATAGGAAAACTCAATTAACGGAAAAAGTTCTTTCCAATTCCCTCTACTCTCTAGCACACAAGCTCTTAACATATCCTCCATCATCTATATTGTTCGTTCAGTCTGACCATCCGTTTGAGGATGATTCGACGTGCTTAATCTCAAATTCGTACCCATAGCTTGTTGGAACACTTTCCAAAACCTTGATGTAAACTTCGGATCTCTATCGGACACAATACTAGAAGGAATACCATGCAATCTCACAATCTCAGCAATAAACAACCTTGCAAGATGACTTGCCTTATAAGTAGTTTTCACGGCTAAGAAATGCGCAGATTTTGTTAGTCGATCCACAATTACCCAAATAGAATCATAACCTCCTTGTGTACGAGGTAAACCCACTGCAAAATCCATAGAAATATCATCCCACTTCCAAACTGGAATATCCAACGGTTGCAACAAACCGCCCGGTCTTTGGTGCTCAATTTTCACTTGTTGGCACACTGCACACCCTGACACATATTCTGCTATATCTTTTTTCATCCCAGACCACCAATAATCTTTCTTTAACTCCTGATACATCTTCGAAGAACCAGGATGTATCGTAAAAGTACCTTTATGAGCTTCGTCTAAAATCTTCCTTTTCAATGTTTCATCCCTCGGAACACAAATCCTTTGATTAAACAGAACAATACCATCTGTTGCTCGTGTAAAGCCCGGTTGAAGTAACAACTCTTGTAACTCCTCCTCTAACATTTGTTCTTGTTGAATCTCAACTCTTAAAGTAGAATTGACATTCAAATTCCCCATAATTACACCATTCGGAGTCCACACAAATTGGAGATTAAGATCTCTAAACTTTTCCAACAACGAATATTCCAAAATCATCAATTCTGCACTATGAACCATTTTCCGACTTAAAGCATCTGCCACTTTATTCGCCTTTCCCGGATGATACTTCAACTCTAAGTCATAATCCTTTAAGTACTCCGTCCACCTTCTTTGTCGCATATTCAACTCCTTTTGGTCAAACAAATACTTCAACTCTTGTGGTCACTGAACATTTCAAAACGTACACCATACAAATAATGACGCCACACCTTCAGTACAAACACCACGGAAGCTAGTTCCAAATCATGAGTTGGATAATTCTTTTCATGAACTTTCAACTGTCGAGAAGCATAAGCTACTACTTGACCACCTTGCATCAGAACACCCCTTAATCCCCTCTTAGAAGCATCACAGAACACTTCGTAAGAGTTGTTAGGATCAGGAATAATTAATACTGGAGCACTCGTCAAACTTTTCTTCAATTTCATAAAACTTTGCTCACAACCCGAATCCCACTCAAAAGCAAAATCCTTCCGAGTAAGTTCCGTCATTGGTAAGGCCAATTGAGAAAAACCCTTAATGAACCTTCTATAGTAACCTGCCAATCCCAAGAAACTTCTAACTTCTGAAACATTTCTCGGTCTCTCCCAATTAATCACTGCTTCTACTTTTGATGGATCCACTGCCACACCACCTTGAGATATAACATGTCCAAGAAAATTAACTTCCGACATCCAAAACTCACACTTGCTCAACTTAGCAAACAATTGCTTCTCTTACAATACCGATAAGACAATCCTCAGATGTTCTCCGTGCTCTTGTGGAGTACGAGAATAAATAAGAATGTCGTCAATAAAGATTACCACAAATTGGTCCAAGTAAGCCTGAAATATACGGTTCATGTAATCCATAAAAACAGTTGGAGCATTAGTCACACCGAAAGGCATCACTAAGAATTCGTAATGACCGTAACGTGTCCTAAATGCAGTTTTTGGCACATCGGAACTCTTCACTCGAATCTGATGATAACCCGACCGTAAATCAATCTTTGAGAACACACAGGCTCCTTTCAATTGATCTAACAAGTCGTCTATCCTGGGTAAGGGGTACTTGTTCTTAATGGTCACTTTATTCAGCTTACGATAATCAATGCACAACCGCATTCCCCCATCTTTCTTCTTTACCAACAACACTGGAGCTCCCCAAGGTGAAACACTAGGTCTAACAAAATGCTTAGACATCAAGTCCTCCAATTGGTTCTTTAATTCTCGCAATTCAAGCGGTGACATCCGATACGGAGAAACGGATATAGGAGCCGTTCCCGGTACCAGGTCAATAGAGAACTCAACTTCTCTCTCCGGAGGGAGAGAAGAAACATCCTCAGGTAACACTTCAGGAAACTCACACACTATTGGAATATTCAGAACTTGTTGTTCACTACTTCCTTCCTTAGTAAGAACCATTAAAACAGATTTCTCCTTCTCAAACAAGAAATTAATCATACCCACCGTACCTTCTAAAATCGTTGATAACACATCTTTCGGGGTAGCCTCAGCAGATGGAATAATGATTAGCTTCTCCTCACAACCAATAAAAACCGAATTAGCTGAAAGCCAATCCATCCCCAGAACAACATCCACTTTCTTAAGCGACAAACAAATAAGATCAATCTGGAAAACTCTATCGTTCACCGACAACACACAATTTTCACACATCAACGGTGTTTCAACCATTTCATCCATGGCAGTAGTAACCACCATAGGAGGAAACAAAGGAATGGTTTGCAACCCAAGTCGCTTCACGCAACGCGTGGACACAAAAGAATGTGTTGCCCACAATCAAATAAAACAAAACAAGGATGTCCATTCACGAAACACGTACCCGCAATCAAGGAATTGTCACCCTTTGCCTTCCTTGCATCCAAGGTATACACTCGACCAGTAGTCTTCCCTTGTGTCTGATTTCTACCCTGAGGACAATCCTTAGCCATGTGGCCCACCTTATTACACTGGTAACATCTCATTCCCTCCAAACTGCACCTACCATAATGATTCCTCCCACAAGTACGACATACCGGAGGCACACTAGTTCTAGAACTCTGTACTTGCTTCCCTTTGGAAGACTGTTGCCTTTGCCTAAACTGTTGGTTCGACCTTCCACGGTCACTTTGAGTTGCCCTGTTCGAATCCACCTCTTGTATCGTCATCAAGGCTGAAGCGCTCTCCCACCACCTCATGGCAGGACCCTTCAACAAGTGAGAAGCAAAAACCACCTTATTCTCCTCACTGCAATGAATTATCAATAAAAATCCGTTCCATACCTGATATCCATTCATGCGCCTTCACTGGATCTAACCCTCCCTGAAACTCCGGAGGATTCATACGGATGAATTCCCTATAGGTTCCCCCTGCAACTTCAGGAACAACCACTGGAGGATGCAGACCATCAGCCATTTGTTGCATCATCCCTTGCATGAACTGATTTTGCTGCTGCTGCATCTGTTGCATGAATTGGTACAGAGGGGCATTCCCTTCAGCACCCTGTGGAACCGTCCCAGCTGGAGTAGTCCTCGGAGTTCTGGGTCTTCACGGTTGTTTCTACGTCCGTCGGCCATGTTCCTGAATGTCATACAAATAGGATTAAGTTGATCAGGCTCAATACCATAAATATAACACGTAAGACCAAAGGCGACACCACGTATCTAAAACGGAAAGAATTACTCATTCTATTTCATGGCTAGGTCGAGGATACGACCTGCTCTGATACCAACTGCCATGCCCACATATAATACTTGCTGTAAATCTTATATTATACATGAGTTTCACTTTTGGTACTGAAATATAATAAGTTCCTAGTTAACACATTATACACATAAATGCCTCTAATACAAAACACTAAAAGTCTAAGGCATTACATATACAAGATGTTCCAAAATGATAAAAACTATGAACTAGATCAATATAATGATCTCAAAACATAAACGCCATAGCGGAAGCCATGCCATCACAAAACCACGATCCGTAAGGAAAGTCAAATAACCTTGTCCTTACCCTTCGCCGAACCTGCAGAACCTGTGATGTAAACAACAACAGTGGGGTGAGATACATCAAATCTCAGTGAGTTCCCTATCTTAAAATCCTCTCGGCTTTACAAGGTTCTAATAATCCTAACTCATGTCAAAGGGAAAGGGGAAAAACCATGAGTACACACACACAAGTAACCATCACGGTGAGCCTGTAAACTCACACTAGTACCGAAGTACCTCTTGAGCCTGTAAACTCAAGGATTCACAATAAATAACCATACCAAGGCATCCCCTTTTCCCGTCCGCTTCTACGTCTAGAAGACGACCCGAGTCATGGATCCTCGAATTACTTGACATACGAAATGGATTCGGGAACAACGGCCTGTTAGCCGTGAACCGTCACTTATGATGGCCTGTTAACCGTCACAAGTCTCTACCCGTAGGTCTCATTCATACTAAAGCGGGAATCAAACCTGCCAAGTAATGGTGCATATGTTTCAGAGGAGCTCGAGACCCATGAAACACACTATCAATAATAACCGGTTACGATTACACAATACACACGCCTCGTCCTTACTTGCACGAGCGTTGTCACCATTCTATCACACACCCACAACATTGTTTCGGGTAAAACCTCACTCTACTTAATTCATATTTTAACACGCATACATTGTCAACAACAATTACACACATTTAACAGATAATAGTCGACAAAACGACATCATTCCAACAATCCCGACATAATTAAATCGGCCGACAATCTTAAAACCATTGTAATAAGAAAGTACATTTTATTATCTTTCCAACGATACCAAAATTGTTCCAACCCGAGTTACGTACAAAAAGTTACGGCATTGGAAACAACGATTCGAAAAAATATCACAACAGCAGAATTTCTGCATTTCACCTGGCCATACGCGTATTGGCACATCCCATACGCGTATTGCCCAAAATCCCCGCCCAGCCATACGCGTATCGCCCCAATCCATACGCGTATGAGCAGAGGTTGTTTTCTTTGAAAATTTCCTTTTAAAAATCCCATACGCGTATCGCCCTTGCCATACGCGTATGAGCAGAGGCTTTTTCCTTTGAAATTTCTCGTTTTAAAAACCATTACGCGTATTGCCCATGCCGTGCGCGTAACGTCCATGCCCCATACGCGTAAGGCCATGCCCCATACGCGTATGGGCAGAAGAAACATGCAGAAAAACCAGCAGAAAAATCTGCTGCGGGTTTTACCAAAATCAACCCCAAAACTCCATTTTGATCAATCACAAAGCATCAAAACCTGTTATAACGTAACAACCAGTATACTATACAATCATACATTGCATTTAGCAGTTAGATTCATGAATTTTGTGCAAAAAGACTCAATTTTCACAATTCCAACCTAACTCTAAACTCAAAACAAACTCTACTCTAAAGAGTCTTACTAGAACCCACCTGGATTACTAGATGAGGAGATTGATACTGAGATGAAGAGATGAAGAACAGATGAATGTTGATGATCTTGAGCTTTTGAGAATTTCCTCTACTTTTTCCTTTCCTTCCTTTTCCTTTCTTTTCCTTTTCTAACTTTTGTTTGTTTTTCAATTGAAATGGAAAGGAAATAGATAGTATAGAAAATTACCATTTATTAGTAACACTACTAAATGTCCAAATTAGCTCAAATACATCAATTAATAAAACTCAACGTTAAATACTATGAATTTAATCAACTCTGAGTTCGTCAGTTTACTCTAATTATTTTATCAAATAATTGCTCAGAGTACTCCGGAACCCAGTTGATCATAATAATATTAACCAGAGCGTTTATAAATTTACGGGGTATTACAACGTCTCTCAAGACTTCCTTCGACCCCTTCACGACTTTCAGGATACCTTGTTCTCCTTTGAAGACATATCCTTTCTTGTCGAATTCACCAAGAGAAATTAAATTCCTCTTAAGGTCAGGTACATACCTAACCCCAGTCAATAGTTTTATTGACTCATCATGGAGCTTGAATCTAACAGATCCAATACCTGCAATCTTGCAAGCTTTATTGTTCTCCATCAGCATTGATCCTCCATCTTGATCACATAATTCTTCAAACACATTCTTATTTGGAGTCATATGCCAAGTACATCCAGAATCCATAATCCACTCTTCGCAATAGTTGTTGCTTGACACCACAAGGATATCAGATGATTCATAACCATCTTGCACAATAGTTGCATTCCCATTGTCCTCACCTCCATGATTATTCAGACGCTCAGGGCACACCTTTCTTGTGTGACCCTCCTTCTTACAATGATAACATTTAATACTAGACATGTCACCACCGTAAGACTTCTGCTGAGCCTTTCCTTTCTTCTTGTCAAACCTACCATCTTTCTTTGATGATCTTCCTTTTACGGACAACCCTTCGCCAAATGATGAAGGTTTCTGCTCCATTCTTTCGTTCAAATCCTTTGAATACAAGGCTGCTTGAACTTCTTCAAAGGTCAGGGACTCTCTTCCATACAAGAGAGTTTCTTTGAACTGAGCATGCGATCTAGGCAAAGCACATAACAACAATAGTGCTTGATCTTCATCATCGATCTTTACATCAATGTTTTCAAGATCAAGAATCAGTTTGATGAACATATCCAACTGCTCAGCCAAAGCTTTGTCTTCACTCATCTTGAATGAATACAAAGCTTGCTTCAGGTACAAATGATTTACCAACGATTTGGTCATGTACAAGCTTTCAAGCTTTACCCATAACCCTGATGTCGTCGTCTCTTTTGATACCTGCCGTAGAACCTTATCACCAAGGCTCAACAATATCGCGCAGTGTCCTTTCTTGATCATTGCCGTCTTTTCTCTTTCTGTCAACGCATCATCCATGGCTGCCATTCCCTTCAACGCTTCCAAATAACCCTGCTGAACCAGTAGGGCTTTCATCTTCAAGCACCATAGACCGAAATCGTTCACTCCGATGAACTTTTCAATCTCATACTTTGTTGAATCCATCTTCTCCATGCTCACCGCACCAATTTGTTGTGAAAAACGATGTCTTTAAGCAAAGTATAAAACGGTTTCTTGATGATCAAGAACTAAAACAAGGGTTAGGGTTTGACGGAAAAGAAAACAAGAAGAAGAAGAAGAGAACAACAAGGATTGGGCAAATATAATTCTGTTTACTATTTACTTTCTCATTAAAGTTACAAATGATTACAAGTGAATAACACAATTTGCCACACTCAACAAACTGAGTGTGATAGCCTATTTATAGACTAACTAGGTAACTTGCAGCCCAAGAAACCTAAACAATTGGATCCTTAACACAAGGCCAAATTCGCAGAATAACATTTTCGACACTACATACATACTAGAACAAACTTCGACTACAGTATGTAACAATAAGACATCAGTATGTGAACAAGCTTCGACTGCATGCTTGCCTCCTGTCGAAATACATGAAAGCTTCTCCTTCGACACAGCATGAGTTCAACCCAAATCTCACATGAAGGAAAGAGAGAAACGAATCACTTACAGGAGTCGTTCCATCGTCGGTGATGCAAGAGTCGAACTCAGGGGATGTACACTCTTCTACTTCTCCCTTATTCTACTTCTTGTGATGCGCTTCTGGTTTGTTGTTGTTGAACTGTCGCGTGTGAGTTGAGTTGTTGTGCGAATTGCTGCGAGTTCTTGCGTGATGTTGTTGCATTGTGTTGTGGAAGACGAGGATGAACCTTGGCAGAGAGGGATTGATAGGTTGAGTTGAAGGATGAGAGAGCAGTTTGAGAAAATGAGGGTGAAGAATGAAGAAGTATGGAGAAGATGAGAACTGAAGAGGAGAATGGTGAAAAGTGAAGAAGATAAAAAAAATTATAAAGGGAGAAGCTTGGATTTATAGGATTGAGATTATGTTATCTCTGAAGATTATTATGTTATGCTATGGGCTGGCAGTTAGTTTTTGACAGTTGGCATTGAAATTAGTTAGTTACGACAAGACAATATAAAATTACAATATCAAAATACAAGACAGTATAAAATTAACTCACCTCAACATTTCGCTCATACTCATCATCCATCTCAAGTGTCTTAAAAACCCGGCGAGCCAAGAGGAGTCCAGTGCAATAAGCTGATTACAGATTAACATATATTCATACCTAATACAAATTGACACAATCTCATAAGAAAAGGGAAAAACATAATTCACATAAACAAAATACATGCAGCATAATTAGTTTCATCACGCATATCAAGCTAAATCATGGCCTACGCTTATGCCATCAATAAATAATAAAGAATTTTCTGCATAAATCTAAAGCTTCAAATGATTCCATGTATCATTAATTAATTTTCTAAAAATTGAAACAAAAAGAAACAATATCATCACTTACTACTACAAGCAACATATCACTTACTACTACAACTACTAAGAAATTCAAAAGTTCTATCCGACAAACCTTGTCTACACATACCGGTAACAACAACATTGTAAGCATACGCATTAGGTCGAAGTCCTCTGGACAACATCTCATCCAAAAGCTTCATAACTTGGTCAATACCACCCTCAATAATAATTGCTTTAATCAAAATAGTATAAGTTATAACATCTGGCCTACAATTATCTTTCAACAACTGGTCCATAACCTTTAAAGCCAAATCAAGTTTACTCTTCCCACAAAGATTCCTAAGGAGAATATTATAAGTAACATCATTAGGTAAAAAGCCTCTCTTTTTCATTCTATCAAACACCTTATTGGCAGCATTAACTCTACCAGCTTTACAAAGCAAATTTATAACTGAATTATAAGCAAAAACATCAGTCTCACTGTGCTTTTCCAAAATCTCCATAACCTGAATAGCTTTTTCTTACAGTAGAAAAAACCCTTAATCAATTTTGTGCAAAGAATAATATCCGGTTTATAACCCCTATTAACCATGTGCTGAAGAAAGTAGAGAACTTCACTGTACTTGGCTGATTTGCATATAAATTTAAAGGAGAAAATAGTGTTATAAAAAGAACAAGAAGTTTAGTTATTAAGATGTAGTTTTTGGTTACTTTGATATAATTATGTAAATGCTTATGATTTGAAAGTAAAAAGGAAATGGATGAAGTCTAGTGAATCAAGAAACTACAAAGGAAAAGAGAAGTGGAAAAAGTAGGAAGAAGTTTCTGAAAACTTCAACAAGAACACAAAAAATCATACTGTAAAATCAAGTAAAATTGTAGCTGGTGGTAGTAAAAAATTTCAGTAAACAAGTTGACAATAAAGATGCACAACTACCAAAAGTATTACCATTATGCAAGATAATTCTACTTAAATGATAAATAGAATAAAGGAGAATCTCAACTTGCACAAGCAAATGTTAGTAACCAAGAAGTTGTTCTTCTAACGACCAAACAAAATTGGATCAAGATAAATCATTTTTGTGGTACCATGCCACAAGGTGCGGCAGTAACATGTTTGGGAAGAAGGAATGGTTTTTAAAACTTGATGATTATGTGAAAATGAATATAAGGTTTATAGATAACAGTCAAGTAATGTCATAAAGGATTGGAATTGTGCTTATTTGAAGGAAAGGTGACCAAGAATCAATCATGAATAAAGTGATGTATGTGTTATACAAGCAATTTGGTAAGCATAGGTTAATTGCTTGAGAAAAATTATTCAATAAGGTTGGTGAACAGAGAATTAAAGGTTTATGATGCAAATGCAAGACTGGTCTTGAAAGCTCTTATGTCAAGTAACAGAACCTTCAATATTGGTATCAATATTCTCGACCATCAGTAATTTGCCTCAACAATAAATCCAACAATGAATTAATCGTGTCCCAAAAGATATGGTCACCTAAATCTCAAGAGCATGAGTATACTCAATAAAAAAGAATGGTGTATAGTTTACCCCCATATTAAACCACAAGATGAAATGAGTGAAGCATATTAAGCATGTTAGCATAGATATATCTAATTACGTAAACTAGATTTGTTCAACATTGGTTGTAAAACTGGCTCAACCTAAGAAATAATTGGTGGCTAATTATAAAAGGATTCAGAACATGTGTAACACTAACAATTGCAAACATCATTTTGTTGTAAAATCATTTAATAAGATCTTTCAATCAACAATACACTTTTGATAATGTAATTTGAGAATCATGGTATTTTGTAGGTACTCATGACTCTTTCAATGTTGTTTCAATGATCTATACTAAGTATGCTGATAAACTTACACAATAGTATATAAGCCATACAGATTCATAAAGTCGAACTCGTGCAGTACAATCAAACAGATAGAATTTACAAACTGCGAAAAGCGTAAACCCATTGTTGGCTTCATTAACATCTCAATGTGCTCGGTCCCTCAACACTTCAAGATCCATTTCTATGGGATCCGTAGCCTGGATTTCATAATGGAAAATAATTACAATGTTATTAGGAAGTAGCAGCAGCAAAGATGCCACTCAAACAAGAATAACATGCACTTTAGGTACGTGTCTCATTGCTTGTGATTTGTGGGTTTGGAATCTTCATTTTCATCTTTATTTCTTGTCAATTTTGCAGAACGTTCCATCTCCTTCAACTTGTCCATAAACTAACAAAAATTGAGATTAAAAATTAGAGAGAAAACTTATTTGATGACTAAAAAAGACATAATTCATAATGAGGATTGTGTTTACTCACATGTGTACCGTGATGAATATTATGTGCTCTGTCATATAAAAGAGAATTTGAATGTGTTGTGAAGTTGTCTACCAATGGAAATTGAGGAAAAATTGATGCACTTTGATTCGGAGCGAATTGGGGGGAAATTGATGCACTTTGATTCGGAATAAATTAGGGGGAAATCGATGCACTTTGATTCGGAATAAATTGTGGAGAAATCGATGCACCTTGATTTCGAACAAATTGGGGAAATATTGATACACTTTGATTCGAAACCCCATTATAATGAGCACCATATCCTAAGGCATTGTTCTATGTTGCATTATAACTTTGCATTTTGACAGTAGAATTGTCAAATACAGAGCCATGTCTCATAACAGTCTGGAATAAATAAGAACATTCACAAAATGATAAATATAATACACAAAAAGGTCAATATAATATTATAGCTTATAAGACATCTATTCCCATAAAATTTCAAAATCTAACTCCTTACACTTTCAATATTCAATGCATGATTCGGAGTGAAAAAAGCATTAGGAGCTGGACTAACTTGTTCATTTGTATCAAGAGCAACATTGATACCTTTTCCCTTTTGTTTTCTACCACGATTATTATCTACAGCCTGCTCTAAAAAATTAAATTGAAATTGAATACAATATAGCATGAACATATAAAACTATATAACAATGATGAGTGTAAACATGCCTCATTTTTATTTGATACTTTTACGGAGTTTATGTTGTCATTGATATTATGACTTATGGACACCTGAGTATAAACCAAATATAGTAAAATTAATACAAATACAAAAAATATAACATTAACTAATTTTTAAATATATAAATTAATTAAAATAAACCACAATAAACAACTTACATCAATATTCATTGACTCATCGATAGATTGGTCAGACGAAACCTTATCGTTAACCTGATGTAAATCATCACGTGCAGCTAGTACCGGACACTTTCGTTTTGTGTGATTGGGTAGTTTACAGTGAGAACATTGTCTTGACTTCCATGCTTTTTTTTCTTTACGAGAAGCGCCTTTTGTCTTCCATGATTTTCTTTTCTTATGAGGGGCACCTTTTGTCTTGGTCTCTACGGGATCACCAATAACTGACGGATTAGACTTACGCTTATCATTTACATCACGATGCTTCTTTATATTTTCGCACAAATGGTAAATTCCTTCTATAGCCTCTTTATAAGAACCATAATCTTTACAAGAAACATCACATAATGTATTGAATGCAGCAGACATTGCGCCTCTAAGAAACACGGGCAACTTTTCATAATCACTTTCTTCAAAAGACACTGATGATATGTGATCATCTTTTGCTGATTTAGTCCATCTCTTACAAATCAAACTTTCTGGAAACACATTCATATGCTCGTGCCTCATGGCACAAATAATGTGAGAGCATGGAATTCCTATACGTTCAAACAACCTACAGTCACATAAAAATACACTCTCCATCTTAGCAAAAGAAACTGAAAATTCAGAATTTGGATTGCAAAATTTATTCATCTTCAAGGTCACCTTATTACTAATCTCAATTCGCTTAGTCACATTCAGTGCACTTGCATCTTCTATCTTATTTTTAACATCCCTAAACTTTTTGCATGTAAAAATATTCGATGCTCCAATCTCAATCCCTTCTAAAGCATTTGTCAACACAGGTTCATAATAGAATGAGTTAAAATCAGATAATAATTCATTATGTCTATATTCTTTCAAAGCTCTTTCGAAATTATGCATGAAATAAACCAGACTATTTTTCTTTTCAACGTACCCCGTGATAAATGAATTGATACCTTCACACATTGATGTAGTTCTTATACCACAAAAAAGTTTGTCTCGCATGTACGCACTTGACCACATTGTCTTTATCTCGTAAGTTTTCTTAACCCATTTATTGTCTGATACACCATTATCTTCAATAATCCTCTTCCACTCAGGTTCAAATGTCTCAGGAATATAGTTAGCATAGATCAATGACTTAAACTCTTCTAGGAACTTTGTATTCTTGACATTTTCAATAGCATTTTGATGTAAATGCCATAAACAAAGGTGATGTGATGCATTGGGAAATTCAAATCTAATAGCTTCTCTCATTGCACAATCTCCATCAGTAACAAATGCATTTGGACATTTATGGAACATTGCTTTGGAAAAGGCATTTAAAACCCACTTATATGTCTCTGCTTTTTCATCTGAAATTAAAGCACACCCAAAAATTGTAGTTTCACCATGATGATTGTACCCACAAAAAATAACAAAGGGTTTGTTGTACATGTTCTTTTTGTAGGTCGTGTCAAATGTAACCACGTCACCAAAACATTCAAAGTCAAATCAACTAGTTCCATCTGACCAAAATAAATTTTGTAGACGGCCATCGTCTGTTGTAGTAAACTTCGAAAAAAAAACATTGGATCATTGTCAGCTTTAGCCTGTAAATAGCACAAGGCAACAAAAGCATCTCCATTTTCCCTTTTAGCCTTGGCTTCATTACTAAAGTAGTTATTTAGGCCCTTCTTGATAAATCCCAAATCTTCGTGACCACCTTTCTGACCCATCATAAAACCCAAAATATGACATGTTCTAACACCACATGTATGCAAGCCATCAACAAGCGCTTTATCAGCTTCACTCAATTGAAGATACTTAGGAATAAAATGATCAAACCGCTGTGGAGTTAACTTGTGATTATGAGCGGATTCAAATGCAACAACTCTCCAACTCCTAGTCAAAACATCATATGCTACACGCAACCGAGCAATACAACCTGTTCGAGTGATTGGCCTTGGCTCCCTTTGTCGGTCCACCCTTAACATATGTTTCTTATGTCTTTTCCCCTCTCTATTACAAACTAGTTGGCGCATAATAACGTTTTTTTAAATCACGTTCTACCTCATCTCTTCTTACAACAAACCCATAATATTCTGCATATGTTTCATAAAACTCACAAGCTTTTTTCTCTGATTCAAATTTCATCTCTCTTATATCATCATCTGAGATTTCATGTATATCTTTGTAACCATTCAAATCCTCATTTTCTTCATTATGTACATAAGTACCATTGTTCATTTCGACATCATTAACATCTCCGTCATTATCCATGCTTATTACATAATTTGTAGCCTTTATGAATTGAATGTCTACTTTAAAATCGTTACTCCAACCGTGTTTATTTTCTGCATCACATGAAATAGTAACAAACTCAAATGTTAGTACTCCTAAAGCTACTAATTAATAACAATAACAACAACATAGCTGCAAATTGTTCATTATCAGTAAATAAAGCTATCAGTTTTAGAAGATCATATGATTACGCCAGAGAATTAATCAATTATTACCCTATGGTGCATGTTATAGTTTCTTATCACACTTTTGTGATTACATAATTTTGCATGGGAACCATAACCAATCACATTCATTAACTTCAACTGTATATAATATTTTAAACAAGTTTTCATTATCATCCAAAAATTAAAACCAGTGCAGTAGAGACAGTACTGTGTATCACTGCCATTTTCATCACACTTTCATTTTGCATAGGGCTTATCATCATCAATACTACTAAAATCTCACTTTAAAACAGTTACATTAACTAATAATAAGATCATTCTTTTGTTCTTACTAACTATTTTTTAATAATTTTTATATATTTTAATTCATGAAGGATGAATGGGTGATATCACGTGTGTTTCAAAAGAGCAACATCGGAAACGGGAGCACCACCGTGACAGCCACCACAAGTGGTTCAAAAAAGACCAACATGGTTTCAACCACCACTACAAGTAACAATAGTGTGAGTCTTTGCGCTGAACCAAGTTCAGCTTCTTCGGTTTATCTTCCACCACTACTTGATTCATCTCCATACTCCAACAACGTCGCTGCTAGCACCGCCGCATTCAACGGTGGTCAAATGTGTTTTTACAACAACAGCTCCAACAACAATGATCTAAAGGAGCATGTGTCCTGTTTCTCCACATCACCATGAAAGTTATAAAAAGCTGATTGTATAGAATAGTAAGTGACTGGTTTTGTTTGCCAAATGAAATTTAGCTAAGGTTAAAACATTGCAATATAGCATCATCACAACAATTCACTCGATTCAAGCTAATTGTTAAAAGTTTGATGAAACTTTTAACAACCGAATAATACTTGATCAACATAGCATAGCAAAGCACAAGTATTTAGAATTCATTTCACTTAACAATTAACAAGTATTGGCAGCATAACCTGGTTTATTATATTACATATCTTAATAATTCATTTCATTTAACAAGTAGTGAAAATTCACAAAATAATAACCAGCTTCATTAAACTTCCATTTTCTGTTTTAATTTTAATTCCATACTCTCTTTTGAATCAAATTTCCATAGTGTACATCTTGTTACTAAGATTTCTTTTCTAGGCTGATAGAAATCCTACTTCTCCCAGTCAACAACAGCCACTTCTAAGGTTTGTGGTGTTCATTCCTCTAACTCAAAATTTTCATTCTAATTGGAGTATAAAATTTTCATTCTAAGGTTTGTGGTGTTCAAATAGATTACAAACCTTCTTGTGCGTATGAAATTGATCTGGATACTAATTTAGATGACAAAAGTGATGCTTTCGACCCAATTGAGGTAATAAGTTAACTAATAGCAGAAATGGATAAAAACACAATTGGAGTTATGGACCAAATTTTCTAACAATATGTTGTATAGGAGAAAACTACAAAGTCAACGATAACCAAGTCGTCGACCTTCATTAATGTGTTTCAACTGATAGCCATGTTTCAGGACCTTGATCTATCTGCACTTTTTGAAGAACAGGCAAGTCTACAAATCTTAAGAGGGTGTTTAACTTATCTACAAGGTACTTTACATTGTTGTATTATCATTCTAAAATTAATTAATAAAACATACATAATAATGAGAACCAATCATCCCATTAACTCCTACAGGAATAATTCACCAGGAAAAGAAACCATGGAGAGAAAATTTCAACAAATGGATTTGTGTATAAACTAATTCGATAATATATTATATATACATGACACAAATACATAATAGACAAATTCAGAAAAAAGGTCCTTTATGTTCACATACAAAAAATCCTCAACCCGGTAGATCGGAAACGTACATGAAAATTGAAAATAAAAACACAAAATCGAAGGAAAGTGTCAAAGCACAAATCAACAATATCCATAAAAAATTCTGAAAAAGAAAATCAAATGTATACACTTGGCCATTTTTGCAGAAAATTAAATTTGGCGATTGCTGAAAATCAAATGTATACACTCGTCGTCACTGTTACGCGATGCAAATGAAAATTCTAAAATCAAAATATTCATATAAGAGAAATATCACCTTACTTAACAAAGAGAAGAGCGAGAGTCACTGATAAGAGCAGACGCAGTGGCGGCGGCGGAAAATTATAGTGTAGCAGAAAATGCAGTAGCGGCGACAACGAATGAAGCAGTAGCGAAAATTATAGTGAAACAGAAAGTTTATGTGTTTAATGAAAATTGAGAAACATGAATAATTAACGGTTGGAGGAGAAACAAAGAATGAAAAGTGAAAAATTTTCAAAAAAAGAGGAAGAAGAAGGGTTACACGATGAGAGAATATGTGGAGAGGAAAATAGAATAACTTGGAGTTGTATGGTGGCTTTTAGAATTTTCATTAATTGAATCAATTATATTTATTAATATTATAATTATTTATAAATATAAATAACATTAATGAAGTGGACCAATTTAAAGTATACATGTCATTTGGGTACTGGTACCCAATCAATTTTGATGGGTACTGAAGTGTTCACCAACAAACAAACCCACATATTCAAATGATCAACACCTCTCTCTCTCTCTCTCTCTCTCTATATATATATATATATATATATTTTTTTTTTTCTCTCTCTTCCATTCTCTTTGCAACCTTTCCTCTCACATAAACTCGTCGGAGATGGACGAAGCCAGTGGCGTGCGGTGAACGTCACTGTCCTCTCCGGCCACGTCCGACCACCTTCCCCCAGAAATAAAAAAGAAAAACATACCCCCCCCCCCAGTTTTTCTCCTTAATCACGAATCCATGATCAATTTCATCAAAAACACCATGGTTTGTTCAGATCGAAGGGTCAAAATTTTTAAAAACCCAAACCCAAAAAATGCTCATAATCAAGGGGTCTCAACACAAACTTAAGCTCTATGCACAAATCAATCAATGAACACATCAAACAACGAAATAACAATCAAGATCCACACAATCATGAATGAACCATTAAACCCACATGACCCAACCCCTCTGTATTAACAATGGAGTAAGCTATATGGTACAAAACAGATGAATCTTCAACAAATATTTAAAATAAAAGCAACGAGAGGAAAAGTAATCAAGTCGAAGGAAGCACTACCAAATGATGGCTCTGATGGTGAATCTTTAAGTACCCTTTCATTTCTCTATCCTCTTTATTTAATGTTTGCTTTGAGTCTTCTTCTTCTTCCCTTATTTTTCTCTGTGTGTGTGTGTGCTACTATTTGTGAGAATGTGAGGCCGAGCTTTCTTAGCTCAGAGCTTCAATTTAAAACTCTGAGTAAGAATAAGGTCCTCTGAGCTTTAGTAAGGGTTAAGGTCACAATTTTGGCAGGGGTTGTTAGATTTATCTAACTTTTTATGGGCTACAATCAATTGTTGTTTAGTTTGCGAAAAACAGATTAATCGTGATTCTGATGGGGGTGCATATATAAGCCCTTTTATTAGTTAAGTGGTCTTTTTTAACTAAAGGTTGAATATCCGAAACTTGATTGATGTGGGTAAAAGTGTGGGCTTTAACCTTGGGCCCATAATGGGTAGGGACTAGGGTTATATATATATTATATGGCTAGGTCCCTTATGTAATCACAAGAATCAGAAACACAACTGACGGTTCCACAACTTGCCCCATTGAGAGTTGTGAACGGGAGTGTGAGATACAGAGGAAAATCCGGTCATTTATCCTTTTGGGATTCGGAATCACGACTTCAACAAGTAAGTATTAATGTTCAAATTTCATATAATCGATCATTGAATATTTTCGCTTACAATTGGTATCAGAGCTTAATTATATGAGTTAGAACTCAATTATTTGTCATTAATATGTGAATTGAGGATTCCAATTATTTTAATTTACTTTTAAATAATTATTTTTGATGTCCTCGTTCACTTTAATTATGGTTCACTTTTTCAATAATTTTGATCGCATATGAATACTTTTAAAGTGAAGGGTAACTTTTATATATTAGTTTTTATTTGAAGTCAATTTTTTAACATGAAAAGTTAACATATAATTAATATATAATAAATAAAAAAGCAGTGTTTGTTTTGTTGAATTTTTTCATGTCAATATATAATTGCATAACTATATTATATTTCTATATAATTGATACCAATTGAAACTAACAGTGCCTTATATATTTATTGCACTACACTGTTATTAAACTCAACACATGGTGTATCGGTTTTTCTCTTCGACAATATTTTGTGCAGTGCCGTTATTTTCAATTGGTTTTTTCCTTGAAAAATTCCGGTACTTTTGTTTAATTGGTTTTCCTTTGCATGTGAATCCATCCGGTAATTTTGTTTACTCGCTCCGTCCCAAATTATAAGACGTTTTTGGGCTTTTAACACAAATTAAGAAACTTAATTATTATTTTATGGGAAAAACAAACTATGTATAACTTTACAGTAATGCCCCTCATAATTATATAGGAGAGAGAAATTAAAAAAGTTGAAAGAATAAATAATAATAAATATTTGAGGGTATATTGGGGAATATGTCATTTATATTTCATTGGGAATGTAAGGTGACTTATAATTTGGGACAATTTTTTTTGACAAAGTGACTTATAATTTGGGACGGAGGGAGTAATTTGTTTTTTTTTCCAAGTTAATAGCACAGTTTACACTACTAGAAATACTCTGTTTTTCTGCGGATTTTGATCAAATTTCCGTAGAAAATGTGTTACCTGCGATTCTTCCTGCTATTTTCTGTTCCAGCTAAAACCTTCGTAGGTAACTAATTTAACAGGTAAAGTCGAAGGAAAAAGTCGCAGAAACAAATCGCAGATAAAACAGCTAAATTCGCAGATAATACCGCAGGTAATTGAAATAATCGCAGGAAAAGTCGCAGCAAACTGAAAATCCGCAGGTAAATGCGCAGGTAATTTCTGTCTCTGGTTTTTTATTTTTATTATTAATTGTGTTTAATTCATATTTAAAATATTATAATTAATGTTAAATATCAAAGTAACGATAATATAAAAATAAACACATGGGAATGTAAAAGGCTCATGGTGATACGGTCTAATTCAAAAAACATATCCTTTATAACAAGAAACTACACATTATCTCTTTATTTAGAAAGACTAGGATTAATGTTTACCACAAATAGAAGTTCATATATTATCAACAAAAACTCACAATCATGAAGCCTTGTAGATTTCATCATTTTGTTAAATGCTTCATTGGCGATACAAAGACTTTTTTGTGATCCACCAAATTACTCCATTTCCTTACATAAGGATCTAAATATAAAATATATTATTAAACATAACAATCTCTTAATGGAAAACAATTTAATGGGAAACCGGGAATAGGATTGATTCCTTTTCCCCCAAAACTCCTTGATAGAATCATGTTTGTAAGACTCCCTCTTCCCCCAAAACAGTGTTGCCCTGCCGCCATGGGATTGACAAGCACAAAAGAATTGAGGAATGGTAACATGTTTCTGAATACAAAGAAAGGGGCGCTTAAATCTTCCTCTTTCTGAATGATGGTCTTCATAACAGTTTCAGAAGATGTCAATTGATGCTTAAGATCTTCCACATGTTGACTTAAATTCTCTATCTTGGAACACAACATTTCAAATTCTTTGGTATAACATGTTGCTTGGAATCCAACACTTGTATATTATCACGAAACAAAGTACGTCTTTCAACACCATTCAACCAATCCTTATCAAAACCAAAGTTGTGTGCATCTTGTAATAGCTCCACGAATTCAGAGCGGTATGAGCCCATTGCATCAACAACACTATGAGTTTGGAGAAACTTCAATAGCTGAGCTAATAAACTATAGGCGCAACCCTTGTATCTATAACTTAGGGAAGTATCCTTTAAATGAAGGGAAGGGTGCAAAACAAGGGAATCAGCTAACAAAGACAAGTTCTCAGAAGCCAAATGCTTCTTGGAGACTAGTTGCTCAAGCTCTCTCGTGACAAGCAAAGAATAACTTAAATCTTCTACTTTTTTAGATGGGTTCCCTGAAAGTATAGGAAATAATAATTATACCTACTCAAAGGGAACAACATAGTTAATCAAAAACAAATTGAAGCAATAAGATACCTTTAGAAGGTATTGAAGGAAAGTTGGATGCAATAGAAGAGGGTCTTGATTTTGAAACTATTATATCATCTTTCTTAGGTAAATGTTCCTCAATATTTGAGCTTACATTCTTGAAAGCCTCGTCATTCCAAGAAACTACACAAATTATGAGAGGAAAAAGTTCATACTCAAAAGGGTGATGAAGGTTGAAGTAACGTAAGAAATAAAAATATATTCAAATTCTTCACCTTGATCATTGGTCTCTTTAGAGGCAATGGAAAAAGAAGTCAAGGCTACTTGTTCATCACCAAGTTCCTACACATACTCAAATAAAATAAAAAATGCTAATGTGTTAAGTCTTAATATTTATAGCATCAACCTTATTTAGAAGTGTCAGATTTCATTACGAATAGAATAAAAAAGATAGAAAACAAAAGAATTTCAGTGTTAAGTATTGAGCAACTAATTTGGATACAAGATTTAGAAGCAGGGTATTAAATATTCTTTTATATGAATGCAGTCACATGGAAGTAATTCCCTTACTTTTATTTACTTGGTGTCATATCAACTAGAACTTTGAATCAAAACCTGAAAAATGTGGTGTAAGGTATAAATTTTAAAGTTCAAATTCATTTAAAAGACCTAATTGAAACCTGAGATTCATGTGGTTTCACTGATGAAGCATGCAGAAATAAAGTTCATTATATGATTGAGTATAGTTAATAAATGGAACTAGAGAATATATACTAAGGGCTACGGTACAGTTGTAGGTATCAATCAGTTCTGCTCATTGACTGCAAAAGAATACAGAAAGTTCAACTAAACCTTATTGCTACGGGTATTAGTAAGAGTGAAACAGCTGAAAACAATCAAGAATTTCTGAACAAAAGTAATCAACGAACACTCACTTTGCATAGCTAATAGCATTGTTGCACAAGGCTAGACTCTTGATCATAGCCAAGTCTCGCCCACGGGCATTAGAATACCGCTGTTGGCATACCCTTCACATATCATATTTCAAAAATCAAAAGACGAATTAGAAAACAAACAAAAGATGTTTATTGAATTTATGATATTTTAAATCCAAATCAATTACTTGTTGTCAAAGAAATCTCCAAAATCATCAATAACAACAGCATCAGGCAATTTATAAAACAGATGGAAGGCAGCAAAGTATTTCCTAATATCTTCATCATCATTCACACATCTATCTCAAACAATCAAAAAATAATTAAATACAGGATTTCCCTCTATTCACAGAATTTCACATAGTTTGTTTCTCTCTATTCACAGAATTTCACATCCCGCCTCTCGATGGAAGATTCTAATTAGAAATGGCAAAGTACTTCAATAACAGGATTATATGAACCTAACAACTCCCGTGCAATGACAGCAACAAATACTTCAATCCCCTTGTACAAGTCATAAAAAATGACACAATAACAGAAGTTGAATAAACTCAAAAGAGCTTTTGAAAAATATTTCCATTACCAACTATAATAGAATCATCAAACTTTTTTTGAGAAAATAATTCATATTTTATACAAGGGTACGAAGCAATTACTTATTTGACACATGAACCTGTATATTTAACAATTACATTGGAACCACTAATATGCTTTTTTCACTTCTGGTTCTGTCACACTTTCGTCATTCATTTTCTTGTTTTTCATTTCAGACTGAGGCATTGCGTAAGATGTCCCTGATGCATAAATTTGTCATTTCTACTGGTGGAGGTGCTGTTTTGAGACCCATCAATTGGTATAAGGATGAACATACTAATTGTAATGAGGAAAGTTTATGCCTCACTTTTTATTATGAAATCTAACAGCAAATTATTGTACTATTAAAATTAAATTTGCAGGATTACATCTGCATAATTAGTGAAAACAAACCGTTATGGATTGTAAAGACATGTTTCTATGCCTAGAGTAAATGTATCTTCAAACTTCACCTTGAAATTCAGTACAAAAACATGATAACTAATGACTGAATAAAACACATCCAAATATGACCAGAAGTTACCTCAGCCGTCACGGAATCTTCCGAGATGTCCACAATCTTAGCTCTGAAGGTGTCCACTAACCACTTAATCTGTGAATTCCCAACAACAAAAAAAAATCAAATAAATAGATAAAGAGAAGCAAACAATGAAATGATACACATGTCCAAATCCCAGCAAACAAGAACAAGATATACACGCAGCACCCAAAAATAAGAAAGCAGGTACCTCTGGGGATCTGCATGCACTTTTAAGAGCATCAATTCACGTTCTACTTGAGGGTCATTGGAAAAATCTTCTACCTAGTTCAAAAATCACAAAACAAGCATAAACCCTCAGATTACTATTCATCCTACAAATAATATTATAATCGCATGCAAAAGGTGAAAGCGAAACCTTCAAAACATTGACAAGCTTCTGAAGCTGCTCAACAACTTGTCGAAGAACGTTATCAGTTCCAGAAACAATAATGGAGAAAAGAGCCCTATCTTGATTAAGACCAACAGCAAGTATCACACCGCCAACCCACTTCACTTCGCCGACCTCCAACGCATCGTCTGGAAAAAATTGTGGGACAAAAAGCATAATAGTTGCAGAAGGCCTATTTTTTAGTACAAGATTCATCAGATGGAAAAGGTTGTTTGAAAGGCAGGGAACCTCAATTCAGCCCCCACACAGCTCAACTGTGCGCGGAGGATTTCCGGTGAGAACCGAAAAAGATATCAGATCAAATCAGTCATACAAACATATAAAAGAAAAATGCATCTAAGGTTCAGACAAACCAAAGGTACCAAACACAGTCTAAGCACACAAAACCATCAAAAACCAAAACTCTTAGCAGTTAGTATCAAACACATAACCAAAATATAAACGACACTAAGGCCTAATAACATTTACATAGAATGTGATTATCCAGCTAACAAGAATGTCACAATACATATCAGTATATGTATCTTACCAGAAACAATCCAATACTTGTTCTTATCTTAATTCTAAATCCAACATAAAGTTAACCTTTTAACAACAAAATACTAACACAATTTAAAAATTAAATAAAGAGCAAACCCACCTTGCCTTGAAGACTCATCAGAGCAAATTTTCACTTTTTTCACACCCGGAGAATCTGAAGCTTAGTGGAGAAAGCAATAGCAACCCAATCAGGCTACGAAGAAGACCACTGAGCACTAATTGGATCACATGTACTCTATCATGCAATGGTTCTGTTGGCATTGAAAGATGTTAAAATAGAAGATGTTTTGCAGGTTCTGCGCCAGAGATTTTCCAATTCTGGTATTGAGGAAAAGAGAAATCGCACAACCCAGAAATCGGTGGAAAATTGAATGTTCTCTGTCAAGTATGTATTTTAAACAACATATTTAGCTTCTGGTGTCATATTCGGATGTACAACATATGCAGTTGTCGTGTGACTGTGTCTGAGCAGGGGTAACTCTGGCACATATAGCAAACTGCATGTCTGTAATTAAGTGAATACCATGTGGTTTTAAATATTTACATATTAAATGTTATGCTTTTAAATAATTATTTTGATATTTTGATCACTGCTATCAACCTACTTGTCAGACAACTTCTTATAAAAAGGTAATAGATCAACACTTACTATTTCTTATTGCCATAATATAATTATTGAATGCCAAAAGGCAGATTAAAATGGCCAAGTATGCCACCTGATGCTTGCATCTGCGTGATGAATCTGATTCAATAATACTTTTCACTGAAATTATTGACCGATAAATTAGATAGACAGATCATAGTAAAAGCAGAGATGGACAGATTATGACATTGGAGCTGGATAAGGAGAAAGTGGAGGTACACCAACCAACATTTAACAAAGCATATAACAGCAACTGCAACCAATATAAGTGTCCTATTTGACTAAAACTAACCTTTCTCCGGCAAGGTAATATCCTCCATGGAGCCCTCAATGACTTCTACTACATTTTCAAGACTATTCGCTTTGACAAGTGCCCAAGCGAGTTCGAACATCTTAGTAGCTTCCAATGCATACACCTTCTTTGCACCAGCCTGTGCTGACCATATAGCCAGAACCTCTGACTCAGGAGACAAATGAAGCTTTCTTTAAGTTGTGCATTTCATCAAACAGCTGGAAGTCATACAAAAAATACCTGATGTTATGCAAATCAATACCTAAGAAATCCAAAAGCACAAACACTAATACTACAATTTTGGAGAATAAGCGAAAAGTGATAACGATCAAGGATTTTATATTTTATAACAAGCGATGGAAAACCGATGAAGAAATGGAGAGACAAACCGGATAGGATGCAAACGCAATCAGAAGCTATGATTTGTTGAAGAAATTAGGGATACGATGAAAAGAGAAATTAGAGAATCCGAAAGCTATTTCAATCTGGAAGCGATTTTGGGCTATGATTTGATAAAGCAATTTCAATCTAGAAGTGATTTTGGCTATGATTTGTTGAAGTGAAATGTTGAAGCGATTTCAATCTGAGGGAGAAAGTGGGTTCGACGTCCAACTCTTAAATTTTACATGGGTTTTATTTTTTAAATTTTTTATATCTTTTATTTATTTTATTTTAAACAATAGTTTTTAATTGGTGTAAAAATCAATAATTTTTAATTAAAAAATATTATTTATTTAAAAAATATTTTAACATAGATTGTGTAGCTTGTTGTTTTTGTTCATAACAATCTTTACAATTGTATGGAGTACTATTTTTTAATGGTTATAATTATAATATACACTTTTAAGTGAAAAATATTCTATCTTAAACATATTATATCTTACTTTTATATATATATATATATATATATATATATATATATATATATATATATTAGTGGTAAATAGTTATATATATTATTTATTTTCAAAATTCATTATATGAATTTGTTAGACTAATGGTTCATGTTCATGTCTCTTATCCGAAAGTTCTTGAATTCGATCTTCGAAATGTCATATTTTTTTAACATGTTTTATAATTTATTTTTAAATTTTAAACTTTTTATAAAATTATAAGTTGAAGAATTACACACCAATTATACCATAAACTTATATTTTAAATTTTTCTAATTTTCACAACAATAAAAAAATATTAAATAAATAAATTTTATTTAAAAGGTAACTAAAAAACTCAATTAACATAGTAAGATTTTCTTTAAAAAAATAATAAATGACTATTTGAATTAAAAATAGTTCTAGTAATGTTTGTTTTTATATTATATATATATATATATATATATATATATATATATATATATATATATATATATATATATATATATATATATATATATTATTTATTTTCTAAAATTAATAAATCAATTTGTTAGATCAGTAGCTCATACTCATTGTCTAAATGACATCCACAGAGTTACACAAGTTTCTAACGATTATAAAACATAGTGTGAACATAATGCAGATGTCAACGTAAATCCAACAAAAGATGAACAACTACAGCAAAAACATAAGCTAAAATATTAAAGTCTTCAAAGTCTTCAAGCATTTTCTTTAGCTTTATCTTTTTCCGAACTACCTGAAATATTAGACATGGGGTGAGATATAACTCTTATTGCAACTATTCTCATACTCACAATACACAAGCGTATAAGAGAACAAAACTCTTATTGCTTCCAAAACATAAGAACATCGGCTCCTAACTATGCGGTCAATGAATATAATAGGCAAAAGTTAGTCTCTTTGAACAGAGTAAATTCGAATTACTAAGCCTTATCCATTCGGGCATGGTTTTACGAAGCGACCTACCCCCGTAGTCTTGAAAATGTACATCTTGGAGACTTACATGTCTGATCATACTCCACCCTTTAAAAAAAATTTACTTTTTCTAATTTTCACAACAATAAAAAAATATTAAATAAATAAATTTTCTTTAAAAAATAAAAAAAGCCATTTAATATAGTATGTTTTATAATTTTATTTATTAAGAGTAAAAATATAACAAATTTAAAAAAATAAAAATAATGCTAGTACCAAAATCCGCAGCAAATATCGCAGTAAAGTTCTCAGCAAAATCCGCAGCAAATTTCGCAGCAACTCCTGCGACATTTCCAGAGACTTTTGAGGTTTCCTTGGATAACCAATTCCTGCGAAATAAATCGCAGTTAATTCCGCAGGAACATTGATAAATTATTTTAAAATCAAAAATCGCAGGTAAGGTCTCAGGAAGTCCTGCGAAATTTGCTGCAACTCAATTTTTCGAAGAAAACAATATTTTACAATATAAGTTCGCAGGTAAAGTCGCAGGTATACCTGCGGAATGTACTCCCCTGGAAAATTCGCAGGTAATTAGTGTATTTCTAGTAGTGTTAGATTACACGTATAAAGTGTATTTATATAAAACTATATAAATAAATATTAGTTATTTTAAACTATTATTATTATATAAATAAATAATATTTAGTATTGAATTAGTTATTCCTATATTAAATTATATATTAAATTATTATTATTTTTTTAATTATATTGTTTTGGACATTTTATTAAATAATATTAGTTTATATATATAAATTTGTGATACATTTGTTTTGTCAAATGTTTTGAAATACTATGTATTATCCCTATAATATCGAGATTAATATTGTTGAAGACAAAATATATTGAGAATGTTATATTGTTTAAATCCATGACTGGTTCGGAATTTATTTTGGCAAGAGAAATTTTATAAATAATTGTGTGTGATTACCACCAAAGTGAGACCACTCATTTTAATTTATAAAAGTCTTTTTGTAGTTTGAGGAATGTTTTTAAGTCATTACTATAATTGTCTTCTCAAAGGTGGACAATTGTATGTAGAGATTGTGGTTAATTAAGGATATTGTTATTGGAGATGCTTGAGTCCAAGGGATTTATTTATCCAAAGGAGATAAATTTCTAAACTCAATGTATGCTCACTTAGTAGCTTATTCTTGAAATTCGTAGATGAAGTTATTGGAGGTGTTTTGGTTTAGAGAATTTATCTAACCAAAGGAGATAGATTTTCGAACCCAATGTATGTTCATTGAGTAACTCATTTGAGGTTCTGACCTTGGTTGTAACCTAGATTTTGCGCATTCCACCCAAAGGGGATTGAGTGATAATGTTGGCCTCTCGTGATAGCTTATGTTCATTAAAGCTATATCTTGCCTTTATTATTTATTCTTATGCATTCCTATTTTTTTCTCAACAATGACCTTCTCTATGAACAATTGTTTTGCTTCTATTGAGATCTTGAATGGGTCTAATTTTAATAAATAGAAAAAAGACTTAGAGTTTTCATTAGGGATTGCTGATCTTGACATGGCACTGTGTAAAACCAAACCTATGATCAATTATCAAAGTACACTTGAGGAGAAATAAAAATTAGCTAAGTGGGAGAGGAGTGACCGACTTAGCTTGTGTGCTATGAAGAGAACCATTTCTGAACGTTTAATAAGTGGACTGCCTGAGAAAGAGAATGGTACATAATATCTTACTGTTATTGCCAAGTGTGTAGCTGAAGAAGAGAAACTCAAGAAGGAAAAGAGTGATTTAGACTTCCTAACTTTTCATGTTAAACCCCATTCTGGTGAGAGTTCTTGGAAAAATAAGAAAAACACTCATAGTACTTCTCATAAATATCCTGAATTTAGGAAACCAGGTAATGATTAACACCATAATATAGGAAATCCTAAGCCTGTTGCTTTTAAGAAATCCTTTTGGTGCTTTTGGTGTAAGGAAAAAGGGCATAAGAAAACTGATTGTCATACTTTTAAAGCTTGGTTAGACAACAAGAACAAATCTGGAGGTAATCATTTAGATTTTGTCTGTTTTGAGTCTAACTTAGTTGATGTTTCCATTAATTCTTGGTGGCTTGGTAGTGGTTCTACAACCCATATTGTTGTGTCCTTACATGGGTTTAGAAACCAGCGGAGACCAAACTTGAGGGAAAGCAAACTAAGGGTAGGAAATGATCTTGAAGTCATTGTGGAGCTAGGGGAGATGTTAGCTTAGTTTTATGAACTGGTATTGAACTCGTTTTGAAAGATGCATTTTATGTACCTTCTTTTAGGAGGAATTTGATTTCAGTATCTTGTTTGGATAAGTTTGGATTTCAATTTACCTTTTATGATGAAAAAATAAATTTGATGTTGAATTCTCAAGTTGTTGGTAATGGTATTTTGTTGGATAGTTTATATAAGTTATCTTTGAATTGTGATATGATTTCCTCATCCTTGAATGTTGAAAGCTCCATTGCTAAAAGGTCTAAAATTAGAGAAAAATCCTCTTTGTTGTGGCATAAGCGTTTAGGCCATATCTCTAAAGAAATAGTTGAAAGGTTAATTAGAGATGATATTTTACCTTCCTTAGATTTCAATGATTTAGGGACTTGTGTGGATTACATTAGAGGAAAATTTGCTAAGACCAATGAGAAAGGTTCAACTAGAAGTTCAGACCTTTTGGAAATTATTCATACAGACATTAGTGAACCCCTTTCTCCCACCATTTGTGGTAATAAATCTTTTATCACTTTTATTGATGATTTTTCCTAGTATGGCTATCTATACTTGATTAAGGAAAAATCAGAAGCACTTGAAAAGGTTAAAATCATTAAAACTGAGGTTGAAAAGAAACTAGGAAAAGTGATAAAGGTGGTACGTTTTGACCGTGGTGGAGAGTATTATGGTAGATATGATTCTACTGGGCAACACATGGGGCCTTTTGCAAAGTACTTGCAAGATTGTGGAATTGTTCTACAATACACTATACCTGGTACTCCTGAACAAAACGGTGTAGCCGAATGGAGAAACCACCCTCTTAAGGATATGATGAGAAGCATGATGAGTAGGTGTAATTTACCAGAATTTTTATGGGGTGATGTTTTGAAAACAACCCTTTATATACTTAATAAAGTTCCTAGTAAATCAGTTTCAAAAACACCTTTTGAGCTTTGAACAGGTAGAAAACCCAGTTTGAACCATCTTTGTGTCTGGGGTTGCCCCGCAGAGGTTAAAATATATAACCCTTTTAAGACAAAGCTTGACCCAAAAATAATTCGTTGTTTTTTCATTGGATATCCGGATAGATCTAAAGGATACATATTTTTTTGTCGTGGTAGAGTTAATAAAATTGTGGAGTCCATGCATGCAAAATTCCTTGAGCTTGATGTTGCTGAGCCTGTCATTGCATCTGATAATATTAATTTTGTTATGCCTGATGTTGTTACTTTGTCACTGCCTAATTTTGATAATACTAGATCATCCACTGCTCATGGAGGTTTTGCTCCAAATGAGAATGTGGCTGAGCATCCAATTGAAAATGTGGTTGAACCATTTGTTGAAAATGCAGTGGATCCTCCTATTATAAGTGAGGATGCACAACTTGATGAGCCAGTTGAGCAAATTCATGTTAGAAGGTCAGTAAGACAAAAACGACCTGCTATCCCTGATGATTTTCTAGTTTATCTTATTGAGGATGCTTATTATGTTGGTATTGTTATTGATCCTAAAGATTATCTAGAAGTTATTACTTGTTCTCAATCTAGCATGTGGACAGATTCAATGCATGATGAAATGAAATCCATGGTATATAATGATGTTTGGGAACTAGTGTAGTTTCCAAGAAACTGTAGGGCGATTGGATGCAAGTGGATATTCAAAACAAAGAAGGACTCGAAAGGTAAAATTGAGAAGTTTAAGGCGAGACTTGAGGCTAAAGGCTTCACACAAAAGGAGGGGATTGACTTTAATGAAACTTTTTCTCCTGTTTCCACTAAAGACTCTTTTAGAATCGTTATGGCCCTTGTAACACATTTTGACTTGGAATTACATCGGATAGATGTTAAGACTGCTTTTTTGAATGGTGATCTCAAAGAGGTGGTGTACATACAGCAGCCTGAGGGTTTTGTGACAAGTGGTAATGAGCATTTGATTTGTAAATTAAGAAAATCTATTTATGGCTTGAAACAGACTTCTAGAAAATGGTACTTGAAATTTGATGAGGTGGTAATTTCATTGGGTTTTGAAGAAGATAAAGTTGATTAGTGCATCTATCTTAAGGTCAGTGGGAGCAAATTCATCTTTCTAGTGTTATATATTAATGATATTTTTATTTCCAGTAGTGATCTTGGTCTACTTCATGAGACCAAACTTATGCTACCCAAATTCAATAAAGATCAATGTCCTAAAAATGAGATTGAGCGGGTAGAGATGAAGGGAAACCCCTTTGACAGTGCATTGGGTAGCCTGATGTATGCTCAAGTATGCACTAGGCCTGACATTACTTTCATAGTTGGCATCTTGGGACGATACCAGTCTAATCCTGGGAATGATCATTGGATTGCTGCTAAGAAAGTGATGAGATATTTACATAAAACTAAAGAGTACATGCTTGTTTTTAGGAGACTTGACAACTTGGAAATAGTTGGTATACTGACTCTAATAATAGTACAGTTGTGTTCTACTCCAAGAATAATAAAACTTCTAGATGTTCTAAGAATTTGGAATTATAGTATTTGACAGTCAGAGATCTTGTAAAGAAAAATGACATCGTTGTTGAGTACATTGGTACTGATTTCATGCTAGTTGATCCCCCTAACTAAGGGACTTAGGCCCATTATGTTCAAAAACCATGTTGAAAGCATGGGCATTGTGAGTTCTTTTGATGTACTTGGTTAGTGGGAGTTTGTTCTTTATGTCATTTTTTTATCATGTTATATTTTATGTTGGATACTCTAAGTGTTGGATTGTCAAGTACTTTCTATTTTAAGCAATTGATATTACAATGACTATTGTTGTTATTATTATTATTATTATTATTATTATTATTATTATTATTATTATTATTATTATTATTATTATTATTATTTCTCATTGTTTATTTATATGTCAATTGTTAAAATTGGGACTCAGTGTCATCGGGACCATCGTGCCTATGGTTGACACTAGTTTGGAGTTCGAGGTATGGTTATAATTTTGAGTTCGGCATCTTCGGGACCACTATACCGATGCTCGATGCCATATTGGAGCTGAGGCATGATTTTAAGCTCGGTGTTGTCTGGACCACTGTGCCGGTGGTTGACGCCATATTGGAGCTGAGGCATTATGGTTTGTAAAACCATGCAATTTCTTTGGCTTTAATGCATTTGAGAGAAATTGTTAAGGACTGACAGAGAAAATAGCAGTTGGTTGTTGGATCACATTAGCATGCTATTTTCTTGCCACACTCCACACTGATGACTAGTTGACGAAGTCCGTAGTATTTGTAACCACAGAAGGTTTTATGTTAATGAAGGATATAATAATCGTTGTGATTCAATATTGCTTGACTTTTGTTGGATGGAGACATATTCAGATATTGCACCTGGAATCATGCATTTCCTTAAAATGCGGCCGCACTTTAAGGAATTAGTCATTAACCCGAGAGTCGTTTTCAAAATGTATTTTAAAATACAAACCATACAATTGATTTTGCCCAAGTAGGAGAATGTTAGATTTATCTAACTTTTTATGGGCTACAATCAATTGTTGTTTAGTTTGCGAAAAACGGGTTAATCGTGATTCTGGTGGGGGTGCATATATAAGCCCTTTTATTAGTTAAGTGATTTTTTTTAACTAAAGGTTGAATATCTGAAACTTGATTGGTGTGGGTAAAAGTGTGGGCTTTAACCTTGGGCCCATAATGGGTAGGGACGAGGGTTATATATTGTTGTGAAAAACGATGTCTTTATGCAAAGTATAAATGGTTTCATGATAATCAAGAACCAAAACAAGGGTTAGGGTTTAACGGAAAAGAAAACAAGAAGAGGAAGAGAGAACAACAAGGATTGGGCAAATATATTTCTGTTTATTATTCACTTACTCATTAATATCAGGAATGATTACAAGTGAATATCACAATTTATTTATAGACTAACTAGATAACTTGCAGCCCAAGAAACCTAAACAATTGGATCCTTAACACAAGGCCCAATTCGATAGAATTTACATTTCAACACTATATACATACTAGAACAGACTTCGACTACAGTATGTAATAATCAGGCATCAGCATGTGAACAAGCTTCGACTGCATGCTTGCCTCCTGTCGAAATACATGAAAGCTTCTCCTTCGATAGCATGAGTTCGACCCAAATCTCACAAATATCCACCTTGGATCTAACTCAGCAACAAGGAATCAACTAGCTTTCATCATGCAGCTTTATCAACTGCATACAGTGGAAAAACTTGCAACTTGGCAACGTCTTGGTGATCATATCAGCAGCATTATCTTCAGTCGAAACCTTCAGCACCTGGACTTCACCACACTCGATTATCTCTCTGACGAAATTCAGCCTCACATCAATGTGCTTAGTTCGCTCATGATAGGCTGAATTCTTCGACATGTGTATTGCACTTTGACTATCACATTTAACAGTGATACTTCGACCTTGAAGTTTCAGCTCCTTTGCAAAACCTTTAAGCCACAATGCTTCTTTCACGGCTTCAGTAAGAGCAATATATTCAGCTTCAGTGGTTGATAAGGCAACAACCTTCTGAGGCGTTGCTTTCCAACTAATTGATGTTCCAAAGATTGTGAACACATATCCAGAAATAGACTTCCTGGAATCCATACAACCTGCATAATCAGAGTCAACAAAACCTTTGATTTCGACTATGCTATCACCACCACATGCTCCACCATAAATCAAGACTCTTTTCAGAGACCCATTAATGTACCTGAGAATCCACTTTACAGCTTGCCAGTGTGCCTTACCAGGATTGGCCATATACCTGCTCACAAGGCTCACTCCATATGCTATGTCTGGCCTCGTACAGACCATAGCATACATCAAAGAACCCACTACACTAGCATATGGAATGCTATTCATATAGATTCTTTCAGCTTCAGTACTCGGACTTTGAGTAGTACTAAGCTTAAACTGAGGATTTTTAGGTGTCACAACAGGCTTTGAATTCGACATACCAAACTTGTCGAGAAGCTTCCGTAGGTATGTCTCTTGAGATAAACACAACTTCGACTGCTTTCTATCTCTCCGGATATCAATCCCAAGAATCCTGGCTACAGCTCCCAGATCCTTCATTTCGAACTCCTTACTGAGTTCAGCCTTCACCTTCATTACATCCTCAACACTGTTGCTAGCTATGAGGATATCATCCACATACAGCAGCAACATAACAAGTGAGTTTCCAGGTCGAAATCTGAAGTAAACACAGTGATCGAACTGACTTCTAGTGAAACCAATGTGTGCCATGAACTTGTCGAATCTCCTGTTCCACTGTCGAGGAGATTGTTTCAGGCCATACAAAGACCTATTCAGCTTGCACACATAATCTTCTTTACCCTTTTCTGCATACCCTTCAGGTTGACGCATCAGGATCGTTTCATCTAGGTCACCATACAGAAATGCTGTATTCACATCCATTTGCTCAAGTTCCAAGTCGAACTTTGCCACCATGGCCAACAACATTCTAATGGATCTATGCTTTACAACAGGTGAGAACACATCATTGAAGTCGACTCCTTCTTTCTGAGTGAACCCCCTAGCAACCAGCCTCGCCTTAAAGCGCTCCGACATCACTCATTTGATTCCTTCCTTGACCTTGAAAATCCACTTACAGCTGACTAACCTTGCTCCTGCAGGTTTCTCAATCAGCTCCCAAGTGTTATTATCATGAAGAGATTTCATCTCGTCATCCATGGCTTTTCGCCATTCAGTCTTGTTTCGAATCCTTATAGCTTCCTTGTAATCTCTAGGTTCTTCGTCAAGTACCTCACTTGCAGAGATTAAGGTAAAAGCTATAAGATCTGCATAACCAAGTCTCTGAGGTGGCTTGATGACTCTTCTCGACCTATCTCTTGCCAGTAGGTAGTCATCGACAGTTTCTTCAACCTCATGAGCATCTTTCTCTTCGACTTCATCTGGGCTATGCACTTCAGCATCACTATGCTCCACCTCAACAGGCATCTCTACCTGTTCCAGCTCCTCTTCAGAGATTTCTGCACTTCGACCAGCATCACCAGTTTTCTTGAAAGCCATTTCGACCTCATTGAAAACTACATCACGACTTGTGATACATCTTCTGTGACCTGGTTCTAGGCACCACAGCCTATAACCCTTGACTCCCTCAGGATATCCAAGGAACATGCATCTCAGAGCTCTAGGTTCGACCTTGTCTTGCCTAATGTGAGCATAGGCTAAACGGCCAAATACTCTCAGTTTGTCGAGATCTGGTGGATGATTCGACCAAACTTCTTCAGGTGTCTTCATTCCCAACGCAGTCGAGGGACATCTATTTATCAGATAAGCTGCTGTCAAAACATCCTCTGCCAAAAACACCTTCTTCAATCCAGCACTAACCAACATGCATCTAACCCTTTCAAGGATTGTTCGATTGAATCTCCCAGCTAAGCCATTTTGTTGAGGAGTACCTGCTACAGTCTTATGCCTTGCAATCCCAGACTCAACACAGTAACTGTCGAACGCTTCGTTGCAGAACTCAAGGCCATTGTCGGTTCTCAACCTCTTAACCTTTCTGCCAGTTTGAGTTTCGACCAGAATCTTCCAACTTTTGAAATTCTCAAAAGTTTCATCCTTCGTCTTCTGAATGAATACCCATAACTTTCTGGAATATTCATCAACGATGAATAGAAAATACCTTGCACCTGAGTGTGAAGGATTCCTTGCAGACCCCCAAAGATTAGCATGAATGTAATCAAGGGATCCATGTGTTCTTTGCTTGCCTTTGTTAAACTTCGCCCTACAGGATTTACCAAATGCACAAGATTCACAAAACTCCAGCTTTTCGACTTTGTCACCACCTAGCAGGTTCTGCTTCCCTAATTCGACCAGGCCTCTTTCGCTGACATGGCCCAATCTCATGTGCCATAATTCTGTCTTCGACATAGGTTTCGTGGATACAACATTTGTCGAACCACTTACAACCTCAGCCTCAAGGGTATACAAGCCTTGTTTTCTCACGCCTCTCAAGACTTCCTTCGACCCCTTCATGACTCTTAGGATATTTTTCTCTCCTTGGAAAACATATCAATTCCTGTCAAATTCACCAAGAGAAATCAAATTTCTCTTCAAATCAGGTACATACCTGACTTCAGTCAATAGATTTATTGACTCATCATGGAGCTTGAATCTAACAGATCCAATACCTGCAATCTTGCAAGCTTTATTGTTCCCCAGCAGCACTGATCCTCCATCTTGATCACATAATTCTTCAAACACATTCTTGTTTGGAGTCATATGCCAAGTACATCCAAAATTCATAATCCACTCTTCGCAAGAGTTGCTGCTTGAAACCACAAGGACATCAGATGATTCATAACCATCTTGCACAATAGTTGCATTCCCATTGTCCTTACCTCCATGATTATTCAGGCGCTCAGGGCACACCTTTCTTGTGTGACCCTCATTCTTACAATGATAACATTTAATACTTGACATATCACCACTGTAAGACTTCTGCTGAACCCTTCATTTCTTCTTATCAAACCTACAATCTTTCTTTGACGATCTTCCTTTTACGGACAACCCTTCGCCAACTGATGAAGGTTTCTGCTCCTTTCTTTCGTTCAAATCCTTCGAATACAACGCTTCTTGAACTTCTTCAAAGGTCAGGGACTCTCTTCCATACAAGAGAGTTTCTTTGAAGTGAGCATGCGATCTGAGCAAAGCACATAACAACAACAGTGCTTGATCTTCATCATCAATCTTTACATCAATGTTTTCAAGATCAAGAATCAGCTTGTTGAACATATCCAACTGCTCAGCCAAAGCTTTGTCTTCACTCATCTTGAATGAATACAATGCTTGCTTCAGGTACAAACGATTTACCAACGATTTGTTCATGTACAAGCTTTCAAGCTTTACACATAACCCTGACGCCGTCGTTTCTTTTGATACCTGCCGTAGAACCTTATCACCAAGACTCAACAATATCGCGCTGTGTGCTTTCTCGATCATCGCCGTCTTTTCTCTTTCCGTCAACGCAGCATCCATGGCTGCCATTCCCTTCAACGCTTCAAGACAACCCTGCTGAACCAGTAGGGCTTTCATCTTTAGATGCCACAGACCGAAATCGTTCACTCCGGTGAACTTTTCAATCTCATACTTTGTAGAAGCCATCTTCTCCACGCTCACCGCACCAATTTGTTGTGAAAAACGATGTCTTTATGCAAAGTATAAATGGTTTCTTGATGATCAAGAACCAAAACAAGGGTTAGGGTTTAACGAAAAAGAAAATAAGAAGAGGAAGAGAGAACAACAAGGATTGGGCAAATATATTTCTGTTTACTATTCACTTTCTCATTAATATCAGGAATGATTACAAGTGAATATCACAATTTGTCACACTCAACAAACCGAGTGTGCTAGCCTATTTATAAACTAACTAGGTAACTTGCCGCCCAAAAAACCTAAACAATTGGATCCTTAACACAAGGCCCAATTCGACAGAATTTACATTTCGACACTACATACATACTAGAACATACTTCGACTACAATATGTAACAATCAGGCATCAGCATGTGAACAAGCTTCGACTGCATATTTGCCTCCTGTCGAAATACATGAAAGCTTCTCCTTCGACAGCATGAGTTCGACCCAAATCTCACATATATATTATATGACTAGGTCCCTTCTGTAATCACAAGAATCAGAAACACAACTGACGGCTTCACAACTTGCTCCATTGAGAGTTGTGAACGAGAATGTGAGATACAGAGGAACACTACAAGAAAAAAGGAGATTTACGACACTTGAGTTGCGACAGTTATCACAAAACCATCCTTATTCTTGGATTATGACGGTTGTCACGACAGTTAGGGTCAACTGTCACAGATTTTTTGCGACAGTTATCACAAAACCGTCATAATTCCTGGATTGCGACGGTTGTCACGACAGTTAGGGAATGGACTGCGACGGTTGCCACGGCAGTTATCACAAATCGTCATTATTATATTTTTACTTAACTTTTTATTTTATAAAATATTTTTTTTTATTGAACACTAAATGAAATGGGAAATTTTTTTCCTTCAATTCTTAAAAAAATCCTTATTGACTCCATAACTTGAAATTCAAGAGGTTAAGCTTCTAAAACCTAATTTTTCCCTTTTCACATAAAGCTACGGTTTATAAATTGTGGATATTACATAACCGTAGTCGTGGATGTAATATAATTAAAATAAACCATAGTTAAATAATCGCAGCATGTAATTTAGGTGCCCACTAAATCGATATTTTTTTTTTCTTTCTTAACCAAAACTAATTTTATTAATTTATATTAAAATTCAGGTTTCCAAATTTTCTTTACTTCTAAGTTTATAATAATTCATTTTTAACAAGGAAGTTAATTTATTTTTTATTTTTCCGGTCCTTAAAAATTATTTATTTTTATGAAACTCTTATTCAGATAAAAATGTTTATCCATCAACCCATTGCAAACCCTAATGTAGCCGTCATCTTCATCGCAAACCCGACCTCAATGAGATAGAGTCAAACCCCAATTTTTGTTGTTTCATCACTGGCACTGAATTCACACTGCGCGATCTACTTTCTGTAGGTAAACTCGAAAAGACCGAAAAACGTGAAATCTTTCAAGAACGTTACTACTTGTTAGGGCTTAAACAGTTGCAGTGATTAGTATACTATTTCCAGTTGCAATAGTTAATCGGAACAGAATTAGTAAAGACATCCATCACCTAAGCAATCAACAAAAACATAATTATAAGTGGATCTATTATATGAAGTCAAATTGGAAATGACAGAAAGGATATTAGCCATGGCATTTCCATTTCATCATTCAAAGAAACACATAAATTCTTCAATTCCGCAAATCAAATGGAGAAGAATGAAATGGGAAAAAATACATCAAAAAAATTTGAGCCAGATGAAGCTAACATGACCTACCTCCCTAGATGAAACCTCCAAGTTGAGCCATTTCTCCAATAGCATTGCCCATTCTTCTTTTAAATCTGGAGCTGATGATCTGAAGTAGTTTAGAGCTTCCTACAACACCCCTAATACAGCACAACTCGTTAGATGATGACAAACCCATTCAAAGAACCTTCAAAATGTGGGAAAAGTGGCGGGCGGTTAGGGTTGTGGGGTGGGGGGGACAGAAAAACGGGAGAGAGAGACAGAGAGGTAAAAGTGTGAAAATGGAAGAGGGAAAAGTGTGGGAAGATGGAAGAGGATTATGAAATTGGAATGAAAATGTGGAAATGTGAGTGACACTTGGCAATTGAAAATAGTGCAAATGTGTTGAATTGCTGGGTTACTGTTTTGCCCTTGTGTAAGTGTAAAATAATTGTGAAGAAAGGGCACAAATGGAAAATCAATGATCTTATTTTCAATTGCTTTATAGTTGATAATTCATTTTTAACAAGGAAGTTAATTTATTTTTTATTTTTCCGGTCCTTAAAAATTATTATTTTTATGAAACTCTTATTCAGATAAAAATGTTTATCCATCAACCCATTGCAAACCCTAATGTAGCCGTCATCTTCATCGCAAACCCGACCTCAATGAGATAGAGTCAAACCCCTATTTTTGTTGTTTCATCACTGGCACTGAATTCACACTGCGCGATCTACTTTCTGTTGAGATTAGTTTTTTTAGAAGATTCGCCATCATTTTCGCCACCTCCGCCGAAGTAAGGCCTATGCACACCGTCCCACCATTTTTCCTCTTCTTTTATTACTAATTTTATCTATTCACTACAAAATGTCATTTTGATCTAGAACTATTTAACAGAACCACTGCGTCGCAACAATTCAACAGTCGTGGGGTCCTCCACTTCATGAGTGAGTATTGTGTTCTAATATTTTGTAAGAATTTCTCAATTTCTCATCTGTATTTTGAAATTCAAAAAGCAAATGTCAATTTCTATTGTAAGAATTTCTCAATTTCTCATATGTGTTTTGAAATTCAAAAAGCAAATGTCAATTTTTATGTGAAGTCTTCACTATCTACTTTATTTGTGGTAAATTCTAAATAATTTAGTATGACAGATTTTTGTAGTTTAACTTTGTTCTAATGTGTTTACATTTATCCTTGTTTCTTAATTATCATTTTAATTGTCATAGGCATGTATTTTCATTTCTTTTTCTATATTATGTGTATTGAAATTCTGGTATGCAACATGATCCGTATCATGACAGTATATTGTTATTTCAAAGAAGTTTATCTATTGCCATATCAAGGTGCTTAATTCAAATGAGTCAGTTTCCGAAAAAGCATTTCAAAATGCTGCTGGCTGAAGTTTATCTATTGTTTCAAAGCATTTCAAAATGCCCATGGTCTAGATTCTTATATGCATATTCTTTGTTTTTGGGTTTGTGGAATAATCTGTTTTCTGCGTGTTGTAGTACTATTCTTTTTTTCTTATAGTGTTTACCTTTTTATTGCAATGGTGAAATATGTTTGATTTTCAAAGACTTTTAAACATAAATTTTTTTGAGTACTAGTCATTATTCCTCCAAATAGGAACTGCACTCTGACTCAAGAGTGTACTTATACAATTAGTGATGATTCTTGGAATGCTAGTCACAAGTTTTTGAATAGTAAATATAAAAATGAAATCACTTTATGATCCTAATATATAGTGCTAGCGTATACTGATGTGCACAAAACTTGTGGGCAAATAAGTGTTATAATGTAGCATTATGTACAAAACTTTGATAATGACACTCTGGTCGAAATTGATAGGAACACTGAAAGAATTTTTCATAGTTTTGATTCACACTTGTGAATACTATTTTTCCCTATAAGATGCTGATGAACTTTATTTCCCTATTTGCAACTAATTAGATGGTTCTGTTGGAGTTGTTCATTGGAAACATCATTTGTAAATTACCACTTTCTACACATGTTGAGTCGTGCTTGTGTAATTTTTCTTAGTACTAGATAATTAATAAAAGATATGTAACTCAAATTTCTTCTGTCTTATGGTCATATTCAGTTTAAATATCTCATGTTTTTGCTAGCTTTATTAGTCATGTGTGATTTCTGTTAATTCTAATATTGATTATGCTAGCTTAATTTGATTATGAGTGTTTTGGGTGAGCTTTTGAAGTTTTAATTAAAATAACTTTGAATTTATTTGGTAAATTTGATTATAACTGAGTTTGAAATTAAGTAATATTTTGATGTTTTTTATCATGAAAAGTTGAAAACTAGTCTAATATAAAACTTACTGTAAACTTTCTACTAAAAACAGAAGTTGATTTTTATCATATAAGACAATCCTTTAGCAAAGAAACAACATAAAAATGTGCATGATGTATGAATACTTTTAAAAATTATAGTTTAGAGTAATATTTATAAAGAATCTTTGATTGTGGAATATGTCTATAATCTTTAGCTGGATCATTAAATATGTGCCCCTGAATTTGAATATGAAGTTAGAATAATGCCTTAAGCTTGAAGGATAAAATTTGCCTTGAAGGATAACACTTTTTCTGACTCAAACCTATGTGAACATGACGTCAAAAGTAGAGGATACGTGTAACCATTGTTAGATTATTATATATTGCCATAGCCTAAAAGAATATTGATAGCGAATCAGATTATGTTATATAACATATAGTCAAGTCATATGCTATCTTAAATTAAGTTGTATTTAAAATGTATATGTTATCGTTTTGTAGATGTCAAGATTTTCCAAGAGCTTGAAGGTTGAAAATGTATATACTACTGCAGTGATTTAATGAAGGCTCATGATTGGCTCACTTTTCACTACTAGAATAATTAAGGTGAATCTTCTACACATGTAAGAACAATCTAGCTGTTGTTTTTCTATTTTACTTAGTAATAATGTGTGTGTGCTTAGAAGTATTGAATGGTGTACTTTATCCATTTATTTTTTTGTATTATTTTTTATGGTTATCTTTTTAAATATACAAAAAGTAAAGTGAATTGAATCAATAAACTTTACACATTTTTACTGTTCTTTTTACCGATATGTAAATTTGTCTTCATGCTTTGTTGGGTGCAGAAACTTGTATGATTGTTTGTTATACGAAATTGTTCAAAAATAATTTTGGCTAAATAACATCATAAATTGGGGAAACTTATTTGCAGGAAATTGTTCTATCACTTATAGCTCTAAATGGCTTCCTCCACTCTCATCTCTGACACTCAGGCATGGAAGGAGTTGAAGGTATGACAGGGACAATACCTCTTAATTATGTATAATGCAAATATTGTGGACATTCATTAAATGCTTCTCCTTTGTACATGACCATGTTGAAGACATTAAAAAGTCCCATTTATGTGATTTATTAAGTAATGAAGAGAGATCCAAGTCACTGATGGTGTATGTCACTTACTTTATAAGGCTATATGATCTTACAATGTGATATTTTATATTTTAGTAGTGACAATAAACTTACAAGATACCGTTTTAAGGATTTGAAAATATTTAGTGTTTGACAAATTGAGCCAATACTAGTGTGTACTCGTGGTGTGATGTAATAATCTTCTGAATTTTGCATTCTTTGAAGTGAATTTGATGGAATTCTATTAGACTACTCAAGGCAGCAGGTCACCCTTGAAACAGGGGAAAAACTTTTCAAATTGGCTGAGGTCGGTTCCTTCATTTTAGGTATTTGAACAGCTTGTGTTATGTTCTGACCGTTAGCCACGTTCTTTTATAAGTATCAGTTATTCCAACTGAAATGCGATCAATCTGATTACTGATTATTGTATCTGTTGGTGTGATGTAGGTTGCATCCCTCAAGCAAAAAATAAACCAGATGTACAATGGGGAGCATGTAAGCACTTATATACTGATCCAATGAGTACCACATATACTGTCAGAACATAAAGTAAAGGAGAATTAGTGTTTAGGGAGAGCTTATGAAAACAGCTTTGGACAAATCCATAAGCTATTTTCAGTCTGTTTTTTTCTATAAGCTCTCCAGGATAGATTATAAAAACAACTTGCAGTTATACAGAGTGATGGAAAGAAGGTTGTCCCAGATGTTTGGAATGTTCTGGACAAGATCAAGGAGTTCTCTGAGAGGGTCCGCAGTGGATCTTGGGTAATATGCTTGTCAATATTTTTATGTGGACATTGTTGAACTTGAGACGAGAGTACTAATCATATTTCCCCAGGTTGGAGCTACTACTGGAAAGGAACTGAAGAATGTTGTTGCCATCTGTATTGGTGGCAGCTTCTTAGGTCCACTCTTTGTTCACACAGCTCTTCAAACAGGTTGCTGACACTTTCTGTTCTCTAAGTGGCATTTATATAATTATCTTTTATTTTTATTTGTAATTTTTTCTAGCACATATGTAAATGAACACAAGATTCATGTATGTTATCTTTCAAACAAGGGCTGAATCAGAGTTATTAATCTCGGATAGCGGAGCGGAGCGGTCGGCTCTAAAAATGGGATAGCGGGATAATTTTTGTTGACTTTTTAGAATTGACTATTTTTTAAATTAAATATACAAATAACCTATACAAATAACACAACTATCTTAAAAGTTTTATAAAAATTTAACTAATAAAATAAAAATGAATTAAAAACTTATTTATTTATTCTGATATATGTTGTTATTATTATTATATATTTTATTTTTATTGAAAGGAGGACATAAACTCAATATATTATCATTATTTTTCTTCACAATGTTGCAGAGTACAGGCTGTATTAAGTATGTTAATATTATATTTATTCACAATGACAATGTTGCAGTGGTACATGTTGTACTTTGCAATATATTAAATATTACTTTTACAGCTGTAAATACTGAACCCAACTTTATGACTTATCAATCCTTATCATCTTCCTCTGCTCTACTGTTCACTTTCTTTTCTCTTCTTTCTTGCCATTTTCGATCTGTTATTGTTCTCTTCCTTCCTTGCAAAGGGGGAAAAAAAAAAAAAAGAAAAACCGGGTAGCCCGCTACGCCCAGGGAGCGACCCGCGACCGCGCCTTCTGCGCCCGCGACCTGCATCACGCACCTCGCACCACTGTTTGCGCGCGGCGGAGGGCCGCCCCGGTCCGGTCGCCCGGGATAGCGGCGGGAGCGGCCGCGATTTGTTTCTCTGATTGTATGATATAGAGGTATGATTTGTTGCGTGTGCAAAATTACAAGGAACTACATTACATATTTATATTTGTGGTTGTAAATCTTACATATGAATTTCTTCAAACAAGTAAATCCTAGTAAAATGTCTTTTTTTTTTTAATGTTTTCCTATTTTTTTCTAGTTCATTGCAGTAAAGGTTTTTGATTTTGTGTTTTCTTTGGACTACTAATGTACTGCTCTGTTTTGGTCCTCTTTAAACTCGGTTTTTTTATCCAAAGGGTGTGCTACTAGTGCATGTTTTGAGACCTCTCCGGAGGTGTAACGATGGAGTTGTCCTTAAGTAACTTAATTTGATAAAATAAAACTATAGAAAAAGGTTCCATTCCAAAATCATTTATGGTTTAGAAGTAGTACTCATCTACCTCTTTTTTACTAAAATTAAATCAACATGATTATAGAGCGTATATGTCATATCTTAGTTATACTACTTTCTTTATTCATCATAATGTTAAACTTTTAGAAGAAGGCTTGATAATGGTTTTTCAAAATCTCAAACATTAATATGAATTGTAGTTCTTTTATTTTTTTAGTGCCCTGTACAATTATTTCATATACTTTGGTGATTTTAAGATGAAGTCATGGTTAGTTTTAGTCATTTTTGACATCAGATTTAAAATTATTGGAATTACCTTTTCTAACTTTCGATTAGCTTGTGATAATATGCAAATAATTGCTAGTTTCGGTCTTCACTTTGTTAAAGGAAGTGAGGTGGAACTTGCGAGGTTACTCAAAGATAATAATAGTAATATGATCATAGAGGGTATTATGAAATTTTTAGCAAAGGTCGGTGATACTCTTTGATAACAACTATCGATTTTATCAATGTGTCACTTTCAAACTTATGAGCTATTTTAATTTCATTGCCTTTTATAATATTCTTATTACTTTCTTTTGTCATGCAGTTCAATAAACAATATGTTGAGAAGGCAGTCAGAGATAGACAAAGTACGTTTGGCATGATCTAGTTTCAATAGCAAGGGTTGGTGGCTTCGTATCTCTCTCTATTCTATAAAATGTTTCACATGATTTATTACATGGCTTCAAAATCTCACACATTAATACAAAATCTCAAGAACATTAGTAAATGAGCTCTGGTTTTGCAGATCCATGACTTTCTACAATCATGTTTTATACAACATTGTTTGGTTACTTTTCCTTTTTAAGTTTGATCAAATAACATCTTTATGTTTTTAAAGAAGTGTCTATATAATAGCTCTAAAGGATAAAGTAGAGTTAGACGTGATTAGTTGGTACATATTTCATTGGATGATTACAAAATATATGAACAATGAACTCCTTATTAAAAATTGGACAGTTGTTCTTATTAAGCTAGATTTTGGGGTTGATTTTGGGCCAATCCATTCAAGATTCTAGCATGATGTCAAGGTTTATAATAAATATAATATTGAGTTACCTCCTTATGTGGGAGGGAGGCGTCTTAAGATCTCACATATGGTAGATATTTAAACATATATGGTAGATATTTAAACATACTGTTATGTGTAGCTTGTTAAGTCTTGGAAAAAAATCACAGTAAAGAAAAATTATTGGGGCATCGTCTCTGACTACCATTAGCTTTTAAAAGTACTCAACCTACTCGGTAAAATGTATCTTAGATTTTTATCATTCTAAATTTGAGTTAATCATAAATTTTGATTTCATTTTCAGTGATCATGATGGTGGCTAGCGTGGCAAATGTTTAGTGAATCTCGGTGGACTATTTCTTTGATAATTTGTCTAACCTTCAAGATTCTTTTGGAGGGCCTTCTCTTGGTTTTAAGAGGGCGTAGTCTGCTAGTGAGGGGTTGTAGTCCCTGTTTGTCTGGAGCTAGTTACTTATTTGATCGCTTTTTGTAAGGTAATGTGTATTTTGGTTTTATTTATCCAAGTGCATTGGTTTATCCCTAAGTGGACAAATTTGTTTGATATTTTTCTTAAGTATTGTAGTTTCAGGGTACTAATTTTGAATTTCTGTATGTGTTGGTATGGTTTGTAGTTATGGTGATTAAAGGTCATTTTGGTAGCTTCTATTCTTACAGTTAGAAAAGCATGGTTTTGAGGAAATAAAAGTCTTTCAGATATAGTTCAATATTAATTTGGAGGTTTTCTAAGAATTAACAAAGAAAACCCTCCACAGAAAACAATCGAGATTCCTTGAAAATTAATAGAGAAAAAATCTTCCACGAAAAATGATTGAGATTCTCTGAGAATTATCAGAGAAAACACTCAACAAAATAATGATAATTAAGAGATTCTCTGAGAGTTAACAGAGAAAATCCTCCACAAAAAATAATTGAAATTCCCTGAGAATTAACATAGAAAACTCTAGACAAAATAATAAAAACAGGAAAATTCTTTAATAATTATCAGAGAAAACTCTCCACGTGAGGTAATTTAGGTTCTCTGAGACTTATTAAATCCCACAAAATTTTTGTGTATATTATTTTATTTTTTGGTTTTCAACTTTGAAATTCTTTTAACATTGTAATCTTGGATATATATATATATATATATATATATATATATATATATATATATATATATATATATATTTTCAACTATTTAGTTGGAGTTTTAAATCCCACAAAATTTCAGTCTTTATTAATTTTTGTTTTGTTTTCAACTTTGAAATTTTTTTGACACTGAAATTTTATAGTGTTTTAAACCTCATTAAATAATTGAAAACTTATATTTCTTTTTTTTTTCAACTATTTAGTTGGAATTTTAAATCCCACAAAATTTCAGGCTCAAGTGGCCCAAAAGTTTGAAAAATAAACGAAAAATGAAGGAGGCGCCATTGGCCAAAATCATTTCTCTCTGAACTTCACTTTCTCCGTCTCACACACATCCCGAATCATCTTCCCTACTATGTTCAAGAACCTAACCAATTCCATGGAGCTCAAAACCCTAAAAACTCGTGAGAGATGTTCAACAAGCTAGCATTTGCTTCAAACCCCCAGAAACTTGTGAAATCTTTACCAGTGTAAATTTGATAACTAGGGATTGGCATACACCTTTGTTTTGTCACGATGACTTCGATTTTCATGTTGATGGTTTCGTCACTGTTGCTATTTTCTATTAATGTTGATTGCTATGACTATCTTGTGTACTCACAGGTATTGATTATGATTATGATTATGTTGTTAGGTTACAGTGAATGTCATACACCTATCTTTCTTTCTTTCTATTATTGATGTATGTTTAGGTTTGTGTACTGTGTTACAGGTGCGGACTCCCACACTATGTCATTTCCGAGGATGCATTATTCAAGCAAATGAAACTAAGTTTTTTCCACACGGCCTCTGGCCAACACAATGGAATGATTATCATGTGCCCGAGTTTTGCGACCGGAACAATATTCATGTCGGATTGTTTAGTTATCCTCACGAGCACGAGGTAACGAGCTTTGCCTTAATTGTGTTTATAAGGGACGAGTTAGGCGCAACCTAAATTCTGAGACTATCAACTTTTTCAAGTTTTATTCATTTGTTATTATTTTATATAGATTTCGAAAATATTAGAGGAAGACATGGAAGTGAAATGACCTTCCTTTAGACTTTTAAATCGTCAATTTTGGAACAGTCGAGATCTCTTCCGCGCGACCATCCTTTAGACTTTCTCCGACTCATGTTAGGCCATATAATAAGAGATCTCGACTGTTTGTTCCAAAATTGACGATTTGGAAGTCTAAAGGAAGACCATTTCACTTCCATGTCTTTCTCTAATATTTTCGAAATCTATATAAAATAATAACAAATGAATAAAACTTGAAAAAGTTGATAGTCTCAGAATTTAGGTTGCGCCTAACTCGTCCCTTATAAACACAATTAAGGCAAAGCTCGTTACCTCGTGCTCGTGAGGATAACTGAACAATCCGACATGAATATTGTTCCGGTCGCAAAACTCGGGCAGATGATAATCATTCCATTGTGTTGGCCAGAGGCCGTGTGAAAAGAACTTAGTTTCATTTGCTTGAATAATGCATCCTCGGAAATGACATAGTGTGGGAGTCCACACCTGTAACACAGTACACAAACCCAAGCATACATCAATAATAGAAAGAAAGATAGGTGTATGACATTCACTGTAACCTAACAACATAATCAATACCTGTGAGTACACAAGATAGTTGTAGCAATCAACATTAATAGAAAATAGCAACAGTGTCGAAACCATCAACATGAAAATCGAAGTCATCGTGACAAAACAAAGGTGTACGCCAATCCCTAGTTATCAAATTTACACTGGTGAAAATTTCAAAAGTTTCTGGGGGTTTGAAGCAAATGCTAGCTTGTTGAACATCTCTCACGAGTTTTTAGGGTTTTGAGCTCCATGGAATTGGTTAGGTTCTTGAACATAGTAGGGAAGATGATTCGGGATGTGTGTGAGACGGAGAAAGTAAAGCTCAGAGAGAAATGACTTTGGCCAATGGCGCCTCCTTCATTTTTCGTTTATTTTTTTGGGCCACTTGGGTATGAAATTTTGTGGGATTTAAAATTCCAACTAAATAGTTGAAAAAAAAAGAAATATAAGTTTTCAATTATTTAATGAGGTTTAAAACACTACAAAATTTCGGTGTCAAAAAAATTTTAAAGTTGAAAACAAAACAAATGACATTCTCATATATATATATATATGAGAATGTCATTTTTATGTGAGAACATGAGAATGAATCAGAATCATTAGATTTTAAAATAAATGGTGGAGATTATGAATCAATTTTTTTTCTCTCTCCTCTATCATTTATTTTAATAATGGAGGAGAGAGAAAAACAAAAACCACACATAATCTCCACCATTTATTTTAAAATCCAATGATTCAGATTCATTCTCATGTTCTTATATAAAAATTGCATTCTCATAGGATATGAACCCTATATATATATATATATATATATATATATATATATGGTTTTCAATTATTTAACTGTTAAAAGAATTTCAAAGTTGAAAACCAAAAAATAAAATAATATACACAAAAATTTTGTGGGAATTAATAAGTCTCAGAGAACCTAAATTACCTCATGTGGAGAGTTTTCTCTGATATATATATATATATATATATATATATATATATATATATATATATATGGTTTTCAATTATTTAACTGTTAAAAGAATTTCAAAGTTGAAAACCAAAAAATAAAATAATATACACAAAAATTTTGTGGGAATTAATAAGTCTCAGAGAACCTAAATTACCTCATGTGGAGAGTTTTCTCTGATAATTATTAAAGAATCTTCCAGTTTTTATTATTTTATCTAGAGTTTTCTATGTTAATTCTCAGGGAATTTCAATTATTTTTTGTGGAGGGTTTTTTCTGTTAACTCTCAGAGAATCTCTTAATTATCATTATTTTGTTGAGTGTTTTCTCTGATAACAAAGTGTGCCAGTTCCTCTCTAATTGCCAGTTCCTCTCCAAGGGATTAGAGAGTATCTCAGTGGGACAATTCAGTATGGGTTACTCATTCAGCCTGCTTCTAGACATTAACCATTACCCTTGCTGAGTTTCTGTGATGCTGACTGGGCAGCAGACCCTGATGATAGGAGATCAACCTCTGGTGCTTGTGTTTACCTAGGTCCTAATGTTATCTCCTGGTGGTCAAAGAAACAACAGCTGGTGGCAAGATCTAGTGCTGAAGCAGAGTACCGAAGTATGGCTCAGCTGGCTGCAGAAATGATATGGATCCAATCTCTTCTCACTGAACTGAAATGTCAATTTCAGATTCCTAAAATCCTATGTGATATTCTCAGCACCGTAACTCTTGCTCATAATCCTGTTCTGCACAACAGGACAAAGCACATGGAATTGGACATTTTCTTCTTAAGAGAAAAGGTCCTAAACAAGAGCTTAACAGTTGTTCATGTGCCTGCCCAGGATTAGTGGGCAGATGCTCTAACAAAGCCTCTTTCTGCAGCAAAATTTCTCCCTCTGCGTGACAAGCTGAGAGTGTATAACAAAAGGGAGCTGCTAAAAGCACCATCAGATTCAAAGGGGACTATTAGAGATACATAGCTTACACTATCTTTCTGTATTAGAAATGAGTTAGTTACATTTCTGTTGTAACAAACTAGCCTAGCTATCATCTAGTTTGTTAGTTATATATAGTCCTCATTGTATTCTCTTTCATTCATGAAATACAATAATCAAATTCCTGCACTTTCTTCTTCCTTTCATTATTCAAACAGTTTAGATTCCATCCTCTTCCAGTAGTAAACCTATTATGCGATGGTGATACTGATGACTACTAGTCGGATGTGTGACACTTCTTATGCTGGACATTCTCTGTTTTGCTTCTGGTACTAGATCAATCATTTGATATAACTCCAGGGAATTAAAGGCTTCTGTCTCACATGTCTTTTCAAAAATAAAATAACTCCAGGGAATTAAAGGCTTCTGTCTCACATGTCTTTTCAAAAATAAAAAACAGAAAATTTCCTTTGATTGTCTATGCCTGTTTCTTTAGTTCTAGAGGCCAGGGGTAATAGAGTTTCTATCTTATGAACTGACGGAAAATTTGATAAGGTGGCATTTCTAGTGGTCCTGAAATGTGGAAAGGTTTGGATATATCATGCAAAGTATACATGGGCGGTGTTCGCGGGCTGTAGTTGTGGTACTCAGTAGATCAGTAACAGTACTTTGTTAAATGAGTTGAAGAAGTCTTATGTATTTGCCTCAGTTCAGCAATTAAATTTTGCTGCACATTTATCAGGGTAGGATACTTTCTCATTGTAATGCAAAGTCCAGTTGTTTAGTCATTTTTTGTGTCTAGTTGATTTCGTCACTCTTGTTACATATACTTTCATGTACTTTCTGCAACCCATAGACCATACACCACCAAGAGGTCCTGTGAGTACTTAAGTGCTTCTGAGCTCAAAATTTTCAACTGTGGAGTGTTGGGATCAAAGACAGTTACTGCTCAGATAGTGTATTGTATCTCACCAGTTGTTCTACCTATTCTAGCTAACCTTGAAGGCTGAATGGTTATTTTTTATTAATTAGTCGCCACTTTCTACATCGGAATACATTTGACTGTTTGGAAAGGTTTACTTTGGTTTTGCTTTTGTCAGTGTAGTTTTAAACAAAGAATCCATATCTGCACGAGTGTTATTTTCTGCCAAAATGCAGGTGTGTTCAATAAGTGAGCTAAGGGGCGACAGAAATAGATAGAATGTTAGGCATATAATTGCAGTATAATCGATACTATGCATTCGTTCGCATTTGACTCATCATATTTCTGCATAAGATTGATTATTATTTGCATCTGGGGAGGAGAATAATCACAAAAGGTGTTGGTGGGCTTAAGTGAAAGCATGATATCCATGAGGAATGTAGAAAAAATCCCTGGCAGATAGTTTGTTTTGAAGAGCAATCCTCTGATACTCGTCATAGAATTGAAGCTGCAACTCAGTGGTCTGGTGACTGCGGAAATGAAAGCAACATTTGGGATTTTCCTCATATACTGTTCATTTGTGGCTGCATATTGGTCTAGCGTTAATTCTTCTGATTGAGAAAATATAATACAGTGTGCTTTTTAATCAAGTAAGTCAGATGCTAAGTTTATGTTGGGGGATTAGATTGTTTAAAGTTAAATCATGAAGCATCCAAAATACTTTGCAGCAATTGCGTTACTATTTTCTTGTGTTTATGTTATTGTGTGGGCGTGTGAGCGGTGGTTGTTTAGTAGCTAATTTAAGCAATGCTGAGTTAAAGTCTAACATGTCAGTGAGAAATATGTGAAAACATTTAGGAATTGATTCTCCCAGGTTACTTACATTATATCTATAATTAATGGGGATGGGGGATTAGAGTTGGTATTCGAATGGAGAGAACTTCTGAAAAGAACTAATAAATAAATCCATTTTTGAAGATGAAGGTTTTTTTTTGTTGCTCGTGACTACTTTGTCTTACCTTCTACATATATGTTGTCTTGTTTTTCCCCTTTTGTATCCTCATCTTGTTTGTATGATTTGATTCTATTTTACTGATTTTGTTAATAGTTTTTTTTTTATGCGAATAACTTCTTCATATATGTGCCACTTTTTCTAATTACTCGAGTAACTTTATGTTTCTTATTTACTCTGACTGGTTGAGTTAATTTTCCTATGAAACATGTTTTATATGTTCAACACATTTAATCTTGTTATAGAAGTATTATTACAATAATGGTCTTGCAATAGCCATTTGCATAAAAAGCAGCATTGATATTTTTTTCATCATCATAAAATGCACATTAAAATTTGACATTAATAGTACATATTGCCATTATTTTGCATGATGTTTCAAGTGTTCTTCCTGTAGATCATGATGGAAAGCAACAAGTATGGTGCTGGAGATAGGGAAGAACACGATGACTGTTTCAAATGTTTAGGACATTTGGTCCGAGATTGTCCTTTGGCAAGAGGGGATGTTGGTTGTGATCGAGGTAGTGCTTCATTTTCTTCGTGTCCTAGGTTTGACGGTGTTGGTGGACACGGGGATCGCCTTGGTGAACGTGAGCAGTACATCGATTATCGCATCATCTCAGTCAACAAGGCACAGCCTAGGGCAGGGGGTGCTGGAGATATGGTAGAACAGGATGACTGTTTCAAATGTGGTCGTCGAAAACACCGGTTCCGAGATTGTCATTTGGCAGGAGATGGTGGTTGTGGTCAGGGTAGTAGTTCGTTCTCTTCATGTCCTAGGTTTGAAGGTCATGGTGGGCACGGGGATTGCCTTGGTGAACGTGAGCGGTACATCGGAGGGTGTATTTGGGTATGCACTGGAAAAATTGATTTGAGGGAATTAATTATGGTTAAAAGTGGACTGAAAATAATTTATGATTGGATAAATTAATAAAAAAAAGTAAATTGAATGATAAATTTCAACATAAATTTAAGTAGATTCAAAAGTTATAAATTTTAACTTTAAAGAGAATTAATTTTAAAAACCATAATTAATTATATTTAAGAGCAACAAAAAAGAGTAAAAAACAATATTAAATATCCAAAATGGAATTTTTTAATGCACCCTATATATTATTAGTACACCACGTAAAAAATACTAAAATGTTTTAAGATTTTGGAGATGTATTTCTGGACGCACACTATATACACACAACTAAGGTCATTATGAGCGACGTTCTAGTAGTTGTTTTTTTTTAAACCCGAAAATGTATTTTCTGAATCTGTCCGTAGATGCATTTCCGTAACATATGTGCACTAGTATCAGAGGTAGAAATCAAAAACTTGTATTTTGAAAAAATAAAATTACTATTCATAACATAAAATTAGCAATTACGTACGTGATTTCAACATAAAATTAAACATGCCATTTCAACATTCAGGTGGACGCTTCAACATCTTCACAGTATCTTTTACCGATCTTAAAATCGTCGCCTCTAACTAGAGCGGAACTTTTGTTTCGAAACGAAAAAATGTATTCCACATAACCTTTACATATGCATCCGTCTTGAGTTCAAAATTGCTGAACTCAATCTTGCTTTCGTTGTCAATCTACGGTGAACGGTACTCGAGCTTGACAATTTTTCGATTATCTCTGAAAGGTAGGAGAATATGCATCGTATTTTAGATCTGCAAAAGAGGTGTACTCATTGAGCTTAAACTTTCGACTGGGTGTGGCGCTGGGGAAGCAGACATTTGCGACATACCAGATGATGTTTATTTGTAACATTTGAGACATTTTTTGTGTGTGAAATAAAAAAAGAGCCCCTTAATTTATAGAAGTTGTGGACAAATGTGGACCTAAAAAGTTTTATCATGTGTATTAGTGCTGGTTTTGAAGATATATCTCTGGTACCACGCCCTATTATCTTGCTCCGCAAGTACATCTCCGGAACCTATCCTGAACCAGGCAGAAAACATAACCTAATTGATTACTTTGTTTGGAAAATGAACAATTGTTTTGGCAAAGATGAAACATGTATTAAAATATTAAGAAATTGTATATATTACACTCCACTAATATTGAGACACAATTACATACATTTATTTGTCAAGATAAATAGAAAATTAAAACGAATCGAAAGATTTGTCGCCGACTAAGTATATGGGTGGTACCCCCTTTGACTTTTGTGCATTTGATTCTCTTTCAATGTTACTCAATTTCTCGAACTCTTGCATCGTTTCCACAAAATGGTTCGGGCAAGTCTCAAATCTTGTAGTTGAATGAGCTGCCCACTCTGATGATGTAAGTGGTATAAGATATCCCGGTATCAAGTAAACTTGAACAAAGTGTCATGATTTTGAAATCCACCTAATACGCGTAATACGATCATTTGGATTTTGAGGTGGGGCCGTGCGCAATGGGAAAAAGGTTTCCGAAAAACCGTATCGTGTAAAATTAATACACTCTATCATACACACATGCTATGATGTGACCCATTTTAGGGAAACAAATCCATTTTGCCTCCAGTCCCGATCCATTAATACAAGGAACGAGAGTTTCATAAATTGCATCAAAGTTTTCTTTCTTTCCATGAAGCCGTGTGTACGATTATTTATGAGTCCTCAACTCATGGATAAGTTGGTGACAAACAAGTGTGTGATTATCTCCTCCTTTACCGAGTAAATACGAAACAACTCGATAACCGCAATTACCGCCACCCATAACATTGACGATCCACTCAATGTATTTGCGCATAAAAACTAGCATCTCATTAATGAATGGAATCTTTGGGAGAGGCGGCGAAGGAGGTGGTTTGCTAATGCGAGCTCCTTTAATTTTTTTTTGAGATTTTGGAGTTGGTGAGTCCGGGAAAACTTTGTCAACATGTTCAAAATACGAAGAGACCGCACTGTTGAATTGTCACTCGGTGTAAGCTTGAGCTTCTTCGGAGCACCTTTTATTTTTACCATTTGAGATGGTGGTTTCAAGTCTGTGGTTTCCGAATAAGCAATCTTCCTCAATTTTTCTTTGATGCGGAGTTTAATATTGTCACCGGCTTTCAAAAATCTCTCTTGTATCACTTCCCATTCGATCAAGATAGAGATATTCTATTTACCGTCTTTAATAAGACCATCATCATCAAACCTAAGCCTATTCTAGTGAGTGAAAACTGCATCCATTCTTATTAGGCTACCAAGTTTCACCTTCTTTGCAATAACACAAGCACATGGCAGACAATATATTTTCACAATTGTGCATCCACACTTTATGCTATTAGAGCTTACATTATCATCTCGTTTCACTTTGTGAAAAATATAATTCAAACTCGCTCAAGATATGTTGCCGAACAACTGAGAATAAAGATTGTCGTTTTTAAATCTGTGTTCCAAAACTATGATGCTTCGACCAAATGATGTATGTATCTCATTATTCTGGTTCTGGATCATTTAGTTCATGGAGTCCCAATCTCTACACAAATCACCCTTACTATTTCCCAGAAAATTCTTCAATGTAGCATGGGCAGACTCAGCTCAGTTTGTTGTTGTATTCCCAAGGTGTCTAACCTGACTGGTCCATGCACAAACAATTTTCTTCTTCATTTGGTCAAGAATTGGTCTTTCAACATATTTCAACAAATTAGGATATTTCTCGCACACCTTTCTGAAATGTATAACGAAATCGACATATACCTCTTTAGTGGAATAATTTACTATACCATTCCATGCATCAATTATTTTTTTCCACTACCACACCTGCCTTCACTATTTTTCCATCTTCGGATTTCATTTGTTTCGTTCTTACCGCAAGTTTAAACTGACTTCTCACATTTTTTGTTATGTGATACCTACAAAGTAATGCATAATAAGTATGAAATACCTTTGTAACCGAATTCATCAAAGCGGTATCGCGGTATGCAACAATCACTTTAGGCATCTCTTCTTGGTCCTTCAACATTGCCCGATACACCTCTAAAACCCAAGTAACATTCTCCTCTTTTTCGCTCTCTAGAATGTAAACTCGACAAAATAAGTCTTCTCAGTAAAGGCAACACCAACCATCTCCAATAATGGAAGTTTGTACTTGTTGGTCTTATATGTTTAATCAATGATGGGCCCAGTAGGAAACGTGTTGAACAACTTGATGGAATCATGATGAGTCCAAAATATATCTCTAACGGTTACTCCATCCTCGCAGGTTCGGTACCTAGACACATAACTATTATCATCCAACAATTTCAAGAGTTGTTGCATTTCAGTTCTACCCCCTAAACGCCTTGTTTGTTTGGTATCGAATATAGTACACTTGCTTGATATTTGAGATATTTTCGGGTCTTTTACGTTTCAAAGTTGCAAGTATGCTTTTCGGTTGAACCAAATTCAATGTCATGTCTGAAACACATTCCTTCTCTTCTGGCATGAGACGTCAGATAATTGGATGACCGACTAACTTTTCACACAAGTCATGAACCAATGTCATCTTGTTTAAAATTATGGATATATGGTCTATATTTCCCACTTCTTTCGCACATCATTGTCACAAATTCACATTTTGTATTCGAACCATTATCGGACCTTCCGATACCACACCAAATCCCAGTTTGGTGGCCTCCGTGCGAATACATTGAATCATGTGATAACAATATTTAAACTCTTGCTCAATTTTAAATTGGTTGCTAACATATACCACCTTCACAACAAAACCTTTGACATCCAGAGACACAACATGTTTGGGGAAAACATCGGGGTGCACCATATCTAATGAAAATAATTACAACAAAACACTCAATAAGTGTTAATATTGTAAACGAAGCTAAAAAATGTTAACAGATAGATACCAGAGATGCATTTCCGGATGAGTTCGTATAGACTCCGAAAATGTATCTCCGAAATAAATGCACATTTTTCAGACTGAAAAACAAGATTAATCATAGGAATGAGGCTTTAAATAAATTATCTTTACCTGAGATTCCAACTTTTCCTCCATCTGATGTGATGAAACACAAGATTGAATATTTGGAGTGAAAATGCAGATTGCGAATGGAAGGGTTTTTGGCAAGGGTTTGGAGTAGAAAACAAGTATGGTTGTGTGATTATGCAGGTGATTATTTTATCAAATTGTTCTAGAGATGCATCTCCGAAAAAACCAGACATACAAAAGTCACTGAAATTTTAAAATCCCGCCCTAATCCTCCGAAGATGTATCTCCGAAATGTCCACTTGGCTGCTTAAATATCAATATATTTGTTGAAAATACCCAGAGATGCATCTCTGGAGTAATTGTTTGTTTTAATCTATGATGGCACTCATTTGGTGCGCCATAACGTTGGTGCATGGTGCGCCCGGAGATGAATCTCCAGAATCTAAGGGGAAATTTTGATTTTCCATTGGGTGTTTTTCTACGACATAGGGTAGGATAAGAAATTCCTAATCATTTTAGATAATTGAAATCAAATATACACTTAAAATCATTTTAGATAATTGAAATCAAACATACACCACACCATATTCCTTAAATTTTTCCATATTATCCTTGGGAGTTTCTTTTCCCACCCTTATACCTTCTCACAAACCCTTGGTGAAAATCCAAAAATGTCTCTAAAGTTTGAAGATGCATCTCCAGACGCACTCATTTCACACAAAATTGAGCACAAACGAGTGAGCCACCTCTTTTATAGTTAATTTTAGTCCGGAGTTGCATATCCGAAAGTATATTTGTTATAATTCGAAGATGCATATCGGAAAATGGCTCTGATACCTCAAACCAGAAATAGAGACTGTATGAGCAAGATATAGAAACAAAAACAACTTAACATTAAATTTAAACACTCAACATTACATATATAGTTGTTAACATAAATTTAACAGTACATATCGTTATAAATGGTTAGTTCAGGATGTTGCAATATATTGATAATATCGTCGGCGAATCTTGCAATCTTCGCATCCCCTTCAATCAGACCCTTTGATGCATAAAGGTAAAATATTCTCCACTTGACCTTTAAATATTCATTCGTCTTCAGTTCAAAGCTGGTGAACTATATCTTCCCTTCGCTGTCAAACGAGGGTGAACAATACTCGAGCTTGACAACTATCTGTTGTTTTGATATCGCAAGAAAGTATTGAGTTTAGTTTCCAGAGCGATGAGAAGTATGTCCCCGCAGATCCGAAATTGAAGTGGGGTGTTTTGCACCATTGAAATATGATGCGTCCGTAAGTGCACGGAAATATCGAAGTAATATAAAAGATTGTTGAACCCACAGAGACCAATATCAACCTATCGTTATCTATCGTTGCTTTGTAAAGCTAAGGCTAATGAATGATTAATTAAGGGGAAACTAAGACTAAAACTAAAAATGATCTTAGAAAATATGAAAGAAAAGAGAGAGACCGGAATGTGGATTCCGTGTACCTCAGGCACTCTGTAATTGGTTGGCGTTAATTTACGTATGTTCCGTAGAAAATATTGGTTTAAAGACTCCGCCTCACACTCTCGCGTTATTGACTGAAGCCACATCTCCTAACCACAGGATTTGGCTCTCGCTCGCCCGTTTTAATTAGAAAACGTATTTTGAAAATCAATTAGATCCTAATTGATACTTAAAGCGCTCTCGCTGTTTTTAGGATCAATGCCCCGTTCCCACTATCTGGTTCGACCCCCACGCTCTCGCAGTGCCGGCTCTAACCTTTCCTTGCTTCTCACTCTCGTGACGAAACATTGTTAAATAACCTCCCACTCTCGTGACAAAACTATTTAAATTAAACTTGGAAACAAAGACCAAAACAGAATTTATTATAAGTTAACGCTAAATTAATTACCGAGTCTCGTCGGAACGGCGGTCCTCACATACCGGACTCAAGACGTTTAGCCGGACATGTTACTAATTAAAAACACATAAATTATTAAGTTTACGATAAAGAACGACATAATAATTAAATTTGACAAATAAAGCAATTATAATAAATAATGCGATAAAAAGAAACCTGTAAAGAAACTGGAATTAACTTTGAAAATGGAGGCAAGCTTTGATCCAAGCGTTACAAATTAAAGGCCTAAATACTAATGGTGTGGTAGTTCCTCGATGTGAGATAACTACCACTTTTACAATGGTAATTTACTACCTAAAACTACGAACAGCGCTTTCACACACAAAACTTGGATGCCTTCAAATGTAAAGAAAACTACTATATATAGAGGGAAATTTCGTTCTGTAACTTCCATGGAGCATAAGTGAGTGGTGGAGAAAGTGTGAGTAGTGGGAATTTGGAGAAGTAGTGGGCGGTTATTTTTCTAGAGTAACTTCCAAGTAATGATGTTAGAGGACGGTGGTTGATCGTGGCTTTGTTGAGTTACATCCGTTGAGAGAGGCCACGTAACTTCAATTTAATATCTGGGAAGGTTGTGCGTGCCGGTCGCCATGGGGGACGTGACGAGGGTCACAACCTAAAGCTTGTGACGGTCGCCATGGGGGACGTGACGAGGGTCACAGCCTAAAGCTTGTGACGGTCGCCATGACTTCGTGACGCTCGTCATGCTTTAATTATGCAGAATCCTGGTTGTTATGGTCTTCATCTATTTTCTTCTTTTCTCCTTCCTCATTTCGTCTTCTTTTCTTCAATTCTTCACATTTGCTCTTAAATCCCAAGCTACCTAAAAAAGGAAATAAATACCGGCGTAATAAAACATAAATCAAGGAAAACAAATAAAACGAAACTAAAATCCATGTAAATCGGGTCTAAAAATACGATACATTTTCGTGTTATCAAAATACACAAATGCAAGATGGGGATATGTTGTCATTCTCTAATTGTGGTGTGTTTTGTAGAAAATATGGGATTAGAGACTTCCTATTTATACAAGTTTTGGGTCACTTTGGACCTTAGAAACCTTATCATGTCATCATAGAGCTTTTGGGAGATGCATCTCAGGATAAACCCTATTTTTTTTTTACGAAAAAAGGGTGTTTACGGATATGCACATTCGTAAAGTGCCCTGTTATGTTTTTTTTTTAATTTAGTGTAGAATGTATCCGAATATGCATATACAGAATCACCCTGAACCAAAACCACGCTGAAAACTGTGAAAACAAAAACATAAAATGTAAACCATAAAATTTGTAAACTGAAAAAAATCGACATTTACACCATCATTCCTAAATATATATTACTCATGTATTAAATCGTATCACGATTACATCGTTGAGGACAATACATTAAAAAGTGTATCGATTACAATCTAAAATGTATCAACATATGCATCACCACATAAATCTAATACTAATGGTTCCTCCTTCGACTTTTCCTTATTTCGTTCTCTTTCAAAGTCGCTCAATTTGATGAACTCTTCCATCCTTTCCAGAAATTGATCAGGCCAAGTTTTCGCCTCTTTTGTGGAATGTGTCATCGACTCAAATGATGTACTTGGTATATGCATTTGCTATAAGATAGCCAATTTTAGGGAAACACGTCCATTTTGACCCCGATACGGGACCTCTAACACAAGTAATAAGAGCATTGTGAATTGCATCAAAATGTTCTTTTTTTTCGTATAGCGATGTGTAAAATTCCCTATGTGGCACCAACTCTTTCCTAAAATTCAATCCCACCTGAGATACATTGCCCAACAAGTCTGAATAGAGAGTGTTGTCTTTGAATCAATATTCTAACACGGTAATGCTCCGACCATAAGTTGTTTGTATTTCATTATGTTTGTTTTGAGCATTTGGTTTACGGCGTCCCACTCTCTACAAAAATCACCCTTACTATCACCCAACCATTTCTTCAGTGTCGAATGTTCATATTCGAATCTGTTAGTTGTTGTATTTCTGAGGTATCTAACCTGATCGGTCTAAGCACATACAATATTCTCCTTCACTTAGTCCAAAATAGTAGTCTCAACGTATTTCAGAATATCTGAATATATGACTCACACACTCCTAATATGCATTACATAGGTAGTATACAAGCCTTTCATGGATGAATTCAATATACCATTTAGTGCATTACAAAGGCAACATACAAGTCTTCCATGGATGAATTTAATATACCACTTCTCTCGCATCTCATGGTTGCAAATGCTTGCCATCTATTTGAACCATTGTCTTATAATGACAAACCCCAATTTCCTGGCCTCCATGCGGACCCATTCCAGCATATGTTCACGAGCACTAAACAATTTTTCGTTTCTAAAATATTGACTAACATCTATCTCAACAACAACTGGTTTAACATCATTGTCACACCCTAATTTTTGACCATAAGATTCCACCATCTTTGTGCATCATCATGCATAGCATCTTTAGGTCATAGGTGTTGTGTGTGTGTGTGTATATATCATGATTAACTAGTTTGTACAAGTGCAGTATTTTCCAGTGTAGATTCTTACAGTCAAGCATTTCAGAGTGTGACCGTTGGATTCTGATTCAAAGGTCCTAAAGTTTCTACTGGTCATTTCCCTCAAGATTTCTTCCGTGTATGCCCCAGAGATTCAGGGTTTTTCTGCTGTTGGTATTGAACACGATCTTTTAAGGTCTGGTTATGATTTTCGTGGCAAGTTGCAAGTGGTACCCTCACTTTCAAAGGATTTCTCAAAGCATGGTTTTGGTACCAAGTTCAATCTGTACCCGTGAGGATGACAAAGGACATGATTAATTCAAAAGGACTTTGTTTTAGCCACAATGATAGATCATGATTTGTTTTTTATCTTAAAAGAAGGAGATTCATGAATATCCTGTTGATTGGTTTGTGAGCATTATGTTTTGAAATGGTGAGTTTGGATGGAAGCCTTGAATCAGGTTGTAGCAAGAAGTTGTCAAAACGAATTTCATGTTCTTTACGAAAAAATCGAAGGAATTCTTTGTTATTCATTCAAGTTGTGATATTTTCCACTTTCAAATTCAAAGAACAAATCAAAGCATTGCTTAAGGAATCCAAAGTACATTCATTAACAAAAGTTCCATACAAATAAAAGTTGACAAATTTTATTCCAAGAATTTCAAGAAAAAAAAAGGAGAAGCATAGTTCATGAAAGTGCTACAAAACATGATTCAAGGTTCACAAGTGCAACTACAAATCGTTGGGTTTACTTCTGACATTTACATGGAGCCTACTATGATTCTAGACAGATTTTGATCAAATCAGCTATTGATGTTGTTACAGAAGGAATCAAGACATATCAAATCTTTAACGAAGCTAGCTGGCATGACATCTTTCTAGCACTTTGGCCGTCAGCCCTCCGGTTTGTGCAGTGAGAGCGTGACCCTCATGAAGTTCCTATTCCCCATATTTCGCCTTTCCAAAACAAGGACCTGCATAAGGGAAATTGAACAATTATCATCAATAACTTGTCCAAGAAAAAAACAAAACTAGACAAGTTTAAAGTATTAAAGTTCAAATTCCATTCCAAAACAAAATGCAAACACAATCAAACATGTTCCAACTAATTCAATGTTGTTTCCAAAATTAAAAAAGGCATGTTGAATCAAATCATCATAAGGATCACACAGGGATCAAAGGATTTGCAGACAGAATAAGATGCAAACGGAAAAAAAATCTTCAATAATCACATGAGAATAATAAGTTTTTAACTACAATCATGACAACAGTATTAAGTATATTGCTTAAATGGATTTTTATTTAAAATTTAGATGTTAGTTTAATTAATTTTAGAGTTTATTTTAGTTCTAATTAGAACTTAGTTCATTTAATGTTTGATTAAATTTAAGTATTTATTTTTTAGTTAAATTTTAATTTATTTAACTTTCAATTAGATTTTTCACTAGTTTTTTCAATTAGATATTTAGTAGATTTAAATTCTAGTTTAAACAGTTTTTTTTTTGTTTTCTTCTGTTTCCGATATTCATTTTATAAACGTAATTCTTGGTGCATTTGATTAAATCCTAATTCTCGATGTCCTATCTTTCGAGCTTTTGAGTATTTATTGTATATTGTTGCCATTCATGGATACTTGAAATTTCTCTTTGACCCTCTATTGCTTATGACTAATTCCAAAGGAAATGGTCTTTTCTGCTGACTACCACGTCATACTTAGCTTTAGGACTTTCCCTTTCATCCTAGCCTTAGGATTTGGAGTCGTCGTGCTCTATGCAAATGTTCCGCCGTGAACAAACTTTCTCTTCACTTTATCCTAGCCTTAGGATTGGAGTCGCCACACTCCATGTAAGTGTTCCACCGTGAATACTTACTTCCCTTTCAACTTAACCTTAACTTTGGAGTCGCCGCACTCCATCTAAGCGTCTTGCCATGTATGCTTACTTTCTCCTGGAACTTTGACCACAGTCAAGAGTTCCTCACCCTCTTTGAGGGGAACTACGAATGCTCTGATTCCATTCCCGTCAGGATACGTAGGCACGATAGACGATGTCTTGGCGAGCATACTTAGATGCTAACCCATAGGTCTTTCCCTTAGAAAACAGATAGCAAGCAAATAACAAATAACACAAATACTAACAAGAGGTTCCTGTAGAGTACTACAGATACTTAGGGTGTTAACACCTTCCCTAGGTATAACCAACCCTGAACCTTAGATTCTCTTATTAGGGTTTTGTAGCGGGAAAATTTGTGAGTGTAAGCTATTAACTAACTCAACTAAAAAATAAGTAAGAGTCGCCACCGCACTTTTATTTTTATCCATAAAGGAAAGGAAAAAAGAGCGAACAAAACCTGAAGAGATAAAGGGTAAGGGGGTTGGTTATGTAAAGGGAAGGTTTTACACACCCAATACATCTATAGTACTCTATAGGAGCCCTTTGATGTATTCAATGCTTTTTGGTCTGAAAATGGTTGGCTTGTAAAGAGATTGAGGAGATGAGAGGAGAATATTTTTTTTATATTTTTGTGTTTGGAGAGACTTATCGCCTCATGCCTACGTACCCAGGATGTGCAATGTAGGATCAAAACCCCGTAGTTTGTGGTACAAAGAACAAAAATTTGTTTGTTTTGGTTGATTTTAAATGTAAAGACAAGTCGTCATTTCTAAACGAATAATTCCGCTTAAAGAAATGAATCATGTCTAAACTTATGAAAAAGATTTTAAAAGAAAAAGTGCACAAAGCACAAAAAGAATTTGATGAGTTTTTATATTTTTTATGTCTTTTCGAAATGGTCAAAATATGATTAAGATAAATTGACATTTATTAAAGAAAACAAAGTTTTAAAAATCACTTGACCAAAGTCAAGGTTTTATTATGAAAGAGGTGAAAGTTTGAAAACAAGAAGGTTTTGAAAAAGGGAGAGAGTTTTGAAAATTGAAGAATGGGGAGGAGAAGAAGTGACTACCCTAGTGCATAAAATAAAAGATAGGGAAAAGAAGGATCTAACCAAAATAGAGCCACTTCAAAGCAATATTAAAAGAATTCCATCCTTAAGCAAATTGGCCAAATAAAGGCAAGTCTTCAATTACACTCCAAGCAAAGGGATAAGAGGTCCTAATTCTAGGTCCATAAGTCCAATATTACTCCAAAAGAGGTCCATAAGGAGATCACTCCAAAGCATAGGCTAGTAACCAATAGTCCAAGATGAGGAGAATTTAGTTTTTTTATGGTTTAAGCCTTTATTAATGTTTTTGTGTCCAAATGGACAAAGAAAAAAGACATAAGCATAAACATATTTCCAACGGACAAAGAAAAAATTGCGGAAAACATAAACATGATATGAGATGATAATAATGAACCATAAAAGTAAAAGAGAGAGGGAGCAAGAAGTAATCAAAATATAGTATGTAATATTAATATATACACAAAAGTGGTATGGTGAACTTAATCATCCACAACCAAAAATAACAAAGCAACTAGTGCCAAAAATCGAAAAGACAACCGATTCCGCTTCATATCTTGCACTACGGTGATTAATTAATGCAATTAGGCCAACTTTAATGAAGACTTGAAAGAAGATTGGAATACCCAAAGCAACTACGCATCAAGCTTCAAAGTTTATGGAAATAATGCAATCAATTAATCAACCTTGGGATGACGCGACCAATCAAGGTCCGGTCCACGAAAGTACAAGCGTCGAATTGGATTTATTCCGAATAGGGACAAATTTTGGTCTATGTTAAGCACACGCCGAGTAATTTATGAAGCAATTACCCTACAAATGAGGTCGGCCAATAAGATATGTGTGCTAATGCATGCGAGATGAACGATATATAGATCGTCATCCTAAAGCGATGCCACACGAAAAGAAAAATGGTAACGATCTCGTCTTGATCGAAATTCGATAAAAGGAATCTCAAGATCCATAAGACTTTCATTGATCAAAAGAAAGGAGAATTAGATGAAGAGAAAGCCAAATTAAACCACACAATTATGTGATCTAAGGCTAAGACCAAAAGGAAAGGGAAGGAAAAGGAACCAAAACAGTCCCAAAAACAGCCCAAAATGAGCATTCTGACACTGATTAATCGGTTAACACTTTGGTTAATCGGTTAACTAGTGCAGATTTTCAATTTTCTGCGCAAAACAGGGTGTTAATCGGTTAACCAAAATACACTGTATTTGGTTAATCGGTTAACACTGTCCAGAAAGCCAAAAAATGTGCAAAAATCAGCATGGTCCTCTTTCAAAACAATTTTCAAACACCTTATGATCATGAATTGAATTTGCACGAATTTTAAAGTAAAAAAAGATGAAGAAACCTGCAATCAAACAACAACATATGATCCAAAGGATCAACAACAAGAAGCACCAAGGATCTACATCTTGAATGATGAATATGAAGCTTTAACAATGGTGGAAGATGAATTACCACTCCAAAACAGAAAATTCCTTTGAATTGCAGCAAGATCTACACTCCAAAGCCTTGATCTACTGTGATTGATGAACAAAATCAAGAATGGATGAAGGTTTAGCTCAAAGTTAAGTAAGAATCAATGTGAATTCTTACTAACTTTCAAAAGAAGAAAAGTGAGCTTTGGTGAATTTGTGGTTTGAGGAGATAATTTGCAAGGGATTTGTTGGCTCTCCAAAGCTTGTGAAATGAGTGAAATGAAGCCTCTATTTAAAGAGTTTAGGCTTGGGAATTTGGTAGTTTGGAATTAGGTTTGGATGATCAAAATTAGGATTGTAATTCAAATTTGGAGGGAATTATCAAAAGAGTGGTGATTAGTGAAGGTATATGGTAGGAATTAATCAAAGTGATGTAGGGGAATTAAAATGAGGTGGTCTAGAATATTCCACATGTGATCAAAATTGGTGCCAATTGCTGAAAATTTGAATTTACTACCATTTTTTTTCTAATTTCCCACGCGTTAACCGATTAACCAATGTGTTAATCGATTAACGCATTGGAAATATGAGAAATTTGGCTTTTTTGATGTGCAGCTTGGATTCCGGCTCGATTTTCTTGCTTGTCAAAGAAGGCATGGAAATAAACACATGAATCTTGGAGTCTCTTGAATAATAATCAAGTAAATCTTGGAAACTCTTGATCAGATGATTTTTGAATTAATTGCAGATCAACTCTGACTTTGTTCAGATGAAATTCATTCGAGCTGAGGGACTGTTTTAACCTGTTCTTTTCCTTGAAAATGTTAGCGAAAGAAAACAAAATATTTTTGGATTTTAATTAATGGTTAGTAAACAAAAACAAAATTAAGCAATTGTCATACCCCAAATTTTGACCACTAAGATTTCCCATCATTGTGCAAATCATCATCACAATATGGATGTACCTTTATGCCTCATCAATCTCCTCAAGGGTTGTTGAGCATCCACTACAATCAAAATTAGGGTTTCAAACTCTCTTTGAGCCTTAGACAAAGGATCAATCAAGAAATGACATGATCTTCAACTTGTCTAACCTCTCAAACATCCTCAATAGATCAAGAGGACTCCCACTTCAAGGATTAAGCACAAGGCTGCTCCCTTCCAGGGGGATCAAGCCTTAAGATCGCCAGTGTCACCAAATTAGGGTTTTGGTCGACCAGGGCCTCCAGTTGGAAATTTTCCTCTGGGCATGAGCCAATGATCCAAAACATAACCTAATATACTCCATGGAACCTCATGGACCCAATCATCAAGTCAATTTTGCTTCAAGGGATGCATTCAACAAAAATCAGGAATTCGGGTTTCTTGACCTAATTCACCCCTAAGTTGACTTTTGGGACAAATCATGAACCAAGACCTCAAGACATGATTTGGGGGTCTCTAATATACCATATTGATCCATTTGGAACAATGGATTGATCCAAGAAGCTTGAGCAACAAGTCTCAATTTCATCAGTACCACAGTTAGGGTTTTGCGAGAAAAGTCAACTGTAACTTTGACTTTTGATCAGGACATGCTCCCAAACCCTAGGACATGATTCAATATACCCTATGACACCCATGGAACATGTCCATCAAGTTTGATTTAGGTCAAGGACATGATTTCTTGAAGAATTGCACAGTTTGGAATTCATCTGATAAAAAGTCAACTGTGCACAAAAGTCAACTTTGACTTTTTGAGATTTTTCACCAAATTGGATTTTTAACCCTAAAATGATGTTAATGTATGATTTGAATCATCATTCATCAAGAAAAATCAAGAAAAGTGGGATAACTTGTAAAAGGGGTAACCATAAAACTTAGAAATTTTTCTAAGTCATGAAAAAGTGCCACTAATGCACCAACTTTGGAGGACCATAACTCCTAAACCACAAGGCCATTGTGCCCCATTCAAAATGTGATTTGTAGATCTCATTACCCTCTACAAAAACTTCATACTGACCTATGTCCAAATTCCTCATGGATTTTGAGTTATGGAGTGATCAAAATCAAGAAAAGTCACTTTATTCCAACACTTAGTGAAAATTTCACTAAGTCAGAATTTGCCTCACTTTTTGCCAAATGTAGGAGGATTTTTCACTTGGATTCAAAAGAGATCAAAACCAAACATGTTCAAACAGTTGTTGTATCATGTAAGGGCTTTCCAAAATGGCCAAGAACATTACCAAATTCAACTTGGGCCATGAGATATGACATTGGCAAGTTGCCTTGCTGAAATCTGTCAAAGGCAAGGCAGAATTTGCATTTTGCTCGATTTGCCAAAATCAGCCAAATTCAAATGCTCCTATCCACTTGGACACATTTGAGGATTGAATCTAAAGGGGACAAACACTGAGCCAAGCCCCCAAAGCCCTTGGAACAAGAAATAGCATGTTGAACCTAGAATGGCCAAAATAGGGACAAAACTCCAAATTTGGATTGGAGCATTCAATGGAAGCATCAAGGTGGCATGGACTGAGCCATTCTCATCTGAAATCAGTCAAAACTTATCCAAGACCAAGGGAACCACAGCCCTGTGCCCTAACCTCTAGTCAATGGCTAGAGGAGACTTGCATTTCCATTGGCCAACATTGAACAAACACCTGCTGCAGTTGCCATTCACTGTGGATCCCAAAACAAACTTGCTCTACTATAAATAGAGCTCATTTGTGTTCAGTTAGAGTACACCAAAGCCATCAAACAGATGCTTTCCTCAAAATCTCTTCTTTCACCTCAAATTTGCCTTCCAAAGCAAGTAATTCTGAGTTTTTGAGTTAGAGAGCAATTCCATCACAATCAATCACACACACACACACCTCATATATATCATATGTAAGCTGTGCAAACTATCAAAGGTGACATGTAATCACAAAATCACAAAGTCACCTCTCAAAACCTCAAAATAGCATTTTTTTGCATGTTTCAAGCCATGTCTTGATTCAGTCACTTTCCAAACCAGATAAAACCTCAAACACACTCCAAATATCATCCTTGAACTGTCCCAAATGGTTCCCACCATCTGGAACACCATTTGAGGGAGTTGCTATTTTGGTCACTTTTAACCCCTTTTGCAAGAAAGGGAAAGTTTGTGTTTTTGCAGGTACCAGTCAATTCCAATCATCCTAAAAGCATCCAAGGGATCATTTGAGGTGGTTCAAAGCATAAAATCATATCTGGAGCAAGAGAGTTGGCAAATTGCAGAGAAAGCTCCAAAATCCCAAAGAAGGGTAAGCCTCTCAACTTGCACTCACCAAAACATGTGTACATTTGAAGTCCACTGAGTATGCATCTCTTATACATGTCATATGTGTTGTGTTTGTGCCAATTGATCATGTAATCCATGCCTGTATCAAAGTGTAGCATATAAAATGCAATTATAGGCCATTTTCAAAACCACTATCGGGTTTTGAGGAGGGAGTGTGATCTGAAAAAACCACCACCACCATTGGATTCCTTGTGAAATTCTGGCCCAGATGCATATAAATTTTATCTCAAACCATTAAGAATTGAGAAAGTTATGACCTTCACGTTTTTGAGCCAAAACTTGCCTTGGGCAAGCCAAAACCAAGGCATGACTTGTATATTTGTTGTTTTGTTTCAAGCAATGGATGTATCACCACCCCAGTGGTAAGGCGCGCGCCTTGTATGCTTGAGGTCGTGGGTTCAAACCCCACCCATGCCATTTTGTGATTTTTCACATTTTTTGCTATTTTTCAAACTATTTTCATGTTTTGTTAATTATTTGGAAAATTAATAACTCTTTCAATTTTAATTATTTTTGATTGGCCTTTGAGTTAATGAGAGGGTATGACAGAAAATGAGGGACTCCTAGATGTATGCTTCAATTAGACCTCCAAAAGGCTTATGATATGATTGATTGGGGTGCCTTGGAGACAGTTCTAAATGAGTTGGGGATGCCTCATAAATTTACTGCTTGGATTATGAAGGTTATCAATACTGTCAGTTATAGGTTCAATATAAATGGTGAGATGTCTGATATTTTACATGCTAAAAGGGGAATCAGACAGGGTGATCCAATCTCCCCTCTTCTCTTTGTGATTATGATGGAATATATGAATAGGCTTATGGTTAAGATGCAAACCAATCCGAACTTCAATCATCATAGTAAATGTGAAAACCTTGGTTTAACTCACTTGTCTTTTGCAGATGATATCTTACTATTCAGCAGGGATGACAAAGTCTCTATAGAGCTGATTCTTGGAGCCTTCCAACACTTTTTAAGATCAACTGGGCTGAGCATTAATCCTAGCAAATGTAGAATTTTCTTTGCTGGTATGACATAAGACATTATTCAGGACATTAAAGACCAAACAGGCTTTGATCAGGGTCAATTGCCAATAAGATATCTAGGTGTGCCTCTATCTGGTAAGAGATTAAATGTGATCCACTACCTTCCATTAATTGATAAGATTACTGCCAGAATTAAGCACTGGTAAGCTAGACTCCTGAGTACAGCAGGAAGAGTATAACTAGTTAAGAGTGTTTCTCAGGCTATAGCCCAATACTGGTTGAACTGTTTTCCTCTCCCAAAGAAGGTTCTGCACAAGATCAATGCTGTCTGTCGCTCTTTCATATGGACGGGCAAGGATGTTATCAGTAGGAAAAGTCCAATTTCTTGGAAGAAGATGTGCACCCCAGTGAAGAATGGAGGTCTGAACATTATCAATCTTGAGGTATGGAATACTATTACAATGTTAAAAAGTCTGTGGAGTATTTGCCTTAAAAGCGATAACTTGTGGGTCAAATGGGTCCATAGTTATTACTTAAAAGGAAAAACTATATTTAACTGTGCGCTGAGTAAAAGTCGTTGTTCCTGGATTTTGAATGGAATTCTCACCCAAAGAGAACGGATTAGAGGGATACATAGACTATGGGAAGATATGTTAACTAGGAAAAAGTTTCATATGATGAAAGTATACTTGGAATTGGTCGATAACAGTAATACTGTCAGCTGGCATTCGTTAATTCATTGCAACATGGCTAGGCCAAGAGCTGTCCAAACTATGTGGATAGCGTGCCATGGTCGATTGGCCACCAAAGCAAGGCTGAAAAAACTGGGCATGATTCATGATGACAGGTGCAGCCTGTGTACCAATGAAGAGGAAACGATTGACCACCTATTGTTTGATTGTAAGGATACTAAAGGAATTTGGGAAGAAATCCTTGAATGGTTAGATATTCATCACAGGCCCAAAAACTGGAAAGATGAGCTCCCTTGGTTAGTTAATACTACTAAATGGAAAGGATGGAGAAATGATCTACTCAAACTTGCTGCTACTGAAGTGGTCTATGGAGTTTGGAATTATAGGAATAGAGCTGTGTTTGAAGGTCAAAAGGATAAAGATAGGGTGATAAAAGACATAAAAGAATGTGTAGCTTTTAGAGGTTGGCAAAAGGCTAATTACAGATCCCATATAGCAAATCTGCTGATGTAGCGTGTCGGTTTCATTTGTTTTTTTTTTTGTCGTGTTGGTGGCAGGACCTTTGGGTCGCCTATATGCTATGTACTGTTTTTTTTGAAATATATATAATATTTCTTTATTTCAAAAGAAAAAAAAATATTTTTGATTGGTTCTTTTTGCAAAAAATCATAAAAATGTTGAAATATTTTATTCCACAAAAAAATTAAGTTTGTATTATTTATTTAATATAATTAGTATTTTTGTGAATAAATTCATTTTATTTGTTTTTTAAACATTTTTGAAATGAATATTCATCTTGAAAAATCAAGACCAAATGAGTTTAAATATCCCCTTGTGATTAAACTCCACTTTTCAAAACCTTTAACAAGATCTCAAGTGATTTATTCAAATTTATTTGGTATTTTGTTTGATTTTCTTTAAATATTTACTTTTAAAGAATAACAAATTAGGGTTTCTTTGATTCAACCCTCATCAAACTCATTTTCAACTCTTTTGGGCCTCTAATAGAGTGTAAGACCCAACCCTTTGTAAATACAACCTAATTTTGGGCCTCACTTATTGTATAAGTCCCGTTGTATTTCAAAAAGTTCGACGCGATCATCGTCCGTTGAAAAACAAAAATTGGGCCTCTCCTCGAGCTATAAGACCCATTCAAAACTCACTTGGGCCTCTAATAGAGTGTAAGACCCAATCCCCTTTTAACCAAAACTTTTTGGGCCTCACTTATTGTATAAGTCCCTCTGTGTTAAAAGAAAACCTCGGCGCGATCGCCATTTTAAACGAAAAATCATCTGGGCCTCCCCTCGTGTTGTAAGCCCCACTCTTTTTCTTTAAAACTTTTTGGGCCTCTTGAGAGAGTGTAAGACCCATCCCTTTGTACAGAAAATATTTCTTGGGCCTCAGTCACTTGTATAAGTCCCCCTGTACAAATTCAACAGTATAATCACTGGTAAAACCCTGGGCCTCTCCTTGAGCTGTAAGCCCCAAATCTTTCTTTTTCAAAGCACTTTCTCCTTTGATTTTGAATATACTGTTGTTTTCAATCTTTCTTTGTTGAACAACTAACCAAACAGCATGGAAGCTCTACAACCGAGTAAGTGTTTATACGCTTTCATTTACCGCTTTCATATACATATAACTGTATTGTGGGGCTGTTTCATTATAAGTCTTCTTTCATAAACTCATATCAACTGTGTAATAATAGTATAGATATTTAGAGTTTCCCCGGCAACTACGTCTAGCACTAGGAAAAGCCGTTTCGTTTATTCGTAGAAATAGACAACTAGATCCCCAATAGGATCACCAGATACAGTCTTCTCTTCGGCTGTCCTCATTAGGAATTGTCAAGAAACTCTACTCCCAAGGATGAATGTATTCTTCGTGAATGGCATCTTTGAGTTTCTTCCAAATTCTCGAACTTTCCTGACTTGATCTATTCCTTGTGAATAGCTTGCCTTGAATTTCTCGGGGTTTGGGGACCCACGGGCTTCTTAAAAGCATCGGCCTCCTCTTGGGCATTGTACAAGGAACCACAGGCTTCCTAAAAGCAACCCCGCCTCCTCTTGGGCTTAGTACAAGGACCCGTCGGCTTCTTAGAAGTACTCACAACCTCCTCTTAGGATTCGTATAATGATCTCTTCCTCCGGGAATGATAGCCTCCTCTTGGGCTTCATACAAGGACCTCTCGGCTTCTTAAAAGTTTCCAGCCTCTTCTTGGGCTTCGTACAAATTGTCCCGACGACCTCCAAGAGGTATAGGAACAGAACTTAGTCATCTTCATAGAACAGTCCTTTCAAGAGTCTACTACTGTTTCTCAAAGCATAGTACAAAAGATGAAACTCTAGACTTGGACAGTCTAACTTCCTTGAGTCTCAAAGACATTCTCAAGCCCCCTTTCCAAAATAGGAAGAAAACCCGTGGACTCGGACAGTCTCAATACCCTTTGGATTTCCCATTTCCTTAAAGAACAGGAAACAATCCCGATCCTCAGACCAATGAGTACAGTGTTACTCATATAAGAACTGATTTTCTCGTAATCAGTATACTGGACCTGTCACTTAACTGAGATAGCAACCCTAGCCTCCTCTTGGGCTTTGTACAAATGATTCTCCTCAGCGGAGCAAACCTTTTAGCCTCCATCTCGGGCTTCGTACGAGATACAAAAGACTCCCTCGTTGAGTCAAACAACTTTTAGCCTCTCTCTCAGGCTTTGTATGAGACACACAAAAGACTCCCTCGTTGGGTCAAACAAACCTTTAGCCTCCATCTCGGGCTTTATACGAGATACAAAAAGGTTCTTATTGAGCCAAACAAAACTTGTAGCCTCCATCTCGGGCTTCGTACGAGATACAAAAAGACTCTCTTTTTGAGCATAGAAGATTCTCCTGTTGAGTCAACCCTTTTAGCCTCTCTCTCGGGCTTCGTATGAGACATATAAAAACTCCCTCTTATTGGGCCAATAGCCTCCTCTTAGGCTTTGTATAAGAAAACCACTGGTTGATCCAATCAACCTTTTAGCATCAAAGCTGTGCCTCGTTCACAGTACACAATTCCTCTTCATCTAATCACTGTAAGCGGCAAGCCTCTAGATTATTTACATCCATGCCACTGTCCCTCTTTTAGCATGAGAAATTCCTAAGGAAAGATGGCATTGCTCTACACTGAGTTAAAGTCTTCTCCTTCAGGTTAAAATCCCCTATAAAGGAAATTATGGCATTACTAGGATTCACATATCCCGGTTAAAGTAATTCTCCTTTATAAACAGACAAACCCTTCTTTAGAGATGACAAATTCTCTCTAAAGTCGAGACTTTTCAGCTTCACATCTTGGGCTTTGAACAAGATACAAATCACCTTTAACTTCACATCTTGGGCTTTGAACAAGATACAAACAACCTTTCGCTTCACGTCTTAGGCTTTGAACAAGACACCAAAACACCCATTTCCTCCCATAGAATAGGAGGAACTACGAACACTCTGATTTTCCTGTTTCGGTAAACGGGAATACGTAAGCATAAGATTGAAAGAAAAATCTTAGCGAGCACACTAAACAAAAACCCTAAATCCCATACTCTCACATATCTATCAAAAAGTATCAGTCCTAACATCCTAATCCTTGTTCCCCGCCAGAAACCATCATTCTGTCAAAATAACTCAAGAGAGACCCCGAATCTTTGTAGCATCTGTAACCTAACAGACCGCTGTTCAAACTCAGTATACAAGCAGGGTTAGTTGGAGACATCTATTCCCCTTCCTTCATCAGCTCACAATAGGATAAAAAATGAATCGAACTGTAGTAAACCCAAATAGCGGTAGTGCTTCGCAACCACATCCAAAATCGCTCGCTACAGAAAAATGGCGACTCTGCTGGGGATAGTCATTTGAGATCTTGTTCTCTTCCCTTCTTTTGTGTAGAAACCACAGAATGGTGACTCATCCGGGAAGCCATTTCTGTCAGGAACATAGGATTCATAGCTTTAAAGTCTAGGACATTAGGACAAATATATATACTGCTTTTCCTAATTGATATATATGTTTATTTTTCTGCTACTGGGAATGCGTGTGATGCCGCATGTGGAAACATTGAGCATACACTTAAGATAGGTGATGGCGATACCATCAACCTCAGTGGAGGCACCCCTTTGTGATTCATCTTCCCGTACAAATTTCGGTTGTTAAAGGCGATGTGATCGACTGGCGTGTCTGAGAAGCTGAGGAGCAACTTTAGTGGCGCAGAGGCTATCGGAAATAGTTGTCATGCGATACCACCCTCTTCTGAGGACTCTTCAAAAAAGATCACCTAACACGGTTCCCGGCCCGCTGGTGTTTTCTTGACAAGAGTTGATGATGAAGAGAGACAGGTACAAAAATCACTAGTAAACCTTTGGGATGGGTAGAGCCTTGACTCTATGACAACGAACCTTTGACCCCATGTTTTTTCTATGTTTTTGTGTGCTGCATTCATGCATTCATTTAAAAAACATTAAAACAAAAAAAAATTTCTCTTCTAGTCTCTCTGTTTTTCAAATTAAACTAAGACTGTGATTGCAAATATCAGAGAAAAGGAATACGCTAATGGATTTCGGTAGGAGGAGAACTCATAAGTATACCTTCAAGGCTCCAAAACTAGAGGATCTGAGAGGTTTGGCAAGAATGATCACAAACCAGGAGGCCTTCAGAGCCAAGTACGGAGGCCTGCTACCTTTGTTAAGAATCCATGTGATTGAGGGAATCATGGATGTACTCGTTCAGTTTTACGATCCGGTTTATCACTGTTTCACATTTCTGGATTACCAGCTAGCACCAATGCTGGAGGAGTACTCTCATCTGATCGATCTACACATTACTGATCGAGCTCCATTTTCTGGACTGGAAGAAATTCCAAAGGATCAGACCATTGCAAGAGCAATTCATTTGGATGAGTCAGAGGTCAAGACTCACATGACTACCAAGGGTGGCATCCAAGGTTTGCCAGCCCAGTTCTTAACAAATAAAGCTTTGTACTTTTCTAGTATAGGGAACGAGACTGCTTTTGAAAGCATCTTTGTTTTACTCACCTACGGATTATTTCTGTTGCCCAACATTAATAACTTCGTTGATATCAACGCCATTAAGGTTTTTCTCATTGGAAACCCTGTGCCGACTTTGCTCGCAGATGCGTATCATTCTGTACACTTAGGGAATTTGTACAGCGGAGGGGAGATCACATGTTGTGTACCTTTGCTTTACAAATGGTTTATCTCTCACTTACCTAAGTCTGCTGCTTTTTGGGATCATAAGAGTGCCTTACGCTGGTCGCAGAAAATCATGTCTCTCACCAACTCTGACATTGATTGGTGTAATAGGATTTATGATGGAATGAGGATCATTGATCGTTGTGTAAACTTCCCCAACGTACCCCTTATAGGAACTAAGGGAGGAATCAACTATCATCCGATATTGGTTTATCGTCAATTTGGATACCCGATGAGGCATGTTCCGCACAACGCTCATCTGGAAGTTCTTTTCTTCAAAGAAGGAGAGAATGACAGAGCACTAAAGATGGAAGTAGTGCACGCTTGGAAGCACGTTCATAAGAAAGGACGGGAGTCTCTAGGAAAACCGAACTGTGTCTCGGTGGAGCCTTATCTCCACTGGTTACAAACTAGAGCTCTCAAGCTAAAGATGCCTTATCCTCGTTATGGAATTCTTTCGCCAAGGGAATCTGTCATGTACTTCATGACTGAGACGGAAAAGCTTCAGGTTACTCTCAACAAAGTTCAACGGGAGAGGAGGTCTTGGAAGAACAAGTACCACACCCTCAACGTAGAGTGCATCAAAATACAACAATTACTGAAAGAGAAATATGCTCTGATTGAGATTTTAGAGAAACATGTTGTGGATAATCAGGATGACCAAAGGAATTTGCTCACTCCTTTCATCTGGCAAAGGAATGACAACCCGACAACGGCTCAAGAGCCCCGGTCAAAGAAAAGGAAGTACCAGAATCAGCACCCGAGTTCTCTCGGGACCCATTAGCTTAGGTTTCTGTTTCTGCACTTGTAATCTACTGTATTTCCATTTCTGTAATCCTTGAATTTCAATAAAAAGGGGTTTCCTCACTGTTTGATATTTGCAATCTAATTGTCGAAGTTTATTTTGATTAAACAAAAAAAAAACAATTAATATAATCATTCCATTTCATTATTCTCACATCGCGTATTCTCCTTACCTGCGAATCTCACGTTTGTGTCTTGGTTCTAGAGTCAAACTGTCTCATTCGTACAATACTCGGGCCAATCGTCAGAAAAAGATGGATGATCTTGAGGAAGAAAATAGAGAGTTGAAAGAAGAGATCGACGCTCTGAGAGAGGATATGAGAAAGCTTCGTAACGATATGCAAGCCATGGCAGAAGCTCAGCTACAAAGGACTGTGATCTCAGAGATCACCTCAGCGCCCATAGTGGAGAAGTTCGATCCTAGGTATCAAATGCCGAAAGATCGTCCCTGGGGCATGCCTGCTAACTATATCCCGGAAGGATATATTCCGCCGATTGTTAAAGATCAGGGAATCACAACAGATGCCGTTGGTCCTGAAGGTTACAGACTTCGGGAAAGCGAAGATGCCAGAGGCATATTGAAGACTCCTGAAGGTTACAAACTTCAGGAAACACCAAGATTCACTGCCGTAGTTACGGTACCACCCCCTGTGGTGCACACTGTCCCGGAAGGACAGATTCCACAAATACCTTCTGGTAAAAAGGAAACTATGTTTGACCGAATGGATGAATTCCAGGAACAGTTCTTGGAAATGCAAAAGGAATTGCAAGCCATTCGCGGTCAGGATCTATTTGGAAAGGACACCGCAGACCTTTGTCTGGTCCCCAATGTGAAAGTTCCACACAAGTTCTAAGTGCCCGACTTTGAAAAATACAAGGGTAACTCTTGCCCTCAAAGTCACTTGGTGATGTACGCTCGACGAATGTCAGCTCAGACTGAAAATCAGGACCTACTGATTCACTACTTTCAGGACAGTTTAACCGGTGCCGCCTTAAAATGGTACATGGGTTTAAACCGTGCCACGATCAACACTTTCAGAGATCTTGGCACTGCCTTCGTCCAACAATACAAATACAATTTGGACATGGCACCCGACAGAGATCAACTCAGATCAATGTCACAAAAGGACAAGGAAACCTTTAAGGAGTACGCCCAGAGATGGCGTGAAATTGCCGCTCAGATTTGTCCACCTCTTGAGGAAAAAGAGATGACAAAGATCTTCTTGAAGACCTTGAGCTCATTTTACTATGACAGAATGGTCGCCAGTGCACCCAGTGACTTCACCGAAATGGTCGGTATGGGGGTTCGTCTTGAGGAAGCCGTCCGAGAAGGACGTTTGGCAAAAGACGCTGGATCATCAAGTAGTACAAAACGATATGGTAGTGCTCTCCCTAAGAAAAAAGAGCAAGATATTAGGAATATCTCTCTCGGAAAGCAAAGGCGACGTTATCAACCGGTAGCAGCTGTAACTCCTGCTATCAATCCCGCGCCTATTCCTACGTATCAACCTCAGGTTGTGCAGAGCCAACCTAATCAGCAAAGGACACAACAGCCTCTTCAACAGGATCGTCCTTCGTACAATAACAACCGTACAACGCGGCCACAGGGATTTGATCCTATACCCGTATCGTACGCAGAACTATTTCCGTTACTACTGGCTAAGGGGCACATCCAGACTAAGTCTCCTCTTACAGTACCGGAAAATCCGCCATTTTGGTTTAAGGTGGATCAGACATGCCCTTATCATTAAGGTAGATAATTGCCTCAATTTCAAATCCGACGTGCAAAAGCTTGTTAGGAGCGGGCTCTTATCTTTCAAAGATACGAATCCTAATGTTCTCACGAACCCGCTGCCTCAACATGAGAAAGCTGCAGTCAACCTGATTGAGAAAGAGACTAACAACGTCTATCAAATTCACGTTGTACTCTTATTGAAGACCAACTTGGTCAAGACGCATTGTAGATAGAGTGGATATGGCCATATGCCACCTCATAATTATCACCAGTGTGATATCTGCTCTAAGAGCAATCAAGGATGTTCGGTAGTGCAATCAGCTCTACAGGAACAGATGGATCTCGGATGGATCCAAGAGCACCGAGTTCGTGAAGTTAACATGGTCTATACGAATTCTAATGTCATTCAAAACCACGACATTCGTGCGATGAATGTCAACTTGGTGGCGATGCACTCAAGGCAAAGCCAATACCATAATCTGCCGCTGCATGATTACAGTTCCTGTCTGACTTGCTCGGTAAAAAAACAGGGATGCTCTTTCATACAAGAGGCCCTCCAGCGTCACATGGATCTTGGATGGATCCAGGACTACCATGATAGGAATCCTTATCAGATCAACATGGTTCAAATTTTTGATATTCGCGTGATGAATACCAACCTGGTAGAGTTACATGCTGAGCAGGTCCGACTCGGATTCCTAATATCACATGATTACCAAAGCTGTAAAGCGGGTTGCGAAAATGATCGAGGTTGTACCCTTGTCCAGGAGGCACTTTAGCACTTGTTAAATCACTGGTGGATGCCGATCTATATGGATGAAGATACTCAGCAAATTAGTATCAATAACGAGAATCCTACTCGGCGTCAGAGTCAGGATGTCCGATCTGTGGAAACTAACCTAGTGAGGTTACATTGTATTCAAAGTGGGCGTGGCCAGGTGCCACCACACAATTATGACCAGTGTAGAGTCTGTTCAGAAAGTAACCAAGGATGCTACCTTGTGAGAGCAGCTCTTCAGGGTCAGGTGGATCGAGGAGAGATTCGTCCATATCCGGGTTCTGGACATATCAACTGGACGCCGAATTACATTGCCGATCAAATTGAGGACGTTGTCGTCATCTCTGATCATCAGAGGACTAGGGATGTTTGTGCCATCACCCCTCTGCTTGACGAATCAAAAATTCCCAACCGGGAACGGATCGAGATTACTTATGATGGTCAGAAAAATCAGAAGGTTCCCATAGTCATCTATCTACCGGGACCATTACCGTATGAATCAGCTAAGGCAATCCCTTACAAATACGGTGCAACAATAATCCAGAATGGAAAGGAAATTCCATTACCCTCCATCGTGAATATTACAGACATTAGTCGTGTAACACGGAGCGGTCAAATCTTCAATCGAGGAGTTGGAGAGTTCAACAAGGAAAAGGAACCTCAGACAGAAGTTCCTAATTCACCAGTCGGTCAATCCAGTGATACTGACCTTTTAAAAGACAACGATGAGATGCTGAAGCTCATCCAAAGGAGTGAATACAACATTGTTGATCAACTGTTACAGACTCCTTCAAAGATCTCGGTATTATCACTGTTACTCAGTTCAGAAGCGCACAGGGAGGCTCTATAGAAAGTCTTGGAGCTAGCCTTTGTGGAACAGGATGTAACAATCAGACAGTTCGATAGCATTGTCTCTAACATCACTTCCTGCAACAATTTGGGATTTAGTGATGAGGAATTACCTGAAGAGGGTCGCCGTCATAACATGGCGCTCAATATCACAGTTAACTACCAGGACGATGCTTTAGCCAGCGTACTGGTAGACACAGGATCAGCCCTGAATGTTATACTGAAGTCCACTTTGATGCAATTATCATTCAAAGGCCCTCCGATGAGAATCAGCGAGGTCGTCGTCAAAGCGTTCGACGGATCCAAAAAAGCAGTTATCGGCAAAGATGATCTTCCCATAACTATCGGTCCTCACACTTTCCAAGTCACTTTCCAGGTCATGGACATCCGGCCAACGTACAGTTGTTTATTAGGAAGACCTTGGATACATCAGGCTGGAGCGGTCACTTCGACTCTCCACCAAAAGCTAAAGTTCGTCCAGAAGGGCCAACTTGTCACAGTCTGTGGGGAACAAGCCTTGCTCGTGAGTAACTTATCATCATCTACTTGTGTAGAACCCGAGGAGGTTATTGGGACGCAGTTCCAAGCACTGTCGGTGAGCAATGAGAATCAATCAAAAGGAGGAACCTCGATTTCCTCATACAAAGATGCTATCAAAGCAGTCGAGAGTACCGATACCACAGGATGGGGACAGCTTGTCATTCCTATTGACAATAAAACAAAGAAGGGTCTTGGTTTTTCTGCAACCTGCACCCAGACAGCTGTCAACGATGAAAGTATTCATCCCATTAAGAACTTCTTCCATAGTGGAGGCTTCCTCCAACCAGTGACTCAAGCAGTCCATGCTATCAAAGAAGAGGATCCCTCTGACACAGAGGAGGAATGGAAGTCCTATCTCAACGAGGACGGTTATATGTCTCAGGACGAAACGCAAACTCCATTTTGCTATCCTGCACATAGCCCGAGATTTATACCCAGGTTAGATGTTGAAATGATATACGGAGATTGTGATCCGGAAGGATGTCGTGCTCCACCAAATTCATTAGAGGAAGACACTAAGATGAAAGACAACTTTGACTACAACTACTATGGCCCGATGGATGGTCTGCCGATGTGGCAACCTTACCCAGGAAACTTGGGGCCAGAAAGTCAGCCGAGTAATGACACTCAGCTGAGCATCATTGAACAGAATGCCTGTGTCCCCACCATGTCATGGGATCAACACTCAGGTCATTCAGAAACTACTCAACATGACGATGAATTTACAGCGTTTGCAGGGATTGAATTCATCAACTATGCTTTTCCCGAGGTCAACGTCATCGAGAGGGATGACTCTTCCCGTTCCAAAGAAGTATGGGACACCCTGAGACAACCAAGTGGAAAATACGACTATATGGTCAAGTACACTGCTCCCGAAAGCTCTCGTATCAGGCACGAAGATATCCAGCCAACTGGATGGGGAGATACAGCTGAGAGTACAAATGTTATGCAAAATGCAACAGAGGAATCCTCCTACGGAAATTCTGCCTGGGAGACAGATTCCAACGATCCTGCTCCACCAGAAATCAACGTTATTTCTGAAGACAAATCCAAGAAGGTTCCAGACTTTGTGATTCACCGAGGAGTTCGCCGCCAGTGGGTTGCTGTCGATGTTCCGAAGGTCGTTCATCAGTCAAAGTAATTGCCATCTTTAACCTTTCACCCTGCCCTGGTGAAACAGATGTTTTGATAGGGCTCGCTTTCTGTAAATTTCCCTCTTCGCTTTGCCCAAAGCGACAGAGTTTTGTTTTATAGGGCTGTAGTTTCAAGATTCGACTTGTTCATTAATAAAATAACGTCGTTCTGTAATTTCCGCATTAATTGTTGTTTTCTCTTTTTTGCTTTTCTTAGAAAATGGTAATCCTAAAAAACAAATCTCAATAATAAAAACAAGCAGTAAAATCAAATACACTGCACACACTTTTGCATTTTCTCTATCTCTTCTAAACACAAATCATAACGTCATGCAGATTGCTTGTTTTACACCCCGTTGAAACATACGATCCGATGCCTTCTCCCGACTTTGAGTTCCCGGTATTTGGGGATGAAGAAGAAGTTGACGACGAAATTCCAGAAGGGATCTCCCGATTACTCAGACAAGAGGAAAGTTCCATTGAACCTCACAAAGAGCCGTTGGAAACGGTAAACTTGGGTTCAGAAAAAGAGAGAAAAAAAATCAGGATTGGGGCACTGCTCAGTCCAACTGCTAAAGAGAGTTTGATAAAGTTTCTCAAAGAATTCCCCGATGTATTCGCTTGGTCCTATCAGGATATGCCAGGGATGGATACCAGCATCGTGGAATATCACTTACCGTTGAGATCGGAATGTCCGCCAGTTAAACAGAGGTTGAGACGAACTCACCCGGACATGGCCATCAAAATCAAAGAGGAGGTACAGAAACAGATTGACGCAGGTTTCCTCGCTACATCTGAATATCCTCAATGGTTAGCCAACATCGTACCTGTTCCCAAAAAGGACGGAAAGGTCAGAATGTGTGTCGACTACAGGGATCTGAACAAGGCAAGTCCAAAGGACGAATTTCCTTTACCACACATTGACATGCTGGTTGACAGTACAACAAAGTTCAAGGTTTTCTCCTTCATGGATGGATTCTCGGGCTATAATTAAATCAAAATGGCGCCGAAAGACATGGAGAAAACTTCGTTCATTACCCCATGGGGTACCTTTTGTTACAAGGTAATGCCGTTCGGTTTGAAGAATTCCGGGGCAACCTATCAAAGGGCCATGACTACTCTGTTTCATGACATGATACACAAAGAAATCGAGGTATATGTCGATGATATGATTGCAAAATCTAAGACAGAAGAGGAGCATGTGACCCACCTGTCAAAACTATTCGAGCGGTTGAGAAAGTACAAACTCCGCTTGAATCCCAACAAGTGCACCTTCGGTGTCCGTTCAGGGAAACTCTTAGGGTTCATCGTCATCCAGAAAGGAATTGAAGTTGATCCTGACAAGGTCAAGGCCATTCAAGAAATGCCTTCTTCGAAAACTGAAAAACAAGTCAGAGGATTCCTGGGACGTTTGAACTACATCTCCAGATTCATATTCCTCATGACCACCACGTGTGCGCCGATTTTCAGGTTACTGAAAAAGAACCAGGACTGCGTTGGGTCAGAAGACTGCCAAACTGCCTTCGACAGTATTAAGGAATATCTGTTGAATCCGCCGATTCTATCACCTCCAGTGGAAGGAAGACCACTGATCATTTACTTAACGGTCCTAGAGGACTCAATGGGATGTGTACTTGGCCAACAAGACGAAACCAAAAGGAAAAAGTCTGCCATTTACTATCTGAGCAAGAAATTCACCGACTGCGAGACTCGGTACACGATGCTCGAGAAAACTTGTTGCGCTTTGGCTTGGGCAGCCAAACGTCTTCGTCAGTACATGATTCGCCACACTACTTGGTTGGTCTCTGAGATGGATCCAATCAAGTACGTCTTCGAAAAACCTGCTCTCACGGGAAGGATTGCCCGTTGGCAGATGTTACTATCAGAATATGACATAGAGTATCACGCTCAGAAAGCCGTTAAAGGAAGTATTTTAGCCGATTATTTGGCTCATCAACCCATTGACGATCAAGAATCAATCGGGTTTGACTTCCCAGAAGAAGATGTCATGTATCTAAAAATGAAAGATTGCGATGAACCGTTACCCAGTGAAGGGCCAGAACCAGGTTCCCAATGGGGACTAATCTTTGACGGAGCAGTTAATCATTATGGAAACGGAATTGGGGCAATCATTGTTACCCCTCAGGGTACCCACATTCCTTTCACTGCCAGACTTGCGTTCAAATGTACGAACAACGAGGCCGAATACGAACTTGTATTATGGGTCTCAAAGAAGCGATTGATTTAAGGATCAAAAACTTGGACGTATACGGTGATTCTGCCTTGATTATCAATCAGATCACAGGAGATTGGAACACATACCAATCAGGATTGATTCCTTACAAAGACTATGCAAGAAGGTTGCTACCCTTCTTCGACAGAGTTGAGTTTCATCACATCCCTCGTGGTGAGAATCACATGGCTGATGCTTTAGCCACTCTTTCTTCCATGATTAGCGTAGGTCGATGGAATGACTTACCTAATATTGACGTAATGCGCCTTAAACGGTCCGCCTACATCTTCGCGATTGAAGCAGTCATAGACGACAAACCTTGGTATCACGATATCAAATGCTTTTTTCAGAAACAAGAGTATCCTCCTGGGGCATCCAGGAAAGACAGAAAGACCCTCAGAAGACTAGCAGGCAGTTTCTTCCTGAGCGGTGATACTCTCTATAAGAGGAACTTTGACATGGTCTTGCTCCGATGCGTCGACAGACCAGAAGCAGACATGCTGATAAAAGAAATTCATGAAGGGTCCTTTGGCACTCATGCCAACGGACATACAATGGCGAGAAAAATTCTAAGAGCAGGGTACTATTGGTTGACCATGGAATCCGACTGCTACAAGTACATGAGAAGGTGTCACAAGTGTCAGATATACTCCGACAAAATCCATGTACCGCCAACGCATCTCAAAGTTCTTTCTTCCCCGTGGCCTTTTTCCATATGGGGAATCGACATGATTGGCATGATTGAACCTAAGGCTTCAAACGGACATTGGTTCATCCTGGTAGCCATTGATTACTTCACCAAGTGGGTCGAAGCAGCGTCGTACGCTAATGTAACCCGACAAGTGGTGGTCCGATTTATCAAAAACAATATCATCTGCCGTTATGGTGTTCCAAACCAGATCATTACTGATAATGGATCTAACTTGAACAATAAGATGATGAAAGAGTTGTGCACTGAGTTCAAGATCGAACGCCATAACTCATCTCCTTACCGACCCAAGATGAACGGAGCGGTAGAAGCGGCTAACAAGAACATCAAGAAGATCGTTCAAAAGATGGTTATAACCTACAAAGACTGGCACGAGATGCTACCCTTTGCTCTTCACGGTTATCGAACATCTGTCCGCACTTCAACACGGGCTACCCCTTTCTCTCTAGTGTATGGCATGGAAGCAGTGCTCCCCATAGAAGTAGAGATCCCATCAATCCGGGTATTGATGGAAGCTAAGCTTACAGAAGCTGAATGGTGTCAAAGTCGTCACGACGAACTGAATCTGATCGAAGAGAAACGAATTACGACACTATGCCACGGTCAGTTGTATCAGCAAAGAATGAAGAAGGCGTTTGACAAAAAGGTCAGACCTTGCATCTTCAGGAAAGGAGACCTTGTGCTCAAGAAGATACAATCATTTCTCACTGATTCTCGGGGCAAGTGGACCCCGAATTATGATGGTCCCTATGTGGTCACGAAAGCTTTCTCAGGCGGTGCCTTGAGACTTGCAACCATGGACGGAGAGGAATTTGCCTACCCCACGAATGTTGATGTAGTCAAGAAATACTTCGCCTAAAAAAAAAATGTCTCGGTGGATTGAAAACCCGAAAGGGCGGTCCAGGCAAAAGTTAGAGACATGAAAAAAAATCATCCCGGTGGATTGGAAACATCAAAGTACAATCCAGGCAAAAATTAGGGATAATGGCAAGTAACTATGTTCAACAGAGGCAAGTCCCTTAGCAACAGTTACATCATCCATCGGAGGAAAACTCCAGTCAAGGTCATCTTCGACAGAAGCTCAGGATGCCCCGAATTCAAAGTTGGTAGAAGGATAGTGGTCGTTATGTTTCAATGTAGCCCTTTTCCCTGTAAATTACCATTTTCTAGCTTTGTAAATACTCTTTGGAATCACGCGCTTGGCTGATTTCCATCTTATCAATAAAATTTGAGCCCTTGTGCTTTTGTTTATAATTCCTACTTGTTTTAGCTTTACAGAATGACATTGTTAAATATGATTAACGATTCTTGAAATAAAACAAAACGAATTTACTTGTTAAACTTTTTCTGCTTTAAAATAAAGATGGCAATTTCTTTTGACTGTTAAACATCAGAAGAACATCGATTGCGTCTCCAAAGGCATTCGAACCTCAAAGTGCAGAATCAAAGTACTCCTTCTAAGCCAGTGCGCCCGAATGAAGAGATCAACTATGTCAGAGACCTTGTCTCATCTGACACCCTTGGCCGAGTTCTTATCTCCTAAGCCCGACCAACATAGCTCCCAACAGGGACTATTTCTCCTAAGCAAGGTGGAATTGCTACTTTTGAACCAACGATATTTCGACGCCCCGCGATGGCCGAGTATCCAGTCATTGTTCATCTTTTAGTTTGTATGTCGTGTCAGTTTTGTCAGCATATACATACATACATCATGCATTTCTATTTTTCATGCATTTCATATTGCATCACTATCACTTGAGTCGGTCTTATCCTATCGTGATAACCGTCCTCTCGATCGAGTTTGTCAGTTCTTGCTTCGTCAGGAAATATCATGTCCGATCAAGCTCGTCACCAGTGTACTTTTAGATCAGAGTCGGCAATCGACCACTTTGATAAATTGAACCTCTGAAAGACCAGAGAACCTTCAACAAATGTAACTCTTCACCATTGAAGATGATACCCTTGCTTTCCCGGATTAAAGAAAATCCCGAGAGAAAGCCTCTTAATCAGAGATTCGGTGGTACAACAATTTTGCTCCGAAAAAACCACTGATGAAAAGGTCATTGGCACCTCAAATTTGGATCCCATCATATGGCATTTCTCCGGGAAGATCCCGAGGAAAGTATGATGTAAGACTCCCAAGCAGAAACGGTCTCCCAAGAGATTCGCTTTCCCCAGTAGAAACAAATGGCGTCTCCAACAGAGAAGTTTGTACACCTCTACAACTCAGACGATTGGGTTTCCCAGCAAGTCTGACATCAAAACCTTTTCCGTCAAATGGCATATCCCCAGGAAAATTCGGCGAGAAGTTTGAGGAGAACTGCTACGAGTAGCGTCCCTTATCAATAAAGTTTATTGACAAAAGAAATTGAGACCAATTCCTTGGTAGGAAACCAGGATCGAGGGGAAGTTTATTTCAGAAACTAAGACCAGTTCCTTGGTAGGAAACCAGGATCGAGGGGAAGTTTATTTCAGAAACTAAGACCAGTTCCTTGGTAGGAAACCAGGATCGAGGGGAAGTTTATTTCAAAAACTAAGACCAGTTCCTCGGTAGGAAACCAGGATCGAGGGGAAGTTTACATCAGAAACTAAGACCAGTTCCTTGGTAGGAAACCAGGATCGAGGGGAAGTTCACCTTTTCTGAGCATCATTGCTTAGCAAAAGAAGATGAATGCGTGAATTACCATTCATAAACACCGTCAAAATTTCGGATATTCCGATATTAATTTAATCCTCTTGCACCCCGAATGCCCGAATACCTTCGTCATTCACACCTTCGTGTCCAAGAAGATTAAATAGGGGCATCTGTCATACCCCAAATTTTGACCACTAAGATTTCCCATCATTGTGCAAATCATCATCACAATATGGATGTACCTTTATGCCTCATCAATCTCCTCAAGGGTTGTTGAGCATCCACTACAATCAAAATTAGGGTTTCAAACTCTCTTTGAGCCTTAGACAAAGGATCAATCAAGAAATGACATGATCTTCAACTTGTCTAACCTCTCAAACATCCTCAATAGATCAAGAGGACTCCCACTTCAAGGATTAAGCACAAGGCTGCTCCCTTCCAGGTGGATCAAGCCTTAAGATCGCCAGTGTCACCAAATTAGGGTTTTGGTCGACCAGGGCCTCCAGTTGGAAATTTCCCTCTGGGCATGAGCCAATGATCCAAAACATAACCTAATATACTCCATGGAACCTCATGGACCCAATCATCAAGTCAATTTTGCTTCAAGGGATGCATTCAACAAAAATCAGGAATTAGGGTTTCTTGACCTAATTCACCCCTAAGTTGACTTTTGGGACAAATCATGAACCAAGACCTCAAGACATGATTTGGGGGTCTCTAATATACCATATTGATCCATTTGGAACAATGGATTGATCCAAGAAGCTTGAGCAACAAGTCTCAATTTCATCAGTACCACAATTAGGGTTTTGCGAGAAAAGTCAACTGTAACTTTGACTTTTGACCAGGACATCCTCCCAAACCCTAGGACATGATTCAATATACCCTATAACACCCATGGAACATGTCCATCAAGTTTGATTTAGGTCAAGGACATGATTTCTTGAAGAATTGCACAGTTTGGAATTCATCTGATAAAAAGTCAACTGTGCACAAAAGTCAACTTTGACTTTTTGAGATTTTTCACCAAATTGGATTTTTAACCCTAAAATGATTTTAATATATGATTTGAATCATCATTCATCAAGAAAAATCAAGAAAAGTGGGATAACTTGTAAAAGGGGTAACCATAAAACTTAGAAATTTTTCTAAGTCATGAAAAAGTGCCACTAATGCACCAACTTTGGAGGACCATAACTCCTAAACCACAAGGCCATTGTGCCCCATTCAAAGCTTAATTTGTAGATCTCATTACCCTCTACAAAAACTTCATACTGACCTATGTCCAAATTCCTCATGGATTTTGAGTTATGGAGTGATCAAAATCAAGAAAAGTCACTTTATTCCAACACTTAGTGAAAATTTCACTAAGTCAGAATTTGCCTCACTTTTTGCCAAATGTAGGAGGATTTTTCACTTGTATTCAAAAGAGATCAAAACCAAACATGTTCAAACAGTTGTTGTATCATGTAAGGGCTTTCCAAAATGGCCAAGAACATTACCAAATTCAACTTGGGCCATGAGATATGACATTGGCAAGTTGCCTTGCTGAAATCTGTCAAAGGCAAGGCAGAATTTGCATTTTGCTCGATTTGCCAAAATCAGCCAAATTCAAATGCTCCTATCCACTTGGACACATATGAGGATTGAATCTAAAGGGGACAAACACTGAGCCAAGCCCCCAAAGCCCTTGGAACAAGAAATAGCATGTTGAACCTAGAATGGCCAAAATAGGGACAAGACTCCAAATTTGGATTGGAGCATTCAATGGAAGCATCAAGGTGGCATGGACTGAGCCATTCTCATCTGAAATCAGTCAAGACTTATCCAAGACCAAGGGAACCACAGCCCTGTGCCCTAACCTCTAGTCAATGGCTAGAGGAGACTTGCATTTCCATTGGCCAACATTGAACAAACACCTGCTGTAGTTGACATTCATTGTGGATCCCAAAACAAACTTGCTCTACTATAAATAGAGCTCATTTGTGTTCAGTTTGAGTACACCAAAGCCATCAAACAGATGTTTTCCTCAAAATCTCTTCTTTCACCTCAAATTTGCCTTCCAAAGCAAGTAATTCTGAGTTTTTGAGTTAGAGAGCAATTCCATCATAATCAATCACACACACACCTCATATATATCATATGTAAGCTGTGCAAACTATCAAAGGTGACCTGTAATCACAAAATCACAAAGTCACCTCTCAAAACCTCAAAATAGCATTTTTTTGCATGTTTCAAGCCATGTCTTGATTCAGTCACTTTCCAAACCAGATAAAACCTCAAACATACTCCAAATATCATCCTTGAACTGTACCAAATGGTTCCCACCATCTGGAACACCATTTGAGGGAGTTGCTATTTTGGTCACTTTTAACCCCTTTTGCAAGAAAGGGACAGTTTGTGTTTTTGCAGGTACCAGTCAATTCCAATCATCCTAAAAGCATCCAAGGGATCATTTGAGGTGGTTCAAAGCATAAAATCATATCTGGAGCAAGAGAGTTGGCAGATTGCAGAGAAAGCTCCAAAATCCCAAAGAAGGGTAAGCCTCTCAACTTGCACTCACCAAAACATGTGTGCATTTGAAGTCCACTGAGTATGCATCTCTTATACATGTCATATGTGTTGTGTTTGTGCCAATTGATCATGTAATCCATGCCTGTATCAAAGTGTAGCATAGAAAATGCAATTATAGGCCATTTTCAAAACCACTATTAGGTTTTGAGGAGGGAGTGTGATCTGAAAAAACCACCACCACCATTGGATTCCTTGTGAAATTCTGGCCCAGATGCATATAAATTTTGTCTCAAACCATTAAGAATTGAGAAAGTTATGACCTTCACGTTTTTGAGCCAAAACTTGCCTTGGGCAAGCCAAAACCAATGCATGACTTGTATATTTGTTGTTTTGTTTCAAGCAATGGATGTATCACCACCCCAGTGGTAAGGCGCGTGCCTTGTATGCTTGAGGTTGTGGGTTCAAACCCCACCCATGCCATTTTGTGATTTTTCACATTTTTTTGCTATTTTTCCAACTATTTTCATGTTTTGTTAATTATTTGGAAAATTAATAACTCTTTCAATTTTAATTATTTTTTATTGGTTCTTTTTGCAAAAAATCATAAAAATGTTGAAATATTTTATTCCACAAAAAAAATTAAGTTTGTATTATTTATTTAATATAATTAGTATTTTTGTGAATAAATTCATTTTATTTGTTTTTTAAACATTTTTGAAATGAATATTCATCTTGAAAAATCAAGACCAAATGAGTTTAAATATCCTCTTGTGATTAAACTCCACTTTTCAAAACCTTTAACAAGATCTCAAGTGATTTATTCAAATTTATTTGGTATTTTGTTTGATTTTCTTTAAATATTTACTTTTAAAGAATAACAAATTAGGGTTTCTTTGATTCAACCCTCATCAAACTCATTTTTAACTCTTTTGGGCCTCTAATAGAGTGTAAGACCCAACCCTTTGTAAATACAACCTAATTTTGGGCCTCACGTATTGTATAAGTCCCGTTGTATTTCAAAAAGTTCGACGCGATCATTGTCCGTTGAAAAACAAAAATTAGGCCTCTCCTCGAGCTATAAGACCCATTCAAAACTCACTTGGGCCTCTAATAGAGTGTAAGACCCAATCCCCTTTTAACCAAAACTTTTTGGGCCTCACTTATTGTATAAGTCCCTCTCTGTTAAAAGAAAACCTCGGCGCGATCGCCATTTTAAACGAAAAATTATCTGGGCCTCCCCTCGTGTTGTAAGCCCCACTCTTTTTCTTTAAAACTTTTTGGGCCTCTTGAGAGAGTGTAAGACCCATCCCTTTGTACAGACAACCTTTCTTGGGCCTCAGTCACTTGTATAAGTCCCCCTGTACAAATTCAACAGTATAATCACTGGTAAAACCCTGGGCCTCTCCTTGAGCTGTAAGCCCCAAATCTTTCTTTTTCAAAGCACTTTCTCCTTTGATTTTGAATATACTATTGTTTTCAATCTTTCTTTGTTGAACAACTAACCAAACAGCATGAAGCTCTACAACCGAGTAAGTGTTTATAAGCTTTCATTTACCGCTTTCATATACATATAACTGTATTGTGGGGCTGTTTCACTGTAAGTCTTCTTTCATAAACTCATATCAACTGTGTAATAATAGTATAGATATTTAGAGTTTCTCCGGCAACTACGTCTAGCACTAGGAAAAGCCGTTTCGTTTATTCGTAGAAATAGACAACTAGATCCCCAATAGGATCACCAGATACAGTCTTCTCTTCGGCTGTCCTCATTAGGAATTGTCAAGAAACTCTACTCCCAAGGATGAATGTATTCTCCGTGAATGGCATCTTTGAGTTTCTTCCAAATTCTCAAACTTTCCTGACTTGATCTATTCCTTGTGAATAGCTTGCCTTGAATTTCTCGGGGTTTGGGGACCCACGGGCTTCTTAAAAGCATCGGCCTCCTCTTGGGCATTGTACAAGGACCCACAGGCTTCCTAAAAGCAACCCCGCCTCCTCTTGGGCTTAGTACAAGGACCCGTCGGCTTCTTAGAAGTACTCACAGCCTCCTCTTAGGCTTCATATAATGATCTCTTCCTCCGGGAATGATAGCCTCCTCTTGGGCTTCATACAAGGACCTCTCAGCTTCTTAAAAGTTTCCAGCCTCCTCTTGGGCTTCGTACAAATTGTCCCGATGACCTCCTAGAGGTATAGGAACAAAACTTAGTCATCTTAATAAAACAGTCCTTTCAAGAGTCTACTACTGTTTCTCAAAGCATAGTACAAAAGATGAAACTCTAGACTTGGACAGTCTAACTTCCTTGAGTCTCAAAGACATTCTCAAGCCCCCTTTCCAAAATAGGAAGAAAACCCGTGGACTCGGACAGTCTCAATACCCTTTGGATTTCCCATTTCCTTAAAGAACAGGAAACAATCCCGATCCTCAGACCAATGAGTACAGTGTTACTCATATAAGAACTGATTTTCTCTTAATCAGTATACTGGACCTGTCACTTAACTGAGATAGCAACCCTAGCCTCCTCTTGAGCTTTGTACAAATGATTCTCCTCAGCGGAGCAAACCTTTCAGCCTTCATCTCGGGCTTCGTACGAGATACAAAAGACTCCCTCGTTTAGTCAAACAACTTTTAGCCTCTCTCTCAGGCTTTGTATGAGACACACAAAAGACTCCCTCATTGGGTCAAACAAACCTTTAGCCTCCATCTCGGGCTTTATACGAGATACAAAAAGGTTCTTATTGAGCCAAACAAAACTTGTAGCCTCCATCTCGGGCTTCGTACGAGATACAAAAACACTCTCTTGTTGAGTATAGAAGATTCTCCTGTTGAGTCAACCCTTTTAGCCTCTCTCTCGGGCTTCGTACGAGACACATAAAAACTCCCTCTTGTTGGGCCAATATCCTCCTCTTAGGCTTTGTATAAGAAAACCACTGGTTGATCCAATCAACCTTTTACCATCAAAGCTGTGCCTCGTTCACAATACACAACTCCTCTTCATCTAATCGCTGTAAGCGGCAAGCCTCTGGATTATTTACATCCACGCCACTGTCCCTCTTTTAGCATGAGAAATTCCTAAGGAAAGATGGCATTGCTCTACACTGAGTTAAAGTCTTCTCCTTCAGGTTAAAATCCCCTATAAAGGAAATTAAGGCATTACTAGGATTCACATATCCCGGTTAAAGTAATTCTCCTTTATAAACAGACAAACCCTTCTTTAGAGATGACAAATTCTCTCTAAAGTCGAGACTTTTCAGCTTCACATCTTGGGCTTTGAACAAGATACAAATCACCTTCAGCTTCACATCTTGGACTTTGAACAAGATACAAACAACCTTTCGCTTCACGTCTTGGGCTTTGAACAAGACACCAAAACACCCATTTCCTCCCATAGAATAGGAGGAACTACGAACACTCTGATTTCCCTGTTTCGGTAAACGGGAATACGTAGGCATAAGATTGAAATAAAAATCTTAGCGAGCACACTAAACAAAAACCCTAAATCCCATACTCTCACATATCTATCAAAAAGTATCAGTCCTAACATCCTAATCCTTGTTCCCCGCCAGAAACCATCATTCTGTCAAAATAACTCAAGAGAGACCCCGAATCTTTGTAGCATCTGTAACCTAACAGACCGCTGTTCAAACTCAGTATGCAAGCAGGGTTAGTTGGAGACATCTATTCCCCTTCCTTCATCAGCTCACAATAGGATAAAAAATGAATCGAAATGTAGTAAACCCAAAGAGCGGTAGTGCTTCGCAACCACATCCAAAATCGCTCGCTACAGCAATAAAACAAATAATAAACACACACTCAAAGATCCCTGCAAGGCACAAACCAAGACATGTGGGATCTTAGGGGCAAAAATTAGGGTATTACAGGTTTTCGACCTTTACCATTTCCTTTGGATAAATCAAAGTTCGATGGTGAATTAAGATTATGTTATTCAAGTTAATCCAATAGCTTGATATCCAATTCTCACCGCGACAGAAATGGCGACTTCACTACAGATTGCTCCCCCTAAGAGGTTTAAGCCCAACTTGTTTGCATTTGTGTTATATATTTGTTTGCTTGCTTGTATACCTGTACATATTTATATATGTATATATACCTGTTATGCTTGGGTTTTTCTGCATGTAGGGTGGTTACTTTGAGTGGTGAGGATAAGTCCTAACCCGAACTTGAGTGTACATCTGTGATAGGATAGTGGATATAGTCAAGGAGACTTCGAGGGAGTTATCCCAAAGGAGTTGACTTGAGATTCCACACTCAGTTGAGGCCCTCTTGAGGGTGGTATATGTTGAACGAGCTATCGTGAATGCATTGCCACTTTCGACCAAGGAGCCCGTGACACTGATGACCTTTAGTTACCCTTTTACCCCCACTTGGCCTCTTAGGACCTAGTACGATGACTATGAGGGAGTAATCCTGAAATGGTTGATACGCGATGTAACACCCCAAACCCCCGGGACAATTTAAACATAATTTATCAGAGTAAAAATAGAATACATGGATTTAGGATGCTACTTCTACTACTCAATTTAGCATGCTCACAATAACAATACCATAATATAATAATTAAATATAGTGTTTTAACATTCATGCACAGCGGAAAAATCAACGCAAGTAGAAACATGTTTGGTCACACATAATATCCTCAATTAAAACAGTAAAACATATAACAGAAATTAAAAGACTCTAGCGTTCCGACAACCCCGGTGTTACAAAACATAGCAGACGCGACTCGATAACCCACACCAGAAGACCTCGTCTCCACTACTCCACATGCGAACTACTCCTGCTTATCTTTACGTTACCCATGTAGGGGTAACATTCAAACAGAAGGGGTGAGATTCTCATATCAATATAAAGAATGCATAGCATAATTATGAAAACATAAAAACATACAGAAAATCCACACAAAATCCACACACATAATGCAATGTAATGAGACCTACAACTCGACTCAATGCATGTGGTACCAATCGACTCCTGTTTCATGGTCACAATCCCCGTCGGGACGTCATAATTGTCGCTCACACCCCACATGGGCACACGACAGTCGTGATCGCTCACACCCCACATGGGCACACGATCACCCGTAATCGCTCACACCCCATATGGGCACACGATTACCACAACAACGATTCTATTGAAGAATTCGGATAAAACGCTCACACCACACATGGGCACACGTCTATCCCACACTTATGCAACATGTCATGCATGCAAACAACGACACCCAACAACAACATACCATGACAAATATAACATGCATATGACAACCAACACATCAATACATCATAATACAACGATACAACAGCAGTTTATACCTTCCACAACAGTAATATACTACGCTACTACAACAATATACAAAGATATCAGTCATACACATCGACGACTCTATCATGTCTACTTACTACACCACCATAACATACACACAATCCAATCAACGCCTCGAAGAGTTGGAATCCTGGTTTTGAAATTAGTTTTAACGAAAATTAGGCGAAACCAGCTTCCCAACGCTTTAGACAGCGACTCAATCGGACTTACGGACTAATAGTTATGGATTTCCAAAGTTTCGGAACAATTCAACCCGTGCAGCAGAATTTCACTACTGCCACTGTTCACCTTGGATTCGCTCAGCGAATCCCCGTTAGCCAAAGGTTCGCTTAGAGAACTGGACAACGAACACCTCGCCAGAGGTTCGCTTAGCGAGCTTGTCAGCAAAGGCCTCCATTCCATACAAAAACCAGAGAGTCCACTTTCTGTCCTCCTTCGCTACCCCTTCGCTCTAGTGAATCGGGACTTCGCCAGAAGATTCGCTCATCGAATCTGGGGCGAACCTTCGCCCAACGAATCATTTATTCGCTTAGCGAACATCGCAAACCTGCACTTCTACAGCAGCGATAATCACACCCTTCCAGACCCAATTACTCTCAAATTTGGTCTCCAAACAACCCAATCATGCACATACAACCACAATTATTCATATACATATTTAGAAACACAAAATCATGACTCAATCAATTTTCATGTTATCCCTCTAGTCAGACCCTCTGACCTAACGATCTCAATTCCCAAATTTTCACAACTATAGAACAAGGACGATCCTAATGTCTTACTACCCTCATACAAACGATATGCAATCGCTAAGAGATTAGATAGTCCCACACTTACCTTAGGAATTCTTCTTCAACAATTGCTCCTTCTCTGACCTAGCTTCCTCTGCTCTTCTCTTTTCTTTTCCAAAACACGTACTGACCACCTTTTTCCTTTTAACCCCTTTTTCTTTTTATTTTATTATTATTGTTATCCAAATATTATTATTATTATTATTATTATTATTATTATTGTTATTGTTATTATTATTATTATTATTATTATTATTATTATTATTATTATTTCACCACTTAAATAATAACAACAACATTCCTCAATAATTTAAAATAATAATAATAGCCACTAATCATTCCCTCAGACACCTTATTCTTATATACTTCTAAGGGCACTACCTCATCTTAAGGGTAACCCAACCTCAACCCAAAACACACCAATACACAACATACACAACATTATTCAATTTAATCACGAAAAATAATTAAATTAAATCGGGGTGTTACACGCGATACTACACTCAGATGAGACTCTCTTAAGAATATTATTGACTACCAAGTAATTGGGAAATCGATAATGTCTGAAAAATGGGTTGTTGACTCTGGGAACCCTCTAGAACCTTGTTCTGCAGATACAAGAACCCATAGTGCATACCTTTTGGGACGGGTAGACCATGACTCCATGCTCGTGATATTCAAACCTAGATCTTTGTCTGTTTACCTGTATATGTGTGTTTATGCACCATTCATCCATACATCCATGCTTTTGAGTTCCTTGAAAATATTGCATTGCATTGCATATCATCTGCATCTTTGCATAATTCATTGCACGTATATGTTTGTCCAGTGACTCATTTCTAGCTGTCTTTATCTTCCAGTGTCACCTGTGAGTCGTCAAACTGATTCCTCGATGTTATACCCCAAATTTGTCCTACCTGTGTATAACTGACATATGTATAACCATTACCTTTCCATATCCGTTTTTAACCAAATTTCATTTTTATATCCATATTCCATTTTTTGTAGTTATCCAATTCATGAACCATTTTCAATTTTTCAATATCTGTATCCATTTTCTACCATATTCAAAACCATATCTTTGATCCATTCCACTTTTAAATCCAAATTTGTGTCCAATTCAAAATCCGTAATTAAACCCACATTCATTTAAAGTTCATTTTTTTCTACTTTTGATCCATTTCATAACCATAATTCATTCAAATCTATTTGTCAATATCCATATTCATTTTTTTCCCAACCAATTTATCCATGACTATTTTGTTTCTAACCATTGTCCATTTTTACACAAAATCATAAAAGCCCATTTACATTTTAAAATAAAAAATTTGAATAAAAAGCCATGGAATTCCACACGGCCCATATCCTACTAAGAAGCCACCTGCAAGGTGCTACATGAAAAAAGTCAAGCCAACCACTTTCTGTGTGCAATCTCCCAGCTACCACGTTTCCATCATGAAGCCAATTCACCAAGTTTCCAAAACAAAATTTGCAAGCCATTTTCATGCAAGCTGTTACAAGGAACATTTCAAATGCAACCTACAGCAAAAGTAATAAGCCACAACTAAGCTTTACACATGAAAATAAGTAGCGCAGAGCCTTCTCCGAGCATTTATTATCTATGGATCATTAGGACAATATCACCTGGCTGATGCCCCATATATTTTCAACATTTTTCAATGTTGTAGTGTTCCCATTTTTACGAATAAGTTTTGATTTCAAAAAAAGCATGCTGATAATAATAATTTGATACACCACAAAAAGGTCGCCAACGCACAAATGCATAACCAAATTGAAATTATTTACAGTGAAACAAAAGGCACGTGGTGGGGCCAAGGAATTATCAGAAAAGATAAATAGAAGAGAAGCACAACAGATTTTCACTGGCAAAACAATTCAAAATGTAGGGTATAAATCATAACAGAAAATACGTACAAATTCGCGACGCCTTTTCTCACAAATTCAATTAAAAAATATCCTAACATAATTAAACCAAAAAGCCTATTCTACCCCTCTATTCCATGCTATAAATTGAAACTCAGATCGCAGAGCTTGGGGGATCTTCAGTATTTTTCTGCAAATATTCTTCACTCTCAAATATCAGTGATTTCATTCTTCTGCTTCGCGTTTCAAGCTCCAGTCACTGTTACTCTCCATATCACTGCCATTCTTCTCCAAGATAACCTGCAAGTTTAAAACATGCAAACTGATCAACAAGCAACTCACGCGACATGCAGAGATTAACAACAGTTCAACATAGGTCTCAGAATTGCGCAACAACAAAATTACAGAAGAAGCGAGTTGAATGGAACACGCAAGAATATGTAAGAAGCCGCAACAAGCTTCATCAATCAAATATTCCTCAACGTCAACATAACAACCGCACGATTCATCAGAATTCAGAACTGGAGAAGAGAATCGAGAGATCCAAGAAAAAGATCGAGAAAAGCAAGCTTACCTCGCGTAGTTTTCGTCGCTTACAGTTAAAGAAGCACCGAACTATGTCCGGTAGGTACGAAAATCTTGCTCCATGATTCTGCGATATTATTTGTGGTCTACTTGTTGTTGTTTCAATTCACTTGAATATATCTCGTGGTGCCTCGTGGCGAATCGTGTTTTTCACGGAGGAGCTGCGGTGTTTCCGGCGATACGTTTCGAGAAGTTTTGGAGTTAGGACGTTGAGTTGCGCCATGGTTTTATTCTTCGTGGTGTTTGTTTTCTCTGACTAAGTGTTGGAAAGGAGAAAGTGGAGGTCGAGCGGAGAAGGTGGAGGTCAAGAGGAGATGATGAAGGCGAGGTTGGCGACGACGTAAAGGAGAGCGAGACGACATTGAAGTGTTGAGAGATGAACGGAGAAGAAGAGCTTTGGTTTTGAGCGTAGGGTGATCGGAGAATTGACGGCGAGGCGGTGTGGTGGTCAGACATTGAGCGAAAAAGAAGAGGATACTGAGGTTGTTTCAATGGTGGCTTCCTTCACTGAATTAGGTTTTCTTCTCTTTTAGTTTGTGCGAAATGCGGACCGGGTCTTGGGCCCATTTTGCCTTTTTTTCTTTTCGCGCCCTATATTCACTACCTCACCCCCTAGCCTCTTAACTCTTTTTATTGGGCTCAAACAACAGGCCCACACGCCTGACCTGTTATTAACACTTCAAGAAACGTTTCCTACACCCCCCTGTCTGGAAAGGATATTGGGCCTAAAACTGCTCACCACCCCCAAATCACTTACTGCACCCCTCTTGTTCACAATTGAAAGATCTTGGGCCATCACCTAAGGCCCATGCGCCTGCCCTTTCTTTTTCACACCTCCTGATCTTGTGATGCACCCTTATTAGTTTAGATTTTGTTTTGTTTTGTTAATTTGTTTTAATTAATTGTTTTAGGTTTTAATTTAGAACTTTAATTGAGTTTAGTTTTTAAAATTAGATTTTTAATTGGAAATTAACTCTTAATTTGGCTTTGATTATTTCTTTTTAATTATATTTTAATTAGAGTTTAGAATTTAATTTTAATTTAACTTGAATTAATTTTAGGTTTATTTCTAATTAGTTCTTTTTACTTAGATTTTAATTTTAATTCTAATTTGGATATTTTTGATTAATTGTTGAACTTGATTTCAGATGCATATACTGTTTAATTCCCAATTAAATACAACTTTAAGATCTATTTTCTAATTAATAATGAAAGTAGTGGGCTCTTGAGGTCTAGCACTTCTTGGGTCCTTGAACGACCGCTCTTGGGGCGCACGCCTTGAGTTGTGATTGTTCCGTCTTTCATTTCTAAAAACTTTTAATCAATTCAAATCTTAATCAAAATACTTAATCCTTAAAAATATATTTTCTTAACCAATTAAAAAAAACATTAATTAATCTCTACAAATAATTTTCTTAAAACGAATTAAATCGTGAACCGCTTAGATTAACATTTCTAAACCTTTTCCTAATTAATTATGGAAGTAGTGGGCTTTTGGGGTCTAGCACTCCTTGGGTTCTTGAACGATCGCTCTCGGGGCGCACGCCTTGGGTTGTGTTCGTTCCGTCTTTCATTTTCCAAAATGCTTAATCCTCCTTAAAAACTCTTAGCTTGTCCAGGTACTCGATGCTTGAGAAGACACGCTGCACACTTGTATGGGCTGCTAAGCAATTGAGACAATACATGCTGACTCATACAACCCTACTGATTTCAAAGATGGATCCAGTCAAGTACATTTTTGAGAAGCCAGCTCTTAACGGAAGGGTTGCTCATTGGCAAATGGTTTTAACTGAATATGATATATAATACACTTCCCAGAAAGCCATCAAAGGTAGTGTGTTGTCTGATTATCTTGCCGAGTCGCCAATTGATGATTATAAGCCTATGAAATTTGATTTCCCAGATGAAGACATCATGTATTTGAAAACGAAAGATTGTGAAGAGCCGCCGGTTGACGAAGGGCCGGATCCTGATGACAAATGGAAATTGATGTTCGATGGGGCCGTTAACATGAATGGAAGTGGTGTTGGGGCAGTTCTTATCACTCAGAAAGGATCGCATATACCTTTCACTGCTAGATTGACTTTTGATGTCACCAACAATGAAGCGGAATATGAGGCTTGTATCATAGGTATTGAAGAGGCCATTGATTTAAGGGTCAAGACTCTTGAGATATTTGGGGACTCTGCTCTAGTGATCAATCAGATCAATGGAGATTGGCATACCAACTAGCAAAACTTGATTCCTTATAGAGATTATGCGAGAAGACTGTTGACTTTCTTTACAACAGTGAAATTGTACTATATACCTCGTGATGAGAATCAAATGGCTGACGCTTTAGCAACGTTATCTTCCATGATTCAGGTGAATTGGTGGAACCATATACCCAAGATTGATGTGATGAGGTTGGACAGACCCGCTCATGTGTTTGCTGCCGATACGACGACTGATGATAAACCTTCGTATTATGATATCAAGCATTTCTTGAAGAGTCAAGAGTATCTGGCTGGGGCATCCAATAATGATAAGAAGACTCTGAGGAGGTTAGCAGTCAGTTTCTTCTTGAATGAGGATGTACTGTACAAACGAAACTTCGACATGGTCTTGCTCAGATGCATGGATAGACACGAAGCAGACATGTTGATGCAGGAAGTGCACGAGGGTTCTTTCGGTACCCATGCTGGTGGACATGCTATGGCAAAGAAATTATTGCGAGCCGGTTATTACTGGATGACCATGGAGGCTGATTGCTTTAAGTATGCCAGAAAATGCCACAAATGCGAAATATATGCTGACAAGGTGCATGTGCCACCAAATCCTCTGAATGTAATGAGTTCTCCATGACCCTTTGCTATGTGGAGCATTGACATGATTGGGAAGATTGAGCCTACTACTTCCAATGGACATCGATTCATTCTGGTGGCTATTGATTACTTTACCAAATGGGTAGAAGTTGCTTCTTTTGCAAACGTCACCAGGCAGGTGGTAGCCCGATTCATTAAGAAGGAGATTATTTGCCGATATGGGGTGCCCGAAAGGATCATTACAAACAATGGTTCTAATATCAACAATAAGATGATGCAAGAGTTATGCCAAAGCTTCAAAATTAGACATCACAACTTTTCTCCTTATCGCCCAAAGATGAATGGTGTCGTCGAGGCAGCCAACAAAAACATCAAGAAGATTGTGCAAGAGATGGTAGTGACGTACAAGGATTGGCATGAGATGTTGCCTTTCGCTTTGCATGGGTATCGTGCCTCTGTTCCTACATCTACTGGGGCAACCCCATTTTCTCTTGTATATGGTATGGAAGCAGTGCTACCGGTCGAAGTTGAGATCCCTTCTCTAAGGGCCATGACGGATGTTAAGCTTGATGAGGCTGAATGGGTTCGATCGAGGTTCAATGAATTGAGTCTCATAGAAGAAAGAAGATTGGCGGTAGTGTGTCACGGACAACTGTATCAGAGGAGGATGAAACGGGCATTTTATCAGAAGGTGCGCCCTCGGACTTATCAGACAGGCGATTTGGTATTGAAAAGGATCCTTCCTCCTAATACAGATCACAGGGGCAAATGGACTCCTAACTATGAAGGTCCATATGTTGTTAAGAAGGTTTTCTCGGGCGGAGCCTTGATGCTTATGACTATGGATGGTGAGGATTTTCTTTCCCCTGTGAACTCAGACGCTGTTAAAAAATACTTCGCATAAATAGACCCGCTGGACAATAAAAAGAGAGTCCAGGCAGAAAAGGGGCATCCCGACGAACCATAAAAAAAAAGAGAAAAGGTTCGGGCAAAAATTAGGGATAAAATAAAAAAAAAGAAAGTACACCCGGTAAGTTGAAAACCCGCAAGGGCAACTTAGCAAAAAAGGGTATCCCGGTGGATTGAAAACCCGTAAAGGGCTATCCAGGCAAAAGAGGGATCTAGCAAAAACTACGGTCTGAGTAATCTGTATCGTCTCGTCTCAATCAATAAACATTCCGAAGGATAGGAATCAGTTCAATCATCCCCTTGAAGGCAAATCAATTGGAGAGTCTTGAAGATATAGGAACCATAGCAGGATTGAAACTCAATGGAGTTCCGTTTCACATTGCCATTAGGACCGTTTCTTTTATGTTTTGGCAATTACCTCTTTCCAGGAATTGCTTCTTGATGTAAATGCCTATTTTCAGGCTCTTCAGTCAATAAAATCATTATTTAGAATAATTCTATCTGTTGATTTCTTTTACAATTTGTTTTGTTTACAAAAAGGTCCAAAATTTTTGATAAACATTTGCATGTGAAAACATTGAGGCTCTGCAGTAACATGCGTAAAAGAGAAAACGTTTAAAATTGTTAAATGGCTGGTGTGCTTGGGTGAATACTGCCGAACCCATGTTACCCTGGGGCATATGTGCGCATTCTTTTGTTTGCAGGTGTTGAGAGTTCGCTGGATAGCTATTCAAAGATGTATGACGTCTTTAAGCCCAAATCCTCTTGCAAGACTTAACAGAAATTCCTTCTCAAAGCAGAGACAGTCCCACGACAGGAAAGTGCTTCTTGGAGGTTGTCATCCCCAGCATATTTACAGAGCTGCATGATCCCCAGTAAAGTTGTCAGATGGTGCTCCCCAGTGGTATGTTTCATGATTGTAACCTCGATAGGTTCGTCAGTTCAGTCAGCCAGCAGGAGATCAGGTTATTTGTCCCCAATAGGGTGTGCGACAAGAAGACAATTCAATGCGATTGTCCCCAGCGGAGTTACCTACCTTTTCTCAGCATTTATTTTACTGAGAGCCTCCTTGCATTTTGCATATAGTATGCATAGCATCCTCAAAAACACGTAGCATTTCCATTTAAGATGGAGCATTACGCCATGGAAAAATTCAAACATATGCATGTGGAGCATAAGCCAGTTTTTATACCTCGTGCGAGAGCCCAAAACTTTGCCCCTTATATCATATTGACAAAGCCGGAAAGAATGCATGTTTCATTCCTCACCAAACAGTTCAAAGCAGTACAAAGGGTTTCATCACTTTTCTCCCCACAGAGTCATATCTCTCAGCTTACAAATTCTTTGATCATTGGAACCATCCCCGATAGGATTCCTGTAGCCGTCCCTGACAGCACCTTTTGAGTTTTAACCATACCAGTTCCCGATAGGTCCATTTACCCATCCCTGATAGGTAAGCCTTTGGTTATAAACTTTCGCAGTTCCCGACAGCGCTTTTGAGTTTTAACCATACCAGTTCCCGACAGGTCCATTTACCCATCCCCGATAGGTAAGCCTTTGGTTATAAACTTTCGGAGTTCCCGACAACGCTTTTGAGTTTTAACCATACCAGTTCTCGACAGGTCCATTTACCCATCCCCGATAGGTAAGCCTTTGGTTATAGACTTTCGCAGTTCCCGACAGCGCTTTTGAGTTTTAACCATACCAGTTCCCGACAGGTCCATTTACCCATCCCCGATAGGTAAGCCTTTGGTTATAAACTTTTGCAGTTCCCGACAGCGCTTTTGAGTTTAACCATACCAGTTCCCGACAGGTCCATTTACCCATCCCCGATAGGTAAGCATGTGGTTATAAACTTTCGCAGTCCCCGACAGCCCTTTTAGTTTGAACCTTACCAGTTCCCGACAGGTCCTTTTGCCCATTCCCGATAGGTAACCCAGGTCCAAGCTTACCAGTTCCTGACAGGTAGTTCACCAGTTTCCGACAGGTAGTTCACCAGTTCCCGACAGGTAGTTCTCCAGTTCCCGACAGGTAGCTCACCAGTTCCCGACAGGTAGTTCACCAGTTCCCGACAGGTCTCCTATGGGGGTTCAATGGTTCCAAATTCTTTCTCACAAACATTTCTTCCTTACAAATGCTTCATTTACAACATCTTTTTCTTTATCCACACAGTGGAAATTTTTTTCGGTTATTTTTGTATTCAATCCCTATGTATCTTGAATTCCTGATAGCCGTTGCTTTCATATATTCAGATTCACAGTTGATTGAATAGGGGCAGCTGTAGTACCTCAAAATTTTCCCTCATGTTTTCTCAATAAGTGGCTTATGCTTCATTCATTTGCATTCCATAGTAGGTCATAAATTGCATATCATTGGTTGCTAGGCATGGTATCTAGTGCTTCAAGGTGTGAACAATTGTAAAGTCAAGGAAAAGCAAAAGAACAAGAGCCAAAGGTCTCTAAGCAAACCTCAAGGGTCTCTTATGTCTCATACACTCTCAATGGATCATTCATGTCTTCAAAAGATGGGAATTCAACAAGAATTTGAAGCAGTCATCATCCCCTACACAAAACAATCAAAACTAGGATCTGACCCTCAAATGAGCAAGGTCTTTGAGTTTTTATCATCACTAAAGGGAACATTTCATCACCTTGTAAGAGGATACACATCATACTCAGAGGAATTTGAATTTGGAGGATGTGCTGATTCCTCCTAACCAGAGGGTATCAAAATTAGGGTTTGCCATAAAATCAGTTTATTTCTGATTTTTTGGGTAAGGATTGATCTCATGGTATTCCTTAGGTTCCTAAGTGTCTAGGAATGGAAAATTGTCCATCAATTGGTTTCAGAGGGGTTTCAATTGATCAGAAGATTCAAAATCAGGAGAATTGGGGATAAAGTCAATTATGCAATGAAAAAGTCAACTCTTGACTTTTCAAGGCCAAATTCATGAAATTCAAGTTACATATGATCATTGGACAAGATTTGATCAAGAAATCTCAAAGGAATCATGAAAAATCAAGAGTTGTACAAAGTTACCTAATTTGGAAATTAGGGTTTCTAAAAATGGAAACTTTTGAGTCATTCTGCACCTCACTTCAAGGCATTCTTTCTTCATGATAAAAGCTCCAAACTTCAGGCCTAAGTTAAGCCAATTGAAGATCATATTCCAAGCTTCAAATCCATATAAAGAACTCTTCCATTGGATCAAAATTGAGGGAGTTATGATCAATCAAAGTTTGACAAAATCAAGGCAATTTTCAAGTCATGGCAAGGCAAGTTCAGGCCCATAGGCCATAATTTCATAACACATGGTGGGAAAAATGTCAAGCTACTTTTCTCAATGATGGAGGCTCCAAATGAAAAAATGTTGAACATCAAAGTTGTTCAGCTCAATGTCCTCTTCAACTTTGATGTTGGACATTTTTCCATTTGAGCAAGTTATGAAGGAGATATTAGGGTTCAAAGAAGGGTGGTTTACACTGAAAAATCCTCAGGTCCATGACCAGGTCTGCCAACCACTTGCCTCGCCCATGATGCAGTTTTGGTACCTTATGTTCTAAGTCATTTTCCACTATCTTAAAAGCTTTAATTCATCTTCATTTCAACATCAAACTTATTCTCCTATGTCTATTCTTTCCATAGCCATCAAGAACTCACCATTTCATTCATTATACACAAAGAAATTCACCCTCAAACTTCCAATTTTTTACTGCATCTATGGTTGCCAAGAATGGCAGGTTGTAGCATTGTTGTTGTTGTCATAACTCAGTCCACACGCATACAAACCATTTCCATTCTTTACCTCATTTGAACCAACATCCTTACACATTCATGTACATACATAGCAACATACATCAAAGAGGGAAGTGACAAATTTGCTCTACAAGTAACTATACTGCTACATCAATGCTTACCATCACCATCATCATTCCATGTTTCAACCATCACCATACATAAACAGCTTGAATAATAACACGTGCCATATTCTTCTATTTCTGAAACTTACATAACACACTTCACCATTGATCTTAACACCCCTGCATTGCTTGATGCTATCATTATAACTCAACTAGAGTTCTAACCATCAACCATACGAGTTAAACCTTAACCACACATATATAACCAGTTCTAACAGAATTTGGATTCACTTTTTTCACTCTGCTCACACTTCAAAACTTCATTCTCTCTGAAAATTCTCTCTGCTCTCACTCTCTGATCTCACACGTTCCTCTCTAAACTTCATCAATCATCTTCATCATTGTGATTTTCTGATCAAGAACAAGCAAGAACAAGGGCAAATTCCTCAAGTGCAGTTTCAGTTTCATTTCGTTTTCATCAAAATCTCAAGCATCAGAGCATTTATTTTGCTCTTTGGAAGATCAATAGCAAAGGATCCTCATCTCTGGACTTCTTGTGATCTAAGTAACTCTACATTCCAGGTTTTGATTCAAAAATTTACTTGCACGATTTCTTGTTTATCATGCTGATTGTGTGTTGATTTTAGCTCATTAGGAGCTCTGAAACTCTGGCTAGTTGATATGCACCTTAGGTGCTTAGATATGAAAATCTAGGGCAAACTTCTCCTCATCGATTCTATTTGTACTTGTATGATCTGTGAATTTTATTGCCAGATTTGTGTTCCTCTTGAGCTTAGCTTTCATTTGGTATATGTTTTGTTGTTTTCTGGAAAGATGTGTTAGTTACAGTTGTCGGAGATGGCCGGAGAAGATGACCAGAGGTTCTTCTCCGGCTGGTGAGGGTTCAGGCAGGGTTTAATTCTCAGATTATAACGCATTCGTTAGATGATTCTTGATCCTACGCTTGAGAACGTGCCAACGAATAAATGATCCACCCTCTCACTCACGTGCTTCTCTCTCTCTGAATGTTGACCATTGACTCATTGTGTGTGCATGTGATCTTGTTACTTGTGGTGTGCGTGACTTTTGATGCGTTGGATCAGATTGATTTGTTTGATTGATCTATTTAACCTAATTGTGTGGATGAGATTGAAGTCAATAGTTGACTGAATTCCACCTTAACTCACGTGTGCCACGCGCTGATTTGGACTGGACTCAGATTGATACTCACACCCCCCTTTGCTTGAGTCCAAACCATTTTGAACGTGTATTTTACTGCCACCGCACCCCCTGCTCTTTTTCATTTCTTTTTTTTTTTTTAATTTCTATTTCATTTAGTTTCCATTTCATTTTGTTAAAAATACCAAAACTCATCTAAAAATTCCAAATTAATTTACATGTGTTCTTAACACATTTAAATAATTTTCTATAATTTTTAATTCTGTTTTTATGGATTTTTTCCTATTATTCCATAATTTCTTTTCAATTTCTTTTTGAGTGAGTTTCTTCATTGATACTCAAATTTGTACATTTTATTTCTCCCATCTCACACAACATTTTGGACTCATTTTTTTTGAATTTGTTAGATAACAAATTAAATCATATAAAAAAAATTTCTTTTGATTTTTAAAGTCATTTTTATCTTGTGTTTAGGTGTTCTTATTTGTGCATTCTTGTGGTGTGTTTCAATGTGTTTTCATGGGGCCTTTTGAGGCACTTTTCTTTTGAGTTTTGCCATGAGATTTTAACACATGTTTTACCTCTGACTTAGATTAGTTGTGGCTTAGTTTCATATTTTTCTCATAAGATTTGATAATTGTTTGATGCCTTGTGTTTGAAGTTACATTTGTGCACTTTCTTCTACTTCATTCTAACATGATTTGATTAGGCACTTGTGCCACCCTTTTATGTTTGTTTTGTGTGATATTATAGGTCTCTTTTAGAGAATTATAGGTCATCCTTATTTCATTATAGGTCATTTTTGACTTGTGTTTGCATTTGGTATGAGTTTATGCATTCTAACTTGAAACTTTGACATGTTTCCTTCTCTTGTCTCTTCTTGTGCTCTACTTGTTTTGTGCTTGCATTTGGTATGCCATTTACCTCATTCCATTTTCATCTCATCAATGGTATGCTACTTTCCATATGCATTCATAATCATTTCACATGTTATGCATCTTTAATATGTCACTTTGTGCATCTAATTGAAAAGTGTTTCTTTCTTTCTTATCTTTTCTTCCTCCAATCTTTTCTACTTGAATCATTTCATTCATGATTTGTATGCTTGTTAATATGCATTGTAAGCCATTTACAAATAATATAGGATTCTGACTTTGACCTTTCATGAGGTATTATTGCATGTTCATTTTGCTTAAACATTCATCTTTCATTAACTACTTTCATAGTGCATTTCTTTTAATGTTTAATGCATTGTTTATACATAGTTTGTGTGTGTTTGATCTCTTAATTTTAGAGAACATTCTTAGGGTATACATTATGACCTTGAAGCCTTCTTACCCTTAGGATCTTTCATCTTTAGTTCTTAGCTTATTTGATCCTTAATTGTTCTTTTTATCTTGTTCCTTCATTTGTAATTTGTTTTGCTAATATTTTCAGGGGCAATTGGTAAGTCACTTGAGTGTGAATGGACATTCACATTATAATTTCTTCCTTCATCTTTTAATCATTCCTTTTATGTTTGTTTAAGCATTTAAATATGCTTTGCTTGTGCAATCTTCTCTCCTCCTTCATAGAAACAACTTAACTTCCATTTTGGAAGTAAGTTGCTTTCTTCCTCTTCTCTTCATCTTTTTGAGTTCTTAACTCATTTTCAATCTTTGAAGTGAGTTATAACTCATTCTCTCTTTCTCCTTTCTTTTAGGATTAGGTTTCTTAAACCTCACTAACCATAGGATATCCAAGCATGATAACTTTAGGGTTTGAGTCTTAGTCTCCCTTAGATTTTTACCTTATTAACCTTTGAGTCTCTCATCTTCTCATCTTATAATAAAAGTAAAAAAACACTTAATAAAGGCATAACATATATTGAATTTGAGCCTTTCATGTGAGAATAAGGTAGTGGGGGGTCTTCCCTCACTTTCTTAGAATGTTTAGCATACGTCCCGTCTTGGGTCGATATGCGAGGCATTCGATCCTAAGTGAAAGACTTAAATGCAATGTGAGTTATATACACACCAATAATCAAAACACTTATTTCCTCAAAATACAAAAACAAACAACAATTCTTTTCTCATCTCATTCACTCTATCCCAAAAAGATTCATCATGTTCGTTCTACCGCAAACAGGTAACGCCTAAGTCTCCATACAGCGAGCTGCAACACCTAACTGCTGGAACGCGCATTGTGACGTTTCCACTAAAAAACACAAACAAACAAAGCAAAACCCATTGAGCCGAACTACGTTTGCTCTGATTCTTCTCTCTGGATAGATTGAAGATACGTAGACACGAGATGCGATATCTCGGCGAGCAACCTTCCCAATAGTTCGCGGCAAACTACGTTGACTCTGATTCTCATCCCCGATGAGATACGTAGGCTTAGGACAATGATAATGTCCTAATCGAGTCACTTCTTTCCTACCCCATCTCTCTTTTATCCTTTCGTTTCCAGTTCTCTAGTTAGCATTTTGATTCCCAGTTCCTCACACCCTTTGATCGAGACAAGCAAGCGTGGATCCCATCGAGTACGATGGACGCGTGGGGGTGCTAATACCTTCCCTTCGCGTAACCGACTCCCTTACCCATTTCTCTTGGTCGCGAGACCATTCTCTATCCTTTCCCCCATGTTTATGCAATGTTTCCTTTCCCTCTTTTGGGATAAATACACATTGTTGGCGACTCTGTTTCCGCGCCACTGTCGCGTTTGTACCTGGATGAAAATCCCGGGAGCGACACACGCCTTGAGTTATGATCGTTCCGTCTTTCATTTCTAAAAACTTTTAATCCATTCAAATCTTAATCAAAATACTTAATCCTTAAAAATATATTTTCTTAACCAATTAAAAAAAACATTACTTAATCTCTACAAATAATTTTCTTAAAACAAATTAAATCGTGAACCGCTTAGATTAACATTTCTAAACCTTTTCCTAATTAATTATGGAAGTAGTGGGCTTTTGGGGTCTAGCACTCCTTGGGTTCTTGAACGATCGCTCTCGGGGCGCACGCCTTGGGTTGTGTTCGTTCCGTCTTTCATTTTCCAAAATGCTTAATCCTCCTTAAAAACTCTTAGCTTGTCCAAACCCTAAATCCTATTAACATGTCTAATCCAATTACTTTAATCAAATTCAAATATTTTTCCTAATCAAATTACGAAAGTAGTGGACTCTTGAGGTATAGCACTCCTTAGGCCCTTGAACGAACGCTCTTGAGGCGCACACTTTGGGTTGTGTTCGTTCCGATCTTTCGTCCCTAAAACACTCGCCCTAACTACATGGACAAAGAAGCCCATTGTCCAACAAACACGATTATATAATCAATAGAATGAAAAAGGTGTTGATCTAGCATCTCAGTAATACCCCGATTGATTGGTTGCGAGGCCGACGTCTCGTTTATCGAATAATCGTCATTCTCCCTCAAAATACTTAACAAATCGAACCTTATTCTTCTCGCCCCCGCGCGATCGAAACCCTAAACCTTACACAAATCAAACTCTTTTCTCAATCAAATCTTAACACACTTAATCCTTATTCAAATGATTTTCCGTAAAGAACATTGTTTAGTCCATTCTTCAGCGTATATAAACTCGTGCTTCAGCCTCCCCTAGCGAGCAGACAAGCCAACATTTAGCAGTTAGAATGCGAATTAAACACTCGTTCGTATTAAAAAATACAAACCAACCGTAATCCCATGAACTACGAATGCTCTGACTTTCCCATTGCACGAGGGAATACGTAGGCACAAGGATCCTAATCCTTGCCGAGCACCCTAATAAAAAACCACCCATTTTCCCCCTTAGAAACAAATCCTTTAGAAGATAACAAACAAACCCAAGCTAGCATTTCTCACGAATCGAATCAAGAGGTTCCCGTTGAGTACAACTGACATAGAGGGTGCTAATACCTTCCCTCTTACGTAACCGACTCCCGAACCCGAATTTGGTTGCGATGACCAAGATCTTATCTCCCTTTAAAGGTTTCCTCGATATTTCCCTTTCCCTAATTTGGGATAAATAAAGTTCGGTGGCGACTCTATTTCAAACAGTTCTTTTCGCGTCCATCGCGAGGATTGTATTTTTCGAGGTACGACAGATGGCGACTCTGCTGGGGAATAGACATAGCCCTGTGCTAGAGAGAGTCAAGCCTAACTTGACTTGATTCGAGAGTGTTAATTGTGCTTGGTTGTTGTCTTCTTAATTGTTTCTATATTATTTGTCTATTTGTTCTTAATGTTTTCTCTTTATTATTGTTGTTTATCATTCTTGTTTGTTGGATCTTGGGATGATATCCCAAGTAAGGCTGTATACCCGAGTCTTGGAAAAAGAAGAGAGAACACCTAGTTTAGATTTTGGAAGTCATTAGTGTTAGTCCCCAAGGACCCACTCCTTGTGTGCCTAGCATGAAAGCTTCCCCTAGAGTAGACCTTTTCGTAGATCTTGTTGTAACACAGCTAGCCTGTCACACAACTAGATTCATGAAGGGTCTGTGACTATGGGGCCCACTCTTAGCACCAGTTTTCGTCTTGGTGGTTGTTAGTGTTAGTCTCCGAGGACTCGCTTCTCGTGGGCCTAGCATGAAGACTACACTCAGGATATACCTTTTTGTATCCCCGTCGTAATGCAGCTAGCCTGTTGCGTGGTGTTGATGCGATTAGTGTCTGAGACCCTGGGAACCTTATCCATCAACATAAGAGCTATCCCGTGAGTGGGTTTATACGTGAAGAATCTAGAACTATCCTTATGAAGACTATCTGTTAGGAGGGTTGAGAAGTTACTTGTGATATCCTGGATCCTGGCTATCTGCATTGCATTTATTGCATACCATTGCATCTGCATTTATCAGCATTGCATATCATCTTCCAAAACCGAAAAAAAAATCATCCATCCTTTGTCCATAACTCGCAGTTGATTTCCCGACACCCGTATCGGAATTGAAGCCGCTTTTGGAAGAATCATAGACTCAGAAGAGCAAAACCAGTTTGCGTCAAGAACAGAGGTTGACTTGATGAAGAACCAGCTATACCAACTTGTGGAAGCTATGATAGCCTTGTCAAGGAAAGAGGACAACGTTCAAAGGCATACAGTCACCGAGAACGTCATTCTGCCTCAAGTGAATAATCTTGCCCAATCTCAACATGTGCGGATTCCTGTTGGGAACCAGGTTATACAAAAACATCACACTGTTCGAGACAGACATGCCTCGTCTCATGACACAATTGAATACCTTAGCTTTGCATTTACTGCGTCAAATTCCCAAGGGACAAGCCCGGTGGTGAATACTGAATGATCTCAAGATGTTGAGTTTGCTGAAAGGTGTCGTGTGTTGGAAGAGAAGCACGAAACCATGAAAGGGTGTGATGCTTTTGATCTGAATGCTTTGAACATGTGTTTGGTACCCGGACTTGTAATTCCTCCAAAGTTCAAGATGCCAAAGTTTGAGAAGTACAAAGGAGATAGCTGTCCAAAGCAACATTTGGTGATGTTTTGCAGAAAGATGACCTCCTATGCTCACAAAGACAAACTTATGATTCACTGTTTCCAAGACAGTCTAAGTGGGGCATCACTGAGTTGGTATATGCAGTTAGAGAGTAGCCACGTCCAGTCATGGTTGGACCTAGCCAGTGCATTTGTGAAGCAATACCAATACAATCTTGACATGGCTCCCAACCGCATACAGTTGCAAGGTTTATCTCAAGAGGAGAACAAATCGTTCAGAGGGTATGCTCAGAGATGGAGAGAGGTAGCTGCTCGCGTTCAACTACTACTTTTAGATAAAGAATTGGTTGACCTGTTCTTAAATTCTTTGCAAAGCCCATACCTAGAAAAGATGATGAGCAATGGGACATCAAACTTCTCTGATTTGGTTTTAGTAGGAGAACGCAATGAGAGTCATCTTAAGAGTGGAAAGATCCAAAACGCCTCGAGCATCCAGGCTAGTGAGACTGAATCCATTGTCAGTTCTCAAGAGGAAGAGGAGGATGAAATCAATGCAATCTGGGACACTCTACAAGCTCCATCTCCGGTACCTTATCCTCAGTACCCAAGCATCTCAAATGTCCAAAGTCAGCAATCCTATGGGCCTCCCTGTGCAATTCCATTCTCTCTACGCAGTCAATATCCTCCTGTCAATAGGGGCCCCCCTCGTCAACAACAGATCGCACAACATAATTCTTCACAACGCCAACGCTACTATAATCGAAGACCAAAAAGGCATTTTGATCATTTGCCAATTCCATTCAGTCATATATTGCCACGTTTGATTAGTAGCGGGCTAATAGTGCCAAAGGGTTTGGATCCTATTATTCCTCAATACCCACCAGGCTTTGACGCCACTGCACGATGTGGTTACCATGCTGGCGCTATGGGGCATTCAACTGAGGATTGCAAACAGTTCAGAAATAAGGTCTAAGATCTGATTGAGTCCAAGTTGATCTCGTTTACACCTCAAGGTCTTCAGATCAACATCAATTCTTCATTTGATCATGCAGGTTCATCCGTCCATGTTATGGAAGAAGTTGCTGAAAGTAGGTGTGAAGAAGACTATCATACTGGTCTTGATGAACAAGAATGCTAGTCCAACAGTGGGTCAAGAAAGAAAAGCCCAGTCTTCAATGCTGGCAATGTCATTTTTATGCATTTGTAGTTTCTTTTATGTTAAGTTCTATTTGCTTTTAAACATTTTTGTTTATTAATGGTAATATTAATGAAGTGATCATGCGTTTTTTGAATTAATCACGTCGCATTCATTCACATTTTCTTCACGTATATCGAAAAAACGAAACAAAAAAAATATTCACCTATATACCTCTCATTCACTTTCTTTACCAAATTTTTGTTTAGCAAAGATTGGAGGGAGGATGATGAAAACAAGATACCCATAATTGCTGCTAGTATGCTCTCGGATAAAATCCTGCCAATGATGTACATGCATTGTTTCAAATCCCCAAACACTGGAGAGATACAGAGTTAATCCCTAGCTAACCACTTCGAACCTAGAAGTAGGAGTTTCCTTCGGATATTCAAACCCTTACACTCAACCTGGGGCAGGGCAGTGTTCAGTTAACCTGATTACACACTCAAATCTCCGTACAAAAGTTATGACGGTTGTTCTTTAATGAATAATGACTAGGCAGTCACAAGCCAAAATCAAAAACAAAAAATCAAAAAACCAAAAGCCTGCTAAGTCGAACACCTCAAAAGGAGACTTAGGCAAAAATCAAGGCAATCCCGATGGACTCATAGAATAAAATCAGTCCGTGCAAAATAAGGGATCAAAATAAAAAGCAAAAGAGGTTTTTGAATCCTCAAGCAATAAAAATACAGTGACCACCAAATCAAAACCAAAAGGTCACTGACGTGCATCAAAAACAAAATAAGATGACTGCCATTTCAAGCAAATCTTGAACCTTCATCTCCATTCTTACACCGTTAAAATCTAAGTACGTGTGTCGATTCAACTGAACATAGGACGGGAGATCATCATGAAGAAGGGGTGGGTACAAATATAACTTTGAGCCTAATATCCTTTGTTTCTATAACCGTGAACCATACCACGTTACAACCCTCAAAATACCTAATTGAGGCGGGGTTTATTCTGAAAGCATACTACAGCAAGGTTGCGTAAACTGTCTCCTACGAATTTACTAATCTTATGATTTGGTGTCATATTCTTACTTATCTTTCACACACCAGTACATTAGCAGTGCATTTGGACCAACGGTCCACTCGTCACACACTTTCTCAACATTCCAATAAATGATTTTTTCAAAACTTGCATGAACGTCACATTAAAATTACCTTTTCTGAATGATCAATTTTGTAAATCAGTATTTGACATTATGAGAATTCCAACAAGGTGCAATCAGATAAGAGCTTGAACATTTGATGGTGCTGACCCGAATTAAGACCTTCTCACAATCTTGTGAATCTGGGGCAAGTCCTTCAAAAGCCAAGACTGGGGCAGACCGCTGCAAAATCCAGACACTGGGCCAAATCATCTCAGTACCCTCCAGACTGGGGCATACTAGTTGACCAAGGGGCAAAGTCCCTTCATACTTTCGAAGATTGGTCAAGTTGGCCATGTCAATCATTAAGCGACCTTTGAGTTCAACAAGTGTTAAAAGCCTTGGAGCAGAGCAAATGAACAATTAGAATGCATTGGTTAAGTCGCTACGCTCGCACGGTCAACACACATTGGTTACGTCGCTGTGCTCATACAACAATATGCAAGCCATAATGGCACATTAGCTGTAAGTGATGCCTCTCAGGAGCAAGCACGCAACTTCTGTAAAGGATCAAACTTGGGGCACCAAGAGAATCATATTGGTCTATTGATCATAATATCTTCCATTTTCGAGTGTCGGGAAGTCAAATTGTTCCATCAAATAAAGTCCAACCTTGCTTGGCAACTCCTCAAAGTCCAACTTTGCTTGGCAACTACCAAAAGTCCACCCTGTTGGCGCCTTTTTTTTTAGACCAATCCTCTGCTTGCATTCACATATGCATCACATACAGTATACCTAGGCCATATGCATATATAACATAATCATTTCCTTTTTCGAATCCTGAGTTTATATTTACCTTTCTCTCGACCCCCGAGTTGATGATAATTTATCTTGCTATTTTCTCGACCCCCGAGTCGATATTTGCCTTTACCTTCGACCCCTGAGTCGATATCATCATTATTACCTCTTCGACCCCCGAGTTGAAATCTTATTGCTTATACTGACCCCGAGTCATTGTTATCTTTATTTTCCTCGACCCCCGAGTCGATATCGCCTTTACTTCCGCCCTCGACCCCTGAGTCGATATTTGCTATTTCCTTCAACCCCGAGTGGATAGATTACCTTGCCTTTATTTTCTCGACCCCCGAGTCGATATTGTTTTTTTTCCTCGACCCCCGAGTAGATATTACCTTTACCTTTCTTTCAACCCCCGAGTTGACGACCTTTTATCTTAATGTTTCTCGACTCCCGAGTCGATAATGTATTTCCTTTTCTCAACCCCCGAGTTGATATGCCTGTATTCTCAGCGAGTCTTTCACCTTGCTCCATCTAATACCCAATAATCCTTCTTTGGAAACCAGAAATAAAGCCTTGCCCAGTTGCATTCCCGCATTTACTGCATACCAATCCAATCATACCTACATACCATTCCCATATGCATCTCATAAAAAATAAGTTCATTTGCATTCCTGTATGCATGACATATCCATCTCCAGCATAGCATAACAGGATCCAGGATCAGTTCACAAGCATCTTGGCCAGTCCTCCATCAATGTCGGCAGTATTCTTCAAAAGAGAAGTTGATACCCCGCACGTGCTCAAGGAATCCTATTCCCTAGCAAGTCATTCCGCAGCCATGCCGTTGATATTGACAATCCCCGGATGCTGTTGCTATTCCTACTCCCCAAGGAGAGGATGTCTTAGAAAGTTTCTGGTGAGCTTCCCCCCTGCACACTCAGCACATTTCCTTCAACAGGAATCTTGCTCAACTATTCTCCAGCAAATTCCCGGCAAAGATACTGCTTTGGTATCATCAAGGAACCTTAACGGGTAAGGTACTGCTTCGACGACCCAGAGAATCTCATGCCTTCAGAGATACTACTTTGGCATCATCGAGGAACCTTAATGGATAAGGTACTACTTCGACGACCCAGAGAATCTCATGCCTTCAGAGATACTGCTTTGGCATCATCGAGGAACCTTAATGGATAAGGTACTGCTTCGACGACCTAGAGAATCTCAAGCCTTCAGAGATACTGCTTAGGCATCATCGAGGAACCTTAATGGATAAGGTACTGCTTCGACGACCCAGAGAATTTCATGCCTTCAGAGATACTTCTTTGGTATCATCGGAGAACCTTAATGGATAAGGTACTGCTTCGACGACCCAGAGAATCTTATGCCTTCAGAGATACTGCTTTGGTATCGTCGAGGAACCTTAATGTATAAGGGACTGCTTCGACGACCCAGAGAATCGTCTTCCTTCAAAGATACTTCTTTGGTATCATCGAGGAACCTTAACGGATAAGGTACTACTTCAATGACTCAGAGAATCTTCTGCCTTCAGAGATACTGCTTTGGTATCATCGGAGAACCCTAATGGATAAGGGACTGCTTCGACCACCCAAAGGATCTCAAGTTATTTTTGTTCAGTTGGAACCTCGCTACCTCATTCTGTTAGCTCTTACACTTTACCTTTTGTCAGAAAAATTTTGGGGTCTTCTTATATCTAATTGACATCCACCCTAAAAATGAATGTCATACGACAGTTCATTCTCTCGGGTTCAAGGCAATTCGATAGGGGCATCTGTCATACCCCAAATTTGTCCTACCCGTGTATAACTGACATCTGTAAAACCATTACCTTTCCATATCCGTTTTTAACCAAGTTTCATTTTTATATCCATATTCCATTTTTTTGTAGTTATCCAATTCATGAACCATTTTCAATTTTTCAATATTTGTATCCATTTTCTACCATATTCAAAACCATATCTTCAATCCATTCCACTTTTAAATCCAAATTTGTGTCCAATTCAAAATCCGTAATTAAACCCACATCCATTTAAAGTCCATTTTTTTCTACTTTTGATCCATTTCATAACCATAATTCATTCAAATCTATTTGTCAATATCCATATTCATTTTTTTCCCAACCAATTTATCCATGACTATTTTGTTTCTAACCATTGTCTATTTTTACACAAAATCATAAAAGCCCATTTACATTTTAAAATAAAAAATTTGAATCAAAAGCCATGGAATTCCACACGGCCCATATCCTACTACGAAGCCACCTGGAAGGTGCTACATGAAAAAAGTCAAGCCAACCACTTTTTGCGTGCAATCTCCTAGCTACCACGTTTCCATCATGAAGCCAATTCACCAAGTTTCCAAAACAAAATTTGCAAGCCATTTTCATGCAAGCTGTTACAAGGAACATTTCAAATGCAATCTACAGCAAAAGTAATAAGCCACAGCTAAGCTTTACACATGAAAATAAGCAGCGCAAAGCCTTCTCCAAGCATTTATTATCTATGGATCATTAGGACAATATCACCTGGCTGATGCCCCATATATTTTCAACATTTTTCAATGTTGTAGTGTTCCCATTTTTCCGAATAAGTTTTGATTTCAAAAAAAGCATGCTGATAATAATCTTTTGATACACCACAAAAAGGTCGCCAACGCACAAATGCATAACCAAATTGAAATTATTAACAGCGAAACAAAAGGCACGTGGTGGGGCCAAGGAATTATCAGAAAAGATAAATAGAAGAGAAGCACAACAATTTTTCACTGGCAAAACAATTCAAAATGCAGGGTATAAATCATAACAGAAAACACCTACAAATTCGCGACGCCCTTTCTCACAAATTCAATTCAAAATTATCCTAACAGAATTGAACCAAAAAGCCTATTATACCCCTCTATTCCATGCTATAAATTGAAACTCAAATCGCAGAGCTTGGGGGATCTTCAGTATTTTTCTGCAAATATTCTTCACTCTCAAATATCAGTGATTTTATTCTTCTGCTTCACGTTTCAAGCTCCAGTCACTGTTACTCTCCATATCACTGCCATTCTTCTCCAAGATAACCTGCAAGTTTAAAACCTGCAAATTGATCAACAAGCAACTCACGCGACCTGCAGAGATTAACAACAGTTCAACATAGGTCTCAAAATTGTGCAACAACAAAATTACAGAAGAAGCGAGTTGAATGGAACACGCAAGAATCTGTAAGAAGCCGCAACAAGCTTCATCAATCAAATCTTCCTCAGCGTCAACATAACAACCGCACGATTCATCAGAATTCAGAACTGGAGAAGAGAATCGAGAGATCCAAGAAGAAGATCGAGAAAAGCAAGCTTACCTCGCATAGTTTTCGTCGCTTACAGTTAAAGAAGCACCGGACTATCTCCGGTAGGCACGCAAATCTTTGTTAGACGGTGTGGCTAGTGATCGAGAGGGGGGGGGGGGTGAATAGATCACCTCCTTGTAAATCAAGGATTTAAAAATACTTATCAGAGTGTTTGAAAGTTAGCAGAAAAATACGATCCCGAATCGACTTCCGTCTATTCTGGACCAGCTACTAGAAAACCGGACACACGAATTAATGATGGATTTATATTAGGATGACAAAGATGAATTAACACCAGATAAGGATCGAATCAAATGCACTTATCATACAAATACTATTTCCAATGAACAAAACTCAGCAGACAGATTTGTCAAACACTTGGCGTGTATGTGTTCAACGATTAACAATAATGGTGATTTCATAAAAATTTTCTTACCACTATTGTATAATGAAACGTTAAGACACAATACCCCAAATGAATCACAAACTTGTTGAAAACGTAAAGAGAGATAAGGACAGAATACGATACGCAGAGATTTGGTAAGGAAGTTCCCCACTTTCGTCCTCGCGTGTGGGTACGTCTCCCTCTCAATTTCAAATTGAAATTGAGACTTGTTATATCAATAATGCTGAATTCGTTGTTTACAAGGTTACAATACAAAGCCAGAAATCTAAACCCCAAGATCTTCTTCTTGTAAGAACCTTCACTTGATCTGAGCTTAATCAAGAATTTCCCCTGCAAGAAATACAGACAATTCACCAGTTCCACGACCTGTTTGCGAAATTACCAAATTTCCAAACCCTACGCTGCGGCTGAATATGTTCTGCAAACGTGACTAACAAACCCTCAAGAACACACCCGTTCTTGAAGGACAAACCAAATGGTTTTTCCTCGAAACCCCCTTTGAATCTTCAACTCAGCTAGATCCTTGATCGTACCACTGAACGTTATCTCGAAGATTCTTTAATCCGGAGAACAAGAATGATTATGTGTTGATGTTCTTGAATTAAAGTGATTGAGAAGATGATGAAGATAAAGTATCTTTCAGGTCTCTAAAACTGCTCACAAAATTGATGCACACCAAACTTTCCTTTGCTTTGATTGCACAATTTTCACTTTAACGAATTCTACTCTTAAACTGAACTGTCATAACCACTTATATGTGAAAACAGAAACGGTTAAAAGCAACAAACAGCTTTATGTATCGATACAAAATTCGTATGAGTCGATACATAGTGGGTATAACACATACATGAGTCGACACATAGTTGTATGCATTGATGCATACTGTAACTATTAATTTCCAGAATGTAAAGTTAATCATGCATCGATACATGATGCGAATGAGTCGATACATAGCACAATTCCAAAGGAGCATGTATCGATACAAGATTCGTATGAATCGATACATACTGAAGCAAAATTGTTTTTGTGCTTGTAACCAAGGAATGTGTCGATGCATGACAGACATGAATTGATACATACATAAGGAAAATTGTTTTTATGACTTCAATAAGGATATGTATCAATTGCATTGTCTTTAAAACATAGTATAGGTGTGAAATCACATGTATGTACCAACTAATCATGCATACAAATCTTATATCATGCATATCAAACACATAGGCATTTAATTATGCATATCAAACACAATTTCCTATCATACAAAAACTTAAAAGCTTGCTCACAAACTCCCCCTTTTTGATGATGGAAAATTTGCAAGATGTATGATAGAACACTCCCCCTGAGTTTGTGCATGGCTATTAACATCTTGTTGTCTTTCTTCTCCCCCTTTGTCAACATCAAAAAGAAGAAACAGACAGTCTGTTGAAATAGTCCCAAAGCTAGACAGTAACATTGATGTAGCAATAGACAACAAAATTGATATAGAAGCTCACAATCACCAAGAAAGAAGCTTAACATAACAGAATCATTCACAAAGAATGACAAAGAAAGGGCAAAAATAACACAAGTAAACAGAACTGAAAGAAATAAGCATTAAACTGTGAAGAAAGTACTTAGAGTTACAGAAGCAGTACCAAAACATACAAAGTTTGAACAATTTAACAAAGAAACTTGAGCAACATGATGATGAAATGAAATGCAATGAGATGACATAATGATGGCTTAAAAAGGGTTATGGCCTCCACAGGACTCCTCATCATCTCTATCAGGATCTCTGAAGCTTTGGGGAGGTGGCGGAGGAGGCATCTCATCAGGATTATGGCCTATGAAACTATATCGCCTGAACCGGTTCTGAACTTCAACACTTCTGAACCTGTCCATGATACCAGGATTGGCACGGTAATCGTCCATAAAACCAGACATTTCATTATAAAAAACTTGATGCCATTTAACCAAGTCCGTGTGCCAAGCAAGCTGATTATGATACATCCGTGTGTGCTCATCATGCCACTCACGATGCTCTTTATGCCACTCATTTTGTTGGTTATGCCAAGCAAGCGTCTGTTCATGACGGGCTTGATTAGCAAGCTCCATTTGCTGAAACATTTGAGTCAAATACGCAGGAGCAGTTGAAGTAGAAGCAGCACCAGAGAACGGAGGAGCAGTTTGACCTGGTTCATAATTTGTTGGAGGCCACCTTTGTGGCACCCAATCACCCCAACCAGCATTAGCATTTGCTTCAGGCTGATTATCTTCATTTGCATCATTCATTTCTTCATCCATTTGTTCTTCAGTCACAAACACTTGTTCAGAAGGCACATCAAAATTATACACCCGTGTTTTGGACCCTCTTTCCAGAAAATAAAAACATTGACGCTCCTTATCCCACCGGTATCCCATATGCGATAAAGTGGCAGTGTTGAACTCTTGAGCAGAAGAGGAAGATATAAGAGGGACCAAAGGTATGGTTATATTCTAGTATTTGATGATTCGCATAATCTGGGCAGCATATCCAAGTGTAATATTCTTCATACTGTTACGCATGAGAAACATGCGTTTCACAAAATAGTTTGGCCAATTCAATGAAACCCTATTTTGCAGAAGGTACACAAGATGAATATCTGATCTATCCAACCTAGAATGACCACCGGACTTTGGACGCAAGATGTGCGAGACAATCCAGTGCAGTATTCTAGGTATGCTTGTAATCATACCAGATGTGAGCGATTCATCCTCACCCAGAGGTCTCTCCAATTTTGAAATAGATGCAACATATTCCCTTATTTTAAAGTCGGTATCAAAACTCTGGTCATGTCAGTTCTTCAATCCAGGCAACCCAAAAGGGATTTGAAACACTTTGTCCCAATCAGTAGCTTCAAAGGTATAGGTTCTGGTCCCAATAGAACATTTAAACATATAGCCTCTACCAGATTGCAGACCAGCATAAAATATACGAATAAAGTCCTCATGATAATCATCATTTATGGTAAAAAATGTACCAAGTTTTTGCGCATTTAACAGATCAACAACATCGGTTAGATGTAGGGCAGATGCATCAATTTTATTGAAGACATGGGGTTTCATAACTAACCTTGTCTTGAAAGAGGCCTCAAACTCCTCAGCGATGGCAGGATGAAGAAGAGTTAGTGCACTAGGAGGGATTTCTGGAGGTTGTGGACACTGACTAGAAGTCCCAATAGGTTCCTTTCCTTTTCCTCTTCCTCTTTGTCTAGCCGGGATGATTCTTGGAGGCATGGTGATGAATTGTAGAGAGGTTAAGATGAATGAAGGAAAGGAAGTGAATTAGGGTTTAGGAGATGAAGATGTTTGAAGAAATTAGGGTTAGCCGTGTGGGTATGAGAGGAGGAATGAGTTTAGAGTGAATGGACCCTTTAAATTTGGCTGATGTGTCGATCCACAACTGAATTCAACATGCATTTATTGTAAAAGAATCAGTATGCATCGATACAAAGGGTTATGGATCGATTCATTTCACGAATTAATTGTTTTGAAAATGTCCTATGTGTCGACACAAAATACGGATGCATCAACACATACTGAAACAAGTTTGAAAAAATGTGAAATAAAAAGACATGAATCGACTCATAGCACGAATGTATCGACCGAAAACTATAATGTATCGACACATGAACTTGTTGCATCGATACATACTGATGCTAAACTAAGTTTTAACTAATTTTTGACTATCTGTTGAGTATGGAGACCTGTTAGCAACTCTAAGCTAATGCAGTATGAGTTATGTCATGATAATGATGCCCAAGTATAATTCACAAATCAAACATTAATGTTCAAATAACATATGCAATGAAATACATATAAACGATTAAAAAAATTGTTCTAGCATACACAAATCAAATAGTGCTAAAGATATATAGAAAGGAATGATATTACCTCTTTTGATGTATCCTAATGAAGTATGAGTGAGGTCTAAAAACAAATCTCAATAACCAAAGTGAGACATACATAAATAAGAACCAACGTGCTTAAGACATCGATGAAGAGAGATCTAAAATCCCTAATTCACGACGAATGTTGAAGAACGATTCCGTTGCTAATGGTTTCGTAAAAATGTCAGCAAGTTGGTTTTTAGTATCAACATGCTCAAATACAACGTCCTCTTTTTCAACATGATCGCGAAGAAAGTGATGCCTAATCTCTATATGTTTAGTGCGTGAGTGTAAAACAGGATTCTTAGTAAGATTTATAGCACTTGTGTTATCACATTTTATTGGAATACGTTTGAGTTGAATGTCGAAATCTTGTAGTTGTTGCTTTAGCCACAAAATCTGAGCGCAACAACTACCGGCTGCAACGTACTCAGCTTCAGCAGTTGACAATGCGACAGACACCTGCTTTTTGCTATGCCAACTAACCAAAGAGTTTGAAAATAAGTGACATGTACCACTAGTGCTTTTTCCTATCTGATTTGCAGCCAGCAAAATCAGAATCGGAGTAACCTACTAAGCTACAATCGTATCCTTTAGAATACCAGAGCCCATATTTAGATGTTCCATGAAGATATCTAAATATACGCTTAACAGCTTTCAAGTGTGACTCTTTAGGATTTGATTGATATCGTGCACACATGCAAACGCTAAACATGATGTCAGGTCTAGACGCAGTAAGATACAAGAGAGACCCGATCATACCTCTATACTTTTTAACATCAACACTCTTACCGTGTTCATCTTTATCTAGATTCCCGTTGGTAGGCATAGGGGTGTCTATTGATTTTGAGTCGTTCATTCCAAAGCGCTTGAGCATCTCTCTGCAGTATTTTGTTTGACACACAGCTGTACCCTCATCAAGCTGCTTTATTTGGAGACCGAGGAAGTAATTTAGCTCCCCCATAAGACTCATTTCAAATTCACCCTGCATAACCTTGGAAAACTCTTCGACCAAGTGTATGTTAGTTGAACCAAAAATTATATCGTCTACATAAACTTGAACTAAAAGAATGTGCTTTCCCTTGTGTTTAATGAAGAGAGTGGTATCCACTTTACCTCTTGAATATCCATGATCAAGTAGAAATTTGCTAAGTCTTTCATACCAAACCCGAGGGGCTTGCTTAAGACCGTACAAAGCTCGTTTTAATTTGTAAACATGATCTGGATATTCAGCGTTATCAAAACCAGGAGGTTGTGAGACGTATACCTCTTCATTTAGGACACCGTTTAGAAACACACTCTTTACGTCCATTTGGTAAAGCTTAAAATCCTTAGAACACGCATAAGCAAGCAAGAGACGTATAGCTTCGAGGCGAGCAACTGGAGCATAAGTTTCCTCATAATCTATGCCCTCCTCTTGGTTATACCCTTGTGCCACTAAACGTGCTTTGTTCCTAGTTATCACTCCGTTTTCATCAAGCTTATTTCTAAAAACCCATTTAGTACCTATGATATGATGATCTCGCGGACGAGGAACAAGTTCCCAAACGTCATTTCTTTTAAATTGATTAAGCTCTTCTTGCATGGCCATTAGCCAAAATTCATCAATCAAGGCCTCTTTCGCATTTTTAGGTTCTACTTGAGAAACAAAAGCGAAGTGAGAACAGAAATTACTTATCTTAGAACGAGTCATTACTCCCTTTGAAATGTCTCCCAAAATGTTGTCAATAGGATGGTCTTTTGAAGATTTCCAAGCTGGTGGAAGATCATTCACTTCAGCTTGCCCTTCTTCCTTATCTTTTACATGACTGGTATCTTCCTCCTCCTCATTGTCTTCTGTTTTGGACTAATCAATTTCTGAAACAGCTTCTTTGAGTATGTCTTCTGTAGATACACCTGCGTCATCAAAAGAAATACCTTTTCCGACATTTTTCGGATAAGACTCATCAAAAGAAACATGGACAGATTCTTCAACAGAAAGTAAACGCTTATTATACACTCTATATGCTTTACTTGATTGTGAGTATCCAAGAAAGATACCTTCATCCGCTTTTGCATCAAACTTCCCAAGTTTTTCCTTACCATTATTCAAAACAAAACACTTACAACCGAATACGTGAAGATGTGACAAGTTTGGCTTTCTTCCTTTTAGAAGCTCATAAGGAGTTTTATTTAAAATAGGACGAATTAAAATCCTGTTTAAAACATAACAGGCTGTACTAACTGCATCAGCCCAAAAATATTTTGGTAATCCACCCTCATTTAGCATTGTCCTTGCCAACTCCTCTAAAACACGATTTTTGCGCTCCACAACGCCATTCTGTTGTGGAGTTCGAGGAGCTGAAAAGTTATGCTCAATACCATACTTATCACAGTACTTATCAAAGAGGTGGTTTTGAAATTCACCTCCATGATCGCTTCGAATTGTAACTATTTTAGAATTCATTTTATTTTGGGACAGTTTTGCAAAACTCTTAAAGGCGGAAAAAGTTTCATCTTTGCTATGAAGGAATATAGTCCAAGTAAATCTAGAATAGTCATCAACGATTACGAAACCATAATAATTTCCACCTAGACTCTTTGTCCTAGAAGGTCCAAATAGATCCATATGGAGAAGCTCAAGGGGTCGTGAAGTTGAAATTACATTTTTGGATTTAAAAGAGATCCTTGTTTGCTTTCCCATTTGGCACGCGTCACATAGGTGGTCTTTTGAAAATTTTATTTTTGGAAGACAGACTACTAGATCCTTAGATACAACCTTATTAAGCAAATCGAAATTAACATGCGCTAAACGTCTGTGCCAAAGCCAAGAATCATCATTCAATGCAACTAGACACTTAGTGTTTGTTAAAGATACATCAAGAAGATCAAGCATATAGATATTGTTTACTCTTACTCCCTTAAACACAATATTCTGTTCAGTATGTTCAATTATGCAGCAAGTTTTTGTGAAGGAAACCTTGTAACCCTTGTCGTATAATTGACTAATACTTAACAAATTATGTTTAAGCCCCTCAACTAGATGGACATCAGAAATAGTAGTGGTAGAGGGATTACCTACACTACCTTTGCCAAGTATAGCTCCTTTGTTATTGTCTCCATAAGTAACATATCCCTTCTTCTTTGCTTTGAAGTCTATAAAAAGCGATATGTCACCCGTCATGTGCCTTGAGCACCCGCTGTCTAGAAACCATCTTCTATCTACGGATGCAAGACACTCATCCTACAATATCAAAAGAGAGAAACAGGTACCCAATTTTCATTGGGTCCATGTGGGTGAGTGGTAACATGGTTGCCTTTAGGCTTCCATTGATAAATGCCTTTAGGAACAAGAAATCTCCTAAACTTGCATTTTTCAATGGTATGACCAGCACGACAACAATAATGACATAAGCCATGATGGTGTATTTGTTTATTTCTGATCATTAAATCCTTTGGAATAAAAGAGTATTTTGCATATGGTGGATTTAATGACTTCTTAAACAATCTAGAATCAACGGCATAAGTAACCTTGGGTTGTAAAGCTTTTTCCAATTTGACTTTAAGAGTTTTAACCTCTTGTTGCCAAATATGACAAGCTTCACAATACCCAACTTTACTACATCCGTTAAAATTAATATCTTTTGAATTTTCTGCAATACTAGCTTTCAAACTTTCTAAATCTTTTTCAGCTTTGTATACTTTACCTTCCAAGAATGAAAAAATTTGTTTATTGGAAGATAATCTTTTGAAAGCATCTACAGCTTCGTTATACAGTTTTTCAAAAGTTATTTTCAGTTCAGAAAAAGGCATAGAAGAAACATTACTATAGTAGGCTTGTCTTACTTTCTTATCGTTGATTTTCTTCTTGTGGTGGGACTGATTTTTGGTGTGAGCCATAAGACACAGATTTGCTGTCTCATCACTATCATTTGAACTTTGTGAGCTTGATGTATCACTATCACTTTCCCATGCAATATAAGCTCTTCTTTGTTTATTTGTCCTTTTTGGTGGAGCTTTTCCTTTATCCTTTTTCTTCATGGGACATTCTGTTTTATAATGTCCAGATTTACCACAATTAAAACAAGATCCTTTTACTCTATGCTTCTTATTCTCTTCCTGTTTTGACTTTGTAGATTGTCTTCGAAACTTAATGAGATTTTTGTCGGAATGCTTGATTCCATTCTTTCGAATGAATCTATTATATCTCCTAACAAAAAGTCCCATTTCCTCATCATCCGAATCTTCGTCACTACTTGAATCATTGTCACTTTGCTCTTTTTGTGAGGACTTTGAGTTAGAGGCCACAAGAGCTATTGGCTTCTTCTCACTCTCTTTGTCTTTATTCTTTTCCTTTTTACTCTTGTTCTCAAATATTTCAAGACTTTCCAATTCTTGCTGATGTTCTTCCAGCTTGCCAAATAAAGTTGTAATCGTAAGCGTCGTGAGGTCGTTGGCTTCCTTAATAGCTGTTACTTTAGGTTACCATTCCCTGCTAAGACATCTCAGAATTTTATTAGTGGCTATTCCATTGGAAACAGATTTTCCAAGTGCATTCAAACGATTGATGAGATGAACGAATCTCTTTTGCATGTCAGAGATAGATTCTCCCTGTTTCATGCGAAAGAGCTCGAACTCTTGATTAAGTGTGTTAATACGGGACTGTTTTACTTCAGTAGTACCCTCATGGGCAATTTCTAAAGCATCCCACATTTCTTTAGCTGTCGTGCAATGAGATACCCGATAATACTCATCAGCACCAAGTGCTGAAATTAGCATATTTCGAGCTCTCCAATCACACGACCACTTTTTCTCATCTTTCTCATCGTAATCCTCTTCTGGTTTAGGAACTATGGCGCCAGCCGCATTTCTCATAGTAATTTGAAAAGGACCATTTTGAATGGCAGCCCACATATTCCTATCCACAGAATTTATGTGAACTCGCATGCAGTCTTTCCAGTAGCCATAATTTTCTCCATTGAAAACAGGCGCTCTATTGTACGCCCCCTTTGGTTCAGAATCCATATCGTTACAAGCAGCCACAAAGCACCAGCGAACCGGCGCTCTGATACCACTTGTTATACGGTGTGGCTAGTGATCGAGAGGGGGGGTGAATAGATCACCTCCTCGTAAATCAAGGATTTAAAAATACTTATCAGAGTGTTTGAAAGTTAGCGGAAAAATACGATCCCGAATCGACTTCCGTCTATTCTGGACCAGCTACTAGAAAACCGGACACACGAATTAATGCTGGATTTATATTAGGATGACAAAGATGAATTAACACCAGATAAGGATCGAACAAATGCACTTATCATACAAATACTATTTCCAATGAACAAAAACTCAGCAGACAGATTTGTCAAACACTTGGCGTGTATGTGTTCAACGATTAACAATAATGGTGATTTCATAAAATTTTTCTTACCACTATTGTATAATGAAACGTTAAGACACAATACCCCAAATGAATCACAAACTTGTTGAAAACGTAAAGAGAGATAAGGACAGAATACGATACGCAGAGATTTGGTAAGGAAGTTCCCCACTTTCGTCCTCGCGTGTGGGTACGTCTCCCTCTCAATTTCAAATTGAAATTGAGACTTGTTATATCAATAATGCTGAATTCGTTGTTTACAAGGTTATAATACAAAGCCAGAAATCTAAACCCCAAGATCTTCTTCTTGTAAGAACCTTCACTTGATCTGAGCTTAATCAAGAATTTCCCCTGCAAGAAATACAGACAATTCACCGGTTCCACGACCTGTTTGCGAAATTACCAAATTTCCAAACCCTACGCTGCGGCTGAATATGTTCTGCAAACGTGACTAACAAACCCTCAAGAACACACCCGTTCTTGAAGGACAAACCAGATGGTTTTTCCTCGAAACCCCCTTTGAATCTTCAACTCAGCTAGATCCTTGATCGTACCACTGAACGTTATCTCGAAGATCCTTTAATCCGGAGAACAAGAATGATTATGTGTTGATGTTCTTGAATTAAAGTGATTGAGAAGATGATGAAGATAAAGTATCTTTCAGGTCTCTAAAACTGCTCACAAAATTGATGCACACCAAACTTTCCTTTGCTTTGATTGCACAATTTTCACTTTAACGAATTCTACTCTTAAACTGAACTGTCATAACCACTTATATGTGAAAACAGAAACGGTTAAAAGCAACAAACAGCTTTATGTATCGATACAAAATTCGTATGAGTCGATACATAGTGGGTATAACACATACATGAGTCGACACATGGTTGTATGCATCGATGCATACTGTAACTATTAATTTCCAGAATGTAAAGTTAATCATGCATCGATACATGATGCGAATGAGTCGATACATAGCACAATTCCAAAGGAGCATGTATCGATACAAGATTCGTATGAATCGATACATACTGAAGCAAAATTGTTTTTGTGCTTGTAACCAAGGAATGTGTCGATGCATGACAGACATGAATTGATACATACATAAGGAAAATTGTTTTTATGACTTCAATAAGGATATGTATCAATTGCATTGTCTTTAAAACATAGTATATGTGTGAAATCACATGTATGTACCAACTAATCATGCATACAAATCTTATATCATGCATATCAAACACATAGGCATTTAATTATGCATATCAAACACAATTTGCTATCATACAAAAACTTAAAAGCTTGCTCACAATCTCGCTCCATGATTCTGCGATATTATTTGTGGTCTACTTGTTGTTGTTTCGATTCACTTGAATATCTCGTGGTGCCTCGTGGCGAATCGTGTTTTTCGCAGAGGAGTTGCGGTGTTTCCGGCGATACGTTTCGAGAAGTTTTGGAGTTAGGACGTTGAGGTGCGCCATGGTTTTATTCCGGCGCGGTGTTTATTTTCTCCAACAAAGTGTTGGAAAGGAGAATGTGGAGGTCGAGCGGAGAAGGTGGAGGTCGAGCGGAGATGATGAAGGCGAGGTTGGCGACGACGTAAAGGAGAACGAGACGGCATTGAAGTGTTGAGAGATGAACGGAGAAGAAGAGCTTTGGGTTTGAGCGTAGGGTGATCGGAAAATTGACGGCGAGGCGGTGCGATGGTCAGACATTGAACGAAAAAGAAGAGGATACTGAGGTTGTTTCAATGGTGGCTTCCTTCATTGAATTAGGTTTCCTTCTCTTTTAGTTTGTGCGAAATGCGAACCGGGTCTTGGGCCCAGTTTGCCTTTTATTCTTTTCGCGCCCTGTATTCACTACCTCACCCCCTAGCCTCCTAACTCTTTTTCTTGTGCCCAAGCAAACAGGCCCACACGCCTGACCTGTTATTAACACTTCCAGAAACGTTTCCAGCACCCCCTTGTCTGGAAAGGATATTGGGCCTAAAACTGCTCACCACCCCCAAATCACTTACTGCACCCATCTTGTTCACAATTGAAAGATCTTGTGCCATCACCTAAGGCCCATGTGCCTGCCCTTTCTTTTACACACCTCCTGATCTTGTGCTGCACCCTTATTAGTTTAGATTTTTTTTGTTTTGTTAATTTGTTTTAATTAATTGATTTAGGTTATAATTTAGAACTTTAATTGAGTTTAGTTTTTAAAATTAGATTTTTAATTGAAAATTAACTCTTAATTTGGCTTTGATTATTTCTTTTTAATTAGATTTTAATTAGAGTTTAGAATTTAATTTTAATTTAACTTGAATTAATTTTAGGTTTATTTCTAATTAGTTCTTTTTACTTAGATTTTAATTTTAATTCTAATTTGGATATTTTTGATTAATTGTTGAACTTGATTTCGGATGCATATACTGTTTAATTCCCAATTAAATACAACTTTAAGATCTATTTTCTAATTAATAATGAAAGTAGTGGGCTCTTGAGGTCTAGCACTTCTTGGGTCCTTGAACAACCGCTCTTGGGGCGCACGCCTTGAGTTGTGATCGTTCCATCTTTCATTTCTAAAAACTTTTAATCCATTCAAATCTTAATCAAAATACTTAATCCTTAAAAATATATTTTCTTAACCAATTAAAAAAAAACATTACTTAATCTCTACAAATAATTTTCTTAAAACGAATTAAATCGTGAACCCCTTAGATTAACATTTCTAAACCTTTTCCTAATTAATTATGGAAGTAGTGGGCTTTTGGGGTCTAGCACTCCTTGGGTTCTTGAACGATCGCTCTCGGGGCGCACGCCTTGGGTTGTGTTCGTTCCGTCTTTCATTTTCCAGAATGCTTAATCCTCCTTAAAAACTCTTAGCTTGTCCAAACCCTAAATCCTATTAACACGTCTAATCCAATTACTCTAATCAAATTCAAATATTTTTCCTAATCAAATTACGAAAGTAGTGGACTCTTGAGGTCTAGCACTCCTTGGGCCCTTGAACGAACGCTCTTGAGGCGCACGATTTGGGTTGTGTTCGTTCCGATCTTTCGTCCCTAAAACACTCACCCTAACTACATGGACAAAGAAGCCCATTGTCCAACAAACACGATTTTATAATCAATAGAATGAAAAAGGTGTTGTTGAGATCTAGCATCTCAGTAATACCCCGATTAATTGGTTGCGAGGCCGACGTCTCGTTTATCGAATAATCGTCATTCTCCCTCAAAATACTTAACAAATCGAACCTTATTCTTCTCGCCCCCGCGCGATCGAAACCCTAAACCTTACACAAAACAAACTCTTTTCTCAATTAAATCTTAACACACTTAATCCTTATTCATACGATTTTTCGCAAAGAACATTGTTTAGTCCATTCTTCCGCGCATATAAACTCGTGCTTCAGCCTCCCCTAGCGAGCAGACAAGCCAACGTTTAGCAGTTAGAATACGAATTAAACACTCGTTCGTATTAAAAAATATAAACCAACCGTAGTCCCATGAACTACGAATGCTCTGCCTTTCCCATTGCACGAGGGAATACGTAGGCACAAGGATCCTAATCCTTGCCGAGCACCCTAATAAAAAACCACCCATTTTCCCCCTTAGAAACAAATCCTTTAGAAGATAACAAACAAACCCAAGCTAACATTTCTCACGAATCGAATCAAGAGGTTGCCGTTGAGTACAACAGACGTAGAGGGTGCTAATACCTTCCCTCTTACGTAACCGACTCCCGAACCCGAATTTGGTTACGATGACCAAGATCTTATCTCCCTTTAAAGGTTTTCTCGATATTTCCCTTTCCCTAATTTGGGATAAATAAAGTTCGGTGGTGACTCTGCTTCGAACAGTTATTTCCGCGTCCATCGCAAGGATCGTATTTTTCGAGGTACGACACTCGACACATATACCAAACTAGAGCTAACTACAGACGCAAGATTTCAGAACAAGAAGCACAAAATGCAGAGATCCAAATGGAGATCGATGATCTTAAGTCCAGCATGACAAAGCTCACTGAGATGCTCTAAGTCTTGATTTCTAGAGGAGAGCCACCCCAAAGGACTGTTATCCAGGAGGTTTCAAATGCTAATCCTCCACTTGTTCATATGCCACCTTCAACTTGGCCAGAGTTTATTTTACCTCCTAACTACTCTCCACCTCTTGCATCTACTGCTATGATTGGTCAGACTGCCAGACCAGTTTTTCAAGCTCCAGTTTTCTCTGAGCCTAGACATGTGGTTCATGCTGTTGCCCAGACTACTCGACCTCCTTTTGAGAACACTCTCTATGAGTACAATGCTGTCAGAGCTTAGGGTGAAGACCGTGAAGATTTTGTTGAACCTGCGGTTGTCCGTGAACATTTTCAGACCATATACAAGAGACTTAAAGTAGTAGAGGGTACTGATTTCTTCAACATTGATGCATAAAACACGTGCTTGGTTTCTGACCTTGTTATGCCTGCTAAATTCAAAACTCCCGAGTTTGTGAAGTATAAAGGCCACTCTTTCCCAAGAGCTCATCTGGTCATGTATTTTCGAAAGATGGATGCTTATACCAACAATCAGAAACTGATTATCCATTGTTTTCAAGATAGTATGTGTGGAGCTTCTCTCAAATAGTATATGAATCTTGAATAGAACAGTATCTAATGATTCCAGGATCTCGCAAATGCCTTCATGAAGCAGTATTAGTACAACCTCGATATGGCTCCTGACCGCCGTCAACTTCAAAATATGTCTCAGAATGATAAAGAGTCTTTCAAGGAATATGATCAGCGTTGGAGAGAACTCGCTTCTCAAGTCGAACCTCCTTTGGTTGAGAAGGAATTGACTTGAATGTTTATGGACACCTTGTCTCCATTTTACTGGGAAAAGATGATTGATAGTGTTTCTTCTAACTTCACTGATTTAGTAACCATTGGTCAAAGACTCGAGGAAGGACTTAAGAAGGGTAAAGTGTCTGAGGCTACTGAATCTTCTAACGGTGCGAAGAAATTCTATGGAAACTTCCAGAAGAAGAGGGAAGACCACACTAATACTGTCTTGATTGAAACAGGAAGGCCTCATCATCAACCTCAGTATGCTGATCACCCTACTGTTGCTGTTGTTACTCTTGTGGTTACTGCTCTACGACCATTTGAAGCTCCTCAACGTACATATGTTGAACAGAATCAGTACCATAACAGGAATCATTTTGATCTTATTCCAATGACATACATCGAATTATATCCTGGTCTGGTTCAGAAAGGTTTGATTACCACAAAGACTCTGCCTCCTCCTCCAAATCCTCTTCCAGTTGGATTCAGATATGATCTCCACTGTGCATTCCATGAAGGTGCCGGAGACCACGACTTGGAAAATTGCTATGCACCGAAAGCTAGAGTGCGTGACTTGATAAGGTCGGAATCCTTAACTTTCATGACACCAATCCTAATGGCCAGACAAATCCCCTGTCAGAGCACGCCAAGTGAAGCTTCGATCGACTTTAGCAGACTATCTTCCTAAAAGCCAGTGTTTCAGACAGAACAACTCATCCTCGTGTTGATTAGTCACTAGGCCATGTTTCTTGTTGTTTGCATTTTCCCTTATATTTTGTGTTAGCTGTTTGCTTTCAAATTATGTTTGTACTTTCGTAATTAATAAAATGAGCATTGCAACTTTTGATTCAATTCGTTTTTTCCATTATTTACATCTTTATGCTTTATTTTACAAAAAAATATTGTATCTCTTTTCCACTTTCTTTTTTTGATTATGCAAAGATTGGAGAGAGGATGATGAAAACAAAATACTCATAATTGTTGTTGGTATGCTTTCAAATCAAAATTTTGCTGACGATGTAAGGCCTTGTTTCAATTCCCAAACACTTGAGACATAAGGAAGACAATCTCTTGTTAAACCTTTCGAGCCTGGAAGTTGGAGTTTCTTTCTGTACCAAAAAAAACCCACAATATTTAACCTGGGGCAGGGTAGTTCTCAGTTAACTTGATTTTGCATTTAAATACAAGAGTTTCATTCAAGACACCTTTCAACAAAAGTTTGCATTTGCGCACAGCAAGCAAGTGTCTTTCAAATCAAACGCCAATGATGGTTCACCATAATCATAAAGCCAGGCATTCACAACATTTCAACTCTTCCAAACTAAATGAATAAATGTTGTACAAGTTATTTCCAAAGTAATAAATGAAGAAGGATCGTCAAGAAATCCTTACTCATAGAATGCGCCGAGTCCCTTTCGAGGAAAAAGCTAAGAAAGATGGGAAGCTCATGACCTTACCTTATACATAGAGAGATTAGAACAAGCTTGTATGACAACCAAATGTTGTAAGGAAGCAGTGACTGTCATCTCAAAAGTCCCTTAACTTCTGAACCATCATCATCATCATCAATGCAATTTCCAACCTCTTGGGAACTTGAGTGCAAAGTGTGAGTTAACTGAGCGTAGGACTGAAGATCATCACGAAGGTTGGGTGGGTACAAATAAACTTTGAGCCTTTATCTTTTGTTTCTTAAACCGTGAACCAAGCCACGTTATAACACTCAAAAGACCTAACTGAAGCAAGGTTATTTTGAAAGCATACTACAACAAGGTTGCGTAAACTGACTCCCAAAGATCTTTGCGGATCATTTGTCTTGGCATCATACCTTTGATTTACTCTCCATTTTGAATGTCTTGAACCGCCGTGTTCAGACTAGTGAATTATATGCTTTGCATCTTTCAAAATAAAAGATATTTTGATTTCAAAACTTGCATGAACTTTGCATTTACTATGTTTGTATGAACATTTTGTTTGCAAACTGGTCTTCATCTAAAGGAATTTTCAAACGATTGAGAAACTTGGTCAGTGATCCTATCAGGGGCAAGTTCCTTCCATATCCCGTTGAGAATCAGTTCAAGATTTGTTACAGTGCAAGTCCTTCTCAAAATTAGTTTATTCAGAAATTTTTTGAAGACTCAGACTGGGGCAAGCTTTCCCAGCGCACGATAATTCAGTCATTTCCAGCATCAACCCAGCCAAAGCAGTGATCAGTTTAAATACAACAGTCAACTAATCTGGGGCAGTTTACTTCAAGAATCTCCAAGCAACTCTTCATCCTTCCTACAAGGATCATCAACTTGATACAGTTTACCACAGTGGCAGAGCTCTGCTCAGTAGTAGCATATTTAGTCTCCAAGTAGAATGGTATTGATCTCCTTCTTGAGGAATCAATCTTCTAGTCTTGTCTTCTCCACAAAAGAGTCGAGTTGTGTCATCGACGTCTGCATTACACATGCATTTGCATTGGATCATATATCATGGCATAATTCATATACATATGCATAGTAAGAGTGTCATCCTCATTTGCACTCATTTGCATTCTCCATATGTCGTGTTGCTATCCATGTCTTACCTTATGGTCAAAGTCCAACTCACTTGGCACCTCTCAAACAGATATTGTTGTACCTATCTGATGCTCTTCCAGATATGTATATTTGTTCTAATGGTCTTCCAGAACACTCTTTATGTCTATCTGATGTTCTTCCGGATACGACTTTGCATCTGACGTTTTTCCAGATATATATTTTTGTTCTGATATTCTTCCAGAACCCCTTTGTACCATCTGATGCTCTTCCGGATGTGTCTCTCTTTCTGATATTCTTCCAGATTGAGTCTTTGTTATCTAATGTTTTTCCAGAAATTCTCTTTGTTTATTCTGATGCTTTTCCAGAATGACATTGCTTTAACCATCTGATGCTCTTCCGGATGTGTCCCTTTCTGATGTTCTTCCAGTCTGAGTCTTTGTTATATGATGTTTTTCTAGATATTCACTTTGTTTATTCTGATGCTTTTCCGGAATGACATTGCTTTAACCATATGATGCTCTTCTGGTTGTGTCTATCTTTCTGATGTTCTTCCAGATTGAGTCTTTGTTATCTGATGATTTTCCAGATATTCACTTTGTTTATTCTGATGCTTTTCCAGAATGACATTTCTTTAACCATCAGATGCTCTTCCGGATGTGTCTCTCTTTCTGATGTTCTTCTAGATTGAGTATTTGTTATCTGATGTTTTTTTTCCAGATATTCGCTTTGTTTATTCTGATGTTTTTCCGGAATGACATTGCTTTAACCATCTGATGCTCTTCCGGATGTGTCTCCTTTTCTGATCTTCTTCCAGATTGAGTATTTGTTATCTGATGTTTTTTCCAGATATTCACTTTGTTTATTCTGATGCTTTTCCGGAATGACATTGCTTTAACCATCTGATGCTCTTCCGGATGTGTCTCTCTTTCTGATGTTCTTCCAGATAGAGTCTTTGTTATCTGATGTTCTTCCAGAACTCCCTTTGTGTCTATCTGATGCTCTTCTAGATATGACCTTGTTTATCCGATGTTATTCCGGATATGTGACTTTATTCTGATGCTTTTCCAGAACCTCGTTTGTGTCTATCTGACGTTCTTCCAGATATGACCTTGTTTATATGATGTTTTTCCATATATGATGTTGCTTATTTGATGTTCTTCCATATATGTCTTCAAAATATTTTCCTGTACATTTAATGTTTTTCTAAATGTTTCGGATGTATCTTCAGGATGTGTCTCTCTTATCTGATGTTCTTCCATTCTCCATCCAATGCTTTTATGGATGTATCCCGAAGTTTATTTGATGTTCTTCCGAATATCTCTAATGCCTTCCGGAATTCATTCAATGCTTTTCTGGATGTCTTCGATGTTTTCATGTGTTCTAGAGTTCATTCAATGCTTTTCTGGATGTCTCTGACGTTTGTTTCAATGTCCATAATGTATTTCCCTAAGTTTTCCTCACCTCATTCAATGATCTTCTGAATGTTGTGACTCTTTTTCATCCAGTTCGTTCCATGGATGATGACTGTTGATTCCCCAGTGGAGCTTATTCAATGCTATTCTGAATAGCTCTGGTGGATGCCTGTTTATATTCCAAAGTTCATTCAATGCTCTCCTGAATGTCTTTGATGGTTGTTGCTGTACTTTTCCAGAGTTTAGTTCAATGCATTTCTAACAAAAACTCTTATGACTGTAACTGTTTTCCCTTGTGACATCATTCCCCATAGGATCCATGTCTTGCATACCATTTCATATCAATTCTCATTGCGACAATCATCATTCACTTAATCTAGTTTAACATCATCATTCACTACATCCGGTTTTGCATCATTACTTACATCAACTTTGGGAAACATATATGAGTGCACCATATCTAATATGAACCTGAAGCTACGGAAAAAAACACAAAGTCGCCATTAACTTTATTTATCCTAAAGGGAAAGGAAAAATATCTATAAAACCCAAAGGAAAGAGAAAAGAGTAAGGGAGTCGGTTATGCAAGGGGAATGTATTAGCATCCTTCACACCCGTCGTACTCGACAGGAACCATTTTGCATGTTCTTTGCTTGGATGGGTATTAATATCTAAAGGTTACTTGCGAAAAAGGAAAAAAGGTTTAATATTAGAGTGCTCGCGGAGGATTGGGACCCTCGTGCCTATATATCTCATAGTGCAATAAGGAAATCAGAGCTCCGTAGTTTGGATAACTATGGGTGGAAAATGAAGGAAGGTTGGGACTTATAAGAATGAGCTAAAGATAGAAGTATGAGAATGGAATGAAGGTTAATGGCGATTCCTAAGCAATCAACTTACGGGTGAAGGACATACAAGACTTGCTTTTGGGTTAAGTGATGGAATGAATTGGATGGAAGTTGGTGGTGATGCCTAAGCGATCGACTTATGGGTAAGGAAATGTGTGGAAGTCCTAATGTGTGGTGGAGTGTGAAATTCAATTAATTAGTTTGAAAATGGGTTGACGTTGGATCAAGCCTTATATCTGTGTTTGTTTTTGAAATCATTTTCTAATCCCTTTTGTTTTATCTTCTTTTTAGCATATAAGCATGCTGGTATAAAGCAATAAAAAATGTAAAGTACTACGCTATTACACTTTAATGGGGATAATGCCTAAGCTAAAAAAAATGATAAAAGTACAATCATTGCTACAAATTGTCATACCCCAAATTTGTCCTACTCTCTCATTCTTTTATGCTAAGTATTGGTGTGGATTCATGGTCTTGCTCCAGATGATCATAGAGGACTTGTGTGAGCAAGGGAGTTTGATTTCAGGTGGAGATAAATGAAACATGTGCCCTCACCCTCATGCTCAATTTGTCAAAACATGGACAATAGTCTAAGTTATATAATGGATTCACTTCAGGGCATAATCAATAGGTTTCAATGGGTTTTGAATCATATTTCTAGATGATATCAAGTCTAATTTCAAGTCACTTTGGACCATGTTTTCGAGATTGATACCAAAGTCATGTGTAAAACAAGCTATGCTTGGGATAAGAGTTGTCAAGTTGTTTCAAGCTATGGTTGGTATCAAAATTAACTTTGTGGCAAGCTATGATTGCAAATGGTTATGAATTATGATTATACAATTTTGTAAGACGTAACATGTTGGTGTTCAAGCTCCATTCTCTTCAAGTGCTCAAGCCATAATTAAAGGTTTGTTAATTAAGCTTTAAGCCATGAGTGAGATTTATTGGGATTGTTTTGCAAGCTATGGTCACAAATGTTTTTTTAATTACAATCATGCATTTTCAAGGATGTAAATACAGTTCTTGCTATTTCACGCCATACTAGAAATGTTCCAAGCATCATGAAGTTTTGACAAGTGATATCACTAACAGTGGGCAAGACTAATGCCAAGGCCATGTGCATTATTGTAACAACATCAACATAATTCATTATTCCTGTCCAGTTCACAAAACCACAATAATTCAAATTCCTAGTTTCAATCCAAGCAATCAGTTGCACAAAATTACAATGTATGAACCGCATAAGCTACTGAATTCAAGTTGTTCATAGACAAAGAAAAAAAGAAAGTTTCAAAGGTGATCAAATATAGGTTACAAACTATTCCTTCTAGTGTGAAACAAGGCCTAATGTTACAAGGTGAAGTGAAGTTTGAGCCTAAAGCACGATGCTTAGGATAACAGGCTGTCACGCTTCATACAAGAGCAGCTAAGTCTTCTCTTCTTCTTCATTTCCTCCCTTCATGCTCAAGTTACTTTCTCTACTCCAAACTTCAAGAGCAAATTCTGCCAAGATCACCTTGCCTCATCAGGTGCAGTGCATGAAAAACAAAATAATCATGATCAGACTATATCACAAAAAGTAGTAACAGGAATTAGCTTGATGGACTTTCAGACCTAAACTATTCCAAATATGAGAGATTACTTGAGGTTACATGACCTAGAACTACAAGGGTGTAGAGTGAAGAATCTTACCAAGGTTGTTTTCAAGCCAAGCCTTGAATATTCTTACCAAGTTCTCCAAGTTTCCAGCAATTTCACCAAGCAAGGGCAGCCACCTGAAAATCAAAGCAAAAAGCAACAATCTTTACCAATTGCACAAAAGAGCTATGGTTCGCAATAATTATGAAGTAGTAAAAGCACTGTATGAAACCACAAATTAAAGGCCATTCAAATACCAAGTGGCAGCCATAGTGCTTCTTACCTATGAATTGTACGGGAATAAATGCAAGGCTCTATAAATTAAAATTCGAACCTTGAAGGTCTTCCTCATTCATGCAAGGTTTTTGTCCAGTTCTCCAAGTCACCAATGTCATGGTTTTCCAAAGACTCCCATCATCACTAGGACCACCTCCAAAGATGTTCAAAACCCCTGTACCAAGTGAATAATAAGCCATGGCACAACAAAACCATCATTGGCTACCTGCACAAAACAATAACAAACCGTACAACAACATCAGTACGCAACTTAATTTGGTTGGGACCACACAAATGAGAATTGACAGAAAAGGACAAAATCAATATCTCAGCAAGGAGAATGTTCGTACAACCTCGCAACGGTTTAATTCTCACGAATTCCAGCTCACCTCATTTTCCTAACAGAATTCACACACTCACAACCCTTCACACGTATCTGAGCATCCTATATATTACACTGTTCATTTTGCAAAAAGGAGGACACCAGAAAAACCTACACGGCTGCGCAAGAAACCCCTAACCTCCATCTCTAAAGCTATCAAAGAATCCTAAAATAACTACTCAGAGTTTCACACTGAAATTCTGAGCTAGTTTGAGCTTGACCTCACATTTTCCTGCAATCATACAAAACAACAACACTCAACAATATCACGCTCAGAGATTTTATAAGGAAGAAGAAGATACGTAGAAGGAAAAAGAGGAAAGAGGAGAGTTAAAGAAGGTTACCGTCGCCGGAAGCTTCAGATCGAAATCGCTCTGATCTAGGTATTATTTGCCTTTTTTTTTACTTTCTGATGCTTGATTTGTAGTCTCTATGTGATTGTGCTTCGAAACCCTTCTTCAATTGCTTGTTTGCTCTAATTTTGGATAGAGTTAGGGTTTTTGTTGAGTTTCAGTTTGGGGTTTAGGGTGAGATTTTGAAGAATCTGAGTTCAGATTTGAACTCAGAAGTGTGGGTTTCATAGAGTGAGGGTGTTTTGAGGGGTGACCGAAGAGAGACGGCGGCGGCCACCGCGCGCCACCGTCTTCACCGGCGGCATCTTAGGGTTCCGATGAGTGTTTTTTTGCAGAGGGGGTTAAGAACTTGAGAGAGAGAGAGGAATAGATGGAGAAATGAATTAAGTTATGAGTTTTTTTTCCTCTAAGTCTGATTTTATCTCCTTGCCCCATCCACTTTTCATCGTTGCTGGTTATGGTGGTGACTAGTGTCTCCACCGTGGACACTTGTCACCGGTTGGTGACCCTTCCCTGGGTTTGGTGTGTGCAGCCCTATGTTCTTATTGTGTAACCTCATTATCCACCTTAGATCAGAGTCAAAGTCTGACTCGTTGGTGGATCTAACACCCCAGATTTTTTTTGAACGGTCAACCAAGATTGACCAGGGTTCATGGTGAACCCCTCCCAGCGCGTGGGCTCTTATTGACCGTGGGCCTGGAGTGAATTTCTAATCACACCCCCTTTTCTAACAACAGTTCTTGCCCTTTTCTTTTTAGTATTAGTTTTTTTTTAATATCACTTTTTATTATAGAAAAATCAAAACATTTTATTAACTTATTTTAAAAAAAAAAAAACAGATTACTAATTTTCTTTTAGAAAAAAACCTAGAGATTTGTTTACTAATTAATTAATTTCATTAAAATTATTTATTTAATACTAATTAATTATTTTCATAATTAGTTTTATTAAATATTTGATTTTAACTTAATTAATTGTATTAGTCCAATTTCTCTAACTCTAAAAATCCAAATACTTTTTCTAAATCTTGCTAATAAGTTAAGTTGTTAATTAATTCTATTAAACCACTTAATTTAATACTAATTAACTGTAATAGTTAATTTTATTAAACATTTTAGTTTAATTTGGTTAATTAATTGATTTTCACATTTTCTCTAAAAAAATCTAAATTAATTAGTTAATTTAGAATTTCTCTTCTTTAGGCTAATCTTAGGAATTTAGGATACTAACTAACTAATATGCTTGATTATTTCTTCCCCCATTTTATTTATGATCTTTATGTGAGGTGTATAATTTTCTCTTGTGGATTTATTTCATGCCTTGATTATGTTCATGCTATTCATATTATGCTTGTCCAAACCAAAAATCTTTTTCCAACTTATATCTTAACTTAATGTCAAGCCCTTTTAAGACCTTGTAAGTCGATTGTTTTCACGATCGCAATCAACCTCACATAGCCTCCTCTTGGGCTTTATACAACGATACTTGTTTCACATTTCACTTTGGGTTGTATGTGTATGCGTGACTGACTCACTTTAATTTTGGCTCGACTATTCCCACTTGAGTAATTGTATCCCTCTCCCTTAAGATTAAAATCAACCTTTTCAAAAGAATAAATAAGCTTGATCCAACGTCAAGCATTTTTCAAAACAAATTCAATTAATTAATTCATCCTCAAGCATTCACTTGATCCATATATCAAGTCCCTTCATCTAACTTGTAAGTCGAGCGCTTTTGCCTCGCAATCGACCTTACCTTGAACCATTAAGACCTCCTTTCCATTAGTCCTCAACCCATCTCGTACGCACATTCAAACCTCGATCAACATCGAGCATTTTATCAAATCAAATCAATACATTTAACCATACTTGAACATCATTTCTTAAAAGGTGAAAAGGAGGGGGATCAAGTCTTTGGTCTTTCTCCTCAATTGTTTGGGTGCGAGTTTTCTTACTCGTGTGTGGACAATTGACGCCTCTAAAACACTTGTAACTCGACAACATTCAAATTTCTTTCTAAGCAATCATTAAAACACTTAGTCTCTATCTAAATGCATTTTACTAAAAGGTGAAGTGAGAGGGATCGAGTCTTTGGTCTTTCTCCTCAATTGTTTGGGTGCGAGTTCTCTTACTCGTGTGTGGACAATTGTCACCTCTAAAACATCCAATACATCTAAAACTATCCTTTTCTCGCCCCCGTGCGATCAAAACCCTAAAACACATACAAATCAAATCCTTTTTGCTCAAATCAATTTCTTTAACACACCTAATCATATATTCAAACAAAACTTCCTAAAAGGTGACGTGAGGGGGGGCCAAGTCTTTGACCTTTCTCCCCAATTGTTTGGGTGCGAGTTCTCTTACTCGTGTGTGGACAATTGGGGCCTACATAAAAAACACAAACCAAACAACCGTAGTCCCACGAACTACGAATGCTCTGACTTTCCCATTGCACGAGGGAATATGTAGGCACAAGGGTTCTAATCCTTGCCGAGCACCCTAATAATAAAACACCTCATTTTTTCCCCTTAAAATTGATTACCTTAGAAGATAACAAACAAACCTAACTAACTTTCTCACGAATCGAATCAAGAGGTTCCCGTTGAGTACAACGGACGTAGAGGGTGCTAATACCTTCCCTCTTGCGTAAACGACTCCCGAACCCGAATTTGGTTACGATGACCATGTTCTTATCCCTTCAAAGATTTTCTCGATATTTTCCTTTCCCTCTTTTGGGATGAATAAAGTTCGGTGGCGACTCTGTTTCGAACAGTTTTTTCCGCGTCCATCGCGAAGATCGTATTTTTCGAGGTACGACACAAATTGGTTAATGTCCAAAAATTGGTCCAAGGTGCTTCAAATGAATACCTCACAATCAAATGGTAAAAAGTTAGCGATATGCATTAATTATGATGAATTCTATGGCACAATTTATTCAACAAGACTTGATCCATAAACACCGTCAAATCAAATGCCACAAAATTTCAATACAAAAATTCTAAGAAAACGCTACAAGATCTTACAAATTGATAACAAATTCTATTAAGAGGGCAGCACAAAATTTCAACGAGATAATATTGAAATAATATTGTAAGCAAATCAACAAGATAACCTGGAAAAATACCAACAAGACAATGGTCAAAAATCAACAAAGTAATATCTAGAAAATTAACAAGATGGTCATGGAGATTCTAACAAAATAATAGTCAATCAAAATAATACTGCACAAATTCAACAAAACTATATCACAAAATATTAACAAGATATCATGTAAATTCAAAAAAAAAAATTCAAAGATTCAACAAAAAAATTCACAAAGGTTCTACAAAATTGATCACAATATTAACAAAATAGCATGGCAAAAAAATCAACAAATTAAATCAAATCAGAGGGAGGTGCAAATACAGGATAAGGCGTAAATAACAGATATATTGGGCCTGGTCCAGAATTGAGCCCAGAGCCAAAATCCAACCAGTTGTGGGGGTGTATAACCTTAGTAAGGTGCAAATATCATAGAGGATGGGCCTAAAGCCCAAGCAACAATAGGAAAAAGCATGAAAAGTTCTACAACAAAATATATTTTTGGTCTCTTTAAGTTTACTTCAGAATCCATTTTGGTACCTTAATTTTAAAAAGTTTTAAATTGATCATTTAATTTTTCAAATCGTTCTATTTAAATCCTTTTCGTCAAATGCCCACAAACTGCGTTAATTTTTGCATAGGTGGCATCCGGTTCACCACAAAATTCCAGTATTAATTTATTTTTCTTTTTAATTTTAAAAATTAAAAGAAGTGCAAAACCAAAATTCTGTAAGGATAAAGGTACTACAAGCCAACCATGTGAGCTACTTTTCTATTATAAATTTAATCCAAATGTTTTATATATATTATATTTTCTAATTTTTAAATAACTCGGCAAGTGAAAAATCCAGAAACATAAAATATCCTATTTTCTAATTCTCCTATTCCTCTTTTTACTCTTAGATCCTTTTGAATTTGAGAAAAATTATTCACCTGTAATTAACCATTCAAAATAAACTATTGAAACAGATCCAACCTTTTCAAACAAGGGATATCCTGCGAAGACAGAATAAGCAACGAACTGTTGGTATGTTATATTCAAACTTGAATATAATAAATTGACTTTGATGTGCTTTCTTTAATTTTCATATAATAGAATCTTTCTTCATTTTTTCACTTGATATGTAAATAAGAATTCGATAAATAGAAATCAACTAATTGTAATAACAAGAGTAAATTATCATTTTCTCTGCAGTAGTTTGTGTTTACGAATCATGCCCTATGGAAATGTACTCAGAGCTCCTTGTTTAAATAAATATATCTGCAGTAGTTTGTGGTAGAGCTAGGATAATTGGATATGAAAAATACTACGAATGAGTCACTAACACTTCCCATCACTATTTTACACCTCAACCCTTCTAGAATAAACGTTATTAGAAAGCAATGAGATATATGATATATGAATTGGTGGTTGAAATATGAACTGCTGCAATGTAAGATTTGAGAAATATGAAATGGTGGTTGAAATGTATGAATTTCCAGTTTCAATTTTCTATTTTTTTGTTCTGATCAAGAATGTAATATTGGTTAAATTCTTGAAACTAAGTTTCTGTTATTGAGAAGGGAAAGGATAAGAAGAAGAATAAGGTTAACGTAAGACCAATATATTTGGTTGAAAATGATGCCAAGAAAAGTCAAGAGAGAAAGCTTTATGAAAATGTAAATATATTTTCAGTTTGTAATCCTAAAACAACAAATCCAAAGTGGAGCCCTCGACCTTGGGGCTTCCAATCCTCAGTGATCAATCTACATTTCTACAACGCGAAATTGAAGTGTTGTGAAAAACAATGTCTTTAAGCAAAGTATAAAACGGTTTCTTGATGATCAAGAACCAAAACAAGGGTTAGGGTTTGACGGAAAAGAAAACAACAAAAAGAGAACAACAAGGATTGGGCAAATATAATTATGTTTACTATTCACTTTCTCATTAAAGTTACAAATGATTACAAGTGAATATCACAATTTGCCACACTCAACAAACTGAGTGTGCTAGCCTATTTATAGACTAACTAGGTAACTTGCATCCCAAGAAACCTAAACAATTGGATCCTTAACACAAGACCCAATTCGACAGAATAACATTTTTGACACTACATACATACTAGAACAGACTTCGACTACAATATGTAACAATAAGACATCAACATGTGAACAAGCTTCGACTGCATGCTTGCCTCCTGTCGAAATCCCACAAATCTCCACCTTGGATCTAACTCAGCAACAAGAGAATCAACTAGCTTTCATCATGCAGCTTTATCAATTGCATACAGTGGAAAAACTTGCAACTTGGCAACGTCTTGGTGATCATATCTGCAGCATTATCTTCACTTGAAACCTTCAACACCTGGACTTCACCACGCTCGATTATCTCTCTGACGAAGTGCAGCCTCACATCAAGGTGTTTAGTTCGCTCATGATAGGCTGAATTCTTCGACAGGTGTATTGCACTTTGACTATCACATTTAACAGTGACACTTCGACCTTGAAGTTTCAGCTCCTTTGCAAAACCTTCAAGCCACAATGCTTCTTTCACAGCTTCAGTAAGAGCAATATATTCAGCTTCAGTGGTTGATAAGGCAACAACCTTCAGAAGTGTCGCTTTCCAACTAATTGTTGTGCCAAACTTTGTGAACACATATCCAGAAATATACTTTCTGGAATCCATACAACCTGCATAATCAGAGTCAATAAAACCTTCGATTTTGACTATGTTATCACCACCACAGGCTCCACCATAAATCAAGACTCTTTTCAGAGACCCATTTATGTACATGAGAATCCACTTTACAGCTTGCCAGTGCACCTTACCAGGATTGGCCATATACCTGCTCACAAGGCTCACTCCATATGCTATGTGTGGCCTCGTACAGACCATAACATACATCAAAGAACCCACTACACTAGCATATGGAATGCTACTTATATAGATTATTTCAGCTTCAGTACTCGGACTTTGAGTAGTACTAAGCTTAAACTGAGGATTTGTAGGTGTCACAACAGGCTTTGAATTCGACATACCAAACTTGTCGAGAAGCTTCCGTAGGTATGTCTCTTGAGATAAGCACAACTTCGTCTGCTTTCTATCTCTCCGGATGTCAATCCTAAGAATCCTGGTTGCAGCTCCCAGATCCTTCATTTCAAACTCCTTACTGAGTTCATCCTTCACCTTCGTTGCATCCTCAACACTGTTGCTAGATATGAAGATATCATCCACATACAACGACAACATAACAAGTGAGTTTCCAGGTCGAAATCTGAAGTAAACACAGTGATCGAACTAACTTCTAGTGAAACCAATGTGTGCCATGAACTTGTCGAATCTCCTATTCCACTGTCGAGGAGATTGTTTCAGGCCATACAAAGACCTATTCAGCTTGCACACATAATCTTCTTTACCCTTTTCTGCATACCCTTCAGGTTGACGCATCAGGATCGTTTCATCTAGATCACCATACAGGAATACTGTCTTCACATCCATTTGCTCAAGTTCCAAGTCAAACTTTGCCACCATGGCCAACAACATTCGAATGGATTTATGCTTTACAACAGGTGAGAACACATCATTGAAGTTGACTCCTTCTTTCTGAGTGAACCCCCTAGCAACCAGCCTCGCCTTAAAGCGCTTCGACATCACTCATTCGATTCCTTCCTTGACCTTGAAAATCCACTTACAACTGACTAACCTAGCTCCTGCAGGTTTCTCAATCAGCTCCCAAGTGTTATTATCATGAAGATATTTCATCTCGTCATCCATGGCTTTTCGCCATTCAGTCTTGTTTCGACTCCTTATAGCTTCCTTGTAGTCTCTAGGTTCTTCGTCAAGTACCTCACTTGCAGAGATTAAATAAAAAGCTATAATATCTTCATAACCAAGTCTCTGAGGTGGCTTGATGACTCTTCTCGACCTATCTCTTGCCAGTAGGTAGTCATCGACAATTTCCTCAACCTCTTCAGCATCTTGCTCTTCGACTTCATCTGGGATATGCACTTCAGCATCACTATGCTCCACCTCAACAGGCATCTCTACCTGTTCCAGCTCCTTTTTTTATCTTCCATATGTTTGTCTGCCTTCATTGTTTTTGGGTTTGTTTCCTCAATTCAATATTTATTGTGCCTTTGTTTTATCCCCGATGCTTTGCCGTGTACTTTCTATTTTATTTTCACGATGGCGTATCTCTATTTATTTACTATGTGATGCATTTCCGCGTATCTTTGATTGTTTTTTACTTTACACGATGCTTTGCCGTGTCTATTATTAACTTTACTTGTTGTTGATTATCATGAAGTTCTTCCATGCGTATTCTATAGTACTGTGTCTGTGTTTGATGCTTGGTGAGCAACCTTTTCTTTTTTCCGTTTTCACTCTTTTCCCTTTTATATCGTAGTTCCGAACTACGATTGCTCTGATTTCCTATACAGGATACGTAGGCATAGGATTGCGAGATCCTAACGAGCCACCTTTTTCTTTTTCCACCTTTTCTCTTTTCTTTGCCCATCTTTACCTTTAGCTAACAATTTTAGCAAAAACACAAATATTTCAAGAGGTTCCTGTAGAGTATTACAGATGCTTAAGGTGCTAGTACTTTCCCTTAGTATAACCAACCCCCGTACCTTTGATCTCTCTTTGCTTAGCTTTAGGCCTTGCTTTTTGCTTTGCATTTTACTTAGGGTTTTTGTTCGATCTTTTCTTCCTTCCCTTGGATAAAATAAAAGTTCGGTGGTGACATCATTGTTTTGTGAGCCAAGCTAATTCGATAGCTTTGGTATCTGATTCTCACCGCGACAGAATATGGCGACTTCACTGGAGACCATTGTTCAGTGGGTTGAGCCTAACTTGTTATATTTGTGTTGCTATTATTGTTTGCTATTGCTTGTATACTTGTAAATTTGTATATTTGTATATATTTGTACAGTTAAAATTCTATAAATTAATAATGTCAGGACCGGAGAAATTTATTAATTTAGAGAGTTATTAATTTATTGATAAATTAATAATTATTAATTTAAAGAGTTTTTAAGTAATTATACTGTACATACCAAACAAAAAAGGCAAATTAGTCTATGCATCTTAGAATTACGTTGCAGCGACCCTTGGGACTCAACGTAAATTAGTAACTACTGTGTTCATATGCATTGGAAATCAATAATGACTTTTGAAGTACAGTAAATGTAAACAAGAGGAACAAATGTGTTCAATGTATTCTTAAGCAAGTTTGGCATACTGTATATAAATTACATGAATGTGTTAGAGTATTCAAACCATATCTCACAAGATGGCTTCTCATCTAAAAGGTGTTGCAAAATCAACTATGTCAGATCAAAAACGTAAGGAGTTGTGTGAGTACAAGAGAGATACTCCTGCAAGCACACAAAAAGACTTGCAGAGATGGAGCATGTTCGGAGGTTCAGAGTTTAGAAGATATTGTGGGTAGTATCATTGAGAACAATGCAGAGGATGACGGCGAAGATAATACGGTGTCTTTGGAGCCTGTTACGCGAAAGGAAGCACTTATGGCGTCGAACACTCTTCACAACTTTATGATACAATACAAAAATACAACACCTGAGCTATTGGATGCAATAAGAAAAGTTAGAGATGAGTTCTAAATAGACTTGAACTTTAAAGGAAAACAGACAACTATTGAATCATATTTCAATAGAGTGTAATATATTTTTTTTTCAGTTTCTATGAATTATTAATTTATGATTTTGTTGGGACCGAAAATCATAAAGGGATCTCCCGAAAAATTATTATCTTATTATTTTATCGAGTTTTTCAATTTTTTACATTGGCCCAAGTCGGGATTGGACAAATTTATTATTTTAGAGAGTTTATTAATTTACCGAGTATTAATTTAAAGAGTTTCTACTGTATTGCTTGGGTTTTGCTGCGTGCAGGGTTGTAACCTTTTGAGTGGTGAGATAAGTCCTAACCCGGACTTGAGTGCACTTATGATAGGATGATGGTTACATTCAAGAAGGCTTATAGGGAGTTGATTCCCGACCAAGCTGACTTGAGATCCCCCGCTCAGTTGAGGCCCTCTTAGGAGTAGTAGTATTGAACGAGTATTCGTGAAAACATTACTACTTTCGACCTAAGGTTCATGACATTGAGGACCTTTAGAACCTATTTACCCCACTTGGCCTCTTAAGATGTAGTGTGGTGACTATGAGGGAGTAGTCCTGAAGTAGTTGATACGAGATGCTACACTCAGACAAGATTCTCTTGAGAATATTACTGATTCCTGAGTAATTGGAGTATTGGTAATATTCGAAAGATGGATCGATAACTCTGGGAACTTTGTTAGAACCCGTTATGCAGGTGCTTTACCCCTAGTACACACCCTTTGGTTGGTTATTTACCCAGACTCCATGTTGTGATCTCGAACCTTTGATCCTGCTATGTGTGATTTGCATCCTGTCTTGCATCACATTGCATTTCATTTGCATCTTTGCTTAATTCATTGCATACATCCGTTTTGTCCAGCAACTCATCTCCAGCTGTCTCTATCTTCTAGCATTTTTTGTCGGTCATCAAGTTGATTCCTCGACACAGATACAGGACTAGAGCTAACTACAGATGCAGGATGTAAGAGTAAGAAGTGCACAATGCAGAGATCAGAATGGAAATCGACGATCTTAAGTCAAGCATGACTAAACTCACTGAGATGCTCCAAGTCATGATTGCCAGAGGAGAGCAAACTCAGAGAACTGTCATTCAAGAAGTTTCGAGTGCTGATCCTCCGCATGTTCAAATGCAACCATCAACATGGCCTGAGTTTGGATTGCCTCACAACTTCTCTCCATCTATTGCATCTATTGCTATGATTGGTTAGATTGCCAGACCAGTTTTTCAAGCTCCTATTTTTGCCGAGCCCAGACCTGTTGTCCACACTGTTACCCAGAGTGCCCGAGCTCCCTTTAAGAACCCTCTCTATAAGTACAATGATGCCAATGCTCAAGGGGAAAACCGTGAAGATTTTGTTGAACCTGAGGTTGTCCGTGAACAATTTCAGACCATAGACAAGAGACTCCGAGCCGTTAAGGGTACTGACTTCTTTAGTGTGGATGCAGACAACATGTGCCTGGTTTCTAACCTTGTTATGCCAGCCAAATTCAAAAGTCCCGAGTTTGAGAAGTATAATGGTCACTCATGTCCAAAAGCCCATTTGGTTATGTACTTTCGAAAGATGGTTGCTCATACCAATAACAAGAAGCTGCTCATTCATTACTTTCAGGACAGCTTGAGTAGAGCCTCACTCTAATGGTATATGAGCCTTGAGCAAAACCACATATAGTGCTTCCAAGATCTTGCAAATGCTTTCATAAAGCAGTACAAGTACAACCTCGACATGGCTCCGGATCGTCGCCAGCTTCAAAACATGAATCAAAATGAGAAGAAATCTTTTAAGGAATATGCTCAACGGTGGAGAGAGTTAGCTTCTCAAGTTAAACCTCCTCTGGCGGAAAAGAAACTGACTGGAATGTTCATGGACACCTTGTCTCTCTATTGGGAGAAGATGATTGGCAGTGTTTCCTCTAATTTCACTATGTTGAGTCCCTGCTCTTGAGGTTGGCATTAATTTTAGTAAAACTAACTTAGCAGAAAGATGTTGGACAAGATGTCCTAACATGTTGAACTAACTGCAGAATAAGATGTTAGACAAGATGTCCTATCAGGTGGATTCGACATCTTTGTATGTTACTGTTATGGAATAACTGTATTTTGATAACAGGTGTGCCAGGTGTGTTTGGAATATGACTTGATTCCAGGTGGCGTATGATATTGTGGAATCAGAGATTCTGATTCTAAATGGAATACGCGGTTTCCTTGTAATGAGACATTTTTGGAAACTTGGGATTGAAAAATGGATTAGGTCGCAGATTCTGAGGAGCATAATTGCTGCGCTTTTGAAGCCCAAGTCCAGCTGTGGTTTGCAATATAAATAGGTTAGAGTTAACCTAGTTTGAAAGTCGAATATTGTAGTTGTTTTAGAAGTACTAGGGTTTGTACTTGTGTGAGCCTCTCGTGTATTATGTGAATACTTGAGAAGGATAATTTATTGAGTTGTAATATTTTCAGTCACTGCTGTGATTGGAAGGGAATTGAGAAGGGTCTCATACCTAGGAAGAGTCTTAGGTAGAAATCTAGGAAGGGTAGTTTCTAGGTGCTAAGTTATAAACGTTGGAGTTTAACTTAGAACCAATTCTACTTAGTGATTTCATTCCTGGCTTGGTAGCCCCCAGACGTAGGTGTTGTTGATCACCGAACTAGGTTAACAATTTCTGTGTGTTGTTTACATTCTGCAGTTTACTTTTGTTCTTCCTTATATCCTTGTGAGAAGCAGAGATCAAGTGTCACGACATCCTGTCTGACATCTTCGTGATCTGCTTAACCAGAATTTCAATTGGTATCAGAGAAGGCATCCTGCTCTGTATCTAGGTGAGATTCAGGGACGATACATTCTGGTTCGATGGATAAATAAGGGGAATTCTGAATAGACCACCAATACTTGATGGTTCCAATTATGATTTTTGGAAAGTTCGCATGGTGGCATTTATCAAGTTTATGGATGGAAAGGCTTAGAAGTCTGTGGTTAAGGGGTGGGATCCACCAAAGATCAAAGACAAAGATGGGAAGATCACTAAGGAGCTGAAACCTGAAGAAGATTGAGACGATGAAGATGATAAGCTTGCTCAAGGAAACTCCAAAGCCTTGAATTCCTTGTTCAATGGGGTGGACAAGAACATCTTCAGACTCATTAAGAATTGCTCTGTTGCAAAGAACGTGTGGGAAATCCTGAAGACTGCTCATGAAGGTACTTCTCGAGTTAAATCTTCAAGACTTCAGTTACTTACCATCAAGTTTGAGAACTTGAGTGTTGTACCCCAAATTTTACCCCTTAGATGTCATAATATCTTGCACAGACATTTTAGAATCAATCATATATGCATTGTTTAAACTCACCCATATCTTGCAGTTGTTTTTTTATTTGAAATTAGGGTTTGCACAGAGAGATTCAAGGCCTCCTAAGGTATTCTCTGGCTCCATACAATCATCACAAAGCCTCACTAGTTGTTTGGGACCAAGAACTGAAGACTTTGAATTAAGTCATGTCAATCAAGGATCACCAGACCAAAAGATGGAATTAGGGTTTTACCTGAAGAAACACTGAAGATTTGTGCTCTGTCAAGTCAAGTTTTTCTTGGTTCATCAACCATTTGAGTTTGCCTACATCCAAGAGGTCTCACTTAACATGAATGCAAGTTCATCTGGTTCTCATCATGAGAAGTTTGAACCCCAGTCTCACCCTCACTACAACAGATAAGACCTTAGACAGCGTTTTTTTTTCCTTAGACAACGCTTTTAAGCGCTGTCTAAACCTGCGCTGCTATAGGTTTAGACAGCGCTTTGGGTAATACCAAAAGCGCTGTCTAAAGGGGGGTATATTTAATGAAAAGCGCTGTCTATGGTACCTTTAGACAACGCTTTTTGACATTATAAGGTATACCTTAGACAGCGCTTTTGGGAAAAGCGCTTTCTAAGGTCCACCTTAGACAGCGCTTTTGTCAAAAGCGCTTTCTAATCCCCACCTTAGACAGCGCTTTCACCAAAAGCGCTGTCTAAGGTATACGAAAAATTTTATATAAATTTTTTTAAACCACAATTTTTACCAGGTTTTTTCAACCAGAATTTGACCTGTTTTTCAACCAGCAATTTTTTTCAGAAAAATACCACAATTTGGAGATTCAAATCAATCCAATTTATCCTATTTAAATGTACCAATTTACACCAAAATTATATATCTAAAACAATTGGCAATTCAAACCAATATATATATTTAAAATTACAAACCAAAATTATATATACACCTATTTATAATTACAAATCATTACATTTTTTCTACAAATGCACATATTACTTATACTAGTACTTTTGCATCCAACCAAAGCATTGCTTCAAATCTACATTATAGGTCCTGAAAACACAAAGATTGTGATTCAATTAAAATAATACATAAACAAAGTTACATATATTTAAATTCTCATCAATTAAAGTAAGAGTACAATATTATACCTTGTAAAATTCCGAGCTTCATAATGTATTGACACCAATCCTCTTTAATTTCATCCAATTTAGAAATTGAGTAATGAGCACACTTGCATTCTTCAAAGTACTACATAATAATATAACATAGTTTGATTTAGTTTTAACTATTTCATTAGACATGAGAGATATGTGTTAATATTAAAATAACTCATAAGTTGAATAGAAATATAATAAAGAAATCAAGTATATAACAAATTTTACCTCTTTCACTAACATCTCTTTCTTTTCTTGGTTGCAATTTAAAGTAGCCTGCAGAACAGCGACTTACAAAGTTTTCAATACCGTTTAACTTTATATCGAGATTGTCTATTAAAAATGACATTAGTATAACTTTTAGAAAGAAAATATATTGATTAAGAGACACACACGATATCAGAACCTAGAGGAGATTACATGATTACTTGTTGTAACTTGTAATTCATTCCATAAAATTAAGTCCTATTCAGCTAAGTCCAAATGACAATGTTCATCAGATCCGTTGCTACATATGAACATTAGACTCACTCAACCTGCTTGAATCGTACCTTGCTTTTACTTCATTGGCTATTGGTAAATCATCGGGTTTTACAGTGCCCAAAGACCTTGAAACATCTAATGTCTCTAATTCTTTCACTGTACGATCCCAAATGTCCTGGTAGATGGGGGTCAAAAGCATTTAGACATTAAGAAACCAATGATATAAAAAGAAGAAAAAAATTACAGATAGATATTTTATATTCAATGGTAACTTCATTCATGGTTGTTGGCTCTTAAGTAACAAAAAAGAGAAGATAAAAAAAAAATCCAAGAGCCGGATGCAGTGAGGATATAAATTATAGGAAAAAAACCCTAAGCCCAGCAGGATGCACACATGTAATACAACCCTTCTGAACAAAACATGACACTGTAGTCATTTTATACCATCATTTTTTTTGGAGTTCCCACTGTTGGAATGGTTAGTGGGTGACCAGAGGATGGGAGTAATTTGATGCGCCATTGTTTGTTCTCATTGACTATACTCACGGAAAAATCATGTAAATTAAATCTTGTAAACCAATATTTAAACCGAATCTTATTAGTTGCATTTGCACCACATAATGAGTGACATGGCTTATAAAATTAACTTCTGTTGAGGTCTATATGACTACAATAAATTCAACAACAAACCTTCATAAAGTTGTTGCTCAATACATAGAAATCCCCAAATATAATGATATAAGAAACACCACACTCGGTCCTTTAGAAAGGAAACTATGCAAAATGCAATGCAACACAACCAAAACAGAGAAAAATGGTTAGGTGGAAAAAGAAAGAAACGAAATTTGGGTGTTTACCTAGAAAACCCCTGCAGCGTCTTTCTCTTTCATGTATAGTGGATCAGGAAATGGAGTTTAATGATTTCAAAATTTCTACCATTAGAATTTCTTAAACTTGAAAGGAAAAAATATGCTTATTTAGATCTTTTATCAGTCCAAGACAGCAGAACCACACCAGGCCTCACAAAAACAGCATACTTATAGAAATGATAGTTTGTATCATCATCTCCTGTATAAAAACAACATATTTAATAACATAGGGAATTTATATAAATTAAATTCCACTTTAAAACTATAACATGCATCACAAGTATTCTATTTCATCTTTATGGAAATGGAAATGTCTAATATTCTAGCTTGTTTTCATGGAAATGGAAGTGCCTAATATTCCAGTATGGGAAATTCTTTAAATCTGATGATTGACACAATTTTTCAACATGTAACCATATTTCTAACACAATACACATAGCTCTTTGACCTTAATATATGCTACTTTTGATGGGGTGGTGTGTAAATAAAGTACTACTGTAATAAAGTATCATTAACATAAAGATTCTTTTGTCAAGATAAATAAATAAATAAATAAATAAGGATCCTAAAAAAAGTTTTAAGAACATCATAACAAAATAAAACCACCACCGCCTCCTGTATCATTTTGAATTTGCTAATAAAAACAATTGATGCCGAGTTCCATGTTATTAACTTCCAGACTTCTCAATTTTCGTATTAAGAAAGATAAAGACAAATGTATAAAATTTATCTTACTTTGTTTAATTCTACAATTCAGAAAAATACTTATGTGATAATCAATATGAAGTAATTGACAGCAACAACAACCAAAAATTCAGAACCGAGTAATAAATATAAAGCACATTACCGCTAATTGAGCATACTGGCAGCTATCCCCCAATATACTAAAACACATCCTAGAGTGCGGGATCCAGAATCAAGTACTATCTTCGATCCTGTTTGTTTTGAAATTAAGTCATACTCATTCACTACAAAACTTCATTAATAAAACAGTACAACATAACTTCATTAACAAAACTCATCAAACATACTCATTCACTACAACATTGTAAAGCAACAAAACCCTACAACAACAATGTAAAGCAACAAAACCCTATTCTTCACAACAACGACGTACCTTTAACGACGGTAACAACGGCAATGCAAGAACGAAATGTATCAGTTACAAAGAGCAGAAACGAACGACGACAATGAGTTCGCAATGGACGGCAATACAACGACGGCAACGGACGGAAGGCAATGCAACGATGGCAACAACGAACGACGGCACGGTGGAGGACGGTTGACGGTGAAGGCTTGAGTTCGCAAGGGTTTTGAGCTCAGTTCGCAAGGGTTTTGAGCTCAGTTCGCAAGGGGAGAAGAAAGAGCGGAAATATGAAAATGAATACTGACTATTCATATATTTTAATTTAATTAGACCTTAGACAACGCTTTTCATAAAAGCGCTTTCTAAGGTGGACCTTAGACAACACTTTTAAAAGCGCTTTCTAAGGTTGGCCTTAGACAGCGCTTTTGATTTTTTTTTTTTTTAATTTTTAAGACCTTAGAAAGCGCTTTTAAGGAAAGCGCTGTCTAATATTTTTCTTTAATTTTTTTTTTTAAATTAATAAAACTTTAGAAAGCGCTTTTTACCGAAGCGCTGTCTAAGGTCTTATATTTTTTTTTAAATTTATAAGACCTTAGAAAGCGCTTTTAACTAAAGCGCTGTCTAATATTTTCCATTAATTTTTTTTTTTAAATTTATAAGACCTTATAAAGCGCTTTTGACCAAAGCGCTGTCTAAGGTCTTATATTTTTTTGCGCTTTTATTTTTTTAAATGAATAGTTTCCTTGTTTTTAACTTATAGCAGCGCTTTTGTATTAAAGCGCTGTCTAAGGTGCGATGTTATAACTTACTTTTGTTGTAGTGCCTGCATCCAAATTAGGGTTTCTGTGAGACATATGGAGGTGCCCTCAAACCCTAAGACATGATCCCATAAGTTATTAAACATCCCTAAAAGTCTTCAATGAGATTTATATGTGAAGAAAGAAGCAAGATCACAAGGATTTATCCCAGTGCATTCACAGTCGAAATTAGGGTTTTGACTGGAACCCTAATCTTTGGGATTCTGATCCAAATGGAAATTCCAATGTCTCTAATCATCATAACATGTCTTATGGATGGTTTAAAGTGTGAAGACCAAGTTTCAAGAAATTTCTTGCAAAGGAAGTAAGTTTATGATCATAAAACTTTTCATATGTGGAAATTCCCTCTCTTGTGATAACTTGAAATGATCATAACTCCCAAACCACACATCCAAATGGAGTGACTCAAAGGTCATTTGAAAGCTCTTTTCAAGATATTCAAAATGTTCCATGTGACTTTTCTCATAATAAAATGCTTAGTTTTTGAGTTATGAAGCTTGCAAGGTAAACTGACCAATGACTTAGTGAAAATTCAGCTTGTTTTCCTTTAATAAACACACAACGTTAACCTCGTTTTCCACTAAGTTCCCTTAGGATTCAGAACTTGGGTCAAACATGAAAGTTGTAGAGGGCATTGAGGGATTTCCAAAAAGTACTAGAACTCCTCAAACCATTGAGTGAGCTGTGAGATACGAAGTTTCAAAGTTAGGGGTTCATTTCTTAATTTTCAAGTAACCAACTTTTGCATATTGATTCAAAACCTCTTCTAACCACCAAGCGCTTCACTTTTCTAATGTTTAAGCCTAAGGATAACCTTGCCAAACCTCAGCCACGATTCTTGAAAGATCATAACATTAAAATATATGTTTTGTTCAAATTAAAGCAAGTGGACATCTAGGTGAGAGAAACTTTCCAAGAGTAAAAACATTGTTTATTCCTTGAGCAATGGTCCAATCACTTCACAGTTCACACCTACATTAGATCAAAGATGTTGAAAATCATCTTGGTTCAGCAAACCAAATCCAACTCACTCGAGTATTTCTCAAGAGGGCATAGATGGAAAATGCTTCAAAGCCTCCACCTTTTCCTATAAATAGCAGCTTGGTTCTCATTTGTTTTTCACCAATTCTTCACTAAGAAACTCAGAAAACATCTCTAAAGTGATAACTTGGCAAGTGAAAAGGCTTTGAGGAGGTTGGAACAAGGTTGCTGTATAGAGATATAAGTCTTATCTTGTTAAGACATTAAGAGTACTTTGCTTCATTAGGTATTCATATCTCTTTTTCTCTCATTCCATATCATGACATGAATATTGATATTGGATATGTTTGTCTAGTAATATATAACATCTTAGAATACATCATGCCTTCATATTAAAATAGTATATGTTTGGACAACTTTCAATATATTTTTGTTCTCCAATAACATGTTAGTTTGTTTGGTTCCTACTCACTTCCATTAACTGACAATATGAGGCTCATGTACAAGCTGTAGAAAACCTCTCTTTTGTGATCAGTAGGTTTGTCTTGCACACGCACAAACTGTTACCATCAATACTGTTTTAGTATCCTGCGATCTTTTGATGTTAGGAGGTGTTTCCTTTTTACACTGCCAAGTTTAGATCTGGAACATATAGGTGTTCATGTATCCATGCCATGATTCATATGATATCTGTTTCAGATTGGTTTAACAATATATGGTTTGTTTTTTAGCATATGCTCTCTCAACATTATCTTTAAATGTCATAACTCTGCATTTTATAGCAAATGATATTGTTGAGTCCATGTATGATGTTAGAATATCACCAGTCCCTGATACTATGTCGTTTCTTTTTTCTTTATGTCATGCTTAAACATTAGGGGATAATATCTAGAGTGTATTTTAAAGTGTGTTGGCATTGTGAGTATGTTGTTTCATTTTATGCCTCACACTTAATATTCACGCTCATGTGTGTTTTAATTAATCTCTGTCACACATCATGCTCTTTCTCCACATTTCTTGCCATGTTGGATTAACAAAGTCGAAATGATGTATCTGCCATGCCAGTTTCTATTAGCTTGAGATATTTGATGTTCACATGTTCTTGTTACAATTTAGAGTTTAAAGATACCACATGTTCATTTGCTTTAGTCAAATAGCATAAATCTCCTAAGTCCTAACTGTTATCATATTCTCACTTTCGTATTTCAATCCATTTTGGGACAGCATGTTGAACAAGTGTTTGAGTTTGAAAATGCATCTTGGCACTGACAGTTTCAGTCAGTCCCGGTTACTTTGTTTTGGATCCACATTGTCATAAATCTTGGTACTCATTCTATGGTGTTTGTAGTTGTTGATAACCTGTTTGAGTCTTTTTCTTCTCTATTGTATAAATTTTGACATAAATACTATCAAATACTTGATCAAGAGGAGGCTATCCAAAACTGAGTGTTTTTATCATCTCATCATAAAAACCTTTCGTATTAAGTGCACTGTCATGATGAGAATTATGATGCATTTGGTGTGTATTGTCGCTTCTCAAAGATGCTGGTTGTGTGCTCAAGTGGCATAGCAGGATTTTGGTTTAAGTAAGGGTATGTTGGAAGGAGGATGACATGAATGTCTCGTGAGCCTTCTTTAGCATGATCACACCCTGTCAAAATAGAGTTTAAGTGTGCCAAGTTCCACTTTGTCTGCCTCTGGTGGAAATCATCTTGGTAATTTAGTTTAGGTCCATAGGTATTTATGTGCTATGAGTAATATGCTATGACCCTTTTTCTTTGTTGGATCTTGCTAGCAGAAGAAAACACTTAATGAAGAATGGTCCAAAGGTTGGTCTGCTGTGAACCTATAGGTTGAGTTTTACTTCATAAGTTTGGTTGGCAAACGATCCGCTCACACGACTGTGTTGGTTTCGACGCACTTGCGTAACCGCGTAACTGATAATCTTCTCACCTCTCGACATAATTCATTAAGTGTGTGAGTTTTCTATTGCATGAGGCATAACTGATTTGTTCATTCATGAAATGTTATTATGTCTGCGGTGTATACCGCCGTTCGCATAATGTCTGCTCACTCTACTGTTATCACGAGCCATGCTTATTCGTGAACCATATCCTTCCATTGGCTTCGTGTCCTTTGTTTCATTTGAGATTGTATCCTCGTTCTGTCAAAAATGAATCAGCATGGAACAATGATAGGAATGGTTGTTAAATTTGCATTGTGTTGTGCATATAAGTAGCTTTAGATGATAGCATGAATGGGTGTTTATGCCAGTTTTGAACGCATGTTTTTTGTGTCCTTTTTCTCCAAGTTCTAGCTGTTATTTTGTGATTCTACTATGTGAATCCTACAGACCGGTGTTTTATTCCTTGGATTTTGGCTGAAAACGAGTTAGGAAATGGTTGCCATGGTTTCCTCTGGTTATTCACGACGCGTATGCATGGGGAAGGAGGAGTTGTGGCAGCTGGAGATTGGTTGGGACATTTTTGTCTTTTAGTAACTTAAAAAACTAGGTGACCGATTGATGCAAGTGTCTCACATAAATTGTACACGGTCATGTTTCTTTTTTTCCTTGGCTGAATAAATACCTTCCGCTTGGACTTGGGCCCCTCTGTCTCGCTATTAACACCTCCCAGATAAAGGCCCAGGCATATTACCTTGCTGACAAAACCCCCCGTCTTATTTTATTTTTACTTTTTCTTTCATCTCCCCTTTTTATTATTTTCATAATTTATCAAAATATTCTCCTTAACCAAAATTCAAAAGAAAACATCATATTAACATTTTTATGTCTAACCTATCTTTTCTAAATTTAATTTCTTTCATTTTAAATTTAGATACTTAATTTTTGAACTTATGTTCCTTTTACCTCTTTTGGTAAATTTTCTAAAATATTTTTATGACTTTCTTTTGAAGGGTTATCTTGAGAACTTTTGTGTAGAACTTGTTTCACACCTCACTCATTTGCGTTAGCTTGAGACATAAACTTTGGCTTTAAACTCAAATGTCCTTTGCTTATTGTGAGTACCTCATCAGTGTAATCATGCTTATCACCCCTCTGTTTACTGTGAATTTTGGTAAACAACCTCTTATCTATCAATCTAAACGCAAATTGATTTAACTTGCAGGATCGATTACACAAATCCTAGGACATGTGCTAAGTTTGAGAGACAAGTGTAACTTAAAGAAAATGTAAACTGAACTCCACGTTCGACAAGGCTGAAAATAAAATCTAACTGAACTCCACGTTCGACTACAGGCAATAAAGTAAAATGAGAACTTGAAATTTAAAGTAATGCAAGTAAAGGGTGCAAAAATTAAAGGTGTCGAATTAGTAAAGGTTTTGAAAGTAAAATGCAACGAACTCCACGTTCTTGGAAAGTAAAGGCTGGGATAGTAAAAATGCTGTCGAAGGTAAAGTGCTGGAAAGTAAAAGACCTTGAAAATAAATGCAATTGATTTAAAGGAGAACTTCACGTTCTTGAAAATGAAAGACTTTGAAAAGTAAAGGTTTGAAGATTAAATGCTTTGAAAAGTAGAGTGCAGTCGAAAGTAAAACGCAGAAAACTTAAATGACTTTGAACATAAATTTGGCATGGAAGATAAATTTCAAGAAACTGTAAAGGCATGGAAAGTAAACATGCTGAAGATAAATTAGATTAATAAAGACAATGGTGTTACATTACGTACATTCTCACGAACTCGTTTCTCTACACGCGGGTACTTTGAGTTTCTTAGAGTAACTTGTACAAAAATATGAACACACCTTCTACATAGAACCAACTCCTATTTATAGTGCTAGGAAATAACTACTCAGTGGTGGTTACTGCTTCGAACGTGTGGATTTTGGCGCCTTCCCCTTAATCTCAACTGTTCCCACGTCCACAACTGCTCTTGTTTAAATTTCAAATATTGGAAATTCCCTCCAATCTTAACATAACCACTGCAGCGCTATATTCTCATGGTCGAAGAACCCTTTCCATACTTAGCCATCCTTTAAGGTTTCTCCACATTTATTCGACTCAGGCCTCTTAAAAGTTAGGTCGAAGCCTTCTTTATATTAAAAATAATTTTTTAACATTAACATAACTTTGACTTTGTCTGGCGTCGAAATTGAGGGTTAACAAATTGCCCCCAAGGAATGTCCTTTCGCCAGACTTGGTAGGAAGGCCATTTCTTGACATAATGCTTATTTCGACGCCTATCTGCATGGCTTTAACTTAACATCCCACTAATTCCCTAATGGATAAACTGTTCAGTTCCTTTAACCCACGCCTCTGACGTCACGCCATCATGACAAATCCTTAAAACGTCTTTTCAGCCGTATTCATCATAACGCCTTTCTCGAAAACAGACGTTAACAGTCTGCACATAACTGCTCCTTTCCATCACGCCTTCAGGAGGAAGCCACGTGTCCCACTTACCCCTCAGCTTCAACGGTGAATCCAAGTCCCTGAAGGTTTTCAAACATCTATATATACCCCTTTCCGCCATTTTGTTATCTTTCCACTCCTTTAGTACTCTCAAGCAACTCTTCTTCTCTTCAGTTTTTTGCGCAAACCCAGTAAAGACACCATATTTCCATCTTCTTCCACAATGGCATCCTCCCACATTAATCCTCAAGCAAACAAGACCCAAAAGGGCAAAGTCACTCCATTCAAGCAAACCATCCCACCGTTCGCTAACATTCCAGGCCCTTAACTGGTAGATAACCGTCGTTGTTTGCCGGAACCTACCTCTACAGAAGCAAGAGCCATCTACCAATCTCAGGTAATGATTCCCCTTGTTATGTATGATAAAACTTATGCATTATCTGGCCCTTTGGCTGAGGTGGATATTTCCAACGAGAAGCTGAGTGAGTTTTTCCCCTCGTACCAGAAATCCAAACCATTAAGGCAAAAGAGTTCCCCTAAAATTGATTCTGCTGCTGGAGCTTCCCCCGAAGAGATCCCTTTACCCAAACTCAATGTTGGCTATCTCACTGATGGCACTAGATTGATGAGAGCCGTCAACCCTTTAAAGGAATTCGACCAATGGATGGCAAAGATGGAGAAAGTTAAAGCTGACCATTGGAAGGAGATAGGGATCTATGACCTTCTGATGCTGTCGAAGACCAACATACCTTATTGCTTGAACATGTTGGCAGCATCTTTGTACTTTTGGGACAACACCCATTATACATTCCACCTGCCATGTGGAATGGTCACTCCAACCCTCTTTGACGTAGCTGCCATCACGGGGCTTCGACCAGATGGCTTTGTCTACAATCCTGAGGTTGATGCTGATGATACCATCAATATTGCAGGTTCGAAACTAACCTACACCCTCTTTATTAAGCACCACTTCAAACAAGAAGATGATGAGGTGTCTGATGAAGAACACATCGCTTTCCTCACAGTCTGGCTGTCGAGGTATGTTTTTTGTACCAAGTCCTTGCAGGTGGCTAAAAAATACCTGCCCCTGGCGAACCAACTCCACAACAACAGAGGGACCTGTCTGAGTGAACTCATTCTGGCAAATCTTTACGAATCTATCAGTGAAGGGGCTTCTCGACTGAAGAATGTGGACGCCCAAGGTCCTATGCATTTGAGCGGTCCTCTTTGGCTACTTCAACTGTGGCTCAATGCTACGTTTGAGGCTAGCCTCCCCAGAAAAGGCATAGTCGATGAAGCTTCCGCTGAGATCAGGGAGAGGAACGTCGAAGGGACACGTCTGGCTAAGCTCACTCCTAATGATGATGGTGAAAACCTTCAGAGGGCTTTCACCAGTTATATAATGATGTTCGCCAAACGCTATGAGTTTACTCCTAGCATGGCACCCTTTGTTCGACGAAGCCATGGCCCTGAGTGGTTTCAAAGGCCATTTCCGAATCCTCTCCAACCCCTTGATCCAGAGTCTGTTGCCATCTGGGAAGCCTTTTTTATTCCTAGATTTATTGTCCACAGGCTGAACCTAGGGAGAGGTTTATCAGCGTTGATTGCCTACCAACCCAACTTGGTTTCTCGACAATTTGGGCTGGCCCAGAGTTTCCCTCAGTGCCTATATGAGAAAAAGGGTCAAGTGATTTTTCACACCGCCTACCTCGACGAGGAGAACGTCTCTAAAGCACTCAACATCAGGAACGAAAAAAGAAGCATCCTCTCCCCTGTGTTTTTCGAACCTTCCTTTTTATGCACTTCATCCTTCCACCAATGGTGGTTGAAGCATTATAATGAGCACTTCCTTGATGCGACTATGTTTTCTTCGTTACTTGACCAAGCTTTCCTCCATGTGCAGGACAAGATGAAAAAAAGTAAGTCCACTCACATCGAAGAAATACAGGCTTTTCAAAAATACTTTGAAACTGTCTATCGACCAGATGATCTTAGTCGAACCATTCATGAGGCTGCTGTTACTCTAAAGAGAAAATTCCTTGCAAAGCTGGATCAACTAAAAATTCCTCCCAACGTCCCTCGTGAGGAACGTTATGAGGTAGCTTTTAAACTTTTTTCCCCAAAATTTCCTCGACTGCCTAATGCTGATTTTGGAGTGGCGCTTGCCCCTCCATTTCCAGATTGGTTTGTCTGTGGGGAGCATTTAAAGCTTCTTCGACAGCAGTCTCAGCCAAAAGCCCAACGAGTGGTTTCGACTAAGCATACGTTAGACAGTTTTAAAGGGCACCTTCATATAGGAATTCAGGACGTTCGTGTCGAATCCGAAATATATGAAGGTTTGATATCCTTACTCCATGGCTTTATGACTAGTCATGTAATCATTAACTTGTAACAATTGTGTGCTATCTTTCAGCCGTGCCTAGGAAAGCTGCTTCGACCAGAGCTGCCACCTTGCAAAGTGGTAAAGACCAAGGGAGCACACAGGTATACATTGCACCTTTTGTTTTTACTTGTACTCTATGAATTTCTTCCTTATTTTCACCGTCTCTTTAGACTGGTCGAAAGCCTCCAACACCTTCCAAGAAGGGTAAGAAGGATGCCCCAGCTGTGGTTACAGTTTCAGAGGCCTCAGATGAATCTCCTGAAGAGGTTCTCACGAGGAAAAGGAAAAAACCCACAAAGACCTCTGGACCTGCTGGCCCACCTCCTTCGAAGGTGGCCAAAATACTCGAAAAGGCATCCACCACAAGTGGTGTCGAGAAGGAACCCTCTAAGGTAGCCTCGAGAACCCCTCTTGGTGACCATGGGGTTGAAGAATCAAGTCCTGCTGTTGAACAAACTCAGGTATGCGCACCATTATCTTTTCTATTATCCTTGACATCCTCCGCCTATTATTTCATTCTCATTATCTCCACTTGTGTTCTTCAGGCATCCATCATCAACAATCCGGATCCTCGACCAACTCCAAGCAACTTCGCCGCCGCCACACTTGACGAATCCGTTCCTCACCCAACTTCAGAAAGCCTCACCACCACACTTCTCAATAGCCAAGGTGAGCCAACTTATCACCCATCTTCTGATATTGGCTCTGGTTTGAGTGAGATCAATCAACCTATTCCACATGTTACAGCAGCTACTGCAGCACCAGTTCAAACTCCAACTCAGCACGCACAAGCAGAGGGAGCTAACTCTGATGAGGATGACGCTTCAAGCCCACCACTTATTAATCAGGGTACCTCCATGGATAAGGGCCAGATGGTTGAAGACGAAAGGCGTGAACCTGAGATCCAAACACACAACGCCACTCTTGATCAAACCACACCGGCTGATCAGCAGGAGAATGTGCAACCGGCTGCGGATGAATCTGATGAGGAAATGGGAGGAGAAGAAGATGGAGAGGAAGAGGAATCATCAGAGGAGGAAGAAGAACAAGCTGAGCCTCGCCCCCACCACACTCCTTCGCCTATGGTCGCTCCACTATCTGGGGACTCACTAATAGCGCTCAAGTGGTCGAAACCACGTGAGTTTGCCAGATTAATTCTTGAGCAAAGGCACGGTTCTTCCTCTGTTTCTTCGGCCTCAACACCAGATGGCTTCGCCCAATCAATTCTCCAAGCCATCAAGAATTTTTTTTTCAAAGGGGACATTTACAAATTTCTGGCCTCAGATCCAACTGCAACTGCTTACCTGAAGGACACCCTTGCAAAGATTGAGCTCACTACCCTCACTCCAGATGTCTCTGGTTTTCTGATAGAGCTAACTGCCGTGGTAAACCAAATAGCTGCAGAAATAAAACTGCTTCCTTCGATCAAGGACACCATCGAGAGAACATCTGGCTGTGAGAGTGCCGCCTGGTGTAGTGCACAAGAGGCGTATGAAGAGATCCAACGTATGGAGGCTGATCAAAAGAAAAAGTAAGACGAGGTAGCCTCCAACACGAAGGACATTGAAGCATGGAAGCAGCAGATCACAGAGCTACAAGCTAAAATTGCAAATGCTGAAAACCGCAACCGTGCTCTGCGCCAACTCGACGACACTGAGATAGCTGAAGAGACGAAGCATGCTATTGATCATATTGAGGCGGCCCAAAGATACGAGAAAGAGCTCGCAGAAGCAAAACTTGACGAATCTTTGTGCAACGCTCGACTCAAATATCACATAGAGTCTTTTTCTCAATTGGCGTCGAGGCTTCCCTTCTGATACCTTCGACACCTTTATTTCATTTGTCTAATCATCACTTGTTTCTTGGCCTTTTCAGGCTTTTTATGTAATGACGATTTTATGCCTGTTGGCACTGATTTAATTTATCATTATTATCCTGCCTTTAACTGCTTTCGACCTATATTGCATGATGATGTTTTCTATTGTTATTTTTACCAGTCAAATTCGCAATTAAGGCGTTCTATCTTTTTCTTGGAAAGTCACCCTTCCAGCTTTAAATTCCAAGGCATAAGCTTCTAGCTTTAAAGTGACACTTATAGCATAGCCCTCAGGCCTATTTCCAAGAATCACTCACCTATTTCCACCGTTTGGCTGGCCAATCCAATCAGTCCTTAGCCTCTATAAATCTCTCCCATCTGACCATGTTTTGCGTAGAAGCAACCATGAATACTTTAGAGAAACCTCCAACCAAGAAGATGGCTGGAAAGGCCAAGGCAACTGAGGAAACAAAGAAAGTAGGGACGCCTCAACAACCCAACGCCTCCATTGGAACAACCCCTTTAGCCAAGAAGAAGGAAACCAAAATGAAGATCTCCAAGAAAGGGCGCTCCAGCACCCAAGAATCTGATGATGAGATAGATGCAGATTATATGGAATTCCTCAAATCCATAGATTGGAGAGATTATGAATAACCTTACCTTGAGAAAGAAAAATGTTGTACTATTTTCTCTTCGCTTTGTATGCCATATTAGCCTGACTCGGCCTATTTTGGCTTTCTTTTATCAAATAAAGCTTATGTTTTTATATGAATCTCCTGCAGCATAGGCTTATATTTTTTCAAATACTTGCCATTTACTTTCAAGATTCTTTTATCTCTGTCTAATTCTTCCACTTCATAAGCTCCATTAGAGAACACTTGTATGACTTGGAATGGTCCTTCCCACTTAGGGGACCACTTGCCCAATGCTCTATCTTTTCGATCCATGGGCAAAATCACCTTCCAAACCAATTCCCCACATGCAAAAGATTTAGATTTAACCTTTTTGTTGTAGGACTCTTCGACCCTCTTCTTTTGTCTTCTCAGCAATTCCAAGGCTCTAAGCCTTTCTTCATCCAAATCCACTAATTCATTCATCATCATTTCCCAATAATTCTCAGAGGGAATTTCATGATGTCTTTGAACTCTTATAGACTGTAGATGAATCTCAAAAGGTAATACTGCATCATGACCAAAAGTGAGTCGAAATGGGGTAGTGTTGGTAGCCTCTTTGGGGGATGTTCGACACGCCCAAAGAATTTGGTCTAACGTCTTGTGCCAATTTCTAGGCCTTTTTCCCACATGTTTCTTGATTAGTCCAATCACTATCTTATTGGCCGCTTCGACTTGCCCATTGGCCTGAGCATAATACGGTGTAGAAGTTAATAACTTAAAACCTATCTCTTTGGCAAATTCCTGCATTTTTCGACCAGTGAACACGGATCCCTGATCTGTAGTAATTGTTTCAGGAATACCAAATCTATAAATAATGTGACTTTGGACGAACTCAATAACATCTTCCTGACCTATACTCACCAGTGGTATTGCCTCAATCCACTTGGTGAAATAATCAATTCCCACCAAAATATATCTCTGGTTCTTTGAAGATGCTGGTCGAATCTCTCCCACTATATCCAAAGCCCATCCTCTGAAAGGCCATGGTTTCACTATAGAATGTAATTCACTTGCAGGGATGTGCTGTATGCCAACATGAATTTGACATTCTTGGCACCCTTTAGCAAATTCTATGCAATCCTTCAGCATAGTGGGCCAATACATGCCTTGTCGAAACAACAACCATTTCATCTTCTGGCCAACTTGGTGTGCTCCACATGCCCCACTATGTACCGTCGAAAGTGCCAAATACGCCTCTGCCTCACTAAGGCATTTCAATAAGACTCCCTCAAGGGTCTTTTTAAACAATTCATTACCCATCAGCACATAGCTCAAAGCTTGATACCTGATTTTCCGTTCTGTCGAAGCCGTTGGGTTTCGCAAATACTCAACTATGGGCCTTCTCCAATCTACATCTGTTAAATTATCTATGGCAAAAATTTCAAAATTTTCGCCATCTATACACCCCAGCTTAGTTGTTTCTAAGTCTGATGGACATAATCCAACAGCCACCACCTTACCTCTTGCCTCAATTACTTCTTAGTTGTTTCTAAGTCTGATGGACATAATCCAACAACCACCACCTTACCTCTTGCCTCAATTACTTCTTGAAAGTTCTCTTTCGACACCTTGTATCCAGAAGCAATTTGGGCCAAGTCGTTAGCAACTTGATTCTCTATTCTAGGTATGTGTTGAATGACCACTACCTCAAATTTCTTTAATAATCTATTGGCTATCACAAAGTACATAATGAGATTTTCTTTAACACATTTATACTCATTTGTGATTTGTTTTATAACCAATTCTGAATCTCCCATTATTTCGACTCTAGTTGCCCCCAATTCTAACAAAATTTCAAGGCCAGCAATTAATGCTTCATATTCAGCCTCATTGTTAGAACAAGGACCTTCGACCTTGTACTTGAATTTTGTTGGAATTTTTTCAGAAGAAATAATGTATATTCCTACTCTTGTTCCATTCTTATGACTTGATCCGTCAAAGTATAATTTCCAAGACCTTAATTCGACGTAATTCAAATCATTTTCATTTATGGAATGGTCAACTATGAAGTCTGCAACTATTTGCCCTTTCACAGCTTTTAAAGGTTGATATGTTAAGGAAAATTCTGTCAATGCTAATGCCCATTTGCCAATTCGACTGTGCAAAATGGGTTTAGATAACATATGTTTTACAACATCAAAGTGAGACGAAACATACACATCAACAGGTTTTATATATTGCTTTAATTTAGTACAAGAGAAATACAAGCATAAACACAACTTTTCAATCATGCTATACCTAGTTTCTGCATCATTTAAAACTCGACTAAGGTAATAAATGGCTCTTTCGACTCCATTTTCATCCTCTTGAGCTAACATGCTCCCTAGAGTTTTATCTGCTGCAGCTATGTACAATCTCATACTTTTGTTTCTACAAGGTGGTGAAAGAATTGGAGGGTGGCTTAGGTACTCCTTGATCTTGTCGAAGGCTTCCTGCTACGATTGCCCCCACTCGAAACCATCTTTGTTAAAACGAAGCAATGGCGAAAAAGCTTGTGTTTTGCCACTCAGGTTAGATATAAACCTTCTTAAGAAGTTGATTTTGCCCAACAACGACTGCAACTCCTTTTTGGTTGATGGTGCTTTCGCCTCCATTATGGCTTTGGTTTTATTCTGATTTATTTCAATCCCTTTCTTGTGGACCACAAAGCCTAAGAAATCCCCTGCCTGCACACAAAAAGCACATTTAAGAGGATTCATTTTAAGACCATATTTTCTCATCCTTTCAAAGGATTGTCGAAGATGGTCAATGTGACTATTCCCAGAAATAGATTTTATAACAATATCATCAATATAAATTTGCATGAACGTGTCTATAAAATCGTGGAAAATTGAATTCATTGCCCTTTGATAAGTAGCACCAGCATTCTTGAGACCAAAAGGCATCACTACCCACTCATAGGTGCCTAAGGCTCCAGGGCATCTGAAAGCAGTTTTATGAACATCTTCCTCAGCAATGAATATTTGGTTATAGCCAGAATATCCATCCAGCATACTAAGATATTCATGTCCTGCTGCAGAATCTATTAACATTTTTGCTACTGGCATTGAATATTCATCTTTGGGAGTTGCAGAGTTTAAATCTCTAAAATCGATGCATACTCTCAAAGACCCATTCTTTTTAATAACAGGTACTATATTAGCCAACCATTCGACATACCTTACAGTGCGAATGAATTTGCAACGAAGCAGTCTTTCGACTTCCTCTTTGATCTTTGACAGTATTTCTGGTGCAAACCGTCTTGGATTTTGCTTGACTGGTTTTTTCCCAGGCGTCATAGGCAACTTGTGTTCGACTAACCCCCTGCTCAGGCCAGGCATCTCATCATAATCCCAAGCGAAGCAATCTTTGAATTCTTTCAACAGCTGGACTACTTCGACTTTTAACTGGGGATCGAGATTGGCACTGATGTAAGTAGGCCTTTTGGTTGCCCCCTCACTGAGATCCACTTCTTCCAAAGGATCTTGTGCTAGCATTTTTACATTGTTTGCCAACGGATCCTTTTCAAATCCCAAAGGCTCATCTTCATAGATGGCGTCGAGCCTCTGGCTTTGCCCTCCAGTTTCAACCTTGTCGGGTGGTTTTGGGTCGAAGTCCTTGCCAGGACCTTCTTGATACACTTCAGAAATGGCTTCACCAGCCATATAATCATTGGCGGCTTCCAAAGCCGCTTGTAGTTTTGTTTCGGCCACATAGGCCGAAATTCTTTTCATGGCGTCGAACTCAGTCATGATCACTGAATTCATCTCCCCACCCTGTGGGCTCTATTGGAGGTGTGCCTAAGCATGGCAATCTTCCTCCTGGTACCTCCGTGTCCCATCTGAAACCTTCTACAGGGTGTAAGTACAACGAATAAAACGTCTCCTCGTCAGGTGTAAACTCAAAATCAGCTGGAGGACATGGAGCAATGTTCGCCAGATGTTTCTCGAATTACCTACTGTCCACATGATTAACAGGCACCTTGAAGTACCCTTGATCCGCTTCAATGTTTTCCACTATCCCATCTGGTCTCCAGATTGTGATTCTTTGGTGCATAGATGAGGGTACTGCTCCTATCCCATGAATCCACTCCCTTCCTAAAAGTAGATTATAGTTAGCCTTTGTTTCGACGACCATGAACACTGTTGGTCTGGTAATAGTTCCCACAGTGAGATCTACCTGAATCACTCCCAGAGTAGAACCAACTTTGCCTTCATAGTTCGACAGAACCATGTTGTGGGGTTTAGTATCAGTTTCAAACTTTCCAATCTTGTTCAACAGAAATCTTGGCATCAAATTAACCGTCGCACCACAGTCTACCAAAATCTTGTTGACAGGAACGTTCTCCACTTTTCCAGTAATATAAAGAGGCTTCAAGTGACCCTTCATTGCCTCCGTGGGACGTTCAAAGAAAGCATTCTGTTCTTCGACGCACCCATTGTTCATGATGTAATAGCACACAGGCTTGTGTGCCATAATTTCCAATTCAGCAGTTTGGTCTAAGTCTTCGACCTCTGAGACTTGACCAAATTCTCTTGGCACCACTGACACCACATTTACCAAAATGTTTAGGGAAGCTGCTGACTCATTGTCGAAGTTATCAGTCATATCATCATTCTCTTCGACCTTTTCCTTTGGTTAACTAGTAAATAACTTTCGTCGTATGGGCATCTTTTCCATTGCCCCAGCCACATTGGTGCTTGACTCCCCTTGCACCTGAGCCTCCCTAACAGCTTTTCGCCTGCGCTGCTCTCTTCGCCATTGCGACCTGGACATTGGGTTGTTACCCTTGTAATTCTGCGAAATGTAAGCGGATTTGTTTGTGTTGCGATTCTCCTTCCTGTACTCAAATGACGCACCTCTTTCCACATCGAACTTCTCCCACTTTTTCTTCTGTCCTCTCCCTTCGACAGGCTTGATCCAACTACCCGTTGGCACATTCACAGCAGGTTTGAATGTTCCTGGCTTGGCTCTTGGTACTTGGTTCTTTGGCCCTGTCGAAAGTCGCCTATGGTCAAAACCTCGGTGCCCCTTGCTCACCTTCTGCCCCCAACTTTCACCAGCCTTCTTGACCCCTTCTAGCTTGTGGGCAGTTTTTTCATCAAAAATGGCGCTGCACCTGGGACACATCATTACTCCAGAGCCTTTTTTCTGGCAACGATGCAAGAAGTCCAAGATTGTCTCTTCTGGCTCAGGATAAGCCATTTTGTTAAGTTTCTCTTGCTCATCTACCTTACTCAATTGTTCATCCTTTCGATCCGTAATTTCGACCATGTTGACATCCATTCTGTCCTTCAGGCGCATCTTGGAGAAGCTGGCTTCCAGACTTTCAGTGGTCTTTGCCAAGCAGCCACCACCTACTGCTGCTTTTGCAGCTCTTTGGGAAGTTTTTTCCCAAGCAGCTTTCTTAGCCTCCACCATCTCCTCAGCATTGACTCTCTCGACATCAGGAGATGTCTTGAAAAAAGTCTCAGCAGCCATACAGATCCAATTTTCCACCAGACAACCATCCATGTCCAGCATCTCTCCAACCAAGAGCATGTCATGTTCCAATTCCTTAACAACTTGAACTTTAGGGGCATTTCTACCCATAGCCTCATTGGTGTTGATACTATCTAAACTAGAATCAGATTCCTCAGCCAACTCGACCATATTAATGCCTTCATTGGCAATTATCTTCCGCCCACTCACGGTTACATCAAAAACCTTAGCGGCATTATCCATTTCCACAAACTTATCAGCAGTTTCTTTGGTCACCAACATCAGACTGGTACCATCAACGTTTAGGCCACTTGTAGCCTTACTAGAACCTTCAATCATCACAGCACTGATGGCGAAGTCTTCAGTAACTTCCACCATGTTGACTGACTCGTCGAATCCCCCTGTGGCTTCCACCATCTGAACCTCATGAGGCTCTGTATAGTTGGCCTCTGCAACTTGCAACGGGTCAGAGTCAATCTTCATCTGGGCTTTGCCTTTTTCCCCAAACTTCAGCCTTCCTTCCTGGATAGCGTTTTGCACCAAATCCCTGAAAAGAAAACATTGCGAAGTTTTATGACCCAAAAAATTATGGTACTTACAAAAACCCCTTTTCTTTCTTTGTTCTAAAGGCGGCGTTTTAGCACCAGCAGGCACTATCATTTGCCCATATTTAACTAACAAATCAAAAATTTCATCACATTTAGTGACGTCGAAAGTATATGTTTTCTTAGGGAATTTGTCGTTAGATTCGACAGGATTTTTTCCTTCTGAAGGAGCTAATAATTTGCAAGCGTAAGGTGGACCTTGCTTTAATTCAGCAACGTCAACCTCATTTTCGTCGAAACAAGATGGCTCGCCATACAGACTCTCCACATCTTCCTTGCATTCGACAAACGCTACTTTTTTACCCTTACTGAATTTGGCTTTTTCTTCTTTTAGCCTTTCTAGCTGTCGAACCCTATCAGCCAGCTGGGCCATATCTCTAAGATATTGGGTATCTAATTTCTTCCTAATGGAATAATCAAGACCCCCAGCAGCCATTTCGACCAACTCATGTTCTGACACTTGTGTAAAGCACCTGGCTTTAAGAAGTCGAAACCTATTCAGGTAATCGTCAATTGGCTCAGTGACCTTGCGCTTGATGCTAGCCAATTCTTTCAAACTAATCTTAGTTTGCCCCATATAGAACTGTTCATGAAACAAACGTTCTAATTGGGTCCAATTGTATATGGAATTTGGAGGCAACGTAGTAAACCATGTGAAGGCATTCTTGGTAAGGGAACTTGGGAAGTATTTGATCCTAAGGCTTTCGTCAGCTGCAATCTCGCCCGCTTCGATCAAATATCTAGCCACATGTTCGACAGTAGACTCAGTAGTATCTCCTGAAAATTTGCTGAACTTTGGAACCTTCATCCTAGGGGGAAGTTCTGCTTGGAGAATGTAGTCCACTATAGGTGATGTATAATTTGGCCTGGTGAAGCCAAAATTCATCCCATTTCTAGTCATTATCCTTTCGACCATGGCTGCAAGATTATTTTCTTCTGCTTGATTCTGGTGTCGAACCTACCTAAGTAGTTGATCTGCGTTTTGGTTCCTGTTCACCATCACTACTGGTTCTTCCTCCATCTGGTATGGCCTCTGGTTTCTTGGTGGTTTGACTCTGAAATGGTCAACCATCTCTTGATCCTCCAGGTTAGCATCAGGTATCTGATGTTGATGACGTCTTGGGATATCTTCGACCACCGTCGCTCTTCGATCCACTGCTGGTACTCCCATGAAATCAGCCATGCGTGCCACTTGTGCAGCCAGTTGTTGGTTAGTTTGGGTTGTATTTTGGATCAAAGGTTGAAAAACTTCTCCCATTGTCTGAGACAACGTATGTACCATTTGCATGTTACTTTCATCCATCTGCTGTCTCAAACAATTTATGGATGTATTTGTAAGGCTAGGTGTTTGAGAGTAACCAACGCCTATACTCTGGTTGTTTCGTCCTCCTGATCCTGACCCTTGTAGTGGCGAAGACACAACAGTTTCTGAAAATACAGGTGGAGCATTCTGCAGGTTTTGCATCATTGATGTAGGCATACCATAGGGTTGACTCCTCGACCCTGGATGTGGGAAACCTGGTGGAGGAGCGTGCCTGTACATTGCATTTCCTCCTGGGGGTGTTGGCGAATTAGAGCTTTGTGGTCCTATATATTCCAACACAGGTTGAGTATATGATTTTGTATATGTTGATCCTGGCTCAGACACCACTAACGGAAGCGACGCCGGTCCTCCTGTCGAAGACACTGGTGATGGAGTGCTTTGAGTCCCAATACTGCTACTGGACTGAGTGTTTGAAATACTCCCATGAGGATCAACTTGTTGATTGGCATTAGTTGCCATCTTCTTAGTATATCTTCTCTTTGGTATCTCTTCGTTTGATGTGGCTAACTTACCACTTCTCAATAACATGCAACAAAATCACTTCTTCACCAAGAGAGATGAGACTGACAAAGAGGTTTGACTTAGCACTTGGTCCCACTGGGCGTGCCAATTTGTTTACTGTGAATTTTGGTAAACAACCTCTGATTTATCAATCTAAACGCAAATTGATTTAACTTGCAGGATCGATCACACAAATCCTAGGACATGTGCTAAGTTTGAGAGACAAGTGTAACTTAAAGAAAATGTAAACTGAACTCCACGTTCGACAAGGCTGAAAATAAAATCTAACTGAACTCCACGTTCGACTACAGGCAATAAAGTAAAATGAGAACTTGAAATTTAAAGTAATGCAAGTAAAGGGTGCAAAGATTAAAGGCGTCGAATTAGTAAAGGTTTTGAAAGTAAAATGCAACGAACTCCACGTTCTTGGAAAGTAAAGGCTGGGATAGTAAAAATGCTGTCGAAGGTAAAGTGCTGGAAAGTAAAAGACCTTGAAAATAAATGCAATTGATTTAAAGGAGAACTTCACGTTCTTGAAAATGAAAGACTTTGAAAAGTAAAGGTTTGAAGATTAAATGCTTTGAAAAGTAGAGTGCAGTCGAAAGTAAAACGCAGAAAACTTAAATGACTTTGAACATAAATTTGGCATGGAAGATAAATTTCAAGAAACTGTAAAGGCATGGAAAGTAAACATGCTGAAGATAAATTAGATTAATGAAGACAATGGTGTTACATTACGTACATTCTCACGAACTCGTTTCTCTACACGCGGGTACTTTGAGTTTCTTAGAGTAACTTGTACAAATATATGAACACACCTTCTACATAGAACCAACTCCTATTTATAGTGCTAGGAAATAACTACTCAGTGGTGGTTACTGCTTCGAACGTGTGGATTTTGGCGCCTTCCCCTTAATCTCAACTGTTCCCACGTCCACAACTGCTCTTGTTTAAATTTCAAATATTGGAAATTCCCTCCAATCCTAACATAACCACTGCAGCGCTATATTCTCATGGTCGAAGAACCCTTTCCATACTTAGCCATCCTTTAAGGTTTCTCCACATTTATTCGACTCAGGCCTCTTAAAAGTTAGGTCGAAGCCTTCTTTATATTAAAAATAATTTTTTAACATTAACATAACTTTGACTTTGTCTGGCGTCGAAATTGAGGGTTAACACCCTCACCCATAACTTGTAGCACTTTTTAGAATTTCCTTGCAAGACGAATTTGTGTTGATTTGATTGCCCCCACTCTTAGCTTCATAGTTCTTAAATACGTTGTTATACTTGTGTTCATTTACTCATGTTGGTATTGAACTATTGATATGCTCACACATAGATGTATATATCATGTTTTGATGTTATTCTCACTTGATTAATGATCATTCTCTTTGAAGCCTTGAACTCATATTGTTCATTTAATCACAATCCCAATTCATTTCTTGCTCATAAGAAATTGTTATCTTCCCTAATTCCAAAGGAAAATACTCCTCAGTTGACTCATAAGTCAATAAACCAATCATACGAGCTTGGCCTCATAAGAGCCTTTCTCTTTTCTTGGCCTCATAAGAGCCATTGAGTCATAACTTAGCAATAGGATAGAGTTTATAAACTCTATGTGGTGCTTAACTTGTTGAGTATCCACTTTTTCCCACATAACTTAGAACTTAGAGAGTTTCTTTAAACTCTAAGATGAGTTCACCCTCATTTCCCCTTGGAACTTTGGCCATAGTCAATGGTTCCTCAAAATCACCCTTAGATAGGTGAACTAAGGTTGCTCTGATTCCTTAGTCAGATACGTAGGCACAAGATGCGACATCTTGGCGAGCAAATTCCATGTATATACCTTAGTAGATTTCTTAGCAAGCAAACATAATATAAACACAAATTTAAACAAGAGGTTCCTGTAGAGTACTACAGATGTTAAGGGTGCTAATACCTTCCCTTAATATAACCAACCCCCGAGCCTAGATCCTCTTAGGTTTTTTTTCGATCTTGAACCTTTCCTTTGGATAAATCAAAGTCGGTGGTGAATTTCAAAGTTTTGTGATGCAAGTTAATCAATATCTTGTTATTCGATTCTTACCGCAACATTGAGAATGAGAGAAGATGAAACTATACATGACTTTCACATGAACATTGTTTATATTGCTAACACATCTAGTGACCATGGAGAGAAAATTCCTGAAGCCAAGTTGAATCAGAAAACTCTAAGGTCTCTTCCCAAGAGATTTGACATGAAGGTGACTGCCATAGAAGAAGCTCAGGACATAGCTACTATGAAAGTTGATGAGCTCATGGGTTCTCTACAAACTTTTGAAATGGGATTGAATGAGAAATCTGAGAAAAAGAAAAGCTTAGCCTTGGTGTCAGATCATGATGAAGAAAAGATCAACTCAAATGAAGTAATGTCTAAGGCTGTTGTGCTTCTTAGAAAGCAGTATGGGCAATTGATGAAGAAAATGGAAGGGGAAGCAAGATCGAATGCTAAGCCTCAATCTTTCAAAAATTTAAAAGAAATGACTTTAGAATAAACTCTAAGCATGAAGAAAAGGATGACAAGATAAAAGGAATCAAATGCTATGAGTGTGAGGGATACAGACACATCAGGTATGAGTGTCATACCTTTCTGAAGAAAGAAAAGAAAGGACTCATTACATCCTGGTCTGAAGATGAGTCTGCAAGTGATGGAGAATCACCTAAACAAGTCTCTGCTCTTACAGGAATGTTTGATTCTGATATAGATTCATACATTGAAAGTCTATCCTATGATGGTCTCCTAAAATCCTTCAAAGAGGTCTATAAGAGATGTACTGAAATCTTCCAACTAGGAGAAGGACAGCACAAGATCATTATGCTTCTTGAGGCTGAAAAAGAAAAACATCTTGATGTCATATCTGATCTTGAGGGGGGAGTGGTTGTGCTAAATTCCAAGCTTGAAAATGTGACAAAAAATGTTAGGACGCTCAACAGCAGTTCTGGTATTCTAGATGAAATTATTCAAGTCGGGAGGAATGCTAGAGATGTCAGAGGACTTGGCTACAATGATCCAGAATGCAGCCTCAATTCGATAAAAAGAAAATAGACAATGTCAAATAGAATGTCTCAACATCATTATAGACATCAGAGAAGACAAAATTGGAAATGTCATCACTGTGGAAAGTATGGCCACATTAAACGATATTGCTACAAGTTACATGGATATCCCAAAGGCAGGAGTAATGGAAAGAAAAAGAGTTTCAAGAATGAGTCCATGGCTTTGGTAGCCCATTCCTATCAAGAGGAGTACCCTGAAGAAAGGTGGTACTTTGACAGTGGATGTTCAAGACACATGACTGGTGTCAGGGAATATCTAGTGGATATAAAGCCCCATTCTTCCAACTATGTCACCTTTGGAGATGGATCCAAGAGAAATATTAGATGAGTTGGAAAATTGTATCACACTGGGAATCCTAGACTAGATAATGTGTTTCTTGTAAAAGGATTGACCGCAAATTTGACCAGCATTAGTCAACTTTGTGATCAAGGCCTAAAAGTAAATTTTACCAGATCTGAATGTCACATCTTGGATGATAAAGGTAGAACTATCATGAAAGGATTCAGATCAAGAAATAATTGTTACGTGTGGACTGCCTCACAGACGAAGAGACTTCAAAAACCATCCCCAGATACGAACATTGGAAGATTAACCCAACTAGCACATATGAGGATGCAACGTCAGACTATAGCAAGGATGAAGAATTTTCTTCAGAAGGCCTCCAGGTTTAGGGAAATGACTGGAAATAGAGGCTCTTATGCCATCACAGCAGACTCATCCCATGAGACAAGAGACAAGAATGTCTATCCTCAAAACATTGGCACTGAAAATGTTATGATAGGGGATAATGTCATACCAGATGTTACGACATTCAACTACGACATCTTGAATTACTCAGGGGTTACAAAAATAAAAATAAAAATCCTGAAGGACAAATTAGGGTTTTACTTAATTTGTGGGAACGGTATACAAGGGTTCGTCTGTTTTGAAAAACAATTTACTCAAAATCTTCTAAATCATATCTATCGTCACTTTGCTCTAATCTTTTCAAACTCATTCATCCTTCTGATTGAAGAACATGCATATTGTGTGAAGATGTCTTAACAACAATCACCAACACAAGCTACCAAGAAGGACTCAGAAGTGACATCTGAGTCTAGGTCAAAGTCTAAAGAGCTACACGCTGAAGAGGTGATTGATGTTGCTCCGCTTACTATCAAGCCATGCAAAACGGACAAGCTTCCGATCAAAATATCCAAAAATATTCCACCAGGTAATCCTTCGAATACCTTTGTTAGTCCTAGGAAAGGCATAGAAAAATTCAACACAGATGAAAGGATTGGGAACATAATAGAGAATCTCATAAATAAGGGGGACAGAGTGAGTATTGCTGGAATCACCAGACCTCTTGCACAGATTTTGCCACCCAACTCATCTTAGGAATCAGATGTTACTAAGAAGAATGCTGATAAAAGAGGAAATGAGGTTGAAATGTCTGAAGGTAATCTGCACACCCTTGCTGACTCTATGGTTAAAAATGCTGGGACCGATGATGAAACATCCTCATCTGCACAAGGGGCTTCAGAACAGGCTGACAAAATCATCGATTTAGATGACATGCCCTCTAACAATGAAGTCATTGCAACAAGCCTCGAGCCAAGTGTGTCAGAACGATTAAAAAGAAAAAAATATAAAGGTGTAGCCATCTCCAACAAGCTAACTAAGAGGTCTACAGTTGGCCCCCATATGCCTTGGAGCAAGGTTGGTGTTGAAAGCAAGAAAAGGAAGGCAAAATCTGAAAGTGAATCAGACTATGATGAACAAAGTGTCATAAAGAAACCAGTTTCTAAGAAGATAGCAGTCACACTTCCTAAAGCTCCCATAGACAACATCTCCTTTCATGATGTTGTAAGTGTCAACAGGTGGAAACATGTTTATCATAGAAGAATTGCTTTAAAGAGGGAACTGGGACAGGATGCCCTCAAGTGTGAAGAAGTGATGAACTTAATTAAAGAAGCTGGGTTGTTAAGGACTATATCTCGTTTTGACTCATGCTATGAACAGCTGGTGAAAGAGTTCATTGTAAATATTCCAGAAGGATGCAATGATAGAAAGAGTGAAGACTACTTCAAGGTGTATGTGAGGGTAAATGTTGTGACATTTTCTCCTGTTGAGATAAACAAATACCTTGGAAGATCTGAATGTCCTCAGGCTGAAATTGAAGATACAGATGATCAAATTTGTAGGGAAATTATTAGGAACACTATGAAGACTTGGGCAAATAAAGAAAAAATGCTTGCTGGGAAGCTCAGTATCAAATATGCCATTCTTCATAGAATTGGTACTGTGAATTGGGTCCCTACAAATCACACTTCAACTATTCCAACAGGACTTGGGAAGTTTATTTATGCAATTGGAAAAAGGAAATCTTTTGATTTTGGTGAATATATCTTTGATCAAATTCTGAAGCAAGCTACCTCGTCAGCTGTGAAACTGCCAATCTGTTTTCCCTCACTCATCTGTGGAATAATTCTCCAACAATATCCAAGGATAATTTTATCTGGTGATGTAATCATAAGAAGAAGGCCACCTCTGTCTCTTCATCATAAACTGTTTACAAGGGAACATGTCACAGATACTGCATCAACATCTGATCCAACATCTGCAGCTACAGAAGAGAACATGATTGCTCAGCTAAAGGTAACCTACAAAGAGCTTGATGATATCATCAAGACAAGCACTGCCAGAAAAGAGAAGCTTGAAAGATTGATCCAAGTCCTGTCAGCTAAGCATATCAAGGACACTGGAGTCAATGCTGGGGATGCTGAGAAGGGTGATGAGGAAAACTGTAATGCAGAAGAGGAAGATGCTGAAAATAGTTCTGGTGAAAGTGCAGGAGAAGAAGAAGATGGTGAGGAGACTGAAGATGACCTCTGAGAGTTATCTTCTCTTTCAGCACTTTTACTTTATTTTTTTTTGTTTTGCTTTACTTTTGGTTGTGTAAGGGCTGAATGCCCAGGATAATTTTATTTCTGTTAGGTGTGTAATTTAATTACTATGAACTGTTTTATTGGTTTTTGAGTTAGTCCTTCTACCTTTGTCATATTGTGGCTAAAAAGGGGGAGAATTGCTAACATCACTAACCACTGAGGGAGAGTAGATCTGTATTGAGGGGGAGACAAGTCCTGTTTGCGCTGCTGCTCTGATGGGGGTCTCCCTGATATGTTTTTGCAGGTCGATGAAAGTTAGTTTTAGCTAAAATCTGCCAAAGGGGGAGATTGTTGAGTCCCTGCTCTTGAGGTTGGCATTAATTTTGGTAAAACTAACTTAGCAGAAAGATGTTGGACAAGATGTCCTAACATGTTAAACTAACTGCATGATAAGATGTTAGACAAGATGTCATATCAGGTGGATTCGACATCTTTGTCTGTTACTGTTCTAGAATACCTGTATTTTGATAACAGGTGTGTCAGGTGTGTTTGGAATATGACTTGATTCTAGGTGGCATCTGAGATTATGGAACCGGAGATTCTGATTCTAAATGGAATATGCGAGTTTCTTTCAAGGAGACATTTTTGGAAACATGGGATTGAAGAAAGGATTAGGTCGCAAATTCTGTGGAGCAGAATTGCTGCGTTTTTGAAGCCCAAGTCCAGTTATTGTTTGCAATATAAATAGGTTGGAGTTAACCTAGTTTGAAAGTCGAATATTGCAACTGTTTTAGAAGTACTAGGGTTTGTACTTGTGTGAGCCTCTCCTGTATTGTGTGAATACTTGAGAAGGACAATTTATTGAGTTGTAATATTTTCTGTCACTGTTGTGATTGGAAGGGAATTGAGAAGGGTCTCATACCTTGGAAGAGTCTTAGGTAGAAATCTAGGAAGGGTAGTTTCTAGGTGCCAAGTTATAAACGTTGGAGTTTAACTTAGAACCAATTCTACTTAGTGATTTCATTCCTAGATTGGTAGCCCCCAGACGTAGGTGTTGTTGATCATCGAACTGGGTTAACAATTTCTGTGTGTTGTTTACATTCTACAGTTTACTGTTTTTCTTTCTTAGATCCTTGTGAGAAGCAGAGATCAAGAGTAATGACATCCTATCTGACATCTTCGTGATCTGCTTAACCAGAATTTCACACTGATTTTGTAACTATTGGCCAAAGACTCGAGGAAGGACTCAAGAATGGTAAAGTGTCCAAGGTTGTTGAATCTTCCAACGGTGCGAAGAAATCCTATGGGAACTTTCAGAAGAAGAAAGAAGATCAGACTAATGTTGTCATGATAGAAACAAGAAGGCCTCGTCCCCGACCTCGGTATACTAATCATCCTGTTGTTTCTACTGTTGCTGTTCCACAACCAGCTCAAGCTCCTCAACGTTCAACTGTTGGACAAAACCAGTACCGTAATAGGAATCAATTTGATCCTATTACCATGACGTACACTAAACTTTATCCTGGTTTGGTTCAACAAGGTTTGATTACCACAAGGAATCTGCCTTCTCCCCCCAAATCCTCTTCCAACTGGATTCACATCTGATCTCCATTGTGCATTCCATGAAGGCGCCGCATGCCATGACTTGGAAAATTTTTATGCACTAAAGGCTAGAGTGTGTGATTTGATTAAGGTCGGAATCCTTAGCTTTCATGACAGCAATCCTAATGTCCAGAACAATCCTGTTCCAGTGCATGCCAAGTGAAGCTTCAGTCGACTTCAGCCCAGCTACTTCCTAAAGATAGGACAACTCATCCTTGTGTTTAACTAGTCACTAGACCATGTATCTTGTTGTTTGCAGTTTCCTTTATTTTGTACTAGTTATTTTCCTTCCAATTATGTTTGTTTTCGTGATTAATGAAATAAGCATTGCAACTTTTGATTCAATTCATTTTGTCCATTATCTACATCTTTATGCTTTCTTTTCAAAACAAAAAAAAAACATCTCATGTCCACTTTCTTTATGATTGTGCAAAGATTGGAGGGAGGATGACGAAAACGTTATACCTATAGTTGCTGGTATGCTTTCAAATAAACTTTTCTGACGATGTAAGGCATTATTTCAATTCTCAAATACTGAGAAAATAAGGAATTATTCCCTTGTCAACCTCTTTGAGCCTAGAAGTTTGAGTTTTTTTCTTTACAAAAAACCTAAATTTTAACCTTGGGATGGTTAGTTATCAGTTAACTAGGTTGTGCGTTCATGCAAGACACCTTTCATATAAAGGTTGCACTCACAAATTTTCCTTCGCACACATCAAGCAAGTGTCGAAGATGTCTTTCAAGTCAAATGCCAAAGATGGTTCACCGTAATCATTAAGCTGGTTAGTCACTTTCCTTATTCAAAGAATGAGATGAGTCCCTTTCAAGGCAAAAGCTAAGAAAGATGGGAAGCTCATGACCTTAAGGTTTATATGACAACCAAAAAGAGGAAATCTTTAAATCCTTCACCATGAAAGTCCTCAATAGCAAACAGTTTGGTAAGGAAGTAATGACTTCCATTTCAAAAGGCCCTTGACTTCTGAACCATCATTACTATCATTAGTGCAATTTTGAATCCTTTAGGAACCTGAGCGTATAGTCTGAATTAACTGAACGTAGGATTGAAGTTCATCGCGAAGAATGGGTGGGTACAAATAAAATTTGAGCCTTTATCCTTTGTTTCATAAACCGTGAACCAGTCCACGTTACAACCTTCGAAAGATCTAACTGAAGCAAGATTATTTTGAAAGCATACTACAACAAGGTTGTGTAAGTTAACTCCCAAAGATCTTTGCAGATAATTTGTTTTGGCATCATACCTTTGCTTTACTTTCCATTTTGAATGTCTTAAGTCGCCGATTTCTGACCAGTGACTCATTTTCTCTTGTATCTTTCAAAAAATAATTTTGATTTCAAAAGTTGCATGATTTTTGCATTAAATTTACCATGTTTGTACGAATACTTTTGTTTGCAAACTGGCTTTCCTCTCAAGGAATTTTCAAACAGTTGAGAAATTTGGTCGGTGATCCTATCAGGAGCAAGTTCCTTACAGATCATGTTGAGAATCAGTTCAAGGTTTGTTGCTCAGTGCAATTCCTCCTCACAATTGGTTCATATAGAAAATATTTCAAGACTCGTGCTAGGGCAGGCTTTCCAAGCGCACAGTAAAGCAGTCGTCTTTAGAATCATTCAAGCTGAAGCCATGATCAGCTCATCTACAACAATCAGCTAATCTGGGGCAATTTACTTGATGAATCCCCAAGCAGCTCTTCATCCTTCCTCCAAGGATCATCACCTGATAAAGTTTACCTGTGTGGCAGAATTGTACTAAGTAGAGCATATTTAGTTCCCGGGCAGAATGACAGTGATCTCCGTGTTGAGGAATTAGTCTCCCAGTCTTGTCTTCTCCCCAAAAGAGTTGAGCCATTTCTTCAACATCTTCATTTTCATTTGATCATATATCATATCAAAATTCATATACATATGCATAACATGAGTGTTTCATTCTCATTTGCATCTCTCCCGAGGTCGTGTTGTTATCAACGTCTTACCTTGCGGTCAAAGTCCAACTTACTTGGCACCTACCAAACAGATATTGTTGTGTCTATCTGACTTTCTTCAAGATATGACCTTTCTTATCCGATAGTTTTTTCGGATATGTCTGTTCCTCTTTGTATCCAATGCTTTCTTGGATCTCTACCTTGTTTACAGCCATCTAAAGCCATTCTCAGATATTGTGATTATACCTTTCATTCGAAGCAATTATTGGATGTCTGATGTCTTTTCATCCAATGCCATTCTTGGATGTCACATATTTTTATCTCTCTGATGTTTTTCCAGTTTGAGTCTTTTGTTCTGATGTCTTTCCAGAACCTATATGATGTTTTTCTAGATATTCCTTTGTACCTGTCTGATGTTTTCTCATATGTGTATTTTGCTTCTGATATTTTTCCAAATATTCCTTTGTGATTCTAATGCTTTTCCAGAATCTATCCGAAGTTTTACCAGATATGTTTGCTCTTATGTTATTTTCCCGAATTTAGTATTATTGTTCTGATGTTTTTCCAGAACCCATCTGATGTTTTTCCAGTTATTCCCTTTGATTCTGATGTTTTTTAAGGATCTATCTGAAGTTTTACCGAATGTGTTTGTCTTTCTGATGTTTTTCAAGATTGAATCTTTTGTTCTGATGTTCTTCCAGAACCTATCTGATGTTTTTCCAGATATTCCATTGTGATTCTAACGCTTTTCCTGAATCTATCCGAAGTCTTACCGGATGTGTTTGTCTCTCTGATGTTTTACCAGATTAAATCTTTGTGTTCTGATGTTTTTCCAGATATTTCCTTTGTGATTCTGATGCTTTTTCGGAATCTATCCGAGGTTTTACCGGATGTGTTTGTCTCTCTAATGTTTTCCCAGATTGAGTCTTTTGTTCTGATGTTTTTCCAGAACATATCTGATGTTTTTCCAGATATTTCCATTGTGATTCTGATGCCTTTCCAGAATTTATTTCACTCCCCAATGAGTTTTCATATAAATATCTCTGTAATTCTGATGCTTTTCCATAATTTCATTTCTTTTCTCGTCTGATGTTTTTCCAGATGTGTCTGTAATTCTGATGCTTTTCCAGAATTTCATTTCTTTTGCTGTCTGATGTTTTTCCAGATGTGTCTGTAATTCTGATGCTTTTCCAGAATTTCATTTATTTTTCCGTATGATGTTTTTCCCGATGTGTCCGTTGTTCTGACGTTTTTCCAGAACTCCTCTGTGTCTATCTGACGTTCTTTCAGATACGACTTTGCTTCTGATGTTTTTCCAGATACGAATTTACTCCTGATGTTTTTTTCCAGAACTCCTTGTGTGTTTATCTGAAGTTCTTCCGGATACGACCTTGCTTATCTTATGTTCTTCCAGATATGATGTTGCTTATCTGAAGTTCTTCCAGATATGTCTTAAAAATCTTTTCCCGTACATTTAACGCTATTCTAAATGTTTCAAATGTATCTTCAAAATCTTTGTCTTCATCTAATGCTCTTCTAGATGTTTTCAATTTATTTCTGACTTTGGTTAACAGCTGCTGGATGTCTTCAAGTCTATTTCCATTCTTCATCCAATGCTTTTCTAGATGTGCCCCAAAGTTTATTCGATGTTTTCCCGAATATCTCTGATGTTTTCTGGAGTTCATTCAATTTTTTTCTAGATGTCTGATGTTTCCATGTGTTCCAGAGCTTATTCGATGTTTTCCTAAATATCTCTGATGTTTTCTGGAGTTCATTCAATGCTTTTCTGGATGTCTCTGATGTTTTCATGGGTTTCAGAATTTATTTGATGTTTTCCCGAATATCTCTGATGTTTTCTGGAGTCGATTTAATGTTATTCTGAATGTCTCTCATGTATTTCCTAGATTTTATCCTCACCTCATTCAATGATCTTCTGAATGTTATGACTCTTTTCCATCCAGTTCCATTCATGGATATTGACTGTTGATTCCCCAGTGGAGCTTATTAAATGCTATTATGAATATCTCTATTTGTTCGCCTGTAAATCTCTGTTGTCTGTTTATGTTCCAAATTTTCATTCAACGTTCTTCTAAATGTCTTTGATGGTTGTTACTGTTTCTTTCCAGAGTTTTGTTCAATGCATTTCTGATAAAACTTCTGATGACTGTGACCATTTCCCCAGTAAAGTTGGTTCTGCTTGCTGGATGTTTCTGTTATTCCACAGTGAAGTTAAATGCTTTCATGGAAGTCTCTGTTATATTCTCAAATTTCTGGTCTCATTCCACATCTAATGTTTTTTTAGATGTTTCTGTTTTGTTTTCCAGATTGTGTTGCTTTTAGCATCTGATGCTCTCTTGGATATCTGTATTTCTGTTCTGGGTTTATCCCACTCTTTTAAGTATTACAGGATACTCTTTATCACCTTGACGTATTTCCATAACATCTTGTATTCCTCAGTCGTGTCTCTTTGTTACTTATTCCTATATGGTTTCCCCTTTGTCCCCCGTTTAGTTTGTCTTTTGTGGTTTCATTCTCCACAGAACGTGGAGTCTTGCATTCTGATCAGTCACCATTTATGCTATGAATTTCGCGATTTAACTGTGAATAAGTCAGGTAAACTGTGTGAATTTGAGTTTTAGTAGTATTTAGGCGTGTTTTGATTTTGTCAAGTGTGTTATGAATTATGAGTTTCTCGAGAATATTTTACGCTTTTGGTATGTCAGCAGGTCGAATACAGATTTGGAAGCTTAGAGGACCGAGCATTGGATGTACAACCGAGCTGGTGCGAGAAAGCGGAAGAAACATGAAAATTTTGGAAGACTTGCTGCCCATACGCGTACTCCTATAGTTGATACGCGTAAGGCTTACCTGATACGCGTATGATACGTGAATGAGCAGAGGGCTGAGAGAACTGAGGAAAAAGGGAGGTTCTGCCCATACGCGTAATGATCTTGGCAATACGCATATGAGGTTGCATGCTGGCTGGCTCCTGGTTCCATACGCGTAGGGAATGTGGGGCAAAACAGGCCGTTGCACGTATTAGGTAAGTCAATACGCGTATTGAGGTCCAAAACGGCTGAAAGCCCAGAGTTTGAGTATTTAGTCCCAGAACGCGATTTTGCAAGGGTTGGACAATTTTTGGGAGCAAAATACAAGTTTTGAAAGCCGACGACTGAGATTTTCGCAAGGGTTTCATATGTTCAAGAGTTTTCGGACAATTGAAGATTGATTCCTCGAGAGATTCTGTAATGACAACATTTTCTTCTTTTGTTTTATTTATGATTATGAGTAGCTAAACCCCCCATTGCTAGGAGGCTGACCCTGAATCTGATTGTAATAATTTCGACTTTATGAATGCAATGACTATTTGATTTGTTAATTGTTGATTTGTTCTTAGTTCTATGCTTAATGCTTAAACCGTCGGAAAAACGGAATTTGACTTTTACATATAATTTGTGGTGGTCAGCTGTTATATGTTGATCTGACTAAGACCATTTGATAATAAATATCACCTAGGACTAGGGATACTTTATCATAACCGGAATTTCTTGATATTTACAAGCTTGATCATGAATGTAATTATCTATGGACATAATAATTAGATTACATGATCAAAGATCTTTTCACTAAGGACTTAGGATTAGATACCCTAAAGAACCGGTAATCAACTGTTAGTGATTTTGTTATTGCATTTATAATTCGTAATTGTTGCATGAAGATTCATTCACCGAACCCTAGCAATCTACTCATATATGTTATCGTTCATCTGTTTACTTGCTTTCGTTAATTGCAAATTTTAGTTATAAAAATTATCAAACTACCAAGACTTTTTGTTTAATTGAAATCATCTTTGAACTCTGTATCGTCAACCAGTCCTTGAGATCGACATTTGGGGTTGTCTCTTTTATTACTACAAAAGGCAAAATAGTACACTTGCTATTTTCCTATCAAGTTTTTGGCGCCGTTGTCGGGGATTGCCAAAGATTATAGAGTTTAACGATTTTTCAATTAGAATTTTGTTGCTCTGCAACCAAAATTTTATTTTATGTTTAATTTTATTTTCCTTTTATTGTTACTAATCTCTGTCTAATCTGTGAATGCGAGGTAAGGCCTCAGCTGATTTTCATTTTGATGCAGAACCAGAGAGAACTTTGCACGCTAAGCTCAGACAAGTTAAAAGAGAAAAACTGGCAACATCTGACGCAGGAAAAGTGATTGAAGAACACGTCTCGGTTCATTATGAAGATACTGATTCAGAAACAGATTCACATCCAGACCCTGTTAACATGGCTGCATATCCACCTCCAGTGGAAAAACTCTTGGGTGACTATGGCAGAGAGAATCATCAGTAGTGCGGTTGACAATAATTAACCAACCAGTCAATGATGCCCATTTCCAGTTGCACCCGTCAACTATCCGTCAGTTGGAAAGTAAGCCTTTTGCAGGAAAGATCAATGAAGATGCAAACAAGCACCTACAGAGGTTCCTGACTATGACTACATCATTGAAAATTGAGGGGCATTCTGAAGAGACAAAGAAGCTGGTTATGTTTCCATTCACCTTATCTGAGGACGCTGAAGAGTGGTTTTATTCCTTACCTGCAGGAAGTATTACTACTTGGCAACAGATGGAAACCACTTTTCTGAATGAGTATTTTCCCGCTTCTGTGTATATCCGCAAGAGATATGACATCCTAAATTTTAAACAGAAGGACGGAGAGTCACTTGGAGATGCGTACAAAAGGTTCAAAAGGTGTTTAGTTGCATGTCCTACACATAATTTGGATGCAACTGAACAAATGCAAAATTTTGTAAATGGGCTGAAGATGAAAACTAAGCAACTCATTGATACAGCTGCTGGTGGCTCATCTAACTTTTCAACAGCCACTGGTATCAAAAAGATCATTGAAGCTATCACTGCAAATGAGTATTTGGAACAATATGACCGTACTGTGAGTCAACCTAAAGGAAAAATTGACTTGAAACTGGCAAATCAGGTAGTGAAGATGGAAGATCAGATTGTAGCTGAAGTTGAAAGAAGATTGAAAGCTATGAATTTTAGTACCCAGACTGTAGCTCAAGTTCAACCGGTTCAGACAGTGATTTGTGAAATCTGTGGTGGACCACACTTAGCCATGCATTGTGTTGCCACTGCGGAACAAGTGCAAGCTATTAATTACCTGAGGCAGAATAATCCATATTCAAATACATATAATCCAGGGTGGAAAAATCATCCTAATTTCTCCTGGAAAGATCAGCAGGGTAATGTTCAGAAGCAGGGACCTCCACAGTAACAACCACCTTACCAGCACCAATACCAACCACAACAGCAACCCTATCAGCAACAGGTACCAAAGAAAGCAGATTGGGAGATTGCTATAGAAAAGATGGCTGCTCAGAGTGTTCAATTTCAGGAAGAAACCAGAAATAATCAGAGGAACACCAATACATCCATTAAAAATCTAGAAGTTCAATTGGGTCAAATAGCATAACAGATAACAAGTTCTAACGCACCAGGTACCTTACCTAGTGCAACTGTGACAAATCCGAGAGAACACAATAATGTAAGTGCGGTAACAACAAGAAGAGGAAAAGTTGTTGAAGAAACTGAAAAGAAGGATGAAGAGGAAGATCAATTGCTTGAAGTGGATCTTGAAATCCTAGAAAACAAGACACCACCTGAGGAAGAAGTGGTGCTACAGCCGGTGGTGAAGGAAAAACCCACTGAACCAAAACCCATCATTAAGCTCCCATTCCCACAGAGGAACAAAAAGAAGAAGCAATATGAGAAAAATTTTCAGAAGTTCATAGAGATGTTCAGGAAATTAGAAATCAACATTCCATTCTCTGAGGCACTCGAGCAGATGCCTATCTATGCCAAATTCATGAAAGACATCATCTCTAAGAAGTGCACCACTAACACTGACCCTGTTATACTAATCGAAACTTGTAGTGCTATTTTGCAGGGTATGAAGATTCCACTGAAGAAGCCAGATAGAGGCTCAGTTACTATTCCGTGCACCATTGGAGATATGTCCTTTAAAAGGGCACTGATTGATTTAGGGGCTAGTGTGAGCCTTATGTCGACAACACCCATTGACTTTGATGTTAATATGCCTGACAGAGATGATAGAGCAGCATTCTGAGTTTATTTAGTGTTGTTTTATTTTTAGTCTTTGTTTTCTTTTCATGTACTTTATGTTATTTCTCTACTGATGAATTGTCTTTTGATTTATGTGATGTATTTTTATTTTCCTTTTATTTTGACTGTCTTTTATTACTTGTAAGTGCCCGTTTTCGGGTTTCGAAAAATTTAATGCATTTTTTTTCATACAGTTTCTTGAGTTATTTCAGTTGATATGTGATGGTTACTAGCTATAATGGATGATACTGATGACTTTCACAACTTGCTTACTTGTCCTCGCATCAAGTCACCCTGACGGTTTGATACTGCTGTTTATGATCTGACGCATTGGTTAAATAAAGTGTTAGAACCAGGAGAAAATGAGCCTTGAACACAGAGACATTATGGAAGCTATCAGCTTTACTCATCCTAGTGAGATCAGAAAAAGCCACACACGATAAATCATCATGAGAGAAATATCAGGTATGACTTTATCTATCATAGTTTGCGTCCGTTCTTTTTGAATATTAACTGTATGAGTACACACACTGAGGCACTTCTTTTGGTTTATCACCTAGAGCCTTTCTAGCCATCCCTTTATTATTATTATCCTTCGTTTGCCCCATTTGAGCTTGTATCCTTTGTTTTTTATATACCCGTAATTATTAACCCATTGGCCACATAATTATCCTACCTTATTCGGAGTATGTGTTATTATTTTTGGATATGTGTTCAAATCTAAGTTTGGGGTTGCTGTTGGAATAACAACCTTTAAGTTTGGGGTAGCTATGCAGTTTATGAAAGTAAAACACGGTGAGTGCAAAGAAAAAAAGTGAAAAAGAAAAAAAAAGGAGCAGAAATTTTTTTTCCTACATAAAACAAAATGCACTCACCGAATGGATTCTAAAATTCCCCACAAAAGCACTAATGAACGAACATGGTGACATGAATGATCTCACGTACTCTGAACCAAAAACCCTTGTTTTCCTTTTTATATCCTACCTTAACCCAAGCCCCGTTACAACCCAAAGACCTCAAAAAGTGTGTGTTTTGTGCATGTTGATAAGATTTGAGAATTTATTCAAACTGCTGATATGATATTGCATACTTTGATTTGAGCGTGATAACACTTTAACCCCGAGAGACTTGGTGAGAGTGTGATATAAGCTGACAGGTGAAGTAGTGTTTCCGAGGAAAAGGTTTCTAGCTCGCTGGTTATGAGGAAAAATCAGAAAACCCAAGGTAACATCGAAGGGTCCAGTGCCAAAGATTCAGCAGTATTGTGGTAAGAACTGTCTTTACAGTAAGTTTGGGGTGACGTGATATGTTTTATATAGAATGTTAATTGAGGGCAAGCAACAAGATAAGTTTGGGGTTGTGATCAGTCACCATTTATGCTATGAATTTCGCGATTTAATTGTGAATAAGTCAGGTAAACTGTGTGAATTTGAGTTTGTTTTAGTAGTATTTAGGTGTGTTTTGATTTTGTCAAGTGTGTTATGAATTATGAGTTTCTCGAGAATATTTTACGCTTTTGGTATGTCAGCAGGTCGAATACAGATTTGGAAGCTCAGAGGATCAAGCATTGGATGTACAACCGAGCCGGTGCGAGAAAGCGGAAGAAACATGAAAAATTTGGAAAACTTGCCGCCCATACGCGTACTGCTATAGATGTTACGCGTAAGGCTTACCTGATACGCGTATGATACGTGAATTAGCAGAGGGCTGAGAGAACTGAGGAAAAAGGGAGCTTCTGCCCATACGCGTAATGATCTTGGCAATACGCGTATGAGGTTGCGTGCTGGCTGGCTCCTGGTTCCATACGCGTAGGGAATGTGGGGCAAAATAGGTCGTTACGCGTATTAGGTAAGTCAATACGCGTATTGAGGCCCAAAACGGCTGAAAGCCCATAGTTTGAGTATTTAGTCCCAGAACATGATTTTGCAAGGGTTGGACAATTTTTGGGAGCAAAATACAAGTTTTGAAGGCTGACGACTGAGATTTTTGTAAGGGTTTCATATGTTCAAGAGTTTTCGGACAATTGAAGATTGATTCCTCGAAAGATTCTTTAATGACAACATTTTCTTCTTTTGTTTTATTTATGATTATGAGTAGCTAAACCCCCATTGCTAGGGGGTGACCCTGAATCTGATTGTAATAATTTTGACTTTATGAATGCAATGACTATTTGATTTGTTAATTGTTGATTTGTTCTTAGTTCTATGCTTAATGCTTAAACCGTCGGAAAAACGGAATTTGACTTTTACATATAATTTGTGCTGGTCAGCTGTTATATGTTGATCTGACTAAGACCATTTGATAATAAATATCACCTAGGACTAGGGATACTTTATCATAACCAAAATTTCTTGATATTTAAAAGCTTGATCATGAATGTAATTATCTATGGACATAATAATTAGATTACATGATCAAAGATATTTTCACTAAGGACTTAGGATTAGATACCCTAAAGAACCGGTAACCAACTGTTAGTGATTTTGTTATTGCATTTATAATTCGTAATTGTTGCATGAAGATTCATTCCCCGAACCCTAGCAATCTACTCATATATGTTATCATTCAACTGTTTACTTGCTTTCGTTAATTGCAAATTTTAGTTATAAAAATTATCAAACTACCAAGACTTTTTGTTTAATTGAAATCATCTTTGAACTCTGTATCGTCAAGCAGTCCCTGAGATCGACATTTGGGGTTGTCCATTTTATTACTACAAAAGGCAAAATAGTACACTTGCTATTTTCCTATCATATTCATATCATATCATAAGCATTTTTGTGGTATCTTAGGGCTAAAAATTGCGCATGTTTGTATTTAAGCCTCTCCAATCTTGTCGAGACGAAGATTTCAATCTTCACATCTCTGGATTGAAGAAACTTAAATAGGGGCATCTGTCATACCCTAATTTTTGACCCTAAGATCTCGCATTTTTTTGCATCATCTGTATAGTTTATCATCTCTTGCATTTCTCATAATACCCAATTTATCAGCTGGAATAAACTTGTTGGAATTACAGCCGAATCGGTCAAACTAAAAGTCAACTGTGCGTAAAAATCAGTGGACAAAAAATTTAAAAATTGAGCCTGCAAACGTCAGTCATATTAATCTACGTTTCGTGTAGTTTAACCTGGCGTGTTCGTTTTTAATTTTTCAATCACTTTTCGGTCGCATTTTCGGACAGTTTAAGCCATTTTAGCAGGTAAAATTTATTTCAAAATTTGACAAAACGCTGTATTTTTCTGAATCGTATACTTTTTGCTGATCACTTTGGTGTATTCATTTCATTTTTTTGAGCACTTCGTTACCGGACCAATGACTCGTTTTCTACCATTTTTTATTTTTATTTTTAATTAATATTCTTTTTTAATTAATCAGATTTTTAGATTTTAGATTTTATTATTAGTTGTTTTAATTTAATTATTGTTTTTTATATAATATTAAAAGTTTGTTTTTAACTATTTTAAGTAACACTTAATTAACAAGTTATATAAAGTTATTTTGTTTTGTTTACTTCATTTTTGTATAACTTGCATGCACACTGTCGTGGTTGACCAAGTTTCTCTCTCATTTAGAAAATTCAAAAGATTAAAATAAAAATAAGGTTGATGGATCCTCTCTCTTCACGTTTCACAAACTGCATATCACACATATATTACTCACTTTCCATCCACATTTTTTTCTTATATAATAAAAGTCCTTCTTTCCCGTATGGGACCCGCCTAAAAAGCCTGGGCATGAAAGAAAAAACTAAAGCCACACACGACTTTTTCATCTCAGGACTTCATATGCACAACAACTTCCTCTCTTTCACTTTTTTTGAACACCAACAAACATACAAGACTCCTTCCTGCAAGTACATACCTTCTTCTTCCCTCACTCGACTACTAAGCCATAAACCTCCTACCTCATATCACCTTTCCCTGGACACACAAGAAACACAACACACCATAAAAGACTCTTCATAACCTACTACTAGAGGACACATCTCCTATTCATTCTTCACTCCTCACCACAACATAACAACATAACCTCACTGTTATGTTCCTCTCCTCACCTCAAAAAAAGAACAACCAAATATCACCTTCCATTTTGTTTCGAATCCGCCACCCTTTACTTCCATTTTAACCTCCATCATACACACCACACGCAACTCTCTCCCTTCGCTGCATTTTTCACACACATCACCTTCATTTTCATAAAGAAAAACTTCACAAAAAACACTATTCCCACATGCGCATAACAAGCATACGACATATTCACCTTCAAATTTTTTCTCCTACAACTTAATCATCGTTTCATAACTGCTCGAAATCGCTCCATCCACTGCCTCCTTCCACCAACCGAACAACACTTCACCAGTTCAAACGACACCGCGCCGCTGCTGCAAGGGAGAGACAATAAGCTGAGAGAAAGACGCATTTCGTCAACCGTACTTGGGTTGCTCCGCCATATTTGGATCCTTTTACCAGAAAGTCGACTTCAGCACAGACATAATGAGCTTGATAACTAACTTGAAAATGCTTCAAGGGCTCTCTCTGTAGAAAGAATTGGCATTCATCGGATGTGGTAACTTTTTCGTCCAAAAGCAATTTTAAATTTATGTACTGTTCCAATTTCGTTTTGATTTATTTTATACTATGTATTAACTTTCTGTGTTGCAAATTAATGGGTACTTACACCCATGTTTTAATTCTCTTTATTCTCTTTTAGTAGTGTTATTATTATATTTGATTTGTTTTATTTTGTTTTTTCATTTTAATTTTCATTTGAAGTGGGCTTGGCCCAATTACATGAAAGTAAAAGAACAAATTTTAATTTTAGCTATTTTGGTTTTAACATTTTTTTATCTTTAATTACTGGTTCTAATTGTTTTATTTTTAATTATGTATTTTAATTTTAATTTGTGTATTAGAAAAATACCTTGAAAAATCCAAATTTATATTTAATTATTCGTTCTAATTTTTATTTTGTATAATATCTAAAAAAAAGCATTTCTTAACTTTTTATTTTATTTTCATTTCTAGTTTATTTAGTTATTTTATGATATTTTAAAATGTAAAAAAATTAATGTTATAATTATTAATTAATTTAAATATTTTTATTTAATTTGATTAATTAAATTATTAATTAATCTTATTAAATATTAATATTTAAGTCGATTAATAATTCTCTGGTTGCTTGATATTTTTATCTTCCATATCTTTGTTTGCCTTCATTGTTTTTAGTTTTGTTTCCTTAATTCAATCTTTGTTGTGCCTTTGTTTTATCCACGATGCTTTGTCGTGTACTTTCTATTTTATTTTCACGGTGGCGTATCTCTATTTATTTACTACGCGATGCTTTGCCGCCTATCTTTGATTGTTTGTTGCTTTACACGATGCTTTGTCGTGTCTATTATTAACTTTACTTGTTGTTGATTATCATGATGTTCTTCCATGTGTATTCTATAGTAATGTGTTTGTGTTTGATGCTTGCTGGTTACATGATGTCCTCCCATGTTTCTGCTTGTTTTCTATTCTTATTTGACTTAATCCAAGGGAATGGATTGTATGTTTACTTATCGTCATTGTGCATGTCCCTTGTATGTTTGCTTCACCTGCCTTTGTTGTTCTTGGTTCTTAGAATCTGGCAACTCATAGTTCCACGAACTACGTACGCTCTGATTTCTCAAGTTCCTCTTGAGAATACGTAGGCACAAGGTCCCGATTCTTGGCGAGCAACCTTTTCTTTTTTCTGTTTTCACACCCTTTTCCCTTTTATATCGTAGTTCCGAACTACGATTGCTCTGATTTCCTATACAGGATACATAGGCATAGGATTGCGAGATCCTAGCGAGCTACCTTTTTCTTTTTCCACCTTTTCTCTTTTCTTTTCCATCTTTACCTTTAGCAAACAATTTTAGCAAAAACACAAATATTTCAAGAGGTTCATGTAGAGTATTACAGATGCTTAGGATGCTTGTACCTTCCCTTAGTATAACCAACCCCCGTATCTTTGATCTCTCTTTGCTTAGCTTTAGGCCTTGCTTTTTCTTTCCATTTTACTTAGGGTTTTTGTTCGATCTTTTCTCCCTTCCCTTGGATAAAATAAAAGTTTGGTGGTGACATCATTGTTTTGTGAGCCAAGCTGATCCGATAGCTTTGGTATCCGATTCTCACAGTGACACACCAGCTGGGCCACGTTGCCGTTGGTCTCCCACCAATATGACACAATTTGTTTTTTATGCCAACAATGCTTTTGATTTTTTAGTGATAAAATAAATTAAAATATACAAAGTTAAACATGAAAAAATAATCAGAATAAACTCAAAGTGAAATAATAACTAATTCTATTTGATTATCTTGAGTATTGCGATGAAAAAATAAAAATAAAATGATCTCGAAACGAATAAAAGTCGGGAGCAAAAATGTCCGAAAAATAAAACCGAAGACACCAAAATGACCAGCGTGAAATAAACCTCTCAGAAAAATACAACGTTTGATCAGTTTTTGAAATAAAATCTGACTGATAAAAAGGCTGAGACTAATCAAAATGCGACCGAAACAGTAGCCGAAAAAATAAAATGAGCATGTTAGGTTAAAATACGCAAACCGTAGATTAATATAATTGACGTCTGCAAGCTCGATTTCAAAGTTTTTCTTCCATTAATTTTACGCACAATTGAGATTTAGTTTGACTGATCTATTTGTAAATCCGACAAATTTATTCTGACCGACATTTTAGGCATTATGCGAGATGAAATGCATGTTATGATATGTATATGATGTTAATGATTCAATGGATGCATTTATTCCGTAATTCAGGGTCAAAATTTATGAAATGCTAGATCATGCTTATCTAAAGTGGAACATTCATTTTGAGATGTACTGATTACTTTTAGTTCTTCTTTCAAAATGAAGTTGTCTCTTTTTAAAATTTTAATGCGACTGGCTTGACCTTTACAACGATCCATGAGATCATTCATGCATAAAATATAGTCAAAATAAGAGTATACCTCATCTTCATCTTCAGACTCTATCTCGGATAAAAGTCCATCTTCAGATATGTGAGCCATCAATGCAAGATTGGCTTCATCTTCTTTTTCTGAGTCTTCATTGACTAGCTCTTCCCATGTTGCCATAAAATTCTTCTTGAATTTGTTTTTGAAGTTATCCTTTTGATGACTCCTTTTCTTTAGACTATCTTTCTGAAGATTAGGATAATCATTTCTGAAGTGACCAAGTTTGTTGCAGATGTAGCAGATCTTATCTCAATCTTTCTCTTTGGAGTTAGATCTCTTACTACTTTTAGTGAATCTTCTATTCCTTCTAGCCATTCGCTGAAATCCTATGATGAAGCTAGCCATATCATTGTAATCAGATCTACCATCAGAATCTTCTTCAGAAGTTTCATCAAGTTTACTGATCTTTGAAAGCATTTTTTACTTTTCACCAGATTTTTCAGAAGCAGATCTCAGGGCAAGAGATTTAATTTTCTTTGAAGACTCATCTTCATTCAGTTCCATCCCATGGCTCTGAAAATTGCTGATTAGACTTTCAAGAGATAGCATATTCAAGTCTTTAGCTTCATGAAGAGCTATTAATTTAGGTCTAAACTTCAAAGGGAGACTTCTCATAATCTTTTTGACATGATTTGATGTAAAGTTACTCTTGTTTAACACTTGAAGGCATGATACAAGAATCTGAAACCTTGAGAACATGGTTTCAATATCCTCATCATCCTTCATTTTGAACAACTCATATTTTTGTACCAACAAGTTAGCTTTTGCTTCTCTAACTTGCTGATTTCCTTCATAGGTGGGCACAATGATTCAAGGATAGTCTTTGCAGAAGACTTATCAATGCTTTTAAAATACTCAGCATGTGGTAAAGCATCAACCAGAATACCTCTGACTCTATGATGTTTTCTATAAATTTTCTTTTGAGCTGGAGTCAAATTTTTTCTGTCGGATACCATGCCAACACTATCAACAGTGATCTCAATGCATCTTAAAGTATATCCCACAACTCATCATCAAGTTCAATGATATAAGTGTACATCTTGCTTTTCCACCATTTTAACTCAGTGGAATCACCACTGAATACAGGAGTTTTAGCAGAGTAGTGATTTCTCTCTGAACCACTGTAATCATAAGAAAATCCTCTTTCTGATCCTCAGTAGACATATTTTTCTATTTGTATCTTTAATTGTACCAATGTTAATTGTTACATATAGACCTTGCTCTGATGCCAACTGAAGGTGAGAAAAATACACAGGAAGGGAGGTTGAATTGTGTTTGTCAAATCGTTTCTACTTCTGAACCAGAGTTCAGATTCTAAACAGAAGTTCAGAAACTGATAACAAGTGCACCAGATAAAGTAACAGAAGTAAATAAAAAGGGAAAAGAACACACCAAAATTATACTGGTTCCTCTCCAACTAAGAGTATTCCTGTCCCCTTGCAACACAAAAAATATCCACTATAATTAAACATATTACAACTGCTTATACCCTTAAGTATAAGACTTTCTCCTGCTCAGAACTACAACCTAAGACTTCCTTGCTCAATCAGCACCTGATCAATACTTCCCTGCTTAGATCCTCAAATCCTAAGACTTTCTTACTTAAACCCCTTGAATTCAAGACTTCCTGCTTGGACCTCCAGTCCAAGACTTTCCTGCTCAGATTCCTAGAATCTAAGACTTCACTGCTCAAGCCCAAGGCAAGATACTTTATCTAAAGTCTAAACTGGCTGTTTAGAGAAGGAATGACTTACAACAACACTTGATTAACAATGAGAGGTGTTCAAATATAATACAACACACTTTAACACTAAAGATTCCTAAGCTATACAAGAATAAGAACTCTTAACAGATTAGCTTCTCTTGAGCTGATATGAACGGTGTGAAGTGTGTGTATATTTCAGTTGTAGTTGCATCGTTATTCTCTTGGTTGATCTTCAATAATTCTTCTCCTCCTTTTATAGCTAAAGAAATAGAGTCGCTGAAGCATCCCCAATGGCTATATTCAGATCAAATCTTCTAGTACACCTTCTTTTCCAATAAAGTAGATGTTGGAACCCGTAGCCAAGGAATTATCCACTAAATAAGGCATTTGTCCAGAGAACTCTTCTGTGAAACAAATACAACACAATCTTTTGAAGATAATGTCAACTACTCTCGAGTCCCGTGATTTCTGAGCTTGAGTTGACATTACTAAGTTTTAGAGGCAAGGTTTAACACGCTTCTGATTTTGAAATATACTAATGACATCTTTTTGATCAGACTCTCTCACAAGTACTTGACCATAACCGAACCATAGCTTCTTCCGTGACAAAACCTGTTTCATCAAGTAAATATAATTTTGTATACAAGAACCAGCTAGTTAGAAAACCTAATTGTTCTTCAAATACTTTGTTATCATCAAAACTTTAGAGAATACATTGTATGAACCGAATTTTTCTCAAAATAGTCAAAAAGAGGGTGAGGATTTTGTATTGAGTGAAAGAATGGTTGAAGCCTTCAATGATTGGTGATGATGGAATATATAGAGCTTGAAGAGTTAACAAAGTCTAACTCTGTTAGTTTTTTCAATTGAAATTCGTTAATTGTTAGCAACTCTGTTTAATGTTAGTTGGATTCGGTTAGGGCTATTAGTTTAAAAAGAATTGTCTCTGTATATTTTAAAGTTTTGAAAAGATACACACTCCACCATTTCTTCAATTTCCATATTCTTTAAATATGTATTCGCTTATTTAATTTTAACTGTTTTGTTTTTTACTTTTGATTTTTTTAATTTTGATTTTTTTAAAAAGTTTGAAAATTTGTATTCCAAAAAGAAATTGTTTTGAAACACTTTGATTTTATTATTTTAATTCATTATCTATATATTTATAAGATTTAATTAAAAATAATACTAATATTCAATTTTTTTAAATATATTATAAAATAAAATTTAACAATATATCTTTTATAGAAAAACATCAAACAACTGTGATATTTTTTAGTATAACAACTTAATAATAAATAATTTAATCATATAAAACCTTTAACTATTTAATTACAATATATATATATATAATTTAAGATTTATATTAAAGAAATAAAAATGGAATGGTTAATGTTAATAATATTATACATAAGCAGTAAATGATATAGAATTTATTTAGATCAGTTTGTAATATAATTATTTTTCAAGCTACAACGCTCAGGTTAGATACTGATTCTAACCAGTTTTGACATTTTATTAAAATAATTACTTACAAACATAAAAATTGACTTCAGACTCAAACCCACCGCTGCCTGGATTCAAAATTAGGGGTGGAAATAGGCCAGACCGATAACAGGGGCATACAAGCTAGCCTACACAGGTCAGACCAAACTATTTTTTTAAATAGAAAAGGCCTAGACTTTTTTATAAGTCTATTTAGTTAAAAATGCTAGGCTTCAGGACATAAAAAAACCTTTTAAACCTAACAAGTCGACCTATTTAAATAAATATGAATAATATTTTTATTATCTTATGTTATGTTTTGTATTTGAATTAAAATACATAAATAAAAATTGGTTATTTTGTAGAACTGATGAAAATAAGATGAAAACACCTTATGAATAATATTATAAGTTGTTTTCATAAGTTATCTTAAATAAAAAGTCTCACAAAACTTATGCTAATAGGTAAGTTAAAATAAGTCAATGCAAACAAACTTTTAGTCTCATTGATTTTTTAGTTTGTTAGTCTTTTTAAACATTATTTTAATTGCTTATTTAAATATTTCTAAAATATTAGGCTTTTATGTAGGCTAACAGGCTAACCAGGTCTTAGAAAAGGCCAGACTCAGGCCTAAAAATAAACCTATTACAGGCTACAGGTCATGCTTAGGCTTCAGTTTTTTGGCAGATCAGACTTAGGCTTGGCAAAGCCTAGCTCGGCCCAGCCTATTTCCACCCCCTATTCAAAATGCAGCTGCCGCTTTACCTAATTGGCTTTATCTAATTTGTAGTAAAATTTTATAATATTTACTATTTACCAATTTGAATTTACACAAAAACAACATTTATTCAATAAAATATTTTAACATGCACCCATGGAATTTATCATAGTATTTTTTTCTACAAATCAGACATTGACCGAGCTTTTCTCTGTTGAAGATATTCTTGATGCTATCAATTCTTGTGATGGCAACAAACCCCAACGGTTTTAATTTGAACTTTATCAAGAAAACTTGGGATATTATTGGTCAGACTATTATCAACTGTATTTCTGAGTTTCATGAGAAGGCTTTCTTTTCCAAAGTTATTTGTTCTTCTTTTTTAGTATTGGTCCCAAAGAAAGACAATCCCCAATCTTTGAATGATTTTAGATCAATTGCCTTGATTAGTTGTATTCACAAAATTGTGTCTAAAATTCTGGTTGCTAGACTAAGCCTTGTCATTAGGAAATTAGTCTCTCCTTCCCAGACACCTTATGAACAATATTATAAGTTGTTTTCATAAGTTATCTTAAATAAAAAGTCTCACAAAACTTATGCTAATAGGTAAGTTAAAATAAGTCAATGCAAACAAACTTTTAGTCTCATTGATTTTTTAGTTTGTTAGTCTTTTTAAACATTATTTTAATTGCTTATTTAAATATTTCTAAAATATTAGGCTTTTATGTAGGCTAACAGGCTAACCAGGTCTTAGAAAAGGCCAGCCTCAGGCCTAAAAATAAACCTATTACAGGCTACAGGTCATGCTTAGGCTTCAGTTTTTTTGGCAGGTCAGGCTTAGGCTTGGCAAAGCCTAGCTCGGCCCAGCCTATTTCCACCTCTATTCAAAATGCAGCTGCCGCTTTACCTAATTGGCTTTATCTAATTTGTAGTAAAATTTTATAATATTTACTATTTACCAATTTGAATTTACACAAAAACAACATTTATTCAATAAAATATTTTAACATGCACCCATGGAATTTATCATAGTATTTTTTTCTACAAATCAGACATTGACCGAGCTTTTCTCTGTTGAAGATATTCATGATGCTATCAATTCTTGTGATGGCAACAAACCCCAACGGTTTTAATTTGAACTTTATCAAGAAAACTTGGGATATTATTGGTCAGACTATTATCAACTGTATTTCTGAGTTTCATGAGAAGGCTTTCTTTTCCAAAGCTATTTGTTCTTCTTTTTTAGTATTGGTCTCAAAGAAAGACAATCCCCAATCTTTGAATGATTTTAGATCAATTGCCTTGATTAGTTGTATTCACAAAATTGTGTCTAAAATTCTGGTTGCTAAACTGAGCCTTGTCATTAGGAAATTAGTCTCTCCTTCCCAAACAACCTTCATCCATGGCAGACAGTTATTAGGTGGTGTCCTTGTAAGTGATAGATCTTGCTATCAAGAAAAAGAGAATAGGTTTTTTGTTCAAAGTTGACTTCTCACAAGCGTACGATTGTGTGAGTTGAAGCTTCCTTCTTAAAGTTCTAGAGGCTATGAATTTTAGCTCTAAATGGAGAGATTGGATTAAAGGGGAGATATGTAGAAGCTTTTCTTCGGTTCTTGTAAACGGGAGCTCGTCTAAAGATTTTAAGATGTATAGAGGTATCAAACAAGGAGATCCATTATCTCCATTCCTATTCGTTCTCGTTACAGAATGCCTTACTTTACTGATGAAGAATGATGTTAACAATAATATCCTGAAGGAGTTGAAAAATGATGATGTTACTTCTGTTAGCTTACTTTAGTTTGCGGACGATACTCTAATTTTGTGTAATGATTCTTGGTCCAACTCTGGGTGATCAAATCCGTCCTTAGAGGATTCGAAGTTTTGTCCGGGTTGAAGGTTAACTTCAGTAAAAGCAATTTAATTGGCCTGGGGGTAATTGAATTTACTGTTGAAGCTGCTTCTTCCTTCTTGTTGTGTAAAGTGGGCCGAAACATATGAGTTTGGGATTTACATGGCAAAAACATTTTAGCGGTTAACGAGTACTCGGAGTCTTCTTTGGATCTGCACCATATTTTGTTGGATTATGTAATCTGTCCTCACGAAGAAGACTAATTTCGGTGGCCGTTAGGTGCTAATAATTTATTTTCTGTTAAATCCTGTTACTCAACTTTCGTTGTTGTGCCGGCGAATGAGGAGGTAGACGGCAAAACGATTGAAGCTCTGAATTTTTTTATGGAAGTCTTCGATTCCTCTTAAAATTAAAATTTTTGGCTGGAGACTCTTCTTGAATTGTCTTCCCTCCCGAGACAATCTCGCAAAGAGAGGAAGAGAGGAATCATCTCAAATCCACACGAAACGGTTTGTGTTTTTTACTTTCAGGTGGTTGAAGATTTATTTCATCTTTTCGTTTCTTGCTTTAAGGCTAAATTAGTTTGGCGGGACATCGAATCTTGGATTGGTGTTCATTTTCCAGCAACATCTAACTACGTTGATTCTTTCTTCTTTGAATAAATTCTCCTTTTGTCTTGTTCATCCTCTTGCTTGTTTTGGCTAGTTACATGTTGGTGCATTTGGTGGTGTAGGAATCAAGTTATATTTAATGACTTAGTGACTATTCCTAAAGAGATTTTTCATAGGGTTATCCATTTCTCTTGGAGATTGAAGGATTTGATTAGCAAAAAGAAATCTTTATATGAGTGGTACAAAATGTCATTGAATTATTTATAACTTGTTGTTTTTCTTGTTGGCTAGATCTTTTTTTAGGTAAATCTTTCTTTTTTTCCTTTAGGCGGTTTTGTATTTGGTGGTGTTGGACCTATTGATTTTGTCTATGTTTTAATGAATTTTATTATAAAAAAAAAACAAGTTAAATTACCTCTGTTATGAAATAACAAATCAACACAGTCTTTTGGTTATAAATGTGGTTGCCTTTCTCCGACTTCGAAGTGGTTGTCCTGAATCATTTGAAAGTTGCTCCTTCTCAACTTCATATGAGGTCTTATGCCTACATGAGGGTATTCGGCTGTGTACTGAACATAAATGATCTTGGAAACCTTCCATTGGATTGTTCCGTAATTTATTCCATCTAAAATTTTCTTCTCCGAACAACCTCTGTGACCAAGGGATCATTAGTTTTCATCTGAACTCTCCTTGGTTTGAGTCCTTCACCCAGAACTGAGGTGATTTTCTAGGGCATTGTTTTTTGAGGCGCTTTACTCTATAGGTCCATATAACTTTGTGCTACTCCCATACCGAGTTTTCTCGCTTCTATAGGAGTTCATTTTTGAAGTATGGGTCTTCAGATCACTTCAATTGGGACGTCCATTACTAGCGTACCATGCTAAATCCTCTTTCCTTAACGAGGCGGGGATGAACGAAGATTTGCATTATTGGTTTCAGGGGGTTGGCTACGAGGAAGGATTTGGCCCCAGTGAGTGCCCCCTACCGAGGTGAGGAAAATACAAATTGACGCTTACTCCATTGTGAGTGCGGTCAGCTAGAGAGAAAGGAAAGATATTTTTGGTGAGGACGGAGTCTTAGGTTTTTTTTTTCATGTCTGATTGCATTTCGCATATTAGATGGACAAGCTAAAGATCCTATATGATCTTGTTGATGCCCAGGGCATAAAAATTGGTTCTTATGACTGGATTCTGACACCCTCCCCTCAGATTACTGTTGTTACTTCTTCCGTTGCTCCCACTTTGATTGTCGAGATTTATACAATTGTTCCTAAAGTTGACTAGCTGGTTAACTCCGTGGCAAAAATAACTATGGAAAATTCTTGAAGAGGTTCATGTTAAGGTTTTAAAGACTCTTGAAGACGAGGTTACTGGTATGAAGGCGACACTTTAGGATTCCCTCCAACGGACTATGCAAGCCGTGTTCGGGGTTTGTGACTGGGTTGTGGAACAGACGAAAATGTTCTACCCTGCTGCCAAGATTCATGTTCAAGAGTTGAACCCCTTTCAGGATGCTTCCGATGGGGTTCGATATGGTAGTCCCGGTACCCCGACCTTGGATGCTTTGCCTTTATTACTTTATTTTCTTCATGTTGTATTGGTCCCTATAATATTCTTCAGGCCATTGCGCCTCGAATTTAACAACTTTTTATACAAGTATTTTCACCTCAGTGGTTTATGCATCATTTATCTTTGAGTTTTGCAATTATCTTAATTTTATTTTTGTTGCTCTGTTGCAACTTTAGTTGTTAATAAGTTGTTGTAACGTCGGGGTTCACTTGGTGTCCCTGCAATGAAAGATTTGTAGGTGACTGGGCTTTTTCGTTGTTGGTGAGTAGCGGGTCTACGCTTTGACATCTACAAAGGGTTGTCTAATTAGGGCATGGGAACCCTGATTTATTGCCTTTAGGTGGTTCCTCCTTTCGCTGACATACTTTGTGCTCTTCGCATTTTAGTAAGCATGGTTTTTGTGATTTTAGATTGAGTTCTTTGAACGGCATTAGCTACCATTTTTTTTATTGTTGTGTTGTTTCGCTGTATTTAACATTTGATGTAGTAGCGTATTAACATGCACGTTGTATTAAGTGTGTTACATGTGTTTTCCAGGGTTGGCTAATAGTCAGCGAGGTCGGATTGATGTATTCATAACTTTGTATTGTGCTTCACGTCTCAGAGGACCGTTCCCCGGCCAAGCACATGATCCTTGTCCCTGCCCCGAGGCTTTTCTCAGGTTGAGGTGGACGTCTTCGGGATCTACCTCTTACGCCCTTGGAGTGGTTGTCTATTTTTATAGGCATCATGCCTACAAACTTCCCAACTACATCGATGGTGATGGATGCTAGTGGGGCTGAGGGGTGACAAACCCACTGATTCTTTTTTTTGGGTCTCTCTGGATGGTTTCATAATACCTCTGAACGTAAGGAAAAAATAAATTTGCAGGCTTCTCAGAGTCGAACAACGACTTCCTGGTGCGCTTAAAAGAAATCCTCTAGGCATAAGCGGAGAGTCTATCTTTATGTACTTGGAATAGCCTAGAGGAGAGCTTGCACCCTAACCAGAGGTTGCGCAGCCTGGGCAAGTTCCATAATGGCCACTGGGGGAAGTCTTTGAGAATATCAATACAAGACTTCTCTTTGCCGCCTCTAAAAAGAGGGTGTGGCAGCCCCCTATATAAGATTATAACTTCGATTAACCTCAAAATAAGTGTTGCGGTGAGAATTGGATACCATAGTTATTAATGAACTAGGATCACATTTCTTTAAATGTTCACCACCGTCTTTGATTTATCCAAAGGAAAGGTTCAAAAGCGAAAAAAACCTAAAGATCTAAGGTTCGGGGGTTGGTTACGCCTAGGGAAGGTATTAGCATCCTAAACGTCCGTAGTACTCTACGGGAACCTCTCGTTAGTACTTATGTTATCTCTCATTCGCTTGCTAAGGGTGCTATGCTAAAGGTTGAACCCTAGGGGTTAGTATCTAAGTATACTCGATAAGGTATCGCACCTTACGCCTACGTATCCTCGGGTGTAGAATCAGAGTATGCGTAGTTCTGAAAAGAGGAACTTCTTGACGGGGTCAAGGTTCCAAGGGGAAGTAAAGTCTTGGGCAAGACCTTACATAGAGTGCGGCGACTCTAAAGTTGTAGGTTGGTTTTAGAGGGGTAGGATTGTAAATGTTCGCGGCGGAGCATTTACTTGGAGTGCGGCGACTCCGATCCTAAGGCTAAGATTCTAAGTGTCTACGGCGAGACGTGGAGTACGGCGACTCCGAATCCTATGGCCAAGGGTTCTAAAGGTGTTAGTCCTATGACGGTTTAGTCAATTTTAAGGAACCTTCCTTTGGAATGAATCAAAGACGGTGGTGAACATTTAAAGAAATGTGATCCTAGTTCATTAATAACTATGGTATCCAATTCTCACCGCAACAGAAATGGCGACTTCACTGGGGAAATAGCGCTCCACTTGGGAACACGACCTCATGACTTCACTTAGAGGACCGTCAAGATGAATCCGATTATTAGTATGAGAAAGATCCATTGGGCACGGATCGCCCGTATTCATAGAGACTTTGGATGGGGATAAAATAAATATCCACTGCTTTATTAACGAAGATTGATGATCAAGGAAGTTCACTGGGGATCTTTGAGTCAACCAGATGCTGCATTCTTGTACTGATCTGCCATTCTTGCCTAAAACAATGATTCACTGGGGAATCGTCGTGAATTCCTGCAGTGACGACTTGCTGGGGAGCAATGACTTCCTTCGGATCATTTCATGAGTCAAAGCAATTTATCTTACCAGAAATTTCGGAAAAAGTTAAGTTTGAAAATTTCCCCCTTTCGAAATTATCATCAATGAATAGGTCAAAACAAAGAGACAAAAGTAACGGTCTGATTTTATTCAAAATAATAGCTTGTACACAGCGAAAAACTTCATAGATCATTACAAATGAAATTGGCAATAGAGTAAGGTTACATTGGATCCCACGTCACTTATTAACCCTACAACTAAGACCCCAAAGCTAAGTTCTGGTCACGGCGGACTCTTCATGCATAATACTTCCGGACGGCATCAGAATTGACTGGATGGGCAAGCTCTTCCCCATCCATTGTGGTGAGCATCAATGATCCTCCTGAGAAGACTGTCTTCACGACAAATGGGCCTTCATAATTGGGTGCCCATTTTCCACGCATATCTTTATGAACAGGCAGAATCTTCTTAAGTACTAGTTCTCCTTCTCGGAACTCCCTGACTCGAACCTTCTTGTCAAAGGCTCTCTTCATCCGTTTCTGGTATAACTGACCATGGCACATCGCAGTTAAGCGCCTTTCGTCAATGAGATTCAAATGGTCAAGTCTTTCTTGGATCCACTCTGCCTCATCCAGTTTGGCTTCCCTCATTACCCTTAAAGATGGTAACTCTACTTCAAACGGGAGGACTGCATCCATTCCATAAACTAGCGAGAAGGGGGTAGCCCCTGTTGAGGTTCGCACTGAGGTTCTGTATCCATGCAATGCGAAAGGTAGCATTTCGTGCCAGTCTTTGTATGTCTTCACCATCTTCCTCAGAATCTTCTTGATGTTCTTGTTTGCAGCTTCCACGGCCCCATTCATCTTAGGACGGTAAGGAGAGGAATTGTGGTGAGTAATCTTGAAAGTTTCACATAACTCCTTCATAGTCTTGTTGTTCAGATTGGTTCCATTGTCTGTTATGATTCGGCTTGGCATCCCATAACGGCAGATAATGTTGTTCTTGATGAAGCGGGCTACCACCTGCTTGGTCACATTGGCATAAGAAGCGGCCTCTACCCACTTAGTGAAATAGTCGATAGCGACCAGAATGAAACGGTGACCATTGGATGCTTTAGGTTCTATTGCCCCAATCATGTCGATGCCCCACATTGAAAACGGCCATGGCGACGATAAGACATTCAATTGTGTTGGGGACACATGCATCTTGTCTGCATGGACCTGACACTTGTGGCATTTTCTGGCATACTGTATACAATCAGACTCCATAGTTAACCAATAATACCCAGCTCTCAGAAGTTTCTTTGACATAGCATAGCCGTTGGCGTGGGTCCCAAATGTCCCCTCATGAATCTCTTGAAGTAACAGATCTGCTTCATGTTTATCAACACATCTAAGTAGGACCATATCGTAGTTCCTCTTATACAATACATCATTACTGATAAAGAACTTGGATGCCAGTCTTCTTAGAGTCTTCCTGTCAAGGTTTGTAGCGTCAGCAGGATATTCTTGCTTCAGCAAGTAGTTCTTAATGTCATGGAACCAGGGTTTGTCGTCAGTTTCTTCTTCCACTAGTTGACAGTAGGCAGGCTCAGTCTTTCGCTCGATTCGAATGAGAGTAGCTTCATTAACAAATCTGACCTTCCACATTGAGGCTAGCATGGCTAAAGCATCAGCCACGTGATTTTCAGATCTCGGAACATGTCGGAAAGTGACTTCATCGAAGTATTGGATCATATCCACAATGTAAGCTCGGTAGGGAATTAACTTCTCGTCTCGAGTTTCCCATTCACCCTTGACTTGATAGATCACTAGAGCTGAATCCCCAATTACCTCGAGGATTTTGATCCGGAGGTCGATAGCTGCTTCAAGACCTAGAATACATGCTTCATACTCTGCGATATTGTTTGTACATTCAAAATCCAACCTTGCTGTGAATGGGGTGTATCCACCATCTGGGTTCTCCAAAACTGCGCCTATGCCATGTCCACTATAATTGGAGGAGCCATCAAACATCATCTTCCAACGGGAGCCTGGCTCAGGACCTTCATCGGGACCGGGCTCTTCATAATCTTTTACCAACATGATGTCTTCGTCAGGAAAGTCAAACTTCAGAGGTTCATAGTCTTCAACCGGTTGGTCAGCAAGATAGTCCGATAGAATGCTTCCTTTAATAGCCTTCTGAGTCACATACTGTATGTCATATTCAGATAATAACATATGCCAACGTGCCAATCTTCCAGTCTGAGCAGGCTTCTCAAAAATATACTTTATGGGATCCATTTTTGATATCAACAGGGTGGTATGACAGATCATATATTGTCTAAGACGTCTAGCGGCCCATGCCAGCGCGCAACAAGTTTTTTCTAACAGCGAATACCGGCTTTCACAGTCCGTGAACTTCTTACTTAAATAGTAAATGGCGTGTTCTTTTCGTCCAGTCTCATCATGTTGCCCCAAGACGCAACCCATGGACTTCTCAAGAACAGTCAGATACATAAACAGAGGTCGTCCAGGCACATGAGGAATCAAAATAGGAGGTTCTCGTAAATAACCCTTGATCTTCTCAAATGCTTGCTGACAATCAGCATTCCATTCAATGGTCTGATCTTTACGGAGTAGTTTGAATAATGGTTCACAGGTAGCCGTCATATTAGAAATGAATCTGTAGATGTAGTTCAGACGCCCAAGAAATCCTCTGACTTGCAATTCAGTTTGTGGAGCAGGCATCTCCTGGATAGCTCTGACCTTATCGGGATCCACTTCAATTCCTCTTTGGCTAACAATAAATCCAAGCAACTTCCCAGATCTGACACCAAAAGTACACTTAGCGGGATTCAACTTCAATTGATATTTCCTTAATCGTTCAAACAGTTTCAACAAATGATCCAAATGGTCTTCTTCATTCTGGGATTTGGCGATCATATCATCCACATATACCTCGATCTCTTTATGCATCATGTCATGAAAGAGAGCGACCATCGCTCTTTGATATGTTGCCCCGGCGTTCTTCAGACCGAAAGGCATGACTTTATAACAATAAGTACCCCAAGGAGTAATGAAAGCAGTCTTTTCTCTATCTGCAGGGTCCATCTTGACCTGATTGTAACCGGAAAAACCATCCATAAAAGAGAACACCCCGAAACGGGCCGTGTTATCCACAAGTGTATCGATGTGCGGCAAAGGGAAATCGTCCTTTGGGCTTGCTTTGTTCAAATCCCTGTAATCCACACACATTCTAACTTTACCGTCCTTTTTTTGGCACCGGTACAATGTTGGCTAACCACTCTGGATATCTTGCTACTGTCAGGAAACCTGCATCAAGTTGTCTCTTAACCTCATCTCGAATCTTCAGAGCCATGTCGGGTCTAGTCTTCCGAAGCTTCTGCTTTACAGGTGGGCACTCTGGTTTAAGTGGCAATTTGTGAACAACGATATCTGTGTCTAGGCCAGGCATGTCCTGATATGACCAGGCGAATACGTCCACATACTCTCCTAGTAACTTGACCAATCTCTGTCTGACATCTGCCCCCAGTGTAGTACCAATCTTAACTTCTTTCTTGTCTTCCTCGGAGCCGATATTAATCAAGACCACTTGCTCTTTGTGTGGTTGAAGTTCAGTGTACTCATACTCTGCCCACTTGACCAGTTCATTGGGAACTTCGAGATCTTCTTCATCCTCGTCCTCAGCGTGATAGATGGGTGAGTCAAAGTTAGGGATAACGATAGGGTCGTCGGATTCAATGTGATTTAAATTCGATCTGCAAGTTTTAAAATAATTTATCTTATTAAGATGCACAAAGGACAGTGCAGATTAAACCTTTTTACTTATTGCCAATTTCTTAAAGTAATGACTCATGAATAACACAAACACAAATGATAAAATGCATTCATTGATATTTATTCGAAAGTGGAAATGGTGGCCCACAAACATGATCCAATAGCCTTGGGCGGAGCTATGGATTTATTAAAATAACAAAATAAAAGGTGACAAGTTACTTTGACAAAGGAATGATCACTGGGATTTCTACTGCTTCCCAATTGTTAAGAGCAACAGCATTTTTGAACACAAAGTCACTTGAGTCTCCATCTTCATGATTATCTCCAATAGCGTTAACTTGATAACCTCCGCTGATGAACACTTCACGAATTGTTCTCGGATAACTGGCGACAGATGTTGATTGTTGATCTTTAGTTGGTTTGTAACCCAACCCTTGATGATCTGGATTTGCTGTAGCTTCTATGATCTGGCCCCAACCTTCAGGCACACCTTCTTCAATGGTAGACTTGATGCTCTTGAAAGATGCGAAAGATGGATTACCCTTACCAGTTGTTTCCTCAACTTCCAACATAACAGCGTTTGATATCTCGAGTGCTTGGAAAGAAGTTTCCAAGGCATCCTCATCAGCCTCTATATAGCGAAATGAAGACAAATTACTGACCATAAGATCTTCTTCACCATGAACGATTACCAGTTTATCATCAATCACGAACTTCATTCTTTGATGTAGGGTCGAAGTTACGGCACCGGCGGCATGGATCCAGGGTCTTCCAAGTAGGCAACTATAACCGGGGTTAATATCCAACACCTGGAAGGTAATATTGAAAACATGTGGTCCCACCAAGATTGGTAAATCAACTTCTCCCATTACAGTCCTTCGGGAGCCATCGAAAGCTTTGACTATAAGAGATGTAGGTCTCAATTCTGCCCCTTTGTATGCCAACTTGTTAAGAGTCCTCTTGGGTATCACATTTAAGGAAGAACCAGTGTCTACAAGCACTCTTGCCAGCGTATCTTCCTGACATTTCACAGATACATGCAAAGCTCGATTATGGCTCCGACCTTCTCTCGGCAGCTCCTCGTTACTGAAACTGAGGGTGTTACAAGCAGTAATGTTAGCAATCACGCTATCGAATTGGCCAGTGGTGATGTCTTGTGCAACATGAGCCTGAGCTAACAATTTCTGCAATGAAGCTCGGTGAGCAGGTGAATGCATCAACAAAGACAAAATAGAGATTTTTGAAGGAGTATGATGGAGCTGGTCAACAACTTTATAATCACTTCTTTTGATGATTCTCAAGAACTCAGCGTCTTCGTCATTAGTAACGACTTCTTGTTCTTTGCCCTTGTTGTTGGCAGGAACGGTCGTGACTGTTTCTTTTGGTGGAGCTTCACTGAAATGGGGTGTGTAAATACGACCACTCCGTGTCATCCTGCTTGCCCCAGCTATATTAGTTACTTCTTTGTCAGCACTCTTCATTTCTTCTTTCGGACAAACCTTTCTGAAATCCTTACCGTATTTCCAGGGTACTGATGTAAAATCTTTGAGAGGGGAAGGGCAAGGCTTTTGAATAATCACAGTCTTTGGCGACCCAACTAAAACTGTAGTAGCAGAGTTCGGTATGTTGAAGATTGGCTTTGGCTTGCTGGAAACAACCACTGTAGGACTTGATTCAGGCAAGTTAAAAATGGGAACTTTGGCACTTTGGTCTGGTAGATTGAATATAGGCTCAACCACAGCGACCTCATTCTTCTTATGCTTACCACTCACCCGTAAGAACCCATCGTCGATCAGAGTCTGAATATCATCTTGAACCGTCTGACATCCCCGGACACTAGTCTCACAATCTTCACAATCTCTATGGCAAACCTTCACGATACCGGCTTCAAACAACTTTGAATGAAAAACTTGGAGAGGGGTTTTAATCTCTGTCACATCCAGAATTGGGTTTTCCTCAGATGCTTCTTCAATAGCGTTGGCACTTCCGTGATTGGGTAAAGGGTTACTCTTAACATTCGGCTGAGCGTCGTCGAAGGCTAAAATCTTCCTTTCTATTAAATCTCTGACAAGATTCTTCAGGGCATAACAATCTTCCAAATCGTGGCCGGGAGCTCCTTCATGATACAAACAGTGGGCATTGGGATTATAGTTAGGTGGAAGTGGATTTGGAGGTGGACCCAAAGCTCTGGTAGTTATCAAGCCTTTCTGGACCAAAGAAGGGTACAACTCTGTATAGGTCATCGGGATGGGAGGATGAGGTCGGTGAGGTCTTCTGGCTGGAGTATTCTGACGAGGAGCGTTGTGCGCTCGTTGATAATTAGGAGCGTCGGGCGCTCGTTGATACTTTGGTGGAGTTTGGGCTGGCTGATAAGCGGGAACCGGCTGATACGCAGGGACTGGCTGATATGCAGGGACTGGCTGATATGCAGGAGGCTGTTGATTAACAAAAGGTTGGTAGACCGGAGCTGGTTGAATCGTCTGGTAGGTAGGGGTGACAGCGGCCACATAGGGTTGTTGTGCAAACTGGACAGGGTAACCTTGTTGTGGATTAAAAACTGGTTGATGTTTCCGAGGTTGACTTCTCTTTCCGTCAGTCATCATAGCATTGGTCTCACCTTCTTTCTTTTTGTGAGGACTACTGAAAACTTTTCTAACATGGTCCTTATTGGCACTTGGGCTACTAGCAGGGGTAGGCATCTTCCCACTTTTCATACCAGCTTCTATTCTCACACCTACAGCAACAATGTCAGAGAAATTGGCCGTTATGCTCCCGACCATCCTTTCAAAGAATTCTGGGCGAACTGTGTCGACAAACCACTCAGCTAGCTCTTTATCAGACAAGGGGGGTTCTACCTGTGAAGCAACTTCCCTCCACCTCTGGGCATATTCCTTAAACGATTCAGTGTTCTTCTGTGACATGTTTAGGAGTTGCCTTCGATCAGGGGCTAGATCGATGTTATACTTGTAATGCTTGACAAAAGCATCTGACACATCTTGAAAACACTTCACGCGAGACTGATCTAAACTCATATACCACTTTGATGAAACACCCTTCAAACTATCCTGAAAACAATGGATCATTAGCTTATCATTTTTGACGTGCGCAACCATTTTTCGATAATACATGATTAAGTGGCTCTTTGGGCACGTGGTTCCATCATACAGGTCAAACTTCGGAGTCTTGAATTTCGGAGGAATGACCAGACCAGATACCAGACATGCTTCTCTAGCAACAGTGCCAAATACTTGATCACCTTCTACTGCCCTTAATCTCTTATCAAAGGTATCCATATTCTCCCTGAGTTTCTCGTGGTTCTCGTCCCTATCTTCAGACATATCGGGACCATCATAAACTTGCTGATTCTCAATGAAATAAGGTTGTACACGAGTGTGCACAACGGCTGGAGCAAATGTAGGGATCACTTGAGGAGCTTCAGTGATTAGAGGAACGACTTGGTGCACTTGTTGAACAACAGGACCTGTGGTAGGTGGAGGCACGAATCCAAATGGCAAGCCGTACGGGGGTATATTTGTAGTAGTAACAGCAGTAGGTTGAGCATCCACAACTGTGTTGGTAATCTCAGAGACAACGGTGGCTTGGGTATCCATCTTCGCACGTATGACATTCAGCACTTCCATAATCTTTCCTACATTCCCGCGTAGGTCTTCCAACTCGTTACTGACACGATCAAGCTCCTGATTGTGTTCCATAATCCTTCTTCGAGCTTGAGCTCTAGTGTTGTATCGGTGCAGAGGACTCAGGGTGACGAGACTGAAGAGGAAAACAAAGGACATAAGAAAAAGGACGAAACATGCACATGCAGCTGATATGGAATGCGAATGCAATGCAACTATCAAGGAACTAAAACCGTATTACGTTCATTGTAGATATTGCAAATAAACATTTTATTTAAAATTTCAAGGGCTGGTACACCTCCAGAGTTTTATTACATAGGCAACATAACACAAAAGGAACTAGGAGTCTAATCCACTGGATGATGCCCCTTGTCTTCTGCAAAGTTCTTCCATCAGCCTGTCGATCTGGTCCTGCATCCTTACTTTGTCCAGGGTAAGCTTCTCTATTTCAGCCTTCAGCTTCAAAACTGGACCACAGGAGGCTTGGGACGGGGATAAGGCATACTCAAGGTCAGAGCCCTTTCACGCGCCCATGCTAGACATTCTTCAGTAACTGAGCAATCTGGATTTGTTGTTACCGTCATCCCTTGTCGATTGATGCGACGCCAAGCAAACACAATTCCAGTTTTCAAATTCAGGTTTTCTCCTTTATGGAGAAAAAGTCTTGTCAGATTCTCCAGATCAGGTACTTCTTCCATTGGGTGCCCCAGTTGACGACGGGCGAGCACAGGATTATAGTTGATACATCCCTTTGTACCAAGAAGAGGTACGTTGGGAAAATCTCCACAGCTATGAATCATAGGGATCCCTCCATACATCGGGTCATGCCAAACGATATCCAAGTGAGTAAGAGCCATGAGCCTCACAGGCCATTCTGAACCATCTTTCACGTCCCAGAAATTAGTAGACCTCGGTAGGTGCGAAATAAACCACCTATAGAGGATAGCGGTGCAACAAGTAATCTGACCTTCTCCTTTCAGGGTCTTCGAGTGAATAGCGTGGTAGGCATCGGCTAACAACGTCGGAACTGGATTTTTGAGCATAAAAATCTTTATGGCATGGACGTCGACAAAGTCTTCAACATTCGGAAACAAGAACAAACCGTAGGCCAGCAACGCGAAGGTGTGCTCGAACGCTCCAGTGTTCCCTACACTAGCAAAATGACGAGCCTTCTCGAACAAGAATTGGGCCGGTAAGCCATCAATTCCTCCTCTGAACGTCATATGAGTTTGGATCTCTAACAACTTTATGCGGGTTGCTCTTGCGATGTCTTCCTGGCTGGGTCTCCCCTCTCCACCAGAGAACGGAGGTGAGTCTTTGACGGGGATCCCCAACAGAGCGGAGTATTCTTCCAACGTAGGCATCAGCTGGAAATCTTGGAAGATAAAGCAATGGTAAATCAAGCTGTAAAGTTGAACCAACGTTTCCAATAAACCAGCGGCTACTCGAGTCTGCAACAACGGGAGGATATTTCCATACTTCTCAGCGAACGCCTCGGGATCCTTGATCTGATCTCCTAGTTCCCTCAGTTGTTCAATATCCGAAACTTCGAAGGTGTACGGCACAACTCCCTTTTTTCCGTAATCCATCATACAATGCCTGCAATACAAGATTTCAAGTTCCTTGATAGAGAGAGATGCAAAATGCAAATGCTATGCACCAAGATTCATGGAAACTCGACTATTTATAATCATCGTGGGATAATGAAACGCGCATTTTATTAATCATAAAAGTCGGTTACAAAAAGAAATTAATGTCTGGGATACCGAAAGATGAAACTGTAAATTAAAACAGAAATTTATTATAAAGCAACAGCACACTTCTCCAGATTCGTAACGAAAAAGCTAAATAAAAGCTAATAAAGAAAGATCTAAGGAGATTCTCCAAAAAGCCTTGTCTTGAGCTTCCTGATTTCTGCCTCCTTCTGACTATTCTCCAAAATGAGCTTGTTGACGATCGAATTCTGATGTGTTGATTGGGAGCTAGAGGAAGGTAACTCTTCTCGTGTTTTCCTCTTTTTGTAAGAAGTGATTTTCTCATCCTTTGCTTTGAGTTGCTGTTGAAGCTCCGCATTTTCCTCCACAACTATCTGATACTTGTTCTTCCAAGCCTCTTCCATTTGCTGAGACTTTTCCAAAGCAATTTTCAACTTTTCCGCGTCAGATGAGAAGTATAAGACCGGCCTCGCCTTTAGAACCATTGGATCTTGGCGCTTATAAGGCATCTTCCACTCGATAGCTCTTTTCCGGACCCATTGGAGATAGGGTTCTAAAGAAACACAATTAGGCTTCCCTAGATTACTCTTGTCCTTCTTGATCTTTTGACCCCATGCGTCCAAAACCTGATCTCTTAACTCCTTACTTAATTTTTCTCCTTCAAAGTAGATGGCTTCCACATGGGCGCTGGCAGGCTTGTCTTTCAGAGGGAAACCCAACTGTCTGCGGGCCAAGACCGGATTATAGCTGATTAATCCATTAATGCTGAGGAGAGGTACATTACCGAAATTCCCACAACTGTCTATGATGACCACCTTATCATAAACATGGCTATACCAGACGATGTCAGAATGGGTGAGAGACATTATCTTTTGCGACCACCAGCCCTTATTGATATCCCAAAAATCATGTGCTTTGGGCAAGTGCGAAATAAACCACTTGTACAATAGAGGGACACAGCAAGTAATCATTCCTTTCCCACGAGCGCTCCTTGAATGAACAGAATAGTAGGCTTCAGCTAACAAGGTCGGTACAGGATTCTTCTTCAAGAAAATTTTAATGGCATGGAGGTCCACAAAATTTTTGAAACTTGGAAATAGGAAAACACCATAGATGAGTAAAGCGAAAACCGCTTCGAAAGCGTTCTTATTCTGTTGAGTGGCATAGTGTCGGGCTTTGGCCACCAGAAAGTCCGTAGTAAAACCGGAAGTTCCTCCTTTTGAAACCATATTGGCTTGAATGTCAGCTAAATCCAGGTGGGTATGTTTAGCGATTTCTTTTTCATCAGGTTTATTTGCGAAGATAGGGAAAGGATACTTATCCTGAATAGGTAACCCAATTATTTGAGAGTACTCTTCAAGTGTAGGTACCAGCTGATAATCTGGAAAGGTGAAGCAGTGATACAGCGGGTCATAGAACTGGAGTAAGGTAGAAAGTAGTCCTTCATCAACCTTTGTATTCATCACATATAGAAGTCTTCCATATTTGCCTCTGAAACTATCCTCATCTTTTACCAAAGCTCCTAACCTCCTTAGATCATCCAAGTTAGGAATCTGAAAAGTGTACTTCTTTGTGTTCCTTCTTTCGGTATCCATAGTATCCCTACAAAGGTTATAAATATAGTCAAGTTCCATGAATCTTTATGATATGATGCTTATGAATGTATGCAACACACAGGGCACACAACACAAAGCACACACAAGCAAAAGGGTCCTAGGTTTGAAAGGTCACATCATGGAGCCAAGGGTCTACCCTCCCATAAAGTATGTACTATGGTTTCAAGTGTACCTGCCGAACGGGTTCTAAAAGTTCCCAGAGTCTACAATCCATCTTTCGGATATTATCGATTTTCCAGATCACTTGGTAGTCAATAATATTCTCAAGAGAATCTCGTCCGAGTGTAGTATCGCGTAGCGACTATTGCAGAAATAAACTCCCGCATAGTCCCCGCACTACATCCTAATAGGCCAAGTTGGGTTAAGGGTAACTACGGTCCCCAGTCTCGATGGCCTTTAGTTCGAAATAATAGCGTCTTCACGAATTGACTCGTTGGACAAAATTAAATTCGAGAGGGCCTAGACTGAGTGGTGAAGTCTCAATTCAACTTTTTCAGGAATCGACTCCCTCAAAGTATCCTTGAATTCTCACCGTTCCTATCATAATTGTCACTCTAGTCCGGGTGTAGGACTTTGTCTCACCACATAAGCAACCCAGCACAACAGATAATAAGCAAGTAAATAAAGAAAGAAAACATAAATAAAACAAGATAGGGGAAACCCTCGACTTATCCCCAGTGAAGTCGCCATTTCTGTTGCGGTGAGAATTGGATACCATAGTTATTAATGAATTAGGATCACATTTCTTTAAATGTTCACCACCGTCTTTGATTTATCCAAAGGAAAGGTTCAAAAGCGAAAAAACCTAAAGATCTAAGGTTCGGGGGTTGGTTACGCCTAGGGAAGGTATTAGCATCCTAAACGTCCGTAGTACTCTACGGGAACCTCTCGTTAGTATTATGTTATCTCTCATTCGCTTGCTAAGGGTGCTATGCTAAAGGTTGAACCCTAGGGGTTAGTATCTAAGTATACTCGATAAGGTATCGCACCTTACGCCTACGTATCCTCGGGTGTAGAATCAGAGTATGCGTAGTTCTGCAAAGAGGAACTTCTTGACGGGGTCAAGGTTCCAAGGGGAAGTAAAGTCTTGGGCAAGACCTTACATAGAGTGCGGCGACTCTAAAGTTGTAGGTTGGTTTTAGAGGGGTAGGATTGTAAATGTTCGCGGCGGAGCATTTACTTGGAGTGCGGCGACTCCGATCCTAAGGCTAAGATTCTAAGTGTCTACGGCGAGACGTGGAGTACGGCGACTCCGAATCCTATGGCCAAGGGTTCTAAAGGTGTTAGTCCTATGACGGTTTAGTCAATTTTAAGGAACCTTCCTTTGGAATGTCGAGGGACCCAACTTAGATTAGTTGTGCGTACTAGCGAAGTGGGCTAGCAAAAGTGTATGGTGACCGAAAAGGTTGAATGCGAGGCCCGAAGGCACTCGACTTACATAGGCAGAAAAGTGGCTCGACGTTGGATCGAGAGTTTTTTGTTATATTTTGAAAAGGGTTAAGCAGTAAACATAATGCATATAGATATATAAGCATATAGCAAGCAAAAATATCAATCATAAAATGGCACACAGCATGCGATTCACTCACGTGAGGAGGATCTAACGAGTTGATTTGAGAGGAGAGTTTATTTTAAGGTTTATTATGAAAAAGATTGATTTTGAGAATTATTAATAAAAGTTATTTTTTAGTTAGAATCATGCTTAAAGATTATTTCTGAGAAAGTTAGTATTTCTTAATAAAAAGGAATTTTAATTATTAAGAGAAAGTTGATTATTATAGTCTTATAAAAGAGTTGATTTTAAAATTATTATTGTGAGAAATTGTTACGGATTGATTTGATTAGAGTTATGTGTTAAGTTAACAAGAAAACCTTAGAAGTGTATTTTAGTTTCGAGTTTATTAAGAGTTGTTAAGAAAAATTATTAAGGGTTAATTAATTTAGTAAAAAAACTAAATGTGAATTTACTAACAGGTTTATTTTAAAGTTATTGCAAAAAAGATTTATTAAGGTTATTATCTTAAATTAAAATAAAATAAGGATCTAATTAAATTAAGAAAAAGGTTACAATAGAAGGGTTTATTTAAATTAATAAGCATACGATTCTCTTTTCCTTTTTTATAAAAAAGTTTAGTGAAAAAAAAGAAAGCTAATTGATTCAATCAAAAAGATTTAATGACGGAGGGATCTCACACGGCTCAGGCTTCTCGCTCGTTCTCTCACATTCGCTCAACAATTAGGGTTTGAACCCTAATCGCCGCCGCCGTCATCTTCGTTTCTTCTCTCTCGATTCCTCGCATACTCTCTCGATTTCTCTCTCGGCCAAATCAAAATCGAATGCATGAAACCCCACCCCCATGATTCCCAGCCCCGATTCTCATTATATTTCCAGATTTACATTTACATGGATGATTGCAAAATTGCGAAAAAAGAAAAAAAGCAGTGAGAGCGGAGGTGACGTCTGGAGGCGGTTGCGAACGGCCCTCTCTTCAGGGAAGATTTCTTTCTCTTTACCTCTTTTGTACTATTCGCGATGTTGCTTTGCTCCTCTTCTTTTGCTCTGATCGTCGCGGCGATGATGAGCCAATGCGCTTCTGAGCCTGTACTTCGTGGGTTTGGAAAAAATGATTTTTTGTGATTTTCTCTCTTTTCGTATGGGTTTCCTCTCTGATTTTTTTTCCGTCCTCCCTTCTGATGCGAATAAGCCCCTTTTATAATGTTGGCCAATGATGAGGATTTTGGAATGTTTTTAATGTTGGTATTGAAAGCAGATATTATTCTTTGCCCGATTTGATTTGTATTACTTCTGACGATTTGATTTGGTTTTCAAAATTTGGACGTTTGGAACTCGTTTTGGCAAGTTTTGGTATGGTTTGATGGTGATTTTCTGAACGGTTTGGGAAACTTGATTTCGAATATTGCCCCGTTTAATTTCCATCTCTTCTGTTTTGGAAAGTTTTGCTGCTTTGAAACCGTGATTTTGATAATTTTGGGAAATTTTGCTGGTAGTGTCGATTTACGATATTGCCCGTAATTTCCTTTTGAAAATGATAAATCCTCTCTGACCAATCTCTGAGGCCAAAATAGGAATTTGAAATTGTTTGATGTTTGGGATATATTTGGAAGGTGGTCTGAGCAGGTTTATTGTTGTTTTGGAAAGACTTAATACTGTGAACCTGTTGGAATTATTTGGGAAAGTTTAAAATGCAAAGTTTATTCTGAAATTGTCTAATCGTATTCTGATTTTTTTTCTATGACCGCTCCCGATTCTTACCGAAACCGTGACTGACTTTGTATGACTTGCCATGAACATTGCATTAATTGTCCTTGATCAATCTTAATGTGCAACTCTTGTCTGGGAATCATGAACATCATGACAGTAGGATTGCTAGAACAGGACAAACAAAACAACGTTGCCACGGATCTGCCTTCAGCCAATCTTTCCTTCTTTATTAGAATACTTGATATCGCTCATTCTGACTAATTTGGTCTTTGTGCAGTTGTTATTCATAGGAAGAACTTGATGGATGGATTGGAGATAAATTGTGGCCTTAGCAACCTCAAAAGAAAACGTGAGTCATGTTGCCAATGGAAGCCTGTTATTTCCCTCTTCGCACCTACTAAAACAATGTTTTACTTGACATATTCACAGGTAAATGTCTGCTCTCCCTCTTCAATTAGAAACTCTTCGAGCTTATCCTTCCGTATTCCCTGACGAGCTTGAACATCTTGAACCAAACAAAAGACAGGACCTGCGTTACGTAGCATTTGAGGAATCATGGCATTCTTAAAGCTTAAATGTTTCATATGTTTCTTGTTGTAACAGGTTGCAGGGTGAATAATCCCTAACGGGGGTAGTCTCAAACCCTCCATTTGGTGACATGGCAGACCGACCAAACACAGCACCTGAAGTTTGTAAAAATTGAGAACCTCAGTGTATCAAATCGTGTATGAGTGACACCTCTTAACAAACTTCCTGGGTATTTCTCACATGGAGCAACATGTCATCACGTTTAGATGACTTTACGAAATGCAAAGGTATCTTGAAACTCCTCTTACGATTCTTATTTGTTAGCTCATGTAAGCGTTACACATAATGAATGCCAGCTAGTCTTTCTTAGCAAAGTTAGTTAATGTTGTGGGTTATGCAATGAAGGGTCTATGTCGGTCGGATTTGGCAAGGGGTGAGTGCAGTCATCTTGTAAAAAATAGTGGTTTGTCCTGGTTTTACATCAGTATTTGCAAGTGATGAATATTTCTCAATCTTCCTTTTGATCTTGATTGACAATCTTTCTTACCATTAGTTTTGATGTTGGCAGGAATTTAGGCTTGAAGAGGTTCTTGGATTCGATTGGAAGCGGATGCATGAAAGAGAAACAATGGCTGGCTTTGTGAGTTCCATGATGAGGGACTGGGATTGGTGGTAGAAATTGTTCAAAAAGGTGGCAATCTGTGTGATCAATGATGTGGCGCTAGGAGAGGAGGAAACTCAATGTTATTGTGAAATTTACTTGTAATGAAATGTTTTAAATTCTTGTGCTGTTGTATTTTATCATATTGCCTTGTATTGCCCTGTACTTGCTGGTGTAACTATCCTTATATTGTAACTTAAACTTGTATGTATCTTTTCAAAACTTAAGAAGCACCAATTAAACCTTACTTCCTGGTTGATAAAATTCACCGTGGCAGATGTATCTTTTTGCTGTTAGTAGATTTGCTAAGATTCATACCTTCTCCCATCATGACTGAAGTGAATCTTCAGTACTTCTAAGAAATACTAGGTCCAGAAAGTTTAAAATGTAGTACACCCTTATGGTATATTTGAACCATCTTAAACTTTAGGATGAATTTTTGTGTGTCTTGAACTCCTTATGAATTTTCCAGTCATTGAGTTTGCAAGTTCCCGAGACTTAAATCTCTTCAAACCTTTTTAAACGTTATGAATGACACTCTTGAATTTTACAAACCCAATCAAGACTATTTGAAGTTTGAACATTGGCACATGTTTGGACCATAATTTGAACCTTGTACATATAGGCAAAAGTCTTGAATGGATTGAATGACATTGATTGGAAGTTGGCACTTGAACTTGTAATGTTGAATCTTTGGAGCTAATTTAAACTCCAATTGCAACCTTGAATACTCTTATCCAAATTCTTGATCATAAACCGTACAGTCAAAGATTAGATGATGACGAAATTCAACGCATACATGCCTTGAGGACTCCAATGGGCACGACCGTAATCTTCATTAGGGAAATCTCTGAGAATTTTTTTTAGGGCAAACTGGGCTTGTATTGACTAAAGGGGGCACAAGAATGAGACATTCTCCACACGACTCGTGAAGACCATAATGATAATGGGTACCCACGCAAATCCCTGCCTTTGGATCTTCTACAACAGTACCTAACTTCACAAACGAAAACAAACAAGCGAGGACTAAAAAAAACGGTTAGCTATGCGTGAATGATTGCCCTAATATGATATGTTGGCGAATCAATGAATCTAAGGGAAAAATTTGGGGTACAACAATAAGGTTATATCTTAGATGGACGAGCTAGACCTAGACCATTTCTAGGTTGAAAGTCGAACCAACCTTATGGTATGGGAGAGTCCATTTTAACCAAAAAAAGTGGGAATATCGGCCAGAAACTCTTACAAAATGACTCGCCCAGTTGGATAGAGAGGGGAAAAAATATCCCTTTTTCAAGAACTTCGCACATTGCACTATAACTTTTCGAGATGTTTTACTGTCTATCGTTTAATTTTCGAAAAAAAAATCTAATGGATCAGGATTGGTATACGGTCACACATTGCTACTAAGAACCTAACAAAACGTTTTAAAAGAGAGTTTATTTTTTACACAGTATTTTTCGGTTGGATCGAAGTCCACTTTTGGAACACCACCCCCATTAGTATATGTGTTTATTTACTAAAATACTGAGTTGGCCTTATCTTCTGCCACCAAGCATGTGTTACTAATTCCCCTTCTTGGCTTGATAATGAAGGTAGTGGTAATCAAGCATGTATGTGGCTAGAGGAGAAAAGAATTTTTGAAGGATTTATATTATAATAAGATATTTTCCTATGCTTCCTTAGTTAGAAGAATAAAGTTGAGATAGAGGAGGATTACAAGCCTATGGAGTCAGAAGTCGATGATAGAAGTTAATCATTACAAGCACTCTTAAGTGCGGGCAAAAAGAAGCAACAAGATGCTTACTAAAGGTAGGACATAAACAAATATCCTTTAAGGAAATTTGGAAATAAGTTTGATTCTATCTTTGTTTGTTCCCGGAAGGATCCCAAAGAATCGACCTCTCTTTTAGTTATCAAATATCTCTTTGATTGATCAATGTGTGATATTATGAATCCTCATTACTAATGGAATCGAAATTATCTCTAGAATGATCTGAAGATCATTTCTATCTACTCCGATTGAGAAATGGCCCATTTGCGCTCGTGAAAGCCAATGTTGAACCGTTGTGGGCTTAATAGATCCAAGATGTTTCTTTTACTCCTTTAGACCCTTGACTATCAATAAGAGGGATTGTTTCCTAAACTGAAGCTCTTCTCAACTATAAGTCGAAGGGGGTTACCCGAACAGAGCTCCTCAACGAAACCTTTGAAGAGAAGTTCTTCTTGATCTTGATTGTTCTTTTGATCTTGATCTTTAAACTTGTTCTTACAAAAACATATCCACCTTCAATAACCCACCTACTACATAAGTACCTGATGGGAGGCAAGCCCCCGCCAAAATGAAAACACTCCAAATTTGAACCAAAGTTAGAGAGTATTAAGTTGAGATTGGATAAAGGGGCATGGTTGCAAAGCAATATAATCTTAAGGGATTTAAAGAGCTTTAAGACAGCAATTAGAGGATTGCTAATGCTCGACCATTACATAGACTTTAAACAGGTATGAAATAGGAGTAAAGATTGGCAATGCGGACGAATTAGATAACTGATCAGCAAATAAGAAAGCAAGACCAAGCTAAACTCTCTGATAAGTAACCCCACTTTTGAATGAATCACTTATTTGCCTAAAAGAATGCATGGGAGAATAGCATGTTGATTGAAAGAATCACATGATTAGATCAGAAACCAGAATAAAAGAAATATTAATTCAAACTCATGCACTGAAAATCTACCCATTCACACTTCAACAATGAAGGATCCACATAGTGGGAGATGGGGGCACTTGACCCCACAAGACTTTTATTTTGTATAAGCTAACTTTTCTGTATGTTTAGTATTTTAATAATTTAATTTCATTATAAAATAAAGGGTTAAATATTTTTTTGATCCTCCTAAGTATCTCAAATTTTGTTTTAATCCCTCAAAAATATTTTCTTCAAAGAATGGTCCTCCTAAAATTTTCCATCCAGTCTTTTGGCCCCTAATACTAAAATTGTCGCTAATTCAGTCGCTAAATAATAAACGTCGCTAATTCTTTCGCTAAGTTGTAAAAATCGTCGTTAAGTTGCATGAGGGACCAAAAGTGTGGATGAAAATTTTTAGAAGGATCATTATTTATAGGAAATATTTTGAGAGACTACAGACGAAATTTGAGATATTTTGTAGAATCACAGACATATTTAACCCAAAAATAAATGTTACACTCATGATTCATCAGTTTTATAAAACACAACATATATCATCATATATGAATATTTCTCATCCCAAATGGTCTCTAACTCATTTTATAGTTATTTCTCTCTTAGCTGGTCTAGATCTCTATTATCTCTCTACTATATAAGTTAACATTTACCTAGAAAACACTTGGATGAGATGATAAGGGATATCTTTCAACTTAACTAGAGATCATGAGTTTAATCTCGGCTTTGGGCATGCAACTGTGTTAATTTTCTTGAAGGAGACCTTTGCAATCTAATGTGGTCCTATTCTGTTTGAGGAATTAGTCTATACAATTGTCCATAGAGAATGTCTTATTTCTATAAAAAAAATGAACATTTGAACAATATTGTATTTTTCACAGTAAAATTTCCTAAGTAAGTTGATAAATATGAAATATGTTGTTTTTATTCTAACAGTTTTTTTTTTAAATAAACTTACAAACTTTTAATTAAGAGTAATATGACTTTTATGTGCAAGTATAGTTATTAAATAATTTATTTATTTTATAACTTTTAGAGTGATATTTCTTTTAAATACAATATTTGAATCATCTCTAAAATAGTGTTTATTAAATTGTTTGTGAAGGGGCGAGAAACACAAGAAAGGGGGGGATTTGAATTGGGTTTCACCAAATGTGATCTTTTGCGGAAATTCAACTTTAATGCTAACAAGAGAATAAAAATAAATAAACACAATTATATTTATCTTGGTTCGCTGTTAACAAAGTTACTCCAGTCCACCCACCAAGGCGATTTCGCCTTAGACAAAGACTTAATCTAATAATCTAGAAAGATTACAACCTCTAAGTGTTAGAAAATAACTTAGCCCTCTCAAGTATCCAGACTAACGACTTAGTCACTTGAGGAATAACCACTTTGAAAAGTGTTACAAATTTGTGTACAAGAATTTCTTCTAAACAAGCAAATTACACAAGTTTAAGTACAATAACATAGAAGTGTTTTCTAGCAAGATATGAACAACAACTCCTTGCTAATTTACAAAACTTTCTTAAGAATAATCTCCAAGAGATTTGCATTGTATCATCATGAGTCTTTTTGAGCTTAAAAGCTTCTTTTAATGCTTCTCTCTTTTTCATGTAGAGCAACACTCTATTTTGGTTGAGCATCAAGCATCTTCATTTTGAGCTTACAACTTGGTACTATGCTTCTCTCTTTCACACATACTCTTGTGTTTTCTTCAGAACTCGATTAGTAAATTTCTTGATGCCTCTCATCACGTGTCAGAGCTAGGTTCTTTCAATATCATAAACATGTCACCAGAAGGTGCAAAATTATCATGTCATCAGGAGGTTCAGAACTTGAACATTTCCTGAATGACCATTTCTTGATCGATATCCATAAGGTCCACAATCTGTAACACCCATATATAAAATTATACATCAAAGCATAATCATATATATATAAATCCAAGTTTTGGTACTGAAATACCATAAGTTCCTAATTAACACATTGTATAAGTTACATGTCCAAAATACCGAAACTCAAAAGTTTCTGACAATATAATTATACAAGATGTTCAAAATGATAAAAACTAAGAACTAGATCAACAATGATCTCAAAATAAACTCCACAACGGAAGCTAGCCATCAACAATCAAAGAAAAGATCACATGACCTTATCCTTACCCTTTGCGGAATCTGAAGTACCTGAAACAATCAACAAATAGTGGGGTGAGATAATAAATCTCAGTGAGTTCCCTATCTTATGGATTCTCTCGGCTTTACAAGGTTCTAACCAATCCTAACTCAAGTCCAAGGGAAAAGGGAAAGGACTTTGAGTTCACAATTCATTCTCGCCCTATATGGAACCATGTTCACGAGTTTACAAACTCTTAATATCAATCATTGATACTTTTCACAAGGCATATTTCCCCAGCCAACTCTACGATAGAATTCAACTCGGGTCACAGATCCTTAAACGTAGCCAACCATTCTCGGCCAACTCTTCCAAAGAGTTTTCGACACGAGTCTTGGATGCTAAGGTAAATAACTTTCCCCGGCCATCCTACAAGAGGCTCTTCAACACGGGTCACTAATACCATCTATTAAGCAACTTCCCCGATTATCCAAATATAAGAGGATCACAACATGGGTCACGGTTACTTAGGTAATAATTACTCAACGTAATCCTACATGTTCCATACTAGAGTCTTGCACTCATCTAGACCATCACTCGTCGAAGATGCATACCTAGGCATATAACGCACGAGCATCGTCATCTAGATCATCTATTGATCCTAGTCACAACTTAGAATAATATCTTTAGTTCTTGGGGTAAAGTTCCCTCACTCTTATCTCATTTTCAATTTTTTACATGCATAATCTCTCTCAATCATAACAAGACAACAATGGTATAGGCAAGCATGTTATAATTTCACATTTAGAAAGATACACAACAATTAAGTACCATTTAAATTGTTTCCTAAATTTCTTGATTATTTAATCGGTCGGTAAAATCGACATTTTTCATCTCCATTGAATAGTATATTTTCTCAGCTTCATAATGATATAAAGAATGTTTAAATCCGATTAACGGGTTAAAAGTTATGAATTTTCTCGCTTAAGGAAGAAAATCTCAAGTCCCAGGTCGCGCTAAGCGCGCTCGCTACTGCCTGGAGGGGTTGCCAGAAATCAACACCACGCTAAGCGGGCTCCTGCGCGCTAAGCGGGCTCCTGCGCGCTAAGCGCGCACTACGAAACTCAGAAAAATACATCAGCAAAACAGAATTTTCTTGCACCCCAAAACCTCATCCAAACCACAATCAACCACCAACAGAGGTACAACAACCTATTTCTAGCATGGTTTGAACAACAACATTCCCAAGCATACATTTCACTCAAGAACACAAAAGTTCTACAAACCCTCAAATTTCCAAACAATCCAAAGTAAACCAAAACATCTAAACAAGCATCAATATATGTTTCTACAAGCATATTGGTCAATCATTTCAATTTATATCGATTTCCAACCGTTAAAACTTCGATTTCAATAATATCGACCTAAATCACACATTTCCAAAACTTCTAAAAATGGTACTAACTAGAACCCACCTCTAATAGAAGATGAAGATGAAGATTGTGAGTTGATTAGATGAAGGGATGATGATGTTCTTGATCTTCTTCTTCAAAGTTTTCCACTTTCTCTTCTTTTTCCTTTCCTCCTTTTTCTTTCTTTTCCTCTTCCTTCTTTCTACTTTCTCTCTCTATCTTACTATCTTTTTTTCTTTTTTTTTTTGGAAAGTGGGAGGAAAATGAATAAGTAGAAAATTAGTATTAGTAAATAATACTACTAAATGTCCAAAAAGTCTCTAAAGTCCCAAATAATAAAATACCTCAGATTCAAATAATATTAATTGGATTTATTCTAAGTTCGACAGTTACTCTAATTATTTTAGCAAATAATTTCTCAGAGTTCACTGGACTCAGTTGATCATAATATAAATTCGTCCTCAAATTTAAAAGATTACCTGAATAAATGAGGGCATGCTTCTCGCATTTCCGATTCAAGTTCCCAAGTAGCATCACCCGGATGCATTACATCCCACTGCACCTTAACGAGAGGAATGTCCTTGTTCCTTAATACCTTCGTGTCTCTTCCCACAAAGCGACTCGGTTAAGGTTCAAACGTCAAATCTGCTTCTATTTCAATAGTATTCGGTAGAATTGGCTGAAGAAGATCAGGGACAAACTTCCGAAGTTGAGATACATGAAAAACATCATGCATTTCTGACAGAGAAGGCGGTAGGGCCAATCTGTAAGCTACTTCGCCAATCCTTTCTAAAACATGAAACGGTCCCACGTATCTCGGACTTAACTTCCGTGACTTAAACGGTCCTTTTAATCTCAATCTCGGAGTAACTTTCAAAAACACATGGTCACCTTCTTCAAATTCTAAAGGTCTCCTTCAATTGTCCGCATAACTCTTTTGTCGATCTTGTGCTTGTTTAATTTTCTCGCGGATCATTCGAATCTTTTCCGTAGTCTCTTGGATAATTTCGGGACCCAACATTCTATCTTCACCAACCTCTGACCAACACAAAGGTGTTCTACATTTTCTTCCATACAACGCTTCATACGGAGCCATACTGAAACTCGCGTGATAACTATTGTTATACGAAAACTCAATCAACGGTAGAAGTTCTTTCCAATTCTCTTTACTTTCTAGCACACGAGCTCTCAACATATCTTCCATTGTTTGTATTGTCCGTTCCGTCTGACCATCCATCTGAGGATGATTCGACGTACTCAAACGTAACTTAGTACCCATGGCTTGTTGAAAGACTTTCCAAAACCTTGAAGTAAATTTTGGATCTCTATCTGATACAATATTAGAGGGAATACCATGCATCCTCACAATTTCGGCAATAAACAATCTTGCAAGATGACTTGCTTTGAAGGTAGTCTTCATGGCCAAGAAATGCGCCGACTTTGTCAACCGATCCACAATTACCCAAATCGAATCATAACCACCTTGCGTATGGGGTAAACCTACTGCAAAGTCCATAGAAATACTATCCCATTTCCAAACTGGAATTTCTAATGGTTGCAACAATCCACCCGGTCTTTGATGTTCAATCTTAACTTGTTGGCATACCGCACATTCCGACACGAATACCGCAACATCTCTTTTCATACCGGACCACCAATAGTCCTTCTTCAAATCTTGATACATCTTCGAAGAACCTGGATGTATAGTAAAGGCACCTTTATGCGCTTCCTCTAAAATCCTTCTTTTCAATACCACATCATTCGGGATGCAAATCCTTTGATTAAACATAATAATTCCGTCTTTAGCGTGCACAAAACCCAGTTGACTTAACATCTCTTGCAACCTCTCATCCAATAATTGTCCTTGTTGAATTTCACTCTTAGAGTAGAATTGACATTCAAATTTCCTATAATCACACCATTAGGAGTCCAAACAAAATGAAGATTTAGATCCCTAAACTTTTCCAATAGAGAATATTCTAACATCATCAATTCGGCCTTTCTCAACACTTTCCTACTCAAGGCATCGGCCACCTTGTTCGCTTTACCCGGATGGTACTTTAGTTCTAAATCATAATCCTTCAAATATTCCATCCACCTCCTTTGACGCATATTCAACTCTTTTTGGTCAAAAAGATACTTTAAACTCTTGTGGTCACTAAACATTTCAAAATGTACTCCATATAAATAGTGACGCCACACTTTCAAAGTAAACACAACCGTCGCCAATTCCAAATCATGGGTTGGATAATTCTTCTCGTGAATTTTCAATTGTCGAGAAGCATAAGCCGCCACGTGACTTTCTTGCATTAAAACACCTCTTAATCCCATCTTAGACGCATCACAAAATACTTCATACGACTTGCTAGGATCGGGAATGATCAGAACAGGAGCAGTCGTCAATCTTTCCTTCAAACTCATAAAACTTTGTTCACACGCCGAATCCCACTCATAAGGACAATCCTTCCGAGTAAGTTTAGTCATTGGTAACACCAATTGCGAAAAGCCTTTAATAAACCTTCTGTAGTAACCTGCTAGTCCCAAGAAACTTCTAATTTCCGAAACATTCTTCGGCCTCTCCCAATTAATCACCGCTTCAACCTTTGAAGGATCGACCGCCACACCTCCCCGAGATATGACGTGACCAAGAAAGCTAACCTCGGACATCCAAAACTCACACTTGCTTAACTTGGCAAAAAGTTGCTTCTCTTGTAAGATCGATAAAACTATTCTCAAATGTTCCTCGTGCTCTTGTGAAGTACGGGAATAGATAAGAATGGCATCAATGAAGATCACAACGAATTGGTCCAAGTAAGCTTGGAATATCCGATTCATGTAATCCATAAAAACTGTCGGAGCATTAGTCACACCGAAAGGCATCACTAAGAATTTGTAATGAACATAACGGGTTCTAAATGCAGTCTTAGGTATATCGGAACTCTTCACTCAGATTTGGTGATAACCCGACCTCAAATCAATCTTCGAGAACACACAGGCTCCTTTCAATTGATCCAACAGGCCGTCTATCCTGGGTAAGGGATACTTATTCTTAATGGTGACTTTATTCAGTTGACGATAATCAATACACAACCGTATCCCACCGTCTTTCTTCTTTACTAACAAAATCGGAGCTCCCCACGGCGAGACACTAGGTCTAACAAAGTGCTTAGCCATAAGCTCTTCCAATTGTTCCTTTAATTCCCTTAACTCCAATGGTGCCATCCGGTACGGAGAAACAGATATAGGAGCCGTTCCCGGTACCAGGTCAATAGAAAAATCCACTTCCCTCTCCGGAGGAAGAGAAGTGACATCTTCGGGGAAAACTTCTGAAAACTCGCAAACAACGGGAATGTTCAAAACCTGAAGGTCGCTACTCTCCTCCTTAGTGAGAACTAAAAGAACGGATTTTTCCTTCTCAAATAAGAAATTTATCATTCCAACCGTACCTTCTAGAATAGTCGTTAAAACGTCCTTCGGGGTAGCCTCAACAGACGAAATGATGATAAGCTTCTCTTCGCACCCAATGAACACCGAATTGGCAGAAAGCCAATCCATTCCCAAAACGACATCCACTTTCTTAAGCGGTAAGCAAATAAGATCAATCTGAAAAACTCTACTATCCACAGACAAAACACAGTTTTCACACATCAACGGTGTCTCAACCATTTCATCCATGGCGGTATTGACCACCATAGGAGAAGACAGAGGAATAGTTTGCAACCCTAGTCGCTTCACACATTTTGAAATTCTGGCCTATATATCAGATGTCCTATCGAGATGTCAAGACACTGATATACGACAACAATGAACAAGATCAAAACAGTAGTGTGCAAAAATGTAAAGAACACCAGAAATTGTTAACCCAGTTCGGATCTAACTATCCTACATCTGGGGGCTACCAAGCCAGGGATGAAATCAATATACGATAGTATCAATTCACTGATAACCACACCCGGTTCAATCAGCTCACTTAATCACTACCCTTCCTATGACTTCTACCTAAGACTCCCCTAGGTATGAGGCCCTCCTCAAATCCCTCTACAATCACAACCCGTGATTGGTACCTTATAAGACAAGTAACAATGGTCGAAACACAAATTCTCAATACTTCACAGCTTATGAGAATTAACACACAGCCACTCAATGCTTAAAAGCTTATGAGCAACCTTACACAACTTACACTACAGTCCTTATACTGTTATCATAAGATACCAGTTAGGCTCACAAAACACAAGCATACAACCCTAAAAATACATGTAAGTTCGACACCTAAAACTAGGTTTACATCAGTCAATATATAGCCAGTAATCTGGACTGAATTGGGCTTCAAAAACGCAGTAACTGGACTGCTCACAAATCTGCAAAATTAACTCCAACAAAATAGGTCTTCAATCCAAAGTTTCCTATTTTGTCTCCAAAAATAGAAACAACAGCAAATCCAAAAATCATCAGAAAAACACAATCCAAACACACGTTGGATGCCACATAGGATAACCTAATATCCACAGATTATTTAGAGACATTTCACATCAACAGAATCTGCTATTAAACTGAATCCAAACGCGATGTCCTATGAGTTGTCATGGAACATCTTCATCTGACATGTTGAAAGCAGCCACTTAGAACATTATGATTCAACATCTTGCTGCTATAATAGTTTTAGCAAAATAAATGCCAACTACAAAAGCCACAGAAATAACAATCTCCCCCTTTGGCTTATTTTGGCTAAAACTACACACACACAAACAAACTTTCAAAGAAGCACAATTAGCCAGAAAAAAAATATCCACGAATCAGACAGCAGCGAAAACACCAAAAAAATGACTGCATAGCAGCATTCCCCTTCAGCTGCACACATACACCAAAAAATCAAAACTCCCCCTCAACAGCAGCAAACACTCCACATCAAACACTCCCCCTCAACAACTGCAGCAGCACACAAACTACCTGCAGCACACACACTCCTACTCCCCCTTTTTAGACATAAATAAGACAAAGACAAGTAGAATAAATCAAAGTACAAATAAACCAGAGTAAACACCAAAACATATGCACAAACTTCAGAATCTCCCCCAGCACACACTTCACTACCAGACCCTCCTTTGAGCTGGCAACCAGAAGGAACAATAATTGCTATGGTTCTTCATGAATGCAAACTCCAAGTCTGCTCCTCAGATTTTCAAACTGCACTGCATCCAGAGCCTTGGTAAATATGTCAGCAAGCTAATTTTCTGTGCTCACATGCTCAAGGGTTATGACTTTGTCCTCCACAAGTTCTCTGATGAAGTGATGCCTGATGTCAATGTGCTTAGTCCTGCTTTGTTGAACAGGATTCTTGGAAATATTAATAGCGCTCAGGTTGTCACAAAATAATGTCATGACATCTTGTGTGACATTATATTCAGATAACATCTGCTTCATCCATACCAGTTGAGCACAACTACTGCCAGCTGCTATGTACTCAGCTTCAGCTGTAGAAAGGGATACAGAATTTTGTTTCTTGCTAAACCATGAAATAAGATTATTTCCCAAAAAGAAACATCCGCCAGAGGTACTCTTCCTGTCATCTGCACTTCCAGCCCAATCAGCATCACAGTATCCCACTAAGATGGAACTTGAGTCATGGGAGTACAACAACCCATAATCACATGTACCACTCACATACTTAAGGATTCTCTTAACTTGATTGATGTGACTGACCTTGGGTTCTGCTTGGTATCTTGCACACACACCAATAGCAAATGTTATGTCTGGCCTGCTTGCTGTAAGATACAGCAGACTGCCAATCATACTCATATACAAACTTTGTTCAACATTCACTCCCTTTTCATCTTTGGATAACTTCAAGTGAGTAGGAGCATGAGTCCTCTTATGCTTGGCATTATCCAGTCCAAACTTCTTCACAATATTCCTTGCATATTTGCTTTGACAAATAAAAATGGAGTCTTCCATCTGCTTGACTTGTAATCCAAGAAAGTAGGTCAATTCACCTACCAAGCTCATCTCAAATTCATACTGCATTTGAGTGACAAAATGTTGGACCATTTCATCCGACATCCCGCCAAACACAATATTATCCACATAAATCTGAGCAATCATTAGTTTTCCATCCTTCTCTTTGACAAAAAGAGTTTTGTCAATACCACCCTTCCTGTACCCATTGTTAACTAAGAACTCAGTCAGTCTTTCATACCAAGCTCGTTGAGCTTGTTTCAGCCCATACAAAGCCTTCTTCAGCTTGTAAACATGATCAGGAAAATTGGGATCCACAAACCCTTTAGGTTGCTCAACATAGATTTCCTCATTAAGATAGCCATTTAGGAAGGCACTCTTGACATCCATTTGAAACAATCTGAACTTCAACAAACATGCTACTCCTAGCAATAGTCTGATGGATTCCAATCGAGCCATAGGCGCAAAAGTTTCATCGAAATCTAATCCTACAATCTGTGTGTATCCTTGAGCAACTAATCTGGCTTTGTTCCTGGTAACAACTCCTTGCTCATCAGACTTATTTTTATAAACCCATTTTGTTCCAATCATATTTGTTCCAGCTGGTCGTGGTACCAGTTCCCAGACTTCATTCCTCTTGAACTGACAAAGTTCATCTTGCATAGCACTTATCCAGAACTCGTCTGTTAATGCTTCTTTGACATTCTTTGGTTCGATCTTTGACACAAAACAAGCATTTGACACAGTCTCCCTTGTTCTGGTTCTTACACCTTCATTCAGATCTCCAATGATTAATTCCTTAGGGTGATCCTTTTGAATCCTTATAGAGGGTCCCCGGTTAGCCCCCTCTACCTCTTCATTCTCAGGTCTAGTGTTGGCTTCTTGAGCATTTTCTTCTACAGACTCAATGTCTTGAGAGATTTCATTGTTCATGGGCAGACATGCTCCAACATCATCTGGGACATCTTCATCGTTGCCAGAGTCATCAACCACCACATTTATTGATTCCATCATCACTTGAGTTCTGGAATTAAATACCCTATATGCTTTACTGTTTGTAGAGTATCCCAGAAATATTCCTTCCTCACTCTTAGGATCCATCTTTCGCCTTTGCTCACGATCCGCCAAGATATAGCACTTACTACCAAACACATGGAAATACTTCACATTTGGCTTTCTACCTTTCCATAGCTCATAAAGAGTGACAGAAGTACCTGATCTGATAGTCACCCTATTGTGTATATAACAAGCTGTATTCATGGCTTCAGCCCAAAAGTGATATGGAAGCTTTTTGGCATGAATCATGACTCTTGCACACTCTTGTATCGTCCTATTCTTGCGTTCCACCACACCATTCTACTGAGGAGTGATTGGTGATGAGAATTCATGAGTAATTCCCTCAGATAAGCAGAACTCTTCAAACCTGCTATTTTCAAACTCTTTCCCATGGTCACTTCTGATTCGAACAACACCACAATCCTTTTCTCGTTGAATCCTTTGACATAACTCTTTGAAGGCTGCAAAACTTTCAGTCTTTTCTCTGATGAAACTTATCCAAGTGAACCTGGAGTAATCATCTACTACAACATAGGCATACTTCTTCCCACCAAGACTTTCAACCTGCATAGGTCCCATTAAGTCCATGTGAAGAAGTTCTAGAACTCTAGAAGTTGTGGTAAGATGTTGAAGCCTCTTGTGTGACACCCTTGTTTGCTTCCCAACTTGACATTCACCACATATTTTATCCTCATCAATCTTCAGCTTGGGAATACCTCTAACAGCTTCACTAGACACAACTTTCTTCATCCCTTTCAGGTGTAAATGACCCAATTTCTGATGCCACAGTTTGGTTTCATCTTCCTTTGACATCAAGCAAGTAGACAGACTTTCAGGTTCTTGAGGATTCCACAGATAGCAGTTATCCTTAGACCTGGTTCCCTTCATAACCACTTCATCTTTCTCATTGGTTACTAGACATTCAGACTTGGTGAAATTCACTTTGAGGCCTACATCACACAGTTGGCTTATACTTATTAAATTTGCAGTTAGCCCTTTGACAAATAGGACACGATCCAGATTTGGTTGTCCTGAGTAGTCCAGCTTTCCAACCCCTTTTATTTCCCCTTTTGAACCATCCCCAAAAGTGACATAATTGGTGGAGTGGGGCTTGATATCTGACAAGAATTTCTTCACACCAGTCATGTGTCTTGAGCAGCCACTGTCAAAGTACCAATCTTCTCTCGCAGATGCTCTAAGAGAGGTATGTGCTATGAGACCGGTCATCATTTGTCTAGGAATCCATCTTCTCTTCACTCTACCCCAGCTCTGTCCTTTACTCTGTTGCTGAGCAGTTTTTGGATAGCCGTGCAGCTTGTAGCAAAAGGATTTTAGGTGAGCAATCTTGCCACAGTAATGGCATCTCCATGGTTTATACTTTGAACTACAAAATCCTTTCTGATGCTTCATCTGATGTTGAAACATGTGATTTGACATCCCCACTTCTTGCTTTATTTTCTGAGGAACAAACTTCAATATAGGCTTCTTGGAAGTCTCTGCTTGATTGTTAAAACCAAGGCCTTGCACATTTCCAGTTTCTTTCCCATTCTAAAGGATCTCGTCCAGCTGCGTGGTACCATTGTTCAACATTCTTATAGATTTGGTCATATTGTCAAGTTTTGACTTTTGCCATTCAACCTCTTTCTTCAGATCAGCAATGGTTGATAGATGTTCTTCCTTCTCGGCTACTAGTTGAGCTATCAGAATCTTCTGTTCTAATATTATTTGGCACCTGGCTTCATTTTTTATACACAATTCTGAAAACCCTGTGAATACTTCTTCCTTAGTGAGTTCTCCAACATAGGATTCTTTGTCAGAGTCAGATTCACAAGTAGTTTCTCCATCAGCCTTACAGATTCCAGTCAAAGGTGTCACTAGTTTTGCTGATTCTTCTTCAACATCACTCTCAGACTCTCCTTCTGACCAAGACACTGATAGGCCCTTCTTCTGCCTTTTGAGATACGTGGGACACTCAGTCTTTATGTGCCCATATCCCTCACATTCAAAGCACTGAACTCTCTTCCCTTGATTGGAGTCTTCTTCAGTTCTGGATCTTCTGCCTCCATCCTGGTTCTTACTGATGTCGAGTGACTTGTTTTGAGCATTTGCTCTCGACTTCCAGTCAATCCTTTTCAACACTTTGTTAAATTGTTTTCCAAGTAATACCAGATCTTTAGACACCCCTTCATCTCTGACCAGGTCACCTTCATCTTCTGAGTCACCAGTATTTGACACAAAAGCTATGCTCTTCTTCTTTTCAGACTTTTCACTGATCCCTAATTCGAACGTTTGAAAAGATCCCACCAGTTCATCCACCTTCATCTTGTCCATATCCTGAGCCTCCTCTATAGCAGTCACTTTCATGTCAAATCTCTTAGGTAGAGATCTGAGAATCTTTCTTACCAGTTTGCTGTCAGACATCTTTTCACCTAGGGCACTAGAGGCGTTTGCTATCTCAATGATGTTCATATGAAAATCATGAATGCTCTCATCCTCTTTCATCTTCAAACTCTCAAACTTGCTAGTGCGGAGTTGAAGTTTGGACATCTTCACCTTTGAAGTCCCTTCATGAGCAACCTTCAAGACTTCCCATGCCTCTTTAGCAATTGTGCAGTGTTCAATCAACCTGAAGATATTCTTGTTGACACCATTGAACAATGCATTCATGGCTTTGGAATTCCCTACGGACCCTTTGTAATCTGCATCATCCCAGTCTTCCTCTTCCTTCACCACATTAGTAGGTGTACCTTTATCATCTTTAACCTTTGGGGGTTCCCATCCTTTTATAACAGCTTTCCATGCTTGATCATCCATGGATTTGATGAAAGCTATCATCCTTGGTTTCCAATAGTCATAGTTGGAACCATCAAGCAGAGGTGGTTTATTCAGAAATCGTCCATCCTTGTCCATTGTACCAGAAAGTACCTTCCCTGAATCTCACCCAGAACCAGGCTTTGATACCACACCCGGTTCAATTCACTGATAACCACACCCGGTTCAATCAGCTCACTTAATCACTACCCTTCCTATGACTTCTACCTAAGACTCCCCTAGGTATGAGGCCCTCCTCAAATCCCACTACAATCACAACCCGTGATTGGTACCTTATAAGACAAGTAACAATGGTCGAAACACAAATTCTCAATACTTCACAGCTTATGAGAATTAACACACAGCCACTCAATGCTTAAAAGGTTATGAGCAACCTTACACAACTTACACTACAGTCCTTATACTGTTATCATAAGATACTAGTTAGGCTCACAAAACACAAGCACACAACCCTAAAAATACATGTAAGTTCGACACCTAAAACTAGGTTTACATCAGTCAATATATAGCCAGTAATCTGGACTGAATTGGGCTTCAAAAACGCAGCAACTGGACTGCTCACAAATCTGCAAAATTAACTCCAACAAAATAGGTCTTCAATCCAAAGTTTCCTATTTTGTCTCCAAAAATAGAAACAGCAGCAAATCCGAAAATCATCAGAAAAACACAATCCAAACACACGTTGGATGCCACATAGGATAACCTAATATCCACAAATTATTTAGAGACATTTCACATCAACAGAATCTGCTATTAAACTGAATCCAAACGCGATGTCCTATGAGTTGCCATGGAACATCTTCATCCGACATGTTGAAAGCAGCCACTTAGAACATTATGATTCAACATCTTGCTGCTATAATAGTTTTAGCAAAATAAATACCAACTACAAAAGCCACAGAAATAACACATTTCATTGACACAAAGGAATGGGTTGCTCCACAATCAAATAAAACAAAACAAGGATGTCCGTTTACGAAACACGTACCCGCTATCAAAGAGTTGTCACTTTTCTTCTTCCTTGCATTCAAGGTGTAGACTCGATCGGTACTTTTTCCTTGCACTTGATTTTTATTCTTAGGATAATCCCTCGCCATATGGCCAACTCCATCACAATGATAGCACCTAAATACTCCTTCACCACACTTCCCAAAATGATACTTGTTGCGCAAACGGCACAAGGAGGAGTATTAGGCTTACTACTTTGCACTTGTTTTCCTTTGAAAGATTTTTGTCTTGGCCTAAACGGTTGATTAGATCTCCCACGATCACCTTGAGTCATCCTACTTGCGACTCCCTCAACTTAGACCTTCTTCAAACTATGCTCAGCCACATAGCATTGTCTTAACATCTTCGCGTAGGTAGAGAACTCTCGTTGGGATACACTATGCGAAATTTTAGCCCTTAACCCAAAAAGAAACTGGTCAACTTTCCATTTCTCATCCGGAGCATACATAGCCTGCCTAGAGTAAGAAGCCATGATTTCAAACTTCTCTGCGTATGCAGCCACCGTCATATTACCTTGCCTTAATTGTTAAAAGTCGAACCCCTTCTGAGTTCTCAAGGATCCAGAAAAATAGTTCTCCATAAATGTCATCTTGAATTGTTCCCAAACTTTGGGGACCTCTTTAATAGTAATTAATGCCGAAGCACTTTCCCACCATCTCATCGTCGGACCCTTCAACATGTGAGAAGCAAAAACCACCTTATTCTCCTCACTGCATTGCACTATCATGAAGATCCTTTCCATGCCAGTAATCCATTCGTGAGCCTTTATGGGGTCTAGTCCGCCATGAAATTCTGGAGGATTCATGCGGATAAAGTCTCGGAAATTCCCACCTATAGCTTCAGGAACAACCACCTGAGGATGCAGACCGCCATTCATTTGCTGCACCATTTGCTGCATGAATAGATTCTGCTGCTGCTGCATCTGCTGCATAAACTGATACAGAGGAGCATTGTCATCGCCGCCTGGCGGATTTGTCCCATTTGGAGTAGTACGGGGTCTACCTCGAGTGTTTCTGCGTCCTTTTTCCATGCTCCTAAGGGTCATATATATAAGATTAAGTTGATCAGGCTCAATGCCATAAATATAACACCTAAGATCAATGGCGACAAAACGCATATGAAACAGAAAGAAATACTTATACTATTTCATGGCTAGGTCGAGGATACGACCTGCTCTGATACCAACTGTAACACCCATATATAAAATTATACATCAAAGCATAATCATATATATAAATCCAAGTTTTGGTACTGAAATACCATAAGTTCCTAATTAACACATGGTAAAAGTTACATGTCCAAAATGCCGAAACTCAAAAGTTTCTGACAATATAATTATACAAGATGTTCAAAATGATAAAAACTAAGAACTAGATCAACAATGATCTCAAAATAAACTCCACAACGGAAGCTAGCCATCAACAAGCAAAGAAAAGATCACACGACCTTATCCTTACCCTTTGCAGAATCTGAAGTACCTGAAACAATCAACAAATAGTGGGGTGAGATAGTAAATCTCAGTGAGTTCCCTATCTTATGGATTCTCTCGGCTTTACAAGGTTCTAACCAATCCTAACTCAAGTCCAAGGGAAAAGGGAAAGGACTTCGAGTTCACAATTCATTCTCGCCCTATATGGAAGCATGTTCACGAGTTTACAAACTCTTAATATCAATCATTGATACTTTTCACAAGGCATCTTTCCCCGGCCAACTCTACGATAGAATTCAACTCGGGTCACGGATCCTTAAACGTAGCCAACCATTCTTGGCCAACTCTTCCAAAGAGTTTTCGACACAAGTCTTGAATGCTAAGGTAAATAACTTTCCCCGGCCATCCTACAAGAGGCTCTTCAACACGGGTCACGGTTACCTACACATAGTACTTTCCCCGGCCATCCCGCACAAAGGGCTCTTCAACACGGGTCACTAATACCATCTACTAAGCAACTTCCCCGGTTATCCAAATATAAGAGGATCGCAACACGGGTCACGGTTACTTAGGTAATAATTACTCAATGTAATCCTACATGTTCCATACTAGAGTCTTATACTCATCTAGACCATCACTCGTCGAAGATGCATACCTAGGCATATAACACACGAGCATCGTCATCTAGATCATCTATTGATCCTAATCACAACCTAGAATCATATCTTTAGTTCTTGGGGTAAAGTTTCCTAACTCTTATCTCATTTTCAATTTTTTACATGCATAATCTCTCTCAAACATAACAAGACAACAATGGTATAGGCAAGCATGTTATAATTTCACATTTAGAAAGATACACAACAATTAAGTACCATTTAAATCGTTTCCGAAATTTCTTGATTATTTAATCGGTCGGTAAAATCGAAATTTTTCATCTCCATTGAATAGTATATTTTCTCAGCTTCACAATGATATAAAGAATGTTTAAATCTGATTAATGGGTCAAAAGTTATGAATTTTCTCGCTTAAGGAAGAAAATCTCAAGTCCCAGGACGCGCTAAGCCCGCACCCTTGCGCGCTAAGCGTGCTCGCTACTGCCTGGAGGGGTTGCCAGAAATCAACACCGCGCTCTGCGAAACTCAGAAAAATACATCAGCGAAACAGAATTTCCTTGCACCCCAAAACCTCATCCAAACCACAATCAACCACCAACAGAGGTACAACAACCTATTTCTAGCATGGTTTGAACAGCAACATTCCCAAGCAAACATTTCACTCAAGAACACAAAAGTTCTACAAACCCTCAAATTTCCAAACAATCCAAAGTAAACCAAAACATCTAAACAAGCATCAATATATGTTTCTATAAGCATATTGGTCAATCATTTCAATTTATATCGATTTCCAACCGTTAAAACTTCGATTTCAATAATATCGACCTAAATCACACATTTCCAAAACTTCTAAAAATGGTACTAACTAGAACCCCCCTCTAATAGAAGATGAAGATGAAGATTGTGAGATGATTAGATGAAGGGATGATGATGTTCTTGATCTTCTTCTTCAAAGTTTTCCACTTTCTCTTCTTTTTCCTTTCCTCCTTTTTCTTTCTTTTCCTCTTCCTTCTTTCTACTTTCTCTCTCTATCTTACTATCTTTTTTTTTTTTTGGGAAAGTGGGAGGAAAATGAATAAGTAGAAAACTAGTATTAGTAAATAATACTACTAAATATCCAAAAAGTCTCTAAAGTCCCAAATAATAAAATACCTAAGATTTAAATAATATTAATTGGATTTATTCTAAGTTCGACAGTTACTCTAATTATTTTAGCAAATAATTTCTCAGACTACACTGGACTCAGTTGATCACAATATAATATTATCCGGAGTAATAAAATACGGGGTATTACACAACCTTTGAAGTGTTAGAGTATAGATACCATGCTTTCAGAGAGTTCATAACTTCTGACAAGCCTGAGGTATCAGAGCACTCATAGTCGTTCTTTCATATTGTTCTTTTGCTTCTGATTAATGAGTGGTCAAAACCAAATTTTTATTGAATAATGTATTGCATCAGATCAAGCTCAGTTAGATCATTCTTCTTGTTTCTTGATCATGTCCTCTGATAACCTGTTTCCAAAAAGATAGTGAACTTTTACAAAGTTCCTGATCAAATATTAAACAAAGGTTAGTAGTAAAACCCTATTGAAATATGTATTTGGGATCAAGATTTTGAGAATAGGTTTATCAAAATCATTTCACTTTCTCCCCCTTTGTCAGAAATCAAAAGGTATATAAAAAAAGAGAAATAAAATATAGCGAAATCATTAACAGACATACTGATGAAGAATAAAATACTAAATTAAAAAAAAAAATCTTTAACAAGAAGAGAGTACCAGTGATTCACAATACAATACACCAGAACAACAAAGAAAAAATAACAACACAACCAAAAACTCTCAGGGTCTGAGGTTTGTAAGCTCCCCTTGTGTCAAATAATATTAGAGATGAGGTTTATAAGCTCCTCCTAAGTCCTATACGTGAAGTCTAAGAGGCAAGGTTAGTTTCCCTTAAGAAAAACACAAAGCATATCCGGAACCAAAACTAAATCAAGAAGGAACCTTCAGTGATTAATAATGGTTTTAAAATAGTTCATAGCAGAACACCTATTCGGAACAAGTTTGTCAATCAGCCCAGCTTGTTGTACATGAGTAACAACTCCTTGATGGTCAAGAATCTGAGAAATAATCCTACCAAAAGGAATGAGAAACGATAGTTCATTGATCGGTCGACACTGACGGATAAATCTGCAAGTATACAGTTGATCGTGTAGTCTTAAAAAGGTTGTCGAACCCACAGGGACTGATTGTCAAACTAATGTTATCCAAGGTTGCTGTGCAAAGCTAAGGCTGAAGGGAAACAAGAATTAAACGGGAAATAAAGGACTGAATAAAGATTCTGAAATTTATTACTAAAACAAGCCTGAAATGTGATTTCCGTGCACCTACGGGACTTATAGAAAATGGGTACTAATTGTGATTATACGCTTATTCCGTAGAATAAACCGACTTAAAGGCTCTACCTCACGCTCTCGCGGTCTTGACACAAGCCATGCTTCCTAATCCCAAGATTTTGCTCTCGCTCGCCCGATAACTAAGAAACAAATTTTGGAAACCGATAATATTCTAAACAATATCTAAAATCGCTCTCACTGTATTTAAATATGTTGCCTAATTTCCACTATCCGGTTCACTCCTCATGCTCTCGCGGATCTTGGCCTAAACCTTAATTTGCTTCTCACTCTCGTGACAAAACAATGTTAAATAACCTTTCACTCTCGTGACAAGGGTGCTTAAATTAAACTTGGAAATTAAAACCAAAATGACATACATTCATAATATCGTACCTATTATTTCTACGGAGTCCCGCCGAATACGAAGGTCCTCACACGTCGGTCTCCAATTGTTTACTCAAACATAATTAATCCTAATTCTACCATTTTAAACATACATAATCTGAATTTAGCTTGTTAAGCAGTTTAAAATTAACAATTATAGTAAAAATGCAGTAAAGTAAAGAAACCTGTAAATAAAGTGCGGGAGTGTAAATCGGAACGGAATGAAAATGAACTTGTATTAAATCACGATCCAAAAATTACAGCAAAAGTACAAGAGTACATAATTTTTGCAAAAATCCCTCAATGCGAGTTATTAATGCTTTTATCAGTAATTTGTGCCTAAGATTCTAATGGAATTTCGTCAGAGCTTCCACGTACTTTCTTGACACTGATTTTATGCTCCAAGAGGTCCTATATATAGAGGATCAGAAATGCCAGCTGCCCATTCGAAATTTGGAGGGAAAGGGAGTTAGAAAACTCCCCAAAACTGCCAGAAACAGATTCTGCAGTGAAAAACTGCTCCCGCGACTGTACGGCGAACGCCATGCTCTGGATTCAAAAAGGGTGCCATCAGGAAGCAATGGCGAACGCCATGAAGGGACGGCGAGCGCCATATCAGCTGGGTCTGTAGAAATTGATGCTCTGCTGGATTTTTCTCTTTCTTTCGCTTCTTTTCTCCGATTCTTCCGGGATCTTGATTATTATTCCTGCAAACACAAAACATAGTAAAAACAAAGTATGTACAACAAGACTTGATAAAAACACGAACTAAAAATGTGCATAATGAGCCTAAAAATACGATATAAATTCGTGTCATCAAACTCCCCCACAGTAAGACCATTGCTTCTCCTCAAGCAAACTCCAACACAATTTAAAACAGTGAGTGCAGTGCCGGATTCAAAAGCGCTACTGAAAATAACTAAGGCACAAGGTTGCTAGGCTAATGTTAATCGGGTAGGTACTAAATAATGAAAACAAGGATATCGTAACGACACAAATCCACACTTGCGGACAAAGACTCCCTTCCTATGCAATACCAATTTAATCATGACATTATATCTTGACCTATATCCTTCATCCTATTTCACCTCTTTTTCATTCTCGCACAATCACATTAAGCCCGTTATCCTCTGTACTCACATGGTAATCGAATCTGTTTGTGTTATATGATCTCATTACTCAAAAATAACTTCTTTTTCGCACATTATGCTTTTCATTTGCTCGCGAATTTCAAGAGTCCGAACCTTTACACTTTTTTTCTATAAAAATCACGTAATCAAATTTTTGAGATCAACACATATTTGCATCGGTTCGTTACTTAGTTTTTACATAAGGATGGTGCTGACTGCTAGTATAAACTAATCAAGAGGATACTTCTAAGAAACTAGGGATAAGGTCTCGATATAATATCTATTTAAATCAATATCACATATTTAGGGAATCTAGGGTGTAGGAACGATACCGATATTTACAAAACTTTCCCAAGTCTAACTAACATAGCCTAAAAATGAAAAACAACATATACATAGGGTGTCATGCCAATGAATCCAGAAAACAAAACAAAAACCGTTGGGGGTCAAAATTAAGGGAGTTTTCAAACAAGCAAATAAAATAGCGTAAAATTGGACTCAGCAACGCATATGACTCGAAAAACTAGACAAACTAAAAAGTAAAAGTTGGAAAACATAAATAACAGGAAAGAAAATAAAATAGTAAATCTCCTTACCCACACTCAAACTAAACATTGTCCTCGATGTTTTAGTACAAGATAAAATAAATGAGTGATAAAACTTGGTTAAGGACGATAAGCACGCCCTCTGCCTCGGCTACGACCTGCTCTACCCCACTCGGACTGTGGCACATGTCTGATAAAGTCTCTAAGATCAATCGTCTTCAAGCGTACTTCATTCATCTGCTTGATCAAGTCAGCCATATCATGTTGACTCCTCTCTGCGAAGTCTTGGTGCTACTGGCTATCATGCTTCGGAGTAAAAGATCACGTCCGGCCTCAATGTCATTCTGATGCCTAAGCTTGGAAAGAATATCATCCAATGAACTCTGGATGGCTACGTAATCATATTCCTCCTAGGGGTGATGCGTACCTGCAAAAGAGTCAGTAGAAAAATGTGTTGTGTGTGAACGGGTGCTAGGTCCGGGTGTATCGGTACCACGAGTACGAATGCGGGGCTGAGGTGTAGTAAATCCCATAACATCCTGGTAATGTCTCTCCTCTCTCTCCTGCTCTAGATCAGGGGCCTTAGCATCAACTATCCAATTAGTGCTAACACGCACATTAATGTCGTTAGAATAAGGAAAAGTGACTCCCTTAACCTCCTTGTTGCCTATCATCAAGTGATATTTGCCATTTGGTTAATTCTTAACTAGGCGCATGGCATGGCAATGGGTAAGATCATAAAATAGAGTTCGTAAGGGCTCAAGGGTTTCGAACTCGGTACGCAATCCTAAAGCTAAGGCTATAGAGGTAATAATGCCTCCGACACAAATGGAATCACCCGCTCTACCGCTGGAAGACTGGAGGCGTGCAAGTAAAAATGGTGTCGGGTTAACCTTTGTTTCGGAAAGCGCACAATGGATGGAGAATAAATCTTTGGAGTTCAAATTTCCAGTGTTCTCCCAGCCAAAGATAGTGTTAGCTAGGATTCGATGGAAATACCTAATGGCTGGGTTGTGGTTGGATGTGGCTTTGAGACCTTCCCAAGTGCCGGAAGTCTTATTAGTTATTTTGTGCCAAAAGTCAAGAGCACTAGGTTCCCACTCACTCTCTAAGGGTGCATGTGTAGAATACTCCGGACCGCTAGGAAAACTAAAAATACTACCTATATGTTCAAAGGTCAAGGAGTAATCAACATTAAACATTCTAAACTCTACGGAACCATCGGTACGGGGCAGATTCGTGGACATTCGAAAAGAACTTAAAAACTCATATGTCAACCTAATGTAGGTAGAATTAGTCATGGAACATAATTGTGACATACCTAAGTTTGTAAGCATCCAATTCACGCTATCGAAAAGACCCAAGGTCTGACCAAGGACATTTTCAGGAAATGCAATGGCCATGTAGTCGATGTTAGCAGCGACTCTAGGATGCATATTAGCAGAATGATGGTAGTGAGAATGATTGAAGAGGTTTGTGAGTGAAGAGTGTGAGTGATGGGTGTGAGAAAAATGATAGATTTGATGAATTTATAGGCAAATTAGTGGAATGTAGATGGTTAGTTGTTATGAGGGATTAATGAGGGGTTAATGAGGTAGTTGGAAGGTGTTTTGGAAGTGTAAAAAGGATGATTATAGAGATTCCCTAGAAAAAATGTGCAAGAAATTTGAATTTTACGCAGTCTACAGGTTCCAACGCAATGACGAACACCATTAAGCACATGGCGAACGCCATGTGTTGCGAATTAGGAAAAAGAAGGAATTTGAACTGATGGCGAACGCCATCAGCATAATGGCGAACACCATTTTGTTAAAAGTACGAATTTTTCATTGCAGGTCCAAAAATAGAAGACAAAACATGTTATATGCTTTTTATTTTTTATTTTTATATTTTTTTTGTTTTGAACCTACTGATAGTACTAACATAGAAACTTAACAAGCCAAGAAAAATTCAAAACTTGTCAAATATCACCAACACATAGTTACTGAAAGGAAATTGCATTAATTGAAATAACAAAAGTAGAAACATAGTTCATTGACGGCATATCGACAATATATAACATAATTAAAAGAACAAACAGTACGAGAATAGAACACTGATACAATAAAATAAAGTCCTAGTCTAAGAAAAAAGGGAAATGAATACAACTGAAACTATCCATGGTGACGCCTCATCTGAGGTGGTACAACTGGCTGAATAGTTGAGCCACGAGTAACAACATCAGGCATATCGGCTTTTAAATTCTCATAAGCTTGAGGAAAGTCAGGAGGAGTAAGAGATTCATTCTGACCTTCCAAGTCATAAAGCCAATTATCCTTATTATTCACACTAGTTTTCTCATGATTCGGCAAGGTGAAGTGGTGGACAACAACATTGTCAGTAAGTAGCTCAAACTCAAATGGACCAAGATTTGCAATAATTCCACGGTTGAAACAGAAATTTATATCCATGGGGTGATAACTGCCAAAAACATGAGTACGGTTCAAATGATACCGGAACCCAATAGCATCAGCAATCATGGTAATTAGGCCTCCAATAATAATGGCTCCGAAAGGCTCACGAAATATCTGAGCAAAATTATCTAACATGATCGGGGTTGCATTAACCGGCTTACTTTGTGAGGCACAGAACATGATATAAAGATCGTCCTTAGAGACGGAGGTCACATTCTCTTCCTTACCAAACAGGGTGTGGGCCAATGTCTTGTGGAAATACCTGATACCAGGATTATGGATACTCTCAGAGAACATGCCATTCAGCTCAGGATTGTAATTACCAGTCAGAGTACCCCAAAACTGATTCAGATAATAAGCAGTAAAAGTATCTTCGGGAGTCTTAGTTATGGCATCAAGCCCATTAGGAAATCCCAATAATTCAGCCAGCTCATGATGTGTAAAATAATACTTGTTGCCAAAAAGCATAAAAGTAGCTAACCCACGGCCAAAATCGAACCCTCGTGTAGAATCATAGTATAAAGAGCTCAAGAACTCCATAGTCAAATTATGGTAAGTGCTAAATCTCTTCCTGATAGCGAAATCATCCCACCCCAACTGATTCAGCAAGTAGGTGACACTATCACGGATGCCAAGAGTGGTCATAGCATGGTTGTCAGAGTAAATAGACACAACAAAGTCTCTTTAGGAGAGGGCCCCAAAACGGCGCCTCTGGACCTCATTCCTAAAAATAACTCCATGGTTCTCGAAGGGTTGCATTCTCCTAGAATATAGTGCTATCCTAAGATGGTTAGCCTGAAATCATACAATGATTTCCTATTAGTCAAGTTGTACCATAAACAAAAGTTAGTGAAAAATAACAAAGATAGTAATTGCTAGTTCTTGTAGTTGGCTGGAATTTTGGTAAAACAATGTGGATGTCATGGTTGATGTTTCAACATGAGTTTTTAACAGCCTTGTTATGTTTAGTTAACATTCTGGTTATGTAAAGTTTTTAAGGGTTGCAGTTTTGTGCTGATGTCAAACCCTATGTCATGACATCAGATGACAGAACATCAGTTTGGTAAGTTTTAGGGATGCGCGTGTGCAAGTTTGTTAAGGATAAGATCTGATTGAGAGATTGCAGGAGAATATCATGGAATAGATATATTCTGTTACAATCAAATGTGGAGCAGATCTTGTTACTATTTTTAGGGCTGAAAGATATGATAATAATTGAAGATTTAATTGAAGATTTGATTGAAGATCTATTTAGTAGCAGAATCTTTTGCAAATTTGTAGCAGAAGATTTGATATGATTTGAAGGCCCAAATCCAGTTGGAAAAAAGCTATAAATAGAATGTTTGTAACCTAGAATAAACACGGGTCCAAGATGTAGATCATTAGGGCTTTGTCTAAGTGAACCACTCGGGTTGTGAGATGGTCACTGGGTTCTCACTCAGAAACCTGTAGGTAATGAGTGTTGTATTGTTCTTGGAGGAAGCTTTGAAGCAACTCCAAGGGGTGTCATGGAAGTGTGTCTTCTAAGGTTATGTGCTTGAAGAGTTTTTGGAAATCAAGTTGTTGATGCAGTGACTGAGATGTTGACTGCTAGACAACATTACGATGATTGGAAGTGAGATGGAGTCTCTTATCTAGGGAGGACTTAGATAGAAGGATCATTGGGTAGTGATTGAATTAGGTAGATTGTCAACTAGTTTGTTGAGTCTGTAATTCGATACTGCTAATAGTGGACTTCCTTCCTGGCTTAGTATGCCCCCAGATGTAGGTTGTTGGACCGAACTGGGTGAATAATTCACTGTGTTGATTTATTGCTGTTATTGCATTTGACATCACACATCTGGTACTAGAATTTCAATTGGTATCAGAGCAGGCATCTTGTCTGTTTCTGGATGAGATCTGGGGAAGATACTTTCTGGTTCATGAGCAAGGAAGATAGTTATGGCCTTGGTCAGTTAATATAGTAGTTTGGATGATCCCTTGTTGTGAAGGTTGGACTATTCATAAGAGCTGCTGTTGTGAGTGTGGGTTGTTAACACTCAGTTTGTTTGGTCGTGCCTGAAGGTTGTTGAGGAGTTGTTGTGTGTTCCGCTGCATGGTATCTGATGCTACCCTGGTTGTTTCTTGTGATGAGGCTTTTGGTAGGTATTTTCTTGGAAAGACTTTAGAGTTTGGTCCCTCAGCAGAAGAAGAATATATTTCATATCAGGTATTGAAGACCAATATGTACAGAACGTTGATTCCTTCTTTATCAATTTCCTTAATGATGAAAGAAGGGGGTGGAGCCAAAGCAAAAGAGTATCACTGTCAAATCTTTCATGCGGGAGTGAAAATCTTGATAAGTTATCTTTTAAGCTTAGTAGTGGTGACCTAATTAGGAGGATCTTTCTGGTTATGATGTCACATGTAGTTCTAGTATATCTGAAGAAACATAAACTGGAGGAAGTCGAGAAAGTAGCAGAGCTTGATTTGTTCTCGTGTGTTCCCTACAAGAGATATGTGTGGATTAATTTGGGTGTAGTCTCCAAAGCCATAGCGGGTGTTTTATGTGATGTAGACTGATGTCAGAACTGATGTTGAAACATCATTCAGGTCTTTGCTTTCTCTGCCAAAGAAAGTTAGGTGTGCTCATGGTGGAGTATCAGGTCAAGCCACTTACCTAATCTGAAGTGATCAGTGGTGTGGATTAGCAGAAGGGGGATCAGCTAGTGCCTCAAGTGTGCAGGAAAAGAATGTCAGACCAGATCAAATGTTGTACCTTGTGATAAATAGCGTGACAGTAGTTGAGTATTTGTCTGTGTTTAATAATGTTGTGCCTTCAACTAATGACAATATACATTGACGGGAGACTATGTATATGTCTGATGTGTTGAGAATTTATGGTGTGGTGGAGAATTTTCAAGGGTTAAGAGCTTTGGAGTTGAATCAACTGGTGGGGTTGATTGGTGACTATGGTGTTTCATCCAAATTGTCTGGGATGGGTTTGGAGTAGAAAAGGCAGATTGATTGTGGAATGTTGATGACTTCTAACATCTCATTGTCAGACAAGTTGCTGGGTTTAAGGCTGAAAGCTATAATCTTGATGATTACAGCTTGGATCAGTTTATTTCTGATCTAAGTGGTTTTGAGCATGGTGTTTGCTCTGGTTGTGAAGGTCTAGGATAAGTGGCAGTTATCTCTGGCTTTCTACTGACGGCTCTACTAAGGGAAGTGACTCTTTTTTGTATTGCTATGGGGTAGTCTTGGACTACTTATTTTCTGAAGATTCAGATGTGGTAGGTTTGAAGTCTTTGGAGTTTCTGAGCAGGATGGAGGTTGTCTACTCAAACTTAATTGTTGAATTAAGTCTATGAGAGCATGGGAATCTGTTTCTGCAAAGGAAGGAGGTTCTTCTGAGTGGCAGAAGGAGGAGCTGAATTCAACAGTTGGATGTCATAATGTTCTAACATCTAGCTTAACATCAGAAGTCTCAGCTGATGATAGGGTGATCTACAGGATTGAACAATAGGATGCTTCAAAAAGATCGGTCTCATGGCAGTTTGCAGGAGCTGCAGGAAGGAGAAGATGTTACATGACCATGGCTTAGGGAGTCTAAGTGTGTTTGCTTTTGAGCAAGTGGAACATGTGACTTGAAGATCAAGTTTCCTTAGTGGATCAAGATATCTTTGTGAGAGTTCTTACAAACGTGAAAAAGGTCAAAATGTGGCATTTGGCTATTTTCATATGAGGATTCATGAATGAGGTGATCAAACTGTGGCATTTGGTTGATCTCAGAAGTGGATTCGAAGAATCAAGATAATCAGAGTGTGGCAGCTGGTTATTATTGAGGATTGTCTTGGAACAAGTTACTCTTGGGCAGAAGGGTGATGAGTTGAAGACTCAAGGAGATTATTCTTCTTGAAGGTGGATGAGAGTTTAACTCTCTAGTTCTTTGGATTACTATGCAATAGTAAGTCCAGTCGGTGGAGCATATCAAGAATCATGGTGATGATATCTTGGTGTGTGGCAAATGTTCTAACTTGTGTTGGGACATTACCTGGTTGGATATCCTTGGTGAAGGATGATTTTGTTCTGGTTCTGAAGCTTGGTGCCTACATTATGCCTAAGGAGCGTCTACATAGTCATACGGAAGAATGATGAAGTAGAAGGTCTGCCTTGGATAGAGAATGTAGTGAAGACTGAAGTAGATCAGGTATTGATTGATTGGAAGTCTGAAGATGAAGAGTATGATAGGGAATGACTGCCTCTGGAGAAAGGGACAATGGTACCAAAATGCATGTGCTCAGCAAGTGTGCTCAAATGTTCATCTTCATCAAGAGCATTAATTAACCATGACTGGGGGAGTACTTGTCTATGGGGTTTGCTACAAAGAAACATTCATGGTGAAGACTGCATGTGGATCAAGATTGTGAGGATTGGTTGAATCTGATGAGGATGTAATGTCAGAGAACATGTTGTGACATTAGGCTGTTGGATGACATGGTGGTGTGGACATGAATGGTTCTAGCCATGTGAAGCTAATTGTTTGAATCATATGCGCACATGCTTCTGAGGAGAAGTCTGAAGGACAACTTTGGTTGTGTATGGGAGAATTTATTTTTCTCTGCAGATTTTGGAAGAGCTGTGTGAGGGTCCTTGTTGATGGGAGATGTCACACTTGTCTTGGTGTGTGTAAGAGGAGTTTATTTAGAGTTCAGTGGAAGGCATTGTGTGTGTGCTTCAGAACTTGTGGATGATTGTGTGAAGCATTCCTGACTGGATGAATGAAGACTATGTCTGGATTTTCCAAATGTTATGATATACTGGTCAAGGAGCACCATTTGTGGAATATAATGGGAGAACTTCTGTCTGTACTAGTGTGGTACTTGGATTGTTTGAGGATTCAGCATTATGTGAATGCGTTCAGCAGGTGTGTTGAACAGAGGGTGCGCTCTTGAAGACATGAAGATGAGTCTTATGTTTTCCATTCATTTAAGGTGTTCTTCTTGCAAAGGAGCACTGGTTATCTTAGATAGGGGGAGTTGATCTTTTGTTGAAGAAGTTGTTTATCAAGATTGTAATGTCAGACAAGATGTCGTGACATTGTGTTACTGGTGAAGTTCATGGTGTACTTGACAGTTTAGACCTGGTTTCATGGTGTCAGACAAGATGTCAATGGATTGAATCAGCAATATACATTTACCCCAATGTTTGTTCAGCTATTGAGTCTGGATTTTGTTCTGAGTATGTTAGTTGTCAGATTCAGAGGGTGTCCAATTGTGGCTAAAAAGGGGGAGAGTTAGCCCATGTGTTGCCTAGTTTTGTTGGTATAGGCTTGAGGGGGAGTAATCGTGTTTGAACAGCTGGTATGATGGTTCTTGCTTTGAGGGGGAATTTGTTTTGTGCTGAGTTACTAGTTGTTGCAGCTGGTTGGTATTGCTGCAGGTTGTATTGTGAATGTTAGTAAGTGTTTTTCCGCTGCAAGCTGAAAGTGTTTTAGCCAAAATTAGCCAAAGGGGGAGATTGTTAGTTCTTATAGTTGGCTGGAATTTTAGTAAAACAATTTGGATGTCATGGTTGATGTTTCAACATGAGTTTTTAACAGCCTTGTTATGTTTAGTTAACATTCTGGTTATTTTAAGTTTTTAAGGGTTACAGTTTTGTGCTGATGTCAAACCCGATGTCATGACATCAGATGACAGAACATCAGTTTGGTAAGTTTTAGGGCTGCGCGTGTGCAAGTTTGTTAAGGATAAGATCTGATTGAGAGATTGCAGAAGAATATCATGGAATAGATATATTCTGTTACAATCAAATGTGGAGCAGATCTTGTTACTATTTTTAGGGCTGAAAGATATGATAATAATTAAAGATTTAATTGAAGATTTAATTGAAGATTTGATTGAAGATCTATTTAGTAGCATAATCTTTTGCAGATTTGTAGCAGAAGATTTGATATGATTTGAAGGCCCAAATTCAGTTGGGAAAATGCTATAAATATAATGTTTGTAACCTAGAATAAACACTGGTCCAAGATTTGTTTGATCTCCATCAATTTGACACCTCAACTTGTTCACTAGTTTGAGGATGATAGGGTGTTGCTACTCGGTGTCCGACTCCATATTTGAGCAAAAGCTTCCTAAAGACATTGGAAATAAAATGGGAGCCGCCATCGCTAATGACAATTCTCGATACACCGAACCTAGAAAAGATTATATTTTTAAAGAGCTTAATCACCACTCGTGCATCGTTCGTAGGAGAAGTTATTGCCTCAATCCATTTTGATACGTAATCGACAGCAACAAGTATGTACTTATTACCAAAAGAAGACGGAAAAGGTCCCATGAAATCTATACCTCATATGTCAAAGACTTCCACTTCTAGAATTCCCTTCTGTGGTATCTCATCGCGTCTAGAAATGTTTCCAATGCGTTGACACCGATCGCAGTTCATAATGGCGATGTGGACATCTTTCCAAAGATTTGGCCAGAAGAGACCAGATTGTAGGATCTTTGCACATGTTTTCGAGGTACTTGCATGCCCTCTATAAGGTGCAGCATGACAATGAGATATGACATCGGCTACTTCTGATTCAGGGACGCATCGATGAAATATTCCATCGGCGCCTCTCTTGAAAAGTAGGGTTTCATCCTAATAGTAGTGTTTAAGATCATGGAAAAACTTTTTCTTTTGTTGATATGTTAAGTCTGGTGGAAGCACCCCAGCTGCTAGGTAGTTGACAAAGTCGGCATACCACGGCAGTGTGGTCTTGGTGCATATTGATTATACTACTTCATTAGTTTCTGCGTCATTAAATATCATGGAATATTCAACTATTTCTCTTTCGCTTTCTAACTGGGATACTAGTCTCTCATTAAGGAATTCGTCATTAATTGGTACTTCTTCGGGTCTCAGATCCTCAATCCTAGAGAGATGATCAGCTACTACGTTTTCGGTACCTTTTTTATCCTTGATTTCTAAGTCGAATTCTTGCAAGAGAAAAATCCATCTTAAGAGTCATGGTTCGCATCTTTCTTAGTCAACATATATCTAATTGCGACATGATCGGTATAGACAATAATTTTTGCTCCCACTAGGTAGGAACAAAATTTATCTAAAGCGAACACAATCGCAAGGAGTTCCTTTTCGGTGGTGGCGTAGTTCATCTGTGCATTGTCCAAGGTTCTACTTTTGTAGTAGATATCATGAAGCTTCTTATCTTTCCTTTGTCCTAGGACAGCGCCTACATCGTAATCACTAGCATCACACATAATGTCAAATGGTATACTCCAATCAGGTGGTTGCATGATTCGTGCCGTAATAAGAGCGTTTTTCAGGTGTTCGAATGCTTTCAAGAAATCCTCATCAAAGATGAACTCGGAATCTTTCATTAACAACTTAGTCAGTGGCTTTGTGATTTTAGAAAAGTCTTTAATGAATCGCCGATAAAATTCGGCGTGTCCTAAGAAACTGCGAACTTCTCTATCTGTTTTCGGAGGTTGAAGGTTCTGTATAATTTCTATTTGTTGAGTCCCTGATTCTGAGGTTGACATTAATTTTGGTAAAACTAACTTAGCTGAAAGATGTTGGACAAGATGTCTCAACATGTTGAACTAACTGCAGATTGAGATGTTAGACAAGATGTCATATCAGGATGATCTGACATCTTTGTCTGTTACAGTTTTGGAATAACGGTATCTATTAATAGGTGTGATTAGAATATGACTAGGATTCCAGGTGGCACCTGAGATTGGAGAATCAGAGATTCTGATTCCAAGTATATTTGCGGTTTCCTTGTGAAGGAGACATTTTTGGTAACTTATGATTGAAGAAAGAATTAGGTCGCTAGTTGCTATCTGCTGTATTTTTGAAGCCCAAGTTCAGTTGTTGTTTGCATTATAAATAGGTTAGAGATAACCTCGTTTTAGTCAGTAGTTGCAGCTGTTTTAGAAGTACTAGGGTTTGTACTTGTGAGCCTCTTGTGTATTGCATGAATACTTGAGAAGGACGTTATTATTGAGTTGTAATATTTTCAGTCACTGTTGTGATTGGAAGGGAATTGAGAAGGGTCTCATACCTAGGAGTGTCTTAGGTAGAAATCTAGGAAGGGTAGTTTCTAGGTACTAAGTTGTAAACGATTGAGTTTTTAGCTTAGAACTAATTCTACTTAGTTATTTTATTGCTGGCTTGGTAGACCCCAGACGTAGGTGTTGTTGTTCCTCGAACTGGGTTAACAATCTCTGGTGTTATTTACTTTCTGCTGCTTTCTATTGTTTCTTCCTTAGATCATGTGTAAAGCATAGATCAAGTGTCACGACATCCTGTCTAACATCTTCATGATCTGCTTAACCAGAATTTCACTATTTTTTCTTTATCTACTTCAATACCTCTATCAGATACTATATGTCCAAGAACTATCCCTTGCCTTACCATGAAATGGCATTTCTCCCAGTTAAGCTCTAAGTTTACTTTAACGCATCGTTCAAGTACCATTTCAAGGTTTGATAAGCAATTTTCGAAACTTCCCCCACATACAGAGAAATCGTCCATAAATACTTCCATTATGTCGTCTATGAAATCCGCAAAGATCGACATCATGCATCTCTGAAATGTTGAGGGAGCGTTACATAGTCCAAACGGCATTCGTCGATAGGCAAATGTACCATAGGGACAGGTGAATGTAGTTTTTTCTTGGTCATCAGGGTGAATATGGATTTGAAAGAATCCTGAGTATCTGTCAAGATAACAAAAATACGAGTGTTTAGCTAGCCGTTCAAGCATTTGATCTATGAAAGGTAAAGGAAAGTGGTCTTTACGGATGGCTTTTTTTAGCTTCTTATAATCTATACACATTCTCCAACCAGTTTGAATTCGCTTTGCTATGGATTCACATTTCTCATTGCTAACAACTTTAACACCTCCCTTCTTCGGTACGACATGCACAGGGTTGACCCAATTACTGTCAGATATCGGGTATAATTCCCGTCTCTAATAGTTTTTGCACCTCCTTTTTTACTACATTACTTAAGACGGGATTTAATCTTCTCTGATGCTCTCTAGAGGTTTTACAGCCCTCTTCTAGCATAATGCGATGCATACATATAGAGGGTTTTATTCCTTTTAGATCTGAGATGTTATAATCTAAGGCTGCAGGATACTTTCTTAAGACATGCAACAACTTTTCGGTCTCTATTTGTCCTAAGTCGGCATTGACTATCATTGGTCGCTCTAGCTCAGTGTCTAGGGATTCATACCTTAAATCTTTTGGTAGTATTTTGAGTTCTATAAATGGTTTCTTCGGGCATGGCATTGGATCAGGTGTTAGTGCTAGGCATTCCCTTAGACTGTCATCTTCGTATGGCTCGCGCCAATTATCATCTTCGAATATTGGAGGTGCTAGAATCTTTAGTACTTCAGTGTACTTAGTCGGTTCCTTCTCTATTTCTCTAATACATTAGTCGATAACATCTAGGAAACATAATGAATCATCTATAGCTAGAGCTTTTAAGAATTGGGCCAAGATAAATTCAACTTTCTCTTCCCCAACTTCAAAAGTTAGTTTTCCTTTCTTAACATCGATGATGGCTCCGACTGTTGCTAAAGATGGTCTTCCTAAAATAATGGGTATCTTTGAATCTTCCTTAATGTCCATTATCACAAAATTAGTAGGGATATAGAACTGACCTATACGAACAGGCACGTTCTCAAGCATACCAACACGATATTTAACAGAACGGTCCGCTAGTTGTAACGACATTTTTGTCTGCCTTAGTTCCCCTAAGTCAAGTTTCATGCATGTAGATAATGGCATTAAGCTAACACTGGCTCCTAAATCGCATAGTGCTTTGTCTATGATTGATTTTCAGATTACGCAAGGTATGGAAAAATTGCCTGGGTCCTTCAGCTTAGGAGGCATGTTGTTTTGAATTATAGCGCTACACTCAGCATTGAGCATAACGCTTTCATTATCCTCGAGATTTTTCTTATTCGACAAGATCTCTTTGAGAAATTTTGCATATGAGGGCATTTGTGTAATAGCTTTTGTGAAAAGTATGGTTATGTTCAGTTGTTTTAGAAGCTCTACGAATTTCTTAAATTGCCCTTCATTTTTGGATTCGAAAATTTTTTGAGGATATGGTACAGGTGGTTTGTATGGTGGCGGAGGCACGTAGGGTATTTCTTTCTCTGCGGCCTTTTCTCTTTTATCTTCCTTATTGCTAGTTGGTTCTCTTACCTTTTCGGTTCCCTTCGATGAATTTTGGAGTCTCGGGTCAACTGGTCCATCGTACTATGTTTCGCTTTGCAAAGTGATAGCATTAGCATGACCTTTTGGATTTGGTTGTGGTTGGCCAGGAAATGCTCCAGCGGGGGCTGCTATAGTTGATTGTTATTGGGCTACTTGAGAAATTTGAGTTTCCAACACTTTGTTGTGAGTAGCCATAGCATCAAGTTTACTCGACATTTGTTTCATCAATTCACTCGTATGTGCGTTTTGATTTGCGAATTCTTTGTTTTGTTGAACTTGAGCATTTATAAAGTTTTCCATCATGATTTCCATATTTGATTTCCTAGGTGGTTGCGGTACAGACGGTGGTTGTTTTTGGTAACCAGGTGGAATAGCAGGTGCTGCGTTTGGTGGTTGTAAAGCATTATTGTTTTTATATGAAAAATTCGGTTGATTTCTCCAGCCAGGATTATAAGTGTTTGAATACGGGTTTCCTTGAGCATAGTTCACTTGGTCGGTAGGAGTACCAACCAATACTTAACATTCAGCGTTTGTGTGCCCAGGGGTCCCACATATTTCACAATTAGGTGTAACTGCAGCTACAGTAGCTGCATGTGGTGTTATTGCTAAACTTTCGATTTTTTGTGTAAGTGCATCCATTTTAGCATTGACACAGTCTAAACCATTGACTTCGTACATTCCCCCTTTTGGAGTTGACTTCTTTACACCAGCGCATTCACTTCCCCATTGGAAATGGTTTTGAGCCATAGTCTCAATAAGTTCATAGGCTTCCTCATACGGTTTGTCCATTAGAACACCGCCAGCTGCTGTGCTCAGATTCATTTTGGTATTGTACAGCAGACCATTGTAAAAGGTATGGATTATCAACCATTCTTCAAGTCCATGGTGTGGACAAAGCCTCATCATGTCCTTGTATCTCTCCCAAGCATCGAAAAAAGATTTATTATCTTTTTGCTTAAATACGTTGATTTGATCTCTTAGCATAGCTGTCTTGCTTGGTGGGAAATATCGGGCTAAGAAGACTTTCTTTAACTCGTCCCATGTCGTTACCGAGTTTGATGGTAGAGACTGGAGCCAAGCTCTAGCTCTATCTCTCAAGGAAAATGGAAAAAGTCTTAATCTTATTGCTTCAGGGCTAACACCATTCGCTTTCACTATGTCTGCGTATTGCACAAATATTGACAAATGTAAATTCGGATCGTCCGTAGCATTGCCTGAAAATTGGTTTTGTTGGACTGTTGATATCAATGAAGGTTTTAGTTCGAAATCATTTCGGTTAATAGCAGGGGCATCAATGCTATTATGTGGTTCTTCTTGTGACGGAACAACATAATACTTTAAAGGACGGTTTGTTGGTCCTTCGGCCATGATTTGTTTTGGTTCTGATTCGGGTTCCGAATCTGAGTAAGGAATAATAGGGTCTGGGATGTTATATCTAATAAGGTATTCGTTAATTCGACGTCTTAGACTTATATAATGTTCGATTTCGTCAATTGGTCGCTCCAACTCTTCGCCTTGTGAGCGATTGCTTGGCATACAATCGACAATTTAAAAGATAAAATAGCTGCCTTAGTCTATACTGCACAACAAAAGATTCACAATATTGACTAAATGGTCCCCGACAACGGCACCAAAAACTTGATCGGTCGACACTGACGGATAAATCTGCAAGTATACAGTTGATTGTGTAGTCTTAAAAAGGTTGTCGAACCCACAGGGACTGATTGTCAAACTAATGTTATCCAAGGTTGTTGTGCAAAGCTAAGGCTGAAGGGAAACAAGAATTAAACGGGAAATAAAGGACTGAATAAAGATTCTGAAATTTAATACTAAAACGAGCCCGAAATGTGATTTCTGTGCACCTACGGGACTTATAGAAAACGGGTACTGATTGTGATTATACGCCTATTCCATAGAATAAACTGACTTAAAGGCTCTACCTCACGCTCTCGCGGTCTTGACACAAGACATGCTTCCTAATCCCAAGATTTTGCGCTCACTCGCCTGGTAACTAAGAAACACATTTTGGAAACCGATAATATCCTAAACAATATCTAAAGCGCTCTCGCTGTATTTAAATATACTGTCTAATTTCCACTATCTGGTTCACTCCTCACGCTCTCGCGGATCTCGGCTTAAACCTTAATTTGCTTCTCACTCTCGTGACAAAACAATGTTAAATAACCTTTCACTCTCGTGACAAGGGTATTAAAATTAAACTTGGAAATTAAAATTAAAATGACATACATTCATAATATCGTACCTATTATTTCTACGGAGTCCCGCTGAATACGACGGTCCTCACACGTCGGTCTCCAATTATTTACTCAAACATAATTAATCCTAAGTCTACCATTTTTAAACATACATAATCTGAATTTAACATGTTAAGCAATTTAAAATTAACAATTAGAGTAAAAATGCGGTAAAGTAAAGAAACCTATAAATAAAATGCGGGAATATAAATCGGAACAGAATGGAAATGAACTTGTATTAAATCACGATCCAAAAATTACAGCAAAAGTACAAGAGTACATAATTTTTGCAACAATCCCTCAATGCGAGTTATTGTTGCTTTTATCGGTAGTTTATGCCTAAGATTCTAATGGAATTTCGTCAGAGCTTCCGTGTACTTTCTCGACACCGATTTTCTGCTCCAAGAGGTCCTATATATAGTGGATCAGAAATATCAACTGCCCATTCGAAATCTGGAGGGAAAGGGAGTTAGAAAACTCCCAAAAACTGCCAGAAACATATTGTGTAGTGGAAAACTGCTCCCGCGACTGTACGGCAAACGCCATGGGGGCATGGCGAACGCCATGCTCTGGATTCAAAAAGGGCGCCATCAGGAAGCAATGGAGAACGCCATGAAGGGATGGCGAACGCCATATCAGCTGGGTATGCAGAAATTGTTGCTCTGCTGGATTTTTCTCTTTCTTTCGCTTCTTTTCTCCGATTCTTCCGGGATCTTGATTATTATTCCTGCAAACACAAAACATAGTAAAAACAAAGTAAGTATAACAAGACTCGATAAAAACACGGACTAAAAATGCGCATAGTGAGCCTAAAAATACAATATAAATTTGTGCCGTCATTCATCACGAGACAAGAGTATTTCCTCTTAAAGATAATTGAACATAGATAGGGGCAGATTGATCTTGATTCTGGATACTAAGAATATAATGAAAAGCTTATCATCGGAAGAGAGCCATCCTGATTCCTTTTCTCTAGGCCTTAGGTTGGTTCCCATAATCTGGTACCATACTTTTGCCATAGGAGAAAGAGTAGAAGGACTTTCAGCAGGCCCTTCATAACCATAGATGATGTGAACATCTTTTGCAAATATATTGCTATGTCTATAATTTTCAACAGTACCTCCACTTTCCTCACATTTAATAGCTTGAGAGATGATTTTAGAGTTGATTATCACCGGAAATTTATTGACAGTAGACATAATTAGATAATCATCTAGCTCACACTAATGGACGTGAGCTTTTGCCCAGAATTCTTTCACAAGATCTTGATAGATTAGTCCTTAAAGTATTTCAAAATATTCATTCCATTTTTTAAAGTGACTATCTGAAACAGTTTGTGAAAGATTGCTTGACGTAAATTTGTTGAAATCAAATGTGTATTCCTTTAAAACCTCTCGATCATGAAAATCACCTTTAAAAGTTTTTGAATACATGTTGAGGAGAAGAACAAAACTATTTAAGAATGGAAAGATTTTACAAAACTATCTTATATAGAAGATAATTTGTAAAGACGGGAGAATACACAACTAACAACAAATAAATAAAGAAGATCTTTAGACAAAATTGACTGAACAAATATGAGACAGAGTAAAACCAATGGTTAATTCAATGCACATAGAGGAGTTAAACTAAAAGACTTTCGGCTTAAAATACACAGACTTGAGACACACAAAACAATTAATGCTTAACTAAGAAAATAGACTACCATCATTTCCAAAGAGAGTATCACATAGGAAACCTAAACGCATAAGACAGAAATAATCAGAATAGTAAAGGTTGTAATAAATATTTCCGTTGTTTCAATAAATGAATCGACGAAAGGATACCTAAAAGGTATTAGGTAACTGACAAGTATAAAGGAAATAGGTAACAGTAAAAGAAATTAATTCTGACAAGAAATAAGGCGTGAAGATTTATCAACTTAAATTCAAGAATCTCGTTACCCAATGTGTCACGTTAAGCACGGAGCGACGTTCATTAAAAGATAGCTAACTTATAATGAATCACAAACTCTTCACCTTCCTGACAACTTGTTAATGAAGTAAACTCTTCAGTTTCCAAAGGTCAAAAACAAACTCAATAGAGCATTCTGACCTCGGATACTTCAGATACATAAGAACTTCACTTGTCAGAAGCCTCACATCTCAGAAGTAAAACACTATGAATCAAGCAATAGAAACTTATTTTTTGATTCTAAAGGACATATATTCTGAGATACTCATTTTCATTCTGGACGTAGAACAGAGTTCACATGTTTGAACGAGAACAAGTTTGTTTTTCAGCAAGGAATTTTGAAATGGATAACATCCATAAGTAAAGATTGTATCAAAAAGTTTCTAAAAGAATAGTTCCTTTCTGAACATAATCTCAAAGTTTTAATCCTAGAATATAAAAATAGATTCTTAGACAAATAAGTAAAAAGTAGTAAGAGTTCGAAAAGTGTTACTCTCAATTATTTGGTAGACATCCAACTTGCTTTGTATCTTGAAGATATAGGTGCTTCTTCAGAATCAACACGCAATTTGCTTCTGCAGTTGAGGACGTTGTTGATGACTCTCTCTAGCTGGACCGCTAGATCAAATTCTCCTTAGAAACTGCCATCAAAATAAGTTCTTCCTTTCTACAGATCTTGAATGAGATGCATATGAGTCCTTGAATCTTGTACTGAGACTAGATCGTCTTCATATCTTCTTTGATCTTCTCATTCTGATGGATGAAACATCTCTCCTTATGTTTGTTGCATCTAGATCATCAGAGGGAACTAAGTTACCCCATTAGTCTTCTGCTTGAGGTCAATCTCTTTTGTATTCACTATGACTTGTTTCCACAAAGCCACTTGATTCAATCAACTAATTTCCAAATCCGGATATAGAATTCCAGATGCATATGCTGAGAGAACTAGTTGAATTCTTCTTGCGTCACCGGAGTTCAATCTTTGACCAGATGCTCTTCTTCAATAGATGCAGATATCATCATGAACATCAAACCAAGAAACATTTCTTTAGAGGGTTTGAATGTTGATCTTGTTCTTACTGGCTTAGTCTTATCACCCATAATCAGTACATTAGAAAGTAGCCGCTAATGTCTTTACGTTCTCTGAGGGATATGAACTACGACAGCTTCTGATTGAGCATCTTCTGATTTGTACTTCATCTATAGCTCCACTACCTTCAGCATTTGAAAATGTAATTTTCATATTTGCAATCTTCCAATAAGCTTCTGCTTTTAACTACCAAGCTTACCATTAAATCTTACAACAATTTGGTTCATCTGCAGAAGTACTTTAACACCAAGTACTTTCTAGACTTTGGACATTCTAATCATGATGCATCAGAATAGATCTGAAAAGACATTGGGCATTCTAATCATGATGCATCAGAATAGACTTTGGGAATTCTAATCTAGACTTTGGGCATTCTAATCATGATGCATCAGAATAGACTTTGGGCTACAACTCCTATGCTTTGTTATGATAGTTTCAAATATTATGATTTTAGCCATTTGTTCAAGATCCTGTTCTTCCTTTTACATCTGTATCTGGTTGTAAAGAACTAGGACACGAATAACTCATTCTCATCAAATATCTTCTCAAGTTGTTTGTTCTAAGTCTGTTGACCAAGATTATTTCTAACCTTGACCATTCTCAGACAAACACTTTTGCACTTAGAGAGAAGAGAACACATAATGATTCATCCTTGTGTCAAGATCCTTCACCCATGTATATTATGTAGTTACTAACATTAAATGATCCAATAATTCATAATGTGGTTTTTCACTGGTTTAGATATGTTAGTGTACAGAAACTGTGCAAGCAGTTAGAGTCCTGGTAACAAGGCCAATGCTTTAACTGCACTACTGAGAATTTCTGCAACATAGATAGTTTATGCTACTTGATCTTCTGGAGGGATCTTCTTCATATGAGATTCCAGCACCAGTCAACAATGCTGAGTTAGCTTCCTCTTCTTCTGCAGTGTCTTCTGATAGATTATAACCATCTTATGTTGCCAAATAGTTGTTTAACCATTTTAAATCTACTTCCATGAGATTTTCTTCCATAGCAATCAACTCATATCAACAGTAGTAACAACACATCACATCTTCATCTATAGTTCTCGATCACTTAGACTTGAAGCCGCTTTGATTTTCTCAAATCTTCTGATAGAGATGTTGTTCAGATCTTCCGTAAACTTGATAGCAGTTAAAAAAATATTCATCTGGACAACTAGCTTCTGATAACTTTCTTCAAGTGATCAGACGAAGAGTGACCTTAGTTCAGAACCTAGAGTTCTGCAACCATGGTTTGAAAACATCATAACAAGATTTCAGTCGTCTTCAACATCATTCATCTAGAAGTTTTCATGCTTCAGAATAAAAAACACGAGCATTTGTTTCCTTGACTTAAAGGAGTCCTAAATGAGTCATTCTGAGAAATTCAAGTGTAGACTTAGCAGTCTTGCTTTGAAAATATCTCATACTCAATTAGAATTAACTTTTAGCAATCAAGGAACTTCTTGCTTTTTGATGATTCTTGTCATTCTTTTCCAATTGATCATTCATATTTACTTTCAGCCTATTACCAGCTTCACCTGAGGGAGATATGCAGTTTTCAACTACCATATTCCAAAGACCAGTATCATCTTTTAGGAAGAACTTTCTATTTTAGCTTTCGAGTACTCAACCTTTTCACCAACAATGGTGGAAGATAGAACTAAGAACATTTGAGACTGGATTAGCAGATGGTGGAGTGGAAATAATCAAGGTGTTTCTCAAATCTCATACGGATCTTATTTAACACGGTTAAGTGTTTGATAAACATCAATAACAAAACCGGAGCTCTGATACCAATTGAAGGGGCGAGAAATACAAGATAGGGGGTTTGAATTAGGTTTCACCAAATGTGATCTTTTGCCGAAATTCAACTTCAATGTTAACAAGAGGATAAAAATAAATAGACACAATTATTTATATCCCGGTTCACTATTAACAAAGTTACTCCAGCCCACTCACTAATGTGATTTCTCCTTAGACAAGGACTTAATCCAATAATATAGAAAGATTACAACCTCTAAGTGTTAGAAAACAACTTAGCCCTCTCAAGTATCCAGACTAACGGCTTAGTCACTTGAGGATTAACCACTTTGAAAAGTGCTACAAATGTGTGTACAAGAATTGCTTCTAAACAAGCAGATTACACAAGAATTGCTTCAAAAGTGTTTTCTAGAAAGATATGAACAACAACTCCTTGCTAATTTACAAAACTTTCTTAAGAATAATCTCCAAGAGATTTGCATTGTATCAACATGAGTTTTGTTGAGCTTCAAAGCTTCTTTTAATGCTTCTCTCTTTTTCATGTAGAGCAATGCTCTATTTTGGATGAGCATCAAGCATCTTAATTTGAGCTTACAACTTGGTGTTATGCTTCTGCCTTGCACACACACTCTCGTTTTTTCTTCAGCTCTTTCTTTTATTGTTCTAGTTATTCTCTCATGAGTATCTCTTTGGCTCTTCTAGCTTTCAGCATTGCGGTATTACTACATTTTGGCATTTAGTTGTATTTTAAGCATTCAAATCTTCAATATATAGAGCTTGAGAATAGATATATTGGATGGTATAATAGGAAACATATGCCAACTGTAATATCCCAAACGGTCACTTAAAGGAATGGTCAACATCACAATACAAAAGAGTTGTCCTTGCGCTACCTTTATCTAGGTAAAGGTCACAGACTACTTTGCACTTTTATATTCATTGAAACACGCAAACCATTCTTGATCTTCTGTCTTCTAGTTCTTCAGAGGCTTCAGATGTATATTTAATGGAGCATGTATAGAGAGATCAATACTTGTAACTTCAAAACCTAAGTCTTCAGAATCACAGATCTTCGTTCAGCAGAACCTCATCTTTAGAATCTTCAGAACTTGTTCAACACATTCTTGTCTTTAGAACTTCATTCAACAAAACCTTGTCTTCAGAATCTTCAGAACTTGTTCAGCATATTGTTTTCTTTAGAGTCTTCAGAACTTTGTTCAATAGAACCTTATCTTTAGAATCTTCAGAACTCGTTCAACATATTTCTAAGAAAGCCTTCAAGGCTTTATTACAAAGTCAAAATCAGAAGCTTTAGTACGTTCTTCAGAAACAATGCATTAAAAGCATTCCTGAATTTTGACTTTATCTTGTACACAACATATGTTTTCTTCCAGAGTGTTTAGATCAGAGTCTGATGACGCCACTCGCATTACTATCAGATTCAGATCCTGTTTAGCAAAAGCTACACACTAGACAAAAACCATAGAGTACCGAATTGTTCTCTAAGATAACATGTGCAGTAATCATCAAAACTTAAGGGATGCAGAAACACTATTGTTCTTACAGTTTGAAAATCTTTATGATCATCAACTATTTTACCATAGAATTTTTTTTGCCCCCATCATACAAATTTTATAAAGTCGCCGCTACACTCAAATCTATTTCACTCCAATATCGATTCATAGCTTCATTAATCACACATTTATTGAACTAGATCGATTTTAGCTTAGAATATATATATATATATATATATATATATATATATATATATATATATATATATATTATTCACTTGAGAAAATTTATCTTCCGTGAAATATCGTCCACTAATTTAGGAGAGAGAAAGAGTAAAATAAAATTAAAAATCAAAATAACATAAGTTTGTTGCAAATCTGATGGTGCTGACTAACACTATTGTCTCTCCAGTGAAATTATGAGTCAGGATTAAATGACACCAAAGTGTCAAACTTAGTAACATGACACCTTCGATAACTCTTTACCACATATTCGTATAACAAAATTCATCGTTGGATTGAAAGTTATTGTCATATAGATCATGTCTATAAAATTTAATATCAATTGGAAATCATGTGACATGTCAACAAGAAACATAAAAACAAACGTCTTACAAAACTTCATGAAAACCGTTAATTTTTATCATTCTCTTTAACATATCAAATTGTCGCGGCCGACAAAAATATCGAGTCGCCATCATATTTTTTTAAGGAAAATAAATGATAAACCTAAAATCCTAATCCTAAGGGTTGAGATTCCTAAGGTTCGGGAGTCGGTTAAGTGAGGGGAAGGTGTTAGGTACCCCTCACTTATCCATTATATATACTCTCGGATGGAGAGTTCTATCCCTTATCCATTGTTTATACTCTCGGATGGAGAGTTCTATCCCTTATCCATTGTTTATACTCTCGGATGGAGAGTTATATCCCTAATCCATTTATTTATACTCTCGGATATCAAGAGTTCTATCTCTAATCCATTTATTTATACTCTCGGATATCAAGAGTTTTACCCCTAATCCATTTATTTATATTCTCGGATATCAAGAGTTCTATCCCTAATCCATTTATTTATACTCTCGGATATCAAGAGTTATATCCCTAATCCATTTATTTATACTCTCGGATATCAAGAGTTTTATCCCAAATCCTAATCCATTTATTTATACTCTCGGATATCAAGAGTTTTATCCCTTATCCCATCCTTTATTTAGGCTCTCGGATCAAGAGCATTATCCCCAAATCTTAAATCCTTAACAATCCCTTATATCCCTTATTTTAAGAAGAATAAAAATCCTTACATTCCATAAAATTCAATAAGACCCAAAATACCCTCTATGCCAAAATATAGCAAAAACAATTTCCCCAAATTATCCCAAAAAAACGATTCTTACAACCAATATGAACCCTCAATTAAACTAAAATTATTTTTTGCCCCAAAACCCAAATTTCCAAATAAAACCAATTCGATTCCTAAGTCTTTCAAAAATCAAATATGTTGAATATGTGAAATATGAATTTAAATCCAACCCAAAAATTCTTTAATAAAAATCTCCAAGTTTGATCCCCATTTAGAAAGTAAATTGTTTTCAATACATAAACTTTACTAACAACCTAATTAACCAATTAAAGTAAGTTATTAATTTAATTGATAAAAAACCTAAAAAACCCTAACTAAACAATTAAATTAAGTAATCAATTTAATTGTTAAAAAGATCTAATAAAACCCTAATTAACCAATTAAATTAAGTAATTAATTTAATTGATAAAAACCTAATAAAACCCTAATTAACCAATTAAATTAAGTAATTAATTTAATTGATAAAAAACCTAAAAACCCCTAACTAAACAATTAAATTAAGTAATCAATTTAATTGTTAAAAAGATCTAATAAAACCCTAATTAACCAATTAAATTAAGTAATTAATTTAATTGATAAAAACCTAATAAAACCCTAATTAACCAATTAAATTAAGTAATTAATTTAATTGATAAAAACCTAATAAAACCGTAATTAACCAATTAATTAAGTAATTAATTTAATTGATAAAAAAAATCTAATAAAACCCCAATTAACCAATTAAATCAAGTAATTAATTTAATGGATAAGAAACCCTAATAAAACCCTATGATTTATAAATCCCAATTAGTATTAAAATCCTAATTTATTAATTAAATTAAATAATTAACTTAATTAATAACAAAAAAATGGAGGGGGGTGTGTTAATCTATTAATTAGGACCAATTCTAAAACTCATTTATAATTATATACTAAAACAACACAATAAATAAATAAAAGTCAAAATTGAAACAAATGCATGTGAAAGTTTCATTAAAAAAAACAATTTTCTTCATCTTAGCCTAGTAACACGTATGACCCATATTTTTTAATCAACAAAAACCCAAATGACCCATCACTAACAACAACTCCCCTTTATTTCTAATTAAAAATCATTTTGTGTTATTCATATATAAATTAAATTAGAGAAGAATTAGTTAAGGTAAAAATATGGACGAGAGATATGGACATATTTGATCTACCTTTAAATCAAATAGGAAAAAAATACTTAATGAAGACAAATATGAATTAAATACCAAACATAAGAATTAAATGGGTTAAAGCTAAGACAGGTACCACTCTTTCTCTCTCAGTAGGCACGTTAATATCCATCTACCCATCCCTCTCACAACCTCACAAGTCATTTCTTTCTCTGTTTTTCATTTTTTAATCAAATTAAGATCTCTTCTCTCATATTTATCTCCTCATATTTTCCCTTTTTTTACAACATGGCCGATGGCCGATCATAGGGAGACAAGTGGCAGATTTTATAAAAGTAAAAGAACAACAACAATTAACACAAACATCAGAACCGAAAAATCAATTTCTTTCATTTAGTTTTTCTCTGAAAAATAGCTTTTCTCTTTTCAAACCAAAATCAAGGATTCAAACCCAACAATCACAAACCATCAAGAAATATTAAACTCAAATTCAAACATCTGACATTAATGAGAAAAAGATAAAAGGGATGGTACCGGAATTGAAGGGTGACGTGATAAATGAGGTTGGAACGACGAACTGGTGTAATCTGCAGGGTGTACTCGTGGTGGTGTGCAGTCCCGGTAGTTCCGGTAGCAGCTGAATTTGTGCGACTATGAGATTACTCTGCGGTGGTCTGAGCTAGATGCGGATCCGCGGCAGTCCTGGATGGTGATTCTCCTGCGATAACTCCTCCGTTTTCTCCAATCGGCCTGCTTGCTTTTTTGTCATTGTTCCTGTTCTGATTTTTCGGCGAACTTGTTTCCGATGTGCTACTGTTTCAAAACTGTTTGGAGTTTTTTTCTAATATTCCTCCATGCCGTGTATATTGGCTATAATGATGATGAACATTGGTAATGATAATGAATGTTTTTTTTGTTTGAATTTTATGGTTGATGTTGGAATTATGTGTTGTCTGGTGTTGGTTTATGGTTGTTGTAATTGGAAGAAAAATTTTGGGTTCAAAATATTTACATGGTATAGAGGTGGAGGTTATGTAAGGTGTTTATGTTTTTTAGAATGGCCTCCCCCATTATGTAAGTTTTAGGCTTAATTATACAAAGATTTTAGGTCAACAAAAACAGTATGAAATCAAATATTAATTAGTATAATCAAGATTTAATTTTGATTTTTGATTAATTAATTAATTAGGTTGATTCTTTCCAAATATGAGAATACATCTTAAAAATAGAAAAAGTGAACAAAATCTTTCCATATTTTTTATTTAATAATTTTTGAATATTTTTTTAAGTAAAAAGTGGAAAAAGTAAAAATTAATTATTTTAAAAAAACATATTTTATAAATACGAAAATAACTTTAAAAAATGAAAAATATATTTTTTGTAATTTAGAAATAAAGTTAGAAACATATAGAAGAGAAAAGAAATAAAATGTGGGGAAAGGTGAGACCTGAACTCATGACCTCTCACACTCACAACTCCATACACCTAAATCCTTGCCAAATGGACCAATTTAAACACTCGAAATGAAATGCCACTTAACTAATAATAATACTAATAATTCTTTAAAAATAATAATTTAATAATAATTTAAAAACCCATCAATTCCTAATAATAATAAAAGTTATACCCTTTAATATTAATAGTATGCCTATTAATATTTTCCTAGTAAATTAGTCCTAATTTTCTTTCTAATGAAAATTGACTGTTAAATAATTAAAAGACTATAGATCCTAAAATAACAACCAAACCCTTAAAGTAAGATCAAACTCCTTAAGAGAGAAAAAGAAATAAAAAAGGGGTCCCTTTGACGGTTTTAGGTCATTGAGAGTGGCTAGAGGACTTGTGAGGATGCTGGCTATGTTAATGATCTAAGTTTTAAGAGTGGTCAAAATTTGGGGTACGACAGCTGCCCTTATTTAATCAGCTTCAAACTCAGATGATGATGACAGTGAGTCTTTAACTTCTCGAGGAGAAGATGATTAAATATAAAGAGGAACCCTAATTTTGACCGCGGAGTTGATAGGTTTAGAATCCGTGTGGACCAATCCCTGATGCTCCGTTAATATCCCAATATCCCTGTGTAATATCCATGCTTACAGAAGTCGGGTAGGATTTTGACGATCCTCCGACTTTGTTTTGGTAAACCCTGTTAGAACCCCTGGAAAAAAATCTTTGGTAAAAACTTGATAAAACCCCTGTGACATCTTTTGGTGGAACTCCTGATAATAAGAACCCTGACAAAAATTGTCTGGAAAACCCCTGATGGAACCCCTTGATTGACCCTGATGATGGATCCCTTAAAACTTAAATAAAAGCCCTTAACAAAAAAAAATCCTGATAAAAATCCCCAGATAAGATCCCTTTGGTGATTATGACCCCTATGCATGTATGCATGTTTGCGTATATGAGTGCATGTTAGATGCTAGAGCGTAGCGACATGATTGATGCATGACTTAGGCTAACACCTCTTTTATGATATGCAATGCATGCGTTTGTCTAAAAAAAATACTTTTCATAACCTCCTGACTCCCTGACCCTTGAAACTTTGATAATTATTGTAAGCCATGATACCCTTGATTCCTGTAACGTGCCATTAAAGAACCTCCCATGTTGGTTAGATTGTAACGTATATTCATGTCAGTGTATAGACCCTATATCCTGCTTTGGAAGAATATGATCCCTTTGATGATTCCAAAAACCGAAGTAAAATCCATTTTCCCTTTTTAAAGCTTTTATTTATACCTGATATTTCAATGCATTATTTCACAATTAATCGACACCTTGTAATCAAGCGGAATAATTTAGGAGGCAAAGAAATGTACTTGGAAAGCAAATTTATTGAGAATTGGCCCGAAAATGGGCAATGATAAGCAAGGAGGGTAATTCTCATAAGGAGATATTACCGAAAATCCAGAAAAATGTAAAATGGCAATAAGAAAACAAATTTATTTATGTCCCTATTAAATTTAACACCAGCTAATATCCCTAAGACTCCAAGATCACGACACTTCGCTTTTGAAGATGACGGCTGAAATGATCGCTCCCTTATGAATTCCTGTTACGGGGTGACTTGAGTGTTTTCAGTCATATGCCTTTTGGATATCCCTAAATTTTGCCTGGACCGCTCTTTTTAGAGTCTTAGTCCACCGGGATGATATACCATTTTTTCGACTAAGCCGCCCTTTAGGGTTTTCGACTTGTCGGGTATCATTTTTATCCAAGTCCCTAATTTTTGCCTGGATTGCTCTTTCGAGTTTTCAATCCACCGGGACGCCCTAATTTTTGCCTAAGTTGCCCTTTAGGGTTTTCGACTTAGCGGGCTTTTATCCTCTTTTTCTAGGCATAACATTTTTGACCGAATTGGAGTTCACCGGTCGCGGTAAATCCGCTCCATCCACGGTTGTTAATATTAGTGCTCTGCCAGAGGAGGCACTCTTCACGACATGTGGCCCTTCATAGGATGGGGTCCATTTGACATGGTGGTCTTTATGGATGAGTAATATTTTCCTTAACACCAAGTCTCCCTCTTCGAGTAGGCGAAGACGAATTTTCTTGTCGAACCCTCTCTTAATTCCCTGTTGATATAATTGCCTGCAGCCACACGTTTCCCTTATACGAGGTTCGGCTGATCGAGTCTAGTTTGCACCCATTCCGCCTTATCCAGATTAGCTTCCTTTATGATCCTAAATTCCGATTGATAGCCCCTGCAAGTACATAATTTTCCCTCGAAATCCAGGTCCAGGTCCTTCATAGGAGTCTAGAGTCTCACAATCCATTGGATTCTCAAATATTGTTAAGTACATTATGAGTGGTCTCCTTGGGACTGGTGGCACCAATATAGGTGGCTTTTGCAAATATTCCTTGATCCAACCGAAATCCTTTTGACAATCTTCATTCCCTTCAATGATTTGATCCTTTTCTGAGTAATTTGAAGATTGGCTCACAAGTAGCTGTAAGGTGTGAGATATCTCCCAAAAATCCATGAACTTCCTGTTTTAATCCTTGGAGCTGGCATCCCTTGAATGGATTTCATCTTGTCAGGATCAAATTCTATACCTCTTTGACTGACTATGAACCCCAACAACTTCCCAGATCCGGAAGATCATATCTGATCTAGTCCTCCTCAGCTTTTGCTTGATTGGCGTGCATTCTAGTTTGAGTAGTGGTTTGTGCTCGACGATGCTTATATCAAGTCCTGGCGTATCTTGGTATGACCATGCAAACACATCAGAGTATCCTTGCAATAGCTCGATCAATCTTTCCTTTATATCCTTATCCAGAGAACCACGACTTTGACCTCTTTCCTATCTTCCTCAGTTCCCAGATTGATCACATCCACTGGTTCCTGATGAGGTTGTATTTTATTGTCCTCTTACCTCAACAACCTGGCTAACTCTTTGGGAAGTTCACACTCGTCCTCATCACCCTCTTCCGCTTGGTTAATCGATAATCCGAAGTCATTCGAGATTATAGCGGTGTCATTCTTAATAGGTTCATTTTTAAATTTGCATGGAGACGAAGATTTTTCTTTTTTTTTTCTTTTTGGAATGAAGTGCTAGAAATGAAAATTTTGAAAGTAGGTATATTGCCATTTTGAATAAACAGAAAATGAAAGAAAAATATCTTGATTGAAAACAAAATGCAATTTTATTGATAGAAATAATCCAATGAAATAAAAAGGTGGCCCTACAAAGCTTTGTCCACTTGCCTTGGGCATAGCAATGGACTTATTATTATTTTAAGAAAAAAGTAAATTACTTCGAAACAGAAATCATCTCAGAAATCCCGATGGTTCTCCAATTGTCGAGATTAGGCATTCCTTTCTTCCTCTTCCATTCAGGCCACATGATCCCAAATTCCGAATCCCACACCATGGAAATCACCTTCTAATCCTTCATTAGCTGGTTTGTAACCCAGCCCAAACAAATCCTTCTCCTCAGGTGACTCCCATTGTTTGCCCCAGTTCGTTATGTCTCCCTTATTAATAAGGAATTCACCCCTCATCTCTTCCATGGCGTTGATTGTTGCCCCAATGTGCCCCAGTCATGCATTATCTCCCAAATTTGGACCTTCAGGGTCTACAACACAGACATCATTTTTCTTCGAGTTGTTCTCGGGATACCCCTTATTATTATGTTGATCGGAGGATAACTGCCCAATCTTTCCTGTCTTTAGACCGTTCTCAATCCTTTCTCCAATGATAACCAAGTCAGTAAATCCTATTGAGACTGCCCCAATCATCCTTTCATAGTATAGTCCTTGCAGAGTTCCCATGAATGTATCCACTAGCTCGCTTTCCCGCAATGGAGGTTGCACACGAGAGGCTAGCTCCCTCCATCTCTGGGCATACTCCTTAAAAGATTCGTTCCCTTTTTGAGACATGTTTTGTAATCGTAAGCGATCAGGGGCCATGTCTACATTATATTGGTATTTCCATATAAAGGCACTTGCCAGATCCTCCCAGTTCTTGATGTGAGTCCTTTCCTGTTGCATGTACCAATCCAAGGATGCCCCACTAAGGCTGTCTTGGAAAACATGCATCATCAGCTTTTCATTTTTAGCATGAGCCCCCATCTTTCGGGAAAACATCCGGATGTGATTTTTGGGACAACTAACTCCTTTATACATCTCGAAGTTAGGTGCCTTAAACTTAGGAGGTATGACCACATCGGGCACCAGACACATTTCCAAGGCATCCACTCCAAAAATACTGAATCCCTCTACGACCTTCAACCTTTCCTCAAGTGCTTTGTACTTATCGCCAATCCCTCTCCTTTCCCTAACAGTGGTTCCTTTATTTTCAAGGGCCACTTGACTCGGATTTTCACCCTCGTATGCGTAGTTCTCACGTCGAGTAGGTCTGTAAGTAGTACGAGGTGCCCCTTGGAAATAGGTGGAGAGACGGTTCCCTCGAGAGGTTGGTCAACAGTTTTGTGCTTAGCAGTTTCAGTCTCCTCATGTTCCAGATCATGGACAAACCCTAGTAGGGGATTATTGTCTTCAACATAGGAGGTAGGAGTAGGAACCTTCCTTTGATGGCTTGACTTGGTTCTTCTGGCTATCAAATTCTGGACGGTAAGTGTCAGTTGATCAATCTGGCTTTTCATTTCTTCCACGTTCTCCTTGACAGTATCTATTTATCCTCTTAGAGTAACCAACTCCTTCTCCATCTGATCCATAGCTTTCCTTTGGTACGCTAGAGTGCGAGGTCGGGAAGTCAGATTGTTATGCTCAATGACCCTGAGACGAAATTTTAAAAAAATACGATTTTTTTGTTCCTTTTTCCTTATGTTGAATGCATGTTGATGCATGGATGTATGAATATGCATGATGTATGCTAAATAATTTTTAAAAATTTATTTGGGGGGAATTCTAAAATCCATTGTAGTTATAGATGGATATAAAATTAGGAAAATAACCCAAAATAATAAGCCCAAAATGGAAACTCCTGAACTTAAGGAGGCGTAAACTAAATTGATGCCCCAATGCCTTCTTCAAATGAGCTTTAAACTCCTCCAAGTACCCTTGCATTTTCCTATCCTCCTCGTGGTGAGATAACATATCTTCAACGGGTACAACTACGTCCTTAGGCTTGACCTTTTTCTTTTTTCTTGCCCTTTTTTCCATGCCTCTTGTAAGGTTTTTTTTTCTTCTCCAGGTATAGTCCAAATTTTTCCAACGTAGGAGCTAGTTGAAAATCCTTAAAGAGGAAGTCACATAGAGAAGGATCCTAAAGGTGTGCAAAAGCAATTATGGCCTCTACCTTCATAGGGATCCCCAAGAGATCGAGGATCCTTCCATACTTGTATATAACCATCCTTTGAGCATATTAAGTCTTGAAGGTCTTTGAGGCTTTGTAAATCAGCACTTGGCACTCTGATGCGTAGGGTAGCCCTTTCGTTTGAATCCATTTTCCCAATGTTCCTACAACCCATCTTGAAATTCCCCACAAAAATGTATATATGCAAAAAATGTTTTTAAATGCATGATGACATGGACACTTTGTTTTTTTTTTGTTTTTTGTTTTACTTGGTTAGGGTAATGTGAAAATTCAAGCATGACCCTAACTAGGTAGGCTCCCTATAATAGGTTTAGATCTAAAGCTTGTCTACCCAATCCCCTCACATGTAGGACATAAAGTTTGGACAGCAAAACGACCCTATAATGTACAGACTATACCCTTGTTTTACCACGAGAAGGAGCAAGCCTTCCTATGGTAATTCTTCGGGATAAGTCTCATCTGGGTAGGACCCTAGTTACAGCCCTTGAGGGTTGAATACGTAGGGTCTCCATGAGTTGGTAAGGGGTAGGCTAAAAGTTCTCAAAGTTTCGGACCACATCCAAATCATCCTCTACGTTAGGGGCTAGCCCTTTCATGAGGACACCTTTGGAAGGATCTATTCTGAGTGTGGCATCAATGAATTGTTGGGGATGTCGTATCCCCCCTAAAAACATTTCCGTTCCACGTCCTAACCTAGGGTTATACTCCAAGCTTGGGCTTTAGCTTCACACATCAATTGCCCCAATCCCATGCATGATGACAAAAATAATAAAAATATTATAGACAAATATAATAAATAAAAACAAATTAAAACATAAAATAAATAACAAAAATAAAAAATAAAAACAATAAACACCCAAAACAAACAAACAAAACCCTAAAGCCTAAGGCTAGGAGGAACTCTCTTTAGGGAGGCGTCCCCAGCAGAGTCGCCAGCTGTCGCGGCCGACAAAAATATCGAGTCGCCATCATATTTTTTTAAGGAAGATAAATGATAAACCTAAAATCCTAATCCTAAGGGTAGAGATTCCTAAGGTTCAGGAGTCGGTTAAGTGAGGGGAAGGTGTTAGGCACCCCTCACCTCCATTGTACTCAATGGGATCCTCCTTAAGTTCTAGGGTATGTTTGTTTGTTATTTTAATTTATTTACAAAAGAATCCTAAGTTTTTTATTATTGTACTCGCTAGGGTTTACAACCCTATGCCTACGTACCTTCAATTTTGAAGGATCAGAGTAACCGTAGTTCACCTCCCCTAATCCTATTCCCATTTCTAATCCTAAACCTAATCCACTATTTATACTCTTGGATAAAAAGTTCTATCCCTTAATCTATTGTTCATACTCCTAGATAAGGAGTTCTATCCCTTAATCTAATGTTTATACTCCTAGATAAGGAGTTTTATCCCTTATCCATTATTTATACTCTCGGATGGGGAGTTCTATCCCTTATCCATTATTTATACTCTCGGATGGAGAGTTCTATCCCTTATCCATTATTTATACTCTCGGATGGAGAGTTCTATCCCTTATCCATTGTTTATACTCTCGGATGGAGAGTTCTATCCCTAATCCATTTATTTATGTTCTCGGATATCAAGAGTTCTATCCCTAATCCATTTATTTATACTCTCGGATATCAAGAGTTTTATCCATAATCCATTTATTTATACTCTCGGATATCAAGAGTTCTATCCCTAATCCATTTATTTATACTCTCGGATATCAAGAGTTTTATCCCTAATCCATTTATTTATACTCTCGGATATCAAGAGTTTTATCCCAAATCCTAATCCATTTATTTATACTCTCGGATATCAAGTGTTTTATCCCTTATCCCATCTTTTATTTAGGCTCTCGGATCAAGAGCATTATCCCCAAATCTTAAATCCTTAACAATCCCTTATATCCCTTATTTTAAGAAGAATAAAAATCCTTACATTCCATAAAATTCAATAAGACCCAAAATACCCTCTATGCCAAAATATAGCAAAAACAAATTCCCCAAATTATCCCAAAAAAACGATTCTTACAGCCAATATGAACCCTCAATTAAACTAGAATTATTTTTTACCCCAAAACCCAAATTTCCAAATAAAACCAATTCGATTCCTAATTCTTTCAAAAACCAAATATGTTGAATATGTGAAATATGAATTTAAATCCAACCCAAAAATTCTTTAATAAAAGTCTCCAAGTTTGATCCCCATTTAGAAAGTAAATTGTTTTCAATACATAAACTTTACTAACAACCTAATTAACCAATTAAAGTTATTAATTTAATTGATAAAAAACCTAAAAAACCCTAACTAAACAATTAAATTAAGTAATCAATTTAATTGTTAAAGAGATCTAATAAAACCCTAATTAACCAATTAAATTAAGTAATTAATTTAATTGATAAAAACCTAATAAAACCCTAATTAACCAATTAAATTAAGTAATTAATTTAATTGATAAAAAACCTAAAAACCCCTAACTAAACAATTAAATTAAGTAATCAATTTAATTGTTAAAAAGATCTAATAAAACCCTAATTAACCAATTAAATTAAGTAATTAATTTAATTGATAAAAACCTAATAAAACCCTAATTAACCAATTAAATTAAGTAATTAATTTAATTGATAAAAACCTAATAAAACCCTAATTAACCAATTAAATTAAGTAATTAATTTAATTGATAAAAACATAATAAAACCCTAATTAACCAATTAAATTAAGTAATTAATTTAATTGATAAAAAAATCTAATAAAACCCCAATTAACCAATTAAATCAAGTAATTAATTTAATGGATAAGAAACCCTAATAAAACCCTATGATTTATAAATCCCAATTAGTATTAGAATCCTAATTTATTAATTAAATTAAATAATTAACTTAATTAATAACAAAAAAAATGGGGGGTGTGTGTTAATCTATTAATTAGGGCCAATTCTAAAACTCATTTATAATTATATACTAAAACAACACAATAAATAAATAAAAGTCAAAATTGAAACAAATGCATGTGAAAGTTTCATTTAAAAAAAAAACAATTTTCTTCATCTTAGCCTAGTAACACGTATGACCCATATTTTTTAATCAACAAAAACCCAAATGACCCATCACTAACAACAACTCCCCTTTATTTCTAATTAAAAATCATTTTGTGTTATTCATATATAAATTAAATTAGAGAAGAATTAGTTAAGGTAAAAATATGGACGAGAGATATGGACATATTTGATCTACCTTTAAATCAAATAGGAAAAAATACTTAATGAAAACAAATATGAATTAAATACCAAACATAAGAATTAAATGGGTTAAAGCTAAGACAGGTACCACTCTTTCTCTCTCAGTAGGCACGTTAATATCCATCTACCCATCCCTCTCACAACCTCACAAGTCATTTCTTTCTCTGTTTTTCATTTTTTAATCAAATTAAGATCTCTTCTCTCATATTTATCTCCTCATATTTTCCCTTTTTTTACAACATGGCCGATGGCCGATCATAGGGAGACAAGTGGCAGATTTTATAAAAGTAAAAGAACAACAACAATTAACACAAACATCAGAACCGAAAAATCAATTTCTTTCATTTAGTTTTTCTCTAAAAAATAGCTTTTCTCTTTTCAAACCAAAATCAAGGATTCAAACCCAACAATCACAAACCATCAAGAAATATTAAACTCAAATTCAAACATCTGACATTAATGAGAAAAAGATAAAAGGGATGGTACCGGAATTGAAGGGTGACGTGATGAATGAGATTGGAACGACGAACTGGTGTAATCTGCAGGGTGTACTCGTGGTGGTGTGCAGTCCCGGTAGTTCCGGTAGCAGCTGAATTTGTACGACTATGAGATTACTCTGCGGTGGTCTGAGCTAGATGCGGATCCGCGGCAGTCCTGGATGGTGATTCTCCTGCGATAACTCCTCCGCTTTCTCCAATAGGCCTGCTTGCTTTTTTGTCATTGTTCCTGTTCTGATTTTTCGGCGAACTCGTTTCCGATGTGCTACTGTTTCAAAACTGTTTGGAGTTTTTTTCTAATATTCCTCCATGCCGTGTATATTGGCTATAATGATGATGAACATTGGTAATGATAATGAATGTTTTTTTTGTTTGAATTTTATGGTTGATGTTGGAATTATGTGTTGTCTGGTGTTGGTTTATGGTTGTTGTAATTGGAAGAAAATTTTGGGTTCAAAATATTTACATGGTATAGAGGTGGAGGTTATGTAAGGTGTTTATGTTTTTTAGAATGGCCTCCCCCATTATGTAAGTTTTAGACTTAATTATACAAAGATTTTAGGTCAACAAAAACAGTAAGAAATCAAATATTAATTAGTATAATCAAGATTTAATTTTGATTTTTGATTAATTAATTAATTAGGTTGATTCTTTCCAAATATGAGAATACATCTTAAAAATAGAAAAAGTGAACAAAATCTTTCCATATTTTTTATTTAATAATTTTTTAATATTTTTTTAAGTAAAAAGTGGAAAAAGTAAAAATTAATTATTTTAAAAAAACATATTTTATAAATACGAAAATAACTTTAAAAAAATGAAAAATATATTTTTTGTAATTTAGAAATAAAGTTAGAAACATATAGAAGAGAAAAGAAATAAAAAGTGGAGAAAGGTGAGACCTGAACTCATGACCTCTCACACTCACAACTCCATACACCTAAATCCTTGCCAAATGGACCAATTTAAACACTCGAAATGAAATGCCACTTAACTAATAATAATACTAATAATTCTTTAAAAATAATAATTTAATAATAATTTAAAAACCCATCAATTCCTAATAACAATAAAAGTTATACCCTTTAATATTAATAGTATGCCTATTAATATTTTCCTAGTAAATTAGTCCTAATTTTCTTTCTAATGAAAATTGACTGTTAAATAATTAAAAGACTATAGATCCTAAAATAACAACCAAACCCTTAAAGTAAGATCAAACTCCTTAAGAGAGAAAAAGAAATAAAAAAGGGGTCCCTTTGACGATTTTAGGTCATAGAGAGTGGCTAGAGGACTTGTGAGGATGCTGGCTATGTTAATGATCTAAGTTTTAAGAGTGGTCAAAATTTGGGGTACGACAGCTGCCCCTATTTAATCAGCTTCAAACTGAGATGATGATGACAGTGAGTCTTTAACTTCTCGAGGAGAAGATGATTAAATATAAAGAGGAACCCTAATTTTGACCGCGGAGTTGATAGGTTTAGAATCCGTGTGGACCAATCCCTGATGCTCCGTTAATATCCCAATATCCCTGTGTAATATCCCTGCTTACAGAAGTCGGGTAGGATTTTGACGATCCTCCGACTTTGTTTTGGTAAACCCTGTTAGAACCCCTGGAAAAAAATCTTTGGTAAAAACTTGATAAAACCCCTGTGACATCTTTTGGTGGAACCCCTGATAATAAGAACCCTGACAAAAATTGTCTGGAAAACCCCTGATGGAACCCCTTGATTGACCCTGATGATGGATCCCTTAAAACTTAAATAAAAGCCCTTAACAAAAAAAAATCCTGATAAAAATCCCCAGATAAGATCCCTTTGGTGATTATGACCCCTATGCATGTATGCATGTTTGCGTATATGAGTGCATGTTAGATGCTAGAGCGTAGCGACATGATTGATGCATGACTTAGGCTAACACCTCTTTTATGATATGCAATGCATGCGTTTGTCTAAAAAAAATACTTTTCATAACCTCCTGACTCCCTGACCCTTGAAACTTTGATAATTATTGTAAGCCATGATACCCTTGATTCCTGTAACGTGCCATTAAAGAACCTCCCATGTTGGTTAGATTGTAACGTATATTCATGTCAGTGTATAGACCCTATATCCTGCTTTGGAAGAATATGATCCCTTTGATGATTCCAAAAACCGAAGTAAAATCCATTTTCCCTTTTTAAAGCTTTTATTTATACCTGATATTTCAATGTATTATTTCACAATTAATCGACACCTTGTAATCAAGTGGAATAATTTAGGAGGCAAAGAAATGTATTTGGAAAGAAAATTTATTGAGAATTGGCCCGAAAATGGGCAGTGATAAGTAAGGAGGGTAATTCTCATAAGGAGATATTACCGAAAATCCATAAAAATGTAAAATGGCAATAAGAAAACATATTTATTTATGTCCCTATTAAATTTAACACCAGCTAATATCCCTAAGACTCCAAGATCACGACACTTCGCTTTTGAAGATGACGGCTGGAATGATCGCTCCCTTATGAATTCCTGTTATGGGGTGACTTGAGTGTTTTCAGTCATATGCCTTTTGGATATCCCTAAATTTTGCCTGGACCGCTCTTTTTAGAGTCTCAGTCCACCGGGATGATATACCGTTTTTTCGACTAAGTCGCCCTTTAGGGTTTTCGACTTGTCGGGTATCATTTTTATCCAAGTCCCTAATTTTTGCCTGGATTGCTCTTTTGAGATTTCAATCCACCGGGACACCCTAATTTTTACCTAAGTCGCCCTTTAGGGTTTTCGACTTAGCGGGCTTTTATCCTCTTTTTCTAGGCATAACATTTTTGACCGAATCGGAGTTCACCGGTCGCGGTAAATCCGCTCCATCCATGGTTGTTAATATTAGTGCTCTGCCAGAGGAGGCACTCTTCACGACATGTGGCCCTTCATAGGATGGGGTCCATTTGACGCGGTGGTCTTTATGGATGAGTAATATTTTCCTTAACACCAAGTCTCCCTCTTCGAGTAGGCAAAGACGAATTTTCTTGTCGAACCCTCTCTTAATTCCCTGTTGATATAATTGCATGCAGCCACACGTTTCCCTTATACGAGGTTCGACTGATCGAGTCTAGTTTGCACCCATTCCGCCTTATCCAGATTAGCTTCCTTTATGATCCTAAATTCCGATTGATAGCCCCTGCAAGTACATAAGTTTCCCTCGAAATCCAGGTCCAGGTCCTTCATAGGAGTCTAGAGTCTCACAATCCATTGGATTCTCAAATATTGTTAAGTACATTATGAGTGGTCTCCTTGGGACTGGTGGCTTTTGCAAATATTCCTTGATCCAACCGAAATCCTTTTGACAATCTTCATTCCCTTCAATGATTTGATCCTTTTCTGAGTAATTTGAAGATTGGCTCACAAGTAGCTGTAAGGTGTGAGATATCTCCCAAAAATCCATGAACTTCCTTTTTTTTTCCTTGGAGCTGGCATCCCTTGAATGGCTTTCATCTTGTCAGGATCAAATTCTATACCTCTTTGACTGACTATGAACCCCAACAACTTCCCAGATCCGGAGGATCATATCTGATCTAGTCCTCCTCAGCTTTTGCTTGATTGACGTGCATTCTAGTTTGAGTAGTGGTTTGTGCTCGACGATGCTTATATCAAGTCCTGGAGTATCTTGGTATGACCATGCAAACACGTCAGAGTATCCTTGCAATAGCTCGATCAGTCTTTCCTTTATATCCTTATCCAGAGAAGCACGACTTTGACCTCTTTCCTATCTTCCTCAGTTCCCAGATTGATCACATCCACTGGTTCCTGATGAGGTTGTATTTCCTTGTCCTCTTACCTCAACAGCCTGGCTAACTCTTCGGGAAGCTCACACTCGTCCTCATCACCCTCTTCCACTTGGTTAATCAATAATCCAAAGTCATTCGAGATTATAGCGGTGTCATTCTTAATAGGTTCATTTTTAAATTTGCATAGAGACGAAAATTTTTCTTTTTTTTTTCTTTTTGGAATGAAGTGCTAGAAATGAAAATTTTGAAAGAAGGTATATTGCCATTTTGAATAAACAGAAAATGAAAGAAAAATATCTTGATTGAAAACAAAATGAAATTTTATTGATAGAAATAATCCAATGAAATAAAAAGGTGGCCCTACAAAGCTTTGTCCACTTGCCTTGGGCATAGCAAGGGACTTATTATTATTTTAAGAAAAAAGTAAATTACTTCGAAACAGAAATCATCTCAGAAATCCTGATGGTTCTCCAATTGTCGAGATTAGGCATTCCTTTCTTCCTCTTTCATTCAGGCCACATGATCCCAAATTCCGAATCCCACACCATGGAAATCACCTTCTAATCCTTCATTAGCTGGTTTGTAACCCAGCCCAAACAAATCCTTCTCCTCAGGTGACTCCCATTGTTTGCCCCAGTTCGTTATGTCTCCCTTATTAATAAGGAATTCATCCCTCATCTCTTCCATGGCGTTGATTGTTGCCCCAATGTGCCCCAGTCATGCATTATCTCCCAAATTTGGACCTTCAGGGTCTACAACTCTGACATCATTTTTCTTCGAGTTGTTCTCGGGATACCCCTTATTATTATGTTGATCGGAGGATAACTGCCCAATCTTTCCTGTCTTTAGACCGTTCTCAATCCTTTCTCCAATGATAACCAAGTCAGTAAATCCTATTGAGACTGCCCCAATCATCCTTTCATAGTATAGTCCTTGCAGAGTTCCCATGAATGTATCCACTAGCTCGCTTTTCCGCAATGGAGGTTGCACACGAGAGGCTAGCTCCCTCCATCTCTGGGCATACTCCTTAAAAGATTTGTTCCCTTTTTGAGACATGTTTTGTAATCGTAAGCGACCAGGGGCCATGTCTACATTATATTGGTATTGCCTTATAAAGGCACTTGCCAGATCCTCCCAGTTCTTGATGTGAGTCCTTTCCTGTTGCATGTACCAATACAAGGATGCCCCACTAAGGCTATCTTGGAAAACATGCATCATCAGCTTTTCATTTTTAGCATGAGCCCCCATCTTTCGGGAAAACATCCGGATGTAATTTTTGGGACAACTAACTCCTTTATACATCTCGAAGTTAGGTGCCTTAAACTTAGGAGGTATGACCACATCGGGCACCAGACACATTTCCAAGGCATCCACTCCAAAAATATTGAATCCCTCTACAACCTTCAACCTTTCCTCAAGTGCTTTGTACTTATCGTCAATCCCTCTCCTTTCCCTAACAGTGGTTCCTTTATTTTCAAGGGCCACTTGACTCGGATTTTCACCCTCGTATGCGTAGTTCTCACGTCGAGTAGGTCTGTAAGTAGTACGAGGTGCCCCCTTGGAAATAGGTGGAGAGACGGTTCCCTCGAGAGGTTGGTCAACAGTTTTGTGCTTAGCAGTTTCAGTCTCCTCATGTTCCAGATCATGGACAAACCCTAGTAGGGGATTATTGTCTTCAACATAGGAGGTAGGAGTAGGAACCTTCCTTTGATGGCTTGACTTGGTTCTTCTGGCTATCAAATTCTGGACGGTAAGTGTCAGTTGATCAATCTGGCTTTTCATTTCTTCCACGTTCTCCTTGACAGTATCTATTTATCCTCTTAGAGTAACCAACTCCTTCTCCATCTGATCCATAGCTTTCCTTTGGTACGCTAGAGTGCGAGGTCGGGAAGTCAGATTGTTATGCTCAATGACCCTGAGACGAAATTTTAAAAAAATATGATTTTTTTGTTCCTTTTTCCTTATGTTGAATGCATGTTGATGCATGGATGTATGAATATGCATGATGTATGCTAAATAATTTTTAAAAATTTATTTGGGGGGAATTCCAAAATCCATTGTAGTTATAGATGGATATAAAATTAGGAAAATAACCCAAAATAATAAGCCCAAAATGGAAGCTCCTGAACTTAAGGAGGCGTAAACTAAATTGATGCCCCAATGCCTTCTTCAAATGAGCTTTAAACTCCTCCAAGTACCCTTGCATTTTCCTATCCTCCTCGTGGTGAGATAACATATCTTCAACGGGTACAACTACGTCCTTAGGCTTGACCTTTTTCTTTTTTCTTGCCCTTTTTTCCATGCCTCTTGTAAGGTTTTTTTTTCTTCTCCAGGTATAGTCCAAATTTTTCCAACGTAGGAGCTAGTTGAAAATCCTTGAAGAGGAAGTCACATAGAGAAGGATCCTAAAGGTGTGCAAAAGCAATTATGGCCTCTACCTTCATAGGGATCCCCAAGAGATCGAGGATCCTTCCATACTTGTATATAACCATCCTTTGAGCATATTAAGTCTTGAAGGTCTTTGAGGCTTTGTAAATCAGCACTTGGCACTCTGATGCGTAGGGTAGCCCTTTCGTTTGAATCCATTTTCCCAATGTTCCTACAACCCATCTTGAAATTCCCCACAAAATGTATATATGCAAAAAATGTTTTTAAATGCATGATGACATGGACACTTTGTTTTTTTTTTGTTTTTTGTTTTACTTGGTTAGGGTAATGTGAAAATTCAAGCATGACCCTAACTAGGTAGGCTCCCTATAATAGGTTTAGATCTAAAGCTTGTCTACCCAATCCCCTCACATGTAGGACATAAAGTTTGGACAGCAAAACGGCCCTATAATGTACAGACTATACCCTTGTTTTACCACGAGAATGAGCAAGCCTTCCTATGGTAATCCTTCGGGATAAGTCTCATCTGGGTAGGACCCTAGTTACAGCCCTTGAGGGTTGAATACGTAGGGTCTCCATGAGTTGGTAAGGGGTAGGCTAAAAGTTCTCAGAGTCTCGGACCACATCCAAATCATCCTCTACGTTAGGGGCTAGCCCTTTCATGAGGACACCTTTGGAAGAATCTATTCTGAGTGTGGCATCAATGAATTGTTGGGGATGTCGTATCCCCCCCAAAAACATTTCCGTTCCACGTCCTAACCTAGGGTTATACTCCAAGCTTGGGCTTTAGCTTCACACATCAATTGCCCCAATCCCATGCATGATGACAAAAATAATAAAAATATTATAGACAAATATAATAAATAAAAACAAATTAAAACATAAAATAAATAACAAAAATAAAAAATAAAAACAATAAACACCTAAAACAAACAAACAAAACCCTAAAGCCTAAGGCTAGGAGGAACTCTCTTTAGGGAGGCGTCCCCAGCAGAGTCGCCAGCTGTCGCGGCCGACAAAAATATCGAGTCGCCATCATATTTTTTTAAGGAAAATAAATGATAAACCTAAAATCCTAATCCTAAGGGTAGAGATTCCTAAGGTTCAGGAGTCGGTTAAGTGAGGGGAAGGTGTTAGGCACCCCTCACCTCCATTGTACTCAATGGGATCCTCCTTAAGTTCTAGGGTATGTTTGTTTGTTATTTTAATTTATTTACAAAAGAATCCTAAGTTTTTTATTATTGTACTCGCTAGGGTTTACAACCCTATGCCTACGTACCTTCAATTTTGAAGGATCAGAGTAACCGTAGTTCACCTCCCCTAATCCTATTCCCATTTCTAATCCTAAACCTAATCCACTATTTATACTCTTGGATAAAAAGTTCTATCCCTTAATCTATTGTTCATACTCCTAGATAAGGAGTTCTATCCCTTAATCTAATGTTTATACTCCTAGATAAGGAGTTTTATCCCTTATCCATTATTTATACTCTCGGATGGGGAGTTCTATCCCTTATCCATTATTTATACTCTCGGATGGAGAGTTCTATCCCTTATCCATTGTTTATACTCTCGGATGGAGAGTTCTATCCCTTATCCATTGTTTATACTCTCGGATGGAGAGTTCTATCCCTAATCCATTTATTTATGTTCTCGGATATCAAGAGTTCTATCCCTAATCCATTTATTTATACTCTCGGATATCAAGAGTTTTATCCCTAATCCATTTATTTATACTCTCGGATATCAAGAGTTCTATCCCTAATCCATTTATTTATACTCTCGGATATCAAGAGTTTTATCCCTAATCCATTTATTTATACTCTCGGATATCAAGAGTTTTATCCCAAATCCTAATCCATTTATTTATACTCTCGGATATCAAGAGTTTTATCCTTTATCCCATCCTTTATTTAGGCTCTCGGATCAAGAGCATTATCCCCAAATCTTAAATCCTTAACAATCCCTTATATCCCTTATTTTAAGAAGAATAAAAATCCTTACATTCCATAAAATTCAATAAGACCCAAAATACCCTCTATGCCAAAATATAGCAAAAACAAATTCCCCAAATTATCCCAAAAAAACGATTCTTACAGCCAATATGAACCCTCAATTAAACTAAAATTATTTTTTGCCCCAAAACCCAAATTTCCAAATAAAACCAATTCGATTCCTAATTCTTTCAAAAACCAAATATGTTGAATATGTGAAATATGAATTTAAATCCAACCCAAAAATTCTTTAATAAAAGTCTCCAAGTTTGATCCCCATTTAGAAAGTAAATTGTTTTCAATACATAAACTTTACTAACAACCTAATTAACCAATTAAAGTTATTAATTTAATTGATAAAAAACCTAAAAAACCCTAACTAAACAATTAAATTAAGTAATCAATTTAATTGTTAAAAAGATCTAATAAAACCCTAATTAACCAATTAAATTAAGTAATTAATTTAATTGATAAAAACCTAATAAAACCCTAATTAACCAATTAAATTAAGTAATTAATTTAATTGATAAAAAACCTAAAAACCCCTAACTAAACAATTAAATTAAGTAATCAATTTAATTGTTAAAAAGATCTAATAAAACCCTAATTAACCAATTAAATTAAGTAATTAATTTAATTGATAAAAACCTAATAAAACCCTAATTAACCAATTAAATTAAGTAATTAATTTAATTGATAAAAACCTAATAAAACCCTAATTAACCAATTAAATTAAGTAATTAATTTAATTGATAAAAACCTAATAAAACCCTAATTAACGAATTAAATTAAGTAATTAATTTAATTGATAAAAAAATTTAATAAAACCCCAATTAACCAATTAAATCAAGTAATTAATTTAATGGATAAGAAACCCTAATAAAACCCTATGATTTATAAATCCCAATTAGTATTAAAATCCTAATTTATTAATTAAATTAAATAATTAACTTAATTAATAACAAAAAAAATGGGGGGTGTGTGTTAATCTATTAATTAGGACCAATTCTAAAACTCATTTATAATTATATACTAAAACAACACAATAAATAAATAAAAGTCAAAATTGAAACAAATGCATGTGAAAGTTTCATTTAAAAAAAAAACAATTTTCTTCATCTTAGCCTAGTAACACGTATGACCCATATTTTTTAATCAACAAAAACCCAAATGACCCATCACTAACAACAACTCCCCTTTATTTCTAATTAAAAATCATTTTGTGTTATTCATATATAAATTAAATTAGAGAAGAATTAGTTAAGGTAAAAATATGGACGAGAGATATGGACATATTTGATCTACCTTTAAATCAAATAGAAAAAATACTTAATGAAAACAAATATGAATTAAATACCAAACATAAGAATTAAATGGGTTAAAGCTAAGACAGGTACCACTCTTTCTCTCTCAGTAGGCACGTTAATATCCATCTACCCATCCCTCTCACAACCTCACAAGTCATTTCTTTCTTTGTTTTTCATTTTTTAATCAAATTAAGATCTCTTCTCTCATATTTATCTCCTCATATTTTCCCTTTTTTTACAACATGGCCGATGGCCGATCATAGGGAGACAAGTGGCAGATTTTATAAAAGTAAAAGAACAACAACAATTAACACAAACATCAAAACCGAAAAAATCAATTTCTTTCATTTAGTTTTTCTCTAAAAAATAGCTTTTCTCTTTTCAAACCAAAATCAAGGATTCAAACCTAACAATCACAAACCATCAAGAAATATTAAACTCAAATTCAAACATCTGACATTAATGAGAAAAAGATAAAAGGGATGGTACCAGAATTGAAGGGTGACGTGATGAATGAGGTTGGAACGACGAACTGGTGTAATCTGCAGGGTGTACTCGTGGTGGTGTGCAGTCCCGGTAGTTCCGGTAGTAGCTAATTTTGTGCGGCTATGAGATTACTCTGTGGTGGTCTGAGCTAGATGCGGATCCGCGGCAGTCCTGGATGGTGATTCTCCTGCGATAACTCCTCCGCTTTCTCCAATTGGCCTGCTTTCTTTTTTGTTATTGTTCCTGTTCTGATTTTTCGGCGAACTCGTTTCCGATGTGCTACTGTTTCAAAACTGTTTGGAGTTTTTTTCTAATATTCCTCCATGCCGTGTATATTGGCTATAATGATGATGAACATTGGTAATGATAATGAATGTTTTTTTGTTTGAATTTTATGGTTGATGTTGGAATTATGTGTTGTCTGGTGTTGGTTTATGGTTGTTGTAATTGGAAGAAAAATTTTGGGTTCAAAATATTTACATGGTATAGAGGTGGAGGTTATGTAAGGTGTTTATGTTTTTTAGAATGGCCACCCCCATTATGTAAGTTTTAGACTTTATTTATACAAAGATTTTAGGACAACAAAAACAGTAAGAAATCAAATATTAATTAGTATAATCAAGATTTAATTTTGATTTTTGATTAATTAATTAATTAGGTTAATTCTTTCCAAATATGAGAATACATCTTAAAAATAGAAAAAGTGAACAAAATCTTTCCATATTTTTTATTTAATAATTTTTTAATATTTTTTTAAGTAAAAAGTGGAAAAAGTAAAAATTAATTATTTAAAAAAAACATATTTTATAAATACGAAAATAACTTAAAAAAATGAAAAATATATTTTTTGTAATTTAGAAATAAAGTTAGAAACATATAAAAGAGAAAAGAAATAAAAAGTGGGGAAAGGTGAGACCTGAACTCATGACCTCTCACACTCACAACTCCATACACCTAAATCCTTGCCAAATGGACCAATTTAAACACTCGAAATGAAATGCCACTTAACTAATAATAATACTAATAATTCTTTAAAAATAATAATTTAATAATAATTTAAAAAACCCACCAATTCCTAATAATAATAAAAGTTATACCCTTTAATATTAATAGTATGCCTATTAATATTTTCCTAGTAAATTAGTCCTAATTTTCTTTCTAATGAAAATTGACTGTTAAATAATTAAAAAACTATAGATCCTAAAATAACAACCAAACCCTTAAAGTAAGATCAAACTCCTTAAGAGAGAAAAAGAAATCAAAAAGGGGTCCCTTTGACGGTTTTAGGTCATTGAGAGTGGCTAGAGGACTTGTGAGGATGTTGGCTATGTTAATGATCTAAGTTTTAAGAGTGGTCAAAATTTGGGGTATGATACAAATGATTTTTGATTGATGTAAAATTTTATAGATGTGATCTATATGATAATAACTTTCAATTCAACGGTGGATTTTGAATACTCATCAATGTTAATTTCTTTTTAAGAAGGCCTTTGTCATCTAATATGGTCATATTTAACTCAAGGAATTAATCTCTACAGGCAACACAACTTCATGGTTATAGGCCAATCGAAATGGTGTTGTTGCAGTTGCCTCTTTGGGAGACGTCCGACAAGCCCATAGGACTTGATCTAACGTTCAATGCCAATTTTTTGGTTTCTTCCCAACATGTTTCTTGATCAAGCTGATAATGGTCTTGTTTGCAGCTTTGATCTGCCCATTTGTCTAAGCATAATAGGGCATTGAAGATGACAACTTAATTTCCATTTCTGACGCAAATTCTTGCATCTTTCGACCAATAAATACTAACCCTTGGTTAGTCGTAATATTTTCGGAAACTCCAAATTTGTAGATAATGTTTTTTTTAATAAACTCAATTATTGCCTCTTGATCAACTTTCACTAAAGGGATTTATTCGATCCACTTTCTAAAGTAATCAATACCGACCAATATGTATTTATGGCCTTTAGAGGACGCATGTCGAATTTCGCCAATGAGGTCCAAAGCTCATCCTCTAAATGGCCAAGGTTTCACTATTGTGTGCAACTCACTTGCAAGAACGTGTTGTATGTCTAATTGAACTTGGCATTCTTGGCAACCTTTTGTAAGCTCCATACAATTCTTAAGCATGGTAGGCCAATAAATTCCCTGGACACATAATAACCATTTCATCTTGTGCCCTACTTGTTGGACACTACAAGCTCCACTATGAGTGTTCAACACAACCAGATATGCCTCTTCTTCACTAAGGCACTTAAGCAGAACTCCTTCAGCAGTCTTCTTGAACAAATTATTTCCACTGATTACATAGCTCAAACCTCTATACTCGACCTTTCGATCTGTTGACCCAACTGGATTCTTCAAATAGTCAACTATGGGTTTTCTCCAGTCATTGCTAGGTAAATATTTAACGGTGCAGATCTGGAAGTTATCTACGTCCACCGATCATAACTTTGTCAATACTAGATCTGATGGAGAGAGCCTCGTTGCTCATATTCTTCCTCGAACTTCGATCAGTTCCTCCAGCTTATCCTTTGGCATTTTATACCCTGAGGCAATCTGCACCAATTCGTTTGCCTCGTGATTCTCAAACCTGGTAATATGCTAAATGTCCACGAAGTTAAAACATTTTAACAGTTGATTCAATGTCACAAAATACATGATCAAGTTTTCCTTGATACATTTGTATTCCTTCGTGATTTGTTTCTCGACTAATTCATTCTCCTCTGACCTCGACTCGCTTTGCCCATAAATCTAATAAGATTTTAAGGACAACTATTAAGGCTTGTATTCATCCTCATTATTGGAGCAAACGCCTTAGATCTTAAACTTGAACTTCGCTGGCACTTTGTTTGGTGAGATGATCAACACCCTGACACCAATATCGTTTTTATGGCTCGAACCGTCGAAATATAGCTTCCAAACTTCGGTCTCCAAATAGTTTAGAGGAATTTCGACCATTGCATGGTCTACAATGAAGTCTACGACTACTTGCCCCTTCATGGCCTTTAGGGTCTGTTTGGTTCAAATGAAGGTGAGGGGAGGGGAGGGATTTTAATGGAGGGAAAGGAAGGGGAGGGGAGGTGAGGAATTTTTTTTAATCAGATAAGTGTTTGGTTCAAAAGAGGGGAGGGGAGGAGAGAAATTTTAATTAAAAATGTGTTTGGTTCAGGAAGGGAGGGGAGGGATTTTATTAATAATTTACATTTTTATTTTTATGATCTTATATAGGTGATATGATATTCAAATGTGAAAAATTCATACATATTTTTTATGATAATAAAAACTTTAATATTGAGTGACTAAAAAAGTATTTATTTACCACATAACGTTAAAAAATTGAGTACATTTGATTCAGATTATAACTCTCAAATATAAATTAAATTATATGCTGATAACAACGTTTAAATCGTGTTGAATCATCTAACAAAACAAATACATAAAGTAAATTATTAATTAATATTAATGATCCAAAATGTTTAATAAAATGGATAAACAAAAAAAATGAATGGTTTAAAATTTGACATAAAAAAAATATGATATGATACATAACAAAATTAGATTAAAAAACGAATGTAACTAAACATAATATTTTTAATTAAAAAACAAAAAAAATTGAAATGATTGTGATTTTTATAAAGTACAAAAATTCTAAAATAATTTGAATGTAGATAACAATTATAATAAGATGATCGAAGCAATCGAAAAAATCACACAGAAGAAAGTAGTAACACGAAAGAAAATGAATAAATTTGAAATACTAAAATTAAACCGAGGATATTTTAGTAAATATAATAATATAATAATTTCTTAAATATCCAAACTCATATTTCCTCCTCTCCCCTCCAAATCCCTCCAAATTGGAGGGAAGCAAAAATTGTGTTTTAGAGGGATTTTAATCCCCTCCCTTCTCCTCTTAAAATTTGAACCAAACATATTTAACTAAAAATCTTCCCTCCCTTTCCCTCCCCTCCCCTCCATCTACCCCTGAACCAAACATATTTAATTAAAGGCACATATGTAAGGGAATATTCAGTTAAAGTTAGTGTCCACTTTCCAATTCGACTATGCAAAATTGGCTTACACAACATATGTTTAATAATATCAAAATGAGAAAATACATAAACATCAATTGGTTTTATATATTGCTTTAACTTCATACAAGAGAAGTACAGACACAGGCACATTTTTTCGACCGAATTATACCTAGTCTCTGCATCATTTAAAGCTCGACTGAGGTAATATAAGGCTATTTCGAAGCCATTATCGTCCTCTTAGTCCAACATGCTAATTATGGTCAAGTCTGATGCAGAAATGTACAACCTCGTATATTTGTTTCTAATAGGTGGGGACAAGATAGGAGGATTCTCCAGATATTCCTTAATCTCATTGAACACCTTCTGATGCTCAGATTTCCACACGAACTCTTCCTTTTTCAGGCGGAGTAATGGTGAAAACATCTGAACTTTGCCACTGTGGTTCGATATGAACCTTCTCATAAAGTTAATCTTTCCAAAAAGAGATTGCAACTCCTTCTTTGTCGACAGTGGCTTCGTCTCTTTGATGGCTTTGGTTTTGTTTTAATTTATCTCGATCCCCTTCTTGTGGACCACAAAGCCAAGAAAATCCCATGCTTGCACACAAAAAGCACATTTAAGGGGGTTCATTTTCAGACCATATTTTCTCATTCTTTCGAACGACTGTCTAAGATGGTCGAGATGAGCATTTCCCGACAAAGATTTAATGACGATATCATTAATGTATATTTGCATGAATGTTTCAATATAATCATGAAAGATAGAGTTCATCACCCTTTGGTATGTTGCCCCAGCATTCTTCAAGCCAAATGGCATCACTACTCACTCGTAGGTGCCTAAAGCTTCAGGGCATCGAAATTCCGTTTTGGGCACATCTTCACCTGCAATGAAAATTTGGTTATATCCAGAATTACCATCCAACATACTAAGGTATTCAAAGCCCGCTGCTGAGTCGACCAACATTTCAGAAACAAACATTGGGTATTCGTCCTTAGGGGTCACAACATTTAGATTTCCGAAATCTATGCAGACCCTTAACGTTCCATTTTTCTTTATGACAGAAACGATATTGGCAAGCCATTCGACATACCTAATGATTCTTATGAACCTTCTTTTAAGAGCCTTTTGATCTCCTCCTTAATCTTGGACATTATCTCTGGCGCAAATTGCCTCGACGTCTACTTGACTAGCTTCTTGCATGCCTTTATTGGTAGCTTTAGCTCCACCAATTCCCTGCTTAAACCCAACATTTCATTATAATTCCAAGCCAAACAATTTTTGAATTCTTTAAGTAATTCTATTACCTCCAATCTCAGGCTTGGATCGATGTTGGTACTTATATAAGTTGGCCTCTTGGTCGATTCATCTCCCAAGTCTACTTCTTCAAGTAGATCATGTGGTTGCATCTTGGTAGTGGATGCCACCAGGTCTTTTTCGCAACCTAAAGGATCTTTGTCGTAGATACAATCAAGCCTCTGGTCTTTTTGACTATCCTCCCCCGAACCGGGAAACTGCGGCTCTTTAAAGGGTTAAGGTTCAATGTTTACTCGATTTCCCACATCGAACATTTCTATTTCATTGGCTTTAACAGCCATGTATGGTATTTCAAACTCCAAAGCCGCTCGCAATCTACTCTCGACCACATAGGCTGTGATTCGCGCTAATGCTTCGAACTCAGTCATCATCACCGAATTTGTCTCCCCAACTTGTTGGCCGAATTTCATCTGCGCGCCAGACTTTCTCAACCATGACCTCTTGCCCCTAGGTAAACCATGGGTTGGATGAAGGTTCAAAGAGAAAAATGCCTTTGTTAGAGGCTCATAACCAGTCTCAGATGGTATGCATAGTGCTATCTTTGCCAAGTTTCTGTCGAAATTCCTTTTGTCTACATAGTTCACCTCAGCCAGGTAGTAGCCTTGGTCCACTTCGATGTTTTTGACAATTCCATCTTTGCATCAAATGGTTATCCTTTGGTGTAGGGAAGAAGGGACTGCCCATATTTCATGTATCCATTCCCTCCTTAACAACAAGTTGTAACTAGCCTTTATGGCTATTACCATGAACAGCGTAGGTCGAGTAATAGACCCTATGGTCACTTCGACTTGAATGACCCCCATAGTTTGGCCAGTCTTTCCTTCATAATTAGAAAGGACCATGTTACGAGGCCTCGGGTCAGTGTCATACCTTCTCATTTTAGCCAACATGAAAAGTGGTATCAGGTTCACTGCGGCCCCGTCGTCCACCAATATTTTGTTAACTGTAGTTTCTTGGACCTTATCCCAAATGAAGAGAGGCTTTGGGTGATTATTCATTCCCACATGGGGTCACTCAAAGAATGCATTTTTCTCTTCGACGCACCCATCCTTATTTAAAAAGTAACAAACTGACTTGTGTTTTTCCAGTTCTTCTTCCTCATAGTTTTCCTCTTCAGCGAACTCAATCATGTGGTCGTACTCATAAGGAAGTACAGAGACAACATTACATAAAACATCGAAGTCGCCTTCTGACCCTGAGTCGGAATTATTTGTTACCAACTCATCCTCTTTAGCTTGCTCCTCTCTGTTGATCTTTCTGGAGGGAAATAACTTCCTCCCAACTGGTTTCTTTGCCTGCTCATCTTCAGGCTTCTATCGAGGATTGGTATTGCTCGACCCGACAATATCCTTTTCGGCTTTCTTTTTCCTCTGGAATCTACGCCACTGGGTTCTGGTCATGGGATTCCTCCCATTGTTATTTGCGCTAGGCCCATAGGAACACCTTTCGGACATCTGAAAAATTCTCCTTATATGTCATTGAGGACCCTCGACCAATCTCAAAGTTTCTCCATTTTGGGTTCCTGTCGCGTTCTCTCTCGGCAGGTTTCGACCATTTCCCTTGGGGAACGTCAGCTGAAGGCTTGTAGGTGTTTTTCTTCGCCTTTTGTGAGCCAGTTGCCCGATCCTTCCTTTTAGGGGCACCTCCCTTACTAAAGTGGTACTGAGGTTGGAATTTATCGTTGTCTTTGGCCTTTTTAGAAACTTCGACTTGTTTGTCAGCTTTCTTGTCAAACAAAACACTGCATATAGGGCAAAACATCACTTCAGAATCATCAGCTTGACACCTGTAAAGAAATTAAATAAGATTTTCATCAGCTTTTGGGAACACGACTTCGATCTGGTTTTCAGTTTCAAATTCTTTCATGTCAAAATCCTCAGAGATTTCGACCATGTTGATCACAGCAGGCTCCACGTAGCTGGCATCTCCAATCTGTAAGGGATCAACATCAATTTTCATTGGGGCCTTTCCTTTAGCAAACTTGAGTTTGCCTTCATTCATAGTGTTCTGCACAAGATCCCTGAAAAGAAAACATTGTGAGGTTTTATGTCCTAAAAAATTATGATATTTACAAAACCCACGTTTCATTCTTTGTTCAAATGGTGGTACTTTTGCGCCTGGAGGCACAAGTACTTGACTATCTACGACCAACAAGTCAAAAATCTCATCGCATTTGGTTATGTCGAAGGTGTAAGTTGTCTTAGGAAACATATAGTTTTCTTTGGGTTCTGGAGGATTCTTCCCATTTGCAAGTGTAAGTAATTTACACACTGTCATACCCCAAATTTTACCCTCAGATCGTCTGATCTTTTTTTTTTCATAGTATTTTAGTCAATCATCGCACATTTGCAATCATGTAGTCCGTTGATCATAGTCATACTTGCTCCGTTTAATTTTTGATACCTTTTCTCATTTTTAACTGAATTTTATCTGTCTCATTTTATAGTTTGTTCCAATATTAAATTTAGAAGTTTATTTTCTGTATTAGCATATGTGATTTTCATCTTCTTTTTATTATTATTTATCTTTTCTTAAAATTTCATGTTTTTTTTTAATTTAATTTGGAAATTTTGTTTACTCTAATTTAAAGTTTATTTCTTCTTTTGTTAATATAGTTGTAAATATAGTTTTATTTTTAGTTATTATTATTATTATTATTATATTATATTTATCATTATTGTTATTATTATTATTATTATTATGCTTTATTAGCCTATTTATTGTAATTAATATTGTCATTATTATTATTTATTATTTATCAAATTTATTATTATTATTATTATTATTATTGTTGTTATTTTATTTTTATTTCTATTAATGTTATGACTTTTATCATTATTATTTTCATTTTCATTATTGTTATTAAGTCAAAAACCAAAAAAAAAGGAAGAGATCCGTTGTCCTAAAACACTACAACACTCCAACTCTGATTGAACAAAGCCAAATCGTACACTCTCCCAGACAAAGCCAAAAGGAAACTGCTACACTTTCCAACCTTCAACTCCACTTCCATCAAACCACAAAATTGAACAAAACCGTACAACAGGCTATCAAAGCTTCCCTTCCATACCTCCCGTACCATCTGCTAATCCACCAGATTGAACAAAACCGTACAAAAAAATGACAAACACCAAACACGCAACAGCGACGTAACACTTCTATGCATAACCTACAAACAACCAACAACAACAATGACATTTTGCAGGTGAAAGACAATACAATCGAGGCAAGATAAATTCAAACTTAGCAAACAAGTTTTTGGGGGAGGGAAGTGAAAAAGAAAAGGAAGATCTGTGAAGCTTACAGCAATAATAACACATTTCTTCTATACTACTCCATTGTAATACCTCAAAATTTGCCCACTTGCTTTTAGCTTTTACTGGCTTATGTTTCATTGCATTGCATTTAGATCTTGTTTGCATCTCATAACATACCTATTGCATAAGGGCATGTGATCAGTGGTCTGCAGGGTGTTGGTCATTCAAAGCAAGAGAATAAGAGCCAAGGGTCTTCAAACAAGCCTCAAAGGTCTCTTATATCATATGTCATCTCAATTGATCTCACAAGTCATGAGAAGATGGGAATTCATCAAGAAGATTGGGCAATGCATCATCTTCTAACCAAACAGTCAAAATTAGGGTTTGTGGTTCAAGTGGTCTCCTGATGAAATTTTGATTCAAACTTGATCTCAATATTTTCTACATGATATCAAGTATCTAAGGAAGGAATATTGGCCATTGGTTCATTTCAGAAGAGGTTCAATTGATCAGTTGCTTGAGAATCAAGGAATTGGGGAAAAAGTCAACTGTGCAGTGAAAAAAGTCAACTCCTGACTTTTTAAGGTCAAATTCATGAAATTCAAGTTACATATATTCATTGGATAGGATTTTATCAAGAAATGATGGAGGAATCATGAAAAATCAAGAAATGTACAAAGCTTCCATTTTTAGAAACTTAGGGTTTCCAAAAATGGCAAGTTTGGACAATTTTGCACCACACTTTGAGGCTTTCTTTCTCCATGATAAAAGCTCCAAACTTCAGGCCTAAGTTTAGCCAATTAAAGTTCACATTCTAAGCTTCAAATCCATATAAAGAACTCTTCCATTGGATCAAAATTGAGGGAGTTATGATCAATCAAAGTTTGACAAAACTAGGTCAAAAACCAAGTCATGACCAAGCAAGACCAGGCCCATGCGCCATAATTTTGTCAAACACTTGGTGTGCCAAATGTTAAGCTATTTTTCTCATTGAAGGAAGCTTCAAATGAAAAAATTTTGAACATTAAAGTTGTTCATCTCAATGTCATCTTCAACTTTGATGTTGGACATTTTTCCATTTGAGCAAGTTATGATGGAGTTATAAGGGTCCAAAGTTGAGGTGTTCATGCTGAAATTCACAAGCCATGTTGTCATGCGTGCCACAACCTTGCCTCGCCCATAAACCAGTTTTGATGTGCTTGAGTTCATGGTCATTTTCAAGTGTGTTTGAGGTCCTATTGCAATTCAATTTCCATACCAAACTTATTCTCCTATGTCTACTCTTTCATTTGCCACCAAAAGTGCACATTATCATCCATCAAAGTGAGAGATATTCACCCTCAAAGTCCCTTGCTTGCATTGAAATCATGCTGTCCAAATTGAAGTGCTGACATTGTTGTTGTTGTTTCATCAGCTGGCACGCATGCTTCACATCATCACTCTTTAATACATTTGAACCAACATGTACTTACCACGCTATACATGCCTTGCCATACACTAAAGAGGAAAAACAGAAAACTTGTCTTGCAATCATGCTGCTTCATCAGTAACACTATCATCACCATTCATTTCTAACATCACCATAAGCTGTCATAAACACTCCACACCATAACAAACCTCCCTAACTCGCCCCTAACTAACTTAACTCAGTTAGTTAGGGTGAACTCATTTAACCAAGCTTGAACTCATCTAATCAACTCACTTGACCACGGGTTAAACAACTAACTCAACATATATATTGAAAACACACTCACAATTTAATTCTAACTTCATTTTTCACCTTGACTTCAAATCATTCTCACTTTTTCTCTCAAGTTTTCTCTACTCTCTCTCTCTGATCTCACATGAATTCATCAATCTTCATCCACATTTCACCTCCATCATCATCAATGGTTTATTTCTGATCAAGAATAAGAGAGGACAAGTTCAATTCATCAATTGCAACTTCGGTTTAGTTGGAATCTCACTCTATTTTCTTCAATATTTCAAGTTCCAAAGCCTTTATTTGGCCACATCAAAGCTCAAGATCAAAAAGCATTTCTCTGGTTTTCTTTGGATCCAAGACTCTTCACATTTCAGGTTCCTCTTTCTTAACTTTTTTCCACTGAATATAGTTTGTTTTCATGGTGTTTGTGGCTTATTAGAAGCAGCGTGAGTTCTGGCTAGTTGATAGGCCTATTAAAGGTGTAGATTCAAAATCTAGGGCAATTTTCATCTCCTCGTTCCTCTTTATACGTGATTGATATGTGAAAAATACTTATGGATTTGTAATGTGCACGAGTTCTTCTTTCGAATGGTATAAGTTTCATAGATTTCTGGAGAGTGTGGAATTTGCAGGTGGCGGAGAGTGGCCGGAGAAGATGACCGGAGGTCATTCTCCGGCCGGTGAGGTTTAATGTTAGGGTTTATGCCAGTTTTAAACGTGACCGTCTGATCATTTATATCGTGTGGTTATTAAGGTGCCAACGCATTAAAAAAGCCATGTGATTTGCACGTGCTCTATGTTGACTTCAGATTGATCTTGTGTGTATGCGTGCATGATTGCATTGGTGAGCTTGCATTGTGGATTGTTAGATTCCTTTACTTGCTTGATGATCTTGCATTGACCTTGATCCAACGCCTATTATGTTGCCAACGCATTAATGAAAGTGTGGTCTTGCACGTGTTCTCTCTTTTTTGTTTCAGATGCTTGCATGTGTGTGCGTGTTTGGTGATTAACATGTACGCGCGTTCTCATTCGTTTGATTATCATAATTTCTGGATTGATTGTTGACTGTTGGATCTAATGGCCATGATTGCATCCTTATGTTGAGTGCATGTACACCTGAACACACACTTACACGCTTTAGTGGACTGGGTCATTAATTACTATTTGCACACCACCTTTTCAGGCCCAATCATTTTAAAATGTGCAAATTGCTTTCGTCACACCCCCCTGCACATTTTCATTGCATTTTTAATTTCTTTTCCATATTGTTTCCCTTTTCTATTTTTAAAAATATCAAATAAACTCTAAAAATCCCAAATAAATTCATGTGACATCTTCACACATTTAATTAATTTTCTAAAAGTTTTAATTCTGACTTCATTAATTTTTGCACATAATTCCATATTTTTCTTTTAATTTCTTTTGGGTGAATCTCTTCTTGAATACTTGAACTTGTGCATTTTATTTCTCCCATTTCATACAACCTTTTTGACTCATTCTTTTTGTATTGTTTATATAACACATTAAAGTATATAAAAAAAATTTATTTGATTTTTAAAGTCATTTTATCATGTGTGTAGGTGTTCACTTTTGTGCAATCTTGTGGTGTGTTTCAATGTGACTTTGTGAAACTATTTGGCCATGTTTCCCTTTGATTTTTGCCATGAGTTTGTTTACACATGTCTTTTCTTTTGACTTGGTTTGTTTAGACCTATTTTTACAATTTTCTCATATACTTTAATATTTGTTTGATGCCTTGTATTTGAAGTTACATATATGCATATTCTTCTACTTCATTCTCATATGATCTTGTTGAGGCACTTGTGCCATTTTGTGATTGGTTGTGCATCTTTTATAGGTCATTTGTATGATATTATAGGTCATCTTTGTTTCATTATGAGTTACTTTGACTTGTATTTGCACTTGACATGAGTTTATGCATTCTAATTTAAACTTTGACATGTTTCCACCTCTTATCTCCTCTTATGCTCTACATGTTCAATGTGTGCATTTTGTATGATATTTCCCTCATTCCATTTACATATCATCAATGTCATGCCACTGCCCATATGCATTCATTAATCATTTCACATGTTATGCATCTCTAATATGTAGTTTTGTGTATGTAATTGAACTTGATTCCATCCTTTTCATTCCTTTTCATCCTATCTCTTCTACTTGAGCAATTTCATCTATGCTTATATGATTGTCTATATGCTTTATGGGACATTTATAAATGGAGTATGGTTCTGACTTTGATCTTTCATGGAGCATTAATGCATGATCACTTTGCATTTCCACTCATATTTCATATGTTCCTTTCATGATGCATCTTTTGGATGTTTAAGCTTTGTTTGTGTATAATTCATTTGTGTTTGATATCTTAGCATTAGAGAACACCCTTTAGATATAGGTTCTGACCTTGATTGATTCTCATCTCTTAGGATCTTTATTAATTGGTTCTTAATTGGTTTGATCATTATTTGACATTCTTTCCTTATTTCACTACTTGTAAATAGTTTTTGAACTAACCTTTTCATGTAGGTGCACATGGTAAGTAAGTGTGTGGACATGTTTCCACTTCTTTCTTTCATCTTCTCTTATTTCTTTTAATAATTCAATTTGTGATCATGATAAGTATTTATATGCTTTCCTTGAATAACTTCTTCTTCATCCCTCTTTAAGATCAACTTAACTTCCATTTTGGAAGTAAGTTGCTTCTTTTGCTCTTCTTCTCCTTTCTTTTAGGATTAGGTTTATTAAACCACATTGACCATAGGAACATCCATGTATGACAACTTTAGGGTTTGAGTGTTAGTCTCCCTCATTAGTTTTCACCTTTTGCTTCCTTTTGAGCCTTTCATGTTAGAATAAGGAGGTGAGGGGTCTTCTCTCACTTTCTTAGAATGTTTAGCGTACGTCCCGTCTTGGGTCGATATGCGAGGCATTCGATCCTACGTGAAGGACTTAAATACAATATGCGTTGTAAACACAAAAATAATCAAAACACTTCTTGCTTAAAAGACAAAAACAAACAATAACGTCTTTCCTTCGGGAATTCTTTTCTCATCTCACTCATTCCCAACGTACGGACGTGCTTCTCCCCGTTCTCTTGCAAGATGGTAACGCACTCGATTCAGCGAGCCTGCAACACCTTGGCTCATGGTTTATCCCAAAAGTCAACTTAGGGGTGAATTAGGTCAAGAAACCCTAATTCCTGATTTTTGATGAATGCATCCCCTGAGGCAAAATTGACTTGATGCATGGGTTCATGAGGTTCCATGAAGTATATTAGGTCATGTTTTGGATCATTGCCTTGTACCCAGATGAAAATTTCCATCTGGAGGCCCTGGTCGACCAAAACCCTAATTTGGTGACACTGTCGATCTTGAGACTTGATCCACCTAGAAGGGAGCAGCTTTGTGCTTAATCCTTGAAGTGGGAGTCCTTTTTGATCCATTGTGGATGTTTGAGAGATTAGACAAGTTGAAAATCATGTCATTTCTTGATTGATCCTTTGTCTAAGCACTCAGAGAGGGCTTGAAACCCTAATTTTGATTGTATTGGATGCTCACCCATCTTTGGGGAGACTGATGAAGCATAAAGGTACATCCATATTGTGATGATGATTTTCACAATGATGGGAAATCTAAGTGGTCAAAATTTGGGGTATTACAGATGCCCCTATTTAATCTTCTTGGACCCGAAGGTATGAATGACGAAGGTATTCGAGCATTCGGGGTGCAAGAGGATTAAATATCGGAATATCCGAAATTTTGATGGTGGTTATGAATGGTAGCTTACACATTCATCTTCTTTAACTAAGCAATGATGCTTAGAAAAGGTAAACTTCCCCTCGATCCTGGTTTTCGGCCAAGGAACTGGTCTCGGTTTCTTTTTTTTTAACTTCCCCTCGATCCTGGTTTCTTACCAAGGAACTGGTCTCGGTTTCCTTTTTTAAACTTCCCCTCGATCCTGGCTTCTTACCAAGGAACTGGTCTTAGTTTCTGATATAAACTTCCCCTCGATCCTGGTTTCCTACCAAGGAACTGGTCTTAGTTTCTTTTGTCAATAAACTATACTGACAAGGGACGCTATTCATAGCGGCTTTCCTTCAAACTTCTCGCCGAATTTTCCTGGGGAGATGCCATTTGAGTGGAAAATGTTTTGCTGTCAAACTTGCTGGGGAACCCAGTCGTCTGAGTTGTAGAGTTGTACAAACTTCTCTGTTGGAGACGCCATTTGTCGATTCTACTGGGGAAAGCGAGTCTCTTGAGAGACTGTTTTCGTTTGGGGTTACATCATACTTTTCTCGGGATCTTCCCGGAGAAATGCCATATGATGGGATCCAATTTTGAGGTGCCGATGACCTTTTCTTCAACCGTTTTTTCGGAGCAAAACTGGTGTGCTGCCGGATCTCTGATCACGAGGCTTTCTCTGTGGATTTTTCTTAATCCGGGAAAGCAAGGATATCATCTTCAATGGCGAAGAGTGACATTTGTTAAAGTTTCTCTGATCTTTCAGAGGTTCAAGTTATCAAAGTGGCCAAGTTCCGACTCTGATCTAAAAATACACTGGTGGCGAGATTGTGCAGACGCAACACTTCCTGACGAGGAAAGAACTGACAAACTCGATTGAGAAAACTGTTTATCACTAGGGGACAAGACCGACTCAAGTGATAGTGATGCAATACGAAATGCGAACGCAAATAAAATGCATGAAGTACGTATGTATATGATGACAAAACTGACGTGACATACAGACTAATGGATGAACACAATTGGATACTCGGCCATCGCGGGGCAAAGAAGTACCGTTGATTCAAAATAGTAATTCCACCTTGCTTAGGAGAGATAGTCCACGCGGGGAGCTATGTTGATCGGGCTTAGGAGATGAGAACTCGACCGAGGGTGTCAGACGAAACAAGGTCTCTGCCACAGTTGATCCCTTCATTCAGGCGAACTGGTTTAGAATGAGTACTTTGATTCTGCACTTTGAGGTTCAAACACCTTTGGAGAAGCGATCGAGATTCTTCTGATGTCCAACAGTCAAAAGAAATGCCATCTTTAATTTAAAAGCAGAAAAAGTTTTAACAAGTAAATTCATTTTTGTTTTATTTCAAGAATCGCTGATTAAGTTTAAACAACGTCGTTCTGTAAAGCTAAAACAAGTAAAGAATTACAAACAAAAGCACAAGGGCTCAAATTTTATTGATAAGATGGAGATCAGCCAAACGCGTGATTCCAAAGAGTATATACAAAGTTAGAAAATGGTAATTTACAGGGAAAAGGGCTACGTTGAAACATAACGACCACTATCCTTCTACCAACTTTGAATTCGGGGCATCCTGAGCTTCCGTCGAAGATGACCTTTGACTGGAGATTTCCTCCGATAGATGATGCTGTAACTGCTGCTGAGGGACTTGCCTCTGTTGAACATAGTTACTTGCCATTATCCCTAATTTTTGCCTGGATTGTACTATGAGATTTCCAATCCATCGGGATGATTCTTTTTTTTCATGTCTCTAACTTTTGCCTGGACCGCCCTTTCGGGTTTTCAATCCACCGAGACGTTTTTTTTTAGTTTAGGCGAAGTATTTCTTGACTACGTCAACATTCGTGGGGTAGGCAAATTCCTCTCCGTCCATGGTTGCGAGTCTCAAGGCGCCGCCTGAGAAAGCTTTCGTGACCACATATGGGCCATCATAATTCGGGGTCCATTTGCCCCGAGAATCAGTGAGAAATGATTGTATCTTCTTGAGCACGAGGTCTCCTTTTCTGAAAATACGAGGTCGGACCTTTTTGTCGAACGCCCTTTTCATTCTCTGTTGATATAACTGACCGTGGCATAGTGCCGTGATTCTCTTTTCTTCGATCAGGTTCAGTTCGTCGTGTCGACTTTGACACCATACAGCTTCGGTGAGCTTAGCTTCCATCAATACCCAGATTGATGGGATCTCTACTTCTATGGGGAGAACTACCTCCATGCCATATACTAGAGAGAAAGGGGTTGCCTCTGTTGAAGTGCGGATAGATGTTCGATAACCGTGAAGAGCAAAGGGTAGCATCTCGTGCCAATCTTTATAGGTTACAACCATCTTTTGAACGATCTTCTTGATGTTCTTGTTAGCCGCCTCTACCGCTCCGTTCATCTTGGGTCGGTAGGGAGATGAGTTATGGTGTTCGATCTTGAACTCAGCACACAACTCTTTCATCATCTTATTGTTCAAGTTAGATCCATTATCAGTAATGATCTCGCTTGGAACACCATAACGGCAGATGATATTGTTTTTGATAAATCGGACCACCACTTGTCGGGTTACACTGGCGAATGACGCTGCTTCGACCCACTTGGTGAAATAATCAATGGCTATCAGGATGAACCGATGTCCGTTTGAAGCCTTAGGCTCAATCATACCAATCATGTCGATTCCCCATATGGAAAAAGGCCACGGGGAAGAAAGAACTTTGAGATGTGATGGCGGTACATGAATTTTGTCGGAGTATATCTGACACTTGTGACACCTCCTCATGTACTTGTAGCAGTCAGATTCCATGGTCAACCAATAATACCCGGCCCTGAGAATTTTTCTCGCCATTGCATGTCCGTTGGCATGAGTGCCAAAGGATCCTTCATGAATTTCTTTCATGAGCATGTCTGCTTCTGGTCTGTCGACGCATCGGAGCAAGACCATGTCAAAATTTCTCTTATAGAGAGTATCACCGCTCAGGAAGAAGTTTCCAGTCAATCTTCTGAGGGTCTTTCTGTCTTTTCTGAGTGCCCCAGATGGGTACTCTTGTTTCTGAAGGACGCATTTGATATCGTGATACCAAGGTCTGTCGTCTATGACTGCTTCAATCGCGAAGATGTAAGCGGGTCGTTCAAGGTGCATGATGTCAATCTTAGGTATGTCATTCCATTGACCTACACTAATCATGGAAGAGAGAGTGGCTAATGCATCAGCCATGTGATTCTCATCACGAGGGATGTGATGAAAGTCGACTCTGTTGAAGAAGGGTAACAACCTCCTTGCATAGTCTTTGTAAGGAATCAAACCTGATTGGTATGTGTTCCAATCTCCTTTTATCTGATTAATAACCAGGGCTGATTCGCCATATACGTCCAAATTTTTTATCCTTAAATCAATCGCTTCTTCGAGACCCATGATACATGCTTCGTATTCGGCCTCGTTGTTCGTACATTTGAACGTAAGTCTAGTAGTGAAAGGAATGTGGATACCCTGAGGGGTAACAATGATTGCCCCAATTCTGTTTCCATAATGATTGACTGCTCCGTCAAAGATAAGTCCCCACTAGGAACCTGGTTCTGGTCCTTCACTGGGTAGCGGTTCATCGCAATCTTTCATCTTTAGATACATGACATCTTCGTCTGGGAAGTCAAACCCGATTGATTCTTGATCGTCAATCGGTTGATGAGCCAAATGATCGGCTAAAATACTTCCTTTAACGGCTTTCTGAGCATGGTACTCTATGTCATATTCTGATAGTAACATCTGCCAACGGGCAATCCTTCCCGTGAGAGCAGGTTTTTCGAAAACGTACTTGATTGGATCCATTTCGGAGACCAACTAAGTAGTATGACGAATCATGTACTGGCGAAGACGTTTGGCTGCCCAAGCCAAAGCGTAGAAAGTTTTCTCGAGCATCGTGTACCGAGTTTCACAGTCGGTGAATTTCTTGCTTAAATAGTAAATGGCAGACTCTTTCCTTTTAGTTTCGTCTTGTTGGCCAAGTACACATCCCATTGAGTCCTCTAGGACTGTGAGGTAAATGATTAGTGGTCTTCCTTCCACTGGAGGTGACAGAATCGGAGGATTCAACAGATATTCCTTAATACTGTCGAAGGCGGTTTGGCAATCTTCTGACCAAACGCAATCCTGGTTCTTTTTCAATAACTTGAAAATCGGCGCACATGTCGCGGTCATAAGGAATATGAATCTGGAGATGTAGTTCAAACGTCCCAGGAATCCTCTGACTTGTTTTTCAGTTTTCGGAGAAGGAATTTCTTGAATGGCCTTGACCTTGTCAGGATCAACCTCAATCCCTTTCTGGCTGACGATGAACCCTAGTAGTTTCCCCGAACGGACACCGAAGGTGCACTTGTTAGGATTCAAGCGGAGCTTGAATTTTCTTAGACGTTCGAACAATTTTGACAGATGTTCAACGTGCTCATCCTCTGTTCTTGATTTTGCAATCAAATCATCGACATATACCTCGATTTCTTTGTGTATCATGTCATGAAACAGAGTAGTCATGGCCCTTTGATAGGTTGCCCCGGAATTCTTCAAACCGAACGGCATTACCTTGTAACAAAAGGTACCCCATGGGGTAATGAACGAAGTTTTCTCCATGTCTTTCGGCGCCATTTTGATCTGGTTATAGCCCGAGAATCCATCCATGAAGGAGAATACTTTGAACTTTGCTGTGCTGTCAACCAGCATGTCAATGTGTGGTAAAGGAAAGTCATCCTTTGGACTTGCCTTGTTTAGGTCTCTGTAATCAACACACATTCTGACCATCCCATCCTTTTTGGGAACGGGTACGATGTTGGCTAACCATTGAGGATATTCAGATGTAGAGAGGAAACCCGCGTCGATCTGTTTTTGTACCTCCTCTTTGATTTTGATGGCCATGTCCGGGTGAGTCCGTCTCAACCTTTGCTTTACTGGCGGACATTCCGATCTCAACGGTAGGTGATGTTCCACGATGCTGGTATCCAACCCTGGCATATCCTGATAGGACCAAGCGAATACATCGGGGAATTCTTTGAGAAGCTTTATCAAACCCTCTCTGGTAATTGGACTGAGCAATGCCCCGATCCTGATTTCTTTTCTCTCTTTTTCTGAACCCAAGTTTACCGTTTCCAACGGTTCTTTGTGAGGTTCAATGGACCTTTCCTCTTGTCTGAGTAGTCGGGAGATCTCTTCTGGAATTTCGTTGTCATTTTCTTCTTCAGCCTCGAATACCGGGAACTCAAAGTTGGGAGAAGGCATCGGATCGTATGTTTCAACTGGGTATAAAACAAGCAATCTGCATGACGTGATGATTCGTGTTTAGAAGAGATAGAGAAAATGTAAGTGTGTGCAGTGTTTTTATTTTACTGCTTGTTTTTATTATTGAATGTTTTTTAGGATTACCATTTTCTGAAAAAGCAAAAAGAGAAAACAGCAATTAATGCGGAAATTACAGAACGACGTTATTTTATTAATGAACAAGTCGAATCTTGAAACTACAGCCCTATAAAGCAAAACTCTGTCGCTTCGGGCAAAGCGAAGAGGGAAATTTACAGAAAGCGAGCCCTATCAAAACATCCGTTTCACCTGGGCAGGGTGAAAGGTTAAAAGATGACAATTACTTTGACGGATGAACGACCTTCGGAACCTCGACGACAACCCATTGGCGGCGAACTCCTCGGTGAACCACAAAGTCTGGCACCTTCCCTGATTTGTCTTCAGAAATAACGCTGATTTCTGGCAGAGCAGGATCATTGGAATCTGTCTCCCAGGCAGAATTGTCATAGGAGAATTCCTCTGTTGCATTTTGCAGAGTAGTTGTGCTCTCAGCTGTATCTCCCCATCCAGTTGACTGGATATCTTCGAGCCTGATACGAGAGCTTTCAGGAGCAGTGTACTTGACCATAAAGTCGTATTTTCCACTTGGTTGTCCCAAAGTGTCCCAAACTTCTTTGGAACTGGAGAAGTCATCCCTCTCGATGACGTTGACCTCAGGAAAAGCATAGTTGATGAATTCAAGTCCTGCGAACGTTGCGAATTCATCTTCATGTTGAGTAATTTCCGAATGACCTGAGTGTTGATCCCATGACATGGTGGGGACACAAGTATTCTGTTCAATGATGCTCAGCTGAGTTTCATTACTTGGCTGACTTTCTGGCCCCAAGTTCCCTGGATAAGGTTGCCACATTGGCAGACCATCCATTGGGCCATAGTAGTTGTGGTCAAAGTTGTCTTTCATCAGAGTGTCCTCCTCTAATGAATTTGGCGGAGCACGACATCCTTCCGGATCACAATCTCCGTAGATCATTTCGACATCTGATCTTGGTATAAATCTCAGACTTTCTGTAGGAAAGCAAAAAGGCATAGGCACCTCTTCCTGAGATATATAGCCGTCCTTGTTAAGGTAGGACTTCCATTCTTCATCTGTGTCAGAGGGATCTTCCTCATTGATAGCATGAACTGTCTGAGACACCGGGTGAAGAAAACCTCCACTGTGGAAGAAGTTTTGAAGGGGATGAGGACTTTCATCGTTGGCGGCTGTCTGGGTACAGGTTGCAGAAAAACCAAGACCCTTCTTTGTTTTATTGTCAATAGGGATGACAAGCCGTCCCCATCCGGTTGTATCAGTACTCTCGACCGCTTTGATAGCATCTTTGTATGAAGAAATTGAAGTTCCTTCTTCGGATTGATCGTTCTTGCTCACCGATAGTGCTTGGAACTGAGTTCCAATAACCTGCTCGGGTTCCACACAAGTAGATGATGATAAGTTGCTTACGAGCAAGGTTTGTTCCCCACAAACCGTGACAAGTTGATCGTTCTTGACGAACTTTAGCTTTTGGTGGAGGGTTGAAGTAACCGCTCCAGCTTGATGTATCCAAGGTCTTCCTAATAAACAACTGTATGTTGCCCGGATGTCCATGACCTGGAAAGTGATTTGGAAAGTGTGAGGACCAATAGTTATGGGAAGATCCACTTCGCCGATAACTGTTTTTCTGGATCCGTCGAATGCTTTGACGACGACCTCGCTGACTCTCATCGGAGGGCCCTTGAATGATAATTGCATCAAGGTGGACTTCGGCATAACATTCAGGCCTGACCCTGTGTCTACCAGTACATTGGCTAAAGCATCGCCCTGGCAGTTAACTGTGATATTGAGCGCCATGTTATGACGGCGACCCTCTTCAGGTAATTCCTCATCACTAAATCCCAAATTATTGCAGGAAGTGATGTTAGAGACAATACTATCGAACTGTCTGATTGTTACATCCTGTTCCACAAAGGCTTGCTCCAAGACTTTCTGTAGAGCCTCTCTGTGTGCTTCTGAACTGAGTAACAGTGATAATACTGAGATCTTTGAAGGAGTCTGTAACAGTTGATCAACAATGTTATATTCACTCCTTTGGATGAGCTTTAGCATCTCATCTTTGTCTTTTGAAAAGTCGGGATTACTAGATTGACCGACTGGTGGATCAGGAATTTCCGCCCGAAGTTCCTTTTCTTTGTTGGATTCTCCAACCCCTCGGTTGAAGATTCTACCACTCCGTGTTACACGACTGACGTCTGCAATATTCACGACAGAGGGTAATGGCATTTCCTTTCCATTCTCGATTATTGTTGCACCGTATTTGTAAGGGATTGCCTTAGCTGATTCATACAGTAGTGGCCCCGGTAGATAGATGACTATGGGAACCTTCTGATTTTTTTGACCATCATAAGTAACCTTGATCCGTTCCCGGTTGGGAACTCTAGATTTGTCAAGTAGAGGGATGATGGCAAAAATATCCCTGGTCCTATGATGACCAGAGATCGTGACAACATCCTCAACTTGCTCGGCAAGGTAGTTCGGCGACCAAATGATGGGTCCTGAACCGGGATATGGACGAATTTCTCCATGATCGACCTGACCCTGAAGAGCTGCTCTCACAAAGTAACACCTTTGGTTACTTTCCGAACAGACGCTACAACTGTCATAGTTGTGTGGTGGCATCTGGCCACGCCCACTTTGAATACAATGTAACCTCACTAGGTTACCTTCCATTGATCGGACATCCTGACTTTGACGACGAGTAGGATTCCTGTGATTGATACTAATCTGCTGAGTATCTTCGTCCATATAGATTGGCATCCACCAGTGATTTAACAAGTGCTGAAGTGCCTCCTGGACAAGGGTACAACCTCGATCGTTTTCGTAACCCGCTTTACAATTTTGATAGTCATGTGATATTAAGAATCCAAGTCGGACCTGCTCAGCATGTAACTCTACCAGGTTGGTATTCATCACGCGGATATCGAAGATCTGAACCATATTGATTTGATAGGAGTCCCTATCATGGTAGTCTTGGATCCATCCAAGATCCATCTGACGCTGGAGGGTCTCTTGTATGAAAGAGCATCCCTGTTTGTTTACCGAGCAAATCAGACAGGAACTGTAATCGTGTCACGGCAGACTATGATACTGGCTTTGCCTTGAGTGCATCGCCACCAAGTTGACATTCATTGCACGGATGTCGTGGTTCTGAATGATGTTGGAATTCGTGTAAACCATGTTAACTCCACGAACTCGATGCTCTTGGATCCATCCAAGATCCATTTGTTCCTGTAGAGCTGCTTGCACTACCGAACATCCTTGGTTATCTTTAGAGCAGATATCACACTGGTGATAGTTATGAGGTGGCACATGGCCATATCCACTCTGTCTACAATGCATCTTGACCAGATTGGTCCCCAATAAGAGTACATCGTGAATTTGATAGACATTGTTAGTCTCTTTCTCAATCAGATTGACTGCAGCTTTCTCATGTTGAGGCAGCGGGTTCGTGAGAACATTAGGATTCGTATCTTTGAAAGATAAGAGCCCGCTCCTAACAAGCTTTTGCACGTCGGACTTGAAATTGAGACAAGTCTCAATGTTATGCCCTGAACCTCCTTGATGATAAGGACATGTTTGATCCGCTTTAAACCAAAAAGGCAGATTTTCCGGAACTGAAAGGGGAGACTTAGTCTGAATGTGCCCCTTAGCCAGCAGTAATGGAAACAGTTTTGCGTACGTTACAGGTATAGGATCAAATCCTGATGGCCGTGTTGTACGGTTGTTGTTATATGGAGGACGAGCCTGCTGAAGAGGCTGTTGTGTCCTTTGCTGGTCAGGTTGGCTCTGCGCAACCTGAGGTTGATACATAGGAACAGGCGCGGGGCCGATAGCAGGAGTAACAGCTGCTACTGGCTGATAACGTCGCCTTTGCTTTCCGAGAGAGATATTCCCAATATCTTGCTCTTTTTTCTTAGGGAGAGCACTACCGTATTTTTTAGTACCGCTCGTTGATCCAGTGTCTTTTACCAAACGTCCTTCTCGGACGGCTTCCTCAAGACGTACACCCATGCCGACCATTTCGGTGAAATCACTGGGCGCACTGGCAACCATTCGGTCATAGTAAAATGAGCTTAAGGTCTTTAAGAAGATTTTTGTCATCTCTTTTTCCTCAAGAGGTGGACAAATTTGAGCGGCAATTTCACGCCACCTTTGAGCATACTCCTTAAAGGTTTCCTTTTCCTTTTGCGACATTGATCTGAGTTGATCTCTGTCGGGTGCCATGTCCAAATTGTACTTGTATTGTTGGACGAAGGCAGTACCAAGATCTCTGAATGTACTGATCGTAGTAAGGTTTAAACCCATGTACCATTTGAGTGCGGCACCGGTTAAACTATCCTGGAAGTAGTGAATCAGCAGGTCCTGATTCTCCGTCTGAGCTGACATCCGCCAAGCGTACATCACCAGATGGCTCTGAGGGCAAGAGTTACCCTTGTATTTTTCAAAGTCGGACTGTTGGAACTTGTGCGGGACTTTCACATTTGGGACCAAGCAGAGGTCTGCGGCGTCCTTCCCAAATAGATCCTGACCGCGAATGGCTTGCAGCTCTTTCTGCATTTCCAGGAACTGTTCCTGGAATTCCTCCATTCTGTCAAACATAGTTTCCTTCTTACCAGAAGGTGTTGGTGGAATCTGTCCTTCCGGGACAGTGCGCACCACAGGGGGTGGTACCGTGACTACGGCAGTAAGTCTTGGCGCCTCCCGAAGTTTGTAACCTTCAGGAGTCTTGAGTATGCCCCTGGCATCTTCGCTTTCCCGAAGTTTGTAACCTTCAGGCCCAGCGGCTTCTGTTGCGATTCCCTGATCTTCAGTGATCGACGGAACATATCCTTCCGGGATATAGTTAATAGGCATGCCCCAAGGACGATCTTTCGGCATCTGATACCTAGGATCATACTTTTCTATGATGGGCGTTGAGGTGATCTCTGAGATCACAGTTCATTGTAGCTAAGCTTCTGCCATGGCTTGCATGTCGTTACGAAGCTTTCTCATATCCTCTCTCAGAGCGTCGATCTCTTCTTTCAACTCTCTGTTTTCTTCCTCAAGATCATCCATCTTTTTCTGACGATTGGCCCGAGTATTATACGAATGAGACAGTTTGACTCTAGAATCGAGACACAAACGTGAGATTCGTAGGTAAGGAGAATACGCGATGTGAGAATGATGAATGCAATGATTATATTAATTGTTTAATGGTTTAAGCAAAATAAACTTCGACAATTAGATTGCAAATATCAAACAGTGGGGAAACCCCTTTTTATTGAATTCCAAAGGATTACAGAAATGGAAATACAGTAGATTACAAAGTGCAGAAACCTAAACTAATGGGTCCCGAGTCCTCTCTGAAGAGAAATCGGGTGCTGATTATGGTATCTTCCTTTTCTTTGACCGGGGCGCTTGGGCCGTTGTCGGGTTGTCATTCCTTTGCCAAGTGAAATGAGTGAGCAAATTCCTTTGGTCATCTTGATTCTCTACAGCATGCTGCTCCAAAATTTCAATCAGAGCATCTTTCTCTCTCAGTAGTTGCTGTATTTGGATACACTCTATGTTGAGGGTGCGATACTTGTTCTTCCAAGACCTTCTTTCCTTTTGAACTTTGTTGAGAGTAACCTGAAGCCTTTCAGTTTCCGTCATGAAGTACATGACAGTTTCCCTCGGTGGAAGAATTCCGTAACGAGGATAAGGCATCTTTAGCTTGAGAGCTCTGGTTTGTACCCAATGGAGATAAGGCTCCACCGAGACACAGTCCGGTTTTCCCAGAGACTCTCGTCCTTTCTTATGAACATGTTTCCAAGCTTGCACTATTTCCATCTTTAGTGCTCTGTCGTTTTCTCCTTCCTTGAAGAAAAGACCTTCCAGATGAACACCCAATGGGATGTGTCTCATCGGGTATCCGAATTGACGAAGAACTAATATCGGATGATAGTTGATTCCTCCTTTAGTTCCTATGAGGGGTACGCTGGGGAAGTTTCCACAACGGTCAATGATTCTGATTCCCTCATAAATCCTATTACACCAATCTATATCAGAGTTGGTGAGAGACATGATCTTCTGCGACCAACGTAAGACACTCTTGCAATCCCAAAAAGCAGCAGTCTTGGGCAAGTGTGAGATAAACCACTTGTAAAGCAAAGGTACACAGCATGTGATCTCCCCTCCGCTGTACAAATTTCCCAAGTGTACAGAATGATACGCATCTGCAAGAAAAGTCGGCACAGGGTTTCCAATGAGAAAAACCTTAATAGCGTTGATATCGACGAAGTTATTGATGTTGGGAAACAAAAATAATCCGTAGGTGAGCAAGACAAAAATGCTTTCAAAAGCAGTCCTGTTCCCTATACTAGCAAAGTACAGAGCTTTCTTTGTCAAGAACTGGGCTGGCAAACCTTGGATGCCACCCTTAGTGGTCATGTGAGTCCTGACCTCAGACTCGTCCAAATAAATTGCTCTTGCAATAGTCTGACTCTTTGGAATTTCTTCCAGTCCAGAAAATGGAGCTCGATCAGTGATATGTAAATCAGTCAGATGAGAATACTCCTCCAGCGTTGGTGCCAGCTGGTAATCCGGGAATGTGAAACAATGATAAACAGGATCGTAGAACTGAATGAGCGCATCCATGATTCCCTTAATCACATGGACTCTTAACAGTGGTAGCAAACCACCGTGCTTGGCTCTGAAAGCCTCTGGGTTAACGATCATCCTTGCTAACTTTCTCAAATCCCCTAGTTTTGGAACCTTGAAGGTATACTGGTGAGTTCTCCTTCTACCGAAATCCATTAATGCAATCTTTTTCTCTGATATTTGCAATCACAGTCTTAGTTTAATTTGAAAAACAGAGAGACTAGAAGAGAAAGTTTTTTGAATGTTTTAATGTTTTATTAAATGAATGCATGAATGCAGCACACAAAAACATAGAAAAAACATGGGGTCAAAGGGTCGTTGTCATGAAGTCAAGGCTCTACCCATCCCCAAAGGTTTATACTAGGGCGATTTTTGTACCTGTGCTCATTATCATCAGCTCCTCCCAGGAAAGCAAAACAACAAGCGGATCGCCAGCGAGTTGTGTGCAATCTTAGAGTAAGTGCTATTCACCGAGAATAGATCACCAGCCTCAAATGAGGGTAGTATCGTGTAACAGCTATTTCCGATAGCTTCCGCACTACGAAAAAGGTTTGGCTTTTCTAGGTGTATACTCATTCTTTCCACATACGGCATCACCCGCATTCCCATTAGCAGAAAAATAAACATGTATAGCAATTAGGAAAAGCAGTATATATATTTGTCCTAAACATCCTAGACTTATAAAGCTACGAATCTTAAGTTCCTGACAGAAATGGGTTCCCCGGCGGAAGCCCCAATCTGTGGTTCCCTACCTAAGAGATGGACCAGCATAGGTCAATCTTTCTCTTCGGTAGAGTTCCCATTTTCCATAGAAAACGGGGATGATGCCCTAAGGCAGAAAAGGAGACTCCCCAGCAGAGTCGCCATTTTACAAGGAAAACAGACAGAAAATAAAAAAAAGAAAAGCCCCACGGTGGGCGCCACTTTTCTGTAGCGAGCGATTTTGGACGCGATTCTTAAGCGCTGGTCGCTCTCTGCGGTTGAGCTTAAAACTACAGGTCGATTCATTTTTTATCCTATTGTGAGTTGGATAAGGAAGGGAAATAGATGTCTCCAATTAACCCTGCTTTGCATACTGAGTTTAAACAGCGGTCTGTTAGGTTACGGATGCTATCAATGTGGGGGGGCCTTTGTACTGGTTATTCGTATTTCGCCAATACAGGTTTCTTTCTTTCTTTTTTCTAGGCAAAGGGTTTCTGGCGGGGAATAAGGATTAGGATGTTAGGACTGGTGCTTTTGAATTACTGCTTTTGATTGATGGGGATATGGGATTTGGGTTTTTTGTTGATTGCGCTCGCTAAGATCTTTTCTTTCGATCTTATGCCTATGTATTCCCGTTTACCGAAACAGGGAAATCAGAGCGTTCGTAGTTCCTCCTATTCTATGGGAGGAAATTGGTTTTTGGTGTCTTGTTCAAAGCCCAAGACGTGAAGCGAAAGGTGGTTTGTATCTTGTTCAAAGCCCAAGATATGAAGCTGAAAGGTCTATTTATGTCTTGTTTAAAGCCCAAGACGTGAAGCTGAATGATCTTAACTTTAGAGAGAATTTGTCATCTCTAAAGAGGGGAGAAGGAGAATTACTTTAACTAGGATACGCGGATCCGAGCAATGCCATAATTTCCGAAGAAAGGGTTTTAACCTGAAGGAGAAGACTTTAACTCAGTGTAGAGCAATGCCATCTTTCCTTAGGAATTTCTCATGCTAAAAGAGGGACAGTGGCATCAATATAGATGATCCAGAGGCTTGCCGCTTACAACGATTAGATGAAGGGAAAGGAGTTGTTGATGTTTGTGTACTGTGAATGAGGCACGGCTTTGATGCTAAAAGGTTGATTGGATCAACCAGTGGTTTTCTTATACAAAGCCTAAGAGGAGGCTAATTTGTGTCTCGTACAAAGCCCGAGAGAGAGGCTAAAAGTTTTTGACCCAGTGGGGCATATCGTTATACAAAGCCTAAGAGGAGGCTAGCAAAGAGTTCGACTCTTGCTTAAGGGATTTATATCTCGTACGAGGCCCGAGATGGAGGCAAAAAAAAAAAGGGGTGATTGACTCAACGAGGGAATCTTTTGTGTCTCATACAAAGCCTGAGAGAGAGGCTAAAAGGTTGTTTTGACTCCACTGGGGAGAATTTTGGTATCTCGTACGAAGCCCGAGATGGAGGCTATTGTAACTCTTTCAGTTGAGTGACAGATCCAATATACTGATTTAAAAGAGAAAATCAGTTCTTATATGAGCAACACTGTACTCAGGGATTTAATTTGAGGATCAGGGGTATCTCATTTTCTTTGAGGAAACGGGAAATCCAAAGGGTATTGGGACTGTCCGAGTCTGCGGGTTTCCTTCCTATTTAACGAATGGTGCTTGAGAATGTCTTTGAGACTCAAGGAAGTTAGACTGTCCGTGTCTAGAGTTTTATCTTTGGTAATATGCTTTGAGAAACAGTAGTAGACTCTATGAAAGGACTGTTCTATGAGGATGACTAGGTTCTGTTCCTATACCTCTAGGAGGTTGTCGGGACAATTTGTACGAAGCCCAAGAGGAGGCTGGAATCTTTTAAGAAGCCGACGGGTCCTTGTACGAAGCCCAAGAGGAGGCTATAATTCCCGGAGGAAGAGATCATTATACGAAGCCTAAGAGGAGGCTGTGAATACTTCTAAGAAGCCGTAGGGTCCTTGAATAATGCCCAAGAGTAGGCCGGGTTGCTTTTAGGAAGCCTGTGGGTCCTTGTATGATGCCCAAGAGGAGGCCGATGCTTTTAAGAAGCCCGGGGGTCCCAAACCAAAGAAAAGTTCAGGAAAACTCTTTTAGAGTTAAAACCACTGGTAAACGTGCGAGGTTTACTATCCAGTGACTTTAACTTTTAGAGAGAGTCCGAACCGTTCGGCGGTTTGAAGAAATTCAAGAGAAGTTTCACCGAGAATAATTCATCTCTGGGGGATAGAATTTCTTGACGATTCCTAAGGAGGACAGCCGAAGAGAAGACTGTATCTGGTGCACCTATTGGGGATCTAGGCGTCTATTTCTACGAATAAATGAAACGGCGTCACTTAGTTCTAGACGTAGTAGCCGGGGAAACTCGAAATATTTATACAATAAGTGAGGTCTAAAATGTTTTGGTTAAAAGGGGGATTGGGTCTTACACTCTAATAGAGGCCCAAAGTGTTTTGAATGGGTCTTATAGCTCAAGGAGAGGCCCAGATGTTTTTTGAAAAGGAGACGATCGCGCCGTTTGTTTTTTTTTACGGTATCGGGACTTATACAATAAGTGAGGCCCAAAGATGATTTGGTCAAAAAAGGATTGGGTCTTACACTCTAATAGAGGCCCAAAGTGTTTTGAAAATGATTTATGAGGGTTGAATTAATCCAAAACCCTAATTTGTTTTCAAAAATGTATTTAATTGAATAAAAATTCAATTAAAATGATCAAAAATTGTTTAACACATGGAAAAAAATTGTGATCTTGGATTAATGCTTCAAAAATTAAGTATTGACCTACAAAATAATTAGAAAGCATTAAAAGTTGCAAAATCAATGTAGAAAAAATATTTAAAATGCCAAAAACAATCAAAATATTAATTCTTTACAAAAATATCAATTATATGAAATAAATAATATTTTTGGGATTTTTTGATAAAATAAAATATTTTAACATTTTTGTGAATTATTAAAAAAAGAATCAACTCAAAATCATTAAAACTCAGAGAGAAATTAATTTTTGAATCAATTAAACAAAAATCACAAAATTCAAATATTCAAATTATTCAAAAATGGCGCCAAGAACAGCTGAAGAGCACGCGCGTGTTCTTGGTTTGGCTGATTTGCATTTTCCATTCAATCTCACTGAATACGTAATCATATCATGCAATCCACATATCATTATGCTCGTCTCAACCTCACGATCATGTCTATGTACTTTAATTTCATTTAAATTAAACATACAACAAGAAATCACGAAGAAACCTCAAGAACCCTAATTTCTGCATGAAGGCTAGGATTTTTGATACACGATTCAAACAATGCAATTAATTGAGGGAAAACATTCCATGCATGATTATGAACATATGGCCAAATTATTGTGCGAGGAAATATGCATAGATTGAGAGATGCCCAAGTTTAGGCTTACCTTCAAGTCGTGACAGCAAGAGCATATGTGATTTTGAGTTGGAGGTGTTACAGACAAGTTGTGATGATCTGGACAGCTTCCCTACACCATATGGAGTGTGTTTGAACACTTGGATTGAATTGAAATGGACTGGATCAGTTTATGGCATCTCAGCTGCAACTTCACTTCAAACTTGTGTGGATGGCAAGTGATTTTGTGAAATTGATGTTTCAGATGTTATGTGAGTGTTTAATCAGCTCATATGTGATGTATGTGAGGTGTGTGAGTGATTGGTTTGTGCAGAATTGCTCTCAAACTCAAAACCCGATAGCTACCTTGCTAAGAAAGGCATTTTTGCCAAGAGAAAGAGATTTTGAGGAAAGCATCTATTAGATGGCTTTGGTGTACTCAAACTGACCAAAATTGAGCTCTATTTATAGTAGAGCAAGTTTGTTTTGCAAGGAATAGTACATGGCAGCTGGTAAGTAGGTTTCCTCAATGTTGGCCAATGGAAATGAAAGTCTCCTCTAGCCATTGACTAGAGGTTAGGGCACAGAGCTTTGGTCCCCTTGGTCTTGGATAAGTCTTGACTGATTTCAGATGAGAATGGCTCAGTCCATGCCACCTTGATGGTTCCATTGAATGCCTCATTCCAAATTTGAAGTCTTGTCCCTATTTTGGCCATTCTAGGTTCAACATGCTATTCTTTGTTCCTTGGACCTTGGAGGCTTGGCTCAGTGATTGTCCCCTTTGGATTCAATCCTCTGAGGTGTCCAAGTGGATTGGAGCAATTGCAATTGGCTGATTTTGGCAAATCGAGCCAAAATACAGATTCTGCCTTGCTTTGACAGATTTCAGCAAGGCAACTTGCCAATGTTGTATCTCATGATGTAGGTTGAATTTGGCAATGTTCTTGGCCATTTTGGAAAGCTCTTACATGATACAACAACTGTTTGAACAAGTTTGGTTTTGATCTCTTTTGATTCCAAGTGAAAAATCCCCCTACATTTGGCAAAAAGTGAAGCAGAATTCTGACTTAGTGAAAATTTCACTAAGTGTTGGAAAAAGTGACATTTTCACTTTTCAGCCACTTTGATCACTCCATAACTCAAAATCCTTAATGAATTGGAATGACTTGTAGTTGAAGTTTTTGTAGGTGATAATGAGGGCTACAAATCCATCTTTGGATGAGAAAAAATGGCCTTGTGGTTTAGGAGTTATGGTCCTCCAAAGTTGGTACCTTTGCCACTTTATTTTTAACTTAGAAAAATTTCTAAGTTTTATGGTTACCCCTTTTACAAGTTATCTCACTTTTCTTGATTTTTCTTGATGAATGATGATTCAAATCATACATTAACATCATTTTAGGGTTAAAAATCCATTTTGGTGAAAAATCTCAAAAAGTCAAAGTTGACTTTTGTGCACAGTTGACTTTTTATCAGATGAATTCCAAACTGTGCAATTCTTCAGGAAATCATGTCCTTGACCTAAATCAAACTTGATCGACATGTTCCATGGGTGTCATAGGGTATATTCAATCATGTATTAGGGTTTGGGAGCATGTCCAGGTCAAAAGTCAAAGTTACAGTTGACTTTTCCCTTAAAACCCTAATTGTGGTGCAGATGAAAATGAAACTTGTTGCTCAAGCTTCTTGGATCAATCCATTGTTCCAAATGGATCAATATGGTGTATTAGAGACCCTCAAATCATCTCTTGAGGTCTTGGCTCATGGTTTATCCCAAAAGTCAACTTAGGGGTGAATTAGGTCAAGAAACCCTAATTCCTGATTTTTGATGAATGCATCCCCTGAGGCAAAATTGACTTGATGCATGGGTTCATGAGGTTCCATGAAGTATATTAGGTCATGTTTTGGATCATTGCCTTGTACCCAGATGAAAATTTCCATCTGGAGGCCCTGGTCGACCAAAACCCTAATTTGGTGACACTATCGATCTTGAGACTTGATCCACCTAGAAGGGAGCAGCTTTGTGCTTAATCCTTGAAGTGGGAGTCCTTTTTGATCCATTGTGGATGTTTGAGAGATTAGACAAGTTGAAAATCATGTCATTTCTTGATTGATCCTTTGTCTAAGCACTCAGAGAGGGCTTGAAACCCTAATTTTGATTGTATTGGATGCTCACCCATCTTTGGGGAGACTGATGAAGCATAAAGGTACATCCATATTGTGATGATGATTTTCACAATGATGGGAAATCTAAGTGGTCAAAATTTGGGGTATTACACTACGCAAGAAACTTCAAGATCCTAGCAAGAAACTTCAAGATCCAAGCAATGTGATGAACTTGCTTCAAACTTCTCCAAAAATCACTTCCAAAATCTTAAATCCAAGAGCAAAACAGTACCAAATTCAAGATCCTTTCAAGAATTGGTGAATGGATGAAGGTTTAGTTCCAAGATCAACAAATTTCAATGCAAAATTTGTTGAACTTTTGATGAAGGAACTTTGAGTGAGGGTTTTGGAATGAGGGAAAAGTTGAGAGAAAATTGGAGAGAGATGTGTAGAAAATTCAGAAAATGGATCAAAGTTCTATGAGGTTTGGAATGAATTGACTTAAATAGATGTTAGGTTAGGAATTCAAATGTGGTTTGGAGTGTGGGTTAATGAGTGGAATGGAGATTAGGAAAGAAATTTGGGGAAAAAGAGTGGGGAATTAGAGTGGAAAATGTTGAAAGGAATTTGAATTTGGGTGGAAAATGATGAAAAATGAGTCAATTCTAGATCCTTCCCACACATGCACAAGCCAAGCACATGATGTAAATTTAATTTTTCAAATTATGCTCAGAGTAACCGGTTAACGCATGGTGAGTAACCGGTTACTTAGTTCAAATTTGTTGAGGATGCGCTGAAATACAAAGGAGTAACCGGTTAACGCAAGGTGAGTAACCGGTTACTCAGTTCAAATTTTGAATTTTGGCACCTTTTGGAGGGAAACTTGGAAAAGTGACTTCTGGCAGTTTTGGTGAACCCGTTAAGCCTCTGAAACTCAAAACATGATATTGCTACTGAATAACACTTGGAATGAAACACAAATTCTTGTTGACACCTCAAAATATCCTGCTGAAATAACAATGCCTGATACCGGATCACTTGATCAGAAAATGACTGTTGAAGCTTCTGATCATCAAAACGTCTGATGAGCAAAATAAAAACTCCAAAAGACTTTGTATATTATCTGCTTGGCTCTGAATACTGCTGAAAATTGTACTGGAATTGATAACACCATGAGCTGCTGATAGATACCTCGATCCCATGCCCAAACCATGCAAATGCAAAATGATTATGCAAAACTAAAAATGCAAGAATGAAATGAATCATAAGCCAACTAGGATAAAAGAGGGAGGGCAAATTTTGGGGTGCTACAGTTGCCCCTATTCAATCAACTTGGACCTGAAAGGATGATAGCAACGACTTTCAGACATTCAAGGTAGAAGGTGATTGAATACAAAAAGAACCCAAAAATTTGCCAACCGCAAGGAGTGAAAACGTAAATTGAGCCCAGTCACACTTTGTCAAAGGAATTTGACAGGCAGACAACACCCAGAGAACCACATCGTCAAAGTAATTTGACGGCAGGAAGACTCAACTGAAGGAACACGTTGTCATGGGGATGACAGAAAGAAGACTCGACCACAGGAAATACATTGTCATAGGGATGATAGAAAGAAGACTCAGCCACGGGAAACACAATTTCACAAGGATGACATAAAGAAGACTCGACCACAGGAAACACATTGTCATAGGGATGACAGAAAGAAGACTCAACCAAACAGAGCACATTGTCAAAGGGGTTTGACGGCAAGAAGACTCAACTGAAGGAAACATGTTGTCATGGGGATGGCAGAAAGAAGACTCGACCACAGGAAACACATTGTCATAGGGATGACAGAAAGAAGACTCGACCACGGGAAACACATTGTCATAGGGATGACAGAAAGGAGACTCAACCAAACGGAATCACATTGTCATAGGGATGACAGAAAGAAGACTCGACCACAGGAAACACGTTGTCATAGGGATGACAGAAAGAAGACTCAACCACAGGAAACACATTGTCATGGGGATGACAGAAAGAAAACCTGAACGAAAGGACACATCGTCATAGAAATGACAGAAAGGGAACCTACCCGAAGGAAACACATCGTCATGGGGATGACGGGAAGAAAACCTGCCCGAAGGAAACACATCTTTATAGAAATGAAGGAAAGAGAACCCGAAGGAAACACATCGTTATAGAAATGACGGAAAGAGAACCCGAAGGAAACACATCGTCATAGAAATGACGGAAAGAGAACCTGCCATGGAATGTCATCATCAAAGGGTTGATGGACAAGGACTGATCGAGTGTAAGATCGACGTATGATCTACGACCCAAAAGAAAGGTAAGCCTAGGAGTTGATTGTAATGTCTGCTGGGAATATGTCACCGTCTTGATTGGGAGTTGATTCGGGATTTCGCGCAAGGTACCAAATCTGGCTTATGCTTCGCATGCATATGTTTGAACTTTCTTTTATGGCGTAATGCTCCATAAAAAATGGAAATGCTACGCGTTTTGAGGATACAATGATTATTATATGCAGAATGCTGACGTATGCTCGGGCTACCGAAAAAAATAGGATGTGCCAAGTGTGAATGGACTTTGCTGGCAAGGACAGGTGAAACCTGATTGTGATTGATTTTTCAAAGGCGAAATCTTTCAGGGTACCAATGGGGATTGGATTTTGAAATGAGGTGCCAATAGGGATTGGCCTTTTGGTTTTTTTGAAAGATGCCATCAAAGTGAGCTGTGGAAGGGTGCCGAGCAAGGTTAGGCTTTAAATTTTCTGTTCGGTTTTACAAGGCTTCATGATATGCTATGCAAATGATATGCATGGTAATGATTATGCCTTGATGTTTATGATATGCAACAGGACCACCCCAGCAAAATAAATGCTGAAGAGACGAGGCCAACTCCGTTGGGGATAACAAACTGAATCGCCTTCAGTGTCGTAACTGCTCAAGATCTCGACTAAACCTCCATTCTGCAGGAAAGTACGAATAACACACTTCTGCTGGAGAAACGTCCCATGAATCTGCTGGAGAAAAGTGCCAATGACAAGTCTTTTGACTTGCTAGGGAAAGATAACCACCACCCACAGATCTGCTTGGGGAACAATGGTTGATGACATCAACTCTGCTAGGGGACATCATTGAGCTTACTCCTATGTTAAGGACTTGCCTTCTACCCTTACTCTGTTGAGGAGATGGGAACAACTTTGCCGCAAATTGGGGAAGCACAAACCCAACACTCTTATCCTGTACAAGGAAAATGAACTTTTGCTGAAGAGCAATAAACTTTGTCAAACTGGCTAGGGGAGAGCGAACTCATGAACTCTTGCTGGGGAGAATAATCACCATCCTCAAAATGTTTTGATGAGTGACAAAACTTCAGCTATCTCTGTCGAGTAGAGAAACTCTACTGGGGATGTCATGTGTTAGCTATCAACATGATCCTTGCAGATGTGCTATGGCCAGAAGAGGTGTCCAGATGAAGCAGAACCCATAAAGGAACCTGTAAATGGACATGTCTTCAGGATGTATCATGAAGATCTGACATATCTTGCCTCAGTACATTGTACCCTAGTGATGTGACTTTGATTAACCATCCTCCAGAAAAAATAACCTCTTGCTTTTGGGGTGGTCTGCCCCAACCTGGAAATGATTTATGCCCCTGTCTAATTGATATATGAAGGAGTAACTTTAACTGACTGACCTTCGAGAGATTTGTCGAATCTCGACTTAATTACCCCAAATTAGCTGAATCTTGGAATGAATTGCCCATTTGATATGACTTGCCCCAACTCAACGGAGTACTCTGGTATTTTGGCTCTTAGATGGATCAATCTTTCCATTGCAGAAACTTTCCTGATGTCAAGTGCTTACTCGTAAGTAAAACATTTCGTTTTGAAAATGACAATTTTAATGCAATGCATATGACAATTTTGAAATCCAAGTCTGTTCACTGGAAAAACGTTGCGACATATAGTGAATGAATCACTAATCAAAATGTCAATGATACCAACATGAATGGTAAGAAGATCCTTTTAGGAGTCAACTTTGACGCGATCTTTACCGAGGTATGCTTTCGAAACAACCCTACTTCAATTAGGTCATTTAAAGGTTGTAACGTGGCCTGGTTCACGGTTTGAGAAAGAAAGGATATTAGGCTCAAAGTTTTGTTTTAACCCACCCATTCTCCTTGGTGTTCTCTAGTCCTACGTTCAGCTAATTCGGCACAAGCTCTCGCCTTTCAAAAAAAGTTAATGAATGGTAGGAGGATATCAGGAACCCCACACGTTCTTCGGAGTGACGGTCACCCTTTTTGTCTTTGGTGTCTGTAGTCACACGACTTGTTCTTTATCGAGGATTTTTCTTTTTTGTAATCCTTTCTTTTCGCTTTTTATTCTTTAGTTTTTGATTTCCCTAATTTTTTCTTGGACTGATTCTTTTTTAATCTTTCGATTTTGAAGTCCAGCGGGATGCCCTAACTTTTGTCTAAGTCACTTGTTTTCAAGTTTCGACTCAGCAGGCTTTCTTCCTTTCTTTTTGATTCTTTTTCTCTTCTTTTTTTGAACAAATTGTGTGACACAAGTTTGTCTTGACTTGTTGGAAAAGGTTGTGACTACCTCACTCTTCGGCTGGTGAGGGACAACCATTGTGATTTGATCGTCAAACGGGACACTCCTTTTGAAATTTGAACGCTCGGTCAAATTAACTGACACCTACCCTGCCCCTGCTTAATATTGAGGGTTTTTCGTTTTCAAAAAAACTCCTACTACTAGGCCTAACGGGGTTGACAAGGGATTATCTTTCATATATCTCCGGTATTTAGGGATTTGAAACAATGCTTGTACATCATCAGCAAGGTTTTGTCCCAAAAGCATACCATCAGAAGTTCTGTGTCTTTGAATTTCATCATCCTCCCTCGGATTCTACTTAAACAAGTGTTAGATATCAATAAAGAAAATATGAGTGAACACAGATGGATTTAACCAAAACATGCATATTCATTTCATTATCATTATCAAGGAAAACAGACAAGTTTTACAAATGAGTTCGTATTTTAACAGAAAAGAAACTACAAATGCAAAGAAATGACATGATCTAAAAGATTGCCAGCTTCGGGGAACTGGGCTTTCCAAGCTTGATTTGCTAATGAGCTATCCATATTCAGAATTGCTCATCAAAGTCAGTCTGATAATAGTCTGCACAACTACTCTCGGTGACTTCTTCCATGACATGGACTGATGAATCTACCTGACTGGTTGAAGGAGAGTTGTTAATCTGAATACCCTGAGGTGTAAATGAGAACATGTTGGAGTTAAGCAGAGTTTGAACCTTACTCTTGAGCACCTTATAGTCTTCAGTTGAATGCCCCTGTGCCCCAGCATGGTAGTCACAATGGGCGTTGGCATCAAAACTTGGTGGATATGGGAAAGGCACTGGCTTCAAATCCTTTGGCACTATTAATCCACCTTCGATCAAATCTGGCAGCATCTGACTGTACGACATCGGTAACTGAGTGAAATGCCTATCTGGTTTCCTCGGTCTTTGTCGGGCGTGCTGACGCGGCTGACGGTGATATGATCGTTGACTCTGAGAAGATCCCTGATACGAAGACCCATAAGATTGTTGACTCTGAACAGTTGATACGCTTGAATATTGAGAACGAGGTGACAAAGATTCCTGCATGTAACTATTTTCCTCCTCGAATTCTTCCCGAGAACAGACAACTGATTCATTTTCATTAGCTGGGAAGTTCGAGACGCCTTGGAGCTTTCCACACTTGATTAGGCTCTCGATACGTTCTCCCACCATTACCAGGTCAGAAAATTTTGCTGCCCCTTTGACAATCATCTTTTCTAAGTACGGACCTTGCAAGGTATCCATAAACAGGTCAACCAATTCTCTATCCGAAAGTGGCGGTTGAACACGAGCAGCTGACTCTCTCCATCTCTGAGCATACTCTCTGAATGATTCATTGTCCGCTTGAGACAAGTCTTGCAAATGCATGCGGCTGGGAGCCATGTCAAGATTGTAATTGTATTGCTTCACAAAGGCATTGGCTAGATCTGACCATGATCGGATGCTACCACTTTCCAACTGCATATACCAACTCAGTGATGCCCCACTCAGACTGTCCTGGAAACAGTGGATCATGAGCTTGTCTTTGTGAACATGAGAGGTTATTCTTCGGCAAAACATCACCAAATGTAGTTTTGGGCAGCTATCCCCTTTGTACTTCTCAAACTTCGGTGTCTTGAACTTTGGAGGCATTACAAGGTCAGGTACCAAACACATGCTCGAAGCATTCAAGTCGGGAGTATCACGCTTCTCCAGGGCTTTAATTTTCTCCTCCAACTCACGATATCGTTCATCATCAACAGATCATGGGTCCTTAGGCTTCATCTTTGGAACTACCCCTTGGAAATCTGGCACAGAGAAGGCAAAGCTCTGGTAGTCTGTAGCATCAAGGGAAGAAGAATGTCCATCTTGGATGATGGTACGCTTGTGTATAGCTTGATTCTCAACAGGGATTCGCACGGGCTGAGCTTGAGCAACATTGTTCACCGGAGGTGGCATGACATTTCCAGTAACTAAAGTCCTCTGAACATTGGCCTCTCCCCTATTCATGGTTGTCATAGCTTCCACAAGTTGGTCCAACTGAGTCTTCATCAATTCAACATCGGCCCTTGTCACAAACTGATTCTGATCCCCTGAATTCATGATTCTTCCACAGGCTGATTCAAGTCCAATACGAGAGTCGGGAAATCAACTACGGTTCAGACAAATGATGGATGAGGTCTCTGATTAGGCCGGAGATAGATATGCAGAAAGATGCAAGATGCAAATGCAATGCAATATGAATGCAGCAGACATGGGATCAAAGCTTCCATATATTCTGAATAAGTGCTGCGCTGCTGGCTGGATAAATTCATAGGTCTGCTCTAAAGAGAATACCGGAATACCAGAATACCAGGCTGATAAGTCCACACTGATAGGAAACCAGAATACCGGGTAGGTTGAAGGTCAAGGTTACCTGCAAACCTGTAAACACCCAGCCCCTCTCACATGTGAGTTCTAAAACTTGGGATCCTCAGTTTCGGATTCTCGATTTGAGAAGCAATAGTACATTCATCCCTTGGGTACAATACTATCGCCAAACAAAGAGGTCGTCCACTGATTCCCCCAAAAATAAGGTAATCCTATAGCAAGTTCCCAGCATTGGGTCCTCGAATCGAGAATGTGTAATGGGTTTGCCATTTCTGGTCTGCCATTATCATATCTCGGGAGGAGTACCGTTACTGAGTCCTCGGGAAATGGTCGCCAGAGTCGACAGCTTTCCAAGTTATATTCCATCGTCTGCCCCAATGCGCAGGATAGAATATTACCAAAGAAAACCTCATCCGGATGTGGAGTTTTCATGTATACTACGTCTGGCCAAATGCCAAACAAGTCACACTACTTTCCACGCTAATCATAGGTGTATGCTCAAGCCTGGGTATTGGGCTTTTCTCGCATAAATCCAACCCGCCCAACAGAACAACAGCAGCAGAACAGTATGTTAATCCAAATGCAATAAAATGCGGTAAAATACAATAATACGGTAATACAATAATATACAACAAAATAAAGCACAACAGTAAATACCCAATGAAAGAAAACAGACAAGTGCTAGGATTGACTCGCAAAGGGGATGGACCAGCAAGAGGTCGACCTGTCCCCAGCAGAGTCGTCAGCTGTCGCTCTCGGGATTTTCATCCAGGTACAAACGCGAAAGTGGCGCAGAAACAGAGTCTCCAGCAATGTGTATTTATCCCAAGAGAGGGAAAGGAAACACTGCGTAAACATGAGGGAAGGAAAAGAACATGGTCATCGCAACCAAGAGAAATGGGTAAGGGAGTCGGTTACGCGAGGGGAAGGTGTTAGCACCCTCACGCGTCCATCATACTCGATAGGATCCACACTAGTTGTCTCAATCGAAGGGTGTCATCATCTAGAGCTCCACTACTACTGGAAAGAAGAAGGAACGGGAACGGAAAAGAACGAAAAAACAGGGAAGAAAAGAAAAGAAGTGACTCAATAGGACAACATCGTCCTATGCCTACGTATTCCCTCATGCAATGGGAAAGTCAGAGTCAACATAGTTCGGACACGAACTAAGGGGGAAGGTTGCTCGCCAAGACATCGCGTATTGTGCCTACGTATTCTCTGTTCTCTATCTGCCAGAATGTAACATTTACTTCCAAAAACATGAAAGTACTTCACAGTTGGTTTTCTTCCCTTCCACAGTTCATACAAAGTAGCTGAAGTGCCTCTTCTTAAAGTAACTCTGTTGTGAATATAGAAAGCAGTATTCATGGCTTCAGCCCATAAATGGTAAGGAAGCTTTTTGGCATGAATCATTGCCCTAGCAGATTCTTGAATGGTTCTGTTCTTCCTTTCAACAACTCCATTTTGCTGAGGGGTAATTGGAGAAGAAAACTCATGACTGATGCCTTCAGCAGAACAAAATTCAGTAAACTTTCTATTTTCAAACTCTCTCCCTTGATCACTCCTTATTCTGATAACATTGCTCTCCTTTTCCCTTTGGAGTCTTTGACATAGATCTTTAAACACATCAAATACTTCTAGTTAATCTTTGATGAAGTTCACCCAAGTGTACCTGGAATAGTCATCTACAACAACATACGCATACTTCTTCCCACCTAGACTTTCTACCTGCATAGGTCCCATTAAGTCCATATGGAGAAGTTCCAAGACTTTAGAAGTGGTGTTATGTTGAAGCTTCTGATGTGACATCTTGGTCTGCTTCCCTATTTGACAATCCCCACAGACTCTTCCTTCTTCAATTTTGAGTTTAGGGATTTCTCTGACTGCTTCTTAGGATATTATTCTCTTCATTCCCTTCAGATGAAGATGTCCCAACTTTTGATGCCAGACTTTGACTTCATCTTCTCTAGCAAAAACACATGTTGAGGGACTTGAGTCTTGTGACACCCACAAATAACAGTTGTCATTATACCTAACACCCTTCATAATGACTTCACCTTTCTCATTTGTGACAAGGCACTCAGTTTTTGTAAAGTCAACTTTGAGTCCTTGATCACATAGTTGGCTAATACTGATCAAATTTGCTGTCAACCCTTTGACCAGTAGTACATCATCCAGCCTAGGAGCACCAACACAATTCAGCTTTCCCAAACCCTTGATTTCTCCTTTGACACCATCACCAAAAGTTACATGTCCAGAAGAATGGAGCTTAACATCCACCAACAAATTCTTCACTCCTGTCATGTGTCTTGAACACCCACTATCAAAGTACCAGTCTTCTTTGGTAGAAACCCTAAGAGAAGTATGAGCTATTAAGCTGGTAACTTTTCTTTTTGGAACCCATTGCTTCTTTGGTTTGATGATCTGATTACCTTTGTGAATGTTCTGTCTGGGAGCTGACTGATGAGACTTCTGAGGATACCCATGTAGCTTATAACAATAAGCCTTTATGTGTCCAAAACACCCACAATGATGACATCTCCAGCGCCTGAATTTCTTCCTAGAGGGAGTCCAGTCAGGATGTTTAAACATTTGTTTTAACATCACTGGTTTGGAACTTGTAACACCATTATTTGAAGCTGATACATTGTTGAATCCCAAACCACTTTTATCTCCAGCAGTTTTTCCAATACTAGGAATGTTGTCTAGAGCATCAGTTCCATTATTCAACATTCTGACAGTTTTTTACATAGATTCCAGTTTAGAGTTCAGCATACTGACTTCATTCTCTAGCTCAGTCTTTTCAGCCTTTAACTGCACTATGATTTTCTTTTGTTTCTCTCCTTCTAGACAGACTTGTTCACTTCTAATGCACAACTTTCTATAAGAGGCAGCAAGCTCTTCATATGTAACCTCATCATCACTTGAATCATTATCAGACTCACAAATCCTAATCATTGCTCTAACAAGCTTAGCAGATTCTTCTTCAGGTTCACTATCAGTATCCTCATCAGACCAAGTAACAGACATACCCTTTTTCTGCTTCTTAAGGTATGTAGGACATTCTGATTTGATGTGACCATATCCTTCACATCCATAACATTGAATTCCTTTGTCATCATTGGACTTTTCTTCATCTCTTGTTTTCTTCACCTAATCACTTGGCCTGTTGGTGTCAGATGTCATGTTCTTGACATTAGGTTTATAGCTCCTGTTTATCCTTTTTAGAACCTTATTAAACTGTCTTCCTAGCAGAACAATGGCATTGGATAGCTCCTCCTGTGTTTTAGGACCACACTCTTTCTTTTCATCTTTAGTATTAGACACCAATGTTATGCTTTTTGTTTTCTTTTCAGATTCGTCATTCAACCCTAATTCAAATGTCTGAAGAGAACCAATCAACTCATCTACCCTCATCTTGCTGATGTCTTGAGCTTCTTTTATAGCAGTCACCTTCATTTTATATCTCTTGGGAAGAGATCTGAGAATCTTCCTCACCAGCTTCTCACCAGACATCTTTTCTCCTAGGGCACTAGAAGCATTTGATAGTTTAAGAACATTCATATGAAAATCATGAATGGTCTCATCATCCTTCATTCTCAGATTTTCAAACTTAGTAGTCAACAGCTGAAGTCTTGACATCTTGACCTTGGAGGTTCCTTCATGAGTTGTTTTCAAGATATCCCAAGCATCCTTAGCCACTTCACAAGTGTTGACCAGCCTAAAGATGTTCTTGTCAATACCATTTAAAATGGCATTCAAAGCCTTAGAATTCCCAAGGGCAAGCTCATCTTCTTCCTTGGTCCACTCTTCTTCAGGTTTCAGCTTTGACACACCTTCTTTATTCACAATTATAGGTGGTTTCCATTCCTTCAAAACAGCCTTCCAAGCCCTGCTATCTAAAGACTTCAAGAAAGTAACCATCAGAGGTTTCCAATAGTCATAATTTGAGCCATCTAGAATAGGAGGTCTGTTCACAAATCCACCACTCTCCTTGTCCATATCACCAGAAAGTAACAACCCTAGATTTCACCCAGAAGCAGAGCAAGATGACTGCTCTAATACCAATTGAAATTGTGGTATCAGATGTGTGATGTTAAATGTGATGTCACAACAACATAATCTGCTATATGAACAAAGCAATAAAACAACAGTAAATCAACACAATGAATTGTTTACCCAGTTCGGTCTAACTACCTATGTCTGGGGGATACCAAGCCAGGGAGGAAATTCACTATTAGTAGTATTAAATTACAGACTCAACAATCCCAGTTGACAATCAACTAACTTAATCACTACCCAATGACACTTCTACCTAAGATACACTTAGATATGAGAAACCACCCACTCCCCCTTAATCACCACAATGATACAATTCAAAGATTACAAGTTTTAGAAGTCACACTTCAAAGACACAACTTGATCTTGCTTAAAAGCTTTGATCAAGAACAATACATTCTTGCTTAAAAGCTTTAGAGTGAACAATTTACAACTCAAACAAATTACACCAATTCAAACATGAATGGCTCACAAAACACAGACGAAAACACACGCTTAGCACTTTGTCTTTTTAATCTCTTGTCTTCGTGCTCTTCAAATAGGGTTATGGCTGCTTCATATAGAAACTCAGACTTGGGCTTGGACTCCTTGAAAATCTCTGATTTGATTTGAATTTAAAACAGATTTTATCTTCAAATTTTTTCATATCTTCCAGCCCTAAAAATAGTAACAAGATCTGCTCCACATTTGATTGCAACAGAATATATCTTTACCAAGATATTCGCCTGCAACCTCTCAATCTCATAAGCAGAATATTACAAAACAAACTAACCACGCGCAGCCCTAATAAAACACATCAGACTGATGTTCTGACAACAGATGTCAAGACATCGTGTTTGACATCAGTACCCAAAAACTGCAACCCTAAGTAACTTAACATAACCAGAATGTTAGTAACTCATGTTAAGACATCAGACATATGACATCTTCAACAACAACATTGTTTTACCAAAATTACAGCCAACTACAAGAACTAACACCGTTGGACTTCAAAATCGAAAGATTAAAAAAGAATCAGTCCAGGCAAAATCAGGGAAATAAAAAAAGAGGCGAAAAGCGAAAAAGGATGATAAAAAAAAATCCTCGATAAAGAAAAAGTCGTGTGATCGCAATACTGAAGACAAAAAGGGGTGAATACCATTCCAAAAACCTCGTGGGCTCTTTAACCGTCGTTCACTCGTCACAAAAATCCTTTTGGGAGATGAGCATTTGTGCCAAACTAATTGAACGTATGACTGGAGAACATCAAGGAGAATGGGTGGGTATAAACAAAATTTTGAGCCATAAATCTTTTTTTTTCTAAAAACCGCGAACCAGGACACGTTACAACCCTAAAAGGTCCTAATTGAAGTAGGGTTTATTTCGAAGGCGTACTTCGACAAAATATCGTTCCTGACTCCCATGAGTTGCGCTAAAAGATTTTTGTTGGTATTGCATATGCGTATTGTTTTCCATTCAAAAAATAAATGTTAGCCAGTGACTAGTTCACAAGGTTTGGCGATATCTTTTTAATGAACTTTGAGTTTAACATGTTTGTTGCATTAGAATTGTCATTCTCATAATAAACTGTTTTGCTTGCAGACATGTGCCTAAGCATCAAGGAAGTTTACACAATGAACGTCAGTTGAGAAGCTTGATCCTGCTAAGTTGGGATGCTTGAAAATTCTGAAGGACAGTCATATCAATGGGCACGCTGCCAAGAGACTCAGTGTAGAGTGGGTACTCCCCAGTAAGTCGTGTTAAGATGTATCAAATCTGGGGCAGTCACGTCGAGAAATCTCTACCTGAAGCAACTAAAAGGGGGCACTCACGTCGAGATTCAACAAATCTCTCGAAGACTAGTCTGTCAGAGGCAAATCCACTTCAAGGCTTGTACTGGGGCAGGCCACCTCAAGAGCACGAAAAGTTGTCCATTGCTGAAGAAACGTTAGTTGAAAGCACCTCGTCAAGGTTCAAGGTACCGGGGCAGAATATTTCCATTCATTACAAATCCTCTCGAGGCAACTTCCTTCATAGATTATACAGTATGGGGAAATTACGTCGAGATCCGATAAATCTCTCCAAGAGTTTGAAGACCCTGGGGTATTGTTGAACGCCAGGTTTTCTGTAAAATCCTCTTGAGAAGATTTCTTCTAGGAGACCCTGTGGTCTGGGGCAAGTGGAGAGTTAAAGGAATCGTGGTTCACTCTTGATAATCAGTATGCAGTCGATCAGCAAAAACTTAAAGCACTAAGTTATTCCCGGCGTGAGGCTTTTGAAGTCTCTTCCTCCAGCAAGGAGCCAGAAGGTATCTTTTTCCAGCAAGGTGTTGGAATTGCTATTCTTCCTCAAGCAGAGAATCATCCTTAAATCGAAAAAGGTTTTTTTTTATGAAGGTTTCTTATCCCTAGAAGTGCAGGTGGAATCCTCATTCTCAGCAGGGTAAGACGATGAAATATTTTCAAGCAGACGGTGAGAAGTCAGAGTGTTCTCTTCCTCAACGGTCAGATCTAATCATTCTCAGTAGTTCAAAGTCCATTCTTCATTGGCATCTCCCCAGTAGAGTCACTCTCCTCAGCATTGAAATTTCATCCTCCTTAGCAAGTCGTTGCTCTCCCCAGCCTGAGTATAGAGGATTATTTCCCCAGCTAGAGTTATGGTTGATTTATTACTCTCTCAGCAAACAGTCAGAAGTTGATGCTTCTGTATCCCCAGTAGGAGACTGGTAAAATATCATCTGTGGACAAGAATGGTATTTTCCCCACGAAGTCTGGGCACCCCATTCTCCTCAGCCAGTCAGGAAATGTTTTTCTTACCAGCAACGGTATGATCTGATTCCCAACAAATGAGTGAGCTCGATGTTATCCTCTAGTAGAGTTGCTGTCGTCAACCACCGTTCCCCAAGCAGACTTATTGGTAGTGATTGGTTTTTTCCAACAGGGTGAAGGTAAGGGTGCCTCCTAGCAGCAGGTTAAGTTCAGAAATCTCCCCAAGCAGGTTTGATATTATTGACTTGGTTCCCCAAGCAGAGTTTGGTGGTGATCTTCACAGTGGCTTGTTCAACAGCGGTTGATATCCCCAGCAAGTCTTAAGTCCAATTGTTATTGGCATTTTTCAGATCCAGGTTTTGAGTTCTGTCTTCGGGAAGTCATTGGTAATCCCCAGCGGAGAAAATTTCTCTTTGGGTTCCATTTTCAATGCTCGTTTTTATCCATCCCTAACAGAGTGGAATTTCTCTCGGAGTTTTCATCTCCAACAGAGTTTGTGATCAGGAAGTCGTTCAGTGAAATCTTCCTCAGCAGGGTCTTTTAATTCAAGGGAAATTTAGTTTGTCATCCCCGGTGGAGTTGCCTTCGTCTTCAGCATTTATTTTGCTAAGACGCCTCTTTTGCATTGCATAAGCATTCTTACATGGCATCCTCCTAAACACGTAGCATTTCCATATCGTATGGAGCATTACGCCATAGAAAAATTCAAACATATGCATTCAAAGCATAATCCAGGTTTGATATCTTTTACCAGTTTCTTTCCCCAGCGAAAGTGAATAAACTCAGGAGATGTTGTTTAACATTAAACCGCAATCAGTGGATTCGTCCTTCTTATTCCTTCTTATACTCCCCTACAGAGTTGTCTGTTTAGACTTCTCTTTTCCCCAGCAGAGTCATCTTTGTAGATCTCTTGATTCTACTAACCTTAGTTTTTGAGACCGCATTCGTGTCGGCTTTCCTATATTGTTTGTTAGTCCGCCTTCGGCCGGTCTTCCTTTTCGAGTTTTCCTTCGGCCGTTCTCGTATTATTTTGTTGGTTAGCCCGCCTTCGGCTGGTCTTTCTATTCGAGTTCGCCTTCAGCCGACCTCTTATTATGTTATTGGTTAGCCCGCCTTCGGTTGGTCTTCCTTTTCGAGTTCGCCTTCGACCGTCCTCGTATTATGTTGTTGGTTAGCCCGCCTTCGATCGGTCTTTCTTTTCGAGTTCGCCTTCGGCAGTCCTCATATTATTTTGTTGGTTAGTCCGCCTTCGACCGATCTTTCTCTTCGAGTTCGCCTTCGGCCGTTCTCGTATTATTTTGATTGGAGTCCCCCTTCGGCCGATCTCCCTTTTCGAGTTCGCCTTCGGCCGTTCTCGTATTATGTTGTTGGTTAGCCCGCCTTCGGCCGGTCTTCCTTTTCGAGTTCGCCTTCGGCCGTCCTTGTATTATTTTGTTGGTTAGACCCCCTTCGGCCGGTCTTCCTTTACGAGTCCCCCTTCGGCCGTTATCGTATTATTTTGTTGGTTAGACCCCCTTCGGCCGGTCTTCCTTTTCGATTTCGCCTTCGGCCGTCCTTGTATTTTTTTTTTGGTTAGATCCCCTTTGGCCGGTCTTCCTTTACGAGTTCCCCTTCGGTCGTTCTCGTATTATTTTGTTGGTTAGACCCCCTTCGGCCGGTCTTCCTTTACGAGTTCCCCTTCGGCCGTTCTCGTATTCTTTCGTCGGTTAGACCCCCTTCGGCCGATCTTCCTTTTCTAGTTCCCCTTCGGCCGATCTTCCTTTACGAGTGCCCCTTCGGTCATTCTCGTATTCTTTCGTCGGTTAGACCCCCTTCGGCCGGTCTTCCTTTTCGAGTTCGCCTTCGGCCGGTCTTCCTTTACGAGTTCCCCTTAGGCCGTTCTCGTATTAGTTTGTTGTTGGTTAGCCCGCCTTCGGCCAGTCTTCCTTTTAGAGTTCGCCTTCGGCCGTCCTCGTAAACACTCTAATTCATTACCCCCACAGGTTGCAAATTTTCAGGTTGCTGTGGTATTCAATCTCCGTGTATTTCGACTGTTCAGAAACTTTCGCTTCCATACCCTCGGATTCAAAAAGTTTTAATAGGGGCAGCTGTAACACCTCAAAATTTTCCCTCTTGCTTTTAACATTAACTAGCTTATGTTTCATTTCATTCTTTGCATTATCATCTTTGCATATCATTGGGTCTTAGCATGGGATCAAAGTATATGAGCCAACTCGAGGGAAGAAGATGTTTCCCAGAGCTTCAAGCAAAGTTCATGTGTATTGGCCAAGATGTGAAGAAGATAAATAGTTCTTGATACTATCATTGATTGAGCCACAAGGAAGCCTTGAGCCTCAAGGTGTCTTATAATGTCCATCACCTCATCAGAGGGTTGTAATTTGCAAGAAAATTCAAGTGAATCACACTCTCCTAACATGATTGCTCAAATTAGGGTTTTGGAATTCTTGAGTTTAACACCTCAATGGGAAAGATCTTTGAGCTTTTATCATCACCAAATGGCACATCTCATCATTGTTTGAGAGGATACACCTCATATTCAGAGGAATTTGGATTTAGAGGATGGGCTGATTCCTCCTAGACTGAAGGCACCAAAACTAGGGTTTGCCATAAAATTAGTTTTTTTCTAAGTGTCTAGGATTAAAGAATTGTCCATCAGTTCATTTCAAAGGATATTCAATTGATTAATTAGTTGAGAATTAATCAGATTGGGGAAAAGTCAACTGTGCAGTGGAAAAAGTCAACTCCTGAATTTTTGAGGTCAAATTCATGTTCCTCATCTCAAATATGTCCATTGATGGAGGTTTGATCAAGAAATGTCAAGTGATTCATCAAAAATCAAAAGAAGTAAAAAGTTTCCAAAAATGGAAAGTAGGGTTTCTAAAAATAGCAAGTTTTGGCAAGGTGAAGGATCATCGTTGGAGCTCTCTTTCTCTATGATGCAAGCACCAAATTGAAAATTTCAAGGGGCCTAATTAAAGTTCACATCCTAAGCTTCAAAACCATATCAAGAACTCCATTGGATCAAAATTGAAGGAGTTATGATTGATTAAAGTAGGAGGTTTGTAGGGCATTTTGGGTCAGGCAGGCAAGTCATGGACGAGCTGGCTCGGAGTAAAATCATAAAACACATTATGTGCATGAAGTGTCCAAGTTCCCAGGCCAATTTCTTTATGAAGGAGACTTCAAATCAAAAAATGTTCAACATGAGTTTTGTTCCTCTCAATCTCTTCTACAACTTTAATGTTGAGGAATTTTTCATATGATCAACCATTTGGGAGATATGAAGGGTCAAAGTAGTGTTCCCAAAATGGTCATTCACATGCATGTGGGCTGGGCACGAACCAAGTCAGGTTGGCCTGCCAAGTCAGTCATGACCAAGCATCTTCATGGTCATTTTTAGGCATTTTAAAGGCTTCCATTGTGTTTGTTCTTAACACCAACATTGCTCTCCATCATGAGATCTTTCCATAGCCTCCATTATCAATCATTTTTATTCATGTATCATTGAGAAAATTCTCTCCAAAGACCCTCACTTGAACTTAGTGTTTAGGTTGTCATAAATGCTAAAACAAGAAACACTAGGCTGCATTGCATCTGCTCTTATTTCTAGGCACGAGCACATGTCATTGATCGGAAAAATAGCAAGTGTACTATTTTTACCGATGTAGTAATAGTTGGGGTTATCCCCAGAATCGATCTCTCGAGGACTGCTCAGAATATGTAATGCAGATGTTATTTCAATTAAACAAAAAGTCCTTTTGGTGTTTTGATTTTGAAAATAATTATGAAATAAGCAGAATAATAAAAATGACTTTAACAAATATGAGAAGTATGCTAGGGGAAGTGTATAAACTGCTCTGTAACAAACCCAATTTTCATTCAAGAGACATGCCTCAATCCTTTTCTTACCCAATCATATAAGTATTTTTCCTTAATTCCTTAACAGAAAAACCTTTGATATTCTTCTTTGATCCTAATTCCTTAGCAATCTCAGAATAACATCAAGCAATAGTTTTGGCATAATTTTTAAAGGTTACTGCGGGGTATCCCCATTCCTAAGCAATATCTACCGCAATATTATTTTGCAAAAGCATTAGGATGGTTTTTCCGACCTAATCCTAATCGTGAATCAAATTCAATTTGTCCGATCGAAAAAGCATTAAGAACATTGCAAAATAAAAGATTAAGGGAAAAATGCATAATCTCATAAAATAACTCAAATAAGATTCATTACATCGCAATCTAGGGACACCCCCCTAGCATTGGGGGGGTTTAGCCTCTCATAGTATTAAGAACAAAAACAAAAAGATAAGAAATAGACATTACAATAGTTATCGGATTACTTTGATCTTCAATTGCTTCCGCGAATCGATGATCTCTGTTCTCCAGGAACTCTTGAAAACACAAAACTCTCTCCTCAATTATTCGTAAAATGAAAAAAGTGTCTATTCTTCTTTCCAAACCTTGCCTAAGTAATCCCAAAACAATCATAAGAGTGCGAAATTCCCAAAATACCCCTCAGAGCACTAAACTCAACAAATGAGAAAAAATCACAAATTTGGTACTCCCAGACTTGCTGACACGGGCCGTGTCAGATGACACGGGCACCCGTGTCAGCCCCCTGCTACTTGCGTGAACTTTGTTTCTCTCCCAGGCATGCTGACACGGGCCGTGTCAGGTGACACGGTCACCCGTGTCAGCCCACTGTCTCTCTTCCAAATCTCGTCTTCTTGGCTTCTTCCTGACACGGGTGTGCCCGTGTCAGGCCACTGTCTTCATTCCAATTCCATCCCGAATCTTGTGATTTTTCTCGATTTTTCGCTCTGATTCCTCTTGATTGTTTGTATGAACCTGAAAACACTAAAGGACACAACCAAGGCATAAAATGTGGTAAAAGAGATGTAAAAAAAATAAACAATAGAAAAATATTAACTAAAGCAAACAGTGAAATAACGTATGAAATCGACCGATCAAACTTCCCCAAACTTAAACTGTTGCTTGACCTCAAGCAACAAGCTTGAATAAATATTTTTCAGATCAAACGGTACATATCAAATGAAAGACTTGTGAAGGTAAGGTGTGTCGATACTCATACGTGAGCCTTTGTTCCGATCGGCTAAAACTCGTTCTCTTGGTAATCGTCCATTAACGAAGGTATTACACAAACACATATCGCGGTAAAACTACAAACCTAAATCCCCCTTTCGGTTACCTCTCCAACTATACTTTGGGCTTAAGTCTTTTCTTTGATTTTCTACCCCTTTCATTCGGATAATCAGATTAAGGCAATTTTTTTTCGTTTTCCCTCACATGTACAAGATTGATCAAAACTTTTTCTAGGCACCATTATCTTTTTTTTTCTTTTTCTTTCGCTCATTGGCGTTTATTAGTCCACTAGGGGACGTCAATTAAGACTCAACCGCCGTTAGGCTAAGTAACCGGGTGAGGGTTACCCAACTTAGAAGGACTAGTCGTCTTAACCGTCATAATTCACTTTTTTTTCCGGTGCCTTAAGTCATTCTCTTAATCAACCTTATACATGCAATTCTTTTTAGTCATGTCGGACTATCCTATGAACTAATCGGGGAATACTTCTCAAATTCAAGTACTATGGCACAAATCTACACGTTGGACTCGTTTTCTTACTCTGGGAAATCTATGATGTTCGGGTCATCCTAAGTTTTCAAACTTTCCCAATGTCCCTAGTTCTAACTCCTCTTCCCTCAAACTCTATATACTTTCCTGACCATCTCAAAATCTCAGTATTCACAAGAAAATTTTTTTATAGTTCTAATTCGGGGAGAAATCAGAGTGGTTTTCATAAAACAACACACAAAACTGACTTGACCAATACAAAAAGGAAAAACTAAAAGCAATAAATCCTCCCCCAAACTTGAACTACACATTGGCCCCAATGTGTTAGAACAAGAGCGAGAGAGGTCACTCACAGAGATCCTTCTCGGGATGCTGACGGTAATGTAACACCACTGCTACATCATCGTTTGCACATGTAGGATCCAGATTATTTCCTGCAACCAAAATAAAACAAACAGTAAAAAGAAAGTAATTAATCATAAAAGCGTGGGTTGCCTCCCACGTAGCGCTTCGTTTAACGTCGCATGGCTCGACGGGTTACTCCCCAATGCTATGGGGGGTACCTCAGCTTACACATTTTGTTAATTTTGTTGCTTGACCTTTCCGCAACAGAGCACCAGTCAGATTCAGGACTAAGAGCTACATTGTGATTCAACTCACATCCAACTTCCACATTCTTCCTTTGATATTTTTTTCTCTTCTTTCTTTGATGTTTCTTCCTCTTATTGACTTCTTGACTGGATGTTGGAGTCTTTCTAGGTGCAATAGATGACTCAGATGCTGCAACCTGGTGGATTATTCCAGAAACTTTTTCAAAAAGTGGTTTTGAGCTTTTGCTTTTCCCCACTGTTCGAATCATTCCAACTGTGGGGTGATTACTTTCCTCTTGACCTTGCTTCTCGAGTTGCAACACTTTCAAGGTTACTTCTTCCTCAAAATATTTCAAGGTTAAAGTACCAGCCTCAATATCCACACTGCACCGACTAGTCATCAAGAATGGTCGACCCAGTATAATGGTCATCTCCTCATCCTCCGGTAAATCAATTATCTCAAAGTCCACTGGATATGTGAAGTTATCAATGGTCACCAACACATCTTCAGCTAAGTCGTATAACCGCTTGATTGTGAGGTCGGCAAACTTCATATTTGTTCCCGTTTCACTTATTTTTTATATACCTAGATTTTTGAAAATTGAGAGGGGCATGAGACTTACACTAGCACCCGAATCAATCAAGACTTTCTTAAAAGTTCTGTCTTTTATGGTACAAGTGATTGATACAGAACCAGGATCTTTCCGTTTGATTGGAATTTTCTTCCCTTGTGATCCCCCACTGCTCTCCTTAATTACACTTTTTAGCTCTTCTCCACTAGGTTTCTTTTTCCCCATGACCTCCTTCATGAATCTCTTATATAGAGGCATTTGTTCAAGGGCTTCAAAGAAGGGCATATTAATTTCTAATTTTTTTAACAATGAGCTGAATTTCTCAAAGTCTTTTTCTTGTGTCTACTTCTTTGTCACTCTTGAGGGGTATGGTAACTTTATCTTAGGTTTAACCGCCTCTTTCCTTTTCTCTTCGGTTAGCTTTAATGGTGGCCTGACTTCTTCTGGCTCTCTTTGATTTTCTCTCACTTCCAAATCCACCTCTATACATTGAGATTCATTGGCTACTCCTTCTTCTTCTTCTGCAATTTTCAGGCTTCTTGTGGTAACAACATTGACATTCTCATGACTCTTCAGATTTGGCATGGTGGCGCTTGGGAGGGCGCCTGGTGCTTGAGAATTTGAAACTTGTTGAGCTATCTGACCCAATTGAACCTCCATATTCTTTATGGATGCTGTGGTATTCCTATAACTATTCCGGGTCTCTTCCTGAAATTGCATGTTATGAGCTGCCATCTTCTCAATAGCAATCTCCCATTGGGCTTTCTGAGGGGCATGTTGCTGTTGTGGTATTGTTGTTGATTCTGATCTTTACAGGAGAAGTTAGGATGATTCTTCCACCCTGGATTATAAGTTTGAGTGTAGGGATTATTCTGCTTCAGGAATTTTATCTCTTCAATTTATTGCGGGGTCGCAACACAATGTGCAGTATAATGAGGTCCACTACAAATCTCACAACTCATGGTTTGACCAGTTTGAACTTGTGCCACACTTTGAGTACCCACTTTCATAACCTTTAACCTTCTCCCTACCTCAGCCGCAATCTGATCTTCCATTTTCACAACCTGTTCTGTAAGCTTCAAATCAATTGTCTTCTCAGGTTGGCTCACACTTCGGTCATACAACTCCAAATGCTCATTAGCAGCAATCGCTTCGATGATTTTTTTGATACCAGTGGCTGTTAAAAAATTTGTTGAGCCACCGGCAGCTGTATCGATAAGCTGCTTAGTCTTCATCTTGAGACCATTCACAAAATTCTGCATTTGTTCGGTTGCATCCATATTATGAGTGGGACAAGCAACCAAACACCTCTTAAACCTCTTATATGCATCTCCAAGTGACTCTCCCTCTTTCTGCTTGAAATTAACGATGTCGTACCGCTTTCGGATGTACACAGAAGCAGGGAAGTATTCATTAAGAAATGTAGTTTCCATCTCTTGCCAAGTAGTAATACTCCCAGCAGGTAACGAATAAAACCACTCTTCGGCTTCATCAAATAGAGTAAACGGGAACATCACCAGCTTCTTCGCTTCTTCAGAGTGTCCCTCAATCTTCAAGGATGTACTCATGGTAAGGAATCTTTGTAGATGCTTGTTGGCATCCTCATTAATCCTTCCTGAAAATGGCCTACTCTGAAGCTGTCGGATGGTGGACGGATGCAGCTGGAATTGCACAACAGTGACGGGTTGATTAACGATTGTCAACCATATTTTTGGAGCATTCGCCCTTCCATAATCACCGAGAAGTCTTTCTGCTGGTGGATCTTCCACCATAATAAGAGTTTCCGGCTCTGAGTCTGTGCCGGAATCTGTGTGCTCTGAGTGTCCTGAAACTGATTCTTCTTTCTCGAGCTCAGAAATAATTGGTTCTGACCCGACGCTGCCAGTCTTTCTAGTTTAGCTTGACGACATCTCGCGTACAAAAATCTCTCTGGTTCTGCGTCAAAAGAAAATTCAGCTGAGGCTTTACCTCGCATACACTGGTTAGAAGATTATTAGTAATTAAAAAAAATATAACAGAAAATAAAATAAAATAAAAATTTTGGTCACAGAGTGACAAAATTTCAATTGAAATAAAATCGACACTATGAATTTGGCAGTCCCCGGCAACGGCGCCAAAAACTTGATCGGAAAAATAGAAAGTGTACTATTTTTACCGATGTAGTAATAGTTGGGGTTATCCCCAGAATCGATCTCTCGAGGACTGCTCAGAATATGTAGTGCAGATGTTATTTCAATTAAACAAAAACTCCTTTTTGGTGTTTTGATTTTGAAAATAATTATGAAATAAGCAGAATAATAAAAATGACTTTAACAAATATGAGAAGTATGCTAGGGGAAGTGTATAAACTGCTCTGTAACAAACCCAATTTTCATTCAAGAGACATGCCTCAATCCTTTTCTTACCCAATCATATAAGTATTTTTCTTTAATTCCTTAACAAAAAAACCTTTGATATTCTTCTTTGATCCTAATTCCTTAGCAATCTCAGAATAACATCAAGCAATAGTTTTGACATAATTTTTAAAGGTTACTGCGGGGTATCCTCATTCCTAAGCAATATCTACCGCAGTATTATTTTGCAAAAGCATTAGGATGGTTTTTCCGACCTAATCCTAATCGTGAATCAAATTCAATTTGTCCAATCGAAAAAGCATTAAGAACATTGCAAAATAAAAGATTAAGGGAAGAATGCATAATCTCATAAAATAACTCAAATAAGATTCATTACATCGCAATCTAGGGACACCCCCTAGCGTTGGGGGGTTTAGCCTCTCATAGTATTAAGAACAAAAACAAAAAGATAAGAAATAGACATTACAATAGTTATCGGATTACTTTGATCTTCAATTGCTTCCGCGAATCGATGATCTCCGTTCTCCAGGAACTCTTGAAAACATAAAACTCTCTCCTCAATTATTCGTAAAATGAAAAAGTGTCTATTCTCCTTTCCAAACCTTGCCTGAGTAATCCCAAAACAATCATAAGAGTGCGAAATTCCCAAAATACCCCTCAGGGCACTAAACTCAACAAATGAGAAAAAATCACAAATTTGGTACTCCCAGACTTGCTGACAAGGGCCGTGTCAGGTGACACGGGCACCCGTGTCAGCCCCCTGCTACTTGTGTGAACTTTGTTTCTCTCCCAGGCATGCTGACACGGGCCGTGTCAGGTGACACGGGCACCCGTGTCAGCCCACTGTCTCTCTTCCAAATCTCGTCTTCTTGGCTTCTTCCTGACACGGGCACCCATGTCAGGCCACTGTCTTCATTCCAATTCCATCCCGAATCTTGTGATTTTTCTCGATTTTTCGCTCTGATTCCTCTTGATTGTTTGTATGAACCTGAAAACACTAAAGGACACAACCAAGGCATAAAATGTGGTAAAAGATATGTAAAACAAATAAACAATAGCAAAATATTAACTAAAGCAAACAGTGAAATAACGTATGAAAATGACCGATCAGTCATACATTACCATCTTAAGCCAAACAAAAACCTTATACACATATGCACTCATGTACCCTTTGCTTAAAATGTCCAAACAAAAGAAAGATGAAACTTATATGACAAGTATCTGCATTGTACCATGCTAACATCACCATCAAACCTTTCCATCATCTCCACCCTTCATCATAATTAGTACCATGTATCACATACTCCCTCACCATAGTAAAACTAAAACCCGTGTCATTAACCTCACTCTCATTCTCCATTTTTTCCTTCATTTACCTTATAACTTAACTCAACCATGGTTCTAACTGTTAACCATGACAGTTAGAGGTTAACTCAACATATATAACCAAACTCTAACTGAATTTCATGATTGGATCATTCTTCACTCTTTCCCATTTTTCACACACTCTCTCTCTCTCAAACTCTTTCTCTCTTGAAGCTTCTGATACCTCACATCTCTCTGCAAATCTCTACATTCTTCTTCAGCAAGAATCATCAATGGAGTAAAGGCATTGAAGCATAGCCATTGCATCTTGATTTTCTTCACTTTCATCAACTGAATTTCAAGAGAGTTTGAAGCTTCATTTTGCCTTTATTTGGCCAAGCATAGAGCTTAAGCAATCAAGAATCCTCTGGTTTTTGCGTAGTGGAAAGCATCTTCATCAACAACACAAGTTTTTCTTCTTAAACTTCATTGCACTTGTTTTGTGATTTTAGGATGATTTTGTGTGTTTTGAAGCTCAATAGGAGCAATGTAACCTCTAGCTAGTTGATAGGCACCATAGGTGCTTAGTTTGAAATCTTAGGGCAAAACTTGTGACTTTCGATCTGCTTTGAGTATGCCTTATTTGTGAATTCTAATAGTAGGTTCGTGATCTACGTGGAGAGACGAAGAGAATGATGTATGATATGTGTGTTTCTGTGATGTTGGGAACCTGACCACGGCGGAGGTTCGCCGGAGAAGATGACTAGAGTCTTCTCCGGCCACCTGAGTTCATAAACCCTAACCTAATGCCAGTTCTAATCTCAGCCTCCATGTTTCTTGATCTAATGTGTGAGATTGTACCAACACATTAATGAGGATGCTCCTCATCACGTGCTTCATTCTGATCTCATTTAGGTCATGTGTGTTTGTTACATATTATCTTAGCATGTGCGTGCAGCATTATCCACGTGATTTGCATACTTCTCTGATCATCTCACGTGGACCTGATCTGATGGTTCTCATTGAGTCAAGATTTTGACTGAGAACATGGCATACATCACATACCCCCACGCGTGAGGGCTGGGTCTTATCTTGATATTCACACCCCCTTGTCCTGGGCCCAATGCACCTTTGAACTAAGAAATTGCTATATGTGCACCCCTGCTCTATTTCTCTTGTTTTTTTATTTTCTTTTCCTAATTGTTTGCATTTTAATTTTTAGAAATACTTGTGAACACCTAAAAATTCGTATTAAATTCATGAAGCATCCTCACACATTTTACTAATTTTTGTCATTTTTATTTTTCATTTTTGGTTTATTTTACTATTTTTTGTGAATTTTCCATTGTGATGCATTGTGTATGATCTTTGTTCATGATACATGTTGAATTGGTGAATTGTTTGAGGTACTTGTGATTTGAATTTTGACATTAAAATTGATACATGTTTTTATGAGATCTTGGGGGCACTTCATGTAATTTTTTTGGATTTTTGAAATCATTTTTTATTGATGTTTGAATGTCCTATTTGTGCATAATGCTTGTGTTACTTGTGTGAATTTGTGAAGCATGTTTGAGCATGATCCTTAATGAATTTTGATCCATTATTTCGAGACATGTTTACTTGCTATTTGAAGCTTAATCCAATTATCTTCTACTAATTTTCATGTCCTCTTAACATTTTCTTTGGGAATTCATAATTGCATCTTTGTTTATGTGAATGTTAGAAACCATGTGTTAGGGTTTTGAGGTGCATTGTATGCAATCCTATTTGATAATTGTTGAGATGCTTTGAGATCATGTTGTGTGGATATTATAGGTCCTCTTTTCCATATTATATTTCATTACTTGTTCATCTTGGATTGACTTGTATGCACTTATTCAAACTTGAATTGTTTTGTGGACTTGTGCCTCTCTTCTTACACACTTTGTTGACTTGTCTTCATCAATACTTGTGTAATCTTCAACATCCATTAAAACTTGATTCATGTGCTGTTTGTGATCATTCTCAATCATATAACATGACTTCTAATTGCATCTTGCACCTTGCATAAGTTCATGAACACTTAGCACATATTTGACTTTACTTGCACCTAGTTTGTTTCTCTTCTTCAATATGCACCAACATGAAATGTGTGTGAACTTTGTATGTTCATCCTTGCATTCTAAATGTCATCTCATATACCATATGCTACTGAATTTCATCCATTAAACATGTATGAACACTTGGCATCTTCATTCTTTACTTGCATGACAAGTATACATGTTTGTTTAAACTTGAGTGGTGTTTGTTCACTTCTTCTTGCTTAATCATTCTCAATGTTTGCATTCATGATTCATATGCCACCTTAATGACATCCTCATACACTCATAAATGTCATTTACTTCTGACTTTAATGTTTGTACATGCATTTATTCATGTTCATGAATCATATGCTTTCATCTTGCATAGTTAGTGCATAACTTGCATTTGTAGGATCATTTGATGCATAGTTTGACATTATTTGTTTTCATTTGCATGTTAGTCTTAGTAGGAATACTTGACATATACCTACTGACCTTGGATGTTTCTTAACCCTTAGGACTCATTCCTTTTAGTTCAAACCTTGTTTACTTCCTAGGTTGTTTTCTTAAGGCAACTAACATTGTTTGTTTTACTTTTTGTCACTTGTATTCAATACTTGTGTTTATTTCGTGCTAACCTTTTATGTAGGGGCAGAGGTAAGACACATGAGCATGTGGATTCTTATCCATGCTCATTCCTCCTTTCATCTCTATTTTCTTTTACTTCTCTTTCTCTTTTGTGTATGGATTACATGATATAATGCTTGATCGTGTAAAACTTCTTCACATCCCCTTAGAGATCCTAGCTCATCCTTAATTTTTGATTAAGGTGAGGTAGGATAAGCATTAGATAGTGATATCCCTATCTTTTCTTTATACTTAGGCTGCTTCTTACCTCAACCTTAGTGCCATCTTTTGCATGACAACATTAGGATAGAAATTCCCCTTAGTGTTTTTTTGTTTTCCTTGAGTCTTCTCTTCTCATCTCATAACAACTCTAATTCACTTAATAAGTATAACGTGTATTGCGCATGAGCCTTGTATGTGGGAAATGAGGAATGAGGGGTCTCCCTTCATTCTTCTAAGGTGCTTAGTGTACATCCTGTTGGGGACGATATGCGACGCATTCGTTCCTATGTTGTAGAATTGGGTGCAATGCAAGTTATGAACTAACTTCAATCCACTTCTGTCTAAAAAACACAAAAATAAATTCAAACCTTTTTCATCCTTCGGGATTGTTCAGTTTCAAACCATTTTTCAGAAAAGGGCATGTTACTTCTGTTTCGTCGCAAACAGGCATCGACCCTAACTTCTGGACGCGAACTTAACGTCGCTCATAAAAACACTCACCGACCTCGTTAGGTTGAACTATGAATGCTCTGATTTCCTCTCTCTAATTCGATTGAGGATACGTAGGCACAAGACACGATGTCTTGGCGAGCAACCTCCCCCCTTAGTTCGTGTTCAAACTACGTTGACTCTGACTTTCCCATTGCACGAGGGAATACGTAGGCATAGGACGATGTTGTCCTATCGAGTCACTTCCTTTTCTTTTCTTCCTCATTTCTTCGTTCTTTTCCGTTCCTGTTCCTTTTTCTTTCCAGTAGCAGCGGAGCTCCATATGACGACACCCTTTGATTGAGACAACAAGCGTGGATCCCATCGAGTACGATGGACGCGTGGGGGTGCTAATACCTTCCCCTCGCTTAACCGACTCCCTTACCCATTTATCTTGGTCGCGAGACCATGCTTTTCCTTTCCCTCAGGTTTATGCAGTGTTTCCTTTCCCTCTCTTGGGATAAATACACATTGCTGACAACTCTGTTTCCGCGCTGTCGCTTCCGGGATTTTCATCTAGGTACAAACACAAAAGTGGCGCGAAAACAGAGTCGCCAGCAATGTGTATTTATCCCAAGAGAGGGAAAGGAAACACTGCGTAAATCTGAGGGAAAGGAAAAGCATGGTCTCGCGACCAAGAGAAATGGGTAAGGGAGTCGGTTAAGCGAGGGGAAGGTATTAGCACCCCCACGCGTCCATCGTACTCGATGGGATCCACGCTTGTTGTCTCAATCAAAGGGTGTCGTCATATGGAGCTCCGCTGCTACTGGAAAGAAAAAGGAACAGGAACGGAAAAGAACGAAGAAATGAGGAAGAAAAGAAAAGGAAGTGACTCGATAGGACATCGTCGTCCTATGCCTACGTATTCCCTCGTGCAATGGGAAAGTCAGAGTCAACGTAGTTTGAACACGAACTAAGGGGGGAGGTTGCTCGCCAAGACATCGTGTCTTGTGCCTACGTATCCTCAATCTAACCAGAAAGAGGAAATCAGAGCAGTCGTAGTTCGACCTAACGAGGTCGATGAGTGTTTTTTATGAGCGACATTAAATTCGTGTCCGGCAGTTAGGGTCGATGCCTGTTTACGACGAGACAGAAATAACGTGCCTTTTCTGAAAATAGTTGGAACCCAAGTAATCTCGAAGGATGAAAATAATTTGAATTTTGTTGGTGTGTTTTTTAGACAGAAGTGGATTGAAGTTAGTTTGTAACTTGCATTACACTAAAGTCTATGACATAGGATCGAATGCGTCACACATCGACCCAAGACGGGACGCGCGCTAAACACTCTAGGAAAGTGAAAGGAAGCCCCCCACTCTCCATTTCCCACATACAAGGCTCATGAGCAATACACGCTATACTTATTAAGTGTATTAGAGTTGTTATGAGATGAGAAGAAAGGACTCAAATGAAAAGAAAACACTAAGGGGAATTCTATCCTAATGTTGTCATGCATGGATTGCTATCCTAGTGTCTCTCCTACCTCCGACTTAATAAAAAATTAAGTGGAGCGAGGAATCCTACGGGATCATGTCATGAGACAAGTAAACACAGGATAAATCAATCACAAAATGAACTGAAAGCAAACGAAAGAATAAATAGTGTCAGTCAACAATAATGTCACACAACCAAAGTAAGAAAATGGGAAGCTTTAGCCAAGGGGTCATATCAACCGAGGCAAACAAGCTAGCTTTGGGAATAGGGGTACTCACCCAATGGTATCGAGAACCATGGAGAGAAGAGTAAGAAAGGGAAGATGTGAATCAGATTTCATAAGCATCAACATCGATCAATGCGAGCTATAGACAAGGTGTGAGGGTTTGATTGCAAAACCCTTTTCCACTTGACCGACTCGATAACAAGAGCAGGCGATGTTTAAAGCTTCAATCATGTAATGAGAGCTAAGAACGACTCAACTAGAATAACGGGGGTCGGTTGCGAACCCTATCTTCCGTCAATTGCCTTCTTTGAGGTCTTACAAGGGGATACATGAATGGGATGCCTCTTTGGAGGTCTTTGGCATAAAAGTAAAAAATAAAAACCAGAGCCTCATTTGAGGACTTCCAGAATTGCCGGCCAGGTGGCACGGACTCCCAATCCTACTTCCCATGGCATCAAAAGAAAAAAAATGCGGAATTAGTAAAAGAGAAGAGCAACAATATCGAACGGATATCAATCCGTCGCAACACATGCAAAGTAAGAAACCCGGAATACTTTGAGCAAGCTAGCATCATGCAAACAAAAGCGAGTCAGAAATCCGGTACAAGCATAAGCGTCAAAACATCGGTGCGAAAATAAATCACACATAGTGCGCAAGTCGAATGCGACTACACAAATGCAACCTGCACAAAGTATAATCTAGACAAACAAACAATACATAGCATAATAATTGTGTCACATGCGAGGCGGTATCCCACAAATAAAGTGGAACACCAAGTGCATAACCGTCGTCGGAATCTCCATGAAAACCTTGCATAAACTCAACAAAAGCATTAGAAACCACAAGAAGGTGCAACCGGAGGTTGCACCTATGCATCACAACTCAAAACCAAGCACAATGGTGAGCATACGAGTAAAAAAACATTCATCTGAACTTGTGTTTCAAGACGGGGCAGCAACTACGCAACAACATAAAACATGCACAAATTCAATCCGAAAATGAACAAACGCAAGTACAATGATCATGTATGAACACCTAAGCATAAGCACATATCAAATGCAACTCGACAAGCAAAATCCGCACAAAATGGAGCTTAAAAGCCTCAAAACGGAAAAAAAAAACGCGTCAAAAATCACCGACTCAGAATTGAACAAAAATCACATGTTTGACCGCAAACGTACCAACGGACTCAAAAACGAACTCGGTTTGAATTAATTCCGCTCGGAAGTGGAACTTTTAGGCCGATTTTGTCGGCTGTCAGTAGCGAAACAGTAGAAAAAAGTTGTCCGAAATCGACTAAAAAGTCCACTAACAACTCCGGAATCATCAACAAAGTTGAGTTACATTATTCATATTTGCAAAAACATGCCACGGTTAGGAAGTTATGACCAAAACACACTTTTAAGGGAAAGCGACACGATAACGTTCACAACCGAACTTTTATTTCTCAATGCAAACATGCACCAAGCTCAAGCCAACGATCATACACAACTAATGCACATCGATTATGCGACTTTCAAACATGTAGACCAAACAAAATCATCCATTAAGCATGCAAATCAATAATTCTCGACATGCGAACCCTTAACACACAACAATCGAACAATTCCACGGTCAATCCATTCTTGATGCAAATTGAATATCAACAATTGTGGAACCGGATTAGTTTCGTCACGCGGAACACAACAATTCAAATAAAATCATCCAATTCCACGTTTGCTCATAATCAACTTATTTCAAGAATCAATTAATCACACCAACTAGTTCTCTTATTAATTTTATCAAACACCTAACGTTCAACAATTATCACAAACCAATTATAACAAGAATTCACAATATAGTTCCAATTCAATTCACAAAATCACGTATCAAGTGAATAATTGTTACCGAAAGGATAATCGAAACGGAGAAAATCGGAGACCCGAAGGAGGTGCGAGTCGGAATCGCGCGAGTGAGGGAGGAGGAAGTTGGCTGGCGCGCGGTGGCTTGCCGGAGCTAGGGATGTCGGCGCGGCGGTGCGGTTGGAGTGGGGGAGGCGATCGCGGTTGATCGGCGGTGGTCGGAGCTTGATCGGAGACTTTGCGTTCTTGAGTGTTCTTGAAGATTGATGAAGTTGTTGTTGTGTTCTTGAGAAAAAATTGAGAGAACTTGATTTGATCGTTAAGAGAGTGAGTGAGAATGTTTTTGGTGTTTGTGAGAATGAGTGAAGTTATTAGGAAATGAGAGAGGATTTTGAATATATAGTGTGGTGGAAAAATGAAGTGAAACGGTAAAATTCCAGCTTATCGGCAGCTTAAGTAAAAATAACACCTTGCTCGGTACAACATTTCGACTCTAAGCCTCTTACGAAATTATCCGCGTCTGAGTCACGGACGCAACGCAAAATGAACGGACATCATACGATCAAAATCGAATGAGTTCGATACATTTAAGCGGCAAGACGTCACCGTCAAATGTTGTTTTTTCAGCTTATTTACCGTCTACGACTCGAAAACATGCCAAGGTCATGCCTTTTGGAGCAAAATGTTGACTAGACTTTGTCAGCAAAGTTGTATATCTATGAGTCCACGACGTCGTGTCAAAAGATTAGCACGATCGGACAAACAACGAGTGAGATATGAATTTTCCCGTGAAACAACTTTCATCCTTTTTCTTCGGTTCAGCCCTTCCATTGTGTGAAATAAACCAAAACGAAAATCCTCGGAGCCCCGTTCGAACTCAAGCTTGTCTTTGATCTTGAAGAGGATAAAATTTGTGAACCGGCGATTCGAGAACGGACGCAATCCGATAAAAATTGACCGAGTTATAATTTTTCCAAAATCTGACAGACAGTGAACCGCATCAATGAAGTCCACTGGTAATTCGCACATTAGGAGTCCTTCCGCTCGGAACTGTCTCCTACTGAATATTCAGCACGAAGATGGCATTGAAAAGAAATTTTAGGCACCTAAATGGCAACAATCCGACGAACGAACTGAGAGTTATGAATTTTTTGGTGTCCGAAATACACCGGTTCAACACTATTTTTCACTGTTTTTTCTGTTGTATCGACTCAGAGAATTCGTGTATTCGGAGATCTTCCTCAAAGAACTAGCCTTCAGCCAAAACATGAAAGTTGGAGCGGATATCAAGACGGAATTTTTTCCATAAGAATCGCTCAAAAATGTTGATCTAGTTAGAAGTTATGAACTTTTAAACACCACTGTCGCTGTCGACCAGCGAAGCCGAAATTCCAGAAACAATTAATTCCCACCACTTTCCTTGATGAATCGGCTTCCGAGCTAAACGTAAAAGTTGTAGGAATTACCGAGATGATTATACCTGTTGAATATCAAGCGAATAAGAGTTTCCAGACGAGAATTACGAACTTTGGCCGATTGCACAGTAAAACTGGTATTTTGGTCAAACTGTTCAGAATAAAACTTTGACTCCTTTTGAGACTCTTGACATGTCAGAACATAAGAAATTAGGATTGATGAGAGCTTGACGACTCAGTGATCATGTAGCCTGGAGAAGTACTTTGTGCGCATGGTGAAATGACGAAATAAACGTCTGTCGCAACCTGAAGATGTTTGATCAGAGAACCTTGATCCCATAACCATAGAGCCAAATTATATGCACGTATGCGCACGATGACCTAGCTAAAATGCAAATGAAGCATAAACCAATTGAAACTAAAATCATGAGGGAAAATTTTGAGGTGTTACAGCTGCCCCTATTCAAACTTCTTGGATCCGAGGGTATGGAAGCGAAGGCTTTCAGACAGTCGGGATACACGGAGATTGAATACCAAAATAACCTGGAAATTTGCAACCTGTGGGGATAATAAAATAGAGTGTTTAGGAGGACGGCCGAAGGCGAACTCGAAAAGGAAAGATCGGCCGAAGACGGGCTATGTTGGGAAGACAAGACCAGCCGAAGGCGGGCTAATCAACAAAAGGATACGAGGACGGCCGAAGGCAAACTCGAAAAGAGAGACCAAGCCGAAGGTGGACTTTCAAACTCAAGATAACACGAGGACGACCGAAGGCGAACTCGAAAAGAAAGACCAAGCCGAAGGTGGACTTTCAAACGAAGGTAATACGAGGACGGCCGAAGGCGAACTCGAAAAGAAAGGCCAAGCTGAAGGCGGACTTTCAAACAAAGGTAACACGAGGACGGCCGAAGGCGAACTCGAAAAGAAAGACCAAGCCGAATGTGGACTTTCAAACAAAGGGTACGAGGTCGACCGAAGGCGAACTCAAAAAGAAAGACCAAGCCGAAGGTGGACTAACCATCAACATAAAGTGAGGACGGCCGAAGGCGATCTCAAAAAGGAAGATCGATCGAAGGCAGACTTTCAAACAAAGGTAATACGAGGACGGCCGAAGGCGAACTCGAAAAGAACGTCCAAGCCGAAGGTGGACTTTCAAACCCAAGATAACACGAGGACGGCTGAAGGCGAACTCGAAAAGAAAGACCAAGCCGAAGTTTGACTTTCAAACAAAGAGTACGAGGACGGCCGAAAGCGAACTCGAAAAGAAAGACCAAGCCGAAGGTGGACTTTCAAACCCAAAATAATACGAGGACGGCCGAAGGAGAACTCGAAAAGAAAGACCAAGCTGAAGGTTGACTTTCAAACAAAGGGTACGAGGACGACCGAAGGCGAACTCGAAAAGAAAGGTCAACCCGAAGGTGGACTTTCAAACCCAAAACAATACGAGGACGGCCGAAGACGAACTCGAAAAGAAAGACCAAGCCGAAGGTGGACTTTCAAACAAAGGGTACGAGGACGGCCGAAGGCGAACTCGAAAAGAAAGACCAAGCCGAAGGTGGACTTTCAAACCCAAGATAACACGAGGACGGCCGAAGGCGAACTCGAAACGAAAGACCAAGCCGAAGGTAGACTTTCAAACAAATGGTACGAGGACAGCCGAAGGCGAACTCGAAAAGAAAGACCAAGCCGAAGGTGGACTTTCAAACAAAGGGTACGAGGACGGCCGAAGGCGAACTCGAAAAGAAAGACCAAGCCGAAGGTGGACTTTCAAACCCAAGATAACACGAGGACGGTCGAAGGCGAACTCGAAACGAAAGACCAAGCCGAAGGTAGAATTTCAAACAAAAGGGTACGAGGACGGCCGAAGGCGAACTCGAAAAGAAAGACCAAGCCGAAGGTGGACTTTCAAACCCAAGATAACACGAGGACGGCCGAAGGCGAACTCGAAACGAAAGACCAAGCCGAAGGTAGACTTTCAAACAAAGGGTACGAAGACGGCCGAAGGCAAACTCGAAAAGAAAGGCAAACCGAAGGTGGACTTTCAAACCCAAAACAATACGAGAACGGCCGAAGGCGAACTCGAAAAAAAAGACCAAGCCGAAGGTGGACTTTCAAACAAAGGGTACGAGGACGGCCGAATATATATATTGAAATGAAATTTATGAATAAATTTTTTTTTTGTATTTGATGGTGGCGATTTTTTGAAATATTTTTAATGGTTAAAAACAAGTAGTCGGAATTATAGAGATGAAGAATTCTTTAAAATAAAAATGTTAAAATAAAGTCTTTAAATAGTGTTTAAAATTATTTAAAGGTAAATTGAATGAAAAGTATCATAATAGATTAAAAATAAAGATTTGGAAGTAGTAGATAAAAAGAGAAAGAGTGCGTTGTGCGTTGTTTGAAAAGAATCATAATATTTTTTTTAACACTGCAATTTTACAGTGGTTTAAACCTCATTAAATAATTGAAAATCATATATATATATATATATATATATATATATATATATATATATATATATATATATATGGGACGAGATCATTTGACATCGGTGTCAAAATATTAACTTTGACGCTAAATTCTAACTGTTTATTATTATTAATTTAAAGGTTAAGATATATTCACTTAAAACTAACACATGATTTTTTTAAATGAATTTATCTTAGCCATTGAATAAATAATAATAAAGGGGTGAGATTTAGTGTCAAAGTTAATATTTTGACACTGGTGTCAAATGATCCCCTCCTTATATATGGGACGAGATCATTTGACACCGGTGTCAAAATATTAACTTTGACACTGGTGTCAAATGATCCCCTCCCTATATATATATATATATATATATATATATATATATATAAAACCAGACTGAATCAGTCGGTCGGATCGGTTGAATCGAGAATCGAAGATGTCGTTAGTCTGATCTGATTGTTGGATCGAATATGCTATTGAATCGGTAGGAACTGACCAATTTAATGTAATGTAATGATTTTTTTTAGCTAGAACTACTTATACCGGAAAATAGAGGTATTATTTACTTACACTTTTTTTAAGATAATCGGGATTGAAGTGAGTACATATATTCTTTTAGGGAAAAACAAAACCGTAGTGAGTACATTTTGAAATTTTGTAAACATTTTCAAACAATTTTGTGTACTGCAAAAGTTAAGAGGGTGCCAACTGAAAATCAAACCAAACAAACCATATGTGACAAATATATTCAACAATTTCAAATCAGTTTTTTAACTACTAGTAACATTTTAGATCAATTTTAATGTCTTTTACCAAATTCATGTCTGCATAAACTTCTCAAGTATTCACAAAATTTTTCATGAATGCCATTATATGGATCTTCCTAAAAAGTGAAAGGTGTATCTGTTGCAGACACTAGTTATTTAACTTTTCTTATAGGAAACTGCAAATGACATATATCAAGTTTTTGTCCTTTTCATAACACACAAATTTTATGTATTATTGGGATGTTTCTCTCGAATTTGGAATCATCTGAATTTTCATTTTCTGGAAATTGGAGAATTAAGGTTTTAAATTAGTTAATGAAATTTTATTCATTAATGTTGGATAACTTATTGAAAAACTAATTTGAATATGAATCTTGTTGTGTGCTAGTACTATCGTTCACTCCAAGCGATTGATTATTTTATTATTATTCTGTCCGTTTATATTGGCTTTTGCTCTATTAAATGAAACAAATATTTTATTAAGCTTGAGTTACTTATATTTTATTGGCTTTTAATTAATTAAAGCTTTTAGTTGATAAATAATTAATATAAAAGTAATAATAACTAATATGATAGATTAAAATATATATCTACATAATAATTTTTTATTTTAATAATTAAACTAAATATTTAATAAAATATGCCAACATTAAATGCCGGTAAAGAAGTAAAATATAATTAATTAATATTAAGAAACTTGACTTATATATAATACAACTATATAAACGTGAGTAGTGTATGCAAAGTAACAAATTAATATTGGAATTTCAGTTATAAGATGTGTTCACATCTGTAATATAAGATAATTAGATGCTCTGGAAATACCATTATTGTCCTTGCCTAAAAAATTGCCACTTCATCAATTTTGGGGCATTTTGTGTCTAAATAATATTTTTTCTAACCAAATTACCTTTTCAAATGATATAGTTACCACTTTGTTTGCAATACTTAAACCATTTATGCTGTAAACATACATATTGTTACAAACAAACTAGATGGACAAATAAAGTTCACTAATTGTTGGTACCAATGTAAAGAACTACCCACTCTACTTACTCACTTTTTCGTCGTGTCATAGTCTCATTTTCTTCTTCTCTATCTTCCTTGCTCGTCTCTCTCTCTCTCTCTCTCTCTCTCTCTCTCTCTCTGACTCCAGTTTTTTTCCTTTATTCAATCCAATCATCTCCAAAATCTTCATTTTCTTCACCGATTGCGAATATTTGAAGGTGAGATTTGATGAACTGAGATGAACATCCAACTTCTTCATGCTTTGTTTTATAGAAATTTCATCTTTGTTGTTCTTCTTCAACATTAGCCACTTTTTTGTGTATGTTAATGTTATTCGAGTTTCAAAATGAGATCCGCAACATGTGTTGATATCTTAAATTGGTTTTAAAAAAATTTCCAAGTAAAATGATTTGTTCATGCATGTTAGATGGTTGTTCATCTGGGTTTTGGAAAAAAAAAGGCTTTTGATACTAACTGTTTAACTTAAGTTGTATTTTTGAAACTAATGTCGTGTTTTTTTTTGTTTTCGTTGGGTATACTTTTTTGATACTATAAAGCTATATGTTTCAGTGTTGGATTTTTGTGGTAGATGATATAAAGTGTTTAAGTTATGTAAGTGATTCTGTAACTAATGGCAACGTTGAAAATTGCAGGAAGAAACTAATGGCAAGGCCATTTGAAAGGATAACTGAAATTAGTGATACCAAAGAGTTATGGAAAGTTGCAGTAAAAGTACACCACAAATGGGCTGAAATTTTTGGTTTGTATTGATGCATAGTTTTTCAGATCCAACCTCCTTCTTCATCTTTTGGATTTTGCAGGTTAGGGATCTTGGATTTTGAAGCATTGAAGGAAATTTTTTGGAACTTGAATTTTGGATTTTGGATTTTTTATCTTTCACTTTTAATCTATGGAGCATTAAAGGTTAGGGTTGTATTGGAAATGGCAGTAAGAAATCACTACGAAACATATCATTTGTATGAGCATTGAAGGTTATGGTTTTGTTTCGTTTTGTATAACAATTTTTCCTGACTTCCTTTTCTTCAAAAAAGATGTTACTTTTATCCTTCTCTGCTTAGATCTACGAAACTTTGGCGATTTTACGACGGTGAGCGGTTAGACAATAATAGATCTGTGGCAACGCATTTTCGACGACGAGTGTAGTAGTGGTCAGATTCGAAATGGTTTAAGTGTTACTTTTTCAATTTAGGTTTTGTTATTAACTCATTCTCTTTTATTTGATCTGTATATATGAATTTTGGTAAAACTTGTATTTTGATTTAATATGTATTTTGATTGCAAGAACCCTTCTTTTAATCACATATAACTAATATGTATTTTGATTGCATTGCTCAGGCTTCTAGAGTGTTAAAATTGGAGAGATAAAGTTTGCAACATTTTTTGCAACACTATTGTGGGGTTACTGCAAACAAAGAGTACAAAGTCTTTATTTATTTATATATTTTATTTTCTATACCAGTTTTGTCTTTCCACTGTATTAAGATAAAAGATTTTTCATTTCACATGGCATGACTATTGGTTTTATTCTTACTTACATTCTTGAAGGTTTATAAGTCATTTCATTGCAGTTACCAGAATGCAGACTGGAGATGACATATATACTTAATGCCTTAAGATTTTGGGTTAATATGTGATGTCTCTCTCGCTTGTTTGAATAAGTCTTTGATCAAATATGAATGTTTCCCCCCATGATGACCATCACATTGCATTTGCCTTTGCGTTGTGCACACCAAAGTAATCTATTATTAATGTAAATACAATAACTATATCTACTAATAAGGTCAATACAATAATTATATTGTTGAGAGAATTCCTTAGTAACATGAAGTACTTTATAGCATAAGTTGATCTATCAGACTTGTTTTAATTTCAAGTGTTAAACGAGACATAATAACACGTTTTTCAAGAAGAAGGCACATTAATTCTCAAGTGTTTATCTTCTGCATAGCATAAAAAATTTCTATCATAGCATGGTGTCAAAAAGGGTTAAGTATAGTTTCTTTATATGAAATCTGCACATTTTGTTAGAGAAACCAAGCAATAATACACAATTCTTCTCCCCCTTTGTCATTAACAAAAATGATGGGAAAAGACTTGAAGTATATAAAGAATTATGAAAAATAAAAACAATTTTTACCTATGAGATTTTACCTCATGATTGATGAGTTTAGTCAGTGTGTTAATGCAAGAGGGTAAAGTCGTGGCTTATGCCTTACGACAATTGAGGATTCATAAGAGGATCTATATTATTCCGGATTTGGAATTGGTTGCGGTTGTATGGTGTTGGAATATTTGGAGGTATTATTTTAAGGGTTTTAGGTTCAAGGTGTTTGGATGGAGAAAATAATGGTTTTGGATGAGTAACAGCACTGCGGGAATTTTGAGTTTTCCTTGGTTCGCCTAGCGAACCTGGGGCGAAGCAGTAGCGAATGATTTTTTGCGGGTTCGCCTAGCGAGCCAGTTAGCGAGGGTCAACGAATGTTCACTAACGTTGTTTGCCTAGTGAACTTTGTATTTTTTTAGTTATGGTTGTTGCTGCCTTGGTTCGCCAAGGGATTCGCGGAGCGAACGGCAAGGCGAGGGTTCGCCAAGGAGTTCTTCTGGCGAACTTTGTGTCTGTTTTTATCTGATTGTGGCTTCGCTTGGACGTTCGCCTAGCGAAGGTGGTAGCGAATGCTCGCTAGAAGGTTCGCCTAGCGAACATGGCAGGTTGTCCCGTTTTGTTTCCTTCATAACTTTTGATTTGTAACTCGGATTAAGGCACGGTCGGATGGTTGGAATTCCTGATTAGTTATGACCTTGGCTCGAATTATCCTATTGGTAAAGTGAATGTTGTTCCTGAAGAGTTAAGTCGATAGCCTTGCATATGGTTGTTTTGATGGTCAGAGAATTAAAATTATTTGAGCAGTTCAGAGACTTGTGTCTGGTGTGTGAGATAACACAGTAGAGTGTGAAGTTAGATATATTAAAAGTGAACAGTGATTTTTGGTGAATATGAGAAAGAGTTAGACTTTGGACGTGAAATTGGTAGTTTTGATGGTTACGAGTAATCAGGGTGCGTAGCATTGTTGTAATATTGTTGTGTGACAAGGATGTTTGGGATTCTGGTTTTGATGAGGTTGTTGAACGATGTTGGGTTATGGAACTTTATGTTCTTGTTTGTGTTGTTGCCTCGTTTCCATCGTGATGGTTCGAGTGCAAGTAGATAATTCCTGTGTATGTTCGTAACTTGGGTATTCTTTGAGTCGTGAGTTAGTCGTCAAGTGCATTGTATGGGCTTTGCATCTGGTAGTTGTAGTTGTCGTCGTTGTCGTGTCGTTGTTGTAGCTGCTGTTAGCAAGGTGGGTTGTCAGTTTGTGTTATTCGTGGTGTGCCTTTTGTTGGCATGATAGTTTGTTAGTCGGATGCGAGAGTCGTGTCCGGAGTTGTTCGTATCAGTATATTTTCAAGGACGAAAATGTCTAAGTGGGGGAGAATTGTAACGCCCCGGTTTTGTCTTATTTATTCAATCGAGTAAATTTAATTATTTTTATTATTATATTATTTTATTCTTGACTTTTATTTGCCAATATATTATTTTTCATCGTTGTTTATGTTTTATCGCATTTTGAGAGCGTTTGCGGGATATTTGAGCTGAGGGGTAAAATAGTCTTTTTAGGGGTTTGAATATTTTATATAAATAGAGATTTGAGAGGAAATAGAGAGAAAAGAAAATAGAGAGAAAGAAAAGAGAAGATAGAAAGGAAGAGGAAAGAAAAGAGGAGAAAGAGGAAAATCGCGGGAACACCGTTTCGAGCGCGAATAATCGGGTAAGGGTGAGAAGTTTCAATTATATCTTGCTTGTGTATGTATATGTGTTGTTTGTTGTAATTGTTTTGGTTGTTTCGCGACTTTTCTTATCGATTGAAATTAGGAGAAATTGATAGAAATCGACTTTTCTTCATAATTTTCAAACTGTAAGTCCGTTTTGGTCGTCGTTCGAAGCGTTGGTAATGAAATATTCTTTCTATTAAAAATGGTTTGGAGGGTAGGATATGTTTTATTTAAGTCGTGATTTTACAAAAGTGTTGGGTTGTTAGGTTTTTATCGCGTTAAATGCGTGCGGTCGGTGTTTTACCGTGTGTTGTGCTATTGTTGTGTAACATGGAGCTTTTATGTGGTTTATATGTTGTTGATGGATGTGATAATTATGTTGTTGTATGGTAAAATACATTATTTGATTAAATATCAATGTATGTTGTTATGATGTTTTGTGGGATTGCTGTGGTTTGTATGATGTTGAAGCATGTGACAAGTTGTTGTGATTGTTGTGGTTAATGGTGAGTAATTCTTGATGTGAGTTGATATGAGTATATATGCTAAAATGCTAATTATGGTGGTTGTGGATTATGATGGAATGCATTGTTTATGTGAAATTCAATGTGTGTTATTTGGTGGCCTTATGGCAAGTAAGTGCATGGTTTGAATTGATTTCCAATGCATGAATAATGATGATGAGATAATTCATATTGTTGAATTGTGGTGATGCATTTGATTGTCATGAATTCTTTTATGTCAAGCATCATGATATGCATCTTGTGATGTCGTGTGCCCTTGTGGGGTGTGAGCGACGAATCGATTCCAGAGGGGATCCGCTATAACATCGTGTGCCTTAAAGAAATAAGAGGACCTAAAGCGATGATTATAAACGATCGTGTGCCTTATACAAAGATGACCTAAAGCGATCGGATCGTGTGCCTTATACAAAGAGGACCTAAAAAGATCCATAAACGTCGTGTGCCTTAAAAAAATAAGAGGACCTAAAGCGACGGGGAACATCGTTTGCCCGACGGGGTGTTACATGAGTAATCCTAAGTAACAAGCGATGATTCCAATAGTTCCTGAGTGAACTAGTGATGAGATGATGGATGGACGGTACCGCATTGCATTTGCATAGAGTCGTTGTGTCGGTCTCTTTGCATTTGCATGAATCCTGAATGGATTGATTATGTGTGGAAAATCATGAATGGATTAATTATGTGTGGAAAATCATGAATTGATTGAGTATGTATTGAGATTTATGTTTGAATTGGTGAATTGATGTGCATATGTGATAAATGCATTGGTTGTGGATAATATGTTCTATGTATAGACATGTGCTATGAGATATGGTGGTGTGTTTCCATATGTTGTGACTCTGGTATGCCTTATGTGCAAATATGTGATTATGTTGGATAATTAATATATGTTATGTATGTGTGGCCTGCTATATGTATTGGTATATGATGTTTGTGGTGAGAATAACTATGCATGTGAACTTATGTGTGTTTGCATATTATTATGCAATCTTGATTTAGTTGTTATTTCTCACCCTTCTGCTGTGGTTTATTGCTCTATGAGGCAATTGCATATTTGTGTCTTGGAGGCTTTTGTGAAGATTAGTTTTCCATTCTTTTGTCGGTCTTGGTGTCTGCTCTGATACGTAACACGGGAGTCGGGGAACGCTTTTGTTATATATGTATACATTTGTTGAATGTATTTTTTATTACTTTGTATGAATATTTTGATGCTATAAAAAAATTTATTTTGTAAAACAAGTCAGTTATGGATCTTTCCGCTTTATTCCATAATTGAACTTTCCTTTTATATGGAAAAAGTTCCCCCCCTGTATGTTTATTCCATTTTGTGTTATGTATCAAAATTATGAGCATGGAATGTGTTTTCTTTCTTTAAATGTGGCATCCTTGTTTCTGTCGGAAAAATAGATTTTTATTTACTCTAATTTAATTATATATTATTTATTCTCGATGGGAATTGGGGTGTTACACCTACCACTTGAAATCACATGGCCAAGGAAACTCACTTCCTTTAACCAAAACTCACACTTCGACAGCTTTGCACACAACTTCTTCTCCTTCAGTACTTGCAACACAGTTCTCAAATGCTCGGCATGTTCTTCTTCAGATCTAGAATATATCAAGATATCATCGATAAACACCACCACAAACTTATCCAAATGCTCATGAAAAATCTGATTCATGTACTCCATGAACACACCAGGTGCATTGGATACACCAAACAGAATCACATTGTATTCATAGTGTCCATAACTTGTCCTGAAAGCCGTTTTTGGGATATCATTAGGCTTAACACGAATTTGATGATAACCAGACCTCAAATCAATCTTACTGAACACACAAGCACCTACTAGTTGATCCATCAAATCGTCGATTCTCGGTAGTGGATATTTATTCTTGATAGTTACTTTGTTCAACTGCTGATAGTCAACACACAACCTCATACTTCTGTCTTTCTTCTTCACTAACAGTACAGGAGCACCCCACGGAGAAACACTTGGTCGAACAAACCTCTTCTCAAGCAGCTCTTTCAACTGTTTCTTTAATTCACTTAACTCAGAAGCTGACATCCGATAAGGAGCCATTAACACTGGACTCGTACCTGGTATTAAGTCCACTGCAAACTCTACTTCATGTTCTGGAGGCAAATCACTGATGTCATCTGGGAACACATCTGGAAATTCACAGACAACAGGCAACTCCACACCCACAGCTTCACGGTTAATCTGCAACGATGCAAACATCGCAAACACCAAGGCTTCATCTTCCATAAGTTCGTCTACTTGCTTAGCAGACAAGAACATCAACTCCCCACTATCATCAATCTTAGGAAACTCCAAAGTCTTATTATAACAGTTGATATGAATACGGTTGAACTCCAACCAGTTTATTCCAAAGATTACATCGATTTGGTGCAAGGGTAGGCACACCAAATCCATCACAAAACTCTTCTCAAAAATCATCATCGGACATCTCAAACATACAAAGGTAGTAGTAACAGAACCATTAGCTGGGGTTTCTATTACCATATTACCATTCATATAAGATAACTTCAAACCCAATCTATTACCACATTCAAGCGAGATAAAAGAATGAGTAGCACCAGTATCAATAATAGCAACCAACTCGATATTATTAATAAAACAAGTACCTCGAATCAGGTTGTCCTTCTCTGGCACTTCTGCACCACTCAAAGCAAACTCTCTGCCACTGGTCTGAGCAACAGTCGCAGTCTTCTTCAGCTTTTGACATAGAGTACTGATATGACCTTTCTCACCATAATTAAAATAGGTGGACCCTCATCTTTGCAGTCAGTAGCTCTATGCCCCTTCTTTCCACATCTATAGCACCTCAGCACATTGTTGGTACATACATTAGCACGGTGACCTTGCTCGCCACACTTATAACACTTCCCAGAAGCGGGAGCTACTCCCCACTTATCTTTTTCCCATCTGAAACCTTCTGCTTCCCTTTGTCAGTTGAAGATGTATAAGGTTTCCCCTTATATTGCCCTTTCTTCTCACTCAACTACTTGTAGTGAGCAGATCGAGCTCGGCTATCCTCGTCGTAGATTCTACTCTTGTCCACCAACTCAACATACCTGCGGATCTGTTGATACCCAATACCTTGCTTAATTTCTGGTCTCAGCCCATTCTCGAACTTGAGAGACTTGGACATCTAAGCATCAACACGAATGTAGTACGGACAGAACTTCACCAAGGCCTCAAACTTCGCGGCGTACTCTGCCACAGTCATGTCTCCTTGTTTCAGCTCAAGGAATTCCACTTCTCTTTTGCCACGAGCATCCTCTGAAAAATACTTTCCTAGAAACTCATGCTTGAACACAACCCAAGTTATCACAGTGCCAACATCTGTGAGTCTCTGAGGGTGTTATCCCACCAAACCTCAGCCTCTTCTTCCAGTATATGCGTCCTAAACTGAACCTGTTGCTCATCAGTACACCCCATCACCCGGAAGATCTTCTTGATCGCCTTCAACCACTTGTGTGCACTTGCTAGATCATGCGTACCCTCAAAAGTCGGTGGATTGTTCCTCTGAAACTTCCCCAAATCACGAAACTCATATGGAACTCCACCATTCGGATTGAGTTGTGCCACCACATTAGCAACTGATTCCAAAGCATCAGCAATCGCACGATCATTTCTCCCAGCCATCCTGCACACCACCAACATGGTTAGAAGAAATAAAACATCAACAATGCACACACACTCGTCGACTGAAAGGGGACTGACATCACGTAAAAACCTGGCCGGATGGACCAATCAGGCTCTGATACCACTAATGTAACACCCTTTTCTACCCCACAAATAATCACGGCAAAATATACAATTTATCAGAGTAAAATCACCTCATAAGGGTGCACATTTCTCAATAAAGTCAAAATAAAACAATTGCTCCATAAACAACGGGTTTTCCTCAAAATAACTCAAAAAGCCTTCATATGGCAGCAGAACTCAATAATTCAAAATAAAAAGGTTTTCAATAAAAGCCATCAAAATTGGCAGCAGAACCACCATAACCACAAACCATCAAAAAGGTTTTTAAAATATACCATATCATGAAATAACAACAAAATAGCGAAATCAACATGGTTCGACTCGACGACCCAACCCGATGTTACACTATCAGAGCAAGACCCTCTACATCGACCAAAAGCAAATAAACTTCAAAAGTATTCGAAGGCATCCACAACTAAGTCTGATCACCTGCATGTTACCCACGTGGAGGCAACATTCAAACAGGCAGGGTGAGTAATCACAATTCATTATACTCAATATAAAAACAGGATATGCATAAAATGGCGTCATCATCATATACAACATCTTCATGGCCATCACAAGGAAAACATCAAAATCACAACATCATAAAATACATCAATTCCACATAAATGCAATGCACAACAAGACTCATGCATGTGGTACCAATCGTCACAATCGATGGACACTAGGTCATCACCCTCCAAAGATCCCCGTCAATAAGATCGGTTCCACACAAGAACTGGAGCACGTCATAATTACCTCATATCCGCATAATGGGAATGAAGTATACATCGTCACAGAGTATGCTATGAATGCATGATACATAACATCAATAATCATCATCATCAAATAAAACATCATTATGTGCATCATCATTCATCAGTTCTCATATAAATCATGTCATCGTATATTCGTCAAATAATCACAAAACGTCATCTCATAATCATCAGCAACATCATAGTAAATCATCATAAAAATCACAGCATCAAACATCAAAACAGCACAGCAACATAAACAAAATTTCGCGAACATCAGACGTTCGCTACTGAGTTCGTTGGAACCTTTGCTTTGCGAAGCTGACAGCGAGTCCCACACTTCCCACACAGAAACACTAGAAGCTTCATCTATCATCCTCGCCACTTTGTTCGCTGTACGAACCCATTCGCTGGGAAGTTCGCCTTGCAAACTAAGAATCCCTTCCACTTCCAGTCCAGTTTCCCAAAATAAAATCATCGCGCATTCGCTGCGCTACTCGCTTTGGGAGTCTTGGGCGAATGTTCTCCGTGCGAAGAAATTGTTCGCTTTGCGAACTCGCGATTACAGCAAATCGCTGCTACGTATCAGTAGCACCACAGCCCCAAGAATACCTGCAATTTCATCCCCAATTAACCCAGAAACCTCCCTACAACCTTCCTAATGCGTCATGGAAATCAAAGGCATAAAACCTATGTCAATTAGGTCTATAGACGACACTACGGGAAATCTCAAATCACCTAAACCTTCACAAACTCTCAAGCTTCCCATAAACCCCATAAATCCCTTTCACCACAAGGTCGAAACAACATTAACAGGGAAATCAGCCACAAGGTCTATTTCATCCGATTCAATTCAACCTTATTAATCGATTCACAAAATACCCCCAACATCATCAATTCATCATAAAACCCATAAACCCTCATAAACCTCAAAATCCACTTTAAATACATCGAATCCTTATATTTAAAATAATGAAAGGCAATACTCCTCATACCTTAGATTGTCAATTCGAAGCTTTCTCTCTTGAGTCTTTGGAAACCTTCTCGAATTCCTTGCCTTTTCCTTTTTCCTCAGAGCTCTCACCTTCTTTCCTTCTTTTCACGTTCTAACCAAATGAACCCTATTCTCAAATCCTCCTTTTTGTTCAACCTAACTCTTGGGTCTCAAAATGGGCTTTCTCCGTAATACCCTCACTAATCCTCCTCAAAAGTCTGTCTTACCCTTAATTCCTCTAATATTATTTAAAATAAATAATAATACATTATATTCCATAATATATACTATTATTTAATTAAATAACTAAAATTCCACCAAATTACTGACATCAATACAACCACCAAAATTCACAGAACTTCACGAATATAATATTTAAATAAATTAAATAAATATTCTTACGAAATTTAGGGCGTTACAACTAGCAAGGGGAATGCTTATCGCCTTAGAACTTTCCATGTGAAATTTCTGCGACTCACTTTTGATATAATGTTCTTGTGACATCCAAAGTTTCTTCTCCTGTCTGCCACACATAATTATAATGCCTAGAATATGTTTAGTTTCTCTCATGTTATAATCTTATATTTGCGAGAGTCCTAAACAGAGGTGACTTGAGGGTCCTCTCCTGGAGTGATGTCGTCCATACGACATCCTCAGATATCAGGGGGCTCGTCCTTAGGACACATGACATTTACAATACTGTTGTCTCCCGTTAGTCATGTGGGAAGGAGTCGTACCACGATTCTATGAAGAATAGGTGGTCAATAGTCTCTTCTATTCAGTGGGTAGTTACTACCTCTGAAGGTTTCTTAAACCTTATTCCCAAAAGGCCTATGTATATACCTTTCCCCTAATGGGAGAGGGTGATAGATCTTAACTCAAACAAATCACGCTTTACATATTCTTAACATAAAGCATCACACTTATACAAAGAGCCTCTTACCTCACGTAAGTTGGCCCTCTAAACCACCATAAACACCACTATATAGGATTTCTCACTGGCGTGAGCAACCTATAACCTCCATACAACGCAACATACCTGTTAAAGCCTCTAAGTACCCCTGCCTTTATAGGGGTAACATGCACACCTGTAAATTTTGATCATTACAGTGGTGTCTAGCATGGGACCTCGATAAAACTAACCTCGGCCACACCTTCTTCATCACAATAACCATACTCATTGTCAACCTCCACTCTTGTAACTAGACTTTTTCAAATATGGTTAATAGGAGGGCTACAACTCTTACGCCATAGGATACTAGTGGTAGCGGTGATCCCAACACCTTGGCGGAGATGTGTACCGCCAAGAAAGAACTACGTCATCAGGATAAGATATTGGAGGACAATGTACACAACATTAGACGACGATGAAAAGAATCCAATCCTATGGAGGATATGGGAGTGCTAGATCCCCAGACAATCTTAGATAAGATATGGGACGCGTATGTCCCTAAGGGATTCAAACCCTCTTGTCATACCCTAATTTTCCCTCACTCTTTTTCCATTTTATTTTTTTTCTTTTTATGGATCATGCTTAAATCATTTGCATGCATGGTTATCAAGTTACCCAATTAGGTCATTCGTTTTAGCGTTCCATTCATCGCATCTCGCATAATTCGTCAGTGGGCCAAAGGTTCGGTAATAGTGGTTTAATCAATTTAAGTGGATTTTTGAGGCGGATGTTATTTGGAGATTATTCAGGTTTATTTTTCATATTACTTATGGTGCAAATCATCTCTTTATTCGAGATTCATGGTTAGTAGGGGGATTGGAATGATTGTTACTTAACTAGAAAGATTGGTTGAATTCAAAGAAAATGGCAAAGTTGGAATAAAAAGATTCCATTCGTTTATTGAAAATTCATGGTACAATGCATATTGCTTGAGATACAAATCAAAATAATGGATTACACGAGAAGAGGGTAAAAAACTACATCTTTTTGGTACAATTGACTTTTTGGTCAAACCGTTGACTTTCTGGTCAAATGTTGATTTTTGGTCAATTATTGACCATTGACTCGATTTTGACTCCTGAATTTTCCTAGACCTATTCTATAAGCATTTGATTAAAACATTCATCATTATTCATGAAAAATGACTTATGTCATGATCATGTTACAACTGCTAATTTCCAACAACTTAAGATTTCATCTTTCATCAAGCTTCATTCTCATGGTTTTTTCTTCATTCTCTGATGATCCCTCAAGATCATTCTTCCACCATAATTCTTATTTTGCTACAAGGAACGAAGTTAGACATTTATATCATGGATAAAAATCATCAAAATCTATGGAAAGGTCATAAAAAAATATGCAAAATTCTACACTATTAAATTCAATACTTGTTTTTTCATCACTTTCCAACATTGAGTCATGCCCAAAAAGTAAGATTTTAATCCATAAGCGTTTAAATTCATTAGATAATTCATCCAAAATTCATGACAAAAGTAGCAAAAAATCAAAGGTAAAAACATTCAAAAAATCCAAGTTTCATGCCTAATCACTAATGACCTTTTTCCTTGTATCCTAACTTGACACTTCTTCAAAATTCCAACACTTCTACCTCTAACTACCTCATTCCTCACAAAACCCTCAATTACTTCATTACACTTAAACTACCTTGGTCAAATCAAAGCTTAACCAACTACTATCTTCCAAAATAACACAAAAGCTAACCAATTTTCACTAAATAAACACAAATTCAAACTACCATTTTAGGGAGCATTCTCAACCCTTTATAAGATTCTCCCTAGGACCACTGTCCTAAGGCTAGAATCATTCCATCCATAATCACCATCTCCCTTTGAAAAAAAACTATAAAAACCTACTTTTTTTTTACCATTCTAACAACCATAAATTGATAGTAAAATTATTATGTCAAAATTTCTAACCATCACTTAAAAGCTCATAAACCAAGTTGATGGAGTTTCATCACTTGAAACTCCATTCAATTGAGCATAAACTCTCCACCATTTCCATCACTTTTATCATTATTCATCTTTTTCCTCATGCTTCCATAATCATTTATTCAAGAAGAACAATAAATTGATAGTAAAGTTATAATGTCAAAATTTTTAACCATCACCTAAAAGCTCATAAACCAAGTTGATAGAGTTTCATCACTTGAAACTCCATTCAATTGAGCATAAACTCTCCACAATTGTCCATCACTTTTACCGTTATTCATTTTCTTTCTCATGCTTCCATAATCATTTGGTCAAGAAAAACCATGAATACATAGTAAAGTTATTATGTAAAAATTCACCACCATCAACTAAAGCTCACAAACCAAGTTGATGGAGTTTCAACACTTGAAACTCAATTCAATTGAGCATAAAATCCTACCATTTTTCCATAACCATTCACAAAATTCAGCATTACTTTTATCAAGAATTCAAGGGCTCTTATCAACATTCATCAAAGATTCAACTTTTCTATTTTATATTCATCAACCAAAAATTCATCATCTAAAGTTTAATTAAACAAAGTTTTAAGCCTCGTCAATATTCAATAATAATGCATCAAGGCTTTCCATTCAAGAATAATCATTATTACCACAATCATATATTCATCTAAGACCTTGGAAATTAATTAATTAAAGGAGCATACTTTGAAGTTTTCCAGGTTTCTCGTTGGTAAATTCATCGGTGATTCTCAACACTAATCATGGCAAACCTCCGCTCTGTCGGTGATATATTTCACCTCTGATCTATTCCGCATTTTACATTGCCTCTTATGAATTGGTTGAAACATTCTATCGAACACCTTACATGCAACAGAAAAATCTATATTTTTATTCAATTCCATTGGCAAATTCCCATCTCATTTATCATTATAGAATTGTATGTTTGATATTTGTTGTGTTCGAATAAAAGGTTGCATCAGAATCAGCCCCGGATCGCGTGTAATTTGAACCCGTAACTATGTCGAAACCGTAAAAAATGCAAGAACAAGAACTATTAATCTAGGATTAAATTGCAGGAGGAAAATTTTGTACTACACGCGAAAAAAATCCTACATTGAACCGGAAAATTCTGCACTACATGCAGAAAATAATTATGCACTACATGCGGAAAATTCTGCACTACACCCAGAAAAATTCTTCACTAAATCGGAAAAAATTTGCACCTTATTTCATCCATTGTTTCTATTATGTTTTCTTTCAATTTAATTCAACATAACAAGCCACATGTTCATCATTGATAGGTGCTGAATTTTAATTGAATAATTCTAGTATTCCCTCTTATAATTATTATATTAGCTTCATTTTAGTCCAATATAATATGCCACATATCATACTTAATTAGTGCTGAATTTTTAACTTAATGTAATATAGCTTATCCACTTGCCCTATTTTGATTGGTCATTAGGTTAAAATTTTAGAAATTAATCTTGGATATAATAACATTTAGAAAATTAATTAGGATTAGTCTTAATTATGACTTATAATCTTGATTATTTTCTTTCATTCATGACTTTTAATCTTGATTATTTTCTTTCATTCATGAATTGACAAATTCGAAGACTAATTTCTTTAGACTTTAAATTTGGTTACTCCTTCTCCATGACTTTAACTTTGGTTATCATTTCTTTATTAATTCATGACTTTCTAATCTTGGTTATTTTCTTTTATTCATAGCATTAATCTTGATTTTTCTTTTTCTTTGTCTTTAATTCATAATTTTTGATAGGTTGCATGAATAGTTTGATCTTGTGAAATATAACTTGATCTATAATCTTTCATGACCCCCTTTGTCTTGATTTAATTAATTGATTAAATTCTATTTGGTAGATTAGTTGAATTAATGATTTTAGGATATTAATTAGTTACTCCTTTGAAACAAATTACATGCTCCCTTAGGATCTTATTCAATTAGGTGATCAAAAGCCCCTTGATCACTTAATTTGTATTAGAAATATTAAGAATTGTACCACACATGCTCCTTTAGGTCCATCTCCATTCATCTTTAAAACCATAGAACTAGGTAACCATCAAGACATGACAATACTAAAGTTCATCCCATTCTTTGGTACTGTTGAAATATTATATTAGATTTGATTAGATTTAATATTTAAATATAATACAAGTTGTGTTAGCCCAATCCCAATTAGGGTTGTATATAAATAGTCCTAGTTTGTATCATTATTTACACAATTCAATAATACAAATCCTTATTACCTTATTCTCTCCCTATTCTCTCCTCACTAAAAGTGCCTCACGCACTAACAGGTACCTCACTCCTTTCTTCCAATCATGTCCCTAAACTTATCCAACATAAAACAAAATCCTCTTTTCTTAAATAAGTTCAAAACACTTAAAAATTATGATGCGGATTGTGCGCCACGAGCCTTAAGAAATGGAGAAGGAATAAAATGGAGTATGAAGGTGTGAAAAGTACACAAGAAAAGGGGTTGAATTGTATTTCACCTTCTCTTTTAATTTAACTTCTGATCAGAGTTTCAGAATCAGAACTGATGTTCAGATTCTGAGTTAATTTGTTTGGCAACGGATATAACATAAGTAAATAAAATAAAAGCAGAAGACACAAAAGATTTACACTGGTTCCTCCCCTAACTGAGAGTAGTTCAGTCCCCTTGCCTCACAAGAGATTTTCATTATAACCACTTCATGATTACAATCATTTGTGCTTATGCATAAGACTTTTACAACTGCTTAGACCAGCTATCTGAGACTTCCCTTGTTTAGAGCTTGTGTCTAAGACTTCACTCTGCTCAATCAGCTCCTGGCCGAAACTTCTCTTGCTTAGACCACCTGCCTAAGACTTCACCTTGCTTAGAACTCGTGTCTAAGATTTTCTCTTGCTTAACCAGTCTCTGATTAAGACTTTTCTTTGCTTAGAGCTCATGTCTAAGACTTTTACCTTGCTTAGAGCTCGTGTCTAAGACTTTACCTTTGCTCACATCTTCTGGCCAAACCACCTGCTCTTCTGGCCATCCAAACTGATACTTTCCCTTTTCTCAAGATGTACTCGAGACTTCTTGCTCCTACCCCTCAGAGGGAGTCTTTCCCACTTTCTTAATCAGACTAGATGAATAAGACTTTCATAGCTCAAGCACTTAAGCAATGAGACTTACGTGGCTTAAGCATCTTGGCTCAAGACTTGTTGCTTGAATCCCAATGAGACAAGACTTTTTGCTCAAGCACATAGCAGAAGACTTAATTTAAACTACTGAAGGCTTAGCATAATAGAGAATAAGGTGTACATGATGCAAGCATCAGAGGTATGGGAAATCACCATAACAAAGACCTAAAGCACTTAAGATTTCTCAGATATTCAATGATAAGAAATCTTAAGGCTTTTACAATTACAACCTAAAACAGAAAATCTATATATTACATTAGAGTTGATAATTGCTTGATCTTGCCACTCCTTCAACCGAAGAACCCTTGTTAAAATTAAAACTTGAATCTTCAGCCATATATATAGCCTTTGCAGAAACTACTCGTTGAAAAGGTAACTTGAACAAGTGTCTTTGCCTTTACTCCATAGTACAAGAGACGTTGAAGATGGATGCACAACAGATTCTGAATCCAGTGTGTAACACGTTTAACCTTTGAGTCTTCAAGAGTTTTTTTACTAATAGAGTCGTTAGGAGCACACATCCATAGAACTTACCAGCTTTTCTTAATCCTTGCAATCTTGTAGACTCGAGCTGATAGGCTGATAAGACAATACAACTTTCTTTTAGTAGTACGGACAACCCACAACATTATCACCAACTCTGAATGGTACCAGATATTGATATATAATTACCAGGTCTAGAAACTCGTCTGAATGCTGAGGCTTTCAGTTCAGAGTCTGCTTCAAACCACACTAGCAATTGTTGTTCAGACTCTGTCACCAGAAGCTAGCAATGAAGCAGCTCCAAGTGTGTCTAAGTAAAACATATTCTGATTATTTATATACAAGAACAAGAACCTACATAAATAAAACACACATCAAATAAACCATTGTTCTTTTAATACTTTTGTTATCATCAAAACTAAAAGAGAAAATGTCAAGAACAAATATTGTTCTAACAATCTCCCCCTTTTTGATGATGACAAACACAAGTATTTAAAGGACAATGTTGGGCATTTAATTTTCTCTGCAACAACAGGGTATGAGGTTTGAAAGCTCCCCCTGAGCCTAATAGTCCACAACTAAGTTCTATTGACTCTAAGACTAAGAACTATTTTTTAAGAAAAAATAAATTAGTCTTCTTAGTAACATCTGGGTATGAGGTTTGCAAGCTCCCCCTGAGTCAAAAATTTCTAAGGTTGAGGTTTGTAAGCTCCCCCTTAGTTCCATATTTAAGAAAACCAAAACAACAACATTTTAACTTCCTTTGGCAACATCAGAATACGAGGTTTGTAAGCTCATTCTGAGCCTCATAGGCCAACATTATGTACAAGAGAGTTAAAATATGTTGCCCTTTTTAACTTTCTTTGGCAACACCAGAATACGAAGTTTGTAAGCTCCTTCTGGGTCTGATAGGCTAAGTCTGAGTTTTGTAAGCTTTTCCTTAGACCTGTGTACAAGAAAGTAGACCTGTGTACAAGAAAGTTAAAAATACACTCTGGGCAAGGTAGCCATAAAAACAGGGAAAAAATGACAAGAAAATAAATGACCAATATGTACAGGACATGTATCCAATGAGTTTAGTTTCCACTTAAATACTTACTGTTATTTCTCACCCTTTTGTCACATCAAAAAGAATAAAAGGAAAAGAAAGGAAAGAGAAACAAATATTACTAATAAATGCAACTCAAATCATTATTACAGGACCAGTTTCCAAAGAGGAAAAATAATCAAGTAATAAGAGTCATTAAGGTTTGTAAAGTGCACGCTTTAAAGTCTTAGTGGTCGTTACTATTTCAAGAATTAAACAAGGATTAATTTTAGACTCTTGGTATCCACAAAAGTCATCATAAAGGCATCCAGCTCCTAAGTCATTTTCATCAATCACAAACAAAAAGATATGGAATCAGCAACTGAGAATCATAACGCACTCGTCGTAACAGATGCAATCAAGAGCTCTACAAGCTTGGCAATCCAATCCCCTCAGAGGAGAGATGCTTCTAAGTCCTCCACAACTGTGCCTCTGCCCTCAGCAATACTTTCTCTAGAAAAGGTAACTTCGGTAGTACCTGAATAACCTTCAAAAGTAGGTACAACAGTAGCTACTTTGAAGCCTCAGAGAAAAAGAATGAAGAGGTCAAGGAAGAAGAAAGGGAGGGTTAAGAGGAAGTTCTACCGCTTTCTTCCAGACATAGAAGATGAAGAAGTGATTGCTTATGAAGATGAGGAGGTAGAATATGACAATAGTGGACGGCGCGAGGCATGAGATGCATTAGCTAGGGATCAGATCTAGAAATCATCTTGTACCAGTTTTTTATTTAAAAATTGTAATCCACCAGTTAAATTAATGAAAAAGTTTTTCTGACCAATACTACTTTAGCATGCATTTACATTCTAGAATTTCTTTAGATTTCTGAAGGTACACTATCAAAGTGAAACTGACACATAAACGATAGTTACAATAGATCAAACATAAACTCATAGTTATTCAGAGAATCTTAATAGGTTAGACTGTTAGATCACATTTTCAAGAGTTATTATTAAAATACTAATAAAATTTAATCAGTACTTAAATAATATTAAACTCAAGACAATGGATGTAACATGTCTATAAAAGGACTCTAGTAAGCTTTCTTCCATCATAACTTAATCCCTAAAATACCAAGATGCATAAAAAAAAGCAAATCTGGGTTCCAAAGAGAGATTTTAGGAAGGTAGCACTACTGAATGCAGCAACTCAATCAAATCAAAGCAAGGCAGCAGCTGAAGAACCTGTAAGCAAGCAGACAACTTTAGAAGTGCTCTCCTCTTCAGCATTTTTGCAAAGACACACAGAAGAAGAAGATCTTCTGGATCCAAATGCAGAAACAAGCTGAAAAAGGAGGCTTTGGAGTTTGCTAAGGAAAAATGGTAAGATTTCTTAGACAATCTAGACATGTCAGATGATCCTAAGGAGTTCTTTAGGACACGTCTTTTAGACTAGATAAAACTAATTGTATTGTAATAGCTTCCTTTTTATTAATAAAATAAGTTGCAAACATTTGAGTTCTTTTGTCTATTTCAAATTCTCAGTGAACGACAAGAATAAATATTAATCAGTTAAAACTGAACACACACATGAACAAACTCTGAATTTATTAATAAGATGCTTAATACAAAGATTTCAACAATAATACAAAGCATAACTATGCAGAAAATCTAACATCAGAATCTTTCATGGATAGCTTCAAATTTGTCTCTCCAAATCTTGGAAGAACTAGCCTCGAACTTATGTTAACCCCTTGTTGAACAAGTATTTCAGAAATAACTCGTCCATAAGGAATTAAGAAGATCTTTCCCTTTTGAAAAGAAGAAAGAGACCTCTTCAGATGGTCAAACATAACTTGAGGAAGATCAATCTTCAAATATGGATTAAGAAGTAGAAGTAGATCTTTTTCAATAGGGTCCACTTAGTTTAAATCTTTATCCTTAGGCAGTAAGTTTGAATTCAAAATCTGACTCCAAATAACAGCATTAGGAAGAAGATTTGAAACCACTAATGTATTAGATGGATCTACAAAGATACGCCAGGTAGAAAGATAGTGTTCCCAAACAAGAGTTCTTGGGATTTCTCCAATCTTCTCACAATTGGTCACATTTGTAATCGCTTTAGAGGTTACTGTACCAGTTACTCTTGACAGAATAGTATACTCAAAATCCAGCTCAATAATGAAGGCATTGATCCAAAACTCTTTGACAAGACTTGGATAAGTGAAACCACAAAGCATCTCAAAGTAGCCATTCCACCTTTGTTTAGACACAATCTTCTAGAAGTTGAAACCAATCTTAAGCAACTCATCAAAATCCACAAACTTTTCATTGATGACAACCAGTTGATTCAATAGAGAATAAACTGAAGAACTCTTCTCAAGTTTGGTTTGATCAGCACACAACCAAGAAGAAGAGAATAAGAAAAAGAGGAAGAAGAAGAACTTAATAAGAATCTTGCCAAAAAAAGGACACAATGGTGTTTCACATGACAGGAAATAGTAACAGCAAGTACTAAAAGAGAAAACATCATTACCCGAAGGTTCTTTATCCAGCAGATATTTCAATTCCACTAGATGAGTTCCGCCTTTATAAAAATTTAAGTATTATAAAAGTTTAAAAAAAAACTTTTTACTTAAACTGTTATGATATTAAAAAAGAATCTTCTCCTGAATCTCAGAAACTAAAAACTTTCAGAAGCTATCAACCATCAAAATCTAGTAAGTCTAGAATTAGACAGAGATATCATCTATTAGTCACAAGTCTCTAAGGTTCTATTCAGAACTAGCACTTTATCTTGAAACAAGAGTCATGAGTGATAGATGAATATTGAATTGTCTTCTTTAGACAACTAACAGGCCACAATATCAACACAAAAGTGAGAAAATTGTTTTCATAAATATGATCATTATTTGGCTTAATAAGACATTCACTATAGACAAACACAACATAGTTTCCTCTTAAATATTTCTGAAGTTCTTTACGAAAGAACCTCTCTATAAGTCTAACAGAAACTTTGTATTTATATCTATACAAATGTTTCATTGAATCAAAAGATATGCCAGAAACGAACAAGCATACCACTTATTTATTTTTATTTTTTTGTTTGGCCAGACTCGATTCAATATTCAGACTTGACCAATAGAGTCTGAACACATCGTTGAGTGGATTTTGGTTCAATGGTTGTCTAACCATTGATTCCACTACTCTCACCAAATTCAGTACCACCATTACTTGAATCTGGGACGTTGGATCTTCTTCCAATAAATGTTGTAAACACCCTTATGGAAGATGCCTCTGCTTCTTTCCTTAATATATGTAGCAAATACATTATAATATTCATATTTCTATAAGACCATACATGTAAGTATAAATAAACTCTCCTCTACCTTACATATCAATCTAATAGCAAACCATAAGTCACTCCAGAGTATAAGTCTAGAATGAGATATGATAGGAACATAATCTTGTTCTAAGCAATGTCAATAATCTCGTTATCTTGGATTAAATCTTTTGAGTTTGAAATCATTGACAAGCTCAGAACCAGATGGTGTTAGCTATCAGAAATTGACATCAAGCATATCAGAGTATTGTCTTAGTACAGCTGACAGAACTCAAAGAGAAGTTGAAGGTTTCTCATAGAAATGTCTTTTAAAATAACTTCCATGATGGTCCTCAAACAAGAAGCAATGGAGTTTCTTAAGATATCACCTTAAAGAAAAAAAACTCCATATAATCAAATATTTAGAAACAAGATAGCTTTAATAGTATCTCTTGTTTTTCAATACTTGATTTTTATTTTAGAACACAGATGCATTTTATCATCTACATCATGCACTAATATCAGCTTCAAAAGATTAAATGCTAAAGAGCATATGATATTAGGTTCTGGTAGTGTTTCTTCTTGCTTTCATATTTGATAAATCAGTTGAAATACAAATATTTCAGAAGCTTTTGAAGTTACTCTTCTATCAACAGATATCACAATCCATTCAACCATTATATAAGTCCTTCTGACAAGAAACCTAAGTTTCTTATGATTAGTCGTTCCAAAGAACTTAAGCTAAAAAGAGAAGGTGAACTATTGAATAGTTTTTCATCATTCAACTTCATTTATTTCCTTTTAAGACTCCAAGACAAACCTTCAGAACACAGCTGATTCAAGATGTAAACAAAAAAAACTGTGACTTTAGATTTAAGTCAAGGAACAATCTTCTCAGAATTTGATTGAAAAGATAATATGAAGTGTAACTACTTCAAGCTTCAAAAAATGATCCCCACAAACCCGAGTACAAGATTTCAAAGATAGTTCAAGCATCAGACATATCAATGATGTTGATATACTCAGAAGTGAGATATTGCATCTACCAGAATGCAACTACCTCTGAAGATATTCAATATGCATCTTATAAGTTGGTGAAAGAGTTTTTCAAGATGATCATCTTTAACACCATTAACTTCTATAGTAATACCTCTTTCAAGGATATTATATAGTCCTTCAGCAACCCTTTATAAAGTCCAATGATTAAAAAATACGTTTAGCTTTTCCATCATTTAAATTCAGTGGAATCACCCATTTGAATATGGTAGCAAAAGCCGTATGATGTTTTTCATGTGGCACTTGATTCCTTCTTGAATAAGAAATATATTTTTCTTATTGAATCATTATCTACACCACTGCTAAGTGTTAAGCATATACCAGGCTCTGATACCAATTGAAGGTGTGAAAAGTACACAAGAAGGGGGGGTCAATTGTGTTTCGCGTTCTCTTTTAATTTAACTTCTGATCAGAGTTTCAAAATTAGAATTGATGTTTAGATTCTGAGTTAATTCGTTTGGCAGCGGATATAAGAGAAGTAAATAAAATAAAAGCAGAAAACACAAAAAAGATTTATACTGGTTCCTCCCCTAATTGAGAGTAGTCCAGTCCCCTTGCCTCACAAGAGATTTTCATTATAACCACTTCATGATTACAATCGCTTATGCTTCTGCATAAGACTTTTAAAACTGCTCAGACCAACTCTCTGGGACTTCCCTTTCTTAGAGCTGGTATCTAAGACTTCACTCTACTCAATTAGTTCCTAACTGAGACTTCTCTCGCTTAGACCACCTGCCTAAGAATTCACCTTGCTTAGAGATCGTGCATAAGACTTTCTCTTGCTTAACCAGCCTCTGATTAAGACTTTCCTTTTCTTAGATATCATGTCTAATACTTTTACCTTGCTTAAAGCTCAGTATAAGACTTCACCTTTGCTCACATCATCTAGTCGAGCCACCCGCTCTTCTGGCCATCCATACTGAGACTTTTCCTTTACTCAAGTTGCACTCGAGACTTCTTGCTCTCTCCTCTCAGACGGAGTATTTCCCACTTGCTCAATCAGACTAGCTGAATAAGACTTTCACAGCTCAAGCACTTAAGGAATATGGCTTAAGCATCTTGGCTCAAGACTTATTGCTTGAATCCCAATGAGATAATACTTTTTGCTCAAGCACATAGCAGGAGACTTAATCTAAACTACTGAAGGCTCAGCATAATAGAGAACAAGGTGTACATGATGCAAGCATCAGAGGTATGGGAAATCACCATAACAAAGACCTAAAGCACTTAAGATTTCTTAGATATTTAATGATAAGAAATCTTAAGGCTTTTACAATTACAACCTAAAATAGAAAATATGTATATTACATTAGAGTTGGTAATTGCTTGATGTTGCCACTCCTTCAACAGAAGAATCCTTGTTAAAATTCAAACTTGAATCTTCATCCATATATATAGCCTTTCCAGAAACTAGCAGTTGAGAAGGTGTCTTGAACAAGTGTCTTTGCCTTTACTTTATAGTACAAGAGACGTTGAAGATGGATGCACAGCAGATTCTAAATCCAATGTGTAACAGTTTAACCTTTGATTCTTCAAGAGATTTTGTATTGATAGAGCCGTTGGGAGCATACATTCATTAAACGTACCAGCTTTTCTTGAGCCTTGCAATCTTGTTGACTCGAGCTAACAGGTTTATAAGACAATACAACTTTCTTTCAGTAGTACGAACAGTCCACAGCTTTATCATTAACTCTGAATGGTACCAGATGTTGTTATATAATTACCAAGTGTAGAAACTTGTCAGAATGTTGAGGCCTTCAGTTCTGAGTCTGTGTCAAACCACACTAGTAATTGTTCTTCAAACTCTGCCACCAGAAGCTAGCAATGAAGCAACTCCAAGTGTGTCTAAGTAAAACAGATTCTGATTATTTATGTACAAGAACCAACATAAATAAAACACACATCAAATAAATCATTGTTCTTTTAATACTTTTGTTATAAAAGATAAAAATGTCAAGAACAAATCTTGTTCTAACAGAGGATTCCTATCCTTATTCTGAATATCTTTGGATATGGGCCGCATGACCCTGTTGTTCAAACTATTCACTTTCATTCATAGAGTTTAGTGTAATTCAAATCAAGACAACTTTCCAACATTCATCCTCAAACCAAAACCCACAACAATCAACAACAGAAACACCATTCTCTTTGGACCCAACAGAACACCACTTGGTTTTGACACTCATACACTCTTTGAGGTTAATCACCATCTCTTGGTTAAAATGCCTCTCTTTAGGTTAATCACCATTCTTGGTTAAAATACCTCTCTTTGGGTTAATCACCTTCATGTTTGCCTTGTTAATTCCCTAGTTTAGGCAAACCCTATTTGTAGGCCTTGATCACCAGTTCTAGGAAAACCCCTATAACACTGCATTGGTTAATCACCACTTCTTAGTTAAAATACCACATTCTTAACCCCCAAGGGTTGGTCTAGTGGTGGAGGCTTGGATCTTGACAGTGTGCTCCTCTCAAGGTCCCAAGTTCGAATCCTACTAGGTGCAATTAACCCTTGTGTGGGCCAGTTTATACGGAGCTTTGCTCTGGCTTTAAACGGGGCCCCCGTTAGTGGGCGGTGGGATTGGCCCCTCTTGGATTAGTTGGTCGCAAGGACGGATACCAAGATTTCCAAAAAAAATACCACATTCTTGGTTTAGACACGTCATCCATGGTTAATCACCATCTTTTGGTTAAAATACCCCCCATTCATGGTTAATCACCATTTCTTCGTTAAAATACCTCATTATTGGTTCAGACACCATTGTATGGGTTTAAACACCACACTCTTGGTTTAAACAAAACCTTCACTATATTTCACAAACCTTTCCAATTCATTAATCAAACAATAACCTCTTTTATAAAAGAACTGTTATAATATGTTCCTTAGCAGTTGTTAATGTAGTAATAGGGGGTGTTTTTATCGTCTCCACAGGGATTGCCTGATATGTGATGCTTGCCGTTCAATAGTTACACCGTTTTAAGTTCAAAGGTTTCAATTGGTTCTCAATTTCATTTAACATCAATTGGTAGCAAAGAGTACCTTTTGACAAAGAGTTTGAAAGGTTTTTATAAAAGCATGTCAAGGTTAGGTTTCGCTAATCCTTTTCACATATATACGATTAATCAAGCATATGAACTCAGTTTCCGACCAATACAACCGCGTATCCTCCCGACTAAGTTTATTTCTAAAGCAAAGTTGTGAGTATCGTTGTTTAGACCGTCAGATGATGTCTCACGCTAACAATCTAAACAACAATCGTTAAGATCAACACAAAGCGAATAGCAATTCCCAAATCTATGTCTAGAGTTTGGTTTTTAAGAGATGAATTTATTAGGTCATGATTTGTAGAATCTATGTCTAGAGCAAGACAAATCACACATAAAGCATTAATAGAAAATAACTTCATTTATATTGATCGAAGACTTTGTTCATATACAACAGATCAAAAGCAACACATATAATCAGGATCAACTACTTCTAACCTCAACATTGAGTGTTTAGCTACACATTCCCATGGTAGCTATGATGACAAGTAAAAAGAGGAGATGAATGAACATCCACGTCGAATACTCGATAATGGATGTGACTTCAGCTTCTCAAAGTGAAATTACACTCTTAGATGATCAAAATGCAGAAAACTATGATTTTGGGTGAAAATGAGCAAAAGATCCTTTACAAACAAAGTGAAAATCTATTTATACACACCAGAATTCTGCAGCATTCGCACTACGAGTGAATCATTCGCACAGCGAATGAGAGAAAATGGCACCTTAAGTGCCTCTGAGACTTAAACTGCCCAATGCTGATGTCGTGGGTTCGCACTGCGAACAATCCATTCGCACTGCGAATGAGAGAAAATTTGCCACAAAACCTTACTGCCACCCTTCGCCAGGACCTTCGCACGGTGAACCACCCAGCGAGCCTTCGCTAGGAGTTCGCAGTGCGAACTTTGGGATATTTTCCAAGAAAAAAATTCTGCCACCATTCGCTGGAAGCCTCGCTGACGTTCGCAATGCGAACCTTCGCTGCACCTTCGCCAGCTCCTTCGCACTGCGAATACCCGGTTGTAGCTATAAATTCCATGGCAACTTGCATCCACTCCTTGTGTCTCACAATCTTGATCCTTTCATGCCTATTCCTGCACACTAGCACACAAATTACAAGCACCACAAGTGTATTCCAATGTATGCACAACAACACAATTCCCCACTAAAATCGATACATTACACATGGAAAGAAATGAAAAATGCCAAGTATTGCATACAAATATATATCATGTTTGACATCTAACAAACTCTCCCCAACTAACTCTTTGTTTGTCCTCAAGCAAAGTATGCCTCTCAAGAGGATTTGCTCGAGCATTCAATTCCACCAAGACACGATAAATGGCTCACCTAAACAACGATCACAACAAAGCAACAATTACACAATCCAAGAACCTACAATGTAAAAGAACTTGAATCTTAAACAACTTTCAAACAATGTTTCAAGAGACAACTAACTCATCATGCACATGCCATTCTAACACTCCTCTTCGAAAAAGGATTGAAGGAAAACGTGCATACAAGCACGGGACAATTACACTCAAATAACAAATGATGCAAATACTAAACAATTCATACAATATCTCAATGATCACAAAAGAAATCATGGAAGCAAAAGATCACTAAGGACTTTAAGGTTGTAGCTTGGTCGGGTAGACAAAAAAGGATATTTCTAATGGCCATTGAGAATGAGGATTTCAAGGTTGATAATTTTGGAGTTTTGAGATTCCGTGGTCGTATCTGTATTCCCGATGATGCGGAGTTGAAAAAGATGATATTGGAAGAAGGGCACCGAAGTAACTTAAGTATTCATCCGGGAGCGAACAAAATGTACCAAGATTTGAAGAAAATCTTTTGGTGGTCCGGGTTAAAGAGAGATGTGGCTCAATTTGTGTATGCGTGCTTAACTTGTCAAAAGTCGAAGGTAGAACATCAAAAGCCTAGTGGAATGATACAACCGTTGGACATTCCGGAGTGGAAGTGGGATAGTATATCGATGGATTTTGTTACGGGATTGCCGAATACGCAAAGAGGACATAATGCTATTTGGGTAATCGTTGATAGGCTTACTAAATCTGCTCACTTCATTCCAATTGATATTAGTTATCCTTTGGAGAGGTTAGCCGAGATTTATGTTCTTGTGGTTGTGAAGTTACATGGAGTTCCTAAGAGTATTGTATCGGATAGAGATCCTAGATTTACATAGAGGTTTTGGGAGAGTTTACAAAGGGCTCTGGGTTCTAAGCTAAGATTGAGTTCGGCTTATCATCCACAAACGGATGGTCAAACCGAGAGGACAATTCAATCGTTGGAGGATTTGTTGCGTGCTTGTGTGCTCGAGCAAGGTGGTGCTTGGGATAGTTATTTGGCATTGATTGAGTTCACCTATAATAATAGTTTTCATTCAAGTATAAGTATGGCACCATTTGAGGCTTTGTATGGTCGGAGATGTCGAACACCCTTGTGTTGGCATGAAACCGGTAAGAGGACAATAGTTGGACCGGAGATGGTACAACAAATGACGGAGAAAGTGAAGTTTATTCGGGAGAAGATGAAAGCTTCTCAAAGTAGACAAAAGAGCTATCATGACAAGAGAAGGAAAGATCTTGAATTTCAAGAAGGCGACCATGTATTTTTGAGAGTTACACCGGTTACGGGTGTGGGTCGTGCCTTGAAATCGAAGAAGTTGACTTCTCGTTTTATTGGTCCGTATCAGATTTCTGCACGAGTTGGTGTTGTGGCTTACCGTGTGGCGTTGCCTCCGAATCTTTCGAATTTGCATGACGTTTTCCATGTTTCGCAACTTCGGAAGTATGTTCCGGATCCGTCACATGTTATTCCTATGGACGAGGTTGAAGTGAGAGATAACCTTACGGTTGAAACTTTACCGATTAGGATTTTGGACCGTGAAGTTAATAAGCTAAGAGGCAAGGATATTGCACTTGTGAAAGTAGCGTGGGGAGGCGCTGCGGAAGGCGATATGACTTGGGAGCTAGAGAGTAGGATGCGAGAGTCGTATCTGGAGTTGTTTGAATCAGGTAATATTTTCGAGGACGAAAATTTCTAAAGTGGGGGAGAGTTGTAACGCCCCGATTCCAATTATTCCCATTTTGTTGAGTCTTTTATTTAAATTGAGTGATACATTATTTTATTTGTGGAATTGGTATGTTAATATGCTATGTTGATGTGTTATGATATTTGACCGTTTTGAGAGTTTTCGGGGAAATTAGAATGGAGGATATTTTAGACATTTCTCAATTATTAGTAAGTTAGAAATTTAGTAATAATTGTTGGAAAAATGATTAAGTTTAGAATTTTGTGAGAAAATGAATTAATTGTATTTGAGTGGAAAATAGAAAAGAAAGAAAAAAAGAATAGAAATAGGAATAGAAAGGAAAAAGAAAAGAAATAGAAAGAAAAGAAAGATAGAAAGAAAAAGGAGAGAAAGAAAGAGAAGAGAAGAGGAAAAGAGGAAAACTAGAGAATCATCAAGAACGATCATTTAGCGAGTTTGGAATCCGGGTAAGGGTGTGAAATCTTGTTATCTTAGCAATGTGTATGATTATGTATGATTGTATTGTTGATATTGTTGATTTTCATGAGTTTTGGGGTATAAACCCATTGATGTAGAAAATGGTAGAAATCGATGTTTTCGCGGATAGAAATCGATATAATTTGTGTTGTATAATCTCCATATGTTTATGAATCATTTATATTCATTGTTTTGCTGATGGAAGTGATTTGGGGGAGAAAATGGAGTTTTGAGGGTTTTGGAACAGTGAAAACGAAGCAGAAATTCTGCTTCTGGTGTGAAGCGTCGGGCGAAAAGCCCTGAGCGCCGGGCGGTGCGTGCCTTCGCCGGGCAAAATTGAGAGGCGCGGGGGGTGTCAAGCTATTGGTTTGGTTCACATTTGGGGGAATTTCCTTCGCCCCTTCTTCGCCGGGCGAAGCGAAGGCGAAATGGAAGCGTCGCCGGGCGAAACGTTCCTGTCGCCGGGCGCTTTCGTTTTTTTTTTTAATTTTCTTTTCTTTTAAAAATTCATAATTCTCGAACCGTAATTTCGATTTAGGCGTTTTTTATATCGTTGGAAAGCTTTTGAGCTGTACTTTGTGATTATGATGGTGTGGAAACTGTTGACTGATTTTATTATGTCGGAAAGTCGGGAATAGTGCTATTTAGTGACTTTTACCGTTTTGACTGTGTGTTTGAATGTGAATCATACAATAGTTCATTGATGTGAATGTATATAGATTGTATGTGATTGTATGAGATGAATGCATGAATATATTGTGAATATGTATGCATTTCAAGAATGTCTTGTGTCATTTTGCATGTGAAGCATCATGAAATACATTCTTGTGTTGAGCGATTCTAATGAGAATCTGTTGTAACGTCGTGTGCCCATGTGGGGTGTGAGCGATGATTACGAATGATTGTGTGCCCATGTGGGGTGTGAGCAATCGGATCGTGTGCCCGTGTGGGGTGTGAACGATCGGGTCGTGTGCCCATGTGGGGTGTGAGCGATCCATAAACATTGTGTGCCCTTGTGGGGTGTGAGCAATGGGTGAACATCATAGGCCCGACGGGGAGTTACTTCGGTAACGAACGATGGTTCCAGTAGAGTTCCTGAGTGAACTAGTGATGATTGAGTCGGTACCGCATTGCATTTGCATAGAGTCGTGAGTCGGTCTCTATGATTTGCATTTATCATCTTTATAATGATGTGTTGTTGAATGAACATAATTGTGTATGTTTATATGGAATGATTGAGAATTGTGAAAGTGTGCATGATGAATATGCTTGGTGGATATATATATATATATATATACATTGTGATGTGTATGGATGAAAATGTGATGAATTGTGGTGAGAATGTGGGATATGTGTATTTTTATGAATATATAATTTTATGCATTGTTATTATGATAATATTTCTCACCCTTCTACTGTTTTATGATGCTCTATGAGGCATTGCAGAGTAGATATGCTGGTGGTCTTTTGTGAAGCGTGTCTTCATTCTTTTGGTCGGTCGGCTCTGATATGTAGCACAGGGTAGCTATGATGTATATTATTCTTTTGTGATACATTGTATATGTATCTTGTTGATGAATATCTATGTAAACATGAATTATGTTGATGGATGATACTCGATGACGCGTGTATATATAGGTATATATGTTTGATGTTATTCAATGTTTAGATTTTCCGCTTTTATTCTAAATATTGAGATGTGGGTGTAAGGACAGAGTTCCTACGGTGAAAGTTACCCCACTGTTACATATCATGTTGTTGAGCAGGTGTTGTATGTTTTAATTTTATGAATAATGTGACATTCCTCTTTTATACCATGTTTATAATTATACTCTGACGAAATTTTTAATATGTGCCTAAATGATTATGTGATTATTTGGGGGTATAGAAAGGGGGTGTTACATTAAGTGGTATCAGAGCCAGAGTTGAGTTAGTTGTGTCTGTCTTGTTGTTGTGTTGGTTGAACTGTTGTTTAACTTTATTGTCATTTTTAGGAATGATTAGAATATGGCTGGTAGAAACGACAATGCGATGGCTGCTGCTTTGGAAGCAATGGCTAGGGCGGTGCAAGGTGCGCCTAATGTGAATGCTAATGACGAGTTCAGGAAGAATCAACCACCGGTTTTCAAAGGAAGATTTGATCCCGATGGTGCTCAACTTTGGTTGAAAGAGATTGAAAGGATCTTCAGAGTCATGGACTGTGCGGAAGAGAATAAAGTGAGGCTTGGGTCTCACATGCTGAAGGAAGAAGCCGACGATTGGTGGGTCGGTATGCGTCAAATTCTTGAGGTGGAAGATGAAGAGGTAACTTGGGATTTATTTCGTACTGAGTTCTTAAGGAAGTATTACCCTGAAAGTGTGAAAGGGAAGAAGGAGATGGAGTTCCTTGAATTGAAACAAGGTAGTATGTCTGTGGTGGACTATACTGCTAAGTTCGTGGAGTTGGTTCAATTCCATCCTCACTATGCTGCAATCACTGCTGAGTTCTCAAAGTGTATTAAATATGAGAATGGTTTGCGTCCAGAGATTAAACAGGCTGTGGGATATCAAAGGATAAGAAGGTTTTCGGATTTGACGGAATGCTGTAGAATCTTCGAGGAAGATAGCAGGGCTCGTTCTACACATTACAAAAGTTTGAATGAGAGGAGGGGAAAGCAACAAGCTAGAAGTGGACCTTATGTGACGCCCGCTGATAAGGGCAAGCATAGGGGAAACTTTGAGAAGAGATCTGGAGGAGGAGGTTCCGGTCCCATTAAGTGTTATAAGTGTGGTGAAATAGGCCATAAATCATTTGAGTGTGGGAAGTCTGTAGCGAAATGTTCTAATTGTGGTGGTCTTGGGCATGCTACTATCGATTGTAGAAGGAATATGGTGAAGTGCTATAATTGTGGGGAACTTGGTCACATTAGCACGAAGTGTCCGAATCCGAAGAAAGCTCTAACTGGTGGAAAGGTGTTTGCATTGGCGGGGACTCAAACTACTAGTGCAGACCGTTTGATTAAAGGTACATGCTTTATTAATAGTACGCCTTTAGTTGCTATTATTGATACGGGAGCGACTCATTCGTTTGTTTCGTCTGAGTGCGCGAAGCGTTTGAATCTTGCGTTGTCTCTGATGGATGGTAAGATGGTTATTGACACTCCAGCGATGGGGTCAGTAACTACTTCGTTGGTTTGTTTGAGTTGTCCTTTGACCATTTATGGTAAAGACTTCGAGATGGATTTAGTGTGTTTGCCGTTGGAAAGTTTAGACGTAATCTTGGGTATGAACTGGTTGTGATTTAATCGAGTTCATATAGATTGCTATCACAAGTTAGTAAGGTTTCCTTCTTTGGAAGATAATGAAGTTGAGAGTTTCCTATCCACTAAAGAATTGAAGAAACTTTTAGCGGACGAAGCTCAATTGTTCGGTTTGTTTGCATCATTGTCGGTGGAGAGTCAAGTTGAGCTTGATGTGTTTCCTGTTGTTTGTGATTTTCCTAAGGTGTTTCCTGAGGATATTAAGGATGTACCGCCGGAAAGAGAAGTTGAGTTTTCTATTGATCTAGTTTCGGGTACTAGACCGATTTCGATGGCACCGTATCGTATGTCGGCATCGGAGTTGGTAGAATTGAAGAAAGAATTGAATGACTTGTTGGACAAGAGGTTTGTAAGACCAAGTGTTTCTCCTTGGGGTGCTCCGGTATTGTTGGTAAAGAAGAAGGATGGGAGTATGCGGTTATGTATTGATTATCGACAATTGAACAAGGTGACAATTAAGAACAAGTATCCGCTTCCAAGGATTGATGATTTGATGGACCAATTGGTTGGTGCGCGTGTTTTTAGCAAGATTGATTTGAGATCGGGATATCACCAGATTCGTGTTAAAGAAGAGGATATTCAAAAGACGGCCTTTAGGACACGGTATGGCCATTACGAATATGCCGTGATGCCATTCGGGGTTTCTAATGCGCCGGGTGTGTTTATGGAATACATGAATCGTATTTTTCATGAACAGTTAGATCGTTTTGTGGTTGTGTTCATCGACGATATTTTGATTTACTCTAAGTCTCAAGAGGAGCATGAAGAGCATTTGAGGATTGTGTTACAAATTTTGAAAGAGAAACAATTGTATGCTAAGTTGTCGAAATGTGAATTTTGGTTGTCGGAAGTAAGTTTCCTTGGACATGTTATTTCCGGTAGTGGTATTAGTGTTGATCCATCCAAGATAGATGCGGTGATGTAATGGGAGGCTCCTAGGTCGGTTACGGAGATTCGAAGCTTTTTAGGCTTGGCGGGTTATTATCGGAGGTTTATTGAGGGATTTTCGAAGTTGGCACTTCCTTTAACGCAATTGACTTGTAAGGAAAAGGCTTTCATTTGGGATATTCATTGTGAAGAGAGTTTCAATGAGCTAAAAAGAAGGTTGACAACGGCTCCGATCTTGATTTTGCCAAATCCGACGGAACCATTTGTTGTGTATTGTGATGCTTCATTGGTTGGTTTAGGTGGTGTTTTGATGCAAGATGGAAAAGTTGTGGCTTATGCTTCTAGACAATTGAGAGTGCATGAAAAGAATTATCCTACGCATGACTTGGAGTTAGCGGCCGTGGTGTTTGTTTTGAAAATATGGAGGCATTATCTTTATGGTGCGAGATTTGAAGTTTTTAGTGATCACAAGAGCTTGAAATATTTATTTGACCAAAAAGAATTGAATATGAGACAAAGAAGGTGGTTAGAGATTTTGAAGGATTATGATTTTGGTTTGAATTACCATCCAGGTAAGGCAAACGTGGTGGCCGATGCTTTGAGTCGAAAGTCGTTACATATGTCTTCATTGATGATGAGAGAATGGGAACTTTTGGAGAATTTTAGAGACTTGAGTTTGGTTTGTGAAATGACGTCGAGAAGTGTGAGACTTGGTATGCTACATGTTACGAATGATTTTCTTGCAACGGTAGGTGAAAAGCAAAGGTTGGACTTGAAATTCGTTGATTTGATGTTGAATGAGAATGAGGATTTCAAGGTTGATAATTTTGGAGTTTTGAGATTCCGTGGTCGTATCTGTATTCCCGATGATGCGGAGTTGAAAAAGATGATATTGGAAGAAGGGCACCGAAGTAACTTAAGTATTCATCCGGGAGCGAACAAAATGTACCAAGATTTGAAGAAAATATTTTGGTGGTCCGGGTTAAAGAGAGATGTGGCTCAATTTGTGTATGTGTGCTTAACTTGTCAAAAGTCGAAGGTAGAACATCAAAAGCCTAGTGGAATGATGCAACCGTTGGACATTTCGGAGTGGAAGTGGGATAGTATATCGATGGATTTTGTTACGGGATTGCCGAATACGCAAAGAGGACATAATGCTATTTGGGTAATCGTTGATAGGCTTACTAAATCTGCTCACTTCATTCCAATTGATATTAGTTATCCTTTGGAGAGGTTAGCCGAGATTTATGTTCTTGTGGTTGTGAAGTTACATGGAGTTCCTAAGAGTATTGTATCGGATAGAGATCCTAGATTTACATCGAGGTTTTGGGAGAGTTTACAAAGGGCTCTGGGTTCTAAGCTAAGATTGAGTTCGGCTTATCATCCACAAACGGATGGTCAAACCGAGAGGACAATTCAATCGTTGGAGGATTTGTTGCGTGCTTGTGTGCTCGAGCAAGGTGGTGCTTGGGATAGTTATTTGGCATTGATTGAGTTCACCTATAATAATAGTTTTCATTCAAGTATAAGTATGGCACCATTTGAGGCTTTGTATGGTCGGAGATGTCGAACACCTTTGTGTTGGCATGAAACCGGTGAGAGGACAATAGTTGGACCGGAGATGGTACAACAAATGACGGAGAAAGTGAAGTTTATTTGGGAGAAGATGAAAGCTTCTCAAAGTAGACAAAAGAGCTATCATGACAAGAGAAGGAAAGATGTTGAATTTCAAGAAGGCGTCCATGTATTTTTGAGAGTTACACCGGTTACGGGTGTGGGTCGTGCCTTGAAATCGAAGAAGTTGACTTCTCGTTTTATTGGTCCGTATCAGATTTCTGCACGAGTTGGTGTTGTGGCTTACCGTGTGGCGTTGCCTCCGAATCTTTCGAATTTGCATGACGTTTTCCATGTTTCGCAACTTCGGAAGTATGTTCCGGATCCGTCACATGTTATTCCTATGGACGAGGTTGAAGTGAGAGATAACCTTACGGTTGAAACTTTACCGATTAGGATTTTGGACCGTGAAGTTAAGAAGCTAAGAGGCAAGGATATTGCACTTGTGAAAGTAGCGTGGGGAGGCGCTGCGGAAGGCGATATGACTTGGGAGCTAGAGAGTAGGATGCGAGAGTCGTATCTGGAGTTGTTTGAATCAGGTAATATTTTCGAGGACGAAAATTTCTAAAGTGGGGGAGAGTTGTAACGCCCCGATTCCAATTATTCCCATTTTGTTTAGTCTTTTATTTAAATTGAGTGATAAATTATTTTATTTGTGGAATTGGTATGTTAATATGCTATGTTGATGTGTTATGATATTTGACCGTTTTGAGAGTTTTCGGGGAAATTAGAATGGAGGATATTTTAGACATTTCTCAATTATTAGTAAGTTAGAAATTTAGTAATAATTGTTGGAAAAATGATTAAGTTTAGAATTTTGTGAGAAAATGAATTAATTGTATTTGAGTGGAAAATAGAAAAGAAAGAAAAAGAGAATAGAAATAGGAATAGAAAGGAAAAAGAAAAGAAATAGAAAGAAAAGAAAGATAGAAAGAAAGAGGAGAGAAAGAAAGAGAAGAGAAGAGGAAAAGAGGAAAACTAGAGAATCATCAAGAACGATCATTTAGCGAGTTTGGAATCCGGGTAAGGGTGTGAAATCTTGTTATCTTAGCAATGTGTATGATTATGTATGATTGTATTGTTGATATTGTTGATTTTCATGAGTTTTGGGGTATAAACCCATTGATGTAGAAAATGGTAGAAATCGATGTTTTCGCGGATAGAAATCGATATAATTTGTGTTGTATAATCTCCATATGTTTATGAATCATTGCTATTCATTGTTTTGCTGATGGAAGTGATTTGGGGGAGAAAATGGAGTTTTGAGGGTTTTGGAACAGTGAAAACGAAGCAGAAATTCTGCTTCTGGTGTGAAGCGTCGGGCGAAAAGCCCTGAGCGCCGGGCGGTGCGTGCCTTCGCCAGGCAAAATTAAGAGGCGCGGGGGGTGTCAAGCTACTGGTTTGGTTCACATTTGGGGGAATTTCCTTCGCCCCTTCTTCGCCGGGCGAAGCGAAGGCGAAATGGAAGCGTCGCCGGGCGAAACGTTCCTGTCGCCGGGCGCTTTCGTTTTTTTTTTTTATTTTCTTTTCTTTTAAAAATTCATAATTCTCGAACCGTAATTTCGATTTAGGCGTTTTTTATATCGTTGGAAAGCTTTTGAGCTGTACTTTGTGATTATGATGGTGTGGAAACTGTTGACTGATTTTATTATGTCGGAAAGTCGAGAATAGTGCTATTTAGCGACTTTTACCGTTTTGACTGTGTGTTTGAATGTGAATCATACAATAGTTCATTGATGTGAATGTATATAGATTGTATGTGATTGTATGAGATGAATGCATGAATATATTGTGAATATGTATGCATTTCAAGAATGTCTTGTGTCATTTTGCATGTGAAGCATCATGAAATACATTCTTGTGTTGAGCGATTCTAATGAGAATCTGTTGTAACGTCGTGTGCCCATGTGGGGTGTGAGCGATGATTACGAATGATTGTGTGCCCATGTGGGGTGTGAGAAATCGGATCGTGTGCCCGTGTGGGGTGTGAGCGATCGGGTCGTGTGCCCATGTGGGGTGTGAGCGATCCATAAACATTGTGTGCCCATGTGGGGTGTGAGCAATGGGTGAACATCATAGGCCCGACGGGGAGTTACTTCGGTAACGAGCGATGGTTCCAGTAGAGTTCCTGAGTGAACTAGTGATGATTGAGTCGGTACCGCATTGCATTTGCATAGAGTCGTGAGTCGGTCTCTATGATTTGCATTTATCATCTTTATAATGATGTGTTGTTGAATGAACATAATTGTGTATGTTTATACGGAATGATTGAGAATTGTGAAAGTGTGCATGATGAATATGCTTGGTGGATATATATATATATATACATTGTGATGTGTATGGATGAAAATGTGATGAATTGTGGTGAGAATGTGGGATATGTGTATTTTTATGAATATATAATTTTATGCATTGTTATTATGATAATATTTCTCACCCTTCTGCTGTTTTATGATGCTCTATGAGGCATTGCAGAGTAGATATGCTGGTGGTCTTTTGTGAAGTGTGTCTTCATTCTTTTGGTCGGTCGGCTCTGATATGTAGCACAGGGTAGCTAGGATGTATATTATTCTTTTGTGATACATTGTATATGTATCTTGTTGATGAATATCTATGTAAACATGAATTATGTTGATGGATGATACTCGATGACGCGTGTATATATAGGTATATATGTTTGATGTTATTCAATGTTTAGATTTTCCGCTTTTATTCTAAATATTGAGATGTGGGTGTAAGGACAGAGTTCCTACGGTGAAAGTTACCCCACTGTTACATATCATGTTGTTGAGCAGGTGTTGTATGTTTTAATTTTATGAATAATGTGACATTCCTCTTTTATACCATGTTTATAATTATACTCTGACGAAATTTTTAATATGTGCCTAAATGATTATGTGATTATTTGGGGGTATAGAAAGGGGGTGTTACATTAAGTGGTATCAGAGCCAGAGTTGAGTTAGTTGTGTCTGTCTTGTTGTTGTGTTGGTTGAACTGTTGTTTAACTTTATTGTCATTTTTAGGAATGATTAGAATATGGCTGGTAGAAACGACAATGCGATGGCTGCTGCTTTGGAAGCAATGGCTAGGGCGGTGCAAGGTGCGCCTAATGTGAATGCTAATGACGAGTTCAGGAAGAATCAACCACCGGTTTTCAAAGGAAGATTTGATCCCGATGGTGCTCAACTTTGGTTGAAAGAGATTGAAAGGATCTTCAGAGTCATGGACTGTGCGGAAGAGAATAAAGTGAGGCTTGGGTCTCACATGCTGAAGGAAGAAGCCGACGATTGGTGGGTCGGTATGCGTCAAATTCTTGAGGTGGAAGATGAAGAGGTAACTTGGGATTTATTTCGTACTGAGTTCTTAAGGAAGTATTACCCTGAAAGTGTGAAAGGGAAGAAGGAGATGGAGTTCCTTGAATTGAAACAAGGTAGTATGTCTGTGGTGGACTATACTGCTAAGTTCGTGGAGTTGGTTCAATTCCATCCTCACTATGCTGCAATCACTGCTGAGTTCTCAAAGTGTATTAAATATGAGAATGGTTTGCGTCCAGAGATTAAACAGGCTGTGGGATATCAAAGGATAAGAAGGTTTTCGGATTTGACGGAATGTTGTAGAATCTTCGAGGAAGATAGCAGGGCTCGTTCTACACATTACAAAAGTTTGAATGAGAGGAGGGGAAAGCAACAAGCTAGAAGTGGACCTTATGTGACGCCCGCTGATAAGGGCAAGCATAGGGGAAACTTTGAGAAGAGATCTGGAGGAGGAGGTTCCGGTCCCATTAAGTGTTATAAGTGTGGTGAAATAGGCCATAAATCATTTGAGTGTGGGAAGTCTGTAGCGAAATGTTCTAATTGTGGTGGTCTTGGGCATGCTACTATCGATTGTAGAAGGAATATGGTGAAGTGCTATAATTGTGGGGAACTTGGTCACATTAGCACGAAGTGTCCGAATCCGAAGAAAGCTCTAACTGGTGGAAAGGTGTTTACATTGGCGGGGACTCAAACTACTAGTGCAGACCGTTTGATTAAAGGTACATGCTTTATTAATAGTACGCCTTTAGTTGCTATTATTGATACGGGAGCGACTCATTCGTTTGTTTCGTCTGAGTGCGCGAAGCGTTTGAATCTTGCGTTGTCTCTGATGGATGGTAAGATGGTTATTGACACTCCAGCGATGGGGTCAGTAACTACTTCGTTGGTTTGTTTGAGTTGTCCTTTGACCATTTATGGTAAAGACTTCGAGATGGATTTAGTGTGTTTGCCGTTGGAAAGTTTAGACGTAATCTTGGGTATGAACTGGTTGCGATTTAATCGAGTTCATATAGATTGCTATCACAAGTTAGTAAGGTTTCCTTCTTTGGAAGATGATGAAGTTGAGAGTTTCCTATCCACTAAAGAATTGAAGAAACTTTTAGCGGACGAAGCTCAATTGTTCGGTTTGTTTGCATCATTGTCGGTGGAGAGTCAAGTTGAGCTTGATGTGTTTCCTGTTGTTTGTGATTTTCCTAAGGTGTTTCCTGAGGATATTAAGGATGTACCGCCGGAAAGAGAAGTTGAGTTTTCTATTGATCTAGTTTCGGGTACTAGACCGATTTCGATGGCACCGTATCGTATGTCGGCATCGGAGTTGGTAGAATTGAAGAAAGAATTGAATGAATTGTTGGACAAGAGGTTTGTAAGACCAAGTGTTTCTCCTTGGGGTGCTCCAGTATTGTTGGTAAAGAAGAAGGATGGGAGTATGCGGTTATGTATTGATTATCGACAATTGAACAAGGTGACAATTAAGAACAAGTATCCGCTTCCAAGGATTGATGATTTGATGGACCAATTGGTTGGTGCGCGTGTTTTTAGCAAGATTGATTTGAGATCGGGATATCACCAGATTCGTGTTAAAGAAGAGGATATTCAAAAGACGGCCTTTAGGACACGGTATGGCCATTACGAATATTCCGTGATGCCATTCGGGGTTTCTAATGCGCCGGGTGTGTTTATGGAATACATGAATCGTATTTTTCATGAACAGTTAGATCGTTTTGTGGTTGTGTTCATCGACGATATTTTGATTTACTCTAAGTCTCAAGAGGAGCATGAAGAGCATTTGAGGATTGTGTTACAAATTTTGAAAGAGAAACAATTGTATGCTAAGTTGTCGAAATGTGAATTTTGGTTGTCGGAAGTAAGTTTCCTTGGACATGTTATTTCCGGTAGTGGTATTAGTGTTGATCCATCCAAGATAGATGCGGTGATGTAATGGGAGGCTCCTAGGTCGGTTACGGAGATTCAAAGCTTTTTAGGCTTGGCGGGTTATTATCGGAGGTTTATTGAGGGATTTTCGAAGTTGGCACTTCCTTTAACGCAATTGACTTGTAAGGAAAAGGCTTTCATTTGGGACATTCATTGTGAAGAGAGTTTCAATGAGCTAAAAAGAAGGTTGACAACGGCTCCGATCTTGATTTTGCCAAATCCGACGGAACCATTTGTTGTGTATTGTGATGCTTCATTGGTTGGTTTAGGTGGTGTTTTGATGCAAGATGGAAAAGTTGTGGCTTATGCTTCTAGACAATTGAGAGTGCATGAAAAGAATTATCCTACGCATGACTTGGAGTTAGCGGCCGTGGTGTTTGTTTTGAAAATATGGAGGCATTATCTTTATGGTGCGAGATTTGAAGTTTTTAGTGATCACAAGAGCTTGAAATATTTATTTGACAAAAAAGAATTGAATATGAGACAAAGAAGGTGGTTAGAGCTTTTGAAGGATTATGATTTTGGTTTGAATTACCATCCAGGTAAGGCAAACGTGGTGGCCGATGCTTTGAGTCGGAAGTCGTTACATATGTCTTCATTGATGATGAGAGAATGGGAACTTTTGGAGAATTTTAGAGACTTGAGTTTAGTTTGTGAAATGACGCCGAGAAGTGTGAGACTTGGTATGCTACATGTTACAAATGATTTTCTTGCAACGGTAGGTGAAAAGCAAAGGTTGGACTTGAAATTCGTTGATTTGATGTTGAATGAGAATGAAGATTTCAAGGTTGATAATTTTGGAGTTTTGAGATTCCGTGGTCGTATCTGTATTCCCGATGATGCGGAGTTGAAAAAGATGATATTGGAAGAAGGGCACCGAAGTAACTTAAGTATTCATCCGGGAGCGAACAAAATGTACCAAGATTTGAAGAAAATCTTTTGGTGGTCCGGGTTAAAGAGAGATGTGGCTCAATTTGTGTATGTGTGCTTAACTTGTCAAAAGTCGAAGGTAGAACATCAAAAGCCTAGTGGAATGATGCAACCGTTGGACATTCCGGAGTGGAAGTGGGATAGTATATCGATGGATTTTGTTACGGGATTGCCGAATACGCAAAGAGGACATAATGCTATTTGGGTAATCGTTGATAGGCTTACTAAATCTGCTCACTTCATTCCAATTGATATTAGTTATCCTTTGGAGAGGTTAGCCGAGATTTATGTTTTTGTGGTTGTGAAGTTACATGGAGTTCCTAAGAGTATTGTATCGGATAGAGATCCTAGATTTACATCGAGGTTTTGGGAGAGTTTACAAAGGGCTCTGGGTTCTAAGCTAAGATTGAGTTCGGCTTATCATCCACAAACGGATGGTCAAACCGAGAGGACAATTCAATCGTTGGAGGATTTGTTGCGTGCTTGTGTGCTCGAGCAAGGTGGTGCTTGGGATAGTTATTTGGCATTGATTGAGTTCACCTATAATAATAGTTTTCATTCAATTATAAGTATGGCACCATTTGAGGCTTTGTATGGTCGGAGATGTCGAACACCTTTGTGTTGGCATGAAACCGGTGAGAGGACAATAGTTGGACCGGAGATGGTACAACAAATGACGGAGAAAGTGAAGTTTATTTGGGAGAAGATGAAAGCTTCTCAAAGTAGACAAAAGAGCTATCATGACAAGAGAAGGAAAGATGTTGAATTTCAAGAAGGCGACCATGTATTTTTGAGAGTTACACCGGTTACGGGTGTGGGTCGTGCCTTGAAATCGAAGAAGTTGACTTCACGTTTTATTGGTCCGTATCAGATTTCTGCACGAGTTGGTGTTGTGGCTTACCGTGTGGCGTTGCCTCCGAATCTTTCGAATTTGCATGACGTTTTCCATGTTTCGCAACTTCGGAAGTATGTTCCGGATCCGTCACATGTTATTCCTATGGACGAGGTTGAAGTGAGAGATAACCTTACGGTTGAAACTTTACCGATTAGGATTTTGGACCGTGAAGTTAAGAAGCTAAGAGGCAAGGATATTGCACTTGTGAAAGTAGCGTGGGGAGGCGCTGCGGAAGGCGATATGACTTGGGAGCTAGAGAGTAGGATGCGAGAGTCGTATCTGGAGTTGTTTGAATCAGGTAATATTTTCGAGGACGAAAATTTCTAAAGTGGGGGAGAGTTGTAACGCCCCGATTCCAATTATTCCCATTTTGTTTAGTCTTTTATTTAAATTGAGTGATAAATTATTTTATTTGTGGAATTGGTATGTTAATATGCTATGTTGATGTGTTATGATATTTGACCGTTTTGAGAGTTTTCGGGGAAATTAGAATGGAGGATATTTTAGACATTTCTCAATTATTAGTAAGTTAGAAATTTAGTAATAATTGTTGGAAAAATGATTAAGTTTAGAATTTTGTGAGAAAATGAATTAATTGTATTTGAGTGGAAAATAGAAAAGAAAGAAAAAGAGAATAGAAATAGGAATAGAAAGGAAAAAGAAAAGAAATAGAAAGAAAAGAAAGATAGAAAGAAAGAGGAGAGAAAGAAAGAGAAGAGAAGAGGAAAAGAGGAAAACTAGAGAATCATCAAGAACGATCATTTAGCGAGTTTGGAATCCGGGTAAGGGTGTGAAATCTTGTTATCTTAGCAATGTGTATGATTATGTATGATTGTATTGTTGATATTGTTGATTTTCATGAGTTTTGGGGTATAAACCCATTGATGTAGAAAATGGTAGAAATCGATGTTTTCGCGGATAGAAATCGATATAATTTGTGTTGTATAATCTCCATATGTTTATGAATCATTGCTATTCATTGTTTTGCTGATGGAAGTGATTTGGGGGAGAAAATGGAGTTTTGAGGGTTTTGGAACAGTGAAAACGAAGCAGAAATTCTGCTTCTGGTGTGAAGCGTCGGGCGAAAAGCCCTGAGCGCCGGGCGGTGCGTGCCTTCGCCGGGCAAAATTGAGAGGCGCGGGGGGTGTCAAGCTACTGGTTTGGTTCACATTTGGGGGAATTTCCTTCGCCCCTTCTTCGCCGGGCGAAGCGAAGGCGAAATGGAAGCGTCGCCGGGCGAAACGTTCCTGTCGCCGGGCGCTTTCGTTTTTTTTTTTTAATTTTCTTTTCTTTTAAAAATTCATAATTCTCGAACCGTAATTTCGATTTAGGCGTTTTTTATATCGTTGGAAAGCTTTTGAGCTGTACTTTGTGATTATGATGGTGTGGAAACTGTTGACTGATTTTATTATGTCGGAAAGTCGGGAATAGTGCTATTTAGCGACTTTTACCGTTTTGACTGTGTGTTTGAATGTGAATCATACAATAGTTCATTGATGTGAATGTATATAGATTGTATGTGATTGTATGAGATGAATGCATGAATATATTGTGAATATGTATGCATTTCAAGAATGTCTTGTGTCATTTTGCATGTGAAGCATCATGAAATACATTCTTGTGTTGAGCGATTCTAATGAGAATCTGTTGTAACGTCGTGTGCCCATGTGGGGTGTGAGCGATGATTACGAATGATTGTGTGCCTATGTGGGGTGTGAGCAATCGGATCGTGTGCCCGTGTGGGGTGTGAGCGATCGGGTCGTGTGCCCATGTGGGGTGTGAGCGATCCATAAACATTGTGTGCCCATGTGGGGTGTGAGCAATGGGTGAACATCGTAGGCCCGACGGGGAGTTACTTCGGTAACGAGCGATGGTTCCAGCAGAGTTCCTGAGTGAACTAGTGATGATTGAGTCGGTACCGCATTGCATTTGCATAGAGTCGTGAGTCGGTCTCTATGATTTGCATTTATCATCTTTATAATGATGTGTTGTTGAATGAACATAATTGTGTATGTTTATACGGAATGATTGAGAATTGTGAAAGTGTGCATGATGAATATGCTTGGTGGATATATATATATATATAAATTGTGATGTATATGGATGAAAATGTGATGAATTGTGGTGAGAATGTGGGATATGTGTATTTTTATGAATATATAATTTTATGCATTGTTATTATGATAATATTTCTCACCCTTCTGCTGTTTTATGATGCTCTATGAGGCATTGCAGAGTAGATATGCTGGTGGTCTTTTGTGAAGCGTGTCTTTATTCTTTTGGTCGGTCGGCTCTGATATGTAGCACAGGGTAGCTAGGATGTATATTATTCTTTTGTGATACATTGTATATGTATCTTGTTGATGAATATCTATGTAAACATGAATTATGTTGATGGATGATACTCGATGACGCGTGTATATATAGATATATATGTTTGATGTTATTCAATGTTTAGATTTTCCGCTTTTATTCTAAATATTGAGATGTGGGTGTAAGGACAGAGTTTCTACGGTGAAAGTTACCCCACTGTTGCATATCATGTTGTTGAGCAGGTGTTGTATGTTTTAATTTTATGAATAATGTGACATGCCTCTTTTATACCATGTTTATAATTATACTCTGACGAAATTTTTAATATGTGCCTAAATGATTATGTGATTATTTGGGGGTATAGAAAGGGGGTGTTACACATGGTTGTGCTCACTTTCAACAAGTGCCTTGATCACTTCTAATACTTCCACAAAATCACATACATCACAAGATAAGGCATGAATTAAAAGTATAAAACAACATTTATCATCAATCCTTAGCATATAGTAAAACTTGGAGGCTTCTCACTTTAGTGATTTTTGAACCTAAATGACACACGCATTCAAAGAGAGTTGTAACATGAAACAACATTTTCAATCGCACTAAGACACAAAGTTCTAATACATACTAAATTCTCGAACTAGGTAACGATGTACCTTGTTGCAACATTATGCTTAAAGTACTATCATAGCCATCACATCTTGGAGGAATCTTCCTTTAAAATAAAGAGTCTCCAACCTAAACTTCCAAAGTTCCATTAATAAAAGAAAGAACATTAAATATTCACATGCATACCAACATAAATTGATAAAAAACATATTAACAATTTAAGAGTTGAACATTCGTAAACTGAAGAATTAAACTTTTAATAACCCTTAACAAAAAAAATACACATTTAAGTGTTGAGCATTCGTAAATTGAAGAACTCAACACTTAATACAATAATTAAAAACCAACAAATTAGTAAAAGCGACACAGAAAATTTTACTGAAAACAACTAACATTACTCATAATAATAATAATGTGCTTGGTGTAGAAACACCTACATAGTCAAAAAGTACCTCAAGGGTATGAGTACATCAATATCCAAAATATTCCACCATGTGGATAAAATAGACTAGTAAAAGCTGGAAAAAAACTGAATACACGAAAACTTCACTTTGGTGACCAAAGGAAGTACAAAAGTCTGGACCACAAAATCAGTCCTCATCGGACTCTGTCTCGAGGACCTCGGTCACCTGCTCATCATCATCACCCTCTTCAGAACCAGAAACCTCCACATCGTCGCCATCACCCTCCATATCGTCGCCATCTCCCTCCTCATCAGCATCATCACCAGCAGGACCAGCTGAATCCTCTCCCCCTCCGAAGACTGGCCTGGCCTCAGGCCAACCAGCGTGTGCGAGGAACTGCTCCCTCGACACCAAAGACTGCTCCGCAGCGGGATCCCGAATCTGCAGCTGAAGTACCTGCATAGAGTCATGTAAATCTAACATGGCGCGCTGAGAAGCGGACATCCAATCCCAGTTATACTGGAAAATCTCCTGCTGATAAGGATAGAAATTTTGCGACCTAGAAGTATCACTCCCACTCGTACCGGCCTCAGCACCAGCACTAGAAGACTCAGCCCTAACTCCTTTTGGTTTGTAGAATTTGTCGACGCATCGATCGTCGATAGCCAACGGAATGGTAACCTGACGCCGAGAAGGCAGCACTACACCAGCTTCAACACACAATGTCATGATCAGACAAGGAAATGCGAGAGGGGCATTTTTCCTTGAAGCATTACCTCCTAAACCACTCTCCACAATTGCCCTTATCTCATCAGCAATTATTCTCGCGACATCAATCTCCACATTGGTAAGGATGATATGGACTAAGTGAGCAAAGGGAATCGGGACTGTTGAGGAATACGACTTTGGTTTTTTATTGGTGACAACCAAAAGCAATACCAGCTGGGCCAAAGGCAGCATGTGCTCCCGGTGATACCTGATGGGAACCCCAGAATGGTTGAGTTCAACAGTCTTACCAGGGCGCAACATATCAGTGGTCATTTGGGTGATATCACGGTTGCGGTTAAGATTCCTATGGTATGCATCCTCCTAACTGGCACGTAACGGAAGAGGGTCTCCAAGAACCAAATTTATTGTCCTTCGATCAAATCTCACTGTTTTTCCCCCAACCACAGTTGTCCAAGTAAAAAGGTCGCCCTCATTTGGGAGGGCGTTTGCATAGAACTCCCTGACTATCTCCACATTATACCAATCAAGTGGAGTTATTAGTCGATCCCATTTTTTTGCATTCAAGAGAGCAGCAACAGCACGATAACTCCCTTGATCATTCAAATTAAACCGCTTCTCTGCAAGGATGGTCCTTTTTTCCAGAACGGCATATCTCTCAGCCTGCCTAGGACCTTTGAGCCGAGTATCATCGAAATGGATCGGTACGTGTCTTGATGTAGATGCTTTCATTTTCTTGGCAAGATTAGTCTTAGGACCCATCTGCACATATCACAAACAAACCACACAAAACACCAAGACAATTCATTAAAGATTAGAAATCAAACAACATAAAAAATAAAATTTAACTCTGTTTGCTGCAACACTCGCACTGCGAATCCTAGCGAACGTTCGCCCCAGATTCGCACTGCGAAGGGGCCAGCAAATGCACGAAAATTTTGAAAAATTTTGCAGCCCCCCACAGTTCACAGCAGAGCAACATCAAAAAGTCCTATGTACACTGACATTGCAGAAAATTCAACATGCATCACATTCAAACCTTACAATAGAAATTAAACCCTAACTTCCTACATGCCTCTAATGCTCAATACAATCCAAACAAAAATTTCAGAAAGCACAAAGAAAAGAGAATCAAACCTGGTTTGGAATATGGAATTGCTGGAGAAAAAATTTGAAATTAGGTCAGCCCAAATACGTGAGAGAGAAAGAGTTCAAGAGTGTTGTTTTTTTTCTTCTTTTGGTTTGAATGAGAGAGGCAACATGTGACTAGGGTTTTTTTTCTCAAGTCCTCAGGACAACATGGGTCATGGGCCTAAGTGCAGGCCCACCCCTTTAATTAAACCCCACATTTTATGAGGTGGCAGCAAAAAAATACACGACCTGTCTCACTGGGTTCGCAGTGCGAATGGCTGGCGAACGTTCGCCCCAAACTCGCAGTGCGAATAAGCCAGCGAATGAGACAGTTTTTTCAAATTTTGGTGCTTCTGTCATGCTGCCACAATGCTTCTCATTCACACATGTAAAATGACTAAAAACAGCAAATAAAAGCAGAAAATACTTACAATGTTGGGGTGCCTCCCAACAAGCGCTTGTTTAACGTCGGCTAAGCTCGACGGTCCACCGCAACCTCAAGGATCGCGAAAAGGAACAACGGCGGGATTCCGCTCGAAATCTCCTCCAAGATACACTTTCAATCTTTACCCATTAACAGTCCAATTTTCCTTTGATGTTGTGTCTTCAATTACAATTGCTCCATAAGGCTTGATTTCTCGAATCCGAAATAGACCCGACCATTTAGACCTCAGTTTTCCTGGAAACAATTTCAACCGGGAATTGAAGAGTAGCACCAGCTGTCCTACTTCAAACTGTTTGATCACAATTTTCCTGTCATGGTAATTCTTTACACGCTCTTTATACAGCTTATTGGATTCATACGCCTGGAGGCGTAATTCATCCAATTCGTGTAATTGCATTTTTCTTTTATCACCGCTAAGAGTTGGATCAAAGTTTAAAAATTTTAAGGCCCAAAACGCCTTATGTTCCAACTCAACCGACAAATGGCAATTTTTACCATAGACAATTTTAAATGGCGTGAGACCAATCGGAGCCTTAAAAGCCGTCCGATAAGCCCACAAAGCATCATCAAGTTTGTTTGCCCAATCTTTCCTTGAGGCTGAAACAGTTTTTTCCAAAATGCGTTTTATTTCACGATTTGACACCTCCGCTTGCCCGTTAGCCTGAGGATGATATGGTGTGGCAACCTTGTGCTTCACACCATATTGCTCCAGAGCTTTGTCAAGCTGAGTGTTACAGAAGTGGGATCCTCCGTCACTTATCAACACTCGCGGAGTACCAAAACGCGCAAAAATGTTTCTTTTCAAAAAATTTCACTACGGTTTTTCCATCGGCTTTAGCACATGCTATCACCTCAACCCATTTAGAAACATAATCCACAGCGACTAAAATGTATTCGTTAGAAAATGAAGATGGGAATGGACCGACAAAGTCGATCCCCCAACAATCAAAAACTTCAATTTCTAACATATTTTGCAAAGGCATTTCATCCGCCGTGAAATTCCTCCACTCCTCTGACATTTGTCATAACTTAGGGCATGCGCATGCGCATCTTTGAATAACGACGGCCAATAAAAGCCCGATTGAAGGACTTTTGTGGCCGTTCTTAACCCATTGAAATGGCCTCCATACGGAGAGTTATGACAATGCCACAGAATGTTCGTGGCTTCCTCTACCGACACACATCTTCTTAAGAGGTTGTCGACACCAAGTTTAAACAAATGAGGTTCATCCCATACAAAGAACTTGGCATCCGACCAAAAAAAAAATTTGATGGTGCGTTAGACCGTCCGGTATCAATCCGGCGGCTTTGTGGTTAGCCATGTCGGCAAACCAAGGTCTAACCTGCACCCTAAACAATTTTTCATCGGGGAACTCCTCTTTGACTTCACATTCTTTCTTGGTCACGTCAACGTTCACCAGACGGGATAAGTGATCTGCCACCAAATTCTCGGATCCTTTTTTGTGGTCCGTGTAAACGATGACTCGCGACCCAATCAAATAGGAACGAAATTTCTCCAACGCATACACTATGGCAAGCAACTCTTTCTCAGTTGTTGCATAGTTAATTTGAGCCTCGTTTAAAACTTTGCTCGCATAATGTATCGCGTGAAAAACTTCCATTTTCCTCTGACCCAAAACAGCCCCTACCGCATAATCACTTGCATCGCACATTAGTTCAAAATCCAATTTCCAGTTAGGTGCAATGATTATCGGTGAGGTAGTTAAACTTTGTTTTAAAAAATTAAACGCGAACATGCAAGACTCGTCAAAGTAAAAAATCTTACCTTGGATGAGCAAGTTGCTCAATGGCTTTGCTACCTTTGCGAAGTCCTTGATGAACCGCCGGTAGAAACCTGCATGTCCGAGAAAGCTCCTTATGCCTTTTACATTCAACGGTGGTGGAAATTTTTCAATAACGTTGTTGTACCCCAAAATTTTCCCTCACATATTTAAGACAATATGCCTCAAGAGGTCTCCTAGTGATTCATAAGATCTTCAGTTGCTCAAGAGTACTCAAAAGTTTCATCAGACAAAGCCTCCTCCTAAGCAATAAATCCAACTAGGGTTGTGTACTTCTCAAAGTAGATTGGACTTATAAAGCTTCAAAAGGACTTCATGGTGTCCCATACACTTCAAAGAATCCTCATAACAAGTTTCAAGACTTTCCTTACAAGTTTGGTCAGTCAGATGCTCAGACAGTAAAAAATCAGTTAACTTGGTCAAAAGGTCAACTGTGGTCAACACAAAGTCAAACCTCAAGATTTTTGGTCAACATCAAGACTATGGGGTGAAATTCATCATTTGATCAAGGTTTGATCATGATTCATCAAGGAAACCTCAGAATCATCAAGAATCGGGAGTTACTAAATTAGGGTTTTTGTAGGAAAAGTCAACTGTACTTTGACCAGGCCTAACTTCCACATACTTCATCAAAAATTCCTCAACCAAAGCCAATCTTGAAGGAAATTTAATTCCCTACAACTTGGTGTCTCACAAGCCAAGTCCAGAAATGCTTCATTCGGGAGATATGAGCCAAGACATTATAGGTCATTTTGAAAGTCAACAAAAGTCAACCTTTTTCAAAAGCTCATAACTTGAACATGGAAGATCAAATTGACATAGGACTAAAAGGGTTGGTTAGAGGACATCTTGAGGTTTCTAAAAATTATTAGTTTGCATTAAGGAGCTAAAAATTGAAGGAGTTATGCTTAGTCAAAGTTGGGAAATTTTGAGGAGGTGCACAAAGCAAACTATGCCTAAAATCCAAATTTTGACAAATGGGCCATAAGTTTCTTAAACCGAACTCAAACATAAAGCCATGCACGACCCAAAGAGCATATATTTGATTTTTCCTCATTTTATTTTATTTTTATTGGATTTAATTAGTTAAAATTCAATATTAAATGAAATAAATCATAGAAAATCAAATATTTGAATATGGATCTGATTTTCCACATGATTATCATTATACAAGATCCACAAATCATGCAAGCTCATACAAGACCATTTAGTGACCAAATTCCAACCTTCCATAATCATAAAAGTTCATAAAATCAAAAGATATGAAAACATTATTATCCAAGCCCAATTCTTAACCTAAATGACTCTCTTTATAAGCACAATACACTCCTAAAAACCCAGGGGGCGCAGCTGAAGAGAGAGAGAAGTTTCACAAATCCAAACTTTTAGTTCAAAGAGGCAATCCGTAGAAATCCTAGTGGCAGCCACTTTCGATCACTTCCAAGCATCAACACATTCTCAAGGACATCCCAAGAAGTGATCTCAAGCATTTGTACGGAAGGAAACCATGTGGAACACGAAGATCCAACCATGGCCGCCCCATGCACTTTAATTTTTCGTTTTCGTTGTTTTACATCATTACAAGTACTAATTCATAAATATTCTTGTTCATAAACATCATTGAAACTGTTTTGATGTATTTGTTTCAAGGTTTCACGCAGGTAGCAAGCATTGCCATTACTAGGGCATAAAACTGATTCTTCTCGAAACCCCATCGTGCGAGCATTTTCAGGCCAAACAAATAGCACCATTGGATTTAGAAGACCCAAATTAGTAGGAATAGGCACTCTTGATTTTTTAATTCATGCATTTTTGTGATTTTGTAAATGCAGGTTAATTAGCTACAAAATTTAATAGCAAAACTGTAGCAAGACCGTAGCAAATGTCCAGCATAAAAGACAAAAAAATCCAAGGAAGAAGAAGGAGAGGTGGCGTGTGCTGATTGGCCAAGGCTGGAAATGCGTTGATTTCAATATTTAATACGTTTGTTTCATCCTTACATCACAAAAGCAACGCAGCTCAGATGGTCTGAGGCGCACCTTGTGAAGCGAAGAGACTGGGTTCGAATCTGGCTCACTGCAGTTTTTTTTCTTTTTTCTTCTAACTTTGATTTTCTTATATTTTCTTATTTGTTTTTATTATATTCTATTTTCTTAACTTTCTTTTTTAATTAAATTATTTCCTTTCTTTTTTTAATCAAAACTTATAAAAATCATTTTTTTCTTTTACCAAAATATATTTTCTAAATTAAATCTATTCCCTTTTTTTATTTACTATAAAATCCATAATTAGAAATTAGGCTTCAATTAAACTTTTAATTTAATTTCTTTCACACAAAAATCCCAAAAACATTCTCCCTTTTATTTTTATCCTTTTATTTTTATCATTCACGTAATTATTTCCATCATAAAAATAAATATACCTTATTTCTATAATAAAATCATAATATCTTTTGTAAATAAATATTAATTTAGTTTTTTTTTTATTAAAAATTAAATTGATTTCTTTTCATAAAATATCAAAAAATTAAAATTTGATTTTTGTTCTAAATATCTATCCACCATCTTCTTCCTCCCAATTCTTGATTTTACTTCGTCTCTTTTATTTTATTAGATAGATGGCATAGGATGCACGATTATGTAATTTTATTCCCGATTATGTAATTGCTCCTCCCATGTAATAGTCTAGGTTTATTTTTTCGCCTTTTTATTTTCGCACTCCCCAATTTCAATATGTATCCCCCCTCCCATGATGTAATAGGGTAGGACTTTACTTCCGCTTTTAATTTCTGTAAATATTGACGCGTGGTTAGTAATCCAGGGAATGCAAAGATATGTATGTTAATAAAATGAACTTAGCCCACTAATTTAAAGATAAATAACTGAAACTGATATTCACACGCGTAAGTCGATCATTATAGGATCGCCATCAGCACCTCTTAGGGTTTCCCCTCTTGGTTGCCTTCAAAACATGGTCAAGTCCCTCGAGCGTAGAGGTAACTTAGCAAAGTTGCCTACGAGATAAAAACATCATCATAGTCCCTTCGATATAAAGATCACAGTCCCTTCGAAGTTGCCTACGAATAAGTGATCTAGTCCCTCGATGACCCTACAAAAAATGATGATAGTCCCTTCGAATTGCTAAGATACCCCTACGAGTTGCCTTCTATGACCATACGATGATCCTACACTCGTCCCTTTAACATCCAAGGTAAAGACTACTTACTCACTAATAGTAAGGACAGTCTTACCCCTAAAGGAAAGAAACAACAAGAAAGACCTACAACTTAGGGTAGTAACTCTTAAATGCTTACTCACTCCTTTCAAAAAAACACTCTTTACACCTCACATCTTTGCAAACATTTTTTTCAAAGCTTAAACACTTTGTATAAATCCATACGAGGATCATTACAAAGTTAAAGTCTTTACGAAAATATTTTTTAATCACACACTACACTATTTTTCAAACAAATTAAAGTGAGCAAGCAATTAAGAGCCCGTAGATAACTACGGATGAAAAGGGGTGCTAACACCTTCCTTTTTCATAACTTACCCCCCGAACTCAAAATCTTTTCAAAAAGGTCTTTCTTGTTCTTTTCACCTTTCCTAAATAAATTGGATAAAAGAAAAGTCGGTGGCGACTCTTGCTAACCGCAACATGTTTTGCGAAAACAAAATTAAAAAGTCAGTTCTCCACCGTATTAAAAACGTCCACTTTGGCTTTATCCACTTCAAGGCCCTTTGAAGAAACTTTGTGACCGAGCACAATTCCTTCGTTCACCATAAAGTTGCATTTTTCCCAATTTAGCACCAAATTAGTTTCCACACACCGTTCCAACACTATATCTAAATTTTTTAAACAAATATCGAACGATTGTCCAAAAACCGAGAAGTTATCCATAAAGACCTCAATTGTCTTTTCGATCAAATCCGAGAATATCGCTTGCATACACCGTTGAAAAGTCGCCGGTGCATTACATAATCCAAACGGCATCCTCCTATAAGCGAAGATTCCAAACGGACATGTAAAAGTGGTTTTTTCATGATCCTCCGGGTTCACAATAATTTGGTTGTAACCCGAATAACCATCCAAAAAACAGTAGAATTGTTGACCGGAAAGCCTTTCGAGCATTTGATCCATAAACGGGAGAGGGAAATGATCTTTCCTCGTAGCTTTGTTTAGCCTACGGTAATCTATGCACATTCTCCACCCGGTCACGATTTTTGTTGGAATGAGCTCATTTTTCTCGTTTCGGACCACCGTTAATCCGCCTTTTTTGGTACCACATGCACCGGACTAACCCACGGGCTGTCAGAAATGGGATAAATCATTCTGGCATCTAACATTTTTACCACTTCCTTCCTAACCACCTCTTTCATGATAGGATTTAACCGGCGTTGCGGTTGAGCAACCGGTTTAAAATCTTCCTCCATAAATATTCGGTGCATGCAATATGAAAGGCTTATGCCTTTGAGATCGGACAAAGTCCATCCCATTGCATCCTGATTTTTTCTCAACACTTGAATTAAGCGGCTCTCCTCGTTTTCAGATAAAATACTGCTTATGATCACCGGTTTACTACCACCGTCATCGAGAAAAGCATACTTCAAGGTTGAAGGCAACACTTTCAGTTCAAGCTTGGATTTTTCATCATTCACCACTTTTTTTAGAATTTCCTCTTCATGCTCCCAAGGTTGTAATTCTTCCAAAGCTTCAAGCTCCAACAAACACTCTTCAAGAGCTTGCTCTTCTTCAACTGAGAATACTTCCCAGGAATCATCCAAAGCTCTTTGTAAAGGGGTAATGACATGAATTTGCTTTGTAACATCAATACTCGCCTCCTCCGTTGCATCGATTCTGAAACAATCACCTTTATCCTTCTTGTGCTTCATGGCATCATAGAGATTGAAACACACCTCTTCATCTTGGACTCTCACTTTCATGAGACCATCGTCCATGTCAATTGCCATTCGGGAAGTTTTCATGAAAGGTCTTCCAAGAATCAAAGGAGCATCCTCATCCTCCTCCATTTAAATGACCACAAAGTCCATCGGAAACAAAAATTTATCCACTTTGACCAACATATCTTCCGCTACACCGTGAAGACGGGAAGTGGATTTGTCTGCGAGTTGCAATGTCATTTGAGTGGACCTCAATTCCATGTGTCCTAACTATTTCACAATCGACAAAGGTATCAAATTGATACTAGAGCCCAAATCAATCAATATGTTGCCCACATAGATATTTCCTATAGTAACCGGCAAGGTGACTCGTCCCGGATCACATTCTTTCTGCGGGAGAGTACGTTGAATGATAGCGCTACAGCTAGCATCTACCATAATGGTCTCTTGATCTGTATACCTCTTCTTTTTCATGAGGATATCCTTCATAAATTTCGCATATTTAGGCATTTGCTCCAAAGCCTCGGAAAATGGGATATTTATTTGTAATTGTTTGAAAATATCCATAAACCGAGAATAGTGCCTTGCACTATCTTTCTTTGTAGGAGCATGAGGATATGGTAAATGTTGGATCGGAATATTGTTCACCGGTTCTTTTCCCTTCCTAATTCTCTTCACTTTTTCTTCTATCTCTCTTTTTTTCTCATCCTCACTTTTTTCCTTCTCATTTTCAACTAAAACACCCTCAGCATTTTTTTCTACTTCAATCTCATCACTATCTTTTTCTTTTTCAACTACAACCTCCTCCTCCACTACACTTTTACCTAGACCCATGTCAATCTCTTTTCCACTTCTTGTTAGAATTGCTTTGCAATCTTTAGGATTTGGAAGCGTATTTGCCGTAAAGTGCCCTTTTTGTTGGTCGGTCAATTGTTTTGATAATTGCCCGACTTGTGTTTCAAGATTCCTTATGGCCGCATCGGTATTCTTCTGATTGGATATTGCCATTTGCATAAATTGCGTGAGAGTGTCCTCCATCTTCGTATTTCCAACGGGAGCTTGTGGAGGTTGAGTGTAATTTGTGTAAGTTCTTGTAATTGGCTGTAATTTTGTTAAAACAATGTGTTGTCATGGTTGATGTTACAACATGAGCGTCTAACAGTATAGGTATGTTGTTTAACTAACATTCTAGTTTGCTGTTGAAGAATTAAAGTGCTGAAGAGTGATGTCACATGCGATGTCGTAACATCACTATACCAGAACATCAGACTTTAATGTGTTTAGGGATGTGTTTAGGGCTGCACGTGGTTCTGGTGTGTTTGAGATTTTCTGCTAAAGAGATTCAGAGAATGCAGGCGAAAATCAAGGGAGATATATATTCAGTTATGAAGATCAGATTGTTACGAATCTAAAGCATAAAGATATGGAGAAGATTTTGATCTAATAAATGAAGATTTAATTGAAGATATGATCAGATTTGTTACAGCTGATATGATATGATTGAAGGCCCAAATTCAGCTGGGATGATATTATAAATAGAGTGCTTGTAACCTAGAATCCGCACGGGTCCAAGATGTAGATCATTAGGGCTTTGTCTAAGTGAACCACTCGGGGTGTGAGATGGTCACTAAGGTTATCTCGAAGCCTGTAGGTAAGAGATGTATTATTCTTGGAGGAAGCTGTTAAGCAACTCTAAGTATTGGTCTTAGTCATGAGGGTCATGTCGAGGTATTGTCATGGAAGTGTGTCTTCCAAAGTCTATGTAATAGAAAAGTTTATGGAGTCAAGCTGTTAATGCAGTGACGGTGTAGTTGACTGCTAGACATCATCGAGATGATTGGAAGTGAGATGGAGTCTCTTACCTAGGGAGGACTTAGGTAGAAGGGTCATTGGGTAGTGATTGAATTAGGTAGATTGTCAACTGGTGTGTTGAGTCTGTAATTTGATACTACTAATAGTGGACTTCCTTCCTGGCTTGGTATGCCCCCAGATGTAGGTTGGTTGAACCAAACTGGGTGAACAATTGATTGTGTTCATTTACTGTTTCTATTATTGCCTTGTTCAGCAGATTGCGATGTTGTGACATTGCACAAGACATCACACATCTGTACCAGAATTTCAATTGGTATCAGAGCAGGCATCCTGTCTATTTCTGGATGAGATCTAGGGAAGATACTTTCTGGTCCGTGAGCAAGGAAGATAGTTATGGACTTGGTCAGCTCATAGAAGTGGAGATTGAAGTTATCAGGCGTGTAGCTTTGGTGATAAGCTGCCTTGTAGGTTGAATCCTATGTTGATCTAGTGCACATGAAGTGTTGTGTTGTGCCTGAAGGATATAGAAGAGTTTTCTGATGTATCACATGGTGTGGGGATACTTGAGGATATCTTCAACTAGAGTTGCCTAAGATACGTGTGGTTTATCCCAAGTCCACTCATAAAGGAACTCTTGTATGAGCTTGTTGAAAAGAGATCTGAAGAAAGTTAGAAGCCATCTATTCTTGCCTACATGGTCATTCCCTGGGTTGTGTTAAAGGATCTTTTGGTGTGTTTCTGTGAAGAGAACTTATGTCCTACCTGATGTTAGAACATAAAACCAGCAGATTATGCAGTATCCTGTCAGCATAACAGATGCTTGGGGACTAAACATATGTGTATTGATCACATCTGTTTGGAACCTACTCCTGGCTTGGAAGAGGAGGCATCTGGGTTGTGTGTCTAAGAAGGTTCCTTCAAGAACATGTCTTAGATATGTACATTGGTCAAGAGATGATCAATATAGTGTCACTCATTGGATAAGTGAGTAAGTGTTTAAAGACTGTATGACATGGAAGGCTTTGAAGACCAATCTGAATAGTGATTTCTTCCTTATCTAGTTTCTTGATGGTAAAAGAAGAGGGTGGAGCCAAAACAAAAGAGTATCACTGTCAAATCTTTCATGCGGGAGTGAAGATCTTGATAAGTTATCTCTTAAGCTTAGTCATGGTGGCCTAACTAGAAGGATCTTCCTGGTTATGATAAGATACTTGGTTCTGATCATGAACTGGAGGAAGTTTTATCAAGAAAGGAGCTGAGCTTAATATGTCCATTCTAATGTCTCGACATCGCGCTACACATCATCAGTTTAAAGGTAAATGCAGAGTCAAAGACCTCTTAGACTGTAGCTGTTTTGAAGGATCACTGAAGCTGTGAAGTTGAACAATTTGTGAGATGCTGTAGTATGCTTGAGCTAAACAGTCTGAGGACAATATTATAGGGAAAGTGCATCCTAGAGTTTGTGTTCAATAGCAGTGTAAATCAGCCTGGGGTCAATTGGTGTCTGCATTAGTCGTATGGAGTGAACTCTTCCAGCTTTGAGGCTTAAAGGATTGGAAGTAGCAGAGTGTCTATGGTATGGCTTTAGATGCAGAAGGATGATAGTTATCACTCTTAAGTTGACAAAGGTCTGAACCTTGTGCTTATAAGAAGAAAATTTTGGAAGAGTGTGGTATGCAAGTTACTGCAGTTTTGTTGGTCTAATTTTGGAAGTTGATCAGATGTTGATATGTCCTCATGTGTCCCCTACATGAGATATGTGTGGATTAATATGGTCGGAGTCTCCAAATCCATTGTAGAAGTGTTTAATGTGATGAAGACTGATGTCAGAACTGATGTTGACACATCATATCAGCCAAAGAAAGATAGTGATCAGTGATGTGGATTAGCAGAAGAGGGATCAGCTAGGGAATCAAGTTTCAGACCAGATCAAATGTTGAGTTTTTGTCTGTCTTCAACTAATAACAATATGCATTGATGGGAGACTATGCATATGTCTGAGGTACAAGGGCAGGACTGCAGAAGTATTGAGAATTTATTTTTCTCTATGTGGCTGGTTATTCCTCTTTGTGGTGTTAGAATGTATCATCTGGTGGGGTTGATTGGTGACTATGTACTTGGAGCATCATCCAAATTACTTGGGATAAGTTTGGATTAGAAGAGGCAGATTGTTGACAAGCTGAAGTGTTTAAGGTTAAAAGATATACAGATATCATAATGGTTCAGCTTGGATCAGGTTGGAGCATGGTGCTTGCTCTGGTGGTGAAGGTCGAGGATAAGTGGCAGTTATCTCTGGCTTTCTTTTGATGGCTCTACTAAGGAAAGTGGCAGTCTTTGGTATTGCTATGAGGTAGTCTTGGATTACCTATTTTCTGAAGATTCAGATGTGGTTGATTTGAAGTCTTTGGAGTTTCTAAGCAGGATGGAGGTTGTCTACTCAAACTTGATTGTTGAATCAAGTCTATGAGAGCATGGAAATCTGTTTCTGCAAAGGGAGAAGGTTCTTTTGAGTGGCAGAAGGAAGAGCTGAATTCAACAGTTGGATATCATAATGTTTTGACATCCAACTTAACATCAGAAGTCTCAGCTGGTGATAGAGGTGATCTAAAGTAATGGAAGTTATGGATGCTTCAAAAAGATCGTTCTCATGGCAGTTTGCGGGAGCTGAAGGAAGGAGAAGATGTTACATGACCATGGCTTAGGGAGTCTAAGTGTGTTTGCTTTTGAGCAAGTGGAACATGTGACTTGAAGATCAAGTTTCCTTGGTGGATCAAAATATCCTTGTGAGAATTCTGACATACGTGAAAAAGGTCAAAATGTGGCAATTGGCTATTTTCATATGAGGATTCACGAATGAGGTGATCAAACTGTGGCATTTGGTTGATCTCAGAAGTGGATTCGAAGAATCAAGATAATCAGAGTGTGGCAACTGGTTATTTTTGAGGATTGTCTTGGAACAAGTTACTCTTGGGCAGAAGGGTGATGAGTTGAAGACTCAAGGAGATTATTCTTCTTGAAGGTGGGTGAGAATTTAATTCTCTAGTTCTTTGGATTACTATGCAATAGTAAGTCCAGTTGGTGGAGCTTATTAAGAATCATTATTTTGGATATCCTTGGTGAAGGATGATTGTGCTCTAGGTCACAAGCTTGGTGCCTACATTATGCCTAAGGAGCGTCTACATAGTCATACGGGAGAATGATGAAGTAGAAGGTCTGCCTTAGATGGAGTATGTAGAAAAGACTGAAGTAGATCAGGATTGATTGCTTGAAAGTCTGAAAAGGGTTGTTCACCTATTGTTTCAGTGAAGAAACACATGTGAAGGAGATTTAGCCCTTTGGTCAAGTCCTGCGGAAGAGAAGTTGATCAGCCTAGCATGTGAAGTGAACTAACCAAGAGGTTCGGCAGACAAATGCATTGGGGTACTTGGCTATGGTTTCGGCTGCAAAGGTGCACATAGCTTGCAGGGTGTTCAAGCGTGTGGAGAGTTAGCCTAGGTGTGTAGGTGTGTGACCTTGTCTGATATGATTCAGATGTTGAAGAGGAAGTTATTCAAGAAGACTGGATATAATGTCAGACAACATGTTATGACATGTTGGTATGGACATGACAATTTTTGACCTGATTGAACCAGTAGTGTACATCTACCTCATTGTGTGAGTATGGTGGTTGGATGTTTGAGAGGTTGTCTTTGGAATTGTGAGTACTTGGTTGTCCTATTGTGGCTACAAGGAGGGAGAGATAGCCAATGTATAAGAAGGCTCTGGGATTGAGGGGGAGTGCGCATGTTTGTACAGCCGGTTCCTGCCTTTAGGAGGAGTTTAACCATGTGAAGTCTTGGATGTGATTGATATTGGTTGTGTCTTGGAATCTACTGCGAAGTCTTGGATTGGTTGTGCTGTGAACCAGCAGACAATGTCTGATGAGATGTCAGAACATGGGATAGGACATGTTTCTCTTGGGCAAAACAAGGAATTATTTTGGACGGTGAGGCGCAACACGTGGATCCGACTCTGCATGGAACTGTTTTGGCACAAGTTATGGTATATATCAGTTAGGAAACAATAAATCCGGTCAAGACTGTTTTGGACGGAAGACATTGAATTTGAATGGAGTTTTTAGTTCCTAAAATAGCGTTTCCTTGACCAAGAACTTTGAAATATTCAAAGCTCGTTAATTCCTAAGTAACTGATCTGATATATATAGGGGCAATTCTTCTCTCCTTCAACTCGTGAGTGTTCTTGGTTCATAAGTCTTATAGCTTTTGTGGGCCTTTGGGTGAGTACTTCTTGGATCTGGTTTTGTGAGGGCTTCCTTTGCCAATTTGTGGCTAAAAAGGGGGAGAAAAGTGAGAGATGGGCTAAATGGTTTGCACAGATGTTTTGCCTAAAGTCTGCAGTCCCAGCTGTTGCAGAACGGGGTCTCAGCCAAAGTTGGTGTTGAGTCTTTGTGACTTGTATCCTGAGTTATGAACACAGTTGTGACTTGTGTTATGAGTTACATGAGTTGGCAGATTGGCACGTCTTAAGTTTCATCTTATGCCATAGGTCGACTGGGGGAGTCTGATCAATTTAGGTGTGCATAAGTCTCTCATGCCACCATTGGTCTTTGATGACTAGACAAGCATTTCTTTTCTGGAGGAGTCTTCTACATCCTCTCCGGGTCTGAGTTGAAAGGAAAAAGAAATGTGTTGTATTAAGGGGGAGTATTGGATATCTTCTTCCTCATGTGCACCTCCTGATGTGCTGCCTGGAGCTGATGTCATATGGTGATGTCCTAACATCAGTCAGAAGAGGATTCCCCATGAATGCAGTACACTGTGCAGTACACTGTTAGGATCAGATAACACTCAACAGTTGTGTAGGATTGTAATTACTGCTGTAATCTGAGTTGTAATATCTATATATATGTTTTAGCCAAAATTAGCCAAAGGGGGAGATTGTAAGTTCTTGTAATTGGCTGTAATTTTGTTAAAACAATGTGTTGTCATGGTTGATGTTACAACATGAGCGTCTAACAGTATAGGTATGTTGTTTAACTAACATTCTGGTTTGCTGTTGAAGAATTAAAGTGCTGAAGAGTGATGTCACATGCGATGTCGTAACATCACTATACCAGAACATCAGACTTTAATGTGTTTAGGGATGTGTTTAGGGCTGCACGTGGTTCTGGTGTGTTTGAGATTTTCTGCTAAAGAGATTCAGAGAATGCAGGCGAAAATCAAGGGAGATATATATTCAGTTATGAAGATCAGATTGTTACGAATCTAAAGCATTAAGATACGGAGAAGATTCTGATCTAATAAATGAAGATTTAATTGAAGATATGATCAGATTTGTTACAGCTGATATGATATGATTGAAGGCCCAAATTCAGCTGGGATGATATTATAAATAGAGTGCTTGTAACCTAGAATCCGCACGGGTCCAAGATGTAGATCATTAGGGCTTTGTCTAAGTGAACCACTCGGGGTGTGAGATGGTCACTAAGGTTATCTCGAAGCCTGTAGGTAAGAGATGTATTGTTCTTGGAGGAAGCTGTTAAGCAACTCTAAGTATTGGTCTTAGTCATGAGGGTCATGTCGAGGTATTGTCATGGAAGTGTGTCTTCCAAAGTCTATGTAATAGAAAAGTTTATGGAGTCAAGCTGTTGATGCAGTGACGGTGTAGTTGACTGCTAGACATCATCGAGATGATTGGAAGTGAGACGGAGTCTCTTACCTAGGGAGGACTTAGGTAGAAGGGTCATTGGGTAGTGATTGAATTAGGTAGATTGTCAACTGGTGTGTTGAGTCTGTAATTTGATACTACTAATAGTGGACTTCCTTCCTGGCTTGGTATGCCCCCAGATGTAGGTTGGTTGAACCGAACTGGGTGAACAATTGATTGTGTTCATTTACTGTTTCTATTATTGCCTTGTTCAGCAGATTGCGATGTTGTGACATTGCACAAGACATCACACATCTGTACCAGAATTTCAATTGGTATCAGAGCAGGCATCCTGTCTGTTTCTGGATGAGATCTAGGGAAGATACTTTCTGGTCCGTGAGCAAGGAAGATAGTTATGGACTTGGTCAGCTCATAGAAGTGCAGATTGGAGTTATCAGGCATGTAGCTTTGGTGATAAGCTGCCTTGTAGGTTGAATCCTATGTTGATCTAGTGCATATGAAGTGTTGTGTTGTGCCTGAAGGATATAGAAGAGTTTTTTGATGTATCACATGGTGTGGTGATACTTGAGGATATCTTCAACTAGAGTTGCCTAAGATACTTGTGGTTTATCCCAAGTCCACTCATAAAGGAACTCTTGTATGAGCTTGTTGAAAAGAGATCTGAAGAAAGTTAGAAGCCATCTATTCTTGCCTACATGGTCATTCCCTGGGTTGTGTTAAAGGATCTTTTGGTGTGTTTCTGTGAAGAGAACTTATGTCCTACCTGATGTTAGAACATAAAACCAGCTGATTATGCAGTATCCTGTCAGCATAACAGATGCTTGGGGACTAAACATATGTGTATTGATCACATCTGTTTGGAACCTACTCCTGGCTTGGAAGAGGAGGCATCTGGGTTGTGTGTCTAAGAAGGTTCCTTCAAGAACATGTCTTAGATATGTACATTGGTCAAGAGATGATCAATATAGTGTCACTCATTGGATAAGTGAGTAAGTGTTTAAAGACTGTATGACATGGAAGGCTTTGAAGACCAATCTGAATAGTGATTTCTTCCTTATCTAGTTTCTTGATGGTAAAAGAAGAGGGTGGAGCCAAAACAAAAGAGTATCACTGTCAAATCTTTCATGCGGGAGTGAAGATCTTGATAAGTTATCTCTTAAGCTTAGTCATGGTGGCCTAACTAGAAGGATCTTCCTGGTTATGATAAGATACTTGGTTCTGATCATGAACTGGAGGAAGTTTTATCAAGAAAGGAGCTGAGCTTAATATGTCCATTCTAATGTCTCGACGTCGCGCTACACATCAGCAGTTTAAAGGTAAATGCAGAGTCAAAGACCTCTTAGACTGTAGCTGTTTTGAAGGATCACTGAAGCTGTGAAGTTGAACAATTTGTGAGATGCTGTAGTATGCTTGAGCTAAACAGTCTGAGGACAATATTATAGGGAAAGTGCATCCTAGAGTTTGTGTTCAATAGCAGTGTAAATCAGCCTGGGGTCAATTGGTGTCTGCATTAGTCGTATGGAGTGAACTCTTCCAGCTTTGAGGCTTAAAGGATTGGAAGTAGCAGAGTGTCTATGGTATGGCTTTAGATGCAGAAGGATGGTAGTTATCACTCTTAAGTTGACAAAGGTCTGAACCTTGTGCTTATAAGAAGAAAATTTTGGAAGAGTGTGGTATGCAAGTTACTACAGTTTTGTTGGTCTAATTTTGGAAGTTGATCAGATGTTGATATGTCCTCATGTGTCCCCTACATGAGATATGTGTGGATTAATATGGTCGGAGTCTCCAAATCCATTGTAGAAGTGTTTAATGTGATGAAGACTGATGTCAGAACTGATGTTGACACATCATATCAGCCAAAGAAAGATAGTGATCAGTGATGTGGATTAGCAGAAGAGGGATCAGCTAGGGAATCAAGTTTCAGACCAGATCAAATGTTGAGTTTTTGTCTGTCTTCAACTAATAACAATATGCATTGATGGGAGACTATGCATATGTCTGAGGTACAAGGGCAGGACTGCAGAAGTATTGAGAATTTATTTTTCTCTATGTGGCTGGTTATTCCTCTTTGTGGTGTTAGAATGTATCATCTGGTGGGGTTGATTGGTGACTATGTACTTGGAGCATCATCCAAATTACTTGGGATAAGTTTGGATTAGAAGAGGCAGATTGTTGACAAGCTGAAGTGTTTAAGGCTAAAAGATATACAGATATCATAATGGTTCAGCTTGGATCAGGTTGGAGCATGGTGCTTGCTCTGGTGGTGAAGGTCGAGGATAAGTGGCAGTTATCTCTGGCTTTCTTTTGATGGCTCTACTAAGGAAAGTGGCAGTCTTTGGTATTTCTATGAGGTAGTCTTGGATTACCTATTTTCTGAAGATTCAGATGTGGTTGATTTGAAGTCTTTGGAGTTTCTAAGCAGGATGGAGGTTGTCTACTCAAACTTGATTGTTGAATCAAGTCTATGAGAGCATGGAAATCTGTTTCTGCAAAGGGAGAAGGTTCTTTTGAGTGGCAGAAGGAAGAGCTGAATTCAACAGTTGGATATCATAATGTTTTGACATCCAACTTAACATCAGAAGTCTCAGCTGGTGATAGAGGTGATCTAAAGTAATGGAAGTTATGGATGCTTCAAAAAGATCGTTCTCATGGCAGTTTGCGGGAGCTGAAGGAAGGAGAAGATGTTACATGACCATGGCTTAGGGAGTCTAAGTGTGTTTGCTTTTGAGCAAGTGGAACATGTGACTTGAAGATCAAGTTTCCTTGGTGGATCAAAATATCCTTGTGAGAATTCTGACATACGTGAAAAAGGTCAAAATGTGGCAATTGGCTATTTTCATATGAGGATTCATGAATGAGGTGATCAAACTGTGGCATTTGGTTGATCTCAGAAGTGGATTCGAAGAATCAAGATAATCAGAGTGTGGCAGCTGGTTATTTTTGAGGATTGTCTTGGAACAAGTTACTCTTGGGCAGAAGGGTGATGAGTTGAAGACTCAAGGAGATTATTCTTCTTGAAGGTGGGTGAGAATTTAATTCTCTAGTTCTTTGGATTACTATGCAATAGTAAGTCCAGTTGGTGGAGCTTATTAAGAATCATTATTTTGGATATCCTTGGTGAAGGATGATTGTGCTCTAGGTCACGAGCTTGGTGCCTACATTATGCCTAAGGAGCGTCTACATAGTCATACGGGAGAATGATGAAGTAGAAGGTCTGCCTTAGATGGAGTATGTAGAAAAGACTGAAGTAGATCAGGATTAATTGCTTGAAAGTCTGAAAAGGGTTGTTCACCTATTGTTTCAGTGAAGAAACACCTGTGAAGGAGATTTAGCCCTTTGGTCAAGTCCTGCGGAAGAGAAGTTGATCAGCCTAGCATGTGAAGTGAACTAACCAAGAGGTTCAGCAGACAAATGCATTGGGGTACTTGGCTATGGTTTCGGCTGCAAAGGTGCACATAGCTTGCAGGGTGTTCAAGCGTGTGGAGAGTTAGCCTAGGTGTGTAGGTGTGTGACCTTGTCTGATATGATTCAGATGTTGAAGAGAAAGTTATTCAAGAAGACTGGATATAATGTCAGACAATATGTTATGACATGTTGGTATGGACATGACAATTTTTGACCTGATTGAACCAGTAGTGTACATCTACCTCATTGTGTGAGTATGGTGGTTGGATGTTTGAGAGGTTGTCTTTGGAATTGTGTGTACTTGGTTGTCCTATTGTGGCTACAAGGAGGGAGAGATAGCCAATGTATAAGAAGGCTCTGGGATTGAGGGGGAGTGCGCATGTTTGTACAGCCGGTTCCTGCCTTTAGGAGGAGTTTAACCATGTGAAGTCTTGGATGTGATTGATATTGGTTGTGTCTTGGAATCTACTGCGAAGTCTTGGATTGGTTGTGCTGTGAACCAGCAGACAATGTCTGATGAGATGTCAGAACATGGGATAGGACATGTTTCTCTTGGGCCAAACAAGGAATTATTTTGGACGGTGAGGTGCAACACGTGGATCCGACTCTGCATGGAACTGTTTTGGCACAAGTTATGGTATATATCAGTTAGGAAACAATAAATCCGGTCAAGACTATTTTGGACGGAAGACATTGAATTTGAATGGAGTTTTTAGTTCCTAAAATAGCGTTTCCTTGACCAAGAACTTTGAAATATTCAAAGCTCGTTAATTCCTAAGTAACTGATCTGATATATATATAGGGGCAATTCTTCTCTCCTTCAACTCGTGAGTGTTCTTGGTTCATAAGTCTTATGGCTTTTGTGGGCCTTTGGGTGAGTACTTCTTGGATCTGGTTTTGTGAGGGCTTCCTTTGCCAATTTGTGGCTAAAAAGGGGGAGAAAAGTGAGAGATGGGCTAAATGGTTTGCACAGATGTTTTGCCTAAAGTCTGCAGTCCCAGCTGTTGCAGAACGAGCTCTCAGCCAAAGTTGGTGTTGAGTCTTTGTGACTTGTATCCTGAGTTATGAACACAGTTGTGACTTGTGTTATGAGTTACATGAGTTGGCAGATTGGCACGTCTTAAGTTTCATCTTATGCCATAGGTCGACTGGGGGCGTCTGATCAATTTAGGTGTGCATAAGTCTCTCATGCCACCATTGGTCTTTGATGACTAGACAAGCATTTCTTTTCTGGAGGAGTCTTCTACATCCTCTCCGGGTCTGAGTTGAAAGGAAAAAGAAATGTGTTGTATTAAGGGGGAGTATTGGATATCTTCTTCCTCATGTGCACCTCCTGATGTGCTGCCTGAAGCTGATGTCATATGGTGATGTCCTAACATCAGTCAGAAGAGGATTCCCCATGAATGCAGTACACTGTGCAGTACACTGTTAGGATCAGATAACACTCAACAGTTGTGTAGGATTGTAATTACTGCTGTAATCTGAGTTGTAATATCTATATATATGTTTTAGCCAAAATTAGCCAAAGGGGGAGATTGTAAGTTCTTGTAATTGGCTGTAATTTTGTTAAAACAATGTGTTGTCATGGTTGATGTTACAACATGAGCGTCTAACAGTATAGGTATGTTGTTTAACTAACATTCTGGTTTGCTGTTGAAGAATTAAAGTGCTGAAGAGTGATGTCACATGCGATGTCGTAACATCACTATACCAGAACATCAGACTTTAATGTGTTTAGGGATGTGTTTAGGGCTGCACGTGGTTCTGGTGTGTTTGAGATTTTCTGCTAAAGAGATTCAGAGAATGCAGGCAAAAATCAAGGGAGATATATATTCAGTTATGAAGATCAGATTGTTACGAATCTAAAGCATAAAGATACGGAGAAGATTCTGATCTAATAAATGAAGATTTAATTGAAGATATGATCAGATTTGTTACAGCTGATATGATATGATTGAAGGCCCAAATTCAGCTGGGATGATATTATAAATAGAGTGCTTGTAACCTAGAATCCGCACGGGTCCAAGATGTAGATCATTAGGGCTTTGTCTAAGTGAACCACTCGGGGTGTGAGATGGTCACTAAGGTTATCTCGAAGCCTGTAGGTAAGAGATGTATTGTTCTTGGAGGAAGCTGTTAAGCAACTCTAAGTATTGGTCTTAGTCATGAGGGTCATGTCGAGGTATTGTCATGGAAGTGTGTCTTCCAAAGTCTATGTAATAGAAAAGTTTATGGAGTCAAGCTGTTGATGCAGTGACGGTGTAGTTGACTGCTAGACATCATCGAGATGATTAGAAGTGAGATGGAGTCTCTTACCTAGGGAGGACTTAGGTAGAAGGGTCATTGGGTAGTGATTGAATTAGGTAGATTGTCAACTGGTGTGTTGAGTCTGTAATTTGATACTACTAATAGTGGACTTCCTTCCTGGCTTGGTATGCCCCCAGATGTAGGTTGGTTGAACCGAACTGGGTGAACAATTGATTGTGTTCATTTACTGTTTCTATTATTGCCTTGTTCAGCAGATTGCGATGTTGTGACATTGCACAAGACATCACACATCTGTACCAAAATTTCAATTTGGTATTATTGACGGTTTGACGGTCCGGCTTCTTGCGGTCTCCACGGTTGTTGATAACCTTGGTTAGGCCGTCGTTGGTAACCTTGGTTGCCTTGTTGATACGGAGGTCGGGGTTGATATCCTTGATTTCCAGCATAGTTTACCTCCTCCACAACTGGAGGATAATAACCGGTCGGATGGTCGCCTTTACAAAGTTCACAAACCAAGACTTGTACATGTTTACTCGAGGAGTCATGAATTTCTTTGAATTGTTGAGGAAGTTTAGACATTTGTTTCGTCAACAACTTAACCTGCTGGGATAATAACTTGTTCTGAGCAGGTATAGCATCGCTTGTTCCCAATTCTAGAACTCCAGGAGTCCGCTGAGAAGGTCCACGGTTATGACTACCTTGATGGTCATTCAAGGCCATCTTATCAATAATAGTTGTGGCTTCTGCTACGGTTTTGCTTAACAAAGATCCACCCGCGGTGGCATCCAACAAGGTTTTGTGTACAAGTTGAAGTCCATTTCGAAATATATGAATTTGTGACAATTCATCAAAACCATGGCCCTTGCACTTTCTCAACATTGATTTGAATCTCTCCCAAGCTTCATTGAGAGATTCATTGGCTCCTTGTGTGAACACCGCGATGGCGGTCTTTGCCTCCATAAACCGAGTGTGAGGGAAAAATCTCTCCAAAAATTTCTCTTCCAATGCATTCCAATCCGTCATTATGGTCGTTGACTGATCAAGATACCATTCCTTTGCCTTCCCAATGAGAGAATGCGGGAATAGTCTCTTAAACAGAGATTCCTCTTCAGCTTCGGGCGCACCAGTCGCTCCCGCGATTTCATAGAATTTTGTCAGATGGGTAAAAGGATCTTCATGATCCATACCTGTAAATGGACTTTGATATAGTAGTTGGAGAATACCGGTCTTCATTTCGGAATGACGACCGTTCTGTGTATGGCGAGCGAACTGGGCATTGTGTCTCAGACTGTTTGTGCAAGGTCTAGAAGCAGGTGGTGGTGGTGGTGGTGGATCTGCCTCCATAACTGGAAGTATCTGTGGAAGTGGTGGTGGTGTTGAAGTACTTTCCTCTTATTCTCACTTCTGTCTTGCTAGCTGCCTCCTTCGTCTAGTACGGCTGTTGATTCTACGCGCGGTTCTCTCAATCTCAGGATCGAAAAGAAGTTGGTCCGCCAGTAGTTTCCCTCGCATAAACCAAGTCTGTACACTAAACAAAACAAATTAACAAGTTCAAGAAAAAAAATTAACAAGCTTAAAACAGCACAACTATCGCAATGTTTGCAATATCACTAAACAATCCCCGGCAACGGCGCCATTTTTGTTAATGTAGTAATAGGGGGTGTTTTTATCGTCTCCACAGGGATTGCCTGATATGTGATGCTTGCCGTTCAATATTTACACTGTTTTAAGTTCAAAGGTTTCAACTGGTTCTCAATTTCGTTTAACATCAATTGGTAGCAAAGAGTGCTTTTTGACAAAGAGTTTGAAAGGTTTTATAAAAGCATGTCAAGGTTAGGTTTCGCTAATCCTTTTCACATATATACGATTAATCAAGCATATGAACTCAGTTTCTGACCAATACAACCGCGTATCCTCCCGACTAAGTTTATGTCTAAAGCAAAGTCGTGAGTATCATTGTTTAGACCGTCAGATGATGTCTCACGCTAACAATCTAAACAACAATCGTTAAGATCAACACAAAGCGAATAGCAATTCCCAAATCTATGTCTAGTGTTTGGTTTTTAAGAGATGAATTTATTAGGTCATGATTTGTAGAATCTATGTCTAGAGCAAGACAAATCACACATAAAGCATTAATAGAAAATAACTTCATCTATATTGATCGAAGACTTTGTTCATATACAACAGATCAAAAGCAATACATATAATCAGGATCAACTACTTCTAACCTCAACATTGAGTGTTTAGCTACACATTCCCATGGTAGCTATGATGACAAGTAAAACGAGGAGATGAATGAACATCCACGTCGAATAATCGAGAATGGATGTGACTTCAGCTTCTCAAAGTGAAATTACACTCTTAGATTATCAAAATGCAGAAAACTATGATTTTGGGTGAAAATGAGCAAAAGATCCTTTACAAACAAAGTGAAAATCTTTTTATACACACCAGAATTCTGCAGCATTCGCACTGCGAGTGAATCATTCACACAGCGAATGAGAGAAAATGGCACTTTAAGTGCCTCTGAGACTTAAACCGCCCAATGCTGATGTCGTGGGTTCGCACTGCGAACAATCCATTCGCACTGCGAATGAGAGAAAATTTGCCACAAAACCTTACTGCCACCCTTCGCCAGGACCTTCGCACGGCGAACCACCCAGCAAGCCTTCGCTAGGAATTCGCAGTGCAAACTTTGGGATATTTTCCAAGAAAAACATTTTTCCACCATTCGCTGGAAGCCTCGCTGACGTTCGCAGTGCGAACCTTCGCTGCACCTTCGCCAGCTCCATCGCACTGCGAATACCCTATTGCAGCTATAAATTCCATGGCAACTTGCACCCACTCCTTGTGTCTCACAATCTTGATCCTTTCATGCCTATTCCTGCACACTAGCACACAAATTACAAGCACCACAAGTGTATTCCAATGTATGCACAACAACACAATTCCCCACTAAAATCGATACATTACACATGGAAAGAAATGAAAAATGCCAAGTATTGCATACAAATATATATCATGTTTGACATCTAACAGCAGTCAGACTAAAAGCTTCGAGCATTTAAACTAGGATCAAACCAACTAATGACAAAACACTTCTAGGACATGATTATTACATTGTTCCCTAAAATCAACCAACAAATACTTATTTTATACCATGAAATACATAGCTCTGATTTTCTGATTGCACTATGAGAATACGTAGGCATATAATTTCGAAATCTTGGCGAGCACATTAATTAAAAGCTTATTTTTTTCCTTTAATTAAACTCAATCGCAATTAACATTTAGATAATAACACTCATTCATGCAAAGAACAATCAAAATGGTTCCTGTTGAGTACAACTGATGTAAGGGATGCTAATACCTTCCCCTTGAATATTCGTCTTGCTGACATGTTTCTCTTCCATAAGGGTTTTATTGATATTTTCCTTTTCTCTTAAGAAAAATAAAATTCCGTGGCGACTGTTGTATTTTTGAGTGTGTGATGCGCTCGAGTTTTTTCGCAATGTGACTGCTGGGGAGTTCTTTTTCCCCTAGTATTTTTTGTGCCGAAACACCTCTCTCTGGCCAAGTTTGATAGGCATAGTGATCCCTACACTACTACAAAATAGACATTTCGTAACACCCATTTTACAACGGTCTTGCTAAACGTGGTAATAATTTTTTTTGGACTTTTTTTCTAATTTACTAAAAGACATTTCACAGCGGTCATAGGTACCAACCGTGGTGAAAAGTGGCGTCTGGTCATGCATTTGAATCCTAGCACGTACGGTTTTGTTTTTTTTAATTTTTAACCCACTTTTCACCATGATTAGAAATTTCAACCGTGGTGAAAAATAGCACCTAGTCATGAGTTTGAATCCTAACACCTATAGTTTTCTTTTTATTTATTTATTAAAAGACATACTTCAATGATTATTTAAAGTAACCATTGTGAAATGTTGAGACATACAACAACAGTTGTTTAACGTAATCATTGTGATAGGTACAATTTTTATTTATTTATTTTTATTAAAGTGAGTGTGCTTATTGATTTTTTCACCATTCTTAAACAAATCTTTGTCGTCCATTTAGTGAGTATCAACGTTCAAGATACTACCATTAGTGATCCGCGTGAAACCTAAAATTTAGATGGACTTCCAACTTAAACGAACTTCATCTTCTACCTCCAAACATCTTCTTCCATTTACAACACTTTATTTCTCCACTAAACCAAGCTCGAAAACATCATTTATTTCATTAACGAATTTCAGAACCCTAGGCCCTATATATATATATATATATATATATATATATATATATATATCCCCTAACGGGAGAAGGTGACAGATCTTAACTCATAAATTACACCTTACGTATTCTTACCCTTAAGCATCACACTTATAGACAAAGTCTCTAACCTCATGTGAGTTAGCCATTTAAACCACCATAAACACCACTATACAAGACTTTTCCCCACCATGAACAAGTCTAACCACCATACATCGTAATATACCTACTAAGGCCTCTGAGTACCCCTTTCCTTGCAAGAGTAACATGCACATCTATACTTTTTTTACCTATACACATGTCTTTCATGGAAAATGACTCACCAACTGCTTCTTTAATCTATCAATGTTAAGAATATTTTTCCCTACAATAAACATATCATTGCATATAACAACAAGATGATAAAGTCATCATTAGACAATTTTCTATCAAAGACGCATGATATGAAGTAGTGTTCTTGTATCCTTGATCACACATAAGAAACTCAAACTTCTTATATCATTGCCTTGTAGCTTGCTTCAACCCATATATTATTTCTCAATCTACACACATGGCCTTCTTTGCCTTTAAGTTGAAAATCATCAGGTTGTTTCATTTTGATCTCTTCCTGCAAATCACTGTGAAGGAAAGTTGTTTTTACATCCATTTTCTCAACCTCTAAGTCAAGAGTAACAACTAAAATTAACACGACTCTGATTGATGACATCTTTAAAACAAATGAGAAAATATCGTTAAAATCAACACTCTTTCTTTGAAGGAAACCTTTCACCACTGACCTGGCTTTATGCCTTGGACACTTAGAGTTGCTCGCATGCTTAACTCTATAAATTCACCTGTTTTCCAAAGCCCTTTCGCCTTCATGCAACTTCACTAAATCATAATTGTGATTATCATGCAACAATTCAATCTCTTCATTCATTCCATCTAACCACTTTTGATTTTCATCACTTTCCATGACCTCTTGAAAACACTCAGGTTCACCCTTATTAGTCAATGTCACCTACTTATAGCTCCACTATAATCAAATAAGGGTACAAAAAAGTCTCAAAATAGTGCACAAATTAGTACTAACAACAACCAAACTACAAAGCAAACTAGCTTACAAATAAGGAAGCTGAAAAATACTCAAAATTACGGCTTCAGTGCGAAGCCAATATCTCTCAGCTCAGACTTTGTTTTAAAGATTCGAACAGTTGAAAGGTATACATACATGTGTGTTGTGATTAACAAATACACATGTGCTCTTCAAAAATGAGTTCGATCTAACGATTAACGAATTCGAAATCGTTGTTTGCAAGAAAACGAGAATTGATTTCTCTCTTTTTTATATCTCTTGAAACTAATTTTTTTTACATTCTTTTTTTCTCTCTCAGCCTTAAAATGACTCTCTTCATTTAAGATAAGTGAGACACTAATCGATATTTCCTCCACATTAAAAGGAAGCTAAAAACCAACAATTTCAACTCATCTAACAACTTTATTAACTATATAAAATTCAATTTATCACTCTAATCACCATAACTAATCATTATTTATAACACAAGCATTCATCATGTGGTCACATACATAGATGTTGGTTCTAATAAAGGTGAGTATTCTAAGAAAAACAAAATAATATTCGAATTCAAATTGTAAGATTTGCTCACATATAATTTAGAAATGTCTTTACCATCACTAGTGAAAGGAATCCACTAGATAAATATTTTATGTGTGTTGAAAATGGGGGCAAACTTAACGTATGTAGGAAGGTCACATATTGAAAAAGCAATAGAATGAAACATAGTGTTTGTTCCCCACCACCCACATTGCCTTTGCATTCTGCACGCCAAAGTAACCTCCTAATAAGGTAAATCCAAACAGAACCTTCCAAGTCACGCTTCCTTATGTTCTTTTGCTTTCTTTAGTTGTGTAGCAGTTAGTATCATGGAACAACATTTCGAATCTTCTCTTTATGTTTTCTTCTTTCTCTTTATCTCTTTGTTTACTTCACTCATATCACCACTCACACTATAAAAGCAGGGAGATCTACAATATGTATTAAAAAAATTTAAAAGATAAATAAATGTAATAACAAATAGTATTAAATACTTAAACCGTAATTCATAATTACTTAATAAATCATATTATATAAATTTTAAGTGATTATTTGATATAAAAACTATAATTTAATTATAATTTAAATAAAATTATTAAAAGTCTTATATCAAACAATATATAATTTTAAATATGTATTTATAAATGAAAGTAATCTTCAATCTACTAATTAATTTTGTATAAATAAGTTAGCATCATCAACAATTTTTTAATAGAAATCAAACAAGCAAAATTTATTTAATTTAACCGGTAAAGTATTCATTTTCTATATTTTTGCATCCCGCAAATTTATAATTTTTGTTTTTAATCATTGTAAAAATATATTTTATCTTTTATCTTTGTAAATATACATTTTTTATATATTTTATCTTTTATCTTTGTAAATATATATAATTTTATCACTATTACTTTAATTTAGTCCTTATAAAATCAGATCGAGGTTAATTGTTATGTATTGTCAGTATAAAAAGTTTTACACTATTACTGCATCACAACCATCCGTTTGTATTATTTTTCAAGTGATTAAAATAAAACTCAAAATTTTCAAATAAATCAGTGATTGTAATTAACTGACAGTGTTAAAAAAAATTACATTGTCAGTGTATATCAATTAAATTCAATCAGGTCATGCTAAAATTGATTTTTGTAATATTCGTTTTATTTCGTATTTTAAAAGAATAAAAACAAATGCTCTACATATTAATAAAATTAATTTTAATATACGTAATTTTTTATGGATTTAAATAAAAATTAAAAAAATTTAATCAAAATGTAAACTAATTTTACATTATTATTTTATAAATTTTACCATATATTATATAATTAATTTTAAAATATCTCAAATAATTTGACAATGTTAGCGCAAAATTATTTTAAAATTTTTTTGCCTTTTCTATTTTTTGAAAGAGAAGTTATATATTTATAAAAATTAAAATCCAACTTTTTTTTGCAGCATCTAAAACCAAACTTTCAACTATATTAATCATGTATTTACCTCCATATTTTTAATTTTTTTTCATCAACAATAAGTAATATTATTATCAAAACATAAACTAACTTCTTTTTTTAAAAAAAAAAAACAAACTTGTAAACAATACGAGTAAAATATTTAACTGAAATTAATGATGTTAAAAGAGAGGTTCTGGCCCACGCCTACCCCATTGATGAGTTTAATTATAGAAGCAACCGAACTAAATATATAGAGCATGCATTCTCCAACAAGTTCTCCACTCCTTCATCTTCCTATTTAGGTATTAATTATATCTATGGAGGGATTAACGGGGCTTACTCATCTATTTGTGACAATGTTTCTCGCTGGATTCGGCGGAGTTATTGTTATTCCGGCCATCACCGACGTCACCATGGCGGCAATTTGCCCCGGTCAAGATCAATGCTCTCTTGCAATTTATCTCACTGGTTTTCAACATGCTGTGAGTTTTCAATTTTCTATTTTCATCAATTTAGAATGCTCTTCTTCTTCTGAAATAAAAAATAACTGTTCATTCGGTGGAGGCAAAACGGTGCACTCATTAATTAATACAGGAAACTTTCATTTCTCAAATACACTGTATATTATTTATATAATCATTATTCAATGAATTAAATTACCTTATCATAAAAATTTACATTTTTTTTTCAATAAAAAATAAACAAATTATTAAATTATTAAAATAATTTTAAAATTTAAATATGATTCAGCAGAATAAAGTCGTTGATTGATTGTAAGTGTAAAATTATTTTACACTTAGAATGTATATTTTATTTCTCAAAAGTTTTTAGTATTGAACACTTATAACTTGAATAAATTTATTATTTATTAATAAAAATTTTCTAATATTAACAAACTTGCAAAGTAAAGTTTTTAGTTATGCAGTATGCATCGGATACATAATTGGGAGTAACTTGAAAGAATGCTAAATTATGACATTTAATGAAACTGAATGTGGCTTTTCATGCCTATGATATTTTGCCTTTTCAACATTAGATAGAGAATATCAATAATTCGTATATATTCCTTCCGTTTTGTATTATAAGTCGTTTTTTATTTTTTATATATATTAAGAAATATAATAAATGTAATATAAAAAAGAGAAATTATAAATGATTTTAAAAAATTGTTATTTATTAATAATATTGAAAAAATAAATTTACATAATTAAAAAGAGAGAGAATAATAAATATTTAAGAGTATAGTAAGAAAAATAACATTAATAATTCATTGATATTATAAAACGACTTATATTGTGGTACTAATTTTTTTCCCAAAACGACTTATAAAAAAAACGGAGATAGTATATAAAATCTTATTGTCAAATTAAATACTATTAATAATGAATATTCTTTATCTAAATTTTCCGGAAATTATTTAATTTTTTTATATAAAAATGAAAAATGAAAAGTTGTTGATACTGTGCACTTGCAGATGATTGGAGTAGGGTCAGTGTTGACAACACCACTAATTGGGAATTTGTCTGACCGATATGGAAGAAAAGCTTTGATCACACTTCCTCTCACAGTATCTCTCATTCCTCAAGGTACTATATACAGTATATACACATACTTTATCATAATTTAATTAATTATAAATATTTTTAAATAACCACTCCAATTCTTTTTAAGATTCAGTTCATCTTGTTTTCTATCTTATGAGCTTAATTAGTTAATTCATTTTTAAATTAATTGGTTTGTTATGAGTTGTATACATACCCTACCACATTCCACAATTGTGTTTAGTGAGTGGTCCATCTGCTTTTATTGGGGGAATTAATAACTACTTTGCTGAACAGATCCTTACGCATCCTATAGTATGGGCCACACCACTTGCAAATTAATACCTATTTAAATTAAAAAACTTTAATCCAGTGGTAGTGATTTTTAATATATATTATTATGAAAAACTTAAATGAGAATTTTAACGAGAAACATGTTTTATTCATCTATTAGATAAACTTCATGTTATCGATGATATATATTTTTAGAATTCAAGGGATTGAAGCTTGTTTGACAAAATCATATTTTAAATTTATAAATTAGGATTCCTTTTTTTTATAAGTTAATTCAAATAGTTTATAGTTTTAAATTTATAATTTTTCTTTCAAGTTTACTCTTATTATTATAAAAAAAATAAGAGTTTTTTTATAAAATATATAAGTAGAGAATTAAGTGCTTAGGTTCCTAACAAAATATCACTATAAAATTTTAAAAATAAAAAATAATGTTAAAACACAAATAAAAAAAATTAAAATACATCAATATATTATATTAATATTTTAAAAAACCATAAATTTCACTCAAAATTAAATAATAAAAAACATAACACGTCACTAATACAATACACATACGTATCTGATATCGGTACTTCACTATTTTAAAATACGGTTGTTTGAGAAATGACAAGTTAAAAGCTATAACTTCATTCACAATAAACAGTTATTTTTACTAAACAGTACAAATTCAATTAAAATTCAATTAGTTAGTTATAAGTTAGTATAAATCATCAACTAACTTACAAGTTAGAGTTAAAGCTATAAGCTAATCCATTATAAACAAACATATAAATTATCAGATTTTTTTCTTTCAAAAAGAAGTTAAGATATTATATAGTGAAAATGCACTATTGACATTGATGTATACTCCCTTAGTGGGAAGCTTAATTATTAATAATCCATCCATATGTTAGCACTCCACCCCTCATGTAAGCCTCATGTAAGATGTGATACCCGTACTGTTTGGCACTCAACACCTCTTGGTGATGATGATGGGATTACCACTTCTTTTTCTGTTCATAAAATATCTTTTTGTCAAGTTAATAAACCTCCAACACTTTACCTTTTCCTTTCTCCTTAATTTTCTCTCTTGGTTTAACTAACTTTAACATCACTTACAAGAGAAAAGTAATTGGGGATGATTTTGTCATTAATTAAATAAAAATATTGTTTTGCATAAATGCAGCCATATTGGCATATAGCAGGGATACAAAATTCTACTATGCATATTATGTGGTCAAAACTCTTGCTGCCATTGCTGGTGAAGGCAGCTTCCATTGCCTAGCTCTTGCTTATGTGGTACTTCACAATCTCATTAACCTATTCAAATAAGCTGATTCCAATTCACACATACACATTTAATTTACACAATGTTTCATAGATAATAGTAATATTCAATTGATATAAAAAAAATTTAACATGTGCTTTAATTTTGATTTACTTGTTAGGCAGACAAAGTTCCAGTTGGGAAAAGAGCATCAGCATTTGGAATACTTGCTGGTGTTGGATCAGCATCTTTTGTTGGTGGAACATTAGCGGCTAGATTTCTATCCACACCTTTGACATTTCAGGTTATATAGTATAATCATATTTGATGGATATATACACGTGAACAATCTTTTAGCTAGGAGTGAAAAATGGGCATGCACGCCCATTTAAAACCACCCTTCAAAAGCCTAAAAAAAAACAGGGTGGAAACGGATTTAGTTTAGGATGCAGATCTAAAACTTTGATCTGTCCTAAAAAAAATATGTGGGACAGACATGCATGTCTTGCATCTCTAAAGACTAAGAGTTGTAAAATAACACCCGCCTCCATAAAAGCCTGCAAAAAATGGGGCGGGACGGAACTGACATATTAGAGGATGATGGCCTAAAATCTTGGTAGGCCCACAAAAAATGCAGGCAAAACGGGCAAGTTTAGTAGGCCGGATCCGTTTTGCAGCCCTTAGTTTTAGGAAAACGAATACTTGAATTTGTTAGTGTGCTGCTCAGAATCAGGGTTTCAAAAAAGTGGTCCCGGTGACATTGTGACTGAGCCGCGATCCTTGATAATGCAGAGAATCATAGTCAAATGCAACTTATGTGACCTCAATTGTGGCCAATGACATTGTGATTGAGCTGCGATCCTTGATAATGCAGAGAATCGTGATCAAGTGTAGTGGCCTCGTTATGGTTTCAATTACATTAAAAAAAAAACTGTTATGCTGTGGGCCCAGATCGCAATCACAGACCTTTATTTTTATCTTTGTTAGAATACACTTTTTTTTCTGAATTTGTGATTGGTTTATACAGGTTGCATCAGTGTTCTCAATGATAGCATTGGTATACATGAGAATTTTCCTCAAGGAAAGTGCACCTATGACTCAACCATTGCTGAAAGAGTCAGAGGAACCATGCATTCAACAGTGTGAGGATGATATGCCACAAAAAACATTTAAGAAACTACCTTCAATGGGGGATGTAATTTGTCTGCTCAAGTGTAGGTCAGTGCAGATTGAGGACATTAATCCATTTTTGAAAAAGCTCTTTGTAATCACTTTATTTGATAGATTTGTTGATCTTACAAACTTTCACCTTTGCAGCCCTACATTCTCACAAGCAGCAATTGTTTTGCTCTTCAATAGTCTCGCAGACGGTGGCTTGATGGCAGTATTGCTGGTAAACTTTTACTACTTTCTTCCCTAATACAATCCATTCATGAGATACCGCAAATTTCAAACAAGCAACTTTCTATAGATATTGAATAATCATAAACCAAAATTCTGTAAACATGCAGTATTATTTGAAGGCGCGATTTCAATTCAACAAGAATCAGTTTGCCGATTTGATGATGATATCCGGGATCGGAGCTACTCTGACACAAGTATATCATAATCCTAGTTGAATTCACTATATTTTCAGTTTCCGTATACTAACTAACATATCATCGTTTGTTCTGTGTACTTGGGATTCTTTTTCAGCTATTTCTCATGCCGATATTAGTACCTGCTGTAGGAGAGGAGAAGTTGCTCGCAACCGGGCTCTTTGTTTCCTGTATAAATGTAAGTTCGAGCCTGATACTTGACAGTTCCCTCGATTACTTGTTTGAAACATGCTGCTAATAGTTTGTTATGTTATGCAGATATTCGTATACAGTGTAGCATGGTCGTCATGGGTAATTATTTTGTAAAACACTGTTATTTACTAAAGTTTATTTTATTTTGCAAAACAATCCTTCAAGAGTGTTGAAATTGAAAACCATGCAGGTTCCTTATGCTCTAGCAGGTGTCTCTGTTTTAGGCGTTCTCGTGCGACCAACGGCAAGTTTCTGATTTATATCTGTATTACTCTCTCTATCATATATTCATATTTGTTTTTGTTTCAATACTTTGGAACAGCTAACCAGCATTGCATCGAAACAAGTTGGACCGAATGAACAGGTATCTGAATGACAGAAATGAAAAAGACATTTGATTCCCGCTATTATTGTAAATGCTATGAACAAATTTGAAAACTCTGCTCAACTTCATCTCTATATGCTTAAAAGTTCAGTCATTGATTTAGGGAATGGTTCAAGGATGTCTCTCAGGAATCACTTCCATCGCAAACATCATTTCTCCATTAATTTTCAGTCCACTGACAGGTAAGACTATAATTAGAAGCAATAGTACTATTGAATTATGAGAAAAATCAGAAACTGATAAGCTTCTACTGTATGCAGCCATGTTCCTGTCAGAAGACGCACCGTTTAATTTTCCTGGGTTCAGCCTAATGTGCCTTGGGCTAATACTGGTAAGATAATCCTTCCACCACAAGATTCAGCACTTACTAGGAGTTTGTTAACAGCTGTTTTCATTACGGAACATGAGAATCGATTCATACCCTCTACGCAAAAAGTAACATATCACATTGTATTGCAGATGACAGCATTTTTCCTTAGTCTTATGATTCGTGCTGCTCCTACTGTTGGTGACAAAGTTAGTAGTAACCGTTGCACAGACACCTTGGTCTGAGGTGGGAGATAAATCTGCCTACAATTTATGCGCAGAAGCAACAAACATTATATTTCATGCATCATTTTGCCTCTCCAAAAGTGTTGTACATAAACTGTGAGAGATTAGTTGCAAAATAATAGAATGAAATATACTTTAGGTGTAGATTCTACTACGACTCAAGACATCTATATGCTTTGACACGTGGAGACACCAAGAACACAAAAAGGCGAATTACAGAAAATGGCACATGACTCGGTTAAGTTGGTTTTGAAAATAGTAATCAGGTGAACCAACTGATAAGTCACAGAATTTTCTGCAATTATGAAGAGGGAATGTGGTAATGTATTTATGAGCCTCATTATCTTATTAGTTGTGTCTGAAATCTGGAAAACTTGTAATATTATTTCTTGTATTCTTACAGCCTTAGACTTATGTTGTTTAATCATTTTTTCAGTGTAAGACTGTAATTTTTAGTATGTTATATGTTATGGATGATTATGTTAAGTGTGTGAAGCTATACATACAACAAAAGAAGTTGTTATGCAAAGTATTGTACATAATTAAATTCATGATCGTACCATTCGTTTGCGAAGCTATCCATACACATATACTATACAAAGCAATCCTCTGACAAATGTTACTATTAAGCATGAAAACATAAACAATATACAATACAACTAATCTTAAATTTCATAAGATCAGAGGCAGAAAATATATACTCCATAAGCTGGTAATTCACTCATGTAACCGGGAATATATCATCGTCGCTGTCGCTATCTACGTCCATGAACCTGAACTTAAGATCATCCCATCCAGGACCTTTATAATTAAAACTTGAATTCAGATAGCAATTAGTCTCCTGAAACAAGTTCAAGTGATCCACAAGCTTATGGTACGCATTGCATCCACAGCACTGCCAACAATGGGAAAACAAATCTATGGTCAGCTTTTTTCCTTCAGTTCCCATCAGAAATATAACATGACATTCCAACTTATTTTTTCATCCTAACTTTCAGGATTTCCCCTAAAGATTTCAGCTACGTATTTCAGTTTAAAGATGAATTGCCTTCTCATGCAGTCCATGACAGTTCGCCTACGTAATTTAACCACTTTAGTTGAACAAAAACAAAATGTTACCTGAACAAAAACAGTTCCATCATTATACGCATGAGGATTAATAGCCCGCGTAGTTCGCTGGCCGCAGATGGTACAAGTAAAAGCGATAAGCATCCTCCTCCTCGGAGATTTCGTAAAGAGCGACCACGGAAAAGTTGAAATATTCCCCGTCGCGAAATCATCATTCTTCCCAACAGCAGGAACAGGCGGCCCTTCCATCCCCGAACCCGTTGTCCATCCTCTACCAGTTGCAGCACTCAACACCAGCCCCATCGCCGCATCCTAACCCCACAAATTACCATCATAACCCTTTTCATCGATTACATGCAACAAATACATAACAAAATTTTTTTTTCTAAAATTTCAAATAATTTAGTTGCAGATGAATTAAAGTTCAAATTTTGAGACAGGAATTATATAATCGAATTATTTCATAACAAACCTAAAAAATCAATTTGCATAAATAAATAAAAATCGGTAAAGGAATGAGGCAATTCAACATTCTTATAACCAAAAAAACCTAAAATATATAACTTTTGAAGGAATTTGATTGATATATGATAGAATCAGAAAAAAAAATTAGGGAAAAATCGGTTTTTTACATTGGAAAGAGGGGAAATGGACAAGCTGCGATTACTGAGAACTGGGAGGTTGATGTTGATGTTGATCTCGTCGGAATCGTTGGCATCGTCACCTGAAAAAATGATAATGAAATGAATCAAAATTGAAGCTTGATCGAAGAAAAAATTGAGATGGAAAAGAGAATACGTACGTTTGGAAGAGGGTAGACGAAAGTGGAGGGTTTTCTTGGGAGAAAGAGATGTTCTTGGTGTTGTTGAAGGGAAGATGGAGAAAGAAGGTAGCGTTGGTGAAGAAGAAGAGGTTAAAGATTCCATCATCAGTGTTGTGAAATGTGATGATTCTCAATCTCAGTTGAACAAAACGAAACAAAACAAAACGAGGTTGTAGATTCTTGACCTCAAAATATGGTAACACGAAAACAACGCACCGCAAATAATATTAAAATTAATGTTTAATATTAATTACTATATTAATATTTAACATTCAACACGGTTTTGTTTCTTTCTTTGCTAATAGTAATTAATTAGGAGATTAGAATTTCAAAGTCTCTATTTAATTTATAGATTAGAATATAGACTCTTATGATCAAGTAAACTCGAGTTTTTCTCTCTTTCATCATATTTTTATTTCTGCAAAGGAGTAAAACAAAGAATATGACTCCTCATATGCGTTAATAGAGTTTGTTCTCCACATTTTCAAGCCTTCTCATTGCTTATATCACTGCATTGAAGTGTATCACGTCTCAACTCTATTACATTGCACTTATTTAAATCTCCTCTTTATTGCATTGGTAAGTTGTTCGTTCTCTTCCTTTTTTTTTATTTCACATGCATGCATTATCTAAATAGAATATATGTGTGATACTTTAAGATTAAATGTAATACAAGTGTTTGTTGTGTTTGTTTTGAACTGCCTTGCATTGAGTTTTTTAGCATTAGAGTTTAGGGTTTGCATGCTTTGTTCTCTGGTTCTAGTTCTGGTTTGCATGCAGTTCAGAGATTGGAATTTGGATTATCCTGTTATCTGATTTTTTGTTATGCATCTTGTTTCAATTTTCATGTTATGACATCTTTATGTTGTGCTTGTTTGATTGCATAAAAGATGACTGACAACTAGAAAATAATGAAACATGGTAGACTGTCCAAATATGCTTCAGTTCGTAGGGAGAAAGCTCGACCCCCGCAATCTGCTGTTGGAGAGACTTATTTTGCTGATAAGGGATCGTCTTCACAGGTTCACATGTCTTTGGCATCGTCTTCCCAAATTTATGTGTCTGTTGTTGCCCCAGAAGTCGTTGTTGCCTAGAGGATTTTCCAGGAGGCCCCTCGGTCCTTTCATTGCTTCCTCTGTATCCAGACCATACTACTAGGCACATTTGGGACTAAGAGGTAGTATAAATCTTTCAATTACTCTTTTAAACATTTGTGTTATAATATTTTAGTTGTATGATGATGTATTTACTTTTTGTAGTATCGTGATACATTAAAATGTATCAACCACGCTAGGAAGTTTGCAAAGTCGGTGCATCCTGATGAGTCGTGGTTCCATGACGTCATGCAGTTATCTGGGTTGTAGGATTTATGTAGGACTAGTTATGGTTATATTAACCATGACTCATTGTCTATTTTTATAGAGAGATGGCACGCAGAGACGTCGTCGTTTCATCTTCTCATAGGTGAGATGTTCATCACACTTGATGATGTCTCATGCCTCTTTCATCTTTCAATCTAGAGAAAATTATCAAACTATTATAGGACAAGCAGACATGAGGTACTTGACATAATGGTGAGTTATTTGGGAGATGACCTGGGAAAAACTTGGTATGAGTTAGATGATACCAGAGGATGTCATGCTAGATTTTCGTTCTTTATAGATCTGTATGAGCACCACCTGGTTGCAGTTGCGGTTGTTGATGGTGATGATGCACGAGTTGCATACCATAAAACTTGTGCATTTAGGGCATACCTCTTAGTTTTTGTTGGAACGTCCATTTTTGTGGACAAAAGTGTCACCTATGTCGATGTTATCTACCTTAGGTATTTCATTGACTTAGAGAGGATTCACGAGTATAGCTGGATGTTTTCTTGTTTGGTGTACCTCTACTCCAAACTAGATGAGAGTAGTTTATGGAAGACTTGACATTTGACAATTATCTGTTTACGGTAATTTTTTTGCACCTTTATTGATATTAACGTCATAATACCTATGCTACAGTGTTATGTTACTAATAGTTCAATTGAATTGTTTTTAGGCATGAATCCACCAGTATTTTTCACATCTCGCTCAACTGTATATATCTGGAAGACTACTCTAAGGATTTTCTGCATGTGTGCTCGATCATACTGTTTATAGGGAATCATACGACTGATCTGTTCCGAGTAACTATTGACTGCATCGTGTAGGATGATATTTGTCGGAGGTCGTGTGTTGATCACTATGAGACACGACCCTTTGAGGTGATAGCATTATACTTTAGATGGATGGCCCGTTGGACTCGACTTATGTACCCTTATCTTGAGCGAGTCCTACGTCAGTTTGGGTATATTCAAGGTAACCCAGATACCCCACCGTTGCTACTCCTGCCACTATCCTTCTGCCATATAAAATGTCAAATTTCTTCTAACTTATTGTCAAATGGTGAAAACCATTGTCAAAAAGTTAATCCAGAGATTTGAATCCAAACCTATGATACGAAGATTAAAATATGAGCCAATTTTGTGACAAAATAGGGTGTCTCAATCATGAAGTGATTTTATTGAAGAATGATTACGTAAAAATTTTAAAATCCGAAGTATAGAAAAAATATTTTGAAATTGTAGCGTGCGATTTTTGTCGATGACGCGACCACCTTATCGCACATAATTTGTGTTTTCTCCTCAATGAAGAAGAGGGGGGTGCTACTTTCTGATTTCTTATTTATCCCGCGACGCTGGAAGGGAAAGGAAAGCTATCTCAAACTAACCTTGCACGTGAATGTTTAACTGAACAAACGCTTAAAGAGATTCGGGGAGTTCGAGGTCAGGTTATACAATGGGGAGTTGTCAATTACCCATCCTATATGTGGTTATCCACATGATGTTAGCTTTAGGTTCTACTTTTTACTTGATGGTGTTTATCCGTTAATGGGTTGGGAAAGTTTCTTGGGAAATTTGAGAGAGAGTGTGAGTTTTTGTTGATGTTCGGATCTTTCCGATGTTTTTGGTAAGGCACTGGACCTAAGTTTTGATTGGTATGAAGGTACTTGACCTAGAGTTTTTTATTAGTATGAAGGTACTGGACCTAAAGTTTTGATTAGTATGAAGGTACTGGACCTAGAGTTTTTGATTAGTATGTTCGCTAAGATTTCGCAATCTTATGCTTACGCATTCCCGTTTAAATGAAACAGGGAAATCAGCGCAATCGTAGTTCCTCCTATTCTAAGGGAGGAAAAAGATGTTTTGGTGTCTTGTTCAAAGCCCAAGATTAAAGCTAAAAGGTTTGACTGAGAGGGAATTTGTCATCTCTAAAGGGAGACATCTTGTCTGTTTATCACAACTGTTGGGTGACTGTTTATAAAGGAGGATTACTTTAACTAGGATATGTGAATTCAGCAATGCCATAATTTCCTTTATAGGGGGTTTGTCCTGAAGGAGTAAACTTTAACTCAGTGTAGAGCAATGCCATTTTTCCTTAGGAATCTCTTATGCTAAGAGAGGGACAATGGCGTGGATGTAAATAATCCAGAGGCTTGCCGCTTACAGCAATTAGATGAAAGAAAGGATTTACCAGGATAAGAGATGGACAACAGCTTGGATATTTGTATCAACAAGTATGCCACTTACAGCAATTATCTGGGGTTAGGGTTTGTTTTGAATGTCTATTTTGATAAGTGATAAACAGAGAAATGACTTCCTACAGAGGGATTTTGATTTCCTCTGAGGGGATGTTTATTTTTGTGTGCCTTGATTAAAGCCCAAGGTTGAAGCTAAGAGGTTGATTGATTCCACTAGGGAAGTCCTTATACAAAGCCTAAGAAGAGGCTGGGAATGACTGACTCAACAAGAGAGTGTTTTTATATGTCTTGTACAAAGCCCAAGATTGAGGCTAAAAGAGACTAACTCTTTGGGGATATCATTATACGAAGCCTAAGAGGAGTAGGGATGCCAACGGGTTGGGTCGGGTGCGGGTTTCACACTACCCAAACCCGCACCCGAACCCAAAAGCTATTCGGGTGGCAAAATAACACCCACGGCCACACCCGTTGGGTTCGGGTTTTTTCACCCAAACCCGAACCCGTAGCAAAAACACTATATATATAGAGAGAGAGAGAGAGAGAGAGAGAGAGAGAGCGGGTGCGGTGTCGGGTTTCAGGCGCGGGTTTCACACTACCCAAACCTGCACCCAAAATATCGGGTGGCACCCGAACCCAGTCAACTCGGGTTTTCACCCGTTGACTCGGGTTCGGGTGCGGGTGGGCCCCACGGGTTTGGGTTTGCCTGCCATCCCTAAAGAGGAGGCTAAAAGTTTGACTTTTTCAGGGAAAACGTTCTATCTGTCTTGTACAAAGCCCAAGATCGAGGCTAAAAGGATTTTGACTCCGCCTGGGAGGGTTTGTATGTGTCTTGTATAAAGCCCAAGATTGAGGCTGAAAAGAAAACTGACTCGGTGGGAAAGAAATCTTTATCTGTCTTGTACAAAGCCCGAGATTGAGGCTAAAAAGAGACTTTACTGACTCAACTGAGGATATTTTAGGTGTCTTGTACAAAGCCCAAGATTGAGGCTGAATGAGTTTGACTCTACTGGAGAGTATTATCTGTCTTGTACAAAGCCCAAGATTGAGGTTGAAAAGAGGATTGACTCTGCTTAGGAAATTTATATGGTGTCTTGTACAAAGCCCAAGATTGAGGCTGAAAAAGGGTTTGGCTCAACAAGAGAGTGCTTTTATCTGTCCTGTACAAAGCCCAGGATTGTGGCTGACCAAGCTGGAGAAATCATTATACCAAGCCTAAGAGGAGGCTATCTTTTGCTAGGGGAAATCATTATATCAAGCCTAAGAGGAGGCTGGAAAAGATTGTCTCAACAAGAGAATGGTTTTATCTGTCTTGTACAAAGCCCAAGATTGAGGCTAAAAGGGTTGACTCAAAAAGAGAGTGCTGAAAGTTGATTGACTCAACAAGAGAGTCTGAAAGTTGATTGACTCAACAAGAGAGTCTGAAAAGGTGATTGACTCAACAAGAGAGTCTGAAAAGGTTAGCTCCACTGGGGAGAATCATTGTACAAAGCCCAAGAGGAGGCTGACTATGCTGAGGAAAGGAATGATCATTATACAAAACCTAAGAGGAGGCTATCTTTGCTGGGGAAGAACAAAGAAATAAATCTTTATACAAAGCCTAAGAGGAGGCTAACTTCTGCTGGGGATTATTGAGATCCCGAGGCAGGTCCAAATGGGGAATCAACTCTTGTTGAGGGTTACAGAGGAGTTGCGATATCAAATGCCTTGAGGTTTTGATAGTGTTATATCGATGATAACCTGACCCTGGCTGGGGTTTTTTTAGGAGAGAGACTGGGTTTTAGAACCTATATGTTTTAACTCTACTGGAGATGGATCCAGAATGACCGGGGTTTCTCCTAGGTTTGTAAGGTGCTTGAGAATGTCTTTGAGATTCGAGAGGGGATTAGACTGTCCAAGTCTATTGGTGTGGAAGAGTTTATCTTTGTACGATACCCAAGAGGAGACAAGTGTTTTAAGGGATGAGAATCAACCCTAAATTGGTCTGAGATTTGACACTGGAAAGAATGCTCTAGCAAAGGATGACTAAGTTATGTCTTATACCTTTAGGAGGTCTTCAGGGCCCTTGTATTAAGCCCAAGAGAAGGCATGAAAACTTCTAAGAAGCCGGAAGGTCCTTGTACAAAGCTCAAGAAATGTTATTCACCGAGAATAGATCATTTAGTGAAAGTTCTGAGGTTTGAAGAAATTCAAGAGATGTTATTCACCGAGAATAAATCACCTCTGAGGAGTAGAATTTCTTTGACAATTTCTAATAGTGACAGCCTAAGAAAAGTTTCACGAAGAATAATTCCTTTCTCTTTGTTCCATATTGTTTAAGCCCAAGAGAAGGCAAGACTGTATCTGGAAGTCCTATGGGGATCTAGTTTTGATTGTATTAAAGAGTGACGAATTGGCTTTACCTAGTTCTAGACCTAGTTGTCGGGGAAAACTCTAAATAGATATACTAGTATATATACAGTTGATATATGACAAGTATTTAAAAGGATATGAAAGAAGGACTTACAGCGGAGCAACTTCCCATAATACAGTTATATATATATATATGAAAGCAATTAAATGAAAGCGGATAAAAACTTACAAGTGAGCAAGCTTCTGTGCTGTATTGTTAGTTGTTCAAAGAAATTAAAGAAAGTTTTGATAACAACTGTATATTTGAACCTAAATCAAGAGAGAAGTTGTTTTTTAAAAAGATTATTGGGGCTTATACTCAAGGAGAGGCCCAGATGAACAAAACAGTAATCTTACCATTGTTTAAAAATTGTACTGGGACTTATACAATGACTGAGGCCCAAAGAGGTTTTCTGTACAAAGGGGATGGGTCTTACAACTCAAGAAGAGGCCCAAAGGTTTAAAAAAGAAAATAAATGGGACTTACAACACAAAGGTAGGCCCAGTTGATTTTGTTTTGCATTGGCGATCGCGTCGGGATTTTCTAAAACACAGTGGGACTTATACAATGACTGAGGCCCAAAAAAATATTTTATGTGCTGTCATACCCCAAATTTTGACCACCAAGATTCCCATTATTGTGAACACCATCATCACAATATGGATGACCTTTCATACTCATTAGTCTCCCCAAAGATGGGTGAGCATTCACTACAATCAAGAATTAGGGTTTCAAGCCCTCTCAGAGCCCTTAGACAAAGGATCAATCAAGAAAGGACATGATATTCAACTTGTCTAAACCTATCAAACATCCACAAAGGATCAAGAGGACTTCTACATCAAGAATCAAGCACAAGGCTGAAGCATTCTAGATGAATCAAGTCTCAAGATCGCCAGTGTCTCCAAAGTAGGGTTTTGGTGGACCAGGGCCTCCAGATGGAAATTTTCCTCTAGGCATGAGCCAATGCTTCAAAGCACAACCCAAGATACTCAAAGGGACATCATACCTAATCATCAAGTCAATTTAGCCTCAGGGGATACATTCATCAAAAAACAGGAATTAGGGTTTCTTGACCAAATTCACCCCTAAGTTGACTTTTGGGACAAAACATGAGCCAAGACCTCAAGACATGATTTGAGGGTCTCTCATATACCACATTAATCCATTTACAATAATGGATTAACCCAAGAAGCTTGATCAACAAGTTTCAATTTCATCTGGACCACAGTTAGGGTTTTGAGGAAAAAGTTAACTGTACATTTGACTTTTGATCAGGACATGCTCCCAAACCTTGGGACATAAGTCAGCACACCCTATAACACCTATGGAATCCATCTATCAAGTTTAATTTAGGTCAAGGACTTGATTTCGTAGAGAATCGCACAGTTTGGAATTCATCTGACAAAAAGTCAACTGTGCCAAAAAGTCAAAGTTTGACTTTTTTATTTTTTCATCAATTATGGTCCCTTAACCCTAAAATGATGTTAATGTGTGATTGGAATCATCATTCATCAATAAAAATCAAGAAAAATGGGATAACTTGTAAAAGGGGTAACCATAAATAACTTAGAAATTTTCTAAGTTATGGAACAAAGTGGCTAGGGTACCAACTTTGGAGGATCACATCTCCTAAACCACAAGGCCATTTTCCCCCATTCAAAGCTAGATTTGTAGCTCTCATGGCCCTCTACAAAAGCTTCAATTACACCTCATTCCAATTCATCATGGATTTTGAGTTATGGTTGGGTCAAAATGGCTGAAAACATGAAATGTCACTTTTTCCAACACTTAGTGAAATTTTCACTAAGTAAGAATCTGTCTCACTTTTTCCAAAATGTAAGGGCATTTTTCACTTGGATCCCAAAAGTATCAAAACAAACTATGATCACACATATGTTGTATCATATGAGGGCTTTCCAAAATGAACAAGAACTTCACCAAATTCAATTTGAGCAAGGAATTATGACAGTGGCAATATGCTTTGCTGCAACTGTCACAACAAGGCAGATTTTGGCATTTTGCTCGATTTGCTCAAATTTTACAAAGGGCAAGCAAATCTATCCATCTGAATACCTCAAGGGGAGACCAAGGAGGGACAAACACTGATTCATCAGTCTCCCAAGTCCTTGGAACCAAAAGTAACATGCCAAACCTAAAAAACCCTAAAGAGGGGACAAGACTCCAATTTTGTTTTGGAGCATTCAATGGATGCACCAAGGTGGCATGAACTGAACCATTTCCAACTGAATGAGTCAAGGATGATCTCTGAACCGAGGGACAACAGGCCTGTGCTCTAACCTCTAGTCAATGGCTAAAGGAGACTTGGATTCCTATTGATCAACATTTGCCAAACCTCTGCAGCAGTTGCCATTCACTATTGCAGCCAAAACAAACTTGCTCTACTATAAATAGAGCTCATTTGTGCTAAGTTTGAGTACACCAAAGCCATCAAACAGATGCTTTCCTCAAAATCACTTTCTCTAGGCAAAAATGCCTTCTTTAGCAAGGTAACTCTGAGTTTTTGAGTTAGAGAGCATTTCCATCACAGCTCATGATCCAAAAAGCTCCAAAAGAGGTAAGCATCATAACTTGAACTCTCTGAAATATGCCTTGCTTTGAAGTCCACTGATCATGCATCTCTTATACATGTTATATGTGTTGTGTTTGCACCAATTTATCATGTAATTCATACCTGTACCAAGAGGTAGCACAGAAAATGCAAAACACAGCCTATTTCAAAACCACTATCGGGTTTTGAGGAGGATTTGTTTTCTAAAAAAAACTACCACCACCATTGGATTCCTTGTGAAATTCTAGGCCAGGTGCATATAAATTTTGTCCCAATCCATGGAGAATTGAGAAAGTTATGGCCTTCACGTTTCTAACCAAAATCTTGCCTTGCCTTGCCTTGGGCCAGGCCAAAACAAGGCAAGCCTTGTATATTTGTGGTTGTGTTTCAATACATGGATGTATCACCACCCTAGTGGTAGGAGGCGCGCACTGCACACAAGAGGTCTGGGGTTCGAATCCCCCTCACCCCTGACTCATTTTTAATGCTTTTTCCACTTTGTATTATTTTTCATATTATTTTTAATGATTTGAAAAATTAATAACTCCCTCAATTTTTATTATTTTTTATTGGTTCTTTTTTAAAAAAATCACAAAAATATTGAAATATTTTATTCCACAAAAAAATCAAGTTTATATTATTTATTTAATATAGTTGGTATTTTTGTGAATAAATTCGCTTTTAATTGTTTTTAAACATTTTAAAAATGAATTCTCATGTTGAAAATCAAAACTAAATGAATTTTAATTCATCTTGTGATTAAAACATCATTTTTCAAATCTCAACCAAAAATCACAAGTGGTTTATTCAAACTTATTTGGTATTTTATCATTTTTTATTGATTTTCTTTGAGAATTTACTTTTAAAATGATGAAATTAGGGTTTCCTTGATTTTCACCCAAAACAAAACCTTTTAAACACTTTTGGGCCTCTAGTAGAGTGTAAGACCCAACCCTTTTTGAAAACCAAAATAATTTGGGCCTCAATGTATTGTATAAGTCCTGATACCATCAAAAAGTTCGGCGCGATCATCGCCTTTTTAAACAAAAACCCATGGGCCTCTCCTTGAGTTATAAGCCCCATCTCTTCTACAAAAATAACACTTTTGGGCCTCTAATAGAGTGTAAGACCCAACCCCCTTTTAACTAAAACTTTTTGGGCCTCATATATTATATAAGCCCCTCTGCGTTAAAAGAATAATCTCGGCGCAATCGCCAGTTCAAAAATCAAATCATCTGGGCCTACCCTCATGTTATAAGCCCCATTCCTCTTCTTTAAAACATTTTTGGGCCTCTTGAGAGAGTCTAAGACCCATCCCTTTGTACAGAAGACCTTTTTGGCCCTCAGTCACTTGTGTAAGTCCCTGTATAAATTCAAAACAACCGTGCAATCACTGATAAAACCTTGGTCCTCTCCTTGAGCTGTAAGCCCCAACAATCTTTTCAAAACACTTTCTCCTTTGATTTTGAATCCAAATATATGTTGTTATCAAACTTTATTTGTTGAACAACTAACAAAACAGCATGGAAGCTCTACAACGGGTAAGTGTTTATCTGCTTTCCTTTACCGCTTTCATATGTATATAACTGTATTGTGGGGATGTTTCACTGTAAGTCTTCTTTCACATCCTTTTATATACTTGTCATATATCCACCGTGTAATACTAGTATAGTTATTTAGAGTTTTCCCCGGCAACTACGTCTAGAACTAGGTAAACCCTCGTTGGTCACTCTTGAATAGAAACAAAACTAGATCCCCATAGGATTACCAAACACAGTCTTCCCTCCTCTTGGGGTTAAATAATATGAAACAAAGAGAAAGGCAGTATTCTCGGTGAACCTTTTCTCAGACTGTCACCCTTATAAATTGTCAAAGAAACTCTAACTCCCCAGAGATGATCTTTTCTCCGTGAATGACATCTCTTGAGTTTCTTCGAAATCCTCAAACTTTCCTGGCTTGATCTATTCTCTGTGAATAGCATGTCTTGAAATTCTCGTGGTTTGGGGACCCATATGCTTCCTAAAAGCATCCCTGCCTCCTCTTGGGCGTTGTACAAGGACCCTTCGGCTTCTTAAAAGTTCTCATGCCTTCTCTTGGGCTTGATACAAGGACCCTGACGAACTCTTAAAGGCATAGGACAGAACTTAGTCATCCTTTGATAGAGCAGTCTTTCCAGCATCAAAACTCCGGCCATTTTAGGGTTGATACTCATCCCTTAATGCCTGTGCCTTCTCTTGGGCATAGTACAAAAGACAAAACTCTAGACTTGGACAGTCTAAGCCTCTTGAGTCTCAAAGACATTCTTAAGTTCCTTCGAAACATAAGCAGAAGCCCAGTCTCTCTCATGAGAGTTCCCCACACTTGGATCTACCTAGGAATCTCAGTGACCTTCGGCAGAAAGACAGCCTTTTCTTGGGCTTTGTACAAATGATCCTCCCCAGTGGAGCTAACCTTTTCAGACTCTCTTGTTGATTCCAACCCCTTTAGCCTCAATCTCGGGCTTCGTACGAGATAGAAACACTCTCTTGTTGAGTATAAAAGACTCTCTTGCTAAGTCAACCCTTTTAGCCTCCGTCTTGGGCTTCGTACAAGACCATAAAAACTCTCTTGTTGAGTATAAAAGACCCTCTTGTTGGGTCAATCTCCTTTTAGCCTCCGTCTTGGGCTTTGTACACGACACATATAAACACTCTCTTGTTGAGTATAAAAGACCCTCTTGTTGGGTCCATCTCCTTTTTAGCCTCCATCTTGGGTTTTGTACAAGACACACATAAACACTCTCTTGTTGAGTATAAAAGACCCTCTTGTTGGGTCCATCTCCTTTTTAGCCTCCGTCTTGGGCTTTGTACAAGACACATATAAAACACTCTCTTGTTGAGTATAAAAGACCCTCTTGTTGGGTCAATCAGCCTTTTTTAGCCTCCATCTTGGGCTTTGTACAAGACACACAAAAACACTCTCTTGTTGAGTGACCCCTTTTAGCCTCAATCTTGGGCTTTGTACAAGACAGAAAGAGCGTTTTCCCTGGAAAAGTCAAACTTCGAGCCTCCTCTTAGGCTTTGTATAAGGAAATCCCCGGTTGAATCAATCAACCTTTTAGCATCAAATCATGCTTCACTCACAGCATACAAACATCAACAAATCCTCTTTAGAGATGACAAATTCCCTCTCAATCAGGACCTTTAGCTTCATATCTTGGGCTTTGAACAAGATACAAACCACCTTTAGCTTCATGTCTTGGGCTTTGAACAAGACACCAAAACATCTCTTTCCTCCCATAGAATAGGAGGAACTACGATCGCTCTGATTTCCCTGTTTAGCCAAACGGGAATACGTAGGCATAAGATTGAAAAAAATCTTAGCGAGCATAACAAACAAACACTCTCAGTCCAGTCCCTTCATATATCAACCAAGGAAAATCCAGTCTAGCATCCTAAACCAAAAAGCCTCATATACCGTAAAGACACTTTTGTTATTAAGTGCATAACCCTAAGAAAAACCCCCATTTTGATAGCATCTGTAAACCAACAGTTTTGACTGTTTAACCTCGGTATCAAGCAGGATTAATTGGAGACATCTATTTCCCTTCCTTAATCAGCTCAATAGGATAAAAAATGAATCGAACTGTAGTACCAAAGCGATAGTGATTCGAAACCACAAAAACCGCGCTACATGTACAAAAGAGGGTTGGGTCTTAAACTCTATTAGAGGCCCAAAGTGTTTTTTATACAAGAGATGGGGCTTACAACTCAGGGAGAGGCCCAATTGGTTTTGTTTTTAAACTGGCGATTGTGCTGAGATTTTGAAAATACAGTGGGTCTTATACAGTGATTGAGGCCCAAAAATGTTTATGTACAATAAGGATTAGGTCTTACACTTTATTAGAGGCCCAAAGTGTTTTTTATACAAGAAATGGGGCTTACAACTCAGGGAGAAGCCCAATTTGTTTTGTTTTTAAACTGGGGATTGTGCCGAGATTTTTAAAAGACAGTGGGTCTTATACAGTGACTAAGGCCCAAAAATGTTTATGTACAATAAGGATTGTGTCTTACACTCTATTAGAGACCCAAAGTATTTTTTATACAAGAGATGGGGCTTACAACTCAGGGAGAGGCCCAATTGGTTTTGTTTTTAAACTGGCGATTGTGCCGAGATTTTGAAAATACATTGGGTCTTATACAGTGACTGAGGCCCAAAAATGTTTATGTACAATAAGGATTGGGTCTTACACTCTATTAGAGGCCCAAGAGTTTGGAAAAAAGTAATGGTGAGGGTGGAGATGATCAAAACCCTAATTTGCTTAAAAAATGGAATTAATTTTGATTAAAAATTAATAAAATTATGGAAGATTTAATCAAACATGTGAAAAAAATGAATTGTAATCTTGGCTTAATGTTTGAAAAATCATGTTTTTATCCATAGAATGATTAAAAATCATTTAAATTTGGAAAATCAAGAGAGAGAAATATTTTAAATGTTCAAAAACAAATAAAAATTAATTCTTTGCAAAAATATCAAATATATGAAATAAATAATATTTTTGGGAAATTCTTGTAAAATAAAATATTTTAATATTTTTGTGAATTTTGAAAAAAAATCAACTCAAAATCATTAAAATTCAGAGAGAAATTAATTTTTGAATCAATTCAATAAAATGACAAAATTTAAATATTCAAAAATTTTAAAAATGGCGCTAAGAACACACCAAGAACACGCGCGTGTTCTGATTTTTGCAGATTTGCAAAATTCATGATTTCTCACTGATTACTTGATGAAATCACATGATCCAAATATCAAACTTGCTTGTTCTTGACTCACGATCATGACTATGGTATTTAATTTCATTTATTTTCAATGTGGAGTGAGATAATCGTGATGAACACAGATGAACCCTAATTTGCACAAACCAATATGAAATTCCATACACGATTAATTCATGACAATTGATTGAGGGGTATTACTCTATATACATGCAGAAACAAGATGATAGCTCAAAAATTCATTTATGATGCATGGATCATGGAGTTTGAGAGTGTCAGGCTTACCTCTTGCAGTTGATGATCGAATTCTGAGTTTGAGGTGTTGTAAGTTGGTTCCAATGATCTGGACAGCTTCCTTAGGTGCCAAGGGTTGTGTCTGAATGCTTGGAGTGGTTTGAAATGATCTGGAACTTGAGATGGTACCTCAACTGTAACTCTGTCAAGAACTTGAGCAGTTGGCTGGTGATTTTGTGAAATTGGTATTCCAGATGTTATGTAAGAGTTTGGATCACCTCTATATGTTATATGTGAGGTGTGTGAACCATTGGTTTGGTTGGAATCCTTCTCAAATGCAAAACCCGATAGTGACTTGCAAGAGAAGGTGTTTTTGGAGTGAAAGTGGTGATTTTGAGAAAGGCATCTGTTTAGGACCTTTGGTGTACTCAAACTGATCACAATTGAGGCTTATTTATAGTGTGTCAAGTTTGTTTTGCAAGCAACAGTGTATGGCAACTGCAGCAGGCCTTTGGCCAATGTGGATCAAATGGAATCTCAAGTCTCATCTTGCCATTGACTTGAGATTAGAGCACAGACCTATGGTCCTCTGTTGTGTGAGCTTATCTTGACTCATTTGGTTGATCATGGACTGATACATGCCTGCTCTATACATCCATTAAATGTCTCAAAACAAAATTGGAGTCTTGAGGCTTCTTTAGCTTTTAGGGATGACACACCTATATGTAGTTCCAAAGACTTGGGAGGCTTATGGATCAGTGTTTGTTCCTCCTTGGTCTCCCTCTGAGGTGTGCAGATGGATAAACATGTCTTGGATGACTCATAATATGCAAATTCGACAAAATGTACAATTCTGACTTAGTGAAAAATTAGATTTTGGAGCTAACTTCCCATGGATGTATCTCTCAGCTCAAAATGAATTAGAGAGACTTCTTGTACTTTTTGAAAAGCTTGAATGATGTACTAAAACATTGAAGTTTGAAGATTTCATTGATTCATCTTGGATCAATGTGAAAAATGCCTTGGAAGTTTGATGTTTCATGCTGAAATTTCAAGGCAGAATTTTCACTAAGTGTTTTTTGACATATTTTGGTTTTTTCACCATTTTGATCCACTACTAACTAAAAATCCATGAAGAATTGGAACTTGATGTAGTTGAAGCTTTTGTAGAGTGTAGCAAGACCTACAAATACAGCTTTAGATCATCCAAAATGGTTGCTTGGATCTCAAGTTATGGTCCTTGGAAGTTGATACCCTAGCCACTTTGTTCCATAACTTAGAAAAATTCTAAGTTTTTTTATGGTTACCCCTTTAACAAGTTAACTCACTTTCTTTGATTTTTATTGATGAATAATGATTCAAATCACATATTAACATTGTTTTAGGGTTAAGGAACCTTGGTTGACCAAAAATCCAAAAAGCCAAACTTGGATTTTTGTACAGTTGACTTTTTCATCAGATGAAATTTTGACTTTGTGATTCTTTTGTGAAATCAATACTTGGGTTCAATTAAACTTCATGGATGGCCTTCAAGGGTATTTAGGAATGTCTTGGACCCCTCCCCGAGGTTTGAGATCAAGGGTAGGCCAACAGTCAAGGATATGGTTGACTTTTTCCATCAGAAACCCTAATTTGTGATCAGATGGTTTTGAGTTCTTGTGGCTTATGATTTGAGCTATTTGAGTTAATCAAATCTTGTAAACATATCAATATGATGTATTTGAGGCCTTTGAAGTTCATTTTGAAACCTCAAGCCATACCTCACTTCACAAGTTGACTCAAGGGTTGAATTAGGTCAAAATCCTAATTCCTGATTTTTTTATAGATGGACCTTCAAGGTGATTTTGCCATTGTGGGTGGGCTCTTGAAATCCTTTTGAGCTTGCTAGACCATACATTGAGACATTGGCTCATGCCCAGATGGAAATTTTCATCTGGAGGCCTCAGTCGACCAAAACCCTAATTTGGTGATACATGCGATCTTGAGCTTGATCCACTTGGAATACTGCAACCTTGTGCTTGATTCTTGATGTGGGAGTCCTCTTGATCCTTTGTGGGTGTTTGAGAGGCTAGACAAGTTGAAGATCATGTCATTTCTTGATTGATCATTTGTCTGAGTACTCTGAGAGGGGTTAAAACCCTATTTCTTGATTGTAGTGAATGCTCAATCATCTTTGAAGAGACTGATGAGGCATGAAAGTACATCCATATTGTGATGATGATTTACATAATGATGGGAAATCTGGGTGGTCAAAATTTGGGGTATGACCGAAATTTTCATAGAATGTGTGATCACTACATGATGTGTAGTCAACAATACCTTAATTCTCTCTACCTCTCTCTAAACTAATTCTTCTTACTTACTAAATAATATATTTTAATTACAAACTCATTTATGAAATAGTCTAAAGTTACAAAGGTAGCGAATAGATAAAGACATGCTAAAAATGAAATACGACACATCATGATAACTAATCATTTTAAAATTATAGAGCTATGTTTTTTTTAATTCAATTGTTAGACTTGGTGAAAATTAACCCTTGTTTAAAATAAGTTCTGACATGCTTTGATAAAGTAGCATCAATTCAATCATGTGTGCTAAGATTATGTATTTCTCAAATTTCCTCTATATTAAAAATCATGTTACAGTTTTGTATGAATTAAATGCAACTTGTAAGATATTTCAAAAGTAGAACATGAAATAAATAAAATAGATTATATAAAATGTATTATTTAAAAAAAAAAAATAACATAAAATACATCAAAAAATATGATAGCGGGGAATACAGAGATAAATATAATGTTTGAAAAAAACATGAAAATCAATCAACCGAACCGAACCAAACTGAATTAAATCGATTAATTTGGTTTGATTCTATTTTTTAAAAATACTAAAAACCAAAACAAACCAAACCGATAGAGATATCATCTATTCAGACATTTTTTGACCAAAAATATGTCCAAACCGGACTCATCACATCCCTAAACAAAAGAGTGGAGTAAGTTATGGTTAGAAAATATCTTAGATCTCACGTGAGATCTTCTTATATATGAGGGGTGGTTAAAAATCCCTACGCTAGAACATGGGGAATCATTAGATGATATCCAACAATAAATAATTGTTCGCGGTATGGATCAATTACGAGCCTCAAGATAATGGGTGCATTGTACCTTCAACACCTAATAACTTTGAGTTGATGATTGGGCCTCCCTGTTATTGGGCCTCTATCCGGCTTGAAACAGTTACCCCTAAGGCTTTAAGAATTTTACCTGCCACCCCTCAAATTATACCTGGCACCTCCCCCCCCCCCCCCCCCCCCACACAAACTTCCATATTTCCAAAACTGCCCTTTGGTTAAAATAGTAGAACCAATTTCCGTTCAAAATTTTCGGTAGTTATAATGAAATTTCAGGTAGTGTGTTTGAAATTTTCGGTATACTAGAATTTCGGTAAGTTTCAAATATTTTCGGAAATTTAAAATTTACATGCTGATGCCAGAAATTTCAACCTAATTGAAATTTTTGGTAGTGTTATCTGTTTGATTTTTTGGATGATCAGGATTTTTCCAACAGTTTTAGATGGTTGTGATTGCACCGACAGTTTGTGTGGTCCAGCGTAAATGCAAAGTTGTATAAATAGGGGGTCACATGTTGTTCGATAAACACATCTCAAAAAATGCTTCTACCACAATTTTTTATTAAGGCAGAAGTGTACTTCAACGAAGCTTCTCCTCCTGTAAAGTTTTGGCTTCCAGATGGCACCACATCTCGTGTTGCCAGATGTCGAACACAGAAAGTTGAGAAAGATCGAGTTTCGTGAAGAATAGATTGATACTGATGGGAGGGTGAAATGCACAACCTTATTAAGTTGAAGACCGACGAAGATGTGAAGGAAATGTGGAGATCATTTCGTCGTAGAATAACAAAGGTATTGATCGAGTTAGATGCTAAGCTTTCAAGATTTGTTAACGACATAATGTGTAATACCCCATATTATCTAAATGCTCAATTGGATGTCTGATGAGATCAGATGAACTTCTATATACTCTACCTTTGATGAATTGGAATAATGGAAATTTTCTAAGTATTTTAAGTATTTTCAATTGAGATCAATAAAGCAACTAGTGAACTCTGAAGAGATCAATTATTGATGAAAGAGACAGATCAATGTTATTAGTTCTAGGAAGGATTTTAAAGGTAACTCTAATAATTGATCAATTTGTGTGAGACGATAAAATATCAATTGGAGATATTTTACCCTGTTGGATTTATATTATATATATATATATGATAAGAGAAAGAGAAAGAAAAGTGGAGAAATAGAAAAGAAGAAGATATAAGAGAAGAAGAAAAACAGAGGAAAAGGGAAAAGAGAAGAAGAAGCTTGGATCATCACCATTTTTCATCATCTTCTTCAACCTCCTCTTCGATTATCAGGTGGGTTCTAGGTAGAACTCTAAGAGTAGAAGTTAGGGTTTTGAAAACCTAGAAATAGAAAGTAATAGATTGTGAGAAATTATGTGGATTGATGTTTTAATGGTTAAATTGCGAATTAAAATACATAGCATGCTTGGGTTATGTGTGAATATGAATTGTGATAATTGCTATGATGATCCCTTGGATTTCTATGAGTTTCCATGAGTTTTGGATCAAGAAAATGCAGGTTTTTAGACAATATGTTCAGTGTTAACCGATTAACCAAATGGGGTTAACCGGTTAACGCACATGAAAAATGGCATTCTGCATGGAAATTGGTCCGGTTAACCGATTAACATGATCTGGTTAACCGGTTACCAGATTGTGTTTCTAAATTGTTTAGCTACTGTAAGTCGCCCATTAACCGGTTAACCATATCCTGTTAACCGGTTAACACTGTGTTGATTTTTAAAAAATCTTCTAAAATCCATAATTTTTTATTTGTGTGTTCGATCGAAGTGTTCTTGGTATCGTTGGAAAGCTATGACGATCCTCTACCCAATAAAAAGTGAAAATATTAAGTATGATGTGGGAATAATCATTTGGTGACAATTGAATGAAAATAATGTCTATGTGCTATATGGTAATAATGTCTTACCTATGCAAATTGTGTTATGCCATATCTATCTAATTGTTGTTAAGTATGATTGAGATAAAATGCTTGCTTAAAATGAATTAGGAAGAGTGAGTGAACCTTACCCCAAAACCAAATGATATGATTCTAGGTTATGACAAGGATTGTGATAGAAACCTAGATGACGATGCTCGTTCATTCGATGTAGAAAGGTGCATCCTTGACGAGTAATGGTCTAGAAAAGAATAAGACACTAGTATGGAGCACGTATGAACTCTTGTAATTATGAGAAAAAGGCGTATGGGCCTTAAGGCGAATGTGGCCTTGTGATTGTCGAATACAATCACGTTTGTGTGTGAAATCACGTAATCGTAACTGTTTCCCTAATATGTGTTGTTCCATGAGTAACGAGCTTCTCTTAAATGAATGCACGATTACTTGGTAGGTTTTATTCCCGAGTATAGTACGAATGAAACCTATATGGTAAAGAGACTTGTGACGGTATACGGACCGTGTGAAGGGACGAATTAAGGTGATAATGTGTCCCTTAGTTCCGAATCCATCTCGTATGTCAAGTAATCTACGAGGATCCATGACTCGTTCCGACTTCTAGACGTAGAAGAGGACGGGAAAAGGGGATGTCTTGACAAGGTTATCGATTAGTGATATTTTGAGTTAACGGACTCATGAACATGTTTCCATATAGTGTGAGATTGTGAAATCAAGGTCATTTCCCTTCCCCTTGACTTGAGTTAGGATTGGTTAGAACCCTGTAAAGCCGAGAGAATCCATAAGATAGGGAACTCACTGAGATTAATATCTCACCCCATTATTGTTGTTATTTTTCAGACGTTGTTTGCAGGTTTGATTTACAAGTGGAGCTATGCTTGGATGTTTCAAGAGAAGCTTAGCTTTAGTTTTTTTTTCCGCTGTGTAATTTGTTGTATACAATTGAGGATATTGTATATTAATCATTGTTTTTCCTTTTTTGGATAGTTTCCATATCTTGTACCATAGATTGTATTATGTATTTAGAATGGTCAAGTATGTGAATTACGCCATTAGGCACTTATGATGGTGTCAGTACCAAATAAAATGCTTGTATAGTATTATTCTAGATATATATTATACAGGGTGTTACAGTTGGTATCAGAGCAGGCCATGTCCTCGACCTAGCCTTGAAACATCATAAGTAAATATATTCCTGCCTCTTAAGTGTGTCTTGCCAGCATGACTCTTAATATCATATTATGTAGTGTTGGGCCTGATCAACCTAATGTTATGTATGTGATAGGTAGAATCATGGTTGAGCGACCACGAGGACTCCGAAGTGTTGTCGGAACTTGTGTTGTGAGGGTAGGCTCAAGTCAAGAATTAATAGTAAGGGGTTTGGTCAGCTCAGTTGATGTATTAGTAGAAGTTGTGATTTGGGTAGTATGAAATTGAAGAGTGTTGTACTGTTCAAGCAATCCTTTGGAATGGATGGAGTCTGAAAGTTAAGGATCCTTATCGGATGATTGGTTAGGGTATTGATGAATATGTAAAACCGCTAGTAGAGCTGGATTGACCACTGGTATGGACAAGAATTTCAAGTAATTTCATTCGGTGAAGAGGAAATATGTTTTGTGGAACGTGTGACGTAAGGTCCGAAGTGAGATAATTATTGGTGTTCCAGTTTCTAAGGTCGATATGGTATCTTGAATGGATGAGAGTACCTTATGGAATGTGTTCAGAACAATGTCTTCCAACTGGTTAAGAATGGAGGGTTAAGGACGTTCGACTTTTATGGGAACCTAAAGTAGTAGAGAAGTGTGAGAAGGAACACAAGGATGTGTTTACATGCTTCAAGTGAAACGAGTATGCGCCGGACGAAGAGTAGGAGATGAATTGCGTATTTTTAGTTATGAAGGGAGATCAGGTTCAGGATAATACATTAGGGTTTATGTCTTCGGTGAGAGACCATTTTTTTGGAATTGCTAATTTACCCAAGGAACATTATAAGTTATTGTGTCGGAGAAAGAATGAGCTTCATTTAGTAACAGAGGGTGTAGTGATACGGACCGGAAGAAGTTTGTGTCAAGAAACAGAGTAAGTATCTTGGATTTAAGGAAACTTTAGTAAGATGGTTTTATATTTGGACCTAGGAAGATTATCGTGGAGAGCGAAGTAAACGCGGTATGGAAAACGGTATTAACAGTATGTTATGAGAAAGTGATAACGGAATGTATTTTGGACGAGTGTGCAATGAAGTTATTAAATTGTTGTTGAAGTTGAATTAAGGAAGTGTAATCAAGGATGGTTCACCCACGAGAACCCTAGTAGTATGACGTGGAATGGGAAAAGTTACACCTTGGTATTAAGAACAAGTGTAGTGGTAGCACCGTGGTCACAAGTGTAAGTGATGGATTCTTAGTCTTGAGACAAGTGTGAAGGGACGTACTTTGTGGAGCAGTGAGTATAGTATCCTAAGAAGTAAGATTGTGGTAAAATAATGAGAAGCAAAATCAGGACTTATTACAGACTGAGTGTAAATCATGGAACGATTTACACCGGAAGTATTTTGTAAGTAGTCGATGAGAATTGTCGGTTGCGATTCTTTCATTAAGTGAATTTGATGTATGTGTGGTATGCATTGGAGAATGGAGGGTAAGAAATCTCGGTTAATGTATACGTAGTGATGGAAAGGTTCTTCAAGAGGATGCATTGCCTCGATTTTCAAGTGTATTCGGAATCTACCTTTTGTTGGACTGAGAACGTTGTTGTTTTAAATTCTCACCAAGGAATTTAAGTGAGAGAGCAAAGTTGTAGGCTTGACATGATATGACCATCGCTTTTGTGGTACTGTTTAATGGTTGTGTGTTGGGTTTTGCTTGTGGACGAATCAAGTATGAGTTATGGCTTAAACCTTAGACTGTCGTTATCATTGGCTTCCCGCTAGTGTAGTTGTATGAGCAGAAGATGAACTATCCCGCTGAAGATTTATTGTGTGATCGCGTCGGAATTTGGAATTCTGCCTTATCACTTAGTTGGAGTGTGTCATCTGCATATTTTAACTTTGTTTTATACTACCTTGAATTGACAATGGTTGGTGATCGTTATACAAGTTAAGAAGCTGTGAGTTGAGAATGATAATTCAAGTTAGAGCAAGCCAGACTGATGGTTTTGAGTCGGGATGGCTTTGAAATTAAAAGAGACTGGTTTTCAGCTCCTGCAGCAGTGTTAACCGATTAACACAATGTGGTAACCGATTAACACGTGCCAGGAGTGTGTGTTGCACTGAATTTTGAGGAGTTAACCGATTAACCTCAGACGGTTAATCAATTAACATGCGTAAATTGTGGAATCCCTTGGAAATCAACATTTGTGTTTTGTTACCTTATGTTATTCTGATTGATAAGTGTTCTGAGAATGGAAAACGGGATTGCGAGTAAATGAAAGATGGATTTATGTTTTGAAATCGGAACTTTTGGAAGGGTGTTACATAGTCGACCATCTGTTTAGACGACAAGGGAATTTGACTTTGAGGAAGTAATCTTGTGAATTGTGTTGAGTGTGAGAAAGTCTTAAGTATATTGTTATCATTACTGTTGAGAGCCTTAAGGACGAAGTTAGAGAATACTCACGAAGTATTGGTCTCGCAAGAAATATTTCGGTATTTTAATTATGGTGTTATTAAGGTATGAACGGTTGGTCAGAGTTTAGTATTTGTTATCTTCCGTGAGTTCATAGCATCAGACTTAGACCGTGAGAGTGGTACCTGATGTGTACAGTTGTACTTTATCCAGAGAGGAAATTTGAAAGTTATCTTTCCAAGTACAAGTAAGAATTGGACGTTCCGAAGTTAAGCATGTAACTTGAATCGTGTATAGAACAGAACGATTGAGAGAGGTGGATTCAATTGAGAAGCGTGGAATGTTCTTCGAAGGTGTGTGTGCGTGTGAAGTGTTGTATGTGAGTTGGTGAGTAGTGTGGAACCTCACAATTGCACTTTGGATGGTTTAAGTTTTGATAAGTGGTGACTCGCGTATGATTGAAGTTCCGTGTTGGTGTTACGTTGTTGTTGGTTGAGATCTCGTGTCAACGAGAAACCTTGAGTAAGTCGAAAACCCGCAAGGAAAATTGTTATGGAATGTGGTAACCAGAACCGAAGGTTGTTAAACTATTTTGGATTATGTTATGGTTGTAATGGAATAACTTATGCACCTTTATCGCCTTGAGAGTGTTGGACAGATGTTGTAATATTGTGTGTTGGCAAGGAAATTATTCTACCATAGTACGTCAATAAGTTCTTGTACCGTTGGTTAGTAAGGACCCCAGTGGATAAGTGTGTTGCTCCGCCGACTATTAGCTACCCAGTAGTGCTTAAGAATTTGTGGTGTTCCACTGTTAAATTTTGGATTGCGTAGTGGAAGGTGACAGATGAAAGAGTTCGATAAAAATAATAAGGATTAGAAGGATTGTTGCTCATAAGTATGGAAGTAATGAGATCTCGTTCTAAGTATGTTACCTTTTGGTGTGATACGAAAGAGATGAAGTATCAGATGTAATTGGGTACAATGTATAGCATCAGATCAAGTAGAACTAGTAAAGGAGTTGTTGACAATCTATGAAGTGGTTTTGAACATTGAAGGATTTATGAAAGGATAGTTGTCGGTAATTGTATAAAGGAAAGGATTCACTGAATTACCTCGCGAAGATTTGATGAGTGTTGTTATCCCAAATCAATATGAGGTGTACAGTTTTGTTTATGACTCAGCAGAAGAGTATAGAATGGTACATTCTTTTCGAAGGTAAGATGCTACCAAGTGTTTTAGTATGGGACAACAGATAAATTGAGGAGAAGCAAAGTTAGAAGTTAACTCAATATTGGAACAAGAGTATAATTAAGGACGTGAAGTTTGATAATTTGTGAAAACAAGGATTTTGGTCTGTGAAGTCAAGTTGGAATTTAAGTATGTCAGAATTTTGACGGAAGTAAAGTTAAGTGTGGATTTAAGACAGTGATACAAGTTGTGGTTATTGTTGAGTAGAGGAAATTCGGGGGCGAATTTCAATTTAAGGGGGTGAGAGTATAATACCCCATATTATCTAAATGCTCAATTAGATGTCCGATGAGATCAGATGAACTTCTATATACTCTACCTTTGATGAATTGGAATAATGGAAATTTTCTAAGTATTTTAAGTATTGTCAATTGGGATCAATAAAACAACTAGTGAACTCTGAAGAGATCAGTTATTGATGAAAGAGACAGATCAATGTTATTAGTTCTAGGAAGGATTTTTAAGGTAACTCTAATAATTGATCAATTTGTGTGAGATGATAAAATATCAATTGGAGATATTTTACCCTGTTGGATTTATATTATATAATAAGCATTATATATATATATATATATATATATATATATATATATATGATAAGAGAAAGAGAAAGAAAAGTGGGGAAATAGAAAAGAAGAAGATAGAAGAGAAGAAGAAAAATAGAGGAAAAGGGAAAAAAGAAGAAGAAGCTTGGATCATCACCATTTTTCATCATTTTCTTCAACCTCCTCTTCGATTATCAGGTGGGTTCTAGGTAGAACTCTAAGAGTAGAAGTTAGGGTTTTGAAAACCTAGAAATAGAAAGTAATAGATTGTGAGAAATTATGTGGATTGATGTTTTAACGGTTAAAATGCGAATTAAAATGCATAGCATACTTGGGTTATGTGTGAATATGAATTGTGATAATTGCTATGATGATCCTTTGGATTTCTATGAGTTTCCATGAGTTTTGGATCAAGAAAATGCAGGTTTTTAGACATTCTGTTCAGTGTTAACCGATTAACCAAATGGGGTTAACCGGTTAATGCATGTAAAAAATGGCATTCTGCGTGGAAATTGGCTCGGTTAACCGATTAACATGATCTGGTTAACCGGTTACCAAATTGTGTTTCTAAATTGTTTAGCTACTGTAAGTCGCCCGTTAATCGGTTAACCATATCCTGTTAACCAGTTAACACTGTGTTGATTTTTAAAAAATCTTCTAAAATCCATAATTTTTTATTTATGTGTTCGATCGAAGTGTTCTTGGTATCGTTGGAAAGCTATGACGACCCTCTACCCAATAAAAAGTGAAAATATTGAGTATGATGTGGGAATAATCATTTGCTGATAATTGAATGAAAATCATGTCTATGTGCTATATGGTAATAATGTCTTACCTATGCAAATTGTGTTATGCCATATCTATCTAATTGTTGTTAAGTATGATTGAGATAAAATGCATGCTTAAAATGAATTAGGAAGAGTGAGGGAACCTTACCCCAAAACCAAATGATATGATTCTAGGTTATGACAAGGATTGTGATTGAAACCTAGATGACGATGCTCGTTCATTCGATGTAGAAAGGTGCATCCTTGACGAGTAATGGTCTAGAAAAGAATAAGACACTAGTATGGAGCATGTATGAACTCTTGTAATTATGAGAAAAAAGTGTATGGGCCTTAAGGCGAATGTGGCCTTGTGATTGTCGAATACAATCACGTTTGTGTGTGAAATCACGTAATCGTAACCGTTTCCCTAATATGTGTCGCTCCATGAGTAACGAGCTCCTCTGGAATGAATGCACGATTACTTGGTAGGTTTGATTCCTGAGTATAGTACGAATGAAACCTATATGGTAAAGAGACTTGTGACGGTGTACGGACCGTGTGAAGTGACGAATTAAGGTGATAATTAGTCCCTTAGTTCCGAATCCATCTCGTATGCCAAGTAATCTACGAGGATCCATGACTCGTTTCGACTTCTAGACGTAGAAGAGGATGGGAAAAGGGGATGCCTTGACAAGGTTATCGATGAGTGATATTTTGAGTTAACGGACTCATGAACATGTTTCCATATAGTGTGAGATTGTGAACTCAAGGTCATTTCCCTTCCCCTTGACTTGAGTTAGGATTGGTTAGAACCCTGTAAAGCCGAGAGAATCCATAAGATAGGGAACTCATTGAGATTAATATCTCACCCCATTATTGTTGTTATTTTTCAGACTTGTTTGCAAGTTTGATTTACAAGTGGAGCTATGCTTGGATGTTTCAAGAGAAACTTAGCTTTAGTTTTTTTTTCCGTTGTGTAATTTGTTGTATACAATTGAGGATATTGTATATTGATCTTAGTTTTTCTTGTTTTGGCTAGTTTCCATATCTTGTATCATAGATTGTATTATGTATTTAGAATGGTCAAGTATGTGAATTACGCCATTAGGCACTTATGATGGTGTCAGTACCAAATAAAACGCTTGTATAGTATTATTCTAGATATATATTATACAGGGTGTTACATAATGGAGATGCTAAAACGTCCAGAAGCGTCTGGTAGTGTTAACTTTTTTCTGTTTAAGTTATGTAATCCATTGTCCGGTGTTATTTAATGTTCATGTTGCAATTTAAGGAAGATCAATAATATTAGCTAATAAAAAGTTATTATGAAGATGTTTGAATAATATACAAATGATACAAATAATACAATAGTATCGTCTCTACCTCTGGATTTCACCACAAAAGAAGAAGAAAATAAAAAATAAAAAAAAAAATTGGCAACTACTAGAAATTTAAAATTTTCTAGTACAAAACAAATTTTCTGCACATATTGGAAATTTCAAATTTTTCGGTACCAAAACCATGGAATATACCGGAAATTTCAGAATTTTCGGTACAAAACCAGGTTTTTTATAACTACCGAAAATTCTAAAATTTCTGATATAAAGAATGGGATTTATACCTGAAATTTTGAAATTTCCGGTATACATTTCAATGTAAACACCAGAAATTTTGAAATTTTCGGTATAAATTTCAATGTAAATACCGAAAATTTTGAAATTTCTGGTACACAATACCGAAAATTTTGAAAAACTCGGTATAAAAACTCATTGTTTTTGAAATTTTCGGTAGTTGCATGAAATTTATGGTATTGCCCCCCACAGATTTGAAAAATTCCCCGCTTGTGAATTTTGAAATTTTGGGAAATGAATTTGCAGGGGCAGACTCGTCTTTTCATGTGCACTGGGGATGTCAGGTCTTACTGGGGGTGTCAAGTTAAATCCTCTAAGGCTTTCCATAGCGCAACAATGGAAAGCTTTCTAGAATATTAGGTCGGCGTCGCCCTAGGTCGAGATCTTCACGACGAGTTTTTTGTTAGCATGAGTGAAAATGATTCATAAAGCCGCAGTGATTGGCCTTGGAAGAAGGTGCATTAAATGTTAGTCTCATCATTGAGATGTCTCGCTATATTATTTTTACATGTGGCCCTAGGACCCTAGAATAGAGTACGGTTCTCCCTTTTAAGGAACTCAAGTGTACTCTAGTACTTTGGTAATGTTGAGGCAAATTTGACTGTGTTTTTTCATCTTCATATTTCCCTTTATTTTATGTCATTTATTTTCCTATCATTGATCCACTATATAAAGGTTATTGCATCTTTCAGGGAAAGTTTCTATTTTGCGCAAACTGTAACTTTTATCTTTTCTTCACAAACTCTGATTCTTCTTCCCTAAGCACCGGTGAATCCTATTTTTCTTGTTTTTGTTTTTCTTTGGTTCACCGCACCTTCAGAGCAGCCCTTGTCGTATCCTTTCCTTCAAACTTGCTTTTTATTCTAGGTGCCACTTCTATCCTTCTCGCGTACAATTATTTTTTCTAATTTGTTTTAGTCATGCCCAATGTAGGAGATGAACTCGTTAATGTAATAGAAATATATAGTGGTGATGATGTAAGTTATACTTCATCTTTCATTGGAGTAATATACTCAAAAATGTTAAATGTCGGTCCTTTGGTAGTCGTCCACCCTCTTCCAAACCTTATTGTTTTTAATGATATTTCTAAAGCTAGTAAAGGTTCCATTAAATATGGTAGGTAACCCTTAATTCCCCTATTTGGTGGAAATACATATGCTTCTGTTGAAGGAGTCAGAGGGATGAACCTTGATCGTCCCATCGACGGGGAAGCTAGTGTTGGTCCCTCCTCTTTTATGTTCCCCACGACAGATCTTGAGTTTGTCGAGGCGTGCCGTGATGACTTGAGGGCTCGTACTTTTATTAAAGATTTAGATTTTTGAATGACCGGGAACCCAATGGCAAAGAGGTTAGGGAGCATCTCAACTTTTGGTATCATTCTCGAATATAAGAAGAACATTACCTTTTGTTAATATTGGAGTAAATAAGGTTCAAAATGTCTGACAAGGTCTCATATTGTCTACAGACGTTGTTCATTATTTTTGGGTGGAGACCGAATTAATGATATTTCTTCCGTCTTTAGTGGAACTAAGTTGAAAAAATGCTTGTTCACATGTAGAACCGTCTTTTGATTGGTCTATTTCTCCCGTTGACCCCAACAAGAAGAGGGTGTGTAGCTCTTTTGGCGGATGCTCAGTGCCTCTATATAAGTTCATGTTCTCCAGACTGAGGTTTAAACTGCCTTATAATGGTTTTGAGGCGGAAGTATTAAATCATTTAAGTATTGCTCCGTCCCAAGTGGACTCGGTAGCTTGGGCATTTGTAAAGGTGTTTAAATACTGGTGTAAGTACGGTGGAGGAGTGTCTTCAACCTTTCCAACATAACATGCACTTCTGCTCAAGAGGAACAGAGGCAACTGTTGAATTTGCTTTGTCATCCGATGAAGGTGTTTGACGTTTATCGAAAGTTGGAAGAATTTTATGGATTGTTACTTATTGGTATACTCCGTAATCGAGAAGTTCATTCCTCTTTCTGCATTTTTCCTGAAGATGGCCCTTACCCTTCGAGTTCCCCTTGTTTGGAGTCGTCCAAATATGGGAATAGGATTCAGAAAAGTTAGGCCCGAGATCATTTATTACAACCTCCAAAAAGTTATGTGTTTGCTTCATACTCTATGGCCCCAGATGAGGAGTCGCTAAAACAAGATTTATTTTTCTTCTAGAACGGCTTAGGCTACGAATATGAGGTCGGCCCTTCGAAAGTGATGCCAACCTAGCAGAAGATGTGGTACATTGATATTAAGTCGGTTGTAGAATAATCCATTGCTCAAGAGAGATAAGATCGCTTTGGTGATAAGAGGTTTGTCATATCCATACCGTCAAGGAAGTGTAGTCTCGTCTCTTGGAAAGGGTTTATGCATATATTAGAAATTTATCAGATACGACTAGGTTGGAATTGATGGCAGGGACGATATTCCAAATGTACCATAGTGCCACTTTGATGTCCATAGCAGATGCTAGTTCAGGTGTGGTGTTTGTGCCCGATAATCCTTCTAAGAAAAAAGAGTTTATGAAGGGCCAATATGATGCCTTCCTCCATGAGAAGGACCAACTTCGAGAATAATTAGTCGGCTTTTACAATGACATAGAGACATGGTTCTCCTTCCGACGTTTGTGAAAAAGTCATCATCCTAGAGGGGTCATTGGCGGAGAAGGAGAAAGATTTAAGCAATACTGAGAAAGAGTTAGGAGAAGTATGTGATGCCCTGACTTCTTCTTCTTCCAAGGTTAAAGAGGTTGAGACCTCCCTTCAGAAAGAGTAAAATGATCGTTCTAAGGAGGTGACGACTTTTAAGGACCACTAGATGAGGTGAATAAGAAGCTCAAAAACTCTCTCAATGACATCATTTGTGTTATGCTAGGTACGTTTAATAATTAATGCCTTAAATCTGGTGAAGTTGTTCTTCCCATAAGTAGAGATTCCTCGGGAACAACTGGACCCAAAGAAGGAATTTGTTGAGGGGAAGTTATTAGGTGATCAGGAATGAGCCATGTTGCTCATGTTGATTCATAATTGTAATTTGTTGTCGTTTTTGGCAATTGTAACAATATTTGGATACCTCGTGATAATTAATCTATTTTCTTCCATTATATGACTTTTATTCGTTTCCATCCTTGTGATTTGTTTAGCTTTGTTCATTGTTTGGGGTTGCACGACTTTATTTCGACGCGGTCTTTTATGCTTTAATTTGATCGTGTAATTTTCTGTGATTTTATTTCATCATATAGACTTTCACAGACATTTAAGAATCAACATAAAAATAAAGTAAATGTAACAGCGATGAGGATGTTGTGTTGGATGTGTGGTAATACTAGAAAGGATAGGATTATAAATGAAACTATTAGATAGAGTGTCGGGGTGGCGCCTATAGTCGACAAGATGGTGACAAATATACTTAGGTGATTTGATAATGTAGAGAGAAAACTTGTAGATTATGTGGTAAAGAGAGTAAATCAGATGGAGAGAAATCAAATAACTAGAGGAATAGGAAAACTTAGAACGATTATAAGAGAAGTTATTAGAAAATATCTCGAGATTAACAATTTAGATAAAAACATGGTTATATCATTATAGCGAAAGTTAGGCATGGCAACGGGACGGGTCGGGGCGGGTTTAGCTAGCCCCGCACCCGCACCCCCCTCCCTGTTATAGACCCGCCCCCGCCCCCAAACCCAGTCGGGGGTAAAAGTTTAACATCCAGACCCGTCCCCGATAGAAACGGGTTTGCCCGCACCCGCACCTGCCCCCACCCGCAAAAAAATATTTTTTTTAAATAGTAATAAAAATTAACAATTTTATTAAAAACTTAACTATTTTAATAATAAACTTGTTTCTAAAGATGTGAGTTTGAGTGAATGGTGAAAAATGACTAATGAGGTTTTTTAATTACTTATTCAAAAGTGAATAAGTGTGATATAAAATAATTTAAATATGAGTATTAAAGTAAATATTATAAGACCGGGCGGGGGCGGGGGGCGGGTGCAGGCGTGTAGTAGCATTCCCCCGCCCCCGCACCCGCAATTACAAACCGGGTTTTACCCGTACCCGCACCCAATCAAATCGGGTTTTCCCCGTTAATTTCGGACCGGGTCCGGGCGTGCCCCAGCGGGCCCGGGTTTTCTTGCCATGCCTAGCGAAAGTTGATTCATGTAATCGACCCCACTTAATAGAATAAGACTTGTTGTATATAGTCTTTCACAATTTTATTTCATCGTATAATCTTTTACGATTTTATTTCATCATAATCTTTTACGATTTTATTTCATCATATAATCTTTTATGATTTTATTTCATCATATTGACAACATTGACAACGTGGACGAGCTGGATGTTCGCTTTGCTTTGAAGTCTCTTAGGACCATGTCTGATCAAATGTCAATTCCCTTTCCATATCCAAGAATGAAAGATTGGTTCAAAACCAACGTGTCTAGGGCTCTAATTCATCTTTGTTCTATATATATATAAGCATATAGTTCAAACCTAACTCACCAACCTTGTGCATTGTTCTTGGTAGGATTTCAAAGAATGGGAAAAGGCTTGGTAAGTTTACACTATTCAAATGCAAACAAATGTGTTTCTACATTACACAGCCACATAAACCAACCAATTCCAACTTTAGTATCCTTCACAACCCTCACGCATAGTCACCCCACTTTCTTAATGAACTTTAGAAAAATCACAAAAAGCCTTTCATAAAGTTTGATTTTAAGTTGAGTTTAAGGAGGTGAAAATGAAATGTTACTTTATCAAAACAAAAATAAAGCAAACAGGTGAAACATCTCTTTGCCTTTCAAATGAGTAATGACTCGATCTTCAGTTCTGACTACCAATGCTTCTTTGTACAAGAAGCAGAATTGTGTACTTAGGTGGTCAACATTGACTTTAACCAAAGCATGTGAGAGAGGAGCTTTGGGTCACAATCAATCTTGGAACACCCAAATGATTAAAGCCTTAAAACAAACACATAGAAGAGGGCTAATTTACATCACATAAACAGTTAAGAACTAAAAGCAGGTTCTTAACTATAATAAATTTCAACAAATGACCACAACAAAAGTTTAAGAACAGTTATATACGGAATTCTGTTATGACAGTATGCAAGATTCCAGTCAACAGTTATTCTTAAACCTATTTTATATACAATTGCTATCATTCTTTTGGAAGGCCCGAGTTCAACAAGCACAACTCAACTGAACAAGTCATCTTGGTTGCTTGCATCTCCATCATCATCACCATCATCATCGGTGGAATCGTCACTAATAGTATTGAATGTCAATATCATTTCTAAAAATTCTCGAGTTGACTGCTCTGCACTGGTTTCCGTCCTAACCCTTCGCCTTGGAAGTGAAAACAGTTGCAACATCATGTCTTCCGGAGAAGCTATCTGGTACATCCAGTCCCTAGCCTTGGTTTTCTGTCGGACACACAAAACTTTTATTAATTTGCATCATTACAAACCACCAGAAAAATTATCATCGTTGCCATTGTCATCATTATTATCATCACCAACACCATTGTTCTCATCATCATTACAATCATTGACATAACCTCCTTCGTCATATTCATCAATATCATCACAACCTTCATCAACATTATCTTCATCAATATCATGAGCACCACCACCACCACCACCGTCGTCGTCGTCATCATCATCATCGTCACCACCATCATCATCATCATCATCACCATCACCATCATCAAACATATCATCCTTATCGTCAAACATATCATCATTATCGTCAAACATATCATCATCATCATCATCATCATCATCCTCATCATCATCCTCCTCCTCATCCTCCTCATCATCATCATCATCACCATCATCATCAAACATATCGTCATCCTCATTGTCATCGTCACTATAATCATCGTCATCACTCTCAAACCAACGAATTCCATCAAATATAACCTTATTCAAAGAAGTAACAGCAGAGAAATTATTTATCTGGGTTAGTTTTATTTTTTTTAAATGAAGATTTCATGAAAACTTTCACAGTTAGAGTTACGTAAATAAACTAGACCTTCTAAAACATAAAAACTATCACTCACATAAGATAATTTGGTTCAGTTCGGAAACGTAATACCTAGCTCAAGAAGATTAAATTCGTACCTGCTCAATACTTTTGGGCAAAGTAGCTTTCTCAAGGGCCTTTGGAGTCCATATCTTGATGTCATGCTCAATACCGCTGCTTGCAAGAACTGTTGTATGAGGATGAGGCTCAATACAGTTCACAACGTGCTTGTCTGCTTCCATGACACGAATAAGCTGACCACCTTTTTTCTTCCATGTGAAAATCCGACCACAGTCTGATCCACTCACCACATACTCACAGTTAGGCCCAAAGAAACTGACACCCTTAACTGTCTCACAATTCCTGTGTCCCTTAAAAACTTGAGGGGTGACTTTATCATTAGCATCCATGTTTGGTGGAGAATGCACAGAACAATCTTCCATGTCACTTGTATCAGGGGACCCAGGAATAGGATCAAGTCCCAAACCCATATCTTGTGTAAAAAGGTAAATTAATTCATCATTGTAGGATACAAGAAGCTCCCTTTGTTCAGAAAAGGCCAGGCCCGTTATTCCTACCCGCTCATCACCAATCAAGTGCGGAGGGCAAAAGTAGTCAATTGGTTGACCAAAATCAGTTGATGCATCCCATTTATATTTGCGGATATCAAAAAGTCGCGTATACGCATCAGACCCAGCAACCGCAAATAGATTTGGGTTCCTTGGATCAATTGCAATTGTATTAAGAAGGATGACTGACAAGTAACATAATCTATCCTTAAGTGGCTTGCAAGTAAAAAGTTTTGTTGCAGTCCCGGTCCTCAGATCAAACTGTTAAAATATCTAGCTCGTGAGAGAGGACTAAAAGATAAAGTACAATACGATATTCATAGAAAAAAAATTAATCACTCACATGCTGTACTAATCCATCTTCACCACATGAGTAAAATATATGAGGGCTACCAGGCTCGATCGCCAACTTATGAGCCCGTCCATGATGCTTGGCCAATAACTTAGTTTCCACATGTCCTTGTTCAAGAATTTGAGCATGCCTCACCTAAAATTGAGAATTCACATAACAAAACACCCTTCTTTTAGTAAAATAGCCTAAGAACATTTATGCATGACATATCCAAAACGGTCAGTGACCGCTACAAGTGATCCTTACGACATACCTGGCCATCAGCAGCACAAGTGACAATAGTTCGATCGGCGGAGTGAGGCATGAACTTAGCCTGGAAAACATTGTTACTATGACCAGAATGGAAAGAGAGCTTAGTACGACCAGTTTCCCAATCCCAAAGAATAATCCTCCTGTCATCAGAACCTGAAACCAGAACATCACCATCGGCATTGAAGCCTACAGTGTTTACACAACCTCTGTGCTTGTCAAGCTTTCTGAATACATCAAGTCGAAGGACAAGATCCTAAACACATTATAACATCAATCAATCAATCAACCATCATAGAGACACGTTCACATGTTTATGTCATGAAACCCTAATAATTTCATTTTACTATCAAAAGCATTAAACCTAAAACAATACAAAAATGTCCGATTATGAATTTGAATGTTCCGAGAAGAAAAAAAAGTAAATGTGGGGTACCTCGGAGGCGGCGAGACGGTTAGGGAAAATTCTGGCGGGTAACTCGCCGAGTTCTCGACTGGAGAGATCGCGAAGGGGCTTGTAGACGGTGGTGTCCCTTGGTCTCTTGTTCATCCTGCAAAACGAAAGAGTTAAAGAGTTAGGGCAAGGAAAGGGAAAGATAAACTGTGGTGGTGGTGGTTACCTTGAAGGCCCGCGAGCGAACGGCGAGGGTGGAGTGAGTCTGTGAGAGAGTGGGGTCGTTCCTTTGTATGATGAAAACGATTGATTGTGGTGGTATAGTCACGTAAAAGGACTCCACAGCCTCTGCTAACGTGGCACCCACGCTGTTCAAAAGAAATTCTTAATCTACCCATGCTCACATGCCCCTTGTTTTTCCATTATTGTCTTTTTTTTTTTTTTTTTTTTTTTTAAGGGTTTATTAGCGTGCTCTCGTTTAAAGGTAGAGCAAAAGATCTGTACGGATTGTTCCAATACAAGAATTGTTAGCACTTAATATAGTAGGATTCGAATTCAGGACATTGAGATGAACACTCTCTCAAAACTCAAGTCTTCACCGCTAGACCAACCTTTAGGAGTTAAAGGTGTTGAAATTATTCCCTTAGAAATTAAGGTATATTTAATCTCGAAGTCCCGTAACTAAATTTAATGTTTCACTTTAGTCATTTAACTAAAAAAAATGTTATAAGTTAATCCCTTAATTTCCCTTCCGTTATTATATTTGGTTTCTTCCGCCAAATTCTGACAAAAAAACGTTAAGTTAAGGTGATGTGTCATCTAGCTGTATATTTTTATTTTATATGACATTTTTTTATTATTAACAATATCTCATCCTATTTGCTGACTACTCTCCACGAAACCCTCCCATCAGACACCAACCTCATCCGCCACGTCACCACAACCATCAAATGTCGTTGTCTCGAACCCTTCTGTCGCGTTCTTAAACCTTACGAATCTCGCTTCAAACCAAGTAATCTCATTTGGGTTCTCATCAACATCAAAAATGATTACCAACTCGTTTTAAACCTTTTCAACTGGGTAAAATCATGTTTGCAAGAACAATTTCACCCCTACTTTGGAATCACTTTGCATCGTCGTTCACATAATTGTTGCTTCAAACGACATCCAAACTGCTAAAAGGATTGTTTTTTAGTTCTGGACTATGTCGCGGTTGGATGTTTTAAAATCCTTTGATTTTTTTACTAATAGGTTGATTTATACTTATAAAGATTAGGACATTTTTTCACTAAATCCTTGGATGCTAATTAATTTGAAGTGTTGAGAGGCAAGCTTTGAGTTTGCCTGTCTGAAGATTTGTAGCAGTCAACTTGGTGTGGGAATGCTATTCAAGTAATTGTATATGTGTTCCCACCAAATAGAGAGAGGTATTCAAAGACAACTCTCAAGCTGAGCAATACTTGTCAATTGTATCCTATCATGAAGAAGAGTAAGTGGGTGATGAAAAAAGTGAAGATGTCTATTGAATGTTGTCTTGTTTTTTTTGTGTGGTTTTGTAAGGGCTTAATGCCCAAGATATTTTTTGGCACTTTATGTGCTTGTTTTGTACTCTAATATTTTATGTTTTTGCTTGGTTATTTAGTTAGTTTAACTGCCTTTGTCATATTATGGCTAAAAAGGGGGAGTAATACTAACTTTATTAACCACTGACTACTAACCACTGAATACTGCTGCTACTAACCATTGAGGGGGAGTATATGTTGCCTGTAGAAGAAGGAACTGATTGAGGGGGAGGCAAGATGTTTTCCCGCTGCTGATGTTCTGTTTCTTGGCCTCGGACTATGGTTTTCTGTCTGCAAGGTTCATTTAGTTAGTTTTAGCCAAAATCTGCCAAAGAGGGATATTGATGAGTCCAAGCCTTTGAGGTTGGCATCAATTTTGGTAAAACTAACTTGACAACAAGATGTTGGACAAGATGTCCTAACATGAAGAACTAACTGAAGATCAAGATGTTGGACAAGATGTCCTATCATGATGATTCGACATCTTTGTCTGTTACTTTTCAGTTTTTAATTATGTTATTCCAGATTTTAGATTATTATGGGATTATTTGTTTCTCCTAGGTGGCATCCAAGATTGAGGAATCAGATATTCTGATTATAATTTGAAGATGTTGTTTCTAAGTGTGGAAACACTTTAGGAAACTTAGGATTGAAGAAACTATTCTAGAGGAGAATTAGTTGCAGATTCTGTGGAGCAGAACTGCTGCGTTTTTGAAGCCCAAATCCAGTCATGTTTATGGTTATAAATATGATGGATTTAACCTAGGAAAAGTGTGGAAAATACATTGTTGCTAAGTGAGTTTAGGGTTTGTATTTTTGTGAGCCTCTCTTATGTCGTGTTGATACTAGAGCTGAACAGTTTACATTGAGTTGTAATTTCTCTCACTGCTGTGATTGAAAGGGAAATGAGAAGGGTCTCATACCTAGGAGGTGTCTTAGGTAGAAATTAAGCACGGGTAGTGATTAAGTGATAAGTTGTAAACCGGGGGTGTTTAGCTTAGAATTAATAATATCTAGTGGATTTCATTCCTGGCTTGGTAGCCTCTAGACGTAGGTGTTGTTGTTCACCGAACTGGGTTAACAATTCTTGTGTGTTACTTTATTTTCTGCATTCTGTATTCTGCTCCTTATTATCCTTGTGTGTGAAGTAGAGATCAAGTGTCTCGACATCTCTCAGGACATCTGAGATCTGCTATACCAAAATTTCAAAATTTATTTCAAAATTTGACAAAATGCTGTATTTTTTTGAATAGTAACATAAAATTTATTGCGTCACAAAGTCCTTATGTCATATAATGAATAAAATTATTTTGAAGAAAAAAAATGATATTTCTCCATATGAGGTATGGAAAGGGCGAGCGCAAAATATTAGTTATTTTAGAATGTGGGAGCATGTAGCTTATTATAAGAAAATGAACCCTAAAAGGTACAAGTTGGGCCATCGAGGGATCTAATATGTTTTAGTAGGCCATACACCTAACATTAAAGCATATATACTTTTGAATTTGAAGACTAATGTAAATATTGAACCCTAGATGTGGAATTTTGATAACCTTATTACGGAGGATAAGGAATTCGAGATTCCCACAAATTAAGAACCTCGCGAGGAAGGTTCTCTACGAACTATTGATTATTTTGACACATATGCACTAGTAGTAAGCACAACGAAATTAGAGTTTTGTTTGCATTCGCTTCCTTGCATAACCTTATAGTTCATCAAATGGATGTCAAAACAATATTCCTAAATAGATATCTCGATGAGAAGATTTACATGGCGAAACCGGAAGGTTGTATAATTCTTGGTAATGAACAAAAGTGTGCAAACTTGTCAAATCCTTGTATGGATTAAAACAAGCATCGAAACAATGACATCAAAAGTTTGACTCTATCATTGTAAGATTCACCGATTAAGAGGAGACACACATGAGTTTGTTATCATCAAAAGAGGGAGATTGTGAAGAATACATCTTATATCTAATTCAGTGTTAATGAAGACAAATATTATTAAAGAAGAAAGGGATAAAAAATGTCAAGCACATTAATGATAAAGTTGATCAAGAAGGTTGAACATAGAAATTCAAGTGAAGATTTGAGACAAGTGAACATAACTAATGTACTCATTGAAATTCATACTATATTACTTTAAATTGCTCAGAATTTCATCTCTCACTTCATCTAAAAACCTTTTTGCATCATCATGCATGATTATCTAAAAACCTTTTTCATCTAATTCTTGTGACAAAGTGTTTGTACGCAAAGTTGTGTGAGAATATTTTGATATTCCTTTGTCTCTATGTTGATTACACATTGATCATTAGCAATGAGATGAATGAAATTTTAGAAACAAAGAGGTTTTTAACTTTCACATTCAAGATGAATGATCTTGGACTAGTTGATACATTTTTGGGGATCAAAGTAAAGCGAAATAGTGGGGGTTATGAACTTAGTCAAACACATTATATTGAGAAAGTAATTTAAAAGTTCAAACACTTACATTTCAAGAAAGTGAGTACTCCATTTGATCCTAATGTCAAACTTCAAAAGATTGATGGAAGAATTGTGGCTCAATTGGAATATGCAAGTGCATGCAATGTACTAGACCCGACATAGCATTTGCAATTAGTAAAATGAGTAAATTTTACTAGCAATCCAAATGATGAGCACTAGAAGGCCATCATTAGGATTTTTGGATATCTTAAGAAAACCAAAAATCTTGGTCACTATTATGGTAGATTTCCTACCATATTAGAAAGATATACCGATGCAAGTTAGATATCAAGTGTTGAATATCATAAACATGCATTTGGGTGGATATTTACCCTAGTCGGGGGTGCAATTTCTTGGAAAAGAAAGAAACAAATGTGGATCACTCTCTCAACCATAGAATCAGAGTTTAAGGCTCTTGCTTCCGTTGGTGAAGAAGCTGAATGATTGAGGGACCTTCTGTTGGAAGTTTCATTGGCTAAAGAAATTGTTTCAGAGGTGTTGATACATTGTTGTAGTCAAGCCACTTTACCTAAAACATACAAAAAATGTATAACAGAAAGTCTAGGCAAGTAGGACTTAGACATTCTTTCGTGAGAAAATTGATTAAGGATGTAATCATTTCAGTCACATATACAAGATCGAGCTATGATTTGCTTGGTCCATTTACTAACTAGTGACAAGAGATTTAGTAAATACTACCTCGAGAGGTATGAGATTGAAATACCTTGAATAAGGGTTCTGACAACAGTAATAACCCAATCTGAAGTTAAGAAACCTTAACCCTAAGATTCAATGGGTAAGAACAAGTTGTTGATTTGGATGTTTGTGCAACATTCAGTGACAATGTTGACTATTACATATTGAAGGTTGAGTTTTTTCAAACTCTTAATGAATTTCTATATCGAGGATATGTATCTCAAGAAATAAATACAAAATGAACTTCACCTATATGAATTTTAAGATGATGCCATCTTAAAGTGAGAGCTGGAGTTTCTCTCATAAAAAATTCACGAAAACATAAAAGCACATGTCCATAAATAGTGTTAGGCGAGAGATGTAGGCAAAGAACCACTAAAGAGTGTGTGTAAGGTAACGTCGGTTTAATCACAAGCGATAAAGTTAAAAGCATTGCTACCAAACATTCTGATTAGACTTTATGTTATCCTTACTAAGGTTAAGTTAAAATCGAAAGATACTTCATTGTATTAATATTCTTTGTTTCTATTTTTATGGAATTGGTCTTGTCATTATTAGAACAAGTGGGGGATTGTTGTAAATTGTTAACAATTAATAATCTTGAGCGTGTTCCAAAATGAAAAGAACTACAAGCCTTCATGTGTAGTAATCACCCCTTGATCCTACTGATTCCTTAAGAAAAACCTCATTTTTTCCATTGGAATTTGTCAGCACCAATGACAACAACCTCAATCTTGCAAGCTACCTGAAAATCTCAACCAAATCTTCAAGAACGATTAGTTTCAAGACAACGTCTCCCTCAATCAATCACACGTCTATCATTATCAAGATCTGAAATGAAACTGAGATTGGAGACGAAAGAAATTTGTTGCAAGATTTTTGAACTTTCAAAACCAGAGGGTGTTGGTTTCGCAGAAAATCACAATGTTGATTATGAGATTCCTTAAGTTGTTTTGGAATGAGATGACAAAATGATTTTATATGTGCTTGAGATTAATCTCACAAATGAATGGAAAAAGTTAGTTAGATTCAAATCAAGAGCATTTCATGATTTGAGTCAAGTGAGCAAGTGAAGTGGAATAATAAGAAAACAAAGTTTTGAACCATTTCTCATCTGATTCGAATCAACAACAAAGTTTGATTCGAATCAAAGACTGTGATTCAAATCAAGTATTGATTCTGATTCCAATCAATTCAAGCAGAGCTAACAGAAAAATGTGGAAAAACTGTTTGATTTGAATAACGTGTAAAGTCTGATTTGAATCAAATCAAGTAGAGGTGACCCATAATTTTCATATTCGAATCAGCTAGAAATTCTGATTCGAATCAAAGTGTTTGAAAATATCTGGATTGTCTCTGTCCAATTTGATTCGAATCAGGATATGTGCTTGATTCGAATCACATACACAAAATCTCAATTTTTCATAATTTTCAAAAGACTTTGAGATTTTTCTTTTCACCTAACTTGAATCAATAACACACAAAGTTCTTATTCCAGTGACTCGTGCAATTGACTAAAAGTATCATGATAAAATTTGAACATAACTATTTTTTTATGCATGCTAAAGACGAATAATTTCAAACTTGATTTAGAGAGGATGTGCAATCACGAAGGATAAATGAAAGCGATATGACAAGCAACAAAACCAATGTATTAGGGTACTCCCTCTGAATGTATTAGGGACATGCAACTACAATATGGTGGAATGGAGTAGACGAAATTAGTGCATTGGTAATTATGGTTGACACGATGTTGAGACATGTTACCTGGCATTGTGCATTATGTTTTATGAATAGGAGAAACAGACATATTCTTTGAATTTGATGGCTCACCAGCATATATAGCACATTTCATGTCTTTGATGTGTGTCGTGAAAGTCATAACACTATTTGCTTGATTAGATTCACCTTCCTCATCATTAGCGACAATGTAGATTTTTCATTTTTTCCTTGGAAAACTTGAGCATTCAACTTGAATATGTCCAAAATATTTGCATTTAAGACATTGGATCCAGTTGAGATTTTCATCACCTATTCTTTTATGCTGAAAGTTACACCTCTTGAAATTGTGTTATTTATTGTCTTGAACATTTGTAGAGACATTATTCCCATATATCATATCTAGTTTTCTCATGACTTTACTAAATATCTTAGCAAGCCTGAGATTTTCTTTAGTATCATAATCTACTTATACTAGCGTCCAAACGGGCACTTCGTGCCTGTTTGTCTGCTTTTTTTTACTACGCACACACGTCAAAATATAAACATATATTTTTATTTAATTTTGAATTTAATTTAAATTATTTATGCAATAAAGTTTGTGATATGCATTCTCATGTCTGTATGTCTATTTTTTTAATTCGCATACGCAAGAAATTATAAACATTAATTATTTGCTTAGTTAAATAAGTATATAATATGATATATTTATTTTTCATTCCTTTTCTTTATTTTAATTTAAATATCTCTCTCTCTAAAAATAAAACTATAATTAAAGAAAATGATAAAAAGAATGATAAAAAAACAAATGAAGGGAAAACATGTTTAATTAATATAATTTGTAAACTGTTAATTAAAATTAATAAAAACATTGGCACCTCTATTAAAAAATATATGTAATATAAAGTAGTTTTACGGATTGACATTGTATTTATATATAATGTGCTCTTTTGAAAAAATGGCAAATAATAAAGGATAAATGTGGGAAAATGGAAGTTATTAAGTATTAGTATTTAAATTAAAAATATTATGATTAATAACCGATGGAAGTTACTTTGAAGACAATTTTTTTTTCATTGTATTTTATTAATTATTAAAAAATATATATAAAGGGTATTTTAGGAACAAAAATAGATCAGCCCAAAAACATGTATTCCCTTTATATATAGTTATAGATAATGTGTTCTTTTGAAAAATAGCAAATAATAAAGGATAAATGTGGGAAAATGGAAGTTATTAAGTATTAGTATTCAAATTTAAAATATTATGATTAATAACCGATGAAAGTTACTTTGAAGACAGTTTTTTTCATTGTATTTTATTAATTATTAAAAAAATATAAAGGGTATTTTAGGAACAAAAATAGGTCAGCCCAAAAACATGTATTCCCTTTATATATAGTTATAGATTCATGATCTTCATAATGTTCTTCAACTCTATTCTTTGGAGGATTCTTAATATAATATAGAATCTTTGGTCAATGAAATGCTCCTCCTTCTTTGAAATTCTCCATCTTGAACAAAATAAGAACCATGGAACACACTCAAACAAAACATGGTGTCTTCTCTAATACTAATTTAAATTATGTTCTTCGGAGGATAGATGTCAGACACAATGTGTGTGACAATGTGCATGACAAGTTTATTGCGTAATAGACAGAATAAAGGAAAAATAAAAAAACACAGGAATTATTAACGCAGTTCGGTGCAACATCACTTACGTCTAGGGGGAATTCAACCCAATAAAGGAATTCCACTTTAATCCACTCTCAATAGTAAAATTACAGATAGTCTAATATGAAAAAACTTTGTTCAATGTATCTCTTCATAATACTACCCGTGAATATCTATTCAGAACTCCCTATAGAACGACCCCACTCCCAATAGTCAGAAGGAGAAATGGGCTTACTCTGAACTCTCCCAAATTAATGCCACTTTCCTAAGACTACCCGTGAAGATTCGTCCAGGCTCCCCCTGAATAAGAGACCCCTTTCACTTTTACTCAAACATTCTCCCGGTGTTTGGACAATTACAATATGATTGAAAAGATAAAACAATCGTAACACACAAGTACTTTATTCTCAACCTTATAGAATTAGTATCTAAGAACAGAGTATTACAACAAAAAAATCAAATAGAAAACTCAACTAAAAACTCTCCCATAGAGTAGATATTTCTCTGAAGCTCTAAGTCTTCACAAAGGAAATGAACTCCTTATATAGCCACAAAAGTCCAGCTCCAGAAGCCCATAAGGATTTAGGTCATGAATTCGGTTGGACTTTTAAAAAACACATGAAATCAATCTTTAATAATGATTATTTCCAATCTTGATTGGTCACCTTTGAATAAATCTAAATCTCTTGATTATTCTTCCTGTATTTGATTCAAATTACATCCTTCAAAAACACACATGATCAATCAAATCTTTATTAGGAAGATTGAGATCTTTGATTGATACAAATCTTGAACAATTAAGCATTCCATATGCAATCTTGCTAAAATAAGATATTTCCTAAATCCAAACTCAAGCTAACACACTTATATCTCTGGTATAACAGAAAAGAAAACAAATCATAAAAGAACAAGATATACTTCAATTTATCTTGCTCTCTAGGTAGTAGTCCGAGATAATTGTCTCACATTTCGTGGAACATTTAGGTTGACATCTATCCACGTAACAAAATTATGAATCTTGAAAAAATCAAATAAAATCTTTACTTGATATAAATAACAATTCCAACTTCTCAAATAAAGGACTCATAATAATTCTCTTGCAAGAACTGAACCACACTTTAAATTATTTTAATAGAGATTAGAGATTTTCTCATTACGTGCAAATCTAAATCTCATAATCAAAAACAAATCCAGTAAGATATCTTCATGGAATATAACTCTTCAATCAATATCTTTGAATATCAATTTTTAAACAATCTTGGAAATAATAAATTTGAACCAAATTTTTCTTCGAAGCAAATCCAATCAAATAAAATCTTCTTATTTAAACCAAATCCAAATATTTTAAATTAAACCATATTCAATTAAATCATATTCAAACTTTATGGATTATGATTTTATAAAATATTTTTCCAAACTGATTTGGATTAATAAACTTCTTTCAAAAGTAAATTCTCATCGTACAAGAATTATTACAGGTTTTCTAACAAAATATTGAAGCAATCATATAATGCATTATGAGAAGCTCGCGCACCAATATGTCACACAACTTGTTACAAACATCTTGCTCAACAAGTTGCTTACAACCAATTTTTTCTAGCAATTAACTTTAGCAGAAACTTAGAGCTGAACAAACTTGATCCAGCTCTGGAATCACACATAGAACTGAATGAGCCAAGATGTGCTCCATAAATTTCACAAAATCTTGCTTTCTATTTTTCCTACCAAAATAAGTCAATCCAAAGGACAACATGTTCATCGGATCATTGAGATACTTGCACAATATCAGACCATATTTAGCATATAGTGTGGGAATGGTGAGTAGGTTTATGGAGAAACCAAATCTGTATCACTTAACTGCAGTCAAAAGGATTCTTAGGTACATCAAAGGATTAATGGACTATAACATTTTGTTTCAAACATTTGACAAGGGAAGAAACTGCAAATTACTTAGATACACTGACTCTAATTTGTGTGGTGAGAAAGATGATAGTAAGTCAACTACAAGGTACATCATTTTGTATAGAGAAGCATCAATCTATTGATGTTAAAGGAAGGAACCAATTGTGGCAATATCATCATGTAAAGTTGAGTACACTGCAACATCTTTGTGTGCTTGTCAAGCTGTGTGATTGATGAATTTGATACAAGAATTGTGCAATGAGAAATTTGATAAGGTGACATTGAAGATTGGCAATGTGTCGGCAATAAACCCTTCTAAAAACTCCATTGCTAATGGGAGAAGTAAGGACATAGAGACGAGGTTTCATTACTTGAGGGAGCAAGTAAGTGAAGGGAGTTTGAAGTTGGAACATTGCAAAAGTGAAGATTAAGTAGTTGATCTACTAACCAAAGGTGTAACAAGTGTGACATTCAATAGATTGAAAATATTAACGAGATTGGAGGCATTAGAAAACTTGAATTAAGGGGGTGTATTGTGAAACTTATAATTTAAGTTTCTTGATATTCAAATACCTTAGAGTGGTAGCCAGATACCAAGTTGTGTGGTATCTGAATAGCAATGTAGAAATTTTATTTTTTTATTAATTGGTTAGTTGAGGTTAATGTAGGCAATGTTATATATATATATATAATGAGACTCTTCTTTTCTTCCAATTCTCTCTTATCACAACAAAGTGTGTATTATGTTTTTTTTGTTAATAGCTGGTTAATGAGTTGTGACACTTTTTTTAAAGAATACAAGAGAAAAAGAAACACAACCACTAAAATACAAGAGTCTTTCATAAAGAGACCCAAGGAATATCAATCCCGAGATGTAAATGAACTATATTAACTATCCAAGTTGTAAAAAAGTTATTTCACTTTGTATCAAGAACACAACTCATAAAATAAGGACAAATATGATACAATTTAGAGGTGTTAGATTTGGATCGGTTTTGAAGCAAAATATCATACGATCCAAAGGTTACTCGTAGTTTGGTTCAGTTTTGAATGATTGATTAAAAAAATCTGATCCGATCCGATCCAAATTTAATGCGGTTTAATTTAGATATCCAAATTACAAATTATAGCTTTTATTAATATTCTAAAAGTACTAATAGATAATAAGTTTGACATAATATATAATATACTATATAAAAAATTAATATTACAAGATGAAAATAATAAAAATAAATAAATTAAATTAACTAATTAATATTATTTAAAAAGATAGGTATCATCTAATATTACATTAACACAATATATATATATATATATATATATATATATATATATATATATATATATATATATATATAGAAAATAAATAAGTATAAAAAATATATACATGTGTTTTGGTTTTGTTTGGATCGGTTTTGAAAAATCAATCAGAAATCCAATCTGAACCGAGCGATTTTTACAAAATGAAACCAACTAAGAAAATGGCCAATCATCTACATACTAGCCAAGTATGAGTGGTCCTGTAAGTTAGCAACTTATACCAATTAAACTTGTTTGGTGTTTTATGTTTATTAGTTTGGTAACATTATGCTGTCATAACAGGTGAAAATAATGATATAACCAAGGAAAAAGGTCAGGAATGTTGCAATTCCAAAAGGATAGGGTGATAGACTTAGGAATCTGAAGACACGTGATATTGTGGGACCTGGGAGGGATGCAGAGCATCTATTTGTCATTCCTGAGGAAGACATTGGTGTTGGCAGTGCCAGGGGAAAAGACTTGAGATGACATCCAGAAGAGCATGACTCAGTGAATTAAGGTGTGAAATATGTTGTTTTTTTTAAACTTATGTAATATGAAACTTTAGTACTCCTTTGATTAGAATTATGCTTTATGTAATATGAAACTTCAGTACTCTTTTGATGTACTATTTTGTTTGGAACATCAACCTTATGTATTGCAGTGAATTTCTTTTATGAAATTTATAGTTTAGAAGATCAATCATGCCAATTACTGTCATCAACGTATTGTATTATGTAATCAATATTGCCAATTACAATCAAGTTACAACCGTTTTATGCCAAATTTTGCAAAATGTGTCAACTTGTTAACATTATGTACACCACACTATTTCAACACCTTTCATAATAATGCAAACCCAAAGTACATCACATTCAACAAACTCTTAATTGACATTGCAAATTCAGTACATTACAAACTCTTCATTAACATTGCAAATTCAAATAACACACATCAAATTCAACAACTACATTTCAAAACAAAATACACAATAATTATAAAAGACATTGCAAAACATAACATCTTCAATTTTCTATGAAATTTCTCTGTTTTCAATTTGCTCTTCAAATTCTTGTGTTTCTTCCTTGATTCTTCATACAAGGTCTTCATATATCCCATAGATTCCATAACTTCCAGCTCTGAGTTCATAATGGTTCCATCTTCATTTCCCGATTTGTCTCCAAGGTCTTCATCCCATCTGAACAGATTACACATATCAGCACTCATCCAACACTACTACGGAAAACCCATTTAACAACGGTTGGGAAATATATATAATGACGCGGGCACAAACGTTGTTATGTAGAGTGCCATTTTATATATGATACTTATAATCACAACCCAGTAAGCGTTGTAATAAACTGGAAAGCGCACTACCTATAATGAAGGTTATTTTAAATACCCGTTGTTGTATATCTTTTAATAAAATAAAAAATGCAGCATTAAAACTACCTATAATGACAGTTATTTTAAAAAACCGTTGTTGTATACTACCTATAATGACAGTTATTTTAAAAAACCGTTGTTGTATACTACCTATAATGACGGTTATTTTAAATACCCGTTGTTGTATGTCTTTTAATAAAATAAAAAAATTGCAGCATTAGAACAAGAACAACAACAAGAACAACAACAACAACAACAACAACAACAACAACAACAAGAACAACAAGAACAAGAACAAGAACAGGAACAACAACAATAATAACAATAATAACAACAAGAACAACATTAATAAAAAAGAACAACAAGAACAACAATAATAAAAAAAAAACAATAATTAAAAAAGAACACCAACAACTAACATTGCTAACTCGAGTTCTGAAATTTGGTTTAGTGGAGAAATAGAGTATCGTAAATGAAAGATGGTGTTTGGAGGTAGAAGATGTAGTTCGTCTAAGTTTTAGGTTTCACGCGGATCACTAATAGTAGTGTCTTGGCCGTTGATAATCACTAAATGGACGGCCAAGATTTGTTTAAGGAGAGTGGATAAACTCAATATGCGCGCCACCTATAATGTTGGTAATGAGAATTGAAAAAATAAGTAAAAAACCAAAAATGTTGGTGTTGGGACTTGAACCCATGACAAGACGCTACTTATTGATCGCTATTTAGTATGCCTAAAAGATTCTGACTGCAAGTATACAGTCGTATCGCGTAGTTTTAATAGATTATCGATCCACAGAGACTAAAAATCGAACGTACCGCTATCTAATGTTACTGTGTAAATCTAAGGCTAATCGTTTTAAGAAAATTACGAGAGGACGAAAATAAATCTAAAATATGCTAAACTTTTAATAAGAATTATCAATAACTAGATATCAGTATGCAACGCATTGATCGTCAAGAATTTAATAAGTCATCGGTGTAGGTTTAAGTGCCAAATTACTTTTCAGTAGAAAATACTCATTTAAAAGACCTTATCTCACACTCTCGTGTTTATTGATTCAGACTATACCGTTAAATCAGAATGAGCGCTCTCGCTGTATCATTTGCATTTAAAAATACTTTTTGAAAATAAATAAGTCCTAATCGATTATAAAGTGTTTCCGCTGTATTTAAAATCGATGCTTAGTTTCAACTATCTGGTTAAACTCTCGAACTCTCGTTTATCTTGACCTTAACCTTAAATGCCTTTTTACTTTCGTAAGAAAAACTAATCGATTAAAAAATGAGAAACCAAAGCCTAAAAACTAATTTGTAAAAGTTAACACCGATTATTACTTAATTCCATCTGATTAAATTGTTTACATACTGATACCAATTAATCTAGCCAGACATGGTTGGAAGGGAAAACATGCTAACAAAGTATAAATTAATAATACTAATCATGCTGCAACCAACGATAAATAAAAGCATATAATAAAAACCTGGAATTGAAATTAACCGGTAAATGAATTCTTGCTACAGACTCTTGAAGCGATCCGGCGAAACTTGATTACAAGAAGAAGTAATAGTAAAATGGAAATGCAGAGAAATAAAACTGTTTGATTGGAAAATGCAGAAAAAACTAATTCACTCAAAGCTCTCTTGAAAATTTGCGGACCCTCTCAAAGGAGGGCTTCAGTTCAATTTATATCAGTCGTCTTTGGCCATTGAGAATAACGTGTGCGTCGTGTGAAAATCACTTGAGAAAATCACGGATGGAGGTTGAAACCCTAGAGAAAGTAGGAAAGGTGGGCAGTTAGTATTTTTCTCTCCCAGAAAATAGGTGGCTCGCGCCACCTCATCTCCCTTCATCCATGTGGCTTGCGCCACCTTTGTCTTTGGTGGTGGGCGCCACCCACAATGTGGCTTGCGCCATATGTGTGGTGGTGGGCCCACCCTTTATATATTTTTTTTTTCTTTTTCTTTTTCTCTTTTCTTTCCTTTCCATTTCTTTCCATTTCCTTTCTTTTCTTTTTCTCTTTATTTCTTTTCTTTTCTTCTTTAAATCTTTATTTTCCATTAGATTCCAATTTGACTCGAGTGCCTGAAAAACATAAATAAATGCGGGTAATGTAAAGCATAAATTGGGAAAAAACGAATAAAACATAATAGAAATTTATGCAAGTCGAGTCAAATACACTATATAATTTCGCGTTATCAAACTCTCCCACACTTGAACCTTTGCTTGTCCTCAAGCAAATAAGATACTTTAGGTACGGGTTCAAAACAGACATACATTCAAGTAAAGCTTCAGTCAAAAAGATAGGTACTTAATATCAATAGTAAGGATACCGTAGTGACACATTTTTCAAAAACTCCTATCCTATGCAAACGAATCCGAATCATGTTATTATAACTCGACCAACACTTTTTCGCATCTCTCTTTCATTCTAGTGCAATCACATTAAGCCCATTATCCCTGCACACCCATGGTAAGTAAACCTGTTAATGTTCATTGATCTCATTTTTCATGTTTCTTTGGATTGTTTTTTTTTTTCTTTTTAATTTCGAATTTCAAGAGTCCGATCCGTTGGGCTAAATGGTCGGGTAAGGACCACCTAACTTAGAAGGAACATGTCTTTAGTTCGCTTTTGGCATCAAATTTATAAATTTTGCGGTTTTGAGATCAAACACAAATTTGCATCGGCTTATCACTTAGGCTGTGCTTTAGGATGATGCTGACTGCTAGTATAAACTACTTAAGAGGTTGGTCTTGGCATAATAAGTATTCAAATTCATTTGCATAATCAAGGGGTTCAGAGTGTCAAGACGGTATCGATATTATTAGCACTTTCCCAAGTCTTTCTAACTTAGCTTAATAGGCTTTTAGAGTGTCATGTCATGTATCAAACCAAAATAAATTTTTGTTATGGCTCCAGAAAGTTGGGAGAATCTAGTAATAGCAGAAACTATATGTAGGGACTCGACAATACATGAATTTCTTTTATTGAATACTAAAAAACTAAGCATACTAATGAAAGGATATAAGCATAAAAATTTTAAATCTACCTAGAAAAATAGTAAATAACCAAAACAATTTAAATGAAAGCGATAAAACTTCCTCCCCCACACTTAAATTGAGCATTGTCCCCAATGCAACAACGTAAGGCGGAAAAAGAAGGAGAAACCTGGAATTCGGGCTACTGGCGGCCTCTTCCTCGAGTTCTTGGTCGCCTGACATGTCTGGTTTGGTGTTCTGATGTACCCGAATCTAGATATTGATCTTGTCCTTGAAAGGACATGCCGGCCATCCCCTGAATTAGCTCTGCCATGTTAGTTTGGCGTTGCTGCATTTTCTGTAAGATTTGTATCATCTCCGACTGTTGAGTATACATCTGGTTCTGCTGGGCCATCATTTGAGCTTGCTGAGCTTCGAGGCTTTGTAACCGTTGGTCGCGGAGAGCGTTTGATTCGCTCTGTCTCATCACCTCAGCGTATATGTTGTCTAGAGTTCCGGATGATTCTTCCTCTCGTCTCCTAGGCCTGCGTCTGGATGATGTGCCTGCAACACATTCAGAGGAGGATGGTGCGGTGTGTGTTTGTTTGTCTATTTCGTCCCCGCCAGCAGCAGCATTCTCAGGAATGTGCGCGGGGCCTGAGTTATCAGTATAACAGTAGTTTTCCTCAACCCGCACATTTATGCGATTAAAATTTGGAAGTGTAAACTCAGAAAAAACTTTATTATCAATCAATAAATCATACCTACCATCTTCTCTTTTCTTAACCAATTTCATTCGTTCAGTCATTTTTAAATCTATAGTAAGAGATGGAAGTGGTGTCATACAAGCGAGCTCATCCCCGAGATTTAGAGTTCGAGCTATCGTCGTTATTAGACCACCAAAAGTTATGACACCTTTGTTCGAGGCGGTTATGGAGCACATATGATTAAACATGAATGGAACATGGTTTATAAGGCGGTCTGCAAAGGCGTTAAGTAAATATAAAAACTCCTTCTCATTCACTTTGTTAGAATTAGACCGACTGAAAATGGTAGTAGCCAATAGTTGGCGAAAATATCTAAAAGCCGGGTTTTGAATGAGGGTGGCTTTGTTGCCTTCACAACTTCGTGTATGAGTACCTGTTAGGCCTCTCCAAAGACATTTGTAACTGTTAACCCACTGAGATCCACTTGGGATACTACATTGCACATCGTTTCCTACTGGAAAATTAAGTATAGCAGCCAGTTCATTAAAAGTGAATTTAAATTCTTTATTAAACATTCTAAACCGGACTGTTCCATTCGGATCATAAATCAACGAGCTAAGGAATTCCACGGTTAGTGGTTGATAGACAGGGTCTTTTTTAGACAAAAATTCCTTCAAATTTACACGATCTAATAAAATGTCTACGCTTTCAGTAAGTCCTAAAACTTCTAAACAAGTAGGATCTGCATACCTTGTTGGCTCAATCTCGCGTTGTACAAGTGACTGGAGAAGAGTAGCTTGATCTTGATCTCTGCAAAGTATTTGATAGCCTCGTGCTTGTGGTGCCGGTTCCATTTCTTAGTTGCAACTACACACTCACAACTTAGACGTGCAAAAATATTCTAAATGCAAAATATGTGTGTGAGTGAATAAATCTGAAAGTGTCGTATTTATAGTAGAAGAATTTTTTTCATTTAATTTGTGTAGTTGTGGTAGGTGGCGGTCAAAGGAAAAATTGGAAATCTGGCAAGTGTGTGACATGCACATGCAAAAAGCATGCATAGGCCAAAATAGGAGGTGGCGGGGGCCACAATCTGGAAAGTGGCGGGAGCCACATAAATTAAAGTGGCGGGAGCCACATGAATCAAAGTGGCGAGAGCCACTGAATGCTAAATGGCGAGAGCCATTTTTATTGGAGTGGCGGGAGCCACATGCTCCTAAGTGGCGAGAGCCACTTCCATTTTCGTTTGGAAATTCAAAACTTCTCTTTTTCAGACCTGCATGTGATAATTTTCAGAGATTCCCTTCTCCTTTTTATTTCTGCATGTGACAAGATTGGTCAAAGGAAATGCAAGCAAGCGATTACATAATATTTTTATTTTTACTAGGACTATGCGTATCCTTACTTTTATCAACATTAAATCATGTAATAGAGTAATGACAGATGATACAGTAAGCAGATGAATAATACTGAATAATGAAATAGCAGAATAATAAATGATATAGCAATCAGTATCACATGCTTGTACTGTAATAGTCAATGATAATAACTGAATCGAAATTAAATGAAACTGGAACGAGACAAAAAGGTGGAAATTAAAACTAAAATTAAAACCAATTAAAACCAAAATACATTAAATTTAAATCCAAATCCAAATGAAAAATTGTCTAAATTCATAATTGTAAGCAACAAGGAGGATTTTAAAGTTATGGAAATGAAAAAAAAAACGAAAAGCTAAAAATTCTCTCCCTTCTCCCACACTTAAAGTTAACAGTGTCCACACTGTTAAAGTGTTGAAGTCTGGATGCTATAAAATATGCTCTCCTAGCCACTTTGATTTGGATTGTTAGCAAGTCCTCTAGAAAATAGCTGTTGATGAAAATGATCCAGTTGTTCCACTACGATATCCATAAATCCATGAAACTCAGTGCGAATAGTGGTGAATTCGCCTTGAAGGCTAGTCACTCGATTCTCTAAGGCGGTAATGGTAGCGGTTAGATCAATGGGTGGAGGAGGAGCTACAATAGGTGCGTGAGATTCAGCATCCGACACATAGTCTTCATAATGGTCATAAATCTGTGGAGTCTCAGGAGGTGATGGTGGGGCGTTATTTGGTTCGGTCAGGTCATATCGCCAGTTATTTCTGTTATGCACACTGGTGCGCTCATGGTTTGGTAGAGTGAACAGACGAACCACCTCATTATTAATTAAATAATCAAAGGTCTCAGGTCCCATATTTCCTATAAATTGGCGGTTAAAACAGAAAGCAATGTTCATAGGCCGGATTGGACCAAGGGGGTTGAGCCTAATCAAAGGGTGTCTTAGTCCTATGGCATTTGCTATCATGGTGACTAAACCCCCTACAGTTATTGGTGCACGAGCATCTAGTACAAGACTCACAAAATTAGCTATCATAAAGGTAGCAACATTTACTGGGCGGCCCTGGGAAGCATAGTACAGAATATAAAGTTCAGTCCTGGATACAGAGGTATCATTTACTTCCTTACCGAAAATGGTATGGGCGAGGATTTTGTGAAAATACCGGATGGCTGGGTTGTGGATACTCTCAAAAAACATGCCAAATGGTTCAGGATTATAATTACCGGTTATGTTACCCCAAAAGTAGTTCAGGTCGAGGTCAAGGTGCAAATCTTCTTGGACTGCGGTAACCACATCCGGGCCATTAGGGAATCCTAATAGTTCGGCCAGTTCTCTATGGCTATAACTGTAGTCATTTCCAAACAGCCTAAAGGTAACCAGTCCGCTATGAAAACCATACCCATGGTTAGGTATGTAAGTAAGGGAGCTAAGGAACTCAAGTGTCAGCTTACGATAAGAGGTAAATCTCCTTCTAATGGCAGCATTATCCCACTCTAATTGGTTAAACAAATACAAAACGCTATCCCTGATGCCTAACCTATCCATGGTAGGTCCATCATAGTAGATAGTGAGATCCATTTCTCTCTGAGCCAACAATTCAAACCTCCTTCTCTGAGCTCTTCCTCGGAAAACAATGCCCATGTAATCTACTTGTTGCATGATGAAATGTTAGTTCTAACTAATTTGAGTTAGCCTGTAATTAAGTAGAAAGTCATGCAAAGTTAGTAATTAGCATGTACATTATGGCTTTAAGAAAAATGGGAGGAGGGAGAGAAAAAAAAAAAAAAAATAATAGCAATAAAAGGTAAGAAATAAATAAATAAGAAAATTTAAAATATTAAAAGATTGAAAATACGTGGGTTGCCTCCCACCAAGCGCTGTTTTTAATGTCGTAAGCCTGACATAGTTCTAGTGCAGCATTAGTTGTCAGAATGGACAGGCAGCTCTATGAGCTTTAGACTAGCGGAGTATTCTTTATTGTCTACGCAGTGATAATGTTTTAAGCGCTGTCCGTTTACTACAAATGGTTGACTAGATTTACTTTTTATTTCTATGGCACCACTTGGGAAAACCTTACTTATTATAAAGGGACCCGCCACCTAGATCTAAGTTTTCCTGGGAAAAGTTTAAGGCGCGAATTAAACAGCAGTATTACGTCGCCTTCATTAAATTCTTTACGGGAAATTCGTTTGTCATGCCATTTTTTGGTTCTTTCTTTATATATCCTAGCATTCTCGTATGCGTCTAATCGAAGTTCTTCTAGTTCGTGAATGTCTAAGATTCTTTTCTTACCTGCGACAGTGTATTCTAAGTTAAGGGTCTTAATGGCCCAGTAAGCTTTGTGTTCTAATTCTACAGGTAGATGACATGATTTTCCGTAAACTAACTTAAAAGGTGTGGTTCCTATAGGGGTCTTATAAGCTGTCCTATATGCCCACAGAGCTTCGTGTAGTTTTGATTACCAATCTTTCCTAGAGGTTGCTACAGTCTTTTCTAAGATTTGTTTAATTTCTCTGTTCGAGACTTCGACCTGTCCACTTATTTGTGGATGATATGGTGTTGCTATACGGTGTCGGACTCCATACTTCAGCAAAAGTTTCTCAAGTATCTTTGATATAAAATGGGAGCCTCCGTCACTGATGACAAGTCTTGGCACACCGAATCTAGGGAAGATTACGCTCTTAAAAAGCTTAATTACCACTCGTGTGTCATTTGTTGGAGAGGCTAGAGCCTCGATCCCTTTTGAAACGTAATCAACAGCAACGAGTATGTATTTATTACCAAAAGAAGATGGGAATGGCCCCATGAAATCAATCCCCCACACATCAAAAACTTCCACTTCTAAGATACCCTTTTGTGGCATTTCATCGCGTCTAGAGATGTTGCCAGTGCGTTGGCACCGGTCGCAGTTTAATATCATGGTATGGATATCTTTCCATAGACTAGGCCAGAAAAGGCCAGATTGTAAGATCTTAGCGCAAGTCTTTGAAGTGCTTGCGTATCCACCATAAGGAGCGGAATGACAATGAGAGATTATGTTTTCTATTTCATCTTCAGGAACACATCGACGGAAAATACCATCGACACCCCTTTTAAACAGCAAAGGCTCATCCCAATAGTATTGTTTAAGGTCATGAAAGAATTTCTTCTTTTGTTGATAAGTTAGATCTGGTGGAAGTACTCCGGCAGCTAGGTAGTTGACAAAATCAGCAAACCATGGCAGAGTTGTATTTGTTTGAATTTCTTCCACTGATTCTGTTACTTCGGTATCATTCAAGGTTAGATCAGACATATTGCTTTCCAATTGGGCTATGAGTCGCTCATATGGGAAATCATCGTTAATAGGCACTTGCTCAGGCTTAATACCTTCTATTCTTGATAAGTGGTCTGCAACTACATTTTCAGTGCCCTTTTTATCTTTTATCTCTAGATCGAATTCTTGTAAGAGTAAGATCCATCTTAAAAGTCTTGGTTTGGCGTTTTTCTTACTCAATAGGTATCTAATCGCAGCATGATCTGTATAAATGATGATTTTCGCTCCTACCAAGTAAGAACGGAATTTATCCAGAGCGAACACGACAGCTAGAAGTTCTTTTTCTGTGGTGGCATAGTTCATTTGGGCAGGGTCTAAGGTTCTACTTGCGTAGTAAATTGCATGGAGTTTTCTGTCCCTTCTTTGTCCTAAAACTGCACCAACGGCATAATCACTCGCATCACACATGATTTCAAATGGTAGTCTCCAATCTGGTGGTTGCATGATAGGTGCGGTAATGAGAGCCAATTTTAATTGTTCAAACGCTTTTAGACATTTCTCATCAAAGATAAATTCAGTATCTTTCATTAATAAACCGGTGAGAGGTTTGGTAATTTTCGAGAAATCTTTTATGAATCGTCGGTAGAAACCGGCGTGTCTTAAGAAACTTCGTATTTCTCGTACGGTTTTCGGAGGTTGAAGATTTTCTATAATCTCTATCTTAGCTTTATCAACTTCAATCCCTCTATCCGATACAACGTGTCCAAGCACGATTCCTTGATTGACCATGAAATGGCATTTCTCCCAGTTTAATACGAGATTGACTTTTACGCATCTTTCAAGTACCATTTCTAGGTTCGATAGACATCCTTCAAAGCTCTGCCCACAAATCGAAAAATCGTCCATAAACACTTCCATAGTGTCATCTATAAAATCAGCAAAGATTGACATCATGCATCTCTGGAATGTGGCAGGAGCGTTACATAGTCCAAACGACATTCGTCGATAAGCAAATGTACCATAGGGACATGTGAAAGTTGTCTTTTCTTGGTCATCAGGGTGAATAGGGATTTGAAAGAATCCTGAATAACCATCTAAATAGCAGAAGTGCGAGTGTTTGGCCAATCGTTCCAACATCTGGTCGATGAAAGGCAATGGGAAATGGTCTTTACGAGTGGCTTTGTTCAACTTTCTATAATCGATGCACATTCTACTTCCAGTTACAACTCGTTGCGTTATAAATTCGCCTTTTGCGTTCTTAACAACTGTAACACCTCTCTTCTTTGGTACGACATGTACTGGGCTAACCCATTTACTGTCCGAGATAGGGTATATAATTCCTGCTTCTAACAGCTTTTTCACTTCATCCTTGACTACAGTGCTTAAGATTGGATTAATCCTTCTTTGATGTTCCCTAGAAGATTTACAGTTTTCCTCTAGCATAATGTGATGCATACAAATAGAAGGACTTATTCCTTTTAGGCCAGCGATGTTATAGCCTAACGCAGTCGGGTATTTTCTTAGGACATCTAAAAGTTTCTTAGTTTCGGTCTGTCCTAAATCTGCATTGACTATCACAGGTCGTTCGAGTTCTGTGTCCAGGAATTCATACCTTAAATTATTGGGTAGTGTTTTCAGTTCTAGAGCTGGTTTCTTCGGGCAAGGCAGATGATCTGGTGTAAGTGCTAAACATTCGCTTAGACTATCGTCTTGATAAGGTTCACGCCAATTATCATCTTCAAAAATCGGAGGTATCAAAATTTTTAGAATATCTGAGTATGTGGTTGGTTCCATCTCTATTTCTCTTACGCACTCATCTATGACATCTAGTAGATAACATGTGTCGTCTATAGCTGGAGCTTGTAAGAATTGTGTCAAAATAAATTCAACCTTCTCTTCACTAACTTAAAAAGTTAGCCTACCCCTCTTCACGTCTATAATTGCTCCAGCAGTAGCTAGGAATGGTCTTCCTAATATGATAGGAGTAGTAGAGTCTTCTTTGATATCCATGATTATGAAATCGGTAGGGATATAGAATTGTCCTATGCGAACTGGAACATTCTCTAGTATACCAACTGGGTATTTAATAGAGCGGTCAGTTAATTGAACAGACATCTTAGTTGGTCTTAATTCTCCCATATCAAGCTTTTTACATATGGATAAGGGCATTACACTAATACTGGCTCCTAAGTCGCATAGAGCTTTGTCTATGATGAACTTTCCAATTACACAAGGTATGGAGAAACTACCTGGGTCTTTCAGCTTAGGAGGCATATTGTTTTGAATTATTGCGCTACACTCAGCAGTAAGTGTAACTGTTTCGTTATCCTCGATCTTTTTCTTATTAGATAAGATTTCTTTAAGGAACTTAGCATATGCGGGCATCTGAGTGATAGCTTCTGTAAAAGGTATTGTGATGTTCAATTGTTTCAGAAGTTCAACAAATTTCTTAAATTGTCCTGTAGTTTTGGAATTTGCAAATCTTTGAGGATACGGAATAGGTGGTTTATACGGTGGTGGAGGCACATAAGGTTTTTCATTGTCTACGGCCTCTTGGTCAATATCTTCCTTTTCCTTGGGTTCATTTTCCTTCTCAGTTGTTGTGTTATCAGGTTTTTGGTACATGGCAGGACTCTGAAGTCTTGGATCAATGGGTCCATCTAATTCTTTTCCACTTCTCAATATGACAACATTTGCTTGTCCTTTTGGATTAGGTTGCGGCTGTCCAGGAAATGTTCCAGCAGGAGCAGCAGTATGTGCTTGTTGTTGGGCCACTTGTGAAATTTGTGTTTCAAGCATTTTGTTGTGAGTGGCCAAAGCGTCTACTTTGTTTGCTAATTGCTTAATCTGTTCACTAGTGTGTACGTTTTGATTCAGGAATTCTTTGTTTGTTTGAGTTTGGGTAGCTATGAAGTTTTCCTTCATTAATTCAAGGTTAGACTTCCTAGGAACATTAGGTGCAGCTATGGCAGCCTTCTGATAACCTGGCGGTGTAGCAGGTGCTTGACCAGGTGCATACAGTGCATTATTGTTTTTGTAAGAGAAGTTTGGGTGATTCTTCCAACCAGGATTGTAGGTATTTGTATAAGGGTTTGCTTGAGCATAATTCACTTGGTCTGTAGAGGCTCTTTCCAAAACTTGGCATTCAGAGGCAGCGTGTCCAGCCGTTCCACATAATTCGCAGTTTGGAGCTACAGTAGCCACGGTGGCTGTGGGTGTTATGGTCAAGTTATCTATCTTTTGAGCGATGACATCTATCTTAGCACGGACATGATCTAAGCTAGAAACTTCGTACATTCCTCCTTTTGGTTGGGATTTCTCCACTTGAGTTCTTTCACCTCCCCATTGGTAATGATTCTGAGCCATACTCTCGATGAGTTGCTGGGCTTCATCATAGGGTTTATCCATCAGTGTACCACCAGCGGCGACATCTATTGTCAATCTTGTATGATACAAGAAACCATTGTAAAATGTATGGATGATTAACTAATCTTCAAGACCGTGGTGCGGGCATATCCTCCTCATGTCTTTGTATCTTTCCCACACATCATAAAGAGACTCGTTGTCCTTTTGCCTAAAGCTGTTAATTTGGGCTCTCAGCATAGCTGTTTTACTTGGTGGAAAATATCGTGCCAGAAAGACCTTCTTTAAATCCTCCCAAGAAGTAATAGAGTTTGATGGCAAGGATTGCAACCAAGCCCAAACTCTGTCTCTTAATGAGAAAGGAAAAAGGTGTAGTCTTATGGCGTCTGCGGTTACACCATTTGCCTTCATTGTGTCTGCGTACTGAACAAACTTGGTCAGATGTTCGTTTGGATCTTCTGTAGAGTTTCCAGAAAATTGATTTTGTTGCGCAGCAGATAACAGCGAGGGTTTCAACTCGAAATCGTTTTGGTTGATAGCTGGAGCGACAATACTGTTGTGTGGTTCTTGTTGAGATGCAGAAGCATAATACTTAAGAGGACGGTTTTGAGGTAATTCTGCCATGTCTGTTTCTGATTCGAAATTCGATTCAGATTCAAGTTCAGGATCTGATTGAGATTCAGGTTCTGATAAAGGAAAGGGGATTTTGTGAGCTAAGCAGTATTCTCGGATACGTCTTTTTACCGTAAGAAGACGTTCAGGTTCGTCTGTCGGTCGTGTGAGGTCTTCGCCTTATGAGCGAGTACTTGGCATACAATCGACAGAAAGGGAATTTTGGTTTTTTTGCCTTAGTCTATACGGCGTAACAAAGGAGTTACGGTATCGACTTAATTAGTCCCCGGCAACGGCGCCAAAAACTTGATCGCTATTTACTATGCCTAAAAGATTCTGACTGCAAGTATACAGTCGTATCGCGTAGTTTTAATAGATTATCGATCCACAGAGACTAAAAATCGAACGTACCGCTATCTAATGTTACTATGTAAATCTAAGGCTAATCGTTTTAAGAAAATTACGAGAGGACGAAAATAAATCTAAAATATGCTAAACTTTTAATAAGAATTATCAATAACTAGATATCAGTATGCAATGCATTGATCGTCAGGAATTTAATAAGTCGTCGGTGTAGGTTTAAGTGCCAAATTACTTTTCAGTAGAAAATACTCATTTAAAAGACCTTATCTCACATTCTCGTGTTTATTGATTCAGACTATACCGTTAAATCAGAATGAGCGCTCTCGCTGTATCATTTGCATTTAAAAATACTTTTTGAAAATAAATAAGTCCTAATCGATTATAAAGTGCTTCTGCTGTATTTAAAATCGATGCCTAGTTTCAACTATCTGGTTAAACTCTCAAACTCTCGTTTATCTTGACCCTAACCTTAAATGCCTTTTTACTTTCGTAAGAAAAACTAATCAATTAAAAAATGAGAAACCAAAGCCTAAAAACTAATTTGTAAAAGTTAACACCGATTATTACTTAATTCCATCTGATTAAATTGTTTACATACTGATACCAATTAATCTAGCCAGACATGGTTGGAAGGGAAAACATGCTAACAAAGTATAAATTAATAATACTAATCATGCTGCAACCAACGATAAATAAAAGCATATAATAAAAACCTGGAATTGAAATTAACTGGTAAATGAATTCTTGCTACAGACTCTTGAAGCGATCCGGCGAAACTTGATTACAAGAGGAAGTAATAGTAAAATGGAAATGCAGAGAAATAAAACTGTTTGATTGGAAAATGCAGAAAAAACTAATTCACTCAAAGCTCTCTTGAAAATTCGCGGACCCTCTCAAAGGAGGGCTTCAGTTCAATTTATATCAGTCGTCTTTGGCCGTTGAGAATAACGTGTGCGTCGTGTGGAAATCACTTAAGAAAATCACGGATGGAGGTTGAAACCCTAGAGAAAGTAGGAAAGGTGGGCAGTTAGTATTTTTCTCTCCCAGAAAATAGGTGGCTCGCGCCACCTCATCTCCCTTCATCCATGTGGTTGCGCCACCTTTGTCTTTGGTGGTGGGCGCCACCCACAATGTGGCTTGCGCCATATGTGTGGTGGTGGGCCCACCCTTTATATATTTTTTTTTCTTTTTCTTTTTCTCTTTTCTTTCCTTTCCATTTCTTTCCATTTCCTTTCTTTTCTTTTTCTCTTCATTTCTTTTATTTTCTTCTTTAAATCTTTATTTTCCATTAGATTCCAATTTGACTCGAGTGCCTGAAAAATATAAATAAATGCGGGTAATGTAAAGCATAAATTGGGAAAAAGCGAATAAAACATAATGGAAATTTATGCAAGTCGAGTCAAATACACTATATAATTTCGCGTTATCACTTATAATGACGATTTTTTTAAATACCCGCGGTGAAAGGTCTGTCAGCATTTTGAAAAAATAAGTAAAAAACACTACCTATAATGACGGTTTTTTAAATACCCGTGGTGAAAGGTATGTCAGCATTTTGAAAAAATAGGAAAGAAGTAACATGACTAAAATAAATTCAGAAAAATCTAGGCTAAAATACAGTTTTGGTCCCCCTATTTTTCAAAATTCACAGTTTTGGTCCCCCTGTTTTTTTTTTTAACAGTTTTGGTCCCCCACCCCTCACTGTTCATGTACGGACGTGTACTGTTCATGTACGGACATGTACGGACAAGTTACTGTTCATCACTTTTTTTGGGCCAAAATTGGTGTGGGGGACCAAAACTGTTAAAAAAAAAAACAGGGGGACCAAAACTGTGAATTTTGAAAAACAGGGGGACCAAAACTGTATTTTAGCCAAAAATCTAAAAACATGAAATTTAATCTAATTAGGTAAAATAAGAATTTTGAGAATTTTTTGGAATTTTTTGAGACTATGAAAACAGCAAAAAATTCATTAAATACCCGTGGTGAAAGGCCTCACATTTCACCACGGTTGGAATTTTAACCGTCATTAAAAACATTTTAATAAGATTTAAAAAAATGCGCGCATCCAGTTTGCACTATTACAACGGTGTATATGATGTCGTTGTAAACATGACATTGTTGTTTGCGCGTTTTGTAGTAGTGCTTCATTTATTTGATCCATTCTTGCATTGATACGAGACCACACGAACCTAACACCCACAAAACTTCCCAACTCGTGATTTTACCGAAGCAAAAGACATTAAGTTAGGTAACAAGATCAACGAAGATGAAAAACAAGGAGCTTATGATGTAGTTGGACGAAGATGGACAAGGAAGGAAGACGTTGGAGGAAGAATATGAACAAAAGGAACGAAGAAGAGTGATTTAGGTCAAAATGATAAAACACTCAGCTTTAAATTGTATCATTTTACACGTTGTATTTCATGAAAAAATAATTTAATCCATCTGTCTTGCCACGTCAGCAGCCGTTAGTGGTATTTGATGTTAAGGACTAATTATTTAGACGGAAAATTTTGAAGGGCAATTTTTTTAAAACAAATTTTGGGGGACTAAAAACGAAATCTGCAATATTTAAAGAGATCTAAAACTTATTTAACTTATATATATATATATATATATATATATATATATATATATATATATATGAGAAAAAGAAACACAACGGTCAAAATACAAAAGTATTTCAGAAAAAGACACGAGGAATATCAATTCCGAGATGTAATTTGAATCAGTTTTTTATATTCAAATTACAAATTATAGCTTTTGTTAATATTCTAAAAGTACTAATAAATAATAAGTTTGATATAATATATAATATACTATATCAAAAAATAGATCAAAAAATCTAGAAAATCTTTTCTTATTGTTGGTAGGTATCATCAAATGTTTTGGTGCTTCATTAGAATAATGTTTTATGATGTAAGTGTTAAAAGAGGATGTCGTTGTGGCTCTTTTCTCTAGTTATTTTGAATTACATAAAAACAAAGTGTTCTATCTTATGTTAGACTTTGACAACTCCAAATATTGAAAAAAGAAAAAACATGTTTAATCTAATAAGAAAACAGAATTCTAATAGAATCATGTAACAAACATATGGACAGAGAATGCTTTTGAACACATAACTACACATGAACATGTATAGATAGACAAGATAAACACAACTTTTGCAGCTTCTTTAATCACAAGAATGCTATTTACACACACATGATTTTTAATACCGAAAGATATAGAACACCTAACAAACAACCAAGACATAATATATGTTCTATTGACCTTCCTCTAACTCCATTTAGTAATAAACACCAACACAAGAAGGTGTGATTATTGTTCTCAACAACACTCCAACAAAGATTAAATGAAGGGTAGATCACAGAACTCATAAAACTAGGATAACTTATCACCATAGATACAACCCAACTAGAATCTTGTTTATGTAATATAATTTTAGGCAAAACAATGAAAATCAATATAATTTAAAATGACATATAACACCAACCTGCTCACATTGATTAAATTGTATTATATCAAAATCTTACAATATTATAAAGACAATTACACCTTAAAAAATAAAATAACTTAAAAAAGTAAAAATGAAAACAAATAACATTTTAAAAGATGAGTTCAAAATACTAGGCATCCATCACGCGAGTAGAATTTCTTCTTATTGTTATAAAGTGAAATAAATATCTTTCTCAATGATGGTCTCGAAAATATCACCTCGTCAACAATGTTAGGTGCCAGTTTACGACAATTTACTAAATAAATCTCTCTAAGCTGCGTGCAGTTGTTTATGACATGCATAATTCCAGTATTTGTCACGTTATAATAACTTTTCAGTAACAGTTGCAAAAGTCCCGAACAACTCTTTGAGATGGCATAAAGTGTTTCATCGTCAATACTTGTAAATGCCAAGTTCAACACCTTCAATTTAGGAACTTCAAAGTTCAATTCATGCAACTTCACTTGTTTACAACCAGCTAAGTTCAAATATGTAATCTTACAACATCTCCTTAAAACTTGATAAATACCTTCATCAGATATGTTATGGCAATCGCTCAAATCAAGCCGCTGCAAATTGGGAAAAATGGAAACATATATTTTGATGCTTTCATCTCTTAGATGTGTGTTGGGCAAATGGAGAGAATTTAATTGAGGGCTTACAATAAAATCCTCCAAAGAATTACAATTCACTATACCCTCTTTCCCAATATTTGTGTAGCCCATTTTGATCTGAGTGAGCGAAAAACATTTAGGAACGAGTGTAAACAAAGTTGATTCTGTGAGCATCTGACGATAACTAAGGTTTATAGACACTAAATGACCAAAAAACAAAGACAAGTCCACAACATGTTGGTCTTTCCAAAAATCACCAACCATTCGAACATCTAAATGTTGTATAGATTGACACTTGGATAACAAACGAAAGATTCCTGCATAACTATATCCACCACAATATTTGAGGACAAACTTTCTCAAAGGAAGACCTCCCGTTGCAATAGAGAAAAGCATCTCATCCGGGATAGAGCAATGCAAGAAATGAATACAAGTTAAATCCTTCAAACTTACCAGGAAGGCAATAAAGTCCGTCCTATAAATGTTGTAAAATGAAATCCAAGTAATTGATATAGACTTCAAATTCGGCGTCTGGCGCATAACAGAAGCAAGGCCGTCAGGAGCAAATAATGGGCATCTCTTCATCACAACCTCTTCAAGAAGCTCATAATTCTTGAATAAATCTAAGAGTGTGTTTGGATGAGGAATTTGAGAATTTTAGAGAATTTAAAATTCTAAGTAATTCAAATAATTCAATTGAAATTCATTCATTTTTAAATTCTTTTGTTTGGATGGAGTATTAAAATGATTCAATGTAAAAAAATTGGGGTCATTTTCATAATTTTTAAAGTTTTTGGGTAAAATTTAAAATATGAAAAATAGGGACCAATTTGTAATTTTTGAAAATTTGAAGGGACCAATTTGTAAAACTTGAAAATTATTAGGGACTAATTTACAATTTTTTTAAAATTTTGGGAGTGAATTTGAAATTTTCATAAAATATGAGGATCATCTTGCAAAATTTAAAGAATTAATAATAAACGATTTAACATTCATATTATGTAGAGTTAAGAAACAATTTGAAATTTTTTACTTTTTGTTGTTATTTTAAATTCCTTAAATTTAACATGAATAAAATACTCCATAAATTTATATCTTTTAACAATTATCTATATTTTTTATCCAAACAATGGATTTTGATCAAGTCATTTCAAATTCCCTCAAAAAATTACTTTCCCTCATTAAAATCCTTTATCCAAACACACTCTAAAAGACATTGGTCGTCAATATTGTAATAATGAGAGAGATCAATCTTTCGGAGCTTAGGAAACACGATTGACCTAGTAGCATTTACCTTAACATTCCTAACGCTAGAATTACTTTGAAGATTTTCATTGTCATCGATGTCAAGTTCTTGAAGGAAAGGAAAGCAATCCGAGATAAGATACAGGTCGTCAACATAAAGAAAAGCAATGTTGGAACAAACAAGAGAGGTTATTGTTGTAATATTTTGGGAGAAAACTCTCAAACCGTGTGCGGGAATAGTCTGTTGGTTGGATATATTGAGTGATCTGAGTTTCAATGGAAAACAAGAGATTTGGACTAGAAGGTTGTTGATGTCACCATAGAAACATGAGAGATCGAGAGAGATGAGATTGGTGAACCTTCGAAATAGACGAGGGAGTAATGGGAGGGTTGGATTCCAGACGGTGAGAGAGAACCGGAGACGGTTGGTAATGGAGAGGAACTGCTTGGAGACGACGGAAAGAGATTTGAAATGGCGACGGTTGTCATCTTCGTCATCATTGAAGATGAATTTGAAAACATATTGCCAGCAATCATCATCTAAAGATAAATCGGTTGAAAACTTTTGTTTCCGAGTTTTGAATAACAATCTCTTGAGTTTCAATAAGAATCTCTTAAGTTTCACCATGTTGTGAATGAGTATTGTCTTACTTTTGCATTCACTTTTAGGGTTCGAGGGTGTTACGTTAAGAGATATAGGTTATACTTCTGCATTAACTTAATAGTTTATATTTATTAAAACTAATTATTTTAAATAATTAATATAAATTAATTGTCTAATAATTCTATCAATTTAATAAACTAATAAAAAATTAAATTAATTTTAATAAATACAAAATAAAATAGGTTTAATTTGTTATGCTGATACTAATGAATTAATATATCATCTCAATATTAAAGTGTAATCAAATTCAAAAATATCACGATTGAATTTGAGTCATTAATCCAGATTTTTTTTATTCAAAACAATTATTTTAAATCATAATAATAAAGTTACAAATATTTATTGATATTGAGAGTAATTTAATTTTCATTTAATTTTAATAAAGTTCGTATGAAATAAAAAAAAAAAACCTATTGTTTCAAATATACCTACTGTAATATCAATATAATATTTTTAAAAAATTGATATAATTTATTATCGTATAATATAATAAATAGCTTATAAATATTAGTGTGGAAAATAGAAAATGTCGACGCTCGCATGATTAAAAATTTATTTATTTTATGTTATTCATTTATTAAAAATATATGACACAATGTTAACACACTTCAATCTAAATAGAAATGTTTAATTTATCCTGCACACATTATATAATTTATCCTGAGGTTTAGTTGGTCTAAATTTTCTAACGAAGGGTTAGAGTACTTCTAATATTCCTCGGTTTTTCGGTTTTTGTCTCGTTTTTTTGACAAATTAGTTTTAAAATTTAATTGATCGAACATAGACCCGGTTTCCGGTCTAACCGGATAAACCGACCGGTCCGGACCGGTTTTCACAATCTTGATCTTAATATAATTCTTTACTTGAAATATATATATATATATATATATATATATATATATATATATATATATATATATATATATATTTTTTTTTTTTTAATAAGCTAAATTTTCAAATAAACCGGAGTATAAAGGGGTACCCCAACCCGTATACAAATATAGCCTAATCAAATATCACCGGCTACAAAAATCACTCGGAGAATTAACCCAAGTGAAATAATTACAAAAATAGGGACTATTATAACTCCTACCTATCCACCACCAAGTATAAATTAAAATACGATTTGAAATCGTATCTAAATCCCAAAATTCGTCCCTAAAAATAATATTGTTACGGCTTAACCAAAGGATCCAACAAATCGATAGCCATAACCCTACTGCTATTCTAACAACCAACCCTCTATCAACACAACCCTGTATCCAACATGTTAAATGAGAGACCATATTTCCTACCAATATACACGGAATCCCCAACCATTTACAAGCAAAATTCCACACCAAAATAGCTTTGCTACACAGAAATAATATATGTTCAGACGACTCCCTCTCAAGAAAACAAAAAGGGCAAGACATCTCGAACCTATTAGTAACAATTCCACGCCTACTCAAATTATCCCTCGTTGGAATTCGCCTATGAAGCATCCTCCAACCAAACACTTTCACCTTAAACGGAACTTGCGCTAGCCAAGTTAATTTAAATGCCACTTTCATTTCACCTCCAATCTGTACAGTATTTTCTTCCATCTTCCCCTGCAAAAAATCATAAACAGATGAAACAGAATAAAAATCATTATTCTCCAGCAACCATTTAATTGAATCCTTGGTATTCTTAATAATGGAAACGTCAGCCAATATCAAATACAATTCTTCCAGCTGAACCCGAGCTATCTCCGATGCTTCACCTATATCCACTTTGATATCCCACTTCCAATACTCTCCCTCCCAATAACCATTATCGCTGACTGGAGTGAACTTTGATTCCACTAAACTAAACAGCACTGGAAACCTTCTACTCATTGACTCCTCCAAAGCCCATTTCGCCTTCCAAAAATCCACACTAGTCCCATCTCCAATCTCAAAGGCAATTAATTCGCCCAATCTTCCTTCGCCCACCGTTTTCAACGCCTTTAAGAGATCTAAAAACCAGATAGATGGTTTCACCTGCAAAGTTGAGACATCACTACTAACAAAATCATAACTGGAAAAAGGATATCTAAAACTAATAAAATCCTTCCAAATAGTATTCTTGTTCTCTAAAATCCTCCAAGCCCACTTAAGGAACAAAGCCAAGTTAAATAATTTTAGATCTTTCACACCTAAACCTCCCAAATCTCTCTTCCTGCACACCATTTTCCAACTTACCCAGGAAATCCCATTGTTATTCTCCACTCCATTCCACAAAAAAGATCTTTGAATTGACTTGAGTATTCGAACCACCTTAGCCGGCATACTATAAAAGGACATGTAATGGATTGGCAAATTACTCAAGACAGAATTAATTAAAGTAACACGACCACCCATTGATAAGAACCGGCTCCTCCAAGTATTCAATCTCGCACGCATAATGTCAATCACCGGCTTCCAAAAGGATATTAACCTATGATTCCCTCCAATTAATATCCCAAGAAATGAAAATTGAGAAAGAGCAATTTTACATGAAAGATATAACTCAGCAGATCTGATCTTGGAATCATCCAACCCTACACAAATCAACGAACTCTTTCTGAACTTAATGTCCAAACCTGAAGTGAGATGAAAAGCTTTTAAAATAGCTTTGAACGCTATGATATTCTTCCACGAACCATCACCAATTAATACAGAGTCATCAGCAAACTGCAGCATATGAAAACCAATCTCTGAATTGACCTTAAATTCTGAAGAAAAAAAAACCACTCGAAACTGCACGCTTCATAATGACTTCCAGTCCTTCTGCCGCCAAACAAAAGAGAAAAAGAGCTAAAGGGTCTCCTTGCTTGAGACCCCTCGTCACTCTAAAATCTTGAGAAGGACTCCCATTTACTAAAACAGATGAGAAACTATTAAAAACGCCTAACTCCATCCATCTCAACCACCTAGACCCAAACCCCATATGTAACATCACTTCTCGAAGATAATTCCAATCTACGCAATCGTACGCTTTAGCAAAGTCGACTTTGAAAATCATTAACTCCTTCTTATATCTCTTAGAAAAATCCAGAATCTCATTTAAAACCAAAACCCCATCTAGTATATTTCTTCCTTCCAAAAATGATGTTTGAGTAGATGACACAATACCACCAATTTTCTTCTTAAGCCTATTAGCAAGAATTTTAGAAATAACCTTATAAACTGAACTTACCAATGAGATTGGTCTAAATCCATCAAGGTCTTCCGGATTTTCAGTCTTAGGAATTAACACCACAAACGAAGACGCAAAGCTTTTATGGAGTAGTTCTCCCTCAAAAAACTCCAACACACAATTCGAGAACTCTGATCCTATAAAATCCCAACATCTTTTCAAAAATTCAAAACTGAATCCATCTGGCCCAGGACTACGATCCCCCGAAAAACCAAAGACCACTTCCTTGATTTCCTGCAAACTTACATCAATTTCTAGTTCTTGACTATCTGCCAGAGATAAAGAATTGAAACCTTATCCTCCAATACGAGGAAAGGCTATATCTGCCTTACCAAACCTACTAGCAAAATGAAGCCTGGCATGTTGTTTTACCCTCTGCACATCCTCCTCCAATCTGCCATTGATAATAACTCCATTAATGGTATTCAAGTTAATCCTCTGCTTCAAGACCTTATGAAAAAACTTGGTGTTAATATCTCCATCAGCTATCCACTTGGATCTCGATTTTTGCTTCAGAATACTCTCTTTGATTCTAGTAGATTTCCAAAAGTTCTCCTCTGCAGCATTCCTAGTCAGTAATTCCTCTCTAGAAATATCACCTGCTTTTTGAACCAACAAATCTTCTATTTCATTGACTACCCCAACATCCTTTTGAATACTCAAATCAATCCATCCGAACACATTTGTATTCCACCAACGAATTCTATTCCTCATATGTTTCATTTTCTCTGCCAATATATACGACGCTTTACCTGTTATCTTAAATTCAACCCACTCTTTCTTAATGAAAGCTAAAAAATCAGCATGGTCAAACCAACACGACAAAACCTTAAATGGCTTGGGGCCCCAATTCGTATTCTTAACCGCGATCCAGACCGGCCTATGATCAGATATGTCTCTCTCTCCAATACATTGAGTGACCATATTCCAATCATTAAAGATAGAAGGCGAAACAAGGAATCGATCAAGACGACTACAGACTGAATCTTTAGATTTAAACCAAGAGAATCTGGTACCACCACTTAATGGAAGATCCACCAGACCTAGAGCATTGATGAATTCAGAGAACTCTACCATGTGTCTTCTATTGGGTCGAGAATACCCAATCTGCTCCTCCATACTCTTGATAGAGTTAAAATCCCCCCTACTATCCACTCACCTGAACTCAAAGTATCTTTAAGCTTTAATAACTCCTTCCATAATATTCTCCTCTCTCCAATATTAGACGAAGAGTAGATGTTAAACAAAAAACATCTTCTACCTTTCCACATCGCTTGTAACCCAAGGTAACCTTTACCTCTATAGCTACATATAGGAGAAAGAACATCTGACTTCCATATGGTAATTAAACCTCCTGATAGTCCATTAGCATTGGAAGCAGACCATTGACAAGACCGATCATTCCAGATGCTAAAAACCAGCTCATCAGTAGCACTATATATATATATATAGTCATAAAATAGGATTAATATAGTAATATACTTATTTAGTATAGCATCTCAATTTTAAAGTGTAATAATATTTGAAATCACAATATTAGATTTGCACCGATTTAATTTTCTTGATATTTGTAGTAATTTAAATACATTCATAATTTACATTGAATATTTTATTGTCCTTTTATATTTGATGAAGTTTTGATCTTCTTTGTTTTAACTTCAGTACATTATTTGTATTTTTTTTAATTGAAGGTTGCGTTTAAAAATAATAATAACCAGTTTCAAGAAAACCAATAAATAACTAGATTTTAAATTTAAAAAACAAATATTGATTTTTAACTAAATTTGTAAGTAATTGGTTTGAAAGTAGTATTGGAAAAATCATCAATTTAAAATCGAAATTGTAAAAAAAATTGATAATAACTATAAAAGAGTTTTTCTTTCTTTTTTCTTTTTGATAAGCAACAATTTCAATATAGGTATACATGCAGTACATCAATCCAATTATATCGATAGAACACCTACATCAACAAAATAAAGGTAAAACCCCCAAGAAGTTTCATACAATAAAATCATAAAAAGTCCAGGGGTGATTTACACCAATTGTCAAAGCTACATTTCTGTTTTGGTTTGAAACGAAATTCCAACCAATTTCACGAAAATTGCTTCACCTTCATTGGGATATCTTCACATCTAACAATCTTATCATTAAAAATGATTTGATTCCTCAGCCACTATAAAAGAGTTATAATTGATTTTTTATAAGTAATTAATAATGTTATTTTTACACCAATACTTACACCAAAATTGTTCACAGTACTCATAACATTAACTAAGTTGTGACATTAAAATATAAAATATAATAATCAGTGTTTACACTCTAATAACCGATCATTGTTGCATTGTATTACATGATGATGAGATGTTTCCGTAATGACGAATACTCTTGGATGATTGTGTGTGTTTGACTGTGATGTGGGTGAGATGTGAATACATGATGTTGATGTGCATTATGATATGTGGGTGATTTTATAGTATGTGATTCTATCTAGATTGTTTATGCACTGCTTATTATTTTAATGTATTCTCATCCCTTTTTTGTGTTGTTGCGTCTGTGCACCTCTAGAGTACATATAGTTAGGTACCTGAGTATGAGTTTGAGGTTGACGACGATGTTGTGCCTCTTTAGTTGCTTGTCGTCCGAGTCTATAGTTGGAGTCGCTCTGATATGTAACACGAGGGGAACATGTTGTCCTGTTTTTTACTTTATGTGGCATATCTTTCTATTGATTTGTGATGTTTTGAACCACTTTTTAAACTAATAATGTTGTTCGGACTTTTAATGCAAAATGTTTTAGAATTTTTGTTGTTTATCAAATGAGTTGTTTCATTGTTATTAGGTTCAAAATGGTTTGATTGTTGTGGGTAACATCCTACTTAATATTTTTATTTACTTATTTGTGGATTCAAAAAGTAGAGTGTTACATACAACATTACGTTTTCCACAATTTGTGGCGTTAAGTTACGCCCTCGCGTTAGACTTCGTACCCTCGCGCTAGAACTCACGACCTTGCGCTGCAATTCACGTCTTTCAATTACTTTTCACCGTTTCACTCAATTTCAAAACCCAATTAAATCATTTCACAAACCATTTTCAAACTAACGCGGATAAAACACTTGATCAACGTCAAGTTTCTTTTTCACTTACTCGAAGCGCATTGAAAATCTCTTTCTCAATAAAATCGGTTGAAAAATAATTAGGGAGGAAGTAATATCTTCTTTTTTTCCCTGAGTATTTGAATGCTAGTCGTACTTAACTTTTGTTCGAATACTTGTCATCCTTTCAAAACACAATAAATTAACCTAATTTAGTTTGGTCATTATTAGAAGAAAAATGATTAAGACAGATGTAATATCTTATCTTTTCCCTAGTATTCGAGTGCTAGTCGTACTTAGCTTTTGTTTCAATACTCGTCTTCTGGTAAAAACTTACGATTTAATTCACCTCACAAATTTCATAAACAATTTGGATGAAAAAGGATTGGGGAGTATGTAATATCTCCCCTCTTCCCCGACTATTTGAGTGATAGTCATAATTAGCTCTTGTTCAAATACTCGTCATCCACCTAAAAATGATCTCAACCAATCAAACTCAATTTTCGCCTTAGCGTGATGTCAAAACTACTTCATAAACGGAAGATGCTTCGTCCATTCCGAGACGATGCAATCAAACACTTCGTTCCTACCATGCGCATGAAGTTAGAACGCTTTTCGCTCGAATGCAATGAGATCATAACTCTGTGAGATTCCAGGTTATGTTGTCCATTCTGACGTGATGTCAATGTTCACTTCCATGTTTTGGGTAGCAAGCAATGTTTTCTGCTCGAATGCAAACTAAGAATCCTTCGCTAAAATCAACCAATCCACAAACTTTTGCTACCAAGAACTACGTATCCTTGAGTTCTCCATTGCACTTGGGGACACATAGGAGCGAGATTCAAAATCTGGTCATGCACCCTAATAAAAAAACTCATTTTTAGTTATTTTCTCTTTTCAATTCTTTAATAACTAGAAGAAAGCAAACAAACGAAAGCTAACACTTATTTGCAAAACTAACTAGATGGTTTCCATTGAGTATAACGAATGTGAGAGGGGCTAATATCTTTCCCTTACATAAATGACTCTAAAACCCAAAATTGATTGCGATGACCATTTTCATTTTCATTTTAGGGTTTTATCGATTTTTCCCTTTTCCTTTTAAAATAAATAAAGTTCGGTGACAACTCTGTTATCATCTCAAACGTGCCAACACTCGTGGTATTTTTCTCACCGCGACACCAAATACCTCATTTCTTCCATTTCAAATAAGAAATTGAATTCCCAAGCAATTAGATATCCTCAAATGCCAATTTGATTAAGCCTTTATCAACTAATTAAGTTTCTTATTTAACTTCAATTATTTTTCTCCAATACTGACTTTAAATTCCATATTGGTATGACTTTGATGATCTTCAAAAGGATAGGATATTGACGTTTAAATTATAAATTTCATGCTGATGAAATTCTTATTTTCTGCCAAAGATATTAGAATAATTAAGTTCATTGAAAATTCTAAGATGAAGATTAGGAAAACAATATACATATTAAGTTGCCTATATCATCCTTGACTAACAACCACCAACTTCAGATGAAGGATATGAAGGATTCAAGAGAGGATAAGGGATGGACAAAGGTCTCGCATCGGTCCGGCAAGAAGGCTAAGTGGGATGAAGAAGGTAGGTTCAAAGGGGAGAAAGTCAAAGCATCCACCACTATTTTTATCACAGAATTTCTAGACAAGATGAGGGTCAAAGATTTGTTCGTGTTGTTTTTAGATTTCGGCGACGTAGATGAGGTTTTTATCCCACAGAAATGTGATAACGTGGGAAGAGATACGGTTTTGTTCGATTCTTTGGGTTGGAGGACGTAAGAAGATTGGTGTTGAAGTTAGACAACTTCTTCATTGAATGTAGAAAGCTCTATGTTAACATCCCTAGGTTTTCGAAAGGCTCGAAGACTTATTCGCATGTCGAGAGGAAATCAGATAGCAAAGGAATAGAAGTTAAAGATAGGGAAGGCAAGGGTGGTCAGTGAAAGGGCTTTTATCAGAATAACTCAGGTCACGAGAATGGCTTTCCATTTAGTAGATCATCATATGCAGAAGCGGTTCGTTCTAAGTCCAAAAAATTCAGGTCTCTGAATTTTTAGGTGGGAAAGGAAGACGTCTGTCGTTTTCAGGGTGCCTTTGCTGGTAAGGTGGTCATTCCATGCACTACTTACAATATGCAGAGGAACTTTGATCTGAAAGGATATTTCGCAGCGAGGGTTACCCCTTTGGGGGCAAATTTGTGCTTGTTGGAAGAAAACAAAGAAGATGAAATAGAGGAGCTTTTATCTACTACTAAGGGTTGGCTTGATCAGTGGTTTGTAGAGATCAAAAAGTGGGGACCGGAGGATGTTGACCCTGAAAGGTTAACATGGCTAAGATGTTATGGTATACCTTGCCACATGTGGTCTGCTCAATTCTTTGAGTTTCTTGCGTCAATGGTGGGGAAATATACGTGTTGGGAGGAGAGCACTGTTGACTTCTCAAAAATGGATGTTGCGAGCTTTATGGTGAGGACATCTTATGGGATGCTTATTGATGAAGTCTTCATGATCTTCATTAATGGAGTCTCATTTAGGATCAGAGTAGTGGAGGAATCTATGGGTCCTCTATGTAAAATGATCAAGAAAGTATCAAAAGCTTTTTCGGTTCCAGATACCGACGACTCTTGCGAAGAAGATGTTTCAGGTGAATGGAACTCCAGTTAAGAAATCACAGAAGAATGTGAGTTTGAAGTTGAAGATGAAGTGGGCGGTTCCCAAGACAAGGTAGATTGTATGCCTACTCTATAAGTTTGTTGCAAAAAGGGGAAATCTGTCTTTAGCGGAGATTGTAATGAGTTGTCAGATATGGCTAACTTTATGAATGTCAATGGGCTCGAGGTCAAAGGGGGTGGTATCAAGGTTGTAGATTTAGTGGAGAAACAATTGTCAATGTTTAAGGAGAGAGACGCTGAGCACGTAGGAGACAAATGTAAAGTTAATCATAAAAGTGGTAAGGATTGTCTGGCTTTAGGTACGGAAGGGGCCTGTGGAAAAGCTTTTTCTTTTGATGACCAATTGAAGGCCCATAAAGTTAATAAGGCCCAATATCCTGTTGCTCTCTCATATGGATTCTTGGGCTCTAAGGCCCAAATCGTGGCTAGAAGAAGTACCAATTCCTCACGTGCAGCATGGGGGGATAATTTAGGGATTCTGGATAGTGTTATCCCCAATTTCAACCCTAATTCTCCGCTTTCAAATCTCAATTCTTTCTTTGTGAGTGAGAATATTTTTCGTCTAGTCATTATGTTGAAGATTGATAAAGCAGTTTCGTCTTTTAGGTGTCATTCAGTTACCGACTCTGAAGTTATGCAAGGTAATAAGAGGTTATGGGAGGAAATGGAGAGCAACGTATCGTTGAAAGTGTGGGAGATTATTGATTCTTTAGGTGTTAGAGGTGGAGGAAACATCAAACAGTTGATTGAATAGATCCAAGGTTTATAGGCCAGAGATAAGGATAGGAAAATTCAGAGGGTGTCTACCAAAGATGTTGTTCGATGAATATTCTGTCTCTTAACTTAAGAGGATGTGGTAGAGTAGTCAAAAGGAAAAGGTTGGATAGTCTGATTCGTTCTAGAGGTTTTGAGGTTTGTTTTATTCAAGAAACTAAGGCGGCAAAGATAGATAGTTAATTGGCAGCTTCATTGTGGGGTAGTTCTGAAATGGAATGGACTGAAGTAGGTGCTAAAGGTTCAGCTGGTGGTCTGGCAATTCTCTGGAAGGAAGATTCTTTGAGATCGATTTGTAGTTTTAGAAGAAATGGTTTTGTTGGTATAAATGTGGAGTGGAAAGGTAAGGATTTATTTTTTATCAATGTCTATTCGTCGTGTAATTTGGTGCAAAAAAGGAAGATGTGGGCATATTTATTAGAGGTTAAGAATGGTTTTGGGAGGGGTGATTGGATCATTGGAGGGGATTTCAATGCGATCGCTTCTAAGAAAGAGACGAAAGTGAAATCAGAGGGAGGGAGAGCTAAAGAGATGGAGGAATTCAACAACTTTATTAGTTTACTTGAGTGTGTGGATGTTCAGTGCGTAGGTGGTCAATTCACCTGGTTCAATAGAGCAGGAAATTCGATGAGTAGGCTTGATAGGTTTCTTTTATCGAAAAAGATGGTGTTTGATTGGAAGATTGTTAGTCATGAGATTGGTAAACGGGACATTTCAAATCACTATCCGATATGGTTGAGAGCAAGTAACACCGATTGGAGGCTAAAACCTTTCAGATTCAATAACTGTTGGCTAGAGCATCCCAGGTTTGTGGACTTTGTTGAGGCAGAGTGGAAATCGTATGCTGTTAAAGGGAAGGGGGGATTTTGTGTTAGAACAATAGTTTGATTCTACACCCTTTAATAGTTTTGATGATAACAAATATTATATTATAAAGAACAAATATGCTCCCTAATTATCTTTTTTGATGTGTATAGAAGTTCTAACTCCAAAGCAATATAACTTGGACAAAATATGCACTAAGAGGATGTACTAAGAAGATCTGAAAGAAATTCTGAAGCAAATGTCGTTGGCGAACGAATATAAGCTAAGAAGATCTGAAGAAGTTCTGAAGCAAAGTTTGGCGAATGAATAGAATATCTGCTTAGAAGATCTGATCCAACGCAAGTCAAGTATCACGCTCTCAGCACCAAAGATGCATGTTTAAAAGAATCTGATGATCCAGAACTTCAAAGCATACTCTGATACGTTACAATTTAAGAATCATGAAGTAACAGCTATTTTCAGACGAGATCTGTATTTTTGGAAAGTGCATTAAATGACTTTTATCAACATCCAAAAATAAACTCCAACGGATCAAAAAGCCTCATCTATAAAAAGGGGATATTGAAAAGATGAAGACACACTTGCGCTCATACAATACTTATCTTCATCAAAATATTATCACGCTTCAATTTTTGTGTAAAATCACAGTTGTGATATTGCTTTCTAGAAGCACTTTTTATACACTTTACTTTATTGTTTTTGTGATTCCTTGAGAAACCAAGTTGTGATTCTATCTCAAGAAGACATTGACAAAGTCTTTGTGATTGTGTAATCAAAGTTTTGATTAGTGGATTAAGACCTCGACTGAGAGAGGCGAAATCACCTTGGCGGGTGGACTGGAGTAGTTTGAGTTCAAACGAACCAGGATAACCAAACGTGTCATTTTGCTTTAATTTTTTTTTTTGAAAACCCCAATTCAAACCCACTTTCTTGTGTTTTTCTTTTCTTCAATTGGCATCAGAGCGCCTAGTTCTGGGTGCTAACACTTAACCGTGTCAGAAAAAGATCCTACAAGAAAAACACTATGGCGGAACAAGTCCAGAACAACAATGACAACCAGAATGACAAAATCAATGGCAGACCCCCAGTGTTCAATGGTGAAAATTTTGATTACTGGAAAGATGTAATCGAAAGTTTCTTTCTGGCTCATGACGGTGATCTCTGGGATATGGTGACTGAAGGTTACACTCATCCCGTTGGAAAAGAAGGTCAGAAGATTGAAAGAAGAAATATGACAGATCAACAAAAAAAAGATTTTAGAAATCATCACAAGGCCAGAACGATTCTCTTAAGCGCTATCGCGCACACAGAATATGAGAAGATCACAAACAGAGAATCTGCTAAACACATGTTTGATTCTCTGAAAATGACGCATGAAGGCAACACTCAAGTCAAAGAGACTAAAGCTCTTGCACTCATCCAGAAGTATGAAGCATTCAAAATGGAAGAAGATGAAACAATTGAGAAAATGTTCTCAAGGTTTCAAATTCTGGTTGTTGGATTAAAAGTTCTGGATAAAGGATACTCAACAGCAGATCATGTGAAGAAGATTATCAGAAGCTTACCAAAAGTATGGAGACCCATGGTCACAGCCCTTAAGGTGTCCAAAAATCTGAACGAAATATCTCTTGAAGAACTGATCAGCTCACTGAGAAGTCACGAGATAGAACTAGAAGAAGATGAACCCCAGAAGAAAGGTAAGTTTGTTGCTCTTAAATCTAATAAATATGAATCTAAAGCTTTTCAGGCAGAATAAGAAAGCTCTGATGGCTCCTCAGAAGAAGATGAATTATCGCTCCTCTCCAGAAGGGTGCAACAACTATGGAAGAATAGACAAAAGAAATTCAGAAACTCTAGAAGACCAAACAGTTACTCTGAACCATCCTCTGGCTACAAAAAGTCGAGAAGCAAAGAGGTGGTCTGTTATGAATGCAAGGAGCCTGGACACTACAAAAGTGACTGTCCTAAACTGCAAAAAGAAAAGCCAAAGAAGAAATTTAACAAAGACAATAAGAAAAGTCTTATGGCTACCTGGGATGACTCGGAATCGTCTGAAGCAGAATCCAAATCAGAAAATGAACATTCCAACATTGCTTTAATGGCCAACATATCAGATGACACTAACTCATCAGAATTAGGATCAGATTCAGAAATAGAAGAGGTATTCTCTAAACTTTCTATATCTCAATTAGAAGATAGTATATCAGAAACTTCAACTCAAATACAAGAACCTGAAATATGGTCTGGTATCCGAGTCTGAAGAAACTAGGAAACTAAAAGCAGAAAATTCTGAGCTAAAAGAAACCATTTCAAAACTTAAGAATTCTTTTTTGAATCACAGAAAACTCAGAAAGAATCTGACTCAGAAGTTTCAACTAGTTCTGATAGCATCATAAAAAATTATGACTATGATTTTCAAAAATTTCTAGCTAAAAACATAGACAGAAGCAAAATGGCTTCAATGATCTATGGAGTTAACAGAAACGGAAGAAAAGGCATAGGATATGTGAATCCAAGAGGAGAAGCACCATATCAACCAAAGCAAGTTGATTATATGATCATAAAATACACACATTTAAACTCTCACTTCACATATGGACACAAACATTATATAAAATATACAAGTGATTCTTACTCTACAAATTCTATTGAGAAACCAAAACTCAATCAGAACTTTGTAAATTCTAACAAACAAGGACCCAAAAAGATATGGGCATCTAAGGATAAAATCCTTTATGTTGCAGATGTCTTTAACAACAAGGTTGAAACACCAATCATGGTACCTGGACTCTGGATGCTCGCGACACATGACGGGGAGAAAGCATATGTTCCAAAGTCTAGAACTTAAAGCTGGAGGTTACGTAGGTTTCGGAGGCAATCAGAAAGGAAAGATTATTAGCTCTGGACCATTGGTAACGGCACTCTACCTTCTATATCTAATGTTTTATTAGTAGATGGATTAATGCATAACCTGTTATCCATAAGCCAATTAAGTGATAACGGTTATGATATAATCTTTAATCAAAAGTCCTGCAAGGCAGTTAGTCAGAAAGATGGAACAATCCTCTTTAATGGAAAGAGAAAGAACAACATTTATAAAATAAAACTTTCTGAACTAAAAAGTCAGAATGTAAAATGCCTTATGTCTGTTGACAACGAGCAATGGGTCTGGCACAGAAGATTGGGGCATGTTAGTATGAGAAGAATATCTCAGATTAACAAACTCAATCTGGTCAGAGGACTTCCTAACCTGAAGTTCAGCTCAGATGCTCTGTGTGAAGCATGTCAAAAAGGCAAGTTTTCTAAACCCTCTTTTAAATCCAAAAATGTTGTTTCTACCTCCAGACCATTAGAACTTCTACATATAGATCTGTTTGGACCAGTGAAAACTGCATCCATCAGTGGTAAGAAGTATGGATTAGTGATCGTAGATGACTATAGCAGATGGGCATGGGTAAAGTTCTTAAGACACAAGGACGAGTCACTCTCTGTATTCTCTACTTTCTGTAACCAAGTTCAAAACGAAAAAGAGTTTAGAATTGTCAAAGTCAGTAGTGATCATGGTGGGGAATTTGAAAACAAGAAACTGGAAATTTTTTTTAATGAAAATGGCATTTCTCATGATTTCTCTTGTCCTAGAACTCCACAACAAAACAAAGTTGTAGAATGAAAGAACAGAACTTTACAAGAAATGGCCAGAACCATGATCAATGAAACTAACATGGCTAAACACTTTTGGGCAGAAGCAGTTAATACAGCGTGTTATATTCAGAATAGAATCTCTATAAGACCTATTCTGGAAAAGACTCCATATGAATTGTGGAAGGACAGCAAGCCCAACATTTCATACTTTCATCCTTTTGGATGTACTTGTTTTATTTTAAACACTAATGATCCTCTGAACAAGTTTGATTCTAAGGCACAAAAATGTTTCATGTTAGGATACTCTGAACGTTCAAAAGGATACAAAGTATATAACACAGAAACACGAAATGTGGTAGAATCTATTTGTGTCAGATTTGATGATAAGCTTGGCCTTCAAAAGCCAAAGCATGATGAATCTCTTGCAGAAATAGAAGTTCAAATTACAGGCACTGAAACCAGATCATCCGAAAAATAGCAAAATACAGAAAAGACAATACAAATGTCACAGTAACTTCTGAAGAACCCATCCAGAAAAGACAATCCAGAAGTACACTAGCACATCCTGAAGACAAAATTCTGGGAAAGAAAGATGATTCAATCAGAACAAGATCCTCCTTCAAAAATACTAAAGAGTCTCTCATGGGATTAGTATCTCTGATTAAACCTACTTCTATTGACGAAGCACTCTCAGACAATGATTGGATACTCGCAATGCAGGAAGAATTAAATCAGTTCACCAGAAACGACGTATGGGATCTAGTTCCTAAACCCAAAGGCTTCAACATCATTGGAACCAAATGGGTCTTCAGAAACAAGCTGAATGAACAAGGAGAAGTTGTTAGAAACAAAGCACGACTGGTTGCACAAGGTTATAGTCAGCAAGAAGGGATAGACTATACAGAAACCTTTGCTCCAGTCGCAAGGTTAGAATCTATCAGACTTTTAATTTCATTTGTTGTAAATAATGACATCACTCTTTATCAGATGGATGTCAAAAGTGCTTTTTTAAATGGGTACATTGATGAAGAAGTTTATGTACACCAACCCCCTGTCTTTGAAAACACAAAACATCCAGAATATGTTTATAAACTCAAGAAATCGTTATATGGTCTAAAACAAGCTCCCAGGGCTTGGTATGATAGACTAAGTAACTTTCTCTTAGAAAATGATTTTACCAGAGGGAAGGTGGACACAACTCTATTATGTAAATCATTTAAAAATCACATTCTGATCTGTCAAATATACGTAGATGATATAATTTTTGGATCAACTAAAAGCTCTCTGGGCAAAGAATTTGCTAAGACTATGCAGGCAGAATTTGAAATGAGCTTAATGGGAGAACTCAAGTTCTTTCTGGGAATTCAAATCAATCAAACTCCAGAAGGAACTTACATACATCAAAGCAAGTATGTTAAAGATCTTCTAAAGAAATTTGATATGTCAGAAAGTAAGCCATCCAAAACTCCTATGCACCCCACATGCATTCTAGAAAAGGAAGAGGTAAGTAAGAAAGTAGAACAGAAGCTCTACAGAGGTATGATCGGTTCTCTCCTATATTTAACTGCTTCAAGACCTGATATTCTATATAGCGTTTGCCTTTGTGCAAGATTCCAATCAGATCCTAGAGAATCTCACTTAACAGCAGTTAAGCGAATTTTCAAGTATCTGAAAGGTACTACTAATCTTGGTCTTTGCTATAGAAAATCCAGAGAATATAAATTAATAGGATACTGCGATGCTGACTTTGCTGGAGACAGAATAGAAAGGAAAAGTACTTCTGGAAGCTGCCAGTTTCTGGGAGACAATTTAATCTCTTGGTCCAGCAAAAGACAATCCACCATTGCACTATCAACTGCTGAAGCTGAATATATAGCTGCAGCTGGATGCAGTACTCAGATGCTCTGGATGAAGAATCAGCTTGAAGATTTTCACATTTATGAGAGTAACATTCCTATCCTCTGTGACAATACTTCTGCTATCTGTCTTTCTAAAAATTCTATTTTACATTATAGGGCTAAACACATAGAAATTAAACATCACTTCATTAGGGACTATACTCAAAAGGGAATTCTCTTTCTAAAATTTATAGACACAGACCATCAACGGGCTGATATTTTCACCAAACCCCTTGCTGAAGATAGATTTAATTTCATTTTGAAAAATCTCAGTATGAAATTATGTCCAGAATGAAAATGTTATTTCTGTATATTTAACTCTTAGAATTTTTTTGTTTGTGAACATCAGGCCAATAATTCTTCAGAAGTGAGAAGGAAGATTGTCTTAGAATCTATTCAGAAGATCTGAAAACTCTTCATTTCAAGGATAGATCATGCAGTTCACTTTATCAACATCTGTCAGCCTAAGCTCTAGGTTATCCTCTGAAGTTGAACACGTGTTCAAACTCTGAGAAACCAAAACGGTTGAGTTGACAAACTTGAGGCGCCAGTCACATCGGTAACTGTTCTCAAAATTTTCACGCAATCTCCCTTGTCAGAAATCATTATGGCCCTTAATAATTATGTTTATTGTTTTAATTGCTCATTAATTTCTTGTTTTTTTATCCGTTGGTCACTCTTATATATATGTGTCACTCCTAACACTCTCACACTTTCACTTTCACTCACTTTGCTCTCTCGCTTTCTCTTTCTTGTTTACAATTCTTGCTTTTCTTCGTGTTCTCCAAAACCCTAAGTCTGTGAACAATGGCTTCCTGCTCTCAACAAACACTATCCAAAGAATCTGTTGACCAAATCAATGAAGAAAGGTACATTGAGCCTACAAGAACTCTTCTCACTCCTACTGATTCTCTTGAAGTTCTCTGTGAACTCATCGTGGATTTTGAAAGCATGAAAGAAAATGGGTATGACCTTACTCCTGAGGTTAAGTTTGAAGGATGGACCAAGTACTTTGATCGCTTAATGGGTCCAGTCTTTCCAAAACTTGTTAAGGAATTCTGGATTTTTGCAACAGCTTCAAATCATCAGGTAGCCTCTTATGTAATGGGAAAGAAGATCGTCATCACCGAAGATCTCATTGGAAAACTGATTGATCATGATGGAACTGGCATTAGATGCAGTGATATGGAAAAGAGTTCTGACCTAAGAACTATATCCAAAGAAATCTTCACTTCCAGACAACCCTCCAACAAGATTAAAGATCTGAAGGACCGTCACAGAATTTGGGCTAAAATCATTCTGGGATGCATCAGTCATAGGAAGCTAACAAGCTCTTCAGACTACATCAACATTGATCAATAATACTTGTTGTAATTCATTTCAACCAAGAAGAAAGTTAATCTCTGTCACAGTCTGTTTAATCATCTGAAAAACAGTGTCAAGGAAACAAGAGAAGAAGAAAGAACCAAGAGAGATTGGATCCCACTAGGAAGGCTGATCTCAGATATTCTGACAGAAAACAAACTGATAGAACATCTGACTGAAGCTCTAAAAGGTTGTGATCTGGAGACATGTGTTGGAAAACCACTCAACGCCAAGAACCTCAAAAAGATGAAAATCATATAAACCATCAAGAAGGATCCTACTCTCCATACAAAGGAAGTCATCACCACCAGAAAAATCCCACTGAAAGACTTTCCTCTCTTTTCAGCGGGCACTCATCCAGAAATTGTCCTCAGATACCTGGAAGCTTGTAAAAGTGATGGAACTATCCCAGAGGTTAACTTACAAGATCTCAGGCAACCATCCCTAGAAGTTGTCACCAAAAGATCAAGAAAAAGGAAAACTTCTGAAGGAACTTCTCAGAAAACTCCTAAAGCTGCTAAGAAGAAAGGTAACTCTCCTTTCGTTTCTGTCATTGAGTCAATAATGTTATCAACATCTGAAACCCCATCGTCTCCCAAACCTGCTGAAAATCTCTCACCACAAACTCTTGATGATTTTGACATGGAAATTGACCCCACTCCTACCCAATTTGCTGAAACACAGCCAGAACTTGCTCAAGTTCTTTCTGACATTGATCATTTTCAACTATTCTTTGAAACTCCTCAACCTGAAAATCCAAATCAAAACTCTGAACAATTATCTACTACCATACCAGATATTCCTGGTATCAACTGCCCTCTCAACACCCTTCAACTACCAAATATCTTAACCAATCCCACACAAGGAGTTACTTCTGTTACCACTCCAGATACTCTCTCCCCTCATCACCCAACAATACCTAACTCTCTTATCATCATCTCTGGCTCTCCTTCTCCCACAAATCTTTCAGAAGACCCCCTGGGAACCATAATTGACTTAGAAGCCCTAGACAAACTTGCCTCATCTTCTCATAAAATAGCCATTCCCAAACCAAAGCCAAAACCATCCAAATCAGATGTTGGTAAATCACTGTTGACATTTGAGGCAGAAATACAGGAATGGGTAAACTTTCTGAAGCACGGCTGTATGGAGAATCTGAATCCAGCTGCTTCTGATTATCTCTGGACTAAGTTCAGAAAATGGTTTAACTCTGAATCTCAGAAGATGAAGGAGCTCAGCTATGAAATAGCTCAACAGAACTTCTGTGATCATCTGAAACTCTTCAAGGAACAAGTTCTAAAGTTCTGGGAAAAGAAACTCATACATCATCTAGGCTGGAAAGCCCCTATGGATTCAGAATTTCAGGAACAAACTTCTGAACATCAGACTCTGGTCATTGCTGAAGTCGAAGGAAAGTCAGCTGAAGTTTCTCTAGAGAAAGATTCTGCAAAAAGCTCTGAGAATATAGTAACTTCTGTTGAATCAACTCCATCCTATTTAGTGCTGAAAACTCTGGATGAGTTGAAGAAAGAGAATGAAGTTGTTATGAAAAGACTGGATAAACAAGATGAAATGACCGCAGAAATTAAGGGTATGCTAGGCAAGCAAGAGGAATCGACCAATCAGATCAAAAGTCTCTTGGAAACATTGTTCACATGACTTCCACCTGCTCCACAACCTTAGCTTGCATTTTGTGTTTTTGTTATTTTTATTTCTCAAGTTTTTGTTTCTGTTGTTTTTGTTATTTGCTTATTGTCGCGGTGAAAATTGGATAACAAATTATTAATTAACTTGTATCGTATTTTTAATGTCACCACCGGTCTTTGATTTATCCAAAGGAAGGGAGAAAAAACCGAATTCCCACAATGCAATGCAGATGCACTAAGATTCTAAGTTCGGGGGTTGGTTATACCTAGGGAAGGTGTTAGCATCCTAGATATCTGTAGTACTCTACAGGAACCTCTTGATTCAATTATGTTATTTGTTATCTGTTTGCTAAAGGTTCTATGCTAAAGGTTGGAAAACCCTAGGGGTTAGTATCTAAGTATACTCGATAAGGCATCGCACCTTACGCCTACGTATCCTCGGGAGTAGAATCAGAGTATGCGTAGTTCTACGTCTACTGATCTATTGACCATGGCCAATATTCAGAGGGGAAATGAGTACAATCTCATTGTAGAGTTTAAGAACTCTCTAGATCTAGTTGTAATGGACCTATATTGAAGTTTAGTCAGTAGGGGAAGTGATAAATTCATTATGATGAATATCACTAAGAGTTGAAGAATTCTTCCTAAAGCTAGTTGTGATTTCGTGGCTCTGATGAGACCAAGAAACAAAGTTTCTTCCTAAAAGGTTACTTAGGTCAAGGTAGGAGTCATGACTTATCTTAAGGTAATGATTATGAATGCAAATGATATGCACCATACACAATAACATGGTCATCATGCATGGGGTTTTCCTTTGGATATTAACGCGATTAAATTATGTTGTTTGGGCGATGGTGCTAGCAAGGTGATGCTAGACTTGTGTCTTGTGACCAAAAGGTTGAATGCGATGCCCGAAGGCGATCGACTTACATGGGTAGAAAATGGGCTCGACGTTGGATCGAGAATTTTATATTGTTTTGAAAAGGGTTGGATAATGATAAATAAACATATAAAAGGAAGTAAAATATGATAAACATACACTTGATAAAATGACAGGGTAAGGCACGATATAAGTTACAACATTGATATGAGATAATGTGATGGAAGTAACATAAGCATGAAGATGGCAATATGTTTCATGATAAAGTATGGGTGAGATGGACATGATTATAAGAATGATTAAAATGATAACAATATGTTTAAATCTTTATGAAGACAAACATATAGGAAGATATTAAGGATGACAATCAACATGCTTCAATCTTTAGGAAGACAAACATGTAGAATGATATTAAAGGATGATGATAAAGAAGAGTGATATTCATGTAAAAGTCAAAGACATGGCCAATCAACATGGATAGGTTAACTCAAGGATTAAACAAGTCATGAGCGAAATAATATTTCAACCAAAATTGATAATTAATTGACAAGGCAATTAAAATTAGCAATTATCACACATAAGGTAATTTAAAATTTAACTATATATGGATGATTAATAATTAGAAATTAACATTTAACCTTACAAATTGACAATCTCACAATGCAAACGACAAATCTCACATCAACAACACAATTGAGAATAACAATTAACACAATTCAAGATATAATTGATAATTAAACTAAAATATAATAAAGTAATTAACAATTAAGAATAATTAACAATTAAAACTATTAAAATCAACCACATAAATAAAGAACACTGAAATTAAATAAATATTTTGGAGTTTTTTTTAATAAAGAAAATAATATGGAGATTTTTGTTAAAAGAGATTTGAAATAAATAAACATTTGGAAAATAGGCAGAGGGGGTGTATGAGTGAACTGATTTAGTTAAGAAAACAAAAAGGGGCTTGATGGGCCTGAATGGTGGGGGTGCGTATGGCAAAGGGCGCAAGGCCCAGGTTGGTAATGAGAGGCAACAGGCGAAAAACAAGAAAATGGCAAAAGGGGGCTAATCCAAGGATCGAACCCAGGTCCATTAGGTGAAAGGCGAAAGGCAAGGCGTATGGTGAACCGTTGGGACGGCAGTACATCCGTTCGTATATCCGCAACCATTAATTAATAAGGCAAAATGAATCATGAAAACAATAGAATGAAAACAAACACATGCGCAGACGTTTTAAACGTGTTTCAAACCAACAATTACCCAACTTCTAATCTTTGTAACTCTGCCAAAACTTAACTAAATCACACGGAATAAAATGCCAGATTGGAGCATTTTAAACATGGAACAAGATGCTGTTATCACTTGAGCAAGATGTTGGTTATGACATGAGTGGTTATCAATTGAAACCATGATCCAAAAAGATGTTAGTTTTTTTTTTAACACATGCTTTCTATTCCAAATGCGCGTGATATCAAACAATACAACTACAACGAGTCAACATATGTGGTGTTCGAGTGATAAGCAAACAAGGATATGTTAGCGTTAACCAAAGCAAATGCATACATCTCAGCCATGCGCAATAACAACAACTTAGTAGCATATGCTCATGAGAGTTTAACACATCATACATTCTGAAGTCAATAACCAAAATCATTACAGTATTTTAGCATGGATCTGTCACAGTGTTACAACATCATTTAAAGTGATATGGAAAGCAACATGTTAGCATGTGTAATATCAACATATCAGCCCATACAAACTTACAGGTAACTGAACAAACAGCGTGTAAAAGGTTGACATGTTATACTTGTAAAGGCAATATGGCATTTCAAGACAATACTCAAGATGAAACAGAATGCACATATGGTCATGGTTCACCAATTCTAACCATACAATCTTGCAAACACGACTATCCAACACATTATGCAACACATAATGCAAGCACTATGAGATCACGCCATGTAGATCATGCATTTTACAAACAGAAGCAACAGTAGTATGTAAATAAGAGCTGATATATGTCATGCTTTCAAAACGATATGTTGGTGCTCATGATGGATTAGGACATGCACACAGGTGATACCTTGAACAACAGATCAACATATTTAAATGATGCATAAGAGCAAAAACCTCACAACAAGATACTACACATAGGATGCACATGATATAGAGAGTTGAACAACTTACCTGATTTCCAAAACAAGCAGCAGAAATTTCTCCTCTTTCTCAACTTAACTCGTGCTCCAGAGGAATGAATTTTTTTTAGAGATTTTGTGTTGTTTCCCCCTATTTTCGAATGACCCATCTGAGGAAGTTGGGGCCTCCTTTTATAGGAGAGTTTGATGACTCAGGGTTTGGGATGCATTAAATGGATGTTCCCTGCATGGGGCTGCAAGCGTGGTTTCACAATTCTTGATTCATGTGAGAAGGAATTTGTCTTTTTCTCCTTTTTGCATGCTTGGGACAAAACTTATAGCTATACCTTGGGTTCTTCCCTTTTTTGCACGGGCTAGGGGAGTGTTAGGATGATGTGGTGAGGTCAGACTATTGCATTTGGAGAGGGGGGAAAAAATTCAAATTTAGAAGATGATGTTCTTGGTGCAAAACAGGATTCGCATGGCTATGTTCCTCTCATGATATCTCCTAATTTAACGATTCAATTTTCATGCTCTTGGGTTTAAATTAAAGTTCTTGGATAATACTACAAGTTTGATGTTGGAAAGTAATTGAAATAATGCCATGGATTGGTAGAAAAATCCCTCACAAGTCGTGTCCCCAAAACTGCCAAAAGAACTTAGAAAAAATTCTAAGTTATTGAAATTTGACAATTTCAAGTGCCCTACTTTGATGATTCATAACTTGAGAATGGTTTATCCCCTTGAGATGTTCTACATATGGTTGGAAAGCTCTCAACAAGCTCTACAAGTTTCATTTGGGACTCAAGACTTGAATCCAAATGGAAATGGGTGAAAAGTGGTGTCAAAGTTGAGGAAAGGAGTGATGAAAAATGCTGAAAAACTTTCTAAGTGTTGGTCAAAATGTCTTGTAAACTCCATAACTCAAAATCTAAGCATTTTTAGACAAAAAGTCATATGGAATGAATTAAAGATCTTGATGAGAGCTTTCCAATGAGCTTTGATTCGTTTAATTTGAGTGCACGATTTAGGAGTTATGGTTATATCAAATCGGGCTATTAGGGAAAAAATGTCGTATACGAAGTCTTCCGCGACCAAAACCCTACTTATCTTGCAAGAAACCTCGTGAAACTTTATATGGGTGCTTTGAATACTTCATGAGACAATATATGATGATTAGAGCCATTAACACTTCATTTGGTCCAAGATTCCAAAAGATCAGAGCTTCAGTCAAACCCTAATTCTGACTGTGAGCGCACCGAGGTCAAACCTTGTGAATTTGTTTCTTCCTTCCCAACTAAAGGTCTTAGGAGACTCCTGAGGATGTTGATAAACCAATAGAATTGATAATTAGGGTTTAGGAGATCATCTTGATGAGAACTCGAAGTTGTTGGTTGATAGGCGTCACAGAAACCCTAATTATGAGATACAGTGGGACTGGGGCTCAAATTCCTCTGTTGAGGATCAATGAAGCATGGATTCTTGTTGAGTGGGTTCCCTTAAATATAGGTGATCTCAAGTGGTAAGTGGGTCACACAATCTTGAATTTCTATAGAGCCCATTTCCTAGTGATTTCTTCAGAGCGAAACCATATCCCAATATTCTTGCGCTGGAGATCTTTTGTAGACTTGACTTGCTTCAAACAACTTGTGGAGCCTCAAGATGATAGGTAAACCTAATTTGAAAATAGAGACACAAGCTACAAGATATGGGTTAGCTCAAACAAATGCAGAGATGCTCTTAATATGCACAAAAGCTGGATGACATCTAAGGGTAAAAATTTAGGGTACAACACTTATCTTCAATGTATCTTTCTTGCTCTCTTTCTGTGCTTTTATTGCTTTTTTATTATTGACAAAAAGGGGGAGAACGTAAAATATTTTGAAATATAACAGTACACCAGGACTAAGTCTCGAACATTTTAACATTTTCTGTTTAACCTGTTTTCACATATTGTTAAGCAAACAGGAAAAGTGTCCAATCAGAACTTCCATCCAAAGCTCTAAACAAACATCTTCAGGGAAGTCTTTAACTCAGGGGGAGTTCTCTATGCTCTATGTTCTCATTTGAATCATCAAAATATATAAGTTTTTGTCATCATCAAAAAGGGGGAGATTGTTAGAACAAGAGTTTGATTCTATATCCTTTAATAGTTTTGATGATAACAAATATTATATTATAAAGAACAAATATGCTCCCTAATTATCTTTTTTGATGTGTAGAGAAGTTATGACTCCAAAGCAATATAACGTGGACACAATCTACACTAAGAGGATGTACTAAGAAGATCTGAAAGAAATTCTGAAGCAAATGTCGTTGGCGAACGAATATAAGCTAAGAAGATCTGAAGAAGTTCTGAAGCAAAGTTTGGCGAACGAATAAAATATCTTCTTAGAAGATATGATCCAACACAAGTCAAGTATCACGCTCTCAGCACCAAAGCTGCATGTTTAAAAGACTCTGATGATCCAGAACTTCAAAGCATACTCTGATACGTTATAATTTAAGAATCATGAAGTAACAACTATTTTCAGACGAGATCTGTATTTTTGGAAAGTACATTAAATGACTTTTATCAACATCCAAAAATAAACTCCAAAGGATCAAAAAGCCTCATCTATAAAAAGGGGATCTTAAAAGGATGAAGACACACTTGTGCTTATACAATACTTATCTTCATCAAAATATTATCACGCTTCAATTTTTGTGTAAAATCACAGTTGTGATATTGCTTTCTAGAAGCACTTTTTATACACTTTACTTTATTGTTTTTGTGATTCCTTGAGAAACCAAGTTGTGGTTCTATCTCAAGAAGACATTGACAAAAGTCTTTGTGATTGTGTAATCAAAGTTTTGATTAGTGGATTAAGACCTCGACTGAGAGAGGCGAAATCACCTTGGCGGGTGGACTGGAGTAGTTTGAGTTCAAACGAACCAGGATAACCAAACGTGTCATTTTGTTTTTATTTTTTTTTAAAACCCCAATTCAAACCCCCTTTCTTGTGTTTTTCTTTTCTTCATTTTGTTCTTAAAGAGAAGTTAAAGATGCTTAAAGCTAGGCTGAAGATTTGGAACGTCGAGGTTTTCGGTTGGGTTGACTTGAGATTAGAAGAGGTTGTTCAAAACATGAATAATCTCGATGATGAAGTTAGTTGTCTTGGTTTTTCTAACTTTGAGGAAATGGTGGAGAAAAAAGAGGCAGCTTCGGAGGAAGTTTGGAATAGACTATTTCTAAAGGAGAGAATTTTAAGGCTCAAGGCGAGGGAGTTGTGGCTTAAAGATGGTGATAGGAATTCCAGGTACTTTCACAGAGTTCTGAGAAATAGGCGAAGCAGGAACAATATTTGGTTTGTCAATACTTCTAGTGTAACACCCTTTCTACCCCAAGGATAACATAGTGGATTAAACATAAATTCATCAATAAAATTAAATCATCTCAAAGGGTGCATATTTCTCAAAATATTCAAATCAACAAAGTTGCTCTGTAAACAACGGGTTTTCATCACAATAACTCAAAATGCCTTCAAAGGGCAGCATAACCACCATAACCACAAAAATACCATCAAAGGGTTTTTTTATTTTAAAATAAAATAAACCATAACATCAAAGTAACAACAAAATAATAATTTGATCAACATGGTTAGACTCAACGACCTAACCCGATGTTACACTATCAGAGCAAGACCCTCTACATCGACCAAAAGCAAATAATACTTCAAAGGTTCCTCGAAGCATCCATGGCTAATCCTGATTACCTGCACGTTAACCACGTGGAGACAACATTCAAACAGGCAGGGTGAGTAGCACAACTCATTATAATCAATATAAAATAAGATATACTTAAAATGGCGTCATCGTCATATTCAACATCATCATAGTCATCAAAGGCAAACATCAAAAACACAACATCATAAATCACAACAATATACCACATAAATACAATGCACAACAAGACTCAAGCATGTGGTACCAAATCCTCACAATCGATGGACACTTAGGCCATCACCCTCCAAAGATCCCTGTCAAATAAGATCGGTTCCACACAAGAACCAGAGCACGTCATAATCCACTTCACATCCACACAATGGGATGGAAGCCACAGTACAGCGAAGTCTAATCTCATCATCACTGGACTGTAGTCCTAACATCATCATCAACGTATGCTAAGAATGCATGATACACAACGTCACTAGTCATCATCATCAAAATATCATTATGTGCATCATCATTCATCAAAACATCATATTCATCATGTCATCATATAATCATCAAAACATCACAAATCATCACGTCATAATCATCATTAACATCACTAACATCATTTTCAACATCAAAACATCATAATGCATCTATCACCATAATAATTCCAACACAATTCTCTTACACCAAGTATACATTTAACAATCATCATATACTTCTTAATAAATCATACTCTGTTATAACAGCATCAAACACTTCACACAACATCAAAACACATCATAATACCACATAATATCATCATAGTAACGTCAAACACTTCATAGCACAAAGCAATACGAATGTACAAGACTAATTCCATACCAAAGGCCTAAGCCTCTATCAAATAATCATTCATTGTTCTCAAAATTATTTTTATATTATAGAAAAAAATTTTAGCTTTCCGTTGGTTCAAACGGTGCGTCAAACGGACACCCGAGTCAAAAGTTATGGATTTTCAAAGTTTACAAAATGTTGTCCAACAGTGTGCAATCGATTGCACTAGTATGTCAATCGATTACACCATGTACAAAAGCACATTTTCCCAAAAATTTGATAGTGCAATCGATTGCACCTGTACTCCAATCGATTGTACGCTGTGAAAAACAGTTTTACGAATTCTGAAAAGTAGCAGTAAGAAAACCCTTTTGTCTCAATTCCAAAAACACAAACTTCATGAAATAATGCACAATCAAACCTCAAATTATCATTCTTATCAACATACATCGATATCATCATGTTCATAATATCAATTCCACTACTCTAACTCAAAATACCTAAACCTTCACAAATTCTCAAGATTCCTATAAACCTCATAAATCCCTTCCGCCACAAGGTCGAAACATCATCGACCGAGAAATCACCCTCAAGGTTTATTTTATCAGATTAATTCAACCCTTAATAATTGACTTGTCAAAATACCATCAAATCGTCAATAACTCATAAACCCTTCAAAAACCCCAAAAACCTCAAAATCCACCTTTAACACATCAATTCCTATATTGAAAACAATGAAAGGATACTCCTCACACCTTAGATTGTCGATTTCGGAACTTTCTCTATCGATCCTTTGGAAACCTTCAAGAATCCTCGCCTTTCTCCTTTTTCCTCAGAGCTCTGCCCTTTCTCCTTATTTTCAAGATCTAACCAAATGAATCTTATTCCTCTCCTTTTTGGTTAAACCTAACTCTTGGGCACCAAAAATAACCTTTCCCCACTTCACCCTCACTAACCCTCCTCAAATGTCCAGCTTACCCTTAATTCCTCTAACATTATTCAAAATAATAATAATACCAATATATTCCATATTATAGGCTATTATTCAATTAAATAACAAAAACTTCACCAAAATACCGACTTCGCCACAAATCACCAAAATTCACCGAAAATTCACAAATATTATATTTAAATAAATTAAATAAATATTCTAATAAATTTGGGGTGTTACATCTAGTGGGAGAAAAGAGGGCATGACTGAGGTCAAAGATGAGGTGAGGAAGTATTTCGTAGACAATTTTTTAGAGAACAATGTCAATCGTTCTACTGTTGATGGTTTAGAGTGTAAGCAACTCTTTGATGCGGATAAGAGCTGGTTGGAAGAAGATGTTTCTAAAGAGGAAATTAAAGACGCGATATGGGAGTGTGAAGGGGGAAAAAGTCCTGGGCCATACGGTTTTTAGTTTGGTTTCTTTTAGAAATGCTGGAATATTGTCAAAAAGGACGTATTTTGTTTTGTCAAAGATTTATGGCGAATCCCTTCCCTTACAAAGGCTGCAACTTCTTCATTTATCAATTTGGTAGCTAAATCTAAAAATCCTCAACATCTTGTAAATTACAGACCTATATGTCTGGTAAATTGTTTCCAAAATATTCTTTCAAAAATCTTAGCAAGCTGGCTGAAGAAGGTGGTGGATAGTATTATCTCGGCCGACCAAACGGCTTTCGTTCCTGGTAGAAATATTCTGGACGAGGTGCTGGTTGCCAATGAACTTATTGATTTGGCAAAGAGGAGAATGAAGGAGTGCTTAGTGATGAAGATAGATTTTAAAAGTGCGTACGATTGCGTATCCTGGGAGTTTTTGAAGAAAATGTTATGTAAGATGAATTTTGGGGAGAAGTGGTTGAAGTGGATCGATTCGCTGGACACTTAGGCCATCACCCTCCAAAGATCCCCGTCAAGTAGAATCGGTTCCACACAAGAACCGGAGCACGTCATAATCCACTTCACATCCACACAATAGGATGTAAGCCACGGTAGACCGAAGTGTAATCTCATCATCACTGGACCGTAGTCCTAACATCATCATCAATGTATGCTATGAATGCATGATACACAACGTCACTAGTCATCATCATCAAAATATCATTATGTGCATCATCATTCATCAAAACATCATATTCATCATGTCATCATATAATCATCAAATCATCACAAATCATCACGTCATAATCATCATTAACATCACTAACATCATTTTCAACATCAAAACATCATAATGCATCTATCACCATAATAATTCCAACACAATTCTCTTACACTATGTATACATTTAACACACACATCATTAAACAATCATCATATACTTCTTAATAAATCATACTCTATTATAACAATGTCAAACACTTCACACAACATCAAAACACATCATAATACCACATAATATCATCATAGTAACGTCAAACACTTCATAGCACAACACAATACGAACGTACAAGACTAATTCCATACAAAAGGCCTAAGCCTCCATCAAATAATCATTCATTGTTCTCAAAATTATTTATATATTATAGAAAATGATTTTAGCTTTCCGTAAGTTCAAACGGCGCGTCAAACGGACACCCGAGTCAAAAGTTATGGATTTTCAAAGTTTACGAAATACTATCCAACAGTGTGCAATCGATTGCACTAGTATGTCAATCGATTGCACCATGTACAAAAGCAGTTTTTCCCAAAAATTTGACAGTGCAATCGATTGCACCTGTACTCCAATCGATTGTACGCTGTGAAAAACAGTTTTACGAATTCTGAAAAGTAGCAGTACGAAAACCCTTTTGTCTCAATTCCAAAAACACAAACTTCATGAAATAATGCACAATCAAACCTCAAATTATCATTCTTATCAACATACACCAATATCATCATGTTCATAATATCAATTTCACTATTCTAACTCAAAATACCTAAACCTTCACAAATTCTCAAGATTCCTATAAACCTCATAAATCCCTTCCGCCACAAGGTTAAAACATCATCGACTGGGAAATCACCCTCAAGGTTTATTTTATCAGATTAATTCAACCCTTAATAATCGACTCGCCAAAATACCATCAAATCGTCAATAACTCATAAACCCTTCAAAAGCCCCAAAAACCTCAAAATCCACCTTTAACACATCAATTCCTATATTGAAAACAATAAAAGGCAATACTCCTCATACCTTAGATTGTCGATTTCGGAACTTTCTCTATCGATCCTTTGGAAACCTTCAAGAATCCTCGCCTTTCTCCTTTTTCCTCAGAGCTCTTCCCTTTCTCCTTATTTTCACAATCTAACCAAATGAATCCTATTCCTCTCCTTTTTGGTTAAACCTAACTCTTGGGCTCCAAAAATAATCTTTCCCCACTTTACCCTCACTAACCCTCCTCAAATGTCCATCTTACCCTTAATTCCTCTAACATTATTCAAAATAATAATAATAATACCAATATATTCCATAATATAGGCTATTATTCAATTAAATAACCAAAACTTCACCAAAATACCGACCTCGCCACAAATCACCAAAATTCACCAAAAATTCACAAATATTATATTTAAATAAATTAAATAAATATTCTAATAAATTTGGGGTGTTACAACTCTCCCCCACTTAAAGAATTTTCGCCCTAGAAAATTACTCAAAGAAAACAGAGTCGGATACGACTCCCTCATTTGATCTTCGCACTCACAATTCCAACACACAAGCCATCAACAAATCCTCTAAAGACTGGATACTCCTCTCTGTCTGACCATCCGTCTGCGGATGATATGTAGAACTCAACCCCAACTTAGTGCCTAAAGCACCCTATAACTTTTCCAAACCTTGACGAAAATCTTGGATCTCTATCCGACACAACACTCGAAGTTATCTCATACAACTTCACAATTTCCTCAATGTACATTTTAGCTAACTTCTGTATGGAATAACTAATCTTTATTGGTGAGAAATGAGCCGACTTAGTTAATCTATCCACAATTACCCAACTCGAATCATTCCCCTTCACCGTCTTTGACAATCCCATCACAAAACCCATGGAAATACTATCCCATTTCCATTTTAGAATATTCATCGGTCGCATCATACCCAAAGGCTTCTGATGTTCCATCTTTAACTTCCGACAAATCAAACAGGCATACACAAACACAACAATATCCTTCTTCATATTTGGCCACCAAAACAGCTTCTCCAAATCTTGATACATCTTTGTAGCACCAGAATGAATACTCAGTCTACTTCAATGTCATTCCTCAAAAATACTCTTCTTAACTTCTGGAACATCTGGAATACACTCAAACCGAAATTCACCTCCGTTATCTTGGTTAGTTAAGGTCGATTGATCAACCAACTTCAAGTCAGATTGTTGTCTTACTCGGATTTCTTCTACAATATCGCTAGTCAATTTCAACATTCCCAACTTCACACTGTCAGAGGACGTCTCACACACTAAGCTCATGTCTCTGAACTACTCAATCATTTCAAGTCCTCTCACTATAAGCACCGTGATATGTAACGACTTCCTACTCAAAGCACCGGCCACCACATTTTCTTTACCAGGGTGGTAACTCAAATCAAAATCATAATCCTTCAATAATTCTAACCATCTTCTCTGCCTCATATTCAACTCCTTCTGATCAACCAAGTACTTCCAGCTTCCATGATCGCTGAACACCTCAAACTTAAAGCCAAAAAGATAAGTTTGCTAAATTTTTAACCCAAACACCACAACTTCCAACTCTAAATCGCGTGTAGGGTAATCCCGTTCATGAACTCTTAATTGTCTGGAAGCATAAGTAACCACTTGACCATTCTGTATCAACACTCCACCAAGACCCATCTTCGACGCGTTACAATAAACCACAAAAGACTCACTCGGATTAGCCAAAATGAATACCAAAGCGGCCATCAATTTCTTCTTCAGTTCTACAAAACTTTCTTCACATGCAACATCCCATACATATGCTTGACCCTTTCGAGTCAATTAAGTCACCGGTAATGCCAACTTAGAAAAACCTTCAATAAACTTGCGATAGCAACTTGTTAATCCCATAAAGCTTCTCATTTCAGTAGCAGACTTCAGAGTCTCCCAATGCAACACAACATTAATCTTCGAAGGATCCACAACAATTCCACCACTTGAAATTACGTGGCCAAGGAAACTCACTTCATTCAACCAGAACTCTCATTTTGACAACTTCGCATACAACTTCCTTTCTCTCAATACTTGCCACAAAATTCACAAATGCTCTACACGCTCCTCTTCGTATTTAGAGTACCTCAAAATATCATCAATGAAAACCACAACCAATTTATCCAGATACTCATGAAAAATATTATTCATAAACTCCACGAACACGCCAGGTGCATTGGATACACCAAACGGCATCACAGTGTACTCACAGTGATCGTGCCTCGTCCTGAAAACTGTCTTCGGAATATCCTTAAATCCTCACTTCATCACCAATTGGGCTATCTCATTTAATCTTGATAGTCACTTCATATACGTCACAACAACATTAATAACAAATCACCGCAATATGACCTTATCATCAACATCATGTTTATCATCAAATAGCATGTCGTAACATATCAACATGCAATAAATTAAGCTCATAAACACATAGGTACTAGAATCATGAATCAAAGCACTCACATAATTCAATCATAATGTAGTTCATCATGTCAGCTTTCCAACGCTTCCGACCACGCGTCAAGTGGAGTTACGAAACTCAAGTTATGACCGATTCAACTTTGCATTTTAAAAAAAAAAATAGCAGTGTGCAATCGATTTGCACTAGTGTACAATCGATTTACACTAGTGTGCAATCGATTTTCACTAGTGTACAATCGATTGGACAATCCCAGGATTTAAAAAATCACTTCTGCAGCAGGGTGCAATCGATTCGCAGCAGGGTGTAATCGATTTGCACCTGCTATATCATGAAAAACTCATTTCTAAACCCTCTCTACACCACTTGCAATGTTATAAACTTTTCCCACAACACCCATAGAGTTTAGATCAACATTTAGCATAGACTAACATAGTATAGCTTGTATTTCATCAATATCATCATGTAGAACACAAAATCATCATATACACATATTATCACACAAACCTAATTCCCCCGAACTCCTAATCTTCTCCCCCAAATGCTATACCAACTATGGAACCCACCTTGATGAAGAAGAATAGATTAGAATATTGTCAATGAATACAACAACAAACTTATCAACTTACTTAACGGAACAAACAACTCTTCACCCTCGTCAAACTTAGATTCATGCTCTGGAGACAAGTCGTAGATATCTTCAGGAAAGCATCAGGAAACACTTCCGAAATTTCACAAACACCAGGCAAAACACCCACTTCTCCACCTTCACTAATACTCAAAGTTACCCTCAACATAAACATCTCATCACCATCCTACAACGACTAATCAAAACCATCTGTAAGCACTTGGCTTAACTCTAAACAATTCACCACACACACCGCTTAAGTTCGCAAGACACGTCTATCCCACCCAACATGATCCCGTCTATTATCAATAAGAGATTAAGGGTGATCAATTCCTCAATTTGTCAATAACAGCCGACTATCATGAGGCGGTACAAACTATCTCATCAACTATTGTAGCGTCCAACACCACACTTAGCCATTGCTCCACACCTGAAGCATCTAGGAGAAACACCATCTTCTCCCCCACTTGTTTCATTCCCAACCTGCAAATGGAAAACAAAACAAGCATCGACAGTGTTTTCACACACATATCACACACAACGGAATAGACAACATTAGATAACCTGGCCGGACGGACCGACCTGCTCTGATACCACTAATGTAACACCCTTTTCTACCCCAAGGATAACACAGCGGATTAAACATAAATTCATCAATAAAATTAAATCACCTCAAAGGGTGCACATTTCTCAAAATATTCAAATCAACAAAGTTGCTCCGTAAACAACGAATTTTCATCACAATAACTCAAAATGCCTTCAAAGGGAAGTAGAACCACCATAACCACAAAAATACCATCAAAGGGTTTTTTCTTTTAAAATAAAATAAACCATAACATTAAAGTAACAACAAAATAATAATTCGATCAACATGGTTCGACTCAACGACCTAACCCGATGTTACACTATCAGAGCAAGACCCTTTACATCGACCAAAAGCAAATAATACTTCAAAGGTTCCTCGAAGCATCCACGGCTAATCCTGATTACCTGCACGTTACCCACGTGGAGGCAACATTCAAACAGGCAGGGTGAGTAACACAACTCATTATAATCAATATAAAATAAGATATGCTTAAAATGGCATCATCGTCATATTCAACATCATAATAGTGATCAAAGGCAAACATCAAAAACACAACATCATAAATCACAACAATATGCCACATAAACGCAATGCACAACAAGACTCATGCATGTGGTACCAAATCATCACAATCGATGGACACTTAGGCTATCACCCTCCAAAGATCCCTGTCAAATAGGATCGATTCCATACAAGAACCAGAGCACGTCATAATCCACTTCACATCCACACAATGGGATGGAAGCCACAGTAGACCGAAGTCTAATCTCATCATCACTGGATTGTAGTCCTAACATCATCATCAACGTATGCTAAGAATGCATGATACACAACGTCACTAGTCATCATCATCAAAATATCATTATGTGCATCATCATTCATCAAAACATCATATTCATCATGTCATCATATAATCATCAAAATATCACAAATCATCACGTCATAATTGTCGCGGTGAAAATTGGATACCATAGTTATTAATGAACTAGGATCGCATTTTTTAATGTCACCACTGTCTTTAATTTTATCCAAGGGAAGGGAGAAAGACCGAATACCCACAATGCAATGCAAATGCACTAAGATTCTAAGTTTGGGGGTTGGTTATACCTAGGGAAGGTGTTAGCATCCTAGATATCTGTAGTACTCTACAGGAACCTCTTGTTTTTATTTATGTTATTTGTTATCTATTTTGCTAAGGTAAGTGAAGAAGATGAGTCATCATCTCAAGAAAGACCACCACACTTTTTTTTTTAAATTTTTGGATTTTTGTGGGGTATGGGATTGTATGTCCCTTTCTTTGAGATGATTAACATCTAATTCTCTTGTATGGAGAATTAGGTAGGCTAAAATTTGATTAAAAATCAAAGTTGAGGGGGACTAACCTAGGAAGTCTATCCTAGAGTTGTCTAATTGTCTTATCTTAAGTTTGTCGATTATGATGCAAATGATACCATGCACAATAACGTGGTTATCATGCATGGGATTTTCCCTTGGATATTTATGCGGTTAAATTATGTTATTTAGGCGAGGGTGCTAGCAAAGTGATGCTAGACTTGTGTCCAGTGATCAAAAGGTCGAATGCGATGCCCTAAGGCGATCGACTTACATAGGTAGAAAATTGGCTCGACGTTGGATCGAGGGTTTTTAATCTTTTGAAAGGGTTTGAAAATAATAAAACATAAGTTAAGTAAAGAACATACAAGCAAACGAACGAAGATTTGCACACGAGCGCTCACGAACTTAGGACTAAGCGAGAGATCTCTAATCGGGGACGATTATTAAGAAAAATTAGTTTGACTCAATTATGATTGTATTCAGTTAACAGTTAGAGATTTAAAGTTATTAGAATTGTAAGTCTTGTCAAGTCTTAAGTTAATAAAACTCTAAATTAAATTATTAAAAAAATTAGATTAATCACTATAAAGCTTTAAGGTTAATTACTAATAAAAGTTAATTTTAATTAGAAAAAGTTGATTTTAATTATTATCATAGAAAAGGGGTTTTCGATTAGTTATAAAAAGGGAGGCCTTAAATTTACTATAAAAGAAAATTAAGTTGATTATTATGAAAAGTTAAGTTAATTATTATTAAAAAGGTTTAAATTAGATTATTATAAAATCTTAAATTAAATTATTAATAAAAGTTTTAATCTTAATCAGAAAAAGATTTATTATTAAGTTTTAATTTGATTAAAAAAAGTTAATTTAAACTAAAAAAAGGATCTAACGAAAAAACAGAAACGCATCTCTCTCATTCTCAACTCTCGCTCTCTCGATGATGGAAAGAAACTAGGGTTTCTCCAATCCGCCGCCGCCGATCTCACTATCTCTCCCGTTCCCTCTCGATCTCTCACAATCAGCAAACATAAACCCTTCCCCCATGGTTCCCGTCCCCGATTTTCACTATATTTCACGGTTACAATTACAATCAGATGCAATGAATAAAGCAAAAAATAAAAAAAGAGTGAAATGGTGGCGGAAGCTGCGACGGCTCCGTGACGCTCCAATCAGGGAAGCATCTTTTTCTCTTTTTACCTCTTTTGCGTGCTTTATCTTCTCCTTGTCTGTATGACTGCTTCTTTCTGAGTTTGAAACTGATGAATTCGGGATGTCGACGTTGCTCCGGCTATTGGCGTGACTTTTGTTTTTTTAGAGATGATGATGACCAAAGTTCTTCTGATCTATGGGTTTCTGGGTGACTTTCGGTTGATTTTTTTTTTCGAGAGGGTTTTGGGTATTGTGTATAGAATGATAGAGTGACTTCACGGTTGATTTTTTCGTTCCTCTTGATGGGATATGAGCCCCCTTTTATAATGGCCAATGATGAGATACGAAATTTTTTCTCTTAAATGTTGATTGATTTTGTGTTTAAATGCTGATCTGATTTGATTTAGGATTTGGGAAAGTTTTGGACTGACTTGAATGCTTCGTGATTCGGTTTTCAAATCTGAAAAGTTTTTTTGGAAACTTTTTGAAAACCTTCCTTCTTCGTCTTGAAACAATCTTTGATGTGGCCTCGTTTGCTGATTCGGAAAGTTTTTGAACTTGAAATGAATTGTGACACGCTTGATATGATCTCTAGTAATCGTTGGATTGAATGCTCAAATCGATCCAAAATTGCAAGGAAAAGGTGTTGGCGGCGTCTTTTTACGATGTTGCCCATCAATTCCTTATTTTGAAAATGACGAAACATCTCTGATTCAAAAAAAATCTCTGAGGCCAAAATAGGAACTTTGCGAACCGTTTGAATATGTCTTGTGTTTTTGGAATCAATTTGAAATTGCCTTATGCTTTTGGAAAGAAAGGAATACGGTGATTGAATGATGACATTATAACGATTTATCCCAATTTGATCGAAGGTTTTGGGTCAGGTTACTTTTGGCTTACATTTCACATGGCGTGGTATTTCTTTGGAAGAATACTTTGGCGAAACTTTGATTGGCAGGAACTCGGAAGAGCTTTTTCTTTGCGCGGGATCACATTTGGAGTTGGAGGTGTTTATCGCTAGAGGCCAGGTATGAAGTGATTTGGACTATCGACCTTCGTTACTTCAACAAGGTCCTAATATCTAAAACCTTTTGATTGATGAAACTTGACGCTTGCGTTTTTTTGATGATGCAGGTTGAACAAATGAGTGGAAAGGTTTTGAAACTGATTTGCTTGTGTGACTGCATCGAAATATGTCGTAGTTATGCTAGATTGTTGATCCGGTTGTGACTGCAGGGCGCTATGGTAAACTTCCCGTATCCGATTTCTTCTTGATTGTGTGCTGCTGTTACCGTAGAGTTTTGTTGCTTTCGGTTATGTCCTAACCATTTACTTTTGTTCAGGTAACATATTCACACCAAGTCTCGGTAGAACTTCCAATTTAGTTCGACATATCTCCATTCAGGCCGCGCCTCCCAAATTCAAAAGATCAGAGGTATCTAGAGTCGAGGTTGCTGTTTTCAAGTCGTCGAGTTCATAGGTATTGAAATTCTTTTCTCGAAAATTATTAATTTGCTGAGTCTCTGAACTGATGGATATTGGTGTTTGGAAATCAATCTGCAGGCCCTGAGATGTCGCAGCTTAGTTCCTTGATTCTTTCTCTGAAATCTGCAGCGCGGTTTACCATCGATGTCACGTGGAATAAGTGTCGAATACACTGCCAACAATGGCTTTTGGTTCTGTCAGTAATTGTATCACTGTAACAATCTCTTTCTATTTTCCACTTGGCATGCTTGAACATGTTCTTTCTCCATTCAGTTCAACCTTTCTTTTATTTTGTGACCTCCTTCATTGTTGTTTTGGCAGGGTTACCCTTGTGATTTGTCAAGAACTTGCTTCTGAGTACTCTGGAGACTTCATTATTACTCTCTTGGAAATCAAACATTGTACCTGAAGACGGTTTCCTTGCCCTTTTCAATTTTCTTGAGGAGTAATGGAATCGACGAACCGCATGCCCATCATGAGGTAAAAACAAATTTTCACTCTGATTTCATTATGTTTGCTTTTGCCTTGGTATCTCCTTGTCATAGCATATGTCGAGTGCATTTTGCGAGAGTCATGTACAGTTCTGCTCCTGATTTAGAGTGTTTGATGTTTCAGGTCCACTTTAGTGGCGACAATCTCTTCGACTTTATCTATTGACTCTGGGCTTGGTGCGCTTATTGCCATAACAGGACAATTGATGAACCATGGAGTTATAGTGTCACGAAACTGCACTGTTCGAAGTCCCTTTGAAGGACGTGGCGAATCCGCAAGTTGTTGAGTAAAAGGAGATAACTTTCTTAGTATAAATGATATATGTAATTAGGGAATATTTATCCATGTATATATGAATCTCACCGCCTTGTAATTATGGTAGGCACATACAGGAGGAATAGGATCAATTAATATGTTGTCCATCTTTCACGGTATGTGTAAGCTTGAAAGTCCTACTTTAGGTTCCAAATGTAATCCCTTGAATTGTGGACATCTTGTTCCTTGTGATTCGAGGACCTTAATTTGTGATGACCAAGATACTGTCCTTTATTATCACCGTGGATCTCATTGCATTGTAGTCACCTTGCCATATCTTGACATAACTTTATTTTTTGTACTAAGATGCTACACAAAATTCTTGGTATTGCTCTCTTGAATTATGATTACCTTACCACCTTGCCATCACGTGATTTAGAAGAAAACTTATAACTTGCCCCTAAACAAACTTGGTCATAGCAAAAAACCTTATTACTTTAAAGTCAGATCTTGGATTAATGCTCGGAACAAAACTTGGAGTGTATGTTTGGCCTATTATCATGTAACTTTGAGTTCAAATGGACGTGGTCTGCTCTGGAAACTACGTAGCGCACCTTGAACACTACTTGAACTGTAAAACATGGCTTGACAGCAGGAGTAAATTAACCACCCAAACACTTGAGAGTTTAACCACAACCGTGCTCTAAAAATATAAGTTGTCACAGCCTTGAGAGTGATTCAATCAAGCACGAAAACGTATGGCCTTAGTCCTCCTTAACAAACTTTCCATACTGACTGAAGTCCTAGGCTGCAAACATTACCATGGCCTTCCAAACCTGTCAACATAAATGAACGAACAAACAAAGCAACTACACAGGATAAGGTTAGATATGCAAACATAATTGTCCTAAGATGTTATACAAGGAACAAAGCAGGGATCTTAGGGTCAAAAATTAGGGTGCGACAATAATCATCATTAACATCACTAACATCATTTTCAACATCAAAACATCATAATGCATCTATCACCATAATAATTCCAACACAATTCTCTTACATCAAGTATACATTTAACAATCATCATATACTTCTTAATAAATCATACTCTATTATAACAGCATCAAACACTTCACACAACACCAAAACACATCATAATACCACATAATATCATCATAGTAACGTCAAACACTTCATAGCACAACGCAATACGAACATACAAGACTAATTCCATACCAAAGGCCTAAGCCTCTATCAAATAATCATTCATTGTTCCCAAAATTATTTTTATAATATAGAAAATGTTTTTAGCTTCCGTAGGTTCAAACGGCGCATCAAACGGACACCCAAGTCAAAAGCTATGGATTTTCAAAGTTTACGAAATGATGTCCAACAGTGTGCAATCGATTGCACTAGTATGTCAATCGATTGCACCATGTACAAAAGCAGTTTTTCCCAAAAACTTGACAGTGCAATCGATTGCACCTATACTCCAATCGATTGTACGCTGTGAAAAACAGTTTTACGAATTCTGAAAAGTAGCAGTACGAAAACCCTTATGTCTCAATTCCAAAAACACAAACTTCATGAAATAATGCACAACCAAACCTCAAATTATCATTCTTATCAACATACATCGATATCATCATGTTCATAATATCAATTCCACTATTCTAACTCAAAATACCTAAACCTTCACAAATTCTCAAGATTTCTATAAACCTCATAAATCCCTTCCGCCACAAGGTCGAAACATCATTAACCAGGAAATCACCCTCAAGGTTTATTTTATCAGATTAATTCAACCCTTAATAATCGACTCGTCAAAATACCATCAAATCGTCAATAACTCATAAACCCTTCAAAAACCCCAAAAACCTCAAAATCCACCTTTAACGCATCAATTCCTATATTGAAAACAATGAAAGGATACTCCTCATACCTTAGATTGTCGATTTCGGAACTTTCTCTATCGATCCTTTGGAAACCTTCAAGAATCTTCGCCTTTCTCCTTTTTCCTCAGAGCTCTGCCCTTTCTCCTTATTTTCACGATCTAACCAAATGAATCTTATTCCTCTCCTTTTTGGTTAAACCTAACTCTTGGGCACCAAAAATAACCTTTCCCCACTTTACCCTCACTAACCCTCCTCAAATGTCCAACTTACCCTTAATTCCTCTAACATTATTCAAAATAATAATAATACCAATATATTCCATATTATAGGCTATTATTCAATTAAATAACAAAAACTTCACCAAAATACCGACTTCGCCACAAATCACCAAAATTCACCGAAAATTCACAAATATTATATTTAAATAAATTAAATAAATATTCTAATAAATTTGGGGTGTTACATCTAGTGGGAGAAAAGAGGGCATGACTGAGGTCAAAGATGAGGTGAGGAAGTATTTCGTAGACAATTTTTTAGAGAACAATGTCAATCGTTCTACTGTTGATGGTTTAACGTGTAAGCAACTCTTTGATGCAGATAAGAGCTGGTTGGAAGAAGATGTTTCTAAAGAGGAAATTAAAGACGCGATATGGGAGTGTGAAGGGGGGAAAAGTCCTGGGCCATACGGTTTTTAGTTTGGTTTCTTTAGAAATGCTGGAATATTGTAAGAAAGGACGTATTTTGTTTTGTCAAAGATTTATGGCGAATCCCTTCCCTTACAAAGGCTGCAACTTCTTCATTTATCAATTTGTTAGCTAAATCTAAAAATCCTCAACATCTTGTAAATTACAGACCTATATGTCTGGTAAATTGTTTCCAAAATATTCTTTCAAAAATCTTAGCAAGCTGGCTGAAGAAGGTGGTGGGTAGTATTATCTCGGCCGACCAAACGGCTTTCGGTCCTGGTAGAAATATTATGGGCGGGGTGCTGGTTGCCAATGAACTTATTGATTTGGCAAAGAGGAGAATGAAGGAATGCTTAGTGATGAAGATAGATTTTAAAAGTGCGTACGATTGCGTATCCTGGGAGTTTTTGAAGAAAATGTTATGTAAGATGAATTTTGGGGAGAAGTGGTTGAAGTGGATCGATTCGCTGGTTTTTGCAGGGATGATGTCTGTCCTTATTAATGGTAGTGCCACAAAAGATTTCTCAGTGTTTAAAGGCCTCCGTCAAGGTGACCCATTATCACCATTTCTTTTCATCATCGTTATGTAAGGATTGACTATGTTAATGAATAAAGCAGTGGCTGATAGAAGGTTCAGTGGCTTCAAGGTTAATCTCGTTACATCTTATAGTTTGATATAATTTGCTGATGACACTCTCTTGATTAGAGAAGCTTGCTGGGAAAACTTGTGGTGCATCAAAGCATTGCTGCATGGTTTTGAATTGGCGTTTGGGATCAAAGTCAATTTCAATAAAAGTAAGCTTCAGTGTTTCTGCATTTCGAGGTGCTGGTTTTTCCTTGTAAGTTTCTGGGTGTTTTTATTGGTGATAACCCCGGGAAAATTTATATGTGGAGGGATGTGATTGACCATATGAAAAGTAGATTAAATTACATGAAAGAAAATGATTTGTCTATGGGTGGGAGGGTGGTGTTGATTAATTTTGTTCTCAATGCACTACCGATGTATACATTTTTGTTTTACAAAGCACCTGCAGGTGTCGTGAAGATAATCCAAAGTATTCGAAGTAATTTTCTTTGGGGTGGATGCAGTAGCAGTAAGAAAATTCACTGGGTCGATTGGAAGTCTATTTGCGCGCTGAAAGAGAAGGGGGTCTAGGTGTTAAGGATTCCGCGTTATTTAATTCGTCTCTTCTTGATAAGTGGAAATGGAGGTGCCTGCATGCTAAATACGAGATTTGGCAGGGCATAATCGATAATAGGTACGCAAAAAAAAAGGTTTAGATTTGGTGTTTACGTGATTCGATGGGTCTAAGGGGAAGAAATTTGACTCTATTTGGTGGCGAGATCTTTTAGCTCCGAGTTTTGAAGATTCTGTTGGTTCGGATTGGTTTGTGGAGAAATTGAAGTGTACGCTGGGAAACGGTAAGAACATTGCATTTTGGAACTGTAGGTGGTGTACTGATGAACCTTTTAAGGTCATTTTCCCTAACCTTTTTCAATATGTTATAATCTCTTCCTGTTCTGTTGCTGACATAGGTTATTGGAGGGAGAAATAATGGGTGTGGGAGGGGCAATTCCTTGGGTTCCCGACTGGATCAGTTATGGAAAAGGAGATGGAAAACCTTCAGGATTTTTTTGCAGTTTGTGTCTCCTGTAGGGGGAGGTTGATTTCTTTGAATGAGACTCCTAGTGGAATGTAAAAATAGAGTTTTGGAAGAACTTGGAAGGACAATGATCAATGAAAGTGGATTACCAAAATACTTTTGGGCCGACGCCATAAGTACGGCTTGTTACGTTTTGAATAGGGTGCTCATCCGACCTATTCTTAACAAGACTCCGTATGAGCTTTTGAAAGGGCGTAAGTCAAACATCTCTCAACTTCATGTATTCAGTTGTAAATGTTTTGTATTAAACAATGGCAAAGAAAATCTTGGTAAGTTTGATGCCAAGGCCGATGAGGGTATTTTTCTAGGATACTCTCAATCAAACAAAGCTTATAGAATTTACAATAAAAGGTTACGCATAGTTGAAGAGTCGGTTCATGTTTCCTTTGATGAGTCTTATCCGAGAAATGTCGGAGAAGGTAGTTCTTTTCATGGTGCAGGTGTATCTTCTAAAGATATACTCAAGGACACTGATAAGGGAATTGATCAGCTGAAGCAGTGCGTATTGAGAAGGAAAAAGATCACCAACTAGTGAAGAGTGAGGAGGATCACCATTCAGACAATGATGAACTTCCTCCAGCTTTGAAGTCTTCTAAAGACCATCCAATGGACAACATTCTCGGTGATATATAAAAGGGAGTAACCACTCGCTCTCAACTTAATAATTTTTGTTATTATTCCGCTTTTGTATCTCAAGTTGAACCTAAAAACGCAAAGGAGGCGTTACTCGATGAGCATTGGTTTTTATCAATGCACGATGAGCTTAATCAATTCAAGAGAAATGAGGTTTGGGACCTTGTCCCTCCTCCACGATGTCATCGAGTGATTGGCACCCGATGGGTGTTTAGGAATAAACTTGACGAAAACGGTGTAATAACGTGTAACAAAGCGCGTCTTGTAGCTCAAGGCTATAACCAAGAGGAAGGCATCGATTATGAGGAAACTTATGCACCGGTTGCCCGACTCGAGGCTATACACCTTTTATTAGCCTATGCATGCACAAAGAACTTTAAACTATTTCAAATGGATGTAAAAAGTGCATTCCTTAACGGGTACATAAATGAAGAGGTTTATGTTGCCCAACTCCAGGTTTTGAGTCTCATGAACATCCCGATCATGTATACAAACTTAAACGTGCTTTGTACGGACTTAAACAAGCCCCTAGGGCTTGGTATGAACGTCTAAGCAAATTTCTACTTGATCAAGGATATTCAAGAGGCAAGGTTGACACAACCCTCTTCATTAAACGTCAAGGAAAACATCTTATTTTGGTACAAATTTATGTGGATGATATTATTTTTTGGTCAACTAACATGACCTTGGTCAAGGAGTTTTCTAGCTTAATGCAGGGGGAGTTTGAGATGAGCATGATGGGGGAGCTCAACTATTTCCTCGGATTGCAAATCAAACAACTCGAAGAGGGCACCTTCGTGAGCCAAACGAAATATTGTCTCGAATTACTTAAACGTTTTGATATGCTGAATTGTAAAGTTATGGACACTCCTATGCCTACCAGTGAAAATCTTGATCGTGATGAAAAAGGTAAAGACGTTGAGGTAAAAAGGTATCGAGGTATGATCGGATCCCTTCTTTATCTTACCGCATCACGACCCGACATCATGTTTAGTTTTTGCATGTGTGCGAGGTATCAAGCATGTCCCAAGGAATCCCACCTAAAAGTTGTTAAGCGCATACTTAGGTATCTCTCCGGTACTCCAAAGTATGGTATGTGGTATTCCAAAGGTAGTGTTTGTTCCTTAGTTGGTTATTCCGATTCTGATTTTTCCGGGTGCAAATTGGATAGGAAAAGTACTAGTGGTACGTGTCACTTTTTCGCAAATTCCTTGGTGAGTTGGCATAGCAAGAAACAGGTTTCCGTTGCTTTGTCAACAGCTGAGGCAGAATATGTTGCCGTCGGTAGTTGTTATGCTCAAGTCCTATGGCTTAAACAACAATTGCTTGATTTCAATTTAAAACTTGAACGTATTCCGATTCTATGTGATAACACTAGTGCAATAAATCTAACTAAGAACCCCGTACTACATTCACGCACCAAGCATATCGAAATACGCCATCATTTTCTTAGGGATCATGTTGAGAAAGGTGATGTGATCTTTAAGCATGTTGATTCTAAAAATCAACTTGCTGACATTTTCACAAAACCATTAGCTACCGAGCCTTTCTTTCATATCCGTAGGAAACTTGGCGTTTTCGACATCTCGGATCATGTTTGATGTCTCTAAGATGCTTTATCTTCATTTATATATATATATATATATATATATATATATATATATATATATATATGCACATTTATATTTTTTTTAGTCACTAACAATGTCAAAAATTATTACCACATATATATATAAGGATTCTCATCGTCAAAAACGGTCAAGGTAATATCGTTCCTTCTCATTACAAATTAAATGTACCATGATTGAATGATAATATTGATGTTTATTGTCCATAGTATGTTCATTTTCTTCATTTGGATGTTTGGTGTGTATGTTGGCTTTATATTTATCCAATACCATAGCTTACATGTCACAAAATTTTGATTTTTCAACATTTTTGCTAGTTGAGTCGACTCATACATGACTCTGGTCGACTCATTTTTTGTTGCATGACTAACGTCCAAGGCCGGGTCTGCTCAGGTCGACTGATAGGTCGACGCATAGCTCAACTTTCAAAATTATAAAAATTTCTTCAGTATGCGTCGACGCATACATACCTATAGGTCGACCGTTTGCTAAAAATCTGCGAAAAATACTTTGGTTTTTGTGCATTTTGACCCATTTTAATTTCTTTTTATGATTTGTTTTGTTTTTCTATGTATCATAAACATCACATATTCATTATCTCATTTCCTCCTCTTCCCTAACTCATCTCCACCAAACCCTAACTCTATCACTCTTACCCACAACCTTTGGGTTTCACAATCATCTGGAGGATTCTTCACTATTCACCTTCTTTCAACATCAGTATTAATGGCTTCACGGAGAACTACCCGGAAAAGAGTCTCAAGAGAAACTTCAGTTCAAGCGGATCCTTCTCAACCTCCTCGAAATTAACCGGTAACTCTTTCCTCTCTAATTTCTGATGAGAATGTTGATTTATTTGAGAGAAAGATGAGAAAACGGTCTGTTGTGAAGCAATTTGTCTATTATCGCCGTACGGTTGAACGCATGCACTTAGAAGAAGTTATAGAGTTATTGGATTTTCAGAATCTCAATGGGTTTTTGGAATGTGATGTCAAATATAATGAGGATTTGGTAAGAATTTTCTATACTGGTCTGGTTGTAAAGTTTGAGGATTTTATGTTTGATTGCAAACTAGGGAGTAAGACCTTTACTATCAAAAACACCACTTGGAGAGATTTATTCCATTTGTCTGTGACCAATGAGCAACCTACCCAGCACATAACTGATAAGGCATATTAATGACTATGATTATAAGAAAGCCTTGAATTCTATGCTCAGGAAACCATATCCAGATGATATTGTCGCATGTAATCTCTTCCCGAAAGCAGTGACAACAGGAAAACTGACTCCCGTTGCAAGGATCTTGCAATGGATAGTCGCTCATATCCTTCGACCCAAGCTAGGGGGCTATTCTAGGGTGGATCAACCTATGGTTCAGTTAATGTATATTTTGATGCATAAAATAAGGATTAACTGGCCTTATTACTTCGCAAGCAGAATGTATGCTCTTCGTGATTCTGGTAGAGGGACTGCACTTTCCTATGCATCTGTTATTCAAAAGATATTCAATCATGATGAAATAGTTGTTCCTGGTATTCCTTATAAATCTCTTACTTTTAATCAAGAGTTCTGCCAGAAAACTATGACTATGATGGGTCATATGTGGGATGTCGTAGAGAAAAAGTATAAGTATATTGTGAAAGCAAATACGGCTGTTTTGGAAGAATCTGATGAAGAAGTTGACGAAGAAGAAGAAGAAGAAGGGGAAGATGAAGAAGGCGAGAATGAACAAAGTGATGTTGACGAGAACCAAAATGACAATATTCAAGGACATCAAATGGATATGGGTGATGATGATAATGCTGCTTGGATGTATCAAGGATCTGAGGAAAATCAAGGTTGTAACTCATGGCAATCTCCAATGGAAGCTGATCAAGGATGGGGTCAATGGCAATATAACAGTTGGACCAATCTTGGATCTAACTATATGCCATCAACTCAAGGACTGAACTATCTCGAGTCATATTATACTCCTCCTTCACCCTCGCGTCCTCAACAGAACAATGAAGACATTCTTGCTCTTATGAGGTCTATGCAACTTGACCAACAACAATTTTCCACAACTCAAGAAGAAAGGTTTAAGTCTTTGCACGAGGAACTTCAGTCTCACACCAGCAACTTTGATGATTTTGCCACTAATGTGATGGACAGATTCAACACTATGGCTGAAACTTCTGCAAATCAGCACCGTGTTGTGACAAACAGCTTCAACATTTTGAATCACACTGTCTTGGAGATGACCGAGCAGCTGGAAATGCATCCTCCACCACCTCATCCAACTCAGTCCTTTCGTGGAAGAGGCCATTCATTTAGGGGGGGAGGCCTTGAGGATCATCATTGCATCTTGCATCATGTCATTTTATGATTTCCTTGTTATTTTGTGTTTTGTTTATGACTCTCCTTGACACTAGTTTGTTATGTGTTTGCTTTTATTGTGGTTTACCCCTGTCATAACAATGTTTTAGTATCAACTTTGTGTTTATTAAGCTGTGTGGATTGGATATCAGTCGCGATTTTAATATTATTCATACTATGTTCGTTAACCTACATTATGTGTGAATGTGTGTTAATGATTATCCGTTGCAATTTGTTCAAAGATGCAGCTCTAAATTTTGTTTCTATTCTTGATTTTTTTCTCTCTCTTTTTTATGTTGACAAAGGGGGAGAAGACATTGTAAATAACAGGTATTAACAGGTATTGAGATGATCAAACGTTAGTGGATGCATAAAGTCAGGGGGAGGATACTATCTCAGTTTGACTGTTTTACCATCATAAAAAATGGGGAGTATGTGAGGGAAGATTCTGTCTATGTACTTATTTTTTAATGATGTCAAAACTATTATGATTAGAATATAGAAATTCACATGAAAAATTCTATATGAAATGTTCATTAAGTGTTCCAACTATGTTTGATCATGATTAGCAACAATCTAGGTTCATTAGAGGTGGTCTAATACCTTAGGAGGTTCAAAATCTTGATTTTTACATGTTTTAAGGGTGTGAGTTGACTCACCACCCTGCTCCGGTCGACCTAAACACATGGAAATAAATTGTGTCACCTACAGGTGTGCTCGCGTCGACCCTCCGGTCGACTCATGCATCCTGCGTTTGAAATTGTAGAAAACTGGGAAGCATGCGTCGACGCACTCCCTGGTTTGGTCGACGCATAGAGTGAATTTTTGCGCAGTTGCGTGCACTGGCTTGCTCAGGTCGCCTATACCAACTGTATAGGTCGATCGCTCGCTGTTGGTCACTAGAATTTGACTTTAGTTTGCATCTTAAAATTATGTTATTTGTACCTTGTTTTCAAGGATAGTATATATATCATTTTAGCTCATTTTTTACAAATTAACAAGAAACGTGAAATATATATACCATTTTCTCTCATCATCTTCATCTTCTTCATTGAATATACAAACAACTACACATAACCATTTTTGTTTGCTGTGTTCATTGTCTTGAAGTGATAAGGTTCAGATTTCAGGAAGTGTGATCTTCATTTCTGAGTTGAGATTTGTGGTAGGTGTTTCTTGAATAAAACCCTAGGTTTTATCCTCTAAGAATCAAATGGATTTTGGGGGTTTTTGGACAAACCGTTTCGTTCTACAGGGATTTGTCCGGGCGAAGGTAACCGAAGGCTTGCGCAATTATTTCCGTTTAGTAGCTGTATTCGGGGAATCGTAGAAGAGAGGTTTGGGTTCGAATTCTTGGTAGAACGCAATTGATCGAGTGAAGGTATCCGAAGAACGGTGGTTTCTTTCGGTTTAGTAGCGTGGGACGATAATTGGATCAACCATTTTCGAAGAACTTGGTTCATCTTGAATCAAGGGAAGATAAGGCTCTACATCAACATTCGAAGACGTTCGAAGATTTGATTGTTCATAGTTTTCTCTTATATAAACACAATTGCAACGATAATATATATATATATATATATATATATATATATATATATATCTCAATTTCGTGTTCGGAGTTGGGGGCAGAGGTACCCATAGCGAGGACGATTGGGGAACTGCCTAATCAAATCTCGTTTGTTCTCTCTTCCCTTAACTCTTTTATATTTTCTACATTGTCCGAATTTGTAAAGTTTCAATTTGTCTAAATTTATGAGGTATTGTAATCTAGAGCTGAAAAACAGTTTTGTTAAAGTGATACAATTCCTTGAATTGTATCTAGGAGCAGCTTGAACTTACTTACAATAGAAATTCTGCACTTAGTGTGTTTGTGCACACCAAGTGTTTGATAATTTATTTCAAAGCAAAATCGAACACTTTTGTGTTTCATTACTTGTCATTTTGCCTCTTTGGTTTGGTTCATATATCAAGCAAGCGATACGTTGTTGATTGCGTTTGAATTAGAGTAATATAACTGAGTTTTTCTCTTTCATACTCATTCTCGATATATACGCGCATATCCGATCCTTTTGGTAGAGGGTTCGTTGTAGACTTTTGATCTAGCGGTAGCTTCCGTTCAAACTAATTTTTAAAATCAATTTTTGCGTGTAAAACTCGAAGGATCTATTCAACCCCCCCCCCCCCCTTTCTAGATCCATAGCCATAGTCTAACAGAATAGTTCATCTTTTACTGTATCTTCTTGTTATGATCTTTTGTTTCAGAAAAAGGGCGGTTATCAACACGGCGGATGAAATATTAGCAAGATTGAAGGAGGTGTGGAAGACACCTATTCCATCAAAAGTTCAGGTGTTTCTGTGGAGATTATTTAGAAATCACTTGGCGACAAAGGATTTATTGGCTAGAAGGAATGTTAGAGTAGATGGAGGGTCTGTTGTTTGCATATTATACGGAAGAAGTGACGAGAGTATCGATCATGTCTTCATGGAGTGTGAATTTGTAGTGAACGTATGGAAAGGGATCGGGGGGTGGATTGGTGTGAAGGCCTTTAGAGGAGGTAATTGCATTATATCTTTTTCCCGTTTCATTCTCGCATCTAAATTTTGGTCTGGTAATACAATGGGGAGCATTGTTTAGGCTGCTACAGTTTGGTCAATTTGGGAGAGGAGGAATTCTGTTATTTTTAAGAATGAGATCAATTCGGTCGACGACACTCTTAATTCGATTAAATTTTTCTCTTGGAGGTGACTTTTCTTAGGTAATAGGTTTCGTAGTTGTTTTTTGTACGACTGGTTCACTGCCCCTCTTGATTGTGTTTAATTTGTTGTATCATTTTCTTGTGTTGTAACTTTGGGTTCGTGCAACCCTTGTGCCGTATTAATTCATCGCTTATTGAAAAAAATCCTTGACTAACAACCATAAGTAACTGCTAAATTTTTCAAGAAATTGAACAACAATATTAAAACTACAAGAGCAGATAAATAATGTAACGAGGGTGTCATAAGGGTGTGCACGTTTATGCTTAATTGTTAAATTAGTTCATTTGAATTCGTGAAATTATATTTATAAAAAAAATTAATAAATAATCAAATTATAATTGTTTATAAATCATTTAAATGGTTAAGATTTATACATAATTATATTTCAATTAAAATCGATTATATTTTTTATGGTTATTATCAATTTGTCATAAATTTGATTTTAAATTAATTATTTTCTCAAATCTATTTTCAAATCAGTTGTTTATGAATTTAGATAAAAATCAATATTTTTTATATAAAACCAGTTATTCATTAGTTTTCTTGAATATTTTTTTTATAAGCCAAGTATATTATATAAGGAAGTACAATGGGTACCCCAACCACTTTACAACCAATCGACTAAGTTAAATTAATCCTACAATTACAAAAAGTCTAAAGGATACAAATATCATTCATAAAAATTATAAGGCATTCTACCCTTTGATAAGTTTAAAATCCACCACCATGAGTAAAATTTGATTCTCAACACTATCACTTCCACATCGGCTACGACATCATTATAGAGAATTTGATTCCTTTCCCACCAAATAACCCAACAAACAACCGACCAAAAACTAGTAGCAAGCTTGGACATATTTCCTAAGAGATTATTACACCAAGATGACAAGTGATTAGCTAAAAATATTTCCCTAACCTCACACATATCCAACTATTCATGAATTTTTTTTCCAAACTATCCTAATCTTAGGACAAGAAATGAAGAGAAAATTTGCACACTTCAAATGACCAAAACAGAAGACACACACAGTCTCATGAGGATTAGATATGATAATGCCTCAACGAAGTAAATTTCCCCTCGTTGGTAACCTATCCAACAAGTGCCTCCCACCAAAAACCTTTACTTTGGAAGGGATAAAAGATTTCCATAGGCTGCATAATGCTGATTTGGTGCAGACTTCCAAAACTAGTCCAATCGAACCTGTTAAAAGTTTTGATATCCTGCAATAATAGAGACAAATCATGAAGTTCTTCTGCCAATGACTGTGATGAATCAAGAGGCAAGAAATCCAAAGACCAATTCCAGCCGCGAGAGTCCCCGCTTCTGAAGTCTTCAAGCATAACATGGTTCGGGTCAGAAGCTGCAAACAAGCCTGGGAAAAGTTCCTTCAAAGTATTGTTACCAATCCACCTGACACTCCAAAACATGATCGCTTTACCGTCACCCAACCTAATTGTAATGAGTTCTCCAAAAGGCACCGTTGCTTCAGTAGTGTTAATCTGGATAATGTCTTTTCACCATTGTGAATCCATTTGCTTTACAACATAAGGATCTTTTGCTAAAATTTTCATGACGTAATTTCCGTATTTAAAGTGCAATAGCTCACACCAAATAGAATCAGTTTCATTAATGAATCGCCACAGCCACTTACCCAACAAAGCTATATTAAACAATCTTAATTCTTTCAACCCTAAACCTTATTCCTCCTTTGTCTTACATATGGACTCTCATTTCACCCATACCATTCGTTTGGTTTCGTCAATACCGAACCATAAGAAGTTTCTTTGCAAGGAGATAAACTTCTCTAATACTTTCCTTGGCGCCTTAAACAACGAAAAATGGTGAATAGGCAGATTTATTAAGACCGAATTAAGTAAGGAAACCCTACCGCCAATGGAGAGTAGTCTCCCTTCCTAAGGAGCCAACTTTGATTTAAATACTTCATTTACAGGATCCTAATAAGATAACCTGTTATGCCTATCACCCACCTTGAGGCCCAGAAATCTGAATGGGATAGATCCACTCCTACATGCAAGAAATTGCTCTGAAGCCTTCAAGAAGAAGCCATTCACAGTGATGCCATACAAGCAACTCTTGGCTGTATTTATTCTTAAACCAGATACTATTTTGAATCCCTTCATTATACACTACTACGTAAAACCCCTTTAACAACGATTGAAAAATATATATAATAATGCGGATCAAGGCGTTGTTATGTAGAGTGTTGTGGTAAATGTGCTACTTATAATCATGACCCTGGGACCGTTGTGGTATTTGGAAAGCGCGTGTTATATCACAACGATTATGCTTAACAATCGTTGTGATAGATAACGTAATTAATTAATTAGATGACGGTTAATCTAGAGAACTGTCGTGGAAAGTACACATAGTTTATCATATAAAAATGTATATTACTTGGTTTAACATACACCTATTGAAAGAAATACAACCATTCAAATTGGCAAAGAGATATATAATCTGAAAATTAAACTATTCTTGAAAACCAACTTTAACACATCAATTTTGTTCGAATTGAATATGTCTCACTCAGCACGTTTTATGTTCTTTAACACATAATATACGATTCAATGGCCTGATTCCTTCGATTCATCGATATTTTTTATTATAGTTTACCTCATCACCGTCTCTTATCGACGCGATTATAAATTATATCGATGAATTGAAGCAAACAGAGCATTAAACCATATATTATGTGTTAAGCAACATAAAATGTGCTGAATGAGATGGATGCGATTCAAAAAACATTGATTGATATAGGTTGGTTTTCAAATACATCTTAATTTTCAGAATATAAGTTTCTATGTCAATATAAATGATTGCATTTTCATTAAAAGGTAAGTGAAACAAACAACAAACAATATACATAGTATATAATAAACTAAACTTGTCAACCTGTATAAGAAATTAAAGAACAAAACATTGCTAAGTCACAAGAAGCCTTTATCTTGTGACCTAGCAATGTTTTGTTCTTATTTTGAGAACATTTGTCAACAACTACAACATAAAGCAAAACCACATGAAACACAATAAAAAAACATACATTATTTAAGCAATAAAACCCCAAGTGGGACTGTAACAAATCAAGATACATTGAGTACCTCTTATTGAAAATAATCATGGAACTGTAACAAATCAAGATATATCAAGTTCATCTAGTTTGTGAAGCCATGAAGAAGAAATATAAGGTGGATGAAGTTTATACAATAACTTCATATTTCTTATATTTGTCTTCATGGCTTCAAAAACAATATGAAACTTCACCATAGTATACGCTTGCTACCACCATACGCTTGCTACCACCATCATCACCGTGTATCTACAAGGAAACACAACAAAAATCAAACTTAACCCTAAAACATCAATAACATAATGTTTTCCACAGCATCCTAAAACCAAACCCTAAAACAATAATCCTAGAACGATGAGAGCAGGAGAACATACCATCTTCGTCGCCGTAGGAGTTTGCGCCAGACGTTGCTGTCGTCAGATATCCTTTAAGCTTCTTTTCTCCATTCACTTGTAACAGTATTGGTTATGAAGTGGGTCACAAATAGTTTCGTTTATATATTAAAAACTATCATTTTTCGTTACGATTTAAAACTACAACCGTAATTATATTTTATATTTTAAAATAATGGAAAATTATATCAAGACGGTTATTCATAATAACCGTAGTGATATCCCTTATTTAAAAATAAATAAAAAAGAAATGAGCGCCTTAACCTTTAATGAAAAACATTTTTGCCACAACTGAGGTTCGAACCCATGAAAGATTGATTCTATCATATCGGTTATACTTACAACCGTTATTATACCCTATAAATTTTTTATTAAAAAATATAATATAAAGTTAGCGTCTGAGTTTAGAGATATCACCACAGTTTTTGGAAGAACTGTGGTGACTTGGGCGACGTTGTTTGTACGTTTTGTAGTATTGATCGTTTTAAGAGCCCATATATTTGAACATTCTCTGTTGCACAAGATCACGGTATCGTTATTATTATTATTTTTAAAAGCAACCTTCATTTCAAAAAAATAATGTACTGAAGTTAAAATAAAAATGGTTGGATTGAAAGACCAAAACTTCATCAAAAATAAAAGAACAATTTAAATTAAGGCAAAATACCCTTTTTGGTCCCTTAAGTATATCCCCTGGTTCACTTTGGTCCGTTAATGTTTTTTCGTGTCATTCTGGTCCTTTAATTATCTAAACATATCCACGTTAGTCATTCCGTTAATGGAACGTTAGTCATTCCGTTAATGGAACGTTAGTCAAAGTTCAAAAAAAAACTCTAGCTGGTAGTTTGTATGCTGAGGTGGGTAAGTGAAATCCATATGGCATTGGTTCTACTTACGTGTACTACCAAATACAAGGCATCAGTAAGGGTAACGTCCAGAATGGTAACTTTTTCACATCTTTGAATACTCATATACCTTCATATGTATCATTGTTGATTCTTTGCTTGCCTTTGTTTGTTTCTTCCCAAACCAAGAATGTATGTGTGGCAGTAGCACCACCGCGGCCTCCAAGGCCGCCGCCAGACTCGTTTCCACCTTCTTCGAAGGAATTTTTTTGGTTGGGCATGAAGCTATTGCTTCATTTTTTTCTTAAAGATGACTGAGAAATGAAAAAAAGAGGGATAATGATTTGGAAAGTGAGCAAAATGATTGAAAGGTTTCTGAGGAAATGATTCGTGTTTGGTTGCTATGTAACGTGCTGCTAGCGGTTCTTGTTTTAGGTTGTAAATGGAAGTGTAAAGCAAACTGCGGTGGCGGTCGGATTTTGGGTGAGAAGAAGAGCTTGCGAAAGTTTTCCTGGGTTGTGAGGTTTTTGCGTTCAGGGAAAAAGATGAAGAAAAAACGACAAATGTTTCTTCTTTAGGGTTTGGTCATTTAAGGGAATTTCGCCCAGCCCTTTTGATTTAACTAACGGGTCGGATCCGACCCATGTTGTAACAGTGAAACGATGAAGATGATATAAAGAAGAAGGTGCCACGATGTTATCTCAGACGCCAGGTGGACAAAACAAACGACCGTTTGAATCAAATGGACGGAAGGGACTCTTTTGCATCTTTTTATAATTTTTTTTATAAGAACTTTCATTAATAAGATATTAAGGAAACAACAATACAATCCAAGAAGAGTACAAACAATCCGACATTGCGAAAAATACAAAAAAAACCTGACAACACCACCAACAAAATGACAGAGCAACTATAAAAAATCAAAAGGGAATTTGATCCAGTCGTAAAGGCTGCACTTCCGCCTAGTACGATTGCCAAAAACCATCAAATACCAAGAAGTACCTACAATAGCACTAAAAATGGCATCGATATCACAAATTTCATCGTTAAATAAGATATTATTCCTTGACCTCCAAATAATCCAACACGAGAAGAACCAAATGGAATTGATCGAACCAGGTTTGCCTCTACCTTTCAGCTTCATGAACCACGCCAAGGAATGAGAGTGACAATCTGATTCCGTAATGCAATCGATATCAACCCAGTCACACACCTTTTGCCAAATCCGAACCGATTTAGGACAAGTGAAAAAGAGGTGAGTAGAATCCTCAAGAGTCCTAAAACAAAACATACAAGACAGTTTATGCGGATTAACAATAATTCCTCTAACGGCCAGGTTCGAGCGGGTAGGCAACCTATCGAACACCAATCTCCAAGCGAACACTTTAATTTTTACCGGCATAACCGTCTTCCAAATTAATCCCACCACCTCTAATCCAGTATTATCAATAGTAACAACATCCTCAGTAGAATTAATATAATCATAAAACGAACTCACCGAGAATCCGTTAATAGGATCCAACATCCACAACCACTTATCAGAATGCGACTGATGAAGTTGTATACCGTCCAGGTCCTCTGTCAGCCGCTGAATCTCGTCCTACAGCCTGTTGTTTGAATTTGCTACATGATTTGAAAGGTACAAAACCCACCTACCATCAAGCCAATGCCCCATATCCGAGATTGAACACATTCTATCACTGCAGGCTTCAAAGAGGGTCGGGAACAAGATTTTCAGAGGGTTGTCACCCAACCAGACAGAGTGCCAGAAAGGTAAGGAATGGCCATTTCCCACTACAGGTCGAACCTAGTTAAGGAAATTCACCTGCTGATCCAAACAAATTAGATTCAAGATATCCCTCATCCAATGAGAGTCCAATTTGGAATTTCCCAACATATTATGCAACTGAACCTTAAGACCAAGATTCTCGTATCTTCCAGTCATCACGATCCGCCATAACTCATTACTGTCGTGAATGAATTTCCACAACCACTTGGACAGAAGGACTTTATTAAACATACCTACATGTTTAATACCAACTCCCCCACAATGTTTCGGTTTACAGCAAGTTTTCCAACTTATCCACGAGATGTACCCATTATTCGAAGCACCAGCCCACAGAAACTTCCTTTGGATTGCGATGATCTCTTTCACAACCTGCTTAAGAACCTTAAAGAAAGATAGGTGGTGAATCGGGAGGTTCGATAGCACAGAGTTTATAAGGGTAACCCTTCCTCCAATCGACAAATTTCGCCCCATCCATTTAGACAACCTAACTTTCAAACAATCCACCACCGGCTGCCAGAACGAAATCCTACGATGATTACCTCCCACAACCAATCCTAGGAACTTGAATGGCAGAACCCCTGTTTTACATTGTAGAAATTGCTCAACAGCCGCCAAGAACTCCTGATCCAGCCCAATACCATAGAGACAACTTTTAGAAAAATTAATTTTCAGACCAGATATAATCTCAAAACCCCTCAAGATAGATTTGAATGCCCATACATTCGCGATAGAACCATCTCGGAAAAGGAGAGTATTGTCAGCAAACTGTAGAATGCTCACAGTCGAGGAATCGTTGAGTTTAAAATCAGAAAGAATTTTCTGATCTTTAGCCTTTTTCACTAAACAGGATAAGCCTTCAGAAACTAATGCGAACAAGTAAGGCGATAAGAGATCACCTTGCTTAAGACCTCTAGTCACCTTGTACTCCGAAGATGGACTACCGCTAATCAGAACTGACGAAAAGCTATTGTAAACCAAATCGCGAACCCACTTCAGCCAATTGGTTCCGAACCCCATTTTAACCATCATATAATCTAGATACGACCATTCAACGCAGTCATAAGCCTGCGCGAAATCCACTTTGAACAACATACATTTCCTCTTGTTTCTTCTAGCAAAATCAATGGTTTCGTTAGCCACCAGGACACCATCCAGTTGCTGTCGGCCCAGAATAAACGCAGTTTGGACGGGAGATATCAGCTTTCCAATTACAGAACCCAACCTCTTAGCAAGCATTTTGGAAATAATTTTATTGATGCAGCCTATAAGGCTAATCGGTCTAAAATCAGCGAAGGTTTGGGGGTTCTCACCTTTAGGCACAAGCGACATAAAAGATGAAACGAATGCTTTAGCTAACTTACCCAACGAGAAGAACTCAAGCACGCAATTGACAACATCAGTACCAACTATGTCCCAACAGTGCTTAAGAAATTTAAAATTAAAACCATCCGCTTTGGGACATTTATTCCCGTCACACTCAAAAATCGCGTGCCTCACCTCATCAGGGGTAAACTCAGCCTCTAACATCATACAATCTTCCGCACTAAGAACCGCAACGTTGTCCATGTTGCAAACCGGCCTAGTAATTCCAGGAGATTGAAATTTCTTCTCAGAGAACAACTTTGCTTCCATTTTAATACCTGTAGGATCATCTACAGCTACACCATCCACCTTGATCACCGAAATAGAATTAGAACGGTATCTTCCTTTAAGAAAGTTGTGAAAGAACCGCGTATTATCATCGCCATCACCTAACCATTTGGCTCTAGACTTCTGATTAATCATATTCTCCTTCAATCTGAGGTTTTTCCACATCTCTTCTTGTATCCCCAATCAGACCTGAAAAGCATCAACATCTTGAGTACTCACGGAATCTCCCAAATTCATGTCAGCGTCATTAATACCATGCACACACTCTTCAATCTTCAGGTCCAGCCATCCGAAAATATTAACATTCAATGGCACGAAAAAACATCAAGGGATCAAAGTAAACCAAGGAGTATACTTAAGAGACCAAAAAAAGTATTTTGCCTTAAATTAATAATATTAAGGGTTTTGCTAACTTGTACATGTTTCAAGAGAATATTTCACAATTGTTAGGGTTTGGTCCATCAACACTACTCATTCCCAAAACCTACATCCTTAAGATGTTGAAACTTAAGAAATTTTTATTCAAAATTCCGCAACAAAAAATTTCAACAGATTTATGTTTAGATGATGATAACTGGCGATGTGTTTTCAAATTCATCTTCAATGATGACGAAGATGACAACCGTAGCCACTTCAAATCTCTTTCCGTCGTCTCCAAGCAGTTTCTCTCCATTACCAACCGTCTCCGGTTCTCTTTCACCGTCTGGAATCCAACCCTCCCATTACTCCCTCGTCTATTTCGAAGGTTCACCGATCTCATCTCCCTTGACCTCTCATGTTTCTATGGTGACATCGACAACCTTCTCGTTCAAATCTCTCATTTTCCATTGAAACTCACATCGCTCAATATCTCCAACCAACCCACCATTCCCGCACACGGTTTGAGAGTTTTCTCCCAAAATATTACAACAATAACCTCTCTTGTTTGTTCCAACATGTATTTTCTCGATATTGATGACCTGCATTTTATCTCTGATTGCTTTCCTTTACTTCAAGAACTTAACATGAATAACAATGACAATCACCAAAGGAATGTTAAGGTAAATCTTAGTATGTCAATGATGTTTCCTAAGCTCCGAAAGATTAATCTCTCTCATCATTATAATATGGACTACCAATTGCTTTTACACTTATCCAAGAAATCTGAGTTTCTTGAAGAGGTTGTGGTGTCGGAATGCCCATCATTAACTCATGGTGGAATTGCTAATTTTATTCGGGATTTGAAGTCTATATCAATTACTTTGATTGCAGTTTACAACATTAATAGTACATACTTTATTGACTACGTGGTAAGTTTGAAGAACTTAACTTGTATTCATTTCTCGCTTTGCTATATTCCGGATGAGTTGCTTTTCTGTATTGCAGCGAGAGGTCTTTCTTTGAGAAAGTTTGTCCTCGAATATTACGATGGATATAGTTATGCAGGAATTTTTAGTTTGTTATCTAAGTGTCAATCTATACAACATTTGAATCTTCGAAGAGATTTTGATTTTTTGAATGACCAACATGTTGTGGAATTGTCTTTATTTTTTGGTCATTTAGTGTCTATAAACCATGGTCATCATGAGATGCTCACAGAATCAACTTTGTTTACACTCGTTCGTAAATGTCCTTTGCTCACTCAGATAAAAATGGGCTACACAAATATTGGGAAAGTGGGTATAATGAATTCCAATTCTTTGGAGGATTTTATCGTAAGCCCTCAATTAAATTCTCTCCATTTGGCCAAAACACATCTAAGAGATGAAAGCATCAAAATGTTTGTTTCTATTTTTCCCAATTTGAGACGGCTTGATTTGAGCTATTGTCATAACATATCTGATGAAGGTATTTATCAAGTTTTAAGATGTTGTAAGATTAGATATTTGAACTTAGCTGGCTGTAAACAAGTGAAACTGCATGAATTGAACTTTGAAATTCCTAACTTTAAGGTGTTGAACTTGTCATTTACTTCAAGTTATTTTATTTTTTTAAAGTGTAATTTTCTATATAATTTTGTAAGATTTTGATATAATATACAATTTTAATCAATGTGAGTAGTTTGGTGTTATATGTCATTTTAAATTATATTGATTTTCATTGTTTTGCCTAAAATAAGATTCTAGTTGGGTTGCATCTATGGTGATAAGTTATCCTTTTTTTTTTAATGAGCAATTGTATTAAAAGAGTAGGAGAGATACTTCCAAAATACAGAGAAACATCAACTAATGCCTACCACTCAAAATAGGATTAGAATGCCAATCAACAAAGTTGATATAACCTTGTCGCTTACACTTTAAACCCATCCAAGCCCAAGATCTATAAATAATCTCCGACAAACAATTATCAAAACTAAAAACAGCATCATTGAAATGAATTTCATTACGCATTAGCCATAAACTCCATACCGTGGCTAACCAAATGATTCCCACCGTATTTCTGTCCGATGATTTAATGAGCTGATGGGACCTCCACGGGAAAGCCTTAAGATCCTGTAAAGACAGATAACACTCAATTCCTATCCATTCCAAAATCTTCACCCACAAACTATAACTTCTAGGACAGCTAAAAAAGAGGTGTGACAAGTTTTCCTCTAAATAGAAACAGAAAGCACAGGCAGCATCAGTCGCGTGGTTCAGAATCCCCTTACGAATCAGCAAGTCTTTAGTCGGAAGCCTGTTAATAAACAGTCTCCAACCGAAAAACAACACTTTCGACGGCGCATCCAAATTCCAAAGAAAGTTTTGCGCCTCCCTTGTAGATTGTGACCACGAAGGATTGATGCCATCCATCAACACTGAGAAGCAGGACTTAACAGAAAACAAACCATCATCATTGAGCTTCCAAATCAAACCATCTTTTTGGTTCATCTGCGGTTCATTTCTAGAAATCGAATCAACAAACTCCTGTTTGATTTCATCCTCCAAAATGTCCCAATCTCTGATTATGGATCTAAAATTCCATGTCCACTCGTCATTCATCATGGAACCCGCTTCTTGGACCGTCATGTCCTGGGAAACAGCTGCAACAAACAAGTCAGGAAAAGCCTCCTTTAAAGATTGGTTGGCCACCCAGTTCGCGTGCCAAAGAGAAACTGAAGATCCGTTGCCGATCCTGCATAAGAAAAGGTTAGAAAAAGCCAGGTTAGGCTGATCAGAAAGCTCATTTAGGATCGTATCTCTCCACCACAAGGAGTCTTTATTCGTGATCGACTCCGTTCCTCCAGCAGTGGTTTTGACATCAACATTACCGTAGCGAGATCTGCTCAAGTTTTTCCAAATTGCTTGCCTATCATATAGAATCTTTCACTTCCATTTGAGTAACAAACATTTGTTGAACACTTCCACATCCTTGATACTGAGTCCACCCTTGTCTTTCGGTTTGCAAATGTCACTCCAGCTTGCCCAATAGATTGACCTTTTTCCTTCAATGCCATTCCAAAGGAATCTGCTTTGGATACTACAAATCTCCCTAATGACCGCTGCCGGTGTTTTGTAAAAGGATAGAGAGTAAGTCGGTAAAGCGTTGAGAACAGAATTAATCAGCACAACTCTCCCTGCGAAGGAGAGATGTTTCCCTCTCCAACCAGCAAGTTTCTTACGTAAATTCTCCAATAAATTGTCCCACAGCATTTTTTCCTTGGACTGTTACCAATGAACACACCTAAAAATTTAAACGGCAATCTGTCGACAGAACAACCAAGGAAGGTAGAGGCAGCCTCAAGAAAGTGATCATCAATGTTCACCCCATACAACTTACTTTTGTTGAAATTCACTCTGAGACCCGACATCATCTCGAAGCCTCTCATAACGGCTTTCATGGACCGAAGGTTATCAAGAGAACCCTCCCCAATTAAGATGGTGTCGTCTGCGAATTGAAGGACGTCCACCGACCCTTCTGACGAGAAATGAAAACCTCTGAAGATGTTTATCTCCATTGCTTTATTAACTAAGGTCGTCAATCCTTCCATAGCTAATAGAAACAAAAATGGTGATAACGGGTCCCCTTGCCTAAGACCTCTACTAACGACAAAGTCTTTGGTGGTACCCGCGTTAACCATAACAGACATGGAGCTATTAAAGATGCAGCACTCTATCCAACTGAGCCATCGTTTTCCAAAGCCCATGGACTTCAACATAAAACAAAGAAAATTCCAGCTGAGAGTGTCGTACGCTTTCTCATAATCCACCTTCAACAATAAACAACTCTTCCTATCACGCTTCGCCATATCTAAAACTTCGTTAGCCAACAAGATGCCATCAGAAATATTCTGCCCTTCGATGAAAGCAGATTGGTTGGAGGAGATTAACTTATTCATCACCTTCTTGAGACGATTAGCCAGCAACTTGGCGAGAATCTTGTATAGACTGTTAACCAGACAGATAGGGTGGTAATCTGCTAAATTTTGAGGGTTGGCAATCTTTGGAATTAAGACCAGAAAGGAAACAGTGCAAGCTTTGATCAACTTAGCTTTCTTATGGAAATCGTTAACGAAGCTTAACACATCCTTTTTAAGGAATTCCCAGCCTTTCTTGAAAAATTCAAGCGTAAATCCGTCTGGACCCGCACATTTGTTGCCGTCGTAGGACCAAACCGCTTCTTTAACTTCGTCTTTAACTTCGTCTTCAGAAAAATGATCCTCCAGACACTCCTTTTCCGTCGCACTCAAAGAATTAAAGGACAACCCTGCTGGGACAGGTCTATCAAAGTCTAGTTCAGATAAAAAGCTAGAAAAGTGCTCGTGTATCAAAGTCTTAATAGCTTCCACCTCTTCGACCAAAACATTATCCCTGATCAAGCAAGGAAGAAAGTTTCTTCGCTGCCTAGCTTTGATAGATTGGTGAAAGTAATGCGTATTGAGATCCCCTTCTTTGAGCCAAAATTGTCTCGACTTTTGCCTAAGCATAGCTTCCTTGAACTCAAGATTCTTCCAGAAAGCAGCTTGAACTCTAACCCTTTCCTCCACTTGGGCTTCATTATCTTTACCAAGATTGTCCACCAGAAATTTGTCCAGGCTGTTAAGCTGATCCACCTTACTTTAAACTTGTAAATAGATGCATCCAAACACCTCCTTATTCCACCTAATCAAAGACTGTTTCAAAATCTTCATTTTTTCGCTCAACATGTAGTCACCTCTGCCCTTGACCTCACTCTTACCCCATTCTGTGCTAATGAAACTTAAACAATCTGCATGTTTGAACCAGACATTTAGAAACCTAAAAGGTTTCGCTCCCTAATTTGAAAGATTCGGCCTCAACCAAAGGGGGCAGTGGTCCGAAACGTCACGTTGGCCTATTCTTTGGTCTGTCAACCTCCAATCTTCTATCAACCCTTCTAAAAGAAGAAATCTATCAAGACGACTCGAAGCCTTGCCACCACCGCTATCCTAGTTTTATGAGTTGTGTGATCCACCATTCATTTAATCTTTGTTGGAATGCTTTAGCACTGTCATTGTTAATGTTGGCTAACATTTATAACACTATTCTTGAGAACAATAATCACACCTTCTTGTGTTGATTTTAGGCCTTAGAATCACAAAAGTAAACATGAACATTGGACACAATTGACACAAAACATTAAAATGACTGAATGTGACTATGTGTATCACTGGTATGTGTAGAGTGGTTTGCACCTGAAATCACACTGCCCTCAAAACCCTTATGCACTTCCTCAATTTTTTAATACAGCCTCTACAAATTGATGTCTTTCATTATTTGTTTAGAGTTAACACAAACTTCAAAGTTGAGGGTTGTCCAAAATCCAAATTACATTTGCATTTGCAGTTAGAGTATCATTACTTATGTTTCGTTATATTCTACAAATTAGTATATGTGTTAGATTTAGTTTCTAGGGAAGTATTTCAAAATGAACGTGAGGAGTATTCTAAAGATGAGGAGATTAATGAATGTGAAACTGTCATCAAAGATTAATAAACTTAGCCACAAATAGGAAAATATGGAAAGTGTATTAATGATTTAGCCTATATTATTTCTATTAATAACAAAAAAACTTAAATCTAAATAATATTTGTTTTCAAAAGAGTATACTTTACTTTCTTTTTTTTTAGAGTATTTTTTTAAGGAGACGGTAAAATAAAAAATAAATAGATAAAATAATAGAGTGATTAAATTTTTTCTCACAAATAAAGAGATTAAACTCTATTTTTTCTAAAAGTATACTTTTTTTAAAAGTATACTTTTTTCTCTTTGACATAATTAAAAAGGCAGAAAATTACACAAGTACAAAGATCATGTTGTTGGACAAGTGACTCCAAAAATAAGAGGGGTGAATTGTGTGAGTTTGAAAAGTCATTTCCAAATAAATAATCTTTTACAAAATCATAGTTCAAAATACGTTTGTAAAAAAACAAGTTATAAGCAGCAAAAACCAAAAATCAGATAAATAAAAATGCAACGGAAATAAACAATTGAAAAGTAGAGTTACGGAAGAGAAAAAAACACCAAATATTTATAAAGGTTTGGTATAAAGATTTGACCTACTTCTTTCCCCAAGAATTTCTTCTTAAGAGTTTCCACTATGATGTGAGCCTTTAATAAAATTTACCCACGGACCTCCTTACGAAAGAATTGGAGTCTTACATGGTTAACTTCCCAACCAAACACAGAGGTTTAACTACGCAGATCTCCTAACCAATATATTTCACCACCGTGACAATTTCAAACCGACGAAGAGCTTTTAACATCAAGCTAAACTCACGAACCAACTGGAAGTTTTAATTACGGAGATCTCTCTGATGACTTCTCGACAAGTGTATCGATAGTGTCGAAGTATTACTAAAAGATATTGTCTCCACAAGGATTGCTATTTAACAAAGCTACGATTGTGAGAATAATGAAAGTAACTATTAGGGGGTTTGTTAGAGTTTTGATGTGAAAAGTAAATTTGTTCTAAAATCAATGTGAAAAAAGCGACTAGGTTTTAGCGTGAATCCCTTGTTTATCCACTATTGATATTTAGTGCATTAGATGAATGGTAAAGTCGTTATATTTTTACGGCGAATTAATAAAGCCATTATACTAAATCCTTTGGTGTATAACTCACTAATTACTACTAGTGACTTCCTATCCATATTCGGTTAGAGAAATTGAAATTAGGCGTTAGTACGGTGCGTTAATTCAAAAGTCAATACTAGTTGTCTCCTGTCCTATTAAACTGAAAAAAATACATTAATTATCCTAGTTCAAACTTGAAATTCTGGCATAGTAGATCACAGATGTCCTAACAACATGTTACGACATTGTTCTCTGCACAACTTTAAAACAATGGCAGAATAATCAAGCTGATATTCTGAATATCAGCAACATAAACAAGCCAGTTGTTACAACATGTTAATCAATACTGAACTGTAAATTTGCAGAATGATAAATAACACAAAATATGATGACCCAATTTGGTGCAAATCACCTACATATGGGGGCTACCAAGCCAGGAAGAAGAATCCACTATCAGTAGTATAGTTTTATGTAAACAACCTCTGGTTTACAGTAAACAACCTCTGGTTTACCTATCACGACTCAATGAAAACTTTATCATTAGAAGTCACATCTATTTGATAAGAGAAACCCATCTCACTCCCTAAATCACAACTTGTGATATCTAACGGTTATAGTCACAATAACTGTACCATCCTACTTGAAAGACACCTCTTTCAATGCAAAGTTCAGTAGAGCATTCTTGACTAACATTCCTACTCGGATTCTATTGGATTTTCTTCAAAGCTTCATCCAAGAACAATATATTACCTCAAGGTTTCTGAATCTGTATAAACATCTATGTCTACCATAATCTATCCAACTGATACAAAAGGAGACTTACAACACAAGAAAGTCCTACGACTCTCAAAACCCTAAACCATATTTTCTACTTTACAAAAGTGTTACATAAGGATTAGATTTTCAGTCCTATGTCTAAGTCTTCTTTTATAACCTTCTGTTGTCCATGGGCTTCGAATCTTCTGTTTATTTCTTCCTTAATCCATGTTTTGATTGCTCCTTAAATCTTGGACCAGATTAGCAACAATCTGTTATATCAGGTCAAGATGTCGAGACACAAGCTAGGACATCTTATCTGACATGTCTTTTTCCATCAAACTTCTTCATGTTGGAACATCTTGCACAACATCCTGTTTTACCAAAATTTGCTCAAATCTGTAAAGCCTTTAATCTCTCCCTTTTGACAAATTTTGGCTAAAACTTCTTAGGTAGAAAAAAAAAGTCTGAACATCAAGCAATTTCATCCAGAGAGTGGTGGTTATGATTGGCATACTTCTGAGGCTCCCCCTTTCAGCTGAAGTCCCTAGCAACATGTTGGTGTACATGAGGAAGAGGATGTAACACACTCCCCCTCAAACCTTTACTTGCTACAGAGGGATAAATCTTCCTCTTAAGGGGCATAAGAGAACCCATAAGAAGATCTAGAAAGAGCTTAAGAAGAAACAAATATATCATACGTAACACAGAGTATATAGAAAATGTAACTCAGGTCACAAGACACAACCTGCTTCCTAACTCAGATCACAAGGCACAAAGGAAGACTCATATAGGATGTTAGAACATCTCATCCAACATCATTGCAAAACAGTTGCAAGAATGGACTCAACACCAAAAAGAATATCAGATATGTGCTGTAAGGATCAACACACAACCGAGATAAATACACAACCATTCCCCCCCCTTTTTAGCCAAAAAATGGCAGAATTAGCCAACACATTTCCATACCCACACGGCACTTACCCAAACCCGGACAAACGCCAGGAAGACACAACCCAGAACAAGAACCACAACCTGAGAATCCAAAAGCAGCGACCCCTTTTAAATACCCAAGCAGTTTCTCTAGAAATTTACGGTCCATAGAAGTTACCGCTGAACAATTCAAACAAGAAATAAATTTAGGTAGGTAATTTCAACATAAATGATTGTGCACTGCCCAGCTAGTATTTGACTGTTTCAACTTTTAGGATAACCCGTCCAAAGAATGCGCATTCACCGAGACACATGTTTAACACACCTTCTCTAAGACACACTATCTCCACCGTCCAAGACAATCAACTAGGAAACAGCCACACGACATAAGCAATGTCCTGACACATTGTCAGACTTTGTTTAGTCCATCTTGTTAACTTTGAAGCATAGTTACAATGCCTTTTAATGAGCCCCAAGAACACTCCTTTCAAGCAGAAGTAAAAAAAGTTGACCGAGATGTTAAGACATTTCTTTAAACATCTCCCAGTTAACAATAAAGACTCCCTTGAGCCTTATTTAATTATGCAGAGAAAAAATAAATTTTCCCAGATACAAGCAATGACTCTCAGGATACTCCTAAGAAGCTTGTACAACACTGATTCAATCCATTGACATCCCAATGACAGAATCAAAATCAACCTGTCAAGTCCACCCAAAACTATAACAGATCATAGACAGAAGTCCAACTCCCCCTATCAAGGATAACTAGTGCTCCTTTGCAAGAAGAACACCTTAAAGTGAATGGAAAACATAAGACTCATCTTCATGTCTTCAAGAGCGCACTCCTTGTTTAACACACCTGCTGAACCCATTCACTCACTGCTTGATCCACAAGCAATCAATGTACCACACTAGTACACTCAACAGACAGAAGTTCCCCCTATATTTCATAAATGATGCTTCTTCCGACAAGAAACACCCAAAATCACCACATGATGTCACATGACCAACTTCACGCTCATATAGCAAGACAGTACCAGAATTACCATCTTGTTACCATAACCAACAAAATATTGGATTGAGACCAAAATCAGCATTGATCCCTCTCATCCTGAACCCATCCATATTATGTACAAATCCACCTTGAATTTTACAGCCATAGACATCCTTGTTCCTTGAGAATAAATCCAATTGAACCTGGAATGCCCACATTCCTCAAAAAGACATACATAATCTCTTAGTTTGTTAGCTAGCCCAGATGTCATTCACACTTGAAAGACATCAAATACATACTCTAGAAATCGTCAGCTTACTTGCTTCACAAGCATCAAACTGATCCACTTCTTTCTAAGTTACTTGCAGCTGAAGAAACCATTTCTCCACAAGCATTCTGACCTCAGCATGAGTCAGACTACCAGATAGACACCCCATGATCCAAGACAGTTTTCACCTCATTATTCTCCTGTATGATAAGTTAGAACACTTTTGATTCAACTGGTGAATATCAGCTTCCACAATCTGAACTCCAATTTCAGAAAACATGATGATGTTCTATCATCAATTAGGACATCCGGATCATATCACAGACACCATACACTATGGTTCTTGATATAATTACCATTGGACTTACTATTGCATTGTAATCCAACTGAAGATCTTCAAAGAACACAACTTTTATCAACTTGATCATTAAAAACTTCAGACAACTGTAGAGAGAAATAAACTCTCATACTCTCACCAAAGCAAGCTCCTTAAGTGAAGATCCCTTCAACAATCAGAAAGCCAAGAGCAAAACCAGCTCCTCCTTTGGTCTTTAAACAACCTCCCTTCTCATAAAGGTAATTGGTTCCAAGGACAGGATGAAACACCCATCTTGGATTCAAATGACACAGCCAAGTGTCACAACTTCCTCTAGATATCCAACCAAGAATCTGGGTCTTCAGCAAGACATCTTAGATACACTAAGACTATGAAATATAGCCTCTACTAGCTTCTGCATTTCCCATACACTGCATAGGTTTTTTGAAGCATCCATTCCAATCACATCTGAGAAAATTAGCTTATCTCAAGATGATATAGCTCCATTGTAACCATATCCCACAAAGGGAACAGTCTGATGATAACCCTGATGTTAGAACATTTGATTTTGACATCAATGTCATGACTTACAGCTGATGAGTTCAAGACTATATGATACAATTAAAGGTGCGAGAAAGACACAAGAAATGGGGGTTTGAATTGTGTGTTTACTCTTTTTGTAACTTTTCGCATCTTGTTAAAGAGACACTCAAGAACCATTAATTCTTATTGAGAGATTCTGATTTCTTAACTATGGAACTTGAGAACCATATTGGTTCTGATCATAGGATGCGATATACAGAACTTGCAGTGCAGAAGCTTATCAAAGATAGGCTGCAAGGTTCTGACTTTGCTTAACATAAGGTTCTGATATTCAGTGCGGAAACATAAATAGAGATACTAAGCAAGAGAGTAAAGGACGCACGATATATCCTGGTTCACCACGCGGGATAATCCAGTCCACCCTCCTCAGGTGATTTCACCTTGAACACAAGGACTTAATTCACTATAATCAAATCATGATTACACTTGCACGGCACACGTCGGTGACTAATAACTTGCACAGCCGCACTGTGAATAACACCACAATGAACCGTTTAGGGATTCAATTTAATGAATATAACGAACATTGACCTGCAAGTTCCAATCTCTTCAAGATCTACTGCTAGGCTTTCACAGCTAGACGTTCAGGGATTCAACTTAATAAATATAACGCTACTGACCCTATTTCAGTATTTTCCACAATGACACCCAGCCATTGTCATCTCAAGTATCTGATCACCACGTGATCTACTCAAGGGTCTTAACTCACAGCTGAACCGTTCAGGGATTCAACTTAATGAATATAACGTTCACTTGAGGAGTCTCAATTCATTTAGTTGAATTGGCAAACTGGAGATTACTAATTGTGCTTCTTAATAAGCAAGTTTCTCCTAAGTTTAAGTACAAAGAACACATACATGTGTTCAAGCAAGTTTTGAGCAATTAGCTCCTTGCTTTCCTAAGAAACTACAAAGATGTATTTAGATATTACAATGTTGACATCTTGTAGATCTTCTTCTTCTTTGTCTTCTGGTTGAGCAAGCTTTGAGCAACAATTCCTTGCTTCAGATCTTCAATGTAGTCTTGACGAGAAGGTAGGTTGATGACTTGACAGATCTTCAATGTTGTCTTCTTCATCAACAACTTATGTTTGATTGTTGTTGTTGTGTTGATTTGTCTTCTTGAGTTTCAACAATAATCGCCATTGGTGAAATAATGATAGCTCTGAATATGTTAAGTGTTACAACGAGAACTCATCGTTGTTACTATCTTCACAATGACTTGGTCAATTTTGTAGATGAACATTCAGTTCGTGATTCTACAAGTGATTGACACATCAGAAGCAAAAACTCTTTCCATTAAATAGCCAGTAGAAATATAGCCGTTAGAGAATACTGTTGGCTGTTTGGAAAAGAGACATTGTGATATAGTGAGTTGTACTGACACATCTTCTTTTTGCAGAGGAAGAAGTGACCGGACATCTTTTCTTGGGCAGTGTGTACATTTAACTCACAACGGTAATATTTAGACTTCAAAACTTCAGTGGCTTCTGATGTTAATTTGATGAAGCATGAGTAGAGTCTTCACAGCAGAATATCTGATGCTTCAAGTCTTCAGTCGATTGAAGAAGTCCATTAGGAATCAGTCTTCAGAACTTCAGCACTTGGTCTTTAAGAACGTTATCCTTTTCTGCTTCAAGTCTTCCGAATCTTCAGAGTCTGTCTTCAGAGTCTTCAGAACTTCTTATTTGAAACCTTGATCTTCAGAACCCATCAGTCTTCAGATTCTTTCTGCACTTGGTCTTCAGCACCTTCAGCCATCAGAACTTCAAGTCATAGGAGTCTTCCGTCTTTTGGTTTTTTCAGAGTGTAATTCTTTAGAAGCTTCGCAATCTTCAGAATCTCAATCACTTTCAGAGAGCATCCACAAGAGCATTGTAACAACAATCTTGGCATTCTTGGATCTGGCTGATCATGATTAGATAAAGAAGCGTTCTTGCTTCTCGCGACTTTAGTCACAGATAGTAACTTCGCATATGTATTCAATCATAGTACATCTAGCTGGTGTATGTTGGTTTTGATGTCTTTAGTTCTTATGATCTGCACACAACACACGTTAAACCATAAAATGGTTCTTTCACAAATACTTATTGTTATCATCAAAACATAGATTGACTTGTAGAGACAATTCTTGCTCTCATAATCTCCCCCTTTTTGATGATGACAAAACCAAGTATTTTGATTAAACATTTTATATAAGGTAATCACCAAAGCAAAAAAATCCAGAGTTTGGAACAACAGCTCCCCCTGAATGAGTTATCCTCAAAGTTTTATCTGAGATCATCTAGGATTTTATGTAATCCAAAGATATACAGAGTAACAACTTGAGTTGTCCAAACAGGAATAGAAAAAAGTTACTTCACTATCTTGCCTTTAGGAAAACGAAGAGTCTTTAGCATCTGGACTAGTTCATCAGAACTTCCATCTTCAGATCTTCAGAACTCAGTTTTCTTTGTTGTCGTATCAGAGCTTACTATCTTCGGAGACGTCTGAAGCATTTCTACTTTTCAGCAGATTCCATTAAGCATAAGATCAGAACAGTTCTTGACTGATAGACGTAGCCTTGCTATCTATCAGAGACAGACACTGTCTTTAAAAGAAACTCCCCCTGAGTTTCGGACTTTGTGAAGATTTGAGATTTTGCAATTTGATCTGCAGGGCAGTCTCCCCCTAATTCCTATACGTCAGATATTGGGATCTTCAGAATTATAATTCTGGATGATAAGATTTTAAACACCAATGTAGATCATGACTGTTTTGACTTTTGAACACAGGTCTTCATCTCAGAACCTTGTTAAAGTCATACTTAGTAGTATATCAAAGCTTGATTTTTGATCAGATACCAATTGAAGATTAATATTAAAGTGATCAATCAACGCTTGATTCTGAATATGATACTCATGATTTAATTTTGATCTGTTACCATGTGATGTGCTGAGTCTTATACCAGAGTATGTTGAGTCTAATACCAAGTGAAGAATTTCTTCCCATACGCTTGAGCGGTAATTCATTAGAGTGATGATATTGATACCAATGAAGGTATTTTGATAGTAATCCACAGCTTTTGCTCTGATTGATGAATCTGATACTAATCTTTGTGTACTGAGTCTAATTACCAATTGTTGATTTAGTCTGATACTAGATCGTTTTCATTTCCAATGGTTCTTGGTAAACATCAGAACGACTTCTTCTTGGATCTTCAATCCGGATCTTCAGACAGTTCTTGACAGTTTTTGACTTCTGATTTGCACATATCTTCTGAGTGAGCATCTTGAGATATAGACTTTGTCTTGACTGCTTTCAAAGTTTTCTTACTTCTTTTATGAGCTAAGTGAGATAAGGATTATGATGAATCTGATTCTTCCAGCTTAACCTGTTTCTTAGAATGCCTAGTGAACTTGTTTAGAGTTCCTCGGATAACATCAAATAACAAATGTTAGTAGCAACGCATATTATATGAGTACTTTGTTTGAGTTCTGCATGCTTTCAGATTTCCTTCTTTTAATCAAAATCAATATATTTCTCCCCCTTTTTGACATCATTAAAAAGTGTCAGGGCATATGTGCAATTAAGCATATAATCTCTTATATAAATTTTCCTTTATTTCTCCTATTTGAGCATATTGAATATTTGATGTGATAAGGAGCATAGAATTATTATAAGCATTTTGACTTAAAGGCAATTGGGTTTACTAATTATGTTATGGCATAGTTAATCTGAAGAACAATTAGACATAACCAATAAGAAACTCATTAAACAGGCTAACTGCATTCAAACATAGATTAGATAAAGATTTAAACACACATATATAGATTACATAGAGATATAGATAAAAAAATACAGATTTAGACTAGACAAAAACAGGTTCTTATAAGAGAAAACTTTTAGAGTCACGTATTTCTGTGTTATGAAGGATTGAGATGTTCCTCAAAAGTTTATTAGTCGAACGGCTGTATGCGTATTTCAAGAGATTTGAACGGCTGAGAAATTTCTAGTAAGAAATAGGAGAGTAGCCTTTTGTACGCAATTTCCTAGATGGGATAAATTAATGAGTTTCTTTTAATTTGGCCATTTTGATTTCTAATGCTGGTTGAATTATCTAAAAGACTCATATGAGAAGGAGTGAAGAATTTAGGTTTAAAATTTTCATATGCGACAAATAAGACATTTTCATTAATTCAATGGTGATTGTACATAAAGATAGAAAGTTTCAAAACACAGCAACTGCTAAATGAACATCATCACTTTACTCATCAGAATTCTCAATATTGTCCATAGTTTCACAACTGATTTCAACATGAGAAGTACCAGGTTCAAGCCTGATAATTAAATCCCAGGCCTTTTCTTGTTGAAGTATTTCTGAAATTATTCTTCCGTACGGAATGAAGGCATGTACTTTGTTTTTGGAGATTTTGATAGAATGTTTCATACGATTAAAAATGGTTTTAGGGAGATCTATTGTAACATGATGTGTTAGAAGAAAGATAAGGATTCTGTCATTGTGCGTTAAGATGTTCTCAGGAGCCGTACGAGGACGAAGATTGGTCAGGGAAAATTTGAACCATGCTTTTGGAAAAGGGAGAAGCCTCTCAGGGTTGTTTGGTTCGTAAGGTACTGAGTCGTCAAATAAGATTTTGCACTGATCCACCAAGCTTAGGTTTGATTGATAGTCATCAATCGTAACACCAGAGGAGACACAACCAGTGATTTTCTCTATCGAGGAGATGGAGACAACAATGGGTTGAAGGTAGACTTCCGACCAGATGGTTTTTCCATCGTTACTAGTTCTAGCAAATTTCCAGAACTCTTTAACTAGATTTGGATAGACATGACCATATAGGAGAGCGTAATAGCCTTGCCATGACTGGGCTTGCATGTTTCTGAGTATCTCCAAGCCATTATTTTCGAGATGAGCAAGGTTGAGTTTCTTCTCAGGAATGAGGTGTAGATTTTCTTTGTTTCCAAGAAAGGTTGGTCCATTCCTTTGAGAGTTCATTATTCTTAGTGAGTTTAGAATTTTGTCTTTGAGAGTAGAGAGAAAGAGAGAGAGATGTAAACGCGTGTAGCTAAAAAGACAAGTTAGTTGTCTATTTATTGGAAAGGATATTAGAGTTAATGATGGCTTTCCGGTGAGTGGTCAATGAGTCGGGTACATTAGTGATGGGAATAAATTTGAGTAAAAAATTTTTTTTTAATGGATTCTGATAAGGCTTATTATCTATGTAAAATTTTATTGTTCAAAGAGAGACTTTAATTAATGATTATAGATTTGACAATACGTTTTTCTTAACTAATCTAAGGATAATTAAGCACAAACAAAACAATTAAAGCATAATTAACATAGTTTCTCTAGTCACTAAAGACTTCACAATTTGTCTTTAACATACAGTTTTCTGGAAACTCTTTAGGACCATCTTCTTCAATTCTTTCCTTGATCATGTCCACAATTCCATCTCTGAAGAAAATCTCAGACAAAACTCTTCCATAAGGAATGTAGGATTTTGTGAGGTTTCGAGACTCAAGGATGGTTTTCCAGAGACAGTTGAAGATTGAGTGTGTCTGAAAGTCATTCATTAGTAAATAAATGAACTTATGGTCGTGAAATCAAATTAGAGTATTGCTATCTATTCTGGGAAGAAATTTTGACAACATGAGTTTGTACCAGGCTTTGGGAGTAGGTAGGAGATTCTCAGGATTGTAGGGTATGTATCTGGAAGATAAGTCGTGAAGGGATGCAAAATTTCTTGCAGGAAAGAAATTGTGTTTGTCAAAATTAACATGAATTCCAACATCTTCACATCCAGTTGCAAGGATCATTGAGAATAGGTTGATGTCAATAGGGATTTTAAAAACATAGGAAGTGATGCATTTTCTTTCAATATCAAGATCAACATGTTTCCAGAATTCTTTGACCAGGTTTACATAGATAGGCTTTTCTAGCATCATGGAGTACCTAGTCCATTGCTGAGTATACAAAATATCTACTATACTGCATGCAGTGTCTCTTGAGAGTGAAGGAGTAATGAATGAAAATCATTTCTCAGGAATAAGTTCAAGAAGATTTGGATTACCAAGAAAGGTTAGTGGAGGCATGATGATGGATGGACAAAGAGGCTCTGAATTTTAGGGTTTTGAGTATAAGAGTATAAAAGGGAGACAAGTTTTTATAGAATAAGTAGGTAGACTTATGCCTAGACTAGGGAAGATATAGGTTAGTGCAAAAGATTTTAATGAGATTTTATTTAGCTGTCAGAGATATGTTATGTTTTCAAAAGATTTGCATTTATTATGATGTTCCCTTTGCGTGTAGATTTCGCTAACAGATTTTCTTTTATCTAGCAATTTCTTATAGCTAAGTTTTAACAGATATTCAAATAGTTTTCCTAGTGAATCCTAAACTTTTAAAAAAATTATTTTATGGGTTAACAGAGAAGGAGAAAGAGAATGTGTACCTTAGGGATGCTGAACTTTTGAAGAGAATCTTTTAGCTAAACCTTTTAGTGAAGGCGTTCCTTTCTGACCTCTGAATATTTGAGCATCTTTCTGATTCTGCCTGTTTTCGAGTAAGCTGCAGATATTTCTTGAGTTCTTCAAGATACGCTTGTCTTCTGACCTCAGAAGAAAAAGAATATTTTCTTGGAAAGTGATCCTGATTGAACTACGGTTTTCTCACTTTTCTAGTTCAACCTTGTCCATCAGTTCTCTAGGTTATAATGATCGAGATTAAGACTTGGCATGATCAGAGTGACCGCTTCATATGAACTTAGCCAATTACATGCACTCCTTTTGGTCAGGCGGTGTAACGAATGTTTTGAGGAAAAATTAACACTCATATGTGTGGGAGTAGTACTGAGTGAATAGTAAGTTTCATTTGATGACCCCATTCATAATCAACAGATTACATCTGTTTTTGATTGCTTTTCACTTCTCATTTCCTTGATCCATATAACCTGTTTAGTTCTGATACAGTTCTTAAGATATGGATCAGAATCTTAAACGACAAACTTTGAGAATTGGTTGAGTTCTTCTTTCATAGCCTGAATTCAATTTGCGTTTGTGAGAGTTTCTTGTATTTGAAAGACGGTTGATTTCACAAGATTAGTGAGAACCTTTGAGAGGTTATTCAAGGAGGAATTGACCTATTAACATCTGACTTTGTTCCTCAAGGTTGTTTCAGAACTTGTTCAAAACATCATCACGCCCCATGTGTACATCACTAGACATGGTTTGCATGAGCCTTCTTGTTCTCACAATGATGATCAACTTATTTGGGGTTGTTCACACATATCTATGAGTTAACTTCAACCAAACATTATTAACGTCATCTTTTATGACATCAGTTGGAGAACCTAGATATCTAGAATGATAACATCTAATTTCATAGCTCAAGTGGTTCTGAGAACACTTGATCTGATGATAATCAGATTATCAACATTTGATTTTTACTAGGATAACTTCAAGTTGTTGGAGCATGGTCACTAAACCAGTTAAAGCTTGAGAGTTCCTTCAAAATCAAGTATTTACTGAGTCTTTGGGATTCAGTTCTTTACTTAGTCTTTTGATTGTTCCAGATTCTGACATTGAATCATTTCTAATAATTTAAATTTTTCAGATTCCGATTTTAACAGATTTCTTTCTGAAATTCTAAGTCTTAGAACATCAATCTTTCTTCTTTACATGAAGAGATTCAGAATGAGTTTTAAACGAGAAAGTTAAGGGTGGACCTAATCCGTTTCTTGAAAACATCTCAAAAACTCATAAAGAATTAATCTTCAGCAAACAAGATTTCTTGCTTTCTGATGATTCATCTTTTAAACATATACGTGGTTTTATCCACACGTAATTTCCAGGATGAGCTTTCAACAGATAGTGCCTTTTATCTGTTGAATTTATCTTATCAGCTGATTATTCAATTCTAGTGAGGCTTTATCTAGAATCAATGAATTGCTCACGAAGTAATCAGATTGATTACAATTTTGTACATAGTTAACTGCTGAGCTGTTACAGAAATTGTAAGTGGATTTCAATCTTACCAAGAGTACTTCTACGCACCACATCTGGATATTTTTCTGACACTGTTAAGTGTTTGATGTAAATCAATAACAGAATCGGAGCTCTGATACCAATTGAAGGTGCGAGAAAGACACAAGAAAGGGGGGTTTGAATTGTGTGTTTACTCTTTTTGTAACTTTTCGCATCTTGTTAAAGAGACACTCAAGAACCATTAATTCTTATTGAGAGATTCTGATTTCTTAACTATGGAACATGAGAACCATATTGGTTCTGATCATAGGATGCGATATACAGAACTTGCAGTGCGGAAGCTTATCAGAGATAGGCTGCAAGGTTCTGACTTTGCTTAACATAAGGTTCTGATATTTAGTGCGGAAACATAAATAGAGATACTAAGAAAGAGAGTAAAGGACACATGATATATCCTGGTTCACCACGCGGGCTAATCCAGTCCACCCTCCTTAGGTGATTTCGCCTTGAACACAAGGACTTAATTCACTATAATCAAATCATGATTACACTTGCACGGGCCACGCCGGTGACTAACAACTTGCACAACCGCACTGTGACTAACACCACAATGAACCGTTCAGGGATTCAATTTAATGAATATAACGAACATTGACCTGCAGGTTCCAATCTCTTCAAGATCTACTACTAGGCTTTCACAGCTAGACGTTCAGGGATTCAACTTAATGAATATAACGCTACTGACCCTATTTCAGGATTTTCCACAATGACACCCAGCCATTGTCATCTCAAGTATCTGATCACCACGTGATCTACTCAAGGGCCTCAACTCACAGCTGAACCATTCAGGGATTCAATTTAATGAATATAACATTCACTTGAGGAGTCTCAATTCATTTAGTTGAATTGGCAAACTGGAGATTACTAATTGTGCTTCTTAATAAGCAAGTTTCTCCTGAGTTTAAGTACAAAGAACACATACATGTGTTCAAGCAAGTTTTGAGCAATCAGCTCCTTGCTTTCCTAAGAAACTACAAAGATGTATTTAGATATTACAATGTTGACATCTTGTAGATCTTCTTCTTCTTTGTCTTCTGGTTGAGCAAGCTTTGAGCAGCAATTCCTTGCTTCAGATCTTTAATGTAGTCTTGACGAGAAGGTAGGTTGATGACTTGACAGATCTTCAATGTTGTCTTCTTCATCAACAACTTATGTTTGATTATTATTGTTGTGTTGATTTATCTTCTTGAGTTTCAACAATAATCGCCATTGGTGAAATAATGATAGCTCTGAATATGTTAAGTATTACAACGAGAACTCATCATTGTTACTATCTTCACAATAACTTGGTCAATTTTGTAGATGAACATTCAGTTCTTGATTCTACAAGTGATTGACACATCAGAAGCAAAAACTCTTTCCATTAAATAGCCAGTATAAATATATCCGTTAGAGAATATTGTTGGCTGTTTAGAAAAGAGACGTTGTGATATAATGAGTTGTACTGACACATCTTCTTTTTGCAGAGGAAGAAGTGACCGGACATCTTTTCCTGTGTAGTGTGTACATTTAAATCACAACGGTAATATTTAGACTTCAAAACTTCAGTGGCTTCTGATGTTAATTTGATGAAGCATGAGTAGAGTCTTCACAGCAGAATATCTGATGCTTCAAGTCTTCAGTCGATTGAAGAAGTCCATTAGGAATCAGTCTTCAGAACTTCAGTACTTGGTCTTTAAGAACGTTATCCTTTTCTGCTTCAAGTCTTTCGAATCTTCAGAGCCTGTCTTCAGAGTCTTCATAACTTCTTATTTGAAACCTTGATCTTCAGAACCCATCAGTCTTCAGATTCTTTCTGCACTTGGTCTTCAGCGCCTTCAGCCATCAGAACTTCAAGTCATAGGAGTCTTCCGTCTTTTGGTTCTTTCAGAGTGTACTTCTTCAGAAGCTTCGCAATCTTCAGAATCTCAATCACTTTCAGAGAGCATCCACAAGAGCATTGCAACAACAATCTTGGCATCCTTGGATCTGGCTGATCATGATTAGATAAAGAAGCGTTCTTGCTTCTCGCGACTTTAGTCACACATAGTAACTTCGTATATGTATTCAATCATAGTACATCTAGCTGGTGTATATTGGTTCTGATGTCTTTAGTTCTTATGATCTGCACACAACACACGTTAGACCATAAAATGGTTCTTTCACAAATACTTATTGTTATCATCAAAACATAGATTGACTTGTAGAGATAATTCTTGCTCTCACAATAATCTTGATCAACTCCCCCTCAGACATGCCGTCTTGAGGAACTTTTCCACTTTTACAAAACAAGAGTTCCATGCTCTCATAGACTTGATTAAGATATCAAGTTTGAGTAGACAACCTTTATCCTGTTTATGAACCATACCTTGATGAACAACTGCTTCAAGAACTCATCCTCAGAAGAACCAAACATGCCAAAGCCTGATTCTTTAAGAAAGAATAGTCAACATTTACAAGAAATCCAACTTTCTTTAAGAAAAGAAATCTTCAAGATGTCAGAGATACTGTTATGGACACTTAACCAGAACCTCCATGTTGAAATGAATCACATGTTCTCAGTAGTTGTACTCCAATTCACCTAGATAAAAAATAAAGTGATCCAAGCAATCTTCATCAAGAATAAGAAGTATTCATCTTTACTTCCATCATCACCATATTCTAGATAAGCTTCCTGTCGCAAAACTTCCTAGTCAGATTATGTGCCTCTGCAGATCCGACCAGAAAAGGGTTCCCAACACTTTATGTTAACACACAAAAGTTTGGTTCCTAGAGCATAAGCTACTCCCCTATTTATCCTAATGATTCACTCCAATATTATGCACAAACTCTGCTGAGGGAATGTTTACATAAGATGAAATCTTCACTGATGACCTTGACTGCATCCAATATTGAATACCACACATGGATAATCAATTAAATACTTGCATATTCCACAAATAACAATTGATCTTAAATCCTTGTTTAGAAGGGCATACATCCAATAGATATCAACACTTTAGGAATACCGATCAAGTATTCTTTAGCGTAGGTCCATTCCTTGCCAAGCAGAATGTTAAGACATCAAGGCTGACACCCTTGACTCATGATGACTTAGCTGACACAGTCCTATGCATCTTTCTTGAGAAAAACCAGTTCAACTGATCTAAAGAAACACTACCTTGCAAGACATGGATGGTGAAAATAAATCACCCCCAATTTCTTCAGATTGATGATCCTCATAGACATCCTAGATCCAGAAGAGCAACCAGAAGACTCCAGAATTCCATCACACCAGAACCAAAATAGTCCTCATGACAAGAGACGCCTTTATGAGTGGACTTGAGAGAATTCTCAAGTGTCTTTGGCAACTTTATCATGACAAAGGTATTTACCAGTTTCATAAACCAAGAAATTGATAACCTAGACCTCTCCTCTTCTGACTTCAAAATACCCGAGGATACCAACCTTTCAAGTACTAAGCCATCAAAGGCAATCAACAACAACCAACTCTCACCATTCCATTACTCCCTACTGGAAAGACTATACCTTCAATGGATGTTGACACCTTCATGAACAGAGTCGTCAATCTAGCTTTACCAAAGTCCTTTCATCAGAAGCACATGCAGCAGAACACCAACACATCTTCAACAGGCTCCAGTCAAGATGTCAAGACATCTTAGATGACACCTTGCAGAAAAGAACCTCTTCATAAAAGCAAAACATAACCAACCAGTAACTGTCATCCTTGATCAAATACCAATCATTATAGATATCCAATACCTTTGAACACATCAGAATGAAATGTTTGATCACACAAACACACACCTTATTTAAAGAACCAGAAAGTATCTCCCAAGATCTCACCCAGAAACAGACAGGATGCCTATTCTGATACCGATTAAAATTCTGGCATAGCAGATCACAGATGTCCTAACAACATGTTACGACATTGTTCTCTGCACAACTTTAAAACAAGGGTAGAATAATCAAGTTGATATTCTGAATATCAACAACAGTAACAAGATAGATGTTACAACATCTGTTACAACATGTTAATCAATACTGAACTGTAAATTTACAGAATGATAAATAACACAAAATATGATGATCCAGTTCGGTGCAAATCACCTACATCTGGGGGATGCTAAGCCAGGAAGAAGAATCCACTATTAGTAGTATAATTTTATGTAAACAATCTCTAGTTTACCTATCACTACCCAATGAAAACTTTATCATTAGAATTCACATCTAATTGATAAGAGAAACCTATCTCACTCTCTAAATCACAACATGTGATATCTAACAGTTATAGTCATAATAATTGTATCATCCTACTTGAAAGACACATCTTTCAATGCAAAGTTCAATCAAGCATTCTTGACTAACAATCCTACTCGGATTCTATTGGATTTGCTTCAAAGCTTCATCCAATAACAACATACAATTCATTACCTAAAGGTTTCTGAATCTGTATAAACATCTATGCCTACCACAATATATCAAACCGATACAAAGAGATACTTACAACACAAGAAAGTCCTACGACTCTCAAAACCCTAAACTTTATTTTCTACTTTACAAAAATGTTATATAAGGATTAGATTTTCAACTCTAGGTCTAAGTCTTCTTTTATAACCTTCTGCTGTCCATGGGCTTCGAATCTTCTGTTTATTTCTTCCTTAATCCATGTTCTGATTGCTCCTTAAATCTTGTACCAGATTAGCAACAATCTGTTATATCAGGTCAATATGTCGAGACACAAGCTAAGACATCTTGTCTGACATGTCTTTTTCCATTAGACTTCTTCATGTTGGAACATCTTGCACAACATCCTGTTTGACCAAAATTTGCTCAAATCTGTAGAGCCTTCAAAACTCATAGCTTTAAGGACAGTAATCCCTACTCGTCTAAGTTCATATTATAAGTGCGACCACAATTAATAAGCATTAAAAATAAAGATAATTAAATAGAAAATATAACTTCAATTATTCATAAAACATCAAACTAAACATATAATCTAACAAGTTCACAAGGCAAAACCTAATTTAGAATAATTTAGCTACTCATAGTAATACAACCCAATACCAAGAATTTGGAAGATGATTCCATGTGAAATCCTTGAGAGTTTGGCCTTTAATGACTTCCAATACTCCAAAAATTGTCTTTCTACGACTCCTTGACGCCACTTTAGAGTAAAAAAACATAGAACCCTTGTAAAAGTACCAAAGTTTCCCTTTTACAGCCACTAAGATGCATCAGAAACATGTTAGAAAAGTCTAAATTAATGTCTCTTAGCGTCCACAACGCTTCTTATCGTGTCTGTGATACCTTGTTATCGTGGCCACGATGAGGCACAATGGGGCTCGATAAATTCAGTATTTTTTTCGTCCTTTTGTGCCCTTTTTCATCAATTTTTACCAAGTCCATATTTTCTCCACACTTAGTCATTCTGAGCACTTCTTTGGCACTTTGCTTCATATTGACTTTATATTTGACTGAAAATGCTCCAAATTCTTGTCAGAAACATGTAATGACAAAGTGTCATCACAACCCCAAACTTAATATGTTGCTTGCACTCAAGTAACTTGGCTGCAACTGCATATTTCAACAGAAAAACAACATACTAACTATAACAAATGAACATCACCTTTTTAAGTTTTTATTATCTGATCATCACTTCTGCTCCCAACTTCAATTAAGAAAATTCAGAAAAATCCATCCAATATAACAATACTCAACTCATCTCACTATGATTTCACTCGTAATGACAGGGTAATTTCTCAATCAACATACAAGAGCATTTTGTATTGAATTTGAAAAGTTTCTAAAGAAGTAAATCAAAGTCGTTTAAACACACACTTTTTGAGGTTTTTGCGGATTGTAACGGGGCTTATGTCAAGGTAGGATAAATTTGGGAGAGTATGCTTAAACCTTTGGAGTTAGGTACCTAGTTTTCATTTTTTGATCATATTCCTCTTCGTATAACTCTTTGCATTGTTCTACCAGTACTAAAGATGATCTTTTTCATTCTTTTTTTTTTCTATTTATCTTATTTTTTGAAGAATTTATTTAACATGTTTATTTTCTTTTTCACATATTTCTTATTTTTGACCAGTTTCTCTAGTACCCCAATCCTAAACTGTAAACTTTACTCTCTTCCAAGAGTAACCACAAACTTATTATTTTGCCTGCAATAAGGAACTAAAAATTCTACATAACTCTAAATATTGAGTGGAAAGATTTAATATTTCACGTCATGGGCTAATTAATTTGGATATGTCATAGAAATAAGAGCTAAGACTCAAAGTGGTTTGTAAAGGTTCAAAGTTTATAACGAAAAATTGCCTCAATGTGTATTTATTCAACCAATAAACTAATTCAAAAAAGTTGCAAATTCTATAAAACACACTTTCATGGATACACTCAATAGAAGAAAAAGTAAACAATAGAATAATTTGGCATAAACCTTACTAGACGATGTATCCAGAGGTTGAGTACAAATTGATTGGTTGTACTTTTCTTCCTTAACTTTCAATCCACAAAGGGACTTTCATGGTGATCATCTTTTGTCTGGTGATTCCTTTTGTTCATCTATTCATTAGTACAGTAGTCAATTATAAATCTAAAAGAAACAAACACTAGCCAGCTCATTCATTGAGGCAGACAAAATATAAGCGATACAAAGGGGAAAGTATTTATAAGTAGTTATTACTCTTCATTGGATATTACTAAAAATTATAAATTTGCTAAAAAGAAACAAATTTGATACATGCTCCTTTTTTCACATGTTATTAAAGAAGAAAAGATCTTGCATTTCATTCGTTGTTTTGTTGAAGTCTCTATTTTTTCTGGAACCATTCTTCTCTCATTTGTTCTCTCTTTCTTGGTCGGTCCTAATTTTGATTTCTAAAATAAGTTTCCATGTCCCTAGTGCTTGCAAAACGTGCCTTTAAGTTTGTAGCAGGCATATGATTTTGTTGTTGGTCATAGAAGTCTTGGAATATTGTTGCAAATCTGGGTGGTCCAGTTCTGCAACCATCACCATTTCTGGTTCCGCAACAGAACAGTGGCACCGTTTGTGGGAATAAACTTCAGATTCCTACTATTTCCATGATTTCATGTTTGATCATTAGATTTGAGCTCTGAAAGCATCTCAGTCAAAGATATCGAAGTCTCGAGGATCCAAGATCTCGGATCTGCGTCATTTGAAACCATCAAACTCTGATCTGATGTTAAACAAAAGTTGTGCCGACTCAAAACCATTGTAGATCTGTGCAATCCATTCAATTCCTTTGTCTATGCCTCCTCGTATATTGAAAACAACGGTGTCTGGGGGTAAACGCAGGAAGTCACCATAAGTAACCCAACCGATCACCACCTCAACCACCACTCCATTATCCGGGCCTATAACTCCTTCAATAACTTCGAGAATCGGTAGGAAAAAGGATTTCATACCCGACTTTAGGATCTAGTCTCTAAAATCAATCTCTAAGAAAGTCGGGTTCAAGCCTCACCAAATTCCAACTAGACGGAGATATCAATGGTTTCCACCACAACTGGAACAACCACTAGAGCAACACCAAGCGGGTATCGCAAGTTTGTAGTTAATGGTGCCCGAGTATCGTAAGCTCGTACTTAACATCGGGTGCCGAGCAAATAACCGGGGGCATCCTGTAGATACCATAAGATTTCTTTCAAATATACCAGGGTCCCCACACACCGAATTGCGAAGTAGGATGCCACTGGAAACTTCTAGTAGGAGATGCCCCGACGTCTGAGCATTGGAAGACCTGTTGGTATCCATGTCATACCGAAGCCCAGTGGTTTTGCGCGAGAAAGAAATGAACAAGTTAGAATACATCATCCATAGTCAACCTCGGATAATGCGAGAATCCTGAATATTCCAAAGCAGATCCAAGCCTAAGCACACCGATCCATCTTAACCCGGATAACGTGAGCATCCATCAAAATTAGGGGATCAATTGTTTAAAAAACTAAACTAGGGAGATAAAAATGCATTTAAGTCTATTTTAAATTTAGTAGTAATGTTTTTTTTTTTCTGAGTCCAAGTCTAAGACCATGTTCGGCCATTGGTCACTATAGTAAGTATGAGTGAGTAAAAGGTAAAGAAATTGAATTGAAAACTATAAAATAGTCAAGACCATTTTGGGAGGGAAAAATTGAAAATAGAAAAAACAAACCATCACTGTCGTCACCGATTCACCATCATCGTCACCGAAAATGGCGAAAGCAAACCTAACTAGTTTAGTACACGAACTTAGAGAACGTATAGTAGCATCTTCTTCTTCCTTTTCTCCCTCTCCAAACAACCCTGCCGACGACGACATTTTGGAGCTCAGGTTCCGTTCCGTCCTCCCCAATCTCCTTCACGCTTACGTTCCCCCTTCCTCCTCCGGTAACTTAATATTTTCTTCACCATTAATCTTAATCTCATTAATTAACAATAGTCTTAATTAGTAACATTAATCTCCTTAATTTGCAGGTAACGATAGATAAGTTATTGTGGTAGTGAAACTCATCTCTTGCACGACAATAAACTTCCCCGGAGTGTTTTATCACGACAAAGCCACCGCTATTTTGCCTATCATTGCTCGTTTACTACCGTTTTTTGGTGATCATATTTTTAGGTATTTTTTTGTTCCTTCTTTGTTTTTTAAAGCTTTTCAGTCTATTCTCTTTCTCATTTCGGTTATTTCTTTCTTTCATATCTCGTCATGATGTTTTCTTTGAAGCTATCAGTTCGCTTTTACCTTTACATCGCCATCAACCTACCCTAATCTAATAATCACCATTTCATTTCATTTCCTTTCATCATCTTCTCTTTATAAGCAAAAACCTTGGTCTTGTACCTAGTGCATTTTAAAAATCTTTTCTAAATAAACTTAGATAGTTGTGGAGTTGTTAGGCAAAGACCTTGTCCTATCCCGAGTGTTTGACATTACCGTCAAGGTTCACTGTCTAAACACTTACCTTCCAAAGTAAAACACTTCCTAAATAAAATGAGTAATGTCCTCCTTGTATTGAACTAAAAAGAGAGGATTGAGTGAAGACTTCTTCCTCTCCGAGTATTATGATGCTCACTTTAGAATGTGTGGTTTCGATACTAGTCTTTTAATACAAAGACGTGACAATATTCGCCACACCATTTTTCAAAGCAAATATTTTGAGATAAAGAATTGGGCAATACTCGCAGGGGTTCCTACCTGAGGACGTATTTCACCCTAAAACAATCATCACAAATCAAATGTGACATCTTGCCTCGATGGCGAAAACCTAAGCCTTTTCAAAAGGGCACGTTATTTCCATCCTACCGCATAACAGGCTAAAACATAAGTCTCCTTGCGTGCGAGCGACAAAACCTATTGTTAGGATGCGAACGTTAACGTCGTCCACTAAAAGCAACCAACCCGTGGTTCCACGAACTACAGACACCCTGATTCTTCATTCGTCAATGAAGATACGTAGACATGAGATTGCGAGATATTGGCGAACAATCTTCTTTCACAATCTTATTTTCTTTTCGCCTTTAGTTCCACGAACTACGAGACTCTGACCTCCTCATTGTACCATGAGGGTACGTAGGCACGATGACCCCAATCCTCCGCGAGCACCTTGTTTCTAAAACCTTTTCCTTTCCTTTTAAAGCATTCATATAAAGCATAATCCCTTAGCAACATCTTTACGCATAAGGCGAATGAATGGTTCTCATCGAGTACGATGAATGTGAGGGGTGCTAATACCTTCCCTTTGAGTAACCGACTTTCAAACCCATCTTTTGGTCACGAGACCATCTTATCCTTCCTTTTGGGGTTTTCTCGATGTTTCTCCTTCCCTTTAGGATAAATAAAGTTCGATGACGACTCTGTGTTTTTTCGCGTAGCGACAAATAACAAATGAAGATAGTTAGTAAAAAAGGTAAAGATTTTAGAGAGAAGATTTTGATAGTCGAATCTTCAATTGAATTATAACCATCATTTTGTGAGAGGAATAGATGCTACTTTGGTGAAGGTGAGGGTGATAGAGAGTATATAAGATTTATTACAATGAGAGAGTGAAAGAACTTGATATTTGACAAAGATGAAGACAAGTTTATTCAAAGGGCGAGACTCAGCGAGAGGTGTGGATATTCTTTTTTACGATGAGTTTTTGTTGTTTTTGTTTTTATTTATTGAAAAGAGCGAGGCTATTTAGTTTTGCATGAATCATATTGAAAATTGAAAATACCATTAAAAGTTAGAATGTGGCTTTTGAGTTTAGCATAGAAATTGAAAAATTAACTTAAATGTGTTTAAACAGAAATAACCCTGTAATTAAAAGAAAATAAACTTCAATTAAGAAGAGTTTAGTGACCATTTTTAGAATATTTCCTTTTAATAGATAGATAGTAGATTATATAACCTTTAAGTGCATATTTTATATTTTATATTTAGCAATGTACTACCTCCGTCCCTAATTATAAGACCCTGTTGAGTTTTTTTCTTGTCCCTTTTTATAAGATCCTCTTCAACTTTCAAAGTGTATTAATTATTCTTTTCCAAACATACCCCTAATTATATTACATATTTTTTTGCACTTTGTAATAAATACTATTACATACACATTAATTATTTCTCTCTCCTAAGGATAAACTTGTAAAATTATACAAAATAGTCATTAACTTTAATATTCTAACCAAATTTTTTAATTTCTGTGTTTTTCTCAACGGGATCTTATATTTAGGGACGGAGGCAGTAACTTTTAGTCAGGTCTAGGTCTATGTTCAACCATTGGTCATAGTCAGTATGAGTGAGTAAAAAGAATAAAATTGAATTGAAAACTATAAAACCATTTTGGGAGGGAAAGATCAAAAGACGAAAAAACGACCCATCGCCGTCGTCATCAATTCACCATCATCGTCACCGAAAATGGCGAAAGCAAACCTATCTAGTCTAGTACACGAACTCCGAGAACGCATTGCAGCATCTTCTTCTTCCTCTTCTCCCTCTCCAAACAACCCTGCCGACGACGACGTTTTGGAGCTCAGGTTCCGTTCCGTCCTCCCCAATCTCCTCCACGCTTACGTTCCCCCTTCTTCCTCCGGTAACCTAATCTTTTCTTCACCATTAAATCTTAATCTCATTAATTAACAATAATCTTAATTAGTAGCATTAATCTCCTTAATTTGCAGGTAACGATAGAGAAGTTATTGCCGTAGTGAAACTCATCTCTCGCACGGCAATAAACTTCCCCGGAGTGTTTTACCACGGCAAAGCCACCGCTATTTTACCTATCATTGCTCGTTTACTACCGTTTTTCGCCGATCCTATTTTTAGGTATCTTTTTTTTTTGTTCATTCTTTGTTTTTTTAAGCTTTTCAGTCTACTCTCTTTCTCATTTAGGTTATTTCTTTCTTTCAGATCTCGTCATGATGTCTTCTTTGAAGCTATCGGTTCGCTTTTATCTTTACTGCGATCCGGTGCGCGAGATTCTTATAGACAGTTCTTCGTTGATTCCATGTTTCTCATTCAAGGTACCAACTAGTATAATTATGCATGCACTCATTCAGTTTCTTTAGAGTCTCTTTGTATTCGCTTATTTTAGTTTATCCATTCACATTAACTTCTGCATGGGAGTGGTAGGGAGAACTTATGGAAATGACATATTCAAAAGTTGTTTTTAACTCATTTCAATAAGTTCTATGAGATAGCTTATGCAAACAAGTATGTTTGGTTTGGTGAAAAAATTGATTTGAGTTAATTGACTATCGCTAAAAGTGAGTCGAAGGATAAGTGATTTATGTTTGTATAAATTGCTAGAAAAGTGAGTTGAACAGTAAATTTCGGTGTAAAATTCACGTTTAGACTCAAATGCTATAAATCCTATCTTCAAGTAGAGTCAATTTTAGAAAGCATAATCAATTCTATCCGAGAGCAACCGAATACGTTAAAATCAATTTTACACATCCATAGTCAAATTCTAAATCCTCCTGACCTGAAACCAAACATACAATCACTTACTTAGGTAGGGTCTTGCTAACATTTATGGCACTTGTTAAGGAATCATAAATATAAATTTTATCTTGAAAAAAGTAATTTTTGAATTTATTGAGAAATTTGCTCAAAAGGAAAAACTTCCAAGAAATTGAATGAACAATTTGACTACGAGTTTATAATGAAAACAGTTTGGCTTTAGTTTATTTTTTGTTATAGAAATAACTTATATGTAAGCATATACATGATAAGTGCTTATGTTATAAGCGCAATTAAGCTGTTTATCCAAATTGGGTCTTATTTTTGGTGCTAATTTCGGCCTTATTTAAGATGACTTATTTTGGAAACTGGTGTTTCTGTTAGTAAATGTTTTGGTTTTGTTTTTATATTGTTAGATGTTTTACACGTGGCTTCACTTCCTGTGAATGGGCCCTCTAAGGTGACGATTAAATGTTTTTCTGAATCCTTCTCTGGAGTTGAAGATCTTCCACCAACCAATAAACCAGTTGATGGTTGTGGTTTATTGATTGACCTGAGTAGCAAAAGCAGGTGGCAGCCTTTTGCAACTTGGATTTTGAAGCTACTTAGTAAATGTCTAACTGAAGGAACACTCTATGTTGAAGGATTGATCCATGCTTCGTTTGTCTCTTCCGCATGTTCTCTTTTATGCTTTGGGGATTCTGATCTGCATATGGTGGGTGACGGTTGATGAAAATTTTACATAAAGTATTTCCACCTTACCGTACTTATATTTTTTTTTATGGGAAATGAATCCAATTGTCTGACAATTTAAATATTCCTGGAAGGCATGCTTTGACTTTGTGCACGTCATTGCGACGGTGACAAACTATGATATAATTCCTTACGAGAGTATAATCCACTCAATAATTATCATCTTGGATTTGGACAAGGAGGGGCTTCCTTTTTTCAGGTTTGGATATGTTCTCTTTTTTCATGTAATATGAATGGCCTTTTCACAGTAAATATGGCTAGGCCCCTTGAAAATATTTTTCTTATAAAAGTCTGCTTCCCTTTAGATTTTTACTTCTATTACATTTTGATTATGATATTTTGGAAACAAAGTACGTATACAAAACAAAGTACATATTTTTTTCCAAAGTCTTAAAAATGCCAACATTAATTAAGTTGCTCACCTGCAGAAACTTGACTTATGATTTATCGTTGGGAGTTTGCCTCAATACCCTCCACTCTAGCTGTCCAGAAGACATTGTCAGGTTAACAGCTGCTGATTTAGTCGGTGTATTTTTTGGATCACTGTGGAGAACCAAGAGCCAGCAACTTAAGGTTAACATTGATACTCACTTTTTGTTAGAACAGCTTAGTTAACTATAGGGCTATTCATAGAAGTTTTACCCCTGTTTCTACAAGTATATATATATTTGAAGAAGGGAATTGATCAAGGGGACTAATAGTATTCTTTTTTTCAGGCTGCACTATGCAGTGCTTATGCTAGAATTGCTCAAGTTTGCTCTCCTCATGTCTGGAAGCCAGAGCATCTCATATCTGCACTCTATCATCCAGAACCATGTTTGCCTTTGATAGAGTGCTTTCAAGTAGCTGTATCTACCCTTGGTCCACATCTTGTTGGGGGAATCCAAGGAAACAATAAGAATGGAGCCCTTTTATCGAATGAAAACAAGTCAATTGAAAGAACGGGGCATGGCCAAAAGAGGTCCATTCAGGATATGGATAATTTTAAGATCAAACGCCAAAAATTAAGTAAAGAAATTGATGCTGCAGATGCCAGTATTGAGGTGGAATGTAAATATAGTTGTATAGTTACTTGCCAAAGAGTAGAAGATTATGCTAACCATATGAATAAATCTCTTCTATCATTTGTTCAATCATTAAATGCTCCTGCTGCTGAACCTGGTTCTTTGAAGCCAGAGACTGCTTTATCTGCACTTAGCATTCTATGCATTGCCTTCTCTATTTATCCAGAAAGCGATCTGTCTATTAGAATCTTTGAGCAGATGCTTGCATGGCTTCCTTGGATAACTGAGCAGGTAGGTAGGTAAACGTTGCAAATTCCTGTTACATAATTAGTTTGTTTTCCAATAAACTAAGTTGTCTATCTTTATAGGTGAAACAAGGGAATTCAATTACTGTAGATATCTCCACTTATCTAGAAGGAATTCACAGCGTATTGCTTTTGCAAAGTAAGCTTTGGGCTTGACCTTAACTGATTCTGTGAATTAACATCTACTTTTTCCTTAGCATAAAATCTTCTCCCTATTTCTAGGTGATTGCATTATTTTGTGTGACTCAAATACAGGCATTTAACTGATATTTACTTTTACTTCATGATTTTGCTGTCTGCTATTTCATGCTCCTGATACGTGTCACTTGTGACTTCTTTCAATTAGGCGCCTCTTTCAAAGAGAACAACCCATTACAAGATGGGAATCACTATGTAGACCTTATGCTTGCCGTGCTTAAACTTCCCTGGACTCATACGCTCTGTGTTATTGATAATCAATTGCCATGGAAAATTAAATGCCTTGCTCTTCAAGTATTATCAAAGTTAGGTCCAAGCTTAAGCTGTGAAGTTGTTCTTGATGTTTTGGATTTGGGTCTTCATGATGAAGCTGAAGAAGTCAGGACTGAAGCAGCTATTTCTTTGCCAGTGATGGTTTTGTGGTCTGGTCTTGATGTATCACCTTCTGTCTTTAAAAGGATAGAGTAAGTATAACGCCTGGATGCTTTTGCATACATATTTCTATAAGATGTTGTCAGACTTGTCTTTTCGTTATTTTGAATTAGGCATATGATTATATTCTTTATAAGTCATTTTCTTTCCCTTGAACTGTTGGATTTATATCCTAGGTTAGATTTTCTGTTAAAAAAATCATCACGCATGCACATGGAACTTGCTTTTTGATATTATTTAGTCCAGTTGGATTCAGCTTATGAACTACAAACTTTGAAACGATAAAATCTTTTTCCTTTAAGTGAGTTTCCCTTCCTATTAATGATTTAGTTAACAGTTTCCACTGTTTCAAATTTATGACGCCCTTTATTGTTAAGCAGTTTCTTTTTGTTTTTTCCCCAGTAATATGTGTTCTCTGTAAGTTTCTGGGCTGCATCCAAGTATGTGGAGAAAGTTGTTTCTCTCGAATAAAATGGAGAGAGAAGTCTTCTGGTTGTTTTACTTCTCTCTATACAATATGCAGGTACTTAAGAACAGATAAAGAGGTTAAGAAACTTCTTCCCATATCTCTTGGCCTATTGTCATGCCTTTATGGATGCAGACGAGCTGTATCTGGTCTTCCTAGGAACGAGTGCAAGTTATTTCTAAAGGGGAAAGGTGGAAGATCTTGTTGGACAATAGATCATTTACTGCAAGGTTTCAGCTGTTCCAAATGCGATAAAAAATTTATTCGCAATCACAATGAGCGGCATCCTCCCATCATTCTTCGATCTGATATGTGTGGAGCAGATGCACAAGTTAGTTTAGACTGTAGTTTCATGCTGCTGCAATCTTTATTTTTTGACCTTCTTTTTGATGAGTCATCAGAAGATGTCCAGATTTCCTGTGTGAAAATTATTCATCGCATCCTTGCACACGGTGCCCCTGATATTCTGCTCAATACAAGGCTTGAATGGATAAAGTGTGTAGAATATCTATTGACTAGTAGGAACAAGGAATTGAGAGATGCATTTTGCAATCATATTAGTTCCTTTATGGATGACCATATTTTGAGTTTAATATTTGCTGGAGATAAAGGCAAAAGCAAGGAGCAAAAATTCTTGGATACAGTTAAACAAGCCACTATAGTCACCGATGATCCACTTATATTGGAGACTTTAATGGAATCTACAGCAGAAGTAATGGTTTCTGTTGATATAGGTAGCAAACTGTTCTTATCTTCGCTGATACTGTTGATTGATCAGCTTGATAGCGTACATGTGACTGTGAGAATGAATGCATCAAGATTAATACACAAATCTTGTCATTTCCATCTTAAAGGAGGTCTTGAACTAATTCTTTCTAAAGATGCTCATATTCGTAATGAACTGTATGATTATCTCTCTGAGAGACTTGCTAGCCGCCCAGATTTAGTGAGGGAATTTGCAGAAGCTGTTTTTGGTGTTGAGACTGAAGAACTTGCCAAGAAAATGATTCCTTCTGTTCTTCCGAAGCTTGTGGTGTCTCAGCAGTATAATAGCCAAGCAGTTGGCACCTTACATGAGTTGGCCAAGTGTGTGAACACTGATATGGTGCTTCTGATTGTTAATTGGCTGCCAAATGTGCTTGCTTTTGCTCTTCACCAAACAGATGAACAACAGCTAATTTCTGCTGTGCAGTTTTACCATGAAAATATTGGTTCTGACAAGAAGGAAATATTCGAAGCTGCTTTACCGGCTCTTTTAGATGAACTTGTATGCTTTACAGATGCTGGTGATTCAAATGAGATAAGCAAAAGGTAACATGATGATTTCTGAAACTGGATTGCACTTTTTCCTTTCCTGTGTGCACAATGTTGATCACATTGTGGTTGGCTACTATCTAACCTGGGTACTAATATTTGGAATTCACGTGTTTGTTTCGGAAACAATGTTGCAGTTGCTTCAGATTTAGCTATATTAAGGGTTATATTATATTATTACTATAATTATCATTTGCAATTGTTATTATTTGATTTGCTTGTATTTATTCACTCATCACTGATTAGCAATTATAGTAAGTTCTGCATATTAATTTCTTTCTTGACACTCCTATAGACTTCAATCATAAGCAAAAAGGTTTCATACTTTTAGTAACGAAGTTCTAAATAAAAATAATGGTAATTAAGAGTGTCACGAGACATACATGGTTTTAATATTATATTTCTAACTAAGAGTTCATGAGCCTTGCATTGAATGCCCACTTATTCTTTTGTTTGTTGACAGATTAGCCAGAGTGCCTCAGATGATTAAAGGCATTGCTAAAGTTCTCACTGGTGCAGAAGATCTTCCAGGCTTTTTGAGGAGTCATTTTGTCAGACTTCTGAATAGCATAGACAGAAAAATGCTCCATTCTGATGATTTCTTGCTTCGTAAACAAGCATTAAACCGAATTGAGATGCTAATTAGAATGATGGGTTCTCATCTTAATACTTATGTGCCAAAACTGATGCTGCTTCTCTTGCATGCTATTGATAAAGAATCACTGCAAATGGATGGGCTATCTGTCTTGCATTTTTTCATAAAGCAATTGGCTAAAGTTTCACCATCGAGTATTAAGCATATAATTTCTCAAGTTTTTGCTTCTCTTCTTCCCTTCTTGGAAAGAGACAAAGAAAATCCCTCAATACATTTGGACAAAGTGGTAAAAATTTTAGAAGAACTTGTTTTTAAGAATAGGGTTATCCTAAAGCAGAATATATCTGAGTTCCCCCCGCTTCCCAGTATACCTGCTTTGGCGCAAGTGAACCATGCAATTGAGAATGCTCGTGGGACAATGGCTTTGAAGGATCAACTACGTGACGTGGTTGATGGCTTAAATCATGAGAACTTGAATGTGAGGTACATGGTAGCATGTGAGCTTCGCAAGCTTCTGAACTTGAGATGGAAGGATATTACAGATCTAGTCATTGCTGAAGCTGGTACAGACTTGGATGTTTTAAGCTCTCTGATCACATCCTTATTAAGAGGATGTGCAGAAGAATCAAGGACCACAGTTGGGCAGCGATTGAAGTTGGTCTGTGCTGATTGTCTTGGGGCCCTTGGTGCTGTCGACCCTGCTAAGGTAAAAGGTTTTTCATGTCAACGTTTCAAAATTCAATGCTCCGATGATGATCTCATATTTGAGCTGATCCACAAACATCTAGCTCGGGCATTTAGATCTGCACCTGATACTGTTATCCAAGACTCTGCTGCATTGGCTATACAGGAGTTGCTAAAGTTTGCTGGTTGTGAGGCGTCACTGGATGAGAATGCTTCAACTAAGATCAAGACTACCAATAGTGGTAATGAGATGAATAATAGGGGCCAGAAATTATGGGATAGGTTTTCTAATTATGTGAAAGAGATAATAGCCCCATGTTTAACGTCTAGGTTTCAGCTTCCTAAAGTTGCTGACTCAACATCTGCTGGCCCTATTTACCACCCATCTATGTCATTTAGAAGATGGATTTTCTATTGGATAAGAAAACTGACTGTGCATGCTACTGAATCTCGTGCAAGCATTTTTAATGCTTGTCGAGGTATTGTACGCCATGATATGCAAACAGCAATATATTTGCTTCCCTACTTGGTTCTTAATGTTGTATGTCATGGAACTCAGGAGGCACGCCACAGCATAACACAGGAAATCCTTTCTGTTCTTGACGCAGTTGCATCAGAGAACAGTGGAGCTTCAGTTCATGGATTCAGGGGTGGTCAAAGTGAAGTTTGTATTCAATCTGTGTTCAATCTTCTTGATAATCTTGGACAATGGGTGGATGATGTTGAACAAGAACTTGCTCTTTCCCTTTCTCAATCATCTGTTTCTAAGCAACAAAAGTCAAAGGATCAAAGTCCAGTTTCCTTGACAGGTCAGGACCAACTCATTGTACAATGTAAATATGTTTCAGAGCTTCTGTCCGCGATTCCGAAGGTGACTCTTGCTAGGGCTTCCTTAATATGTCAGGCTTATGCAAGGTCGTTGATGTACTTTGAGTCCCATGTAAGGGAAAAGTCTGGCACTTTCAACCCTGCGGCCGAGAGGAGTGGCATCTTTGAGGATGAAGATGTCTCACATCTTATGGAAATATACAGCTGTTTGGATGAGCCTGATGGACTATCTGGCTTGTCATGTTTAAGTAAATCTTTGAGGTTACAAGATCAGCTTTTAATGAACAAAAAGGCTGGTAATTGGGCCGATGTATTAACTTCTTGCGAACAAGCTTTGCAGATGGAACCAACCTCAGTTCAGAGGCATTCGGATGTCCTTAACTGCTTACTAAACATGTGCCACCTTCAGGCCATGGTCACTCATGTTGATGGTTTAGTTTCTAGGATTCCTCAGTACAAGAAAGCATGGTGTATGCAAGGTGTGCAGGCTGCCTGGAGGCTTGGAAGGTGGGATTTGATGGACGAGTATCTTAGTGGAGCTGAAGATGACAGTTTAGTTTGCAGTAGCTCGGAAAGTAATGCATCATTTGATTTGAATGTCGCAAAGATTCTCCAAGCAATGATGAAGAGAGACCACTTCTCAGTTGCAGAGAAAATTGCTTTAACCAAGCAGTCACTAATTGCTTCCTTGGCTGCTGCAGGAATGGATTCTTATACGCGGGCCTACCCATTTGTTGTAAAACTTCACTTTCTGCGGGAGTTGGAGGACTTTCATTCTCTTCTGGGAGATGACTCTTTCTTAGAGAAATCGTTTCATTTAGATGACCCAGCTTTCTCTAAATTAGTGGACAATTGGGAGAATCGACTTAGAATTACACAATCATCACTCTGGGCTAGGGAGCCACTCTTGGCTTTCAGGAGACTGATTTTTGGTGCAAGTGGTCTTGGTGCTCAAGTTGGCAATTGCTGGCTTCAATATTCAAAACTGTGTCGCTTGGCTGGTCATTATGAAACAGCCAACAGAGCAGTTTTAGAAGCCCAGGCGTCCGGTGCACCTAATGTCCACATGGAAAAAGCAAAACTCCTCTGGAGCACTCGGCGGTCTGATGGTGCCATTGCAGTGCTACAACAGTCTCTCTTGAACATGCCTGTTGAGGTCTTAGGCGCTGCTGCAATTTCATCTATTACAAGCCTTTCCCTTGTACCACTCAATCCGCTACCTATTGTTTGTGAAAGTCAAGCTCCAAATGAGAACAGAGACATTGCAAAGACCCTTCTTCTGTACTCAAGATGGACTCATTACACTGGGCAGAAACAGAAGGAAGATTTAATAAGTCTTTATACCAGGGTGAGGGAACTGCAGCCTCAATGGGAAGAAGGATACTTCTACATGGCTAAGTATTGTGATGAAGTGCTTGGTGATGCCAGGAAACGCCAAGAGGAGAATTCTGAACTTGGCCCTAGACGAGTTCCTTTGGCAACTGCTGTTGCTGGCTCTTCAAAATTAAATAATGAGAAGCGTTGGTGGTGTTATGTTCCCGACGTGCTGTTATTCTATGCAAGAGGACTTCACAAAGGAAACAAGAACCTATTTCGGGCACTTCCAAGGTTATTAACCCTCTGGTTTGACTTTGGAAGCAAGTTTCTAAGAAGTGGTTCGTCACAAAAGGATTTAGAGGATGTGCATAAGAAGGTGGGTATAGAACTTTTCTTCTCTCTCTCTCTGTTTTCTGTTTTCAATACATACATATACTTTGTTATTTTATTAAACATAGATATTCTTTTTGTTCTCTGCCGTTTACGTTTATAGTAATTACTGTTTTGTCTTTTGCTATGGTAGGCACTGAGTGTTATGAGAGGCTGTTTGAGGGATTTACCACCATACCATTGGTTGACCGTGCTACCTCAATTGGTTTCAAGAATTTGCCATCAAAATGCAGACGTTGTTCGAATAGTCAAAGATATCATTACCTCTGTTCTCATAGAGTATCCACAACAGGGCCTATGGATTATGGCTGCAGTTTCAAAATCTACTGTTCCTTCAAGGCGGGAAGCAGCAGCCGTAATCATACAAGCTGCACGTAATGGTTTCAAATCAGGAAGTAATGCCAACAGTTTATTTGTTCAATTTGCTAGCCTGATTGATCATTTGATCAAGTTATGCTTCCATGCTGGTCAGTCAAGAGCAAAGACAATTAATCTCTCAACTGAATTTAGTGCTCTAAAGAGGATGATGCCCCTGGGAATTATAATGCCAATTCAACAATCTCTCACTGTAAATCTGCCAGCATATGATGGGAATCTGGGTGATTCACTTATGTCTAATATATTTTCTGCCACAGATCTTCCTACTATATCAGGCATTGCTGACGAGGCTGAAATTCTATCATCTCTTCAGCGCCCTAAGAAAGTATGTTATTACTGAATTTCTCCCTTAATATCTGTGTAGTTTATCTGTGATTCTTGAGTCGACAGTTAATTTTTGTTTATGTGCATGGTGTGGTGCAACATTTTTTTGGTTCCTACATAATTTAATATGAGTAAACATTGTAACTCATAAGACCAGATTACAATGTTGTTATTATTTATAATTAGGAACATTCTTTGCTTACTTACATTAGTAGTTGGATGGGTTATCTCCAAATGCACATTTTTATCTTCAAGTTCTGAAATTTCACGGAAGGATGAATATATCATCCTAGAGGAAAATCAATTTAATTAGAAACAATTATTATGGTAGTACAACATGAGAAGTAGACTTGACTCTACTGAGAAAATGTGGCTAGATGTACAAGCATTAATATGTTATGTGGTCGCTGAATAGAGATGATTGTTTGCATGTAAGAGCAGTGCGGATCAGGATGATGTGCTGTTATGTAATGTAAGCACCCAACTTTAGAAAAAGTATGTTCAGTTTTTGTAAGGCTTGCATTTCACATAAAATTTATGCGGTCTGATATTTTCAATCTCATTGCAACGATCAAAGTGCCAACTCCAACGGTCAGACCATTCTGTACTTGATGGGGTGATTAATTTTTCATATCTAATTATTTGGTTTAGAATTTGAGATACTGGGTAGGTCTAAGGAACTCATCTTCAGTAGAACTTAACGGAATGGAATACCACTGTTGTCTACTGTTCTGTATCATTCTGTGTACCATCTTAATGAATGCCTTTGTATTTCAGATCATTCTACTGGGAAGTGACGGTCTTGAGCGCCCGTTCCTATGCAAACCCAAGGACGACCTCCGCAAAGATGCTCGCATGATGGAGTTCACAGCCATTTTTAACCGACTGCTATCCAAATATCCTGAAAGCCGTAGAAGGAAGCTATATATTCGCACATTTGCGGTGATTCCTCTGACAGAGGACTGTGGTCTGGTAGAGTGGGTACCCCACACTCGTGGGCTTCGACAAATTCTTCAAGACATATATATTACTTGTGGAAAGTTTGATCAGCGGAAAACAAACCCTCAAATTAAGCGAATTTATGATCAATGCCAAGGTAAAGTGCCGGAGGATGAGATGCTGAAGGATAAAATACTTCCAATGTTTCCTCCTGTTTTTCACAAATGGTTCTTGACAACATTTTCTGAGCCTGCTGCGTGGTTCAGGGCACGTGTTGCTTATGCTCACACGACTGCTGTTTGGTCCATGGTTGGGCATATTGTCGGACTGGGTGACCGGCACGGTGAAAACATTCTTTTTGATTCTACCACTGGTGATTGTGTTCAAGTTGATTTCAGTTGCTTATTTGACAAAGGTTTGCAATTGGAGAAACCCGAGCTTGTTCCTTTCAGGCTAACACAGGTAAGAGAAGGCCCATAATTGAAAAATATGTGCAAATCTGCCATATTTTATTTTACCTTTTCCTCTGAGGAGACATATAATTGAAATTATTTAATTTTATAAAGAGAAGAAAAAAAAAATGAACGATTTTGAATTATGATTATGTTTAATATATGACTACAGAGATGACAGAAAAGTGCAAGAACTAACCGACATATATTTTTAATGGACTCCACGCTAATATCATTTATTATATTTCTACAAGCAATGCAAATCATGCACTTGCACTCATTTGTTAAGATAACATTTTTTTTTATTACTTCACGTTGGTACACTTCATCACACCTGATGCCTGATTTTTTGTTCTCATGTGTACAAATGCTGGGCTCTTGGTTCTCATTAATTTTGCATTAAAACCTACAGAACATGATTGATGGCTTAGGCATCACAGGATATGAGGGTATCTTCTTGAGGGTTTGCGAAATCACACTTTCTGTATTGAGGACACACAGGGAGACTCTCATGAGCGTGCTTGAAACTTTTATCCACGATCCTCTCGTGGAATGGACAAAAACTCAGAGGTCCAGCGGCGTAGAAGTTCAGAATCCACACGCACAGGTTTTGATATTTTGCTTTTAATCAGCTGCATCCGAAAATTGTTTTTTTTTTTCATTGGGGATACAATGAAAACTAAGTTTTATGTTTCACAGAATGGGATCAACTACAAGGATCATAATTATTTCATTAGGAATAGTTTATATTAAAACAATTTAAAAAGTTTTAGTGTTGTTTATCGTATATTCCTTTTAAGTAGACAATTATTTCCATGGTTATAGTCTGCGAAAGACCGGGCAATTAAAATAATTGTTTAAATAATTTTATATGGAATTTATTTATCAGCGAGCCATTAGTAATATTGAGGCAAGATTAGATGGAGTGGTTGTTGGTGTTGGAGCTGCACCTTCATTACCTCTAGCTGTAGAAGGTCAAGCCCGTAGGCTGATTGCTGAAGCAGTCTCTCACAAGAATCTAGGAAAGATGTACATATGGTGGATGCCTTGGCTCTGAATATTTGAATGGGCCGAGAAGATCTTCACATATTGATTCAGACAGGTATGATGTTATTAATTTCATTTCTATCTTCTGTGTAATCCCTGAATGTGATATATGTTTTTTTACATAGGAGAGATTCAGAGACACAAGCAGAAAGCTAAGAAAGGAATGGATTAAGCTGTTATCGTTTTGGTGAAAAGGAATCTTGGACTGTGGGAGCATTGGGAGCTGAATGCATAAAATAAAGCATTTAAGCAGAAATGTTGTCCTTGTCATGGGGTTGAACTAAGCGCGTGTTTTGAAAAATGGAGATTCACAGTGATGATGCAGCTGCTGAATGAAGCTCGATGCCACATAGTTGCAGCTGTGCATGCTCTCAATGGAAGCAAGTTTTAGAGCTGGCATTATAATGTATATTGTTTAGGATAACTGCGAACATCTTTTTGTATATGAATCCTAATTTGCGTTGGTAATTTATAGACATACATTACATGTCAATTTGACGTAATGATATTTACCTGCGTCATGTCATTTTCCTCTTTGGGGCAACAAATAAAGGAAATATATGATAACTTGCGTGGAAACGAAAAATGAGCTAAATCACATGCTTTCCTGGTACTTTATCAAAATTTCATGCCTTTTTTAACATCTAACTTGTTCAGAAAAGAAGTTAAAGATTGAGAGACTAATTGTGGGGAGTCCTACATTGATTAGAAAATCATTAATTAGAAAAGTGGAAACTTATTTTAAATGAGAGAATATATACACATCTATTACTTTAAAATTTTGGACGAATAAGTTGTATGTCTCTCACAAAAGTGTGTTGTTCATGAAGAAAAGTTCAAATAAAAATTGTTCTCGCATGTTGATTCTCGAATCTTATGTTGATCTCCGAATTGATGACCCATCATAATTATCAAAATTCTTCACCATCTACTATGGAAGTGGGGCGATTTGTCCCGCCACCCCAGTCACACCAAGCACCCCACATATTTTCATAATGACCAAAATACACATCTTATTTATTATTTACGTTTCTCACAAATGATATTTTGTTAAAATTTCTAATTTTGGATGATTTGTAGAAATAAAAAAACCCCGTAGTTATAGTTATAATATCCGGCACGAAAAACACTTTTTTTTGAGAAATTTTTGCAATTTCACATAATTTTGGAGATTTTTTTAAATCTAGTATTTTCTAGAAAATTCTTTCCTTTTTACCGATTTTTAAAAAAAATTTGGTACATTGATACCAGTGATTCTTAAAATCTGGTATTTTTCGGAAAAACTTTATTTGCATATCAAATTTTTAGGAAAAATCGGTAAACATTACAGAATATCGACTTCTATCGTAAATTACGGTATACCAAATTTTTTGACTACTATAAAAAATCTGGTAGGTCAGAATACTTCAATTGTGCGGCCAGTTCATGATGATTCATCTTCCGATTTTATGCAACTTTTCACCACTGATGCGATATGTTTTACTTGCACGTTTTATGTTTAACGTGCTTAAAATTGTGTAGATATTAAGTATTTATTAGTGTCATTGATAATATAGTATTCATATGTTGTATATTACAGATATTTCCCTCCCGAGATAACGTGCTAGCATGTGCACAATCCATTGGTAAAAAGCATGGTATTATTGTTGTTACTATTCACTCTTATACCGCAAATGAGATTACATGGAGGAAATATAAATTAATTATGGATTGTGAGAGAGGAGAAAACTACAAGAAGAAGAATTCGTCTAAAGGCTCCCAAGGCAGTTATAGTATAAAAAGTTAAATGTACATTTATACTGAGATTTGTGCCAAATGGTAGCGGTTGGAAGGTGATGGTTAGGTGTGGGTTTCACAATCATGAACTAGCTATCGATTTAGATGGCCATGACATATTAGGCCATTTAAAGATGATGAAAGACAGTTTGTGAACCGCATGACTCTCAAGTACATAATTTCTACTTTGAAAGATAACAATCCAAAAAATCTCACAAGCATTACCTAAGTGTACAAGATAAGATATACATACAATACGAGCAAGAGAGGTCCGTTGACTAAAATGGGAACATCTGTTGAATCTTATTCATGAAGATAAATACATGTATTAGACCAGAAACATGGATGATTCAAACATTGTTATTGATATCTTTTGGACACATCTTGATCATGTGAAGTTGTTGAACACATTTCATTTGGTTTTGATTTTTGATTGTACATATAAAACAAACATTTACCGAGTGCCACTACTGGAGATTGTGGGTGTTACATCAATGAAGTTGACGTTTTAGGCTGAATTTGCCTATTTAGAACATGAAAGGGAGTAAAACTTCACATGAGCACTGGAGAAGATGAAAGAGTTGTCCGCTTCCGAGAATTTGCTACCAAATGTTTTGGTGACAGACAGAGAATTGACGTTGATGAATGTTATAGAAGTTGTGTTCCCAAACTCCACTTATCTGTTGATTGTGCTACATATTTCTGAAAATGTAAAAATAAAGTGTAACGAGTACGTTGAAGCTAATAGGAGAGAGCATGTTATGGATCTATAGAACATCATGTATTCAAATACGGAGTTTGAGTTTTTGGAACACTTGAAGCATTTTGAGGTAGTATGTGTTGATATTACTTTATTTGTTTAGTATGTGAATGAAACAATGTTGTTTCATGGAACATAAGGTGGCTGAATAAAACAGGTAAGCTTCGTGAGATAAGCTCCCGTCTCCACAAGCTAAAACCTGAAATTTTGATATTGATAGAAACAAGAGTCAAAGAGAATAAAGCTAAGAGTAGAAGAGATAAGTTGAACATCTATGCTAATTATATAGACAACTATGATATGCATGAAAATGGAAGACTTTGGATTTCTTGGAACAACGATAAAGTTGATATTAAGAAGATTAATAGTACTGATCAGGGGATACATTGTGGAGTTTATGATAAAGAGGTGGGATTTAAATACTGGATAACGGCAGTGTATGCACATAACCACTTGGAGCAAAGGAAGATTTTGTGGAAAACAATAGAAAGTCTGACCATTTCCTCCCCAAGCCCTTGGTGCATCACAGGGGATTTCAATAATGTAATGCATTCTCAAGATAGAGAAGGGGGTAAATTGGTAACAGAAGCTGAATATAAGGATCTGCATAATATGATAAATAATACTGGTATGAGTGAGATGGATAGTATTGAGGACCACTTCACTTGGAGTAATAAACACAATATAGGGGCAATTTACTCTAGAATTGATAGAGTGATTGCTAATACCAATTGGTTTCACCTGAACATGGAAAAAACCCTGAGGATAATGGCGCTAGGAGTATCAGACCATGCTCTGCTCTGCATTGATGACAGGGTGCAGACAAGGAGAGGCACAAAGAGGTTTAAGTTTAACAACTGTATCACTGAACTACCAGGATATGAAGATGTAGTGCAAACCAGTTGGAGTATTCCAATACAAGGGACTGCAATGCACATTCTTTGGAACAAACTCCAAAGATTGAAGCCTGTCCTTAATGATTTCAGCAAGACCATTTCTCACATTAAAGTGAAATTGGATGAGGCAAGGAAATAATTGGATAAAGCTCAATATGATCTCAGCAGAGATAAATTTGATAGCAATAACATTGAGAGAGTGAAAGCATGCACTGAAGAGGTTATTAAATGGAATGAGATTGAGGAGACATCCCTTATGCAAAGACCAAAAATCAACTGGTTGAGGAAGGGAGATAGCAACACATCATATTACTATGCTTCCATCAAAACAAGACACCACCATAAAAGCTTAGAAATGCTGCAGAAGAAAGATGGAACTGAAACAACAGATCAAGAAGAGATTAAACAGGAGGTCCTGAGATACTATGGTAGCCTGATGGGAACTAAAACAAATCATCTTAAGCATGGTGACATCATCACAATGAGAAAAGGTAAGCAGTTTACCAAGGACCAGTGTGATTATCTAACTGCTCATGTAACTGAGAAAGAGGTGGAGGAAGCACTAAATGGTATTGGAGTTCTGAAAGCACCAGGCCTGGATGGATATGGAGCGAAATTTTTCAAAATTTGCTGGCATATCATTAAGGAAGATGTTATGGGAGCAGTCCAGGAATTCTTTCTAGAAGGGAAATTGTACAAAGCATTCAATAGTACCATTGTTACCCTCATCCCAAAAACTTAGAAAGAAAAAACTATTAGGGATTACAGGCCAATTGCTGGATGCACAACAGTGTACAAAATAATATCCAAAGTCATGACTTCAAGATTGGGGAACGTAATGCATGAAGTGATCCATGAAAGCCAGGCAGCCTTCATACCAGGGCAATGAATACACAACCATATCATGCTTGCATTTGAACTGCTAAAAGGGTACTCTAGAAAGGGAGCCACACCAAAATGCATGATCCAATTAGACCTGCAGAAAGACTACGATATGGTAGACTGGTCAGCACTCAAGTGTAGCCTCCATGAAATAGGATTACCAAATCAATTCGTTGAATGGATAGTGCTTGCTACTACAACAGTAACATATAGATATAATGTCAATGGAGAATATACTGAAGTGATGGAAGCTGGGAGGGGGATTAGACAAGGGGATCCTATCTCTCCCTTGTTATTTGTTATCCTAATGGAGTATATGAATCGAGTCATGGTGAAAATACAATCCAATCCCAATTTTAATCACCATAGTGAATGTGAGAGACTAGGTATAACACACCTAGCTTTTGCTGATGATGTCTTGTTGTTCAGTAGAGGAGACTATCACTTAATTGAGTTGATTTTGGAGACCTTTAAATTATTTTCTGATTCCACAGGTTTGATTTTTAATCCACTCAAATGTAAAATATTCTGCAGTGGGATGGATGATGACACCATTCAAAAGGTAAAACAAAAAACAAAGTTTGGAGAAGGTCAACTGCCAGTCTGGTATCTAGGAGTCCCTTTGACATGTAAAAGATTGAATATAACACACTATATGCCACTGCTTGACAGGGTAACTGTCAAAATTAGACATTGGACCTCTAAACTTCTCAGCACTGCAGGCAGGATCCAATTAGTCAAGAGTGTGCTTGTTGCCATGGCTCAATATTGGTTGATGTGCTTTCCCTTTCCTAAAGGAGTGATTCAAAAACTCAATTCACTTTGTAGGTCCTTCATTTGGGTTGGCCAGGAGAAAAGTAAGAAGAGTCCTGTTGCCTGGCATAGAATGTGCAGGCCCATAAGTCAAGGTGGACTAAACTTGATCAACTTGGAAGTGTGGAACCACCTTGCCTTGATGAAATGTCTGTGGAACATTTTCATGAATAGGGAGAGCCTTTGGGTAAAATGGGTTCACAGCTACTACATACGAGGAAAAAACATTATGACAGTCACTTTTAGAGCTAACAGTTCGTGGATTCTTAAATCAATCATGGCCAGTCGTGAAGATATCCACATATATCAGAATACCTGGGAAAGTATGAAACATAACAACAAGTTCTCCATTAGGAACCTATATGCAGAACATATGGAGACGGGTGAAAAAACTTGTTGGAGACACCGTATTCAGAAAAACCATGCAAGGCCAAGAGCAGTTCTCTATCTTTGGTTGGCATGCCATGGAAGGTTGATGACTAAAGCAAGGCTAAGAAAGTTTGGAATCCTGCAAGATGATGTTTGCGAATTATGCAGGGAAAATGTAGAGACAATGGATCACCTATTATTTTCCTGTAGAACTACAAAAGATATCTGGAAACAAGTGTTAGATTGGTTGAATATTACTCATAAACCACAACAATGGGAAGAAGAATTGAAGTGGTTAGTGGCAAACACAAGAGGCAAAGGGACAAAGGCTGGACTTCTGAAAACCGCCGTTGCTGAGACGGTTTATGGTATTTGGATCTATAGAAATGCTGCAATTTTTCACAAGGCAGAGGATTACAATAACATCACGAAAAATATCATATACAATACAATACATAGATGTTGGATGAGTCAGAAATATAGGAAGTACCTAGCAAGTCTTATGACTTAAGTTCTTTTTTTATTCTAGTTTTCACATGTTATCTAGTTTTGGTTGTGATCATTTGATGTAATATGACTCTATTCATATTGGAATATACTATCTTTTATTTCCAAAAAAAAAAAAATGAAACAATGAAACAATGAACTCAATAAAAAAAGGCTTGTTGCTTCATGGACTAACACAATCACTCATTTAGGGAACTCGACAATGAACAAATATATCGATTGATTATATTACATTATTAGTTATCAAACATCCTTTTCTATTTATGTTGATTATATTTTTATTTTTGTTTTTTAGGGTTGAGTATGCTAATTAGAGACTGTAGTGTTATACTTGGTAAACTCCTAAACTAGGGTGCCCTCGCCCATCAATTGGGCCACCCAGATGGAATATAAGGGATTCGCCCGAGAGGTTCCTCCAACATAGGAGTAAAGCAAGAAAGAGTCTCCACTGACTCTTAGAAGATAGGAAATCAATAACCTCCCCTAATAAAATGGGAGCGGATAAGACCACGTCAAGGAGGTGAAAGCTCCAGGAGTTGGAACCTCCTATAAATACATTATTGCTTAAAGGGAAAAAGATAGATTGTAAGTCATACACACTCTCCACTACTCAAAGAGCACCACGCTCGTTACCATCCTAACATATATGACTAACTTAACTGCCCACATGAAACCTAGCAACGCTGACCACCAACAGGGCCTTTCACTTCACATGAGCTAGTCTTTTAAATAACCTCAAAAACTACCGCACATGCCTTCTCACCGCTGCAAGCAAGCCATCACTACTCAAATGTGTTATATACCTACAAAGGCCTCATAGTCTCTCTGTCCTTTCAGGAGGAATACATACACACACACACAATACTTTTTAAGCAGTACAGTGGCGCCCACTGTAGGTCCTTGGTAAAACTAACTTGGGCCGCTCCTTCTCTCACCACCACCATCCTTCCCGCCATTACCCTTCACTCACACGCCTAGCCACTTTTAACCATGGTTTCTAGGAGAGATCTATCCCCTACGCCCGATGGTACCAATGGTACAAGGGATTCCGATGCCATGGAAGAGATGCGCACCACCATGGATGTCATTCCTTTTGGATTGCATGCATTTTACAAAACAACAATAATGGAGAATCGCTCAACGTGTTCAAGATTAATCTAGATTGCTTAAGCTGTATGGAGGTGCAGAAGGGACACATGCTGGACGCGATGTCACATTATATGGGTATGACATATGGCCCATTCACAACAGGTTATTGCTGCTGCGCTTGAGAAGACTTTATGGTCAACGATTGTATCAAATTTTATTTCTAATTGGCTGAACAATATGGTTAGGTGATTTTTTTGACAATTGGAAGCAGATTGATTCATATTTATATGAAGATTTAAATTTGAATTTAAATTGAAACAAATCATATCTTGTTGGAGGCATTTATGGAATATATGATATCCAACAAATTCAACATTAATTTTGGACAAAATTAAAGCTATTATCCAAGGAGAAAAACCAAGATTTATTATGCTATATAAGGAGCTCATGCCTACATTGGAAAGCAAGAATTCATATTGAACATTTTAGAGTTCTAAGGTTTACAAGAGTCCTTGTTGTTTTATACACAACTCTATGTTTCAGTAACTTGGCATAAACAATTTTTCTAGTTGAGTTGTATATTCAATATCTTTATCTACACCTATATGTTTAAGTAACTTGGCATCTAAGCTTTGTCTAATTGAGTTGTAATATTCGACATTGATAATTAGGTGAATCACCAATCACTAGGGGTTAGTGATTGAGAGAAAGTGAGAAAGTTTCTTATATTTAGGGGGAGTCATAAGTAGAAAGTCATTGATTAGTGTTAGGAAGATACATTGAACAACATAGGGTTTGTTATTTCTTGTAGGCAAATTGTACTAAGCTACTAATAATGAATTTTCTTTCATGGGTTGGAATCCAATCCTCTAGACGTAGGTGTTGTTGCATCGATATGGGTTACCAATTATTGTGTACTTTATTGCTTTTCTTCTACATCATCTTGTACAATTGAATTTGTGTTGTTTGTGGTGATTCTGATTCAACTTGTCAAACTAGTTGTCCAAGAAATCGTGTTCGACATCTGTCCCCTGAGGAACAAAATTTCAATTAGTATCAGAGCAGGCACCCTAGCCTGATGGGTGAGCTCTAGGGAAGATAAATTCTGCTCAAATAAAGACTATTAAAGATGGAGGATTAGTCAATAAACCATCTTTCTTGGATGGCACCAATTATGATTATTGGAAGGATATGATGATGGTATTTCTAAAATCAATGGGTAACAAAGCATGGAAAGCTATGATAAAAGGATGGAAACATCCAGTGGTCACTTCTAAAGATGGAACTACTAGTTTAAAACAAGAAGCTGAATGGACTGCTGTTGAAGATGAGGAAACTCTTGGAAAATCTAAGGTTTTAAATGCTCTCTTCAATGGTGTAGACAAGAACATGTTCAGGTTGACCAACACATGTTCAGTAGCTAAAGAAGCATGAGAGATTCTCAAAACTGCATATGAAGGCACCTTTAAAGTTCACATATCAATTTTGTAACTCCTTACAACTAAGTTTTAGAATTTGAGGATGAATGAAGATGATCATATCTGTGAATTCCATATGAGATTGCGTGATATTTCCAACACTTTCTTTGCCTTAGGTGAAAAGATACTTGAAGAAAAGCTGGCCAGAAAAATTCTAAAATCATTGCCTAAGAAGTTTGATATGAAAGTGAATGCAATTGAAAAAGCGCATGACTTGAGTAGTATTAAGGTTGATGAACTCATTGTTTCCCTGAAAACCTTTGAGATGACCATCAATGAAAGGTATGAAAAAGAAGAACAAAGGGATAACCATTGTTTACAATTCTGAAAGTTGACAATTAGAAGAAAACTATAAATGGTCTCCTGTAATAGAAGGTGAAATAAGCTACTACCATTTCTAATCTATAAGAAGAAGTAGCCATGTTAAACTCCAAGTTGGAAAACATGAAAAAAATCTATATGTATGCTAAATAATGGGTCTGATATGTTGGATGAAATATTGGAAGTTGAGAAAATGTCCTGAAATTTGAAGAGAATAGGGTTTGACCCCATGTCCATGAGCAAGAAGAACACAAATCATCCTAAGAAATTTGTTCCTCCTAAGAATAAAACCGAGTTTCAAATGTTGGACCATATACCACAACATCCTGCACAACATGTGTATTTCTATAATGGGAAGAACATGAACTCAAACATAAATTGTCATAACTATGGAAGATATGCTCATATAAGGCCCTACTGCTTTAGATTGTATGGTTACCCTCAACCCTACAGTCAACCCAGACTCAAAAGAAAAGGGAAGCACGCTCAAGCTAACAAAGTGTGGAAACCCAAAGCTGAAGTCAAAGCCCTCATAACTCAAACATCTGCTAAAGAGTCTTAAAAAAATGACTGGGTTTTTGATAGTGGGTGCTCCAATCATATTGTCATACCCCAAATTTTGACCACTAAGATTCCCATCATTATGCAAATCATCATCTCAATATAGATGTACCTTTATGCCTCATCAAGCTCCTCAAGGAATTGTTGAGCATTCACTACAATCAAAGATTAGGTTTTCAAGCCCTCTTTGAGCTTTAGACAAAGGATCAATCAAGGAATGACATGATTTTCAACTTGTCTAAACCTGTCAAACATGCACAATGGATCAAAAGGACTCCCAATTCAAGGATTAAGCACAAGGCTGCTCCCTTCTAGGTGGATCAAGCCTCAAGATCGTCAGTGTCACCAAATTAGGGTTTTGATCGACCAGGGCCTCGAGATGGAGATTTTCCTCTGGGCATGAGCCAATGCTTCAAAGCATATCCTAATATACTCCATGGAACATCATAATCCCAATCATCAAGTCAATTTAGCCTCAGGGGATGCATTCATAAAAAATAAGGAATTAGGGTTTCTTGACCTAATTGACCCCTAAGTTGACTTTTGGGACAAATCATGAGCCAAGACCTCAAGAGAGGATTTGAGGGTCTCTAATACACTCCATTCATCCATTTGCAACAATGGATTGATCCAAGAAGCTTGATCAACAAGTCTCAATTTCATCAGAACCACAATTAGGGTTTCGCGAAAAAAAAGGCAACTGTAACTTTGAATTTTGACCAGGACATGCTCCCAAACCCTAGGACATTATTCAATACACCCTATAACACCTATGAAATCAATCCTTCAAGTTTGATTTAGGTCAAGGACTTGATTTCATAGAGGATCGCACAGTTTGGAATTCATCGGATAAAAAGTCAACTGTGCACAAAAGTCAACTTTGACTTTTTGAGATTTTTCACAAAAATGGATTTTTAACCCTAAAATGATGTTAATGTATGATTTGAATCATCATTCATCAAGAAAAATCAAATAAAGTGGGATAACTTGTAAAAGGGGTAACCATAAAAACTTAGAAAATTTTCTAAGTTTTGAACAAAGTGGCAAGGGTACCAACCTTGGAGGATCATAATTCCTAAACCACAAAGCCATTTTTCCCCATCCAAAGCTGGATTTGTAGATATCATGGCCCTCTACAAAAGCTTAAAACTGACCTCCTTCCAAATTCATCATGGATTTTGAGTTATGGAATGATCAAAATCACAAAAAGTGAAAATGTCACTTTTTTCCAACACTTAGTGAAATTTTCACTAAGTCAAAATCTGCCTTACTTTTTTCCAAATGAGGGACATTTTTCACTTGGATCCCAAAAGTATCAAAACCAAATATGATCAAACAGTTGTTGTATCATATGAGGGCTTTCCAAAATGACCAAGAACATCACCAAATTCCACTTGAGCCATGAGATATGACAATGGCAATTTGCCTTGCTGAAAACTGCCAAGGCTAGGCAGAATTTTGCATTTTTGCTCGATTTAGAAAAATCAGATAAATCTAAGCCTTGTCATCACTTTGGACACCTCTGAGGATCAAATCTAAAAGGGACAATCACTGAGCCAAGCCTCCATAGTCTTTGGAACAAGAAGTAGTATGCCAAACCTAGAATTGCCTAAAATAGGGACAAGACTCCAATTTTGGATTGGAGCATTTAATAGATGCTTAGAGGTGGCATGGACTGACACATTTGCAACTGAATTTAGTCAAGAATGATCCAATAACTAGGGAACCACAACTCTGCGTCTAACCTCTAGTCAATGGCTAGAGGAGACTTGGATTCTCATTGCTCAACATTGGCCAAACCTCTGCTGCAGTTGCCATTCACTATTGATCCCAAAACAAACTTGCTCTACTATAAATAGAGCTCATTTGTGCTCAGTTTGAGTACACCAAAGCCATCAAACATATGCTTTCCTCAAAATCCCTCTCTTTAGGCCAAAATGCCTTCTTTAGCAAGGTAACTCTGAGTTTTTGAGTTTGAGAGCAATTCCAATCAAACCAATCACACACACACCTCATAAACATCATATGTAGGTGATCCAAACTCTCACAAGTGACCTGTAACACCAAAATCACAAAGTCACCTCTCAAAACCTCAAAATAGGCCTTATGTGCATTTTTCAAGCCATGTCTTGATTCAGTCACTTTCCAAACCAGATAAAACCTCAAACACACTCCAAATATCATCCTTGAACTGTCCCAAATGGTTCCCCCCCATCTAGAACACCATTTGAGAGAGTTGCTATTTTGGTCATCTTTAACACCTTTTGCAAGAAAAGGCCAGTTTGTGTTTTTGCAGGTTCCAGTTGATTCCACTCATCCTAAAAGCTTCTAAGGGATCATTTGAGAGTGTCTAAAGTATCAAACCATTTCTGGAACAAAGGACTTGGCAGATTGCACAAAAACTCCAAAAGCTCAAAAGAGAGGTAAGCATTTTGACTTGAACTTTCCAAAATATGCATTGCCTTGAAGTCCACTGATCATGCACACCTCATACATGTTATATATGTCATGTTTGAACCAATTGATCATGTAATTCATGCCTGTATCAAAGTGTAACATAGAAAATGCAATTATAGGCCTTTTTCAAAACCCCTATCGGATTTTGAGGAGGGAGTATGATCTAAAAAAATACCACCACCATTGGATTCCTTGTGAAATTCTAGGCCAGATGCATATAAATTTTGTCTCAAAACATGGAGAAATGAGAAAATTATGACCTTCACGTTTTTGACCCAAAACTTGCCTTGCCTTGCCTTGACCAAGCCTAGAAAACAAGGCAAGCCTTGTACATTTGTGTTTTCACTTCAAACAATGGATGTATCACCACCCCAGTGGTAAGGCGCGCACCCTCTAACCTTGAGGTCGTGGGTTCAGACCCCACCCATGCCATTTTGTGTTTTTTCACATTTTTACTATTTTTCCAATATTTTTATCTTTTATTAATTAATTGGAAAATTAATAACTCCTTCAATTTGATTGGTTCTTTTTGCAATAAATCACAAAAATGTTGAAATATTTTATTCCCCCAAAAAATCAAGTTTATATTATTTATTTAATATAATTAGTTTTTTTGTGAATAAATTCCTTTTTAATTATTTTTAAACATTTTAAAAATGAATATTTACTTTGAAAATCAAAACCAAATGAGTTTTAATATCTCTTGTGATTAAAACCTCTTTTTTCAAACCTTAAAAAAAATCACAAGTAGTTTATTCAAACCTATTTGGTATTTTTTATCATTTTATTTGATTTTCTTTCAATATTTACTTATAAAAGAAAACAAATTAGAGTTTCTTTGATTTTCACCCTCACAAATCATTTTAAAACACTCATGGGCCTCTAATAGAGTGTAATACCCAATCATTTGTAAATACAAACCCTTTCATGGGCCTCACTTATTGTATAAGTCCCGTTGTATTTCAAAATTTCGGCGCGACCGTCGCCCGTTTAAAACAAACCATTTGGGCCTCTCCTCGAGCTATAAGACCCATTCAAAATTACTTTGGGCCTCTATTAGAGTGTAAGACCCAACCCCTTTTAAAACTAAATTATTTTGGACCTCAGTCATTGTATAAGACCCACTGTGTTTTCAAAATCTCGGCGCGATCACCATTTCAAAACGAAAATCATCTGGGCCTACTCTCGAGTAGTAAGACCCATTTCTTTTCTTAAAACACTCATGGGCCTCTTGAGAGAGTGTAAGACCCATCCCTTTGTACAAAAAACCTTTCTTGGGCCTCAGCCACTTGTATAAATCCCTGTACAAAATAACAGTACAATCACTGACAAAACCCTTGGCCTCTCCTTGAGCTGTAAGCCCCAATAATATTTTCAAAGCACTTTGTCCTTTGATTTTGAATATAATATTGTTATCAAAACTTTCTTTGTTGAATAAACTAACAAAACAGCATGGAAGCTCTACAACCGAGTAAGTGTTTACCCGCTTTCATTTACCGCTTTCATATGTATATAACTGTACTGTGGGGTTGTTTCGCTGTAAGTCTTCTTTCATAAACTCATATATCAACTGTGTAATAATAGTATAGATATTTAGAGTTTCCCCGGCAAATACGTCTAGAATTAGACAGAACCTCACATCAATTCTAGATAACTATATCTAAGAAATCTCCCCGCTTTGAACAGTTCATATACAGAAGGCCATTGTTCCATGTGAAACCCCTTCTGGAACTGTTCATCAGCCTCCTCTTGGGCTTAGTATAAGGACCCACAGGCTTCCTAAAAGCATCCCCGCCTCCTCTTGGGCATTGTACAAGGACCCTTCGGCTTCTTAGAAGTATTCTCAGCCTCCTCTTAGGCGTTGTATAATGATTCTTCTTCCGGGAAGATATCCTCCTCTTGGGCTTTGTACAAATTGTCCCTCGGCTTCTTAAAAGTTTCCAGCCTCCTCTTGGGCTTCGTATAAATTGTCCCAACGACCTCCTAGAGGTATAGGAACAGAAATTAGTCATCTTAATAGAACAGTCTTTCAAAGAGTCTAGATCCTACTGCTACTATTTCTTAAGCATACTACAAAAGATAAAACCCGTAGACTCGGACAGTCTAATGCTCAATACCCTTTGGATTTCCCATTTCCTTAAAGAACAGGAAATAACCCCGATCCTCTGATCAAATCCAGGAGTACAACATTACTCATATAAGAATTGATTTTCTCTCTGAACCAACATACTGGACCTGTCACTCAACTGAAACAGTTTCCATAGCCTCCTCTTGGGTTTTGTACAAATGATTCTCCCCAGCGGAGCTAACCTATTCAGACTCTCTTGATGAGTCCAACCCTTTTAGCCTCCATCTCGGGCTTCGTATGAGATATAAAAGACTCTCTTGTTGAGTCAAACACTTTTACCCTCCATCTCAGGCTTCGTACGAGATACAAAGGCTCCCTTGTTGAGTCAAACAGCCTCCATCTCGGGCTTCGTACGAGATATAAAACACTCTCTTGTTGAGTATAAAAGACTCTCTTGTTGAGTAAAACAACTTTTAGCTTCCATCTTGGGCTTCGTACAAGACACACAAAAAGACTCTCTTGTTGAGTCGACCCCTTTAGCCTCTCTCTCGGGCTTCGTACGAGACACATAAAAACACCCTTTTTGTTGGGCCATTAGCCTCCTCTTAGGCTTTGTATAAGAAAACCCCGGTTGAGCCAATCAACCTTTTAGTATCAAAGTTGTGCCTCATTCACAGTATACAAACATCAACAACTCCTTCATCTAATTGCTGTAAGCGGCAAGCCTCTGGATTATTTACATCCATGCCACTTTCCCTCTTTTAGCATGAGAAATTCCTAAGGAAAGATGGCATTGCTCTACACTGAATTAAAGTCTTCTCCTTCAGGTTAAAATCCCCTATAAAGGAAATTATGGCATTGCTGGATTCACATATCCCAGTTAAAGTAATCCTCCTTTATAACCAGTCACCCAAGAATTGAGACAAACATATACCCCCTTTAGAGGTGACAAATTCTCTCTAAAGTCAAAACCCTTTAGCTTCACATCTTGGGCTTCAAACAAGATACAAATAGACCCTTCAGCTTCACATCTTGGGCTTTGAACAAGATACAAACCACCTTTAGCTTCACGTCTTGGGCATTGAACAAGACACCAAAACACCATTTCCTCCCATAAAATAGGAGGAACTACGATCGCTCTGATTTCCCTGTTTCGGTAAATGGGAATACGTAGGCATAAGATTGAAAGAAAAAAATTTTAGCGAGCACACTAATAAAAAACCCAAAATCCCGTACCTTCACACAACAATCGAAAAGCATCAGTCCTAACATCCTACCAATAACATAGTCCCATCATTTCAGCCTTAACAAAGTACAAAGAAAGAGGCCCTATTATCACATAGCATCCGTAACCTAACAGACCGCTGTTTAAACTTAGTATGCAAGCAGGGTTAGTTGGAGACATCTATTTCCCTTCCTTCATCAGCTTCAATAGGATAAAAAATGAATCGAACTGTAGTAAACCCCCCAAAGAGCGAAAGCGCCTAAGAACCGCGTCCCAAATTCGCTCGCTACAGAAAAGTGGCGCCCACCATGGGGCCATGCATTGGTTATTTAAGGTAAAAACCTTGGACAAGTTGTTTTCATGACGGTTCCATCGGGGGATGTCATTATTGCTAGAATCGACCTTCACTAGGATCTTAGGTCAAAACCTTTAAATTGGGAAGGAACCACAGAATGGCGACTCCGCCGGGGAGCCATTTTCTGTCAGGAACATAGGATTCATAGCTTTTAAAAGTCTAGGACATTAGGATAAATATATATACTGCTTTTCCTAATTGATATATGTGTTTATTTTTTCTGCTAATGGGAATGCGTGTGATGCCGTATGTGGAAAGATTAAGTATACACCTAGGAAAAACCCCTTTTAGTGGTGTAGAAGCTATCAGAAATAGTTGTCATGCGATACCACCCTCTTCTGAGGATTCTTCGAAAAACACCACCTAGCACGGTTCCCGGCCCGCTGGTGTTTTATCGACAAGAATTGATGATGTTGAGAGACAGGTACAAAAATCACTAGTATAAACCTTTGGGATGGGTAGAGCCTTGACCCCATGACACCGACCCTTTGACCCCATGTTTTTTCTATGTTTTTGTGTGTTGCATTCATGCATTCATTTAAAAAACATTAAAAACAAAGAAAATTTTCTCTTCTAGTCTCTCTTTTTCAAACTAAACTAAGACAATGATTGCAAATGTCAGAGAAAAAGATTGCGCTTATGAATTTCGGTAGAAGGAGAACTCATAAGTACACTTTCAAGGTTCCAAAACTAGAGGATTTGAGAGGTTTGGCGAGAATGATCACTAACCCTAAAGCTTTCAGAGCCAAGTACGGAGGTCTGCTATCTCTATTAAGGGTCCATGTGATTGAGGGAATCCTGGAAACACTCATTCAGTTTTACGATCCGGTTTATCACTGTTTTACATTCCCGGATTATCAACTAGCACCAACCCTGAAGGAGTATTCTCATCTGGCCGATTTACACATTACTGATCGAGCTCCCTTTTCTGGACTGGAAGAAATTCCAAAAGATCAGACCATTGCAAGAGCAATTTATTTGGATGAGTCAGAAGTCAGGACTCACATGACCACTAAGGGTGGCATCCAAGGTTTGCCAGCCCAGTTCTTGACAAAGAAGGCCCTGTACTTCGCTAGTATAGGGAACGTGACTGCTTTTGAAAGCATCTTTGTTTTACTCACCTACGGGTTATTTCTGTTGCCCAACATTAATAACTTCGTCAATATCAACTCCATTAAGGTTTTTCTCATCGGAAACCCTGTACCGACTTTGCTCGCCGACGCGTATCATTCTGTACACTTAGGGAATTTGTACAGCGGAGGGGAGATCACATGTTGTGTACCCCTTCTATATAAATGGTTTATCTCCCATTTGTCCAAGTGTGTCGCTTTTTGGGATCACAAGAGTTCCTTACGCTGGTCACAGAAAATCATGTCTCTCACCAACTCTGACATAGAGTGGTGCAATAGGATTTATGACGGGATTAGGATCATTGACCATTGTGGAAACTTCCCCAACGTACCCCTTATAGGAACTAAGGGAGGAATCAACTACCATCCAGTTCTTATTCGTCGTCAATTTGGATACCCGATGAGGCATGTCCCGCGCAACGCTCATCTGGAAGGTCTTTTCTTCAGGAAGGGGAAAATGACAAAGCACTAAAGATGGAAATAGTGCACGCTTGGAAACACGTTCATAAGAAAGGACGGGAGTCTCTAGGAAAACCAGACTGTGTCTCGGTGGAGCCTTATCTCCATTGGGTACAAACTAGAGCTCTCAAGCTAAAGATGCCTTATCCTCGTCATGGAGTTCCTTCACCAAGGGAATCTATCATGTACTTCATGACCGAAACGGAAAAACTCCAGGTTACTCTCAACAAAGTTCAACGGGAGAGGAGGTCTTGGAAGAACAAGTACCGCATTCTCAATGTGGAGTGTATCAAAATACAGCAACTACTGAAAGATAAGGATGCTCTGATTGAGATTTTGGAGCAACATGCTGTAGAAAATCAGGATGACCAAAGGAATTTGCTTACTCTTTTCACCTGGCAAAGGAATGAAAACCCGACAATGGCCTAAGAGCCCCGGTCCAAGAAAAGGAAAGTGCCAGAATCAGCACTCGATTTCTCCTCAGAGAGGACTCGGGACCCCTTAGCTTAGGTTTTTGTTTCCGCATCTTATAATTTACTGTATTTCCGTTTCCGCAATCTTTTGAATTCAATAAAATGGGGTTTCCCCACTGTTTGATATTTGCAATCTAATTGTCGAAGTTTATTTTGATTAAACCAAAAAACAATTAATATAATCATTGCATTCATCATTCTCCCGTAACGTATTCTTCTTACCTATGAATCTCACGTTTGTGTCTCGGTTCTAGAGTCAAACTGTCTCATTCGTACAATATTCGGGCCAATCGCCAGAAAAAGATGGATGATCTTGAGGAAGAGAACAGAGAGTTGAAAGAAGAGATCGACGCTCTGAGAGAGGATATGAGAAAGCTTCGTAACGACATGCAAGCCATGGCAGAGGCTCAACAACAAAGAACTATGATCTCAGAGATCACCTTAAAGCCCATAGTGGAGAAGTATGATCCTAGGTATTAAATGCCGAAAGATCGTCCCTGGGGCATGCCTGTTAACTATATCCTGGAAGGATATGTTCTGCCGATCACTAAAGATCAGGGAATCATAGCAGAACCCGCTGGGCCTGAAGGTTACAAACTTCGAGAAAGCGAGGATGGCAGGGGCATAATGAGGACTCCTGAAGGTTACAAACTTCGGGAAACGCCAAGGTTCACTGCCGTAGTCATGGTACCACCCCCTGTGGTGCACACTGTCTCGGAAGGACAGATTCCACAGATACCTTATGGTAGAAAGGAAACTACTTTTGACAGAATGGATGAATTCCAGGAGCAGTTCATGGAAATGCAGAAGGAATTGCAAGCCATTCGCGATCAGGATTTATTTGGAAAAGACGCTGCAGACCTTTGTCTGGTCCCCAATGTGAAAGTTCTGCACAAGTTTCAAGTGCCCGACTTTGAAAAATACAAGGGTAACTCTTGCCCTCTGAGTCACTTGGTGATGTACGCTCGGCGAATGTCAGCTCAGACAGAGAATCAGGACCTACTGATTCACTACTTCCAGGATAGTTTAATTGGTGCCACGTTAAAATGGTACATGGGTTTAAACCGCGCTACAATTAGCACATTCAGAGATCTTGGCACTGCCTTTGTCCAACAATACAAATACAATTTGGACATGGCACCGGACAGAGATCAACTCAGATCAATGTCACAAAAGGACAAGGAAACCTTTTAGGAGTACGCTCAGAGATGACATGAGATCGCCGCCCAAATTTGTCCACCTCTTGAGGAAAAAGAGATGACAAAGATCTTCTTAAAGACCTTGAGCTCATTTTACTATGACATAATGGTTACCAGTGCGCCCAGTGATTTCACCGAAATGGTCGGTATGGGAGTTCGTCTTGAGGAAGCCGTCCGAGAAGGACGCCTAGTTAAAGACGTTGGATCATCAAGTAGTACAAAACGATACGGGAGTACTCTCCCTAAGAAAAAAGAGCAAGATATTGGGAATATCTCTCTCGGAAAGCAAAGGCGACGTTATCAACCAGTAGCAGCTGTGACGCCTGCTATCAACCCCGCGCCTATTCCTACGTATCAACCTCAGGTTGCGCATAGCCAACCTAATCAGCAAAGGACACAACAGCCTCCTCAGCAGGCTCGTCCTCAATACAATAACAACTGTACAACGCGGCCACCAGTATTTGATCCTATACCCGTATCGTACACAGAGCTATTTCCATTACTACTGGCTAAGGGGCACATCCAGACTAAGTCTCCTCTTACAGTATCGGAAAATCCGCCTTTTTGGTTTAAGGTGGATCAGACTTGCCATTACCATCAAGGAGGACCATGGCATAACATAGAGAATTGTCTCAATTTCAAATCTGACGTGCAAAAGCTTGTTAGGAGCGGGATCTTATCTTTCAAAGATACGAATCCCAATGTTCTCACAAACCCGCTGCCTCAACATGAGAAAGCTGCAGTTAACCTGATAGAGGGAGAGTCTAACGATGTCTATCAAATTCATGATGTACTCTTGTTAAGGACCAATTTGGTCAAGATGCATTGTAGACAAAGTGGATATGGCCATGTGCCACCTCATAATTATCATCAATGTGATGTCTGCTCTAAAAGCAATCGAGGATGTTCTGTAGTGCAAGCAGCTCTACAGGAACAGATGGATCTCGGATGGATCCAAGAGCACCGAGTTCGTGGAGTTAACATGGTCTATAAGAATTCCAACGTCATTCAAAACCACGACATCCGTGCAATGAATGTCAACTTGGTGGCAATGCACTCAAGGAAAAGCCAATATCATAATCTTCCGCGACACGATTACAATTCTTGTCTGACTTGCTCGGTAAACAAACAGGGATGCTCTTTCATACAAGAGGCCCTCCAGCGTCAGATGGATCTTGGATGGATCCAGGACTACCATGATAGGAATCACTATCAGATCAACATGGTTCAAATCTTTGATATTCGCTTGATGAATACCAACCTGGTAGAGTTACATGCTGAACAGGTCCGACTCGGATTCCTGGTATCACATGATTATCAAAGCTGTAAAATGGATTGCGAAAATGATCAGGGTTGTGCCTTTGTCCAGGAAGCACTTCAGCACTTGTTAAATCACTGGTGGATGCCAATCTATATGGATGAAGTTACTCAGCAAATTAGTATCAATAACAGGAACCCTACTCGGTGTCAAAGTCAGGATGTCCGATCCGTGGAAGCTAGCCTAGTGAGGTTACATTGCATTCAAAGCGGCCGTGGCCAGGTGCCGCCACACAACTATGAACGTTGTAGAGTCTGTTCGGAAAGTAACCAAGGATGCTACCTTGTGCGAGTATCTCTTCAGGGTCAGGTGGATCATGGAGAGATTCATCCATATCCGGGTTCCGGACCAGTCAACTGGACGCCGAACTACCTTGCCGATCAAATTGAGGACGTTGTCGTAATCTCTGATCATCAGAGGGCCAGGGATGTTTTTGCCATCATCCCTCTACCTGATGAATCAAGAGTTCCTAACCAGGAACGGATCGAGATTACTTACGATGGTCAGAAAAATCAGAAGGTTCCCATAGTCATCTATCTACCAGGACCACTACCGTATGAATCAACTAAAGCTATCCCTTACAAACACGGTGCAACAACAGTTGAAAATGGAAAGGAAATTCCATTACCCTCCGTCGTGAATATTGCAGACATCAGTCGGGTAACACGGAGCGGTCGAATCTTTAACAGAGGAGTTGGAGAGTCCAACAAAGAAAAGGAACTTCAGACGGAACTTCCCGATCCACCAGTCGGTCAATCCAGTAATCCCGACCTTTCGAAAAATGATGATGAGATGCTAAAGCTCATCCAGAAGAGTGAATACAACATTGTCGATCAACTGTTGCAAACTCCTTCAAAGATCTCGATATTATCACTATTACTCAGTTCAGAAGCGCACAGGGAGGCTCTACAGAAAGTCTTGGAGCAAGCCTTTGTGGAACAGGATGTAACAATCAGACAGTTCGATAGCATTGTCTCTAACATCACTTCCTGCAATAATTTGGGATTCATTGATGAGGAATTACTTGAAGAAGGTCATCGTCATAACATGGCGCTCAATATTATAGTCAACTGCCAGGATGACGCTTTAGCCAGCGTACTGGTAGACACAGGGTCAGCCCTGAATGTTATTCCGAAGTCCACTTTGACGCAATTATCATTCAAAGGCCCTCCGATGAGATCCAGCGAGGTCGTCGTCAAAGCATTTGACGGATCCAGAAAAATGGTTATCGGCGAAGTCGACCTTCCCATAACTATCGGTCCTCACACTTTCCAAGTCACTTTCCAGGTCATGGACATCCGGGAAACATACAGTTGTTTATTAGGAACACCTTGGATACATCAGGCTGGGGCGGTCACCTCAACCCTCCACCAAAAGCTAAAGTTCATCCAGAATGGTCAACTCGTCACAGTCAGTGGGGAACAGGCTTTGCTCGTAAGCAATTTATCGTCATCCACTTATGTGGAACCGGAGGGGATAATCAGAACCCAGTTCCAAACGCTTTCGCTACACAGTGGCGATCAATCCGAAGGGGAAACTTCCACCTCCTCATACAAAGATACTATCAAAGCGGTCGAAGGTGCCAATACAACAGGATGGGGACAACTTGTCATTCCCGTTGACAATAAAACAAAGAAGGGTCTTGGTTTTTCTGCAACCTGTACTCAAACAGCCGCCAACGATGAAAGTCTTCATCCCATTCAGAACTTCTTCCACAGTGGAGGCTTCCTTCAACCAGTGACTCAAGAAGTACACACCATCAACGAGGAGGATCCCTCTGACACAGATGAGGAATAGAAGTCCTATCTCAAAAAGGACGGTTATATGTTTCAGGAAGAGGTGCCTACGCCATTTTACTATCCCGCACTGAGTCCGAGAATTATACCCAGGTCAGAGGTCGAAAGGATATACGGAGATTGTGATCCGGAAGGATGCCGTGCTCCGCCAAATTCATTAGAGGAGGACACTCTGATGAAGGACAACTTTGACCACAACTACTATGGCCCAATGGATGGTCTGCCAATGTGGCAGCCTTACCCAGGAGACTTGGGGCAAGAGAGTCAGCCGAACAATGGAAATCAACTGAGCATCATTGAGCAGAATACCTGCGTCCCCACCATGTCATGGGATCAACACTCAGGTCACTCAGAAACTACTCAACATGACGATGAATTCACAATGTTTGCCGGACTAGAATTCATTAAATATGTTTTTCCCGAGGTTAACGTCATCGAGAAGGATGACTCCTCCAGTTCCAAAGAAGTGTGGGACACCTTGGGACAACCAAGTGGAAAATTTGACTATATGGTCAAGTACAGTGCTCCCGAAAACTCTCGTATTAGGCTCGAAGACATCCAACCAACTGGATGGGGAGATTTACCTGAGATCACAAATACTCTGCAGAATGCAACATAGGAATTCTCCTACGACAACTCTGCCTGGGAGACAGATTCCAATGATCCTGCTCCACCAGAAATCAGCGTTATTTCTGAAGACAAATCAAGGAAGGTACCCGACTTTGTGATTCACCGAGGAGTTCGCCGCTAATGGGTTGCTGTCGATGTTCCGAAGATTGTTCATAAGTCAAAGTAATTGTCATCTTTAACCTTTCACCCTGCCCAGGTGAAACAGATGTTTTGATAGGGCTCACTTTCTATAAATTTTCCCTCTTCGCTTCGCCCAAAGCGACAGAGTTTTGTTTATAGGGCTGTAGTTTCAAGAATTGACTTGTTCGTTAATAAAATAACGTCGTTCTGTAATTTCTGCATTAATTGCTGTTTTCTCTTTTCGTTTTTCAGAAAATGGTAATCCTAATAAACAATTCAAATAATAAAAACAAGCAGTAATAAAAAATACACTGTACACACTTGCATTCTATCTATCTCTTCTAAACACAAATCATCACGTCATGCATATTGCTTGTTTTAAACCCCGTTGAAACATACGATCCGATGCCTTCTCCCGACTTTGAATCCCCGGTATTTGGGGCTGAAGAAGAAGATGACAACGAAATTCCAGAAGAGATTTCCCGACTACTCAGATAAGAGGAAAGGTCCATTGAACCTCACAAAGAGCCGTTGGAAACGATCAACGTGGATTTAGAAAAAGAGAGAAAAGAAATCAGGGTTGTGGCACTGCTCAGTCCAACTGTCAAAGGAAGTTTGACAAAGCTTCTCAAAGAGTTTCCTGATGTATTCGCTTGGTCCTACCAGGACATGCCAGGGTTGGATACCAGCATCGTGGAACATCATTTACCATTGAAATAGGAATGTCCGCCAGTAAAACAGAGGTTGAGACAGACTCACCCAGACATGGCCATTAAAATCAAAGAGGAAGTACAGAAACAGAATGACACGGGTTTCCACGCCACATCAGAATATCCTCAATGGTTAGCCAACATAGTACCCGTTCCGAAAAAAGACAAAAAAGTCAGAATGTGTGTCGATTACAGAGATCTGAACAAGGCTAGTCCAAAGGACGACTTTCCTTTACCACACATTGACATGCTAGTTAATAGTACAACAAAGTTCAAAGTTTTATCCTTCATGGATGGATTCTCGGGCTATAACCAGATCAAAATGGCACCGAAAGACATGGAGAAAACTTCGTTCATTACCCCATGGGGTACTTTTTATTACAAGGTAATGTCGTTCGGTTTGAAGAACGCCGAGGCAACCTACCAAAGGGCCATGACTACTCTCTTTCATGACATGATACACGAAGAAATCGAGGTATATGTCGATGATATGATTACAAAATCTAATACAGAAGAGAAGCATGTGACCCACCTGTCAAAACTATTCGAGCATTTGAGAAAGTACAAACTTCGCTTGAATCCCAACAAATGCACCTTCGGTGTCCGTTCAGGGAAACTCTTAGGGTTCATCGTCAGCCAGAAAGGAATTGAGGTTGATCCTGACAAGGTCAAGGCCATTCAAGAAATTCCTTCTCCAAAAACTAAAAGACAAGTCAGAGGATTCCTGGGACGTTTAAACTACATCTCCAGATTCATATTCCTCATGACCGCGACGTGTGCGCCGATCTTCAAATTACTCAAAAAGAACCAGGATTGCGTTTGGACAAAAGACTGTCAAACCGCCTTCGACAGTATCAAGGAATATCTGTTGAACCCACCAATTCTGTCACCTCCAGTGGAAGGAAAACCACTGATCATCTATTTAACAGTCCTAGAGGACTCAATGGGATGTGTACTTGGCCAACAAGACGAAACTAAAAGGAAAGAGTCTGCCATCTACTATCTGAGTAAGAAGTTTACCGACTGCGAGACTCGGTATACTACACTCGAGAAAACTTGTTGTTCTTTGGCTTGGGTAGCCAAACGTCTTCGCCAGTACATGATTCGTCACACTACTTGGTTGGTCTCCGAGATGGATCCAATCAAGTATGTCTTTGAAAAACCTGCTCTCACGGGAAGGATTGCCCGTTGGCAGATGTTGTTATCAGAATATGACATAGAGTACCACGCCCAGAAAGCTGTTAAAGGAAGTATTTTAGCCGATCATTTGGCTCATCAACTGATTGACGATCAAGAATCAATCGGGTTTGACTTCCCAGATGAAGATGTCATGTATCTAAAAATGAAAGACTGCGATGAACCGCTACCCAGTGAAGGGCCAGAACCAGATTCCCAATGGGGACTTATCTTTGACGGAGCAGTCAATCATTACGGAAACGGAATTGGGGCAATTATTGTTACCCCTCAGGGTACCCATATTCCTTTTACTGCCAGACTCACGTTCAAATGTACAAACAACGAGGCCGAATACGAAGCTTGTATCATGGGTCTCGAGGAAGCGATTGACTTAAGGATCAAGAACTTGGACGTATACGGCGACTCAACCCTGGTTATTAATCAGGTCAAAGGAGATTGGAACACATACCAATCAGGATTGGTTCCTTACAAAGACTACGCAAGAAGGTTGTTACCCTTCTTCAACAGAATCGAGTTTCATCATATCCCTCGTGAGGAGAATCACATGGCTGATGCCTTAGCCACCCTCTCTTCCATGATTAGCGTAGGTCGATGGAATGACCTACCTAAGATTGACATAATGCACCTTGAACGGCCCGCTTACATCTTCACGATCGAAGCAGTCATAGACGATAAACCTTGGTATCACGATATCAAATGCTTACTTCAGAAACAAGAGTACCCACCTGGGGCACTAAGGAAAGACAGAAAAACCCTCAGAAGGCTGGTTGGCAGTTTCTTCCTGAGCAGTGGTACACTCTATGAGAGGAATTTTGACATGGTCTTGCTCTGATGCGTAGATAGACCAGAAGCAGACATGCTGATGAAAGAAATTCACGAAGGATCCTTCGGCACTCATGCCAACGAACACACTATGGCGAGAAAAATTCTGAGAGCAGGGTACTACTGGTTGACCATGGAATGCGACTGCTACAAGTACATGAGGAGGTGTCACAAGTGTCAGATATACTCAGACAGAATCCATGCACCGCCATCACATCTCAAAGTTCTTTCTTCCCCATGGCCTTTTTCTATATGGGGAATCAACATAATTGGCATGATCAAACCCAAGGCTTCGAACGGGCATCAGTTCATCCTGGTAGCCATTGATTATTTCACCAAGTGGGTCAAAGTAGCGTCATTCGCCAATGTAACCCGACAAGTAGTGGTCCGATTTATCAAAAATAATCTCATCTGTCGTTATGGTGTTCCGAGCCAGATCATTACGGATAATGGATCTAACTTGAACAATAAGATGATGAAAGAGTTGTGCGCAAAGTTCAAGATCGAACACCATAACTCATCTCCCTACCGACCCAAGATGAACGGAGCAGTAGAAGCGGCTAACAAGAACATCAAGAAGATTGTTCAGAAGATGGTTGTAACCTACAAAGACTGGCACGAGATGCTACCCTTTTCTCTTCACGGTTATCGCACATCTGTCTGCACTTCAACAGGGGCAACCCCTTTCTCTCTAGTTTATGGCATGGAAGTAGTGCTCCCCATAGAAGTAGAGATCCCATCAATCCGGGTATTGATGGAAGCTAAGCTTACAGAAGCTGAATGGTGTTAAAGTCGACACAACAAACTGACTCTGATCGAAGAGAAGCGAATCACGGCTCTATGCCACGGTTAGTTGTATCAGCAAAGAATGAAGAAGGCGTTTGACAAAAAGGTCCGACCTCGCGTCTTCAGGAAAGGAGACCTTGTGCTCAAGAAGATACAATCATTTCTCACTAATTCTCGGGGCAAATGAACTTCGAATTATGACTGCCCCTACGTGGTCAAGAAAGCTTTCTCAGGCGGTGCCTTGAGACTCGCAACCATGAACGGAGAGGAATCTGCCTACCCCACAAATGTTGACGTAGTCAAAAAATACCTCGCCTAAACTAAAAAAAAGAAAAAAGAAAAAAAACGTCTCGGTGGATTGAAAGCCCGAAAGGGCGGTCCAGGCAAAAATTAGAGACATATTCAAAAATCATCCCGGCGGGTTGGAAATCTCAAAGTACAATCCAGGCAAAAATTAGGGATAATGGCAAGTAACTACGTCCAACATAGGCAAATCCCTCAGCGGCAGTTACACCATCCATCGAAGTAAAACTTCAGTCAGGGTCATCTTCGACAGAAGCCCAGAATGTCCAGAATTCAAAGTTAGTGGAAGGATATTGGTCGTTATGTTTCAACATAGCCCTTTTCCCTGTAAATTATCATTTTCTAACTTTGTAAATACTTTATGGAATCACGCGCTTGGCTGGTTTCCATCCTATCAATAAAATTTGAGCCCTTGTGCTTTTGTTTGCAATTCCTATTTGTTTTAGCTTTACAGAATGACATTTTAACATGATCAACGATTCTTGAAATAAAACAAAAACGAATTTACTTTTCAAACTTTTTTCTGCTTTTAAAATAAAGATGGCAATTTCTTTTGACTGTTGAACAATCGAAAGAACATCGCTCGCTTCTCCAGAAAAAAGCGAACGTCAAAGTGCAGAATCAAAGTACTCCTTCTAAACCAGTACGCCTGAATGAAGGATCAACTGTGTCAGAGACCATGTTTCATCTGACACTCTCGGCCGAGTTCTTGTCTCCTAAGCCCGACCAATGGTATTCCCCACGTGGACTATCTCTCCTAAGCAAGGCAGAATTGCTACTTTTGGACCAACGGTACTTCTTCACCCCGTGATGGCCGAGTATCCAGCCGTGTTCATCCATCAGTCTGTATGTTGTGTCAGTTTTGTCAGCATATACATACATACATCATGCATTGTTATTTTGCATTCGCATTCATATTGCATCACTATCACTCTAGTCGGTCTTGTCCCGTAGTGATAACAGTCCTCTCAATCGAGTTATCAGCCCTTTCCTCGTCTGGAAGTGTTGCGTCTAAACGATCTCCCCTCCAGTTTATTTCTGGATTTAAGTTGGCTCCTTGACCACTTTGATAACTTGAACCCCTGAAAGACTAGAAAACGTTCAACAAACATCACTCTTCGCCATTGAAGATGATATCTTCGCTTTCCCGGATTAAGGAAAATCCCCAGAGAAAGCCTCTTAATCAGAGATTCGGCAGTACGGCAGTTTTTCTCCAAAAAACCATTGATGAAAAGGTCATCGGCACCTCAAAATTGGATCCCATCATATGGCATTTCTCCGGGAAGACCCCGAGAAAAGTATGATGTAAGACCCCAAGCGGAAGCAGTATCTCAAGAAACTCGATTTCTCCAGTAGAAACAAATGGCGTCTCCAATAGAGAAGTTTGTGCAACTCTACAACTCAGACGGTTGGGTTCCCCAGCAAGTCTGACATCAAAACTTTTTCCGTCAAATGGCATCTCCCCAGGAAAATTCGGCGAGAAGTTTGAGGAAAAATCGCTACACATAGCGTCCCTTGCCAATAAAGTTTATTGACAAAAGAAACTGAGACCAGTTCCTTGGTAGGAAACCATGATCGAGGGGAAGTTTATAAAAGAAACTAAGACCAGTTTCTTGGTAGGAAACCAAGATCGAGGGGAAGTTTACAAAAGAAACTGAGACCAGTTCCTTGGTAGGAAACCAGGATCGAGGGGAAGTTTATATCAGAAACTGAGACCAGTTCCTTGGTAGGAAACCAAGACCGAGGGGAAGTTTATACCAGAAACTGAGACCAGTTCCTTGGTAGGAAACCAAGATCGAGGGGAAGTTTATATCAGAAACTAAGACCAGTTCCTTGGTAGGAAACCAGGATCGAGGGGAAGTTTACCTTTTTTAAGCATCATTACTTAGCAAAAGAAGATGAAAGCGTAAACTGCCATTCATAAACCATCAAAATTTCGGATATTCCGATATTTAATCCTCTTGCACCCCGAATGTCCGAATACCTTCGCCATTCACACCTTCGGGTCCAAGAAGATTAAATAAGGGCATCTGTCATACCCCAAATTTTGACCACTAAGATTCCCATCATTATGCAAATCATCATCACAATATGGATATACCTTTATGCCTCATCAAGCTCCTCAAGGAATTGTTGAGCATTCACTACAATCAAAGATTAGGGTTTCAAGCCCTCTCTGAGCTTTAGACAAAGGATCAATCAAGGAATGACATGATTTTCAACTTGTCTAAACCTGTCAAGCATCCATAATGGATCAAAAGGACTACCACTTCAAGGATTAAGCACAAGGCTGCTCCCTTCTAGGTGGATCAAGCCTCAAGATCGCTAGTGTCACCAAATTAGGGTTTTGATCGACCAGGGCCTCGAGATGGAGATTTTCCTCTGGGCATGAGCCAATTCTTCAAAGCATATCCTAATATGCTCCATGGAACATCATAATCCCAATCATCAAGTCAATTTAGCCTCAGGGGATGCATTCATCAAAAATCAGGAATTAGGGTTTCTTGACCTAATTCACCCCTAAGTTGACTTTTGGGACAAATCATGAGCCAAGACCTCAAGAGAGGATTTGAGGGTCTCTAATACACTCCATTCATCCATTTGCAACAATGTATTGATCCAAGAAGCTTGATCAACAAGTCTCAATTTCATCAGAACCACAATTAGGGTTTCGCAAAAAAAAAGTCAACTGTAACTTTGACTTTTGACCAGGACATGCTCCCAAACCCTAGGACATGATTCAATACACCTTATAACACCTATGAAATCAATCCATCAAGTTTGATTTAGGTCAAGGACTTGATTTTATAGAGGATCGCACAGTTTGAAATTCATCGGGTAAAAAGTCAACTGTGCACAAAAGTCAACTTTGACTTTTTGAGATTTTTCACAAAAATGGACTTTTAACCCTAAAATGATGTTAATGTATGATTTGAATCATCATTTATCAAGAAAAATCAAAGAAAGTAGGATAACTTGTAAAAGGGGTAACCATAAAAACTTAGAAAATTTTCTAAGTTTTGAACAAAGTGGCAAGGGTACCTACTTTGGAGGATCATAACTCCTAAACCACAAAGCCAGTTTTTCCCATCCAAAGCTGGATTTGTAGATCTCATGGCCCTCTACAAAAGCTTAAAACTGACCTCCTTCCAAATTCATCATGGATTTTGAGTTATGGAATGATCAAAATCACAAAAAGTGAAAATGTCACTCTTTTCCAACACTTAGTGAAATTTTCACTAAGTCAGAATCTGCCTTACTTTTTTCCAAATGTAGGGACATTTTTCACTTGGATCCCAAAAGTATCAAAACCAAATATGATCAAACAATTGTTGTATCATATGAGGGCTTTCCAAAATGACCAAGAACATCACCAAATTCCACTTGAGCCATGAGATATGACAATGGGAATTTGCCTTGCTGAAAACTGCCAAGGCTAGGCAGAATTTTGCATTTTTGCTCGATTTGGCAAAATCAGATAAATCTAAGCCTTGTCATCACTTTGGACACCTCTGAGGATCAAATCTAAATGGGACAATCACTGAGACAAGCCTCCAAAGTCTTTGGAACAAGAAGTAGCATGCCAAACCTAGAATTGCCTAAAATAGGGACAAGACTTCAATTTTGGATTGAAGCATTTAATAGATGCTTATAGGTGGCATGGACTGACACATTTGCAACTGAATTCAGTCAAGAATGATCCAACAACTAGGGAACCACATCTCTGTGCTCTAACCTCTAGTCAATGGTTGACTAGAGGAGACTTGGATTCTCATTGCTTAACATTGGCCAAACCTCTGCTGCAGTTGCCATTCACTATTGATCCCAAAATAAACTTGCTCTACTATAAATATAGCTCATTTGTGCTCAGTTTGAGTACACCAAAGCCATCAAACATATGCTTTCCTAAAAATCCCTCTCTTTAGGCCAAAATGCCTTCTTTAGCAAGGTAACTCTGAGTTTTTGAGTTTGAGAGCAATTCCAATCAAACCAATCACACACACATCTCATAATCATCATATGTAGGTGATCGAAACTCTCACAAGTAACCTGTAACACCAAAATCACAAAGTTACCTCTCAAAACCTCAAAATAGGTCTTTTGTGCATTTTTCAAGCCATGTCTTGATTCAGTCACTTTCCAATCCAGATAAAACCTCAAATCACACTCCAAATATCATCCTCGAACTGTCCCAAATGGTTCCCCCCACCTGGAACACCATTTGAGAGAGTTGCTATTTTGGTCATCTTTAACCCCTTTTGCAAGAAAAGGCCAGTTTGTGTTTTTGCAGGTTCCAGTTGATTCCACTCATCCTAAAAGCTTTTAAGGGATCATTTGAGAGTGTCTAAAGCATTAAACCATTTTTGGAACAAAGGACTTGGTAGATTGCACAAAAACTCTAAAAGCTCAAAAGAGAGGTAAGCATCATGACTTGAACTTTCCAAAATATGCATTGCTTTGAAGTCCACTGATCATGCACACCTCATACATGTTATATATGTTGTGTTTGAACCAATTGATCATGTAATTAATGCCTGTATCAAAGTGTAACATAGAAAATGCAATTATAGGACTTTTTCAAAACCCCTATCGGATTTTGAGGAGGGAGCATGATCTGAAAAAAAATACCACCACCATTGGATTCCTTGTGAAATTCTAGGCCAGATGCATATAAATTTTGTCTCAAAACATGGAGAAATGAGAAAATTATGACCTTCACGTTTTTGACCCAAAACTTGCCTTGCCTTGCCTTGACCAAGCCTAGAAAACAAGGCAAGCCTTGTATATTTGTGTTTTCACTTCAAACAATGGATGTATCACCACCCCAGTGGTAAGGCGCGTGCCCTATAACCTTGAGGTCGTGGGTTCAAACCCCACCCATGCCATTTTGTGTTTTTTTCACATTTTTACTATTTTTCCAATATTTTTATGTTTTATTAATTAATTGGAAAATTAATAACTCCTTCAATTTTAATTATTTTTGATTGGTTCTTTTTGAAATAAATCACAAAAATGTTGAAATATTTTATTCCCCAAAAAAATAAAGTTTATATTATTTATTTAATATAATTAGTATTTTTGTGAATAAATTCCTTTTTAATTGTTTTTAAACATTTTAAAAATGAATATTTACTTTGAAAATCAAAACCAAATGAGTTTTAATATCTCTTTTGATTAAAACCTCATTTTTCAAACCTTAAACAAAAATCACAAGTAGTTTATTTAAACCTATTTGCTATTGTTTATCATTTTATTTGATTTTCTGTCAATATTTACTTATAAAAGAAAACAAATTAGGGTTTCTTTGATTTTCACCCTCACAATTCATTTTAAAACACTCATGGGCCTCTAATAGAGTGTAAGATCCAATCATTTGTAAATACAAACCCTTTCATGGGCCTCACTTATTGTATAAGTCCCGTTGTATTTCAAAATTTCGGCGCGACCGTTGCCTGTTTAAAACAAACCATTTGGGCCTCTCCTCGAGCTATAAGACCCATTAAAAATTACTTTGGGCCTCTATTAGAGTGTAAGACCCAACCCCTTTGAAAACCAAATTATTTTGGGCCTCAGTTATTGTATAAGACCCACAGTGTTTTCAAAATCTCGGCGCGATCGCCATTTCAAAACGAAAATCATCTGGGCCTACCCTCGAGTAGTAAGACCCATTTATTTTATTAAAACACTCATGGGCCTCTTGAGAGAGTGTAAGACCTATCCCTTTGTACATAAAACCTTTCTTGGGCCTCAACCACTTGTATAAATCCCTGTACAAAACAACAGTACAATCACTGACAAAACCCTGGGCCTCTCCTTGAGTTGTAAGCCCCAATAATCTTTTCAAAGCACTTTATCCTTTGATTTTGAATATAATATTGTTATCAAAGCTTTCTTTGTTGAACAAACTAACAAAACAGCATGGAAGCTCTACAACCGAGTAAGTGTTTACCAGCTTTTATTTACCGCTTTCATATGTATATAACTGTACTGTGGGGCTGTTTCGCTGTAAGTCTTCTTTCATAAACTCATATATCAACTGTGTAATAATAGTATAGATATTTAGAGTTTCCCCAGCAAATACGTCTAGAATTAGACATAACCTCACATTAATTCTAGATAACTAGATCTAAGAAATCTCCCCCCTTTGAATAGTTCATATACAGAAGGCCATTGTTCCATGTGAAACCCCTTCTGGAACTATTCATCAGCCTCCTCTTGGGCTTAGTATAAGGACCTGCAGGCTTCCTAAAAGCATCCCCATCTCCTCTTGGGTGTTGTACAAGGACTCGTCGGCTTCTTAGAAGTATTCTCAACCTCCTCTTAGGCTTTGTATAATGATTCTTCTTCCGGGAAGATAGCCTCCTCTTGGGCTTAGTACAAATTGTCCCTCGGCTTATTAAAAGTTTCCAGCCTCCTCTTGGGATTCGTACAAATTGTCACGATGACCTCCTAGAGGTATAGGAACAAAAATTAGTCATCTTAATAGAAAAATCTTTCAAAGAGTCTAGATCCTACTGCTACTGTTTCTTAAGCATAGTACAAAAGATAAAACCCGTAGACTCGGACAGTCTAAAGCTCAATACCCTTTGAATTTCCCATTTTCTTAAAGAACAGGAAATAACCCCGATCCTCTGATCAAATCCATGAGTACAACATTACTCATATAAGAATTGATTTTCTCTTTGAACCAACATACTGGACCTGTCACTCAACTAAAACAGTTACCATAGCCTCCTCTTGGGCTTTGTACAATTGATTCTCCCCAGCGGAGCTAACCTCTTCAGACTCTCTTGAGGAGTCCAACCCTTTTAGCCTCCATCTCGGGCTTCGTACGAGATACAAAAGACTCTCTTGTTGAGTCAAACACTTTTAGCCTCCATCTCGGGCTTCGTACGAGATACAAAACACTCTCTTGTTGAGTATAAAAGACTCTCTTGTTGAGTAAAACAACTTTTAGCTTCCGTCTTGGGCTTCGTACAAGACACACAAAAAGACTCTCTTGTTGAGTCGACCCCTTTAGCCTCTCTCTCGGGCTTCGTACGAGACACATAAAAACACCCTTTTTGTTGGGCCATTAGCCTCCTCTTAGGCTTTGTATAAGAAAACCCCGGTTGAGCCAATCAACCTTGTAGTATCAAAGCTGTGCCTCGTTCACAGTATACAAACATCAACAACTCCTTCATCTAATTGCTGTAAGCGGCAAGCCTCTGGATTATTTACATCCATGCCACTGTCCCTCTTTTAGCATGAGAAATTCCTAAGGAAAGATGGCATTGCTCTACATTGAGTTAAAGTCTTCTCCTTCAGGTTAAAATCCCCTATAAAGGAAATAATGGCATTGCTGGATTCACATATCCCAGTTAAAGTAATCCTCCTTTATAACCAGTCACCCAACAATTGTGACAAACAGATACTCCCTTTTGAAGTGACAAATTCTCTCTAAAGTCAAAACCCTTTAGCTTCACATCTTGGGCTTCAAACAAGATACTAATAGACCCTTCAGCTTCACATCTTGGGCTTTGAACAAGATACAAACCACCTTTAGCTTCACGTCTTGGGCATTGAACAAGACACCAAAACACAATTTCCTCCCATAGAATAAGAGGAATTACGATCGCTCTGATTTCCCTGTTTCGGTAAACGGGAATACGTAGGCATAAGATTGAAAGAAAAAAATCTTAGCGAACACACTAATAAAAAACCCAAAATCCCTTACCTTCATACATCAATCGAAAAGCATCAGTCCTAGCATCCTACCAATAACATAGTCCCGTCATTTCAGCCTTAACAAAGTACAAAGAAAGAGGCCCCATTATCACATAGCATCCGTAACCTAACAGACCGCTGTTTAAACTCAGTATGCAAGCAGGGTTAGTTGGAGACATCTATTTCCCTTCCTTCATCAGCTTCAATAGGATAAAAAATGAATCGAACTGTAGTAAACCCCCAAAGAGCGACAACGCCTAAGAACCGCGTCCCTTATTCGCTCGCTACACATATGACTAGTGAAGTGTCATTCCTTTAAGAAGTTAAATCATTCTCTCAAGGATATGTAAAATTTGGGGGTGGAATAAAAGGAAGGGCCAAGGCATTGGAAAGGTGGCTAAGCCAGGACTTCCTTGTCTTAATGGTGTGTTACTAGTAGAAGACTCAATTACGAATTTGATATGCATAAGTCAACTGTGTGATCAAGGATTCAAAGTAAGCTTTAAAAATGGTGAATGTGTTGTCACAAGCAAAGAGCATAAAGAAGTGATAATGGGCTCAACATCCAAAAATAACTGCTACTTGTGGAAATCTGAGTCAACTTCTTATGTGACATTCAAAGATGAAATAAAATCATATGTAAAGAAAAACAGTAAGAAATTCCTAAAGAAAGAATATCTGCCATGATGCTAGAACATCCTGCTTAACAATGGGTCTCTGAAAGAGAAAGAAAGCCTAATGAAACAGTTGATCACTTACTTGGGTGTCAAGTTAGTCAAATGCAAACTAGTATGGGTGGTTCTCATAATAAATTTGAAAGTAAGAAGTTGAAGGGCACTTGTGTCATTTACTTGAGTGAGAAGTTATTACTGAGGAAACATGCAAAAATAAGTTTTATCTCACCAGTTATCATTGCCTTATAGGAAACAAGGCACCATTACCTCAGAATTCAAAAACTATTTGCCTCACTCTTTCAAAGAAGAATTTCTTCCTCAATTACTCTTCAACTCCAACCGTCTCTTCCTATTTCAAAAACATCAAAAAAATCTCCAAAATGAGGCAACAATCCGATGCTAACAACATCTCCGGGCCTAATTATGTCTCTCACACCCAAGGGGTCAAGATGTTAGGAGAAAAAGGTGTGTCATAAAAACCTAGGGTTTATGAATCAAGCAGAAGGGCAGACAAAAGATAAGCCGTTGAGGATGCGGTACTACTTAGGATGGTCGTTCCTATTAATTTCCCAAGGAAGAAGGTCAAGCGTATTGAGATTAGGAAGGAAAAAATGTCTAGAAATGTAATCTCTTTACCTATGAGCAATCTAAGCATGATCTGGACTCTATCATGAGAGATATTGATAAATATACCGCTAATGATGATATTGAGTCTAACCAACATGCTTAACCCAGTGTTGGAACATCAGGTACAACATCTGGAAAATTGTGTGTGCCACTCACTGAACCCTCTCTTGTCACTATCAATGTGCTTGTTCTTGATAAACGTTTGAATGACATCCTGGATGGAAAGGATGTTACATTTGATTCTTCAAGTGATGAAGAGCCTCAAATAAAAAGTACAAAGGTTCAAATAAGAACAATTCTTAAAACCTAATCCACCCCCTAATTAGGTTGCACTATATACATACATTTGGTATCAGAGCAGGTTAAGGTAATTTTATCCTAGATCCAGGATGAAATGGCTTTTGTAAAACCTTTCTTAGGAGAAATATCAAGCATTAATAAACCGCCATGTTTTACTTCTGAATGCTACGATATTTGGAAAATTATAATGCAAAATTTTCTTGAAGCACAAGGTGTAGAAGTATGGAATGCTGTAAAAAATGGTCTTCATTCCTACTAAAATTATTAATGGTGAAAGTCAATCAAAACCAGAAGAATAATGGAATGAAAAAGACAACAAAAAATTTATACATGATAAAAAGGCTAAAAATTTTATTGCATCTGCTTTAGGGATGGAAGAATTCTTTCGGGTGTCTAATTGCCAAACAGGTAAGGAAATATGGGAAAACTTGGAATTCAACAACCAAAAGATAAAAAGTCAAGAAGATCATATATCTCTTGGGAAGATAATGATGTTAGTACATATTATGAAAATGAAGAACAAACACATATATCTTTCATGGTTTCACATCACTCTGATGATGATGAGGTTAATGATTTTGACTAAATTATTAAACCTTGTTATGATTAATTATATGATGCTTTTAATGATTTGTATAATGAATGTCTAAAGCTTTCTAAATTAAATGCTAAGCAAAAGAAAATTATTTCTTCTTTAGAAAGTAAATCTAATGTTATGCCACAAGAGTTAGATAAAATTAAAGCAAAAGTCGACATTCATGCTAGTTCTTCAACATGTAATAAATGTGCTTCTCTTGAAAGAAAAAATTGTTGATCGAAATGAAGATATCAGAAATTTGAACAAGGAAAAAATGATTTTGATAATGTTTTAAGTAATCTAAGGTATACGAATGATAAAAGTGGTCTAAGATTTTCAAAGATTAAAAATTATAGTCATATCTAGAAGACTATCTTTGTCAAATCTAGAAATACTTGAAACAATGTTCTATTAATACAACTATGTTATAATATGAATCCAAGAAAGTCAGATAACAATAATTACTTCTATAGTCATAAAAAGATGTCTGACATGATACGTACTTGTTTTTATTGTAATTTGAAAGGTCATACCACCAATGCATGTTATTTTAAAATTTTTGGTATGCCGAATGGTAATTATGAGTGGGTTGAGAAATGAACTAACCCAAGAGGACCAAAATAAAAATGAGTACCTAGAGAGTATTATTAATTATTTTATTGGTCCTTGGAGACCATATGCAAATCTTGTCAAATTAAGATTGATTTTTCAAGATACAAGACCGTATGATATGGTAGGATTAAATTTTCATTTGATTAAAGATGATTTGAGGAACATCAACATTGATATCATCATTGAAATACGTCATTGTGAAGAAGATAAGTATTTGTATATCTAATGTGTCATTCCCTTATATATAATTGTTGTGAAAAACGATATCTTTAAACAAAGTATAAAATGGTTTCTTGATGATTAAGAACCAAAAACAAGGGTTATGGTTTAACGGAAAAGAAAACAAGAAGAAGAAGAAGGAACAACAAGGATTGGGCAAATATAAATTCTGTTTACTATTCACTTTCTCATTAAAGTCACAAATGATTACAAGTGAATATCATAATTTGCCACACTCAACAAACTAAGTGTACTAGCCTATTTATAGACTAACTAGGTAACTTGCAGCCCAAGAAACCTAAACAATTGGATCCTTAACACAAGGCCCAATTCGAATTTCGACAATACATACATACTAGAACAGACTTCGACTACAGTATGTAACAATAAGGCATCAACATGTGAACAAGCTTCGACTGCATGCTTACCTCCTGTCGAAATACATGAAAGCTTCTCCTTCGACACAACATGAGTTCGACCCAAATCTCACAAATCTCCACCTTGGATCTAACTTAGCACCAAGAGAATCAACTAGCTTTTATCATGCAGCTTTATCAACTGCATACAGTGGAAGAACTTGCAACTTGGCAACGTCTTGGTGATCATATCAGCAACATTATCTTCAGGCAAAACCTTCAACACCTGGACTTCATCACGTTCGATTATCTCTCTGACGAAGTGCAGCCTCACATCGATGTGCTTAGTTCGCTCATGATAGGCTGAATTCTTCGACAGGTGTATTGCACTTTGACTATCACATTTAACAGTGATACTTCGACCTTGAAGTTTCAGCTCCTTTGCAAAACCTTCAAGCCACAATGCTTCCTTCACAGCTTCAGTGAGGGCAATATATTCAGCTTCAGTGTTTGATAAGGCAACAACCTTCTGAAGCGTCACTTTCTAACTGATTGTTGTGCCAAACATTGTGAAAACATATCCAGAAATAGACTTTCTGGAATCCATACACCCTGCATAATTAGAGTCGACAAATCCTTCGATTGCGACCATGCTATCACCATCACAGGCTCCACCATAAATCAAGACTCTTTTTAGAGACCCATTTACGTACCTGAGAATCTACTTTACAGCTTGCCAGTGCGCCTTTCCAGGATTGGCCATATACCTGCTCACAAGGCTCACTCCATATGCTATGTCTGGCCTCGTACAGACGATAGTATACATCAAAGAACCTACTACACTAGCATATAGGATGCTATTCATATAGATTCTTTCAGCTCCAGTACTCGGACTTTGAGTAGTACTAAGCTTAAATTGAGGATTTGTTGGTGTCACAACAGGCTTCGAATTCGACATACCAAACTTGTCGAGAAGCTTCCGTAGGTATGTCTCCTGAGATAAACACAACTTCGACTGCTTTCTATCTCTCCAGATGTCAATCCCAAGAATCCTGGCTGCAGCTCCCAGATCCTTCATTTCAAACTCCTTACTGAGTTCAGCCTTCACCTTCGTTACATCCCCAATACTGTTGCTAGCTATGAGGATATCATCCACATACAGCAACAACATAACAAGTGAGTTTCCAGGTCAAAATATGAAGTAAACACAGTGATCGAACTGACTTCTAGTGAAACCAATGTATGCCATGAACTTGTCGAATCTCCTATTCCACTGTCGAGGAGATTGTTTCAGGCCATACAAAGACCTATTCAGCTTGCACACATAATCTTCTTTACCCTTTTCTGCATACCCTTCAGGTTGACGCATTATGAACGTTTCATCTAGATCACCATACAGAAATGCTGTCTTCACATCCATTTGCTCAAGTTCCAAGTCGAACTTTGCTACCATGGCCAACAACATTCGAATGGATCTATGCTTTACAACAGGTGAGAACACATCATTGAAGTCGACTCCTTCTTTTTGAGTGAACCCCTAGCAACCAGCCTCACCTTAAAGCGCTTCGACATCACTCCTTCGATTCCTTCCTTGACCTTGAAAATCCACTTACAACTGACTAACCTTGCTCTTGCAGGTTTCTCAATCAGCTCCCAAGTGTCATTAACATGAAGAGATTTCATCTCGTCATCCATGGCTTTTCGCCATTCAGTCTTGTTTTGACTCCTTATAGCTTCCTTGTAATCTCTAGGTTCTTCGTCAAGTACCTCACTTGCAGAGATTAAGGCAAAAGCTATAAGATCTGCATAACCTAGTCTCTGAGGTGGCTTGATGACTCTTCTCGACCTATCTCTTGCCAGTAGGTAGTCATCGACAATTTCCTCAACCTCTTCAGCATCTTGCTCTTCTTCTTCGACTTCATCTGGGCTATGCACTTCAGCATCACTATGCTCCACCTCAACAGGCATCTCTACCTGTTCTAGCTCCTCTTCAGAGATTTCTGCACTTCGACTAACATCACCAGTTTTCTTGAATGCCATTTCAACTTCATTGAAAACTACATCACGACTTGTGATACATCTTCTGTGACCTGGTTCTAGGCACCACAACCTATAACCCTTGACTCCCTTAGGATATCCAAGGAACATGCATCTTAGAGATCTAGGTTCGACCTTGTCTTGCCTAATGTGAGCATAGGCTAAACAGCCAAATACTCTCAGTTTGTCGAGATCTGGTGGATGACCTGACCAAACTTCTTCAGGTGTCTTCATTCCCAGCGCAGTCGAGGGACATCTGTTTATCAGATAAGCTGCCGTCGAAACAGCCTTTGCCCAAAACACCTTCTTTAATCCAGCATTAACCAACATGCATCTAACCCTTTCAAGAATTGTTCGATTGAATCTCTCAGCTAAGCCATTTTGTTGAGGAGTACCTGCTACCGTCTTATGCCTTGCAATCCCAGACTCAACACAGTAACTGTCGAACGCTTCGTTGCAGAATTCAAGGCCATTGTCGGTTCTCAACCTCTTAACCTTTCTGCCAGTTTGAGTTTCGACCAGAACCTTCCAACTTTTGAAGTTCTCAAAAGTTTTATCCTTCGTCTTCTGAATGAATACCCATAACTTTCTAGAATAGTCATCAACGATGGATAGAAAGTACCTTGCACCTGAGTATGAAGGATTCCTTGCAGGCCCCCAAAGGTCAGCATGAATGTAATCAAGGGATCCATGTGTTCTTTGCTTGCCTTTGTTAAACTTCGCCCTACAGGATTTACCAAATACACAAGATTCACAAAACTCCAGCTTTTCGACTTTGTCACCTCCTAGCAGGTTCTGCTTCCCCAATTCGACCAGGCCTCTTTCGCTGACATGGCACAATCTCATGTGCCATAACTATGTCTTCGACACAGGTTTCGTGGATACAATATTTGTCGAACCACTTACAACCTCAACCTCAAGGTATACAAGCCTTGTTTCTTCACGCCTCTCAAGACTTCCTTCGACCCCTTCATGACTTTCAGGATACCTTGCTCTCCTTTGAAGACATATCCTTTCTTGTCGAATTCACCAAGAAAAATTAAATTCCTCTTAAGGTCAGGTACATACCTAACCCCAGTCAATAGCTTTATTGACTCATCACAGAGCTTGAATCTAACAGATCCAATACCTGCAATCTTACAAGCTTTATTGTTCCCCAACAACACTGATCCACCATCTTGATCGCATAATTCTTCAAACACATTCTTGTTTGGAGTCATATACCAAGTACATCCAGAATCCATAATCCACCCTTCGCAAGAGTTGCTGCTTGAAACTACAAGGACATCAGATGATTCATAACTATCTTGCACAATAGCTGCATTGCCGTTGTCCTTTCCTCCATGATTATTCAGGCGCTCAGGGCACACCTTTCTTGTGTGACCCTCCTTCTTACAATGATAACATTTGATACTAGACTGTCGCACCCTAATTTTTGACCCTAAGATCCCCGCTTTGTTCTTTGCATAACATATTAGGTCAATCATTCGTGCATAACTAACCACTTTATCGATCTTTTGGCTATTTGTTTCATTTGTGAAGACAGGTACTGCTGCAGAAGATTCAGGGTCTGGAAGGTTGAGCTGTGTGTGTGTGATTGGGGAGGTTCTCTGGTCCTGCGAGATTGCGCCCTCATCCTTTTTTTTATCCCTAAACCAAAACCAAGCCATTGTTATCCAAGTTACAAATATCATAAAGGTTCACATTAATTTCGAAATTCAAGTGAAATGTAAAGATTCAAGAAGGTCCAAAATTCCAAGTGTAAGGTTCAATCTCTCATATTGAAGTCATAAGGTCAAGCATAAAATTGCAACACCAATCTCCAAATTTAAGTTGGAATCATTTTCACTACGAATGGTCATCTCAAGCTACAGATGCAAATGATGTCATAACCTTGTTTCCGAATCCAAGCCGTAATCAAGTTTGTTTCAAGCTTTTTTAAGGCACGATCATTTGTTTCGAGTTGATTCTAGGCTATGTCCCAAGTCGGGTTTTAAGTTATATTTCAAGATTGGTTAGATTTATCTCTAGTTTGTTTCAAACCATGATCAAGTTCATCCCAAGCTTCAAGCCTAATCTATTTTCAAGTCAATACCAAAACCATCATACTATATGAGAAACCAATTTGAGTACAAAAATCACAAGATCAAAGTGTGTGTTGCAAGGAGTTGGAATTGAAAGTTCAAATAGCTATACAAAGCCTTGTTACAAGCAATAAGTTTCAAGACAATCCCTTAGTTCTAATTCCTAAGAAACTAAGTGCAAGTATTGAATTAGTTGAACTCACTAAAGAAATTCAAGCATGAGGACCCTACATCAAAAGTGAACGTATTTACGAAAACATAATATTCCAAGAACTGTATTCAAATCCTGGTGCCAAATTCAGCGCCATAACAGTCAGCATAGATAATTACAAGCTAATAAAGGAAATGTCAATTTTGTATTCCAGTGGAAAAATATTGGAGTTCATCCTAAGATACAAACAAGCGATGTAAAATTGGTGACTTTAGTCTTGCCCAAATTCTTGAAGCTGGAGCAGGGGGATCACGACCCGATCCATCTTGCCGGAACATTTAAAGTTTCCATTAACATCACCCAGGCTTGTTAGCGATACCCTCATCAAGTTGGTAGCAATCGCAATCGGGTTTCTTTCCGGTTGTAGTTGCAGAACCTGATTTTTGCTCAGAGATACATAAATAGGATTATCATTTCAGCAAACAATGATATAAACTTAACACCACCTCACCTTAGCTTACCTTTTCCCTGCAGGCAAGACCGTGATGGCCGTTGTTCATAACCTTCGAACTCATCCGAACAGCATCACCTGCAACAATTTCATATCACCACCATCTTGCTTCCACTGCCAAACCACTCTTGCACCATAATTCAACTTCAATGTCCCTCATGCTACCTGTATCAACAATACGCCATCGTCACTATAATTCCAAAGCCCTACATCACCGGCAAGCAAAACTATGATGACACGAATTAACATGAGATAAGAAGAAAATAGTCCTGAAAGAAGGCATGAGTATCATTCATCGTCACAAAACGAAGACTTCCCTGCTTTAGAACAGCATCTTGAAGATTTAACATAAGAAAGGTTTTCTTTGTAACATGCTTTTGAGACTTCTCAAATATTTACTGAATCATTAGCTACTGAAAATCAACCTCTGACCGACAGTTATAGCCACCAAGGAAGTGTCTTGAAGGATGTGAGTTCGGTTCTTGATGGTATCGTGGACCTCAATCGACACCGCCCGCAAACCTGCACGAAATCAGAAATGTCACACTTATCACTTATCTTTGAAGCTCAAAGACACATGGATAATATGCCAAGAAAGCAACGTGCATCAGTCAAAGGATGTTTAAAATTCAACTAAAAAGAGTGTACCAAACAACAAGGAAATTAGCAAATATTCTATGACAACCTGAAGGATGAATGAATTTCACTGACAGTAGATCATAAAGACGAAAGTGTAACTCAGTTTCAATCACTAATAATCTGGCCAACAAATTAGCATCTTGCAATTCAAGTTCACATCTCAATTTCAGCAAATAACATGCCAGTGCAAGGATTCATAGCAAACCATAAGTCTCAAATTCATTCAAAATCTAAGCATCCAACTTCAAGGGTTGATAGAAAAGTTACAAAGATGGAAAAGTTATTCAATAAATAGGAAAAGGAAAGCACCACGCAAGCAGTAGAGAAGTCACCTGCTATGAAGGGAACTCGCACGACCTCTGATGAAATTAGAAAGATTCTATTCGGATTGTCATACCTTGTGATAAGGTGCAGAAATATTCAAGAGGGTCTGACGGCTATTCATAAGTGAGGCTGGTTCCATTATCGACGTTGTGTTCATGGGCATGGAGAACCTCTTCATCTTTCAAGCAAGCTCCAATTCTCATTGTGCTCAAGTAATCCCAGGTGACAGTCAAACGTTCAATGTAAATTAAGCAAAGCTCCTTGAGACATTACCCTGGAATGAAAAAAAAAGCAAGTTCAATCAGCCAGGATAACTTGAAAACAGAAACAATGATCATCACGCTTATTATGAAATCATAGCAAGGAGCCTTCACAAGCTCATCACACAGTTCAAGCGTGATCCAAATTGAACGAGAAAGGTTTTAGTCATTCAAGAATATTTCCAAATTGAAAGTAGCAAAACATTTGTGGAGAAATCAATACGGTTTTGGCACAAAATCTCTTCATTAATCATACAACCAAACTCCGTTGTTAAAATCAGTAGAAAAAGAAAGAAATCGGGACGTGTTTGAAATATGTTAGAATCAAAAGGGAAATATCATTATCACCATCAATCATGGCAAAGAATCAAGCATATTCAAGACAAGAAATTGTATCCTATGTTGTTCCCAAAACCGATTCCAACAGATCTGGATTTTTTTCCCAAAACAATAACCGTCATCAAGGAGTCATTAAAAGAAATAAGCAAAAAGGGCAATGAATCAAACACATAAGTACTGCCAGGTTCGTTTGGATTAAAAGGGAAATAACATCACTACTTTCAACGTTTTCCAAAACCTGTCCAAGCAAAAATGGAAATGTATTTACAAAGTTTCAGACAGGAGAATCACACGTTCACGTCAATTTCCAGTACACAATCAAGCATGATTATTTAAAATGGCAGGAAATCGAGAGGAAACGGTAAGCATCAAAAGCAACCATATTTTGTTTCCAAAACAGAAACCGACACAATCAGACCAAACCAGAAATATCATCATTATCAAACATTAATTCGGAGTCATACATGAGCCTATATAATGAGGACAAAATTTGCAAAGGGAATCAGAGAACACATAGTGAAAAATACACAATTACCATTTCAGACGAACTCACAACAAAAAGCCTCAAAACACCCCCAGAACATCAACACACCGATTCATATTTCAAAAACTCACACATACACAGTCCCAGAGAAAAGTTCACGCAGAGTCAAAGGCAATAATCATAATACACGCACGGTTCAGAAAATTCAGAAGGGGATTCCATTCAATCAAACCATAAACAAACATCGTACACCTAATTCATACCATTCACCAAATTCAACCAACTCAACAAATCGAAAATTCCACCAATATCTAAACCAGAATTTCAAACCAGGAAATTATACCAGAGAACCAATTTGCATCAGAATCTCAAATCATACGCGCACATTCAGAAAAGAAGGAGAACGGAACCAAATCATACCCACACATAGCACCACAGATCAACGAGAACGCAGAGAAGAAAAAGAGATAGAAGACCCATCTCTAAGTAAAGATCCTTGAAGGCTCGATCGCGTCCTCCTCGTCTTCAATCACCGGCGGCTTTCTTTTCCCTTTTTTCAGGCTTTAAATCAATGTAACATATAAAATTTGAATCATAGTGAAAATCGGGGTATGGGATGTGTGGGGTGGGGTATTTGTTGCGTGATTTTGTTTGATCGTGAGAGGTGAGAGAGATTGGAGACGATGACACGTTTAGGGTTCATAAACCCTATTTTGGGGAGGAGAGAAATAGATGAGACGAGAGGGAAGAACGAGAAAGTCTTGCTCTCTTTGTTTCTTTGTGGTTTTAAGTTTTTGTTTCCGTACACACGCACCCACCATACTATCACGCACTCTTACATTTTACACATCTGATCACACACATACACATCTAACAGTTGGGATTTGAGGGTCTGCGATAGACCCTCTCCCTTGCGCAACACTAGATCCCTCCGTCTCAGTTTTTTCCTTTTTTTTAATTTAACTTTTCCTAAATCTAATTTTATTTCTTTTTAAAACATAATCTTGAGGCACTTGTAGTTTTTTATATACAATTTTTTTTTTCTTTTTAGTAAAACCTTTTCTCATTTGTAAAACTTTTTTTAACATAATAACTTTTTTTACTAAAATATTAATTAAGTCTTTTTTATATAAAATAAAAACCTTTAACTTTTTTTTTATAGAAAATAACAAGTAATCTCTAAAATAATAATAAAACTATTTTATTTAAAATACCAAAATTAAAAAAAGCTCTTTTTAATTAAAAACTCTTAATAACCTTTTTTTCTTTTAATAAACTTAATATTAAAATCTTTTATAGTTAAAAATATTTATCTTTTTAATATAACTTTAAATTTAGATTTTTCTTTTTAGATAATTTAAACCTTTTCTGAAAATTAAATATAACATCTCTAATAATAATTAACTTTTTCAATAATTAAAACTTAATAGAAACCTTTTTTTTTTTTTTTTTAATTAGTCAATAATCTTTAGGCAATGATTCTAACTAAAAAATAAACTCTTATCAATAACCTTAAAAATAAATCAAAACTCTTTTCCTAATAATCAGTCCTTATCTTAAATCCTTCATCGCGCGCCTGAGTGAATCGTATGCTATGTGTTATTTTGTGATTGATATCATGCCTTTGTTATGCCTTTATTTGCTTACTATTGTGCTTAATGTATAAGCTTGTTTTCTGTATGTCTAAACCCTTTCAAAAATATAAAAAAACCCTCGATCCAACGTCGAGCCCCTTTTCTACCCATGTAAGTCGATTGCCTTTAGGCATCGCATTCAACCTTTTTGGTCACTAGACACAAGACTAGCACCACTTTGCTAGCACTCTTGCTAAAACTTATTAGAATTAATCACATTAATATCCAAGGGAAAATCCCATGCATGATAATCAAATTATCGTGCATGGTGCATATTCATTTGCATCTACAGCTTTTACACCCTTAAGATAAGGTTATTAGACAACTTTAGGATAGACTTCCTAAGTTAGTCCCCCTTCAAATTTTGATTTTTACAATCAAACTTTAGCCCACCTAATTCTCCACACAAGAGAATTAGATGTGAATCATCTCAAAGAAGGGACATACAATCCCATACCCCACAAATATAAACATTTTTCAAAAAACTGTGGTGGTTTCTTAAGATGACGACTCATCTTCTCTCCTAAACTTTCAAACAAACCTTAGCATCCCTCGAGGAACTACAAGTGCTCTGATTCCACTCCCGACAGGATATGTAGGCACAAAATGCGATATCTTGTCGAGCAAACCTAGGAATAGATCTTTAGGTCTTCCTACCCTTAAACCCTTTAGCAAACAGATAACAAATAACATAATAAAACAAGAGGTTCCTGTAGAGTACTACAGATATCTAGGATGCTAACACCTTCCCTAGGTATAACCAACCCCCGGACTTTAGAAACTTAGTTTGCATTTGCATTGCATTGTGGGTAATTCGATCTTTCTCCATTCCCTTGGATAAATCAAAGACGGTGGTGAAATAAAAGAAATGCGATTCAAGTTAATATAATAGCTTGGTATCCAATTCTCACCGCGACATAGTGTAGCGAGTGATTTTTGGATGTGGTTGCGAAGCACGATCGCTCTGGTACTACAGCTCGATTCATTTTTTATCCTATTAAAGCTGATGAAGGAAGGGAAATAGATGTCTCCAATTAACCCTGCTTGCATACTGAGATTAAACAGTCAAAACTGTTGGTTTACAGATGCTACAAAGATTCGGGGTTTCTCCTAGGTTATTTTGTTGACAAGGGGTGCTTTAGGCTATCGGTTAGGATGTTAGGACGAATGTATGAGAGTATGGGATTTTGGGTTTTTGTTTAGTGTGCTCGCTAAGATTTTTTCTTTCAATCTTATGCCTACGTATTCCCGTTTACCGAAACAGGGAAATCAGAGCGATCGTAGTTCCTCCTATTCTATGGGAGGGAATGGTTGTTTTGGCGTCTTGTTTAAAGCCCAAGACGTGAAGCTAGAGAGTCTATTTGTATCTTGTTCAAAGCCCAAGATGTGAAGCTGAAAGTGTTGACCTTAGAGAGAATTTGTCATCTCTAAAGGGGTCTGTTTGTCACAACTGTTGGGTGACTGACTGTAAAGGAGGATTACTGTAACCGGGATTTGTGAATCCGGCAATGCCGTAATTTCCTTTATAGGGGATTTTAACCTGAAGGAGAAGACTTTAACTCAGTTTAGAGCAATGCCATCTTTCCTTAGGAATTTCTCATACTAAAAGAGGGACATTGGCATGGATGTAGATGATCCAGAGGCTTGCCGCTTACAACAATTAGATGAAGGGGAAAGAGTTGTTGAAGTTTGTGTACTGTGAACGAGGCACAACTTTGATGCTAAAAGGTTGATTGGACCAACCAGTGGTTTTCTTATACAAAGCCTAAGAGGAGGCTAATATGTGTCTCGTACAAAGCCCGAGAGAGAGGCTAAAAGGTTTTGACTCGACGATGGAGTCTTTTGGTATCTCGTATAAAGCCCGAGATGGAGGCTATTTGACTCAACAAGAGAGTTTTTGTATCTCGTACAAAGCCCGAGATGGAGGCGAAAATTTGTTTGGCTCAATAAGAACCTTTTTGTATCTCGTATAAAGCCCGAGATGGAGGGGAAAGGGTGATTGACTCAACAAGGGAGTCTCTTTATGTGTCTCTTACAAAGCCCGAGAGAGAGGCTAAACGTTGTTTGACTCCGCTGGGGAGAATCATTGTAAAAAGCCCAAGAGAGAGGCTATTGTAACTGGAGAAAGATCATTATACAAAGCCTAAGAGGAGGCTATGGCGACTGTTCAGTGGAGTGACAGGTCCAGTATACTGATTTAAAGAGAAAATCAGTTCTTATATGAGCAACACTGTACTCAAGGATTTGATTCGAGGATCCGGGTTTTTCCTGTTCTTTAAGGAATTGGGAAATCCGAAGGGTATTGAGACTGTCCGAGTCTACGGGTTTTCTTCCTATTTAATGAAGGGGTCACTTAAGAATGTCTGGAAAACTCAAGGAGATTAGACTGTCCGTGTCTAGAGTTTCATCTTTTGTACCATGCTTTGAGAAACAGTAGTAGACTCTTTGAAAGGACTGTTCTATGCAGATGACTAATTTCTGTTCCTATACCTCTAGGAGGTCGTCGGGACAATTTGTACGAAGCCCAAGAGGAGGCTGGAAACTTTTAAGAAGCCGATGGGTCCTTGTACGAAGCCCAAGAGAAGGCTATCATTCCCGGAGGAAGAATTATTATACGAAGCCTAAGAGGAGGCTGTGAATACTTCTAAGAAGCCGACGGGTCCTTGTACTAAGCCCAAGAGGAGGCGGGGTTGCTTTTAGGAAGCCTGTGGGTCCTTGTATGATGCTCAAGAGGAGGCTGATGCTTTTAAGAAGCCCGTGGGTCCCCAAACCCCGAGAAATTCAAGGCAAGCTATTCACAAGGAATAGATCAAGTCAGGAAAGTTCGAGAATTTGGAAGAAACTCAAAGATGCCATTCACGGAGAATACATTCATCTCTGGGAGTAGAGTTTCTTGACAATTCCTAATGAGGACAGCCGAAGAGAAGACTGTATCTGGTGATCCTATTGCGGATCTAGTTGTCTATTTCTATGAATAAACGAAATGGCGTCACCTAGTTCTAGACGTAGTTGCCGGGGAAACTCGAAATATCTATACTATTATTACACAATTGATATGAGTTTATGAAAGAAGACTTACAGTGAAATAGCCCCACAATACAGTTATATGTATATGAAAGCGGTAAATGAAAGCAATAACCACTTACTCGGTTGTAGAACTTCCATGCTGTTTGGTTAGTTGTTCAACAAAGAAAGATTGAAAACAACAGTATATTCAAAATCAAAGGAGAAAGTGCTTTGAAAAAGAAATATTTGGGGCTTACAGCTCAAGGAGAGGCCAGGGTTTTATCAGTGAGCGCACTGTTTAAATTTTGTACATAGGGACTTATACAAGTGACTGTGGCCCAAAAAGTGTTTTCTGTACAAAGGGATGGGTCTTACACTCTCTCAAGAGGCCCAAAAGGTTTAAAGAAAAAGAGTGGGGCTTATAACACGAGGGTAGGCCCATTTGACTTTTCGTTTGAAATGGCGATCGCGCTGAGGTTTCCTTTTAACGTAGAGGGACTTATACAATAAGCGAGGCCCAAAAGGTTTTGGTTAAAAGGGGATTGGGTCTTACACTCTATTAGAGGCCCAAAAGTTTTGAATGGGTCTTATAGCTCAAGGAGAGGCCCAGATGGATTATCTTTAAACTGGCGACGATCGTGCCGAAAAAAATGTACAGAGGGACTTATACAATAAGTGAGGCCCAAAAATATTTCTGTACAAGTGGGTTGGGTCTTACACTCTAATAGAGGCCTAAATGAGTTTTAAGAAAAGAAATGGGTCTTACTACTCGAGGGTAGGCCCAAGGTTTTTTTTTTGTTTTGAAAAGGCGACGATCGCGCCGTTTGTTTTTGACGGTATCGGGACTTATACAATATACTGAGGCCCAAAAATGATTTGGTCAAAAAAAGGATTGGGTCTTACACTCTATTAGAGGCCCAAAGTGTTTTGAAAATGATTTATGAGGGTTGAATTAATCCAAAAACCCTAATTTGTTTTCAAAAATGTGTTTTAATTGAATAAAAATTCAATTAAAATGATCAAAATTGTTTAACATAGGAAAAACAAATTGTGATCTTGGATTAATGCTTCAAAAATTAAGTATTGACCTACAAAATAATTAGAAAGCATTAAAAGTTGCAAAGTCAAGGTGGAAAAAATATTTTAAATGTCAAAAATAATTAAAACATTAATTCTTTGCAAAAATATCAATTATACAAAATAAATAATATTTTTGGGGTTTTTTGGGAAAATAAAATATTTTAACATTTTTGTGAATTATTAAAAAAAGAATCAACTCAAAATCATTAAAACTCAGAGAGAAATTAATTTTTGAATCAATTAAATAAAATCACAAAATTCAAATATTCAAATATTGGAAAATGGTGCCAAGAACAAAGGCAAGAACACGCGCGTTTTTCAGTTTTTCCCAGATTTGCATTTTCTCTCCAATCTCACTGAATACTTAATCATATCATGCAATCCACATACCAATCAACTCGTTTCAACCTCACGATCATGTCTATGGTATTTAATTTCATTTAAATTAAACATATAACAAGAAATCACGAAAAATCCTCAAGAACCCTAATTTCTGCATGAAGGCTAGGATTTTTGATACACGATTCAAACAATGCAATTAATTGAGGGGAAACATTCCATGCACGATTATGAACATATGGCCAAATTATTGTGCAGCAAAAATTGCATGGATCATAGAGTTAGAAGAGCTCATGCTTACCACTTGCAGCTGGTGATCGTGATTTGTGTTGGAGGTGTTACAGCTAGGTTCCAATGATCTGGATAGCTTCCCTAGGTGCCATGGAGTGTGTATGAATGCTTGGAATGGATTGAAATGGTTTAGAGCTGAAGATGGTACCTCAACTGCAAAACTGTCAAGAACTTGAGCAATTGGCTGGTGATTTTGTGAAATCTGTGTTCCAGATGTTATGTGAGTGTTTGGATCACTTCTATATGATGTATGTGAGGTGTGTGAGTGATTGGTTTGATTGGAAAAGCTCTCAAACTCAAAACCCGATAGTGACTTGCCTTAAAAGGCAAAATTGGAGTGAAAGAAGAGATTTTGAGGAAAGCATCTGTTTGATGGCTTTGGTGTACTCAAACTGATCACAATTAAGCTCTATTTATAGTAGAGCAAGTTTGTTTTGCAAGGAATAGTGAATGGCAACTGCTGAGTAGGTTTGGCCAATGTTGTCCAATGGAAATCCAAGTCTCCTCTAGCCATTGACTATAGGTTAGGGCACAGGCTGCTGGTTCCCTTGGTCTTGGATAAGTCTTGACTGAATTCAGTTGAGAATGGCTCAGTCCATGCCACCTTGATGCTTCCATTGAATGCTCCAATCCAAAATTGGAGTCTTGTCCCTATTTTGGCAATTCTAGGTTCAACATGCTATTTCTTGTTCCAAAGACTTTGGAGGCTTGGCTCAGTGATTGTCCCCTTTAGATTCAATCCTCAGAGGTGTCCAAGTGGATAGGAGCATTTGGATTTGGATGATTTTGGCAAATCGAGCAAAAATGCAAAATCTGCCTTGCCTTGACAGATTTCAACAAGGCAACTTGCCAATGTTATATCTCATGACTCAAATTGAATTTGGTAATGTTCTTGGCCATTTTGGAAAGCCCTTACATGATACAAGAACTATTTGAACATGTTTGGTTTTGATCTCTTTTGAATCCAAGTGAAAAATCCCCCTACATTTGGCAAAAAGTAAGGTAAAATCTGACTTAGTGAAATTTTCACCAAGTGTTGGAACAAAGTGACTTTTCTTGATTTTGATCACTCCATAACTCAAAATCCATGAGGAATTTGGACATAGGTCAGTATGAAGCTTTTGTAGAGGGCAATGGGATCTACAAATCAAGCTTTGAATGGGGAATAATAGCCTTGTGGTTTAGGAGTTATGGTCCTCCAAAGTTGGCACATTAGTGTCACTTTTTCCATAACTTAGAAATTTTTCTAAGTTTTTATGGTTACCCCTTTTACAAGTTATCCCACTTTCTTTGATTTTTCTTGATGAATGATGATTCAAATCATACATTAACATCATTTTAGGGTTAAAAATCCATTTTGGTGGAAAATCTCAAAAAGTCAAAGTTGACTTTTGTGCACAGTTGACTTTTTATCAGGTGAATTCCAAACTGTGCAATTCTTCATGAAATCATGCCCTTGACCTAAATCAAACTTGATGGACATGTTCCATGGGTGTCATAGGGTATATTGAATCATGTCTTTGGGCTTGGGAGCATGTCCTGGTTAAAAGTCAAAGTTACAGTTGACTTTCCTCGCGAAACCCTAATTGTGGTGCAGATGAAATTGAGACTTGTTGCTCAAGCTTCTTGGATTAATCCATTGTTCCAAATGGATCAATATATTTCATTAGAGACCCTCAAACCCTCTCTTTAGGTCTTGGCTCATGATTTGCCCTAAAAGTCTACTTAGGGGTGAATTAGGTCAAGAAACCCTAATTCCTGATTTTTGATGAATGCATCCCCTGAGGCAAAATTGACTTGATGATTGGGTCCATGAGGTCCCATGAAGTATATTAGGTTATGTTTTGGATCATTGGCTTGTGCCCAGATGAAAAATTTCCATTTGGAGGCCCTGGTCGACCAAAACCCTAATTTGGTGACACTGTCGATCTTGAGACTTGATCCACCTAGAAGGGAGCAGCCTTGTGCTTGATCCTTGAAGTGGGAGTCCTTTTGATCCATTGTGGATGTTTGAGAGGTTAGACAAGTTGAAGATCATGTCATTCCTTGATTGATCCTTTGTCTAAGAACTCTGAGAGGGCTTGAAACCCTAATTCTTGATGGTAGTGAATGCTCAACAATCCTTGAGGAGATTGATGAGGCATGAAGGTATATCCATATTATGATGATGATTTGCACAATGATGGGAAATCTAAGTGGTCAAAATTTGGGGTATGACAGATGCCCCTATTTAATCTTCTTGGACACAAAGGTGTGAATGGCGAAGGTATTCAGGCATTCGGGGTGCAAGAGGATTAAATATCGGAATACCTGAAATTTTGACGGCGTCTATGAATGGTAATTCACGCATTCATCTTTTTTTGCTAAGCAATGATGCTTAGAAAAGGTAAACTTCCCCTCGATCCTGGTCTTCATCCAAGGAACTGGTCTCGGTTTCTGATTTAAACTTCCCCTCGATCCTGGTTTCCTACCAAGGAACTGGTCTTAGTTTCTTTCGTCAATAAACTTTACTGACAAGGGACGCTATTCGTAGCGGCTTTCCTTCAAACTTCTCGCCGAATTTTCCTAGGGAGATGCTATTTGAGTGGAAAAAGTTTTGATGTCAGACTTGCTGGGGTACCCAGTCGTCTGAGTTGTACAGGTGCACAAACTTCTCTGTTTGGAGACGCCATTTGTTGAATCTACTGGGGAAAATGAGTCTCTTGAGAATCTGCTTTCGTTCAGGGTCTTTACATCATACTTTTCTCGGAGAAATGCCATATGATGTGATCTAATTTTGAGGTGCCGATGACCTTTTCATCAGTGTGTTTTTCGGAGAAAAACTGCCGTACTACCGAATCTCCGATTTTGGAGGCTTTCTCTCGGGATTTTCTTTAATCCGGGAAAACAAGGATATCATCTTCAATGGCGAAGAGTGATGTTAACTGAGGGCTCTCTGGTCTTTCAGAGGTTCAAATTATCAAAGTGGTCGAGGACCCAACTTCAATCCAGAAATAAAACTGGAGGAGAGAGATTGTTCAGACGTAACACTTCCTGACGAGGAAAGGGCTGACAACTCGATTGAGAGGACTTTTATCACTAGGGGACAAGACCGACTAGAGTGATAGTGATGCAATATGACTGTAAATGTAAATCAATAATGCATGATGCATGTATGTATATGCTGACAAAATTGACGCAACATACAAACTAAAAGATGAACACGACTGGATACTCGGCCATTGCAGGGCGAAGAAGTACCGCTGGTTCAAGATAGCAATTCTGCCTTTCTTAGGAGAGATAGTCCCTGTTGGGAGCTATGTTGATCAGACTTAGGAGATGAGAACTCGGCTGAAGCGTGTCAGACGAAACAAGGTCTCTGACACAGTTGATCCCTTCATTCAGGCGTACTGGCGTAGAAGGAGTACTTTGATTCCGTACTTTGAGGTTCGATTACTTCTGGAGAAGTGACCGATGTTCTTCTGATGTTCAATAGTCAAAAGAAATTGTCGTCTTTATTAAAAAGCAGAAAAAGTTTTAACAAGTAAATTCATTTTTGTTTTATTTCAAGAATCATTAGTCATGTTAACAACGTCGTTCTGTAAAGCTAAAACAAATAAGAATTACAAACAAAAGCACAAGGGCTCAAATTTTATTGATAAAATGGAGATCAGCCAAATGCGTGATTCCATTGAGTATTTACAAAGTTAGAAAATGGTAATTTACAGGGAAAAGGGCTACGTTGAAACATAACGACCACTATCCTTCTACCAACTTTGAATTCGGGGCATCCTGAGCTTCTGTCGAAGATGACCTTGACTGGAGTTTCCCTCCGATGGATGGTGTAACTGCTACTGAGGGACCTGCCTCGGTTGAACATAGTTACTTGCCATTATCCCTAACTTTTCCCTGGATTGTACTGTGATGTTTCCAATCCACCGGGATGATTTTTTTTTATTTTGTCTCTAAATTTTGCCTGGACCGCCCTTTCGGGTTTTCAATCCATCGAGATGTTTTTTTAGGCAAAGTATTTCTTGACTACATCAACATTTGTGGGGTAGGCAAATTCCTCTCCGTCCATGGTTGCAAGTCTCAAGGCGCCGCCTGAGAAAGCTTTCGTGACCACATAGGGGCCATCATAATTTGGGGTCCATTTGCCCCGAGAGTCAGTGAGAAACGATTGTATCTTTTTGAGCACGAGGTCTCCTTTTCTGAAGACACGAGGTCGGACCTTTTTGTCAAACACCCTCTTCATTCTCTGTTGATACAATTGACCATGGCATAGTGCCGTGATTCGCTTCTCCTCGATCAGATTCAGTTCGTCGTGTCGACTTTGACACCATTCAGCTTCGGTGAGCTTAGCTTCCATCAATACTCGGATTGACGGGATCTCTACTTCTATGGGGAGCACTGCTTCCATGCCATACACTAGAGAGAAAGGGGTTGCCCCTGTTGAAGTGCAGACAGATGTGCGATAACCGTGAAGAGCAAAGGGTAGCATCTCGTGCCAGTCTTTGTAGGCTACAACCATCTTTTGAACGATCTTCTTGATGCTCTTATTGGCCGCTTCTACCGCTCCGTTCATCTTGGGTCGGTAGGGAGATGAGTTATGATGTTAAATCTTAAACTCTGCGCACAACTCCTTCATCATCTTGTTGTTCAAGTTAGATCCATTGTCAGTAATGATCTGGCTTGGAACACCATAACGGCATATGATATTGTTTTTGATAGATCGGACCACTTGTCGGGTTACATTGGCGAATGACGCTGCTTCGACCCACTTGGTGAAATAGTCAATGGCTACCAGGATGAACCGATGTCCGTTTGAAGCCTTAGGTTCAATCAAGCCAATCATGTTGATTCCCAATATGGAATAAGGCCACGGGGAAGAAAGAACTTTGAGATGCGATGGCGGTACATGAATTTTGTCGGAGTATATCTGACACTTGTGACACCTCCTAATGTACTTGTAGCAGTTGGATTCCATGGTCAACCAGTAGTACCCTGCTCTTAGAATTTTTCTCGCCATTGTGTGTCCGTTGGCATGAGTGCCAAAGGACCCTTCGTGAATTTCTTTCATAAGCATGTCTGCTTCTGGTCTGTCTACGTATCGGAGCAAGACCAAGTCAAAATTCCTCTTATAAAGAGTGTCACCACTCAGGAAGAAGTTTTCAGCCAATCTTCTGAGGGTTTTCTTGTCTTTTCTTAGTGCCCCAGGTGGGTACTCTTGTTTCTGAAGGAAGCATTTGATATCATGATACCAAGGTTTGTCGTCTATGACTGCTTCAATCGTGAAGATGTAAGCGGGCCGTTCAAGGCGCATTATGTCGATCTTAGGTAAGTCGTTCCATTGACCTACACTAATCATGGAAGAGAGAGTGGCTAATGCATCAGCCATGTGATTCTCCTCACGAGGGATATGATGAAACTCAACTCTGTTGAAGAAAGGTAGCAACCTTCTTGCGTAGTCTTTGTAAGGAATTAATCCTGATTGGTATGTGTTCCAATCTCCTTTTATCTGATTGATAACCAAGGCTGAATCGCCGTATACGTCCAAGTTTTTGATCCTTAAATCAATTGCTTCTCCGAGACCCATAATACAAGCTTCGTATTCGGCCTCGTTGTTCGTACATTTGAACGTAAGTCTGGCAGTGAAAGGAATGTGGGTACCCAGAGGGGTAAGAATGATTGCCACAATTCCGTTTCCATAATGATTATCTGCTCCGTCAAAGACAAGTCCCCATTGGGAACCTGGTTCTGGCCCTTCACTGGGTAACGGTTCATTGCAATCTTTCATTTTTAGATACATGACATCTTCGTCTGGGAAGTCAAACCCGATTGATTCTTGATTGTAAATCGGTTGATGAGCCAAATGATCGGCTAAAATACTTCCCTTAACGGCTTTCTGAGCGTGGTACTCTATGTCATATTCTGATAACAGCATCTGCCAACGGGCAATCCTTCCCGTGAGAGCAGGTTTTTCGAAGACGTACTTGATTGGATCCATTTCGGAGATTAACCAAGTAGTATGATGAATCATGTATTGGCGAAGACGTTTGGCTGCCCAAGCCAAAGCGCAACAAATTTTCTCAAGCATCGTGTACCGAGTTTCGTAGCCGGTGAATTTCTTGCTCAAATAGTAAATGGCAGACTCTTTCCATTTGGTTTTGTCTTGTTGGCCAAGTACACACCCCATTGAGTCTTCCAAGACTGTGAGGTAGATGATCAGTGGTCTTCCTTCCACTGGAGGTGATAGAATCGGCAGATTCAACAGGTATTCCTTGATACTGTCGAAGGCGGTTTGGCAGTCTTCTGACCAAATGCAATCCTGGTTATTTTTGAGTAACTTGAAAATCGGCGCACATGTCACGGTCATGAGGAATATGAATCTGGAGATGTAGTTCAAACGTCCCAGGAATCCCCTGACTTGTTTTTCAGTTTTCGGAGAAGGCATTTCTTGAATGGCCTTGACCTTGTCAGGATCAACCTCAATTCCTTTCTGGCTGACGATGAACCCTAGTAATTCCCCTGAACGGACATCGAAGGTGCACTTGTTGGGATTCAAGCGGAGTTTGTACTTTCGCAAACGCTCGAATAGTTTTGACAGGTGGGTCACATGCTCCTCTTCTGTCTTAGATTTTGCAATCATATCATCTACATATACCTCGATCTCTTTGTGTACCATGTCATGAAAAAGAGTTTTCATGGCCCTTTGATAGGTTGCCCTGGTGTTCTTTAAACCGAACGGCATCACCTTGTAACAAAAGGTACCCCGTGGGGTAATGAACGAAGTTTTCTCCATGTCTTTCGGCGCCATTTTGATCTGATTATAGCCCGAGAATCCATCCATGAAGGAGAAGACTTTGAACTTTGCTGTACTGTCTACCAGCATGTCAATGTGTGGTAAAGGAAAGTCGTCCTTTGGACTAGCCTTGTTCAGATCTCGGTAGTCGACACACATTCTGACCTTTCCATCCTTTTTCGGAACAGGTACGATATTGGCTAACCATTGAGGATATTCTGACGTGGCGAGGAAACCCGCATCAATCTGTTTCTGTACCTCCTCTTTGATTTTGATGGTCATGTCCGGGTGAGTCCGTCTCAACCTCTGCTTTACTGGCGGACATTCCGATCTCAACGGTAAGTGATGTTCCACGATGCTGGTATCCAACCCTGGCATGTCCTGATAGGACCAAGCGAATACATAGGGGAATTCTTTGAGAAGCTTTATCAAACTCTCTTTGCCAGTTGGATTGAGAAGTGCCCCAATCCTGATTTCTTTTCTCTCTTGTTCTGAACCCAAGTTTACCGCTTCCAACGGTCCTTTATGAGGTTCAATGGACCTTTCCTATTGTCTGAGTAGTCGGGAGATCTCTTCTGGAATTTCGTCGTCATTTTCTTCTTCAGCCTCGAATATCGGGAACTCAAAGTCGGGAGAAGGCATCGGATCGTATGTTTCAACGGGGTTTAAAACAAGCAATCTGCATGACGTGATGATTCGTGTTTAGAAGAGATAGAGAAAATGCAAGTGTGTGCAGTGTTTTATTTTACTGCTTGTTTTTATTATTGAATTGTTTTTTAGGATTACCATTTTCTGAAAAAGCAAAAAGAGAAAACAACGATTAATGCGGAAATTACAGAACGACATTAATTTATTAATGAACAAGTCGATTCTTGAAACTACAGCCCTATAAAACAAAACTCTGTCGCTTTGGGCTAAGTGAAGAGGGAAAATTTACAGAAAGTGAGCCCTATCAAAACATCCGTTTCACCTGGGCAGGGTGAAAGGTTAAAGATGGCAATTACTTTGACTGATGAACGACCTTCAGAACCTCGATGGCAACCCATTGGCGGCGAACTCCTCGGTGAATCACAAAGTCTGGAACCTTCCTTGATTTGTCTTCAGAAATGACGCTGATTTCTGGTGGAGCAGGATCATTGGAATCTGTCTCCCAGGCAGAATTATCGTAGGAGAATTCCTCAGTTGTATTTTGCATAGTATTTGTGTTCTCAGCTGTATCTCCCCATCCAGTAGGTTGGATATCTTCGAGCCTGATACGAGAGCTTTCGGGAGCGGTGTACCTGACCATATAGTCATATTTTCCACTCAGTTGTCCCAAGGTGTCCCAAACTTCTTTGGAACTGGAGGAGTCATCTCTCTCGATGACGTTGACCTCGGGAAAAGCATAGTTGATGAATTCAAGTCCTGCAAACGTTGCAAATTCATCATCATGTTGAGTAGTTTCTGAATAACCTGAGTGTTGATCCCATGACATGGTGGGGACACAGGTATTCTGTTCAATGATGGTCAGCTGATTTTCATTGTTCGGCTGACTCTCTTGCCCCAAGTTTCCTGGGTAGGGCTTCCACATTGGCAGACCATCCATTGGGCCATAGTAGGTGTAGTCAAAATTGTCTTTCATCAGAGTGTCCTCCTCTAATGAGTTTGGCGGAGCACGACATCCTTCCGGATCACAATCTCCATAGATCATTTCGACATCTGACCATGGTATAAATCTCGGACTCTGTGCGGGATAGCAAAATGGTATAGGCACCTCTTCCTGAGACATATAACTGTCCCCGTTAAGGTAGGACTTCCATTCTTCATCTGTGTCAGAGGGATCTTCCTCATTGATAGCATGTACTGCTTGAGACACTAGGTGAAGGAAACCTCCACTGTGGAAGAAGTTTTGAAGTGGATGAAAACTTTCATCGTTGGCAGCTGTCTGGGTACAGGTTGCAGAAAAACCAAGACCCTTCTTTGTTGTATTGCCAGTAGGAATGACAAGCTGTCCCCATCCTGTCGTATCGGTACTCTCGACCGCTTTGATAGCATCGTTGTATGAAGAAATGGAAGTTCCTTCTTTGAACTGATTGTTCTTGCTCATCGACAGTGCTTGGAACTGAGTTCCAATAACCTCCTCGGGTTCTATACCAGCAGATAATGACAAGTTACTCACCAGCAAGGCCTGCTCCTTGCAGACTGTGATGAGTTGGCCGTTCTGGACGAACTTTAGCTTTTGGTGGAGGGTGGAAGTAACCGCCCCAGCCTGATGTATCCAAGGTCTTCCTAATAAACAACTGGACGTTGCCCGGATGTCCATAACCTGGAAAGTGACTTGGAAAGTATGAGAACCGATAGTTATAGGAAGATCAACTTCGCCGATAACTGTTTTTCTGGATCCGTCGAACGCTTTGACGATGACCTCGCTGATTCTCATCAGAGGGCCTTTGAATGATAATTGCATCAAAGTGGACTTCGGCATAACATTCAGGGCTGACCCTGTGTCTACCAGTACGCTGGCTAAAGCATCGTCCTGGCAGTTAACTGTGATATTGAGCGCCATGTTATGACGACGACCCTCTTCAGGTAATTCCTCATCACTAAATCCCAAATTATTGCAGGAAGTGATGTTAGAGACAATACTATCGAACTGTCTAATCGTTACATCCTGTTCCACAAAAGCTTGGTCCAAGACTTTCTGTAGAGCCTCCCTGTGGGCTTCTGAACTGAGTAATAATGATAATACCGAGATCTTTGAAGGAGTTTGTAACAGTTGATCGACAATGTTGTATTCACTCCTTTAGATGAGCTTCAGCATCTCATCATTATTTTTTGAACGGTCGGGATTACTGGATTGACCGACTGGTAGATCAGGAATTTCCGTCTGAAGTTCCTTTTCTTTGTTAGCTTCCCCAACCCCTCGGTTGAAGATTCTACCACTCCGTGTTACACGACTGATGTCTGCAATATTCACAACGGAGGGTAATGGAATTTCCTTTCCATTTTCAATTGTCGTTGCACCGTATTTGTAAGGGATTGCCTTAGCTGATTCATACGGTAGTGGTCCCTGCAGATAGATGACTACGGGAGCCTTCTGGTTTTTCTGACCATCGTAAGTAATCTCGATCCGTTCCCGGTTGGGAACTTTAGATTCGTAAAGTAGAGGGATGATGGCAAAAACATCCCTGGTCCTGTGATGACCAGTGATCGTGACAACATCCTCAACTTGATCGGCAAGGTAGTTCGGTGTCCAGTTGATGGGTCCAGAACCCGGATATGGACGAATCTCTCCACGATCCACCTGATCCTGAAGAGCTGCTCTCATAAGGTAACACCCTTGGTTACTTTCCGAACAGACGCTACAACGGTCATAATTGTGTGGTGGCACCTGGCCACACCCACCTTGAAACAATGTAACCTCACTAGGTTAGCTTCCACAGATCGGACATCCTGACTCTGACGCCGAGTGGGGTTTCTGTTATTGATACTAATTTGCTGAGTATCTTCATCCATATAAATTGGCGTCCACCAGTGATTTAACAAGTGCTGAAGTGCCTCCTGGACAAGAGTATAACCTCGATCGTTTTCGCAACCCGCTTTACAGCTTTGATAGTCGTGTGATATTAAGAATCCGAGTCGGACCTGCTCAGCATGTAACTCTACCAGGTTGGTATTCATCACGCGAATATCAAAGATCTGAACCATGTTGATCTGATAAGGGTTCCTATCGTGGTAGTCTTGGATCCATCCAAGATCCATCTGACGCTGGAGGGCTTCTTGTACAAAAGAGCAACCCTGTTTGTTTACCGAGCAAGTAAGACAAGAACTGTAATCGTGCCACGGCAGATTATGATACTGGCTTTGCCTTAAGTGCATCGCCACCAGGTTGGCATTCATCGCACGGATGTCGTGGTTTTGAATGACGTTAGAATTCGTGTAGACCATGTTAACTCCATGAACTCGGTGCTCTTGGATCCCTCCGAGATCCATTTGTTCCTGTAGAGCTGCTTGCACCACAGAACATCCCTTGTTGTCTTTAGAGCAGATATCACACTGGTGATAATTATGAGGTGGCACATGGCCATATCCACTCTGTCTACAATGCATCTTGACCAGATTGGTTTTCAACAAGAGTACATCGTGAATTTGATAGACATCGTTAGTCTTTCCTTCTATCAAATTGACTGCAGCCTTCTCATGTTGAGGCAGCGGGTTCGTGAGAACATTAGGATTTGTATCCTTGAAGGATAAGACCCCGCTCCTAACAAGTTTTTGCACGTCGGACTTGAAATTGAGACAAGTCTCGATGTTATGCCCTGATACTCCTTGGTGGTAAGGGCAAGTTTGATCCACCTTAAACCAAAAAGGCGGATTTTCCAGTACTGTAAGAGGAGATTTAGTCTGAATGTGCCCCTTAGCCAGTAGTAATGGAAACAACTCTGCATACGACACGGGTATAGGATCAAATCCTAGTGGACGTGTTGTACGGTTGTTGTTATATGGAGGACGAGCCTGCTGAAGAGGCTGTTGTGTCCTTTGATGATCAGGTTGGCTCTGCGCAACCTGAGGTTGATATGTAGACATAGACACAGGGCTGATAGCAGGAATTACAACTGCTACTGGTTGATAACGTCGCCTTTGCTTTCCGAGAGAGATATTCCTAATATCCTGCTCTTTCTTCTTAGGGAGAGCACTACCGTATCGTTTTGTACTGCTTGATGGTCCAGCGTCTTTTGCCAAACGTCCTTCTCGGACGGCTTCCTCAAGACGAACTCCCATGCCCACCATCTCGGTGAAATCACTGGGCGCACTGGCAACCATTCTGTCATAGTAAAATGAGCTTAAGGTCTTTAAGAAGATCTTTGTCATCTCTTTTTCCTCAAGAGGTGGACAAATTTGAGCGGCAATTTCACGCCATCTCTGGGCGTACTCCTTAAAGGTTTCCTTGTCCTTTTGCGACATCGATCTGAGTTGATCTCTGTCGGGTGCCATGTCCAAATTGTATTTGTATTGTTGGACGAAGGCAGTGCCAAGATCTCTGAATGTGCTGATCGTGGCATGGTTTAAACCCATGTACCATTTGAGTGCGGCACCGGTTAAACTATCCTGGAAGTAGTGAATCAGTAGGTCCTGATTCTCCGTCTGAGCTGACATTCGCCGAGCGTACATCACCAGATGGCTTTGAGGGCAAGAGTTACCCTTCTATTTTTCAAAGTCGGGCACTTGAAATTTGTGTGGAACTTTTACATTGGGGACCAAGCAGAGGTCTGTGGTGTCCTTTCCAAATAAATCCTAACCACGAATGGCTTGCAGCTCCTTCTGCATTTCCAGAAACTGCTCCTGGAATTCATCCATTCTGTCGAACATGGTTTCCTTTTTACCAGAAGGTATCTGTGGAATCTGTCCTTTCGGGACAGTGTGCACCACAGGGGGTGGTACCGTGACTACGGCAGTGAGTCTTGGCATTTCCCGAAGTTTGTAACCTCCAGGAGTCTTCAGTATGCCTCTGGCATATTCGCTTTCCCGAAGTTTGTAACCTTCAGACCCAGTGGCTTCAGTTGTGATTCCCTGATCTTCAGTGATTGGCGGAACATATCCTTCCGGGATATAGTTAACAGGCATGCCCCAAGGACGATCTTTCGGTATTTGATACCTGTAAGACCCCAATTTTTACCCCTAAGATTTCGCACATTGCATTTGCATCTCATAACCACAAACAAGATCACAGTTTGTGCTTCTCCTGAGCACCTGTGTGTTTCTCTTTCTTACTTGTTCTCTAACCAAAATACAAAAAAAATATGCTGCCGTTTGCTTGTTTCTCTCTCTGTGTGTTGTGCAAGTTTGTCGAAGACAATGAAGTGATTTCAAGTCACAGGTGTTTGTTCAAAAGCAAGATGTCTTGTGCTGAGAATCTTCAGTTTATCAGGCAGTGGTTCACATGAGTTTTGGGTTCAAACAGATTCAGATGGCCGTTGTTTCAGTTGTGGCTTGTTATGTGGTATATGTTCATCAAAGGCTTGTGAAAAAATTCAAGTTTGGTTTTGGGCTAAAAAAAATAGGACTTGCTATCCATGATCCATTTCATAGACCATTTTTCATTCCAAACACTATTCACATTTTAACCATTTCTCACATATTCCACTTTTTGCTATCTAAACCATTTTTTTCCCTTAATCCATTTCCTAAACCAAATACCCACATTTATCATATCCATTTCAAATTAATATCCAATTCACTCATCCATTATCCAAATCCAAAAATCCATATATATCCATAAATCCATTTATATTAAAAAACCATGTTCTTTTCCATTAATCATTTTTTTGCCAATTCATTTTCCAACCATTTGTTCATTTACAAAAAAAAAATCATTAAGGCCCATCACAATTTCAAAAATTAAAAAGTCCAATTCACATCCAAAAAAAAAGCTGTTACTTGAATTTCACACTAGCCATAAGCCACTAAACTCCAACGACACACGGTACACCTTCAAAAGCTCCAGCCGTAACCTCAACTGTCCAAGCCGCAAGCCGTGAAAATCCAACATCACGCTATCAGCTCCAATTCACACGCCATTCTTCACACGAACCAAGCCATCATCACACGAACCAAGCCGTTCACATCAACACCCACGCAAAAACGTCACGCACTGCACATCACCAAAACGCGGAAATAATTAACACAAAACGGCAGCAACAATTCACCTCTTCATTCTATAAATACCACCTTCATTAACTCAATAATTAAAGCTTGGAAAGCCCCTAGAAATTCTGCATAAATCACTATCATCATCAACTTCAGGCTTCAACATCACTTCCACATATTTCTTCATCTTCTCCGAAAACAACAACGCATCAACCACAATAAACCTTCAACACTCATCAACTCAAATCGCAACGCATACCTCTCAACCATTCGCATCTCACAATAATCCTTCACAAATTGACATCAACAACAACAATTCATAAATTCAAGCTAGAATCAGTGGAAGAAGAAGGAGGAAGTTCATTTGCTACTTACTTGTGACTCTGAAGGTAGATTGAAGTTTTTCCGGTGTTTTCGATTCGAAACTACCCGTCGCCATTCTTGAAATTGTTTGCACCGTTGTGTGGGGTTTTTCTTTGCGATCGTATTGGTGTAATTTTCGAATCCCGCCGCTCCGATTTAAGAAGTTTCCAACTCTCCCATGGAAGTGTGAATAGTGCGCACGGTAGCTATGAAGAAGACAATGGCTTTTCTGATCTTCTTTTTCTTTTTTTTCTTTTATTTGCTTTGTTCATTTCCTTTATTTTTATTTGTTTTTTTTCTAAAAAATGTTTGGGCTTGGCCCGTATGTTTATGATTTGCTACACACCGCCCCCTCCATTTCCAATGCACTTCCATTTTTTTTTATTTCTTTTAGTTATCTTTTTATTCTTCCTATTTCTTTTTTTTTATATTTGTTTTTTTTTGGTTAAATTTGAATCTACTACTTTTTACTTGAATTTTGCTTTAAAAATACATTTCTTAAAAAATCATTAAAAAAATAGTTTTCATTTTTTTCCTTGAATTTCATTTTTGATTGGTTGTGTGGATCATAACTTTTAGATCCACTTTTTCTTCATCTATTTTCTTTTTGATCGATGAAAGTCGAAGTGATCGTGAAATTTCTTTGTTGAATTTCGATCGAGACGAGATCATTTCCACCTTTTCTTTTCGTGTGGCACCGCTTTAGGATAACGATCCCTATATCGTTTATCTCGCGTGCATTAACACATATATCTCATGGCCGGCCTCATTCGTAGGGTAATTGCTCGAACAAATTACTTAGCGTGCGCTTAACATAGACCAAAATTTGTCCCTACTCGGAATAAATCCAATTCAACACTTGTACTTTCGTGGACCGGACTTTGATTAGTCGCGTCATCCCAAGGTTGATTATTTGTTTGTGTTAGTTCCATAAACTTTGAAGCTTGATGCGTAGTTGCTTTGGGTATCCCAATCTTCTTTCAAGTCTTCACTAAATTTGGACTAATTGCATTAATTAATCACCGTAGTGCAAGATGTGAAGCGGAACCGGTTACTTTTTCATTCTCTTTGACACTATTTGCTTTGTCTTTGATTGTGGATGATTAAGTTCACCATACCATTATTCACTAACATTTCTATTATACTAATCATTTATTATATCTTGTTTCCTTCTTATCCCTTATCTCTCTTTTACTTTTAGGCTTCATTATTATCATATCATATCATGTTTATGCTTCCGCCTTTTTCTCTTTGTCCACTTGGACCAAAAACATTAATAAAGGCCAAAACCTCTAAAAAAAACTTGTGCTTTTAATCTTGGACTATGGTTACTATCCTTTGCAATGGACATGGAGTTTTGAACTTAGACCTTGGACATCCAATGCATTTCTTGGATCCTTGGACTTAGAACTTAGGACATTCCTCCATTTGCTTTGGAATTATGGTTCGAAGACTTGGAAGCATACTTGTGTGGTTAGGCTATTCTCTTCCTTAGCTTTTACTTTATGCTTTAGGATAGTCTCTTCTTCTCTACCCCATTCTTCAATTTTCAAAACTCTCTCTCTTTTTTCAAAACTTCTTGATTTCAAACTATCACCTCTTTCATAAACAAACCTTGACTTTGTCAAGTGATTTTACTCTTTTCCTTTCATTTATTAATCAAATGCTAAACTACATAAGCATATTGACACCTTTTTCAAAAGACTTAAAAAATATCAAACTCATCACTCTCTTTTGTGCCCTTGTGCACTTTTTCCTTTAACTTTTTCATAAGTTTAGACATGATTCATTTCTTTAAGCGAAATTATTCGCTTAGAAATGACGACTTGTCTTTACATTTAAAAATAACCAAAACAAACAAACTTTCATTCTTTGTACCACGAACTACGAGGTTTTGATCCTACATTGAACATCGTGGGTACGTAGGCATGAGACGACAAGTCTCTCCAAACACAAAAATCTTAAAAAAACAATTTCTCTTCTCATCTCCTCAATCTCTTTTCAAGCAAACTTTTTTCAGACCAAAAGCGGTAGATATTTCAAAGGGCTCCTATAGAGTACTATAGACGTTTTGGGTGCTAACACCTTCCCATTGCGTAACTAACCCCCTTACCCGGACTCTCTTCACTTGTTCTTGTTTAGAGCTTGTGTAGGTTTTGTTCGCTCTTTTTCCTTTCCTTTTTGGATAAAATAAAAGTGCGGTGGCGACTCTTGCTTTTCGAGTTAAGTTAATCAATAGCTTACACTCACGATTTTGCCGCTACAGAAAAGTGGCGACTCTGCTGGGAATGTGATTGACCTCTTGCTGGTTCATCCCTTGAGGGGTTTAGCCTACTTTGATTTATTTACTATTTTTTGTCTGACTTGCTTATTATCTGTCTGTTCTGGTTGGGATATTCTGAGAGATAGGCCCAATACCCTGGCCTGAGTGCACTTATGATTAGCGTGTTTCATATCCTCTCGCGTTCCATCTCGGTCCGAGGAGGGAATATGAAACACAATATGGATGTGGTTCTCTCTAGAGAATTCTGCGTTGTGGATTTCCCACGATGGTAGAGCTATCTGGAAGAGCTGCTAAGTCTGGATGACCTGTTAGGATGACCCCTCCTTTTTTTTTTGGGGAATCAGTGGACGACCTATTTGTTTGGCGATAGTATTGTACCCCGAGGGATGAATGTACTATTGCTTCTCAAATCGAGAATCTGAAACTGAGGATCCCGAATTTTTAGTACCCACATGTGAGAATGGGTGGGTGTTTACAGGTTTGCAGGAAACCCTTACTTCCAACATGCCCGGTACTTTGGATTTCTTATCAGTGTGGACTTATCAACCTGGTATTCCAGTGTTCTCTTCAGAGCGAACCTTTGGACCCCTGTGCTTTGAGTGATCTTGTTTGTGGTTGTTGCATTCATGCATTCTTGCATCCATGAGCATACATATGCATTTCTTCCCAGTTATCTCAGAAACTCATTTCAACTGTCTCCTTCTTCAGTTACCTGTTCACCGTCAAGCTGTTTCCTCAACACAACTACGGAACTAGAGCTGCTGTCAGATTAAGAATGGAAAACCAAGAACAACACAACGCCGAAGTCAGAATGGAAATTGATGAGTTGAAGGCCGGTATGACCAAGCTCACAGAAATGCTGTAAGTTCTGATTGCTAGAGGTGAACCACCTCAGAGGACTGTGATTGTTGAAACTTCAACTGCCGCTGTTGACCCTCCACTGACTCAGCAACCAGCTTCTACTTGGCCAAAATTTGGTTACCTCCGAATTACTCGCCACCTTTTGCAACTACTCATGTGTTTGTCTCGCCAGTATCTTCAGCTCCATTGTTCACTGAACCTCAGCCTGTTGTGCATTCTGTTGCTCAAGCTATTCCTGAGAATCCTTTTGTGTGCCATGCTGCTGGTCCACAATCTGAAAGTCAGGGAGAACCTGGATACATTGAAGAAGTCAGAGAGCAATGGCAAACTCTAGACAAAAGGATAAGAGCCGTGGAAGGAAGTGATGTCTTTAATGCTGCTGCAATGGACATGTGTTTGGTTTCCGACTTGGTTATTCCTCCAAAGTTCAAAACTCCTAATTTTGAGAAATACCAGGGGCACACTTGTCCCAGAACCCACTTGGTGATGTACTGCCGCAAGATGGCTGCTCACGCAAAAGATGACAAACTGCTCATTCATTGTTTCAAAGACAGCTTGAGTGGGGCTTCAATGAAATGGTATATGGGACTTGATAAGAACTGTATTCAAAGCTGGATGGACTTGTCTGATGCTTTCTTAAAGCAGTATAAGTACAATCTGGATATGGCACCTGACCGCCGTCAATTGCAGAATATGGCTCAAAAAGAAAAAGAATCCTTCAAAGAGTATGCTCAGCGATGGAGAGAGCTAGCTGCTCAAGTGGAGCCACCCTTAGCTGAAAAAGAATTGACTGGTCTGTTCATGGACACCCTTCAGCCACTCTATTGGGAAAAGATGATAGGCAGTGTATCATCTGGTTTTGCTGACCTAGTCACTATTGGAGAAAGACTAGAAGAAGGTATCAAGAAAGGAAGGATTGCTAATGCTGAAGGTTTCAGTGGTTCTAAAAAGTATGCCGGGAATTTTCAAAAGAAAAAGGATGGTGATACTCATGCTGTTTCAGTTGAGAGGAAGCCTCGTCAGAGACAACAGTATATAGCTGCAGTTGCTCCAGTTGTTAATGCTCAACCAGCTCAAGCTCGTCGTCAGACTGTTAGACAGAATCAGACTCGCAATAGGGTTAACTTTTATCCTATCCCGATGTCTTACACTGAGCTGTATCCATGTCTTGTAGAGAAAGGGTTGATTACAGTGAGGGCTCTACCTCCTCCTCCAAATCCACTTCCAGCCGGCTACAGGGCTGATCTTCACCGTGAGTTCCATCAAGGTGGGGCAGGTCATAACCTGGAAGGTTGCTTTGCATTGAAAGCTAGAGTGCAAGAGTTGGTGAACTTAAAGATTCTGGACTTTATTGATAATAATCCCATGTTGTCAACAACCCTTTGCCAGAGCATGCCAAGTGAAGTTTGAGTGAGTTCAGACGGATCATCTCCTAAAGCCAGTGCTTCGGACAAGACAGCTCATCCTTGTTGCTGATTAGTCACTAGGCCTTGTTTCTTTCTGTTTGCATTTTCCTTTGATTGTATTGACTGTTTGCTTTTGAACTTTTATTTGTACTTTCATGGTAATTTCAATGAAATGAGCAATGCAATGTTTGATTCAAATTCATTTATATTCACTGTGTGCATCTTTATGCTTTCATTTTCACAAAAAAATATATCTCATGTTCACTTTCTTCATTAAGCTTTTGTTTATGCAAAGATTGGAGGGAGGATGATGAAAGCGAAATACCTAAAATTGCTAGATTATATGCTTTCAATTAAAACTTGGCTGAGGATGTACAGGCATTGTTTCAACTCCCAAACACCGGAGAAATAAGGAAGTTAATCCCTTGTTAACCCCTTCGAGCCTGGAAGTTGGAGTTTCTTTCTGTACGAAAAAACCCGCAATCTTAACCTGGGGATGGGTAGTTCTCAGTTAATTTGACTGTGCACGCAAAACACTTTCCAATAAAGGTTGCAATCACAAAATTTCCTTCGCACACATCAAAGAAGTGTCGAAGATGTCTTTCAAATCAAAAACCAATGATGGTTCACCGTAATCATTAAGCCAGGCAGTCATTATCTTTCAAAAAAGAAGAAAATAAAAAAAAATCAAAAGAAGAGCCCGCTAAGTCAAAACCTACGAAGGAGACTTAGGCAAAAATTGGGGCATCCCGCTGACTGTAAGCTCAAATGACACAGTTCAGGCAAAAGTTAGGGATAACAAAAGAAAAATCAAGAGGTTACCAAAATCCTCAAAGACAAAACGAGTTGACTAAGGTCCTCATCAAAAACAACAAAATGTTGTAAGAAAGAGTGACTGCCATCTCAAAAATCCCTTGAGCCATCATCATAACTGTGTTGCAATTCCAAAATCATTTGGAACCTGAACGCATAGTTTGAATTAACTGAGCATAGGACTGGAGATTATCACGAAGAATGGGTTGGGTACAAATAAACTTTGAGCCTATATCCTTTGTTTCAAAAACCGTGAACCATACCACGTTACAACATTCAGAAGACCTAATTGAAGCCAGGTTTCTTTTGAAAGCATACTACGGCAAGTTTGCGTAAATTGACTCCTATGTTTGTTGCCAATCATTTGCTTTGATGTTTTGCCTTTGCTTTCTCTTTCACTTTGCATGTCTTAACCGCCGTGTTTTGACAAGTGTTTCATTTTTCTTTACATCAATAACATCATTTCAAAAATGATTTTTGATTTCAAAATTGCATTAAAATTACCATGTTTGTTTGAATAATTCTATTTGCAGACAAACTTTCCTCGTCAAGAATTTTTCAAACAGTTGAGAAACTTGGTCAGTGGTCCTATCAGGGGCATTACTTCCAGATCCTGTTGCGAATCAGTTCAAGATTTATTGCTCATTACAAGCCATTCTCAGAATTGGTTAACCAGAAGATCTCTTTCAAGATTCATACTGAGTTTAGCCTTCTCAACAATCATTTCAAGAACTGAAGCCATGATCAGTTCATCCCCAACAACTGAAGCTATGATCAGTCTATCCTCATCAGTCAATCAATCTGGGACAGTCTTCTTCAAGAATCCTCAAGATGTCTTTCCTCAAAAGACCATTAGTCTGATACAATTCACAAGTGTGACAGAGATGTGTTCAACATCTTCTCTCCAAGCAAAGTGGGCAGTGTTCCCTGTGTTGAGGAATCAAAGTTCCATTCTTCCCTCACAAAAGAGTCTATCTCAGTTGTCTCTATCATCTGCATCGCATACATAAATCATTTACATATCATTGCATAGAAACATTTTCATAGCTCGAAGTGTGCTTCGTGCTCATATGCATTTTTCCGAGGTCCTGTTGCTTTCAACATCTTACCTTGTGACTAAAGTCCAACTTACTTGGCACCTACCAAAACTTTTACCTTCCTTCTCATTCAGTGCTATTCCTGAATGTTATCGTTTACCTGTCTTTTCACCCAGTGCTATTCCTGGATGTCTTCTTTCTTTCCAGTGCTATTCCTGGATGTCCTGCTTTCCTGGATCTTTATCTTCTTTCGCTCCAGTGCTATTCCTGGATGTCTGTCTCTTTTGATCTCCAGTGCCACTCCTGGATACCTTGTTCCTCTTGTTTCTCCCAGTGCTATTCCTGGAAGTCTTTTCTCTCCTCTATAATCCCCAACAGATCTGCTTGGATATATTTCAGTGCCATTCCTGAAAGTTCTACCTGTTCATTCAGTGCCATTCCTGGATGAGTTTTTACCTTTACTTTCAGTGTCATTCCTGAAAGTTTTACCTGTTCATTCAGTGCCATTCCTGGATGAGTTTTCTCCTTTGCATTCAGTGCTATTCCTGGATGTCTTTTTCACTGTCATTCAATGCCATTCTTGAATGAAGTGATTTACCTTTACCTTTCAGTGCCATTCCTGAAAGTTGTATTCAATGCCATTCTTGAATGAAGTGATTTACCTTTACCTTTCAGTGCCATTCCTGGAGGTCCTTGCTCACTTTATTCAATGCCATTCTTGGATATTGTGAACCTTTTATCCAATGCCATTCTTGGATAATTCAGATATATTTTCCAGAACTTTTCTCACTACATTCAATGCCATTCTTGGATGTTGTGATTTCTTCTGTCCAATGCCATTCTTGGATATGCTTTCCTCAACAGAGTCCAATGCCATTCTTGGACACCTTTTCCCCAGCTAAGTCCAATGCCATTTTTGGATATCTTTTCCTCAGCTGAGTCCAATGCTATTCTTGGATGCCTCTGATGCTTGTTGTTGCCTCATTCAATGCCATTCTTGAATGTTGTGGTTCCTTTTATCCAATGCCATTCTTGGATATCTTATCCCCAATAGAGTGTATTTCACCTCCATCCAATGCTATTCTTGGATGACGCTGTTGTTTTTACCAGAAACTTTCTTGTTGCCAAGTTCAATGCCATTCTTGGACATCTATTGGCATACCTTTTGTCTCGTTCGTAGTTTCCATCCAATGCTATTCTTGGATGTCACTACTCGTCTTCTCAGGGTCTTGTCCCTCTCTTTCCAACTATTGATGGATGCTTCTTGTCACCTTGACAGATCTCCAGAAGTAGCTTGTGTTCCCCAGCGTGTCTTGTCACTTCTTTTCTCTCAATTTACCTTATACCCTTTGTTTCAATTTTTCTCTGCAGTCTCTTTCATCCTTTGCATTCATATCATCTTGTGACATCTTATGGCTAAAAATTTGGCTTTCTGTATTTAAGTATCTTCAATCTTGTCGAGACGAAGTTTTCAACTTTCATATCTCCTGATTGAAAAAACTTAAATAGGGGCAGCTGTAAGACCCCAATTTTTACCCCTAAGATTTCGCACATTGCATTTGCATCTCATAACCACAAACAAGATCACAGTTTGTGCTTCTCCTGAGCACCTGTGTGTTTCTCTTTCTTACTTGTTCTCTAACCAAAATACAAAAAAAATATCCTGCCGTTTGCTTGTTTCTCTCTCTGTGTGTTGTGCAGGTTTGTCGAAGACAATGAAGTGATTTCAAGTCACAGGTGTTTGTTCAAAAGCAAGATGTCTTGTGCTGAGATTCTTCAGTTTATCAGGCAGTGGTTCACATGAGTTTTGGGTTCAAACAGATTCAGATGGCCGTTGTTTCAGTTGTGGCTTGTTATGTGGTATATGTTCATCAAAGGCTTGTGAAAAAATTCAAGTTTGGTTTTGGGCTAAAAAAAATAGGACTTGCTATCCATGATCCATTTCATAGACCATTTTTCATTCCAAACACTATTCACATTTTAACCATTTTTCACATATTCCACTTTTTGCTATCTAAACCATTTTTTCCCTTAATCCATTTCCTAAACCAAATACCCACATTTATCATATCCATTTCAAATTAATATCCAATTCACTCATCCATTATCCAAATCCAAAAATCCATATATATCCATAAATCCATTTATATTAAAAAACCATGTTCTTTTCCATTAATCATTTTTTTGCCAATTCATTTTCCAACCATTTGTTCATTTACAAAAAAAAATCATTAAGGCCCATCACAATTTCAAAAATTAAAAAGTCCAATTCACATCAAAAAAAAAAAGCTGTTACTTGAATTTCACACTAGCCATAAGCCACTAAACTCCAACGACACACGGTACACCTTCAAAAGCTCCAGCCGTAACCTCAACTGTCCAAGCCGCAAGCCGTGAAAATCCAACATCACGCTATCAGCTCCAATTCACACGCCATTCTTCACACGAACCAAGCCATCATCACACGAACCAAGCCGTTCACATCAACACCCACGCAAAAACGTCACGCACTGCACATCACCAAAACGCGGAAATAATTAACACAAAACGGCAGCAACAATTCACCTCTTCATTCTATAAATACCACCTTCATTCACTCAATAATTAAAGCTTGGAAAGCCCCTAGAAATTCTGCATAAATCACTATCATCATCAACTTCAGGCTTCAACATCACTTCCACATATTTCTTCATCTTCTCTGAAAACAACAACGCATCAACCACAATAAACCTTCAACACTCATCAACTCAAATCGCAACGCATACCTCTCAACCATTCGCATCTCACAATAATCCTTCACAAATTGACATCAACAACAATAATTCATAAATTCAAGCTAGAATCAGTGGAAGAAGAAGGAGGAAGTTCATTTGCTACTTACTTGTGACTCTGAAGGTAGATTGAAGTTTTTCCGGTGTTTTCGATTCGAAACTACCCGTCGCCATTCTTGAAATTGTTTGCACCGTTGTGTGGGGTTTTTCTTTGCGATCGTATTGGTGTAATTTTCGAATCCCGCCGCTCCGATTTAAGAAGTTTTCAACTCTCCCATGGAAGTGTGAATAGTGCACACGGTAGCTATGAAGAAGACAATGGCTTTTCTGATCTTCTTTTTCTTTTTTTTTCTTTTATTTGCTTTGTTCATTTCCTTTATTTTTATTTGTTTTTTTTCTAAAAAATGTTTGGGCTTGGCCCGTATGTTTATGATTTGCTACACACCGCCCCCTCCATTTCCAATGCACTTCCATTTTTTTTTATTTCTTTTAGTTATCTTTTTATTCTTCCTATTTCTTTTTTTTTATATTTGTTTTTTTTTTGGTTAAATTTGAATCTACTACTTTTTACTTGAATTTTGCTTTAAAAATACATTTCTTAAAAAATCATTAAAAAAATAGTTTTCATTTTTTTCCTTGAATTTCATTTTTGATTGGTTGTGTGGATCATAACTTTTAGATCCACTTTTTCTTCATCTATTTTCTTTTTGATCGATGAAAGTCGAAGTGATCGTGAAATTTCTTTGTTGAATTTCGATCGAGACGAGATCATTTCCACCTTTTCTTTTCGTGTGGCACCGCTTTAGGATAACGATCCCTATATCGTTTATCTCGCGTGCATTAACACATATATCTCATGGCGGGCCTCATTCGTAGGGTAATTGCTCGAACAAATTACTTAGCGTGCGCTTAACATAGACCAAAATTTGTCCCTACTCGGAATAAATCCAATTCAACACTTGTACTTTCGTGGACCGGACTTTGATTAGTCGCGTCATCCCAAGGTTGATTATTTGTTTGTGTTAGTTCCATAAACTTTGAAGCTTGATGCGTAGTTGCTTTGGGTATCCCAATCTTCTTTAAAGTCTTCACTAAATTTGGACTAATTGCATTAATTAATCACCGTAGTGCAAGATGTGAAGCGGAACCGGTTACTTTTTCATTCTCTTTGACACTATTTGCTTTGTCTTTGATTGTGGATGATTAAGTTCACCATACCATTATTCACTAACATTTCTATTGTACTAATCATTTATTATATCTTGTTTCCTTCTTATCCCTTATCTCTCTTTTACTTTTATGCTTCATTATTATCATATCATATCATGTTTATGCTTCCGCCTTTTTCTCTTTGTCCACTTGGACCAAAAACATTAATAAAGGCCAAAACCTCTAAAAAAAACTTGTGCTTTTAATCTTGGACTATGGTTACTATCCTTTGCAATGGACATGGAGTTTTGAACTTAGACCTTGGACATCCAATGCATTTCTTGGAACCTTGGACTTAGAACTTAGGACATTCCTCCCTTTGCTTTGGAATTATGGTTCGAAGACTTGGAAGCATACTTGTGTGGTTAGGCTATTCTCTTCCTTAGCTTTTACTTTATGCTTTAGGATAGTCTCTTCTTCTCTACCCCATTCTTCAATTTTCAAAACTCTCTCTCTTTTTTCAAAACTTCTTGATTTCAAACTATCATCTCTTTCATAAACAAACCTTGACTTTGTAAAGTGATTTTACTCTTTTCCTTTCATTTATTAATCAAATGCTAAACTACATAAGCATATTGACACCTTTTTCAAAAGACTTAAAAAATATCAAACTCATCACTCTCTTTTGTGCCCTCGTGCACTTTTTCCTTTAACTTTTTCATAAGTTTAGACATGGTTCATTTCTTTAAGCGGAATTATTCGCTTAGAAATGACGACTTGTCTTTACATTTAAAAATAACCAAAACAAACAAACTTTCATTCTTTGTACCACGAACTACGAGGTTTTGATCCTACATTGCACATCGTGGGTACGTAGGCATGAGACGACAAGTCTCTCCAAACACAAAAATCTTAAAAAAACAATTTCTCTTCTCATCTCCTCAATCTCTTTTCAAGCAAACTTTTTTCAGACCAAAAGCGGTAGATATTTCAAAGGGCTCCTATAGAGTACTATAGACGTTTTGGGTGCTAACACCTTCCCATTGCGTAACCAACCCCCTTACCCGGACTCTCTTCACTTGTTCTTGTTTAGAGCTTGTGTAGGTTTTGTTCGCTCTTTTTCCTTTACTTTTTGGATAAAATAAAAGTGCGGTGGCGACTCTTGCTTTTCGAGTTAAGTTAATCAATAGCTTACACTCACGATTTTGCCGCTACAATACCTAGGATCATACTTCTCCACTATGGGCGTTGAGGTGATCTCTGAGATCACAGTTCTTTGTAGCTGAGCTTCTGCCATGGCTTGCATGTCGTTACGAAGGTTTCTCATATCCTCTCTCAGAGTGTCGATCTCTTCTTTCAACTCTCTGTTTTCTTCCTCAAAATCATCCATCTTTTTCTGACGATTGGCCAGAGTATTGTACGAATGAGACAATTTGACTCTAGAACCGAGACACAAACTTGAGATTCGTAGGTAAGAAGAATACACGATGTGAGAATGATGAATGCAATGATTATATTAATTGTTTTTTGGTTTAATCAAAATAAACTTCGACAATTAGATTGCAAATATCAAACAGTGGGGAAACCCCTTTTTATTGAATTCAAAGGATTACAGAAATGGAAATACAGTAGATTACAAGGTGCGGAAATAGAAACCTAAGCTAATGAGTCCCGAGTCCTCTCTGAAGAGAAATCGGGTGCTGACTCTGGTACTTTCCTTTTCTTTGACCGGGGCTCTTGGTCCATTGTCGGGTCGTTATTACTTTTCCAGGTGAAAGGAGTGAGCAAATTCCTTTGGTCATCTTGATTCTCTACAACATGTTGCTCCAAAATTTCAATCAGAGCATCTTTCTCTTTCAGTAGTTGCTGTATTTTGATGCACTCTACGTCGAGGGTGCGGTACTTGTTCTTCCAAGACCTCCTCTCCTTTTGAACTTTGTTGAGAGTAACCTGAAGCTTTTCAGTTTCCGTCATGAAGTACATGACAGATTCTCTTGGCGGAAGAATTCCGTAACAAGGATAAGGCATTTTTAGCTCGAGAGCTCTAGTTTGTACCCAATGGAGATAAGGCTCCATCGAGACACATTCCGGTTTTCCTAGATACTCTTGTCATTTCTTATGAACGTGTTTCCAAGCGTGCACTATTTCCATCTTTAGTGCTCTGTCGTTTTCTCCTTCCTTGAAGAAAAGACCTTCCAGATGAACACCCTGTGGGACGTGTCTCATCGGGTAATCTAAACTGACGGTGAACCAACACCGGATGGTAGTTGATTCCTCCTTTAGTTCTTATGAGGGGTACGTTGGGGAAGTTTCCATAACGATCAATGATTCTGATTCCATCATAGATCCTATTACACCAATCTATATCAGAGTTGGTAAGAGACATGATCTTCTGCAACCAACGTAAGACACTCTTGCAATCCCAAAAAACAGCAGACTTGGGCAAGTGGGAGATAAACCATTTGTAAAGCAAAGGTACACATCATGTGATCTCCCCTCCGCTGTACAAATTTCCCAAATGTACAGAATGATACGCATCTGCGAGCAAAGTCGGCACAGGGTTTCCAATGAGAAAAACCTTAATGGAGTTGATATCGACGAAGTTATTGATGTTGGGAAACAAAAATAACCCGCAGGTGAGCAAGACAAAGACGCTTTCAAAAGCAGTCACGTTTCCTATACTGGAAAAATACAGGGCCTTCTTTGTCAAGAACTGGGCTGGCAAACCTTGGATGCCACCCTTAGTGGTTAGGTGAGTCCTAACCTCAGACTCGTCCAAATGAATTGCTCTTGCAATGGTCTGATTCTTTGAAATTTCTTCCAGTCTAGAAAATGGAGCTCGATCAGTAATGTGTAGATCAATCAGATGAGAATACTCCTCCAGCGTTGGTGCGAGCTGGTAATCCGGGAATGTGAAACAGTGATAAACTGGATCATAAAACTGAATGAGCGCATCCATGATTCCCTCAATCACATGGACTCTTAACAGTGGTAGCAGACCTCCGTTCTTGGCTCTGAAAGCCTCAGGGTTAGTGATCATCCTCGCTAACCTTCTCAAATCCTCTAGCTTTGGAACCTTGAAGGTATACCTATGGGTTCTCCTTCTACCAAAATCCATTAGCGCAATCCTTTTCTCTGATATTTGCAATCATAGTCTTAGTTTAATTTGAAAAACAGAAAGACTAGAAGAGAAATTTTTTGAATGTTTTAATGTTTTTTAAATGAATGCATGAATGTAGCACACAAAAACATAGAAAAAACATGGGGTCAAAGGGTCATTGTCATGAAGTCAAGGCTCTACCCATCCCCAAAGGTTTATACTAGGGTGATTTTTGTACCTGTACTCATTATCATCAGCTCCTCCCAGGAAAGCAAAACAACAAACGGATCGCCAGCGAGTTGTAGAGCGATCTTAGAGTAAGTGCCATTCACCGAGAATAGATCACCAGCCTCAAATGAGGGTAGTATCGCGTAACAACTATTCCCGATAGTTTCTGCACTACAAAAGGGTTTGGCTCCTCAGCTTCTCAGACATCATAATCGGCCCATTGTCTAGGTGAGAGAATGGGTTGCATTGGTCAGCCTCCACTGAGGTTGATGGTCGACCTCGTCGCCATCACTTATCTTAAGTGTATACTCAATCTTTCCACATGTGGCATCACACACATTCCCATTAGCAGAAAAATAAACACGTATAGCAATTAGGAAAAGCAGTATATATATTTGTCCTAATCATCCTAGACCTTTAAAGCTATGAATCCTAAGTTCCTGACAGAAAATGGGTTCCCCGACGAAATTACCATCCTGTGGTTTCATTCCAAATTAACGGCATTTTGACCTAAGATCCTAATGACGTCAAGGTTTCTATCTAGGGGACAAAAAAAGAACAAGATCCCTAAAGAGACCTGTAATTCTCCCCAGCAGAGTCACCATTTTTCTGTAGCGAGTGATTTTTGGATGTGGTTGCGAAGCACGATCGCTCTGGTACTACAACTCGATTCATTTTTTATCCTATTAAAGCTGATGAAGGAAGGGAAATAGATGTCTCCAATTAACCCTGCTTGCATACTGAGATTAAACAGTCAAAACTGTTGGTTTACAGATGCTACAAAGATTCGGGATTTCTCCTAGGTTATTTTGTTGACATGGGGTGCTTTAGGCTATCGGTTAGGATGTTAGGACGAATGTATGAGAGTATGGCATTTTGGGTTTTTGTTTAGTGTGCTCGCTAAGATTTTTTCTTTCAATCTTATGCCTACGTATTCCCGTTTACCGAAACAGGGAAATCAGAGCGATCGTAGTTCCTCCTATTCTATGGGAGGGAATGGTTGTATTGGTGTCTTGTTCAAAGCCCAAGACGTGAAGCTAGAGAGTCTATTTGTATCTTGTTCAAAGCCCAAGATGCGAAGCTGAAAGTGTTGACCTTAGAGAGAATTTGTCATCTCTAAAGGGGTCTGTTTGTCACAACTGTTGGGTGACTGACTGTAAAGGAGGATTACTTTAACCGGGATTTGTGAATCCGGCAATGCCGTAATTTCCTTTATAGGGGATTTTAACCTAAAGGAGAAGACTTTAACTCAGTTTAGAGCAATGCCATCTTTCCTTAGGAATTTCTCATACTAAAAGAGGGATATTGGCATGGATGTAGATGATCCAGAGGCTTGCCGCTTACAACAATTAGATGAAGGGGAAAGAGTTGTTGAAGTTTGTGTACTGTGAACGAGGCACAACTTTGATGCTAAAGGGTTGATTGGACCAACCAGTGGTTTTTTTATACAAAGCCTAAGAGGAGGCTAATATGTGTCTCGTACAAAGCCCGAGAGAGAGGCTAAAAGGTTTTGACTCGACGATGGAGTCTTTTGGTATCTCGTATAAAGCCCGAGATGGAGGCTATTTGACTCAACAAGAGAGTTTTTGTATCTCGTACAAAGCCCTAGATGGAGGCGAAAATTTGTTTGGCTCAATAAGAACCTTTTTGTATCTCGTATAAAGCCCGAGATGGAGGCGAAAGGGTGATTGACTCAACGAGGGAGTCTCTTTATGTGTCTCGTACAAAGCCCGAGAGAGAGGCTAAACGTTGTTTGACTCCGCTGAGGAGAATCATTGTATAAAGCCCAAGAGAGAGGCTATTGTAACTGGAGAAGGATCATTATACAAAGCCTAAGAGGAGGCTATGGCGACTGTTCAGTGGAGTGACAGGTCCAGTATACTGATTTAAAGAGAAAACCAGTTCTTATATGAGCAACACTGTACTCAAGGATTTGATTCGAGGATCCGGGTTTTTCCTGTTCTTTAAAGAATTGGGAAATCTGAAGGGTATTGAGTCTGTCCGAGTCTACGGGTTTTCTTCCTATTTAACGAAGGGGTCACTTGAGAATGTCTGGAAAACTCAAGGAGATTAGACTGTCCGTGTCTAGAGTTTCATCTTTTGTACCATGCTTTGAGAAACAGTAGTAGACTCTTTGAAAGGATTGTTCTATGCAGATGACTAATTTCTGTTCCTATACCTCTAGGAGGTCGTCGGGACAATTTATACGAAGCCCAAAAGGAGGCTGGAAACTTTTAAGAAGCCGACGGGTCCTTGTACGAAGCCCAAGAGAAGGCTATCATTCCTGGAGGAAGAATTATTATACGAAGCCTAAGAGGAGGCTGTGAATACTTATAAGAAGCCGACAGGTCCTTGTACTAAGCCCAAGAGGAGGCGGGGTTGCTTTTAGGAAGCCTGTGGGTCCTTGTATGATGCCCAAGAGGAGGCCGATGCTTTTAAGAAGCCCGTGGGTCCCCAAACCCCGAGAAATTCAAGGCAAGCTATTCACAAGGAATAGATCAAGTCAGGAAAGTTCGAGAATTTGGAAGAAACTCAAAGATGCCATTCACGGAGAATACATTCATCTCTGGGAGTAGAGTTTCTTGACAATTCCTAATGAGGACAGCCGAAGAGAAGACTGTATCTGGTGATCCTATTGGGGATCTAGTTGTCTATTTCTATGTATAAACGAAACGACGTCACCTAGTTCTAGACGTAGTTGCCGGGGAAATTCGAAATATCTATACTATTATTACACAGTTGATATGAGTTTATGAAAGAAGCCTTACAGTGAAACATCCCCACAATACAGTTATATGTATATGAAAGCGGTAAATGAAAGCAATAACCACTTACTCGGTTGTAGAGCTTCCATGCTGTTTGGTTAGTTGTTCAACAAAGAAAGATTGAAAACAACAGTATATTCAAAATCAAAGGAGAAAGTGCTTTGAAAAAGAAAGATTTGGGGCTTACAGCTCAAGGAGAGGCCCAGGGTTTTATCAGTGAGCGCACTGTTTGAATTTTGTACATAGGGACTTATACAAGTGACTGTGGCCCAAAAAGTGTTTTCTCTACAAAGGGATGGGTCTTACACTCTCTTAAGAGGCCCAAAAGGTTTAAAGAAAAAGAGCGGGGCTTATAACACGAGGGTAGGCCCATTTGAATTTTCGTTTGAAATGGCGATCGCGCCGAGGTTTCCTTTTAACGTAGAGGGACTTATACAATAAGCAAGGCCCAAAAGGTTTTGGTTAAAAGGGGATTGGGTCTTACACTCTATTAGAGGCCCAAAAGTTTTGAATGAGTCTTATAGCTCAAGTAGAGGCCCAGATGGTTTATCTTTAAACTGGCGACGATCGTGTCGAAAAAAATGTACAGAGGGACTTATACAATAAGTGAGGCCCAAAAATATTTCTGTACAAGTGGGTTGGGTCTTACACTCTAATAGAGGCCAAAATGAGTTTTAAGAAAAGAAATGGGTCTTACTACTCGAGGGTAGGCCCAAGGTTTTTTTTTTGTTTTGAAAAGGCGACGATCGCGCCGTTTGTTTTTGACGGTATCGGGACTTATACAATATACTAAGGCCCAAAAATGATTTGGTCAAAAAAAGGATTGGGTCTTACATTCTATTAGAGGCCCAAAGTGTTTTGAAAATGATTTATGAGGGTTGAATTAATCCAAAAACCCTAATTTGTTTTCAAAAATGTGTTTTAATTGAATAAAAATTCAATTAAAATGATCAAAATTGTTTAACATAGGAAAAAAAAATTGTGATCTTAGATTAATGCTTCAAAAATTAAGTATTGACCTACAAAATAATTAGAAAGCATTAATAGTTGCAAAATGAAGGTGGAAAAAATATTTTAAATGTCAAAAACAATTAAAACATTAATTCTTTGCAAAAATATCAATTATACAAAATAAATAATATTTTTGTGGTTTTTTGGAAAAATAAAATATTTTAACATTTTTGTGAATTATTAAAAAAAGAATCTACTCAAAATCATTAAAACTCAGAGAGAAATTAATTTTTGAATCAATTAAATAAAATCACAAAATTCAAATATTGGAAAATGGCGCCAAGAACAAAGGCAAGAACACGCGCGTTTTTCAGTTTTGCCCAGATTTGCATTTTCTCTCCAATCTCACTGAATACTTAATCATATCATGCAATCCACATACCAATCAACTCGTTTCAACCTCACGATCATGTCTATGGTATTTAATTTCATTTAAATTAAACATATAACAAGAAATCACGAAAAATCCTCAAGAACCCTAATTTCTGCATGAAGGCTAGGATTTTTGATACACGATTCAAACAATGCAATTAATTGAGGGGAAACATTCCATGCATGATTATGAACATATGGCCAAATTATTGTGCAGCAAAAATTGCATGGATCATAGAGTTAGAAGAGCTCATGCTTACCACTTGCAGCTGGTGATCGTGATTTGTGTTGGAGGTGTTACAGCTAGGTTCCAATGATCTGGATAGCTTCCCTAGGTGTCATGGAGTATGTATGAATGCTTGGAATGAATTGAAATGGTTTGGAGCTGAAGATGGTACCTCAACTGCAAAACTGTCAAGAACTTGAGCAATTGGCTATGATTTTGTGAAATATGTGTTCCAGATGTTATGTGAGTGTTTGGATCAATTCTATATGATGTATGTGAGGTGTGTGTGTGATTGGTTTGATTGGAAAAGCTCTCAAACTCAAAACCCGATAGTGACTTGCCTTAGAAGGCAAAATTGGAGTGAAAGAAGAGATTTTGAGGAAAGCATCTGTTTGATGGCTTTGGTGTACTCAAACTGATCACAATTGAGCTCTATTTATAGTAGAGCAAGTTTGTTTTGCAAGGAATAGTGAATGGCAACTGCTGAGTAGGTTTGGCCAATGTTGTCCAATGGAAATCCAAGTCTCCTCTAGCCATTGACTATAGGTTAGGGCACAGGCTGCTGGTTCCCTCGGTCTTGGATAAGTCTTGACTGAATTCAGTTGAGAATGGCTCAGTCCATGCCACCTTGATGCTTCCATTGAATGCTCCAATCCAAAATTGGAGTCTTGTCCCTATTTTGGCAATTCTAGGTTCAACATGCTATTTCTTGTTCCAAAGACTTTGGAGGCTTGGCTCAGTGATTGTCCCCTTTAGATTCAATCCTCAGAGGTGTCCAAGTGGATAGGAGCATTTGGATTTGGCTGATTTTGGCAAATCGAGCAAAAATGCAAAATCTGCCTTGCCTTGACAGATTTCACCAAGGCAACTTGCCAATGTTATATCTCATGACTCAAATTGAATTTGGTAATGTTCTTGGCCATTTTGGAAAGCCCTTACATGATACAACAACTATTTGAACATGTTTGGTTTTGATCTCTTTTGAATCCAAGTGAAAAATCCCCCTACATTTGGCAAAAAGTAAGGTAAAATCTGACTTAGTGAAATTTTCACCAAGTGTTGGAACAAAGTGACTTTTCTTGATTTTGATCACTCCATAACTCAAAATCCATGAGGAATTTGGACATAGGTCAGTATGAAGCTTTTGTAGAGGGCAATGAGATATACAAATCAAGCTTTGAATGGGGAACAATGGCCTTGTGGTTTAGGAGTTATGGTCCTCCAAAGTTGGCACATTAGTGTCACTTTTTCCATAACTTAGAAATTTTTCTAAGTTTTTATGGTTACCCCTTTTACAAGTTATCCCACTTTCTTTGATTTTTCTTGATGAATGATGATTCAAATCATACATTAACATCATTTTAGGGTTAAAAATCCATTTTGGTGAAAAATCTCAAAAAGTCAAAGTTGACTTTTGTGCACAGTTGACTTTTTATCAGGTGAATTCCAAACTGTGCAATTCTTCATGAAATCATGTCCTTGACCTAAATCAAACTTGATGGGCATGTTCCATGGGTGTCATAGGGTATATTGAATCATGTCTTAGGGCTTGGGAGCATGTCCTGGTCAAAAGTCAAAGTTACAGTTGACTTTCCTCGCGAAACCCTAATTGTGGTGCAGATGAAATTGAGACTTGTTGCTCAAGCTTCTTGGATTAATCCATTGTTCCAAATGGATCAATATAGTTCATTAGAGACCCTCAAACCCTCTCTTGAGGTCTTGGCTCATGATTTGCCCTAAAAGTCTACTTAGGGGTGAATTAGGTCAAGAAACCCTAATTCCTGATTTTTGATGAATGCATCCCCTGAGGCAAAATTGACTTGATGATTGGGTACATGAGGTCCCATGAAGTATATTAGGTTATGTTTTGGATCATTGGCTTATGCCCAGATGAAAAATTTCCATTTGGAGGCCCTGGTCGACCAAAACCCTAATTTGGTGACACTGTCGATCTTGAGACTTGATCCACCTAGAAGGGAGCAGCCTTGTGCTTGATCCTTGAAGTGGGAGTCCTTTTGATCCATTGTGGATGTTTGAGAGGTTATACAAGTTGAAGATCATGTCATTCCTTGATTGATCCTTTGTCTAAGAACTCTGAGAGGGCTTGAAACCCTAATTCTTGATGGTAGTGAATGCTCAACAATCCTTGAGGAGATTGATGAGGCATGAAGGTACATCCATATTATGATGATGATTTGCACAATGATGGGAAATCTAAGTGGTCAAAATTTGGGGTATGACACATAGACATATCACCATTATAAGACTTCTGCTGAGTTTTTCCTTTCTTCTTGTCAAACCTACCATCTTTCTTCGACGATCTTCCTTTCACGGACAACCCTTCGCCAACTGATGAAGGTTTCTTCACCTTTCTTTTGTTCAAATCCTTCGAATACAAGGCTGCTTGAACTTCTTCAAAGGTCAGTGACTCTCTTCCATACAAGAGAGTTTCTTTGAAGTGGGCATGCGATCTGGGCAAAGCACATAACAACAACAATGCCTGATCTTCGTCATCGATCTTCACATCAATGTTTTCAAGATCAAGAATCAACTTGTTGAACATATCCAACTGCTCAGTCAAAGCTTTGTCTTCACTTATCTTGAATGAATACAGAGCTTGCTTCAGGTACAAACGATTTACCAACGATTTTGTCATGTACAAGCTTTCAAGCTTTACCCATAATCCCGACGCCGTCGTCTCCTTTGATACCTGTCGGAGAACCTTATCACCAAGGCTCAACAATATTACACTGTGGGCTTTCTTGATCATTGCCATTTTTTCTCTTTCCTTCAACGCAGCATCCATGGCTGCCAATCCCTTCAACGCATCCAAACAACCCTGCTGTACCAGTAGGACTTTCATCTTCAAGCGCCACAGACCGAAATCGTTCACTCTGGTGAACTTTTCAATCTCATACTTTGTTGAAGACATCTTCTCCACGCTCACCGCACTAATTTGTTGTGAAAAACGATATCTTTAAACAAAGTATAAAATGGTTTCTTGATGATCAAGAACCAAAAACAAGGGTTAGGGTTTAACGAAAAAGAAAACAAGAAGAAGAAGAAGGAACAACAAGGATTGGGCAAATATAAATTTTGTTTACTATTCACTTTCTCATTAAAGTCACAAATGATTACAAGTGAATATCACAATTTGCCACACTCAACAAACTGAGTGTACTAGCCTATTTATAGACTAACTAGGTAACTTGCAGCCCAAGAAACCTAAACAATTGAATCCTTAACACAAGGCCCAATTCGACAGAATAACATTTCGACAATACATACATACTAGAACAGACTTCGACTACAGTATGTAACAATAAGGCATCAGCATGTGAACAAGCTTCGACTGCATGCTTGCCTCCTGTTGAAATACATGAAAGCTTCTCCTTCGGCACAACATGAGTTCGACCCAAATCTCACAATAATGATTTTTTGGATTTTACTCATTTTCTTTTTGATAATGTCAAAAAGAGGGAGAAAATAGATGGTTGTTTTTGTTGTTTTTTGTGATACCAAACACAAAGGCATAAATTGCAATATAAAAGGGGAGATATGCAAGATAGAGGGAGTAATCAAGTTTCAAGCAAAAACTTCCCATCAATATATTTTGTCATCATAAAAAATGGGAGATTGTGAAGAAGATGTTCTACATCTGTTTTATCTTAGTTTTGATTAAGACAAAAGCTTATCATAGAAGAAAGATAAAAGAAGAAAACAATTGAAATAAAGTATCAAGATTGGATAAGATATAAAAATCAAATGATTAAATCATGAAGATTAAGGTACAATGGCAATTCATATGTATATAAGCTTTAGGTACTCAAAATTTTCTCATCTAAATCATTATATGTTTCTTAAACATTCATGCATGATTTCCATTCAAAACACAAGTTTTAAAAAGCAAAATTTCAAGTTTTTAAGGGAGTAAATAGATTTACTTAACGAGTTAATTGATTGATGCGCTCTCTATTTGAAAAGTTGATTTTCGTAAATTATGGCATTTTGAAACCCCCGCTGTAACACCCCCAATCTAAACCCCCAATTAATAAAAAGCAGTAAAAGAAACTTCAAAATTTCGTCAGAGTATATTTAAATTATCATGGCATAGACCGAGGGGTCACATCAAATTGAAACAATTCATACAACACCTGCTCATAAAGATATGCAACAGTGGGGTAGCAATCAACAGAGGAACTCAGTTCCTTACACCCACATTTCAGAATTTAGAATAAAAGCGGAAAATCTAAAACTGAATAACATACATATATATCACATGAAAAGTTTGTCATACATCGAGTTGTACATGTACAAGCCAAAAGATATATATATACAGAATACACAATAATCACTAACGGCCTCCCTAACTACCCGGTGTCACATATCAGAGCCAACCGACAAAAGAATGAAGACGCAAAGCTTCACAAAAATACCTCCAGCAACTCTAATCTGCAATTCCTCATAGAGCATTATAAAACAGCAGAAGGGTGAGAAAAACAATCATAATATAGTTGCATATAAATATATATAACACAAAAATACACATATATACGGTTCTCACCACAACTCACACCATAATTCAAACACAAGGCATTACAAGACACAATACATATTTCCATCACCAACACATATCCATATATCAATTTATCCATAAATCCACACATAAACAACCATAATGATTCATGCAAATGCAAGAGACCGACGCAACGACTCTATGCATATGCACATGCGGTACCGACTTCCATTATTTCTCATCACTAGTTCACTTAGGAACTCTGCTGGAATCATCACTCGTTACATCACTGTAACTCCCCGTCGGGCCTACGATGTTCCCCACCGCTCACACCCCACACGGGCACACGGTGTTTATGGATCGCTCACACCCCACACAGGCACACGACCCGATCGCTCACACCCCACACGGGCACACGATCGTCTATAATCATCGCTCACCCCCCCACATGGGCACACGAAGTTATAGCGAATTCCCTCTGGAATCTAAACCGTCACTCAGGACGTCTCAACAATGCATATCATGATGCTTGACATACAAGGACTCATGACATTTAATATGCACACACATACATGCATTCATCTACACCAACAAAATCACACTTTGCACTTATGCCCAAAACAGTGCATTTAATTTCCATACGGCCACAAATCATGACAACCCCATCTAAACACATACATTTACCTCATACAACAGCACTTTGCATAATACACATCAATTACGCATCACTACAGCGACAAAAGTCGACGACCAACACTATTCTCGATTTTCCGACGTAATTAAATCGGCTAACAATTTCTAAATCATCATAACAAGAAAGTACAACTCAATAGCTACGCAACGATACCAAGAATGTAAAAATCGGATAAACGGAACACAAGTTACGAAAGAAAACGAAAAACAATATTTTGAAAAGTCCCATTTTGCAATTGTCCTGTCCATACGCGTATTGCCAAGGTCCATACGCATATGAGCAGAGACTCATTTTTCCCAAAGTTCACGTGTAAAAGTACGTACGCGTAATGCCCAACCTCGTACGCGTATTTCCCTGAAATGCTACGCGTATCATACGCAAATGGGCAGATGGCCGAGTGAAATACCATCTCATACGCGTATTGGCCCATGACTCGCCCTCCATACGCGTATTGCCAAGGTCCATACGCGTATGAACATGCCCCATACGCGTATGACCTGGAAAAACCAGAAAAATTTCTTCTGCATAATTTTGCTTACGGGTTCCAATCCAAAACACCCTAAATTTCACCTACACACCAGAAAATTGCCAATACAATGTCCAATAACAAGTATCTATCATGTACCAACAATTATGGATACTAAAAACATGATTGTAACCACATTTAATCAATTTTTAATCAATTTTACCAACAATGGGTTTTACTAAATTTCTTCATTTCAATCCAACAAACATCACAAATACACATACATAATCATACACAATCATACAATAATTGAGTTTCGCACCCTTACCCGATTAAATCGATTCTAGGAGTTGATTTCTTTGATTTTCCCAAGTTTTCTCACTATTTCTCTTCTTCTTCTCTTTTCTCCTCTTTTTCTTTCTTTCCCCTTTCTTTCTTTCTATTTTTCTCTCTTTCTATTTTCTATTTTCTTACTTAATGAAAAATATCCTAAAATGACCAAAATACCCCCACACTCAAATATCTCGCAAACGATCCCAAAACCCGATAAAATATCACAACATTGAAAAATAACATATTTTCAGATAAAAGTAAAAAATAAACTAAAATAATAATAAATAATCAAACGACTCGATTAAATAAAACGCACACGAAAACTGGGTCGTTACAACTCTCCCCCACTTAGAAATTTTCGTCCTCGAAAATATTACCTGAGATGAACAACTCTGGATACAAATCCCGCATCCGACTCTCCAACTCCCAAGTCAAATTGCCCTCAGCAGCGCCTCCCCACGCCACCTTCACAAGTGCAATGTCCTTGCCTCTCAACCTCTTCACCTCGCGATCCAACACCCTAACTGGTAATGCCTCAACTGTAAGGTTCTCCCTTACCTCGACCTCATCCATCGGAATCACATGCGACGGATCTGGAACATACTTCCGAAGCTGTGAAACATGAAACACATCGTGCAAATTCGACAGATTCGGCGGCAACGCCACCCTATAAGCCACAGCACCTACTCTCGCGGATATCGGGTAAGTGTAATACCCCAAAATTTGCTCTCCCCTTTTTGCATCATAGCATAGCATTATCATTTACAATATCATATCCATCTCATTAGCATTGCATTGCATTTAACATAGAAGAATGAAGCATAGCATTCCTCTTACCATCAAGGCATGTGATCAGGGGGAAGATGGACAATCAAGGGATCATTCAAAGCACAAAAGGGTCGATCAAGTTGCCTCAAAGCAAGCCAAGAGTCTCTCATGTCTCATGCCATCTCAATTAATCATCCACAATATCAAGGAAGTGAGATCCAATAGAAGATTGAAGCAATACATACTTCAACATGCAAGAGGTTCAAAAACTGAAGGAAAACCCTCAAAAGAGATAGCTCATTGATCCAAAGTCATCCTCAAATGGTATATCTCATCATCCTTTAAGAGGATACACAACATACTCTGAGGAATTTGAAATTGAAGACTGCACATTTTTCTCCTAGGAGGTGGGCACCAAAACTAGGGTTTCCCATTAAATCAGAGAATCTTTGATTTTTTGGACAAAACTTGATGTCATGGTATTCTATATGTTCTTAAGTGTATGTATGTGGAAAATTGCTTCTCAATTGGTTTTAGAAGTGGTTCAATTGGAAGAAAGATAAAAAATCAGGAAAATTGGGGCCAAGTCAAATAATCAGAGGAAAAAGTCAACTCTTGACTTTTTGAGGCCAAATCCATAAAATTCATGTTATATGTGTCCAATGTACAAAATTTGGTCAAGAAACTCCAAAGGAATCATGAAAAAATCAAGAGGTGGAAAGTTACCATTTTTGGAAGAAGAAGGGTTACTAAAAATAGCAAGTTTTGGCCATTTTGCATCAGAGTTTGAACCAAGGCCATTTAAAATTGAAGCACCAAATGAAAATTCCACTCGGCCACAACAAAAGATATTGTTTTAAGCTTCACATCCATATGTGGAACATCTCTATTGGATAAAAATTGAGTGAGATATGATTGATCAAAGTTTGAGCAAAGTAGGTTCAAAACTAGGTCATGACCAAGATTTTCAGGGCACGCGCACAGTCATTTTCTCAAATAGTTGGTGAGCCAAATGTCCACCCATTTTTCATCAAGATAAAAGCCTCAATTGGAAAAGTTTTCAACATCAAAGTTGTTCTTTGTAGTGTCATCTTTAATATTGATGTTGGGAAAATTTTGAATTGATCAAGTTATGAGTGAGTTATAGTGGTCTCAAGATAGGTTGATTAGGCTGAACTTCCATGCATGTCACTTGCCATGCCATGACTTGCTTCGTACGCATATGTACCAGTTCTTTGTCCATCTGTTTGTGGTCATTTTTAGGCATGTTAGAGACCTCATTTCACTTCAATTTTCAAACCAACATTGTTCTCCAATATCTCCTCTTTCAATTGACTCCAAAAGCACACCAAACCATTCATTGAATAAGGAGAAAAACATTTGCAAACCACCCTATGTTGGCACTGATACATTAGCAGTTTGACACACGATTTGGTTCACACACACCACAAACACTTCATAACTTCAGCTTTCCATATTAAACCAAGCACCCATGACATAAATCTCATACACTAGCACATGCTTTGCATGGAGATAGAAAAGACAAACTTGCTGAGCAAGTTTCTAGTGCAGCAGCCTTGCCATTTCATTTTCTCCTCACTTCCACCATAAGCCAGCTGCACCATATCCTTGCTTTCCCTAACTAACTTGACTCAGTTAGTTAGGGATGACTCAGTTTAACCACCTTGACTCAGCTGACTCACTCATGTAAACCATGGTTAGATCACACTATAAAACAAAACCTCACCCTCTAACTTCAGTTTCCAACTTCATTCTCCTCAAAACTCTCTCTGCTTTACTCCCAATCTCACCATTGCAAAGGATTCTCGAGCTCACATTGTTCATCCTCCTTCTAAATCTTCTTTGAATCTCTCTCAATTTCACCAAAGAGCAACTGTTTTGGAAGCTTGGATCCAGTTTCTTTCTATTGAATCATCATCAACCACTTCAGTTAAGCCTTTATTTGGCCAAGAGAAGCTCAAGGAAGAAGCGTTTTCCTCTGGTATTCTTGTGTATTCAAAGCCTCCTCAAGTTCAGGTTCCAAACTCTCAAACTTTGCTCTGGCGATTTATGGTTTAGTTTGTTGTTTTCATGGTGATATGAGCTTAATAGAAGCATTCCTAACTCCGGCTAGTTGATAGGCCTTCTAAAGGCGTAGTTGCGAAACTTAGGGCACAAATTCATTTCCTCTGTTCTTGCTGTGTATGCATGATATATTGTTTTTGTGAGTGAATTCTTAATCTACATGAGCTCAGCTTCATTTTGATGTATATTTTGTGGATTTCTGAAGAGATCAAAGTTGCAGACGGTGGTGGTATGGCCGGAGAAGGTGACCGGAAGTCACCTCCGGCCGGTGACTTCAATTGCTAGGGTTTTGCCTTGTTTTAATCGTGTCCGTCCATTTTCTATGATCGTGCGTTCCAAAATGTGCCAGCACATTAAAAACAAGTGTGCTCCTCACGTGTTTATTTCTGATTTCATTTAAACGGTGTGTGGCATGGTGCATGATAGTAAGGGTGCTCATGCGTGTGTGTGCGTTGATTCCAATTACTTTGACCATGGCTTGACCTTGACTCGATCTAATGGTTGTGAATTGCTTTGACTTAGTTTGACTGAAGTGCATGCTTATTATTGTGGATTGCGCAGACTTGGACTTAAATCAGATTGATATCCACACCTCCCTTTTAAAAAGCCCAAACAATTTGAACTGATATATTGCTATGTTCACACCTCCCCTTCCCTTTACATTTCATTTCTTTTTTTCATTTTTATGCACGTTTACTTTTTAATTTTTAAAAATACCAAATGGCATTATAAAATTCCACAAAAATTCATGAGCATCGTTAAAACATTTAGAAAGTTTTTCATGATTTTATTTCTTGGTTTTATGACTTTTTTGCCCCTGTTCCATAATTTTCTTTGATTTTCTTTTGTGTGCATTCTTAATGTGGTACATGATTTTGTTTAATTTTGTTCTTGATCATTAAAAATTGTTTTGAGTTGCTTCTTTTTGTAGTGAGTCATTAACATCTTGAATTAGGTTAAGTGATTTTTATTTGATTTTTTTAGGTCATGTTATGGCATGTTTTGATGTTCATCTTTGCATTACTTTGCATGTGCATCCAATATGATTTAAGTGCATTGTATAAAGCCTTGTTGCCTTGATTGCTTGCATGCTACTTTGATATGTGATTCACCTCTGATTTGTGAACCTCAAAACCATGTTTTCATAATTTTCATGAACTTATTTGATTTTTGTTTAAAACATTTCATTTGAAGCATTACAACATGTCATATCCTTGTAATCTTTGTGCATGTTTACATGATTTCTTTTGTACATACTTGCATGATCATTTGCCTACTTTGTGAACCATCCATTTGACATTATAGGTCATTGGTACATGTTATGTGTCATCATTGCATTTTCATTTGAACTTTGTGTGTCCTTAATATGAAGTACTTGTGTTATCTTTTGAGTGTCCATTTCCTCTCTTCTTCTATTGCTTCTTGAATGACTTGATAGGTGTTTCATGAATGCTTGTGATGTGTTTATATATCATTTTTCATTTCATTTCAATTCTGATCCTTAGATTACATGTTCCATTCATGCATGTTTTTTTATTTCTTTTCATCTTTCATTCTCCCTTTTCTTATGGTAGCATGTTCTAATGTCATGGATGATGTTTGTTGCATATCCACTTGGACTTGCATGATAATGGTCATTTGTTTTCCATATGATATACATTCTGGTTGTAACCAATTTCTCATCTACCTCTTTTGAGTTTATGGTGCATTAAAAGTTCTTTTATTTCTTATACTTCTTATACATGTTTACTAACCATGTAGGGGCTTTGGTAAGTTTCAATTGAGTGTGGATAAGGAATCCACATTCAAACTTCTTTCCTCTCATCTCTTTTACAATTCTATTTTGTGTTTTGTTAAGCACTTAAGTGCTTTCTTTTAATAACTCATCACTTTCCCTTTTTGAATTACAATTCATCTTCTACTTTAGAAGTGAATTGTTTAATTCATTCTTTCTTTAGACTTTAGGTTTAAACCTCACAAACCATTAGGACCACTCCCTTTAATTTTCAATTAGGATTGAGTCTTAGTTTATATAGATTTTACTTTTCTCTCTCTTGAGTCTTCTATCTTCTCATCTCAAAGAAAAATGCAAAATACTTAATAAAAGTAGGCATTTATTGCATTTAGGCCTTTCATATAAAGAAAAGATTATAAAGGGGTCTTCTCTTATAATCTTAGAATGTGTAGCATATAGCCCATCTTGGGTCAATGTGTTAAACATTTGATCTTGTATGAGGGACTTAAATGCAATACTTGTTGAAGGTATAAATAAAAAAACACTTCTTCATTTTCATAATAAAAAAAAACACTTAATAAATACAAGTATGCTAGTGTGTTTGAACCTTAATAATTGGAAATAAGTGTGAGGGTCTTCTTCACTCTTAGTGTGCTTTCTTACCCATTCCATCTTGGAATGTGAGAATGTACACATTCCAAGGACTAAGATTCAGATACACTATCATATGCAAACAAATGAAAAAAACTCTTAAAAGACAAAACAAACAATAGCGTCTCTCCTTCGGGAATTCTTTTCTCATCTCATTCACTCCTTCCTTAAGGATGCGTCATTTCCGTTCTACCGCAAACAGGTAACGCCTAAGTCTCCCTACAGCGAGCTGCAACACCTAAACTGCTAGGACGCGAACGTTGACATATTCCATTAAAAAACACAAACAATCCATCCCTAGTGAGGGGAACTACGTCGCTCTGATTCTCATGTTCCCGATGAGATACGTAGGCAGTGGGGTAGGGCCCATGCGAGCACTTCTTTTATTTTCCCTACATTTGTTTTTTCTTTCTCCTTTCTTTCTTTCAGTTCTTTCTCAGTATTCTTTTCTATCACCCTTTGATCGAGACAAGCAAGCGTGGATCCCATCGGGTACGATGGACGCGTGGGGGTGCTAATACCTTCCTCTCGCGTAGCCGACTCCCTTACCCATTTCTCTTGGTCGTAAGACCATGTTCTATCCTTCCGTTAGGTTTATGCAGTGTTTCCTTTCCCTCTCTTGGGATAAATACACATTGCTGGCGACTCTGTTTCGGTGCCACTTTCGCGTTTGTACTTGGATGAAAATCCCGGGAGCGACAGCTGGCGACTCTGCTGGGGACATGTATGACCTATTGCTGGTCTATCCTAAGCGAGTCAATCCTAGCGCTTGTTTGCTTTTCTTTCATTGGGTGTTTATTGTTGTGCTGTATTTACCGTTTTATTGTATGGTTATTTATTGCCTTACTGCACATTACTGTATTTACTGCTTTTTAGCATTACATATCATATTATTACTGTTGTGCTGGACTGTGCTATTTTCTGTTTGGCGGGATGGGATTTCTGAGAGATGAGCTCAGTACACAGGCTCGAGTATACACTTAGATTTAGAGTGGAGAGTAGTGGGACCTACGTGCCATCTGTGTACGTGGGTAATCACGAAATTCACAGCTAGACGAGGCTATCTTGGGACCCATCATGGCGTGCGCATCTTGCGTATTCCAGGATGTCGATCTAGAGAGCTGTCGACTCTAGTGACCGATCATGAGGACCTTAGTGGGAACATCTCTCTTTAGCGGTGACAGTGGCAGACCACATTCTGTGGCAAACCCACTCGCACCCGAGGGCCCACTTTGGTACTTGCATAGGATGACCTTTATTTTCTAAGGTGAGTCAGTGGACGACCTCTTTGATTGGCATAGCATTGTATCCTACGGGCTGAATGTGTTATCGCTTCTCAAACCTCCGAAGCTGACAAGCCTTATTTTCTAGGAACCACATGTGAGTATGGGTGGGATGTTTACAGGTTTGCAGGTAACCCAGCCTCCTACATACCGTACTTGTGATTCTATGATTATTACAGACAGTGTATCCTATGACAGTGGTTTGAGTATTCATCTCAGATATATTGCCAGATTCAGTACAGAGACACAGTGCACACAGTTTAACACAGACACCAACACCTGGATACCTGATCACGTGCCTTTTGCATTTGCATAATCATATCATAACAGGTTATGTTTGTCATTTTCAGGTACTTACCATATTGTCTGATTCCAATCATGAGTTCCCAAGATGCTGAGGTTAAAAGGAAGAATAATGTGTCATACAAATTCCCTGATCCTAAGCTGGATGTATTGAACAAGATGATAGGTATGGCTAGTTCTAATGTTCTCAGCACTTTTCAGAAGGAGTATGGAGAGCTGATTAAGATGGTCTGTGCATTCATAAAGTATGAGAAGGATGGGTTGCATACTTTCTTACAGTTCTATGAGCCATCAATGAGATGTTTCCTATTCCCTGACTACATTCTGATGCCCACTCTGGAGGAATTCTCATTTATTTTGGGAATTCCAATCACGTCTGCTATACCGTACTTTTTTGAAGGTGCTCTCGCTCCTGAAGTAATCGCTGCTGTCCTGCATCTGGACCTGTTTGTTGTGAAAAGTGGCATAAGCAGACTCAAAGAAGATGAAGGATTTCACTTGGAGTTTCTTTTTCGACAAGCTCAGGAAGCTGCCAAGGCTAACAATTGGACTACTTACAACGCTGTGTTAGCTCTTTGTATCTATGGCTTGGTGCTTTTCCCCGGTCAGCCTGATTTTGTTGATATGCAGGCGTTGAAAGTGTTTGTCTCGAAGAATCTGATTCCTACCCTGCTAGGGGATTTTTATCACTCCGTACACTACAAAAATGAGAAGGCAAGAGGGAGTTTGGTTAGTTGTTGCACCCAATTGTTATGCCATTGGCTCTTCAAACATTTACCCCGAACTGGTGCGTTTGTAGAAACTGCTGAGACAATGAAGTGGTCTAAGAGACTGATCGGTTTGACTGCCAATAATATTATTTGGTTTGATCCCAAATTACTGACGATAGAGCTTACTGTCAAATGTGGAAGTTTTCCTAATGTGCCTCTACTTGGAAGAAGAGGTGGGATTAATTACAACCCAGTGTTGGCAGTTAGACAATTTGGTTATGCCTCGAGACATCCTCCTGCTGATGAAGAGATTAGCGCTTCTCTGTTTTTCGTAGGGACCAAGAATGAAAGAGTGCTGGAAGTAATAAATGCTTGGAAATTTAGGCAAAGAGAGGGAAAATTGACTTTCGGCAAAGGAGACTGTAGATCATACCCTGACTACGATGCTTGGGTTGAGATGAAGGTCAAAAAGCTGTTGTTACCCTTTTCCCGAGAAGTTCTCTTATGCCCAGATCAACATTCCATGGTACCGGCTGAAGAGTACGAGAAATTGAAGAAAATGGTTAGAGATCTGCAGATAGAGAACTCTGGAATGAGCAGATGTCTTCAGAAAGCTCTAGCTGACAACAAAGAGTTGGAAAAGAGAGCGTTGAAAGCAGAAAAAACCCTGGCGGACAAAGAAGAAGATTTTGATGAGAGAGCTCGATATTTCCGAAAGCTTACCTTGGGAGCAGATGATACTAGTCAGGCTCATAAGGCTACGAAGCAGGCGCTGGCCCGAAGCAAGGATTCGTTAGCTAAACTCCGTCAAGCTTGGGATGAGGTCAGAATTGAGAACTCCGAATTGCAGGCCCAACTAAAAGATAAAGATGAAGAGCTGAAGAAAGCGCACGTGGAAAGAAGAAAGTATCGAGAAGATCTTGGCAAAAGTCAAGAACAAGTGAGAAATGCTGAAGGTAAGCTGAAAATCACAACAAGGAGCTTGAAGATGTCACAACAGAGCTGAAACTGGTTAACATTCAAGCTGGAATCAAGAGGCGCAAAGGAGCCAATGAAGATGAAGCCTTGCTGATGCACGTGGGGTCATTAGAGGATGCATTGGAAAAAAGGGACGCAGTGATTAAAGAGCTGATTGAGAAGCCGCATCATCAGCGTACCCGTATCCTGTTTGAGGAGATTAAGTACTCCAGCCAGAAGCTGAAGGATGTAGAGCTGTCGGATTAGTGATTTTTGTCATGTTGTTGTAATTTGTAATGGTTACCATCAGAATTGTTGATGGATCCATTTGACTGCCTGTTTCTTATTTTGTTGCTGAAACTACGACAAACGTGCTTGAGAAGTTTTGGGAATTTGTATGAAATGGTTTACTTCTGTTCACAATTTCTGATCTTCAGATATATGTGATGTGATATCTGCACACTGGCACACTACAAAATCACTATTTCTGGTCTTCAGACATATGTGATCGATGTATATGAATATCTCTTCATGGCAAAACTCAGTGATTATGACTCCTGGTCTTCAGGAATTCTTGGTTACGATTGGAATCAGGATATGAAAAGTATTTTGAAATGACAAGCATAATTTTGCATTTGCATCTTCATATCATTTTTGCATTGCAGGTTTTCCTTTTGCAGGCGCCTGCTAACCTTAATTTGGTTTTCAGGCACGATAGCTGATACCCCAGTTCACCGGTATTCTACCCGACGCAATCAAGCAAGAGTAATGGAGCAAGTTCAGGCGGAGTTAGCCGATTTGAGGGAAAGGATGGAACAGTTCATGAACCTCATGCAGGGGATTGCTCAAGGTCAGCAAGAGCTGAGAACCGGTCAAGAAAACATGAGGATTGGACAAGAAGCTATGAGAACTACTATCCAGAGGCTGGAAACTGAAATCCCAAATCGCAACGTGCGCACTCCTCCTGTTGGCACAATCCCTGCTGGTGGGGTACATCTGGGACTTGATAACAATGAGGATGGTCAGGAGGACCAGTTCACTGCATTCAACAATGACATGGGTTTCTACAATGACGACCGGAAGTATGAAGGGCTGGATGAAAGACTCAAGGCTATTGAGAGCCAAAATCCTCTTGGAATTGATGTAGAAGACATGGGTCTCGTGCAGGGTGTGCGAATTCCACCCAAGTTCAAGCTTCCTGTTTTGGATAAGTACAACGGCAGTACATGTCCCAAAACCCATTTGCAAGCTTACAATCGCAAGATTGCCGCTTACACCGAGGACCAAAAGCTCTGGATGTATTTTTTCCAGGATAGCCTGTCAGGCGCTTCCCTGGAATGGTACATTAAGCTGGACAGGGTTCATATAAGGAGTTGGAAAGATTTGTGCGCTGCTTTTCTGAAGCAGTATCAATATAATCTGGACATGGCACCTAATCGTACTCAATTGTAGAGTATGACTCAGGATAACAAGGAGGGCTTTAAGCAGTACGCACAGAGATGGAGAGAATTGGATGCTCGAGTTCAACCACCTTTGGGTGATCGTGAGATGGCTGATATGTTCATGAGTACACTTCAAGGAACGTATTTGGATAGACTTGCTGCATGTCCTTCCACCGGGTTTGCCGACATTGTCGTTGCTGGGGAACGAATAGAAAGTCTGTTGAAATTGGGTAAGATTCAAGATGTTGCTTCAAATTCGAAGAAACCCTTTGCCAATGGACCAAGGAAAAGAGAAGGGGAGTCCAGTGCTGTGTATAGAGGAGGGGGCAGAGGAAGGAATCAGTCCTATCATCAGGTGGATGCGGTAACCATTCCGGTTCCAGCTGGACAGCAAACACCAGATCAGCAAGGTAGACCCCGATTTCAGAACAATAGACAAAAGGACCGTAAGTTTGATCCCTTGCCTATGACATATGCCGCTTTGTTACCACAACTGCTCAAAGAGAAGTTGGTTGAACTTCGGACTATGAAGCCGCTGGACTCCGGAAAATTTCCTCAAGGTTACGATGCTAATGCTCGATGTGAATTTCATTCTGGCGCGCCAGGTCATTCAATAGAAAAGTGCTGGACCTTTCAACATAAGGTTCAAGATCTGATCGACGCAAAAGCTATCAACTTCTCTAGGCCGCCGAATGTTCGTGACAATCCAATGCCTCATCATGGAGGTGCAGGCACAAATGCCATTTTTGATGGCGAGAAGTTGAATTTGATTACTGATGTTAATTTGGTGAAGACTCCGCTGTTGATTGTAAAAGAACGTTTGTTAAAAGGAAAGGTATTTCCTGGATGCGCCTCTGATTGCGAGGATTGTTCAAAGCAGGTTAATGGCTGCAGTAAGTTGAGAGTTGGACTGCAGGATCTTATGGACGAGGGAAGTCTTCAGTTTGATAAAGTAGAGAAAGAACAGGATGTTTCTGCCGTTACCATTTACTATAATCCAGTCGAGATACAGGTGCCTGTTGCAGAGCCTGTTGCTATCATCGTGCCCGAGAGGCCGAGACCAGTTACGATTATAGTTCCTGAATCGGCTGCTTATGTGTCTAATAGGGCAGTTCCGTGGCAGTATGGAACTGATACTCGTCAGGGAGGAAGTCGGCAGAAGGCAGAGGCTGTTGGTACTAGGATTGAGAATGTCAGTGGACCAAGTGGTTTTACTAGGAGCGGTCGACTGTTTGCTCCCCAGACTTTAAGGAGTGATAAAGAGGCTGAAGTCGCTGCAAGAGCAAAAGGAAAACAGGTGGTTGATGATAAGGTGCCTGCTCAGGAAGAGGACCCTAAAGTCAATTTTGATAATGATGTTGAGGAATTTATCAGGGTTATCAAAAAGAGTGATTACAAGATCATTGATCAACTTAATCAGACACCCTCTAAAATTTCGATATTATCCCTGTTAATGAGTTCAGATGCACACCGGGCTGCTTTGTTGAAAGTTCTGAATATGGCATACGTTCCCCAAGAGATTACAGTGAATCAGTTGGAGGGAGTAATTTCTAATGTGAATGTGAGCCACGGGTTGGGATTTACGAACAGGGATTTGACACCGGACGGACGTAACCACAACAAAGCACTGCACATCACACTTGAATGCAAAGGAGCTGTTTTGTCACATGTGCTGGTTGACACAGGTTCTTCCTTAAATGTGTTACCCAAAAAGGCCCTGATGAAAATTGAAGTAGATGGATTGGTCCTGAGACCCAGCGATCTGATTGTGAGAGCTTTCGATGGATCCCAAAGATCGGTGTTTGGGGAGGTTGAATTACCAATACAGGTTGGTCCACAGATATTCAAGACGACCTTTCATGTTATGGACATTCAGCCTGCTTATAGCTGTTTGTTGGGCCGACCATGGATTCACGCAGCAGGCGCAGTTACCTCCACACTTCATCAGAAGCTCAAGTATGTGTTCGAGGGTCAGGTGGTTACTGTTTACGGCGAGGAAGATATATTCGTGAGTCATCTATCCACTTTCAAATATGTGGAAATGGATGGAGAGATTCATGAAACTTTGTGCCAATCTTTTGAAACCCTGAATATCAACAACTTACCAGAATCTACTTCAGCAGCGGTGGTGTCGAATGTGCCAGGTGGGCCGAGTGCATCAATTGCGTCGTACAAGCAGGCCAGAGAAGTGGTCGAAAGCGGAAATGCCCAAGGTTGGGGTAAAGCTATAGATGTGTTCGTGAAAGAAGATAAGTTTGGCATTGGATACCAGCCGGGCCGGACGCCAGTTCCCCGATTCCGTGGGCCAATCAACTTCAACAGTGGAGGAATTATCAATCCCAACCAGTCTTGCTCAGCAATAGAAGATGGCGCTGAAAGCTCAGATTATCTGGACAGATGGGTATATGCACTGGCTCCAGGCGAGGCGTTGCAAAATTGGTCTAGCGAAGAAATCGTTCATGTTGTTCACCATGCAGAGTAACAATTCTTGTCTTTCATAATGCATGAAATCCCACACTCTGCCCAAGGTGTGAGGATCCATTTGTAGGGCCACCATATTTTCTCATATAATGTTCTAATATCAATAAAAGGACGTTTTTGTTTACAAATTTGTGTTCCTTTACTCTTTCTTTATTTTTATTTTTGCACTAAGAAAGTTAAAAATGATAATGCACTTTCTTTTCTTTTGTTTTCAAGCAAAAATAATCTAAAATAAAGCATAAACCCAATCATGCAGACTGGATTCTGTGGATTTCTCTGAAAATGATTCTGTTATGCCCACGTATGATTTCGACAATCCGATCTATCAAGCTGAGGAAGAAAGTGATGAAGACTATGAACTCCCGGAAGAGTTGGCTAGGTTGTTGAAACAGGAAGAGAAGACCATTCAGCCTCATCAGGAAGCTCTTGAGATCATCAATATTGGGTCAGAGGAAAGCAAGAAAGAGATCAAGATTGGTGCGAGTCTGCGGGCTGATGTAAAGCAAGAGCTGATAGTCATGCTACGTGAATACGTTGACATCTTTGCTTGGTCATACCAAGATATACCAGGTTTAGATACAGACATAGTTGTGCATAGACTACCATTGAAAGAGGACTGCCCACCGGTCAAGCAGAAGCTGCGCAGGACAAAACCAGAAATGGCTTTGAAGATCAAGGAAGAAGTACAGAAACAGTTGGATGCAGGTTTTCTGGCAGTAACCAACTATCCTCCCTGGGTGGCCAATATAGTACCGGTGCCGAAGAAAGATGGCAAAGTCAGAATGTGTGTGGATTACAGAGATCTCAACAGGGCGAGCCCTAAAGACGATTTTCCACTCCCTCATATTGATGTGCTGGTTGATAATACCGCTCAGTTTTCAGTGTTCTCATTTATGGATGGATTCTCCGGGTACAATCAGATAAAGATGGCGCCTGAAGACATGGAGAAGACGACATTCATTACCCCGTGGGGTACCTTCTGTTACAAAGTAATGCCTTTTGGGTTGAAGAACGCAGGGGCAACCTATCAAAGAGCAATGGTGACGTTATTCCACGATCTAATTCATAAAGAGATCGAGTGCTATGTGGATGACATGATTGCTAAATCAAAGACAGAAGAGGAACATCTGATCAACTTGAAGAAGTTGTTTGAGAGACTGAGGAAATTCAGGTTGAGACTGAATCCTAACAAGTGTACTTTCGGCGTGCGGTCCAGAAAATTGCTTGGTTTCATTGTCAGTGAAAAAGGGATAGAGGTTGATCCTGCTAAAGTGAAAGCTATACAAGATATGCCTGTACCGAGAACTGAAAAAGAAGTTCGCGGCTTTCTAGGAAGATTGAACTATATTTCAAGGTTCATATCGCACCTAACTGCCACTTGCGAACCGATATTCAAAATGCTACGAAAAGATCAAATGGTCAGGTGGAATGATGATTGTCAAAATGCATTCGATAAAATAAAAAGATATTTGCAGGAACCTCCAATTCTGATACCTCCAGTTCAAGGGAGACCACTGATTATGTACTTAACAGTGCTCGAAGGATCCATGGGTTGTGTTCTCGGTCAACACGACGAGACAGGTAGGAAAGAACATGCTATCTACTACCTGAGCAAGAAATTTACAGATTGTGAATCGCGTTATTCAATGCTTGAGAAGACATGTTGTGCACTCGCATGGGCCGCCAAGCGATTGAGACAATACATGCTCACACATACAACCCTGTTGATCTCTAAATTGGATCCGGTCAAGTATATTTTTGAGAAACCAGCACTTACTGGCAGAGTTGCAAGGTGGCAGATGGTACTGACAGAGTACGATATTCAATTTACTTCGCAAAAGGCAATCAAAGGAAGTATACTGTCAGATTATCTTGCGCAACAACCTCTTGATGATTACCAGCCCATGAGATTTGATTTCCCTGATGAGGACATCATGTTTCTCAAAGCGAAAGACTGCGAGGAACCACTTCTGGAGGAGGGGCCTGACCCTGAATCCAAATGGAGTTTGATGTTTGATGGGGCAGTTAATATGAATGGATGCGGAGTTGGTGCAGTCCTTATTACGCCAGAAGGTGTTCACATGCCCTTCACTGCCCGAGTAACTTTCAGGTGTACCAACAATGAAGCAGAATACGAAGCTTGCATACTAGGGATCGAGGAAGCTATTGATTTACGAATCAAGACCCTCGATGTCTTTGGTGATTCAGCACTCTTAATCAATCAAGTAAAGGGAACTTGGCACACACATCAGCATAATTTGATTCCTTATAGAGATTATACGAGGAGATTGCTGACATTCTTTACAACCGTCAAGTTATACCATGTTCCCCGAGATGAGAATAAGTTTGCAGACGCCTTGGCCACTATCTCTTCGATGATCAAAGTCCATGGTTGGAACTTTATGCCCAGGATTGATGTATCTCGTCTTGATAGGCCTGCTTTTGTGTTTGAGGTTGATGCAGTGTCTGACGATAAGCCTTGGTACCATGACATTAAATGCTTCTTAAAAAATCAAGAATACCCGCCTGGGGCATCTTCCAATGACAAGAAGACATTAAGAAGGCTAGCTGGTAGTTTCTTCTTGAACAAAGATGGTGTGCTGTATAAAAGGAATTTTGACACGGTTCTGCTCAGATGTGTGGATAGACACGAGGCAGACCTGTTGATGATTGAAGTGCACGAAGGCTCTTTCGGTACCCATGCCTCCGGACATGCGATGGCTAAGAAATTGTTGAGATTAGGGTATTATTGGCTGACCATGGAGTCAGATTGCTGCAAGTATGCTCGCAAGTGTCACAAATGCCAGATCTATGCAGACAAAGTGCACGTTCCTCCCAATCCGTTGAGTATCATGTCTTCTCCGTGGCCATTTGCAATGTGGGGCATTGATATGATCGGAAAAATTGAGTCTACTGCTTCAAACGGCCATCGTTTCATCTTGGTCGCCATTGATTACTTCACTAAATGGGTTGAAGCAGCATCCTACGCCAATGTCACTAAGCAAGTAGTGGCTCGTTTCTTGAAGCGAGATATCATTTGTCGATATGGAGTGCCCGAAAGAATCATTACTGATAATGGTTCTAATTTGAACAACAAGATGATGGCTGAGCTATGCCGGGACTTCAAAATCGAGCACCACAATTCTTCTCCGTACCGCCCGAAAATGAATGGCGCGGTTGAAGCGGCCAACAAAAATATCAAGAAGATTGTTCAGAAGATGGTTGTCACGTACAAAGATTGGCATGAGATGTTACCACTGGCTTTGCATGGGTATCGAACATTAGTCCGCACGTCCACTGGGGCAACACCATACTCGCTTGTATATGGTATGGAGGCAGTTCTACCGATAGAAGTGGAGATTTCCTCGCTCCGAATATTGATGGACGTTAAGCTAGATGAAGCCGAATGGGTACAAGCCAGATTTGATCAGCTGAGCCTTATTGAGGAGAAGCGTTTAGCAGCGGTATGCCATGGCCAGCTATACCAGCGCAGAATGAAGAGGGCATTCGATCAAAAGGTTCGACTTCAAGTCTACAAGGTCGGGGATGTGGTAATCAAGAGAATACTTCCTCCGAGTACAGATCACAGGGGCAAATGGACTCCTAACTATGAAGGTCCGTTCGTGGTAAAAAAGGTTTTCTCAGGTGGAGCCTTGTTGCTGACAACCATGGATGGTGAAGATTTTTCATCCCCTGTTAATTCAGATGCAGTTAAAAAATACTTCGTATAAAGAGACCCGCTGGATAAAAGAAAAAGAATCCAGGCAAAAAAGGGCATCCCGGCGAACCAAAAACAGAATAAAGGTTCGGGCAAAAATTAGGGATATAATTGAAAAGAATCGTACACCCGGTAAGTTGAAAACCCGAAAGGGCAACTTAGGCAAAAATGGGTATCCCGGTGGATTGAAAACCTGAAAAGGCGATCCACACAAAAGAGGGATTAAAGCGAATGACTGCAGTCTGAATTAATCTGTACGTTTTCTACTCTTCAGCAAGCTGGCAAAATTCCAAAGGAGGAATTGGTCAGACCACGAGCTTCTGAAGGCAAAGATAATCAGGAGAGCTGGAATACATACTGGCTATAACAGAATCAGAAATCAGTCGGAATCTAATTTCCGCATTATCATTAGGGTAGATTTCTTTTCTCAATTTTATGGCAATCGCCTCTTTCAGGGGTTTGCTTCTGATTGTAAATTCGCCAATTTTTGGCATTTCATCAATAAAGTTGAATATTCAGTCACGGGCTTTTATTTTCATTTTACTGTTTTGTTTGCAAAAACGTCCGATTTTTTATAATAAAACGTTACTTTGAAAATATCTTGGCCTTGCAAAAACATGCACAAAGACAATGGAAATTACGTTGCTTGTTGGACAACCTTGGATGGTGGACCCAAAAGACCACACAATATCCTGGGGCATGTGCATATTCTTTTTCTGTTGCAGGTAATGAGCACGATCGATCCAAACAGCATGATCGTAACCACGAGCAGATATTTGCTAGGACTTGATACTGTTGTATCTTATTAAGTCGATTCTTCCATTCAAGAGTTCCCACTAAGTCTCGTGACGACAACGGTGTTCGAAGATGGATTTCTTCTGTGTTGATAACGGTTATTAATGCAGTGAATACTCCAGGTTGACAACAAGTGCCAATCCTCCAGTACCTTGCAGACGATGTGAAAGGTAGTTCAAGGCAGAGTGTTTGTCTAAAAGTTTGAAAACGTTTGGTTTTCTATAAAATCCTCTTAAGAGACGAAACTTTTAGTACTAACATCCCTTGTGGAGTTTACTCTTGGCAGGATGTACCGGCAAGTGGTAGTATCATGTCTCCCGCAGGTTTCGGCATGGGAAATTTGTCAAAGAATAATCCCCAGCGGAGTTATTGACCCTCCCAAGCCTGGGGCATGTAACCTCCCCAGCAAAGGATATCCCCGATCTATAATCCCCAGTAGAGTTTGAGGACATTTGGTCTTCTGTAAAATCCTCTCGAAGGGCAGCCCCAACAAGAGATGCTTTAAAGCAGTTTTCTCCAGCAGAGTGTGTTGTAAACTCATTATCCCCAGCGGAGTCGTCAAAGGGAAAGTTCGCCCAACAGGGGGTATTGTGACATTTACCCTAAGCTCGACAGTCATTTTCCTCAGCAGATTACCGAGGAGTTTCTTTGGGTTTCCTCAGCAGATCTCTAGGGACACTTTCTCAGTACGTTGCAACGGATTGTCTTTCAGCCAAGATTTGGATATTTCCCGCAAAGTAGCTCTGGTCCCCGGCAGGATCATATCTTTGGTAATGATATCCCCACAGAGTTCAGCATTGAATCTTGCCCGCTATACTCCCCAGCCGAGTCGCGGTAATTTCCCTAACTTGGTCTATATGGATCAACGGAATCTCTTTTTCAGGAAAGTGTCAGCATATGATATTACCCAGCAGGTGGTGTAATTCTCAGCATTGCTCATTTACAACTCAAAGTCCAATTTATTTTTGGCACACATACAGTTTGTTCATATTATTCCAGCCAGTGGGATAGTATGACAGATGGTTGTTCCAGCCAGTGGGATAATCATTATATACAGTTTGTTCATATTATTCCAGCTAGTGGGATAGTATGGCAGATGGTTGTTCCAGCCGGTGGGACGATCATTTGGCAAAGCTTCCAAAGCTGGTTGGGTAAGCATCAAAGTCCAAGTTTAATTTGGCAAAGCTGCAAAAGTCCATCCGAGGATGGCAATTTTGAGATTCCAAAGCCTGTTTGGTAATCATTGAAGTCCAACGACAGATTGGAAAAAATCCAGCACGAATTGGTAAAAGTCCATTGTTTAGAATGGCAGAGCAGCTAAAGTCCACCAGCAGTGTGGCAAGCCAGTAGTCATCTGGCGTCATCCAAAAAGACATTTCTAAAGTCCACCAGCAGTGTGGCAAGCCAGTAGTCGTCTGGCGTCGTTCAAAAAGACATTTCTAAAGTCCACCAGCAGTGTGGCAAGCCAGTAGTCATCTGGCGTCGTTCAAAAAGACATTTCTAAAGTCCACCAGCAGTGTGGCAAGCCAGTAGTCGTCTGGCGTCGCTCAAAAAGACATTTCTAAAGTCCACCAGCAGTGTGGCAAGCCAGTAGTCGTCTGGCGTCGTTCAAAAAGACATTTCTAAAGTCCACCAGCAGTGTGGCAAGCTAGTAGTCGTCTGGCGTCGTTCAAAAAGACATTTCTAAAGTCCACCAGCAGTGTGGCAAGCCAGTAGTCGTCTGGCGTCGTTCAAAAAGACATTTCTAAAATCCACCAGCAGTGTGGCGAGCCAGTAGTCGTCTGGCGTCGTTTAAAAAGACATTTGTTAAAGTCCATCAACAGTATGGCAAGCCAGTAGTCGCCTGGCGTCGTTCAAAAGACAGATCTCTCCGATGACGTTCATTTGCCGATTCAATCCAGAAGCCTCGTTGGGTTTATATCACTTTTCTTTTTCATCATCCAGAGCAAATTTTTGGTTATATTTGGTATTCAATCACTATATACCTTGAAAGTCTGAAAGCAATCGCTTTCAGGCATTCAGGTCTACAGTGTTTGAATAGGGGCAGCTGTAATACCCCAAAATTTTCTCTCCCCTTTTTGCATCATAGCATAGCATTATCATTTACAATATCATATCCATCTCATTAGCATTGCATTGCATTTAACATAGAAGAATGAAGCATAGCATTCCTCTTACCATCAAGGCATGTGATCAGGGGGAAGATGGACAATCAAGGGATCATTCAAAGCACAAAAGGGTCGATCAAGTTGCCTCAAAGCAAGCCAAGAGTCTCTCATGTCTCATGCCATCTCAATTGATCATCCACAATATCAAGGAAGTGAGATCCAATAGGAGATTGAAGCAATACATACTTCAACATGCAAGAGGTTCAAAAACTGAAGGAAAACCCTCAAAAGAGATAGCTCATTGATCCAAAGTCATCCTCAAATGGTATATCTCATCATCCTTTAAGAGGATACACAACATACTCTGAGGAATTTGAAATTGAAGACTGCACATTTTTCTCCTAGGAGGTGGGCACCAAAACTAGGGTTTCCCATTAAATCAGAGAATCTTTGATTTTTTGGACAAAACTTGATGTCATGGTATTCTATATGTTCTTAAGTGTATGTATGTGGAAAATTGCTTCTCAATTGGTTTTAGAAGTGGTTCAATTGGAAGAAAGATAAAAAATCAGGAAAATTGGGGCCAAGTCAAATAATCAGAGGAAAAAGTCAACTCTTGACTTTTTGAGGCCAAATCCATAAAATTCATGTTATATGTGTCCAATGTACAAAATTTGGTCAAGAAACTCCAAAGGAATCATGAAAAAATCAAGAGGTGGAAAGTTACCATTTTTGGAAGAAGAAGGGTTACTAAAAATAGCAAGTTTTGGCCATTTTGCATCAGAGTTTGAACCAAGGCCATTTAAAATTGAAGCACCAAATGAAAATTCCACTCGGCCACAACAAAAGATCTTGTTTTAAGCTTCACATCCATATGTGGAACATCTCTATTGGATAAAAATTGAGTGAGATATGATTGATCAAAGTTTGAGCAAAGTAGGTTCAAAACTAGGTCATGACCAAGATTTTCAGGGCACGCGCACAGTCATTTTCTCAAACAGTTGGTGAGCCAAATGTCCACCCATTTTTCATCAAGATAAAAGCCTCAATTGGAAAAGTTTTCAACATCAAAGTTGTTCTTTGTGGTGTCATCTTTAATATTGATGTTGGGAAAATTTTGAATTGATCAAGTTATGAGTGAGTTATAGTGGTCTCAAGATAGGTTGATTAGGCTGAACTTCCATGCATGTCACTTGCCATGCCATGACTTGCTTCGTACGCATATGTACCAGTTCTTTGTCCATCTGTTTGTGGTCATTTTTAGGCATGTTAGAGACCTCATTTCACTTCAATTTTCAAACCAACATTGTTCTCCAATATCTCCTATTTCAATTGACTCCAAAAGCACACCAAACCATTCATTGAATAAGGAGAAAAACATTTGCAAACCACCCTATGTTGGCACTGATACATTAGCAGTTTGACACACGATTTGGTTCACACACACCACAAACACTTCATAACTTCAGCTTTCCATATTAAACCAAGCACCCATGACATAAATCTCATACACTAGCACGTGCTTTGCATGGAGATAGAAAAGACAAACTTGCTGAGCAAGTTTCTAGTGCAGCAGCCTTGCCATTTCATTTTCTCCTCACTTCCACCATAAGCCAGCTGCACCATATCCTTGCTCTCCCTAACTAACTTGACTCAGTTAGTTAGGGATGACTCAGTTTAACCACCTTGACTCAGCTGACTCACTCATGTAAACCATGGTTAGCTCACACTATAAAACAAAACCTCACCCTCTAACTTCAGTTTCCAACTTCATTCTCCTCAAAACTCTCTCTGCTTTACTCCCAATCTCACCATTGCAAAGGATTCTCGAGCTCACATTGTTCATCCTCCTTCTAAATCTTCTTTGAATTTCTCTCAATTTCACCAAAGAGCAACTGTTTTGGAAGCTTGGATCCAGTTTCTTTCTATTGAATCATCATCAACCACTTCAGTTAAGCCTTTATTTGGCCAAGAGAAGCTCAAGGAAGAAGCGTTTTCCTCTGGTATTCTTGTGTATTCAAAGCCTCCTCAAGTTCAGGTTCCAAACTCTCAAACTTTGCTCTGGCGATTTATGGTTTAGTTTGTTGTTTTCATGGTGATATGAGCTTAATAGAAGCATTCCTAACTCCGGCTAGTTGATAGGCCTTCTAAAGGCGTAGTTGCGAAACTTAGGGCACAAATTCATTTCCTCTGTTCTTGCTGTGTATGCATGATATATTGTTTTTGTGAGTGAATTCTTAATCTACATGAGCTCAGCTTCATTTTGATGTATATTTTATGGATTTCTGAAGAGATCAAAGTTGCAGACGGTGGTGGTATGGCCGGAGAAGGTGACCGGAAGTCACCTCCGGCCGGTGACTTCAATTGCTTGGGTTTTGCCTTGTTTTAATCGTGTCCGTCCATTTTCTATGATCGTGCGTTCCAAAACGTGCCAGCACATTAAAAACAAGTGTGCTCCTCACGTGTTTATTTCTGATTTCATTTAAACGGTGTGTGGCATGGTACATGATAGTAAGGGTGCTCATGCGTGTGTGTGCGTTGATTCCAATTACTTTGACCATGGCTTGACCTTGACTCGATCTAATGGTTGTGAATTGCTTTACTTGGTTTGACTGAAGTGCATGCTTATTATTGTGGATTGCGCAGACTTGGACTTAAATCAGATTGATATCCACACCTCCCTTTTAAAAAGCCCAAACAATTTGAACTGATATATTGCTATGTTCACACCTCCCCTTCCCTTTACATTTCATTTCTTTTTTTCATTTTTATGCACGTTTACTTTTTAATTTTTAAAAATATCAAATGGCATTATAAAATTCCACAAAAATTCATGAGCATCATTAAAACATTTAGAAAATTTTTCATGATTTTATTTCTTGGTTTCATGACATTTTTGCCCCTGTTCCATAATTTTCTTTGATTTTCTTTTGTGTGCATTCTTAATGTGGTACATGATTTTGTTTAATTTTGTTCTTGATCATTAAAAATTGTTTTGAGTTGCTTCTTTTTGTAGTGAGTCATTAACATCTTGAATTAGGTTAAGTGATTTTTATTTGATTTTTTTAGGTCATGTTATGGCATGTTTTGATGTTCATCTTTGCATTACTTTGCATGTGCATCCAATATGATTTAAGTGCATTGTATAAAGCCTTGTTGCCTTGATTGCTTGCATGCTACTTTGATATGTGATTCACCTCTAATTTGTGAACCTCAATACCATGTTTTCATAATTTTCATGAACTTATTTGATTTTTGTTTAAAACATTTCATTTGAAGCATTACAACATGTCATATCCTTGTAATCTTTGTGCATGTTTACATGATTTCTTTTGTACGTACTTGCATGATCATTTGCCTACTTTGTGAACCATCCATTTGACATTATAGGTCATTGGTACATGTTATGTGTCATCATTGCATTTTCATTTGAACTTTGTGTGTCCTTAATATGAAGTACTTGTGTTATCTTTTGAGTGTCCATTTCCTCTCTTCTTCTATTGCTTCTTGAATGACTTGATAGGTGTTTCATGAATGCTTGTGATGTGTTTATATATCATTTTTCATTTCATTTCAATTCTGATCCTTAGATTACATGTTCCATTCATGCATGTTTTTTTATTTCTTTTCATCTTTCATTCTCCCTTTTCTTATGGTAGCATGTTCTAATGTCATGGATGATGTTTGTTGCATATCCACTTGGACTTGCATGATAATGGTCATTTGTTTTCCATATGATATACATTCTGGTTGTAACCAATTTCTCATCTACCTCTTTTGAGTTTATGGTGCATTAAAAGTTCTTTTATTTCTTATACTTCTTATACATGTTTACTAACCATGTAGGGGCTTTGGTAAGTTTCAATTGAGTGTGGATAAGGAATCCACATTCAAACTTCTTTCCTCTCATCTCTTTTACAATTCTATTTTGTGTTTTGTTAAGCACTTATGTGCTTTCTTTTAATAACTCATCACTTTCCCTTTTTGAATTACAATTCATCTTCTACTTTAGAAGTGAATTGTTTAATTCATTCTTTCTTTAGACTTTAGGTTTAAACCTCACAAACCATTAGGACCACTCCCTTTAATTTTCAATTAGGATTGAGTCTTAGTTCATATAGATTTTACTTTTCTCTCTCTTGAGTCTTCTATCTTCTCATCTCAAAGAAAAATGCAAAATACTTAATAAAGGTAGGCATTTATTGCATTTAGGCCTTTCATATAAAGAAAAGATTATAAAGGGGTCTTCTCTTATAATCTTAGAATGTGTAGCATATAGCCCATCTTGGGTCAATGTGTTAAACATTTGATCTTGTATGAGGGACTTAAATGCAATACTTGTTGAAGGTATAAATAAAAAAACACTTCTTCATTTTCATAATAAAAAAAAACACTTAATAAATACAAGTATGCTAGTGTGTTTGAACCTTAATAATTGGAAATAAGTGTGAGGGTCTTCTTCACTCTTAGTGTGCTTTCTTACCCATTCCATCTTGGAATGTGAGAATGTACACATTCCAATGACTAAGATTCAGATACACTATCATATGCAAACAAATGAAAAAAACTCTTAAAAGACAAAACAAACAATAACGTCTCTCCTTCGGGAATTCTTTTCTCATCTCATTCACTCCTTCCTTAAGGATGCGTCATTTCCGTTCTACCGCAAACAGGTAACGCCTAAGTCTCCCTACAGCGAGCTGCAACACCTAAACTGCTAGGACGCGAACGTTGACATATTCCATTAAAAAACACAAACAATCCATCCCTAGTGAGGGGAACTACGTCGCTCTGATTCTCATGTTCCCGATGAGATACGTAGGCAGTGGGGTAGGGCCCATGCGAGCACTTCTTTTATTTTCCCTACATTTGTTTTTTCTTTCTCCTTTCTTTCTTTCAGTTCTTTCTCAGTATTCTTTTCTATCACCCTTTGATCGAGACAAGCAAGCGTGGATCCCATCGGGTACGATGGACGCGTGGGGGTGCTAATACCTTCCTCTCGCGTAGCCGACTCCCTTACCCATTTCTCTTGGTCGTAAGACCATGTTCTATCCTTCCGTCAGGTTTATGCAGTGTTTCCTTTCCCTCTCTTGGGATAAATACACATTGCTGGCGACTCGGTTTCGGTGCCACTTTCGCGTTTGTACCTGGATGAAAATCCCGGGAGCGACAGTAAGGACCAATAAACCGAGAAGTAAGTTTCTTCGATTTCAATGCATGATCCACACCTGTTACCGGCGTAACCCTTAGAAATACATGATCGCCCTCCTGAAACTCAAGATCTTTCCGTCTCCGATCATGATAACTCTTTTGTCTACTCTGAGAAGCTTTCATTTTCTCACGAATAAGCTTCACTTTCTCCGTCGTCTATTGTACCAACTCCGGTCCAACTACCGTTCTCTCACCAGATTCGTGCCAACACAAGGGTGTCCGACACCTTCGTCTATATAATGCTTCAAACGGTGCCATTCCAATACTAGAATGAAAACTGTTATTATACGTAAACTCAATCAATGCAAGATAACTATCCCATGCACCACCTTGTTCCAAAACAAAAGCTCTCAACAAATCCTCCAAAGACTGAATCGTCCTCTCCGTCTGACCATCCGTCTGCGGATGATAAGCCGAACTCAATCTCAATTTAGAACCCAACGCCTTCTGTAAACTTTCCCAAAATCTCGATGTAAATCTAGGATCTCGATCAGAAACAATACTCAATGGAACCCCATGTAATTTCACAATCACACTGATGTAAATCTCAGCTAACCGCTCCAAAGTAAAACTGATATCAATCGAAATAAAATGAGCCGATTTAGTCAGCCTATCAACAACCACCCAAATAGCATTATGCCCTCGCTGAGTATTCGGTAGCCCTGTTACAAAATCCATGGAAATACTATCCCATTTCCATTCAGGAATATCCAACGGTTACAACAAACCACTAGGCCTCAGATGTTCTACTTTCGATTTCTAACAAGTCAAACATGCATAAACAAACTGAGCCACATCTCTTTTCAATCCAGACCACCAGAAAATCTTCTTCAAATCTTGGTACATCTTATTCTCTCCCGGATGTATACTCAAATTACTCCGGTGTCCTTCCTCCAAAATCATCTTTTTCAACTCCGCATCGTCCGGAATACAAATCCTACCTCGGAACCTCAAAACACCATTAACATCCACTTGAAAATCACTATTCGCATCTTTTCCTCCAACCAACATCAAATCCACAAGTTTCACATCTAACTTCTGTTTCTCACAAACAGTCATCAGAAAATCATTAGTAATCGTTAGCATACCAAGCCTAACGCTATCCGACGTCACTTCACAAACCAAACTCAAATCCCTAAACGATTCCAAAAGTTCCCACTCCTTAACCATTAAAGCGGACATATGTAATGATTTCCGGCTCAAGGCATCAGCTACCACGTTAGCTTTACCAGGATGGTAATTCAAGCCAAAGTCGTAGTCCTTCAAGAATTCCAACCACATACGTTGCCTTATATTTAGCTCTTTCTGATCAAACAAATATTTCAAACTTTTATGATCACTAAAGACTTCAAACCTTGCACCGTAGAGATAATGCCTCCAAATCTTCAACACAAAAACCACAACCTCTAACTCAAGATCATGAGTAGGATAATTCTTCTCATGAACTCTTAACTGCCTTGAAGCATAAGCCACCACCTTACCTTCTTGCATCAGAACACCACCTAGACCAATCAAAGAAGCATCACAATAAACCACAAATGGTTCATTAGGATTCGGAAAAATCAAAATCGGAGCTGTCGTCAATCTCCTCTTCAGCTCATTAAAACTTTCCTCACATCGAATATCCCAAATGAACGCTTGCCCTTTACAAGTCAACTGGGTCAAAGGAAGTGCTAGCTTAGAAAAACCTTCAATGAACCTGCGATAATAACCAGCCAAACCCAAAAAGCTTCGAATTTCAGTAACAGATCTCGGAGCCTCCCATTGTAGAACTGCTTCTACTTTACATGGATCCACAGCAATACCATTACCTGAAATTACGTGTCCAAGAAAACTCACCTCCGACAACCAGAATTCACACTTGGACAATTTGGCAAAAAGCTTCATTTCCTTCAAAACCTACAAAACAATACGCAAATGTTCTGCATGCTCCTCCCGAGACTTAGAACAAATCAAAATGTCATCAATAAACACAACGAAAAATCGATCCAGCTGTTCGTCAAAAATACGATTCATGTATTCCATAAACACACCTGGCGCATTAGAAACCCCGAACGGCATCACAGAATATTCATAATGACCGTATCGTGTCCTAAAGGCCGTCTTCTGAATGTCTTCCTCCTTCACCCTTATCTGATGATACCCTGACCTCAAGTCAATCTTACTAAACGCACACGCACCAACTAACTGATCCATCAGATCATCAATTCTTGGAAGAGGATACTTATTCTTGATCGTCACCTTATTCAATTGGCGATAATCGATACATAATCGCATACTCCCATCCTTCTTTTTCACCAATAACACTGGAGCACCCCAAGGAGAAACACTTGGTCTCACGAACCTCTTTTCCAACAACTCATTCAACTGTTTCTTTAACTCCACCAACTCAGATGCCGACATACGATAAGGTGCCATAGAAACAGGTCTAGTACCAGGAACTAGATCTATAGAAAACTCCACCTCTCTCTCTGGCAGCAAGTCTGAAATATCCTTAGGAAACACTTCCGGAAATTCACACACAACAGGAAACACCTCAAGTGAAACTTGACTATCCACAGTCAAAGATGCAAACAAACCAAACAACTGAGCTTCATCCTCCAAAAGTTTCTTCAACTCTTTGGTAGATAAGAAACTCGAGTCTTCGTCTTCCTCAAGAGAAGGAAACCTTACCAGCTTATGATAACAATCAATGTGAACCCAATTGAATTGCAACCAATTCATACCCAGGACCACATCTAAACCCTCCAACGGTAAACACACCAAATCCATCTCAAAGTCTTTACCATAAATGGTCAAAGGACATCTTAGACAAACCAAGGAAGTAGTTACTGACCCCATTGCTGGAGTATCAATAACATTTCACCACCCATCACAGACAACACAAGATTCAAACGCTTCGCGCACTCAGACGAAATAAACGAATGAGTCGCTCTAGTATCAATAATAGCAATCAAAGGAGTACTATTAATAAAACAAGTACCTCGAATCAGACGATCTGCACTTGAAGTCTGAGTTCCCGATAATGCAAACACTTTTCCACCAGCTGGAGCCTGCTTCAGTTTCGGACACTTCGTACTAATATGCCCAGGTTCACCACAGTTGTAACATTTCACCACATTCTTCCTGGCACAATCAACTGCAACATGTCCTACACCTCCACAATTAGTACACTTCCTCAAATCTTTCCTGCACTCAAACTGACGATGCCCCAACTCACCACATTTATAACACCTCATAGGACCAGACATTCCTCCTCCACTTGACCTTTTCTCAAAATTCCCTCTTTGTTTACCCTTATCAGTTGGTGTCACATACGGACCACCACGGAACTGTTGCTTCCCCTTCCTCTCGCTCACACTCTTGTAATGTGTAGCACGAGCCTTACTGTCCTCTTCATAAATCCTACAACAATCTACCAAATCAGAAAACCTCCGAATCCTCTGATATCCAATCGCCTGCTTTATCTCAGGACGCAAGCCATTCTCATACTTTACACACTTAGAGAATTCCGCAGTCGCTTCAGCATAATGAGGATAAAACTGCACAAGTTCCACAAACTTAGCAGTATAATCAACAACAGACATATTACCTTGCTTTAGCTCCAAGAACTCAATCTCTTTCTTTCCTCTCACATCTTCAGGAAAATACCTTCTCAGAAACTCCATGCTAAACACGGCCCAAGTAATCTCCTCCTCTGCAGCTTCCAACACACGTCGAGTACTAACCCACCAATCATCAGCTTCTTCCAATAACATGTGAGTACCCAGTCTCACCTTTTGATCTTCATCACAATCCATTACTCGGAAGATCCTTTCAATCTCTTTCAACCAAATCTGTGCACCATCCAGATCATATCTTCCTTTGAAGACAGGAGGTTTGTTCTTCCTGAACTCATCATTACCTGCAGCCTGAGGTGCACCCTGCACAGCACGAGCCATAGCTTGCATAGCCGCAGCCAAAGCAGCATCGTTCCTACCAGCCATATTCTGTTCATTTCCAATAATAGAAACTATGGTTAAACAAACAACTCATCCAACCACAACGACCAACAAGGACTGACACAACTGACACGGACTGACACAAACTGGCTCTGATACCACTTAATGTAACACCCCCAATCTAAACCCCCAATTAATAAAAAGCAGTAAAAGAAACTTCAAAATTTCGTCAGAGTATATTTAAATTATCATGGCATAGACCGAGGGGTCACATCAAATTGAAACAATTCATACAACACCTGCTCATAAAGATATACAACAGTGGGGTAGTAATCAACAGAGGAACTCAGTTCCTTACACCCACATTTCAGAATTTAGAATAAAAGCGGAAAATCTAAAACTGAATAACATACATATATATCACATGAAAATTTTGTCATACATCGAGTTGTACATGCAAAAGCCAAAAGATATATATACAGAATACACAATAATCACTAACGGCCTCCCTAACTACCCGGTGTCACATATCAGAGCCGACCGACAAAAGAATGAAGACGCAAAGCTTCACAAAAATACCTCCAGCAACTCTAATCTGCAATGCCTCATAGAGCATTATAAAACAGCAGAAGGGTGAGAAAAACAATCATAATACAGTTGCATATAAATATATATAACACAAAAATACACATATATACGGTTCTCACCACAATTCACACCATAATTCAAACACAAGGCATTACAAGATACAATACATATTTCCATCACCGACACATATCCATATATCAATTTATCCACAAATCCACACATAAACAACCATAATGATTCATGCAAATGCAAGAGACCGACGCAACGACTCTATGCATATGCACATGCGATACCGACTTCCATTGTTTCTCATCACTAGTTCACTGAGGAACTCTGCTGGAATCATCGCTTGTTACATCACTGTAACTCCCCGTCGGGCCTACGATGTTCCCCACCGCTTACACCCAACACGGGCACACGGTGTTTATGGATCGTTCACACCCCACATGGGCACACGACCCGATCGCTCACACCCCACATGGGCACACGATCGTCTATAATCATCGCTCACACCCCACATGGGCACACGAAGTTATAGCGAATTCCCTCTGGAATCCAAACCGTCACTCAGGACGTCTCAACAATGCATATCATGATGCTTGGCATACAAGGACTCATGACATTTAATATGCACACACATACATGCATTCATCTACACCAACAAAATCACACTTTGCACTTATGCCCAAAACAATGCATTTAATTTCCATACGGCCACAAATCATCACAACCCCATCTAAACACATACATTTACCTCATACAACAGCACCTTGCATAATACACATCAATTACGCATCACTACAGCGACAAAAGTCGATGACCGACACTATTCCCTATTTTCCGACGTAATTAAATCGGCTAACAATTTCTAAATCATCATAACAAGAAAGTAAAGCTCAATAGCTACGCAACGATACCAAGAATGTAAAAATCGGATAAACGGAACACAAGTTACGAAAGAAAACGAAAAAACGATATTTTGAAAAGTCCCATTTTGCAATTGTCCTGTCCATACGCGTATTGCCAAGGTCCATACGCGTATGAGCAGAGACTCATTTTTCCCAAAGTTCACGTGTAAAAGTCCGTACGCGTAATGCCCAACCTCGTACGCGTATTGCCCTGAAATGCTACGCGTATCATACGCAAATGGGCAGATGGCCGAGTGAAATACCATCTCATACGCGTATTGGCCCATGACTCGCCCTCCATACGCGTATTGCCAAGGTCCATACGCGTATGAACATGCCCCATACGCGTATGACCTGGAAAAACCAGAAAAATTTCTTCTGCATAATTTTGCTTACGGGTTCCAATCCAAAACACCCTAAATTTCACCTACACACCAGAAAATTGCCAATACAATGTCCAATAACAAGTATCTATCATGTACCAACAATTATGGATACTAAAAACATGATTGTAACCACATTTAATCAATTTCTAATCAATTTTACCAACAATGGATTTTACTAAATTTCTTCATTTCAATCCAACAAACATCACAAATACACATACATAATCATACACAATCATACAATAATTGAGTTTCGCACCCTTACCCGATTAAACCGATTCTAGGAGTTGATTTCTTTGATTTTCCCAAGTTTTCTCACTATTTCTCTTCTTCTTCTCTTTTCTCCTCTTTTTCTTTCTTTCCCCCTTTCTTTCTTTCTATTTTTCTCTCTTTCTATTTTTCTCTCTTTCTATTTTCTATTTTCTTACTTAATGAAAAATATCCTAAAATGACCAAAATACCCCCACACTCAAATATCTCGCAAACGATCCCAAAACCCGATAAAATATCACAACATTGAAAAATTACATATTTTTAGATAAAAGTCGAAAATAAACTAAAATAATAATAAAATAATCAAACGACTTGATTAAATAAAACGCACACGAAAAACTGGGTCGTTACACCCACAATTTTACTATTTTTTGAAATAACACGCTGATTTGTAAACTGTGGCAGTTTGAAACCACTGTAATTTTACTTTTTATTTGAAACAACAAACTGGTTCGTATACCGTGCCAATTTAAAACCACAATTTTACAGTATTTTTTTAAAATAACATACTATATTGAAAAAAATACGAATCATTGTGATTCCAAATCGTTTCCAATTATCATGAAACTTTTTCAAAATAGTGCATCAAATCAAAGAGACATAGTGATATATATATATATATATATATATATATATATATATATATATATATATATATATATATTTAAGTCAAAATACATCTATTTTTCAATTACCTCTTTCATACATCATTTTTCATATAATTCAAACAAGTTTTTTTCAAGTGTTCATATATCCATTACAATGAAACTTTATTCATAAATTTTATATCATTGGAAAAAAGTTTCATTCAATTATTTTGAGCACTTAAGTATTTATATATGTGTGTGTGGTGTGTGTGTGTGGGGGGGGGGGGGGGGGGGGGGGGGGGGGGCGGGATTGTGATCAAGAGAAAGAGAAGATCAAATTTATTATCTTGAAATTTAAGCAAAGTTAAATATAACTCAAAATTCTATACAAGGTTGTATTGTTTTCTCACCATTATTGTTTTATGTGATCATCACAAGTTGTTGGTGATTGTTGTAAAATGTTCTTTCATTCGGGGAGATTCAAAATCTACCGTAGTTTTTATGTTTGTTGTAAAGGAAAATGGTTTTGCTTTCTTGTGTTGGTTTGTGCTAGTAGATTATAAGAGAGTCTTGGTGTGAGGCTTGTACAAAGATTTAACATAGTGAAATCTCTCATGGGGTGTGAAGGGACTGAACTAACCTAGTTTGGAAAGAGGAACCAGGATATATCCTTGTGTTCTTTATATTTTTCATCTATATTTCTACACTTTTCTTCATGAGTTCATAGAAATAATTTTGGAAAAATAAGAACATAAGAACCATAGCTTAAAAGTGAGAAAAAGTCTTAAAACCTAATTCACCCCCTCTTAGGTTGCACTCTATACTTACAAGATAGACACAAGTGAGTTCTTGAGAGAGAGAACACAATCGAGGTGGATCGGCTTTTGCTCGAGAGTTTGTCTTGATGTTATTCTACTTTAAACACTTCTCACGTAATGCTACCGTGACTGTTTTTAATGTCTCTTTTGTTGGGATTAAATTTAACTTCTCATAACTCTCATATATTAATTTTGGTCATTACCATAGATATTTTGATTATACATTCATATTGATGTATGTTCGGTGTGTTTAATACATGTTAAAATTTGATCAATTATAACATTATTTGTGGATTTAAAATGCTATTGATAAATATGTTTTTAGATTTAAACTGCTATTGAAAAATATGTATTTCTAAACATTAAAGATATAAAGAAAATAGTTAATCGAACCTAATAATATCTCAGAATCTTGTGCTTTCCAACCCTTCAACATAATGAATGTTCTTCTATCAGGAATAATCTTGAATATAAAGAAAATAAGATAAATGCTTTAAAATATAGGTATGGAAAACAACAATTGAATGACAAACAATCAGGCATTATTTAGTTTAGCGAAGCCCTTATCAAGATTATATCAATATTAATTTTGAACAAATTTTGAAATCATGAAATCATTCTAATATAATAAACTAGTTGAATTAACTGAATATATAATCAAATTTATACATAATAGTAGGCAAATGGACAACAATCTGCGTCGCTACCCCTTTTTGTATGGCAAAACTAATCTTCTTAAAAACTATATTCGTTGTCCCAGGAGATAGAAAATTGCTATGTGTGAGCCTTTGCACTCTCTGTATAAGATCCACTGCTTTTGGTGATAGAAAACCAAAGGCGTCAAAGAAAATGATATGAAAGCAAGTTGATCGTCGGAACACGATTTCTCATGCTTGGGCACTTTAGTTGAAGTAGCTTTGAGCGATTGTTTGTCACATAGCAAAACATCCATTCCTCAGTCCCACCAGTGAAGAAACCCCGGTCAAGTCTATATATGCATGTTTCCATCCTACTCACCTGTATACCAGAGCATCTACTGGTCTAAGTGTTGATCTTCCCTCCCGTGGGTCTGTTAAGAAATTCATATGTGCCTCTTTCTTCACAGATACCAAAACATACCGAAATATATCAAATAAGATATTCCTAACAAATTTATGTCAGTGTTTGAATCCTAGAAGCTCCTTACAATGAATGACGTGTTCCTTAAATATATCCAAGCACGCCTTGTGGCAAAAAGGCAAACCTTATCCACAGGAAATAAGGAAATCATAAGCCGATATTTAAGCATGGTACAACACTCTACCAGGGATATATGTTGGCCTATACCATCAATAGAGATAGCAATGAGAAAATCTTGAACATGTGCTGCTTAAAAATAACCAAAAACCGCTTTCTGTCTTGTGGTAATGTCAACATTTATATACATATCCTGAACACTTTTATTAAAAAGAGCACTCGCCAAAATATGTTATGCTTTAGGAGGGATGATGTCCTTTCTAGTAAAGCCGCTAAGGTCAAATCTGGAATCACAACACTAAGATCATCCAAAGCTCTATCGAAATCAATGTTCATACCATATATCTCATTGTCTCTCAATATGGAATTGTGTAACACCTAATATTTGACCCTAGAAGCCATAAACGCGTATGAAGCAATCTTTACTGCCGAGTACAAACACAATCCCCTAACTCTAATAGGTAAATAAGTCACCCTCCATTGAATGTCCCCAAAAAAGGACCTCCACCAACCACGATGTCTTAAACCTCCCTTCGCAACTCTCTATCAAACCAAATAACTATTTTCTCCATATGATTAGATTGACACATTCTAAGGCGAAAAAGGAGCTTAGTGATTCCCATGTAAGAATGAAGTAGAATAAGCTCACTCTGAATATTCCTTAGTTGTCTTAGAAGATACATTTAATCAACAATCCTAACCGCTCTCTTCATGGACAACTCATTGATAAAGCCTTCATCTCGACTAATAGCTCCTCCAAGCAACTTCATCCCATCTTTATTTGGTACACACATGTTTGTAGTAATTCTTATTTCATGTATATGTAATTAAATTAAGCTTTTAGTATGATGCCTCTAAACTAAGTAGTCAGAGCTAGGACCGGACAACAGGCCGAGTTAGGCGGTTTCGGGCCCAAAAACCTCACCCAGCCTAACCCACGATTCAGCTATGAAGACCCATTTTCGCTCAATGTTAAACACGTTTTGGATGGGTTCGGTTTGTACGGATCGGGGGTTAATTGAAACAGTTTTCTTAGGTTATTGGACTAAATCCTTTTAAGACCAATAACACGTTTTGAGCATTTTCATCACAAGATAATATAATTAATAATATGTCAAATTTCTTGTTGGACCCTAATATAATTAATAATATGTCAAATTTCTTGTTGGACCTTAAAGAAATATGATATAATATTTATGACACATTTAAATTTACAATTACAAATTAACTATGACACAATTAAAGATTTCTACTATCAACCCATCCAAATTCTATTGTATGCTCTTACTATTTTTCCCTTTCACAAAAATTTAATTACACCATATTCTGAACAAATTGGTAATCAACAAATGTTACAATTAAAACTCTCTAAATCATCTCTTTGCTTGACACATGGTGCACACCCATTAACTCACAATCCAAATTTTTTTTTCCCACCAATACACAAACACACACATACTCTCTCAATTTCAAAATTTTCAGATTTGAAATTCATATTTGACTTTTTCTTCTCTCAAGTTTCATTTTTTATTTTCATTTTTCACTCAAGTATCTATTTTTCTCTCTTTCTCAGATCTTTATTGTCTCAGACAAATTGGAAGTTAAAGATGATGAACAGAACAAGATTCTAGAAATTAAGAGCTACTTGAAGATCCTCACCAGGTTTTGTTTAATGAATGTTTTTTAATTAGAAATGAAAGAAGTTCATCACTGATGGTTTTAATATAATTTTTATTCTAACGATTCTCCGTTGGACTTACTGCAAATTCTTGCAGATATTAATATTACATTTCAAGATTTGAGAGTAATGCATTTTATTTTCCTTTGTAATGGTTAGTTAATTTTCCTTTTCATGTGTTTGTGTATTGTTTTTCCAGTACATATGAATAGAGGTGCATTTCATGAATGATAGATCCTTATCACCTTTGCCATAAAATACTTGACCAGTTCTGCTTTATTGTCTGTATGACTCACATATTATACATTGGAATTCTAGTGTTTTATTTTCTGATCAATCTTTGAAATGATAAGATTCATGTCTGTGTGTATTGCTCATTATATTGACTCTTGATTTGCCGAAATGTTAGAAGAAACTTTTTCTTGATTTGTATAATTAGAGACACGTGGAGAAGTGTTACTGAAATTTCTTCAAGTATAAGTAAGATTTAAGAACAAAATTTACCAAATTAGGTGAGTGAAATTTCTTCACTAACTTTTTGAATGGGATATGAGCATGCCAAATATATTAGTATTGTGTTTATTAGCATTGGTTTTATGTCCTAATTTCTAATGTAAAATATAAACACTGTCAATATGGGTTTTTGTGATGACATGTTAGCCTCTAAAGCAACACAACACATGGTTTCTATCCAACCACTTGTTGTCTCTCTGCCTATCTCTAAACCACATATAATCGGTCTGAAGCTTGGAATCATTTTACAATAGAAAGGGAAGAAAATAGTGTGTATTTTGTTATTTTGTTGAAATGAGTTTGGATAGATTTAGCAAAAATAAATATACACACAACCACATATTATTTTCTTTTTTATTTTGATATATAGAATGATAACAAAGTTATGAATTTGTTTCTCACATTGTTTTAGTTTATAGATCTATTTGTGGAAATTTGATTTTCATTTTTTCTTAATGTTTATGTGATATTTATAAATGATTTATTTTATCTCATTATACTCATATTTTTTTATAATCACTAAGGTTGAACAAACATACCCTTATGTATATATTTTTCACAAATAATTTATTTTCCATTTATATTTGTAGAACTATGCAGGAATTCCCTATTAATTACACACTGACTTTTTATTTGAAGAACTAGATACAAGATTTTAAAATTGGTACTGATTTTGAAGGCTGATCAGAACCTGAAGTGAGTCAAGAGAGACGTCTGTGATGCTGGGTGTGTGATGAGGAGGGGGTGTATATGCAAGGCACTCTGATGCTAAAGTAAGAATCGGGAGAGGAAAAAGGCAAGTACAAAAGTATGAGTTTCTTAGGATGAATTGGAATACTTGACCCTCTAACATAAGAAGGTTTTTATAGTGCCCCCAGCACGTGGCCAACGGTCCCTATTTTCGGGGCAAAATAACTGTTTCCCGAAGAATAGGTAACTGCCAAAAACTAGCCATTAGGACGGGCAGAGGTGCCAGAAACTAGCCGTTGCTGTGGGCAAGGACACAGTTCCGGGCACAGGCGTCGTGGCAGTTTCTGGATGGTAGAGCCGTGCATGACGGGCAGGAATACCGAGGAGGAGCGGGAGACCTTGTAGTTCCTCTGACCATATGTGCCCGGTAGAGGGGCAGAAAGGTAAATGCTGCTCCATATTGGCTGGACTTAGGCAATTGGGCCGTTATGGGAGCAGAAGTGGATTGGGCCATGCCTAGTCATCAGTCCAGTCCGGAACAGGAGCCCCCCAAGTTGTTACTCCCGAGCACAGGAGTGATGACTTAAGGATAACTCGCAGTACAGGGGAGATCTGGACGGATTCGTCGCTTGTCGACGAGGTTGAGTTGTTCCGTGATGCCCGGGAGATTTAGTGCCTGCAGGATACGTAACGTTGTTTGGAGTGCCCGACGTACAGGGAGACCAACGGTTGAGGTGATATGAAGGGATGCGATGCCACGTGTCCCTCGAGCCTTGTGCTGCATTAAATGTGCCATGATGGCTAGGCTAGGGTCATGATGATGCCCCTAGCCGCGCGTGCTCGTGCACGTGCCTTCAGAATGCCTATAACTAGAGGGAGAAGTTGCTCATTTGCGCTTTTCGCTTCTCTCTCCTCCTTCTTCTTTCTCTCAGAGTTTCCAGCCCTTCGTCGTCGTCAACCACCGTATCCGCCGCCGTACAAGGCTCCGAGCAACCTCTTCGACCCTTCAAGTTTTCCCCGACCACGTAAGTCACTCATTTCTAGCTTTGTTTCTAGTTTTTTGCTTCTATTTTGTGTAGAATGCATGTGGCTAGGAAGACTTTAGGTAGACACTGTAGCGTCTTCCGGCGACTGTTGATGGTAGACGGTGGCTTGGCCACTTTCTGCTGCTGTCGTGGTCGTCGGAGCTTTTAGGAACTATAGATTTAGGCTGTTTTCAATGCTGTTCCGATGAAGAGCGTGAGAGTACCCGTCGGAGTTCCTGAGTTTTCTGGCGCTCTTATGAGTTTTCCGACGAATGTGTGAGTTTTCCGGTGGAGCTTCAAACGAAAAACTAGGTAGTGGCTCGGGGAGAGTCTCCCCGTACGTGCAGGAGGGGTTGCCTCCGGGCATCTCCTCGCACCCTACACTTGTGCCATTTTGATTTATGGCTTAGGCCGGGGACGTCGTCCTTGGCCCTTTGTGCGCCATTTCACTTGACTAGCGGTGGAAGGGTGGATTTGATTTTGCAGTCGAATTCACATTTGTCCTCTGCTTTTCAGGTTAACAAGATGGCACACAAACCCGAGAAGGAGATTCTCATAGACTCGTTCGAGGAGATCTCTTCGGAGAGTCGTGATACTGGAGCTTCAACTGCCCCCAGCGATGTCGGGGAGAATCCTGAGCATGTTTCCGCAAAGGAATGGACGGTCGCGAAGCCCGCCGAGCACACTTCTGTCTTTGCTTCCGACACTGGGGAAGTCTTCACGAATGTAGGGCAAGAAGGGGAGTGGAAGATGCATTTCCCCAGCCAGGACGACCGCATATGTAAGGATTATGGGGAGAGGTTCCCGATGTACGAGTATGCTTTCAAGGACATATGGCTGAGGATGCCTTTTACTGACTTCCAGCGGTCCGTCTTTGTCCACCTGGACTTGGCCCCGTCGTAGCTGCCCCCTAACTCGTTGGCGTTCATCCGCACTTTCGAGTTGACCTGCGAGTTCCTGAAGATAGGAGCTACATCGCCCATGTTTTTCATGATCTTCCACCTTCAGAGGCAGGTTTCAGGGAGAAGGTACCGCTGGGTTTCACTGAAGCAAGCGAGAAAACATTTGAAGCCCTTTTCTGAGTCTATCCGTACCTTTAAGGAAAGGTTCTATATTATTGAACCTGTGTCGGAGAAGGCCCAGGACACCACGTACGCCTGGGAAGTGTCGACGGACGAGGACGAAAATGACATGTACGACGAGCATGGGAAGTTATTGGCGGACAAAGTGTTCAAGTTCCCCTTCTATTGGAGTGGGAGCCATTTTTCTCGGGGTACTGATTATTATCTCGCTCAACCGGAGATGCTGAACGAGGATGACTCAGCCAGCTACGAGGCGGTGGGCAAAGAGTGGAACATCGCTACATCAACACGAAAGCGCTTCTAGAGTGCAAGACCCATTCTGAAGCCCTTAAGTTGCTTGGTAGTTTTTACTTTGTTAGCTAGCCCGAATTATGATTTTCTTAGTTGTTAACGCGCTTGTTACGTTTTTTGCAGGTGAAATGCCTTCTGCTCATGAGAGGATGGTGAGGAATGCTCTAATGAGGGGTAAGGCAGGCGCGACCAACCCAAAATCCCGGTTCACTCAGCGGGTGCCTCCTTCTCAACTGGCTGTGGGGAGTTCTTCGCCTGTTCCTTCTCCTGCCCAGGGATCTCCAGTGCCCGGAGCCTTAAGGTTTAAGCGAGCCAAACCAAATGAGCTTGTGGATCTCAGTTGGGCGGCGGAGAAGGGCAAGTTTGAACTTCCCCCTTGCCTTTATGACAGGAATTTTTTCAGGGGCACATCCCTGACGGCCCCTCGGGCGGAGTCACTCAAGCTCGAGGGTATGGATCGCCCGAGCAAGAAGGCAATGCTGGCGCAAGATGCCTCTGCGTTGGTCCGGGTCCTGGAGATGGCGGCGGTCTACATCGAGGAAGACTCCTCCTCTGAATCCGAGCTTAAGAAGGCCCAGGCGGCGATATCAGCCTTGGAAGAGAAAATGAAGAAGGCCAAGGCTGCTAATGACGTAAGGAAGAAGTTTGAGGAGGAGGCTGCTAAACTGAAAGGGGAGAATGAGACCCTGGTCCCTGAAAGGAAAACAGCCGAGGACCTGGTTGAACAGATGACTTCTGCGGTGGCCCCGACTGAAGATGAACCTAAGGAGGTGAAGGTGCTGAAGACTAGGGCCGAGTTGGTTGCTCGTATTGCGCGGGTGGAGGTTGATGTCTATGCTATCGGGGAGGAGTCTTTCAACAACGCTATGGCTCAACTCAAGCTGGTGAATCTAGAGGTTCAGCTGTTCACGGAGGGGACCAGTTTTCTGAGCCATGTTGAGGATGGAAAAATTGTTAATCCAGATTTCCTCCAAATTGGCGACGAGCATGCCCGCCTCCTTAACGAGGAGCCTCAGCCAACGCCGCCTATCCCCGAGCAGACTGAGCAGATGGAGGAGTGATGTCTCCTTTTTGTTGTTGTAATGTATCTGGCCTGCATGCCATGTCTGATGTAATTTTATTTTTGTTTTGTAGGGGGCATGCCCCCTTTATTATGTAGCAAGTACAGTCGTGGCCATTACGGCCACTAATTATTTTTGAGATGTATGTATCCGGCCGTTTTAGTCAGTTTTGTATGTTCAACACTTGTGCATGGTTTTGTTTGTTTTTATTTTTACTAAGTGTAGAAACTTTGCTCGATACGTGTGTGTGCCCGTAATAAGGGTAACTTTGAGTGATTTGTAGTTTCGGGGTTTGCTCGACGTAGATTCTGGACATGAGAGCGGAACTCAGGTTGCGCTTGATGCCTGAGCTCGCAGCGTGAACCTCCCATCGCGAGCTGGGTGTTCTGCCTGTCATGGTACTTTGACGACGGCGGGCTCGGTCGAGGAACCACCGTCGGGCAGGAGTCCCGCTCGCTCTTGAGTGGGATCCTGTCTTAGTTGGTATGCGACGCTTGTACCCGGGCACGTACCATAGCCGGGATGTTATGTTCGTCGCATTGACGAGGGAAACCGGCGATCTAGGCCTTAGCTATAATATTGTTTTAGCTTTTCGGCGTTCCATGGTCGAGCAAGTTCTTCCCTGTTGAGGTGTTCTAGGTAGTAGGCCCCATTCTCCATCTTTGCTCGAACGCGATAGGGACCTTCCCAGTTTGCGGCGAGTTTGCCTTCTCGAGAATCCTTGTGGTTCCTTCTTAAGACAAGGCTGCCTACTTGGAATTCTCCCCGTATCACCTTGACGTTGTGCCTGATTGCGATTTTCTGCTTCAAAAAGGCTTCGCGAGAGCTGCCCCTGACCGGACCTCTTTGACGAGGTCGAGTTCTTCTCTTAGTGCCTCATCGTTTATCTCCTCGTCCAGAGACGATTCAGTCCGCCGGGATGGCAGGTGTATCTTGATGGGGATTACTGCCTCAGTCTTGTAAGCTAGGCGAAAAGGGGTTTCCCCGGTCGAGGAGTGTGGCATAGTACGGTAGGCCCAGAGTACGCTGTACAATTCCTCGACCCAAGTTTTCTTTATTTCGTCTAGCCATCGTTTGAGGCCTCGCAGGATTACTCTGTTCGCCGCTTTGTCCTGTCCGTTGGTTTGGGGATGTTCAATGGACGCGAAATGTTGTTTCGTGCCTAGTTGGGCGATGTAGTCTTGAAATTTTTTGTCCGTAAACTGTGTCCCGTTGTCGGTGACTATTGCTTGTGGGATGCCGAAGCGGGCGAGGATGTTTCTCTTGTAGAAGTGAAGTATGTTGTGGGCCGTTATTTTGGCCAAAGCTTTCGCTTCTATCCACTTTGTGAAGTAGTCAACACCCACTATCAAGTACTTGTTTTGGTTTGACCCTACTATGAATGGCCCCAGGATGTCCAGGCCCCACCATGCGAAGTGCCACGGGGAGGACATGGCTTTGAGCTCGTTAGGTGGAGCCAAGTGCATGTCCTCGTACCGTTGGTATTTGTCGCACTTCTTCACGTGCTCTTTTGCATCCTGCTGCATGGTTGGCCAGTAGTACCCTGCTCGAAGGGATTTCCTAGCGAGGGACCTTCCCCTGAGGTGTTGGGCGTTGATTCCTTCGTGGATCTCGCATAAGACGTGGGCTACCATCTCTTCCTCGACGCATTTGAGTAAAGGGATGGAGAACCCTCACCTGTAGAGCTTGTCTTTGACCAGGACTTAGGAGCAGGCTCTGCTCCTGACTATGCTGGCCTCTTTGGGGTCGGACGAGAGTTCATCCTTAGCGAGGTAGTTATAAACGGGGGTCATCCAACAATTATTGTCACCGATGACTTGCACGTCGAAGATCATGGAGGTCTTCTCGATGCTGGGTCGAGGAAGTACCTCCTGGATGACAGACTTGTTTCTGCCCTTCTTCTTAGTGCTTGCCAGTTTGGACAACACGTCTGCTCTGACGTTATGTTCGCGGGGAACATGTTTTACTTTTACCGTAGCGAACTTTGTCATTTTTTCTTTGACCAGAGACAAGTATTCAGACAGGTTATTATTTTTGGCCTGATATTCTCCTCGAACTTAAAGGGCCACGAGTTGCGAATCGGTGCAGATGACGACTTCTTCTGCTCCAAGGTCCTCGGCTAGGCGCAGACCGGCGAGGAAGCCTTTGTACTCAACTTGGTTGTTGAAAGTAGGGAAAGATAAAGTGAGTGATACCTCGACGATGATTCCCTCGTCATTTTCCAAGATGATACCTGCCCCGCTCCCCGCCGAGCTGGATGCTCCGTCAACGAAAATGGTCCACTTGCGCGGCCCGTGGGTGGGGGAATCTGCGAACGTCATTTCTGCGACGAAATTGGCTAACGCCTGGTCCTTGAGGGGCTTTATGCTTTCATATTGAATGTCGAACTCGGATAGTTCCACCAACCACTTAAGCATTCTGCCGGCCATATCAGGCCATCCTAGCAGTTGCTTTACGGGTTGATCTGTTCGAACCACAATCGTGTGGGCCAGGAAATAGTGCCTTAGCCTTCGCACAACATTGATGAGGGCTAGTGCTACCTTTTCTATTTGCTGGTATCTTAGCTCTGGTCCCTGCAATGCTTTTCTCGTGAAGTATATAGGCTTTTGCCCGTCGGGTGTTTCACGGATGAGGGCGGCGCTAACGACCTCGGTTGCTACGGCAAGGTAGAGGTACAGAGTTTTGTCGTTGTCTGGCCGGGGGAGAACTGGTGGTTCTGATAGTGCTCGTTTTAGATAGAGGAGAGTCTGGTCGCATTCCTCTGTCCATTCAAACGCGACCTCTTTGCGGAGGAGTTTGAAGAAGGGCATAGCGTGCTGGGCAGACTTGGCCACGAAACGAGATAAAGAAGCGAGCATCCTGTTGAGGGATTGGATGGACTTCTTCGAGCTAGGCATTGGAAATTCGGAGAATGCTCTGTACTTGTCGGGGTTAGCTTCGATTCCTCGTTCTATGAGATAGAAGACCTTTCTTAAATGGGCTGCGTGAATGCTCTGCACCCCGAAAGTGCATTTCTCTGGGTTGAAGTGCATCTGGTATTTCCTGGCTTGCTCAAATACCTTTCTTAGATGGGCCGTGTGTTCGGTTTCCTCGTGGGATTTTACGATCATATCATCCATATAGACTTTGAGTATGTCGTCGATTTCTCCCCGGAAGACCTTGTTCATCATTCTTTGATAGGTCGCACCGACGTTCTTCAAGCCGAAGGGCATTACGTTGTAGTAATAATTGCCCGACTCAGTCATGAAGGCCATGTATTTTTTGTCACTTTTTGCCATTGGTATTTGATTATAGCCCGAATAGGTGTCCATGAATGATAACAGTTTAAAACCGGCGGAATTATCAACAAGTTTATCAATATTGGGGAGGGGGTAGGCATCTTCCGGGCATGCCTTATTGAGATCAGTGTAATCAACACACTTACACCACTTTCCATTAGATTTTTTGATGAGTACAACGTTGGACAGCCAAGTGGTGTACTTGGCTTCCGAAATAAAGTTTTCCTCGAGGAGGTCTTTTACAGCTTATTCTGTAGCCTCCGTTTTCTCCGGAGACTGCTTTCTCCTACGTTGTGCTATAACTTTGACGGCGGGGTCAATTGTGAGTTGATGGCAGGCGACCGCAGGATCTAAGCCGTGCATTTCCGCGACACTCCAGGCGAACAAGTCGGCATTTTCTCAAAGGCAGGCTTTGAGTTGTTTCCTCGCTATTCCGGGGAAGCCGATCCATATCTTCACTCCTCGCTGAGGGTCATCGCCGAGCAGGACGAGCTCGAACTTGCCATCCAAAATCGGGCGCATCGGATGAGAGCCGTTGCTGATACTAGTCGAAGTGGATGAGCTGCTCGGGCAAGTCTGGTCTTCCTTCTGATTATCTTCGGAGAAGCAGCTGTCGAGGTCGATAGAGTCGACGCGTGGCAATGGCTTGGCTTCTTTTGATCTGCTGGGCAAGGCTAGCTTACTGGACGCCTTTGGCTTGGCAGCGATGGTGTTAAGTCCCTTGGTGGATGCTTCGAAGCATCTCTGTGCAGGCTCAATGTCCCCGTGTAAGGTGGTGACCATACCCTTCGAAGTGTAGTACTTTATTTTGAGATGGACAGTTGATGGCACGGCCACCAATTCGGCCAAGGTTGGCTGCCCGAATATACACTGATAGAGAGACGGGCAGTCAATTTCCAGAAATTGGACCTTAATAGATCTGGCCGTCTCTGCAGATCCAAAGGTCACAATAAACTCGACATACCCCCAGGGTTTCGTGACTGACCCGTTGAACCCTTGCAGGTTAGAGCCCACGTAGGGAGTAAGGTGCGATTCATCTAGCTGGAGGGTTGAGAACAGCTGTGAGTACATAATGTCGACCGAGCTTCCTTGGTCGACTAAGATTCGGCGAACGTTAAAATTTGCCATCTGTGCTCTTACGAGCAGGAGAATTCTCAAGTTCGGGGCACCTCCGAGGAGTTCTTCTCTGTAGAAAGAGACGGGGACCGATTCTCCCTGGGCCTTTTCGAGTGTTGTATTCTTGTTAGAGCTCGTGCTGAGTAAGTGCTTGAACTTTTTTTTCATGGAGCCCACGGTGACTTTGTTGAAGCTCCCTCCAGAGATGACCATGGCGGAGGGGAAAGTTTCCCATGGGCTATGGGCGGCGAAATATGTGGGAGCACTGAGCTCCTTGGGAACGTAGAAGTCCTCCGGCCGCGATATACTCATGGCGACTTGGAGGTTTGTTTCTTCCGAGGAAGACACCTCTTCCTCGATCTTCTTTGACTCCTGGGCAACTTGATGGGGAGCTTCCTTCTTTTTCATAAACTGTTCCAGGTGGCCGTGCCTGATAAGTATTTCTATGGCATCCTTTAGGTGGATGCAGTCTTCAGTGGTGTGACCGTGACTTTTGTGGAAACGATAGTATTTCGACTTATCGGCGTTTGGCTTGGCCGGTACCTGCTTAGGGAATCGAACCCCCGCTTGTTTAAACTCTGAGTTAGCACATTCGGAGAGAATCTTCTCCCTAGAGACGGTCAGGGGAGTGTAATCATGAAAGCGGCCGGAGGGCCCTTTATTGTTCTAGGATTCCTGGGGACGGTCTTCATGTCTTTGGTCTCCCCGATGGGATGTCGAGGGTTCATCGCTTTTGGAGGCCCGAGAACTTTCTTGATGGCGTGAGGCTCGGGCGCAGCTGGCCGCTTCCTTTTCCTCGTACTGAATATATGCCTGCGCCTTGAGGAGGAAGGCGTCCAGGCTTCTTGGAGGTGCAAGGCCAATAGCTTTGGAAAATTTTGAATGGGGGCGAAGTCCTCGTTCGAGCAGGAATTTCTTCATGTCATCGGTGGTGGGGACTTGCACAACTTCTTATTAAACCTCTCAATGTATGCCCGGAGAGGCCCATCCTTCCCTTGAATTATGGCCTCAAAGGAGGCTTCGGTCTTTGGATGGCGGCGTGACGCCGTAAAGTATCTGGAAAACATTCTTCCCAGTTGTTTCCACGAGGTGATGGACTCCTCAGGCAGTTTTTTGTACCAGGTTATAGCCCCTTTGTGGAGCGTGGTGGGGAACAAACGACATTTGATGATGCCCCGGACACCACGATAATCGAGCAACACATTGATATTCTTGATGTGCTCATCTGGGTCTGTTGTTCCGTCGTAAGTGCCCAAAAATGGTGGTTTCTCCAAGCCTTTGGGGAGGCGCGTAGCCAGGATCTCTTGAGACAATGGGCCGTGGGGATCATCGTCGCTGCTGGAACTGGTATAGGAAGGGGAACAGAAGCTTCGATTAGGGACAGGGCGGCGATTTCTGCGGGGAGAGGGTGTTCGTGCCCGACCCCTTTGATCTGACTAGGGGTGAACGTTGGTCTCTCCGGGTTCTCTTGTCACCCGGGGAATGATGGTTTCACGGGGAAACGTGGTCACGCTTCTGGATGGCATGAGACTTTGGCTCCTGGCGACCCGACGATCACCTTCCTGTCAGGGATGTGGACTTTTGGATCGTCGGTGATCTTTCCTCGGCTGAGGAGATCTTGGTCGGGCAGATTCTTTCAACTCCCTAATCCTCTCGTTCTGTTGGAGGTTCAAGAGGTTGGTCTTGTTGATTACTTCAAGGAGGGCCACCACGGCCAGGTCGGCGTTGGGTGGAGCTGGAATAGGCTGGAAGATCAGTGAGGGCTGGTCTTCAATATGGTTAGTACGAGTGGGGGAGGGAGACTCAGTAGCTCCGTCTCTCTGACGACGGGCATCTCCTTCGAGGAAGGATGTGGATCCGTCAGCATCAGTTTTGTTGACGGGGAAGAAACTAGGATTGCGAGCATCTTGGACGTGATCTTGGTAAGCCATGATTGGAATCTTGGACAGAGAGCTATTTTGGTCTTGAATCTAAGGTGGATATTAAGATGGGGATAACAAGTTTCCCACAGACGACGCCACTCATCTTGAAGACTGATCAGAACCTGAAGTGGGCCAAGAGAGACCTGTGATGCTGGGTGTGTGATGAGGATGAGAGTGTACCTGCAAGGCACTCCGATGCTAAAGTAAGAATCGGGAGAGGAAAAAGGCAAGTACAAAAGTATGAGTTTCTTAGGATGAATTGGAATACCTGACCCTCTCAAATGAGAGGGTATTTTATAGTACCCCAGCGCGTGGCCAACGGTCCCTATTTTCGGGACGAAATAACTGTTTATCGAAGAATAGGTAACTGCTAAAAACTAGCCGTTAGGATGGACAGAGGTGTCCGAAACTAGCCGTTGCTGTGGCAAGGACACAGTTCCAGGCACAGGCGTCGTGGCTGTTGTAGCACCCCAAAATTTGCTTTCCTTACTTTAGTACTAACTGACTTATGTTTCATTTCATTTTTGCATTATCATGTGTGCATATCATTGGTTCTTAGCATGGGGTCAAGGTGCCTGAGGCAAGTTCAAGAGGAGAAGATGTTCATCAAAGGGTCAAGCAAGAGTCCTTGTATTGTGGATCACTCTCTCATAACTAGTGCAGAAATTAGGGTTTTGAGATTATTGGGTTTATTGCCCTAATGGGCAAGCTTCTTGGGTTTCTATCATCACCAAATGGCATATCTTATCTTTGTTGGAGAGGATACACATCATATTCAGAGGAATTTGGATTTGGAGACTGTGCTATTTCCTCCTAGACTGAAGGTACCAAGATTAGGGTTTGCTATAAAGTCAGTTTATTTCTGATTTTTTGGGCAAGACTTGATTCCATGGTATTCCTTGGGTCCCTAAGTATCTAGGAGTGGAAGATTATCCATCAGTTTGGTTCATGAGAGATTCAATTGGCCAATGGATTGGGAATCAGGAGAATTAGGGGAAAAATCAACAGTGAGAGGGGAAGTCAACTGTGAAATTTTGAGGTTCTCTTCAAAGTTTTCAAGGTATCACATCCTCATATGGTCTTCAAGGGTCAATTTTCATACCATTTATCAAGAATCAAGGGTTGATACAAAAGTTACTAAATATGGAAATGACCTATAATTTGAAAGTTTCCTTTTTGGGTAAGTTCTTACACTACATTCAACTTGACTTTTCATCATCAAAGAAGCTTCAAATGAATTTTCCTCAAACATGAAAGTTGAATATCTTTTTCTCCCCTTTCCAACAAGTACTAGTGAGTCTCCATATCATTTGTGAAACTCAAGTTATGATCAAAAGAAGGCAAAGTGGTTTTTAGGGTTTCTCATGATTCCATTTTTAAATTTTGGGACATAGTGACCTATATTTGGTTCCATTGCTTCATGTCACATTCTAACATCAAAGAAGAATCCATAAGGACTATTTTTGGCCTTTGAATCAAGTGGATCCATGGTTTATTCTTCACTTATTTTCCATGGTGCAAAATTGCAAAATCATTAAAAACTCATGAACCAAGACATCTCAAGGCCCAAATCCAATTCAGGTGTGATTAGCAATTGTTAAATAAGTGATCCATCATAGAATGCTTGGATATACATGCATGGAGGAGGGTGTATTTCACATTATTCAAACTTCCAAAATTACCCAAAAACTCATTAAGTGAGGGATCAACAAGGCCCAAGTGATCATCAGTGGATTAACCTAATCTATTTAAGCCAACTCATGCTAGGGTTGGGGGGAGAACACGTGATTTGGTGGAGAAAAAAGTTTGAACCCTAAAACTTGAATCCTTCGTATCTCTCAATCAAGAAGAGCTTTTCCAAAACTTCTTTCACCATCTGAGTCCTGAGGATCCATAGAGCACAAAGCAATCATCACTTGAAGCTGATAGCAAGGGAATAGGAGGCGTGATCTCAGGTTGGTGGTATTTTTCACGATCCTAAAACTCTTTTTTGTGACATGAATATTGATGTGTGATGCCCACTGATCATTCTGATGTAGTCCTTTTTGAGTTTGGATGCGTATATTGATTGTACGATGCATTTGAAAATTTTGAACCAAACTTTCTTTCATTCGTTTTGCACTATATGTTAGTCATTTGTGATTTTTGATTGGATATTTGAGATCCTGATGAAATTCTGGTCAAGAAGGTGTGCTTGTTTGCATTTTCTGGGTTCTTTTAAGTTGCAGGTGGCCGGATGTGGTGGCCGGAACCCTAGCTCCGGCGACTGGTAAGGGTTCCGGCGAGGCTAGGGTTCATGTAAGGAAGACGCAATCATAGCCCTCCATTTTGGTGATCTAACGGACCTAAGCGTGCCACGTTTTTTATTTTTGAGTTTTTATTTTAATGATTGCATGTTCATTACCCCACGGTTGTTATCGTGTACGAGCCATCATGCTCCCTCATCTTGATTACATTCTATTTTGTTGACTTAATGCCAAGCGTTGATGTGATCTAATGGCTATGGTTTGGACAGCACATTAAAAAGTCAGGTGCAGCTCACGTGGGATCCTATGTGGCCTGAGCATTCGTGTGTGTGTGTGTTCATTTAATTGTGGTGTGCTTTTTAATCATGGCTGTTGATCTTTATTACTTTGTGATTGTTTGACTATTTATGAAGCGCAAGATTGATCTAAAGGTGAGTATGGAGTCAATCCCTTGACTAAGGTCCACACGTGAGCTCTGTTTTTTATTTTATTTTGCTGATGGATTTAAGATCTGGGCCTTCTATTCACACCCCTCCCTTCCAGCCCATTTCAATTCTCAACGTGTTTGTATTACTAAACACACCCCCATGCATATTTCCATATTTATTTTATTTAATTGGTTGTTTTTCATTTTTTAATTTTTAAAAATAGTTATATGCATTTAAAAAATCCTAAAAAATTCATGAATCACATGTAGCATTTTATAAAATTTTCACAAATTTTATTTTTCATTTTTATTTTATTTTTAGTGGCTGAATTAATTAATTGTTTAATTTCTTTTTTTGAATTTGTTTTATTTTGAACACGTTGCATTGTAGAATTTTGTTCTCATAGCATACATAACATTTAGAGCCCATTCTTTTTGTATTATTTTATCAACACATTGAAGTTCATTAAAACATTTTTCTCTCATTTTTAAAATCATTTCATATTGCATTTTAGCCCTCTTCTCTTGCATATTGAGTCATGTTTCTTGTCTGAACTTTGCATAATTGTTTGGGTGACCTATCTTGTGAATTTTTGCATGAGTTTTTAACATGTTGTTTGCCACTGGTTGAGGTATGTTGATAATTAATTTGGTGATTTTAGAAGATGTTTTGCTAATTGTTTGATTGCTTTTATTTGAGGTCTGCTTGTATGCATATCTCTGATCATGTCTGGTTACCTGTTTGAAAAGGCACTTGTGCCATTGTTTTGGGATTGTGTCTTTGACTTCTTGAGCCATGTTTGAATTGTTATAGGTCACTTGATCACCATTATATGTCATTGCTTGGGTTTCATTAGTCTTATTATCACTTATGCCTGTTTTGTACAAACCTTTTATGCAGGGGCTGAGGTAAGTTATTTAAGGGTGTGGATAAGTATCCATGTCCACTCTCATTCTTTCTTTTTCTCATCTTTTATTTTATTTAGGCTTAGGTTGTTGTCAAACCTCCCCTTAGGGCCATCTTTGCATGATAACATTAGGACTAAATTCCATAGGATAGTCTCCCTCCAAACCTCCCCTTAGGGCCATCTTTGCATGATAACATTAGGATAGATTTTCCCCGTAGTGTTTTTATTTTCTTTTGAGTCCCTCTTCTCATATCATAACATCTCTAAGATACTTAATAAGGTCAACTTGCCTTGCACACGAGCATTAAACATAGGAAATGAAGATTGAGGGGTCCCCCTTCTCTCTTCTAGAGTGTTGAGCATACGTCCCATTGGGGACGACCATGCGACGCATTCGTTCCCGTGTCATAGACTTTGGTTCAAGTTGGGTTACGAACTAACTCAAGTCACTTCTGTCCTAAAAAATACAAACAAATCTCAAACCTCTTTTAATCCTGCGGGATTGTCAAACTAAAGGCTATTTTCAAAAAGGGCATGTTACTTTCCGTCTGAGACGCAAACAGGCATCGACCCTAACTGCCGGACGCGAACTTAACATCGCTCATAAAAAACACAAAAAGAACTTGGTCCGAACTACGTTGACTCTGAATTCCCCATTGCACAAAGGGGGTACGTAGGCCTAGGACGTCGACGTCCTACCGAGTCTATCTTAGTTTTCCCCTTCCCCGTTTTAGTGTAGCCATAGATGTTAGGATAACTCACCCTTAGAATAGACAACAAGCGTGGATCCCATCGAGTACGATGGACGCGTGGGGTGCTAGCACCTTCCCCTCACGTAACTGACTCCCGAACTCAGGCTATGGTTGCGATGACTATTCCTTTCCCTCTTCCTCAGGTTTATACGGTGTTCCCTTTCCTTCTCTTGGGATAAATTTACACGGCTGGCGACTCTGTTTTCCGCGCCACTCTTGTGTTTGTACCTGGATGAAAATCCTGGGAGCGACAGCTGGCGACTCTGCTGGGGAACCTGGTTGACCTATGCTGGTCCATCCCTAAGCGAGTCTATCCTAGCGCTTGCTTGTCTTTGTTCTCTTTTGGTGTTTTTTGTTTTTGTTCTGCTTTATTTGTTGTATTTTATTTTTACCTCATTTACTGCATTGCATATTATTATCAGCTGCTGCACTGCTTTTCTGTTTGACGGGTTGGGAGTTCTGAGAGATAAGCATAATACCCAGGCTTGAGCGTACACGTAGAATTAGCGTAGAAAGTAGTGTAACTTGTGTGGCATTTGGCCAGACGCAGTATACATGAAAACTCCACATCCAGACGAGGTTTTCTTTGGTAATGTTCTATCCTGCGCATTGGTGCAGATGATTGAATGTAACCTGGAAAACTGTCGACTCTGGCGACCATTCCCGAGGACTCAGTAACGGCACTCCTCCTGAGACGTGATAATGGCAGACCAGAAATGGCAAACCCATTACACATGTCGATCCGAGGACCCAATGCTGGAAACTTGCTATAGGGTTTCCTTTTGGAAAAGAATCAGTGGAGGCGCTCCTCGATTGGCGATAGTACTGTACCCCGAGGGATGAATATACTATTGCTTCTCGACCTCAGTGCCGAAGCTGAGGACTTTCCATAGGATGTTTTCTTTTAGAGGGGAATCAGTTGAGGCCTCCTCGATTGGTGATGATGCCAAACCAGAAATGGTGAACGTATCATCATTTCTCGACCTGAGAGCCCGTGATATTGTGGATCCTCGGCTTTCTAGTACCCACATGTGAGAGGGCAGGGTGTTTACAAGTTTGCAGGTAACCTTGACCTTCAACATACCCAGTTTTCTGATCAGCAGATTTATCAGTGTGGTACTATGGTTATTCTGGAATTCTAGGTATTTGGGTAGATCCTTGAGATTATACAGTGGTTCAGTGCAGCAGTTGTCCAGTCTGTGTGGCATCCTTGATCCCACGTATGCATTTGCATCATCATTTTGCATCCTAACATGTTTATTCATTTGCAGGGCTGCATCCTAACTTTGATTATGGTTTTTGAAGACTATTAAGGATGAGTACTGAGAAGAGAAAGAGCATCATAGTGTACAAGTTCCCATCACTTTTTCTGGATACTGTTCACAAGATTGTGTCTATGGCAGAACCCGGAGTATTGACAAACTTTAGAGAGGAGTATGGAAGAATTTTGAATTTTGCTCGCAACATCACTGAATACGAGTATAGGGCTTTGCACACTCTGATACAGTTTTATGACCCTCACCTGCGTTGTTTTCTATTCACTGATTATCTTTTGGCTCCGACATTGGAGGAATTTTCTTTCATTCTAGATGTTGCCATTAAAGAAGAAGCTCCTTTCTATCCTTCTGAAGAACTTCCTGATTTGCAAAAGGTCTCCAAGGCTTTGCATTTGGATCCATCTTTGTTGATAAATAATATTGTCAGTAAGGGAGGGTGTAAAGGTTTTCATGTGAAATTTTTGATAGAACAGGCTGCTGTGTATGCTAAGGCTAGATGTTGGTCAGTTTTCAATGTCATCTTGGCTATGTGTGTCTATGGAACGGTGTTGTTTCCAAATATGAAGGATTTTGTAGACATGCACGCTGTCCGGATATTTACCATGAAGAATCCGGTACCTACTTTGCTTGGAGATCTGTATTATTCAGTGCATTATAAGAACGAGAAGAGGAGGGGAGGACCCCTTTATTTTTGTTCGCCAGTCTTCTACAAATGGTTTGCTGATCGTCTTCCCACATCTGGGGCATTTGTAGATACTCAAGGAACTTTGGAGTGGTCCAAAAGATTGATGGGTTTGAGAGCAAATAATCTAATTTGGGTTAACCATGACTTGTTGGGCCAAGATATCATGATTAGTTGTGGAGGTCTCCCAAATGTGCCTCTAATAGCAAGGAAAGGGGGAATTAACTACAACCCTATTCTTGCTATTAGGCAATTCGGGTATGCCTTGAAAGAGCCACCAAGAGACGAGGAGGTCCAAGAATCTTTATATCTGAGTGGGGAAATTGATCCAGAACGGTTAAAAGAAGTTGCAAATACTTGGGGAGATCGTCATAAGAAAGGGAAGACTTCTTTTGGGAAGAGCAACAACAGAACATTTCCTGCATATGAAGATTGGATTCAGAAAAGGGTAGAGGAAGAGCTTTTGCCATTCTCCAAAGAACCACCATCTTACCCCTTGTTGATTGAGCCTCCTACCACAGTTGAGATAGAGAAGTTTAACAAGTTGTGGGCTGAAAAAGAAAAGCTGCGAGAAGAAAATAGTGAGCTACGAAGAGAGATTTATCAGTTGAAGCATGAGCGGGGTGAAGCTGTTCATATCGCCAAGTTGAAGACAGAGCTTCTCGCTAAGACAGAACATGAGCTAGCTGACAAGGTCGCAGCCAGACAAAGGATGAAGCAAGCTCTAGATGGTATTAGTAAGGTTCTCGAGTCTAAGAAGGAGGAATTGGACAAGGCTTTGTTAAAAATTCACAGGTTCAATGCTCACCGAGACACTGCAATGGCTGAGAATAAGCGAAAGGAAGACGATTATCTAGCTAAGATTGACCAATTGAAGTTGAAGCTCAAGAAAAAAGACGCTGAGATCCTATCAGGGGTATTCAAGAGACAAGCAGTCGAGGGTCGACTCAATGAAGCCATAGCCTCCATAAAGGAACTGAAGATCCAAGCTGGAGTTAAGAGACCTAGAAATGAGGGTCCTAGCATGGATGGTGTTTCTGGAGAAGATGCTTGGGAATTGCATTGCCGATACTTGGAAAGGATCATGCATAAGAGAGACGTTCTCATCCAAGAGCTAATTCAGAGACCGAAGCATCCCGACACTAAAAAGCTATTCAAGGAAATTCAAGATTGGAGCAAAAAGCATAATGGATGGGGGGGATTGACACTTGTGGACTTTGATGACATGCCGTAGTTTTCTATTTTCTTTCATTATTTGGACCACTGCCAGACTTGTTGGTTGGGATCTATGATTATTGTGTTCAGACTTGTTATCTTGGATTTGTGATTGTTGACATTTGGTTTTCCTCTGGTTTTCTTAATATATGAGCAGAAGTTCCGTTCTATCTTGTTGTTAAACTGGAATCAAGGGGTGGATCGCCTGCGAATATTCAAACATGTTCATTTGCATTTGCATATTCATAATCATTTTGCATATTCATTCTGCATAACAGGTGTTTATCTCTGGTGTTTTTACTTTGTTCTCCTCCGCAGTCAGGATTGATCAGCCAGTTCATCGGTATTCTACTCAGTCTGTGATAACCAGAGGATAGCCATGGAGCAACTCCGTGCAGAGATGCTTGAAATGAAGGTTCAGATGAGGCAATTTGGGGAAGACATGCTGGTCATGTCCCAGGAGCAGAAGATGCTGAGGGAGGAGGTCAGTCAGATGAAGACTCAGATGGGTTTGGTCATGGAAATCTTGAAAATAGTGTTAAAGAAGGAAAACAGTCATGTGCTCGCTTCCACAACAGAGGTCCTTACTCCTCCCATCTCTTTGGGATTTGATCGTGGATTGCCTCGTGAATCTCTTCCACAAGATGAAGTTCCAGGACTTTCCCAACCGCAACCAGGCCGTGTCTCCCAAGATAAGACTAAGAATAAAAAGTGTGCACAGAGACCGAAGCAGCCTGAAAGAGTTTTTCATCCACTCCCTATGCCATATTCTCAACTATTGCAGCATCTCCTTCAGTTGCAACTGGTACAGAAGAGGACTTTGGCTCCTCTCACCTAGGGATGTAAATGGATATCCATGGGGACAGATACTATGATATCCGTATCCGCCCCGTTGGATAAATATGATATCCATATCCGCCCCATATCCATGTGGATATCTGTTAGCGGGTAATCCACGGGTTTTACGGTATCCGTGGATATTTACAGATATCCATGGATAATATTTTTTCATGAAAATTATTTTTTTAAAATATACTTTTAACTTCTTTTAAAGACACAAAAAATTATTATCATATAACATCCATACAATTCACTTTTAATTTAACAATAAAATTTCATCACATTAATTTTCTTCTTATTCACCAAATTATAATTAGATCCAAACATAATATCCATACATTTAATTTTAACCAAACAAATAAAAGATATTGTAATTGTGAGTTATGATGGAAGAGCGAACGACAGAGGAGTAGGCAGAGAGACACTGGTTCGATAGAGGAATGACAACACTAGTTGGTTGGACTGTGAAATTGTTAAAGTGAGGTATGAAGTATTGAAGAGTTTAAATATGAAATGGCTAATAGAATTTGAATGAAATGTGAAAGGTTTTCTTCAAATAAAATTTTAAAAAAGAAAGAAATATAATAAGACTGTTTATTTTAGAAGATGAAAAGATAAGGTATAATAAACTAACGATATTTAAATAATTTTTATAATTTATTAACGGATATGGATATCCGCGGGTACGGATATCATTAAACCCATATCCATATCCATTAATAAACGGATATTTAAATATCCATTTATTTTATCCGTGGATATCCATTAAGTTATCCGCCCCATAACCGTGACAGATTTTATCCACGGATATCCGCGGGTATGGATATTTTTGCCATCCCTACTCTCACCGGTAATCCCCCACCAGGCTACAATGCAAGGGCCCATTGTGATTTCCATTCTGGGGCACCAGGGCATACTGTGGAGAAATGTTGGGCCCTTCAGCACGCTGTCCAAGATCTGATTGATTCGAGGAAAATTGAATTCACATTGAGCGGCGTAAGCATACGAGGTGGTCCCACTCTAGCTGTTGAAAAAGAAGTGGGTATCCCCGTTGCTTCTCCCAAAGCCACATCAGGTCAGGGGCATTTCTTGCAGTCCTTGGTCTTAGAATCCCCACATCCGCAAATGCTGCCTACGCCTCGACCAAGTCTGAAGAGAAAAGTGCCTGAAAAGATTATGCGCTCAAATCAGGGTCAACAAGAGAACTGCTCTGAAAAGAGACAACAAAGATCACGAAGGTCTGAGAGATGGTTTGATCCACTCCCTATTCCTCACAGCCATGTTCTTGCCCGTCTACTTGAAAGTTCTTTGGTTCAACTAAGGGATGCCAAGCCTGTCCCCGACCCTATTCCTCCTGATTATGATCTGGATGCCAGATGTGAATATCACTCAGACACACTGGGTCATTCAATTGAAAACTGCAACGTGTTCAAGCACAAGGTGCAAGACCTGGTAGACTCAGAGATCATTGTATTCACTGAAGATGATATGTACATCAATGGAGGCCTCCTTTCTCAAATGAACACTCAGTCTGCAAGTACGTCCGGACAAAATTAAGCTTCCTCAGCAATGGCAATCTTCAGCTTCTTTACTGCATTTTCATTTGTAGTTTTTCATTTCTTGTTAAAGCATCGTATGCATGTAAGACTTGTTTGTTTTTTTTAATGATGATATTAATGCAATGAGTATGTTTTTCTTGAAGTAATCCATTCGTGTTCACTCTTAAATGTTCATATGCACTGCAACACCAAGCTTTCTTGTCTAGAACTCTTGAGGGAGGATGATGAAACGAAAACGCAAAATCTCTGGTTGTATGTTCAAGGATAGAACCCTGTTGAGGATGTACAGGCATTGTTTTAAACCCCTAAACACTGGAGATATAAGGGAGATAGACCCTCGTTAACCCCTTTGAGCCTTGAAGTAGAAGTTTATTTCGTACTTAAAAGTCCTCATACTTAACCCAGGGGGCAGGGTAGGCGTCAGTTAGTTTGACCGAGGGTTCAAATTTCAAGGAGAGTGTGCATCCGAGGAACCATTACCTCCTATCCCACCGTCAAGAGGTCAAGAGATGTGAAACCATGATGGTTACCCATCAATAACTAAGGAGTGAGGCAGTCACAACCCTTTCAAGCAAGTAAGACAACCAGTGTCACACGTTTTGTTCAAAAAGGGGAATAAAAAAAAAAAAAGAGAAAAGCCCGCTAAGTCGAAACCTGAAAACAAGCGACTTAGGCAAAAGTTAGGGCATCCCGCTGGACTACAAAATAAAAAAAACTCAAAGGAGTCAGTCCAGGCAAAAATTAGGGATCAGAAAAAGAGCAAAAGAAAGAAAAAGCGAAGAGCATTACAAGAGAAAATCCTCGATAAGAACAAATTCGTGTGATTACAGACACAAAAGGGACTGTCACTCCAAAGCCTCCTTAGGTGTCAAACCATTAGTTACATGGGTTCCTTGAAGATCATAAGCCTTTTGAGAGATGAGTGTTTGTGTCAGATTAACTGAACATAGGACTGGAGAACACCACGAAGAGTGGGTGGGCACCGATAAATTTTGAGCCATAAATCCTTTTTTCTGAAACCGTGAACCAGACCACGTTACAACCCTTAAAAGTCCTAATTGAAACATGGTTTAATTCGAAAGCGTACTTCAATAGGATAGCGTTCCTGACTCCTATGAGTTATGCTAATAAGATTTGTTGGTATTGCATGTGCACATTGTTTTGCCATTCAAAAATCAAGGTTGCATCCCAGCCAGTGATTCATTCACAGGGCTTGGCGACGCATTTTCAATAAAACTTCAAGGTTAACATGAGTGTTGCATTAGAATTATCATTCTCATAATAAACTTGTTCTGTTGGCATACATGTGCCTAAGCATCAATGCAACTTACACAGTGAACGTCAGTCAAGAAGCTCGATTCTGCCAAGTTGGGATGCTTGGAAACTCTGAAGGATAATCATATCAAAGGGTATGCTGCCAAGAGACCCAGTGTAGAGTGGGCTCTCCCCAGTAAGTCGTGTTAAGATGTAGCCAATCTGGGGCAGTCACGTCGAGAAATCCCTCAGAAATTAAGTTATTCTGGGGCTTTCATTCTAAGATCAAGGGCAAAGTCGCTTCAAAGCTTATATCGGGGCAGGCCACCTCTAGAGTGTGGGAGATTGTCCACTCCTGAAGACGGTTAATTGAAAGCACCTCTTCAAGGTACAAATTACTGAGGCAGAGTATTTCAGGTCATTGCAAATCCTCTCGAGGCAAGTTACTTCATAGATTATGTTGTCTGGGGTAGTTATGTCGAGATATGATAAATCTCTCCAAGAGTTTGAAGACCCTGGGGCAGTGCGAACGCCCGATCTTCTGTAAAATCCTCTTAAGATGATTTCTTCAATTAGACCTGGTGGTCTGGGGCAAGTGAAAAGTTCAAAGAACCGTTTATGACCATAAAGACAAGTCAGGTTGCAGGGTAATAGGATTGTACTTCCCCAGCAGTTTGCTCTCCCCAGCATTGAGATTGGTCCTTCCCCAGCAGGGCAAAACTTTCCTCAGCAGAGCAGACTTTTCCCAGCAGGAGACTCAGGGAATTTGTTCTCCGGAACAGGACGTTGTCTTCCCACAAAATCAGGATGTATCATCACACCATCCAGTCAGGAAGCGTACCTTCATCGACGATGTCATATTCTAATCCCCAGCAAGATGGGAGTAAAGGCATTCTCCCCATCAGCGGGCCAAGTTCAGCAGTATCCCCAAGCAGGATGGTATTATGGACTGTTTTCCCCAAGCAGGATGGTATTATGGGCTGGCATCCCCCAGCAGGTCCTAAGCCCATATGTTATTGGCAATCCTCAGTAACAGACTTCCGGTTCCGTTATTGGCATTCGTTCTCAACTCCCCCAGTAGAGGAGAAATCTCAGGTTTTGGATGTTACCTTCAGCAAATGACAGGTGTAATCCCTGGTAGTGTGGATGTTCCTTTGGGTTTCATCCTCAGCAGAAGTTGTTGATCCGAAGAGCCGGTCAGCGTGATCCTTCTCAGCAGAGTTCTTGGATTCAGAGGACAATTTATTTTTGTCATCCCCAGCTGAATTGGTCTTTTCTCTCTGGCATTTATTTTGCTGGAGGGACCCTTTTTGCATATCATAAGCATTCACATTGCATCCTCAAACACGTAGCATTTCCATTTCGTGTGGAGCATTACGCCAAAATTCAAACATTTGCATTCGAAGCATAAGCCAGGTTTGATACTTTCTTTGTCAGTTCTCTTTCTCAGCAGAGATGGCATGACTCGGGAAATCCTGGAGGGGCGCATTCCTCATACTTGTGCTCCCCGGTAGAGTCTTTTATTTAGACTTCTCCTTCCCCAGCGGAGTCATCTTGCCTGTGGATTTTGAGTCGGTTGGGAGTTTGCCTTTGTTTGGCCCTTCTCTTTTGTGAAATCCCGTTCTCACTTGGTAGTCAATTCTTGCTTGACATATTTTGCTGGCCAGTTTCCCTTTATCGGCAGGGATGGTATTTATTTTGCTAGTTCTCTTTATCAGCAGAGATAATAATCCTTTGAAGATTTTCTTCGTCAGTTCCCTTTATCAGCAGGGATGGCATTTGTTTTGCTAGTTCTCTTTATCAGCAGAGATAGCAATCTTTTGAAGATTTTCTTCATCAGTTCCCTTTATCAGCAGGGATGGCATTTGTTTTGCTAGTTCTCTTTATCAGCAGAGATAGCAATCTTTTGAAGATTTTCTTCGTCAGTTCCCTTTATCAGCAGGTATGGCATTTATTTTGCTAGTTCTCTTCGTCGGCAGGGATAGCAATCTTTTGAAGATTTTCTTCGTCAGTTCCCTTTATCAGTAGGGATGGCATTTATTTTGCTAGTTCTATTTATCAGCAGAGATAGCAATCCTTTGAAGATTTTCTTCGTCAGTTCCCTTTATCAGCAGGGATGGCATTTGTTTTGCTAGTTCTCTTTATCAGTAGAGATAGCAATCTTTTGAAGATTTTCTTCGTCAGTTCCCTTTATCAGCAGGGATGGCATTTATTTTGCTAGTTCTCTTTGTCAGCAGGGATAACAATCGTTTAAAGATTTTCTTTCGTCAGTTCCCTTTATCAGCAGGGATGGAATTTGTATTGCTAGTTCTCTTTATCAGCAGAGATAGCAATACTTTGAATATTTTCTTCGTCAGTTCCCTTTATCAGCAGGGATGGCATTTGCTTTGCTAGTTCTCTTTATCAGCAGGGATAGCAATCTTTTGAAGATTTTCTTCGTCAGTTCCCTTTATCAGCAGAGATGGCATTTGTTTTGCTAGTTCTCTTTATCAGCAGGGATAGCAATCTTTGGAAGACTTTCTTTCGTAAGTTCCCTTTATCACCAGGGATGAAATTTATTTTGCTAGTTCTCTTTGTCAGCAGGGATAGCAATCTTTTGAAGATTTTCTTCGTCAGTTCCCTTTATCAGCAGGGATGGCATTTGTTTTGCTAGTTCTCTTTGTCAGCAGGGATAGCAATCTTTTGAAGATTTTCTTCGTCAGTTCCCTTTATCCGCAGGGATGGCATTTGTTTTGCTAGTTCTCTTTATCAGCAGGGATATCAATCTTTTGAAGATTTTCTTCGTCAGTTCCCTTTATCAGCAGGGATGTCATTTGTTTTGCTAGTTCTCTTTATCAGCAGGGATAACAATCTTTTGAAGACTTTTTTCGTCGGTTCCCTTTATCAGCAGGGATGGCATTTATTTTGATAGTTCTCTTTATCAGCAGAGATAACAATCTTTTGAAGATTTCCTTCGTCAGTTCCCTTTATCAGCAGGGATGGCATATTTCGAGATTCCTTTGTCAGTTCTCTTTATCAGCAGAGATGACATAACCTGGGAGAGTTTGTTTCACTTTATACCCAGAATAGCTAGCACTCGTCCGTGTTGTGACAGTACCGCATTTATGGCTGATTCTCCAGTGGAGTCGTCCCTCCTTTGAGGATTGAAAATTTCCGGGTTCTTTGGTATTCAATCCCCGTGTATCCTGGAATGTATGAGAGCCATCGCTATCATACCTTCAGGACCAAGTTGATTGAATAGGGGCCGCTGTAGCACCCAAAAATTTGCTCTCCTTACTTTAGTACTAACTGACTTATGTTTCATTTCATTTTTGCATTATCATGTGTGCATATCATTGGTTCTTAGCATGGGGTCAAGGTGCCTGAGGCCTGTTCAAGAGGAGAAGATGTTCTTCAAAGGGTCAAGCAAGAGTCCTTGTATTGTGGATCACTCTCTCCTAACCAGTGCAGAAATTAGGGTTTTGAGATTCTTGGGTTTATTGCCCCAATGGCCAAGCTTCTTGGGTTTTTATCATCACCAAATGGCATATCTTATCTTTGTTGGAGAGGATACACATCATATTCAGAGGAATTTGGATTTGGAGACTGTGCTATTTCCTCCTAGACTGAAGGTACCAAGATTAGGGTTTGCTATAAAGTCAGTTTATTTCTGATTTTTTGGGCAAGACTTGATTCCATGGTATTCCTTGGGTCCCTAAGTATCTAGGAGTGAAAGATTGTCCATCAGTTTGGTTCATGAGAGATTCAATTGGCCAATGGATTGGGAATCAGGAGAATTAGGGGAAAAATCAACAGTGAGAGGGGAAGTCAACTGTGAAATTTTGAGGTTCTCTTCAAAGTTTTCAAGGTATCACATCCTCATATGGTCTTCAAGGGTCAATTTTCATACCATTTATCAAGAATCAAGGGTTGATACAAAAGTTACTAAATATGGAAATGACCTATAATTTGAAAGTTTCCTTTTTGGGCAAGTTCTTACACTACATTCAACTTGACTTTTCATCATCAAAGAAGCTTCGAATGAATTTTCCTCAAACATGAAAGTTGAATATCTTTTTCTCCCCTTTCCAACAAGTACTAGTGGGTCTCCATATCATTTGTGAAACTCAAGTTATGATCAAAAGAAGGCAAAGTGGATTTTAGGGTTTCTCATGATTCCATTTTTGCATTTTGGGACATAGTGACCTATATTTGGTTCCATTGCTTCATGTCACATTCTAACATCAAAGAACAATCCATAAGGACTATTTTTGGCCTTTGAATCAAGTGGATCCATGGTTTATTCTTCACTTATTTTCCATGGTGCAAAATTGCAAAATCATTAAAAACTCATGAACCAAGACATCTCAAGGCCCAAATCCAATTCAGGTGTGATTAGCAATTGTTAAATAAGTGATCCATCATAGAATGCTTGGATATACATGCATGGAGGAGGGTGTATTTCACATTATTCAAACTTCCAAAATTACCCAAAAACTCATTAAGTGAGGGATCAACAAGGCCCAAGTGATCATCAATGGATTAACCTAATCTATTTAAGCCAACTCATGCTAGGGTTAGGGGGGAGAACACGTGATTTGGTGGAGAAAAAAGTTTGAACCCTAAAACTTGAATCCTTCATATCTCTCAATCAAGAAGAGCTTTTCCAAAACTTTTTTCACCATCTGAGTCCTGAGGATCCATAGAGCACAAAGCAATCATCACTTGAAGCTGATAGCAAGGGAATAGGAGGCGTGATCTCAGGTTGGTGGTATTTTTCACGATCCTAAAACTCTTTTTTGTGACATGAATATTGATGTGTGATGCCCACTGATCATTCTGATGTAGTTCTTTTTGAGTTTGGATGCGTATATTGATTGTACGATGCATTTGAAATTTTTGAACCAAACTTTCTTTCATTCGTTTTGCACTATATGTTAGTCATTTGTGATTTTTGATTGGATATTTGACATCCTGATGAAATTCTGGTCAAGAAGGCGTGCTTGTTTGCATTTTCTGGGTTCTTTTAAGTTGCAGGTGGCTGGAGGTGGTGGCCGGAACCCTAGCTCCGACGACTGGTAAGGGTTCCGGCGAGGCTAGGGTTCATGTGAGGAAGACGCAATCATAGCCCTCCATTTTGGTGATCTAACGGACCTAAGCGTGCCACGTTTTTTATTTTTGAGTTTTTATTTTAATGATTGCATGTTCATTACCCCACGGTTGTTATCGTGTACGAGCCATCATGCTCCCTCATCTTGATTACATTCTATTTTGTTGACTTAATGCCAAGCGTTGATGTGATCTAATGGCTATGGTTTGGACAGCACATTAAAAAGTCAGGTGCAGCTCACGTGGGATCCTATGTGGCGTGAGCATTCGTGTGTGTGCATGTTCATTTAATTGTGGTGTGCTTTTTAATCATGGCTGTTGATCTTTATTACTTTGTGATTGTTTGACTATTTATGAAGCGCAAGATTGATCTAAAGGTGAGTATGGAGTTAATCCCTTGACTAAGGTCCACACGTGAGCTCTGTTTTTTATTTTATTTTGCTGATGGATTTAAGATCTGGGCCTTCTATTCACACCCCTCCCTTCCAGCCCATTTCAATTCTCAACGTGTTTGTATTACTAAACACACCCCCATGCATATTTCCACATTTATTTTATTTAATTGGTTGTTTTTCATTTTTTAATTTTTAAAAATAGTTATATGCATTTAAAAAATCCCAAAAAATTCATGAATCACATGTAGCATTTTATAAAATTTTCAAAAATTTTATTTTTCATTTTTATTTTATTTTTAGTGGCTGAATTAATTAATTGTTTACTTTCTTTTTTTGAATTGGTTTTATTTTGCACACGTTGCATTGTAGAATTTTGTTCTCATAGCATACATAACATTTAGAGCCCATTCTTTTTGCATTATTTTATCAACACATTGAAGTTCATTAAAACATTTTTATCTCATTTTTAAAATCATTTCATATTGCATTTTATCCCTCTTCTCATGCATATTGAGTCATGTTTCTTGTCTGAACTTTGCATAATTGTTTGGGTGACCTATCTTATGAATTTTTGCATGAGTTTTTAACATGTTGTTTGCCACTGGTTGAAGTATGTTGATAATTAATTTGGTGATTTTAGAAGATGTTTTGCTAATTGTTTGATTGCTTTTATTTGAGGTCTGCTTGTATGCATATCTCTGATCATGTCTGGTTACCTGTTTGAAAAGGCACTTGTGCCATTGTTTTGGGATTGTGTCTTTGACTTCTTGAGCCATGTTTGAGTTGTTATAGGTCACTTGATCACCATTATATGTCATTGCATGGGTTTCGTTAGTCTTATTATCACTTATGCCTGTTTTGTACCAACCTTTTAATCAGGGGCTGAGGTAAGTTATTTAAGGGTGTGGATAAGTATCCATGTCCACTCTCATTCTTTCTTTTTCTCATCTTTTATTTTATTTAGGCTTAGGTTGTTGTCAAACCTCCCCTTAGGGTCATCTTTGCATGATAACATTAGGACTAAATTCCATAGGATAGTCTCCCTCCAAACCTCCCCTTAGGGCCATCTTTGCATGATAACATTAGGATAGATTTTCCCCGTAGTGTTTTTCTTTTCTTTTGAGTCCCTCTTCTCATCTCATAACATCTCTAAGATACTTAATAAGGTCAACTTGCCTTGCACACAAGCCTTAAACATAGGAAATGAAGATTGAGGGGTCCCCCTTCTCTCTTCTAGAGTGTTGAGCATACGTCCCATTGGGGACGACCATGCGACGCATTCGTTCCCGTGTCATAGACTTTGGTTCAAGTTGGGTTACGAACTAACTCAAGTCACTTCTGTCCTAAAAAATACAAACAAATCTCAAACCTCTTTTTATCCTGCGGGATTGTCAAACTAAAGGCTATTTTCAAAAAGGGCACGTTACTTTCCGTTTGAGACGCAAACAGGCATCGAACCTAACTGCCGGACGCGAACTTAACGTCGCTCATAAAAAACACAAAAAGAACTTGGTCTGAACTACGTTGACTCTGAATTCCCCATTGCACAAAGGGGGTACGTAGGCCTAGGACGTCGACGTTCTACCGAGTCTGTCTTAGTTTTCCCCTTCCCCGTTTTAGTGTAGCCATAGATGTTAGGATAACTCACCCTTAGAATAGACAACAAGCGTGGATCCCATCGAGTACGATGGACGCGTGGGGTGCTAGCACCTTCCCCTCGCGTAACCGACTCCCGAACCCAGGCTATGGTTGCGATGACCATTCCTTTCCCTCTTCCTCAGGTTTATGCGGTGTTCCCTTTCCCTCTCTTGGGATAAATTTACACGGCTGGCGACTCTGTTTTTCGCGTCACTCTCGCGTTTGTACCTGGATGAAAATCCTGGGAGCGACAGCTGTTTCTGGATGGTAGAGCCGTGCATGACGGGCAGGAATACCGAAGAGGAGCGGGAGACCTTGTAGTCCGTCTGACCATATGTGTCCGGTAGAGAGACGGAAAGGTAAATGCTGCTCCATATTGGCTGGACTTAGGTAATTGGGCCATTATGGGAGCAGAAGTGGATTGGGTCATGCCTAGTCATCAGTCCAGTCCGGAACAGGTACTATTAGTAGTACCTTTTTAATGAGTATTTTTTTACATCAAATATTTGAAAAAAATTTATTTCCAAATTTCAATTTTTTCTTTCTTTCTGTCTTTTTTTAATGTTTTTTTATACAATTAAGTTTATATGATTGTTGTTCATTTTATAATTAAGTATTTTATTTCAAATTTACATGTGCATTTAAATATATTTTATACCGTATCAAATAAATTTACCTGTGCGGATGCACGAGTATCTTACTAGTTAAATTAGAAAATGTTAAATCATTTTGATTGAACTCCTTCTTCTTCTTGTGATTGTGCTTAACATTATATATCAACCACAAGAACACACCAAGCAGCATAATAACTTGCAGAACATGCTTTATCTTCACACCTTCGGATCATTGATTCCTACTACTCGAAAACCTCTTTATCAAGATAAACTTAGTTAAAAAAAACCAACTCGTCTTCTCCATATAGCAAGGTTAAGCCACCTGCTTCAGATATGAAATGTAATATTTAGGATCATCAATGATACAGGCATTGTTTCAAACCCCTAAACACTGGAGATATAAGGGAGATAGACCCTCGTTAACCCCTTTGAGCCTTGAAGTAAAAGTTTATTTCGTACTTAAAAGTCCTCATACCTAACCCAGAGGGCAGGGTAGGCGTCAGTTAGTTTGACCGAGGGTTCAAATTTCAAGGAGAGTGTGCATCCGAGGAACCATTACCTCCTATCCCACCGTCAAGAGGTCAAGAGATGTGAAACCATGATGGTTACCCATCAATAACTAAGGAGTGAGGCAGTCACAACCCTTTCAAGCAAGTAAGACAACCAGTGTCACATGTTTTGTTCAAAAAGGGGAATAAAAAAAAAAAGAAAGAGAAAAGCCCGCTAAGTCGAAACCTGAAAACAAGCGACTTAGGCAAAAGTTAGGGCATCCCGCTGGACTACAAAATAAAAAAAACTCAAAGGAGTCCGTCCAGGCAAAAATTAGGGATCAGAAAAAGAGCAAAAGAAAGAAAAAGCGAAGAGCATTACAAGAGAAAATCCTCGATAAGAACAAATTCGTGTGATTACAGACACAAAAGGGACTGTCACTCCAAAGCCTCCTTAGGTGTCAAACCATTAGTTGCATGGGTTCCTTGAAGATCATAAGCCTTTTGAGAGATGAGTGTTTGTGTCAGATTAACTGAACATAGGACTGGAGAACACCACGAAGAGTGGGTGGGCACCGATAAATTTTGAGCCATAAATCCTTTTTTCTGAAACCGTGAACCAGACCACGTTACAACCCTTAAAAGTCCTAATTGAAACATGGTTTAATTCGAAAGCGTACTTCAACAGGATAGCGTTCCTGACTCCTATGAGTTGTGCTAATAAGATTTGTTGGTATTGCATGTGCACATTGTTTTGCCATTCAAAAATCAAGGTTGCATCCCAGCCAGTGATTCATTCACAGGGCTTGGCGACGCATTTTCAATAAAACTTCAAGGTTAACATGAGTGTTGCATTAGAATTATCATTCTCATAATAAACTTGTTCTGTTGGCATACATGTGCCTAAGCATCAATGCAGCTTACACAGTGAACGTCAGTCAAGAAGCTCGATTCTGCCAAGTTGGGATGCTTGGAAACTCCGAAGGATAATCATATCAAAGGGTATGCTGCCAAGAGACCCAGTGTAGAGTGGGCTCTCCCCAGTAAGTCGTGTTAAGATGTAGCCAATCTGGGGCAGTCACGTCGAGAAATCCCTCAGAAATTAAGTTATTCTGGGGCATTCATTCTAAGATCAAGGGCAAAGTCGCTTCAAAGCTTATATCGGGGCAGGCCACCTCTAGAGTGTGGGAGATTGTCCACTCCTGAAGACGGTTAATTGAAAGCACCTCTTCAAGGTACAAATTACCGAGGCAGAGTATTTCAGGTCATTGCAAATCCTCTCGAGGCAAGTTACTTCATAGATTATGTCGTCTGGGGTAGTTATGTCGAGATATGATAAATCTCTCCAAGAGTTTGATGACCCTGGGGCAGTGCGAACGCCCGATCTTCTGTAAAATCCTCTTAAGATGATTTCTTCAATTAGACCTGGTGGTCTGGGGCAAGTGAAAAGTTCAAAGAACCGTTTATGACCATAAAGACAAGTCAGGTTGCAGGGTAATAGGATTGTACTTCCCCAGCAGTTTGCTTTCCCCAGCATTGAGATTGGTCCTTCCCCAGCAGGGCAAAACTTTCCTCAGCAGAGCAGACTTTTCCCAGCAGGAGACTCAGGGAATTTGTTCTCTGGAACAGGACGTTGTCTTCCCATAAAATCAGGATGTATCATCACACCATCCAGTCAAGAAGCGTGCCTTCATCGACGATGTCATATTCTAATCCCCAGCAAGATGGGAGTAAAGGCATTCTCCCCATCAGCGGGCCAAGTTCAGCAGTATCCCCAAGCAGGATGGTATTATGGACTGTTTTCCCCAAGCAGGATGGTATTATGGGCTGGCATCCCCTAGCAGGTCCTAAGCCCATCTGTTATTGGCAATCCTCAGTAACAGACTTCCGGTTCCGTTATTGGCATTCGTTCTCAACTCCCCCAGTAGAGGAGAAATCTCAGGTTTTGGATGTTACCTTCAGCAAAGGACAGGTGTAATCCCTGGTAGTGTGGATGTTCCTTTAGGTTTCATCCTCAGCAGAAGTTGTTGATCCGAAGAGCCGGTCAGCGTGATCCTTCTCAGCAGAGTTCTTGGATTCAGAGGACAATTTATTTTTGTCATCCCCAGCTGAATTGGTCTTTTCTCTCCGGCATTTATTTTGCTGGAGGGACCCTTTTTGCATATCATAAGCATTCACATTGCATCCTCAAACGCGTAGCATTTCCATTTCGTGTGGAGCATTACGCCAAAATTCAAACATTTGCATTCGAAGTATAAGCCAGGTTTGATACTTTCTTTGTCAGTTCTCTTTCTCAGCAGAGATGGCATGACTCAGGAAATCCTGGAGGGGCGCATTCCTCATACTTGTGCTCCCCGGCAGAGTCTTTTATTTAGACTTCTCCTTCCCCAGCGGAGTCATCTTGCCTGTGGATTTTGAGTCGGTTAGGAGTTTGCCTTTGTTTGGCCCTTCTCTTTTGTGAAATCCCGTTCTCACCTGGTAGTCAGTTCTTGCTTGACATATTTTGCTGGCCAGTTTCCCTTTATCGGTAGGGATGGTATTTATTTTGCTAGTTCTCTTTATCAGCAGAGATAACAATCCTTTGAAGATTTTCTTCGTCAATTCCCTTTATCAGCAGGGATGGCATATGTTTTGCTAGTTCTCTTTATCAGCAGAGATAGCAATATTTTGAAGATTTTCTTCATCAGTTCCCTTTATCAGCAGGGATGGCATTTGTTTTGCTAGTTCTCTTTATCAACAGAGATAGCAATCTTTCGAAGATTTTCTTCGTCAGTTCCCTTTATCAGCAGGTATGACATTTAATTTGCTAGTTCTCTTCGTCGGCAGGGATAGCAATCTTTTGAAGATTTTCTTCGTCAGTTCCCTTTATCAGTAGGGATGGCATTTATTTTGCTAGTTCTCTTTATCAGCAGAGATAGCAATCCTTTGAAGATTTTCTTCGTCAGTTCCCTTTATCAGCAGGGATGGCATTTGTTTTGCTAGTTCTCTTTATCAGCAGAGATAACAATCTTTTGAAGATTTTCTTCGTCAGTTCCCTTTATCAGCAGGGATGGCATTTATTTTGCTAGTTCTCTTTGTCAGCAGGGATATCAATCGTTTGAAGATTTTCTTCGTCAGTTCCCTTTATCAGCAGGGATGGCATTTGTTTTGCTAGTTCTCTTTATCAGCAGAGATAGCAATCTTTTGAAGATTTTCTTCGTCAGCTCCCTTTATCAGCAGGGATGGCATTTGTTTTGCTAGTTCTCTTTATCAGCAGGGATATCAATCTTTTGAAGATTTTCTTCGTCAGTTCCCTATATTAGCAGGGATGGCATTTGTTTTGCTAGTTCTCTTTATCAGCAGGGATAGCAATCTTTTGAAGATTTTCTTTCGTCAGTTCCCTTTATCAGCAGGGATGACATTTGTTTTGCTAGTTCTCTTTATCAGCAGAGATAGCAATCCTTTGAATATTTTCTTCGTCAGTTCCCTTTATCAGCAGGGATGGCATTTGCTTTGCTAGTTCTCTTTATCAGCAGGGATAGCAATCTTTTGAAGATTTTCTTCGTCAGTTCCCTTTATCAGCAGAGATGGCATTTGTTTGCTAGTTCTCTTTATCAGCAGGGATAACAATCTTTGGAAGACTTTCTTTCGTCAGTTCCCTTTATCACCAGGGATGACATTTATTTTGCTTGTTCTCTTTGTCAGCAGGGATAGCAATCTTTTGAAGATTTTCTTCGTCAGTTCCCTTTATCAGCAGGGATGGCATTTGTTTTGCTAGTTCTCTTTGTCAGCAGGGATAGTAATCTTTTGAAGATTTTCTTCGTCAGTTCCCTTTATCCGCAGGGATGGCATTTGTTTTGCTAGTTCTCTTTATCAGCAGGGATAGCAATCTTTTGAAGATTTTCTTCGTCAGTTCCCTTTATCAGCAGGGATGGCATTTGTTTTCCTAGTTCTCTTTATCAGCAGGGATAGCAATCTTTTGAAGACTTTTTTCGTCAGTTCCCTTTATCAGCAGGGATGGCATTTATTTTGATAGTTCTCTTTATCAGCAGAGATAGCAATCTTTTGAAGATTTCCTTCGTCAGTTCCCTTTATCAGCAGGGATGGCATATTTCGAGATTCCTTTGTCAGTTCTCTTTATCAGCAGAGATGACATAACTTGGGAGAGTTTGTTTCACTTTATACCCAGAATAGCTAGCACTCGTCCGTGTTGTGACAGTACCGCATTTATGGCTGATTCTCCAGTGGAGTCGTCCCTCCTTTGAGGATTGCAAATTTTCGGGTTCTTTGGTATTCAATCCCCGTGTATCCTGGAATGTATGAGAGCCATCGCTATCATATCTTCAGGACCAAGTTGATTGAATAGGGGCAGCTGTAGCACCCCAAAATTTGCTCTCCTTACTTTAGTACTAACTGACTTATGTTTCATTTCATTTTTGCATTATCATGTGTGCATATCATTGGTTCTTAGCATGGGGTCAAGGTGCCTGAGGCCTGTTCAAGAGGAGAAGATGTTCTTCAAAGGGTCAAGCAAGAGTCCTTGTATTGTGGATCACTCTCTCCTAACCAGTGCAGAAATTAGGGTTTTGAGATTCTTGGGTTTATTGCCCCAATGGCCAAGCTTCTTGGGTTTTTATCATCACCAAATGGCATATCTTATCTTTGTTGGAGAGGATACACATCATATTCAGAGGAATTTAGATTTGGAGACTGTGTTATTTCCTCCTAGACTGAAGGTACCAAGATTAGGGTTTGCTATAAAGTCAGTTTATTTCTGATTTTTTGGGCAAGACTTGATTCCATGGTATTCCTTGGGTCCCTAAGTATCTAGGAGTGGAAGATTGTCCATCAGTTTGGTTCATGAGAGATTCAATTGGCCAATGGATTGGGAATCAGGAGAATTAGGGGAAAAATCAACAGTGAGAGGGGAAGTCAACTGTGAAATTTTGAGGTTCTCTTCAAAGTTTTCAAGGTATCACATCCTCATATGGTCTTCAAGGGTCAATTTTCATACCATTTATCAAGAATCAAGGGTTGATACAAAAGTTACTAAATATGGAAATGACCTATAATTTGAAAGTTTCCTTTTTGGGCAAGTTCTTACACTACATTCAACTTGACTTTTCATCATCAAAGAAGCTTCAAATGAATTTTCCTCAAACATGAAAGTTGAATATCTTTTTCTCCCCTTTCCAACAAGTACTAGTGGGTCTCCATATCATTTGTGAAACTCAAGTTATGATCAAAAGAAGGCAAAGTGGTTTTTAGGGTTTCTCATGATTCCATTTTTGCATTTTGGGACATAGTGACCTATATTTGGTTCCATTGCTTCATGTCACATTCTAACATCAAAGAACAATCCATAAGGACTATTTTTGGCCTTTGAATCAAGTGGATCCATGGTTTATTCTTCACTTATTTTCCATGGTGCAAAATTGCAAAATCATTAAAAACTCATGAACCAAGACATCTCAAGGCCCAAATCCAATTCAGGTGTGATTAGCAATTGTTAAATAAGTGACCCATCATAGAATGCTTGGATATACATGCATGGAGGAGGGTGTATTTCACATTATTCAAACTTCCAAAATTACCCAAAAACTCATTAAGTGAGGGATCAACAAGGCCCAAGTGATCATCAATGGATTAACCTAATCTATTTAAGCCAACTCATGCTAGGGTTAGGGGGGAGAACACGTGATTTGGTGGAGAAAAAAGTTTGAACCCTAAAACTTGAATCCTTCATATCTCTCAATCAAGAAGAGCTTTTCCAAAACTTCTTTCACCATCTGAGTCCTGAGGATCCATAGAGCACAAAGCAATCATCACTTGAAGCTGATAGCAAGGGAATAGGAGGCGTGATCTCAGGTTGGTGGTATTTTTCACGATCCTAAAACTCTTTTTTGTGACATGAATATTGATGTGTGATGCCCACTGATCATTCTGATGTAGTTCTTTTTGAGTTTGGATGCGTATATTGATTGTACGATGCATTTGAAATTTTTGAACCAAACTTTCTTTCATTCGTTTTGCACTATATGTTAGTCATTTGTGATTTTTGATTGGATATTTGACATCCTGATGAAATTCTGGTCAAGAAGGTGTGCTTGTTTGCATTTTCTGGGTTCTTTTAAGTTGCAGGTGGCCGGAACCCTAGCTCCGGCGACTGGTAAGGGTTCCGGCGAGGCTAGGGTTCATGTGAGGAAGACGCAATCATAACCCTCCATTTTGGTGATCTAACGGACCTAAGCGTGCCACGTTTTTTATTTTTGAGTTTTTATTTGAATGATTGCATGTTCATTACCCCACGGTTGTTATCGTGTACGAGCCATCATGCTCCTTCATCTTGATTACATTCTATTTTGTTGACTTAATGCCAAGCGTTGATGTGATCTAATGGCTATGGTTTGGGCAGCACATTAAAAAGTCAGGTGCAGCTCACGTGGGATCCTATGTGGCCTGAGCGTTCGTGTGTGTGCGTGTTTATTTAATTGTGGTGTGCTTTTTAATCATGGCTGTTGATCTTTATTACTTTGTGATTGTTTGACTATTTATGAAGCGCAAGATTGATCTAAAGGTGAGTATGGAGTCAATCCCTTGACTAAGGTCCACACGTGAGCTCTTTTTTTAATTTTATTTTGCTGATGGATTTAAGATCCGGGCCTTCTATTCACACCCCTCCCTTCCAGCCCATTTCAATTCTCAACGTGTTTGTATTATTAAGCACACCCCCATGCATATTTCCACATTTATTTTATTTAATTGGTTGTTTTTCATTTTTTAATTTTTAAAAATAGTTATATGCATTTAAAAAATCCCAAAAAATTCATGAATCACATGTAGCATTTTATAAAATTTTCACAAATTTTATTTTTCATTTTTATTTTATTTTTAGTGGCTGAATTAATTAATTGTTTAATTTCTTTTTTTGAATTTGTTTTATTTTGCACACGTTGCATTGTAGAATTTTGTTCTCATAGCATACATAACATTTAGAGCCCATTCTTTTTGAATTATTTTATCAACACATTGAAGTTCATTAAAACATTTTTATCTCATTTTTAAAATCATTTCATATTGCATTTTATCCCTCTTCTCTTGCATATTGAGTCATGTTTCTTGTCTGAACTTTGCATAATTGTTTGGGTGACCTATCTTGTGAATTTTTGCATGAGTTTTTAACATGTTGTTTGCCACTGGTTGAGGTATGTTGATAATTAATTTGGTGATTTTAGAAGATGTTTTGCTAATTGTTTGATTGCTTTTATTTGAGGTCTGCTTGTATGCATATCTCTGATCATGTCTGGTTACCTGTTTGAAAAGGCACTTGTGCCATTGTTTTGGGATTGTGTCTTTGACTTCTTGAGCCATGTTTGAGTTGTTATAGGTCACTTGATCACCATTATATGTCATTGCTTGGGTTTCATTAGTCTTATTATCACTTATGCCTGTTTTGTACTAACCTTTTATGCAGGGGCTGAGGTAAGTTATTTAAGGGTGTGGATAAGTATCCATGTCCACTCTCATTCTTTCTTTTTCTCATCTTTTATTTTATTTAGGCTTAGGTTGTTGTCAAACCTCCCCTTAGGGCCATCTTTGCATGATAACATTAGGACTAAATTCCATAGGATAGTCTCCCTCCAAACCTCCCCTTAGGGCCATCTTTGCATGGTAACATTAGGATAGATTTTCCCCGTAGTGTTTTTCTTTTCTTTTGAGTCCCTCTTCTCATCTCATAACATCTCTAAGATACTTAATAAGGTCAACTTGCCTTGCACACGAGCCTTAAACATAGGAAATGAAGATTGAGGGGTCCCCCTTCTCTCTTCTAGAGTGTTGAGCATACGTCCCATTGAGGACGACCATGCGACGCATTCGTTCCCGTGTCATAGACTTTGGTTCAAGTTGGGTTACGAACTAACTCAAGTCACTTCTGTCCTAAAAAATACAAACAAATCTCAAACCTCTTTTTATCCTGCGGGATTGTCAAACTAAAGGCTATTTTCAAAAAGGGCACGTTACTTTCCGTCTGAGACGCAAAAAGGCATCGAACCTAACTGCCGGACGCGAACTTAACGTCGCTCATAAAAAACACAAAAAGAATTGGTCCGATCTACGTGGACTCTGAATTCCCCATTGCACAAAGGGGGTACGTAGGCCTAAGACGTCGACGTCCTACTGAGTCTGTTTTAGTTTTCCCCTTCCCCGTTTTAGTGTAGCCATAGATGTTAGGATAACTCACCCTTAGAATAGACAACAAGCGTGGATCCCATCGAGTACGATGGACGCGTGGGGTGCTAGCACCTTCCCCTCGCGTAACCGACTCCCGAACCCAGGCTATGGTTGCGATGACCATTCCTTTCCCTCTTCCTTAGGTTTATGCGGTGTTCCCTTTCCCTCTCTTGGGATAAATTTACACGGCTGGCGACTCTGTTTTTCGCGCCACTCTCGCGTTTGTACCTGGATGAAAATCCTGGGAGTGACAGCTGTTTCTGGATGGTAGAGCCGTGCATGACGGGCAGGAATACCGAAGAGGAGCGGGAGACCTTGTAGTCCCTCTGACCATATGTGTCCGGTAGAGAGACGGAAAGGTAAATGCTGCTCCATATTGGCTGGACTTAGGTAATTGGGCCATTATGGGAGCAGAAGTGGATTGGGTCATGCCTAGTCATCAGTCCAGTCCGGAACAGGTACTATTAGTAGTACCTTTTTAATGAGTATTTTTTTACATCAAATATTTGAAAAAAATTTATTTCCAAATTTCAATTTTTTCTTTCTTTCTGTCTTTTTTTAATGTTTTTTTTATACAATTAAGTTTATATGATTGTTGTTCATTTTATAATTAAGTATTTTATTTCAAATTTACATGTGCATTTAAATATATTTTATACCGTATCAAATAAATTTACCTGTGCGGATGCACGAGTATCTTACTAGTTAAATTAGAAAATGTTAAATCATTTTGATTGAACTCCTTCTTCTTCTTGTGATTGTGCTTAACATTATATATCAACCACAAGAACACACCAAGCAGCATAATAACTTGCAGAACATGCTTTATCTTCACACCTTCGGATCATTGATTCCTACTACTCGAAAACCTCTTTATCAAGATAAACTTAGTTAAAAAAAACCAACTCGTCTTCTCCATATAGCAAGGTTAAGCCACCTGCTTCAGATATGAAATGTAATATTTAGGATCATCAATGATAATGTGCAACTAAATTTCAAATACTTATCAACAAAAACAACATCATAGGCTACATGCATAAAAAAATATCATGATAATCTATCTTTTTTCCAACTCACTAACATGTAGGAAATACTTATGATGAATAAAACACATTGTTAATAAAAAACACTAACAAGAACACTAATTGTTCTACAAAAATGCAGTAATAAACATGCTCTTTATCATTTCTTGAGGCATTTTCCAATTCAAGAAAGCAATGTTCAACAAAACCAAATTAACAACACATAAAAAGGTTACAACTTTCATACTCAACTACTATGCAAATCAAATAAAGAACCGATGTTATTACAAAAATCAATTAAAAACAGCATAATCATAAAAATCAATATAGTTGGCAAGACAAGAAGAAAAGAAACCTAATGAATAAAGGGTTTTAGAAAAGCAATCATCATTCAAAGGAACAAAATGCAAAGAAAACTCATAGAAGAACATAGCAGAACCAATCTAACAATGGAAAAAGAGCCCATAACAAAATATTTGATAACAAACCAATGATTAATAAGAAATATAATCCTAGTTGATATGAACATTAAATTTTCCTACAGACTTACACATACCTTCTGATGCTTCTGGTTTGTATATGACAGGTGGCTAAAAAAATTCAACAAAAAATTCTTCTTGTTCTATATTTTTGAAAAGCAGAAGAACAATAATTCAACAAAAACATTTGACTAAATAACACACACCTATGAAAGAGCCCATACGTAAATAAGAAAAAAAATGTACATGAAGATGGCACTGTCATAATTAACTTTTATGAATTTGCTATGTTAGACTTTAGGCCATATTCACAAATAGGTATTAGAAAGAAAAAAAAAAGAAAAAGATTATAGTAGAATAATAAGAGAAAAGGATTCACCACTCTATTAAAAATTGTGAGGGTGCATAGTTTAACATTATTTTGAAAGATATATTTAGGCACATCTATTTTTGAGTGCATAATGATTTACTTGATGCCATTAATTCAAAAAATGTGTATATTATAATTCTAAAAGTGTATTAGTATAGTTTGAAATACAAAAAAAAAGTAGTTAACCTCAACATTTGTTAAGTAAAATGAATATGAGTCCTTTGAACTGAACTTCTAGAATAAACTGAAAGTAGTAATTGTATAATGAGCTATAGTACAGCTCTATCTGAATCCATTAGGTCTACATTCACTTTTCAAAATGGAAAATGATAGGTTGACACCAAATTATAACACTACACCGTATTACTATACCTAAAATCTATTAATTTTTTTCTTTTAATAAATTATCTTACTTTGGTTTTTGTGCAGCCATATTTTCCTTTATTGTATTATACGGTGTGCATATGGTGTAAGAAAAAATGGGTGTCAAAATATCATAGCTCTTTCAAAATATATCAGGTCGAGAGCTTCAGAAGGGAAAGATCTATTGATTAAGACGGCTTCTTTTTCGTTCGACTTGTGAGATATATTTCAACATTTGAGTTTCCCTTTTCAATCATCTGAAACACAAAAGTTCAAAACTTGTGGGAACCATAATAATAATTATTACTAAAGTATGATTATTACAGACAAGTTTCGAAACAAATAGCTTTGATATAAATAAATGTATACATAGTAAAATGGCAGCAGCTTCACAAGAAAAATGGAGGCTTCAATATCGAACACATTTATCTTTTTCTGCACAAATCAAGAAACCAGTTAATGAATATTTTACTTAATTTCATCATTACAGCTTAGCAAGTAGTAGAAAAAAAGTGCAAATGAATTCAAATTAGTTATGAGTTGTATACCACCAATAAACCTCCACCATAAAGCTGCATAAACCACTTCCACCGATAAACCTTTGTAGAAAATAGAAGAAGAGGGGTAGTGGTGGCGGTACTATGTGATTATCGGTGGCGGGTGATGAAAGGAGAAAAGAAACAGTGGTGAGTGATGAGTGAAGGTGTAACACCCATCTAAACTCCGAAGAATATATAAATAATCAGAGTAAATTATCATGCATCTCAAATAAGGGTGTCACATATAATTCAAAACATCACACATATACTTGTCATGCTCAATAACACTTAAAATAAATTCATGCTTTTCATATACTTTCACTTAGCATGTAGCAACAAAATTACTTCAATCATAAATGAACATAATGAAAGTCTCATGATCAACTCATTTATGATCATCACTTAGGCATAAAAGCCAATACTCCACCCACATCATTCAAATAACAATAACAAAATAAAGTAGAGTACATGAAGTATCTTTCAAAACATGAATCGAAACATTTCCAGTGTTACATGATCAGAGCACGACTCGACCCAAAATAAATAAGGACACTAAACAAACTACTCCAACGGCTACCTCGTGCTAGAAGCAACTCTACTCCTCGGTACCTGAGCATTGTCGTACAAAACATCATTCCAACAGAAGGGTGAGAATTCACATAATTATCGAAATCCTAAGTGTTCTGGACTGGGCCGGGGTCTGCTCCTCAATCGAGCAGGCCCAACCCACACGTCCTGGGGCGGCCCAACAAAGACCTCTTATCATAACCAACGTCGAGCACAGGCCCACCTCAACAGTGTCGGGCACACGCCACACCTCGGCGGTGTTCGGCCACACGCGGCATAGTGCGTCGGGTAGAGGCGCTAAGTCTCTCCGAGCTCGCCCCTCCTCGACACTCAGGTGCTCCTTCCCGCAAGGAGCCATCTCCTTCTGCACATAAGAGTCCTCCCAGCGAGGACACGTCTCTCCCCGACACGCAAGACTCCTCCCCGCGAGGACACGTTCTCATGTAACCTCCCACTCCCGATGGAATCGGTCTGCCTTAATTCCGGTGATCTAGGAGCGGTTACCCCAGGGCGAAGACCACGTGCTGGTCTTCACTACGCCACGTAAGCCCTGGCAGTTACTTGGATTGGGCCTGGCGATCCAGCCCAGTGCTAGTGACCGTTGGCCCCGCGTTGGGGTCTCTCTATAAATACCCTCTCACTTGAGAGGGCCAGGTGACACACTCTTTTACACTCTAACCTTGTACTTGCTTTTACTTGACCTTTGCCTTACTTGAGCGTCGGAGTACCTTGCAGGTACACCCCCCGCCGTCTTTCAACCTCACCGGAGCTGAAGTCCACAAGACGTTGCTGGCCACCAAATACTGTTTGATCCAGGTACGATCAGTGGCGCCGTCTGTGGGAACCCTTGCTTCCCCATTTTTCCTCCGATAAACCAAAGCAATCCTCTCGTTCATCACCAGCATGGCCAACAACCCGTCAGCTAACAAAGCTATGGACACCGTCCTCGCGCAACTCGAGAACGGGAACCACCGCGAAGACGCTGCTGCCCTCCACGTCGAAGAAGGCGACGTAAGAGACGGGCAGACCGCCTCCCCAGACTCCCAAGACGCGGCTTACGACGCTGCCCAGTAGGACGACCAACAAGCCTTCTTTCAGCCAGTTGCTCCTCCGCGCAATGCAGATGCGAGCACCGTGGCCCTATTTGCCTTGATCAATCAGACCAATCAGCTGATAGCACACAAGAATACCAGAATTGAAGCACTAGAGTGAGGGCGGGCACGACGATCTTCCCCGCAAAGACATCGTCGTCCACCCTCGCCTCGCCGCTCTCCTTCCCCGCGAAGGACTCCATCCGAAGAATCTCGAACCCCCTCGCCGGTGCGCGAGGGCCGTCGTCCACGCGTTGAACGCCCCCAGCCGGCGATCTCCCAGAAGCGCCATCGCTCCCCACCTCGGAAGGAACCCAGGCCCTCCGAAACTACCAAGAAGTCCAAAACCACCGAGGAGAGACCGATGAACCGTTCGAGGAATTCCCCTCCACGGCATCACCGATCCCCTTCGAGATCCCCGGCCGGAAGCGACGACGACGACCAGAGGACCCATCTGTCGTGGGAGATCATGAACGCCCCAATTTCTGCGGGCATGGAGAAACCCCCGCCACTGGGGACCTACGACGGTCTGGCCGACCCCGACGATCACGTCAAAAGTTTCGAAGCCATGCTCGACTTCAGAAACGTCAGGGGAGCCATTAAGTGCAGACTTTTCCCCACCACCTTGCAGAAGTGCGCCATGACATGGTACAAGGGTCTGGCACCCGGGTCGATCACATCCTGGAAGCAACTAAGACAACGCTTCACCAAACACTTTATTGCGTCTCGTCGACACCCAAAGACGGAGGCTGCCCTAGAGAGCATCTTCTAGGGGAAGAACAAATCTCTCCGGAACTACATTGAGAGATTCAACAGAGAAGCTGTCGAGGTTCATATGACCGACGACATGAAGAAGTATTTGATCATCCATGGACTACGTTTTGGATCTGATTTTGCCAAGTCCGTGGGCCTCCACAGACCCCACCGTCTAGAGGACCTCCTCAAACGAGCTCAGTCGTACAACGAGCTCGAGGAGTCGGAGGCAGCGCAGATCGCCCTTGAGTCGAGACGCAAGGAAGGGCCCCGCGGCCACAAAGATGAAGACTCCCCTCCCCGACGAGGAGGAGAAAGAAAGTAAGAAAATCGCCCCCGTGATCCTCGTGAACCGCGCGGATCAGCTGGTCGATTCACGGAATACACCCCGCTCAACGCTCCCTGCGCGCGAATCCTCTCCGAGTGCCAGAACTCAGAATTTCTGAAAGGAGGCGTCCGTTTTCCGAAGCTGACTACTCCGAAATCAAACACTGACAAGTCAAAGTACTGCAGGTTCCACCGGAGCCACGGGCATGTCACAGAAGACTGCATCCATCTCAAGGATGCAATTGAAATTCTCATCAAGGAAGGGCACTTGAAGAAATACGCCCAGAAGAATGATACTCCTCGTCCCAGCTCCCGAGAAGCCCAGAACGTCGAGGAGACGACACCTCCTCCCGACGAGAGTCGGCTTCAGGTCGCCCTCAGTGTCACTCAACCCGAAGATTTCTTTGTCCCCGTAATCATTGAGGGCCAAGAAGCAATTCGCAACATGTGGGCAACCTTCCCCCACGAGGACCCCGTCGCTGCCCGTAGCACCTGGGAAGGCTTCCCCAAGGAAATGGTCATCTCCGAGGGTGGTTACGAGAAGTTGTCCGTCGGGTCGATCAAGAGGAAATTTGACGAACTGGAATCAGCAACGTCGACGAAGACAACTGTAACACCCCAATTCCCATCGCGAATAAATAATACATAAATAAAATCAGAGTAACTAAAAATTTATTTTTCCGACAGAAACAAGGATGCTACATTTTAAAATAAGAATACACACTCCCTGCTCATAAATTTGATACATAGCATAAAATAGGTTACCCTCAATTGGGAAACTTTTCCATATAAAGGTAATACCAAATATATTCAACAATTATATACATAAATAAAATAATCGTTTCCCCGACTCCCGTGCTACGTATCAGAGCAGACATCAAGACCTAAGCAAAGACGAAGATCTAACTCTTCTACTTGCCTCCACGCCTCTAAAGCTGGCAATCTGCACTATGCCATAAAAAACATATTCCAGCAGAAGGGTGAGTAATATTATCATAATAACGTTGCATATAATTATATATCTCAACATATAATACACATATACCACATTCTCACCACAACTTATCACTGTGCATGTATATATACATATAACACCAAGCATATACCATAAATCAAATACACGGCATAACAATCCGTAATTAACGCATCCTTCACATAGGCATATTCATTCATGCTCAAATACATGTATCACCAATACATCTCAATTCATCACCATTCATTCAACATAAACACATATATTCATGTTCATTCATCAATGCACATATACAAAGATGACCAATGCAAATTATAGAGACCGACTCACGACTCTATGCAAATGCAATGCGATACCGACTCATTTCATCTCAAGTTCAATTGAAGAACTTATTGGAACCATTGCTACAACCGCACATCGGCATACAATATGATTGCTACAACCGCACCTCGGCATACAATGTTTATGGATTGCTACAACCGCACATCGGCATACAATATGATTGCTACAACCACACCTCGGCATACAATCCGATTGCTGCAACTCCACATGAGCATACAATCGTTTATAATCATCGCTTCAACTGCATATCGGCATACGACGTTACAACATATTCATCTTAGAATCCCACAACACAAGAATGCATATCATGATGCTTCACATACAAAATGAACCAATACACTCATGCAATGCATACTTATTCACAACATAGTCATGCATTCATCACATATAATCCATCTACATTCACATCAATTGTATAACAACATACACATTTATCCAAACAAATCAATTTACGGTTTACCAGAAAAGTCGGCTAAAAATAATATTTTCCATCATCATCAAAAAGTATTCATCCACAGCTTTGATTCGATATAAAGAACACCTCAATCGGATAAACAACGCAAAAGATATGGATATTTCAAAATAACGCGAAAACATAAACCGGAGGCCGGACACAACGAAACGTTTCGAAAATACTGTTCCGATTGGACCAGGTTCAGACCTCAAAACCATTTTTTCTAGAAAGAACATCTCATTAGCTTTCCAACGCTTCGAACGGGGGTCAAAACCGACTTACGGTTCAAGAGATATGAATTTCCGAAGTTTCCCCGAAAACCAGAAAATGCCCTGCGGGCCGCTACGGATTTCGGCTATTTTGCCCGAAAATCCGACCGATTCAATTATTTTCTTCGAAACAAACACATATGCGCAACCACCAAATACATAAGAACAATTTAGAACACATAAACGAAATTTCTACGACGTTTGATTTTCGATTAAATTTCAACCTTTCAAAAACCCGAATTTTCAAACATCACCAAATCGAATAAAAAACACGCTATACGACGACCTAACCTTCCTCGATACAACTACGTAATTCATTTCGAATTCTAACCGTGAAAACATCGGTTTTTATCGACTTTATTCATTTCGACCTAAAATGAAAAATATATGAAAACGATCCAAAACAACCGAAACGAAACCATACATAATCGTATACAAAGTTAAGATAACGATATTTCACACCCTTACCCGTTCGATTCGAATCCTAACCGTTGATTTTGATGATTTCTAGCATTTTTCTCACTTTTCTCCTCTTATTCTTCTTTTCTCTTCTTTCTCACTTTTCTCTCTTTTTCTTTTCCTTTCTATCTTTTCTCTCTCCACTTTCTATTTATATAAAATATTTACTACCCAAATGACCAAAATACCCCTCAGCTCAAATATCTCCCAAACGCTCTCAAAATGCGATAAAACATAAACAACGATGACAAATAATATATTGCCAAATAAAAGTCATGAATAAAATAATATAATAATAAAATAATCAAATAGACTCGATTAAATAAAACTGACAAAAACTGGGGCGTTACAATTCTCCCCCACTTAGACATTTTCGTCCTCGAAAATATAACCGCTACGAACAACTCCGGATACGACTCTCGCATCCGACCAACAAACTAACATGCCAACAAAAGCACACCACGAATAACACAAACTGACAAACCACCTTGCTAACCGCAGCTACAACAACGACACGACAACGATGGCAACTACAACGACAAGATGCAAAGCCCATACAATGCACTTGACGACCAACTCACAACTCAAGGAAAACCACGATACCAACACACAGGTTTACTCTTGAACCGAAACACAACAAGATCGTTACCCTCACTCTAGGTGACACTCCCCTAACTCCCCACACGGGAATTAGCTACTCGCACTCGAACCAACACGATAGGAACGAGGCAACAACACAAACAAGAACACAAGTTCCACTACACCACATTGTCTCAACAACCTCAACAAAACTAGAATACTAACATCCTTGTCACACAATCTTATTACAACCATGCTACGATTCACCAATCGAACATACAACCAAAACCTCCATCTACATAGTAGCCCATGAAGAATATCTAAACCTTTCACCTAACACTTCCATTCTGAAACGTCCAATGGTCTCAACACTCCTACATGTTCCCAATGTTCAACCTATGAACTCTTACAAGTCCCACACGTAATTACAAAATGTGCCACCTCACACTTCCGCTGCACACTCTGATTACTCGAAACCATCAAGTCTGCCAATCTCACGTCCAAAGTCTAACTTTTTCTCACCTCTGCCAAAAATCACTGTGCACTTTAATATACCCTACCTCGCACTCTGCATGTTAGCTTACACACCAGACACAAGTCTCTGAACTGCTCAAATAATTCTAACTCCCTGACCATCAAAATAGACATGTATAAAACCTTCGACTTAACTCATCCGGCACAACCTTAACTTTTCCCGAAGGATAATCCAAGCCACATTCATAACTCGTCACAAATTCTAACCATCCTCATCGTCTCATACTCTATTCCTTCAGACCAAACAAGTACTCTAAACTCTTGCGGTTACCAACCCTTCGAACCTAGAACCATAAAGATGATACCTCCAAATATTCCAACAAAACACAACCGCGACCAATTCCAAATCCAGAATAGTATAGATCCTTTTATGAATCCTCAATTGTCGTAAAGCATAAGCCACGACTTTACCCTCTTGCATTAACACACTGAATAAACTCATCAAAGACACATCACAATACCTCACAAACTTTCCTCACAATGAACATCCAAAGCAAACGACTCACCCTTTGCAAGTCAACCGAAGTAACGAAAACACTGACTTGGAAAAACCTTCCATAACCTCCGGTAATAACCAACTAAAGTCCAAAAAGCTTCTAATCTCCTTAACCAACTTCGAAACCTCTCATTGTAGAACTGCATCTACTTTTGATGAATCCACAAAAATACCATCCTCAGAAATAACATATCCAAGAAAACTAACCTTTTCAACCAAAATTCTCACTCGAACAACTTAGCATAAAGTTTCGTCTCTTTTCAATACTGGTAATTCAAATCCCACACACTCTACCCGTTCTTCCTCTGAATTTATAACAGATCCAAACGTTCTCAATCAAAGCCCTTACGAACTTATCCAAATAAATATGGAAGATACGATTCCTCTACTCCACAAACATTACAGACGCATTACTAACACCAAACAACATCACTGCACGTTATAATATCCAAACAAACCAATCCTCATCCAAACTTGTCCAGACTCACATACAAGCCTAACCGAGCAAATAACAACCTATTCCGATGATAACAACCATAACCAGTCACATTAAATCGATCAAAGCCTCAACTCACACAATTCACTATCCTTATCAAATGTGCCAAACAATTGTAATTTCACTCCAACTCAATCAAACCATTCCAGTTATCTATCCATGAGAGCGAATGCTTATTCTCAATCGTTACCTTACTCCACTGTCAGTAATCCATACACAAGTCCTTCTCTTAACCGTCCAAATTCCATAAATCCCAACATGTAGCAATAACCAACCAAAAAGAACTCTTAAATATTACATCCATACCTAAAGGTTCTCTCAAAATTTTCCATTAGTGTTCTAAAATTCCAAAGACTTCAAACCTCACCAGAACTCTAAGTTTTCCTTTCCAAAGTCTCAATACCATTATACCCATCATGCTTGTTATTCCATTCAATCATCCATCCAGTTTGTTACTAACAATACTGGAGCTCTCTAAGGCGACACACTTGGTCTCACAAATCCCTTTTCCAGTAAGTCTTTCAACCACTCTTTTCATCTGAGTTTCACGTCCTAAAAGTTCTTCTACGTACTTAGCAGATCCAAACCTCAAATCATCACCTTCGTCCAATTTGAGTTCACACTCTACTCTCTGAGAACAACCATTAACGATACCCAATCGTTTTCTCTCAATGACTTCCCAACTGGACCAACATACAAAAACCTCGAATTCGGCTCACCTTCAGATATTAGAATCTTCATCGACTCAACAAAACAATCTGTAACCATTTCCTTAATTCCAAACAATTTATTTCACCCACTATCAAAGCCGGAAAGACACGCCTATTCCATCCAACATAATTTCCGTCTACTATCAACAAGAGATTAAGGGTGATCAGTTCCTCAATTTGTCAATAGACAGCCGACAATCATGATGGGGCATAAACCGTCTTTACCAAACTATAATAGCATTTCTTGCATCCTGTGCGCAAAACTACCTAAGGCACAAATCATTAGTTGACATAAACCTTACCTCTGCCTTCCTTCCAGAATCGGGAACAACGCTGTCCAAACCACACTTACAATCTTGCAGTCAACGGCACACTGAGCCCACGCTCCACAACAGAAGCAACTTGGAGAAGTTCCAGCTTCTCCCCCACTTATCTCAATCTCACACCTGAAGACAAAGGATTACCAAAAACCAGAAAGCACTGACAGTGTTTCACACACATATCACGTACTAAGGAACAAACAACAACGACAGTATTTAACTGTCACTCCAACTGACTCAACAACTTGGCCGGACGGACCGACCTGCTCAGATACCACTTATGTAACACCCCAATTCCCATCGCGAATAAATAATACATAAATAAAATCAGAGTAACTAAAAATTTATTTTTCCGACAGAAACAAGGATGCCACATTTTAAAATAAGAATACACACTCCTTGCTCATAAATTTAATACATAGCATAAAATAGGTTACCCTCAATTGGGAAACTTTTCCATATAAAGGTAATACCAAATATATTCAACAATTATATACATAAATAAAATAATCGTTTCCCCGACTCCCGTGCTACGTATCAGAGCAGACATCAAGACCTAAGTAAAGACGAAGATCTAACTCTTCCACTTGCCTCCACGTCTCTAAAGCTGGCAATCTGCACTATGCCATAAAAAGCATATTCCAGCAGAAGGGTGAGAAATATTATCATAATAACGTTGCATATAATTATATATCTCAACATATAATACACATATACCACATTCTCACCACAACTTATCACTGTGCATGTATATATACATATAACACCAAGCATATACCATAAATCAAATACACGGCATAACAATCCGTAATTAACGCATCCTTCACATAGGCATATTCATTCATGCTCAAATACATGTATCACCAATACATCTCAATTCATCACCATTCATTCAACATAAACACATATATTCATGTTCATTCATCAATGCACATATACAAAGATGACCAATGCAAATTATAGAGACCGACTCACGACACTATGCAAATGCAATGCGATACCGACTCATTTCATCTCAAGTTCAATTGAAGAACTTATTGGAACCATTGCTACAACCGCACATCGGCATACAATATGATTGCTACAACCGCACCTCGGCATACAATGTTTACGGATTGCTACAACCGCACATCGGCATACAATATGATTGCTACAACCGCACCTCAGCATACAATCCGATTGCTGCAACTCCACATGAGCATACAATCGTTTGTAATCATCGCTTCAACTGCATATCGGCATACGACGTTACAACATATTCATCTTAGAATCCCACAACACAAGAATGCATATCATGATGCTTCACATACAAAATAAACCAATACACTCATGCAATGCATACTTATTCACAACATAGTCATGCATTCATCACATATAATCCATCTACATTCACATCAATTGTATAACAACATACACATTTATCCAAACAAATCAATTTACGGTTTACCAGAAAAGTCGGCTAAAAATAATATTTTCCATCATCATCAAAAAGTACTCATCCACAGCTTCGATTCGATATAAAGAACACCTCAATCGGATAAACAATGCAAAAGATATGGATATTTCAAAATAACGCGAAAACTTAAACCGGAGGCCGGACACAACGAAACGTTTCGAAAATACTGTTCCTATTGGACCAGGTTCAGACCTCAAAACCATTTTTCCTAGAAAGAACATCTCATTAGCTTTCCAACGCTTCAAACGGGGGTCAAAACCGACTTACGGTTCAAGAGATATGAATTTCCGAAGTTTCCCCGAAAACCAGAAAATGCCCTGCGGGCCGCTACGGATTTCGGCTATTTTGCCCGAAAATCCGACCGATTCAATTATTTTCTTCGAAACAAACACATATGCGCAACCACCAAATACATAAGAACAATTTAGAACACATAAACGAAATTTCTACGACGTTCGATTTTCGATTAAATTTCAACCTTTCAAAAACCCGAATTTTCAAACATCACCAAATCGAATAAAAAGTACGCTATACGACGACCTAACCTTCCTCGATACAACTACGTAATTCATTTCGAATTCTAACCGTGAAAACATCGGTTTTTATCGACTTTATTCATTTCGACCTAAAATGAAAAATATATGAAAACGATCCAAAACAACCGAAACGAAACCATACATAATCGTATACAAAGTTAAGATAATGATATTTCACACCCTTACCCGTTCGATTCGAATCCTAACCGTTGATTTCGATGATTTCTAGCATTTTTCCCACTTTTCTCCTCTTGTTCTTCTTTTCTCTTCTTTCTCACTTTTCTCTCTTTTTCTTTTCCTTTCTATCTTTTCTCTCTCCACTTTCTATTTATATAAAATATCTACTACCCAAATGACCAAAATACCCCTCAGCTCAAATATCTCCCAAACGCTCTCAAAATGCGATAAAACATAAACAACGATGAAAAATAATATATTGCCAAATAAAAGTCATGAATAAAATAATATAATAATAAAATAATCAAATAGACTCGATTAAATAAAACTGACAAAAACTAGGGCGTTACAGCAACCACTCTCGAGAAGGTGCGAGGGAACTCAAACCCTATCACCTTCTATCTCGAGGAGCTCCCCTGCGGAGCGCCCAACGCCACTATCCCCCTCCTGGTCTGGGCACAAATGGCGAATTTTGACGTTCGAAGGATCCTTGTCGACAAGGGCAGCTCGGTCGAGATCATGTACGCTCATCCTTTTGGGAATCTCCAACTCGACGAGAGACATCTGACCCCATACGTCGGTTCAAACCTGCAGGGATTCAACGGAACCACCACCAGACCCTGGGGCTACGTTGAGCTGATGGTCACATTCGAGGCCGAAGACACTGCCTGACAGGTAAAGACCCGCTTCCTGGTGGTCGAATGTCCATCCCTTTACAACTGCATCCTTAGGAGGACCACCCTGGCCAAGCTTACGGCGGTACCATCAACGGTCCACCTCAAAATGAAGTACTACACGGCCAGGGGACGAGTAGTGACGATGCACGGGGACATAGACACGGCCAGGAGATGCTTCGATGCCGCCATCAAAGGCATGGGTTCCATCGGTACCAAACCCAAGACCGTGGCAAAGCCACCCCCGGACACCGAACAAGTACCTCTCCCACACGTCAACGCGGTCGAACTCGACAGCAGGTTCCCGGGCGAACCCGACGAAGACGGAGCAGAAGACCTCGACCTCCAAGCAGAAAACAATGGGCGGCCTCTCCACCCAGCGCGCCCTATCCCAGACGGAGACTTTGAGCTCGTGGTCCTCGAGGACGATCCAGACCGTAACGTGAAGATTGGCACCGGGATCCCCGACTTGGCGAAGGAGCAGCTGAAGGCATGTCTCCGGGAGAACGATGATCTGTTCGCATGGAGCGCTTCCGAGATGCCTGGCCTTGACCCCGAGGTGGCTTGCCATCACTCGCAGTAGATCTGGCCGCTAGGGCTGTAAAAGCGGAGGCTGCTGAAAAAGCTGTAAAAGACCTCCTAGAGGCCAATTTTATTTTGGAAGCCAGGTACATAACCTAGCTGTCCAACGTTGTACTCGTCAAAAAGAATAATGGAAAATGGAGGATGTGTGTTGATTATACTGATCTTAATCGGGCTTGCCCGAAAGACTGCTATCCTTTGCCTAACATCGACCAGCTGGTCGACAATTCTGCAGGTTACAAACTATTATCCTTCATGGGTGCATACTCGGGATACAACCAAATTCCCATGGACAAGGTCGACAAACAGCACACGACTTTCATGACCGAGTCGGGCAATTACTACTACAACGTGATGCCCTTCGGTCTGAAGAACGCCGGTGCGACCTACCAACGGATGATGAATAAGATTTTTTGGGCTGAAATCGACGACATGCTCGAGGTCTACATAGACGACATGATCGTCAAATCCACGGAAGAAGTCGACCATGCCGCACACCTCAAGAAGGTGTTCGACACGGCGAGGAAGTGTCGGATGAGGTTCAATCCCGACAAATGCACCTTCGGCGTTCGGGCAGGTAAGTTCCTCGGTTACTACCTCACAGAGCGAGGAATCGAAGCCAACCCCGACAAGTGTAGAGCTTTTTCCGAGATCCCTACTCCGGACTCAAAGAAGTCAATACAATCATTGAACGGGATGCTCACCGCCCTCTCCCGCTTCGTCGCCAAGTCTGTGCAGTACGCACTCCCATTTTTCAAACTTCTTAGATAAAAAGCGGAGTTTGAATGGAGCGAAGAATGCGAGCAGGCGCTCTTCCACCTAAAACAAGTCTTATCGCAACCCCCGGTTCTCTCGCGGCCTAAGAGCGGGGAGATTCTTTTCTTGTATCTCGCAATCACGAGTGAAGCAGTCAGCGCCGTCCTCATTTGGGAAACCCCGGACAGACAGAAACCAATTCACTTCACGAGCAAAGCCCTCCAAGGCCCCGAGCTCAGGTATCAGCAGATAGAGAAAGTCGCCCTAGCCCTCGTCACCGCGGCCAGGAGGCTACGCCACTACTTCCTCGCCCACACTATCGTCATCAGGACCGAACAACCTATAAGGCAACTCCTTGGACGACCGAATATGGCGGGGAGGATGCTCAGGTGGTTGCTCGAACTCGCCGAGTTTGACATCCAATACGAGGGAAGGAAAGCCCTGAAGGCTCAGGTATTGGCCGACTTTGTGGCAGAGATGACCGTCCCGGAACCTTCGACCAACGGATCCCAAAAATGGACGATCTATGTCGACGAAGCATCCAGCCCGAAGGGAAGCGGGGCGGGCATCATCCTCGAAAATGAGGAAGGCATCCTGATCGAGGTATCCCTCGAACTATCCTTCCCGACGTTGAACAACCAAGCGGAGTACGAGGGTTTCCTCGCCGGACTTCAGCTGGCCGAGGACCTCGGCGCCAAGGAGGTCAAAATCTTCACCGACTCCCAGCTCGTGGCCTCGCAAGTCCGAGGAGAGTACCAGGACAAGAACGAAAACCTCATCGAATACTTGACCTTAGTGAAAGAAAAGATGAAAAAGTTCACCTCCGCGGAAGTAACTCACATCCCCCGCGAGCACTATACCCGAGCAGATGTCTTGTCCAAATTGGCAAGCACAAAGAAGAAAGGCGGGAACAAATCCGTCATACAAGAAGTGCTTTCTCGGCCGAGCATCAACAAACCTACTCCTGTGGCGGACGTAAACGCCATTGGTGACAGCAATTGCTGGATGACCCCTATGTACGAGTACCTCACGACGGGAAAACTGCCCAAAGATCCCAAGGAAGCAGGAATGGTCAAGCGGCGGGCATGCTCATACACGATAGTCGAGGACAAGCTATACCGGCGAGGGTTCTCTATCCCCCTTCTCAGGTGCGTCGAGGAGACCAAGGTCCCCGACATCCTCCAGGAAATCCACGAGGGAATCAATGCACAGCACCTCGGTGGATGATCGTTAGCCCGTAAAGTGCTTCGAGTAGGGTATTACTGGCCCACCATGCAACAAGACGCCAATGAACACGTCAAGAAGTGCGATAGATGCCAACGACACGGGGACATGCACCTCGCTCCTCCTAACAAGCTCAAAACACTGTCCTCCCCGTGGCCGTTTGCATGGTGGGGGATGGATATCCTCAGACCTTTCGTCCAAGGGTCGTATCAAAACAAATACCTCATCGTCAGGGTGGACTACTTCACGAAGTGGATTGAGGCGGAAGCATTGGCCAAAATCACGGCCTTCAACATACTGCGTTTTTACAAAAGAAACATCCTCGCCCGATTCGGCGTGCCTCAAGCTATTGTCACCGACAACGGAACACAGTTCACCGACAGGAACTTCCAAGACTTCGTCTCCAAACTAGGCACGAAGCAGCACTTCACGTCGGTCGGGCACCCTCAAACAAACGGACAGGCTGAGGCGGCGAACAGAGTAATCCTCCGAGGATTGAAACGTCGATTAGGCGACGACAAACAACGGTGGGTCGAGGAGCTACACAACGTCCTCTGGGCCTACCGAACGACCCCACATTCCACGACCGGGGAGACCCCCTTTCGTATGACCTACGGAACGGAAGCGGTGATCCCCATGGAAATCAGGGAACCCTCGAGGAGGACAGAAGACCTCCTCGACGGGGACGCGAACGACGAAGCCCTGAGGGAAGAACTCGATTTCGTCGAGGAGACATGTTCAGGCGCTTCTCTCCGAGAAGCTTCACTTAAGCAGAAAATAACACTACGTTATAACGACAAAGTTATCAAACGTGATTTTCAGGTGGGCACCCTCGTCCTACGAAGGAACCAGAAAGACTCGCGAGAAGGCAAACTCGCCGCGAACTGGGAGGGCCTGTACCGCGTCCGCGCGAAAACGGGGACAGAAGCCTACTTCCTCGAAAATCTGCACGGGGAAGAACTTGCTCGACCATGGAACGCTGAGAAGATCAAACAGTACTACAGTTAAGCACTACCCACGACTCACTAGCACCACGATTACAGGGACGCACTAAGGTACGAGCGCGACACCCCTATATAAAACACGATGATCAAAGGCCGCATTGTGTGTGCGCGAGGACTTCTGATCCGACGGGGATACCTCGATCGAGCTCCGCCGTCGTTGTACCAATTAGGCAGAACACCCAGCTCGCGATGGGAAGTTCACGCCACGAAGCTAAGACCTCGACCGAGCTCTTAGCCTCGTTGAAGGTCGGAACACATCTCCGACCACCCGACCAGCTCTCCACGCGGTCTGGGGCTATCAAAGTCGAGCAAGTCCCCAAAGTCTATTACTTAGACAAAAACAAACAAAGTACAGCAAATGCAATAACATCACACACAATTAAAACCATACAAACAGCACACTAGCAGATAAACAAAAATGCATTAAAGCGGGCAGAAGCCCAGTGTACAGGTATTACAAAGGTATCAAAAGCCCCTGGCACACAGGCCAGGCACAAATCATTACAAAGAAAAAACGGCACACAGGCCAAACAAGCAAAAGAACTAGACGGCGATCTCATCCTCGACCCGGCTTCCATCTTCCTCTCCCTCCTCCTCTGGTAGGTCCAACTTGCCATCGACCACACGAAGGAACAGGCTGATTCTGTCGAGCACAAGCTGAACACCTGGATTCTTGGCATCGACCTGCTCCACTGCATTCTTAAAGCCTATCTTCAGGGCCTCCAGACTATCTTGCTGAAGTTCCCGAATTTTGGCGACCAAGGCTGCGCGGTTGGCGAGATTTTTCTCCGCGGAGGATTCGCCCTCTGCGGGACGGACAGCAGCTTCCAATTCTCCAACCCTAGCCCGAAAGCGATCACGCTCCTCTTGGGTCGCCTTCAGCGCAACCTTGGCCTCATTCAGCTCGCGGAGGGTGTTGGCGTAGTCCTTACACTTAGCCTGGACCTTTTTCAGATCAGCCATGACCTCGTCCTTCTCCCTCTAGAGGGCAGTGCATTCGTCCTTCAGCTTCTGTAACTCGGAGGCAGAGGGGGTCTCCTCGTTCAAAATCAGCGCAATCTCGAAGACTCACATCATAGCCGCAAGGTCTTAGACAAGTGCCTCTCTCTTGGCTGCACCGTCCATTCCCAGAAGTGCCTTCACCTCGGCCTCAGCAATGACAGGGGGGTTTCCCCCGAAGAAATTCCGCTGAAGGTGACAGGCGGGCATCAGAAACTTCTCCGGGGATGCAGGGTCCATGAGATCCACGAGGAAAGGTCCCTCGGTCCTCGCCTTCTTGGCAGGGGTGCCCTCCGGAGGGTCTGAATAACTTCTCGAACGCGGCTCTTGGTTCGCTTGGATGCCCGTTCCGCGACCAACTTCATGATGCACTCGGTGGCGTTCGACATTTGAGCTGCAAGAGAAAACATGGAAAAAGTTAGCATAAATAAACAAAACTAAATGGATGCCCGAACAGGACAAGGAGCTCCTACCTAGGAACCTCTTGGCCTCCTCGGGAGACTTGCACTCAAGGAGACCCCGAGTGTTTATGTAATGGGCCGTGGTCACAACCCTTCCTCGAGAGTCGAGGAGGTATTTTCCATCCCTACCAACGCACTCTGCCCTGTTAAAACCGGTGACATACTCGACCAACGTGGCGTACGCTCCTTTGTCCTCCTCCGACAGATCGCCAGGATTCATGAGGTAGTCCTCCGTACCGAGTGCGAAGTGCGCATCCTCCCACTCCAGGAGACACTTGGACACAAACCTTTCCTCCTCGGAACTGTCGGGCACGATGTCGTAGAGCGTACCCACAGCCTCGTGCGTCGCGGGTATGACATAGTAGAACCTATCCTTGAAAATCCTAATAGAATCCGAGTACGCCTTGAACAGCTTCCTCGGTTGTTTGAAAGAGACCCAACTATGTCGCTCATAGTCCGTTGAGTGTTGGAGATGGAAGACGCTGAAGAAGAGCGTGAGAGTGGTCCCGATCTTGAGATAGTCACACACGATCTCAAATGCCCGCATGAAGGCAAGCGCGTTAGGGTGAAGCTGGGACGGTGCCAAGTGCAGACGGTTGAAAACCCCCAATTGAAATCTGTTGAAGGGGAGACGAATACCGGCCTCTTTAAAGGCAAACTTATACATAGGGAACCTCAACCCATGGTAATTCGAACATATGCGGTTGTGTGCCTGAGGTTGAAAAACCGTCCACTTCACCTCTTCACCCTCAGGGATGTTCTCGACGAAGGCTCCTCCCCAGCCCATTCGGCGGTCGGACGCAGGAGCTCTTCCCCAGGGATCTGAGCGGGTCCATCCACGTCGGGTTCAATGTCTATCAAGAGAATCCTCGGAACCCTCACGACCATTTTTTTACCTGAAAAGCAGAGGAAATAGATGAATTTGTTGGCCGCGACCAAATCCACCCTTCCACCACCAATCAAGTGAAAGGGCAGCGAGAGCAAAGAAAATGTTCGGGGACACGACGAACTGCCCGAGGCCGTTACCCCCTCCCTTCTTCGGGTCTCCAACCCTCTCATCTCATTTCCCCGTGACATTCATCGCATGTCCTCGGGGTATTCATCGAGTCCTCGGGGTATTCATCGGGTCCTTGGGATATTCATCCCAAGCCTCCGCCAATCCTACCGGAACCCTAGGAGCGTCCCGCCGTTCCCAGCCATAACTCAAGGGATTACCGGGAACTTTATCAGTTCACCAGAAAACTACAAACAAAAAGTAAAACGGAAAAGAAGGGATCAGAAGCTTACTTGGAACGGTCGTGGGAACTTGACCGGAGCAGAAGATACGGCGACGTACGGCGGTGAACGACGGTGGAGCAGTGACAGAGATGGAAAAAAGAGGGGAGCGAAAAAGGTGGAAACGTGCAACTGACACAAACTCGGCCCCTCTTATAGGCTTCTCACGAGACTCGAGGATTTCCTAGGCAATCGATTACGCTACCCTAGCGTAGTCGCCCTAGGCAATGATGAGGGGTGACACGTGGCACACGTTTCCCCAGACACGCCTTTTCATTCCCCAACATGTCTTTTCGTTCACCTCGGTTCAAACTCCTCATATCACCGCGACTTCGCCCATCTGTGGCCAATCTAGCGTGAGAAGATCTATTTGTTTCTGCCCGGTTTACCAACTGTTCCTCGTTTAGAGTCCCTTCCCTGATTGGACACGTCCGCGGCATAGTGCTGACCCTAAAGTCATTACCCTGATACCTCAGAGCAACGACTTGGGGGGCTCCTGTTCTGGACTGGGCCGGGGTCTGCTCCTCAATCGAGCAGGCCCAACCCACACGTCCTGGGGCATCCCAACAAAGGCCTCTTATCACAACCAATATCGAGCACAGGCCCACCTCAACAGTGTCGGGCACATGCCACACCTCGGCGGTGTTCGGGCACACGCATCATAGAGCGTCGGGAAGAGGCGCTAAGTCTCTCCGAGCTCGCCCCTCCTCGACACTCAGATGCTCCTTCCCGCGAGGAGCCATCTCCTTCTGCACATAAGAGTCCTCCCCGCGAGGACACGTCTCTCCCCGATACGCAAGACTCCTCCCCACGAGGACACGTTCTCATGTAACTGCCCACTCCCGATGGAATCGGTCTGCACTAATTCCGGAGATCTAGGAGCGGTTACCCCAGGGCGAAGACCACGTGCTGGTCTTCACTACGCCACGTAAGCCCTGACAGTTACTTGGATTGGGCCTGGCGATCCAACCCAGTGCTAGTGACCGTTGGCCCCGCGCTGGGGGCTCTCTATAAATACCCTCTCACTTGAGAGGGCCAGGTGACACACTCTTTTACACTCTAACCTTGTACTTGCTTTTACTTGACCTTTGCCTTACTTGAGCATCGGAGTACCTTGCAGGTACACCCCCCGCAGTCTTTCAACCTCACTGGAGCTAAAGTCCACAAGACGTTGCTGGCCACCAAATACTGTCTGATCCAGGTACGATCAATAAGATAATATATAATTTATGGAACACAAACATAACATAATTATTCTCACACTCCAAAAGCTTCGTCAACATATTATCACTCAAGTGACCATACTATTCACAAGTACATACTCACAATTCCATAATTTGCCAATTCGTCAATTCCACATATTTCGCATAATTTCATATTGCAAACATATACATGATGTGACTCAATGCAAGACTCTAATGCAACTCATGCATGTGGTACCAATCACTTGTTATTATTTTTATATTTTTACATTAAACCGGGTCCTTTCCCTAGACCAATAACACACAAAAGTCCATTCCCTAAGCTTTCAAACCCTGCTCTAGGTTTGTGACAAGTCACTAGTTCCCACGGAACTAACAAGCATTGCCTCTTGACAACAAATGATGCATGTGCAAGTTAAATAACCATATGCAATTAAGATTATTCCCTAATCTTAACATTCATTCATATCTTCAATAATTCATCACACTTGAATTACCACACAATTACACATACTTGCACATTTTTATGAATCATCCACATACAATTCACTTTCAAATGGTATACAACACATTTTATAATACAATCACAACTGTATTATCATTACAAAAAGAAAAAAAATATCATGCATTTCATGTTGTCACACCCAAAATATACTTATACAAGCACACACACAAGTATTGATGACGAGAAATCATATCGTATAATTACTAGGTTTTTAGTACATTTTTATCGTGCATTGACTCAACTAATCCCCGATTATTCCGAGTTTTTATGCCTTTTTGCAGGTGCAATATATCTCAAGTCAAAATAGTAAAAAAAGAAGAAGTGAAGAAAAATTGACAGAAAATGAGAAGAAAACACACTGTCAAAATCTGAGATTTTGTAACAGTGACGGTCGTCACCATATGCCTTACGACCGTAACGCGCTCAAGGGAGTTTTACGAGCGTCACACCACATTCACGACCGTAACACGCTATTTCATGTCTAACGGCCGTAAGCAATGTGTTACGACCGTAACACGCTGAAAGCATATTAGTGATCGTCACCATATCCTCACGACCGTAACACGCAACACACATATTATGAAGAAACAGAAGAGACGTGGCCATAAAAGAAGAAGTCTTCAACGACTCCTAAATTCTCTCACACGACTCAATCCCAGTCTCCGGCACTTTCTCAGCAAAAAGCCCACGAACAAAGATCAACTGTTACAAGCTCCCCCTCTATAAATATGTCAACATACGAAGAGAAGAGGGGGGGTGCTTTGGGCGGTTATTGCCGTACCGAAGCTCTGCCAAAATTAAACCTCAGCTTCTGTTTTCGTTTTTCGTTGTTTTCTTTGTTTCCTTTATTTTCAATTCCATTACCCTGCAAGTAGTAGTTTCCAACATTAGGGAACTGTTACAGTAGCTTAGTTTTATTTGTTTACAAACTCAGAACTCGATATTTCGCAATTCCGAAAGCTTCAATCCTGCCGACATTTGTGGAGGGGGTTGCTTGAAGAATAGCTTTTGTATCAGGTTTCGACATTTGCAATTAATATTAGAATTCTATTATTTTATTACCATGTTTGCTTTACTTTATTTCCGTTTATGTTTATGTTTATGTTTTTCGGTTTTAAATTCTATGTCTTGCTAAATTATCTTGAGTCCGGCGTATGAGGACCGTCGTTACCGACGGGACTCGGTAGAAAATAATAGGTACGAATTTATGATTAAAAGTCTATTTAGGTTTTAACTTCTAATCGTAATTTAAGTAGCCTTGTCACGAGAGTGAGAGATTATTTAACATTGCTTTGTCATGAGAGTGAGAAGCATATTAAGGTTTAAGCCGAGATCCGCGAGAGCGTGAGGAGTGAACCGGATAGTAGAAGTTAGACATCATATCTAAATACAGCGAGAGCGCTTTAGATGTTGGTTAGGATACTGCTGGCTTTCAAAGAGTGTTTCCTAGTTACCGGGCGAGCGAGAGCAAAATCTTGGGATTAGGAAGTATGATTTTAGTTAAGACCGCGAGAGCGTGAGACAGAGTCTTTAAGTTGGTATATTCTACGGAATAGGAGTATAGTCATAATTAGCACCTCATTCTACGAGTCCTTAGGAGCGCGGAAACCATATCCCGGCCTCATTCTTTTATTATATTCTCCTTAGTTCTATTTTAGTTTTAGTTCTAGTTTCCCTTTTTCTAAATATCATTAGCCTTAGCTTTACAAAGCGACGATAGATAACGATAGATTGATATTGGTCTCTGTGGTTCGACAATCTTTTATATTACTTCGATAAATCCGTGCGCTTGCGGACGCATCAAGTTTTCATCTCAAATCAAAATAGTAAAAAAGAAGAAGTGAAGAAAAATTGACAGAAAATGAGAAGAAAACACACTGTCAAAATCTGAGATTTTGTAACAGTGACGGTCGTCACCATATGCCTTACGACCGTAACGCGCTCAAGGGAGTTTTACAATCGTCACACCACATTCACGACCGTAACGCGCTATTTCATGTCTAACGACCGTAAGCAATGTGTTACGACCGTAACACGCTGAAAGCATATTAGTGATCGTCACCATATCCTCACGACCGTAACACGCAACACACATATTATGAAGAAACAGAAGAGACGTGGCCATAAAAGAAGAAGTCTTCAACGACTCCTAAATTCTCTCACACGACTCAATCCCAGTCTCCGGCACTTTCTCAGCAAAAAGCCCACGAACAAAGATCAACTGTTACAAGCTCCTCCTCTATAAATATGTCAACATACGAAGAGAAGAGGGGGGTGCTTTGGGCGGTTATTGTCGTACCGAAGCTCTGCCAAAATTAAACCTCAGGTTCTGTTTTCGTTTTTCGTTGTTTTCTTTGTTTCCTTTATTTTCAATTCCATTACCCTGCAAGTAGTAGTTTCCAACATTAGGGAACTGTTACAGTAGCTTAGTTTTATTTGTTTACAAACTCAGAACTCGGTATTTCGCAATTCCGAAAGCTTCAATCCTGCCGACATTTGTGGAGGGGGTTGCTTGAAGAATAGCTTTTGTATCAGGTTTCGACATTTGCAATTAATATTAGAATTCTATTATTTTATTACCATGTTTGCTTTACTTTATTTCCGTTTATGTTTATGTTTATGTTTTTCGGTTTTAAATTCTATGTCTTGCTAAATTATCTTGAGTCCGGCGTATGAGGACCGTCGTTACCGACGGGACTCGGTAGAAAATAATAGGTACGAATTTATGATTAAAAGTCTATTTTGGTTTTAACTTCTAATCGTAATTTAAGTAGCCTTGTCACGAGAGTGAGAGATTATTTAACATTACTTTGTCATGAGAGTGAGAAGCATATTAAGGTTTAAGCCGAGATCCGCGAGAGCGTGAGGAGTGAACCGGATAGTAGAAGTTAGACATCATATCTAAATACAGCGAGAGCGCTTTAGATGTTGGTTAGGATACTGCTGGCTTTCAAAGAGTGTTTCCTAGTTACCGGGCGAGCGAGAGCAAAATCTTGGGATTAGGAAGTATGATTTTAGTTAAGACCGCGAGAGCGTGAGACAGAGTCTTTAAGTTGGTATATTCTACGGAATAGGAGTATAGTCATAATTAGCACCTCATTCTACGAGTCCTTAGGAGCGCGGAAACCATATCCCGGCCTCATTCTTTTATTATATTCTCCTTAGTTCTATTTTAGTTTTAGTTCTAGTTTCCCTTTTTCCAAATATCATTAGCCTTAGCTTTACAAAGCGACGATAGATAACGATAGGTTGATATTGGTCTCTGTGGTTCGACAATCTTTTATATTACTTCGATAAATCCGTGCGCTTGCGGACGCATCAAGTTTTCATCTCAAGTCAAAATAGTAAAAAAGAAGAAGTGAAGAAAAATTGACAGAAAATGAGAAGAAAACACACTGTCAAAATCTGAGATTTTGTAACAGTGACGGTCGTCACCATATGCCTTACGACCGTAACGCGCTCAAGGGAGTTTTACGATCGTCACACCACATTCACGACCGTAACGCGCTATTTCATGTCTAACGACCGTAAGCAATGTGTTACGACCGTAACACGCTGAAAGCATATTAGTGATCGTCACCATATCCTCACGACCGTAACACGCAACACACATATTATGAAGAAACAGAAGAGACGTGGCCATAAAAGAAGAAGTCTTCAACGACTCCTAAATTCTCTCACACGACTCAATCCCAGTCTCCGGCACTTTCTCAGCAAAAAGCCCACGAACAAAGATCAACTGTTACAAGCTCCTCCTCTATAAATATGTCAACATACGAAGAGAAGAGGGGGGTGCTTTGGGCGGTTATTGCCGTACCGAAGCTCTGCCAAAATTAAACCTCAGGTTCTGTTTTCGTTTTTCGTTGTTTTCTTTGTTTCCTTTATTTTCAATTCCATTACCCTGCAAGTAGTAGTTTCCAACATTAGGGAACTGTTACAGTAGCTTAGTTTTATTTGTTTACAAACTCAGAACTCGGTATTTCGCAATTCCGAAAGCTTCAATCCTGCCGACATTTGTGGAGGGGATTGCTTGAAGAATAGCTTTTGTATCAAGTTTCGACATTTGCAATTAATATTAGAATTCTATTATTTTATTACCATGTTTGCTTTACTTTATTTCCGTTTATGTTTATGTTTATGTTTTTCGGTTTTAAATTCTATGTCTTGCTAAATTATCTTGAGTCCGGCGTATGAGGACCGTCGTTACCGACGGGACTCGGTAGAAAATAATAGGTACGAATTTATGATTAAAAGTCTATTTTGGTTTTAACTTCTAATCGTAATTTAAGTAGCCTTGTCACGAGAGTGAGAGATTATTTAACATTGCTTTGTCATGAGAGTGAGAAGCATATTAAGGTTTAAGCCGAGATCCGCGAGAGCGTGAGGAGTGAACCGGATAGTAGAAGTTAGACATCATATCTAAATACAGCGAGAGCGCTTTAGATGTTGGTTAGGATACTGCTGGCTTTCAAAGAGTGTTTCTTAGTTACCGGGCGAGCGAGAGCAAAATCTTGGGATTAGGAAGTATGATTTTAGTTAAGACCGCGAGAGCGTGAGACAGAGTCTTTAAGTTGGTATATTCTACGGAATAGGAGTATAGTCATAATTAGCACCTCATTCTACGAGTCCTTAGGAGCGCGGAAACCATATCCCGGCCTCGTTCTTTTATTATATTCTCCTTAGTTCTATTTTAGTTTTAGTTCTAGTTTCCCTTTTTCCAAATATCATTAGCCTTAGCTTTACAAAGCGACGATAGATAACGATAGGTTGTTATTGGTCTCTGTGGTTCGACAATCTTTTATATTACTTCGATAAATCCGTGCGCTTGCGGACGCATCAAGTTAATGTACTAAAAACCTAGTAATTATACGATATGATTTATCGTCATCAAACTCTCCCACACTTGAACCTTTGCTTGTCCTCAAGCAATAAACCAATTCAACAAAAACAAGGTAAGCACAATTTGAAACACAGACACACTGAACTCTAATCGTATGCGGCTACTAGGCTATGTCAAATCAATTTGGACAAATCAAGACCAAGGATGCTGTAATGACACAATTTTTCAAAAACTCCATCATTATGCAGACCAATCCGAATCATGCCATTATAACTCAACCTATGTCTCTTGCTCTCTTTCACTCCATTTCGTCCGAGCGCAATCACATTAAGCCCGTTATCCTTGCTCGTACATGGTAAGTTAACCTGTTAGTGTCTAATGATCTCGTATTTTTATTCTTTTTCATTTCTTTTCTTTTTCTTAATTCCTCGAATTTAAAGAGTCCGCTCCGTTAGGCTAAATGGTCGGGTGAGGGCCACCTAACTTAAAAGGAACTTATCCTATCATCTACTTTTCTAATTCAATCATTTTTTTCTTTCATATTTAGAGATCATACACATATTTGCATTGGTCACTTACTTAGTTTGTGCATAGGATGGTGCTGACTGCTAATAAAAACTACTTAGAAGCTACTTTCGAAAGCTTGGAGACAAAGGTTTCGGCATAATGTCTACTCAAATCGATTTACATAACGAGGGGGTTTAGGGTGTCAAAACAGTATCCGTGTTATTGAAATGTCCCCAAGTTTCTCTAACAAGCCTAAAGCGACAACCTATATACTTTCAGAGTGTGTGCCATGCCTCGAAAAAAAGAAAATATTTTGATGGAAAATTTTTAAAATTTCGGGGAGATTTGATAACAACTGAAAAACATCATGAAATAAACAAAAAATAATGAATATGCTAGAAGACAGTAAAATGAAAACGGTAAAGTTCCTCTCCCACACTTAAACCAAACATTGTCCTCAATGTTTTGATAAAAGGTGGAAGAGGAGAGATAGAACCTGTATCGATGACATTGTTTGCTACCACTGCCAAATTTGCTCTGATTCTTCCCTTGTTGTACCTGTCTTTGCTGACCACTTTTACTTCGGCGTCTTATACTACATGATATCTGAATTTACTGGAACTTCACTTTCTTGAAGCCGCTCGTCATATTGCCTATTTCCGAAGGAAGTACTCATCATCGGTGTCACCACCAGCAGCGACATTCGTAGGAATGTGCGTGGGCACCAACTCATCATAAGGGATTGTCATCTAGAGATATTTCGCCTAAATGCAGCTGAGACGTGACAAACAATACATTTCTTTATTTTCTGCAAACAAAAACAATAACAGGAAAGTATTAAACGAAAGACTCGTGGGTTACCACCCACGTGGGGCTTTGTTTAACGTCGATAGCTCGACGGTTAGGAGTGTTACTCTTCGGTTTCCATGGCCATTTATCAAGCCATCTCACATATCCCTCACCTTTCCTTTTGTTCCTTCTGTGGGGTGGTTCATTCTTTTGAACTTGTGGTGGTGGTCCTGGATCTATGCTAAGTATTAGCTTTTCTTGTTTGGGCTTAGTCATTTCATCCATCACCTTAAAGTCAAACCTTACCCTCTTTACACTAATGATTTCCTTAGTTTGGTCTTCAAGTTTTCTCTTTTTATGTAAGACCTCAGACAAGGGTGCGTGTGCATACGTTTTGGAGTCTGCAAACTTATGCGGGAAAGGATATGGTGGGGTATATGGAGGGTGGTCAACAGTTCGTGCTTCATTCTCTACCACTTTGACAACCTCGTTTTTGCATGGTGTTGGTGGATTTGTCTCAATCTCAACTCTTTCCTCACCATAACTCTCATCAACCTCATTATCACTCTCCTTAGGATCTTCGAGTGGTTCTTCACTACTGGTTGTTATAACATACGCATTCTCCTCAAGGGAGGGACCTATAGGTGTCAGTGCAAGCAGTAAGGTTTGGGTCTCCAATGCCTCAGTGTGAGTCACGAGGGACTCGACCATCGTGTTCAGCCGCCTAAGGGTTTCATGATTATCGATATGTTGTCTTTTAAGTTCTTCATTCTGGATAGTTTGTGCGTCCACAAAGTGCTCCATCATAGATTCTATTCTAGCATTGGTCGATGTTTCAATGAAATCCTCCATTAATGTTTCGAGGTTGGACTGAACGGATTCTTTCGGTTCTTCAAGATATTGAGAGTGGTAATTTTGGCGGAAATGAGATAGTGTCGCGTGGAAATTTTCCATTAGTATTTCGAGATTGGAATTGTACAATTCTTGGGGTTCCTCGAAATATTGGGAATGGTAATCATCGGGAAGATTTGGGTGCGATTCCTCAAAATTTTGGAAGTGATCGTTATAGAGGTTATTTGGGTGAGAATGGGTGAACGAAGGATTGAAATTCGCCATATGTATTTCGAGGTTGGTATTATGGTATCCTTGAGATTCCTCAAAATACTGAGAATGGGGATTGTAGAGAGAGTTTGGGTGGAGCATAGTTATAGGGATAAGAATGCCTTAGTCTATACGGTGCAATAACGGAATAACAATATTGACTGTTGGTCCCCGGCAACGGCGCCAAAAACTTGATGCGTCCGCAAGCGCACGGATTTATCGAAGTAATATAAAAGATTGTCGAACCACAGAGACCAATATCAACCTATCGTTATCTATCGTCGCTTTGTAAAGCTAAGGCTAATGATATTTGGAAAAAGGGAAACTAGAACTAAAACTAAAATAGAACTAAGGAGAATATAATAAAAGAACGAGGTCGGGATATGGTTTCCGCGCTCCTAAGGACTCGTAGAATGAGGTGCTAATTATGACTATACTCCTATTCCGTAGAATATACCAACTTAAAGACTCTGTCTCACGCTCTCGCGGTCTTAACTAAAATCATACTTCCTAATCCCAAGATTTTGCTCTCGCTCGCCCGGTAACTAGGAAACACTCTTTGAAAGCCAGCAGTATCCTAACCAACATCTAAAGCGCTCTCATATTTAGATATGATGTCTAACTTCTACTATCCGGTTCACTCCTCACGCTCTCGCGGATCTCGGCTTAAACCTTAATATGCTTCTCACTCTCATGACAAAGCAATGTTAAATAATCTCTCACTCTCGTGACAAGGCTACTTAAATTACGATTAGAAGTTAAAACCAAAATAGACTTTTAATCATAGATTCGTACCTATTATTTTCTACCGAGTCCCGTCGGTAACGACGGTCCTCATACGCCGGACTCAAGATAATTTAGCAAGACATAGAATTTAAAACCGAAAAACATAAACATAAACATAAACGGAAATAAAGTAAAGCAAACATGGTAATAAAATAATAGAATTCTAATATTAATTGCAAATGTCGAAACCTGATACAAAAGCTATTCTTCAAGCAACCCCCTCCACAAATGTCGGCAGGATTGAAGCTTTCGGAATTGCGAAATATCGAGTTCTGAGTTTGTAAACAAATAAAACTAAGCTACTGTAACAGTTCCCTAATGTTGGAAACTACTACTTGCAGGGTAATGGAATTGAAAATAAAGGAAACAAAGAAAACAACGAAAAACGAAAACAGAACCTGAGGTTTAATTTTGGCAGAGCTTCGGTACGACAATAACCGCCCAAAGCACCCCCCTCTTCTCTTCGTATGTTGACATATTTATAGAGGAGGAGCTTGTAACAGTTGATCTTTGTTCGTGGGCTTTTTGCTGAGAAAGTGCCGGAGACTGGGATTGAGTCGTGTGAGAGAATTTAGGAGTCGGTGAAGACTTCTTCTTTTATGGCCACGTCTCTTCTGTTTCTTCATAATATGTGTGTTGCGTGTTACGGTCGTGAGGATATGGTGACGATCACTAATATGCTTTCAGCGTGTTACGGTCGTGAGGATATGGTGACGATCACTAATATGCTTTCAGCGTGTTACGGTCGTAACACATTGCTTACGGTCGTTAGACATGAAATAGCGCGTTACGGTCGTGAATGTGGTGTGACGATCGTAAAACTCCCTTGAGCGCGTTACGGTCGTAAGGCATATGGTGACGACCGTCACTGTTACAAAATCTCAGATTTTGACAGTGTGTTTTCTTCTCATTTTCTGTCAATTTTTCTTCACTTCTTCTTTTTTTACTATTTTGACTTGAGATGTATTGCACCTGCAAAAAGGCATAAAAACTCGGAATAATCGGGGATTAGTTGAGTCAATGCACGATAAAAATGTACTAAAAACCTAGTAATTATACGATATGATTTCTCTTCATCAAGTATTCGATAAATTATCCACAAATAATTTCACAACCGACAGCAAACAACACAACAATCCATTAATAGAACATACACACAATTGGCTCCCCAAACATATTAGATATAAAAATATTGGGCAACCAATTCTATTATCTATACTATTATATAGTTCTATTCATTAGCTTTCCGACGCTTCGAACGGGGACCAAAACAGACTTACGGATCAAAAGTTACGTCCATTCTGCCATCACTCGCTACAGGTTCGCTACTGCTCGCGTCGCGACTTTCGCTATGTGAAATACAATTCGCATCGCGACGTCCGCTATGCGAAATACAACTAGCATTGCGACTGTCGGTAATGCTTGCTACCCTCGCTTTTGCGAGCTCATTACAGAATGTAAACCACGGACTTTCGCTACTGGCTCGCTATGCGAACTCTCCAGGACAACAAACCAGAAAAGTGCGATTTTTGCAGTTTGGAGGCCTTCCGGACCTTCGAAATCGATTATGTAAAAAGTTCCAATTCTAGAATTCAAAATTCTACCATTATATGACAATTATAACAACCCACAATGTAACACCCTTTTCTACCCCACAAATAAATACGACAAAAATACACAATTCATCAGAGTAAAATCAGAACCACCTCAAAGGGTGCACATTTCTCAATAAACTCAAATAAAACAATTGCTTCGTAAACACAGGTTTTCCTCAATTTATTCAAAAATCCATCAAATAGCAGCAGAACCACCATAACCACGATAATCCAAATCGAAAAGGTTTTAAAATAAAACCATAGTCATCAAATAACAACAAAATGTCAACATAATATGTTTCGACTCAACGACCCAACCCGATGTTACACTATCAGAGCAAGACCCTCTACTTCGACCAAAAGCACTAAGAACTCCAAAAGTCCTCGAAGGCATCCACAGCTAATCCTGATCACCTGCACGTTACCCACGTGGAGGCAACATTCAAACAGGCAGGGTGAGTAATCACAATTCATTATAATCGATATAAAAACAGGATATGCATAAAATGGCGTCATCATCATATACAACATCATCAGGATCATCACAAAGGAAACCATCGAAATCACGACAAAATAAATCACATCAATGCCAATTAAATTTAATTCACAACAAGACTCATGCATGTGGTACCAATCGTCATAGTCGATGGACACTAGGCCATCACCCTCCAAAGATCCCCGTCATTAGGATCGATTCTACACAAGAACCGGAGCATGTCAAAATACCTCACATCCACACAATGGGATGGAAGCCACCATAGACCGAAGCCTAACTCACTGGACCGAAGTCCTATAATGCTATTAATACATGATGCACAATGTCAATATCATCATCATCATCAACAAAAGTCATTACGTGCATCATCATTCATCAAAATCTCATATCCATCACATCGTCATTTATTCATCAAAATATCATGAATCATCATCTTATAATCACCAATATCACTCATGGTAAATCACATCAAAATAGTCATGTATCATAATCTCTTAATCATTCATATAACCCATGGTCATTCACATCATCATTTAATCATCAATATACTCGTGGTAATTCATATCATCAATTAATCATCAAACATCATATATACACAGCTCATAATCGTCAATATATTCATGGTAATTAATATCATCAATTAATCATCAAACATCATATATACACAGCTCATAATCATCAATATACATCATGGTAATTCATCAGAATAATCACAGCTCAAAACACTAAGACAACACAAGAATCATAAAACAAATTCGCGAACAGCAGGTTCGCTACAAAGTTCGCCGTGCGAACCTGTTCACTGGGGTGTTCGCTTTGCGAGCTTCCAGCGAACCCCCAAATCCCATACAAAAACTAGAGAAACCACAATCTATCTCTCCTCGCCACCCTCATTCACCTAGCGAGCTATTCGCTGGAAAGTTCGCTATGCGAACTAAAGATCATCCTCCACATTTCATCCCAGAATCTCAACTAACATTATCGCGCATTCGCTGCGCTATTCGCCCAGTGAGTCTGGGGCGAATGTTCGCCTTGCGAATAATTCATTCACTGTGCGAACTTACAATTTCCTGCAATCGCTGCTACGCATCAGTAGCACAACAAACCTCAAAACTCTTACGGGTTTAACTTCAATTACCCCAAAAACATCCCCAAAACATTCCTAAGGCATTATGGCAATCAAAGGCACAAAATCCACGACTATTAGGTCGATTCATTACACTATCCTAAACCTCAAAATCCCCTAAACCTTCACAAACCCCAAAGATTCTCATAAATCCCATAAATCCCTTTCTCTACAAGATCCCACATATCATCAACATAAAGTTTAGCCTCGAAGGCCTACTTTTATCCGAATCAATTCAACCCTTCACCTTCATCATCAATCCACAAAAATACCCCTAAATCACCAATTTACTCATAAACCCATAAACCCTCATAAATCAGCTTTAAACACATCGAATTCCTATATTGAAAACAATGAAAGGCAATACTCCCCATACCTGAGATTTTTGATTCCGAGCTTTTTCTCTTGAGTCTTTAGAAACCTTCTCGAATCCTAGCCTCTTCCCTTTTTCCTCAGAGCTCTCGCCTTTTCCTTCTTTTCCATAGTCTAACAAAATGAATCCTATTCTCAAATTCTCCTTTTTGTTAAACCTAACTCTTGGACTTCTAAAATGGGCTTTCCTCATAATACACTCACTAATCCTCCTCAAAAGTCCATCTTACCCTTAATTCCTCTAATATTATTTAAATTAATAATAATATAATATATTCCATATTATATACTATTATTTAATTAAATAACCAAAACTCCACAAAATTCCACACAATGCCCAAAACACCGAAATTCACCAAAAATCACGAATATTATATTTAAATAAATTAAATAAATATTCTTACAAATTTGGGGTGTTACACACAACACATATTTAAGGATCTTACCATCATACATAATGTAATCATCAATTTCAAAACCATAGAAATTAGGGATTTTGATCCTAAATATAATACTACCCATCATACACTATCATACAATCCCATAACCATGTAAAGACCCACCCTTACCTTGATTCCTTGAATTCTAGAGCTCTTGTTCTTGGGGTTTTCTCCTCCTCTTCTCCACTTCTCTCTTTGCCTCTTTTACTCTTTTCTATTTTTCTTACCCTACTCTATCTTTTTCTCTTATTTTATTAAATCTCACAATTATCCTAACAATTCTAATGGGCTTACTTAACACACCCTCACACTTACTATTCACATTCTCAATTTAAGGCCCAATTACTTATTTCTACCATTTCCACATATTATTCCACCAAATAAAATAAATCAATTAAATCAAATAATTCAATTAATTCAATTAAATCAAATAAATCAATTATGCACAAAATCACTCAATTAATTAATTAATATAATATAAATAAATAAATAATTACTAAAATTAGGGTGCTACAACCCTCCTCAACTTAAAAGATTTTCGCCCTAAAAAATTACCTTTAACGAATAACTCAGGATAAGACTCTCTCATCTAACTCTCAAGTTCCCAAGTCACATTCCCTCAAGCCGGTTCTCCCCAAGCTACCTTCACCAAAGCAATCTCTTTACCTCGAAGTTGCTTCAACTCTCGATCCTCTATCTGCATAGGTGATGTCTCCACAGTCAGGTTATCTCTCACCTGCACATCATCTACTTGGAATACATGAGGTGGATCCACAATGTATTTACTCAACTGAGATACATGGAACACATCATGGAGATTAGCAAGCGACGGCGGTAAGGTAACCCGATAGGATACCTCTCGTATCCTCTGCAAAATTTGATAAGGACCAATAAAATGTGGCGTCAACTTACGTGACTTCAATGCTCTACCAACATCAGTTACAGGAGTAACTCGAAGAAACACATAATATCCCTCTTGAAACTCAAGTGTTTTCCTTCTCTTGTCATGATAACACTTCTGACAACTCTGAGAAATCTTCATCTTCTCCTGAATCATTTTAATCTTATCAGTAGTTTGCTGGACTATCTCAGGTCTAACCACACCACTCTCTCCCGACTCATACCAACACAATGGCATTCTACACCTCCTACCATACAACCCTTCAAATGGTGCCATTCCAATACTCAAATGAAAACTATTGTTGTAAGTAAAATCAATTAAAGGTAAGTAACTATCCAAAGCACCTCCTTTTTCCAACACACAAGCTCTCAAAAGATCCTCAAGCGACTGAATCGTCCTCTCCGTCTGACCATCTGCCTGCGGATGATAAGCAAAACTCAAATGCAACTTCATACCCAAAGCACTTTACAAACTCTCCCAAAATCTCAAAGTAAACCTCGAATCTCTGTCTGATACAATGCTAGATGGAATACTATGCAAACTGACAATCCTCTCAATGTACAACTTTGGTAACTTCTCCAATGGGTAATCCATTCTCATTGGAATAAAGTGAGCAGATTTCGTCAATCTATCCACAATAACCCAAATAGCCTCACAATTACTCGGTGTTCTAGATAAACCAAACACAAAATCCATCGATATGCTATCCCATTTTCACTCAGGAATATATAACGGTTGCATCAAACCCGACGGTTTCTGATGTTCGATTTTCAACTTCTGACAAGTCAAACAAGAGTACACAAACTCTGCAATTTCTTTCTTCATACTAGGCCACCGAAATATTTTCCTCAAATCCTGATACATCTTAGTAGCACCTGGATGAATACTCAATCCACTATGATGCCCTTCCTCAAGAACACTCTTTTTCATCTCAGCTATATCCGGAACACAAACTCTATCACAACATCTCATAATACTATTTTCATCAATCCGAAAATCACCACCTCGACCTTGATTGATCAAAGTCAACCGATCTACCAAACTCAAATCAGATTTTTGACCTTCTCGAATCTCATCAAGAATACCACTAGTAAGCTTTAACATACCAAGCTTAACTCCATAAGAAGTCTCTTCATAAACCAAACTCATATCTCTAAATTGCTCAATCATTTCCAACTCTCTTACCATCATCATCGACATATGCAAAGATTTCTGACTCAATGCATCAGCTACCACGTTTGCTTTACCCGGATGGTAATACAAACTAAAATCATAGTCCTTCAGAAGTTCCAACCATCTCCTCTGTCTTGCATTAAATTCTTTCTGATCAAAGAGATACTTCGAACTCTTATGATCACTAAACACCTCAAATCTCGATTCAAACAAGTAATGTCTCCAAAGCTTTAATACAAACACAACATCATCCAACTCTAAATCATGCGTCGGATAATTCCTCTCGTGCACTTTAAGTTGCCTTGAAGCATAAGCTACAACTTGCTGATGTTTCATCAACACACCTCTCAATCTCATCAACGAAGCATCACAATATACAACAAACGGTTCTGCCAGATTAGGCAAAATCAAAACAGGAGCTGTTTCCAACCTTCTCTTAAGATCTTGAAAACTTTCTTCATACTTTGCATCCCAAACAAAAGTTTGAGCCTTCCTATTCAACTGCGTCAACGACTAAGATAACTTGGCAAATCCTTCAGTGAATTTCCGATAATAACTTGCTAACCCAAGAAAACTTCTAATCTCAAAAATAGATTTCGGAGCCTCCCATTGCGATATAACTTCAACCTTTGATGGATCAACTGTAATACCTCTACTCGAAATCACATGGCCAAGGAAACTCACTTCCTTCAACCAAAACTCGCACTTCAAAAGTTCAGCATACAACTGCTTCTCTTTCAACATAGATAACACAATTCTCAGATGCTCATCATGATCCTCTTCAATTTTCGAATAGATCAAAATATCATCAAAGCACACAACCACAAACTTGTCCAAATACAGATGGAAAATCCTGTTCATGTACTCCATAAATACACCTGGCACATTAGTCACACCAAACGACATCACATAATACTCATAATGACCATACCTCGTTCTAAAAGCAGTCTTCTAAATATCTTCAGCCTTCACACGAATATGATGATACCCAAATCTCAAATCTATCTTACTGAACACACTTGCAACAACCAATTGATCTATCAAATCATCAATCCTCGAAAGTGGATACTTATTCTTAATAGTCGCCTTTTTCAATTGTTTGTAATCTACACAAAGCCTCATAAAACCCTATTTCTTCTTGAGCAACAAAATTGGTGCACCCCACGGTGACACACTCGGACAAATAAACCTCTTCTCAAGCAGATCTTCAAGTTGACTCTTCAACTCTTTCAATTTTGATGCAGACATACGATATGGAGCCATCGATACTAGACAAGTTCCAGGAACTAAGTCGATCGCAAACTCCACTTCACGTTCTAGCGGTAAATCACTTATCTCATCAGGAAAAACTTCCGGAAAATCACAAACAATTGGAAAAATGCCAATCGCTCCACTTTCACTAATACTAAAAGTTGCCATCAACATAAACATCTTAGCACCATCCTACACCGACTCGTTCACTTGCTTAGCAGACATAAACAAGTTTCCTTCATTCTTAGGTTCAAGAAAAATAACCGACTTATCAAAACAGTTAATATAGACATGGTCGAACTCTAACCAATTCATCTTAAGAATAACATCAAGTTGATCTAAGTGAAGGCACACTAAATCAACTCCAAAGTCTTTACCAAAAATACTCAACGGACAATTCAAACACACATATGGTGTAAGAACAAAAATTGTCTCTGCAAGTCATCTCTATGTTTTGATGATAACAATTGAGTATTTGTGAAAGAACTATTTTATGTTCTGATGTTTGTTTCTGTGCAGACCGTAATTATTGAAGATATAAGATCAATCAAACAATATCAAGATGTGCGTAAAAGATTACATGTGAGTTACAATGTGTAACACAAGTCGCAAGAGTGCTGAAGAAGCAAGTTTGCTTATGTATCTCATAACAATCAGAAAGATCCAAGGATGTCGATATTGCCGTTGCAATGCTCTTGTGGATTCTGTTCTAAAAGTGTCTCAGATTCTGAAGATAAGCGAAGCTCCTGAAGAAACAATCTTCTGAAGAACTAAGTGTTGAAGACTCTAATGACTTGAAGTTCTGAAGGCTGAAGGCTCTGAAGACGAAGTGCAGAAAGACTCTGAAGACTTAGGAGATCTGAAGATTGAGGTTCCAAAGATCAAGGGCTGAAGACTCTGAAGACAACGTTCTAAGTGAACAAGGTTCTGAAGACTCTGAAGACTTGAAGACAAAGGGTTTCAAAGACAAGTGCTGAAGTGCTAAAGGAAAGGTTCTGAATGAACAAGTTCTGAAGACTGAAGACTTGAGATTCTGAAGACCCAACTATCACGTCTCTACTCATGCTTCAATCAAATACTATCAGAAGTCTCTGAAGATTTGAAGACAAGGTTACCATTAGCAAGGAAAGTACACTGTACGAAGATGCTTTATCCCACTACCCCTCCACTACAGTAAATTGTGGAAAAATGACAAAGGTGGTTGTACTGTTTTTATCCTTGTGTAACGACTCTCTTCAATGGCCAGCTGTCCTCCAACAGCTCTTTTTTCTTTGGCTATAAAATGAAGAGAAGGCATTCGTATATGTTGTTGGTTCCAGCACAATCAACCTATCAACTGTTGTTGGTGTCATCATCGGAACTCAACTGCAAATCATATACAACACATAGAATCATGTAGAAAGCAAGGAGTCGTTGCTCATATCTTGCTCAAACACTGTTGTGCAATTATGTACTTAAATTAGGAGAATTCTACTTGTTAAGAAGCACTCATGTAACCTCCAGAAAACTAATTCTATTTTTAGAATTAGTTGTTCCTCAAGTGATGAAGTGAAGATTAGTAGACTTGAGATGAATGATAGTCATATCTCAAAGAGGACCGAGTGAAGGTCAGACTCTTGTGAGATCACTGATGTATATCATTGAAATCCTAATAAGAGATCTTACGAGATCGGATTCTGTTGGGTTAATGAACGTTATATCCAGTTGGATCACTAAACGGTTCATTAGAGGTTAGTCACCGACGGTTGCCCGTGCAAATTGTAATCGGTTCCGATTATAGTGGATTAAGTCCTTGAGTTCAAGGCGAAATCACCTTGGAAGAGTGGACTGGATTAGCTTGAGGGTTGCTCAAGTGAACCAGGATATATCGTGTGTTCTTTACTCTTGCTTATGCTTTACTTTATTGTTTGTATTTATGTATCGGTTACCAGAACCTCGCATAACAAGTCAGAACCATACAACTATGATATGCTTCCGCATCGCAAGTCTGAAGTTTCTCAATGAAACTCTGATGTCTTAACACAACAATGATTAAAGGCAAAAAATTAGAAAAGAGTGAAAAACCCAATTCAAACCCCCAATTTCTTGTGTTTTTCTCACACCTTAAATTGGTATCAGAGACTGGTTCTGTTATTCATGGATATTAAACACTTAATAGTGTCAGAAAAAGATCCAGATGCGGTGTGAAGAAATACTCTGGGTAAGATTTCAACCACTCACAACTTCAGTCTCATATCAGAAGATGATTGAATACTGAATTATAATCAAACGGATTACCTTGAGCAAGTTACTGATTCTTGAAGTCTTGAAGTTGTCAACAACAAAATCTTCTCCACTGAAGATTGGAAGAAGATTGAAGAATCAACTGACAAGATAGATTCATCAGATAAGGAGTAATATCTTTTGAATGCCTATCTTAGAAATACGATTGGATGAACAATGTATTTGCTCAAGATCGAATCATCAGAAAACAAGAAATCTTATTTGCTGAAGATTAATTCCTTGTGAGTATGAGATGTTTTCAAGGAACAGATTAGTCCACTCTTGACTTTCTCAAGAAAAACTCATTAGGAATTTTCTGAAGTAAAGAAGAAAGATTATTAAGATATGATTCTGATGAATAAGAACTTCATGAAGAAGTATGAAGAAAAAGTCAGAAATCAAGAACTGAGGAATTCAAATCCTTAGAAGTGATTCAACATTTGAAGCTTAACTAATAAAGCAGTTAGAAGATTCAACGAAGGACTGAATACTGTTTCCTTGAGAAGCTTTGCAGAAAACTGAAGAAAACTCAGAAATAGAAAATCTATTGATTCATCAGGAATATGATTAAGGATGAATTCTGATTATTAATTGAAGTAACGAAGACAATCAAGGTTTGTTAACTTGAGATTCTATCTCAGTTGAACAAACTGTAAAGTGTCAGATTTTCATCTGATATCCCTCTCAAAAATTCATGATGCATGAATCCTGAAATCAGAAGATGCTCAGCAAGATGCAAAAATAGAAGTCATCTATTCTGACTCAAAAGGATTTAAGTCACTGATGTTTTTCAGAATGAGGAAATCAGTAGATATTCTTCTCAGAAGTAGATATGCTGTTAATCCTTTGATGGACTAACTCTAAACAAGTTAGATCAGCATTGCAAGAACAAAGTTGTCATTCAAACTCGTCATGTGTTACACACAAGTTTGATGATACTTGTATCTGAACAAGCTCTACATCTGCTCGTGGAAACAAAGTCAGAAAATGTTATGAGATGTCAGTTAATTTTCTCAAGCACATAATCTATCAGAAGTTATGTTAAAGCTAAGGAATTACTGATCTTCTAAAAACAAGCATTTGTTTAGAAGAGATCTTGATGGAAGAAAGATGTTCTGTTGATCAAAATATTTGTATCTGAAGATTGCTCTCAGAAGTCAGATGAATACTTCTAAACGAAAAAAGGAAAAGATCATCTGAAGAGAAGATTGATTCTAGTTCTCAAACTAGAGATCAAAAGCTCAGAAGATACCGATATTCTTCAACGTCAGAATACAGAGAACTTCTGAAGAATGCAAAGGATAAGAGAATATTCATTCAGAACCTCTGGTAAATCACTCTAAAGAAAGAAGAAGCTGAATGAAGTTGATTGGAAGCTTTATTAACATCCCCAAGGATACTTAGAATTGGTGAACAAAGAACCAGATGAAAACTATCAGATGCAAAAGAAATCAGAATGAGGAGAACCTCGGAGGAAAGACGGAAGCTTCAATACAAGTTAAAGCTCAAGGCAAAATCAAAATGGGAAGCACTCAGATAAAGAATCGTTGTGAAGATTTCAGAATCTCAAAGGTACATTTTTCCTTGTCTATGACTCATTAGAACTTCTGATAAAAATACTTCTACAAGTTAGAAGATGTCTTAAACAGAAGTATTGTAGATGTTTGTCCAAATTCAAATTGTGAATTTTCTGATCAGTGAAAATCTCATGATTTGGAACATTCTCTATCTCCAAGAGAAAATCGTTTGATCAATTCTCTAGATAACATGAACACACAATATGACATCAGTCATAATTGCGAATCAAGTATGGTCATCCTTGAGAAAAATCTTACATTTGATATAAACATCTCTGTTTAATGTCTTTATGTTATGTCAGATTTTGCTTGCCATTTCTAAATGCTCATTTACTCTTAGACTTATTAGTAACCTGTTTGGTACCTTCTTCCTTATGAAGACTGGTTCACGTCATTCCATTTCTTTGAAATTCTGGTCTTGTGTTCCGTCCTTGATCCATGTCACTGCTACAGTATAATACACTTCCTATCATCCACTTAGGTGTATATAAGTCAAGACTGTTAGTCAAGATTCATCACACTTACTTCCTTCCTCTCACAAACCAAGTTTGTCTTGTTCTTCCTTTCACCTATTCATCATGCCTCCACTAACCTTTCTAGGAAACGAAGACCTTCTTGAAATTATTTTTGAAAAACAGATTAACATTTAAGTGCCCTCTCTCACAAGTAACATTGCTAGCAGCCTAGTAGATGTGTTATCTGATCAACAATGGATAAGATACTCCATCATGATGGAAAAACCCATTTACGTGAATCTAGTTAAGGAATTCTGGAAGCGTGCATACCTTGATCATGAAAGAGGACGTATCACTTCTTATGTTTTTGAAGTCCCCATCTCCATCACTCCCTTCTCAGTCACTCTCGCAACTGGATGTGAAAATGTTGGAATCACTGTTGATTTTGACAGAAACAAGTTCTTTGTTTCTAATAGATTTGCCTCTCTTCATGACCTATCATCGGGATATAAACCTTACAATCCTGAAAATCTCCTACCCATTCCCAAAGCCTGGTACAAGCTCGTGCTGTCTAATTTCCTTCCCAGAGGAGAAAACCATGACATACTACGATATCATGACCATGAATTCATTTATTTTCTGATGAATGATATTCAGACAAACCTACCACACACAATTTTCAACTGTCTCTGGAAATCCTTCTCTGAGTCCAGAAGTCGTACAAAGTCTTACATTCCTTATGGAAGAGTTTTATCTAAGATTTTCTTTAGAGAAGGAATAATGAATATAATCAAAGAGACAATAGCAGAGGATGGTCCTGAAAACTTTCCAGAAGACTGTTTGTTAAAGACAAACTGTGAAGTCTTTAATGACTAGGAAAACAAGACTTATCTCTGTTTAACAGTGTCCGTTTTTGCATGTCCTTCTTGTGTTTGTCTAAATCATATTTGTTCTGGTCATTGTACTCGTGTAGGTTAGCCCATAATTTATTTAAGTCTGATCAATAGTCAAATCTATATCTGTGAACCTTTCTTAATTAATGAAGTATTTATTTTTCCGTTAGTAAATGGCTCATACTCTTAAGAATGCTTAGTTCTCACATTTATTATATCACTTTGCACTACTTAAAGTTGAATATGAATAATTCAAGAATTTGATATAATATTAAGAGAAATTTAGATTTATCTAAATCTTAAAATATGTCTCGTATGCATTTTTACATGTAAGACATGTGAAAGATTTTAAGTTCCTCGAGAAACCGCCATCATTAAAATATGTCTGTCACTTGTGCCACTCATAGGAGAGCATTTATCACCCACGATCGGTTGATATCCCCCCATTAAGAGATTAACTGCTCCTTTTCTTTTCCCTTGTATCTATGTCTCTTAGCATACCCTAGGCAATCATAACTTACCTAGGAAATAGTAAATGCAAATCTTTTGTATCAATTCAGTCGTTACTTTCATTTAATTTCTTCCTCTCTCATCCATTTATAAATAGTAGGAATTCTCCTTTAACTTTCATTCATTAATCCACTCTTTTATTCCATCATTCTCATTCATTAATCCACTCTCTTCCTTCATCTATTTAAAGACATATCTTGTTTTTCCATAGTTTCTCTATATAACTATCCATTGTTCAAAACCCTCTTGAAATCTCAAATTATCAAAATGACTCCAAGAACCTTTCATGGCAATAATGATCTCCTAGAAGTCATAAATGAAAAACAACCAACAATTCCAGCAAGTGCTGGTCGAGACTTTCATCGTGGAATTCATTTTCAAAATTGGAATGGATACCTGTCTATGTTAAGAGGATCAATATATCCCAACATCATAAAGTCCTTTTGGATCAATGCCCATGTCAACATTGATGGTCTATCTATTTCTTCAAACATCTATGGTTTTCCTGTTTCATTCAACTCTGCAGACATTGCTGAAGCCATTAATTGTCGTAAAAAGGGTATAACTACCAGTCACGACTCCATTCGATGTACTTCTGATGCTGAAATAAATTACATGTTCAATAAAGACTCTATTTTTGAGCCCACGAATCCAGAAAAACTTCTGCCTACTCCAAAAGGATGGTTCAAGTTCATTTTGACAAATCTTCGCCCTCGTAATGTTAACAAAGACTTTATGTATCATGAGGATAAGCTTCTCATCATGTGTCTTCTTAAGCCAACTCCTATAGATTTGTCTCAAGTAATCTTTGACCATCTTAAAGATTCAATCATTCTGTCAAGAACTATGAACAAATCATTCATTCCCTATAGAAGAGTTCTATCAGAGGCCCTCTTTAGAGCAGGGATCATGCAAACAGTTTGTAATGTTCGAGCTGGTCCTGATATTGCTCTGGATAGAAAATTCTATGAAACCTTCGATAGCCAATGGTTCACATAAAATAAGATGATTGTCTATCAGAATTGGGCTATTGTTATATGTACTTCCCTTAATTTATCAATGAAATATCTTTTGGTTCTTCTCTTGAATGGCTTGCATGTCTTAATTTTGGTATCATAGAGAATCATTATCATATTTAATCAGGATTTAAAATGCTTAACATGCTCTAACATTTTGATGATGTCAAAAAGGGGGAGAAATAGAATGTATGATTTTGATAGATTTTGATAGATCTTAAGAGATTGAAGAACTCAAACAAATAAATGATTTAAAATGCGTTTACCACTAACATTTGTTTGATGTTAAACCAAGGAACTCTGAACAAGTTCACTAGGCATTCTAAGACAGGTTTAAAATGAAAGAATTCTGTTTAAGTTCTTAAGAACTGTTTGTTTATATAATCGAAGTTGTACACTTCGTGAACATATGTTCAGAATCAGATTGACCCATTACTGTTCAGAAGTTGTGAACTTTCTGATTGTCAAATTATCATGATTTTGGTATCATAATGTTCAGAAGCTGTAAACTGTCTGAGAATGTGATATTCAGAACATAAGAATCTAAAGCAGAAGTCTTATTGAAAGTAGTCAAGACAAAGACTACATTCAGAGATGTTTTTTTTAGAAGAACTGAGCAAATCAGAAGTTGAAGACTGTCTGAAAAATCTGGATATGAAGATCCAAGAAGAAGAAGTTCTGTCAAGACAAACTCTGATACTCTAAGAAGTATAATGTTAATGGTATCAGACTTAGTCTACAATAATATCAGACTCAGAATCAAGTTGTGACTGATCTCAAAATACCTTCATTAGTATCAGCCTCAACATACAATGGTATCAGACTACAAGTGTAGCAGACTCAGTATCAAGCTTTGATTGATCATAAAATACCGTCAATCAGATCAAGAATCAAGCCGAACTCTACCGGTATCAGACTCAGAATTAAGCTATAATTGATTGATATCAGACTTTGAATCAAGCTTCAATCAATAAGTATCAAGCTCTGATTGATCACAGAATACAATCAAGAATCAAGCACTGGTCAATTATCAAGTTATGACAAGAAACAAGGTTCTGAGATAAAGACCTATGTTCTAGTCAAATTCTGAATAAATGAGTGTGTGAGCTGAATTGATACAATTGATTTATGGAAACTGAATCAAGACTCTAAAGATCTTAATATCTGATCGATTAAAATCAAAGGGAGGTTACCTAGAAGGGTCACAAATCAGGATATCTGATCTCTACCAAGTCTAAGATTCAGGGGGAGTTTCTCATCTGAAAGAAAAGTTTATGTTATGATAAATAGCGTGGCTAAGGTATTAGAAAGAGAACTAATTAGAATCCTATCAGAAAGAGAATCATTTGGTATCAACGCTACATATGTTCTGCTGAACAGTAGTATTTGCTTCAGAAGACTCTGAAGTTATGAGCCTCTGATACGATGTCTAAAGGAAACAAGTTCTAAAGATTTGAAGACAAGAAGTTCTGATGAACAATTCCAGATGCTAAAGACCTATGTCCTTTTAGACGATAGGGAAGTATTCCTTCTCTATTCTATGTTCTGACAACTCAAAATTGTTATTCTGCGAGTCTTTGGATCAGATAAGATTCTAGATGATCACAAATAAAATTTGGGGGTTAACACATTCAGGGGTAGCTGTTGTTCCGGCCTCTGAATAAGTTACGTTTGGTGATTACCCTGTATAAAATGTTCTATCAAAATACATGGTTTTGTCATCATCAAAAAGGGGGAGATTGTAAGAACAAAAATTGTCTCTGCAAGTCGTCTCTATGTTTTGATGATAGCAATGGAGTATTTGTGAAAGAACTATTTTATGTTCTGATGTTTGTTTCTGTGCAGATCGTAATTATTGAAGATATAAGATTAAACAAACAATATCAAGATGTGCGTAAAAGATTACATGTGAGTTACTATGTGTAACACAAGTCACAAGAGTGCTGAAGAAGCAAGTTTGCTTCAGTATCTGATAACAATTAGAAAGATCCAAGGATGCCGATATTTCTGTTGCAATGCTCTTGTGGATTCTGTTCTAAAAGTGTCTCGGATTCTGAAGATAAGCAAAGCTCCTGAAGAAACAATCTTATGAAGAACTAAGTGCTGAAGACTCTAATGACTTGAAGTTCTGAAGGCTGAAGGCTCTAAAGATCAAGTGCAGAAAGACTCTGAAGACTTAAGTGATCTGAAGATTGAGGTTCCAAAGATCAAGAGCTGAAGACTCTGAAGACAACGTTATGAGTGAACAAGGTTCTGAAGACTTGAAGACAAAGGGTTTCAAAGACAAGTGCTGAAGTGCTGAAGGCAAGGTTCTGAATGAACAAGTTCTGAAGACTGAAGACTTGAGATTCTGAAGACCCAACTATCATGTCTCTACTCATGCTTCAATCAAATACTATCAGAAGCCTCTGAAGATTAGAAGACAAGGTTACCATTAGCAAGAAAAGTACACTATACGAAGATGCTTTATCCCACTACCCCTCCACTACAGTAAATTGTGAAAAAAAGACAAAGGTGGTTGTACAATTTTTAGCCTTGTGTAACGACTCTCTTCAACGACCAGCTGTCCTCCAATGGCTCTATTTTCTTTGGCTATAAAATGAAGAGAAGGCATTCGTATGTGTTGTTGGTTCGAGCACAATCAACCCATCAACTCTTGTTGGTGTCATCATCGGAACTCAACTGCAAATCATATAGAACACATAGAATCATGTAGAAAGCAAGGAGTTATTGCTCATATCTTGCCCAAACACTGTTGCGTAATTCTGTACTTAAATTAGGAGAATTATGCTTGTTAAGAAGCACTCATGTAACCTCCAGAAAACCAATTCTATTTTTAGAATTAGTTGTTCCTCAAGTGATCAAGTGAAGATTAGTAGACTTGAGATGAATGATAGTCATATCTCAAAGAGGACGAGTGAAGGTCAGACTCTTGTGAGATCACTGATGTATATCATTGAAATCCTGATAGGAGATCTTGCGAGATCGAATTCTGTTGGGTTAATGAACGTTATATCCCGTTGGATCACTGAACGGTTCATTAGAGGTTAGTCACTGGTGGTTGTCCGTGCAAATTGTAATCGGTTCCGATTATAGTGGATTAAGTCCTTGAGTTCAAGGCAAAATCACCTTGGAAGGGTGGACTGGATTAGCTTGAGGGTTGCTCAAGTGAACCAGGATATATCGTGTGTTCTTTACTCTTTCTTATGCTTTACTTTATTGTTTGTATTTATGTATCATTTACCAGAACCTCGCATAACAAGTCAGAACCACACAACTCTGATATGCTTCCGCATCGCAAGTCTGAAGTTTCTCAATGAAACTCTGATGTCTTAACGCAACAATGATTAAAGGCGAAAAATTAGCAAAGAGTGAAAAACCCAATTCAAACCCCCCTTTCTTGCGTTTTTCTCACACCTTCACATGTGGTAGTCACTAAACCCATAGCAGGAGTATCAATAACCATACATCCACTCATAATAGACAACTCAAGATTTAATTTCTTAACACAATCTAAAGAAATAAAAGAATGTGCTCCAATATCAATTATAACAATCAAAGGTATACCATTAATGAAGCACGTACCTCGGATCAATCAATCTTCACTAGCAGTTTAAAATCCTGATAGAGCAAACACCTTCCCTTTAGCTTGAGCCTTCTTCAGTTTGTCACACTTGGTACTAATGTGCCATTGCTTACCACAGTTGTAGCAAGTCACATTCGCACCGCTTCTGCACTCAAAAGCCTTGTGGCCTGGCTTGCCACACTTGAAACATTTATGCTCAACACTTGTGCACTCAGGAGCACAATGTCCTTCAACCGGAGTAGGAGTTCCTCCCCCACTCGACTTCCTGTCATAACCAAATTTCTGTTTCCCTTAATCAATAGGAGTCACATACGACTTCCCTCTGAATTGACCTTTTCCCTTCTTATCATTCAAACTCTTATTGTGAGTAGACCGAGCTCTACTATCTTCATCATAGATCCTACTCTTGTTCACCAAATCATAAAATCGCCTAATCTCCTGATAACTAATGGCTGGCTTGATCTCAGGCCTCAAACCATTCATAAACTTAAGACATTTGGATCTCTCAGCATTAGCAGTGTTTTAATGAGGACACAACTTAATAAACCCCTCAAATCTTGCTGCATACTCTGCCACAGTTGAGTTACCCTGTTTCAGCTCAAGGAACTCAATTTCCTTCTTCCCACGCACATCTTCTGGAAAATACTTCTCCAGAAATGCTTCTCTGAAAACAACCCAAGTAACCTCAACTTCCTCTTCTTCAAACCTCTAATGAGTATTACCTCACCAGTCCTCAGTTTCGTCTTCAAGCATATGAATGCCAAATTGCACTCTCTGCGCATATGAACAGTTCATGACACGAAAGATCTTTTGAATCGCTTTCAGCCATACTTGTACTTTGTTAGGTTCATGCGTTCCCTTGAAGATTGGCAGATTATTCCTTTGAAAATTCCCCAAAGCACGGAACTCATCATCCGTGTTATTCCCAACATTCACGTTGACTTGCGGATTCTTCCCAATCCCTCCAGCCAACATCGCCAAAGCTTCAGTAATTGCTTCATCATTTCTACCTGCAACCATTATTCTGAGAGTTTCCAACAACAAATTCTTATTAGAACAAATAATACCGACAGTGTTACACATACATATCGAATATAAAAGGGAATAAACACACTAACAATTTGGTCAACTGACCGACCTTGCTCTGATACTACTAATGTAACACCCTTCTAAACCCCGCAGAATATATATAAATAATCAGAGTAAATTATCATGCATCTCAAATAAGGGTGTCACATATAATTCAAAACATCACACATATACTTGTCATGCTCAATAAAACTTAAAATAAATCCATGATTTTCATATACTTTCACTTAGCATGTAGCAACAAAATTACTTTAATCATAAATGAACATAATTAAAGTCTCATGATAAACTCATTCATGATCATCACTTAGGCATAAAAGCCAATACTCCACATCATTCAAATAACAATAAAAAAATAAAGTAGAGTACATAAAGTATCTCTCAAAACATGAATCAAAACATTCCAAATGTTACCTGATCAGAGCACGACTCGACCCAAAATAAATAAGGACACTAACAAGCTAATCCAATGGCTACCTCGTGCTAGAAGCAATTCTACTCCTCAGTACCTGAGCGATGTCGTACAAAACATCATTCCAACAGAAGGGTGAGAATTCACATAATTATCGAAATCATAAGATAATATATAATTTATGGCATACAAACATAACATAATTATTCTCACACTCTAAAAGCTTCATCAACATATTATCACTCAAGTGACCATACTATTCACAAGTACATACTCACAATTCCATAATTCGTCAATTCATCAATTTCACATATTTCGCATAATCTCATATTGCAAACATATACATGATGTGACTCAATGCAAGACTCTAATGCAACTCATGCATGTGGTACCAATCACTTGTTATTATTTTTTAGTTTTTACATTAAACCGGGTACGTTCCCTAGACCAATAACACACAAAAAGCTCATTCCCTAAGCTTTCTAACCCCGCTCTAGGTTTGGGACAAGTTACTAGTTTCCACGGAACTAATAAGCATTGCCTCTTGACAACAAATAATGCATGTGCAAGTTCAACAACCATATGCAATTAAGACAATTCCCTAATCTTAACATTCATGCATATCTTCAATAATTCATTACACTTGAATTACCACACAATTACACATACTTGCACATTTTTATGAATCATCCACATACAATTCATTTTCAAATGGTATACAACACATTTTACAATACAATCACAACTGTATTATCATTACAACAAGCAATACCTATCATGCATTTCATGTTGTCACACACAAAATGTACTTATAGAAGCACACACACAAGTATTCGATAAATTATCCACAAATAATTTCACAACCAGCCACAAACAGCACAACAATCCATTAATAGAACATATACACAATTGGCTCCCCAAACATATTAGATATAAAAATATTGGGCAACCAATTCTATTATCTATACTATGATATATCTTTATTCATTAGCTTTCCGACGCTTCGAACGGGGACCAAAACAGACTTACGGATCAAAAGTTACGTCCATTCTGCCATCACTCGGCTACAGGTTCGCTACTGCTCGCGTCGCGACTTTCGCTATGCGAAATACAGCTCGCATCGTAACGTCCGCTATGCGAAATACAACTCGCATCGCGACTGCTCGCTACCATCACTTTTGTGAGCTCATTATAGAATGTAAACCATGGACTTTCACTACTGGCTCGCTACGCGACGTTCGCTATACGAACTATAGTTCGCTATGCGAACTCTCCAGGACAACAAACCAGAAAAGTTCAATTTTTGCAGTTTGGAGGCCTTCCGGACCTCCTAATTCGATTCCGTAAAATGTTCCAGTTCCAGAATTCGAAATACTACTATTATATGACAATTATAATAACCCATAACACATATTTAATGATCCTACCATTATACATCATGTAATCATCAATTTCAAAACCATGAAAATTAGGGATTTTGATCCGAAATATGATACTACCCATCATACACTATCATACAATCTCATAACCATGTAAAGACCCACCCTTACCTTGATTCCTTGGATTCTAGAGCTCTTGTTCTTGGGGTTTTCTCCTCCTCTTCTCCACTTCTCTCTTTGCATATTTTCCTCTTTTCTATCTTTTTAACCCTATTCTATCTCTTTCTCTTATTTTATTAAATCTCACAATTAGCCTAACAATTATAATGGGCTTACTTAACACACCCTCACACTTACTATTCACATTCTCAATTTAAGGCCCAATTACTTATTTTTTCCATTTCCACATATTATTCCACCAAATAAAATAAATCAATTAAATCAAATAATTCAATTAATTCAATTAAATCAAAAAAGTCAATTATGCACAAAATCACTCAATTAATTAATATAAATAAATAAATAAATAATTACTAAAATTGGGGTGTTACAGGAGGCGCTAGGGGTTTCACATGTGAGAGGGAGAGAGAGAGAGGTAGAGAGGCGTTAGGGTTTCAGAATGAGTGGTGTGTTTGGAGTGTGTTGAGTCTCAGGGTATTACCCCTAAATGAGACTAATAAAACAAAAATGTTTTGGCTAAGTGGGGTCCTCGGGTGGGCTAGGGTACCCGCGGTGTCATACCCCAAATTTTGACCACCAATATTTCCCATCATTGTGAATATCATTACCATAATATGGATGTACCATCATGCCTCATCAGTCTCCTCAAAGATGGGTGAGCATTCACCATAATCAAGAATTAGGGTTTTGAGCCCTCTCAGAGCACTTAGACAAAGGATCAATCAAGAAATGACATGATCTACAACTTTTCTAACCTCTCAAACACCCATAAGGGATCAAGAGGACTCCCACATCAAGAATCAAGCACAAAGTTGCAACATTCCAAGTGGATCAAGCCTCAAGATCGCCAGTGTCACCAAATTAGGGTTTTTGGTCGACCAAGGCCTCCAGATGAAAATTTTCCTCTGGAAATGAGCCAATGCTTCAAATCATAACCCAAGATACTCCAAGGGACCTCATGGACCCAATCATCAAGTCAATTTAGCCTCAGGGGATGCATTCATAAAAAAATCAGGAATTAGGGTTTCTTGACCAAATTCACCCCTAAGTTGACTTTTGGAGCAAAGCATGAGCCAAGACCTCAAGACATGATTTGAGGGCCTCAAATACACTAAATTGATCCATTTGTAACAATGGATTGACCCAAGAAGCTTGATTCACAAGTTTCAATTTCAATTGGACCACAATTAGGGTTTTAATGGAAAAGTCAACTGTACCTTTGACTTTTGACCAAGACATGCTCCCAAACTTTGGGACATGATTCAATACACCCTATAACACCTATGGAATCCATCCATTAGGTTTGAACTAGGTCAAGGACTTAATTTCACAAAGGACTGCACAGTTTGGATTTCATCATATAAAAATTCAACTGTGCACAAAATCAAGTTTGACTTTTTAGAATTTTTCACAAATATGGTTCCCTTAAGTCAAAAATAATGTTAGTGTATGGTATTGATCATCATTCATTAAGAAAAATCAAGAAAAGTGAGGTTTCTTGCAAAAGGGGTAACCATAAGAAACCAAAATATTTTCTAAGTTATGGAACAAAAGTGATTTTATACCAACTTTGCAAGGTCATAACTCCTAAACCACAAGGCATTTTTCTCCCATTCAAAGCTCAAATGAAAGTCCATATGACATACTTTAAAAGTGTCAACTACAAGAGATTCCAAATCCTCATGGATTTTGAGATATGGATTGACCAAAATGACAAAAATGAAGAAAATGACACTTTTCCAACACTTAGTGAAAATCTGCCTAAGTTACCAACCTTGGACATCAATGTTCATGAGGATTTTTCAATGGGATCCAAATAGTTTCAAGACAAACTATGATCACACATGTATTGTATCATATGAGGGCTTTCTAAAAAGCACAAGAGCCTCCCATAACTCAACCTGAGCAAAGAGATATGATCCCCTCAAAATCACCATTTCCAACAGTCTTGTACAAGGCAGAATTTGGCATTTTTCTCGATTTGGCAAAATTGGACAACTCCAAGCTTTGTCATCCATTTGGACACATCAAAGGATAAAGTCAAAAGGGAATGATCTGATCCCCAAGCCTCCCAAGTCCAAGAATCTACATATAGCCATAACAAACCTAAAAAGGCTAAAAAGTGCAAAAGACTCCAATTTTGTTTCCAAGCATTCAATGGATGCATCAAGGTGGCATGGACTGAGACATTCCTAACTGAATGAGTCAAGATTCAGCTCTGAATCAAAGGACCATAGGCCTGTGCCCTAACCTCAAGTCAATGGCTATAGGAGACTAAAGATTCCCTTAGATCAACATTGGCCAAAGGCATGTACCAGCTGCCATTCACTATTGCTTGAAAAATAAACTTGCTATACTATAAATAGAGCTCATTTGTGATCAGTTTGAGTACACCAAAGCACTACAACTGATGCTTTACTCAAAATCTCTCTCTTTAGGCCAAAATGCCTTCTCTTGCAAGTTATCTCAAAGTTTTTGAGTTCGAGAGCAATTACACCATAGCTCATGATCCAAACACATCCAATATATCATATCTAAGCTGTCCAAACACTCACCTTTGATCTGAAATACCAAAATCAGAGAGTCAACCTCCAAAACCTCAAAATTTGACTTTTTTGCATTTTTCAAGCCATGTCTTGATTCAGTCACTTCCAAAACCAAACCAGGCCTCAAACACACTCCAAATATCATCCTCAAACTATTCCAATTGGTTTCCCTCATCTGGAACACCATTTGAGAGAGTTACTATCTTGGTCACTTTTGCCCCTTTTGTAAGAAAGAGCCAATTCTTGTTCCTGAGGATTCCAGCTGGTTTTGATCATCCTAAAAGCTTCTAAGGGATCAATCAAGAGTGTTCAAAGCATTGAATTACTTCTGGCACAAGGAACTTGACAGATAACACAAGAAGCTTTAAGAGGTAAGTGCATCACAACTTGAATTCTTTAAATCATGCATTGCTTTGAGGTTCATTGATCATGGACCTCTCATACATGTCATATATGTTGTGTTTGAACCAATTTGTCATGCTATTATTGCCTGTATGATGAGATAGCATATAACATGCAAATCTAGGCCTATTTTGAAATCACTATCGGATTTTAAAATGGAAACATTTTCTGAAAATTCCAAAGGCACCATTGGACTCCTCATGAAATTCTAGGCAGGATACACCTAAATTTTGTCCCAATCCATGGAGAAATGAGAAAGTTAGAGCCTTCACGCAAGAGGCCTAAAATCAGGCCTTGCCTTGGGCAAAGGCCAGGCCATGGCGCCTTGGCCAGGCCTAAAACAAGGCATCCCATATATGTTTATGGGGTGGTTTTGATACAGGAATGTATCACCAACCCAGTGGTAGCGCACATGTGTGTTTGGTTGTGAGGTCGTGGGTTCAACACCCACCCAGACCATTTTTCCATTTTGCCATATTTTGCTATTTTCACATTTTTATGGTTTTTGTTAATTAATTCCAAAATTAATTTCTCTCTCAATTTTAATTATTTTTGATTGGTTCTTTTTTTGAAAATTCTCAAAAATGTTAAAATATTTTATTCTAAAAAAGTTTCACAAAAATATTATTTATTTCATATATTTGGTATTTTTGTAAAGAATTATGTTTTTATTTGTTTTTAAACATTTAAAAGTATTTCTTTCTCTTGATTTTGCAAATTTAAATGATTTTCAAATCATTCTATGAATAAAACTTGATTTTTCAAACATTAATCCAAGATCACAACTTGTTTTTCACACATGTTTGATATTTTTGATCATTTTAATTGAATTTTTATTCAATTAAAATACATTTAAAAATCAAATTAGGGTTTTGATTATACTCACCCTCACAAATCTTTTTCAAAACACTTTGATGAGGAGGACACTCTGATGAAAGACAACTTTGACCATGATTATTATGGCCTAATGGATGGCCTGCCTATCTGGCGGCCGTATCCAGGAGACTTTGGGCAAGAAACTCAGCCCAACAATGCATACCAGCTGAGCATCATAGAAAAGAATACCTGCGTCCCCACCATGTCATGGGATCAACACTCAAGGCATTCAGAAAATATCCAGCACGACGATGAATTTGCAAAGCTTGTAGGACTAGAATTCATCAACTATGCTTTTCCCGAGGTCAACGTGATCGAGAGAGATGACTCCTCTAGTTCCAGAGAAGTGTGGGACACCTTAGGACAACCAAGTGGCAAGTTCGACTACTTGGTCAAGTACACCGCTCTTGAAAGCTCTCGTATCAGGCTCGAAGACATCCAGCCAACTAGGTGGGGAGATTTACCCGAGAGTACAAATACTATGCAAGATGCAACAGAAGAGTTCGTCTACAACAACTCTGCCTGGGAAACAGACTTCAACGATCCTGCTCTGCCAGAAATCAGCGTCATTTCTGAAGACAAGTCAAGAAAGAAGATGCCAGAATTTGTGATTCACTGAGGAGTTCCCCGCCAACGGGTTGCTGTCGATGTTCCAAAAGTCGTTCATAAGTCTAAGTAATTGTCGTCTTTATCTTAACCTTTCAACCTGCCCAGGTGAAACGGCTGTTTTGATAGGGCTCATTTTCTGTAAATGTCTCTCTTCGCTTCGCCCAAAGCGACTGAGTTTTGTTTTATAGGGCTGTAGTTTCAAGAATCGACCAAATCATAGATAAAATAATGTGATTCTGTAATTTCCACATTTATTGCTGTTTTCTCTTTTCGCTTTTTCAGAAAATGGTAATCCTAAAAAACAACTCAAAAAATTAAAACGAGCATTTTTCAGAAAATACACTGCACACACTCTTGCATTCTCTCTATCTCTTCTAAAAAACAATCATCACGTCATACAAATTGCTTGTTTTAAACCCCATTGAAACATACGATCCAATGCCTTCTCCCAACTTTGAATTCTCGGTATTTAAGGCTGAAGAAGAAGATGACGACGAAATTCCAGAAGAGATCTCCCGACTACTCAGATAAGAGGAAATGTCCATTGAACCTCACAAGGAACCGTAGGAAACGGTCAACTTGGGTTCAGAAGAAGAGAGAAAAGAAATCAAGATTGGGGCACTGCTCAATCTGACTGTCAAAGAAAGTTTGATAAAGCTTCTCAAAGAATTTCCCGATGTGTTTGCTTGGTCCTATCAGGATATGTCAGGGTTGGATACCAGCATCGTGGAACATCATCTACCGTTAAGATCAGAATGTCCGCCAGTAAAACAAAGGTTGAGGCGGACTCACCCAGACATGGCCATCAAAATCAAAGAGGAAGTAAAGAAACAGATTAACGCGGGCTTCCTCGCCACGTCAGAATATCCTCAATGGTTAGCCAACATCGTACCAGTTCCGAAAAAGTACGGAAAGGTCAGAATGTGTGTAGATTGCAGAGATCTAAATAAGTCCAGTCCAAAGGACGACTTTCCGTTACCGCACATTGACATGCTGGTAGACAGTACAACGACGTTCAAAGTATTCTCCTTTATGGATGGATTCTCGGGCTATAATCAGATAAAAATGGCGCCGAAAGACATGGAGAAAACTTCGTTCATTACCCCATGGGGTACTTTTTGTTACAAGGTAATGCCATTCGATTTGAAGAATGTTGGGGCAACCTATCAAAGGGCCATGACTACTCTGTTTCATGACATGATACACAAGGAAATAGAGGTATATGTGGATGATATGGTTGCCAAATCTAAGACAGAAGAGGAGCATGTGACCCACCTGTCAAAGCTATTCGAGCGTCTGAGAAAGTACAAACTCCGCTTGAATCCCAATAAGTGCACATTCAATGTCCGTTCAGGGAAACTTTTAGGGTTCATCGTCAGCCAGAAGGGAATTGAGGTTGATCCTGACAAAGTCAAGGCCATTCAAGAAATGCCTTCTCCAAAGACTAAAAAAAAGTCAGGGGATTCCTGGGACGTTTGAACTACATTTTCAGATTTATATTCCTCATGACCGTGCCATGTGCGTCGATCTTCAAATTACTCAAAAAGAACCAGGACTGCATTTGGACAGAGGACTGTCAAACTGCCTTTGACACTATTAATGAATACCTGTTGAACCCACCGATTCTATCACCTCCAGTGCAAGGAAGACCACTGATCATTTACTTAACAGTCTTGGAAGACTCCATGGGTTGTGTACTTGGTCAACAAGACAAAACAAAAAGAAAAGAGTCTACCATCTACTATTTAACCTGAAATTCACCAACTGTGAGACTCAGTACACTATGCTTGAGAAAACTTGCTGTGCTCTGGCTTGGGCAGCCAAACGTCTTCGCCAGTACATGATTCGTCACACTACTTGGTTAATCTCAGAAATGGATCCAATCAAGTACGTCTTTGAAAAGCCTGATCTCACGGGAAGGATTGCCCGTTGGCAGATGTTGTTATCAGAATATGATATAGAGTACCATGCTCAGAAAGCCGTCAAGGGAAGTGTTTTAGTCTATCATTTGGCTCATCAACTGATTGACGATCAGGAATCAGTCGGGTTTGACTTCCCAGACGAAGATGTCATGTATTTAAAAATGAAAGATTGCGATGAACTTCTACCCAGTGAAGGGCCCGAACCAGGTTCCCAATGGGGACTAATCTTTGACAGAGCTGTAAATCATTATGGAAACAGAATTGGGGCAATCATCATAACACCTCAGGGTACCCATATCCCTTTCACTGCCCGACTGGCATTCAAGTGTATAAACAATGAGGCCGAATACGAAGCTTGTATCATGGGTCTCGAAGAAGCGATCGACTTAAGGATTAAGAACTTGGATGTATATGGCGACTCATCCCTAGTTATCAATCAGATCAAAGAAGATTGGAACACATACCAATCAGGACTCATCCCTTACAAAGATTATGCGAGAAGGTTGTTACCCTTCTTCAACAGAATCGAGTTTCATCATATCCCTCATGAAGAGAATCGCATGGCTGATGCATTAGCCACTCTCTCTTCCATGATTAGTGTAGGTCAATGGAATGACGTACCTAAGATTGACATAATGCGCCTTGAAAGGCCCGCTTACATCTTCACGATTGAAGCAGCCATAGACGACAGACCTTGGTATCACGTGTAGCGAGCGATTTTGGACGCGGTTCTTAAGCGTTGGTCGCTCTCTGCGGTTTGAGCTTAAACTACAGGTCGATTCATTTTTTATCCTATTGTGAGCTGAATAAGGAAGGGAAATAGATGTCTCCAATTAACCCTGCTTGCATACTGAGTTTAAACAGCGGTCTCTTAGGTTACGGATGCTATCAATGTGGGGGGGCCTTTGTACTGGTTATTTGTATTTTCGCCAATACTGTTTTCTTTCTTTTAATCTAGGCAAAGGGTTTCTGGCGGGGAACAAGGATTAGGATGTTAGGACTGATGCTTTTGAAATACTTCTTTTGATTGATGGAGATATGGGATTTGGTTTTTTTGTTGATTGCGCTCGCTAAGATCTTTTCTTTCGATCTTATGCCTACGTATTCCCGTTTACCGAAACAGGGAAATCAGAGCGTTCGTAGTTCCTCCTATTCTATGGGAGGAAATTGGTTTTTGATGTCTTGTTCAAAGCCCAAGACGTGAAGCGAAAGGTGGTTTGTATCTTGTTCAAAGCCCAAGATGTGAAGCTAAAAGGTCTATTTGTGTCTTGTTCAAAGCCCAAGACGTGAAGCTGAAAGACCCCGGCTTTAGAGAGAATTTGTCATCTCTAAAGAGGGGAGAAGGAGAATTACTTTAACTGGGATACGCGGATCCGAGCAATGCCATAATTTCCGAAGAAAGGGGTTTTAACCTAAAGGAGAAGACTTTAACTCAGTGTAGAGCAATGCCATCTTCCCTTAGGAATTTCTCATGCTAAAAGAGGGACAGTGGCATGGATGTAGATGATCCAGAGGCTTGCCGCTTACAGCGATTAGATGAAGGGAAAGGAGTTGTTAATGTTTGTGTACTGTGAACGAGGCACAGCTTTGGTGCTAAAAGGTTAATTGGATTAACCAGTGGTTTTCTTATACAAAGCCTAAGAGGAGGCTACTTTCCGCTAGGAAAATCATTATACAAAGCCTAAGAGGAGGCTATTTTGTGTCCCGTACAAGGCCCGAGAGAGAGGCTAAAAGATTTTGACCCGACAATGGAGTGTTTTGGTATCTCGTATAAAGCCCGAGATGGAGGCGATTTGACTCAACAAGGGAGTTTTTTGTATCACAATTGAGCTCTATTTATAGTAGAGCAAGTTTGTTTTGCAAGGAATAGTGCATGGCAGCTGGTAAGTAGGTTTGGCCAATGTTGGCAAATGAAAATCCAAGTCTCCTCTAGCCATTGACTAGAGGTTAGGGCACAGAGCTTTGGTCCCCTTGGTCTTAGATAAGTCTTGACTGATTTCAGATGAGAATGGCTCAGTCCATGCCACCTTGATGGTTCCATTGAATGCCTCATTCCAAATTTGAAGTCTTGTCCCTATTTTGGCCATTCTAGGTTCAACATGCTATTTCTTGTTCCATGGACTTTGGAGGCTTGGCTCAGTGATTGTCCCCTTTAGATTCAATCCTTTGAGGTGTCCAAGTGGATTGGAGCAATTGAATTTGGCTGATTTTGGCAAATCGACCAAAGTTGCAAATTCTGCCTTGCTTTGACAGATTTCAGCAAGGCAACTTGCCAATGTTGTATCTCATGGTGTAGGTTGAATTTGGCAATGTTCTTGGCCATTTTGGAAAGCCCTAACATGATACAACAACTGTTTGAACAAGTTTGGTTTTGATCTCTTTTGATTCCAAGTGAAAAATCCCCCTACATTTGGCAAAAAGTGAGGCAGAATCTGACTTAGTGAAAATTTCACTAAGTGTTGGAAAAAGTGACATTTTCACTTTTCAGCCACTTTGATCACTCCATAACTCAAAATCCTTAATGAATTGGAATGAGCTTTAGTTGAAGTTTTTGTAGGTGATAATGAGGGCTACAAATCCATCTTTGGATGAGAAAAAATGGCCTTGTGGTTTAGGAGTTATGGTCCTTCAAAGTTGGTACCTTTGCCACTTTATTTTTAACTTAGAAAAATTTCTAAGTTTTATGGTTACCCCTTTTACAAGTTATCTCACTTTTCTTGATTTTTCTTGATGAATGATGATTCAAATCATACATTAACATCATTTTAGGGTTAAAAATCCATTTTGGTGAAAAATCTCAAAAAGTCAAAGTTGACTTTTGTGCACAGTTGACTTTTTATCAGATGAATTCCAAACTGTGCAATTCTTTAGGAAATCATGTCCTTGACCTAAATCAAACTTGATGGGCATGTTCCATGGGTGTCATAGGGTATATTCAATCATGTATTAGGGTTTGGGAGCATGTCCTGGTCAAAAGTCAAAGTTACAGTTGACTTTTCCCTTAAAACCCTAATTGTGGTGCAGATGAAATTGAGACTTGTTGCTCAAACTTCTTGGATCAATCCATTGTTCCAAATGGATCAATATGGTATATTAGAGACCCTCAAATCATCTCTTGAGGTCTTGGCTCATGGTTTGTCCCAAAAGTCAACTTAGGGGTGAATTAGGTCAAGAAACCCTAATTCCTGATTTTTGATGAATGCATCCCCTGAGGCAAAATTGACTTGATGCATGGGCTCATGAGGTTCCATGAAGTATATTAGGTTATGTTTTGGATCATTGCCTTGTGCCCAGATGAAAATTTCCATCTGGAGGCCCTGGTCGACCAAAACCCTAATTTGGTGACACTGTCGATCTTGAGACTTGATCCACCTAGAAGGGAGCAGCCTTGTGCTTAATCCTTGAAGTGGGAGTCCTTTTTGATCCATTGTGGATATTTAAGAGATTAGACAAGTTGAAGATCATGTCATTTCTTGGTTGATCCTTTGTCTAAGCACTCAGAGAGGGCTTGAAACCCTAATTTTGATTGTAGTGGATACTCACCCATCCTTGGGGAGGCTAATGAAGCATAAAGGTACATCCATATTGTGATGATGATTTTCAAAATGATGGGAAATCTAAGTGGTCAAAATTTGGGGTATTACATCACGATATCAAATGCTTCCTTCAGAAACAAGAGTACCCACATGGGCACTAAGGAAAGACAGAAAGACCCTCAGAAGGCTAGCAGGCAATTTCTTCCTGAACGATGATACACTCTATAAGAGAAACTTTGACATGGTCTTGCTCCGATGCGTAGACAGACCAGAGGCAAACATGCGGATAAAAGAAATTCAAGAAGGATCCTTTGTCACTCATGCCAATGGACACACAATGGCGAGAAAAATTCTGAGAGCAGGATACTACTGGTTGACCATGGAATTCGACTGCTATAAGTACATGAGTAGGTGTCACAAGTGTCAGATATACTCTGACAAAATCCATGTACCGCCAACGCATCTCAAAGTTCTCTCTTCCCCATGGCCTTTTTCCATATGGGGAATCGACATGATTCGCATGATTGAACCCAAAGCTTCAAACAGACATCGGTTCATCCTGTTAGCCATTGATTACTTCACCAAGTGGGTTGAAGCAGCTTCATACGCAAATGTGACCCGACAAGTTGTGGTCTGATTTATCAAAAACAATCTCATCTGTCGTTATGGTGTTCCATGCTAGATCATTACTGACAATGGATCCAACTTGAATAATAAGATGATGAAAGAGTTGTACGCTGAGTTCAAGATCGAACACCATAACTCATCTCCCTACCGACCTAAGATGAACAGAGCGGTAGAAGCGGCTAACAAGAACATCAAGAAGATAGTTCAAAAGATGTTTGTAGCTATAGCGAGTGATTTTTGGATGTGGTTGCGAAGCACGATCGCTCTGGTACTACAGCTCGATTCATTTTTTATCCTATTAAAGCTGATGAAGGAAGGGAAATAGATGTCTCCAATAACCCTGCTTGCATACTGAGATTAAACAATCAAAACTGTTGGTTTATAGATGCTACAAAGATTCGGGGTTTCTCCTAGGTTATTTTGTTGATGAGGGGTGCTTTAGACTATCGGTTAGGATGTTAGGACGAATGTATGAGAGTATGGGATTTTGGGTTTTTGTTTAGTGTGCTCGCTAAGATCTTTTCTTTCAATCTTATGCCTACGTATTCCCGTTTACCGGAACAAGGAAATCAGAGCGTTCATAGTTCCTCCTATTCTATGGGAGGAAATGGTTGTTTTGGTGTCTTGTTCAAAGCCCAAGATGTGAAGCTAGAGGGTCTATTTGTATCTTGTTCAAAGCCCAAGATGTGAAGCTGAAAGTGTTGACCTTAGAGAGAATTTGTCATCTCTAAAGGGGTCTGTTTGTCACAACCGTTGGGTGACTGACTGTAAAGAAGGATTACTTTAACCGGGATTTGTGAATCCGGCAATGCCATAATTTCCTTTATAGGGGATTTTAACCTGAAGGAGAAGACTTTAACTCAGTTTAGAGCAATGCCATCTTTCCTTAGGAATTTCTCATACTAAAAGAGGGACATTGGCATGGATGGCTAATATGTGTCTCGTACAAAGCCCGAGAGAGAGGCTAAAAGGTTTTGACTCGACGATGGAGTCTTTTGGTATCTCGTATAAAGCCCGAGATGAAGGCTACTTGACTTAACAATAGAGTTTTTGTATCTCGTACGAAGCCCGAGATGGAGGCTAAAATTTGTTTGGCTCAATAAGAACCTTTTTGTATCTCGTATAAAGCCCGAGATGGAGGCGAAAGGGTGATTGACTCAACGAGGAAGTCTCTTTATGTGTCTCGTACAAACCCCGAGAGAGAGGCTAAACGTTGTTTGACTCCGCTGGGGAGAATCATTGTATAAAGCCCAAGAGAGAGGTTAACTTCACTGGAGAAGGATCATTATACAAAGCCTAAGAGGAGGCTGTTGTAACTGTTTCAGTTGAGTGACAGGTCCAGTATACTGATTTTGAAAGAGAAAATCAGTTCTTATATGAGCAACACTGTACTCAAGGATTTGATTCGAGGATCAGGGTTATCTCCTGTTCTTTAAGGAAGTGGGAAATCCAAAGGGTATTGAGACTGTCCGAGTCTACGGGTTTTCTTCCTATTTAACAAAGAGGTCACTTGAGAATGTCTTTGAGACTCAAGGATATTAGACTGTCCAAGTCTAGAGTTTTATCTTTTGTACTATGCTTTAAGAAATAGTAGTAGACTCTTTGAAGGGACTGTTCTATGCAGATGATTAAGTTCTGTTCCTATACCTCTAGGAGGTCATCGGGACAATTTGTATGAAGCCCAAGAGGAGGTTGGAAACTTTTAAGAAGCCGACGGGTCCTTGTACGAAGCCCAAGAGGAGGCTATCATTCCCGGAGGAAGGGATCATTATACGAAGCCTAAGAGGAGGCTGGGTTGCTTTTAGAAAGCCTGTGGGTCCTTGTATGATGGCCAAGAGGAGGCCGAAGCTTTTAAGAAGCCCGTGGGTCCCCAAACCCCGAGAAATTCAAGGCGAGCTATTCACAAGGAATAGATCAAGTCAGGAAAGTTAGAGAATTTGGAAGAAACTCAAAGATGCCATTCACAGAGAATACATTCATCTCTGGGAGTAGAGTTTCTTGACAATTCCTAATGAGGACAGCCGAAGAGAAGATTGTATCTGGTGATCCTATTGGGGATCTAGTTGTCTATTTCTATGAATAAACGAAACGGCATCACCTAGTTCTAGACGTAGTTGCCGGTGAAACTCGAAATATCTATACTATTATTACACAGTTGATATGAGTTTATGAAAGAAGACTTACAGCGAAACAGCCCCACAATACAGTTATATGTATATGAAAGCGGTAAGTGAAAGCAATAACCACTTACTCGGTTGTAGAGCTTCCATGCTGTTTGGTTAGTTGTTCAACAAAGAAAGATTGAAAACAATAGTATATTCAAAATCAAAGGAGAAAGTGCTTTGAAAAAGAAAGATTTGGGGCTTACAGCTCAAGGAGAGGCCCAGGGTTTTATCAGTGAGCGCACTGTTTGAATTTGTACAGAGGGACTTATACAAGTGACAGTGGCCCAAAAGGTTTTCTGTACAAAGGGATGGGTCTTACACTCTCTCAAGAGGCCCAAAAGGTTTAAAGAAAAAGAAATGGGTCTTACTACTCAAGGGTAGGCCCAGTTGACTTTTCGTTAAAAATGGCGATCGCGCCGAGATTTTCTTTTAACGCGAAGGGGCTTATACAATATCTGAGGCCCAAATGATTTTGGTTAAAAGGGGGTTGGGTCTTACACTCTATTAGAGACCCAAAAGTTTTGAATGGGTCTTATAGCTCAAGGAGAGGCCCGGTTGGTTTTTAAAAAGGCGACGATCGCGCGGTTTGTTTTTTACGGTATTGGAACTTATACAATATACTGAGGCCCAAAAATGATTTGGTAAAAAAGGGATTGGGTCTTACACTCTATTAGAGGCCCAAAGTGTTTTGAAAATGATTTATGAGGGTTGAATTAATCAAAAACCCTAATTTGTTTACAAAGATGTATTTAATTGAATAAAAATTCAATTAAAATGATCAAAATTGTTTAACATATGGAAAACAAATTGTGATCTTGGATTAATGCTTCAAAAATTAAGTATTGACCTACAAAATAATTAGAAAGCATTAAAAGTTACAAAATCAAGGTGGAAAAAATATTTTAAATCTTAAAAACAATTAAAACATTAATTCTTTGCAAAAATATCAATTATATAAAATAAATAATATTTTTGGGATTTTTTGGGAAAATAAAATATTTTAACATTTTTTTGAATTATTAAAAAAAGAATAAACTCAAAATCATTAAAACTCAGAGAGAAATTAATTTTTGAATCAATTAAATAAAATCACAAAATTCAAATATTCAAATTTTGAAAAAATGGCGCCAAGAACACCCAAGAACACGCGCTTGTTCTGGGCTTGCCCAGATTTGTATTTTCTCTCCAATCTCACTGAATACTTGATTATATCATGTAATCCACATACCAATAAACTCATTTCAACCTCACAATCATGTCTATAACAATTAATTTCATTTAAATTAAACATATAACAAGAAATCATGAAAAATCCTCAAGAACCCTAATTTTTGCATGAAGGCTAGGATTTTTGATACACGATTCAAACAATGCAATTAATTGAGGGGAAACATTCCATGCATGATTATGAACATATGGCCAAATTATTGTGCAGCAAAAATTGCATGGATCATAGAGTTAGAAGAGCTTATGCTTACCACTTGCAGCTGGTGATCGTGATTTGTGTTGGAGGTGTTACAGCGAGGTTCCAATGATTTGGATAGCTTCCCTAGGTGCCATGGAGTGTGTATGAATGCTTGGAATGGATTGAAATGGTTTGGAGCTGAAGATGGTACCTCAACTACAAAACTGTCAAGAACTTGAGGAACTGGCTGGTGATTTTGTGAAATCTGTGTTCCAGATGTTATGTGAGTGTTTGGATCACTTCTATATGACGTATGTGAGGTGTGTGAGTGATTGGTTCGATTGGAAAAGCTCTCAAACTCAAAACCCGACAGTGACTTGCCTTAGAAGGCAAAATTAGAGTGAAAGAAGAGATTTTGATGAAAGCATCTGTTTGATGGCTTTGGTGTACTCAAACTGATCACAATTGAGCTCTATTTATAGTAGAGCAAGTTTGTTTTGGGATCCACAGTGAATGGCAACTGCAGCAGAGGTTTGGCCAATGTTGTCCAATGGAAATCCAAGTCTCCTCTAGCCATTGACTAGAGGTTAGGGCACAGGGCTGTGGTTCCCTTGGTCTTGGATAAGTCTTGACTGAATTCAGTTGAGAATAACTCAGTCCATGCCACCTTGATGCTTCCATTGAATGCTCCAATCCAAAATTAGAGTCTTGTCCCTATTTTGGCAATTCTAGGTTCAACATGCTATTTCTTGTTCCAAAGACTTTGGAGGCTTGGCTCAGTGATTGTCCCCTTTAGATTCAATCCTCAGAGGTGTCCAAGTGGATAGGAGCATTTGGATTTGGCTGATTTTGGAAAATCGAGCAAAAATGCAAAATCTGCCTTGCCTTGACAGATTTCAACAAGGCAACTTGCCAATGTTATATCTCATGACTCAAATTGAATTTGGTAATGTTCTTGGTCATTTTGAAAAGCCCTTACATGATACGACAACTGTTTGAACATGTTTGGTTTTGATCTATTTTGAATCCAAGTGAAAAATCCCCCTACATTTGGCAAAAAGTAGGGTAAAATCTGACTTAGTGAAATTTTCACCAAGTGTTGGAACAAAGTGACTTTTCTTGATTTTGATCACTCCATAACTCAAAATCCATGAGGAATTTGGACATAGGTCAGTATGAAGCTTTTGTAGAGGGCAATGAGATCTAAAAATCAAGCTTTGGATGGGGAACAATGGCCTTGTGGTTTAGGAGTTATGGTCCTCCAAAGTTGGCACATTAGTGTCACTTTTTCCATAACTTAGAAATTTTTCTAAGTTTTTATGGTTACCCCTTTTACAAGTTATCCCACTTTCTTTGATTTTTCTTGATGAATGATGATTCAAATCATACATTAACATCATTTTAGGGTTAAAAATCCATTTTGGTGAAAAATCTCAAAAAGTCAAAGTTGACTTTTGTGCACAGTTGACTTTTTATCAGATGAATTCCAAACTGTGCAATTCTTCATGAAATAATGTCCTTGTGTAGCGAGCGATTTTAGACGCGGTTCTTAAGCGCTGGTCGCACTCTACGGTTGAGTTTTAACTACAGGTCGATTCATTTTTTATCCAATTGTGAGCTGATGAAGGAAGGGAAATAGATGTCTCCAATTAACCCTGCTTGCATACTGAGTTTAAACAGCGGTCTGTTAGGTTACGGATGCGATCAATGTGGTGGGGCCTTTGTATCGGTTATTTGTATTTTCGCTAATACTGTTTTCTCTCTGGGATTTCTTGTGTTATTTGGACAGACCGGTTTTTGGCGGGGAACAAGGATTAGGATGTTAGAACTGATGCTTTTTGATAGATATATGAGAGTATGGGATTTTGGGTTTTTGTTTAGTGTGCTCGCTAAGATCTTTTCTTTCGATCTTATGCCTACGTATTCCCGTTTACTGAAACAGGGAAATCAGAGCCTTCGTAGTTCCTCTTATTCTATGGGAGGAAATGGTTGTTTTGGTGTCTTGTTCAAAGCCCAAGACGTGAAGCGAAAGGTGATTTGTATCTTGTTCAAAGCCCAAGATATGAAGCTGAAGGGTGTTGTCTTTAGAGAGAATTTGTCATCTCTAAAGAGGGGGTTGTATGTCACAACTGTTTATAAAGGAGAATTACTTTAACCGGGATGTGTGAATCCGGCAATGCCATAATTTCCTTTAAAGGGGCTTTTTAACCTGAAGGAGAAGACTTTAACTCAGTGTAGAGCAATGCTATCTTTCCTTAGGAATTTCTCATGCTAAAAGAGGGACATTGGCATGGATGTAGATGATCCAGAGGCTTGCCGCTTACAACAATTAGATGAAAGGGAAGGAGTTGTTGATGTTTGTGTACTGTGAACGAGGCACAACTTTGATGCTAAAAGGTTGATTGGATCAACCAGTGGTTTTCTTATATAAAGCCTAAGAGGAGGCTAATATGTGTCTCGTACAAAGCCCGAGAGAGAGGCTAAAAGGTTTATTTGGCTCAATAAGAACCTTTTTGTATCTTGTATAAAGCCCGAGATGGAGGCGAAAGAGGTGATTGACTCAACGAGGGAGTCTCTTATGTGTCTCGTACAAAGCCCGAGAGAGAGGCTAAACGACTTTTGATTCCGCTGGGGAGAATCATTGTACAAAGCCCAAGAGGGAGGCTAGTATCACTGGAGAAGGATCATTATCCAAAGCCTAAGAGGAGGCTATGGTTACTGTTTCAGTTGAGTGACAGGTTCAGTAGACTGATTTTTAAAGAGAAAATCAGTTCTTATATGAGCAATGTTGTACTCAAGGATTTGATCTGAGGATCGGGATTATTTCCTATTCTCTAAGGAAACGGGGAATCCAAAGGGTATTTGAGACTGTCCAAGTCTGCGGGTTTCCTTCCTATTCTTGAAGGGGTCACTTGAGAATGTCTTTGAGACTCAAGGAGATTAGACTGTCCGTGCCTAGAGTTTCATCTTTTGTACTATGCTTTGAGAAACAGTAGTAGACTCTTGGAAAGGACTGTTCTATGAAGATGACTAAGTTCTGTTCCTATACCTCTAGGAGGTCGTCGGGATAATTTGTACGAAGCCCAAGAGGAGGCTAGAAGCTTTTAAGAAGCCGATCGGTCCTTGTACAAAGCCCAAGAGGAGTCTATCATTCCCGGAGGAAGAGATCATTATACGAAGCCTAAGAGGAGGCTGTGAGTACTTCTAAGAAGCCGACGGGTCCTTGTACTAAGCCCAAGAGGAGGCGAGGGTTACTTTTAGGAAGCCGATGGGTCCCCAAACCCCGAGAAGTTCAAGACAGGCTATTCACAGAGAATAGATCAAGGCAGGAAAGTTCGAGAATTTGGAAGAAACTCACGAGATGCCATTCACGGAGAAAAGATCATCTCTGGGGAGTAGAGTTTCTTGACAAGTGCTTTTAAGAAGCCTGTGGGTCCCCAAACCCCGAGAAGTTCAAGACATGCCATTCACCGAGAATAGATCAAGCCAGGAAAGTCTGAGAATTTGGAAGAAACTCAAGAGATGCCATTCACGGAGAAAAGATCATCTCTGGGGAGTAGAGTTTCTTTGACAACTTCTACGAGTGACAGTCTATGAAAGGGTTCACCGAGAATGCTGCCTTTCATGTCTCCATATTGTTTAACCCCAAGAGGAGGGAAGACTGTGTCTGGTAATCCTATGGGGATCTAGTTTTGACTATTTAAGAGTGATCAACGGGCTTAATGCTAAACGTAGTTGCCGGGGAAACTCTAAATATCTATACTATTATTACACAGTTGATATGAGTTTATGAAAGAAGACTTACAGCGAAACAACCCCACAATACAGTTATATGTTTATTAAAGCGGTAAATGAAAGCAATAACCACTTACTCGGTTGTAGAGCTTCCATGCTGTTTGGTTAGTTGTTCAACAAAGAAAGATTGAAAACAACAGTATATTCAAAATCAAAGGAGAAAGTTCTGTGAAAAAGAAAGATTTGGGGCTTACAGCTCAAGGAGAGGCCCAGGGTTTTATCAGTGAGCGCACTGTTGTTTTTGTACAGAGGGACTTATACAAGTGACTGAGGCCCAAAAAGGTTTTCTGTACAAAGGGACGGGTCTTACACTCTCTCAAGAGGCCCAAAAAGGTTTGAAGAAAAAGAGTGGGGCTTATAACACGAGGGTAGGCCCAGTTTGTTTTTCCGTTTGAAATGGCGATCACGCCGAGATTTTCTTTTAACGCGAAGGGACTTATACAATAAGTGAGGCCCAAAGTTTTTAGTTAAAAGGGGGTTGGGTCTTACACTCTATTAGAGGCCCAAAGAGTTTTGAATGGGTCTTATAGCTCAAGGAGAGGCCCATGGTTATTTTTCAAAAGGCGACGATCGCGCCGTTAGTTTTTTTGACGGTATCGGGACTTATACAATACTGAGGCCCAAAAATGATTTGGTCAAAAAAGGATTGGGTCTTACACTCTATTAGAGGCCCATGAGTGTTTGACAATGATTTGTTTGAGTGAAAATCAAAGAAACCCTAATTTTATTCTTTAAAAGTAAATATTTAAAGAAAATCAATGAAAAATACCAAATAGGTTTGAATAAACCACTTGTGATTTTTATTTAAGGCTTGAAAAATGAGGTATAAATCTCAAGAGATATTAAAACTCATTTGGTCTTGATTTTTCAAGATGAATATTCATTTAAAAATGTTTAAAAACAAATAAAAATGAATTTATTCACCAAAAATACTAATCATATTAAATAAATAATATAAACTTAATTTTTTTGTGGAATAAAATATTTCAACATTTTTGTGATTTTTTGCAAAAAGAACCAATAAAAAATAATTAAAATTGAAAGAGTTATTAATTTTCCAATTAATTAATAAAACATGAAAATATTGGGAAAAATGGAAAAATGTGAAAAAAACACAAAATGGCATAGGTGGGGTTTGAACCCAAGACCTCAAGGTTACAAGGCGCGCGCCTTACCACTGGGGTGGTGATACATCCATTGTTTGAAACAAAACAACAAATATACAAGTCATGCCTTGGTTCTAGGCCTGGCCCAAGGCAAGTTTTGGCTCAGAAACGTGAAGGTCATAACTTTCTCAATTCTTAATGGTTTGAGACAAAATTTATATGCATCTGGACCAGAATTTCATAAGGAATCCAATGGTGGTGGTAGTTTTTTCAGATCACACTCCCTCCTCAAAACCCGATAGTGGTTTTGAAAATGACCTATGATTGCATTTTCTATGCTACAACTTGGTACAAGCATGGATTACATGGTGAATTAGCTCAAACACAACATATACAACATGTATAAGATGTTTATGATCAGTGGAGTTCAAAGCATTGCATGATTTAAAGATTCCAAGTTGTGAGGCTTACCTCTTTTTTGAGATTTTGGAGCTTTTGTGCAATCTGTCAAACCTCTTGTTCCAGAAATGATTTGATGCTTTAGACACACTCAAATGATCCCTTAGAAGCTTTTAGGATGATTGGAATTGACTGGTACCTGCAAAAACACAAACAGTCCCTTTCTTGCAAAAGGGGTTAAAAGTTACCAAAATAGCAACTCCCTCAAATGGTGTTCCAGATGAGGGGAACCATTTGGGATAGTTCAAGGATGATATTTGGAGTGTGTTTGAGGTTTTATTTGGTTTGGAAAGTGAATGAATCAAGACATGGCTTGAAAAATGCAACAAAAGCCTATTTTGAGGTTTTGAGAGGTGACTTTGTGATTTTGTGATTACAGGTCACTTGTGATAGTTTGCACAGCTTACATATGATATATATGAGGTGTGTGTGTGATTGATTGTGATGGAAAAGCTCTCAAGCTCAAAAACTCAAAGTTTCCTTGCTAAAGAAGGCATTTTTGCCAAGAGAAAGAGGTTTTGAGGAAAGCATCTGTTTTATGGCTTTGGTGTACTCAAACTGATAACAAATGAGCTTTATTTATAGTAGAGCAAGTTAGTTTTGGGATCCACAGTGAATGGCAACTGCAGCAGGTGTTTGTTCAATGTTGGCCAATGGAAATCCAAGTCTTCTCTAGCCATTGACTAGAGGTTAGGGCACAGGGTTGTGGTTCCCTCGGTCTTGGATAAGTCTTGACCGAATTCAGTTGAGAATGGCTCAGTCCATGTCACCTTGATGCTTCTATTGAATGCTCCAATCCAAAATTGGAGTCTTGTCCCTATTTTGGCCATTCTAGGTTCAACATGCCATTTCTTGTTCCAAAGACTTTGGAGGCTTGGCTCAGTGATTGTCCCCTTTAGATTCAATCCTCAGAGGTGTCCAAGTGGATAGGAGCATTTGGATTTGGCTGATTTTGGTAAATCGAGCAAAAATGCAAATTCTGCCTTGCCTTGGCAGATTTCAGCAAGGCAACTTCCCAATGTCATATCTCATGGCTCAAATTGAATTTGGTAATGTTCTTGGCCATTTTGGAAAGCCCTTACATGATACAAAAACTGTTTGAACATGTTTGGTTTTGATCTCTTTTGAATCTAAGTGAAAAATCCCCCTACATTTGGCAAAAAGTAGGGTAAAATCTGACTTAGTGAAATTTTCACTAAGTGTTGGAACAAAGTGACTTTTCTTGATTTTGATCACTCCATAACTCAAAATCCCCAATGAATTGGAATTAGGTCTAGTTGAAGTTTTTGTAGAGGGCAATGAGATCTACAAATCAAGCCTTGGATGGGAGAAAATGGCTTTGTGGTTTAGGAGTTATGACCCTCCAAAGTTGGTACCCTAGCCACTTTATTTTTAACTTAGAAAATTTTCTAAGTTTTTTTTATGGTTACCCTTTTTACAAGTTATCCAACTTTTATTGATTTTTCTTGATGAATGATGATTCAAATCATACATTAACATCATTTTAGGGTTAAAAATCCATTTTTGTGAAAAATCTCAAAAAGTCAAAGTTGACTTTTGTGCACAGTTGACTTTTTATCAAATGAATTCCAAACTGTACAATTCTTCAGGAAATCATGTCCTTGACCTAAATCAAACTTGATGGACATGTTGCATGGGTGTCATAGGGTATATTGATGCATGTCATAGGGCTTGGGAGCATGTCCTGGTCAAAAGTCAAAGTTACAGTTGACTTTTTCCTTAAAACCCTAACTGTGGTGCAGATGAAATTGAAACTTGTTGCTCAAGCTTCTTGGATCAATCCATTGTTGCAAATGGATCAATGTAGTGTATTAGAGACCCTCAAATCCTCCTTTGAGGTCTTGGCTCATGATTTGCCCTAAAAGTCAACTTAGGGGTGAATTAGGTCAAGAAACCCTAATTCCTGATTTTTTATGAATGCATCCCCTGAGGCCAAATTGGCTTGATGATTGGGTCCATGAGGTTCCATGGAGCATATTAGGTTGTGTTTTGGATCTTTGGCTCATGCCCAAAGGAAATTTTCCATCTGGAGGCCCTGGTCGACCAAAACCCTAATTTGGTAACACTGGCGATCTTGAGACTTGATCCACCTAGAAGGGAGCATCCTTGTGCTTAATCCTTGAAGTGGGAGTCCTTTTTGATCCTTTGTGTATGTTTGAGATTGTAGACAAGTTGAAGATCATGTCATTCCTTGATTGATCCTTTGTCTAAGGCTCTGAGAGGGCTTGAAACTCTAATTTTGATTGTAGTGAATGCTCAACAACCCTTGAGGCATTTGATGAGGCATGATGGTTCATCCATATTGTGATGATGATTTGGACAATGATGGGAAATCTTAGTGGTCAAAATTTGGGGTATAACAGATGCCCCTATTTAATCTTCTTGGACACGAATGTGTGAATGACGATGGTATTCGGGCATTCGGGGTGCAAGAGGATTAAATATCGGAATACTCAAAATTTTGATGGCGGTTATGAATGGCAGATCACATTCATCTTCTTTTGCTAAGCAATGATGCTTAGAAAAGGTAAACTTACCCTCGATCCTGGTCTTCAGTCAAGGAACTGGTCTCAGTTTTCTTAAATAAACTTCCCCTCGATCCTGGTTTCCTACCAAGGAACTGGTCTCAGTTTCTGATGTAAACTTCCCCTCGATCTTGGTATCCTACCAAGGAACTGGTCTTAGTTTCTGATGTAAACTTCCCCTCGATCCTGGTTTCCTACCAAGGAACTGGTCTTAATTTCTGATGTAAACTTCCCCTCGATCCTGGTTTCCTACCAAGGAACTGGTCTTAGTTTCTTTCGTCAATAAACTTTACTGACAAGGGACGCTATTCGTAGCGTCTTTCCTTCAAACTTCTCGCCGAATTTTCCTGGGGAGATGCCATTTGAGTGGAAAAAGTTTTGATATCAGACTTGCTGGGGAACCCAGTCGTCTGAATTGTAGAGTTGCACAAACTTCTCTATTGGAGACGCCATTTGTTTCTACTAGAGAAAGCGAGTTTCTTGGAAGACTGCTTTCACTTGGGGTCTTACATCATACTTTTCTCATGATCTTCCCGGAGAAATGCCATATGATGGGGTCCAATTTTGAGATGCCGAGGACCTTATCCTTAGCGGTCTTTTCGGAGCAAAACTGGCATGCTGCCGAATCTCTGATTACGAGATTTTCTCTGTGGATTTTCCTTAATCCGGGAAAGCAAGGATATCATCTTCAAGGGCGAAGAGTGATGTTAACTGAGGTCTCTCCGTCTTTCAGAGGTTCAAGTTATCAAAGTGGTCAAGGGCCAACTTCAATCCAGAAATAAAACTGGAGGAGAGAGAATGTTCAGACGTAACACTTCCTGACGAGGAAAGGGATGACAACTCAATTGAGAGGACTTTTATCACTAGGGGACAAGACTGACTAGAGTGATAGTGATGCAATATGACTGTGAATGTAAATCAATAATGCATGATGTATGTATGTTTATGCTGACAAAACTGACGCGACATACAAACTGACAGGTGAACACGATTGGATACTCGGCCATCGCGGGACGTATAGAAATATCGTTGGTTCAGAATAGCAATTCCACCTTGCTTAGGAGAGATAGTCCCTGTTGGGAGCTATGTTAGTCGGGCTTAGGAGATACGAACTCGGCCGAGGCGTGTCAGACGAAACAAGGTCTCTGACACAGTTGATCCCTTCATTCAGGCTCATTGGCATAGAAGGAGTACTTTGATTCCGTACTTTGAGGTTCGATTACTTCTGGAGAAGCGACCGATGTTCTTCTGATGTTCAACAGTCAAAAGAAATTGCCGTCTTTATTAAAAAATAGAAAAAGTCTTAACAAGTAAATTCATTTTTGTTTTATTTCAAGAATCACTAATCATGTTAAAACGCCATTCTGTAAAGCTAAAACAAATAAGAATTACAAACAAAAGCACAAGGGCTCAAATTTTATTGATAAGATGGAGATCAGCCAAACACGTGATTCCAAAGAGTATATACAAAGTTAGAAAATGGTAATTTACAGGGAAAAAGGCTACGTTGAAATATAACGACCACTATCCTTCTACCAACTTTGAATTCGGGACATCCTGAGCTTCTGTCGAAGATGACCCTGACTGGAGTTTTCCTCTAATGGATGATGTAACTGCTGCTGAGGGACTTGCCTCTGTTGAACATAGTTACTTGCCATTATCCCTAACTTTTTCCTGGATTGTACTGTGATATTTCCAATCCACCGGGATGATTTTTTTTCTCTGTCTCTAACTTTTGCCTAGACCGCCCTTTCGGGTTTTCAATCCACCGAGACATTTTTTTTAGTTTAGGTGAAGTATTTCTTGACTACATCAACATTTGTGGAGTAGGCAAATTCCTCTCCATCCATGGTTGCAAGTCTCAAGGCGCCGCCTGAGAAAGCTTTTGTGACCACATAGGGGCCATCATAATTCGGAGTCCATTTTCTCCGGGAATCAGTGAGGAATGATTGTATCTTCTTGAGTAGTTTGAAGATCGGCGCACATGTCGCGGTCATGAGGAATATGAATCTGGAGATGTAGTTCAAACGTCCCAGGAGTCCTCTGACTTGTTTTTCAGTTTTTGGAGAAGGCATTTCTTGAATGGCCTTGACCTTGTCAGGATCAACCTCAATTCCTTTTTGGCTGACGATGAACCCTAGTAGTTTCCCTGAATGGACACCGAAGGTGCACTTGTTGGGATTCAAGCGTAGCTTGAATTTTCTTAGACATTCGAACAATTTTGACAGATGTTCAATGTGTTCACTCTCTATTTTAGATTTTGCAATCATATCATCGACATATACCTCGATTTCTTTGTGTATCATGTCATGAAAAAGAGTGGTCATGGCCCTTTGATAGGTTGCCCCGGCGTTCTTCAAACCGAACGACATCACCTTGTAACAAAAGGTACCCCATGGGGTAATGAACAAAGTTTTCTCCATGTCTTTTGCCACCATTTTGATCTGATTATAGCCCGAGAATCCATCCATGAAGGAGAAGACTTTGAACTTCGTTGTACTGTCTACCAGCATGTCAATGTGTGGTAAAGGAAAGTCGTCCTTTGGACTAGCCTTATTCAGATCCCTGTAATCCACACACATTCTGACCTTTCCGTCCTTTTTGGGAACGGGTATGATGTTGGCTAACCATTGAGGATATTCAGATGTGGCGAGGAAACCCGCGTCAATCTGTTTCTGCACCTCTTCTTTGATTTTGATGGCCATGTCCGGATGAGTCCGTCTCAACCTCTGCTTTACTTGCGGACATTCCGATATCAATGGTAAATGATGTTCCACGATGCTGGTATCCAACCCTGGCATATCCTGATAGGACCAAGCAAATACATCGGGGAATTTTCTGAGAATCTTTATCAAACCCTCTCTGGCAGTTGGACTGAGAAGTGCCCCAATCCTGATTTCTTTTCTCTCTTCTTCTGAACCCAAGTTTACCGTTTCCAACAGTTCTTTGTGAGGTTCAATGGACATTTCCTCTTGTCTGAGTAGTCGAGAGATCTCTTCTGGAATTTCGTTGTTAACTTCTTCTTCAGCCTCGAATACCAGGAACTCAAAGTTGGGAGAAGGCATCGGATCGCATGTTTCAACGTGGTTTAAAACAAGCAATCTACATGACGTGATGATTCGTGTTTAGAAGAGATAGAGAAAATGCGAGTGTGTGCAGTGTTTTTATTTTTATTACTGCTTGTTTTTGTTATTGAATTGTTTTTTAGGATTACCATTTTCTGAAAAAGCAAAAAGAGAAAACAACAATTAATGCGGAAATTACAGAACGACGTTATTTTATTAATAAACAAGTCAATCCTTAAAACTACAGCCCTATAAAACAAAACTCTGTCGCTTTGGGCGGAGCGAAGAGGGAAAATTTACAGAAAGCGAGCCCTATCAAAACATCCGTTTCACCTGGGCAGGGTGAAAGGTTAAAGATGGCAATTACTTTGACTGATGAACGATCCTCGGAACCTCGACAGCAACCCATTGGCGGCGAACTCCTCGGTGAATCACAAAGTCTGGCACCTTCCTCAATTTGTCTTCAGAAATAACGTTGATTTCTGGTGAAGTAGGATCATTGGAATTTGTCTCCCAGGCAGAATTGTTGTAGGAGGATTCCTCAGTTGCATTTTGCATAGCATTTATGCTCTCAGCTGTATCTCCCCATCCAGTAGGCGGGATATCTTCGAGCCTGATACGAGAGCTTTCGGGAGCAGTGTAATTGACCATAAAGTCGTATTTTCCACTTGGTTGTCCCAAGGTGTCCCACACTTCTTTGGAACTGGAGGGGTCATCCCTCTCGATGACTTTGACCTCGGGAAAAGTATAGTTGATGAATTCAAGTCCTGCAAACGTTGCAAATTCATCTTCATGTTGAGTAGTTTCTGAATGACCTGAGTGTTGATCCCATGACATGGCGGGGACACATGTATTCTATTCAATGATGGCCAGCCAATTTTCGTTGTTCGGCTGACTCTCTTGCCCCAAGTTTCCTGGGTAAGGTTTCCATATTATCAGACCATCCATTGGGCCATAGTAATTGTGGTCAAAGTTGTCTTTCATCAGAGTGTCTTCCTCTAATGAATTTGGCGGAGCACGACATCCTTCCGGATCACAATCTCCATATATCATTTCGACGTCTGACCTCGGTATAAATCTCGAATTCTGTGCGGGATAGCAAAATAGCGTAGGCACCTCTTCCTGAGACATATAACCGTCTTCGTTAAGGTAGGACTTCCATTCTTCATCTGTGTCAAAGGGATCTTCCTCATTAATAGCATGTACTGCTTGAGACACTGGGTGAAGAAAACCTCCACTATGGAAGAAGTTTTGAAGGGGATGAAGACTTTCATCGTTGGCAGCTGTCTGGGTACAGGTTGCAGAAAAACCAAGACCCTTCTTTGTTGTATTGCTAGTAGGAATGACAAGCTGTCCCCATCCTGTCGTATCGGTACTCTCGACTGCTTTGATAGCATCGTTGTATGAAGAAATGGAAGTTCCTTCTTTAAATTGATTGTTCTTGCTCACCGACAGTGCTTGGAACTAAGTTCCAATAACCTCCTCGGGTTCTATACCGGCAGATGATGACAAGTTACTCACCAGCAAGGCCTGCTCCCCGCAGACTGTGATGAGTTGGCCGTTCTGGACGAACTTTAGCTTTAGCTTGGAAAGTATGAGGACCGATAGTTATAGGAAGATCAACTTCGCCGATAACTGCTTTTTTGGATCCGTCGAACGCTTTGATGACGACCTCGCTGATTCTCATCGGAGGGCCTTTGAATGATAATTGCATCAAAGTGGACTTCGGCATAACATTCAGGGCTGACCCTGTGTCTACCAGTACGCTGGCTAAAGCATCGTCCTGGCAGTTAACTGTGATATTGAGCGCCATGTTATGACGATGACCCTCTTTAGGTAATTCCTCATCACTAAATCCCAAATTATTGTAGGAAGTGATGTTAGAGACAATGCTATCAAATTGTATGATTGTTACATCATGTTCCACAAAGGCTCGCTCCAAGAGTTTCTGTAGAGCCTCCCTGTGCACTTCTGAACTGAGTAACAGTGATAATACCGAGATCTTTGAAGGAGTTTGTAATAGCTAATCAACAATGTTGTATTCACTCCTTTGGATGAGCTTCAACATCTCATCATCGTTTTTCGAAAGGTTGGGATTACTGGATTGACCGACTGGTAGATCAGGAGTTTCTGTCTGAAGTTCCTTTTCTTTGTTAACTTCTCCAACCCCTCGGTTGAAGATTCTACCACTCCGTGTTACTCGACTGATGTCTGCAATGTTCACAATGAAGGGTAATGGAATTTCCTTTCCATTTTCAATAATCGTTGCACCGTATTTGTAAGGGATTGCCTTAGCTGATTCATACGGTAGTGGTCCCGGCAGATAGATGACTACGGGAGTCCTCTGATTTTTCTGACCATCATAAGTAATCTCGATCCGTTCCCGGTTGGGAACTTTAGATTCGTCAAGTAGAGGGATAATGGCAAAAACATCCCTGGTCCTGTGATGACCAGAGATCGTGACAACATCCTCAACTTGATCGGCAAGGTAGTTCGACGTCCAGTTGATGGGTCCGGAACCTGGATATGGACGAATTTCTCCAAGATCCACCTGGCCCTGAAGAGCTGCTCTCACAAGGTAACACCCTTGGTTACTTTCCGAACAGACGCTACAACCGTCATAATTGTGTGGTGGCACCTGGCCACGCCCACTTTGAATACAATGTAACCAGAAAGGCGGATTTTCCAGTACTGTAAGAGGGGACTTAGTCTAGATGTGCCCCTTGGCCAGTAGTAATGGAAACAGCTCTGTGTACGACACGGGTATAGGATCAAATCCTGATGGTTCTGTTGTACGGTTGTTGTTATATAGAGGACGAGCCTGCTGAAGAGGCTGTTGTGTCCTTTATTGATCAGGTTGGCTCTGTGCAACCTGAGGTTGATACGTAGGCGCGGTACTGATAGCAGGAGTTACAGCTGCTACTGGTTGGTACCGTCGCCTTTGCTTTCTGAGAGAGATATTCCCAATATCTTGCTCTTTTTTCTTAGGGAGAGCACTACCGTATTTTTTAATACCGCTCGTCGATCCAGTGTCTTTTACCAAGTGTCCTTCTCGGACGGCTTCCTCAAGACGTACGCCCATGCCCACCATCTCGGTGAAATCACTGGGTGCACTGGCAACCATTCGGTCATAGTAAAATAAGCTTAAGGTTTTTAAGAAGATCTTTGTCATCTCTTTTTCCTTAAGAGGTGGACAAATTTGAGCGGCAATTTCACGCCACCTTTGAGCATACTCCTTAAAGGTTTCCTTGTCCTTTTGCGACATCGATCTGAGTCGATCTCTGTCGGGTGCCATGTCCAAATTGTATTTGTATTATTGGACGAAGGCAGTGCCAAGATCTCTAAATGTGCTGATCGTGGCACAGTTTAAACCCATGTACCATTTTAATGCGGCACCGGTTAAACTATCCTGAAAGTAGTGAATCAGCAGGTCCTGATCCTCCGTCTGAGCTGACATCCGCCGAGCGTACATCACCAGATGGCTTTGAGGGCAAGAGTTACCCTTGTATTTTTCAAAGTCGGGCACTTGAAATTTGTGCGTAACTTTTACATTGGGGACCAAGCAGAGGTCTGCGGCGTCCTTTCCAAATAAATCCTTACCGCGAATGGCTTGCAGCTCCTTCTTCATTTCCAGAAACTGCTCCTGGAATTCATCCATTATGTCGAACAAAGTTTCCTTTTTACCAGAAGGTATTGGTGGAATCTGTCCTTCCGGGACAATGTGCACCACAGGGGGTGGTACCGTGACTACGACAGTAAATCTTGGCGTTTCCTGAAGTTTGTAACCTTCAGGAGTCTTCAGTATGCCTCTGGAATCTTCGCTTTCCCGAAGTTTGTAACCTTCAGGCCCAGCGGCTTCTGTTATGATTCCCTGATCTTCAGTGATCGGTGGAACATATCCTTCCGGGATATAGTTAACAGGCATGCCCCAAGGACGATCTTTCGGCATCTGATACCTAGGATCATACTTCTCCACTATGGGTGTTGAGGTGATCTCTGAGATCATAGTTCTTTGTAGCTGAGCTTCTGCCATGGCTTGCATGTCATTATGAAGCTTTCTCATATCCTCTCTCAGAGCGTCGATCTCTTCTTTCAACTCTCTGTTTTCTTCCTCAAGATCATCCATCTTTTTCTGATGATTGACCCGAGTATTATACGAATTAGACAATTTGACTCTAGAATCGAGATACAAACGTGAGATTCGTAGGTAAGAAGAATACGCGATGTGAGAATGATGAATGCAATGATTATATTAATTGTTTTTTGGTTTAATCAAAATAAACTTCGACAATTAGATTGCAAATATAAAACAGTGGGGAAACCCCTTTTTATTGAATTCAAAGGATTACAAAAATGGAAATACAGTAGATTACAAGGTACAGAAACAAAAACCTAAGCTAATGGGTCCCGAGTCCTCTCTGAAGAGAAATCGGGTGCTGACTCCGGTACTTTCCTTTTCTTTGACCGGGGCTCTTGGGCCGTTGTCGGGTTGTCATTCCTTTTCCAGGTGAAAGGAGTGAGAAAATTCCTTTGGTCATCTTGATTCTCTACAGCATGTTGCTCCAAAATTTCAATCAGAGCATCCTTTTCTTTTAGTAGTTGCTGTATTTTGATGCACTCTATGTCGAGGGTGCGGTACTTGTTCTTCCAAGACCTTCTCTCCTTTTGAACTTTGTTGAGGGTAACCTGAAGCTTTTCAGTTTCCGTCATGAAATACATGACAGATTCCCTCGGCGGAAGAATTCCGTAACGAGGATAAGGCATTTTTAGCTTGAGAGCTCTAGTTTGTACCCAATGGAGATAAGGCTCCACCGAGACACAGTCCGATTTTCCTAGAGACTCTTATCCTTTCTTATGAATATGTTTCCAAGCGTGCACTATTTCCATCTTTAGTGCTCTGTCATTTTCTCATTCCTTGAAGAAAAGACCTTCCAGATGAACACCCCGTGGGACGTGTCTCATCGGGCATCCAAACTGACGACGAACCAACACCGGATGATAGTTGATTCCTCCTTTAGTTCCTATGAGGGGTACGTTGGGGAAGTTTCCACAACGATCAATGATTCTGATTCCATCATAGATCCTATTACACCAATCTATATCAGAGCTGGTAAGAGACATGATCTTCTACGACCAGCGCAAGGCACTCTTGCAATCCCAAAAAGCAGTAGACTTAGGAAAGTGGGAGATAAACCATTTGTAAAGCAAAGGTACACAACATGTGATTTCCCCTCTGCTGTACAAATTTCCCAAATGTACAGAATGATACGTATCTGCGAGCAAAGTTGGCACAGGGTTTCCAATTAGAAAAACCTTAATGGAGTTGATATCGACGAAGTTATTGATGTTGGGAAACAAAAATAACCCGTAGGTGAGCAAGACAAAGACGCTTTCAAAAGCAGTCACGTTTCCTATACTGGCAAAATACAGGGCCTTCTTTGTCAAGAACTGGGCTAGCAAACCTTGGATGCCACCCTTAGTGGTTAGGTGAGTCCTAACCTCAGACTCGTCCAAATGAATTGCTCTTGCAATGGTCGGATTCTTTGGAATTTCTTCCAGTCTAGAAAATGGAGCTCGATCAGTAATGTGTAGATCAATCAGATGAGAATACTCCTCCAGCGTTGGTGCGAGCTGGTAATCCGGGAATGTGAAACAGTGATAAACTGGATCATAAAACTGAATGAGCGCATCCATGATTCCCTCAATCACATGGACTCTTAACAGTGGTAGCAGACCTCCGTGTTTAGCTCTGAAAGCCTCTTGGTTTGTGATCATCCTCGCTAACCTTCTCAAATCCTCTAGCTTTGGAACCTTGAAGGTATACCTATGGGTTCTCCTTCTACCGAAATCTATTAGCGCAATCCTTTTCTCTGATATTTGCAATCACAGTCTTAGTTTAATTTTAAAAACAGAGAGACTAAAAGAGAAATTTTTTCTTTTGAATGTTTTAATGTTTTTTAGATGAATGCATGAATGCAGCACACAAAAGCATAGGAAAAACATGGGGTCAAAGGGTCGTTGTCATGAAGTCAAGGCTCTACCCATCCCCAAAGGTTTATACTAGGGTGATTTTTGTACCTGTACTCATTATCATCAGCTCCTCCCAAGAAAGCAAAACAACAAGCGGATCGTCAGCGAGTTGTAGAGCGGTCTTAGAGTAAGTGCCATTCACCGAGAATAGATCACCAGCCTCAAATGAGGGTAGTATCGCGTAACAACTATTCCCGATAGTTTCCGTACTACAAAAGGGTTTGGCTCCTCAGCTTCTCAGACATCACAATCGGCCCATTGTCTAGGTGAGAGAATGGGTTGCATTGGTCAGCCTCCACTGAGGTTGATGGTCGACCTCGTCGCCATCACTTATCTTAAGCGTATACTCAATCTTTCCACATGTGGCATCACAAGCATTCCCATTAGCAGAAAAATAAACACGTATAGCAATTAGGAAAAGCAGTATATATATTTGTCCTAATCATCCTAGACCTTTAAAGCTATGAATCCTAAGTTCCTGACAAAAAATGGGTTCCCCGGCGGAATTACCATCCTGTGGTTTCAATCCAAATTAATGGCGTTTTGACCTAAGATCCTAATGACGTCACGGTTTCTACCTAGGGGAAAAAATAACAAGATCCCTAAAGAGACCTGCGGTATTCCCCAGCAGAGTCACCATTTATCTGTAGCGAGTGATTTTTGGATGTGGTTGCGAAGCACGATCGCTCTGGTACTACAGCTCGATTCATTTTTTATCCTGTTAAAGCTAATGAAAGAAGGGAAATAGATGTCTCCAATTAACCCTGCTTGCATACTGAGATTAAACAGTCAAAACGGTTGGTTTACAGATGCTACAAAGATTCGGGGTTTCTCCTAGGTTATTTTGTTGACGAGGGGTGCTTTAGGCTATCGGTTAGGATGTTAGGACGAATGTATGAGAGTATGGGATTTTGGGTTTTTGTTTAGTGTGCTCGCTAAGATCTTTTCTTTCAATCTTAAGCCTACGTATTCCTGTTTACCGAAACAAGGAAATCAGAGCATTCGTAGTTCCTCATATTCTATGGGAGGAAATGGTTGTTTTGGTGTCTTGTTCAAAGCCCAAGACGTGAAGCTAGAGGGTCTATTTGTATCTTGTTCAAAGCCCAAGATGTGAAGCTGAAAGTGTTGACCTTAGAGAGAATTTGTCATCTCTAAAGGGGTCTGTTTGTCACAACCGTTGGGTGACTGTCTGTAAAGGAGGATTACTTTAACTGGGGTTTGTGAATCCGGCAATGCCATAATTTCCTTTATAGGGGATTTTAACCTGAAGGAGAAGACTTTAACTCAGTTTAGAGCAATGCCATCTTTCCTTAGGAATTTCTCATACTAAAAGAGGGACATTGGCATGGATGTAAATAATCCAGAGGCTTGCCGCTTACAGCAATTAGATGAAGGGGAAAGAGTTGTTGATGTTTGTGTACTGTGAACGAGGCACAACTTTGATGCTAAAAGGTTGATTGGATCAATCAGTGGTTTTCTTATACAAAGCCTAAGAGGAGGCTAATATGTGTCTCATACAAAGCCCAAGAGAGAGGCTAAAAGGTTTTGACTCGACGATGGAGTCTTTTGGTATCTCGTATAAAGCCCGAGATGAAGGCTACTTGACTTAACAATAGAGTTTTTGTATCTCGTACGAAGCCCGAGATGGAGGCTAAAATTTGTTTGGCTCAATAAGAACCTTTTTGTATCTCGTATAAAGCCCGAGATGGAGGCGAAAGGGTGATTGACTCAACGAGGGAGTCTCTTTATGTGTCTCGTACAAAGCCCGAGAGAGAGGCTAAATGTTGTTTGACTCCGCTGGGGAGAATCATTGTATAAAGCCCAAGAGAGAGGCTAACTTCACTGGAGAAGGATCATTATACAAAGCCTAAGAGGAGGCTGTTGTAACTGTTTCAGTTGAGTGACAGGTCCAGTATACTGATTTTGAAAGAGAAAATCAGTTCTTATATGAGCAACACTGTACTCAAGGATTTGATTCGAGGATCAGGGTTATCTCCTATTCTTTAAGGAAGTGGGAAATCCAAAGGGTATTGAGACTGTCCGAGTCTATGGGTTTTCTTCCTATTTAACGAAGAGGTCACTTGAGAATGTCTTTGAGACTCAAGGATATTAGATTGTCCAAGTCAAGAGTTTTATCTTTTGTACTATGCTTTGAGAAACAGTAGTAGACTCTTTGAAGGGACTGTTCTATGCAGATGATTAAGTTCTGTTCCTATACCTCTAGGAGGTCGTCAGGACAATTTGTATGAAGCCCAAGAGGAGGCTGGAAACTTTTAAGAAGCCGACGGGTCCTTGTACGAAGCCCAAGAGGAGGCTATCATTCCCGGAGGAAGCGATTATTATACGAAGCCTAAGAGGAGGCTGGGTTGCTTTTAGGAAGCCTGTGGGTCCTTGTATGATGCCCAAGAGGAGGCCGATACTTTTAAGATGCCCGTGGGTCCCCAAACCCCGAGAAATTCAAGGCGAGCTATTCACAAGGAATAGATCAAGTCAGGAAAGTTCGAGAATTTGGAAGAAACTCAAAGATGCCATTCACGGAGAATACATTCATCTTTGGGAGTAGAGTTTCTTGACAATTCCTAATGAGGACAACCGAAGAGAAGACTGTAGTTGCCGGGGAAACTCAAAATATCTGTACTATTATTACATAGTTGATATGAGTTTATGAAAGAAGACTTACAGCGAAACATCCCCACAATACAGTTATATGTATATGAAAGCGATAAATGAAAGCAATAACCACTTACTCGGTTGTAGAGCTTCCATGTTGTTTGGTTAGTTATTCAACAAAGAAAGATTGAAAACAAAAGTATATTCAAAATCAAAGGAGAAAGTGCTTTGAAAAAGAAAGATTTGGGGCTTACAGCTCAAGGAGAGGCCAAGGGTTTTATCAGTGAGCGCACTGTTTGAATTTGTACAGAGGGACTTATACAAGTGACTGTGGCCCAAAAGGTTTTCTGTACAAAGGGATGGGTCTTACACTCTCTCAAGAGGCCCAAAAGGTTTAAAGAAAAAGAAATGGGTCTTACTACTCGAGGGTAGGCCCAGTTGACTTTTCGTTAAAAATGGCGATCGCGCCGAGATTTTCTTTTAACGCGAAGGGGCTTATACAATATCTGAGGCCCAAATGATTTTGGTTAAAAGGGGGTTGGGTCTTACACTCTATTAGAGACCCAAAAGTTTTGAATGGGTCTTATAGCTCAAGGAGAGGCCCGGTTGGTTTTTGAAAAGGCGACGATCGCGCGGTTTGTTTTTTACGGTATTGGAACTTATACAATATACTGAGGCCCAAAAATGATTTGGTAAAAAAGGGATTGGGTCTTACACTCTATTAGAGGCCCAAAGTGTTTTGAAAATGATTTATGAGGGTTGAATTAATCAAAAACCCTAATTTGTTTACAAAGATGTATTTAATTGAATAAAAATTCAATTAAAATGATCAAAATTGTTTAACATATGGAAAACAAATTGTGATCTTGGATTAATGCTTCAAAAATTAAGTATTGACCTACAAAATAATTAGAAAGCATTAAAAGTTACAAAATCAAGGTGGAAAAAATATTTTAAATCTTAAAAACAATTAAAACATTAATTCTTTGCAAAAATATCAATTATATAAAATAAATAATATTTTTGGGATTTTTTGGGAAAATAAAATATTTTAACATTTTTTTGAATTATTAAAAAAAGAATAAACTCAAAATCATTAAAACTCAGAGAGAAATTAATTTTTGAATCAATTAAATAAAATCACAAAATTCAAATATTCAAATTTTGAAAAAATGGCGCCAAGAACACCCAAGAACACGCGCTTGTTCTGGGCTTGCCCAGATTTGTATTTTCTCTCCAATCTCACTGAATACTTGATTATATCATGTAATCCACATACCAATAAACTCATTTCAACCTCACAATCATGTCTATAACAATTAATTTCATTTAAATTAAACATATAACAAGAAATCATGAAAAATCCTCAAGAACCCTAATTTTTGCATGAAGGCTAGGATTTTTGATACACGATTCAAACAATGCAATTAATTGAGGGGAAACATTCCATGCATGATTATGAACATATGGCCAAATTATTGTGCAGCAAAAATTGCATGGATCATAGAGTTAGAAGAGCTTATGCTTACCACTTGCAGCTGGTGATCGTGATTTGTGTTGGAGGTGTTACAGCGAGGTTCCAATGATCTGGATAGCTTCCCTAGGTGCCATGGAGTGTGTATGAATGCTTGGAATGGATTGAAATGGTTTGGAGCTGAAGATGGTACCTCAACTACAAAACTGTCAAAAACTTGAGGAACTGGCTGGTGATTTTGTGAAATCTGTGTTCCAGATGTTATGTGAGTGTTTGGATCACTTCTATATGACGTATGTGAGGTGTGTGAGTGATTGGTTCGATTGGAAAAGCTCTCAAACTCAAAACCCGACAGTGACTTGCCTTAGAAGGCAAAATTAGAGTGAAAGAAGAGATTTTGATGAAAGCATCTGTTTGATGGCTTTGGTGTACTCAAACTGATCACAATTGAGCTCTATTTATAGTAGAGCAAGTTTGTTTTGGGATCCACAGTGAATGGCAACTGCAGCAGAGGTTTGGCCAATGTTGTCCAATGGAAATCCAAGTCTCCTCTAGCCATTGACTAGAGGTTAGGGCACAGGGCTGTGGTTCCCTTGGTCTTGGATAAGTCTTGACTGAATTCAGTTGAGAATAACTCAGTCCATGCCACCTTGATGCTTCCATTGAATGCTCCAATCCAAAATTAGAGTCTTGTCCCTATTTTGGCAATTCTAGGTTCAACATGCTATTTCTTGTTCCAAAGACTTTGGAGGCTTGGCTCAGTGATTGTCCCCTTTAGATTCAATCCTCAGAGGTGTCCAAGTGGATAGGAGCATTTGGATTTGGCTGATTTTGGAAAATCGAGCAAAAATGCAAAATCTGCCTTGCCTTGACAGATTTCAACAAGGCAACTTGCCAATGTTATATCTCATGACTCAAATTGAATTTGGTAATGTTCTTGGTCATTTTGAAAAGCCCTTACATGATACGACAACTGTTTGAACATGTTTGGTTTTGATCTATTTTGAATCCAAGTGAAAAATCCCCCTACATTTGGCAAAAAGTAGGGTAAAATCTGACTTAGTGAAATTTTCACCAAGTGTTGGAACAAAGTGACTTTTCTTGATTTTGATCACTCCATAACTCAAAATCCATGAGGAATTTGGACATAGGTCAGTATGAAGCTTTTGTAGAGGGCAATGAGATCTAAAAATCAAGCTTTGGATGGGGAACAATGGCCTTGTGGTTTAGGAGTTATGGTCCTCCAAAGTTGGCACATTAGTGTCACTTTTTCCATAACTTAGAAATTTTTCTAAGTTTTTATGGTTACCCCTTTTACAAGTTATCCCACTTTCTTTGATTTTTCTTGATGAATGATGATTCAAATCATACATTAACATCATTTTAGGGTTAAAAATCCATTTTGGTGAAAAATCTCAAAAAGTCAAAGTTGACTTTTGTGCACAGTTGACTTTTTATCAGATGAATTCCAAACTGTGCAATTCTTCATGAAATAATGTCCTTGTGTAGCGAGCGATTTTAGACGCGGTTCTTAAGCGCTGGTCGCACTCTACGGTTGAGTTTTAACTACAGGTCGATTCATTTTTTATCCAATTGTGAGCTGATGAAGGAAGGGAAATAGATGTCTCCAATTAACCCTGCTTGCATACTGAGTTTAAACAGCGGTCTGTTAGGTTACGGATGCGATCAATGTGGTGGGGCCTTTGTATCGGTTATTTGTATTTTCGCTAATACTGTTTTCTCTCTGGGATTTCTTGTGTTATTTGGACAGACCGGTTTTTGGCGGGGAACAAGGATTAGGATGTTAGAACTGATGCTTTTTGATAGATATATGAGAGTATGGGATTTTGGGTTTTTGTTTAGTGTGCTCGCTAAGATCTTTTCTTTCGATCTTATGCCTACGTATTCCCGTTTACTGAAACAGGGAAATCAGAGCCTTCGTAGTTCCTCTTATTCTATGGGAGGAAATGGTTGTTTTGGTGTCTTGTTCAAAGCCCAAGACGTGAAGCGAAAGGTGATTTGTATCTTGTTCAAAGCCCAAGATATGAAGCTGAAGGGTGTTGTCTTTAGAGAGAATTTGTCATCTCTAAAGAGGGGGTTGTATGTCACAACTGTTTATAAAGGAGAATTACTTTAACCGGGATGTGTGAATCCGGCAATGCCATAATTTCCTTTAAAGGGGCTTTTTAACCTGAAGGAGAAGACTTTAACTCAGTGTAGAGCAATGCTATCTTTCCTTAGGAATTTCTCATGCTAAAAGAGGGACATTGGCATGGATGTAGATGATCCAGAGGCTTGCCGCTTACAACAATTAGATGAAAGGGAAGGAGTTGTTGATGTTTGTGTACTGTGAACGAGGCACAACTTTGATGCTAAAAGGTTGATTGGATCAACCAGTGGTTTTCTTATATAAAGCCTAAGAGGAGGCTAATATGTGTCTCGTACAAAGCCCGAGAGAGAGGCTAAAAGGTTTATTTGGCTCAATAAGAACCTTTTTGTATCTTGTATAAAGCCCGAGATGGAGGCGAAAGAGGTGATTGACTCAACGAGGGAGTCTCTTATGTGTCTCGTACAAAGCCCGAGAGAGAGGCTAAACGACTTTTGATTCCGCTGGGGAGAATCATTGTACAAAGCCCAAGAGGGAGGCTAGTATCACTGGAGAAGGATCATTATCCAAAGCCTAAGAGGAGGCTATGGTTACTGTTTCAGTTGAGTGACAGGTTCAGTAGACTGATTTTTAAAGAGAAAATCAGTTCTTATATGAGCAATGTTGTACTCAAGGATTTGATCTGAGGATCGGGATTATTTCCTATTCTCTAAGGAAACGGGGAATCCAAAGGGTATTTGAGACTGTCCAAGTCTGCGGGTTTCCTTCCTATTCTTGAAGGGGTCACTTGAGAATGTCTTTGAGACTCAAGGAGATTAGACTGTCCGTGCCTAGAGTTTCATCTTTTGTACTATGCTTTGAGAAACAGTAGTAGACTCTTGGAAAGGACTGTTCTATGAAGATGACTAAGTTCTGTTCCTATACCTCTAGGAGGTCGTCGGGATAATTTGTACGAAGCCCAAGAGGAGGCTAGAAGCTTTTAAGAAGCCGATCGGTCCTTGTACAAAGCCCAAGAGGAGTCTATCATTCCCGGAGGAAGAGATCATTATACGAAGCCTAAGAGGAGGCTGTGAGTACTTCTAAGAAGCCGACGGGTCCTTGTACTAAGCCCAAGAGGAGGCGAGGGTTACTTTTAGGAAGCCGATGGGTCCCCAAACCCCGAGAAGTTCAAGACAGGCTATTCACAGAGAATAGATCAAGGCAGGAAAGTTCGAGAATTTGGAAGAAACTCACGAGATGCCATTCACGGAGAAAAGATCATCTCTGGGGAGTAGAGTTTCTTGACAAGTGCTTTTAAGAAGCCTGTGGGTCCCCAAACCCCGAGAAGTTCAAGACATGCCATTCACCGAGAATAGATCAAGCCAGGAAAGTCTGAGAATTTGGAAGAAACTCAAGAGATGCCATTCACGGAGAAAAGATCATCTCTGGGGAGTAGAGTTTCTTTGACAACTTCTACGAGTGACAGTCTATGAAAGGGTTCACCGAGAATGCTGCCTTTCATGTCTCCATATTGTTTAACCCCAAGAGGAGGGAAGACTGTGTCTGGTAATCCTATGGGGATCTAGTTTTGACTATTTAAGAGTGATCAACGGGCTTAATGCTAAACGTAGTTGCCGGGGAAACTCTAAATATCTATACTATTATTACACAGTTGATATGAGTTTATGAAAGAAGACTTACAGCGAAACAACCCCACAATACAGTTATATGTTTATTAAAGCGGTAAATGAAAGCAATAACCACTTACTCGGTTGTAGAGCTTCCATGTTGTTTGGTTAGTTGTTCAACAAAGAAAGATTGAAAACAACAGTATATTCAAAATCAAAGGAGAAAGTTCTGTGAAAAAGAAAGATTTGGGGCTTACAGCTCAAGGAGAGGCCCAGGGTTTTATCAGTGAGCGCACTGTTGTTTTTGTACAGAGGGACTTATACAAGTGACTGAGGCCCAAAAAGGTTTTCTGTACAAAGGGACGGGTCTTACACTCTCTCAAGAGGCCCAAAAAGGTTTGAAGAAAAAGAGTGGGGCTTATAACACGAGGGTAGGCCCAGTTTGTTTTTCCGTTTGAAATGGCGATCACGCCGAGATTTTCTTTTAACGCGAAGGGACTTATACAATAAGTGAGGCCCAAAGTTTTTAGTTAAAAGGGGGTTGGGTCTTACACTCTATTAGAGGCCCAAAGAGTTTTGAATGGGTCTTATAGCTCAAGGAGAGGCCCATGGTTATTTTTCAAAAGGCGACGATCGCGCCGTTAGTTTTTTTGACGGTATCGGGACTTATACAATACTGAGGCCCAAAAATGATTTGGTCAAAAAAGGATTGGGTCTTACACTCTATTAGAGGCCCATGAGTGTTTGACAATGATTTGTTTGAGTGAAAATCAAAGAAACCCTAATTTTATTCTTTAAAAGTAAATATTTAAAGAAAATCAATGAAAAATACCAAATAGGTTTGAATAAACCACTTGTGATTTTTATTTAAGGCTTGAAAAATGAGGTATAAATCTCAAGAGATATTAAAACTCATTTGGTCTTGATTTTTCAAGATGAATATTCATTTAAAAATGTTTAAAAACAAATAAAAATGAATTTATTCACCAAAAATACTAATCATATTAAATAAATAATATAAACTTAATTTTTTTGTGGAATAAAATATTTCAACATTTTTGTGATTTTTTGCAAAAAGAACCAATAAAAAATAATTAAAATTGAAAGAGTTATTAATTTTCCAATTAATTAATAAAACATGAAAATATTGGGAAAAATGGAAAAATGTGAAAAAAACACAAAATGGCATAGGTGGGGTTTGAACCCAAGACCTCAAGGTTACAAGGCGCGCGCCTTACCACTGGGGTGGTGATACATCCATTGTTTGAAACAAAACAACAAATATACAAGTCATGCCTTGGTTCTAGGCCTGGCCCAAGGCAAGTTTTGGCTCAGAAACGTGAAGGTCATAACTTTCTCAATTCTTAATGGTTTGAGACAAAATTTATATGCATCTGGACCAGAATTTCATAAGGAATCCAATGGTGGTGGTAGTTTTTTCAGATCACACTCCCTCCTCAAAACCCGATAGTGGTTTTGAAAATGACCTATGATTGCATTTTCTATGCTACAACTTGGTACAAGCATGGATTACATGGTGAATTAGCTCAAACACAACATATACAACATGTATAAGATGTTTATGATCAGTGGAGTTCAAAGCATTGCATGATTTAAAGATTCCAAGTTGTGAGGCTTACCTCTTTTTTGAGATTTTGGAGCTTTTGTGCAATCTGTCAAACCTCTTGTTCCAGAAATGATTTGATGCTTTAGACACACTCAAATGATCCCTTAGAAGCTTTTAGGATGATTGGAATTGACTGGTACCTGCAAAAACACAAACAGTCCCTTTCTTGCAAAAGGGGTTAAAAGTTACCAAAATAGCAACTCCCTCAAATGGTGTTCCAGATGAGGGGAACCATTTGGGATAGTTCAAGGATGATATTTGGAGTGTGTTTGAGGTTTTATTTGGTTTGGAAAGTGAATGAATCAAGACATGGCTTGAAAAATGCAACAAAAGCCTATTTTGAGGTTTTGAGAGGTGACTTTGTGATTTTGTGATTACAGGTCACTTGTGATAGTTTGCACAGCTTACATATGATATATATGAGGTGTGTGTGTGATTGATTGTGATGGAAAAGCTCTCAAGCTCAAAAACTCAAAGTTTCCTTGCTAAAGAAGGCATTTTTGCCAAGAGAAAGAGGTTTTGAGGAAAGCATCTGTTTTATGGCTTTGGTGTACTCAAACTGATAACAAATGAGCTTTATTTATAGTAGAGCAAGTTAGTTTTGGGATCCACAGTGAATGGCAACTGCAGCAGGTGTTTGTTCAATGTTGGCCAATGGAAATCCAAGTCTTCTCTAGCCATTGACTAGAGGTTAGGGCACAGGGTTGTGGTTCCCTCGGTCTTGGATAAGTCTTGACCGAATTCAGTTGAGAATGGCTCAGTCCATGTCACCTTGATGCTTCTATTGAATGCTCCAATCCAAAATTGGAGTCTTGTCCCTATTTTGGCCATTCTAGGTTCAACATGCCATTTCTTGTTCCAAAGACTTTGGAGGCTTGGCTCAGTGATTGTCCCCTTTAGATTCAATCCTCAGAGGTGTCCAAGTGGATAGGAGCATTTGGATTTGGCTGATTTTGGTAAATCGAGCAAAAATGCAAATTCTGCCTTGCCTTGGCAGATTTCAGCAAGGCAACTTCCCAATGTCATATCTCATGGCTCAAATTGAATTTGGTAATGTTCTTGGCCATTTTGGAAAGCCCTTACATGATACAAAAACTGTTTGAACATGTTTGGTTTTGATCTCTTTTGAAACTAAGTGAAAAATCCCCCTACATTTGGCAAAAAGTAGGGTAAAATCTGACTTAGTGAAATTTTCACTAAGTGTTGGAACAAAGTGACTTTTCTTGATTTTGATCACTCCATAACTCAAAATCCCCAATGAATTGGAATTAGGTCTAGTTGAAGTTTTTGTAGAGGGCAATGAGATCTACAAATCAAGCCTTGGATGGGAGAAAATGGCTTTGTGGTTTAGGAGTTATGACCCTCCAAAGTTGGTACCCTAGCCACTTTATTTTTAACTTAGAAAATTTTCTAAGTTTTTTTTATGGTTACCCTTTTTACAAGTTATCCAACTTTTATTGATTTTTCTTGATGAATGATGATTCAAATCATACATTAACATCATTTTAGGGTTAAAAATCCATTTTTGTGAAAAATCTCAAAAAGTCAAAGTTGACTTTTGTGCACAGTTGACTTTTTATCAAATGAATTCCAAACTGTACAATTCTTCAGGAAATCATGTCCTTGACCTAAATCAAACTTGATGGACATGTTGCATGGGTGTCATAGGGTATATTGATGCATGTCATAGGGCTTGGGAGCATGTCCTGGTCAAAAGTCAAAGTTACAGTTGACTTTTTCCTTAAAACCCTAACTGTGGTGCAGATGAAATTGAAACTTGTTGCTCAAGCTTCTTGGATCAATCCATTGTTGCAAATGGATCAATGTAGTGTATTAGAGACCCTCAAATCCTCCTTTGAGGTCTTGGCTCATGATTTGCCCTAAAAGTCAACTTAGGGGTGAATTAGGTCAAGAAACCCTAATTCCTGATTTTTTATGAATGCATCCCCTGAGGCCAAATTGGCTTGATGATTGGGTCCATGAGGTTCCATGGAGCATATTAGGTTGTGTTTTGGATCTTTGGCTCATGCCCAAAGGAAATTTTCCATCTGGAGGCCCTGGTCGACCAAAACCCTAATTTGGTAACACTGGCGATCTTGAGACTTGATCCACCTAGAAGGGAGCATCCTTGTGCTTAATCCTTGAAGTGGGAGTCCTTTTTGATCCTTTGTGTATGTTTGAGATTGTAGACAAGTTGAAGATCATGTCATTCCTTGATTGATCCTTTGTCTAAGGCTCTGAGAGGGCTTGAAACTCTAATTTTGATTGTAGTGAATGCTCAACAACCCTTGAGGCATTTGATGAGGCATGATGGTTCATCCATATTGTGATGATGATTTGGACAATGATGGGAAATCTTAGTGGTCAAAATTTGGGGTATAACAGATGCCCCTATTTAATCTTCTTGGACACGAATGTGTGAATGACGATGGTATTCGGGCATTCGGGGTGCAAGAGGATTAAATATCGGAATACTCAAAATTTTGATGGCGGTTATGAATGGCAGATCACATTCATCTTCTTTTGCTAAGCAATGATGCTTAGAAAAGGTAAACTTACCCTCGATCCTGGTCTTCAGTCAAGGAACTGGTCTCAGTTTTCTTAAATAAACTTCCCCTCGATCCTGGTTTCCTACCAAGGAACTGGTCTCAGTTTCTGATGTAAACTTCCCCTCGATCTTGGTATCCTACCAAGGAACTGGTCTTAGTTTCTGATGTAAACTTCCCCTCGATCCTGGTTTCCTACCAAGGAACTGGTCTTAATTTCTGATGTAAACTTCCCCTCGATCCTGGTTTCCTACCAAGGAACTGGTCTTAGTTTCTTTCGTCAATAAACTTTACTGACAAGGGACGCTATTCGTAGCGTCTTTCCTTCAAACTTCTCGCCGAATTTTCCTGGGGAGATGCCATTTGAGTGGAAAAAGTTTTGATATCAGACTTGCTGGGGAACCCAGTCGTCTGAATTGTAGAGTTGCACAAACTTCTCTATTGGAGACGCCATTTGTTTCTACTGGAGAAAGCGAGTTTCTTGGAAGACTGCTTTCACTTGGGGTCTTACATCATACTTTTCTCATGATCTTCCCGGAGAAATGCCATATGATGGGGTCCAATTTTGAGATGCCGAGGACCTTATCCTTAGCGGTCATTTCGGAGCAAAACTGGCATGCTGCCGAATCTCTGATTACGAGATTTTCTCTGTGGATTTTCCTTAATCCGGGAAAGCAAGGATATCATCTTCAAGGGCGAAGAGTGATGTTAACTGAGGTCTCTCCGTCTTTCAGAGGTTCAAGTTATCAAAGTGGTCAAGGGCCAACTTCAATCCAGAAATAAAACTGGAGGAGAGAGAATGTTCAGACGTAACACTTCCTGACGAGGAAAGGGATGACAACTCAATTGAGAGGACTTTTATCACTAGGGGACAAGACTGACTAGAGTGATAGTGATGCAATATGACTGTGAATGTAAATCAATAATGCATGATGTATGTATGTTTATGCTGACAAAACTGACGCGACATACAAACTGACAGGTGAACACGATTGGATACTCGGCCATCGCGGGACGTATAGAAATATCGTTGGTTCAGAATAGCAATTCCACCTTGCTTAGGAGAGATAGTCCCTGTTGGGAGCTATGTTAGTCGGGCTTAGGAGATACGAACTCGGCCGAGGCGTGTCAGACGAAACAAGGTCTCTGACACAGTTGATCCCTTCATTCAGGCTCATTGGCATAGAAGGAGTACTTTGATTCCGTACTTTGAGGTTCGATTACTTCTGGAGAAGCGACCGATGTTCTTCTGATGTTCAACAGTCAAAAGAAATTGCCGTCTTTATTAAAAAATAGAAAAAGTCTTAACAAGTAAATTCATTTTTGTTTTATTTCAAGAATCACTAATCATGTTAAAACGCCATTCTGTAAAGCTAAAACAAATAAGAATTACAAACAAAAGCACAAGGGCTCAAATTTTATTGATAAGATGGAGATCAGCCAAACACGTGATTCCAAAGAGTATATACAAAGTTAGAAAATGGTAATTTACAGGGAAAAAGGCTACGTTGAAATATAACGACCACTATCCTTCTACCAACTTTGAATTCGGGACATCCTGAGCTTCTGTCGAAGATGACCCTGACTGGAGTTTTCCTCCAATGGATGATGTAACTGCTGCTGAGGGACTTGCCTCTGTTGAACATAGTTACTTGCCATTATCCCTAACTTTTTCCTGGATTGTACTGTGATATTTCCAATCCACCGGGATGATTTTTTTTCTCTGTCTCTAACTTTTGCCTAGACCGCCCTTTCGGGTTTTCAATCCACCGAGACATTTTTTTTAGTTTAGGTGAAGTATTTCTTGACTACATCAACATTTGTGGAGTAGGCAAATTCCTCTCCATCCATGGTTGCAAGTCTCAAGGCGCCGCCTGAGAAAGCTTTTGTGACCACATAGGGGCCATCATAATTCGGAGTCCATTTTCTCCGGGAATCAGTGAGGAATGATTGTATCTTCTTGAGCAGTTTGAAGATCGGCGCACATGTCGCGGTCATGAGGAATATGAATCTGGAGATGTAGTTCAAACGTCCCAGGAGTCCTCTGACTTGTTTTTCAGTTTTTGGAGAAGGCATTTCTTGAATGGCCTTGACCTTGTCAGGATCAACCTCAATTCCTTTTTGGCTGACGATGAACCCTAGTAGTTTCCCTGAATGGACACCGAAGGTGCACTTGTTGGGATTCAAGCGTAGCTTGAATTTTCTTAGACATTCGAACAATTTTGACAGATGTTCAATGTGTTCACTCTCTATTTTAGATTTTGCAATCATATCATCGACATATACCTCGATTTCTTTGTGTATCATGTCATGAAAAAGAGTGGTCATGGCCCTTTGATAGGTTGCCCCGGTGTTCTTCAAACCGAACGACATCACCTTGTAACAAAAGGTACCCCATGGGGTAATGAACAAAGTTTTCTCCATGTCTTTTGCCACCATTTTGATCTGATTATAGCCCGAGAATCCATCCATGAAGGAGAAGACTTTGAACTTCGCTGTACTGTCTACCAGCATGTCAATGTGTGGTAAAGGAAAGTCGTCCTTTGGACTAGCCTTATTCAGATCCCTGTAATCCACACACATTCTGACCTTTCCGTCCTTTTTGGGAACGGGTATGATGTTGGCTAACCATTGAGGATATTCAGATGTGGCGAGGAAACCCGCGTCAATCTGTTTCTGCACCTCTTCTTTGATTTTGATGGCCATGTCCGGATGAGTCCGTCTCAACCTCTGCTTTACTTGCGGACATTCCGATATCAATGGTAAATGATGTTCCACGATGCTGGTATCCAACCCTGGCATATCCTGATAGGACCAAGCAAATACATCGGGGAATTTTCTGAGAATCTTTATCAAACCCTCTCTGGCAGTTGGACTGAGAAGTGCCCCAATCCTGATTTCTTTTCTCTCTTCTTCTGAACCCAAGTTTACCGTTTCCAACAGTTCTTTGTGAGGTTCAATGGACATTTCCTCTTGTCTGAGTAGTCGAGAGATCTCTTCTGGAATTTCGTTGTTAACTTCTTCTTCAGCCTCGAATACCAGGAACTCAAAGTTGGGAGAAGGCATCGGATCGCATGTTTCAACGTGGTTTAAAACAAGCAATCTACATGACGTGATGATTCGTGTTTAGAAGAGATAGAGAAAATGCGAGTGTGTGCAGTGTTTTTATTTTTATTACTGCTTGTTTTTGTTATTGAATTGTTTTTTAGGATTACCATTTTCTGAAAAAGCAAAAAGAGAAAACAACAATTAATGCGGAAATTACAGAACGACGTTATTTTATTAATAAACAAGTCAATCCTTAAAACTACAGCCCTATAAAACAAAACTCTGTCGCTTTGGGCGGAGCGAAGAGGGAAAATTTACAGAAAGCGAGCCCTATCAAAACATCCGTTTCACCTGGGCAGGGTGAAAGGTTAAAGATGGCAATTACTTTGACTGATGAACGATCCTCGGAACCTCGACAGCAACCCATTGGCGGCGAACTCCTCGGTGAATCACAAAGTCTGGCACCTTCCTCAATTTGTCTTCAGAAATAACGTTGATTTCTGGTGAAGTAGGATCATTGGAATTTGTCTCCCAGGCAGAATTGTTGTAGGAGGATTCCTCAGTTGCATTTTGCATAGCATTTATGCTCTCAGCTGTATCTCCCCATCCAGTAGGCGGGATATCTTCGAGCCTGATACGAGAGCTTTCGGGAGCAGTGTAATTGACCATAAAGTCGTATTTTCCACTTGGTTGTCCCAAGGTGTCCCACACTTCTTTGGAACTGGAGGGGTCATCCCTCTCGATGACTTTGACCTCGGGAAAAGTATAGTTGATGAATTCAAGTCCTGCAAACGTTGCAAATTCATCTTCATGTTGAGTAGTTTCTGAATGACCTGAGTGTTGATCCCATGACATGGCGGGGACACATGTATTCTATTCAATGATGGCCAGCCAATATTCGTTGTTCGGCTGACTCTCTTGCCCCAAGTTTCCTGGGTAAGGTTTCCATATTATCAGACCATCCATTGGGCCATAGTAATTGTGGTCAAAGTTGTCTTTCATCAGAGTGTCTTCCTCTAATGAATTTGGCGGAGCACGACATCCTTCCGGATCACAATCTCCATATATCATTTCGACGTCTGACCTCGGTATAAATCTCGAATTCTGTGCGGGATAGCAAAATAGCGTAGGCACCTCTTCCTGAGACATATAACCGTCTTCGTTAAGGTAGGACTTCCATTCTTCATCTGTGTCAAAGGGATCTTCCTCATTAATAGCATGTACTGCTTGAGACACTGGGTGAAGAAAACCTCCACTATGGAAGAAGTTTTGAAGGGGATGAAGACTTTCATCGTTGGCAGCTGTCTGGGTACAGGTTGCAGAAAAACCAAGACCCTTCTTTGTTGTATTGCTAGTAGGAATGACAAGCTGTCCCCATCCTGTCGTATCGGTACTCTCGACTGCTTTGATAGCATCGTTGTATGAAGAAATGGAAGTTCCTTCTTTAAATTGATTGTTCTTGCTCACCGACAGTGCTTGGAACTAAGTTCCAATAACCTCCTCGGGTTCTATACCGGCAGATGATGACAAGTTACTCACCAGCAAGGCCTGCTCCCCGCAGACTGTGATGAGTTGGCCGTTCTGGACGAACTTTAGCTTTAGCTTGGAAAGTATGAGGACCGATAGTTATAGGAAGATCAACTTCGCCGATAACTGCTTTTTTGGATCCGTCGAACGCTTTGATGACGACCTCGCTGATTCTCATCGGAGGGCCTTTGAATGATAATTGCATCAAAGTGGACTTCGGCATAACATTCAGGGTTGACCCTGTGTCTACCAGTACGCTGGCTAAAGCATCGTCCTGGCAGTTAACTGTGATATTGAGCGCCATGTTATGACGATGACCCTCTTCAGGTAATTCCTCATCACTAAATCCCAAATTATTGTAGGAAGTGATGTTAGAGACAATGCTATCAAATTGTATGATTGTTACATCATGTTCCACAAAGGCTCGCTCCAAGAGTTTCTGTAGAGCCTCCCTGTGCACTTCTGAACTGAGTAACAGTGATAATACCGAGATCTTTGAAGGAGTTTGTAATAGCTAATCAACAATGTTGTATTCACTCCTTTGGATGAGCTTCAACATCTCATCATCGTTTTTCGAAAGGTTGGGATTACTGGATTGACCGACTGGTAGATCAGGAGTTTCTGTCTGAAGTTCCTTTTCTTTGTTAACTTCTCCAACCCCTCGGTTGAAGATTCTACCACTCCGTGTTACTCGACTGATGTCTGCAATGTTCACAATGAAGGGTAATGGAATTTCCTTTCCATTTTCAATAATCGTTGCACCGTATTTGTAAGGGATTGCCTTAGCTGATTCATACGGTAGTGGTCCCGGCAGATAGATGACTACGGGAGTCCTCTGATTTTTCTGACCATCATAAGTAATCTCGATCCGTTCCCGGTTGGGAACTTTAGATTCGTCAAGTAGAGGGATAATGGCAAAAACATCCCTGGTCCTGTGATGACCAGAGATCGTGACAACATCCTCAACTTGATCGGCAAGGTAGTTCGGCGTCCAGTTGATGGGTCCGGAACCTGGATATGGACGAATTTCTCCAAGATCCACCTGGCCCTGAAGAGCTGCTCTCACAAGGTAACACCCTTGGTTACTTTCCGAACAGACGCTACAACCGTCATAATTGTGTGGTGGCACCTGGCCACGCCCACTTTGAATACAATGTAACCAGAAAGTCGGATTTTCCAGTACTGTAAGAGGGGACTTAGTCTAGATGTGCCCCTTGGCCAGTAGTAATGGAAACAGCTCTGTGTACGACACGGGTATAGGATCAAATCCTGATGGTTCTGTTGTACGGTTGTTGTTATATAGAGGACGAGCCTGCTGAAGAGGCTGTTGTGTCCTTTATTGATCAGGTTGGCTCTGTGCAACCTGAGGTTGATACGTAGGCGCGGTACTGATAGCAGGAGTTACAGCTGCTACTGGTTGGTACCGTCGCCTTTGCTTTCTGAGAGAGATATTCCCAATATCTTGCTCTTTTTTCTTAGGGAGAGCACTACCGTATTTTTCAATACCGCTCGTCGATCCAGTGTCTTTTACCAAGTGTCCTTCTCGGACGGCTTCCTCAAGACGTACGCCCATGCCCACCATCTCGGTGAAATCACTGGGTGCACTGGCAACCATTCGGTCATAGTAAAATAAGCTTAAGGTTTTTAAGAAGATCTTTGTCATCTCTTTTTCCTTAAGAGGTGGACAAATTTGAGCGGCAATTTCACGCCACCTTTGAGCATACTCCTTAAAGGTTTCCTTGTCCTTTTGCGACATCGATCTGAGTCGATCTCTGTCGGGTGCCATGTCCAAATTGTATTTGTATTATTGGACGAAGGCAGTGCCAAGATCTCTAAATGTGCTGATCGTGGCACAGTTTAAACCCATGTACCATTTTAATGCGGCACCGGTTAAACTATCCTGAAAGTAGTGAATCAGCAGGTCCTGATCCTCCGTCTGAGCTGACATCCGCCGAGCGTACATCACCAGATGGCTTTGAGGGCAAGAGTTACCCTTGTATTTTTCAAAGTCGGGCACTTGAAATTTGTGCGTAACTTTTACATTGGGGACCAAGCAGAGGTCTGCGGCGTCCTTTCCAAATAAATCCTTACCGCGAATGGCTTGCAGCTCCTTCTTCATTTCCAGAAACTGCTCCTGGAATTCATCCATTATGTCGAACAAAGTTTCCTTTTTACCAGAAGGTATTGGTGGAATCTGTCCTTCCGGGACAATGTGCACCACAGGGGGTGGTACCGTGACTACGACAGTAAATCTTGGCGTTTCCTGAAGTTTGTAACCTTCAGGAGTCTTCAGTATGCCTCTGGAATCTTCGCTTTCCCGAAGTTTGTAACCTTCAGGCCCAGCGGCTTCTGTTATGATTCCCTGATCTTCAGTGATCGGTGGAACATATCCTTCCGGGATATAGTTAACAGGCATGCCCCAAGGACGATCTTTCGGCATCTGATACCTAGGATCATACTTCTCCACTATGGGTGTTGAGGTGATCTCTGAGATCATAGTTCTTTGTAGCTGAGCTTCTGCCATGGCTTGCATGTCATTATGAAGCTTTCTCATATCCTCTCTCAGAGCGTCGATCTCTTCTTTCAACTCTCTGTTTTCTTCCTCAAGATCATCCATCTTTTTCTGATGATTGACCCGAGTATTATACGAATTAGACAATTTGACTCTAGAATCGAGATACAAACGTGAGATTCGTAGGTAAGAAGAATACGCGATGTGAGAATGATGAATGCAATGATTATATTAATTGTTTTTTGGTTTAATCAAAATAAACTTCGACAATTAGATTGCAAATATAAAACAGTGGGGAAACCCCTTTTTATTGAATTCAAAGGATTACAAAAATGGAAATACAGTAGATTACAAGGTACAGAAACAAAAACCTAAGCTAATGGGTCCCGAGTCCTCTCTGAAGAGAAATCGGGTGCTGACTCCGGTACTTTCCTTTTCTTTGACCGGGGCTCTTGGGCCGTTGTCGGGTTGTCATTCCTTTTCCAGGTGAAAGGAGTGAGAAAATTCCTTTGGTCATCTTGATTCTCTACAGCATGTTGCTCCAAAATTTCAATCAGAGCATCCTTTTCTTTTAGTAGTTGCTGTATTTTGATGCACTCTATGTCGAGGGTGCGGTACTTGTTCTTCCAAGACCTTCTCTCCTTTTGAACTTTGTTGAGGGTAACCTGAAGCTTTTCAGTTTCCGTCATGAAATACATGACAGATTCCCTCGGCGGAAGAATTCCGTAACGAGGATAAGGCATTTTTAGCTTGAGAGCTCTAGTTTGTACCCAATGGAGATAAGGCTCCACCGAGACACAGTCCGATTTTCCTAGAGACTCTTATCCTTTCTTATGAATATGTTTCCAAGCGTGCACTATTTCCATCTTTAGTGCTCTGTCATTTTCTCATTCCTTGAAGAAAAGACCTTCCAGATGAACACCCCGTGGGACGTGTCTCATCGGGCATCCAAACTGACGACGAACCAACACCGGATGATAGTTGATTCCTCCTTTAGTTCCTATGAGGGGTACGTTGGGGAAGTTTCCATAACGATCAATGATTCTGATTCCATCATAGATCCTATTACACCAATCTATATCAGAGCTGGTAAGAGACATGATCTTCTACGACCAGCGCAAGGCACTCTTGCAATCCCAAAAAGCAGTAGACTTAGGAAAGTGGGAGATAAACCATTTGTAAAGCAAAGGTACACAACATGTGATTTCCCCTCTGCTGTACAAATTTCCCAAATGTACAGAATGATACGTATCTGCGAGCAAAGTTGGCACAGGGTTTCCAATTAGAAAAACCTTAATGGAGTTGATATCGACGAAGTTATTGATGTTGGGAAACAAAAATAACCCGTAGGTGAGCAAGACAAAGACGCTTTCAAAAGCAGTCACGTTTCCTATACTGGCAAAATACAGGGCCTTCTTTGTCAAGAACTGGGCTAGCAAACCTTGGATGCCACCCTTAGTGGTTAGGTGAGTCCTAACCTCAGACTCGTCCAAATGAATTGCTCTTGCAATGGTCGGATTCTTTGGAATTTCTTCCAGTCTAGAAAATGGAGCTCGATCAGTAATGTGTAGATCAATCAGATGAGAATACTCCTCCAGCGTTGGTGCGAGCTGGTAATCCGGGAATGTGAAACAGTGATAAACTGGATCATAAAACTGAATGAGCGCATCCATGATTCCCTCAATCACATGGACTCTTAACAGTGGTAGCAGACCTCCGTGTTTAGCTCTGAAAGCCTCTTGGTTTGTGATCATCCTCGCTAACCTTCTCAAATCCTCTAGCTTTGGAACCTTGAAGGTATACCTATGGGTTCTCCTTCTACCGAAATCTATTAGCGCAATCCTTTTCTCTGATATTTGCAATCACAGTCTTAGTTTAATTTTAAAAACAGAGAGACTAAAAGAGAAATTTTTTCTTTTGAATGTTTTAATGTTTTTTAGATGAATGCATGAATGCAGCACACAAAAGCATAGGAAAAACATGGGGTCAAAGGGTCGTTGTCATGAAGTCAAGGCTCTACCCATCCCCAAAGGTTTATACTAGGGTGATTTTTGTACCTGTACTCATTATCATCAGCTCCTCCCAAGAAAGCAAAACAACAAGCGGATCGTCAGCGAGTTGTAGAGCGGTCTTAGAGTAAGTGCCATTCACCGAGAATAGATCACCAGCCTCAAATGAGGGTAGTATCGCGTAACAACTATTCCCGATAGTTTCCGTACTACAAAAGGGTTTGGCTCCTCAGCTTCTCAGACATCACAATCGGCCCATTGTCTAGGTGAGAGAATGGGTTGCATTGGTCAGCCTCCACTGAGGTTGATGGTCGACCTCGTCGCCATCACTTATCTTAAGCGTATACTCAATCTTTCCACATGTGGCATCACAAGCATTCCCATTAGCAGAAAAATAAACACGTATAGCAATTAGGAAAAGCAGTATATATATTTGTCCTAATCATCCTAGACCTTTAAAGCTATGAATCCTAAGTTCCTGACAAAAAATGGGTTCCCCGGCGGAATTACCATCCTGTGGTTTCAATCCAAATTAATGGCGTTTTGACCTAAGATCCTAATGACGTCACGGTTTCTACCTAGGGGAAAAAATAACAAGATCCCTAAAGAGACCTGCGGTATTCCCCAGCAGAGTCACCATTTATCTGTAGCGAGTGATTTTTGGATGTGGTTGCGAAGCACGATCGCTCTGGTACTACAGCTCGATTCATTTTTTATCCTGTTAAAGCTAATGAAAGAAGGGAAATAGATGTCTCCAATTAACCCTGCTTGCATACTGAGATTAAACAGTCAAAACGGTTGGTTTACAGATGCTACAAAGATTCGGGGTTTCTCCTAGGTTATTTTGTTGACGAGGGGTGCTTTAGGCTATCGGTTAGGATGTTAGGACGAATGTATGAGAGTATGGGATTTTGGGTTTTTGTTTAGTGTGCTCGCTAAGATCTTTTCTTTCAATCTTAAGCCTACGTATTCCTGTTTACCGAAACAAGGAAATCAGAGCATTCGTAGTTCCTCATATTCTATGGGAGGAAATGGTTGTTTTGGTGTCTTGTTCAAAGCCCAAGACGTGAAGCTAGAGGGTCTATTTGTATCTTGTTCAAAGCCCAAGATGTGAAGCTGAAAGTGTTGACCTTAGAGAGAATTTGTCATCTCTAAAGGGGTCTGTTTGTCACAACCGTTGGGTGACTGTCTGTAAAGGAGGATTACTTTAACTGGGGTTTGTGAATCCGGCAATGCCATAATTTCCTTTATAGGGGATTTTAACCTGAAGGAGAAGACTTTAACTCAGTTTAGAGCAATGCCATCTTTCCTTAGGAATTTCTCATACTAAAAGAGGGACATTGGCATGGATGTAAATAATCCAGAGGCTTGCCGCTTACAGCAATTAGATGAAGGGGAAAGAGTTGTTGATGTTTGTGTACTGTGAACGAGGCACAACTTTGATGCTAAAAGGTTGATTGGATCAATCAGTGGTTTTCTTATACAAAGCCTAAGAGGAGGCTAATATGTGTCTCATACAAAGCCCAAGAGAGAGGCTAAAAGGTTTTGACTCGACGATGGAGTCTTTTGGTATCTCGTATAAAGCCCGAGATGAAGGCTACTTGACTTAACAATAGAGTTTTTGTATCTCGTACGAAGCCCGAGATGGAGGCTAAAATTTGTTTGGCTCAATAAGAACCTTTTTGTATCTCGTATAAAGCCCGAGATGGAGGCGAAAGGGTGATTGACTCAACGAGGGAGTCTCTTTATGTGTCTCGTACAAAGCCCGAGAGAGAGGCTAAATGTTGTTTGACTCCGCTGGGGAGAATCATTGTATAAAGCCCAAGAGAGAGGCTAACTTCACTGGAGAAGGATCATTATACAAAGCCTAAGAGGAGGCTGTTGTAACTGTTTCAGTTGAGTGGCAGGTCCAGTATACTGATTTTGAAAGAGAAAATCAGTTCTTATATGAGCAACACTGTACTCAAGGATTTGATTCGAGGATCAGGGTTATCTCCTATTCTTTAAGGAAGTGGGAAATCCAAAGGGTATTGAGACTGTCCGAGTCTATGGGTTTTCTTCCTATTTAACGAAGAGGTCACTTGAGAATGTCTTTGAGACTCAAGGATATTAGATTGTCCAAGTCAAGAGTTTTATCTTTTGTACTATGCTTTGAGAAACAGTAGTAGACTCTTTGAAGGGACTGTTCTATGCAGATGATTAAGTTCTGTTCCTATACCTCTAGGAGGTCGTCAGGACAATTTGTATGAAGCCCAAGAGGAGGCTGGAAACTTTTAAGAAGCCGACGGGTCCTTGTACGAAGCCCAAGAGGAGGCTATCATTCCCGGAGGAAGCGATTATTATACGAAGCCTAAGAGGAGGCTGGGTTGCTTTTAGGAAGCCTGTGGGTCCTTGTATGATGCCCAAGAGGAGGCCGATACTTTTAAGATGCCCGTGGGTCCCCAAACCCCGAGAAATTCAAGGCGAGCTATTCACAAGGAATAGATCAAGTCAGGAAAGTTCGAGAATTTGGAAGAAACTCAAAGATGCCATTCACGGAGAATACATTCATCTTTGGGAGTAGAGTTTCTTGACAATTCCTAATGAGGACAACCGAAGAGAAGACTGTAGTTGCCGGGGAAACTCAAAATATCTGTACTATTATTACATAGTTGATATGAGTTTATGAAAGAAGACTTACAGCGAAACAGCCCCACAATACAGTTATATGTATATGAAAGCGATAAATGAAAGCAATAACCACTTACTCGGTTGTAGAGCTTCCATGTTGTTTGGTTAGTTATTCAACAAAGAAAGATTGAAAACAAAAGTATATTCAAAATCAAAGGAGAAAGTGCTTTGAAAAAGAAAGATTTGGGGCTTACAGCTCAAGGAGAGGCCAAGGGTTTTATCAGTGAGCGCACTGTTTGAATTTGTACAGAGGGACTTATACAAGTGACTGTGGCCCAAAAGGTTTTCTGTACAAAGGGATGGGTCTTACACTCTCTCAAGAGGCCCAAAAGGTTTAAAGAAAAAGAAATGGGTCTTACTACTCGAGGGTAGGCCCAGTTGACTTTTCGTTAAAAATGGCGATCGCGCCGAGATTTTCTTTTAACGCGAAGGGGCTTATACAATATCTGAGGCCCAAATGATTTTGGTTAAAAGGGGGTTGGGTCTTACACTCTATTAGAGACCCAAAAGTTTTGAATGGGTCTTATAGCTCAAGGAGAGGCCCGGTTGGTTTTTGAAAAGGCGACGATCGCGCGGTTTGTTTTTTACGGTATTGGAACTTATACAATATACTGAGGCCCAAAAATGATTTGGTAAAAAAGGGATTGGGTCTTACACTCTATTAGAGGCCCAAAGTGTTTTGAAAATGATTTATGAGGGTTGAATTAATCAAAAACCCTAATTTGTTTACAAAGATGTATTTAATTGAATAAAAATTCAATTAAAATGATCAAAATTGTTTAACATATGGAAAACAAATTGTGATCTTGGATTAATGCTTCAAAAATTAAGTATTGACCTACAAAATAATTAGAAAGCATTAAAAGTTACAAAATCAAGGTGGAAAAAATATTTTAAATCTTAAAAACAATTAAAACATTAATTCTTTGCAAAAATATCAATTATATAAAATAAATAATATTTTTGGGATTTTTTGGGAAAATAAAATATTTTAACATTTTTTTGAATTATTAAAAAAAGAATAAACTCAAAATCATTAAAACTCAGAGAGAAATTAATTTTTGAATCAATTAAATAAAATCACAAAATTCAAATATTCAAATTTTGAAAAAATGGCGCCAAGAACACCCAAGAACACGCGCTTGTTCTGGGCTTGCCCAGATTTGTATTTTCTCTCCAATCTCACTGAATACTTGATTATATCATGTAATCCACATACCAATAAACTCATTTCAACCTCACATTCATGTCTATAACAATTAATTTCATTTAAATTAAACATATAACAAGAAATCATGAAAAATCCTCAAGAACCCTAATTTTTGCATGAAGGCTAGGATTTTTGATACACGATTCAAACAATGCAATTAATTGAGGGGAAACATTCCATGCATGATTATGAACATATGGCCAAATTATTGTGCAGCAAAAATTGCATGGATCATAGAGTTAGAAGAGCTTATGCTTACCACTTGCAGCTGGTGATCGTGATTTGTGTTGGAGGTGTTACAGCGAGGTTCCAATGATCTGGATAGCTTCCCTAGGTGCCATGGAGTGTGTATGAATGCTTGGAATGGATTGAAATGGTTTGGAGCTGAAGATGGTACCTCAACTACAAAACTGTCAAGAACTTGAGGAACTGGCTGGTGATTTTGTGAAATCTGTGTTCCAGATGTTATGTGAGTGTTTGGATCACTTCTATATGACGTATGTGAGGTGTGTGAGTGATTGGTTCGATTGGAAAAGCTCTCAAACTCAAAACCCGACAGTGACTTGCCTTAGAAGGCAAAATTAGAGTGAAAGAAGAGATTTTGATGAAAGCATCTGTTTGATGGCTTTGGTGTACTCAAACTGATCACAATTGAGCTCTATTTATAGTAGAGCAAGTTTGTTTTGGGATCCACAGTGAATGGCAACTGCAGCAGAGGTTTGGCCAATGTTGTCCAATGGAAATCCAAGTCTCCTCTAGCCATTGACTAGAGGTTAGGGCACAGGGCTGTGGTTCCCTTGGTCTTGGATAAGTCTTGACTGAATTCAGTTGAGAATAACTCAGTCCATGCCACCTTGATGCTTCCATTGAATGCTCCAATCCAAAATTAGAGTCTTGTCCCTATTTTGGCAATTCTAGGTTCAACATGCTATTTCTTGTTCCAAAGACTTTGGAGGCTTGGCTCAGTGATTGTCCCCTTTAGATTCAATCCTCAGAGGTGTCCAAGTGGATAGGAGCATTTGGATTTGGCTGATTTTGGAAAATCGAGCAAAAATGCAAAATCTGCCTTGCCTTGACAGATTTCAACAAGGCAACTTGCCAATGTTATATCTCATGACTCAAATTGAATTTGGTAATGTTCTTGGTCATTTTGAAAAGCCCTTACATGATACGACAACTGTTTGAACATGTTTGGTTTTGATCTATTTTGAATCCAAGTGAAAAATCCCCCTACATTTGGCAAAAAGTAGGGTAAAATCTGACTTAGTGAAATTTTCACCAAGTGTTGGAACAAAGTGACTTTTCTTGATTTTGATCACTCCATAACTCAAAATCCATGAGGAATTTGGACATAGGTCAGTATGAAGCTTTTGTAGAGGGCAATGAGATCTAAAAATCAAGCTTTGGATGGGGAACAATGGCCTTGTGGTTTAGGAGTTATGGTCCTCCAAAGTTGGCACATTAGTGTCACTTTTTCCATAACTTAGAAATTTTTCTAAGTTTTTATGGTTACCCCTTTTACAAGTTATCCCACTTTCTTTGATTTTTCTTGATGAATGATGATTCAAATCATACATTAACATCATTTTAGGGTTAAAAATCCATTTTGGTGAAAAATCTCAAAAAGTCAAAGTTGACTTTTGTGCACAGTTGACTTTTTATCAGATGAATTCCAAACTGTGCAATTCTTCATGAAATCATGTCCTTGACCTAAATCAAACTTGATGGACATGTTCCATGGGTGTCATAGGGTATATTGAATCATGTCTTAGGGCTTGGGAGCATGTCCTGGTCAAAAGTCAAAGTTACAGTTGACTTTTCCCGCGAAACCCTAATTGTGGTGCAGATGAAATTGAGACTTGTTGCTCAAGCTTCTTGGATTATTCCATTGTTCCAAATGGATCAATATGGTATATTAGAGACCCTCAAATCCTCCTTTGAGGTCTTGGCTCATGTTTTGTCCCAAAAGTCAACTTAGGGGTGAATTAGGTCAAGAAACCCTAATTCCTGATTTTTGATGAATGCATCCCTTGAGGCAAAATTGACTTGATGATTGGGTCCATGAGGTCCCATGAAGTATATTAGGTTATGTTTTGGATCATTGGCTTGTGCCCAGATTAAAAATTTCCATCTGGAGGCCCTGGTCGACCAAAACCCTAATTTGGTGACACTGTCGATCTTGAGACTTGATCCACCTAGAAGGGAGCAGCCTTGTGCTTGATCCTTGAAGTGGGAGTCCTTTTGATCCATTGTGGATGTTTGAGAGGTTAGACAAGTTGAAGATCATGTCATTCCTTGATTGATCCTTTGTCTATGCACTCAGAGAGGGCTTGAAACTCTAATTTTGATTGTAGTGAATGCTCACCCATCTTTGGGGAGACTGATGAAGTATGATGGTTCCTCCATATTGTGATGATGATTTTCACAATGATGGGAAATCTTAGTGGTCAAAATTTGGGGCATGACATTAGCCTACAAAGACTGGCACGAGGTGCTACCCTTTGCTCTTTTTCGGTTATCGCACATCTGTCCGCACTTCAACAGGGGCAACCCCTTTCTCTCTAGTATATGGCATGGAAGTAGTGCTCCCCATAGAAGTAGAGATCCCATCAATCCGGGTATTGATGGAAGCTAAGCTAACAGAAGCTGAGTGGAGTCAAATTCGACACGACGAACTAAATCTGATAGAAGAAAAATGAATAACGGCTTTATGCCACGGTCAGTTGTATCAACAGAGAATGAAGAAGGCATTTGACAAAAAGGTCTGACCTTGCGTCTTTAGGAAAGGAGACCTTGTGCTAAAAAAGATACAATATTTTCTACTGACTCTTTGGGTAAATAGACTCCGAATTATGACGGCCCCTATGTGGTCAAGAAAGCTTTCTCAGGCGGTGCCTTGAGACTCGCAACCATGGACGGAGAGGAATTTTCCTACCCCACGAATGTTGACGTAGTCAAGAAATACTTTGCCTAAATAAAAAAAAATGTCTCAGTGGATTGAAAACCCGAAAGGGCGGTCCAGGCAAAAATTAGAGACATAGTAAAAAATCATCCCGGTGGATTGGAAATCTCAAAGTACAATCCAGGAAAAAGTTAGGGATAATAGCAAGTAACTACGTCTAACAGGGGCAAATTCCCCAGTAGCAGTCATGCCATCCATCAGGGAAACTCCAGTCAGGGTCATCTTCGACGAAAGCTCAGGATGTCCAGAATTCAAAGTTGGTAGAAGGATAATAGTCGTTATGTCTCAATGTAGCCCTTTTCCCTTAAATTACCATTTTCTAACTTTGTAAATACTATATGGAATCACGCGTTTGGCGGATTTCCATCCTATCAATAAAATTTGAGCCCTTGTGCTTTTGTTTGCAATTCTTATTTGTTTTAGCTTTACAGAACGACATTTTAAATATGATCAACGATTCTTGACAAAATTTTCTTGACAAAAATAAATTTACTTGTCAAAATTTTCTGCTTTTAAAATAAAGATGGAAATTCTTTTGACTGTTGAACATCGAAAGGAAATCGATTGCTTCTCCAGAAGTAATCGAGCTTCAAAGTGCATAATCAAAGTACTCCTTCTAAACCAGTATGCCTGAATGAAGGATCGACTGTATCAGATGCGAATTTTCCCATCTGATACCCCCGGTAGAGTTCTTACCTCCTAAGCCCGACCAACGTTTTTCCCCGCAGGGACTATCTCTCATAAGCAAGGCAGAATTGCTATCGTGAACGAATGGTACTTCCTCGTCCCCTGCAGTGGCCGAGTATCTAGTCGTGTTCATTTATTAGTTTGTATGTCGTGTCAGTTTTGTCAGCATAAACATACATACATCATGCATTGTTGATTTACATTCATATTCATATTGCATCACTATCACTCTAGTCGGTCTTATCCCCTAGTGATAAAAGTCCTCTTGTAAATCGAGTTGTCAGTTATTTCCTCGTCAGGAAATATTGTGTCTGAACAATCTCTCTCCTCCAATTTATTTCTGGGATGAAGTTGATCCTGAACCACTTTGATAACTTGAACCTTTGAAATACCAGAAAACCTTCGACAAACGTCACTCTTCGCCATTAAAGGTGATATCTTCGCTTTCCCATATTAAGGAAAATCCTCAGAGAAAACCTCTTAATCAAAGATTCGGCAGTATAGCAGTTTTTCTCTGAAAGATTCGCTGACAAAGAGGTCATCAGCACCTCAAAATTGGATTACATCACATGGCATTTCTTCGAAAAGATCTCGAAGAAAAGTATGATGTAATATCCCCAAGCGGAAAGCAGTCTCTCAAGAGACTCATTTTCCCCAGTAGAGTCGACAAATGGCATCTCCAACAGAGAAGTTTGTGCACCCCTACAAATCAGACGAATAGGTTCCCCAGCAAGTCTGACCTCAAAACTTTTTTTCATCAAATGGCATCTCCCCAGGAAAATTCGGCGCGAAGTTTGAGGGAAACCGCTACGAATAACGTTTCTTGTCAAGAAAGTTTATTGACAAAAGAAACTGAGACCAGTTCCTTGGTAGGAAACCAGGATCGAGGGGAAGTTTATTTCAGAAACTTAGACCAGTTCCTTGGTAGGAAACCAGGATTGAGGGGAAGTTTTATATAAGAAACTGATACCAGTTCCTTGGTAGGAAACCAGGATCGAGGGGAAGTTTATTTCAGAAACTGAGACCAGTTCCCTGGCTGAAGACTAGGATCGAGGGGAAGTTTACCTTTTCTAAGCATCATTGCTTAGCAAAATAAGATGGATGAGCAAACTACCATTCATAACCACCGTCAAAATTTTGCGCATTCTGATATTTAATCATCTTGCACCCCGAATGCCCGAATACCTTCGCCATTCACACCTTCGGGTCCAAGAAGATTAAATAGGGGCATCTGTCATACCCCAAATTTTTACCACTAAGATTTCCCATCATTTTTCAAATCATCATCACAATATGGATGTATTTCCATGCCTCATCAGTCTCCCCAAAGATCGGTGAGAATTCACCACAAACATGAATTAGGGTTTCAAGCCCTCTCTGAGCCTTAGACAAAGGATCAATCAAGAATTGACATGATCTTCAACTTGTCTAACCTCTAAAACACCTATAAAGGATCAAGAGTACTCCCATATCAAGGATCAAGCACAAAGTTGCAGCATTTCAAGTGGATTAAGCCTCAAGATCGCCAGTGTCACCAAATTAGGGTTTTGGTCGACCAGGGCCTCCAGATGGAAATTTTCCTCTGGAAATGAGCCAATGCTTTAAAGAACAACCCTAGATACTCCATGGGATCTCATGGATCCAATCATCAAGTCAATTTAGCCTCAGGGGATGCATTTATCAAAAATCAGGAATTAGGGTTTCTTGACCTAATTCACCCCTAAGTTGACTTTTGAGGCAAAACATGAGCCAAGACCTCAAGGAATTATTTGAGGGTCTCTAACACACTATATTGATCCATTTGCAACAATGGATTGATCCAAGAAGCTTGATCAACAAGTTTCATTTTCATCTGGACCACAAATAGGGTTTTAAGGAAAAAGTCAACTGTACCTTTGACTTTTGACCAAGACATGCTCCCAAACCTTGGGACATGATTCCATACACCCTATATCACCTATGGAATCCATATATTAAATTTGATTTAGGCCAAGGACTTGATTTCATAGAGGATCGCACAGTTTGGAATTCACCTGATAAAAAGTCAATTGTGCACAAAAGTCAAAGTTTTACTTTTTGAGATTTTTCACAATTATGGCTCCTTAGCCCTAAAATGATGTTAATGTGTGATTGGAATCATCATTCATCAAGAAAAATCAAAGAAAGTGGGATAACTTGTAAAAGGGGTAACCATAAAAAACTTAGAATTTTTCTAAGTTATGAAACAAAGTGGCTAGGGTACCAACTTCCAAGGATCATAACTTGAGATCCAAGAAACCATTTTGAATAATCCAAAGATGGATTTGTAGCTCTCATTGCAGACTTTAAAAGTGTCAACTACACCTCATTCCAATTCTCCATGGATTTTAAGTTATGGAGTGACCAAAATGACAAAAACATGAAAATGCCACTTTTTCCAACACTTAGTGAAATTTTCACTAAGTCAGAATCTGTTTCACTTTTTTCAAAATGTAGGGGCATTTTTCACTTGGATCCAAAAAGTGTCAAGACAAACTATGATCACACATATGTTGTATCATATGAGAGCTTTCCAAAATGGCTAAGAACTTCTTCAAATTCCATCTAAGCTAAGAATTATGACAGCTGCAACATGCCTTGCTGCAAACTGTCTTGGCAAGGAAGATTTGTGCATAAAGGCTCGATTTGCTCAAATTGTGCAATTCCAATTATGCTTATCCATCTGCACACCTCAAGGGGGAACAACCAAGGGACAAGAACTGATTCATCAGCCTCCCAAGTCCAAGATTCCCAAAGTAGCATGCCAAACCTAAAAAGCCAAAGATGCTTCAAGACTCCAATTTTGTTTTAGAGCATTCAATGGATGCTTAGAGGTGGCATGTATCAGAGCAAAAATGAACACTTCAGTCAAGCCTTATCCTTGAATCAAAGAACCATAGGCAGGTGCTCTAACCTCTAGTCAATGGCTAGAGGAAACTTGAGATTCCATTTCATCACCATTGGCCAACAGCCTGCTGTAGCCACCATTCACTATTGCTTGCAAAAAAAACTTGCTCTACTATAAATAGAGCTCATTTGTGCTCAGTTTAAGTACACCAAAGCACTACAATTGATGCTTTCCTCAAAATCACCTTCTCACTTCCAAAATTGCCTTCTAAAACAAGTCACTATTGGGTTTTGAGTTTGAGAGCAATTCCAACCAAACCAATCACACACACCTCATAAACATCATATAGAAGTGATCCAAACACTTAAACAACATCTGGAACACTAATTTCACAAAATCACCAGCCAATTGCTCAAGTTTTCAACCAAGTTGCAGCTGAGGTACCATAATCTGTTCCAGTCCATTTCAAATCACTCCAAGCATTCAAACACATTCCATAGGGTGTAGGGAAGCTGTTCAGTCATCACAACTCATCTGTAACACCTCCAACTCAAAAATTAAATTGCTCTTGCTGTCACGACCTTCAAGTAAGCCTAAACTCGGTTATCTCTTAATCTATGCATTTTTCCTTGCACAATACTTTTGCCAAATGTTCATAATCATGCATAGAATGTTTCCCCTCAATTACTTGATTTGTATGAATCGTGTATCAAAACTCCCAGCCTTCATGCAGAATTTAGGTTTCTTGAGGTTTTGTCTTGATTTCTTATTCCATGCTTAAAATAAATGAAATTAAAGACCATAGACATGATCTTGAGGTGAAAACGAGTAGATTTATATGTGGATTGCATGATTTCATCAAGTATTCAGTGAGATTGTATAGAAAATGCAAATTTGAGCAAAACTCCATTTGCGCGTGTTCTTGGCCCATGTTCTTGGCGCCTTTTTCATAAATTCAAATATTTGAATTTTGTGATTTTATTTAATTGATTCAAAAATTAATTTCTCTCTGAATTTTAATGATTTTGAGTTGATTCTTTTTTAATAATTCACAAAAATGTTAAAATATTTTATTTTACAAAAAATTCCCCAAAATATTATTTATTTCATATATTTGATATTTTTACAAAAGAATTAATTTTTATTTGTTTTTAACATTTAAAATATTTTTTCTTTCTTGATTTTCCAAATTTAATTGATTTTCAATCATTTTGTGGATAAAAACATGATTTTTGAAGCATTGACCCATGATCACCACTCATTTTTCACATGTTTTCAATAATCGTTATTAATTTTTAAACAAAATTAATTACATTTTTAGACAAAATTAGGGTTTTGGTTGATTCCACCCTCATCAATCTTTTTAACACTTTTGGGCCTCTAATAGAGTGTAAGACCCAACCCATTTTGAAAACCAAAATAATTTGGGCCTAGGTTATCATATAAGACCCAATGTGTTTTCAAACCTCAGCGTGATCGCCATTTTCAAACAAATAATCAATTGGGCCTCTCCTCGAGCTATAAGTCCCATTCCTTTTTGTAAATAAACACTTTTGGGCCTCTAATAGAGTGTAAGACCCAACCCCTTTGTAAATAAATAATTTTTGGGCCTCACACATTGTATAAGTCCCTCTGTATATTTTCAAAAGTTCGGCGCGATCATCGCCTTTGTAACAAAATCAACTGGGCCTCTCCTTGAGTTGTAAGCCCCATCACTTGTACAAAAATAAATCTTTGGGCCTCTAGTAGAGTGTAAGACTCAATCCCCTTTTAACCAAAACTTTTGGGCCTCACTTGTTGTATAAGTCCCGATACAAAACAACAGTGCCATCACTGTTATAAAACTTGGGTCTCTCCTTGAGATATAAGCCCCGATCTCTGTTCAAAATACTTTCTCCTTTGATTTTGAATCCAAATGTATAGTTGCTATCAAAACTTTCTTTAATTTCTTTGTTGAACAACTAATAAAACAACATGGAAGCTCTACAACGGGTAAGTGTTTATCCGCTTTCTTTTATATGCTTTCATATACATAACTGTATTGTGGGAAGCTGCGCATGGTTAGTCTTCTTTCATTCTTTTAAATGCTTTCATATACAAAACGATATTGTGGGAAGCTGCGCATGGTTAGTCTTCTTTCATACTCCTTTAAATACTTTTCATATATCAACTATATATATACTAGTATAGTTATTTAGAGTTTTCCCCGGCAACTACGTCTAGAACTAGGTAAAGCCGTTTGGTCACTCTTAAATATCAACAAAACTAGATCCCCATAGGATTTCCAGATACAGTCTTCCCTTCTCTTGGGGTTAATCAATATGGAACAAAGAGAAAGCCAGTATTCTCGGTGAACCTTTTCTCAGACTGTCACCTTTAGAAATTGTCAAATAAATTCTAGTCCCCAGAGTTGATCTTTTCTCCGTGAATAGCATCTCTTGAGTTTCTTCCAAATACTCGAACTTTCCTGGAATGATCTCTTCTCTGTGAATTTCATTTCTTGAACTTCTCTTGGTTTGGGGACCCACAGGCTTCCTAAAAGCACCCCCGCCTCCTCTTGGGCTTTGTACAAGGATCCTTCGGCTTCTTAGAAGTTCTCATGCCTTCTCTTGGGCTTAATACAAGGACCCTAACGACCTCTTAAAGGTACAAGACAAAACTTAGTCATCCATTGCTAGAGCTGTCTCTCCAGTGTCAAATCTCTGGCCACTTTAGGGTTGATCCTCATCCCTTAAAGGCCCTTGCCCTCCTTTGGGCATCCTACAAAAGATAAAACTCTTCAACACCAGTAGACTTGGACAGTCTAAACCCCTTGAGTCTCAAAGACATTCTCAAAGTTCCTTTCAAACATAGGAAAAAAACACCAATCACTCTAGATCAATCTCCAGAAGAAACCCGGTCTCTCTCATGAGAGTTCCCCATCCTTGGGCCTGCCTATGGATCTAATCCTCAGCAGTAACATAGCCACTTCTTAGGCTTTGTATAATGAGTCTTTCCTCAACAGAAGCCAGCCTCCTCTTGGGCTTTGTACAATGATCCTCCCCTAGTGGAGATAACCTTTTCAGACTCTCTTATTGAGTCAATCACTCTTCAGACTCTCTTGTTGAGTCAATCACTTTTCAGACTCTCTTGTTGAGTCAACCATTTTTTTAAGACTCTCTTGTTGAGTCAATCAACTTTTCAGACTCTCTTGTTGGGTCAATCTCCTTTAGCCTCCGTTTTAGGCTTTGTACAAGACATATAAAAACACTCTCTTGTTGAGTATAAAAGACACTCTTGTTGTGTCAAATCCTTTAGCCTCCATCTTGGGCTTTGTACAAGACACATAAAAGCACTCTCTTGTTGAGTCAACTCCTTTAGCCTCAATCTTGGGCTTTGTACAAGACACATAAAAGCACTGTCTTGTTGAGTCAACTCCTTTTGCCTCCATCTTGGGCTTTGTACAAGACACCCATATATCCACTCTCTTGTTGAGTCGGTCTCATGCAGCCTCCTCTTAGGCATTGTATAAGGACTTCCCTAGTGGAGTTAATTAACCTCTTAGCTTCAACCTTGGGCTTTGATCAAGGCACACAATCCCTCTTTAGAGATAACAAATTCTCTTTCAGTCAACCTTTTAGCTTCAATCTTGGGCTTTGAACAAGACACAAATACTCCATTTAGCCTCTGTCTTGGGTTTTGAACGAGACACCAAAACATCTCTTTCCTCCCTTAGAATATGAGGAACTACGATTGCTCTGATTTCCCTGTTTCGTTAAACGGGAATACGTAGGCATAAGATTGTGAAATCTTAGTGAGCATACTAATCAAAAACTCTAGGTCTAGTACCTTCATACATCAACCAAAGAAAAATTAGATATAGTCCCTTCTCAAAAGCCTCGTAGACACTCTATTCTTAAGCCAAATAACCTAAGAGAGACCCACGATTTTGATAGCATCTGTAAACCAACAGTCATCTGTTTAAACTCAGTATGCAAGCAGGGTTAATTGGAGACATCTATTTCCCTTCTTTAATCATCTTCACAGGATAAAAAATGAATCGAACTGTAGCACCCCAAAGCGATAGTGATTCGAAACCACAAAAACCGTGCTACACCTTAGTACGCCTTTTGTAACCTTGCTTTCTTGCGTAAGAAATAAGGGTTTAGGGTTTTGAGAGTCGTTGGCTCTCTAGGTTGTAAGTCTCCCTTTGTATTAGTTGATACACTGTGGTAGATATAGGGGTCGCACAAATCCATATGCCTTGAGGTATTGGATTGTGTATTGTTCTTGGATGAAGTTTTTAAGCAAATCTGAGTTAGCTTGTTTGTCAAGTATGCTTGACAAATTTCTGTATTAATAGGGATGATGTAGAAATCACAGTTGGTGATTAAGGGAAGTGAGTGCAGTATCTCATATCAGGGTTGTAAACGTATGAGTTTTGCCTTGGTAAAGATGTTCATTGGGTAGATGTTAGGTATGAAGTTGTAAACGGGGGAGTTTAACTTTGTAACAGTCTACAGATAGTGGAGTCTTCTTCCTGGATTGGTATCCCCCAGATGTAGGTGAATTGCACCGAACTGGGTTAACAATTACTGTGTTCTTTATCATTTTGCAGATTTACGTTTTCTGTTAGGGTTCATGATAAACATGTTGGATCAGATGTCGTGACATCTGTGATTATGCAGTTCTGATATTCAAGGAATCAGTCTGCTGTTGCGCCTCTGAGTTTAAATGATATGTAGCACAATGTCTTGACATGTGTTAGAACGTCTGCTGTCTGCATAGGCCAGAATTTCACAGTATATATTTCATCTGTATATATACCTGTATATTATCTGCTTAGAGTTTTTCCCGACAATTAGGTCTAGGATTACATAAAGCCAATGGTCACTCTTTCAATAGTCAAAACTAGTTCCCCATAGGAATTCCAGATACAGTCTTGCCTCCTCTTGGGCTTATATAATATGGAACAAAGAGAAGGCATTATTCCCGATGAAACTTTTCTCAGACTGTCATTATTAGAAAATTGTCAAAGAAGTTCATTTCCCCAGAGAGGATTAATTCCCGGTGAAACCTCTCTTGATTTTCTTCAAACCCTAGAACTGTTCATTAAAGAAAAGATTATTCGCAGTGAAACTTTTCTTGAAATCTTCTTAAGTTTGGACCTGCACGCTTCCTAAAAGCATCCCCGCCTCCTCTTTGGCTTTATACAAGGACCCTCCGGCTTCTTAGAAGTTCTCATGCCTTTTCTTGGGCTTAATACAAGGACCCTGAAGACCTCTTAAAGGTATAGGACAAAACTTAGTCATCCTTTGTTAGAGCAGTCTTTCTAAAGAGTCAAACCTCAGACCAATTTTAGGTTTGATTCTTGTAACGCCCGGTTATTTAATTAACTATATTCGTATTATTTGTGTTGATTTGTGGTGATTTTCGAAATATCGGAATATTGTGTTAAGTGGCTATGTTGGTTTTAGTTGGATTAATTTAACTAAGTCGATTTAAGTGGTAGAAATAATATAGTATTAGCTTACTAGAATTATAATAAGTTAGTGGGCTTATAAGATGGGTAGTAGTGGTAAAATTTGAGGTGTGGAATTGAGCCCAATAAGAGTTAGTAAGAATTATAAGGGTTAAGTTGAATAGAATTAGGGTAATTAGAAGTGGAGGAAAGATCAAGTACGTGGAAGTTGCAAAGTTGCTGAAAAAGGAATAGAACAGTAGAACGTGAAGTTGCAGAGAGGAGAAAACAAGGGTTGCGAGAGATCGCGTAGAGGCTGCAAGAGAGCGAGAATTCGATCGGAGATTTTAGAGCGACCTTCAATCCAAGGTAAGGGTGGGGTTCTGACACTATAATGGGATAGTTGATGAGTAATATGTGGGGTTGGTTTTATAGAATTCTTCTCTGTTTTTGTGTAATCGATGTCGTGAATATTAAATTTGGTTTTCTGTTGATGAATTGTCTGTAGAATTTCTTATGTCTGTGTCAAAATGATTATCGTAGAAATGTTGAAATGCATTGTGATTGATGAATTGGTTGTGAGAAACTGGTTAATTTTACTTTAGGGTGTAATTATGTTGTAGTTCTGTTTCACTGTCTTGGACAAATTGAAATTGATATAAATCTGAGGAAAGGTTGTGAATTTGGAAAGGAACTGGAACGAACGACTTCTAAGACGAAGGGTTTTGGAGTCGTGACGACCGTGATGGTGTTGTGACGACCGTGATGGTGTCGTGACGATCGTGATGGTGTTGTGACGACCATCACGCATGCTGCTGTGTGTTTCTTTTCCTGTTTCTGTTATGTTCTGATGTGGTGTGTTTGTTCTGTCCATTTTAATTGAGAAGTTGTTATATAATTCAATAGCATTGGACATAGAATTATGATGGAACCAATTAACCGATTTTTTATTCGAAAACTACCGATTGATTAAATGATGGATTGTGATATATTTTAGATGATGCATAATTATATATCCTAGTTGCTGTGATATTATTGTTGGAAATTATCAAGTTGTGAATGATGTTGAATTGCCTCTAATTATTGGCAAGAATTAAGTTGTGGGCCTATGGCCAATGTTGAGCTGTTGTTGTGCAGATTGATAAGTATTAGTGCTATGATTATGATGTTCATATTTGAGTCACATGGCATAACATACTAAGGTGGCCTGGATTGGCAAAACATTAAGTTGGCCTGGATTGGTAAAATATTAAGCGGAAGGCTTATGCCTTGTTGAAGTCAATATTAATTAACAAATTTTTAAGCTGGGAGTTCTGCTCCAATGGTACCACATGCATGTGCATTTCAAGTCGCATTTCATGTTGCATAGTTGTTGTTGTGTTGTTGATTAATGATGAAGTAAAAGTTGTTGTTGTGCTGCTGTTTTATGTTGATTGGGATGTTGTGAAGTGGTGATTGTATAATCTGATCTAATATATTACTTATCATATATCTGATTATATTATTCGATATCTCACCCCTTCTGTTTGAATGTTGTCCCTATGTTGGCAACTTGCAGGTAATCAAGAGGAATAACCGGTTACCTTAGTTCGAGTCGGTGATTATCGCTCTGATACGTAGCACCCGAGGGGATGACGCGTGTCTTATTTTGTTTATTTGTTTACATGCTGAATTTTTAAGTTAAATTGTCAAAGAACACCTTGCTGCTTATTTTAAAGTTATTTATGTTGGATAAAGATGCTATTACTTTGATTATGAATCCGCTGCGTCGTATTTTATAAAGTTGAGTTATTTTGGAGGCTATTGGTTAATTTATGAGTTTTTTTTCCTGGAACTTGCTATGTATCTTTCATGTTATTGATTTTAAAGTTGAAAAATGTGACATCCTGTTTTATGTTGAAATTTTATCACTCTGATTTCTTTATAAATATCGGGTAAAAAATGGGGTGTTACATTAGTGGTATCAGAGCAGGTCGGTCCGTCCGGCCAAGTTGTCGAGTCGTAGTTGTTTAACAATCGAGTATTGTTAACTAGTCCTAACTTTTGTTTATGTTGAAGTGACAAGTTGAGATGGCTGGAAGGAACGATGCTGCGATGGCTGCTGCTATGCAAGTAATGGCCCAAGCAGTTCAAGACCTGCCGAACGCTGATGAGAATGCTGGATCTCATAGTTTGGCGACCTTTCAGAGGGAGAATCCACCTACCTTCAAGGGAAAGTATGATCCTGATGGAGCGTTGGACTGGTTGAAAGAGATGGAGAGAATTTTCCGTGTGATGGACTGCATTCCAGCGCAGAAGGTTCGATATGGGACTCATATGCTAGCATTCGAGGCTGATGACTGGTGGCTAGAGACTCGTCAGAGGTTGGAAGCTGCAGGTGAAGGTATCACTTGGACTGTGTTTCGAAGAGAGTTCCTGAGGAAATATTACCCAGAGGATGTTCGTGGTAAGAAGAAAATCAAGTTTCTTGAGCTGAAGCAAGGAAACATGTCGGTTACCGATTATGCTGCAAAGTTTGTTGAGTTGGCTAAGTTTTATCCGCACTATAACGGGGATGATGCTGAATTTTCTAAGTGCATCAAGTTTGAGAGTGGGTTGCGCCCGGAGATTAAGAAGGCAGTTGGATATCAGAAGATTCGTGTTTTTGTGGATTTGATTGATAGTTGCAGGATTTTTGAAGAAGATAACAATGCTCATTGTAAGATCATTAATGAGAGGAAGGGCAAGCACCAACAGAATCGTGGCAAGCCTTATGATGCTCCGGCAGGAAAAGGTAAGCAGAAAGTAGCTGATGGTAAGAGGACTAGTGGGGGAGATGCTCCTGCTGGCATAACTTGTTTCAAATTTGGGAAACCTAGTCATAAGAGTAATGTGTGTACTGCTGAGGTGAAGAGGTGTTTCCGTTGTGGTAAGACTGGGCATGCCATATATGAATGCAAGCATAAAGAGGGGATTTGCTTCAACTGTGGTGAGGAAGGACACATTGGTAGTCAGTGTCAGAAACCAAAGAAGGCGCAAACCGGTGGGAAAGTGTTCGCGTTGGCTGGGACTCAGACAACTAGCGAGGATATACTCATCAGAGGTACATGTTTCATTAATAGTACTCCTTTAATCGCTATGATTGATACTGGTGCTACTCATTGCTTTATTGCTGCTGATTGTGTTAAGAGATTGGGTCTTATGTTGTCCTCTATGAATGGAGAGATGGTCGTCGAGATTCTGGCTAAGGGATCGGTGACTACTTCTCTTGTGTGTTTAAAGTTCCCTTTGTCGATCTTTGACAGAGACTTTAATGTTGATTTGGTGTGTTTGCCGTTAACTGGGATGGATGTAATCTTGGATATGAACTGCTTAGAACATAACTATGTTCATATTAATTGTTATAACAAGACTTTGAGGTTTTCTACTCCTGAAGAGGAAACTGGTTTGTTGTCTGCTAGACAGTTGCAACGGTTGATGCAAGAATAAGCTCAGGTGTTCTCATTGATGGCAACATTATCTATTGAGAACCAAGCTATAATTAATGAGTTGCAGGTGGTGCGCGAATTTCCCGAAGTTTTCCCTGACGAAATTCCTGAAGTACCGCCAGAAAGAGAAGTTGAATTTGCAATTGACCTTGTACCTGGTACCAGACCTGTTTCTATGGCACCATACAGGATGTCTGCATCTGAATTGTCAGAATTAAAGAAACAATTGGAGGATTTGATTGAAAAGAAGTTTGTGAGGCGAAGTGTATCGCCGTGGGGAGCTCCAGTGTTGTTGGTGAAGAAGAAAGATGGGAGTATGAGGCTCTGTGTTGACTATAGACAGTTGAACAAAGTGACGATTAAGAACAAGTATCCGCTTCCTAGTATAGATGACTTGATGGATCAGTTGGTAGGTGCTTGGGTATTTAGCGAGATTGATTTGAGGTCGGGCTATCACCAGATTAAAGTGAAAGATGATGATATTCAGAAGACGGCTTTTAGAACACGTTATGGACATTATGAGTATTTGGTGATGCCGTTCGGTGTTACTAATGCGCCGGGGGTATTCATGGAATACATGAATCGTATCTTTCATACATATTTGGATCGGTTTGTAGTGGTGTTTATTGATGACATATTGATTTACTCCAAATCGGAAGAAGAGCATGCATAACACTTAAGACTGGTATTGCAAGTTTTGAGTGAGAAGAAGCTATATGCAAAGTTGTCAAAATGTGAATTTTGGTTAAAGGAAGTTAGTTTTCTTGGTCATGTCATTTCAAGTAGTGGCATTATTGTGGATCCATCTAAAGTAGACGCTGTGCTGCAATGGGAGACTCCAAGGTCGGCTACCGAGATAAGAAGCTTCTTGGGATTAGCTGGTTACTATAGAAGGTTTATCGAAGGTTTTTCTAAGTTGGCACTTCCGTTAACTAAGTTGACATGTAAAGGTGAGGCGTTTGTGTGGGACGTTTGATGTGAAGAAAGCTTCACGGAATTGAAGAAGAGATTGACGTCGGCTCCGATTTTGGCATTACCTAACCCAGGAGAACCTTTTATGGTATATTGTGATGCTTATAAAATGGGTTTAGGAGGTGTACTTATGCAAAATGGTAAGGTAGTTGCTTATGCGTCGAGGCAATTGAGGACTCATGAGAAGAACTATCCTACGCATGATTTAGAACTTGCTGCAGTTGTTTTTGTGCTGAAGATTTGGAGGCATTATCTTTATGGTTCTAGATTTGAAGTATTTAGTGACCATACAAGTTTAAAGTACTTATTTGACCAGAAGGAGTTGAATATGAGACAGCGAAGGTGGCTGGAGTTATTAAAAGATTATGATTTCGGTTTGAATTATCATCCAGGTAAAGCTAATGTTGTGGATGATGCTTTAAGCCAAAGGACTTTACATATGTCGGCGATGATGGTTAAAGAGTTGGAATTAATTGAACAGTTCAGAGATATGAGTTTAGTTTGCGAAGTGACACCGCGGAGTGTGATGTTAGGAATGTTGAAGATTAACAATGATTTTCTGGATAGTATCAGAGAAGCTCAGAAGTTAGATGTGAAACTAGTAGATTCGATGGTTGGAATCGATCAGCCTGAGAATAGCGATTTTAAGATGGACGCGCATGGTGTGTTAAGATTCCATGATCGAATTTGTATTCTTGATGATGCGGAAATGAAGGAAGCGGTTCTTGAAGAAGGTCATAAAAGTAAATTGAGTATTCATCCGGGGGCTACAAAGATGTATCAAGATTTGAAGAATTTGTTTTGGTGGCCTGGGATGAAGCGTGATGTAGCGCAGTTTGTGTATGCATGTTTAACTTGTCTGAAGTCAAAAGTTGAACATCAAAAGCCTGCGGGGTTGATGCAACCGTTAGAAGTCCCAGAATGGAAATGGGATAGTATTTTAATGGACTTTGTAACGGGATTACCAAACACTTCAAGAGGATATGATTCGATTTGGGTGATTGTTGATATACTTACGAAGTCGGCTCATTTTATTCCTATTAACATCACTTTTCCGATATCGAAGTTGGCAGAGATTTATATTCGGGTAATTGTGAAGCTGCACGGTGTTCCTTTGTGTATTGTATCGGATAGAGATCCGAGGTTTACTTCTGATTTTTGGGAGAGTTTACAAGAGGCGTTGGGATCTAGGATGAGGTTGAGTTCGGCGTATCATCCTCAGACAGATGGTCAAACTGAAAGGACTATTTAGTCATTGGAGGACTTGTTGAGAGCTTGTGTTCTTGAGCAAGGAGGTTCGTGGGATACTTATCTTCCCTTGATAGAATTCACTTATAATAACAGTTACCATTCTAGTATTGGAATGGCCCCTTTTGAAGCATTATATGGTCGGAGATGTAGGACTCCTTTATGTTGGCATGAATCTAGAGAAAGTGTAGTACTTGGACCTGAAATTGTTCGAGAGACTACTGAGAAGGTGAAGTTGATCCGAGAAAAGATGAGATCTTCCCAAAGTAGGCAGAAGAGTTATCATGACAAGCGAAGGAAAGACTTAGAATTTCAAGCAGGTGACCATGTGTTTTTAAGAGTTACACGTGTGACCGGTGTTGGGCGTGCATTGAAGTCTAAGAAGCTCACTCCTCATTTTATTGGTCCGTATCAGATTTTGGACAGAATTGGGAATGTTGCTTATAGAGTGGCTTTACCGCCTAATCTTTCGAATTTTCACGATGTGTTTCATGTGTCACAACTTCGGAAGTACATTTCAGATCCATCTCATGTGATTCATATGGATGATGTGCAAGTACGGGATAATCTTACTATTGAGACGATGCCTGTGCGAATCGCGGATCGTGAAATGAAGACCTTGAGAGGCAAGGAGATTGCGTTGGTGAAAGTTGTCTGGTTAGGAGCTGCCGGAGAAAGTATGGCGTGGGAGATGGAAAGCAAGATGCGGGAATCCTATCCCGAGTTGTTTGAACAAGGTAAATTTTTTAGGACGAAAATATCCTAAGTGGGGGAGAGTTGTAACGCCCGGTTATTTAATTAACTATATTCGTATTATTTGTGTTGATTTGTGGTGATTTTTGAAATATCGGAATGTTATGTTAAGTGGCTATGTTGGTTTTAGTTGGATTAATTTAACTAAGTCAATTTAAGTGGTAGAAATAATATAGTATTAGCTTACTAGAATTATAATAAGTTAGTGGGCTTATAAAATGGGTAGTAGTGGTAAAAGGTGAGGTGTGGAATTGAGCCCAATAAGAGTTAGTAAGAATTATAAGGGTTAAGTTGAATAGAATTAGGGTAATTAGAAATGGAGGAAAGATCAAGTACGTGGAAGTTGCAAAGTTGCTGAAAAAGGAATAGAACAATAGAACGTGAAGTTGCAGAGAGGAGAAAACAAGGGTTGCGAGAGATCGCGTAGAGGCTGCGAGAGAGCGAGAATTCGATCGGAGATTTTAGAGCGACCTTCAATCCAAGGTAAGGGTGGGGTTCTGACTCTATAATGGGATAGTTAATTAGTAATATGTGGGGTTGGTTTTATAGAATTCTCCTCTGTTTTTGTGTAATCGATGTCGTGAATATTGAATTTGGTTTTCTGTTGATGAATTGTTTGTAGAATTTCTTATGTCTGTGTCGAAATGATTGTCGTAGAAATGTTGAAATGCATTCCGATTGATGAATTGGTTGTGAGAAACTGGTATATGTTACTTTAGGGTGTAATTCTATTGTAGTTCTGTTTCACTGTCTTGGACAAATTGAAATTGATATGAATCTGAGGAAAGGTTGTGAATTTGGAAAGGAACTGGAACGAACGAATTCTGAGGCGAAGGGTTTTGGAGTCGTGACAACCGTGATGGTGTTGTGACGACCGTGATGGGGTCGTGACGACCATGATGGTGTTGTGACGACCGTCACGCATGCTGCTGTGTGTTTCTTTTCCTGTTTCTGTTATGTTCTGATGTGGTGTGTTTGTTCTGTCCATTTTAATTGAGAAGTTGTTATATAATTCAATAGCATTGGACATAGAATTATGATGGAACCAATTAACCGATTTTTTATTCGAAAACTACCGATTGATTAAATGATGGATTGTGATATATTTTAGATGATGCATAATTATATATCCTAGTTGCTGTGATATTATTGTCGGAAATTATCAAGCTGTGAACGATGTTGAATTGCCTCTAATTATTGGCAAGAATTAAGCTGTGGGCCTATGGCCAATGTTGAGTTGTTGTTGTGCGGATTGATAAGTATTAGTGTTGTGATTCTGATGTTCATATTTGAGTCACATGGCATAACATACTAAGCTGGCCTGGATTTGCAAAACATTAAGCTGGCCTGGATTGGCAAAATATTAAGCGGAAGGCTTATGCCTTGTTGAAGTCAATATTAATTGGCAAATTTTTAAGCTGGGAGTTCTGCTCCAATGGTACCACATGCATGTGCATTTCGAGTCGCATTTCATGTTGCATAGTTGTTGTTGTGTTGTTGATTAATGATGAAGTAAAAGTTGTTGCTGTGCTGCTGTTTTACGTTGATTGGGATGTTGTGAAGTGGTGATTGTATAATCTGATCTAATATATTACTTATCATATATATGATTATATTGTTCGATATCTCACCCCTTCTATTTGAATGTTGTCCCTATGTTGGCAACGTGCAGGTAATCAAGAGGAATAGTTGGTTACCTTAGTTCGAGTCGGTGATTGTCGCTTTGATACGTAGCACTCGGGGGGATGACGCGTGTCTTATTTTGTTTATTTGTTTACATGCTGAATTTTTAAGTTAAATTGTCAAAGAACACCTTGTTGTTTATTTTAAAGTTGTTTATGTTGGATAAAGATGCTATTACTTTGATTATGAATCCGCTGCGTCGTATTTTATAAAGTTGAGTTATTTTGGAGGCTATTGGTTAATTTATGAGTTTTTTTCCTTGAACTTGCTATGTATCTTTCATGATTATCTATCATGTTATTGATTTTAAAGTTGAAAAAGGTGACATCCTATTTTATGTTGAAATTTTATCACTCTGATTTCTTTATAAATGTCGGATAAAAAATGGGGTGTTACAATTCTCATCCCTTAAAGCACCAGCCTCCTCTTGGGCATCATACAAAGATAAACTCTTCCATACCAACAGACTCGGACAGTCTAATCTCCTCTTGGATCTCAAAGACATTCTCAAGTTCCCTACAAACATAGCAGAAACCCTATTCATTTAATCAATCTCCAGTAGAGTTAAGATCCACGGGTTCTAAAACTCAGTCTTTCATCCTAAATTTCCCCAGCTAGGGTCAGCTTATCATCAGTATAACACTATCCCAAATCAGAACCTCAAGGAATCTGATACCTCAAGTCTTCTATAACCCTCAGCAAGAATTGATTCCCCATTATAGACCTGCCTCTGGATCTCAATAATCCACAGCAGAAGACATCCTCCTCTTAGGCTTTGTATAATGATTTTCCTCAGTAGAGTTAGCCTCAAAAGCACTCTCTTGTTGAGTCAATCTCTTTCAGCCTCAATCTTGGGCTTTGTACAAGACAGATATAAGCACTCTCTTGTTAAGTCAATCCCCTTTTAAAGCACTCTCTTGTTGAGTCAATCCCCCTTTTAAGCAATCTCTTGTTGAGTCAATCACCCTTTTCAGCACTCTCTTGTTGAGTCAATCACTTTTTCAACACTCTCTTGTTGAGTCACCCATCTTTTCAACCTCCTCTTAGGCTTTGTATAATGATCCTTATTTTCCTCAGCAAAAGTCAGCCAAAATCTTGGGCTTTGTACAAGACACCATAAAAGCACTCTCTTGTTGAGTAAACCCTTTTTAGCCTCAATCTTGGGCTTTGTACAAGACACATATAAATCTCCCTAAGCAGAGTCAATCCTCTTTTTTTAGCCTCAATCTTGGGCTTTATACAAAACAAATCATACTCACCAGTAGAGTTAAAATCTGTTTTAGCCTCAACCTTGGGCTTTATACAAGACAGATAAAACCTCTCACCACTGGAGTCAAAAATCCTTTTTTAGCCTCATCTTGGGCTTTGTACAAGACAGACAAAATATTTCCCTGGGAAAGTCAACCTTTAGCCTCCTCTTAGGCTTTGTATAATGATATCCTCCAAAAGAGTCAGTCTTTCTGTTAGCCTCAATCTTGGGCTTTATACAAGACAAATAAACACTCTCTTGTTGAATCAGACTTTTCTAGCCTCCTCTTAGGCTTTGTATAAGGGCTTCCCTAGTGAAGTCAATCAATCCCTTAGCTTCAACCTTGGGCTTTGATCAAGGCACATACAAAAACCAAAATCCCCTCAGAGGAAATCAAAATCTTTCTGTAGGAAGATACTTCTCTGTATTATCACGCATCAAAACAGAAAATCAAAACAAACCCTAATTCCAGATAACTGCTATAAGCGGCACACTTGTTGATTCAAAAATCCAAGCTGTCATCCATCTCTTATTCTGGTAAAGCCCCTTCTTTCATATAATTGCTTTAAGTGGCAAGCCTCTGGATAATTTACATCCAAGCCAATGTCCCTCTCTTAGCATGAAAGACTCCTAAGGAAAAATGGCATTGCTCTACACTGAGTTAAAGTTTTATCCTTCAGGACAAATCCCATATAAAGGAAATTATGGCATTGCTGGATTCACATATCCCAATTAAAGTAATTCTCCTTTATAATCAGTCTCCCAACAACTGTGATAAACAAACGAGATGTCTCCCTTTAGAGATGACAAATTCTCTCTCAGTTAAACCTTTAGCTTCAATCTTGGGCTTTGAACAAGACAAAAATACTCAGCTCTTCAGCTTCAATCTTGGGCTTTGAACAAGACACCAGACATCTTTTCCTCCCATAGAATAGGAGGAACTACGATTGCTCTGATTTCCCTGTTTTCTTTAACGGGAATGTAGGCATAAGATTGCAAAATCTTAGCGAGCATAACAATCAAAAACTTTAGGTCTAGTACCTTCACTTACAAAAAACATCGAAACAAACCCGAAATCAATGAAAACTCTCTCTCTCCCTCTCTCTCTCTCAAAAACCTCCCAAAGGAGAAACTCTCCCAACCCACAACAGACAAACACCAGTAAGTAGAAAATAGTAAGGATAATTGCTAACAACCTGTGGATAACCACATATAAGATGGGTAATTGACAACTCCCCATTGTATTACCTGACCCCGAACTCCCCGAATCTCTTTAAGCATTTGTTCAGTTAAATATTTGCGTGCAAGGTTAGTTTTAGATAGCTTATATTTCCTTTCCAGCTTAATAGGATAAATAAGAAATCAGAAAGTAGCACCTCACTCCTACCATTGAGGTGTGGAGAAACCCATGGCAATAAGGTGGCCGCGTCACCGACAAAAATCGCACGCTACAAGAAAATGGCGACTCTACTGGGGAGTGCCATTAGGATCTGTCTTACCTTAGTCACCATTTTTCAACAATAAAATGGCGACTCTGCTGGGGAGTCTTTAGGATTATAGTTCCTAAGAGGTTTAGGATGATTAGTTTTAAGTATCATACTATATATATACTGCTTTTCCTACTTGATATCCGTGTTTATTTTTCTGTTAATGGGAGTGTGATTGATACACATGTGGAAAGTTTGAGAGAACCCTAAGATAAGTGATGGCATAGACGGGTGGACTTACAGGGAGTGATTCCCGAATAAACGATCCTGGTAGACCATCAAATCAGGTGAGGGCCCGTGTGGATACTATGTTGAACGACTAACGTCGTGAAAATAGACGCTATCCCAGTGCGGCACCCGTGACCCTGAGGATTTAGTAGACATTAACCATGTGGCCATTTGGTAGTGCGGTGACTATCAGAAATAGTTGATATGCGATACTACACCCAAATTGAGATTACCCCAGGATGCTACAGCTCGCTCGGGTGAACCAGCTTGCTGTTGTTATCCCTAGGGGGTCAATGATTTTGGGAACCTTTAACCCATTCTACAGGTACAAAATTGACCAGAATAAACCCTTTGGGGATGGGTAGAGCCATGACTTCATGCTCGTGACGTTGAACCCTTGAACCCATGTTTTTTCAATGTTTTTGTGTGCTGCATTCATGCATTCATTTAAAAAACTCTTAAATAAAGGAAAAAAATCTTCCCTTTTCTCTTCTCTTTCTTTTTCAAAATAAACTAAAACAATAATTGCGAATATCAGAAAGAAAGATTGCTTTATGGGTTTCAGTAGAAGAAAGACGCACAAGTACACCTTCAAGGCTCCAAAACTAGAGGATTTAAGAAGGTTGGCAAGGATGATTACCAACCCTGATGCTTTCAGAGCTAAGCACGGAGGGTTGTTGTCTCTGTTAAGGGTCCACGTAGTTGAAGGAATACTGTCTACGTTAATTCAGTTTTACGATCTGGTTTATCACTGTTTCACATTCCCTGATTATCAACTTGCACCAACACTGGAGGAGTACACTCACCTGACTGATTTACCCATCATTGACCAAGCTCCCTTTTCTGGACTGGAAGAAATTCAAAAAGAACAAACCATTGCAAGAGCAATCTATTTGGACGAGTCAGAAGTCATGACTCACATGACCACTAAGGAAGGAATCCAGGGTTTACCAGCTAAATTCCTGACGGAGAAAGCCCTATACTTTACCAGTATAGGAAACATAATTGCTGTCGAAGATATCTTTGTTCTGCTCACATACGGGTTATTCCTTTTTCCCAACATCGATAACTTCGTCGATACCAACGCTATTAAGATATTTCTAATTGGAAACCCTGTAACAACCTTGCTCACAGATGCTTATCATTCTGTACACTTAAGGAATTTGTACAGTGGAGGAATGATCACATGCTGTGTACCCATGCTTTACAAATGGTTCACTTCCCATTTACCCAAGTCTGCTGCTTTTTGGGACCGTAAGAGTACTTTACGTTGGTCACAGAGAATTATGTCTCTTACCAACTCTGACATAGATTGGTACAATAGGATTTACGAGGGGATAAAGATCATCGAAACATGCAGAAATTTCCCCAATGTACCCCTCATAGGAACTAAAGGAGGAATCAACTATCATCCAATTTTAGTTCGCCGTCAACTCGGATACCCGATGAAGAATATCCCGTATAATGTTCATCTGGAAGGTCTTTTCTTCAAGGAAGGAGAAAATGACAAAGCACTAAAGAAGGAAATAGTGCATGCCTGGCAACATGTTCACAAGAAAGGAAGAAAGTCTCTAGGAAGACTAGATTATATCTCCGTGGAACCTTATCTCCACTGGGTACAAACTAGAGCCGTCAAGCTGAGGATGCCTTACCCTCGTTAAGAAGTTCTTCCGTTAAAGGAATCTGTCCTTTATTTTATGTCTGATACGAAAAAACTCCAGGTCGCTTTAAACAAAGTTCAACGGGAGAAAAGCTCTTGGAAAATCAAGTACCGAATTCTCAACATGGAGTGTACCAAAATTCAGCAACTGTTAAAAGAAAAGGATGCTCTGATTAAGATATTAGAGCAACATGTTGTAGAAAGTCAGGAAGACCGAATAAATATGCTCGGTCCTTTCACTTGGCAAAGGACTGACAACCCGACAACGGCTGAAGAGCCCCGGTCAAAGAAAAGGAAAATACCAGAACTAGCATCTGAGTTCTCTTCAGAGAGGACTCAGGATCCATAAACTTAGACATTTCCTTTTACAACACTTTGTAAAATACTGTATTTTCCCTTTCTGTAATCTTTCAAATTCAATAAAAAGGGGTCTCCCCACTGTATGATATTTGCAATCTGTTTATTGAAGTTTCTTTTAAATTAAAAAAAACAAAATATATATATTATTGCATTCATCATTCTCACATAACGCGTTCTTCTTATCTTCGAATCTCACGTATGTGTCACGATTCTAGAGTCAAACTGTCTCATTCGTACAATACTCGGGACAATCGACAAAAGAAAATGGACGATCTCGAGGAAGAGAACAGAGAGCTGAGAGAAGAAGTCGACGCTCTGAAGGAAGATCTGAAAAAACTTCACAGTGACATGCAATCTCTGGCAGCAGCTCATAGGCAACAGCAAAGGACTGTGATCTCAGAGATCACATCTACGCCCATAGTGGAGACATATGATCCTCGGTACAATATGCCGAAAGATCGCCCCTAGGGCATGCCTATCAACTTTGTCCCTGAGGGATACATCCCGCCGGTCATTGAAGACCCAGAAACTGCAGTAGGAACCGCTGGGCCTGACGGTTACAAACTTTGGGAAAGCGAAGATGCAAGAGTGATGACAGCAACTCCTGAAGGTTACAAACTTCGGGGCATGGAAGCACCAAGAGTCACCGCCGTAATGACTATACCACAACCAGTGGTACATACTATTCCGGAAGGACAGATTCCACAAGTAATTTCTGGTGGAAACAAAGACATGTACGAAAGAATGAATGAGTTGCAGGAGCAATTCTTGGAGATGCAGAAGGAACTGCATGCGATTTGCAGTCAGGATTTATTCGGGAAGGACGCCACAGACCTTTGTCTGGTCCCTAATATGAAAATCCCGCACAAATTGAAGGTGCCTGACTTTGAAAAATACAAGGGCAACTCTTGCCCTCAAAGTCATTTGGTGATGTACGCTCGAAAGATGTCAACTTAGACAGAGAATCAACAGCTACTCATCCATTACTTCCAAGACAGTTTAACCGGTGTCGTACTCAAATGGTACATGGGTTTAAACCGCACCAAGAACAACACTTTCAGAGATCTCGGCGCTGCCTTCGTACAGCAGTATAAATATAACCTGGACATGGCACCGGACAGAGATCAACTCAGAGAAATGTCGCAGAAGGATAAAGAAACTTTCAAGGAATATGCTCAGAGACGACGTGAAATTGCTGCCCAGATCTGTCCCCCTCTTGAGGAAAAAGAGATGACAAAGATCTTTTTGAAAACTTTGAGCTCATTCTATTACGACCAAATGGTGGCCAGTGCGCCTAGCAACTTCATTGAAATGGTGAACATGGGAGTACGCCTTGAAGAGGCAGTATGAGAAGGACGATTGGTCAAAGATGCAGAGCCATCAAGCAGCACCAAAAGATACGGTAGTGCTTTCCCAAAGAAAAAAGAGCAAGATATTGGTAATATCTCTCTCGGGAAGCAAAGAGGAAGGTATCAGCCAGTAGTAGCAGTAACTCCTACTATCAACCTTGCGCCTGCTCAAAAGTATCAACCTCAGGTTGCTTCGAGCCAGCCAAATCAACAACAGTATCAGTAAAGGACACAACAGCCTCTTCAGCAGGCTCGTCCTCAGTACAACAACAACAATTATACGACACGAACACCAGGGTTCGACCCTATACCGATGTTGTACGCAGAACTATTTCCACTTCTACTGGCCAAGGGGCACGTCCAAACCAAGTCTCCTCTTACAGTACCGGAAAATCCGCCTTTTTGGTTCAAAGTGGGTCAAACTTGCCCTTATCATCAAGGAAGACCGGGGCACAACATTGAAAACTGTCTCAGCTTCAAATCTGATGTGTAGAAGCTTATTAGGAACGGGGTCTTATCTTTCAAAGATACTAATCTAAATGTTCAGACGAGCCTGTTGCCTCAACATGAGAAGACTGGCGTAAATTTAATAGAGGAATAATTTAGCCACAGTTATCAAATTCATGATGTACTCCTATTAGGAACCAACCTGGTCAGGATGCATTGCAGACAGAGCGGGTACGGTCATGTACCGCCTCACAATTATCACCAATGTGATACCTGCTCAAAGAAAAATCAAGGATGTTTCGTAGTACAATTAGCTCTACAAGAACAAATGAATCTCAGATGGATTCAAGATCATCTAATCCGTAAGGTCAATATGGCTCACACAAATCCCAACATTGTCCAGAACCACAACATTCTGAAGATGAACGTCAACTTGGTGGCAATGCACTCAAGGCAAAGTCAATACCATGATCTGCCACGACACGATTACAATTCCTGTCTGATATGCTCAATAAGCAATCAGGGATGCTCTTTTGTAAAAGAGGCCCTCCAGCGTCAGATAGATCTCGGATGGATTCAGGACTATCTGGAGAGAAATAACCATCAAGTCAATATGATTCAGATCTTTGATATTCGCTTGATAAATACCAGTCTGGTAGAATTACACGCTAAGCAGGTCAGGCTCGATTTTTTGGTTTCACATGATTATCAAGACTGTAAAGTGTGTCGTAAAGACGACCAAGGATGTGCACTTGTCCAAAGAACACTTTAACACTTGTTGGACCACTGCTGGCTTCCAATCTACTTAGATGAAGCTACACAACAGATCAGTATGACTGACGAGAATCCTGATAGATATCAAAGTTAGGATGGCCGCTCGATGGAAACAGATCTAGTGAAGTTGCATTGCATACAAAGCGGACATGGCCGGGTGCCACCACATAATTATGAGCGCTGTAGAGTTTGCTCAGAGAACAACCAAGGATGCTACCTTGTGCGAGCGGCTCTTCAAAATCAGTTGGACCACAAAGAGATCCGACCATGTTTAGGTTCTGGGTCGACCCACGGGATACCTGACTATTTCCCTGATCAAAGCAAAGACGTTGTCTTAATCTCTAATCATGAAATGGCCAAAGACGTATGTGTTATTATCCCTCTACTCCATGAATCAAGAGTTCCTCTTGATAGTAGAAAGATTCTCAACCTCGAACCAATTGAGGCTGCCTAGAATGGTCAGAAAAATAAAAAGACTCCTGTGGTTATCTATCTGCCGGGACCAATACTGTACAAATCCGATAAGGCTATCCCTTATAAGTACAGTGCAACAACAATCGAAAATGGAAAGAAAACTCCATTACCCTCCTTCGTAAACATTGCTGATATCAGTCGAGTAACACGGAGCGGCCGGATCTTCAACAAAGGAGTTAGAGAACCCTGCCAAGGAAGAGGAACCTCAAACAGAAGTTCCCAATCAACCAGTCGGGCAATCCAGTATTCTCGACCTTCCAAAGAACAACGATGAGATGCTGAAGCTCATCCAGAAGAGCGAGTACAAAATTGTAGACCAACTGTTGCAAACTCCTTCGAGAATCTTTGTGTTATCTCTCTTGCTCAGTTTTGAAGCTCACAGGGAAGCTTTGCAGAAAGTCTTGGAGCAAGCTTTCGTAGAACAAGATGTGACGATAAGACAATTTGACAGCATCATCTCCAACATCACTTCCTGCAACAACTTAGGATTCAGTGATGAAGAACTTCCAGAAGAAGGCAAAAGTCACAACATGGTGCTTAACATTATAGTCAACTGCCAGGATGATGCTTTAGCCAGCGTATTGGTGGATACCGGATTAGCTCTGAATGTTATGCCAAAATCTACTCTGATGCGACTATCATTTCAAGGAGCCCCGATGAGAGACAACGATGTCATCGTCAAAGCCTTTGATAGATCCAGAAAAATAGTTATCGGCGAAGTTGATATTCCCATAACTATCGGTCCTCACACTTTCCAGGTCATGGACATCCGGGAAGCATACAACTATTTATTAAGAAGACCTTGGATACACGAAGCTAGGGCAATCACTTCGACACTTCACCAGAAGCTGAAGTTCGTCAAGAATGACAAGCTAGTCACAGTCTGTGGAGAGCAGGCATTAATCGTGAGCAACTTATCATCATTCTCCTGTGTAGAATCTGAGGAAGTTATTGGAACCCAGTTTCAAGCACTCTCGGTGAGCAATGAGAATCGATCAGAAAAAGGAACGTCAATTTCTTCATACAAAGATGCTCTCGAAGTAATCAAGGGTAACGGCGTAAAGGGATGGGGACAGGTTGTCATCCCTACTATAACAAAATGAAGAAAGGTCTTAGTTTTTCTTTAGCCTGTACCCAAACTACTAAAGATGAAAGTTTTCATCCCATTCAGGACTTCTTCCATAGTGGAGGTTTCCTTCACCTAGTGTCTCAAGAAGTACACACCATCAATGAGGGTGACTCCTCCGATACAGATAAAGAGTGGAAGTCCTATCTCAACGAGGACGGTATATGTCTCAGGGAGAGACACATACGCCATTTTTATTTCCCATGCAGAGTCTGAGATATATGCCAAGATCAGATGTTAAGATGATGTACGGAGATTGTGATCCAGAAGGATGTCGTGCTCCGTCCAACTCATTAGAGGAGGACACTCTGATGAAAAACAACTTCGACTATGACTATTTTGATCCCCTGGATGACTTGCCTATTTGACAGCCGTACCCGGAAGACTTGGGGCAAAAGAGTCAGCCCAACGATGCATATTAGCTGAGCAATATTGAAAAGAATACCTGTGTCCCCACCGAGTCATGGCATCATTACTCAGGACATCCTAAAAAATATCCAGCACAATGATGAATCTGCGAAGATTGCAGAACAAGAGTTCATCAACTATGCTTTTCCAGAGGTCAACGTCATCGAGAAGGATGAATCCTCCAGTCCCACAGAAGTATGGGACACCTTAGAACACCCAAGTGACAAGTACGACGTCTTAGTCAAGTCGCTCCTGAAAGCTCTCGTATCAGCCTCGAAGACATCCAGCCAACTGGATGGGAAGAGCCGCCTGAGAGTGAAAACACTGTGCAAGATACAATAGAAGAGTTTGTCTACGACAACTCTGCCTGGGAGGAAGACTCCAACGATCCTGCTCCACTAGAAATCAGCGTCATTTTTGAATACAAACCAAGAAAGAAGGTACCAGACTTTGTGATTCACCGAGGAGTTCATCGTCAATGGGTTGCTGTCGATGTCTCAAAAGTCGTCCATAAGTCTAAGTAATTGTCGTCTTTGTTTTAACCTTTCACCCTGCCCAGGTGAAACAGATGTTTTTATAGGGCTCACTTTTCTATAAATATCCCTCTTCGCTTCGCCCAAAGCGACAGAGTTTTGTTTTATAGGGTTGTAGTTTCAAGAATCGACAAATCATAAATAAATAAATGTTGTTATGTAATTTCCGCATTTATTGTTGTTTTCACTTTTTGCTTTTCAGAAAATGGTAATCCTAAAACAGCCCAAAAATAAACAATAACAAGCATTTTTCAGAAAATACACTGCACACACTCTTGCATTTCTCTCTATCTCTTCTAAAAAACAATCATCACGTCATGCAGATTGCTTGTTTTAAACCTCATTGAAACATACGATCCAACGCCTTCTCCAAACTTTGAATTCCCGGTATTTGAAGCTGAAGAAGAAGAGGACGAAGAAATTCCAGAAGAGATCTCCCGGTTACTCAGACAAGAGGAAAGATCCATTGAACCTCACAAAGAGCCGTTGGAAACGGTCAACTTGGGTTCAGAAGAAGAGAGAAAAGAAGTCAAGATTGGGGCACTACTCAGTCCGACTGTCAAAGAAAGCTTGATAGAACTTCTCAAAGAGTTTCCAGATGTGTTTGATTGGTCCTATCAGGACATGCCAGGGTTGGATACCAGCATCGTGGAACATCATCTACCGTTGAAGTCAGAATGTCCGCCGGTAAAACAAAGGCTAAGACGGACTCACCTGGATATGGCTATCAAAATCAAAGAGGAAGGGCAGAAAGAGATCGACGCGGGTTTCCTCTCCACCTCAGAATATCCTCAATGGCTAGGTAACATAGTTCCAGTTTCAAAAAAGGACAGAAAAGTCAGAATGTGTGTAGACTACATGGATCTGAACAAAGCCAGTCCAAAGGATGACTTTCCCTTACCGCACATAGACATGCTGGTAGACAGTACATCAAAGTTCAAAGTCTTCTCCTTCATGGATGGATTCTCGGGCTATAATCAAATCAAAATGGCACAAAAAGACATGGAGAAAAATTCATTCATCACCCCATGGGGCACCTTTTGTTACAAGGTAATGCCGTTCGGTTTAAAGAACGTCAAGGCAACCTATCAAAGGTCCATGACTACTCTGTTTCATGACATGATGCATAAAGAAATCGAAGTGTATGTCGATGATATGATTGCCAAATCTATAACAGAGGAGGAACATGTGACCCACTTATCAAAGTTGTTCAAGCGTTTGAGAAAGTACAAACTCCGCTTGAATCCCAACAAATGCACGTTCGGTGTTCGCTCAGGGAAACTTTTAGGGTTTATCGTCAGCCAGAAAGAAATTGAGGTTGATCCTGACAAGGTCAAGGCCATTCAAGAAATTCCTTCTCCAAAGACTGAAAAAAAAGTCAGAGGATTTTTGGGACGGTTGAGTTACATCTCTAGTTCATATCCCTTATGACCGCGACATGCGCGCCAATCTTTAAACTGCTCAAAAAGAATCAAAGCTGCATTTGGACAGAAGATTACCAAAAAGCTTTCGACAGTATCAAAGAATATATGTTGAATCCTCCGATTCTATCACCTCCAGTGGAGGGAAGACCACTGATCATATACCTAACAGTCTTGGAAGACTCTATGGGTTGTGTACTTGGCCAACAAGACGAAACGAAAAGAAAATAGTTTGCCATCTACTATTTAAGCAAGAAGTTTACCGACTACGAAGCTCGGTACACTATGCTCGAGAAAACATGTTGTGCTTTGGCTTGGCAGCCAAACGTCTTCGCCAGTACATGATTTGTCACTCTACTTGGTTAATCTCAGAAATGGATCCGATCAAGTACGTCTTTGAAAAGCCTGCTCTCACGGGAAGGATTGCCCTTGGCAGATGTTGTTATCAGAATACAACATATAGTACCATGCTCGAAAAGCCGTCAAAGGAAGTATTTTAGCTGATCATTTGGCTCATTAACTGATTGACGATTAGGAATCAGTCAGATTTGACTTCCCAGATGAAGATGTCATGTACTTAAAAATGAAAGATTGCGATGAACCGCTGCCCAATGAAGGGCCAGAACCAGGTTCCTAATGGGGACTAATCATTGACGGAGCTGTCAACAATTAGGGAAACGATATTGGGGCAATCATCATAACATCTCAGGGTACCCACATTCCTTTCACTGCCATATTGACATTCAAGTGTACAAACAACGAGGCCGAATACGAAGCTTGTATCATGGGTCTCGAGGAGGCGATTGACTTAAGGATTAAGAACTTGGATGTGTATGGATACTTAGCCCTGGTTATCAATCAGATCAAAGGAGAGTGGAATACATACCAATCAGGACTGATTCCTTACAAAGATTACGCGAGAAGGTTGTTACCCTTCTTCAACAGAATCGAGTTTCATCATATCCCTCGTGAAGAAAATCACATGGCTGATGCACTAGCCGCTCTCTCCTCCATGATTAGTGTAGGTCAATGGAATGGCGTACCTAAGATCGACATAATGCACCTTGAGAGACCCGCCTACATCTTCACGATCGAAGCAGTCATAGACGACAAACCTTGGTATCACGATATCAAATGCTTCCTTCAAAAACAAGAGTGCCCTTCTGGGGCATCAAGAAAAGACAGGAAAACCATCAGAAGATTGGCAGGCAGCTTCTTCCTGAGCGGTGATACACTCTATAAGAGAAACTTCGACATGGTCATGCTCCGACGCGTAGACAGACCAGAAGCAAACATGCTGATGAAAGAAATTCACGAAGGATCCTTTGGCACTCATGCCAATGAACACACAATGGCGAGAAAAATTATGAGAGCAGAATACTATTGGTTGACCATGGAATCCAATTGCTACAAGTACATGAGGAGATGTCATAAGTGTCAGATATACTCAGACAAAATCCATGATTCGCCAACACATCTCAAAGTTCTCTCTTCCCCGTGGCCTTTTCTATATGGGGATTCGACATGATTGGCTTGATCGAACCCAAGGCTTCGAACGGACATCGGTTCATCCTAGTAGCCATTGACTATTTCACCAAATGGGTCAAAGCAGCGTCATACACCAATGTAACCCGACAAGTCGTGGTCCGATTTATCAAGAACAACATCATCTGCCGTTATGGTGTTCCAAGCCAGATCATTACTGATAATGGATCTAACTTGAACAACAAGACGATGAAAGAGTTGTGCGCTGAGTTCAATATCGAACACCATAACTCATCTCCCTACCGGCCTAAGATGAACGGAGCGGTGGAAGCGGCTAACAAGAACATCAAGAAGATTGTTTAAAAGATGGTTGTAACCTTCAAAGACTGGCACGAGATGCTACCCTTTGCTCTCCACGGTTATCACACATCTATCCGCACTTCAATAGGGGCAACCCCTTTCTCTCTAGTATATGGCATGGAAGCAGTACTCCCCATAGAAGTAGAGATCCCATCAATCCGGGTATTGATGGTAAGCTAACATAAGCTAAATGGTGTCAAAGTCGACACGATGAATTGAACCTAATCGAAGAAAAACGAATGACGGCTCTATTCCATGGTCAGTTGTATCAGTAAATAATGAAGAAAACGTCTGACCCCGGTCTTTAGAAAAGGGGACCTCGTACTCAAGAAGATGCAATCATTCCTCACTGATTCCCGGGGCAAATGGACTCCGAATTATGACGGCCCCTATGTGGTCAACAAAGCCTTCTCAGGCGGTGCCTTGAAACTCGCAACCATGGACGGAGAGGAGTTTACCTACCCCACGAATGTTGACGTAGTCAAAAAATACTCCGCCTAAATAAAAAAAAAATATCTCGGTGGATTGAAAACCTGAAAAGGCGGTCCAGGCAAAAATTAGAGACATAAACAAAAAAAATCATCCCGATGGATTGGAAATCTCAAAGTAAAATCCAGGCAAAAGTTAGGGATTAATGGCAAGTAACTACGTCTGATCAGTTTAACTCCTCAGCACTCATGCCATCCATCAAGAAACCTCCAGTCAAGGTTATCTTCAACAAAATCTCAGGATGTCAGAAATTCAAAGTTGGTAGAAGGATAACGGTCGTTATGTTTCAATGTAGCCCTTTGTCGCTCCCGGGATTTTCATCCAAGTACAAACGCGAAAGTGGCACGGAAACAGAGTCGCCGGCAATGTGTATTTATCCCATGAGAGGGAAAGGAAACACTGCATAAACCTGAAGGAAGGAAAGAGCATGGTCTTGCGACCAAGAGAACTAGGTTCGGGAGTCGGTTACGTGAAGGGAAGGTATTAGCACCCCCACGCATCCATCGTACTCGATGGGATCCACGCTTGTTGTTTCAATCAAAGGGTGTCATCGTCTGGAGCTCCACTGCCACTGGACCGGAGAAGGAACGAGAACGGAAAAGAACAAAGAAACGAAGAAGAAAAGAAAAATAAGTGACTCGATAGGACATTATCGTTGTCCTAGGCCTACATATTCCCTCAGTGCAATAGGAAAGTCAGAGTCAAGGTAGTTTGACGGACTACGGGGAAAGTTGCTCGTCAAGACATCATCGTCCCGTGCCTATGTATCTTGAATCAGACGAGAAAGAAGAATCAGAGAAAATGTAGTTCGGCTCAACAAGGGTTGCTTCGTTTGTGTTTTTTTATTGGAAACGTCAGAGTGCGCGTCCCAGCAGTTAGGTGTTGCAGTTCGCTGTATGGAGACTTAGGCGTTACCTGTTTGCGGTAGAACAGACACGATGAGTCATTAAGGAATAGAATGAAGGAGATGAGAAGAGAATTTTTTTGTTTTTGTATTTTTGAAAGAAGTGTTTTGATTATTTTGTGTTTACAACACATATTGTATTTAAGTCTTTCACATACGATCGAATGCCTCGCATATCGACCCAAGATGGGACGTATGCTAAACATTCTAAGAGAGTGAGAGAAGACCCCTCACCATCTTATTCTCACATGAAAGGCTCAAATACAATATATCTTATGCCTTTATTAAGTGTTTTTGCTTTTGTTTTGAGATGAGAAGAAGAAAAACTCAAAGGTTAAGAAAGGTAAAAGTCTAAATGAGAGACTAATAATCCTATTTATTATCATGCATGGATGAACCTAAAGTCAGGATTAGAAGGAAGCTAACCTAATGTTGTTATGCTTGGATTGAGAGCCTAATGTCTATCCTACTCCGAGCTTAATCAGAAATTAAGTCGGACTAGGAGCCTAAGGGAGCATGTGGATACAGAGGAATCAACAAGTAAACACCAGACAACTCAATCACAAAGGAAAATCAAATAAGAGACGGTCAAGTATTTAATCAAGAATTAATCAAAATAAGCATCAAAATCAAGATCAAGAATTAATCCAGAGTATCCACAAAAATTAAAATGCTAATTAAAAATCAAGATTAAAGAGTTAGTCAACAATTAAAATCTAAACCTAGGATTAATTTCTAATTAAACCGATTTCTAAAATTAAATCTAAAGAAATCTAATTTTTAAACTAATTCTCGAATTAAAAACTAATATCGAAATCTAGCTTCTAATTAAAATCTAAAATATTATGCTTAATTCTAAATTGAGACTAACAACAAGATTACTATCTAATTGAAAGGTTAGAATTAAATTTGAAAATAAAATAAAAAGAAAAAAGAGGTGCAGTTCTGATTTAGGGGGTGGAAGAAGCAGTCCAGGCGCTGGGCCTAAGGCTCTTAAGCCCAATACATGTTATGAAACAGAGGGGGCGTGCAAACAACATTTCTGGGTGGTGCTGAAAGCAAGGCGTGTGGGCTTTATATCTTTGGCCCAACGGTTCTCTCCTTCAACCAACAGGGGGTGCAAGTACTTTGGGGCGTGCAAAGAAAGTAAAGCGCCTGGGCTGCTCACTCCCAGCCCAAGAATACATCAAAATGAAACAAAGGGGTGCAGAGTGAAACGGAGGTGTGAATAGAACACCAAAGGGATTGAAGCCCAATCATGCCATGGGAAACACAATTCAACAAAAACTCTAGAGGACCAAACAAAGGGAACAAACTCAGAAAACAAATCCTCCTCAGGGAACCGCTCAACTTCGTCTCCCTCAACCTTCATTGTCCACCGTTGCGAATGCCCTCCATCTCACCTCCTCACTCCTCTCTCTGACCAAACGTCGCTATCCTTCGCAAGCCTTTCACTACCGTCCTTCTCCGTCTGCGCCGTCAATCTCGCAGGAAATCCGCTCCCTTTGTTCTGCTAATCTCCTCACCATCTCTCTGTCTCGCCGAAACCCTCACTCTTTCCGTCCATAAAATCTCACCGGAACCACATTCTTCTCCGCTCGCTCTCTCTTCTCGCTCCAACATAAACTGCATTTACGAATCTCTCACTCTACTTCTCTTGGTTCCTCACCTTCATCGATGTTTAACAGAAACAAACCGCTCTGCCGCATCGTCTTCTCTCTAAAACATGAAAGAAAGACTCCGCCATGCCACGGCTCATTTCCGGCGATGGAGGAGTGAAATTAACAACACCAAGCGAGCTAATCTATCGACTACCGATTCGCAGAAAAAGAAACAACAAGGAGGTTCAACGAGCTTACCGACCGGAGACAGTCCGGTGCTTCTTCAGATTGGAAGAAATTGATAAGAAAACCAGAGGTAACGTCCGCTATGACTTGAATCTTGCGCGATCTTCTTCTACGCTTTAATTCCGCTTGAACTTCTGCTTCATCTCTTTCAATTTCGTGGTTCTACTACGTGCTTCTTCCGATTTCACTTTGTGCGTGTCGTTGTTGTTGATTTTTAGTGAATGTTGCAGGTATGTTGAAGATGATGACCAAGTCGCGGATGTCGATGTCGAATGGATGACGATGAGCGGTGAATTCGTATGTTGCAGAGGGAGATTTGTGAAGATTGCAGAAAGAGCTTCAGAGAGTTTTTGAAAGTGTTGATTCAAGAAGAGAGATTGAAGAAGAATGTTGAAGATGGTTACAAAGTGAAATTGAAGAGAATTGAAATGAAAAAAATGGTGAAGGACCCAAGATTCTGTTGGAGAACCACATTTAGACCAGAAATTGGGAAGCGTAGAATGGTATTTACAGGTGAAATTCTGTTAGGAAATTCTGTTAGAGATTATTTCCTGTGTAATTCTGTATTCATTTGTTATAATGATCTTGCGTGAATTCTTCTTCCCGTTACTGAGTGTATGTACCAAACGTGAGACTGCTCTATATTTCCCTTTTTCTGTTGTGAACTTTTGTTTTGTAACGAGCCGTGTGAAATACTGTTATAGTTTATGACTTGCTCCTGATGTGAAATACTTTTACTGAACTTTTTCCTTCTGTTTTTGGACTGATATGGAATTTGGATATTTTGGATTTGAAAATGGGTAAAATAAGGACATGGATATCTAAAAAGTGGATAATTGCATAATGAAAAGTGAAAATAGACAATGGATTCAATGGTTAAAAATGGATTTTGAATAACATGGATATGGATATTTGGAATTAAAAAAGATAAAAAAAATGGAAATGGATAACTTTGGATATGGGAATGATTGAGAAAATAAAAGTGGATATTTGGAAATTAATGGATTTAGGAAGGTGGGTTCTAAGAGTGGAAAAATGGTTTAAAATGAAAGTGGATTTTGAGATTAAAAGTGAAATGGATAAAATGGTTTTATTTAAGAAAATGGACTAAAATGGATATTTAGATAAAAATTGGATTTGAAAATGGGAGGAATTTAGAATGAGAATTTGGATAAAAAATAAAAATGTGGACAAGAAGAAAAAGATATGGATATAGAAAATAAAGAGTTTGGATATGGTTTAAAATGGTTTGTATCTCCATTTCCAAATTGCCCACACGACTATTCTTGCCATGTCTCATTCCAATCAAATTCCCAATCGCACCAAACTTCTTTCCTCAATGAATTCCAAAATATCAATCAGTAAGCTCATTAGATTGGGACCCAATGCTCTTCGAATCCATTCATAACTGCTTGGTCTGGATAACCATTGGTTTCCTCAACACAAAACCCTAATCTCCTGAGCTTTAATTGATGGCTGTCCACCAACTCCACCGAGAAGGAGAAACCATGACCCTTGTTGATGTACACCCTGAAACCTGGATCTTGATGAACCTCTGAATAGGAAAATACCAATAGCATGAAAAACTCTTCGATCCCATGTCTCAGAAAACCAATGCGATGATATGATTATGAGTTATGGCCTAATGGAAAATGCAGATGCAAATGAAGTGTGAAGCATAAGCCACTTATTAATGGTATAATAGAAGGGCAAATTTTGGGGTGCTACACCTTTTTCCCAAAAATTACCATTTTCTAAACTTTGTAAATGCTCTATGGAATCACGCGCTTAGCTGATTTCCATTCTATCAATAAAATTTGAGCCCTAGTGCTTTTGTTTGCAATTCTCATTTGTTTTAGCTTTACAGAATAACATTTTAACATGATCAACGATTCTTGAAATAAAACAAAAATGAATTTACTTGTCAAATTTTTCTGCTTTTAAAATAAAGATGACAATTCCTTTTGACTGTGAACTTCAAAAAGAACATCAATAGCTTCTCCAGAGGTGATTGAACCTCAAAGTGTAGAATCAAAGTACTCTTTCTAAACTAGCACACCTGAATGAAGGATCAACCATTTCAGACGCCTTGTTTCATCTAAGATCCCAGGCAGAGTTCGTACCTCTTAAGATCGATTGATAATTCTTTCTCCCCACAAGGTATACTTCTCCCAAGCAGGACATGATTGCTATTTTGAACTAGTGATATTTTTCATTCCCCGCCGTGGCCGAGTATCCAGTTATGTTCATCTATTAGTCTGTATGTCACGTCAGTTTTGTCAGCATAAACATACATACATCATGCATAACTGATTCACATTCATAATCATATTGCATTACTATCACTCTAGTCAGTCTTATCCCCAAGTGGTAAAGTCCTCATAATCAATCGAGTTGTCAGTTCTTTCCCCGTCAGGGAATGTTTTGTCTAAACAATCTCTCTCCCCCAGTTTATTTCTGGATTGGAGATGGTCCTCGGCCACTTTGGTGACTTGAACCTCAGAAAGGTAAGAAGACATTCGACAAATGTCACTCTTCACCATCGAAGATGATATTTTTGCTTTCCCGGATTAAGGAAAATCCCCAGAGAAAGCCTCTCAACTGAAGACTCTCAGCAACACATTGGTTTTTCTCCCAAGAAAGTCAATGTTAATGAAGTCATCAACACCTCAAATTGGATTACATCACATAGCATTTCTCCGAAAAGATCTCGAAGAAAAATATGATGTAATATCCCCAAGCAGAAAGCAGTCTCTCAAGAGACTCGTTTTTCCCAGTAGAGTCAACAAATGGCGTCTCCAATAGAGAAGTTTGCACACCTTTATAGCTCAGAAAAATGGGTTTCCCCAGCAAGTCTGACATCAAAAAATTTTCCATCAAATGGCATCTCCCCAGTAAAACTCGACGAGAAGTTTGGTGAAGACCGCTACACATAGCGTCCCTTGTCAAGGAAGAAACTCGACAAGAAGAAACTGAGACCAGTCCCTTGGCTGAAGACCAGGATCGAGGGGAAGTTTATTTCAGAAACTGAGACCGGTTCCTTGGCTGAAGACCAGTATCGAGGGGAAGTTTATTTCAGAAACTGAGACCAGTTCCTTGGCTGAAGACCAGGATCAAGGGGTAGTTTATTTTAGAAACTGAGACCAGTTCCAGGCCTAAAGACCAGGATCAAGGGGAAGTTTTACCCTTTTCTAAGTATCATTGCTGAGCAAAAGAAGATGGATGAGCAAACTACCGTTCATAACAACAGTCAAAATTTCGGGTATTCCGATATTTAATCCTCTAACACCCTAAATGTCCGAATATCTTCGCCATTCGCACCTTCGGGTCCAAGAAGATTAAATAGGGGCATCTGTCATACCCCAAATTTTGACCACCAAGATTTCCCATCATTGTGAAGATCATTACCAATATATGGATGTACCATCATGCCTCATCAGTCTCCTCAAAGATGGGTGAGCATTCACCATAATCAAGAATTAGGGTTTTGAGCCCTCTCAGAGCACTTAGACAAAGGATCAATTAATAAATGACATGATCTTCAACTTTTCTAACCTCTCAAACACCCATAAGGGATCAAGAGGACTCCCACATCAAGAATCAAGCACAAAGTTGCAACATTCCAAGTGGATCAAGCCTCAAGATCGCCAGTGTCACCAAATTAGGGCTTTGGTCGACCAAGGCCTCCAGATGAAAATTTTCCTCTGGGAATGAGCCAATGCTTCAAAGCACAACCTAAGATACTCCAAGGGACCTTATGGACCCAATCATCAAGTCAATTTAGCCTCAGGGGATGCATTCATAAAAAATCAGGAATTAGGGTTTCTTAACCTAATTCACCCCTAAGTTAACTTTTGGAGCAAAGCATGAACGAAGACCTCAAGACATGATTTGAGGGCCTCAAATACACTACATTGATCCATTTCCAATAATGGGTTAACCCAAGAAGCTTGATTCACAAGTTTCAATTTCATCTGGACCACAATTAGGGTTTTAAAGGAAAAGTCAACTGTACCTTTGACTTTTGACCAAGACATGCTCCCAAACCTTGGGAAATGATTCAATGCACCCTATAACACCTATGGAATCCATCCATTAGGTTTGAATTAGGTCAAGGACTTGATTTCATAAAGGATTGCACAATTTGGATTTCATCCGATAAAAAGTCAACTGTGCACAAAATCAAGTTTGACTTTTTGGAAATTTTCACAAATATGGTTCCCCTAAGTAAAAAATAATGTTAATGTATGGTATTGATCATCATTCATTAATAAAATACAAGAAAATTGAGGTTTCTTGCAAAAGGGGGTAACCATAAGAAACCAAAAAATTTTCTAAGTTATGGAACAAAAGTGATTTTGTACCAACTTTGCAAGGTCATAACTCCTAAACCACAAGGAATTTTTCTCCCATTCAAAGCTCAAATGAAACTCTATTTGACATACTTTAAAAGTGTCAACTACAAGAGATTCCAAATCCTCATGGATTTTGAGTTATGGATTGATCAAAATGACAAAAAATGAAGAAAATGACACTTTGCCAACACTTAGTGAAAATCTGCCTAAGTTACCTGCCTTGGACATCAATGTTCATGAGGATTTTTCAATGGGATCCAAATAGTTTCAAGACAAACTATGATCACACATGTATTGTATCATATGAGGGCTTTCTAAAAAGCACAAGAGCCTCCTATAACTCAACCTGAGCAAGGAGATATGATCCTCTCAAAATCACCATTTCCAACTGTCTTGTACAAGGCAAAATTTGGAAATTTTACTCGATTTGGAAAATTTGGACAACTCCAAGCCTTGTTATCCATTTGGACACATCAGAGGATAAAATCAAAGGGGAATGATCTGATCCCCAAGCCTCCCAAGTCCAAGAATCTACATATAGCCATAACAAACCTAAAAAGGCTAAAAAGTGCAAAAGACTCCAATTTTGTTTTCAAGCATTCAATGGATGCATCAAGGTGGCATGGACTGAGACATTCCTAACTGAATGAGTCAAGATTCAGCTCTGAATCAAAGGACCATAGGTCTGTGCCCTAACCTCAAGTCAATGGCTATAGGAGACTAAAGATTCCCTTGGATCAACATTGGCCAAAGGCCTGTACCAGCTGCCATTCACTATTGCTTGCAAAACAAACTTGCTCTACTATAAATAAAGCTCATTTGTGATAATTTTGAGTACACCAAAGCACTACAACTGATGCTTTCTTCAAAATCTCTCTCTCTCTCTTTAGGCCAAAATGCCTTCTATTGCAAGTCATCTCTAAGTTTTTGAGTTCGAGAGCAATTCCACCATAGCTCATGATCCAAACACATCCAATATATCATATCTAAGCTATCCAAACACTCGCCTTTGATCTAAAACACCAAAATCAGAAAGTCAACCTCCAAAACCTCAAAATTTGACTTTTCTGCATTTTTCAAGTCATGTCTTGATTCAGTCACTTCCAAAACCAAACTAGGCCTCAAACACACTCCAAATATCATCCTCAAACTGTCCCAATTGGTTTCCCTCATCTGGAACACCATTTGAGAGAGTTACTATCTTGGTCACTTTTGCCCCTTTTGTAAGAAAGAGCCAATTCTTGTTCCTGAGGATTCCATCTGGTTTTGATCATCCTAAAAGCTTCTAAGGGATCAATCAAGAGTGTTCAAAGCATTGAATTACTTCTGGCACAAAGAACTTGACAGATATCACAAGAAGCTTTAAGAGGTAAGTGCATCACAACTTGAATTCTTTAAATCATGCATTGCTTTGAGGTTCATTGATCATGGACCTCTCATACATGTCATATATGTTGTGTTTGAACCAATTTGCCATGCTATTATTGCCTGTATGATGAGATAGCATAAAACATGCAAATCTAGGTCTATTTTGAAATCACTATCGGATTTTAAAATGGAAACATTTTCTGAAAATTCCAAAGGCACCATTGGATTCCTCATGAAATTCTAGGCAGGATACACCTAAATCTTGTCCCAATTCATGGAGAAATGAGAAAGTTAGAGCCTTCACGCAAGAGGCCTAAAATCAGGCCTTGCCTTGGGCAAGGGCAAGGCCATGGCGCCTTGGCCAGGCCTAAAACAAGGCATCCCATATATGTTTATGGGGTGGTTTTGATACACGGATGTATCACCACCCCAGTGGTAGCACGCATGTGTGTTTGGTTGTGAGGTCGTGGGTTCAACACCCACCCAGACCATTTTTCCATTTTGCCATATTTTGCTATTTTCACATTTTTATGGTTTTTGTTAATTAATTCCAAAATTAATTTCTCTCTCAATTTTAATTATTTTTTATTGGTTCTTTTTTTGAAAATTCTAAAAAATGTTAAAATATTTTATTCTAAAAAAATTTCACAAAAATATATATTTATTTCATATATTTGGTATTTTTGTAAAGAATTATGTTTTTATTTGTTTTTAAACATTTAAAAATATTTTTTTTCTCTTGATTTTGCAAATTCAAATGATTTTCAAATCATTCTATGAATAAAACTTGATTTTTCAAACATTAATCCAAGATCACAACTTGTTTTTCACACATGTTTGATATTTTTGATCATTTTAATTGAATTTTTATTCAATTAAAATACATTTAAAAATCAAATTAGGGTTTTGATTATATTCACCCTCACAAATCTTTTTCAAATTACTTTTGGGCCTCTAATAGAGTGTAAGACCCATTCCTTGTACATGAAAATCTTTTTTGGGCCTCAGTCATTGTATAAGTCCCACTGCGATTTCAAAAAAATCTCGGCGCGATCGCCGTTTTCAAACAAAATCATCTGGGGTTTCCTCTGTGTTGTAAGTCCCATTTCTTTTCTTTTTGAAACACTTTTGGGCCTCTAATAGAGTTTAAGACCCAATCCTTGTTGTAGATAAACCTTTTTGGGCCTCAGTCATTATATAAGTCCCACTGTGTTTTAAAAATCTCGGCGCGATCGTCGTTTTTCAAAACATTTTCATCTAGGCCTCTCCTTGAGTTGTAAGACCCATCCCTTTGTACAGAAAACCTTTTTTGGGCCTCATTCATTGTATAAGTCCCGATACAATTTTCAAAACAACGATACGATTACTATTTTTCATCTAGGCCTCTCCTTGAGTATAAGCCCCAATCTTCTTTTCAAAAACAACTTTCCCTTTTGATTTAGGTTCAAATCTATAGTTGTTATAAAAAATTTCTTTAATTTCTTCAACAACTAACCATACAACACTTACAATGGAAGCTTGCTCACCTGTAAGTTTTAAACAACTTTCTTTTATATAATTGCACACACACAGACACACACACACACACACACACACACACACACACACACACACACACACACATATATATATATATATATATATATATATATATATATATATGTTTGTGCTGGAAGCTTGCTCACCTGTAAGTCCTCCTACCCTCTTTTTACATACAGTATATATTTCATCTGTATATATACCTGTATATTATCTGCTTAGAGTTTTCCCCGTCAATTAGGTCTAGGATTAGATAAAGCCAATGGTCACTCTTTCAACAGTCAAAACTAGTTCCCCATAGGAATTCCAGATACAGTCTTGCCTCCTCTTGGGCTTATACAATATGGAACAAAGAGAAAGGCATGATTCCCGGTGAAACTTTTCTCAGACTGTCAATATTAGAAAATTGTCAAAGAAGTTCATTTTCCCAGAGAGGATTAATTCTCGGTGAAACCTCTCTTGAATTTCTTCAAACCCTAGAACTGTTCATTAAAGAAAAGATTATTCCTGGTGAAACTTTTCTTGAACTCTTCTTAAGTTTGGACCCACAGGCTTCCTAAAAGCATCCCCACCTACTCTTGGGCTTTGTACAAGGACCCTCCAGCTTCTTAGAAGTTCTCATGCCTTTTATTGGGCTTAATACAAGGACCCTGATGACCTCTTAAAGGTATAGGACAAAACTTAGTCATCCTTTGTTAGAGCAGTCTTTCTAAAGAGTCAAACCTCAAACCAATTTTAGGGTTGATTCTCATCCCTTAAAGTACCAGCCTCCTCTTGGGCATCATACAAAGATAAACTCTTCCATACTAGTAGACGCGGACAGTCTAATCTCCTCTTGGATCTCAAAGACATTCTCAAGTTCCCTATAAACATAGGAGAAACCCTGATCATTTAATCAATCTCTAGTAGAGTTAAAACCTACGGGTTCTAAAACTCAGTCTTTCATCCTAAATTTCCCCAGCTAGGGTCAGCTTATCATCAGTATAATACTATCCCAAATCAGGACCTCAAGGCATCTGATACCTCAACTCTTCTGTAACCCTCACAGCAAGAATTGATTCCCTATTATAGACCTGCCTCTAGATCTCAATAATCCTCAGCAGAAGACAGCCTCCCCTTAGGCTTTGTATAATGATTTTCCTCAGTAGAGTTAGCCTCAAAAGCACTCTCTTGTTTAGTCAATCTCTTTCAGCCTCAATCTTGGGCTATGTACAAGACAGATATAAGCACTCTCTTGTTGAGTCAATCTCTTTCAGCCTCAATCTTGGGCTATGTACAAGACAGATATAAGCACTCTCTTGTTGAGTCAATCCCCCTTTAAAGCACTCTCTTGTTGAGTCAATCACCCTTTTAAGCACTTTCTTGTTGAGTCAATCACCCTTTTCAGCACTTTCTTGTTGAGTCAATCACTTTTTTAGCACTCTCTTGTTGAGTCAACCATCTTTTCAGCCTCCTCTTAGGCTTTGTATAATGATCCTTCTTTTCCTCAGCAAAAGTCAGTCTCAATCTTGGGCTTTGTACAAGACACCGTAAAAGCACTCTCTTGTTGAGTCAACCCTTTTTAGCCTCAATCTTGGGCTTTGTACAAGACACATATAAATCTCCCTAAGAAAAGTCAATCCACTTTTTTTAGCCTCAATATTGGGCTTTATACAAGAAAAATCATACTCACCCACAGAGTTAAAATCCTTTTTAGCCTCAATCTTGGGCTTTATACAAGACAGATAAAACCTCTCACCAGTGGAGTCAAAAATCCTTTTTTAACCTCAATCTTAGGCTTTGTACAAGACAAACAAAATATTTCCCTGTAAAAGTCATCCTTTAGCCTCCTCTTAGGCTTTGTATAATGATATCCCCCAAAAGAGTCAGTCTCTCTGTTACCCTCAATCTTGGGCTTTGTACAAGACAAATAAACACTCTCTTGTTGAGTCAGTCTTTTCTAGCCTCCTCTTAGGATTTGTATAAGGGCTTCCCCAGTGAAGTCAATCAATCCCTTAGCTTTAACCTTGGGCTTTAATCAAGGCACATACAAAAACCAAAATCTCCTCAGAGGAAATCAAAATCTCTCTGTAGGAAGATACTTCTCTGTATTATCACACATAAAAACAGAAAATCAAAACAAACCCTAATCCCAGATAACTGCTATAAGCGGCACACTTGTTGATTCAAAAATCCAAGTTGTCATCCATCTCTTATCCTGGTAAATCCCCTTCTTTTATATAATTGCTGTAAGTGGCAAGCCTCTGGATTATTTACATCCTAGCCAATGTCCCTCTTTTAGCATGAAAGACTCCTAAGGAAAAATGGCATTGCTCTACACTGAGTTAAAGTTTTCTCCTTCAGGACGAATCCCCTATAAAGGAAATTATGGCATTACTGGATTCACATATCCCAGTTAAAGTAATTCTCATATATAATCAGTCACCCAACAACTGTGATAAACAAACGAGATGTCTCCCTTTAGAGATGACAAATTCTCTCTCAGTCAAACCTTTAGCTTCAATCTTGGGCTTTGAACAAGACAAAAATACTCAACCCATCAGCTTCAATCTTGGGCTTTGAACAAGACACCATACATCTTTTCCTCCCACAGAATAGGAGGAACTACGATTGCTCAGATTTCACTATTTTCTTTAACGGGAATACGTAGGCATAAGATTGCGAAATCTTAGAGAGCATACCAATCAAAAACTTTAGGTCCAGTACCTTCACTTACCAAAAACATCAGAACAAACCCGAAATCAATGAAAACTCTCTCTCTCTCTCTCTCTCTCTCTCTCTCTCTCAAAAACCTCCCAAAGGAGAAACTTTCCCAACCCACAACAGACAAACACCAGTAAGTAGAAAGCATTAAGGATAATTGCTAACAATCTTTGGATAACCACATATAGAATGGGTAATTGACAACTCCCAATTGTATAACCTGACCCCGAACTCCCCGAATCTCTTTAAGCATTTGTTCAGTTAAACATTTGTGTGCAAGGTTAGTTTTAGATAGCTTCCCTTTCCTTTCCAGCTTCACAGGATAAATAAGAAATCTGAAAGTAGCACCCCACTCCTACCATTAAGGTGAGGAGAAACCCATGGCGATAAGGTGGTCGCGTCACCGACGAAAATCGCACGCTACACGCGGTCCAATCTTTCTTACCCAACCCGCTCATTTAAAACCAGTTAAACCCACATTCTTCACTCGTTGGGCCCGTTCAACCATTTAGACCCACACAAATCCATTTTTTTCTAGTTTCTACCAGGTTGTATCCGGCCTTCGGTTTTTGTCCACCCATAGTCAGAACCATATTAAGAATAGGATTTCTTAATGCATCATATATCTTACTTAGACACCACATGAAAATACTTAAATGCCTCCAAATTCTGGAGACGCATCTCCGGACGCACCCGATTCTGACTTAACTTTAAAATTTCTGGAGATGCATCTCCTAAAGTATTTCGGAGATGCATCTCCAGAAGGTATTGGAGCTTATATCGTGCCAGACCCTTCTCTTTCCTCATTTCTAAAAAAAAACTCAAATGTTTATCAAACACTCTAAAAAAAATCCAATCAAACAATAAAGCTCTGAGGTTATTCAATCAACATCAAGTGTATCAGATACATCATCAAAGTGTAAGGTAAACTCCTCATTTGTAAGATTTTTGATTTTTTGAAAAGTTTTAGAGTTTTTGTGTAAATGAGTAGAAATTAATGATAAAATAATAAATAAGTAGAAATTGCATGAATGATAGTTTAGACATAGTTAAAACATGTTTTTGGCTGAAAATGATGATCAAACAAATATTTTTTGTGTTGAGATGTCTGCATTGTCGCCATTGACCGATCTGAGTTGTTGCAGAAAATTCTAGAGATGCATCTCTGAAAATTTCCAAGGTTTAAGTTTCCTAGTAATCAGAGATGCATCTCTGAAAATTCTTAATCTATTTTTTTCTTGCTTGTAGGGCTAATTGCTTGCAATAGTTTTCTGGTTTACTTTTACTTATATACATTATGGTTGATAGACACGATAGACTGAGGCATAGGAGGATTGCATAACATGCATCAGTGTGGAGGGAGAAGTGTCAGGTTTCCGAGGCTCCTATTCACTATGGTCATGCAGAGGCATCTACTTCTGGGGCTCATCCTTCTTTTCATGTTTCCCCATCATCTTCTTCCTGCAGGAGACTAGTTTCACATACCAACGCATCACTGCCTCCATCCTCCCGCAGGCACCAGGTTTCACCTATTCTAGCACTAGATATACCCGAGTCACCAGCGCCACCTCTGAAACATGGTGCTTCTGAGCCAGTGCCACCTCTGAATGCTGATGCTGCTGAGCCAAGGTGTCACATCTGTATATGGTACATGCTTCTCCAAGAGATCCACCGAGTTCAACTCATCAGGAGATACTAGAGAAGGAGCAGATACAGTTAGATCACGATGAGGATGTCTTGTCTAGATGTCATCGCATAGTAGAGATTATGCAGGCAGACATTGACAAAGGTATGTTCCCTGATGGGTCTAATGAGGGGTATGTTATAGATCCCATCATGACGGAGGAATGAGAGGAATTGATGTATCGGATACAACACCGAAGGGCGGGGGGGGGGGGGGGGGGGGATTGATGGCCGAGAAGAGAAAAGCGCTAGAGGAGGCATATGAGGTAGAGGAGATATAGTCCAACATACACAGTAGTGAAATATTATATAGCAGTTGTACTTTGGATTCATTATGGATTGTATTTTATTATCCTCTCATGATACTTTATCGTTGTTTTCGACTTTATTTCTATATAACATTTTAGCACCATCTGGATTTATATACGTCAATTTTTGCATATCGATTGTATGGTTTAAATCTCGTTACATTACATGGTACATAACACTTATAAATCTTCATCTGAGTAAACATAAACAAAACATCACATGAACTATTCTGTTCTGATAGGTTACAAAGATACTTCTTCGTAAAATAAACGGAGATGCATCTCTGGTATAATAAGCTTATAAAATGGCTATAATTTAATGTATGGTGTATGACTATTAAAATATTACGGAGATGCATCTCCACATCATTTAACAGTTCAAGGTGCGTCTGAAAATACATTTCCAAAATATTAAGATATTTAAGCATTTTCACTTAATGTTTAAATAATATATGAGGTGCATTATGAAATTTCCATTATGAAAAGGTGCTTAAGTGCATATGCCCATAATCTTTGTTTACAAAGAATACCATTTTTATGTGAGAACATGAGAATGAATCCGAACCATTAGATTTTAAAATAAATGGTGGAGATTATGTGTGATTTTTGTTTTTCTCTTTCCTCCATTAATAAAATAAATGATGAAGGAAAGAAAACAACTAACACATAATCTCCACTATTTATTTTAAAATCTAATGGTTCATATTCATTCTCATGTTCTCACATAAAAATGACATTCTCATATGATACGTCATATATCATAAAAATCTATGTGTAGGTTGGTCACGATATAACATAACAAAACAATTAGAGATATTATTTAATATTTAACTACAGACTAAAAGTAACAAATACTTTTAGGAATTTCTTATCCCACCCTATGGGATGGAAAAACACCATATGGAAAACCCAAAATGCCCCTCAAACTCTAGAGATGCATCTCCAAACGCACCTTGTTTTAAATCAAAATGTTAACTGATCCGGAGATGCATCTCTGAAATATTTTAAAACATACACCATGAATCTTACTCTTAAAGGCATTTTACACATTGATTGTTCTGGAGATACATCTCCATTTAGGATTTACGGAGATACATCTCCGTGCCATATCAGAATAGTGCAAATTATGTTTGTTTTATGGTTGCGTAGATGAAAATGATGATCTATATATGTTAAGAATCCTGTTATGTGATAAGATTTAAACCATACAATCATATGAAAAAAATGACATATATAAATTCAAATTATCAAAAAATTACATATATAAATAAGGTCAAAATACACGATAAAGTAGAATGAAGAGAAAATAAAATATAATCCATAATGAATCCAAAGTACAACTACTATATACTACTGTGTATGCCGGACTACAACTTCTTTGTCTCCTCATGCTCCTCGACCTCTTCTACCCCCCCCCCCCCCCTTATCCTCTGACGTCGTCTTTGGTACATTAGTGTTTATCGTGCCTCTGCCATTATGGCATCTAGGACCTACCTCACATCAGACCCATCAAGGAAAATACCCCTATCAATGCCTGCATGCACAATCACACTATGCGATAACATCTAGGCAAGACATCATGAGCATGATCTAATTGTGCATGCTCCTCCTCTAGTATCTCCTAATAAATTGGCCTTGGTGGATCTCTTGGAGCAGCCTGCACCATATACAGATGTGACACCCTGAAGAACCACTTGATGTACCCGTCGACATAGCTCTAGTCGCTCTCTACTATGGTACTCTGTGCCTCCTCCAATACCAGACGACTAAGATAATCATCAAACTTGGTATTCACCTCTTTACGTGTCATAGCAGGAGGAGCAAAGACAACAGGGTGTCTGGGAATAATCTAAGTGTAGTCGAACTGCTGCATGACACGCTCAGGCAGATGAGGAAATGTGAGACATGAGCCGCAAGCCAACCATCCAGAGTATAACATTATGTTGTCAAATGGTCGTGTCTCACAGTGATCGACATAGCTATTGAAGTGCATATCGTTGGCAACCAAGTGGTTAACATACATTATTTACGACTCTATCACCTAGTTCCCTCTAAGTGGGGCAAATTCAAAAGCACACGACATATCCTCAGTGTAGGTTGGTACACATAACCAGTCGAATATGTGCGGTAAATGCTAGAGGATCCTGTTCGCACGCGATTTCCCCGCGTGAACAACCTCTGGCCTCATATCGCAGGTTTACTTGCGGGACCGGCCACGGAATCCCAGGACAAATGGCTTGAGTATATGTGATGTTGGTAGGATGGTTTTGATTTAGAGGAAGTTGAAAAAAAAACTTGCAGAAAAGGTGTATGTGAATTGATAAATAAACAAGTAAATAAGTAAATGACAAGATATATTGAAACTTGGTAATGTAAATTGCTTAAAAGGAAATGTGGACGCTATCATACATCTTGCGGAAATGAACTCTTTTCTCGTAACGCTAGGTACTTCGAGTGTATTCCTTTGACAAAGTTACAAATGTGACCCCCTCAAATGAAAATGAACATTGCATAAATAGGAAAATAAAATAACTCTTTTCTCTCAGTGTTGGCTTTGGATGTGACACGTGTCGCTCCACTATCTTTGTAACTTCCCCCATGTTCTCAGCATTTCGAATCTCTTCCTGCCCAAGATTTTTTAGCTTTGTGTCGATTCAGTTGGCAATCCGTCGAAACCCTTCGACAGCGTAGCATGCTGGGTCGACTTCCGACACGCCTTCTGCAGATGTCGACCCGCATGTTGGCCCTCTCATCATCTTTTCTTTCTTCCTACTCAGTCAAAATCTTCTAGTCAACAAATTTCCCCCCCAAAAGGCTAGTTTCGACTAAGCACTATGTTGACCGAGAAACTTGGCGTTTTGTTTACCCTGTGAGATTTCAACTACACCTTCATTTCGACCTAGTAACTTAATCATTTTTTTTCTCTGTCGAAACCCAACCACGTGTCACACGATGTCTGACGTAATGAAGGCACCTTTTTGCGCCATGATTTCCAAGAAGTGTGTCATCATGGCTAGTCTCACCCTAAGTTATGGGTTTTAAACCACTCTCACTAACTTCCTTCTTCAGAATCGGAACAATTGCTTCCTTGACCTTTGGGTTGCATGCATTAGCCTATAAATACCTTCCTCAAATGATTGGTTTTCTTTTCTCACACTTTCATCTTCTTCACAAACTCTCTTACTCCAAAGTTTCCATTACACTGTCTTCTTCTGCTACTCTCACCAGTTCTGCTACTCACCAAATTGGGAACAACCTGATCGCTTACGCCCTTCCTAAAAGTGAGTCTCTCAAACACCTTCCTCAACCGACATCTGTTGATGACGCGGTGATAGCAATTTGGCAACGTGAGATGGTCGTCCCCTTCGTGGTGGCTAACAAACTTCATGCTTTCCATGGGCCATATCCTGATACTAAACCAAACTACCAAGAACTCCATTTGTTCTTTCCTTGATACACTCCTACCATACCACCTGCTTTTGAGAAAGGAGATACCTTCGACCTTAAATTCATGGGGCCTAAGGCCATGGTCTTTCGGTCAATGCCCACACCTAGCAACAAATACTACATCGCTTGGCTTAACAAAGTCCAAGGTAAACGTCATGAGCAATGGAAAACAGCTGGCATCTTCGACGCCATCCAACTCTCTAAGAATGCTCACAGGGTTAACCCCTGTATGTTACTGGCGTCGATGTCTTTCTGGGAGGGGTCGACCAACACATTCCACCTCCCCTGTGGCATGTTCATGCCGACACTCTTCGACATGGCGGCCATTACTGGCCTCTCACCTTTGGGTGAAACTTTCGACCCAACTCTTGACACCATCAACACCTTTGACTTTGACCGTGTCGGCTTTCAAAATTATATCGAAGACCATCATGATCAGGATTCCGCCAAAGTGTCGGACGAATAACACATTGCTTTTCTGACTCTTTAGCGATCATATTATCTCTTCTGTCCGGGCTCTCAGCAAATAGCTAAAAGCTACATCAACCTGGCGATCCAAATTCATGAGGGTCGACAGGTATCTTTGGGTAAGCTCTTGCTAGCCTCCCTCTATCACTCTCTTGGGCTATCAGCCCTAAGACTGAAACTCCTCCATGACACCCCAAAAGCCTTGAATATTTCAGGGCCTCTGTGGTTGTTGCAACATTGGCTTAATGCCATATTCGAATACCAGTTGGGCTATCCTGTATCTACAAAAATACAGCGCTTAAACTAAGAACGTCCCATAGAAGGTGTTCGACTTGCCCTGATGACTACTCAGGAAACTCCCAATAAGACTCTCTTCATGAAGCACCTCAACATGTTCGTGGAAACTACATCATTCGTTCCAAGTACGCCACCCTTCGTGGATCGAAAGTTTGGTCCGATGTGGTTCAGAAATCTGTTTCCTGGTTCTTCTCCCAAAACAGCAGCGCTGTTGAATTCTATATGGAGGGCGTTTCTAACCCCCACCATGTTATCCTTCCGAATTGAGACGGGGAGTACAGGTTACGGGTTTATGAACTACCAACCCAACTTGGTGGCCCGTCAATTTGGCCTGAGCCATATACTGCCTAAGTCCTTATTGAGGCATTCTTCTGATATTGTTTGGGTTGGTCGACGGCTGAACCTGACAGGTCACAAAAATTGCCTTAAATTTTTTAAGTCGACTCAACGCCTTAAGTTGCCTGTTTTTACTTTCCAAACATCCTTCTTCACTAAAGAAGACTTTAATGTCTGGTGGTCAGAATATCAAAATCAATGTTTTTAACGTGACCTCTTTTTGGAAAACATGGTTGATGCCTTTGTTGTCCTTGTTGGCGAAGCTCCTACTCCGACAGTTGTTATGCCTGTCGAGAACAACCAAGGGGCTGATTCCCAAGAAGACCCACCAAAGAGGGTAACTCCTAAATTATTTACTTTAATTTCATTAATTATCATTAGCTAATCGTTTGTGCTTATTTCCCAGAGTCGAAAACGGGACACAGTTGCTGCATCGGCCTACTCCAAGATTGCAAAGAAGCCGAAGGTCCTGAAACCACAAGTATGACATGTTTCGACTTTCCTTTGCACTTGTTTCTACCATTATCTTACTCTGCCGTTTGTTAGGCTTCAGAGAAAGTACCGTCTCCTGAGGGTTATGTGTATGATGAAAGTACCCAATCTTGTATCTTTCCCTCTGAAGTCTCAACATCCACTCCGGCTACTCCGTTGGCAAAGAAAAGAATAATCCCTATCAAGAAGACGTCCTCTAAAACGGTCACTTCGACCATGAAATCCAATGTTCCTGGAAATCTTACTGAGGTCTTCAAACCTGTTGGCTCTGAGGCACCACCTCAAAAACACACTACTGAGGTATTAGTCGTCCTTATTCTCTTGGCTCATATTTTACTTTTGGGCATTTTTTCACTGAACCTCGTCTTGTAGGAAACTATGGCTGATTCGACCGTCGTTGAGGATAATAATAGCGCAATGGCTAATGCTGGATATCTGCCTGAAACGACAACCCTTTTTAGTCCCCAAAAAGTTGATGAGTTCCAAGGAGTGTCGACAGAAGATGATCCAATGGTGAAGACACCTCAAACTCAAAACACCTCAAATGAGGCTGGCAAGGGTGAAAACCCTTCGACTGTTGCTACTGTTATCAGAACTGCTGAGGATAACCTGAATCCTCAAGATTCTACTGAAGGTGGCCCTAACATGCCTACGCAAAATGCCAACAAAACTCTTACTCCGAAGGAGATTTTGACGACGAAGTAGACGAATCCAGTAGAAACCCTGAGGGCAATGTACAAGCTTCTCTAGGAGTCTATGAACGTTCAACCTGCTAGCTCGACGACCATTCCTGGTCTATAAATGGATGCTTCTTTCACTCTCAATCTCAAACAGTTGAAAACGTACCTGTTTGAGGACGAAATTCTGGCTTCCGTTACAGAAGAACCAGCTGTAGCTCGTGGTGTCTTCAAGATGCTTGATGAACTTTCCCAGTTCCAAGTCCCTGCTCCCATGGCCAAGTACCTAATTGAGTTCGAGGCCTTCTTTACCCAAATGGCTAAGGATCTTACTGTTTGTCGACATGCTGACGCTTAGATCAGGACGAAGACCAATGAGATGAACCGTGAGTGGAACCTTAGTTCACTCTGCAAAAAGAAACTTGGGGATTTCGAGGTCAAAAAACAGGAGCGCTCTGATAAACAACATGCCTTCAACCAGCAGATTTCTGACTATCAAGCTCAAATAGCCAAACTTACTAAGAAAATTGCTGAGGTCGAGAAACTAAAAACCTCTCTGGATTCAACTGAACCTCTGCCTGCTCAAGAAGTGATTGATCAAGAAGTCACCCAAGGAATTGCTCATGTTGAAACGACCCTTGCACTAAAGGATACGATCAGCCAAATACAGAAAAAGAAGACCCTTCTCGATGGCAAGATTGCTTATGAAAAGACTCTTTTTGAAGACTTCAAATCCTGATTCCCTGTTTAATTTTAATTTACATTTTTCAGTCGTCGAACTTTTGTAACTCCGTTTGGACTTTTTTAAGCCATCTTGGCCCTTAGTCCATTTTGGCTAATTATCAATGAAAAGTTACCTTTTGATTCGAATCTCTTGTAACACAGGTTTATATTTTTTTCAAATATTTCCCATTTACTCTTAAGATTCGTTGGTCCATACCTATTTCTTGAATCTCGTACGCGTTGTTGCTGAACACTTAGGTTACTTGGAATGGTCCCTCCCAATTTGGAGACAATTTTCCTAACGTTCGATCCCTTCGATCCATGGGAAACACTGCTTTCCATACTGTCATACCCCAAATTTTGACTACTAAGATTTCCCATCATTGTGCAAATCATCATCATAATATGTATGAACCATCATACCTCATTAGTCTCCCCAAAGATGGGTGAGCATCTACTACAATCAGACTTAGGGTTTCAAGCCCTCTTAGAGCTCTTAGACAAAGGATCAATCAAGAAATGACATGATCTTCAACTTGTCTAGCCACTCAAACATCCACAAAGGATCAAGAGGACTCCCACTTCAAGGATTAAGCATAAGGCTTCTCCCTTCTAGGTGGATCAAGCCTTAAGACCGCCAGTGTCACCAAATTAGGGTTTGGTCGACCAGGGCCTCCAGATGGAAATTTTCCTCTGGGCATGAGCCAATGCTTCAAAGCATAACCTATGATGCTCTAAGGGATCTCATGAACCTAATCATCAAGTCAATTTAGCCTCAGGGGATGCATTCATCCAAAAATCAGGAATTAGGGTTTTTTGACCTAATTCACCCCTAAGTTGACTTTTGGGACAAAACATGAGCCAAGACCTCAAGAGGGGATTTGAGGGTCTTAAATACATCACATTGATCCATTTGGAACAATGGATTGATCCAAGAAGCTTGAGCAACAAGTTTCAATTTCATCAGAACCACTGTTAGGGTTTCGCGGAAAAAGTCAACTGTATCTTTGACTTTTGACCAGGACATGCTCCCAAACCCTAAGACATGATTCAATAAACCCTATAACACCTATGAAATCAATCCATCAAGTTTGATTTAGGTCAAGGACTTGATTTCATAGAGGATCACACAGTTTGGAATTCATCTGACGAAAAGTCAACTGTGCACAAAAGTCAAACTTTGACTTTTTGAGATTTTTCACAATTATGGTTCTTTGACCCCAAAATGATGTTAATGTATGATTGGAATCATCATTTATCAAGAAAAATCATGAAAAGTGGGATAACTTGTAAAAGGGGTAACCATAAAAGACTTAGAAATTTTTCTAAGTTATGGAACAAAGTGGCTAGGGTACTAACTTTGGAAGATCATAACTCCTAAACCACAAGGACATTTTTTCACATCCAAAACTGGATTTGTAGCTCTCATGGCCCTCTACAAAAGCTTCAACTACCACTCATTCTAATTCCCCATGGATTTCAAGTTATGGAATGATCAAAATCAAGAAAAGTGAAAATGTCACTTTTTTCCAACACTTAGTGAAATTTTCACTAAGTCAGAATCTGCCTTCACTTTTTTCCAAATGTAGGGGAGTTTTTCACTTGGATCCAAAAAGTATCAAAACCAATTATGATAAAATAGTTATTGTATCATATGAGGGCTTTCCAAAATGGCCAAGAACTCCATCAAATTCCACTTGAGCCATGAGATATGACAATGGCAATAAGCCTTGCTGAAAACTGCCAAGGCTAGGCAGAATTTTGCACTTTTGCTCGATTTGGCAAAATCAGATAATTCCAAGCCTTGTCATCACTTTGGACACATCTAAGGATCAAATCTAAAGGGAACAAACACTGATCCAAGCCTCCAAAGTCTTTGGAACAAGAAGTAGCATGCCAAACCTAGAAATCCCTAAAAGAGGGACAAGACTCCAATTTTGGATTGGAGCATTTAATGGATGCACCAAGGTGGCATGGACTGACACATTTGCAACTGAATTCAATCAAGAATGATCCAACAACTAGGGAACCACAACTCTGTGCTCTAACCTCTAGTCAATGGCTAGAGGAGACTTGGATTCTCATTGATCAACATTGGCCAAACCTCTGCTGCAGTTGCCATTCACTATTGATCCCAAAACAAACTTGCTCTACTATAAACAAAGCTCATTTGTGCTCAGTTTGAGTACACCAAAGCCATCAAACATATGCTTTCCTCAAAATCACTTTCTTTAGGCAAAAATACCTTCTTTAGCAAGGTAACTATGAGTTTTTGAGTTAGAGAGCGTTTCCATCACAGCTCATGATCCAAACACATCCAATATGTCATATCTAAGTTGTCCAAACTCACACAAGTGACCTGTAATCCTTAAATCTCAAAGTCACCTCTCAAAACCTCAAAATAGGTTTTTTTTTGCATTTTTCAAGCCATGTCTTGATTCAGTCACTTTCCAAACAAGATAAAACCTCAAACACACTCCAAATATCATCCTTGAACTATCACAAATGGCTCCTAACATCTGGAACACCATTTGAGAGAGTTGCTATTTTGGCCATTTTAACCCCTTTTGCAAGAAAGGGCCAGTTTTTGTTTTTGCAGGTTCCAGCTAATTCCAATCATTCTAAAAGCTTCTAAGGGATCATTTGAAAGTGTCCAAAGCATCAAACCATTTCTGGAACGAGAAACTTGGTAGATAGCACAAAAAACTCCAAAAGCTCAAAAAGAGGTAAGAATCATGACTTGAACTTTCCAAAATATGCATTGCTTTGAAGTCCATTGATCTTGCATCTCTTCTACATGTCGTATGTGTTGTGTTTGCATCAATTTATCATGTAATTCATACCTGTACCAAGATGTAGCACAGAAAATGCAAAATATGGTCTATTTCAAAACCACTATCGGATTTTGAGGAGGGATCATGATCAGAAAAAAAATACCACCACCATTGGATTCCTTGTGAAATTCTAGGCCAGATACATATAAATTTTGTCCCCAACCATGGATGAATGAGAAAGTTATGGACCTTCCCGTTTCTTGTCAAAACTTGCCTTCCCTTGCCTTGGGTCAGGCCAAAAGCAAGGCTAGCCTTGTATATTTATGGTTGTGTTTCAATCAACAGATGTATCACCACCCCAGTGGTAAGGTGCGCGCCCTATACACAAGTGGTCTGGGGTTCGAATCCCCCTCGTCCCAAATCCTCTTTTTGCTATTTTTCCCATTTTTTTTGTTATTTTCCATATTATTTTTAATAGTTTGAAAAATTAATAACTCCCTCAATTTTAATTATTTTTTATTGGTTCTGAAATTCTGGTATCAGACATGTGATGTTAAGTACGATGTCACAACAACACACTCTGCACAATGGACAAATAAAACAGCAGAATAACACACCAAATTGTTCACCCAGTTCGGTCAAACTACCTACGTCTGGGGGCTACCAAGCCAGGGATGAAATTCACTACTTGTAGAATTAAATTACAGACTCAACAACCCAGTTGACAATCTCCTAATCTTAATTCCTACTAGTGACTTTCTTCCTAAGAAACCACTTAGATATGAGAACACTACTCAATCCCTAAAACACTTCAGTGATATAATTCAAAGATCACACACTATGAATAACACTACTTGATTCTGCTTCACAACTTTGATCAAGAACAACTCAACATAACAATACCAATTCACACTAGAATGGTTTACAAAACATGCACGAAGACACAAAATGACTCTCAGTCTTTAGCTTACTCTCTTCGTCACTTTTCCTTCATTACAAATGCGCTTTATATAGCTATCTGAATTGGGCTTGGACCTGCTACAATATCTGACTTGATTTGTTATTTAAAACTGAATCTTCAAAACAGATTTTCTACTAAAATCTTTTCAAATCTTCAACCTTTTAAATCTCCTACAAATCTGCACCAGATCTCCTATGCATCAGAGAATATCTATCCCAAGATATTCGCATCCAATGAGACTACCTGCTCTCCACAATTCCAGCTAACACGCAAACCCTAATAACATCACAACTTGATGTTATTAATTCTGCAGATCTAATGTCACAACATCGCTTGTGACATCAGACATCCAAACTTCAATAACTTAAACACTTAACACAGCCTAGTGTTAAGACTCAATGTTGTGACATCACCCATATGAAATCAAACATTGAACAACCTTTGTTTTACCAAAATTCTAGCCAATACAAGAAACTAACAATCTCCCCCTTTGGCTAATTTTGGCTAAAACAATCTCTGCACCTTCAGAGACTTCAGCAGCGGAATAAACTTGAATAGTTTTAAATCTTCAAGCAGTAGCATCTTCTATACATAAAGACTTCACTTCACACAAACCTCTGCTGCAGCACCATCTTCAACAATCAACACTGGAACTCCCCCTCAAAACAAGAACCAGCATAACAGCTGTTCAGCATGCACACTCCCCCTTAATGCAACAACCTGCATAGTAGCAGTTCAGCAAATACTCCCCCTCAATATCTGCACTTCTGTACTATAACATATATAGGGTACACTCTACACACCTAGGCTAACTCTCCCCCTTTTTAGCCACAATTTGACAATCACCAAACACAATGTTCTGACATAAAGACATCGTCAAACAACATGCTTCCCAAAAACACAAGTTTCAACACCTTGACTGTCCAGTCGATACAAACGATGCTCCTTGTTTTCCATTATAAACACAAGTCTTTCTGCTAGTAGCACCACTCAGCAACCAAGAATGAGCCAGTCAAACAGCAAAGATGCACCAAAGAACTCCAAGCAGACGAGCACGACTTCATATCCACCTCAGCAGGGAAACAAAATAATGATTGTAGTTGCAACTACTTCAGGAGCCAAAAGGACAGGCAGAACCTCAGAAACAACCATGAAACCAAGCAAAAAGCTTCCTGTGCAACAACAAGCTGCAGATGATGATTGGGATGAAGACTGGAAAGCTTTTCTAGATGCAGGGGGTTGGGATAATCTGTAACTTATGATGTACTTCAAACTTGTATGCTATCAGCAGTTGAAGAAAATCAATTTCTAATAAATACTACAACTACTTAATACACTCTCTTGCACATTTAATCTTCATGTATGCAAAATCCCAATTTACTTCTCAAACTTTCAAATTGGTTTGCATCTAATGCTTTAGTGAAGATATCAGCTAACTGTTTTTTTGTGACTACATGCTCCAATGCAACAACTTTGTCCTCAACCAATTCTCTTATAAAATGATGCCTAATATCAATATGCTTAGTTCTGCTATGTTGAATAGGATTCTTAGAGATATTGATAGCACTCAAATTATCACAGTACAATGTCATGACATCTTGCTTGACATTGTATTCAGTTAACATCTGCTTCATCCAAACAAGTTGAGAGCAACTACTTCCTGCGGCTATGTACTCAGCTTCAGCAGTGGAAAGTGACACACAGTTCTGCTTTTTACTAAACCATGAAATCAGATTATTCCCTAGGAAGAAACAGCCTCCTGAAGTGTTTTTCCTATCATCAGCACTCCCAGCCCAGTCAGCATCACAATATCCCCTTAACTCAGTCCCAGCCATTAACTATACAACATTCCATAGTCACTAGTGCCATTAACATATTTCAAGATCCTCTTCACTTGATTCAAGTGACTGGCCTTCGGTTCAGATTGATATCTGGTACAAACCCCAACAGAAAAAGCAATGTCAGGTCTACTAGCTGTGAGATACAATAGACTCCCAATCATGCTTCTATATAAACTTTGATCCACACTGACACCGTGTTCATCCTTGGATAATTTTAGATGAGTAGGAGCAGGAGTCCTCTTGTGATTAGCATTCTGCAAACCAAACTTCTTCACTATGTTCTTTGCATACTTGCTCTGTGAAATAAATATGGAGTCCTCCATTTGTCTAACTTGTAGGCCAAGAAAATAGTTTAGCTCACCAACAAGACTCATTTCAAATTCAGACTGCATCTGTTCCACAAAATTTTTAACCATCGCATCCGACATCCCACCAAATACTATGTCATCAACATAGATTTGAGCTACCATCAGTTTTCCTTCTTCCTCTTTAACAAACAAGGTCTTGTCAATCCCTCATTTTCTGTAGCCATTCACAACCAGGAACTCAGTAAGTCTTTCATACCAAGCTCTTGGTGCTTGCTTCAAACCATATAGAGCTTTCCTTAGTTTGTACACATGGTCTGGAAATGTTGGATCAATAAATCCTTTTGGTTGATCAACATACACCTCTTCATTCAAGTAACCATTCAAGAAGGTACTTTTAACATCCATTTGAAAGAGCTTGAATTTGAAATTACAAGCGACGCCTAAGAGCAATCTGATAGACTCCAGTCTTGCCACAGGAGCAAAGGTTTCATCATAATCAATTCCTTCAACCTGAGCATATCCCTGAGCAACTAATCTAGCCTTGTTTCTAGTGACCACTCCTTGTTCATCAGATTTATTCTTGTAGACCCACTTGGTGCCAATCACATTAACTCCATCAGGCCTAAGAACAAGCTCCCATACTTCATTCCTCTTGAACTGCTCCAGCTCTTCATGCATTGCATTTATCCAAAATTCATCAGTCAATGCTTCCTTTACATTCTTTGGCTCAATTTTGGAGACAAAACATGAACTTGTTATAACATCTCTTGACCTAGTCCTTACTCCAAAGTTTGGATCACCTATAATGAGCGTCTTTGGGTGGTCCTTCTGCACTCTGATGGAGGGATCCTTATGAGGTTGCTCAGCTTCAGGCTCAGCAGCAGCAACACTAGGAGTTTGGCTTCTGTCTTCAGCTTCTGGTGCAGCTTCACCACCTGATGTCTTAACAACATCTTGGACATCATCATCTTCCTGCTTGTCACTGTCATCAATCACCACATTGATTGACTCCATCATCACCTTGGTTCTAGAGTTGAAAACTCTATATGCTCTGTTGTTAGTAGAGTATCCCAAAAATATTCCTTCATCACTTTTGGAATCCAATTTTCTTCTCTGTTCTCTATCAGCCAGTATATAACATCTACTTCCAAAAACATGAAAGTATTTAACATTAGGTTTTCTTCCCTTCCATATTTCATACAGAGTGGATGAAGTGCCTCTTCTCAGGGTAACCCTGTTGTGAATGTAACAGGCAGTATTCATGGCTTCAGCCCAGAAATGATAAGGAAGTTTCTTGGCGTGGATCATCGCTCTAGCAGACTCTTGGATAGTTCTGTTCTTCCTCTCAACTACTCCATTTTGCTGAGGAGTAATAGGAGATGAAAACTCATGACTTATACCTTCAGCAGAGCAAAATTCTTCAAACTTGCTATTCTCAAACTCTCTTCCATGATCACTTCTTATTCTGATAACCTTACTCTCCTTTTCTCTTTGGAGTCTTTGACAAAGCTCTTTAAAAACATCAAACACCTCTGATTTGTCTTTGATGAAGTTCACCCAGGTGTATCTTGAATAGTCATCCACAACTACATATGCATATTTCTTTCCACCCAGACTTTCCACCTGCATAGGTCCCATCAAGTCCATATGAAGTAGTTCCAATACCTTGGAGGTGGTGTCATGTTGAAGCTTCAGATGAGACATCTTTATCTGCTTCCCTTTTTAACAGTCTCCACACACCCTTCCTTCCTCAATACTAAGTTTGGGAATTCCTCTGACTGCTTCTGAGGAGATGATTCTCTTCATTTCCTTTAGGTGAAGATGTCCCAACTTCTGATGCCAGATTTTGACATCATCTTCTTTAGCAAGCACACACGTGGAAGAATTTGAATTTTGAGGCACCCAAAGATAACAATTGTCCTTAGACCTGGCTCCCTTCATAATGACTTCTCCTTTATCATCTTTGATAATACATTCAGACTTTGTAAAGTCTACTTTGAATCCTTGATCACAAAGTTGACTAATGCTAATCAAATTTGCTGTTAGTCCTTTAACAAGAAGAACATCCTCCAGTCTGGGAGCACCAACACAGTTTAGTTTACCAATCCCCTTGATCTCTCCTTTGACCCCATCACCAAATGTAACATAGCCTGAAGACTGAAGTTTCACATCTACCAACAGATTCTTTACTCCAGTCATGTGCCTTGAACACCCACTGTCAAAGTACCAGTCTTCTTTGGTAGAAACCCTTAAGGAAGTGTGAGCTATCAAGCTGGTAACCTTAACTTTAGGGACCCATTGCTTCTTAGGCTTGGAAACCTGCCTTCCTTTATCATAGTTCTGTTTGGGAACAGCCTGATGAGCCTTCTGTGGATACCCATGTAGCTTATAACAATAAGCCTTAATGTGTCCAAAACATCCACAATGGTGACATCTCCAGCGTCTGTATTTCTTCTTAGATGGAGTTCTGTCATGATGTTTTAACATCTGTTTTAACATCACTGGTTTTGGGGTGATAGAACCTGTATCACTGGTGAATCCCAAACCACATTTGTCTTCAGCCATCTTCCTAATACTGAGAATGTTGTCTAACACATTAGTACCATTGTTCAACATTTTGATAGTTTTGGTCATAGAGTCCAGCTTATAGTTGAGCATACTGACTTCAGCTTCAAGTTCAGTCTTTTCTGCTTTCAACTGTATTATGTTTTTCTTTAGCTCTTCTCCTTTAAGACACACTTGCTTACTTCTCACGAAAAGATCTTTGTAAGTGATACCCAGTTCGTCGTAAGAGACCTCATCATCACAAGACTCATCATCTGACTCATAAACCCCAACCATAGCTATAGTAAGTTTAGCTGAATTTTCTTCAGATTCACTCTTACTGTCAGACCAAGAAGCTGATAACCCTTTCTGCTTCTTTAGAAAAGTGGGACATTCTTTCTTGACATGTCCATACCCTTCACACTCAAAGCATTGTACCCCTTTGTCATTACTGGATTTTTCTTCATCTTTAGACTTCTTCCCTTGTTCTCCTGATCTGTTGATGTCAGAGATAATGTTCTTGACATTTGGATTATAACTCCTATTTATCCTCTTCATAACTTTGTTGAACTGTTTACCCAGCAAAGCAATAGCCTGAGACAGCTCCTCCTGAGAGTCATCTACTTTCTCTTTCTTGGCTTCTTCAGAACTGGAAACTAAAACTATACTCTTGGACTTCTTCTCAGGTTCTTCTTCACTTAACCCTAGTTCAAATGTTTGAAGAGATCCAATAAGCTCATCAACCCTCATTTTGCTGATGTCTTGAGCTTCTTCAGTAGCAGTCACCTTCATCTTGTACCTCTTAGGAATGGACCTAAGGATCTTCCTTACAAGCTTTTCTTCTGACATCTTTTCACCAAGAGCACTGGATGCATTGGATAGCTCAAGAATACTCATGTGGAAGTCATGGATAGTCTCATCTTCCTTCATCTTCAGGCTTTCAAACTTTGATGTTAGAATCCGAGGTCTTGACATCTTAACTCTAGATGTTCCTTCATGTGTAGCCTTCAAAATATCCCATGCTTCCTTAGCAACTTCACATGAGTTGATCAATCTGAAGATGTTCTTATCAACTCCATTGAAGATAACATTTAGGGCTTTAGAGTTACCAAGGGCAAGTTCATCTTCTTCCTTGGTCCATTCTTCTTCAGGCTTCAGCTTAGCGGTGCCCTCTTTGTCTTTCCCAGCATCATCTTTTTCAAACACAACAGGTGCTTTCCATTCTTTAACAATAGCCTTCCAAGCCCTGCTGTACAAGGATTTCAAAAAGGTGATCATCCTTGGCTTCCAATAGTCATAATTCGAGCCATCCAAAATAGGGGGTCTGTTGACAAATCCTCTAACTTCCTTGTCCATCTTTACACCAGAAAGTAACTTCCCCAGATCTCACCCAGAGACAGACAGGATGTCTGCTCTGATACCAATTGAAATTCTAGTATCAGACGTGTGATGTTAAGTGCGATGTCACAACAATACACTCTGCACAATGGACAAATAAAATAGCAGAATAACACACCAAATTGTTCACCCAGTTCGGTCTAACTACCTACGTCTGGGGGCTACTAAGCCAGGGATGAAATTCACTACTTGTAGAATTAAATTACAGACTCAACAACCCAGTTGACAATCTCCTAATCTTAATTCCTACTAGTGACTTTCTACCTAAGAAACCACTTAGATATGAGAACACTACTCAATCCCTAAAACACTTCAGTGATATAATTCAAAGATAACACACTTTAAATAACACTACTTGATTCTGCTTCACAACTTTGATCAAGAACTACTCAACACAACAATACCAATTCACACTAGAATGGTTTACAAAACATGCACGAAGACACAAAACGACTCTCAGTCTTTAGCTCACTCTCTTCGTCACTTTTCCTTCATTACAGATACGCTTTATATAGCTATCTAAATTGGGCTTGGACCTGCTACAATATCTGACTTGATTTGTTATTTAAAACTAAATCTTCAAAACAGATTTTCTCCTAAAATCTTTTCAAATCTTCAACCATTTAAATCTCCTACAAATCTACACCAGATCTCCTATGCATCAGAGAATATATATCCCAAGATATTCGCATCCAATGAGACTACCTGCTCTCCACAATTCCAGCTAACACGCAAACCCTAATAACATCACAGCCTGATGTTATTAATTCTACAGATCTAATGTCACAACATCGCTTGTGACATCAGACATCCAAACTTCAGTAACTTAAACACTTAACATAGCCCAGTGTTAAGACTCAATGTTGTGACATCACCCATATGACATCAAACATTGAACAACCTTTATTTTACCAAAATTCTAGCCAATCCAAGAAACTAACAGGTTCTTGTTATTTCGTTGATTTTGTGGTTGGCAATTATTTTGCTAAAACTAATCTAGCAGCAAGATGTTGAAACAAGGTGTTCTATTTTTCTGCATACAACATGTCGAATGAAGATGTCCCATACTGGCTCATAGGACATCGCGTCTGAATTCAGTTCAAAAGAAGATTCTGTTGCTGTTAATTGTTACTGAATATTCTGTGAATATTTGGTTTTCCTATGTGGCATCCAAAGTATTTTTGGGTTGTGTTTTTGTGTTGGTTTTCGGATTTTCAGTGCTTTCTAATTATGAAGACATATTAGGAAACTTTAGATTGAAGACCTATTTTGTTGGAGTTTGTTTTGCAGATTTGTGAGCAGTCTCTTTGTTGCGTTTTTGAAGACCAATCCAGTCCAGATTTAATGCTATATATTGACTGGTGTAAACCTAGTTTAGGTGTGGAACTTACAAGTGTTTTTGTTACGGTTTTCGAGTGTTAATTCTGAGCCTAACTGGTATCATTCTGATAATAGTATAAGGACTGGTTTTTGTGTTGTAAGTTCTGTCAGTTACTCATAAGCTTTTAAGCATTGAGTTTCTTGTGTGTCAATTCTCATAAGCTTTGAAGTATTGAGAATTGTGTGTTTTGAAAGTGTGACTTTCGTTTTTGTTACTTGTGTTGAAAGGAACCAATCACGGGTTGTGATTGTAGAGGGATTTGAGGAGGGCCTCATACCTAGGTGAGTCTTAGGTAGAAGTCATAGGAAGGGTAATGATTAAGTGAGCAGATTATAACAGGGTTTGGTTATTGTATGATCTGTGAATTGATACTATCGTATATTGGTTTCGTCCCTGGCTTGGTAGCCCCCAGAGTAGGATTATTGATTTGAACTGGGTAAACATATCACTGTGTTCTTTACTTTCTGCACTGTTATTATTATTGTTATCTTGTTCATTGTGTTGGATATCCGTGTCTCAACATCTGTGTAGGACATCTGATATCTGTGCCAGAATTTCAATTGGCATCAAGAGCTTGCACCCTTGTTTGGTTCTGGGTGAGATTCAGGAAAGGTACTTTCTGGTACAATGGACAAGGATGGAGGATTTTTTAATAAACCACCTCTGCTTGATGGTTCCAACCTTGACTATTGGAAACCAAGAATGATAGCTTTCATAAAATCCATGGATGATCAAGCATGGAAAGCTGTTATAAAAGGATGGGACCCCCAAAGGTTAGAGATGGAGAAGGTAAATCTACTGATGTGGTGAAGGAAGAGGAAGATTGGGATGATGCAGATTACAAAGGGTCCTTGGGAAATTCCAAAGCCATGAATGCTTTGTTTAATGGTGTTAACAAAAATATCTTCAGGTTGATTGAACACTGCACCATTGTAAAAAAGGCTTGGCATGTCTTGAAGGTTGCTCATGAAGGGACTTCAAAGGTGAAGATGTCAAAACTTCAGATTCTCACTACCAAGTTTGAAAATTTGAAGATGAAGGAAGATGAGAGCATTCATGACTTTCACATGTACATTATTGAGATAACTAATGCTTCAAGTGCCCTAGGTGAAAAGATGTCTGACAGCAAACTGGTCAGAAAAATCCTCAGATCTCTACCTAAGAGATTTGACATGAAAGTGACTGCTATAGAGGAAGCTCAGGACATAGATAAGATGAAAGTGGATGAACTTGTGGGATCACTTCAAACATTTGAATTGGGGATCAGTGAAAAGACTGAAAAGAAGAAGAGTATAGCTTTTGTATCAAAGGCAAGTGATTCAAAAGTTGAAAGAAATCTGGACAGAGATAAAGGCCTCTCAGAAGACCTGGTGTTACTTGGCAAACAATTCAACAAAGTGCTCAGAAGGATGGATTGGAAGTCAAGATCAAATGTTAGGGACAAGCCATCTGACATCAGTAAAAATTAGAATGCTGGGAGAAATACCAGTACTGAAGATAATTCCAACCAAGGGAGAGGAGCTCAGTGTCATGAGTGTGAAGGTTTTGGGCACATAAAATCTGAGTGCCCCACATATCTCAAGAGGCAAAAGAAGGGGCTATCAGTCTCATGGTCAGAAGATGACTCTGAAACTGAAACTGATGAGAAGTCTGGAAGGCAGTCAGTGAAGAGTCAGTCAGTGAAGATCTTACCTTTGAAAAACTGGCTGCTTCATATAAGGATTTATGCATTAAAAGTGAAGAAGTATGTCAGCAGAAAGAAGAACAAAAGAAAGTTATTGCTCATCTAAAAGCTGAAAAGGTAGAGCATTTGGCTACTATCTCTGATCTGAAAAGTAAAGTGGTTGTTCTGAATTCTAAACTGGATAATGTTATCAAGATAGTCAGAATGCTTAATAGCAGCTTTGATGTGCTTGATGAGATCCTGAAGTCAGGGAGAGATGTTGGAGATGTTAATGGTCTTGGGTTTGAAAGTTCCAGTGAGATGGACAAGGGAAAATGGCCTGAAGTGACACCTGCTCAATCTAAGAAAGAATTAAAGATTCCATATAACATGTTGCAACATCCTCACAGACATCAGAAGAATTTCACAAGAAGAAAGAATCAAAGATGGAGATGCCACTATTGTGGAAGGTTTGGCCATATAAAACCCTTCTGCTACAGACTATATGGCTACCTCAAGACTGGGTTACAGTCTAGCAGGGAACAAGAGTGGGTTAGAGCAACGAAAGTGTAGACTCCCAAGAGTACTGTGGAAGAACACATAGCTCATAAGTCCTTCAGTGTCTCTGCAAGGGAAAAGTGGTACTTTTACAGTGGATGTTCTAGGCACATGACTGGTATCAAGGGATGTCTGTCAGATGTTAAGTCTCATCCTATTAACTATGTGACCTTTGGTAATGGATCAAAAGGGAGAGTAATAGGTGTTAGAAAACTGGACTGTACAGGTCAACCCAATTTGGAGGAGGTATTACTTGTTGAAGGCTTAGATGCAAACTTGATAAGCATAAGTCAACTATGTGATCAGGGTCTCAGGGTCAACTTTACCAATTCAGAATGTCTGATAACAAATGAGAAGGGTAAGGTTATCATGAGAGGCGAGAGAGCATCAGATAATTGTTATTTGTGGAGTTCTGAGAACACTGCAATATGCTTGGAAACTATGAAAGCTATTGGAAAGACTATTGAGTTAGAACAGGTGCTGATCAATTGTAAAGCAACTCAAAATGTTAGCATGATGAACTGTGATAATAAGATTAAACTTAGTAAGTATGCCAGCAAGGTAAATTTAGAAGGAGAATTTGATGGACGCACATATGAGGCAAATCGGGTGCTCAAAGTCTGTGAATACCGCGCTTCTCTGGGCCCAGTTCTCAAAAATATAAATAGGTGGGCAAACACACTCTACCTACAGCAAACATATTCTACAAAAATTCCTCTTGCCCTTTCTCTCCAAAGTTCACGAGCTTTAGGGTTTTATCCTAACACCCTCAATATTGTGCCGTGTGATCAATCGAAAATGTCTCAACATCATGGCTCAGAATCCATGCATGGCTCTTCTGATAACTCAGGATCTCCTCGGACCAATGCTGGAAATGATGAATCACTTCGAATGATCAACCTCTCTGATCTTGTGCTTGATATTGCTCCCTTGAACGTTGTACCGGCTGATCCTAAAGGAAAATGGCAAGTTTCTCACACAACGAATGTCAATATCCCTGGTAAGAAGTCTAAACCGTTTTCACCTAGGAAGAAAGTTCACTCAATGACTAGTTTATATGCTAACCAAATAAGCCCTAGAAAAAACATGTCTGAAAAAGAGTCTAAATCTGGTTTGATTGAGAAGAAGAATGCTACTAAATCATGTGGTATAAACAAGAATCCTACTGATGATGATGTAGTAAAAAAGGATAAGGAATTTAGGAGGTTTGTTGCCACGATTCTGAGTGGAGTAGAGACAGATGTCGGGTCTGATGTTCCAACATCCTTGACAGGAAATCTCAATGGCAGCCCTACAGATAGGACTGATGATGGTGTCCCCATTCATGTGGACCGCGAAAGAAGGAGTAAGAAGAAAGCCGATGTTGTTATTAATGTAGATGACCTCACTTCTGATGAGGAACCCATTGCTGGGATGTTAAGGAAGATTAAGAAAAGAAGAGAGAAAAAATGTGATGATTGAAGGTTCAAAGTCTGCAGGTGTGAATAGTACCAAGGGAAAAATTCGAGCTAGGCCTCCTAAAAAATGGAGTAAGGTTGTTGTGCCAACTAAGAAGAGAAGAATCACTGGTCACAGTGAGTCTGAATATGAGACTGAAACAGATGTTCAAGACATCATTGGTATGAAAAACTCTACCTGCAAAAAGACTTATGCTGAAAGTTCTATGAGGAACACAAATAGATGGAGAGTTGTGGATCAAAGGAGGATTTCCCTGGAGAGAGAGCTGGGTAAGGATTTCAATAAATACAAAGAAATCATGGATCTTATTGCAGCTGCTGGATTGATGAGAACTGTGTCCAAGATAGGACCCTGCTATGAGAAATTAGTCAAGGAATTTGTGGTGAATATATCTGAAGATTGTGATGATAACAGAAGTAACAACCTCAGAAAAGTGTCTGTGAGAGGAGAAGTCGTCACCTTTTCTCCTGAAGTAATCAACAACTTTCTAGGCAGGTGTAAGGAACCTCAACCTGAGTTAGAGGTCACAGACAATAAAGTATGTAAGGAGATTACAGGTGGTTGTATTAAACACTGGCCAAATGAAGAAAAGTTATCCTCTGGAAAATTGAGTGTTAAATATGCTACCCTCCACAGGATTGCAGTCGTGAATTGGGTTCCTACCAATCACACGTCTACTATTTCCTCCATACTTGGTAGATTCATTTATGCAATCGGGAAAAAGGTTTCTTTTGATTTTGGGTCATACATCTTTGAACAAATTCTGAAGCAAGCAAGTTCAACTGCTATCAAGATGCCTATTTACTTTCCATCCCTGATTTGTGGTGTTATTTTAGATCAGTGTCCTAACCTTGTGTTAGGGAGTGACATTGCTCTCAATAGAAAACCTCCTCTGTCCCTACACTACAAGTTACTTGGTGGGGCACATGTTTCAGACATTGTTGGGACATCTTCTCAAACTTCCAGTCACGCTAACCTTGATGATGAAGTCATTGCACAGCTGCAAGAGACGTGCAAGGAACTGGAAGATTCCATCAGAAAAGACACTGCTCGGAAGTCCAAACTTTAACAGTTGATTAAAACTCTCATGGAGAAAAGGAATGCTTCTGCTGGAACAGTTGGTAAAGATCAAGAAACTGCTGAAGGTGATGCTTCTAGAGGATCTGATAGAGAAAGTGAACAGGGTTCAGATGACTCAGGACCTAGGAGTGGTGATGCTGATGCTGAGACTGATGGAGAGGGTGAAGATATTGCAGAATCTGGGACAGATGAAGATGATGATGGTGCAGCAAAATAACTGCATAATTTCTGCAGAAGATCCTTTTTGCTTATCTTGTTTTTTTTTACTGAACACCTAGGATAACTATTTCTATGTCTCTACTTCTGAACTTTAACCTTTGTTTTGTTTTTACTTTGAACTGGTCTACTTGCCTTTGTCATATTTCTGGCTAAAAAGGGGGAGTAGTGTGCTTGTGTGTGTTGTGCTTGTGCTAGTACTGCAGCTGAGGGGGAGAATGTGGAATGTTGTGTTGTGTTGCTGCAGTTGAGGGGGAGTTTTTTTACTGCTATACTGTGTTGTGTGTTGGTATTTCGCTGCTGTCTCTGATATGGATTTTTTTGCTTGTGTGTTCTGTGCAAGATTTGTTTGTGTGTAGTTTTAGCCAAAATAAGCCAAAGGGGGAGATTGTTATTTCGTTGATTTTGTGGTTGGCATTTATTTTTCTAAAACTAATCTAGCAGCAAGATGTTGAAACAAGATGTTCTATTTTTCTACATACAACATGTCGAATGAAGATGTCCCATACTGGCTCATAGGACATCGCGTCTGAATTTAGTTCAAAAGAATATTCTATTGCTGTTAATTGTTACTGAATATTCTGTGAATATTTGGTTTTCCTATGTGGCATCCAAAGTATTTTTGGGTTGTGTTTTTGTGTTGGTTTTCGGATTCTCAGCGCTTTCTAATTATGGAGACATATTAGGAAACTTTAGATTGAAGACCTATTTTGTTGGAGTTTATTTTGCAGATTTGTGAGCAGTCTCTTTGCTGCGTTTTTGAAGCCCAATCCAGTCCAGATTTAATGCTATATATTGACTGGTGTAAACCTAGTTTAGGTGTGGAACTTACGTGTGTTTTTGTTAGGGTTTTTGAGTGTTAATTGTGAGCCTAACTGGTATCATTCTGATAACAGTATAAGGACTGGTTTTTGTGTTATAAGTTCTGTCAGCTACTCATAAGCTTTTAAGCATTGAGTTTCTTGTGTGTCAATTCTCATAAGCTTTGAAGTATTGAGAATTGTGTGTTTTGAAAGTGTGACTTTCGTTTTTGTTACTTGTGTTGAAAGGAACCAATCACGGGTTGTGATTGTAGAGGGATTTGAGGAGGGCCTCATACCTAGGTGAGTCTTAGGTAGAAGTCATAGGAAGGGTAGTGATTAAGTGAGCAGATTATAACAGGGTTTGGTTATTGTATGATCTGTCAATTGATACTATCGTATATTGGTTTCGTCCCTGGCTTGGTAGCCCCCAGAGTAGGATTGTTGATCCAAACTGGGTAAACATATCACTGTGTTCTTTACTTTTTGCACTGTTATTATTATTGTTATCTTGTTCATTGTGTTGGATATCAGTGTCTCAACATCTGTGTAGGAAATCTGATATCTGTGCCAGAATTTCAGTTCTTTTTGTAAAAAATCACAAAAATGTTGAAATATTTTATTCCCCCAAAAAAATTAGATTTATATTATTTATTTAATATAATTTGTATTTTTGTGAATAAATGTCTTTTATTTGTTTTTAAACCTCTTAAAAATAAATATCCATTTTGGAAAATCAAAACCAAGTAGGTTTTAATTCATCTTGTGATGAAAGCCTCATTTTTTAAACCTAAAACCAAAATCACAAGTTGTTTATTCAAACTTATTTGGAATTTTTATCATTTGTATTAATTTTCTTTGAATAATTATAGTAAAAAATGATGAAATTAGGGTTTTATTGATTTTCACCCTAACAAACTTTTTCGAACACTCATGGGCCTCTAATAGAGTGTAAGACCCAATCCTTTGTAAATACAAACCTATTTTGGGCCTCAAATGTTGTATAAGTCCCGTTGTATTTCAAAAGTTCGGCGCGATCATCGCCCATTTAAAACAAACCATCTGGGCCTCTCCTAGAGCTATAAGACCCATTCAAAATCATTTTGGGCCTCTAATAGAGTGTAAGACCCAATCCCCTTTTGAAACCAAAACTTTTGGGCCTCAGTCATTGTATAAGACCCACAGCGTTTTCAAAACCTCGGCGCTATTGTCGCCCTTTTCAAAACAAACCATGGGCTTCTCCTTGAGCTATAAGACCCATCTTTGTTCACTTTCAATCATTTTGGGCCTCTTGAGAGAGTGTAAAACCTATCCCCTTGTACAGAAAACCTTTGTTGGGCCTCAGTCACTTGTATAAGTCCCTGTACAAAACGACAGTGTGATCACTGATTAAACCCTGGGCCTCTCCTTGAGCCGTAAGCCCCAATTTTCCTTTCAAAAGCACTTTCTCCTTTGATTTTGTAACATACTGTTATTTTCAATTTCTTTGTTGAACAACTAACAATACAGTATGGAAGCTCTACAACCGAGTAAGTGTTTACCCGCTTTCATTTACCGCTTTCATATGTATATAACTGTATTGTGGGGCTGTTTCACTGTAAGTCTTCTTTCATAAACTCGTATCGACTGTGTAATACTAGTATAGATATTTAGAGTTTCCCCGGCAACTACATCTAGAACTAGACAAAACCTCGTCTCCTTCCCTCCGACGTTCTCCCGGATATTTCAACATAACCTAAACCATGAGAATTTTATTTTACAACAATTTTAGATAACTAGATCTAAGAAATCTCCCCCTTGAACAGTTCATATACAGAAGGCCAATGTTCCAAGTGAAACCCCTTCTGGAACTATTCATCAGCCTCCTCTTGGGCTTAGTGCAAGGACCCACAGGCTTCCTAAAAGCATCCCCGCCTCCTCTTGGGCGTTGTACAAGGACCCGTCGGCTTCTTAAAAATTTTTCTAGCCTCCTCTTAGGCTTTGTATAAGGAAACCCCAGTTGAGCTAATCAACCTTTTAGCATCAAAAGTTGTGCCTCGTTCACAGAATACAAACATCAACAACTCCTTTTTCCCATCTAATTGCTGTAAGCGGCAAGCCCCTGGATTATTTACATCCACGTCACTGTCCCTCTTTTAGCATGAGAAATTCCTAAGGAAAGATGGCATTGCTCTACACTGAGTTAAAGTCTTCCCCTCCAGGTTAATAATCCCCTATAAAGGAAATTATGGCATTGCTGGATTCACATATCCCAGTTAAAGTAATTCTCCTTTATAATCAGTCACCCAACAGTTGTGACAAACAGACCGAATATCCCCTTTAGAGATGACAAATTCTCTCTAAAGTCAAAACCCTTTAGCTTCACATCTTGGGCTTCGAACAAGATACAAATAGACCCTTCAGCTTCACTTCTTGGGCTTTGAACAAGATATAAACCACTTTTAGCTTCATGTCTTGGGCTTTGAACAAGACACCAAAACACCATTTCCTCCCATAGAATAGGAGGAACTACGATCGCTTTGATTTCCCTATCCCGGGAATACGTAGGCATAAGATTGAAAAAGAATCTTAGCGAGCACACTAATAAAAAACCCCAAAGTCCCCTACCTCCATCCAATTTGGTGTAGGATCCCAACAAACTCCCCATGAACAGTCCCGGTATTTCGTTCTGAACAAAATAAGCAGAGAGAGGCCCACAAACTAAAACTGCATCTATAAACCAACAGTTTTGACTGTTTAACCTCAGTTTGCAAGCAGGGTTAGTTGGAGACATCTATTTCCCTTCCTTCATCAGCTTCAATAGGATAAAAAAAGAATCGACCTGTAGTACCCCAGAGCGACAGTACTTAAGAACCACGTCCAAAATCGCTCGCTACAGAAAAATGGCGCTCACCGTGGGGCTGAAGAAAGGAATCTTGTCTCTCTTATCTCTCTAGTTAAAACCTTCTCTTAGGACGAGTCCTTGGGTTCACAAGGTATCACCGAATGACGGTTCCATCGGGGAATGTCATTATTGCTAGGATCGGCCCTCACTAGGATCTTAGGTCAAAAACCTTTAAGTTGGGAAGGTACCACAGAATGGCGACTCCACTGGGGAGCCATTTTCTATTAGGATCATAGGATTCATAGCTCTTAGAAAGTCTAGGACATTAGGACAAATATATATACTGCTTTTCCTGATTGATATATGTGTTTATTTTTCTGCTAATGGGAATGCGTGTGATGCCGCATGTGGAAAGATTGAGTATACACCTAGGAAAAACCTCTTTCAGTAGTGCGGAAGCTATCGGAAATAGTTGTCACATGATACTACCCTCTTCTGAGATTCTTCGAAATACATCACCTAGCACGGTTCCCGGCCCGCTGATGTTATCTTGGCAAGAATCAATGATTTTGAGAGACAGGTACAAAAATCACTAGTATAAACTGTTGGGATGGGTAGAGCCTTGACTTCATGACACCGACCCTTTGACCCCATGTTTTTCTATGTTTTTGTGTGCTGCATTCATGCATTCATTTAAAAAAAACATTAAGCAAAGAAAAATTTTCTCTTCTAGTCTCTCTTTTTCAAATTAAACTAAAACAATGATTGCTAAAGAGAGAGAAAAGGATTGCGCTCATGGATTTCGGTAGACGGAAAAATCACAAGTATACCTTCAAGGTTCCAAAACTAGAGGATTTGAGAGGATTAGCAAGGATGATCACTAACCCTGACGCTTTCAGAGCCAAGTACGGAGGTCTGCTACCTCTGTTAAGGGTCCATGTAATTGAAGGAATCCTGGAGGCACTCCTTCAGTTTTACGATCCGGTCTATCACTGTTTCACATTCCCGGATTACCAGCTCGCACCAACGCTGGAGGAGTATTCTCATCTGATTGATCTACCCATTACTGATCAAGCTCCCTTTTCTGGACTGGAAGAAATTCCAAAGGATCAAATCATTGCAAGAGCAATATATTTGGACGAATCAGAAGTCAGGACTCACCTGACCACCAAGGGAGGAATCCCAGGTTTACCAGCCAAGTTTCTGGTAAAGAAGGCTCTGTACTTTGCTAGTATAGGGAACGTGACTGCTTCTGAAAGCATCTTTGTTTTACTCACCTACGAGCTATTTCTGTTTCCCAACATTGATAACTTCGTTGATATCAACGCCATTAAGGTTTTTCTCATTGGAAACGTCGTACCAACCTTGCTCGCATATGCGAATCATTTTGTACACTTAAGGAATTTATACAGCAGAGGAATGATCATGTGTTGTGTACCCTTGTGTAGCGAGCGATTTTGGACGTGGTTGCGAAGCACGATCGCTCTAGTACTACAGTTCGATTCATTTTTTATCCTATTAAAGCTGATGAAGGAAGGGAAATAGATGTCTCAAATTAACCCTGCTTGCAAACTGAGGTTAAACAGTCAAAACTATTGGTTTACAGATGCTACAAAGATTCGGGGTCTCTATTGGGTGTATTTTTTTAAAATAGTGTCCGGTCGATTGGTGGGAGGTTAAGACTGATGCTTTTCGATTGAGATGTGAAGGTATGGGATTTTGGGTTTTTGTTTAGTGTGCTCTCTAAGATCTTTTCTTTCGATCTTATGCCTACGTATTCCCGTTTACCGAAACAGGGAAATCAGAGCGTTCGTAGTTCCTCCTATTCTACGGGAGGAAATGGTGTTTTGGTGTCTTGTTCAAAGCCCAAGACGTGAAGCTGAAGGTAGTTTGTATATTGTTCAAAGCCCAAGATGTGAAGCTAAAAAGGTTTGTCTTTAGAGAGAATTTGTCATCTCTAAAGAGGGGTTTGTCTATCACAACTGTTTATAAAGGAGAATTACTTTAACCGGGATGTGTGAATTCGGCAATGCCATAATTTCCTTTATAGGGGATTTCCAACCTGAAGGAGGAGACTTTAACTCAGTGTAGAGCATTGCTATCTTTCCTTAGGAATTTCTCATGCTAAAAGAGGGACAGTGGCATGGATGTAGATGATCCAGAGGCTTGCCGCTTACAGCAATTAGATGAAGGGGAAGGAGTTGTTGATGTTTGTGTACTGTGAATGAGGCACAGCTTTGATGCTAAAAGGTTGATTGGATCAACCAGTGGTTTTCTTATACAAAGCCTAAGAGGAGGCTAATACGTGTCTCGTACAAAGCCCGAGAGAGAGGCTAAAAGGTTTTGACTCAATGAGGGAATCTTGTGGTATCTCGTATAAAGCCCGAGATGGAGGCTATTTGACTCAACAAGAAAGTTTTTGTATCTCGTACAAAGCCCGAGATGGAGGCGAAAGGGGTGATTGACTCAACGAGGGAGTCTCTTATGTGTCTCGTACAAAGCCTGAGAGAGAGGCTAAACGTTGTTTGACTCCGCTGGGGAGAATCATTGTACAAAGGCCAAGAGGAGGCTATTGTAACTGTTTTAGTTGAGTGACAGGTCCAGTATACTGATTTTGAAAGAGAAAATCAGTTCTTATATGAGCAACACTGTACTCAAGGATTTGATTCGAGGATCCGGGTTATTCCTGTTCTTTAAGGAAGTGGGAAATTCGAAGGGCATTGAGACTGTCTGAGTCTACGGATTTTCTTCCTATTTAACGAATGGGTCACTTGAGAATGTCTGAGACTCAAGGATATTTGACTGTCCGTGTCTAGAGTTTCATCTTTTCTACTATGCTTTGAGAAATAGTAGTAGACTCTTTGAAAGGACTGTCCTATGCAGATGACTAAGTTCTGTTCCTATACCTCTAGGAGGTCGTCGGGACAATTTGTATGAAGCCCAAGAGGAGGCTGGAAGCTTTTAAGAAGCCGACGGGTCCTTGTACGAAGCCCAAGAGGAGGCTATCATTTCCGGAGGAAGAGATCATTATACGAAGCCTATGAGGAGGCTGTGAATAGTTCTAAGAAGCCGGCAGGTCCTTGTACTAAGCCCAAGAGGAGGCGGGGTTGCTTTTAGGAAGCCTGTGGGTCCTTGTACGATGCCCAAGAGGAGGCCGATGCTTTTAAGAAGTCGATGGGTCCCCAAACCCCGAGAAATTCAAGATAGGATATTCACGAGGAATAGATCAAGCCAGGAAAGTTCGAGAATTTGGAAGAAACTCAAGAGATGCCATTCACGGAGAAAAGATCATCTCTGGGGAATAGAGTTTCTTGACAAGTGCTTTTAAGAAGCCTGTGGGTCCCCAAACCCCGAGAAATTCAAGACAGGCTATTCACGAGGAATAGATCAAGCCAGGAAAGTCCGAGAATTTGGAAGAAACTCAAGAGATGCCATTCACGGAGAAAAGATCATCTCTGGGGAGTAGAGTTTCTTTGACAACTTCTACGAGTGACAGTCTATGAAAGGGTTCACCGAGAATGCTGTCTTTCATATCTCCATATTGTTTAACCCCAAGAGGAGGGAAGACTGTGTCTGGTAATCCTATGGGGATCTAGTTTTGACTATTTCTAAGATTGATCAACGGGCTTAATGCTAGACGTAGTTACCGGGGGAAACTCTAAATATCTATACTATTATTACACAGTTGATATGAGTTTATGAAAGAAGACTTACAGCGAAACAACCCCACAATACAGTTATATGTATATGAAAGCGGTAAATGAAAGCATATAAACACTTACTCGGTTGTAGAGCTTCCATGCTGTTTGGTTAGTTGTTCAACAAAGAAAGATTGAAAACAATAGTATATTCAAAATCAAAGGAGAAAGTGCTTTGAAAAAGAAAGATTTGGGGCTTACAGCTCAAGGAGAGGCCCAGGGTTTTACCAGTGAGCGCACTGTTGAATTTGTACAGAGGGACTTATACAAGTGACTGAGGCCCAAAAAAAGTTTTCTGTACAAAGGGATAGGTCTTAAACTCTCTCAAGAGGCCCAAAAAGTTTTAAAGAAAAAGAGTGGGGCTTATAACACGAGGGTAGGCCCAGATGATTTTTCGTTTAAAATGGAGATCGCGCCAAGGTTTTCTTTTAACGCAAAGGGGCTTATATAATATCTGAGGCCCAAAGTTTGTTTTTGGTTAAAAGGGGGTTGGGTCTTACACTCTATTAGAGGCCCAAAAGGTTTGAATGGGTCTTATAGCTCAAAGAGAGGCCCAGGGTTTATTTTTCAACGGATGATGATCGCGTCGAACTTTTTGAAATACAACGGGACTTACACCAAAAGTGGGGCCCAAAATAGGTTGTATTTACAAAGGGTTGGGTCTTACACTCTATTAGAGGCCCAAATGAGTTTTATGAAAAGAAATGGGTCTTACTACTCGAGGGTAGGCCCAAGGTTTTTTTTTGTTTTGAAAAGGCGACGATCGTGTCGTTTGTTTTTGACGGTATCGGAACTTATACAATATACTGAGGCCCAAAAATTATTTGGTCAAAAAAAGGATTGGGTCTTACACTCTATTAGAGGCCCAAAGTGTTTTGAAAATGAAATGTGAGGGTTGAATTAATCCAAAAACCCTAATTTATTTTCAAAAATGTATTTAATTGAATAAAAATTCAATTAAAATGATCAAAATTGTTTAACATATGGAAAACAAATTATGATCTTGGATTAATGCTTCAAAAATTAAGTATTGACCTACAAAATAATTAGAAGGCATTAAAAGTTGCAAAATCAAGGTGAAAAAAATATTTTAAATGTTAAAAACAATTAAAACATTAATTCTTTGCAAAAATATCAATTATACAAAATAAATAATATTTTTGGGATTTTTTGGGAAAATAAAATATTTTAACATTTTTGTGAATTATTAAAAAAAGAATCAACTCAAAATCATTAAAACTCAGAGAGAAATTAATTTTTGAATCAATTAAATAAAATCACAAAATTCAAATATTCAAATGTTGGAAAATGGCGCCAAGAACAAAGGCAAGAACACGCGCGTTTTTCAGTTTTGCCCGGATTTGAATTTTCTCTCCAATCTCACTGAATACTTAATCATATCATGCAATCCACATACCAATCAACTCGTTCCAACCTCACGATCATGTCTATGGTATTTAATTTCATTTAAATTAAACATATAACAAGAAATCAGGAAAAATCCTCAAGAACCCTAATTTCTGCATGAAGGCTAGGATTTTTGATACACGATTCAAATAATGCAATTAATTGAGGGGAAACATTCCATGCATGATTATGAACATATGGCCAAATTATTGTGCAGCAAAAATTGCATGGATCATAGAGTTAGAAGAGCTCATGCTTACCACTTGCAGCTAGTGATCGTGATTTGTGTTGGAGGTGTTACAGCTAGGTTCCAATGATCTGGATAGCTTCCCTAGGTGCCATGGAGTGTGTATGAATGCTTGGAATGGATTGAAATGATCTAGAACATGAGATGGTACCCCAACTGCAAATCTGTCAAGAACTTGAGCAATTGGCTGGTGATTTTGTGAAATCTGTGTTCCAGATGTTATGTGAGTGTTTGGATCACTTCTATATGATGTATGTGAGGTGTGTGTGTGTGATTGGTTTGATTGGAAAAGCTCTCAAACTCAAAACCCGATAGTGACTTGCCTTAGAAGGAAAAATTGGAGTGAAAGAAGAGATTTTGAGGAAAGCATCTGTTTGATGGCTTTGGTGTACTCAAACTGATCACAATAGAGCTCTATTTATAGTAGAGCAAGTTTGTTTTGCAAGGAATAGTGAATGGCAACTGCTGAGTAGGTTTGGCCAATGTTGGCAAATGAAAATCCAAGTCTCCTCTAGCCATTGACTAGAGGTTAGGGCACAGGCTGCTGGTCCCCTTGGTCTTGGATAAGTCTTGACTGAATTCAGTTGAGAATGGGTCAGTCCATGCCACCTTGATGCTTCCATTGAATGCTCCAATCCAAAATTGGAGTCTTGTCCCTATTTTGGCAATTCTAGGTTCAACATGCTATTTCTTGTTCCAAAGACTTTGGAGGCTTGGCTCAGTGATTGTCCCCTTTAGATTTAATCCTCAGAGGTGTCCAAGTGGATAGGAGCATTTGGATTTGGCTGATTTTGGCAAATCGACCAAAAGTGTAAAAATCTGCCTTGCCTTGGCAGATTTCAGCAAGGCAACTTGCTAATGTCATATCTCATGACTCAAATTGAATTTGGTAATGTTCTTGGCCATTTTGGAAAGCCCTTACATGATACAACAACTGTTTGAACATGTTTGGTTTTGATCTCTTTTGAATCCAAGTGAAAAATCCCCCTACATTTGGCAAAAAATAAGGTAAAATCTGACTTAGTGAAAATTTCACTGTGTTGGAACAAAGTGACTTTTCTTGATTTTGATCACTCCATAACTCAAAATCCATGCGGAATTTGGACATAGGCCAGTATGAAGCTTTTGTAGAGGGCAATGAGATCTACAAATCAAGCTTTGAATGGGGAACAATGTCCTTGTGGTTTAGGAGTTATGATCCTCCAAAGTTGGCACATTAGTGTCACTTTTTCCATAACTTAGAAATTTTTCTAAGTTTTTATGGTTACCCCTTTTACAAGTTATCCCACTTTCTTTGATTTTTCTTGATGAATGATGATTCAAATCATACATTAACATCATTTTAGGGTTAAAAATCCATTTTGGTGAAAAATCTCAAAAAGTCAAAGTTGACTTTTGTGCACAGTTGACTTTTTATTAGATGAATTCCAAACTGTGCAATTTTTTATGAAATCATGTCCTTGACCTAAATCAAACTTGATGGACATGTTCTATGGGTGTCATATGGTATATTGAATCATGTCTTAGGGCTTGGGAGCATGTCCTGGTCAAAAGTCAAAGTTACAGTTGACTTTCCTCGCGAAACCCTAATTGTGGTGCAGATGAAATTGAGACTTGTTGCTCAAGCTTCTTGGATTAATCCATTGTTCCAAATGGATCAATATAGTTCATTAGAGACCCTCAAACCCTCTCTTGAGGTCTTGGCTCATGACTTGCCCTAAAAGTCAACTTAGGGGTGAATTAGGTCAAGAAACCCTAATTCCTGATTTTTGGTGAATGCATCCCCTGAGGTAAAATTAACTTGATGATTGGGTTCATGAGGTCCCTTGTAGTATCCTGAGTTATATTTTGAAGCATTGGCTCATGCCCAGATGAATATTTTCATCTGGAAGCCCTGGTCGACCAAAACCCTTTTTGGTGACACTGACGATCTTGAGACTTGATCCACCTAGAAGGGAGCAACCTTGTGCTTAATCCTTGAAGTGGGAGTCCTTTTGATCCATTATGGATATTTTTAGAGGTTAGACAAGTTGAAGATCAAGTCATTCCTTGATTGATCCTTTGTCTAAAGCTCTGAGAGGGCTTAAAACCCTAATTTTGATTGTAGTGGATGCTCAACAACCCTTGAGGCATTTGATGAGGCATTGATGGTTCATCCATATTGTGATGATGATTTGCACAATAATGGGAAATCTCAGTGGTCAAAATTTGGGGTATGACACCTTGCTATATAAATGGTTTATCTCCCATTTGCCTAAGTCTGCCGCTTTTTGGGATCATAAGAGTGCCTTACATTGGTCGCAGAAAATCATATCTCTTACCAACTCTGATATAGATTGGTACAATAGGATTTATGACGGGATCAGAATCATTGACTGTTGTGGAAACTTCCCCAACGTACCCCTCATAGGAACTAAGGGAGGAATCAATTACCATCCAGTTTTAGTTCGTTGTCAATTTGGATACCCGATGAGGCATGTCCCGCGTAATGCTCATCTGGAAGGTCTTTTCTTCAAGGAAGGAGAAAATGATAGGGCACTAAAGATGGAAATAGTGCACGCTTGGAAACATGTTCATAAGAAAGGACGGGAGTCTCTAGGAAAACCGGACTGTGTCTTGGTGGAGCCTTATCTCCACTGGGTACAAACTAGAGCTCTCAAGCTAAAGATGCCTTATCCTCGTCATGGAGTTCTTCCGCCAAGGGAATCTGTCATGTACATCATGACTGAAACAGAAAAACTTCAGGTTACTCTCAACAAAGTTCAACAGGAAAGGAGGTCTTGGAAGAACAAGTACCGCATTCTCAATGTGGAGTGTACCAAAATAGAGCAACTACTGAAAGATAAGGATGCTCTAATTGAGAATTTGGAGCAACATGCTGTAGAAAATCAGGATGACTAAAGGAATTTGCTCGCTCCTTTCACTTGGAAAATGAATGACAACCCGACAACGGCCCAAGAGCCCCGGTCCAAGAAAAGGAAAGTACCAGAATCAGCACCCGAGTTCTCCTCAGAGAGGACTCGGGACCCATTAGCTTAGGTTTCTGTTTCCGCACCTTGTAATTTACTGTATTTCCATTTCCGCAATCCTTTGAATTCAATAAAACGGGGTTGTCCCCACTGTTTGATATTTGCAATCTAATTATCGAAGTTTATTTTGATTAAACAAAAAAAACAATTAATATAATCATTGCATTCATCATTCTCACGTCACGTATTCTTCTTACCTAAGAATATCACGTTTGTGTCTCAGTTCTAGAGTCAAACTGTCTCATTCGTACAATACTCGGGCCAATCGTCAGAAAAATATGGATGATCTCGAGGAAGAGAACAGAGAGTTGAAAGAAGAGATCGGCGCTCTAAGAGAGGATATGAGAAAGCTTCGTAATGACATGCAAGCCATGACAGAAGCTCAGCTACAAAGAACTGTGATCTCAGAGATCACCTCGACACCTATAGTAGAGAAGTATGATCCTAGGTATCAAATGCTGAAAGATCGTCCTTGGGACATGCCTGTTAACTATATCCCAGAAGGATATGTTCCGCCGATCACTGAAGAGCAGGGAATCATAGAAGAAGCCGCTGGGCCTGAAGGTTACAAACTTCGGGAAAGTGAGGATGCCAGAGGCATAATGAGGACTCCTGAAGGTTATAAACTTCGGGAAACGCCATGATTCACTGCCGTAGTAACTGTACCACCCCCTGTGGTGCACACTGTCCCGGAAGGACAGATTCCACAGATACCTTCTGGTAGAAAGGAAAGTATGTTCAATAGAATGGATGAATTCCAGGAGCAGTTCCTGGAAATGCAGAAGGAACATCAAGTTATTCGCGGTCAGGATTTATTTGGAAAGGACGCCGCAGACCTTTGTTTGGTCCCCAATATGAAAGTCCCGCACAAGCTCCAAGTACCCGATTTTGAAAAGTACAAGGGTAACTCTTGCCCTCAAAGCCATTTGGTGATGTACGCTCGACGAATGTCAGCTTAGACAGAGAACCAGGATCTACTGATTCACTACTTTCAGGATAGTTTAACCGGTGCCGCATTAAAATGGTACATGGGTTTAAACCGCGCTACGATTAGCACTTTCAGAGATCTTGGCACTGCCTTCGTCCAACAATATAAATACAATTTGGACATGGCACCAGACAGAGATCAACTCAGATCAATGTCACAAAAGGACAAGGAAACATTTAAGGAATACGCTCAGAGATGGTGTGAAATTTCTGCTCAAATTTGTCCACCTCTTGAGGAAAAAGAGATGACAAAGATTTTCTTAAAGACCTTGAGCTCATTTTACTACGACAGAATGGTTGCCAATGCGCCCAGCGACTTCACCGAAATGGTCGGTATGGGAGTGCGTCTCGAGGAAGTCGTTCAAGAAGGACGTCTAGTCAAAGACACTGGGTCGACAAGCGGTACTAAAAAATATGGTAGTGCTCTCCCTAAGAAAAAGGAGCAAGATATTGGGAATATCTCTCTCGGAAAGCAAAGGCGACGGTACCAACCAGTAGCAGCTGTAACTCCTGCTATCAGCCCTACGCCTGTTTCTACGTATTAACCTCGGGTTGCTCAAAGCCAACTGCATTCGCAGCAATTTTCAGCAAAGAACACAACAGCCTCTTCAGTAGGCTCGTCCTCAATACAACAACAACCGTACAACGCGGCCACCAGGATTTGATCATATACCTGTATCGTACGCAGAACTATTTCCGTTACTACTGGCCAAGGGGCATGTCTAGACTAAGTCTCCTCTTACAATACCGAAAAATCCGCCTTTTTAGTTTAAGGTGGATCAGACTTGCCCTTACCATCAAGGAGGACCAGGGCATAACATAGAAAACTGTCTCAGTTTCAAATCCGATGTGCAAAAGCTTGTTCGGAGCGGGGTCTTATCTTTCAAAGATACGAATCCGAATGTTCTCACGAACCCGCTGCCTCAACACGAGAAGGCTACAGTCAATTTGATAGAGGGAGAGTCTAAAAACATCTATCAAATTCATGATGTACTTTTGTTAAGGGCCAACTTGGTCAAGATGCATTGTAGACATAGTGGATATGGCCATGTGCCACCTCATAATTATCACCAGTGTGATATCTGCTCTAAAAGCAATCGAGGATGTTCTATGGTGCAATCAGCTCTACAGGAATAGATAGATCTCGGATGGATCCAAGAGCACCGAGTTCATGGAGTTAACATGGTTTATACGAATTCCAACATCATTCAAAACCACGACATCCGTGCGATGAATGTCAACTTGGTGGCAATACACTCATGGCAAAGCCAGTATCATAATCTGTCGCGGCATGAGTAGAATTCCTGTCAGACTTGCTCGGTAAACAAACAGGGATGCTCTTTTGTACAAGAGGCCCTCCAGCGTCAGATGGATCTTGGATGGATTCAAGACTACCATGACAGGAATCATTATCAAATCAACATGATTCAAATCTTCGATATTCGCTTGATGAATACCAACCTGGTGGAGTTGCATGCTAAACAGGTTTGGCTCGGGTTCCTGGTATCAGAGATGTAAAGAGGGTTACGAAGACGATCAGGACTGTGCCCTTGTCCAGGAAACACTTCAGCACTTGTTGAACCACTGGTGGCTTCCAATCTATATGGATGAAGACACCCAGCAAATTAGTATCACTAACGGGAATCCTACTAGATATCAAAGTCAGGATGTTCGGTCGATGGAAACAGATCTAGTAAGGTTACACTGCATTCAAAGTGGACGTGGCCAAGTGCCACTTCACAACTATGAGCGGTGTGGAGTTTGCTCAGTGGATAATCAAGGACGCTACCTCGTGCGAGCATCCCTTCAAAGTGAGTTAGACCGCAAAGAGATTTAACCATGGTCAAGTTCTTGATTAGTCAACTATTTCGCTGATCAATTCAAGGACATCGTCGTAATCTCTGATCATCAGAGGACTAGGGATATTTGTACCATTATCCCTCTACTTGACGAATCGAGAGTTTCCAACCGGGAACGGATCAAAATTACTTACGATGGTCGGAAAAATCAGAAGGCTCCCATAGTCATCTATCTACCAGGACCGCTACCGTATGAATCAACTAAGGCTATCCCTTACAAATATGGTGCAACAACAATTGAGAATGGAAAGGAGATTCCGTTACCCTCCGTCGTGAATATTGCAGACATCAGTCGAGTAACACAGAGTGGTAGAATCTTCAACAGAGGAGTTGGAGAACCCAGCAAAGAAAAGGAACCTCAGACAGAAGTTCCCCATCCACCAGTCGGTCAATCCAGTAATCCCAAACTTTCAAAAAACGATGATGAGATGCTAAAGCTCATCCAAAGGAGTGAATACAACATTGTTGATCAGCTGTTACAAACTCCTTCAAAGATCTCGGTATTATCACTGTTACTTAGTTCAGAAGCGCACAGAGAGGCTCTACAGAAAGTCTTGGAGCAAGCCTTTGTGGAACAGGATGTAACAATTAGACAGTTCGATAGCAATGTCTCTAACATCGCTCCTGCAATAACTTGGGATTTAGTGATGAGGAATTACCTAAAGAAGGTCGCCGTCATAACATGGCGCTCAACATTACAGTCAACTGCCAGGACGATGCTTTAGCCAGCGTACTGGTAGACACAGGGTCCGCCCTGAATGTTATACCGAAGTCCACTTTGATGCAATTATCATTCAAAGTACCTCCAATGAGAGGTAGTGAGGTCATCGTCAAAGCATTTGACGGATCCAGAAAAACGGTTATCGGCAAAGTCGACCTTCCCATAACTATTGGTCCTCACACTTTCCAAGTCACTTTCCAGGTCATGGACATCCGGGCAACATACAGTTGTTTATTAGGAAGACCTTGGATACATCAGGCTGGGGCGATCACTTCAAACCTCCACCAGAAACTGAAGTTCGTCAAGAATGATCAACTCCTCACAGTCTGCGGAGAACAGGCCTTGCTCGTAAGCAACTTATCGTCATCCACTTATGTAGAACCGGAGGGGGTAATTGGAACCCAGTTCCAAATGTTTTTGCTACACAAGGACAATCAATCTGAAGGGGGAACTTCGATTTCCTCGTACAAAGATGCTATCAAAGTGGTCGAGAATACCAATACAACAGGATGGGGGCAGCTTGTCATTCCTACTGACAATAAGAAAAAGAAAGGTCTTGGCTTTTCCTCAACCTGTACTCAGACGGCTGCGAACAATAAAAGTTTTCATCCCATTCAGAACTTCTTCCACAGTGGAGGCTTCCTTCAACCAGTGACTCAAGAAGTGCATACCATCAATAAAGATGATTCCTCCGATACAGTTATACGTCTCAGGGCGAAATGCAAACTCCCTTTTTCTATCCCGCACAGAGTCCGAGATTTATACCGAGGTTAGAAGTCAAAATGATATACGGAGATTGTGATCCGGAAGGATGCCGTGCTCCGCCAAATTCATTAGAGGAAGACACTCCGATGAAATATAACTTTGACCACGACTATTATGGCCCAATGGATGGCTTGCCTATCTGGCAGCCGTATCCCGGAGACTTGGGGCAAGAAAATCAGCCGAACAATGAAAATCAGCTGAGCATCATTGAAGAGAATACATGCGTCCCCACCATCTCATGGGATCAACACCCAGGTTATCCTGAAAACACCCAGCACGACGATGAATTCACAACATTTGTAGGACTAGAATTCATTAACTATGCTTTTCCCGAGGTCAACGTCATCGAGAGGGATGACTCCTCTAATTCCAAAGAAGTGTGGGACACCCTGGGACAACTGAGTGGAAAATACGACTTTAAGGTCAAATACACGGCTCCTGAAAGCTCTCGTATCAGGCTCGAAGACATCCAGCCAACTGGATGGGGAGATACACCTGAGAGAACAAATACTCTGCAAAATACAACTGAGGAATCCACCTACGATAACTCTGCCTGGAAGACAGATTCCAATGATCCTGCTCCACCAGAAATCAGTGTCATTTTTGAAGATAAATCAAGGAAGGTACCGGACTTTGTGATTCTCCGAGGAGTTCGCCGCCAATGGGTTGCTGTCGATGTTCCGAAAATTGTTCATAAGTCTAAGTAATTGCCATCTTTACTTTAACCTTTCACCTTGCCCAGGTGAAACGGATGTTTTGATAGGGCTAACTTTCTGTAAATATCCCTCTTCGCTTCGCCCAAAGCGACAGAGTTTTGTTTTATAGGGCTGTAGTTTCAAGAATCGACTTGTTCATAAATAAAATAACGTCGTTCTGTAATTTCCGCAGTTACTGCTGTTTTCTCTTTCTGGTTTTTCCAAAAAATGTTAATCCTGAAAAACAAAAAAATAAATAAAATTGAGCATTGTTAAAAAAATATATATATAAAACACTGCACACACTCGTGCATTCTCAATCTCTTCTAAACACAAATCATCACGTCATGCAGATTGCTTGTTTTAAACCCCTTTGAAACATACAATCCAATGCCTTCTCCCAACTTTGAGTTCCCGGTATTTGAGGCTGAAGAAGAAAATGACGATGAAATTCCAAAGGAGATCTCCCGACTACTCAGACAAGAGGAAAGGTCCATTGAGCCTCACAAAGAGTTGCTAGAAACAGTCAACTTAGGATCGAAAGAAGAGAGAAAAGAAGTCAAGATTGGGGCACTGCTCAGTCCAACTGTCAAAGAAAGTTTGACGAAACTTCTCAAAGAGTTTCCCGATGTATTCGCTTGGTCTTATCAGGATATGCCAGGGTTGGATACCAACATCGTGGAACATCATCTACCATTGAGATCAGAATGTCCGTCGGTAAAACAAAGGTTGAGACGGACTCATCCAGACATGGCTGTCAAAATCAAAGAGGAGGTACAGAAACAGATTGACGTGGGTTTCCTTGCTACGTCAGAATATCCTCAATGGTTAGCCAACATAGTACCTGTCGTACCCCAAATTTTGACCACCTTTCTATTTCTTTTTTTGCTTTTTTGTTTTCTTCATAAAATATAATAATAGTAAGTAGTAACGGGATTGTTTTGGTAGAATAAAGTATGATAGTGTTATCTGTTTAGATAGGGTTAGATTACTATTATTTTTATTTTAATATATAGGGATTAATTAGGGTCATATTAATTTTTAATCGAATTATACTAGGGTCATAGTGGGGTTATTAGAGGATTAATGTTAAAATTAATATTATTATTAGTATTAATATTATCATGGATTTATTATTAAAATTTTTAGTAAATACTCGCTAATGTCACTTTATTTCGAATAAATAAAATGACGCAATTGGTAGGAAAGGTGTATAAGGGATATAAGTGTGAGAGGTTGTGAGTTCGAATCCCACCTTTCACATTTTTAATGTTTTATTTATTTTTTCCTTACTACTAAGTTTTTTTTATGAAAAAATTACAAAAATATCATTTTTTAATATTTAATTTTTAATTTTCATATTTTTATTTAATGAATTTTGAAATTTTGATTTTTTTCATTAAAATCAACTTTTTATGGAAAAAATCATAAAAATAAAAATCAATCAAATCTTTTTTTTCTCATTATCATTATTAGGATATTTCTTTTATTTAAAATATTATTTTTTATTTGAATTCACCAAGCCATGAATCCATCCAGATTCATTTGCTTGGGCTCCAAGAAATAGAGGAAAATCAGGTCAGATTAAAACCTTCCTAAACTGAAAAATTTTATTCAATGTCTGACCTAATTTTTCATCTATAAATAGAGCTGGTTTTCCACATTCTTTCCCACCCACAAATTCAAAATAATCAGTATAATAAAAGTTGTTGTTCTTCACATTGAAGAACAACAACACTAAAAGGGGAAGAGGGGTCGAAATCTTGCGCTAAAGGAAAAGGGGAAAAATAGGGAGAGGAAAAGGAGAACGCAAGGGACGAAAAGAAAAGAAGGGAGAGGAAAGGCAGAACACCAAGAAAAGAAGGGAGAAAGCTAAAAAACTTATTTATTTTGCTCACCGGGATATACCTCGATCCCGTAGGTTAGTTCCACCTCACCACTTTAATTATTTTGTAATATGTTACTTTTTGTTTAATGCCTGCTAAGTATCACCATAACAATTCTGGGGTTTAAATTTTATTTGCTATTTCTGGGTAAATTTTATTTGGGATTGGGATCGAAATCGAGAGAAGGAGAAGAGGGGTTTTTTGTTATAATGTTTTTAATAATTAACTATATTAATATAAAAAAATAGAAAAATTAAGTAAGAAGAAAAAGAGGGTAACTCTTCACGTGCTCCCACCTTTTTTTATAAAAAAATAAAAAAAAACTTTTTTATATATTTTATTAGTAATTAATCTTCTTTCATATTATTAATTAATTATTTATGGTTGAGTTAATTATGGCTCGAGAGAATAAAAATATATTTATTTGATTTAAGTTAAGATTTATGATAATTAAGGATATGAAACCTTTTAATAAATGGTAATAAATACACAGTAAAAAAATAAAAAATATATAATTAGGATTTAATTAATATCATAATTGAGTAAAGAAAAATTAGATAATTACAATAAACATGAGATAAAAAAAAATATAATTATATTTAGGGATTTCAACATTTTAATGTTTTATTAGCGATTTTTTTATTATTTAGGTAATTAGGAAACAACTTTTTATTTAATTAAGGGTTTAATACATGTTATAATTAATAATTGGGATTAATGTGTTTTTGGGATATTATAAGTTTTTTTTTTTTGGGTTGTTGCAAATTATTTGATTAGATATTAAAAGTTTAATGATTAAGTAATTGGGATTTATCTTATGATTGGAATTTATTTTATATTTTGATTTTTGTAAACTATTGAATTAAATAGTTGTGATTTATCTTTAAATAATTGGGATTTATATTTTTTTTAATTGGGATAATTTATATTTTTTTGGGATAATTGGGACTAATTCAATTTTTGGGATAAGATTTAATTCACATTTTTTATAATATTAAAAGTTTGGTAGTATTTATCTTTGGGATATTAAAAGTTTTAACAATTGGGATTATTCATATTTTTGGGATGTTACAAGTTTTTAATTTAATGATTGGGACTTATTTTATAATTGGCATAAGTTTTTCATTTTGAGCTTATTGTATATTTATTGAGATGTTATAATTTTTAATTAAACAATTGGGATTATTCTATATAATTAAATAATTAGGATTAATTGTGGGGTATTAATTTAGTTGGGAAATTAGGGGTTGATTTTTGGGATAAAAATGAGTTAATTTTGGAATAAAAATTGGGGATAAAGTATAGGACGAATGGTTAATTAATCATTTAAGTTATATTCTTAAATAAATTAAATACCAAACTTTTACTAGCAATTATGGGATAATAAACTTAAGGTTTTTTATATAATCATATAATCAATTTATTTTTAAAAATAAGTTGAAAAGGGATTTTTTTTTTAATAAATAAAAATGGGATAATTCTAAAGGATGATTCAAGGGATAAAATATTTGGGATATAAAATCAGGGGATAAAGCTCTTGGTCCGAGAGCCTAAATAAGGGATGGGATAAGGGATAAAACTCTTAGGTTCCAAGAGTTAAAATATAGGCGAAAAGGATTTAGGGATAGAACTCTCCATCCGAGAGTATAAACAATGGACAAGGATTTTAGGGATAGAACTCTCCATCCGAGAGTATAAACAATGGACAAGGATTTTGGGATAAAACTCTTCCTCCGAGAGTATAAATAACCGGATCGGGATTTAAGGGATAGAACTCCTTATCTAGGAGTATAAATAATAGATTAAGGGATAGAACTCCTTATCTAGGAGTATAAATAATAGATTAAGGGATAGAACTCCTTATCTAGGAGTATAAATACTAGATTAAAGGGATAAAACTCTTTATCCAAGAGTATAGATAGTGGATTGGGTTTGGGATTAGGAATAGGAATAGGATTAGGGGGTAGGAATAGGGGAGGTGAACTACGGTTATTCTGATCCTTCAAATTGAGGGTACGTAGGCATAGGGTTGCAAACCAACCCTAGCGAGTATAATTAATAAAAAACTTAGGTTTTCCTATAACTTAGACAAACAAATATACCCTAAATTCAAAGGTGGATCCCATTGAGTACAATGGAAGCAAGGGGTGCCTAACACCTTCCCCCCACTTAACCGACTCCCGAACCGTAGGAATCTCTGCCCTTGGGATTAAGGATTTTTAGGTTTATCATTATTTCCCTTAGAAAAAATATGATGGCGACTTGAATATTTTTGCCGGCCGCGACAGCTGGCGACTCTGCTGGGGACTCCTTCCTAGCGAGAGTCAATCCTAGCCTTAGGACTTAGGGATTTGTTTGTCTTGGATGTTATTTTGGTTTTTTTATTTTTTATTTATTGTTATTTATTTATTTTTATTTCATATATTTATTTATTTAACATTTTGTTTTTTGTATTATCATGCAAGGGATTGGGACATAAAAAAAAGGAGTGAAGCTAAAACCCAAAGCTTGGAGGATAACCCTAGAACCTAGAGTGGAAGGAAAATGTTTTTGCGGGGGACGCAACGTCCCCTAAAATGCATTGATACCACACTTAGAGTAGATCCTTCCAAAGTCGTCCTCACGAAAGGGCTAGCCCCTCTCGTAGTGGAATGATTTGGATGTGGTCCGTGTCTCTGAGAACCTTAACCTACCCCACACCAATCTATGGAGACCCTATGTATTCAACCCTCAAGGGCTGTTACTAGGCTCCTACCCAGATGAGACTTATCCCGAAGGATTACCATAGGAAGGTTTGCTCCTTCTCATGGTAAAACAAGGGTATAGTCTGTACATTATAGGGTCGTTATGTTGTCCAAACTTTATGTCCTACATGTGAGGGGATTGGGTAGACAAAACATAGACCTAACCTATTATAGAGAGCCTACCTAGTTAGGGTCATGCTTGCATTTTCACCTTACCCTAACCAAATAAAAACAAAAAAACAAAATGTCCATGTCATCATGCATTTAAAAACATTTTTGCATATACGCATTTTTGCGGGGAATTTCAAGATGTGTTGTGGGAACATTGGAAAGATGGATTTAAACAAAAGGGTTACCCTACGCATCAGAGTGCTAAGTGCTGATTTACAAAGTCTCAAAGGCCTTTAAGACTCAATGCCAAAATCTGCTCAAAGGATGTTTATACACAAGTATGGAAGGATCCTCGATCTTTTAGGTAGAGGTCGTAATCGCTTTTGCACAATTTTAGGATCCTCCTCTATGTGACTTCCTCTTCAAGGACTTTCAACTGTCTCCTACACTGGAACAATTTGGACTGTACTTGGATTTACAAGGAAAAGGAAAAACCTCACAAGGGGCATGGGGGCAAAAAAAAAAAAAATATATATATATATATATATATATATATATAAAGGGGAAAAATACAAAAAAAAAACATAAAAGGAAAATGGTCAAGCTAAAAAAATCTCAGCTGTACCCCTTGAGGATCCATCATCTCGCTACAAGGAGGATAGGGAAGTGCAAGGGCTCAAGCAAGGATACTTGGAGGAGTTTAAATCCCATTTGAAGAAGGCATTGGGGGCATCTGTGTAGTTTACACCTTCTTAAGTTCAGGAGTTTCCATTTTAGGGATTGTTATGGGTTATTCCCGAGGAACTATTGTTATAAGTTTGGAAGTCATTTTGGATTTGGGATTGGCTAATGGATTTGGATTTTACATTCTATGTGTATGGGTTTCATCCTTTGGATATATTCATCTCTAACTACAATGGATTTTGGAATTCCCCCCAAATAAATTTTTAAAATTATTTTTGCATACTCCATGCATTTGCATACATACACATACATTTGCATATCCTTTCCGCTTTCGCCCTTGAGCTAAGAGGTTTCCCGATACTCATGAATGAACTTAAAGGATACCTCAAGAAGTTGTGGAGGAATTCAAGAGAGACAAGTACCATTGAGGAAAGAAGATAACCCTTCACCATGTCTGCCAGAGGAGTGCTTAGAGCCTCAAATGCAATAACCTTGGATGATGCCCATACAACAAAGGAAGTTTGGAAGGGAACTAGATCCTACACCAATATCTCAAGACTGGTGGATCAACAAGGAAGCTTACCTCTAGGATCAATAGGCCTTTATCATTTCTAGTTGTAATTTCTTTTTTGCTAAGCGTTGTTTGTATTAAAGGTTGTACCTTTTGGGATAATTTTAATGAAATAAACATGCATGTTTTTGGAATTCATCCATTCGTTTTCACTCTTTCTTATAAAAAAAATAAGAAAAATAAAAAAGGAATCAACGCTTTTCAATTTCACCTCACCTCTTCAACAAACTTAGGAGGAGAAGGATGTAAATAAACAAACGAATATTGCTTATGTATGCTTTAATGGTATGACCTGGCTGAAGATGTAAGGCATTGTTTCACTCCCCAAACACTGGAGACATAAGGAGATAATCCGTAGTCAACCCCCTCGAGCTAGAAGTTGGTGTTCTTTCTATTTTCAAAAAACCTTAATATTAACCAGGGGCAGGGTAGGTTTCAATTAATTCAATGATGCATTCTGATCTCAAGAGAATCGGTCAATCCAAGCAAAGGGTTTAAAGCACATCTTCTTCCTCACACCATTCAACATTGAGGAAGCAAAAGGGGTAATAGCTCATAATATCTAGTATGGCAGTCACACCCTTTCTAAGTCAAAAGCAAATCACTCAAGAATTGTTCAAAAAAGAGGAAAAGCCCTCTAAGTCAGGAAGAAAAGAAAAACTGAAAAAATAGTGGACTTTGACTTAGGCAAAAATTAGGGTATCCCGATGGACCACAAATTCAAAAGAATTGGTCCATGCAAAAATAAGGGATTGAAAGCAAAGAAAAAGGAAAAAGGAACAATCTTACAAACATGAGTGAGTGACTGCACCTCAAAAATCTCATCGAGTGCTTAAAACAGTATACCTTTTGATCACCGTGACTGAAAAGGTTCTCTTGCAAGATGAACGCATTTGTTGGGTTGATTGGATTTAGGAATGGGGAACATCAAGGAGAATGGGGTGGGTTATATTTCAAATTTTGAGCCTTGTATCATTTGTTTCTTAAACCGTGAACCAGGCCACGTTACAACATTTAAAAGTCCTAATTGAAGCTAGGGGAACTATAAAAGCATACTTGGCAAAGTCGTTGTTAAACTGACTCCAAATCCGAATGTTTGTTGGAACATCGCTAACCACATTTTTCACATCTTCATTTGTGCCAACCTCATGGCCGAATATCACCTATCATACACCTCATCTAAATTTTGATTTCAAAAGTTGCATGAACATGGCGTTATAATTACTTTTCAAAGGAAACATTTTTCTCACAAATCAATACTTAGCACCAAGGAAATATCAACAAAGGTCTGATCAGGGGCACACCGATTCAAGACATTTCTAATTAGGGGGAAAATTACCAAGGAATCCTCCCAATCAAGGGGCAAATCCTAATGATCATAGGGGCATATCATCTGAAAATCCTACTAACAATGGGCAAAGCACCCCAAGATTTGACACACTGATGCTGAATCACCTCCATGACTCTAATGATAAGGGGTGGACCTTTCAAGAGATTAATGCTGGGGCATACCAACTCAAGGGTGCATTTAAGGCCAATCACTTCAGGAGTCATCTAATCAGGGGCAAAGACGTGATAATGGGGCAGTTCATATTAAGGTCATATCACAGCATGGTAGGATCCACGTTCCTTTTCAAGCCACTCCTCCATACACAATTAATTAAGGGGCATACCTTTTGAAGATTCAAAATCTGGGGCATATTTTTCAAGGTTGAAATACTGGGGCAGTTCATCTCAAGGTCGTATCAAGGCATGGTGGGACCTAAGGTCATTTTCAGGCATAATCCTTCGAAACTCAATCTAATTAAGGGCAAACTCTCTTCATACTTCCAAGAGGCACATGCAAGCTCTGTCCTACATCAACAATCGTCAAAGTTCAAAACAAGTATCGGGATATCAGGCTAGCTCAATGCACCCTACCATATCAGCTAACAAATATCATGGAGACATCCAACACTGGGGCACTTATGGAAACATTCAAATCATAGTCATGCATTAATCATGTCGCTACGCTATAGCATCTAATCATGCATACATAATATAACATGACATCACATACATACGTCACATATATACATAAACATACATACATGCACTCATACATACATGCATAGGGTTCATAATTACTCTTAGGGGTTTAATCCCCAACCTTATCATTGAAGCATGGCTTCGATAAGGGATTTTACAGGATTATCATCCAGCTGTGAGTAGGTCTTCATCTCTCACATCCCTAATTTGGCAACATGGCCTTCATAAGGGATAGGTTTCATCAAGTATCTAAGGATTTTCATCAAGGGTTCCACTGAGGGTTTTTTTTCAAGGGTTCTATTAGGGGTTTTACCATAGATTTATCAAGGGGATTCCACCAAGGTTTTACCATCTAGGGGTTTTGTCAAGGAGTTTGATCAGGGGTTCAACCAGATTTGTATTTAAGGGTTTTCCCCCAAGGGATTTTTATCAAAGAGGTTCTATCAAAGGGTACATGGGAAAATTCTACACAGGGTTTTACCAAAAGGGGTCTACCAGATTTTTTTAGGGGTTCTACCAGAATGTTATTAAAGGGTTCACCAATGTCTTATTATGGGGTTGCATCAGGGTTTCATCAAATGGTTTTATTAAGAGGTGTCACTGGGGTCTTATCAAGGGGTTTTCTATCAAGAGATTTGGTTAAAAGGGTTTTTTCCAAAATCTTATCCAAGGGATTGTATCAAGGAGTTCTACCGGATTCTTAGGGATTCATTATGGGGTTTTAATTAGGAGCTTAAAGGGTTCCATTCAGGGGTTTCATCCAGAGTAAACAGGATATAACTAAAGTCCTACTTGATTACAGTAGTATGATCGGATAATCATAGGAATCATAGGCGAGATCCACCTGAAAGGGTCGAAACGGATTGTCAGGGATTATCTAAGGGGTTCCACTGGGCTTTACAACCTCGTCAAGGTTTATTAGGAGTTCCATCGAGAAGCATTACAGGGGTTCTATCAAATTCAGGATTTCTATAAGGGTTTATTACTACGGAATTGGAAGATTGTCATAATCTTACTTAACTTCTGTACTCAGGGATATTACATAAGGGATAATGGGATATTAATGAAATTCTAATGACGGAGTCATGTCAACACTATACTTGTCAAAGGATCCATGGTCAAAATTAGGGGTTCTTTTGTATTTAATCGTCTCCTTCTCAAAAGGATAAAGGCTCGTCGATATCATCATTTTGAATCGAAGCCGATTAAATAAGGGCATCTGTCGTACCCCAAATTTTGAGCACCTTTCTATTTCTTTTTTTGCTTTTTTGTTTTCTTCATAAAATATAATAATAGTAAGTAGTAACAGGATTGTTTTGGTAGAATAAAATATGATAGTGTTATCTGTTTAGATAGGGTTAGATTACTATTATTTTTATTTTAATATATAGGGATTAATTAGGGTCATATTAATTTTTAATCGAATTATACTAGGGTCATAGTGGGATTATTAGAGGATTAATGTTAAAATTAATATTATTATTAGTATTAATATTATCATGGATTTATTATTAAAATTTTTAGTAAATACTCGCTAATGTCACTTTATTTCATATAAATAAAATGACACAATTGGTAGGAAAGGTGTATAAGGGATATAAGTTTGAGAGGTTGTGAGTTCGAATCCCACCTTTCACATTTTTAATGTTTTATTTATTTTTTCTTTACTACTAAGTTTTTTTTAAGTTTTTTTTATGAAAAAATTACAAAAATATCATTTTTTAATATTTAATTTTTAATTTTCGTATTTTTATTTAATGAATTTTTGAAAATTTGATTTTTTCATTAAAATCAATTTTTTATGGAAAAAATCTCAAAAAATCATAAAAATAAAAATCAATCAAATCTTTTTTTTCTCATTATCATTATTAGGATATTTCTTTTATTTAAAATATTATTTTTTATTTGAATTCACCAAGCCACGAATCCATCCAAATTCATTTGCTTGGACTCCAAGAAATAGAGAAAAATCAGGTCAGATTAAAACCTTCCTAAACTGAAAAATTTTATTCAATATCTGACCTAATTTTTCATCTATAAATAGAGCTGATTTTCCACATTCTTTCCCACCCACAAATTCACAATAATCAGTATAAAAAAAAGTTGTTGTTCTTCACATTGAAGAACAACAACACTAAAAGGGGAAGAGGGGTCGAAATCTTGCGCTAAGGAAAAAGGGGAAAAATAGGGAGAGGAAAAGGAGAACGCAAGGGACGAAAAGAAAAGAAGGGAGAGGAAAGGCAGAACACCAAGAAAAGAAGGGAGAAAGCTAAAAAACTTATTTATTTTGCTCACCGGGATAAACCTCGATCCCGTAGGTTAGTTCCACCTCACCACTTTAATTATTTTGTAATATGTTACTTTTTGTTTAATGCCTGCTAAGTATCACCATAACAATTATGAGGTTTAAATTTTATTTGCTATTTTTGGGTAAATTTTATTTGGGATTGGGATCGAAATCGAGAGAAGGAGAAGAGGGGTTTTTTGTTACTTTTTTGTTTTAATGCTTTCAATAATTAACTATATTAATATATAAAAAAATAGAAAAATTAAGTAAGAAGAAAAAGAGGGTAACTCTTCACGTGCTCCCACCTTTTTTTATAAAAAAAAAAAAAAAAAAAACTTTTTTATATATTTTATTAGTAATTAATCTTCTTTCCTATTATTAATTAATTATTTATGGTTGAGTTAATTATGGCTCGGGAGAATAAAAATATATTTATTTGATTTAAGTTAAGATTTATGATAATTAAGGATATGAAACCTTTTAATAAATGGTAATAAATACACAGTAAAAAAAATAAAAAATATATAATTAGGATTTAATTAATATCATAATTGAATAAAGAAAAATTAGATAATTACAATAAACATGAGATAAAAAAAATATAATTATATTTAGGGATTTCAACATTTTAATGTTTTATTAGCGATTTTTTTATTATTTAGGTAATTAGGAAACAACTTTTTATTTAATTAAGGGTTTAATACATGTTATAATTAATAATTGTGATTAATGTGTTTTTGGGATATTATAAGATTTTTTTTGGGTTGTTGCAAATTATTTGATTAGATATTAAAAGTTTAATGATTAAGTAATTGGGATTTATCTTATGATTGGAATTTATTTTATATTTTGATTTTTGTAAACTATTGAATTAAATAGTTGTGATTTATCTTTAAATAATTGGCATTTATCTTTTTTTAATTGGGATAATTTATATTTTTTTGGGATAATTGGGACTAATTCAATTTTTGGGATAAGATTTAATTCACATTTTTTGTAATATTAAAAGTTTTGGTAGTATTTATCTTTGGGATATTAAAAGTTTTAAAAATTGGGATTATTCATATTTTTGAGATGTTACAAGTTTTTAATTTAATGATTGGGACTTATTTTATAATTGGCATAAGTTTTTCATTTTGAGCTTATTGTATATTTATTGAGATGTTATAATTTTTAATTAAACAATTGGGATTATTCTATATAATTAAATAATTAGGATTAATTGTGGGGTATTAATTTAGTTGGGAAATTAGGGGTTGATTTTTGGGATAAAAATGAGTTAATTTTGGAATAAAAATCGGGGATAAAGTATAGGACGAATGGTTAATTAATCATTTAAGTTATATTCTTAAATAAATTAAATACCAAACTTTTACTAGCAATTATTGGATAATAAACTTAAGGTTTTTTATATAATCATATAATCAATTTATTTTTAAAAATAAGTTGAAAAGGGATATTTTTTTTAATAAATAAAAATGGGATAATTCTAAGGGATGATTCAAGGGATAAAATATTTGGGATATAAAATTAGGGGATAAAGCTCTTGGTCCGAGAGCCTAAATAAGGGATGGGATAAGGGATAAAACTCTTAGGTTCCAAGAGTTAAAATATAGGCCAAAAGGATTTAGGGATAGAACTCTCCATCCGAGAGTATAAACAATGGACAAGGATATTAAGGATAGAACTCTCCATCCGAGAGTATAAACAATGGACAAGGATTTTGGGATAAAACTCTTCCTCCGAGAGTATAAATAACCGGATCGGGATTTAAGGGATAGAACTCCTTATCTAGGAGTATAAATAATAGATTAAGGGATAGAACTCCTTATCTAGGAGTATAAATACTAGATTAAAGGGATAAAACTCTTTATCCAAGAGTATAGATAGTGGATTGGGTTTGGGATTAGGAATAGGAATAGGATTAGGGGGTAGGAATAGGGGAGGTGAACTACGATTACTCTGATCCTTCAAATTGAGGGTACGTAGGCATAGGGTTGCAAACCAACCCTAGCGAGTATAATTAATAAAAAACTTAGGTTTTCCTATAACTTAGACAAACAAATATACCCTAAATTCAAAGGTGGATCCCATTGAGTACAATGGAAGCAAGGGGTGCCTAACACTTTCCCCTCACTTAACCGACTCCCGAACCGTAGGAATCTCTGCCCTTGGGATTAAGGATTTTTAGGTTTATCATTATTTCCCTTAGAAAAAATATGATGGCGACTCAAATATTTTTGCCAGCCGCAACAGTACCAGTTCCTAAAAAGGACGGAAAGGTCAAAATGTGTGTCGATTACAGAGATCTAAACAAGGCAAGTCCAAAGGACGACTTTCCCTTACCACATATTGACATACTGATAGACAGTACAACAAAGTTTAAAGTTTTCTCCTTCATGGATGGATTCTCTGGCTATAATCAAATCAAAATGGCGCCGAAAGACATGGAGAAAACTTCGTTCATTACCCCATGGGGTACTCTTTGTTACAAGGTAATGCCATTCAGTTTGAAGAACACCGGGGCAACCTATCAAAGGGCCATGACTACTCTTTTTCATGACATGATACACAAAGAAATCGAAGTGTATGTCGATGACATGATTGCCAAATCTAAAACAGAAGAGGAGCATGTGACCCACCTGTCAAAACTATTCGAGCGTCTAAGAAAGTACAAACTCCGCTTAAATCCCAGCAAGTGCACGTTCGGTGTCCGTTCAGGGAAACTCTTATGATTCATCGTTAGCCAGAAAGGAATTGAGGTTGATCCTGACAAGGTCAAGGCCATTCAAGAAATGCCTTATCCAAAGACTGAAAAACAAGTCAGGGGATTCCTGGGACGTTTGAACAATATTTCCAGATTCATATTCCTCATGACCGCGACATGTGCGCCGATTTTCAAATTACTCAAAAAGAATCAGGACTGCGTTTGGACAGAAGACTGCCAAACCGCCTTCGACAGTATCAAGGAATACCTGTCGAACTCGCCGATTCTATCACCTCCAGTGGAAGGAAGACCGCTGATCATCTATTTAACAGTCTTGGAAGACTCAATGGGTTGTGTACTTGGCCAACAAGACGAAACAAAAAAAAAGAGTCTGCCATCTACTATTTGAGCAAGAAATTCACTAACTGCGAGACTCGGTACACTATGCTCGAGAAAACTTGCTGGGCTCTGGCTTGGGCAGCCAAACGTCTTCGCCAGTACATGATTCGTCACACCACTTGGTTAATCTCTGAAATGGATCCAATGGAATGACTTACCTAAGATCGACATAATGTGCCTTGAACGGCCCGCTTACATCTTCACGATTGAAGCAGTCATAGATGACAAACCTTGGTATAACGATATCAAATGCTTCCTTCATAAACAAGAGTACCCACCTGGGGCATCCAGAAAAGATAGAAAAACCCTCCGAAGGCTATCAGGCAGTTTCTTCCTGAGCGGTGATACACTCTATAAGAGGAACTTTGACATGGTCTTGCTTCGATGCGTCGACACACCAGAAGCAGACATGCTGATAAAAGAAATTCACGAAGGGTCCTTTGGCACTCATGCCAACGGACATACAATGGCGAGAAAAATTCTAAGAGCAGGGTACTACTGGTTGACAATGGAATCTGACTGCTACAAGTACATGAGGAGATGTCACAAGTGTCAGATATACTCAGACAAAATCCATGTACCACCTACACATCTCAAAATTCTTTCTTCCCCATGGCCTTTTTCCATTTGGGGAATCGACATGATTGGCATGATCGAACCTAAGGCTTTGAATGGACATCGGTTCATCCTAGTAGCCATTGATTACTTCACCAAGTGGGTCGAAGCAGCGTCATACGCTAATGTAACCCGACAAGTGGTAGTCCGATTTATCAAAAACAATATCATCTACCGTTATGGTGTTCCGAGCCAGATCATTACTGATAATGGATCTAACTTAAACAACAATATGATGAAAGAGTTGTGCACAGAGTTCAAGATCGAACACCATAACTCATCTCCCAACTGACCCAAGATGAACGGAGCAGTAGAAGCTGCTAACAAGAACATCAAGAAGATTGTTCAAAAGATGGTCGTAACCTACAAAGATTGGCACGAGATGCTACCCTTTGCTCTTCACGATTATCGCACATCTGTCCGCACTTCAACAGGGTCTACCCCTTTCTCTCTAGTATATGGCATGGAGGCAGTACTCCCCACAGAAGTAGAGATCCCATCAATCTGGGTATTGATGGAAGCTAAGCTTACAGAAGCTGAATGGTGCCAAATTCGGCACGATGAACTGAATCTGATCGAAGAAAAGCGAATCACGGTAATATGCCATGGTCAGTTGTATCAGTAAAGAATGAAGAAGGCGTTCGACTAGAGCCATCAAAATGGGCCGAAGCCCATGGGCCGGCCCGCCGAGCCCGAAAAAAGTTAGGGCTTGGGTCTTATTTTTGGAGCCCATATTATTCCGGGCCTTTTTGAGCCCGGCCCGAAAAAGCCCGAAAAAAATGGGCCGGCCCGTATGGGCTATGGGTAGCCCGCCAGCCCGACAACTTTTTTTAAAAGAATTAATTTAACTATTTGGCCCATATATAAATTAATAAATATATATAATTGGACCTAAAAAATAAATTTGGCCCAAGAAACATTTGGATACAATGTGTTAGTGCTTCTTTGGTTCGGTCCACACACACTTCAGTGACTACAAGAACATTAATTTCTATTACATTATATTACATTACAGTATTCTAAAATGAATATATTACATTAGGATCATTAAAATGAGTATTAATTTCTATAACATTATATATTAAAATGAGTATTAATTTCTATTACATTATATATTACTTAAAAAATGAATTTTTTAATTTTTTTTTTAAAATGGGCCCGTTTAGGGCTGGGTAGCCCGCAGCCCAGACAGGGCTGGGCCTGGGTAGTAAAAAAGGAGCCCGTATTCAAAATGGGCTTTTTGAATCCGGCCCGGAAAAGCCCGAGGCCCGCCAGGGCCGACCCGTTTAGGGTCGGGCTACCCGTTTTGACAGCTCTACGTTTGACAAAAAGGTTCGACCTCGCGTCTTCAAGAAAGGAGACCTCGTGCTCAAGAAGATACAATCATTTTTCACTGATTCTCGGGGCAAGTGGACTCTTAATTATGACGGCCCCTATGTAGTCAAGAAACCTTTCTCAGGCGGTGCCTTGAGACTTATAACCATGGACGGAGAGGAATTTTCCTACTCCACAAATGTTGACGTAGTCAAGAAATACTTCGCCTAAATAAAAAAAAAAACGTCTCGGTGGATTGAAAACCCGAAAGGGCGGCCTAGGCAAAAATGAGAGACATGATCAAAAATCATCCCGGTGGATTGGAAAACTCAAAGTACAATCCAGGAAAAAATTAGGGATAATGGCAAGTAACTACGTTCGACAAAGGGGCAAGTCCCTCGGCAGCAGTTACATCATCTGTCAGGAAAACTCCAGTCAAGGTCATCTTCTTCAGAAGCTCAGGATACCCCGAAGTCAAAGTTGGTAGAAGGATAGTGGTCGTTATGTTTCAATGTAGCCCTTTTTCCCTTAAATTACCATTTTCTAAACTTTGTAAATACTCTATGGAGTCACGCGTTTGGCTGATTTCCATCCTATCAATACAATTTGAGCCCTTGTGCTTTTGTTTGTAATTCTTATTTGTTTTAGCTTTACAGGACGACATTTTAACATGATCAATGGTTCTTGAAATAAAACAAAAATGAATTTACTTGTAAAAATTTTCTTCTTAAAATAAAGATGGCAATTTCTTTTGACTGTTGAACATCGAAAGAACATCGATCGCTTCTCCAGAAGTAAGCGAGCTTCAAAGTACAGAATCAAAGTACTCCTTCTAAACCAGTGCACCTGAATCAAGGATCAGCTGTGTCAGAGACCATGGTTTCATCTGACACCCCGGCAGAGTTCTTATCTCCTAAGCCCGACCAACGTAGCTCCCCACGATGACTACTTCTCCTAAGGAAGGCATAATTGCTATCTTGAACTAGCGATACCTCTTCGTCCCCAGCAGTGGCCGACTATCCAGTCGTGTTCATCTATTAGTTTGTATGTCGTGTCAGTTTTGTCAGCATATACACACATACATCATGCATTACTACTTTGCGTTCATATTCATGTTGCATCACTATCACTCTGGTCGGTCTTATCCCCTAGTGATAACAGTCTTCTTAATCGAGTTGTTAGTTCTTTCCTCGTCAGGAAATGTTGCATCTGAACTACCTCTCTCCTCCAGTTTATTTTTGGGATGAAGTCGTCCTTTGACAACTTGGATAACTTGAACCTCTGAAAAACCAGAGAACCCTCAGCCAACATCACTCTTCGCCATGGAAGATGATATCTTCGCTTTCCCAGATTAAGGAAAATCCCTAGAGAAAGCCTCTCAACTAAAGACTTTCAGCAACACATTGGTCATTCTCTCCAGAATGTCAATGTCAACAAAGTCATCGGCACCCCAAAATTGGGGTACATCGCATGGCATTTCTCTGAGAAGATCTCGAGAAAAGTATGATGTAATATCCCCAAACGAAAGCAGTCTCTCAAGAATACTCGTTTTCCCCAGTAGAGTCGACAAATGGCGTCTCAAACAGAGAAGTTTGTGCTTCTCTACAATCAAAACTTTTTCCATAAAATGGCATCTCCCCAGCAAAATTCTGTGAGAAGTTTGAGGAGAACCGCTACAAATAGCGTCCCTTATCAATAAAGTTTATTGACAAAAGAAACCAAGACCATATCCTTGGTAGGAAACCAGGATCAAGGGGAAGTTTATTTCAGAAATTGAGACCAGATCCTTGGTATGAAACCAGGATCGAGGGGAGGTTTATATCGAAAACTGAGACCAGTTCCTTGGTAGGAAACCAGGATCGAGGGGAGGTTTATATTGGAAACTGAGACCAGTTCCTTGGTAGGAAACCAGGATCGAGGGGAAGTTTATTTCAAAAATTGAGACCAGTTCCTTGGTGGGAAACCAGGATCGAGGGAAAGTTTAAATCAGAAACTGAGACCAGTTCCTTGGTAGGAAACCAGGATCGAGGGGAAGTTTACCTTTTCTAAGCATCATTGCTTAGCAAAAGAGGAAGGATACATGAACTGCCATTCATAACCACCATCAAAATTTTGGGTATTGCGATATTTAATCCTCTTGCACCCCGAATGCCCGAATACCTTCGCAATTCACACCTTCGGGTCCAAGAAGATTAAATAGGGGCATCTGTCATACCCCAAATTTTGACCACTAAGATTTCCCATCATTGTGTAAATCATCATCACAATATGGATGAACCATCATACCTCATTAGTCTCCCCAAAGATGGGTGAGCATCCACTACAATCAGACTTAGGGTTTCAAGCCCTCTCAGAGCTCTTAGACAAAGGATCAATCAAGAAATGACATGATCTTCAACTTGTCTAGCCTTTCAAACATCCACAAAGGATCAAGAGGACTCCTACTTCAAGGATTAAGCATAAGGCTTCTCCCTTCTAGGTGGATCAAGCCTTAAGATCGCCAGTGTCACCAAATTAGGGTTTGGTCGACCAGGGCCTCCAGATGGAAATTTTCCTCTAGGAATAAGCCAATGCTTCAAAGCATAACCTATGATGCTCAAAGGGATCTCATGAACCCAATCATCAAGTCAATTTAGCCTCAGGGGATGCATTCATCAAAAAATCAGGAATTAGGGTTTCTTGACCTAATTCACCCCTAAGTTGACTTTTGGGACAAAACATGAGCCAAGACCTCAAGAGGGGATTTGAGGGTCTCAAATACATCACATTGATCCATTTGCAACAATGGATTGATCCAATAATCTTGAGCAACAAGTTTCAATTTCATCAGAACCACAGTTAGGGTTTCGCAGAAAAAGTCAACTGTATCTTTGACTTTTGACCAGAACATGCTCCCAAACCCTAAGACATGATTCAATACACCCTATAACACCTATGAAATCAATACATCAAGTTTGATTTATGTTAAGGACTTGATTTCATAGAGGATCGTACAGTTTGGAATTCATCTGACAAAAAGTCAACTGTGCACAAAAGTCAAACTTTGACTTTTTGAGATTTTTCACAATTATGGTTCTTTGACCCCAAAATGATGTTAATGTATGATTCGAATCATCATTCATAAAAAAAAATCAAGAAAAGTGGGATAAGTAAAAGGGGTATCCATAAAAGACTTAGAAATTTTTATAAGTTATGGAACAAAGTGGCTAGGGTACCAACTTTGGAAGATCATAACTCCTAAACCCCAAGGCCATTTTTTCCCATCCAAAGCTGGATTTGTAGCTCTCATATCCCTCTACAAAATCTTCAACTACCACTCATTCCAATTCCCCATGGATTTCAAGTTATGGAATGATCAAAATCAAGAAAAGTGAAAATGTCACTTTTTTCCAACACTTAGTGAAATTTTCACTAAGTCAGAATCTGCCTTCATTTTTTTCCAAATGTAGGGGCATTTTTCACTTGGATCCAAAAAGTATCAAAACCAATTATGATCAAACAGTTATTGTATCATATGAGGGCTTTCCAAAATGGCCAAGAACTCCATCAAATTCCACTTGAGCCATGAGATATGACAATGGCAATATGCCTTGCTGAAAACTGCCAAGGCTAGGCAGAATTTTGTACTTTTGCTCGATTTGGCAAAATCAGATAATTCCAAGCCTTGTCATCACTTTGGACACATCTGAGGATCAAATATAAAGGGAACAAACACAGATCTAAGCCTCCAAAGTCTTTGGAACAAGAAGTAGCATGCCAAACCTAGAAATCCCTAAAAGAGGGACAAGACTCCAATTTTGGATTGGAGCATTTAATGGATGCACCAAGGTGGCATGGACTGACACATTTACAACTGAATTCAGTCAAGAATGATCCAACAACTAGGGAACCACAGCTCTGTGCTCTAACCTCTAGTCAATGGCTAGAGGAGACTTGGATTCTCATTGATCAACATTGGCCAAACCTCTGCTGCAGTTGCCATTCACTATTGATCCTAAAACAAACTTGCTCTACTATAAATAGAGCTCATTTGTGCTCAATTTGAGTACACCAAAGCCATCAAACATATGCTTTCCTCAAAATCACTTTCTTTAGGCAAAAATACCTTCTATAGCAAGGTAACTCTGAGTTTTTGAGTTAGAGAGCGTTTCCATCACAGCTCATGATCCAAAAACATCCAATAAGTCATATCTAAGCTGTCCAAACTCACACAAGTGACCTGTAATCCTTAAATCTCAAAGTCACCTCTCAAAACCTCAAAATAGGCTTTTTTTTTTTCATTTTTCAAGCCATGTCTTGATTCAGTCACTTTCTAAACCAGATAAAACCTCATACATACTCCAAATATCATCCTTGAACTGTCCCAAATGGCTCTCAACATCTGGAACACCATTTGAGAGAGTTGCTATTTTGGCCATTTTAACCCCTTTTGCAAGAAAGGGCCAGTTTTTGTTTTTGAAGGTTCCAGCTGATTCCAATCATCCTAAAAGCTTCTAAGGGATCATTTGAGAGTATCCAAAGCATCAAACCATTTCTGGAATAAGAAACTTGGCAGATTGCACAAAAAACTCCAAAAGCTCAAAAAAAGGTAAGCATCATGACTTGAACTTTCGAAAATATGCATTGCTTTGAAGTCCACTGATCATGCATCTCTTCTACATGTCATATGTGTTGTGTTTGCATCAATTTATCATGTAATTCATACATGTACCAAGATGTAGCACAGAAAAGGCACAATATGGTCTATTTTAAAACCACTATCGGATTTTGAGGAGGGATCATGATCTGAAAAAAAAATACCACCACCATTGGATTCTTTGTGAAATTCTAGGCCAGATACATATAAATTTTGTCCCCAACCATGGAGAAATGAGAAAGTTATGGACCTTCCCGTTTCTTGTCAAAACTTGCCTTGCCTTGCCTTGGGCCAGGCCAAAAGCAAGGCAAGCCTTGTATATTTATGGTTGTGTTTCAATCAACGGATGTATCACCACCCCAGGGGTAAGGCGCGCGCCCTATACACAAAAGGTCTGGGGTTTGAATCCCCCTCGCCCCATATCCTCTTTTTTCTATTTTTCCCACTTTTTTGTTATTTTCCATACTATTTTTAATAGTTTGAAAAATCACAAAAATGTTGAAATATTCTATTCCCCAAAAAAAATTAGATTTATATTATTTATTTAATATAATTAGTATTTTTGTGAATTAATGTCTTTTATTTGTTTTTAAACCTTTTAAAAATAAATATCCATTTTGGAAAATCAAAACCAAGTAGGTTTTAATTCATCTTGTGATGAAAGCCTCATTTTTCAAACCTAAAACCAAAATCACAAGTTGTTTATTCAAACTTATTTGGAATTTTTATCATTTGTATTAATTTTCTTTGAATAATTATATTAAAAAATGATGAAATTAGGGTTTTATTGATTTTCACCCTAACAAACTTTTCCGAACACTCATGGGCCTCTAATAGAGTGTAAGACTCAATCCTTTGTAAATACAAACCTATTTTGGGCCTCAAATGTTGTATAAGTCCCGTTGTATTTCAAAAGTTCGGCGCGATCATCGCCTGTTTAAAACAAACCATCTGGGCCTCTCCTCGAGCTATAAGACCCATTCAAAATCATTTTGGGCCTCTAATAGAGTGTAAGACCCAATCCCCTTTTGAAACCAAAACTTTTGGGCCTCAGTCATTGTATAAGACCCACGGCATTTTCAAAACCTCGGCGCAATCGTCGCCATTTTTAAAATAAACCCGGGCTTCTCCTTGAGCTATAAGACCCATCTTTGTTCACTTTCATTCATTTTGGGCCTCTTGAGGGAGTGTAAGACCCATCCCCTTGTACAGAAAACCTTTCATGGGCCTCAGTCACATGTATAAGTCCCTGTACAAAACGACAGTGCGATCACTGATTAAACCCTGGGTCTCTCCTTAAGCGGTAAGGCCCAATTTTCCTTTCAAAAGCACTTTCTCCTTTGATTTTGTAACATACTATTATTTTAAATTTCTTTGTTGAACAACTAACAATACAGTATGGAAGCTCTACAACCGAGTAAGTGTTTACCCGCTTTCATTTACCGCTTTCATATGTATATAACTGTATTGTGGGGCTGTTTCACTGTAAGTCTTCTTTCATAAACTCATATCGGCTGTGTAATACTAGTATAGATATTTAGAGTTTCCCCGGCAACTACGTCTAGAACTAGACAAAACCTCGTCTCCTTCCCTCCGACGTTCTCCCGGATATTTCAACATAACCTAAACCATGAGAATTTTCTTTTGCAACAATTTTAGATAACTAGATCTAAGAAATCTCCCCCTTGAAGAGTTCATATACAGAAGGCCAATGTTCCAAGTGAAACCCCTTCTGGAACTGTATATCATCCTCCTCTTGGCCTTAGTGCAAGGACCCACAGGCTTCCTAAAAGCATCCCCACCTCCTCTTGGACGTTGTACAAGGACCCGTCGGCTTCTTAAAAGTTTTTCTAGCCTCCTCTTAGGCTTTGTATAAGGAAACCCCAGTTGAGCCAATCAACCTTTTAGCGGCAAGCCTCTAGATTGTTTACATCCACGCCACTGTCCCTCTTTTAGCCTGAGAAATTCCTAAGGAAAGATGGCATTACTCTACACTGAGTTAAAGTCTTCCCCTTCAGGTTAAAAATCCCCTATAAAGGAAATTATGACATTGCTGGATTCACATATCCCAGTTAAAGTAATTCTCCTTTATAATCAGTCACCCAACTGTTGTGACAAACAGACCGAATATCCCCTTTAGAGATGACAAATTCTCTCTAAAGTCAAAACCCTTTAGCTTCACATCTTTGGCTTCGAACAAGATACAAATAGACCCTTCAGCTTCACATCTTGGGCTTTGAACAAGATATAAACCACCTTTAGCTTCATGTTTTGGGCTTTGAACAAGACACCAAAACACCATTTCCTCCCATAGAAGAGGAGGAACTACGATCGCTATGATTTCCCTATCCCGGGAATACGTAGGCATAAGATTGAAAAAGAATCTTAGCGAGCACACTAATAAAAAAACCCCAAAGTCCCCTACCTCAATCCAATCTGGCGCAGGATCCCAAAAAATTCCCCATGAACAGTCCCGGTATTTCGTTCTGAACAAAATAAGCAAAGAGAGGCCCACGAACTAAAACCGCATCTGTAAACCAACAGTTTTGACTGTTTAACCTTAGTTTGCAAGTTGGGTTAGTTGGAGACATCTATTTCCCTTCCTTCATCAGCTTCAATAGGATAAAAAATGAATCGACCTGTAGTACCCCAGAGCGACAGTGCTTAAGAACCACGTCCAAAATCGCTCGCTACACATACATGACCATTCACTATGAAAGTCTTCTCTCTGACCTTCTTGTTATACGCTTTGGCAACTCGTGCCTTCTGGCATAGTAATACATTTAACGCTGCCATCCTTTCTTCGTCCAGGTCCACGGTTTCGTCTGGCATCATGCTCCAATACTGCTCTGACGGAATCTCGTTTTGCCGTTGCACCCTAATTGACTGTAGACAAATCTCTGCTGGCAATACGGCATCATGACCGAATGTCAAACAGAACAGCGTCGAGTTGGTTGATTCCTTAGGGGATGTTCAACAAGCCCATAAAATTTGATCTAATGTCTTGTGCCAATTTTTAGGTTTCCTGGCAACGTGTTTCTTGTAACACCCCAATTTAAATTATTAATCGTCGTGTTATTATTTCTGTTTGTTGGGCTTTGTTGAGGGTGTGCGGTTGAGTGCAGGGGAAGGTATATCTTTAATAGAGGTGTTGGAGTAGTAAATTAATATTAGATAATTAAGAGATGCGTTTAGTAATGATAAAATAATGAGAATATTAGTATTATTATTATTATTATTATTATTATTATTATTATTATTACTATTATTGTCATTATTATTATTATTATTATTATTATTATTATTATTAAGAAAATTTAATTAAAAATCTAATTAAGGGGAATTAGAGAGGTTTAGCGGAGAGGAGGTTAATTTCACGTAAAACAAGAAAAAGGAGAGAAAGAAGAACAAGGAAGAAGAAGGGGTGCTAGGGCAAGGATTTCTTCTCAATTTTTTCCAGATTTCTGAACAATTCGAGGTAAGGGGGGAGAACGGGTTCATATTTGGTGATTAAATCGTATAAGGGTAGTGGGGAGTCCTTAACCCCGTAGGATTTTGTCTGATTTTGTGTTCTTGTATGATTTTGTTGTCTATATGTGAATCCATGTTGAAATTTATGTAGTTTAATTACTGAATCGATGTTATATGGATGTTGTTGCTGTTGTTTGAACATGATTGTTGTTGATCTTAATTTTGGTACAGGTTAGGGAGGTGAAATTAATTCTAAAAACCTGTAGATTGTGATTAGTAATCATAAGAATAAGAAATAAAATGAACATGAGTACCTAAAATCAATGTAGAACAAGTTTTAGGACTGTTTTGGAGTAGAAATTGGAGGAATTTGTAGCAGAACTCAGTCTAGTGTGGAGGAGGACGAATTGCGTAATGGATCTGGCCATACGCGTATGGGAGAAGTTGATACGCGTAAGGCTGGGCAGGACATGGGCCATTACGCGTAAGGAGAGGCCATGAGGAGGAATTGGCACGACCCTCTGCCCATACGCGTAAGGGTACGCATATGGTAGGCAAGGCAATACGCGTATGGGGGTGGCCGTACGCGTATGCAGATCTGGAATTTGACATTGAAGGAAAAATGGGTCTCTGCCCATACGCGTATGAAGCTGGGCAATACGCGTATGGTAAGGCGAGGCAGGACGCCTTACACGTCTGGTACGCGCAGGAGGGGGTGAGGGAGCTAGTCATTACGCGTATGACTCAGGTCAATACGCGTATGGACAGCGTGAGTGCAAAATTTCACCGTTTCGCGATTTCTTTCCTGTTTTCGCATCTGATTCGGTTTCTCTTGGTTTAAGAGGTTAGGATTGGGAGTCAGATGCTGAGTAATACACAGTGGGTGATGAAACTAATTAATTTTATAATTTTTAGGAATTAATTAGTGTTTGGTAAATTATGGTGACTCGTGAGGGTTCAATGATTATGGTGCAAGTCGGAACGACTATGTGTCTCATGTGTGATCAGGAGGATCGTAACTATGTATGTCTATTATTATACATGTGTGTTATATGTATGTTTGTTATGATCAGGAGGATCGTGAATTTGTTTATCATTTTTTATACATGTGTGTTATGTGTATCTCTTGTGTGATCAGTAGAATCGTGTAGATGTATGAATGTGTCATACATGTGTTGTTATGTGCATTGAGTCATGCATACATATTATTGGTGGGATGAAATCATTGCTCAGGAGGAGTGTATGTGATTCATCCAAACTCCCTTGAGGAGTGTGGTGGGATAAATCATTGCCAAGTAGGGGTGTACGTGATTTATCCGGGTTCGATTGAATGATGTTGGTACCACATGCATTGCATTGTTAATTGTTGATTGTTGGTGACTGAATATGACAGTAGGTCGTGATTATATGTTGTTGTTGGTGGTGTGAGATACTACCTCCTTATATGTATTATTCACCTTTTTATATTGAATGTAGTTCTCACCCCTCTATTGTTGTTGTGTCTGTGCTTCTTCAGAAGTATAGATATTCAGGTGCCAGGTTAGTGCTTGGAGCTTGTGTAGCTTGTTTGAGTTTAGAGAGTCGCTCTGATACGTGACACGGGATTTGGGGGGTTTTACCATTTGTTTTATGTTGTATACTTGTTACGTATCTTTCAATTGATGAATATTATGGTGGACCATGATTATGTGGAGTTTTTGGTGTTATAGGCAGATGGTCGTAAATCGAATAATTGAATAAATTTTCTGCTGTTTGATTTTATTAAAATAAAGGAGATTTGTTTTGTTGATTTTAAAATGTGGCATCCTACTGAGGTGTGGAAACTCTGATTTATTTCATATATTTTGTTTATTTTGAAAAATGGGAAAGTGGGTGTTACAATTGGTATCAGAGCAGGTCGGTCCATCCGGCCAGGTTGTTGAGTATAGTTTGTGTCTTGGTATACGACACGTGTGTAGAACACGGTCGATACGTGTTTGTTTTCTAACCGCTTGTTTACAGGAGTTGAGGATGAGATAAGTGGGGGAGAAGCTGGTGCTCCTCCAGGGTGCTTCCACTATGGAAGGATGAATCGGGGAGTGTGGGAGTGCTATCATAGTTGGTAAGGAAGGGGCTATACTTCATCAGGATGATCGGCTGTCTATGAACAAATTAGGGAACTGATCACCCTCAATCTATTGTTGATAGTAGTCGGAATCAAGATGAATGGATAGATGCGCCTTGACAATTAAGATAGCATGTGATGTGGAAGATGGTTGTGTTGAGTCGGTATGGATCTTTATTATCTGAAGAAGATGTAGAAGAGAAGTACTTGTCGGTCGGTCAAGTTGAAGAATATCTCCGAGGAGGGACAATCAGGTATGGTTAGTGATTGCTTATCAGGGAGTAGAGAACAAGGTGATGGCTAGAGAGATGCCGGTGTTGGGTAGTCCTTGATGTCTTTCTGAGGTGTGGATCTAAATTGGATAATGGTAGGGAACTGGTATTGTTGTGTGTTGAGCGAACGGGTGAATATTTATCAGGCGAAGCCTCAGTGTATTAATGTTCGCGTTGTGACGAGTTAGTAGTGAAGTTGCACGTGTCGAGTTTCTGTTTGTTTGTGAATTTTTTTTGGATTTATTTTCAGGCGAGATAAGTGGATCATAGGCACGTTAAGAAGATAGAGGTGATTATTGATCCAACACTTGGTACGAGTCTGATGTCAATGACTCCGTACAGAAAGTAGATGCAGGGTGTATTTGTGGAGTATATGATTATAACGGTTAGGATTTGTTGATGATATTTGAGTATTCTGAATCGGAGGAAGATCACGCAGAGCATATGAGAATTGTTTTGTAAGTGCAGAAGGATAATGAATTATTCGCAAGTTTCAAATTGGGAGTTTTGATTGTAAACGGTGAGTTTATTGGAACAAGTTATTTTTGGTGAGGGTATTGTGGTAGATCCATCGGGAAATTAGCGCAGTGCTTCGGTGGAAAACCTTTGAAGACAGTGACGGAGATTAAGAGTGTCTTGGACTTAGTAGGTTATTATTGAAGATTCTTATATCGGAAAATGAGGCGGATTAGAGGTTTTGGTATGTTGGTCAGGTCGGGATGTCTCTGAGGGAAGAACTCTTAGGCGATGAAACCAAGACGTTTGCTATGTTTGTGATAGTATCGTTCTAGAACAGGAAAGCCACAGTAAAGGGCTGCCAGCTACTCGTGATTTCCAGAGATGTTTTCGGATGGAATCTTGGATGTTATTATTAGGGTTACCTAGTGAAAGATTGTGCAAAGACTTTAAGAATTTGTATCTTTTGGAATGTGGTTGAGCATTACAATGTACAGTGAGGTTGTGCAGTGTTAGTAATACGTCTGGAATGTTTGTGTAGTATATGAATCGTATATTCCACACTTAATTGGATAAGTTCGAGGTGGTGTTCATTAGGAATATTTGGATCTATTATTAAATCAGAAGGGGAATTTGTAGGGTGTTTAAAAATTGAGTTGCGAGTGTTGAAACGAAAGAGATTTGTATGCTAAATTATTCAAGTGAGGATTTTGGTTAAAAAGGTTAGTTTTCTTGGATATGTTATAGTATTGTTATGGATCCATCGGAAGTAGATGCAGTTCTACAATGAGAGGCTCCGAAGTCGGTTAAGGTGATTAGAAGCTTTTGGACTTTAGTTGGTTATTACCGGAGGTTATGGAAGGCTCTTCCAAGTTAGAATTTTTGTTACTTCAGTTGACTTGTAAGGGGTAAGTCGTTTGCTTTGGATGTTCATTGTGAAGAAGTTTGAGAGGGCTAAAGTAGAATTTGTTTGCTGCTCCAGTTTTTCTTCCTCGTGATCCTAATCAACCATTGTGAGGTATTGGAATGTGTCCATGATGAATTTAGTCAGTGTGTTAACGCAGTATGGTAAAGTCGTCGCTTATGCTTTACGATAATTGAGAATTCATGATTTCAAGATGGCTACGGTTATTTTTGTGTTGAGGATCTAGTAATATTATTTTTATGGTTTTGAGTTCAAATAGTTTAGTAATCACAAGAGTATTGAGTGCCTGTTTGGTCGAAAATAATAGAGTATGAGACAACGAGGACGGTTGAGATTCCGGATAAGTTATGACCTTAGCTGGAATTATCCTATTGGAGAAGTTAATGTCGTGCCAAATGAGTTAAGTCAGAATTTTTTATACATGTCTGTTTTGATGGCCAGATGAATTAGAATTATTTGAGCAGTTCAGAGACTTGCGTCTGGTGTGTGAGATAACACAACAGAGTGTGAGGTTGGGTATATTAGCAATGAACTATGATTTTTCTGGTGAAGATTAGAGAGAGTCAAAAGTTGGATATGACTTTGGTAAATTTGATTGTTGCTAGTAATCAGAGTGCGCATCGAAAGCGTGATATGGTACCTTTCGTATATGTGTGCGTAACTGGTAAGAGTTCATAGGTTGAACAGTGGAAATATGTAGGAGCGATGAGATCATTGGGCATTTCAGAATGAAAGTAGAAAAGGTTAAATATTATTCTTAGACTATTAAGTAGATGGATGTTTTAGTCTTATGTTGATTAGTGAATCGTAGCATTGTTGTAATAATATTGAGTGACAAGAATGTTGATATCATGGTTATGTAGAGGTTGTTGAAACGATGTTGTGTCGTGGAACTTTATGTTCTTGTTTTTGTTGTTGGCTCATTGCCTATGGTGATAGTTCGAGTGCGAGTGGCTAATTCCTATGGTGGGGAATTAGGAGAGGGTTACCTATGGTGAGGGTAATGATCTTCATGTGTTCGTAACTTGAGTATTCTTTGGGTCGTGAATTAGTCGTCAAGGGCATTGTATGGGCATTGCATCTTGTCGTTGTTGTAGTTGCTATTAGCAAGGTCGTCTGTTAGTTTGTGTTATTCATGGTGTACCTTTTGTTGGTATGATTGTTGGTTGTCGAATGTGAGAGTTGTACTCGGAGTGATTCATTTCCGTTATATTTTCGAGGACGGAAATAATTTAAGTGGGGGAGAGTTGTAACACCCCAATTTAAATTATTAATCGTCGTGTTATTATTTCTATTTGTTGGGCTTTGTTGAGGGTGTGCGGTTGAGTGCAGGGGAAGGTATATCTTTAATAGAGGTGTTGGAGTAGTAAATTAATATTAGATAATTAAGAGATGCGCTTAGTAATGATAAAATAATGAGAATATTATTATTATTATTATTATTATTATTACTATTATTGTCATTATTATTAGTATTATTATTATTATTAAGAAAATTTAATTAAAAATCTAATTAAGGGGAATTAGAGAGGTTTAGCGGAGAGGAGGTTAATTTCACGTAAAACAAGAAAAAGGAGAGAAAGAAGAACAAGGAAGAAGAAGGGGTGCTAGGGCAAGGATTTCTTCTCGATTTTTTCCAGATTTCTGAACAATTGGAGGTAAGGGGGGAGAACGGGTTCATATTTGGTGATTAAATCGTATAAGGGTAGTGGGGAGTCCTTAACCCCGTAGGATTTTGTCTGATTTTGTGTTCTTGTATGATTTTGTTGTCTATATGTGAATCCATGTTGAAATTTGTGTAGTTTAATTGTTGAATCGATGTTATATGGATGTTGTTGCTGTTGTTTGAACATGATTGTTGTAGATCTAAATTTTGGTACAGGTTAGGGAGGTGAAATTAATTCTAAAAACCTGTAGATTGTGATTAGTAATCATAAGAATAAGAAATAAAATGAACATGAGTACCTAAAATCAATGTAGAACAAGTTTTAGGACTGTTTTGGTGTAGAAATTGGAGGAATTCATAGCAGAACTCAGTCTAGTGTGGAGGAAGACGAATTGCGTAATGGATCTGGCCATATGCATATGGGAGAAGTTGATACGCGTAAGGCTGGGCAGGACATGGGCCATTACACGTAAGGAGAGGCCATGAGGAGGAATTGGCACGGCCCTCTGCCCATACGCGTAAGGGTACGCATATGGTAGGCAAGGCAATACACATATGGGGGTGGCCGTACGCGTATGCAGATCTGGAATTTGACATTGAAGGAAAAATGGGTCTCTGCCCATACGCGTATGAAGCTGGGCAATACGCGTATGGTAAGGCGAGGCAGGATGCCTTACGCGTCTGGTACGCGCAGGAGGGGGCGAGGGAGCTAGTCATTACGCGTATGACTCAGGTCAATACGCATATGGACAACGTGAGTGCAGAATTTCACCGTTTCGCGATTTCTTTCCTGTTTTCGCGTCTGATTCGGTTTCTCTTGGTTTAAGAGGTTAGGATTGGGAGTCAGATGCTGAGTAATACACAGTGGGTGATGAAACTAATTAATTTTATAATTTTTAGGAATTAATTAGTGTTTGGTAAATTATGGTGACTCGTGAGGGTTCAATGATTATGGTGCAAGTTGGAACGACTATGTGTCTCATGTGTGATCAGGAGGATCGTAACTATGTATGTCTATTATTATACATGTGTGTTATATGTATGTTTGTTGTGATCAGGAGGATCGTGAATTTGTTTATCATTTGTTATACATGTGTGTTATGTGTATCTCTTGTGTGATCAGTAGGATTGTGTAGATGTATGAATGTGTCATACATGTGTTGTTATGTGCATTGAGTCATGCATATATATTATTGGTGGGATGAAATCATTGCTCGGGAGGAGTGTATGTGATTCATCCGAACTCCCTTGAGGAGTGCGGTGGAATAAATCATTGCCAAGTAGGGGTGTATGTGATTTATCCGGGTTCGATTGAATGAACCATGGTGATGTTGGTACCACATGCATTGCATTGTTAATTGTTGATTGTTGGTGATTGAATATGACAATAGGTCGTGATTATATGTTGTTGTTGTTGGTGTGAGATACTACCTCCTTATATGTATTATTCGCCTTTTTATATTGAATGTAGTTCTCACCCCTCTGTTGTTGTTGTGTCTATGCTTCTTCGGAAGTACAGATATTCAGGTGCCAGGTTAGTGCTTGGAGCTTGTGTAGCTTGTTCGAGTTTAGAGAGTCGCTCTGATACGTGACACGGGATTTTGGGGTTTTTACCATTTGTTTCATGTTGTATACTTGTTACGTATCTTTTAATTGATGAATATTATGGTGGACCACGATTATGTGGAGTTTTTGGTGTTATAGGCAGATGGTCGTAAATCGAATAATTGAATAAATTTTCCGCTGTTTGATTTTATTAAAATAAAGGAGATTTGTTTTGTTGATTTTTAAATGTGGCATCCTACTGAGGTGTGGAAACTCTTATTTATTTCATATATTTTGTTTATTTTGAAAAATGGGAAAGTGGGGTGTTACATTTCTTGATGAGTCCAATCAATACTTTGTTGGCTGCCTCGACCTGACCATTTGCTTGAGCATAATACGGTGTCAAATTAATTAACTTGAAACCTGTTCCGGCAGCAAATTCTTGCATTTTCTGGCCAACAAATACGGAACCTTGATCTGTATTTATGGTTCCAGGGATCCCGAACCTATACAAAATATGATTCTGGATGAATTCGATCACAGCTTCCTGGTCCACTTTTACTAGAAGTACGATCTCTATCCATTTTCTGTAGTCTATACCCACAAGGATAAATTTATGTTGTTTCGACGAGGCTGGTCGAATTTCTCCTATGACATCTGTCATACCCCAAATTTTGACCACTAATATTTCCCATCATTGTACAAATCATTACCATAATATGGATGAACCAACATGCCTCAGTCAATCTCCTCAAAGGTTATTGAGCATGCACTACAAACAAAGATTAGGGTTTCAAGCCCTCTCAGAGCCTTAGACAAAGGATCAATTAGGAAATGACATAATATTCACCTTGACTAACCTCTCAAACATCCACATAGGATCAAGAGGACTCCCACATCAAGAATCAAGCACAAGGTTGCAGTATTCTAAGGGGATCAAGCCTCCAGATCGTCAGTGTCACCAAATTAGGGTTTTGGTTGACCAGGGCCTCCAGATGGGAAATTTTCCTCTGGGCATGAGCCATTGCTTCAAAACATAACCCAAGATACTCCAAGGGACCTCATGGACCCAATCATCAAGTCAATTTGACCTCAGGGGATGCATTTATCAAAAATCAAGAATTAGGGTTTCTTGACCTAATTCACCCCTAAGTTGACTTTTGGGACAAAACATGAGCCAAGACATCAAGACATGATTTAAGGGTCCCCAATGCACCACATTGATCCATTTGCAACAATGGATTGATCCAAGAAGCTTGATCAACAAGTTTCAATTTCATCTGGACCACAATTAGGGTTTTGAGGGAAAAGTCAATTGTACCTTTGACTTTTGATCCAAACATGCTCCCAAACCTTGGGACATGATTCAATACACCCTATAACACCTATGGAACATGTCCATTAGGTTTGATTTAAGTCAAGGACTTGATTTCACCAAGGATCGCACAGTTTGGAATTCATTTGATAAAAAGTCAACTGTGCACAAAGTCAACTTTGACTTTTTGAGATTTTTCATAATTATGGTTCCTTGACCCTAAAATGATGTTAATGTGTGATTGGAATCATCATTCATCAAGAAAAATATAAGAAAGTGGGATAAATTGTAAAAGGGGTAACCATAAAAACTTAGAATTTTTCTAAGTTATGGAACAAAGTGGCTAGGGTACCAACTTCCAAGAATCAAAACTTGAGATCCAAGCAACCATTTTGGATGATCCAAAGATGGATTTGTAGCTCTCATGGCATACTTTAAAAGTGTCAACTACACCTCATTCCAATTCCTCATGGATTTTAAGTTATGGAGTGATCAAAATGGTTGAAAACATGAAATGTCACTTTTTCCAACACTTAGTGAAATTTCCACTAAGTCAGAATCTGTCTTGCTTTTTTTCCAAATGTAGGGGGATTTTTCACTTGGATCCAAAAAGTCTCAAGACAAACTAAGATCACACATGTGTTATATCACATGAGAGATTTCCAAAATGGCCAAGAACTCCATCAAATTCCATCTGAGCTAAGAGTTGTGACAATGGTAATATGCCTTGCTGCAACTGTCATAACAAGGCAGATTTGAGCATTTTGCTCAATTTGATCAAATTTTGCAAATGACAAACAAATTTATCCATTTGAAAACCTCAGGGGGAGACCAAGGAGGAACCAACACTGATCCATAAGCCTCAAAGTCTTTGGAACTATAAGTAGCATGCCAAACCTAAAAAGCCTAAAAGGAGGACAAGACTCCAATTTTGTTTTAGAGCATTCAATGGGTGCACCAGGTGGCATGAACTGGGCCATTTCCAACTGAATGAGTCAAAGATAAGCTCTGAACCAAAGACACATAGGCCTGTGCTCTAACCTCTAGTCAATGGCTAGAGGAGACTTAAGATTCCAAAGGGATGCAATTGGACAATGAGCTGCTGCAGTTGCCATTCACTATTGCTTGCAAAACAAACTTGATCTACTATAAATAGAGCTCATTTGTGTTCATGTTGAGTACACAAAAGCACTACAACACTTGCTTTCCTCAAAATCCCTTTCTCTAGGCAAAAATACCTTCTTTAGCAAGGTAACTCTGAGTTTTTGAGTTAGAGAGCATTTCTATCACAGCTCATGATCCAAACACATCCAATATGTCATACCTAAGCTGTCCAAACTCTCACAAGTGACCTGTAACACCAAAATCACAAAGTCCCCCCTCAAAACCTCAACATTGGGTGTCATTTGAGGGTGTCCAAAGCATCAAATTGTTTCTGGAACAAAGCACTTGACAGATTGCCCAAAAATCTCCTAAAGAGGTAAGCATCACAACTTGAACTCTTTGAAATATGCATTGCTTTGAAGTCCACTGATCATGTACATCTTATACATGTTATATATGTTGTGTTTGAACCAATTCATCATGTAATTCATGCCTGTAACAAGAGGTAGCATAGAAAATGCAAATCATGACCTATTTCAAAACCACTATCGGGTTTTTCAATAGGAGCCTCATCTAAAAAAACCACCACCACCATTGGATTCCTTGTGAAATTCTAGGCAGGATAGACCTAAATTTTGCCCCAATCCATGGAGAAATGAGAAAGTCACAAGCTTCACGTTTTTGGCCAAAATCTTGCCTTGCCTTGCCTTGGCCAGGCCAAAAACAAGGCAACCCTCATATATCCATGGGGTGGTTTTGATACACGGATGTTTCACCACTCCAGTGGTAGAGGGCGCACGCTGCACACAAGAGGTCTGGGGGTTGAATCCCCCTCGCCCCAGATCCCCGTTTTATCACTTTTTTCACTTTTTATTATTTTTCATGTTATTTTTAAATAATTTGGGAAATTAATAACTCTCTCAATTTTAATTATTTTTTATTGGTTCTTTTTGCAAAAAATCACAAAAATGTTAAAATATTTTATTCCACAAAAACATCAGATTTATAATAATTATTTAATATAGTTGATATTTTTGTAAATAAATTCATTTTTTATTGTTTTTAAACCTTTTAAAAATGAATATCCACCTTGAAAAATCAAGACCAAATGAGTTTTAATTCATCTTGTGATTAAAACATCATTTTTCAAACCTTAACCACAAATCATAAGTTGTTTATTCAAACTAATTTGGTGTTTTTATCATTTTTAATTAATTTTATTTGAAAATTACTTTAAAGAATGATGAAATTAAGGGTTTTGTTGATTTTCACCTTAGGGGTGAATTAGGTCAAGAAACCCTAATTCCTGATTTTTGGTAAATGGATCCCCTGATGTTAAATTGACTTGATGATTGTGTCCATGGAGTCCCTTAGAGTATCTTGGGTTATGCTTTGAAGCATTGGCTCATGCCTAGATGAAAATTTTTATCTGGAGGCCTCAGTCGACCAAAACCCTAATTTGGTGACCTAGCGAGCTTGAGGCTTAATCCACTTGGAATGTAGCAACTTTGTGCTTGGTTCTTGATGTGGCAGTCCTCTTGATCCTTTATAGATGTTTGAGATGTTAGACAAGTTGAAGATCATGTCATTTCTTGATTGATTCTTTGCCTAAGTGCTCTGAGAGGGCTCAAAACCCTAATTCCTGATTGTAGTGGATGCCCAACCATCTTTGAGGAGATTGATGAGGCAAGGGAGTATATCCATATTGTGGTGATAATTTGCACAATGATGGAAAATCTTGGTGGTCAAAATTTGGGGTATGACAGATGTCCCTATTTAATTTTCTTGGATCTGAATGTGTGAATGCCGAAGATGTTCGGACATTCAGGGTGCAAGAGGATTAAATATCGGAATACCCAAAATTTTGATTATGGTTATGAATGTCAGTTTTCCTATTCATCTTCTTTTGCTAAGAAATGTTACTTAGAAAAGAGTAAAACTTCCCCTCGATCTTGGTCTTTAGCCAAGGAACTGGTCTAAGTCTCTGATATAAACTTCTCCTCGATCCTGGTTTTCAGCCAAGGAACTGGTCTCACTTTCTTTTGTTAATAAACTTCCCCTCGATCCTGGTTTTCAGCCAAGGAATTGGTCTCAGTTTCTTTTGTCAATAAACTTCCCCTCGATCCTGGTCTTCAGCCAACGAACTGGTCTCAGTTTCTTTTGTCAATAAACTTCCCCTCGATCCTGGTCTTCAACCAAGGAACTGGTCTCAGTTTATTTTGTCAATAAACTTCCCCTCGATCCTGGTCTTCAGCCAAGGAACTGGTCTCAGTTTCTTTTTTTTTTTTAACTTCCTTTCTTGACAAGGGACGTTATGTGTAGAGGTTTTCCTCAAACTTCTCGCCGAATTTTCCTGGGGAGATGCCATTTGATGGGGAAAAGTTTTGATGTTAGACTTGCTGGGGAACCCATTCGTCTGAGCTATAGAGGTGTGCAAACTTCTCTGTTTGGAGACGCCATTTGCTGACTCTACTGGGGAAAATGAGTCTCTCGATAGACTGCTTTTCTGTTTGGGGATACTACATCATACTTTTCTTCGAAATCTTTTCATAGAAATGCCATGTGATGTAATCCAATTTGGAGGTGCTGATGACCTTGTTGACAGCAAACCTTTCGGAGAGAAACTGCTGTATTGTCGAGAATCTTTGATTGAGGGGATTTCTCTGGGGATTTTCCTTAAATCCGGGAAAGCGAACATATCATCTTCAATGGTGAAGAGTGACGTTTGTTGAATTTCTCCTTGTTTTTCAGAGGTTCAAGTTATCAAAGGGGTCGAGAACCGTCTCCAATCCAGAAATAAACTGGGGGGAGAAATTATTCAGACGATACATTTCCTGATGAGGAAAGAACTGACAACTCGATTGAGAGGATTTTTATCACTTGGGAACAAGACCGACTGGAGTGATAATAATTCAATATAAATATGATTGTGAATCAATTATGCATGATGTATGTATGTTTATGCTGACAAAACTGACGTGACATACAGACCAATAGATGAATACGACTGGATACTCAGCCACTGCGGGGAATAAAAAGTATCACTAGTTCCTGATAGCAATCCTGCCTTGCTTAGGAGAGGTAGTCCCCGTGGGGTGGAAGAGTTGTTCAATCAGTCTTAAGAGGTAAGAACTCTGCCGGGGATGTCAGATGGGAAAATCACATTTGAAATATTTGAACCTTCATTCAGGCGTACTGGTTTAGAAGGAGTACTTTGATTCTGCATTTTGAGGTTCAATCACCATCGGAGAAGCAATCGATGTTCTTTCGATGTTCAACGGTCAAAAGAAATTTTTATCTTTATTTTAAAAGCAGAAAAATTTTGACAAGTAAATTCATTTTTGTTTTATTTCAAGAATCGTTGATTATGTTAAAAATGTCATTCTGTAAAGCTAAAACAAATAAGAATTGCAAACAAAAGCACTAGAGCTCAAATTTTATTGATAGGATGGTAATCAGCCAAGCGCGTGATACCATATAGCATTACAAAGTTTAGAAAATGGTAATTTATGGAAAAAGGGCTACATTGAAACATAACGATCGTTATCCTTCTACCAACTTTGAATTCTAGACATCCAGAGCTTCTGTCGAAGATGACCCTGACTGGAGTTTTCTTGATGGATGGCATTACTGCTGGGGAATTTACCCGTGTTGGATGTAATTACTTGCCATTAATCCCTAATTTTTGCCTGGATTGTACTTTGAGATTTCCAATCCATCGGGATGATTTTCGATTGTGTCTCTAATTTTTGCCAGGACCACCCTTTCGGGTTTTCAATCCACCGAGACGTTTTTTTTTGTTTAGGCGAAGTATTTATTGACTACATCGACATTCGTGGGGTAGGTAAATTCTTCTCCATCCATGGTTGCGAGTCTCAAGGCGCCGGCTGAGAAGGGTTTCTTGACCACATAGGGACCGTCATAGTTCGGAGTCCATTTGCCCCAAGAATCAGTGAGAAATGCTTGTATCTTCTTGAGCACGAGGTCTCCTTTTCGGAAGACATGAGGTCAGACCTTTTTGTCGAACGCTTTCTTCATTCTTTGCTGATACAACTGATTGTGACAAAGAGCTATCATTCGCTTTTCCTCGATCAGATTTAATTCGTCGTGTCTGCTTTGACACCATTCAGCCTCTGTTAGCTTAGCTTCCACCAATACCCTGATCGACGGTATCTCTACTTCTATGGGAAGTACTGCTTCCATGCTATATACTAGAGAGAAAGGGGTTGCCCCTGTTGAAGTGCGGACAGATGTGCGATAACCATGAAGAGCAAAGGGTAGCATCTCCTGCCAGTCATTGTAGGTTACAACCATCTTTTGAATAATCTTCTTGATATTCTTGTTAGCCGCTTCTACCTCTCTGTTCATCTTTGGTCGGAAAGGGGATGAGTTATAGTGTTCGATCTTGAACTTAGTGCACAACTCTTTCATCATCTTGTTGTTCAAGTTAAATCCATTATCAGTAATGATCTGGCTCAGAACACCATAACGACAGATGATATTGTTCTTGATCAATTGGACCACCACTTGTCGGGTTACGTTGGCGTATGATGTTGTTTCGACCCACTTGGTGAAGTAGTCAATGGCTACCAGGATGAACCGATGCCCGTTCGAAGCCTTGGGTTCGATCATGCTAATCATGTCAATTAACCATATGGAAAAAGGCCACGGGGAAGAGAGAACTTTGAGATGCGTTGGTGGTACATGGATTTTGTCTGAGTATATCTGACACTTGTGACATCTCCTCATGTACTTATAGCAATCGGATTCCATTGTCAACCAATAGTACCCCGCTCTCAGAATTTTTCTCGCCATTGTGTGTCTGTTGGCATGGGTGCCAAAGGATCCTTCGTGAATCTCTTTTATCAGCATGTTTACTTCTGGTCTGTCTACGCATCGGAGCAAGACCATGTCAAAGTTTCTCTTATAGAGTGTATCACCGCTCAGAAAGAAGCTGCCAGCCAGTCTCCTGAGGGTTTTCCTGTCTTTCCTGGATGCCCCAGGTGGGTACTCTTGTTTCTGAAGGAAGTATTTGATATCGTGATACCAAGGTTTGTCGTCTATGACAGCTTCAATTGTGAAGATGTAAGCGGGCCTTCCAAGGCGCATTATGTCAATCTTCGATATGTCGTTCCATTGACCTACACTAATCATGGAAGAGAGAATGGCTAATGCATCAGCCATGTGATTCTCTTCACGAGGGATGTGATGAAACTCGATTCTGTTAAAGAATGGTAACAACCTTCTCGCGTAATTATTGTAAGGAATCAGTCATGATTGGTATGTGTTCCAATCTCCTTTGATCAGATTGATAACCAGGGCTGAGTCTCCATACACATCCAAGTTCTTTAACCTTAAGTCAATTGCTTCTTCGAGACCCATGATACAAGCTTCGTATTCGGCCTCGTTGTTTGTTCATTTGAAAGTCAGTCTGGCAGTGAAAGGAATGTGGGTACCCTGAGGTGTTATGATGATTGCCCCAATTCCGTTTCCATAGTGGTTGACAACTCCGTAAAAAATTAGTCCTCATTGGGAACCTGGTTCTGGCCCTTCACTAGGTAGTTGTTCATCGCAATCTTTCATTTTCAAGTACATGACATCTTCTTCTGGGAAGTCAAATCCGATTGATTCCTGATCATCAATTGGTTGATGAGCCAAATGATCGGCTAAAATACTCCCTTTGACGGCTTTCTGACTATGGTACTCGATGTCGTAGTCTAATAACAACGTCTGCCAACGAGCGTCCATCGCTCCCCTGGTCGGGTCCTATGTCAGGGTCTGGAGTCTCATAATCTCTGATAAACAGAACATCCTCATCGGGAAAGTCAAACTTCATTTGTTGATAACCCTCTACAGGTTGATGAGCAAGGTAGTCAGACAAGACACTCCCTTTTATGGCTTTCTGGGTAACATGTTGGATATCATACTCAGTTAACAGCATCTGCCACCGAGCAATCCTTCCAGAGATAGCTGGCTTTTCGAATATGTACTTTATTGGATCCATTTTGGATATCAACAAAGTAGTATGGCAAATCATGTATTGTCTTAGGCGTCGAGCAGCCCAGACCAGAGCACAACAAGTTTTCTCCAAGAGTGAGTATTTGGTCTCACAATCAATGAACTTCTTGCTCAGATAGTAAATTGCATGTTCTTTTCTGCCAGTGTCATCATGTTGACCCAATACACATCCCATTAATTCATCGAGAATGGTGAGATACATGATTAAAGGCCTACCAGGAACCGGCGGTACTAAGATTGGTGGTTCTTACAAATATTGTTTTATTTTGTCAAATGCTTCCTGACAATCATTGTTCCATTCAACCGATTATTTTTTCTTAGTAATTTGAACATCGGTTCACAGGTAGCCATCAAGTGGGAAATAAACCTTGAGATGTAATTAAGTCTGCCCAGAAAGCCACGGACTTCTTTTTCTGTTTTTGGAGGCGGTATGTTCTGAATTGCTCGAACCTTGTCAGGATCAACTTCAATTCCCTTCTGACTCACAATAAAGCCCAACAGTTTACCAGATCAAACTCCGAAGATACACATCGCAGGATTCAACCGCAGTTTAAACTTCCAGAGTCTGTCAAACAGTTTCTTCAGATGAGCCAGATGATCATCTTCAGTTTTGGACTTGGCAATCATATCGTCCACGTAAACCTCAATCTCTTTATGAATCATATCGTGAAAGAGGGTTGTCATGGCACGTTGGTATGTTTCCCCTGCATTCTTCAAACCAAATGGCATGACTTTGTAACAATATGTACCCCATGGCGTGATGAAAGTAGTCTTTTCCATATCAGCTGGGGACATTTTGATCTGATTATATCCTAAAAAATCATCCATAAATGAAAAGACAGAGAACTGTGTTGTGTTATCCACCAAGACATCAATATAAGGCAGAGGAAAATCATCTTTCAGGCTTGCCTTGTTGAGATCTCGATAATCCACACACATTCTTACCTTCCCGTCTTTCTTTGAAACCGGGACGATGTTGGAAATCCATTCAGGATATTCGGAAGTGGCTAGGAACCCAGCGTCAAGCTATTTCTTCACTTTTTCTCTGATTTTCAGTGCCATGTCGGATCTAGTCTTCCTGAGTTTCTGCTTGACAGGAGGACATCCGGGCTTGAGTGGCAAGTGATGTTCAATGATGTTGGTATCCAACCCAGGCATATCTTAATAAGACCAGGCGAAGATATCAACATACTCTTTCAATAACTTGACCAACTCGGAGTGTACATGCTCTACAAGGGATGCACCGACCTTGACTTCTCTTCTGACCTCATCAGTACCAAGATTGACAACTTCCACTGTCTCTTTGTATGGCTGAATCTCTCTGTGCTCGTGCTCAAGGAGCCTTGCTAGTTCAGCCGATAATTCACAATCTTCCTCACTATCTTCTTCGTCTTGGTTGATTGGAATCCCAGAATTACAATGGGTGTTTGCCATGTTGTTATCAATGCATTTATTAGTTCTGCATGTTTATGAATATGTTTAGAATGAGCTATTTTGAAAAGTGAAAATAAAAAGAAACTTTTGCCATTTGTTTGTGAAAAAGTAAAATAAAGGAAGAAAATAGAGCACGATTTTGAATGCAAAAACTTTTATTTATTGATCACATAATATTACAAAAGCGTGAGGCCCTTTACAAGCTATCCACTCGTCTCGGGCGAGGACGAGGGAATGAGAAAGCAAAATGCATTACATGTTTGTTGGAAAACCACAGGGATCACGGTAGATGTCCAGTTGTTGAGCTTGAAACCCGGCGGGCACTTGCGCACAAAGCTTGAAATCTGGCTGCTAGGACCAACGTCATCAATAGCGGCCACGATGTCACCCTTTTGAAAACCCGCGCTACTGAACTTGATAGAGTTGCACTGTTTTTGACCAAGTGAACTAGACTGTCGACCAGGACGGTAACCCAATCCAAAACGATTATGCTTTTCAACCACATCAATCACGTGCCCCCAGCCAGGCAAGGCACCTTTCTTGACGGTCTCTTTAGCACTCTTGGTGGATGCTAAGGTCATTTGCGGTGATCTACTTTGACTAGTTGAAGCAGAGGTGATGTCTTCGAACTCGAGACACTGTAACGGCACCTCGGCTATGCCTTCTTGGGTCCCGATATATCGAAAAGATGATAACTCGCTCACAATCAAATCTTCTTCACCACAGACGATGACCAACTGATCATCGAACATGAATTTCAATTTCTGATGTAAAGTGGAAGTAACTGCCCCTACGGTGTGAATCCACGGGCGACCCAATAGACAACTGTATGCGGGATTAATATCCATCACTTGGAAAGTAATGGTGAACAAATGCGGTCCAACCTTGATGGGTAAATCCACTTCTCCAATGACTTGCCTTCGAGAACCATCGAAGGCTCTAACAACTAGGACGCTTGGTCTCATCTCGCTCCCTTCTACCAGTAGTTGGCTCAATGTGCTCTTAGGTATCACATTGAGAGAAGAACCGGTGTCTACCAGGACACGAGATAACAAGGCATCCATACAAGTTATGGATATGTGCAGTGCTTTGTTGTGGGCAACTCCTCCAAGAGGCAATTCTGATTCATTAAATCCCAAATATCGACTTGCAGTTACATTGGCCACTACATCATCAAACTCGACAACGGATATATTATACATCACGTGGGCGGTGTTTAATACCTTCAACAAAGCTTATCTTTGCGCAGGAGAGCTCATGAGTAAGGACAAGATTGAGATCCTTGAGGGAGTCTTCCCAACTAATCCACAATTTTGAAGTCACTTTTCTTGATCAGCCTTAGGAACTCTTGATAATCAAGGGTATCTTTGTTCTTTGAAGCATCCTCAGACAGAATAGTTGGTACTGGTACTGCAGTAGATGCCCCTTTTTGAACAACAGGGGTTGCAGATGTGTCTTTGAGAGGAACAACGGTTGGAACTTGAACAAGCTTTGTAGTGACTTTTGGAGCGAATACCCGTCCACTACGTGTCATACCTCTAGTGGCTGTAACATTCACAATCTCAAATTCAGCAAACCTTATATCTTGACCTCCAGAAAATGCAGTAGACCCATATTTCCAAGGCACTTCCTTAGAATTCAGATACGGAAACAGTTTTGGCGGGAAAACAATGATAGGTTGTACCTTCTTTTGCTTAAGAGTTTCAATTGGAACCTTCCTATTGACGATGGTGAATGGCTCGATAGTAGCAACCTCTTCAATAAGCTTAGATATGGCAAATTGAACTTCACCTCGATTCATCAAAATTTGAACACAACCCCTCAGCTTCCGACACTAGTTGGGATTATCGTCGCAAATCTGACACTTGCCATGCAGTCCTTTCAATAGCCCATGCTCATTAAATCTCTTGATAACCACAGTCATCGGAGTCTTCACCTCGTCGACATCCATGATCAATTCAGCCCTTGAGTTACCCTCAACCATGTTCACTGTAGGTCCACTGTGAATGGGCAATGGATTATGCTGAATGTTAGGACCTTCTTCAACAAAAGTCAATATCTTTCGATCGATGAGCTCTTGAACCTTGGTTTTGAAAACAAAACAGTCCTCTGTCGCATGTCATATGTATCTAGCGTGATAGGCACAAGACGCGTTTGGATTATGCTTCGGATTGAATGGAGGAATTGCAGGTGCGATCTCTTTGTGAACCAAGTAAGGGAACAATTCAGTGTATGACACCGAAATTCTGTCAAAATTCAGACGCTTACGATTTCCTTGGTTGTTGTTGTTCTGACGGTTTTGATTCTGCTGATTTTTGTTATTCTGTTGATTCTGTTGGTGACGTTGCGGTTATTGCTGAGTCTGAGCGTTCTGAACTGGTTGTTGCGGATGATACTAGTATAGAGGTTGTTGATATTGTGCAGCAGCAATGTATGGATATAGATAGTATGTTATAGGAGCCATGGGTGCTTGGTACTGAGGAAAAACTTGAGCTATTACATCGTTGGTTTCACTTCTTTCTTCTTGGACTAAGATTTTCTATTGGCCGGCTGCTGGGAAGCAACTCCAGGAATCTTTCCAGTCTTCAAACCGCTCTCAATTCGTTCACCAATGGTTACAACATCAACGAAGTTCGATGAAGAACTACCCACCATTTTCTCATAATAGGATCCTTGCAATGTACCCATAAAGATGTCAACCAACTCATTGTCAGAGAGAGCTGGGCTCACACGAGATGCCATCTCACACCATCTTTGTGCATACTCTTTGAATGTTTCAGCTGAGCGCTGGGACTAGTTTTGCAACTGTAATCTAGTAGGTGCCAGATCAAGATTGTATTTGTATTGTTTCAAGAACGCTTCAGATAAATCCCTCCAAGTACGGATTTTGCTACGTTCTAAGCCCATGTACCAATCTAATAAAGCACTAAACAAACTATCTTGAAAACAATGAACTGGCAAGTCATCATTATCAAAATAGGATACAATCTTCCTGCAGTACATAGTGATGTGACTACGTGGGCAACTCAAACCTTTATACTTTGGCAGCTCAGGTATCTGGAATTTCTGCGACAGTACTACATTTGGAACCAAACACAACTCCTTGGCCTCCATGCCAAAAGCAGAAAACCCTTCAATAGCTCTGATACGGTCTTCCAACAACTTGTAGTCAGTAGGTCTATTCTGATTAGTGGGCTTGACAAGAATCTAAGGATTCGGCAGCTGAGATGCGGCCGGAGCGTGCCCTTGCGGAGTAGCAAAATGAGAAGGATATACCAAACCCAGATTAACCATCTGACTAACATTCTGAACCAACTGAACACCAAACAAATAATTCGGAGGAGGTCTCACAGCAACGGATCAAGATGCCCCAGGGTAGAACATTCCAGGATGAACATTCTGAATAACAGCTTGAGCAGCTTGAGATGAAACCAGAACATGAATAGGAGGACCCCTATACACATGTTGTTCTTTATCAGGAGTTTCAATGTCAATCAATACAGGAGTCTGACGAGTCTGAACCTGAATATTCTCATGATCCTCGTTCACCACTGGAGGTGGAACAGGAGTAGGCATACCCCACGGATATGCAACAGTATTCCCATTAGGCATGGGCACAACAAACTGCTAATATGGAACGAAGGCACTACCATTATTTATAATCTGAGGAGTGTAGTTCGGAGGCATACCCCAAGGAAAAGCAACAGACATTTTGTTCAAACCGGATTGAGGATTTGATGGATGAACAACAGGCTGAAACACAGGCTCAACTGGCACTTCAACAATAGTGGGAGAAGGAACAACAGCAGGAGTAGCCGTAACAACAGGAGTCATAGTCACAACGGGAGTGACAATAGTTGCATCGGTGACAGTTGCAACAACGGTGGCAGTAGCAGAAACGTCCTTCTGAGCACGAAGGCGTTCCATAATGGCATCCATGTTTGTCTGAAACTGATCCATTCGACCTTGGAATTGAGCCAGAGTTTCCTTATAAGCAGCATTCTCAGCTTCGAAGTCAGCCATGATTCTGGATTTTCTTGAGCGAGTGAAATACCGATGTCGAGTCATCGTCTTACTACAAACGGAAGACGGACAAGGATGAGCAACTGTTTTTCGGGTGAAGGGGCGTGCATACGTGTGCAAATCAATGTATGTTATGCATGAAAAAATAAAGTTTTAAATTCCAGGAATTTTTAAACTTATCTTTGTTAACAATAATCATAAAGCATATAAGTAAAGGTGCGAAAGATAAAATTGGCAAGAAACTTCATTCATTCATTCAACAATAAAGGAAAGAAGTACAATTCAAGTACAAATCAAATACTGCCTTTTGGGCTACAATAAAATCAGCACGGATCCTATCAAAGACCACCCTGCAAACAGACAAGAAGTGGAAAACAGCCCAAGGAAGCTGGTGTGGCAACACATCGGCATATGCATCCCTCAACAACCCAGGTAAGTCCTCCAGTGCATGCTCAGCAAATCTGGCTAGGCGTCCATGCCTCTCACATCAATACTTTGCATCCTTCATGAGGTTGTGTAGTAAGGAATGGTTAGGTCCCTGAAGCATATCCTCAAGAAAAGCCTCTTTCTGATCCAGAAGGTTTTGCAGATGACGACTTTGTTGCTCCCAATGAGTGTTCTCTGTGTTGAGCTGACTAATCTATTCTCGGCTCTGATGTGATTGATCTTGCAACCTCTTAATCTCACTGAAGACTTTGTCGAGCTGGGCTTGACACTGAGAAAAGTCCTTTTCCAACTGATTATCACGGTCTTTCTCACTTTGCCACTTTTTCTTGAACTCGGATATCTTCCCTCGAAGCTCTTCAAGTTGCTTTTTGTAGCTTAACTCATCCTTGTAGGCTTTATACTGGGTATCGACGAGTTGTCTGTTCTTTGAAGCAAGTCCATCATAGGTGCTCTTCAAAGCATCACCCACTTTCCTTCGCTTATTTTGTTTAACCTCCATGTCTTTGAGCATGCGCTCACACTTTGGGTGGAGCTCAATCTGTAGACTATCCTTCTCGAAAGTGACTCTAACAAGGTTGACACGAAGATCAACATTCTCCTTCTTCAACTTCTCAATGGTCAGCTTGAGTTGATCGACTTCAGATGAAGGAACAATGGCAAGTTCAGGAAGCTTGGCATTCATGGAAGGCTCGAAAGAGAATGACAACAAGATCTCTTTGATGCGCTCTTTGACCCAAAGTGTGTAAGCTTCCTTAGCTATGCAATTCTTCTTACCCAAATCGGCTCTTCCTTCGAAGTGAATCTGAGTCCAAGAGGCACTAAACCTCTTCAACAATCCCATGTCATCGACCCCTTCATAAAAGATGAACTCTTCCACTACCTCAGGATCTCGCTTGGCAACTGAAATTATGGTATCAGACGTGTGATGTTAAGGTGCGATGTCACAACAACATACTCTGCACAATGGACAGTAATAACAGTAACAAATCAACACAAAGAATTGTTCACCCAGTTCGGTCTAACTACCTACGTCTGGGGGCTACCAAGCCAGGGATGAAATTCACTACTTGTAGAATTAATTTACAGACTCAACAACCCAGTTGACAATCTCCTAAACTTAATTCCTACTAGTGACTTTCTACCTAAGAAACCACTTAGATATGAGAACACTACTCAATCCCTAAAACACTTTAGTGAGATAATTCTAAGATAACACACTTTGAATATCACTACTTGATTCTGCTTCACAGCTTTGATCAAGAACAACTCAACACAATAATACCGATTCACACTAGAATGGTTTACAAATCATAAACAAAGGAGCATTTCAGTAATTACTCATTACTCCCCCTTAATTTCTGCATTTCTGCATCACATCACTTTAGGAGCATTTGACATTCTTTGATACTCTTGACTCTCTTGGCTATTTCTCCCCCTTTTTAGCCACAATTTGACAACCTTCACCTGGCAGTTGACTAAACATTTTCAAAAATAACTCCAACTGCTCACAACCCTGTCTAGCACATTTAGTCTTCATAAATGCCGATTCCCAATTTGCTTCTTAACCTTTCAAATTGGTTTGCATCTAAGGCTTTAGTGAATATGTCAGCCAGCTGGTTATCTGTGGCTACATGCTCCAAGGTAACAATTTTGTCTTCAACCAATTCCCTTATGAAGTGATGCCTTATGTCTATGTGCTTTGTCCTACTATGCTGTATAGGATTTTTAGATATATTAATGGCACTCAAATTATCACAGTATAGTGTCATAACTTCTTGTTTGACATTGTATTCACTCAACATCTGCTTCATCCAGACCAGCTGAGAGCAACTACTTCCTGCTGCTATATACTCAGCTTCAGCAGTTGAGAGAGATACACAATTCTGCTTCTTACTGAACCAGGAAATCAGATTATTCCCTAGAAAGAAACAGCCTCCTGAAGTGCTTTTCCTATCATCTGCACTTCCAGCCCAATCAGCATCACAGTATCCTCTTAAATCAGTCCCAGAATAATGACTATATAGCATCCCATAGTCACTTGTGCCATTCACATATTTCATAATCCTCTTCACTTGATTCAAGTGACTCACCTTAGGATCAGATTGATATCTGGCACACACTCCAACAACAAAGGAAATGTCAGGTCTGCTTGCAGTGAGATACAGTAGACTCCCAATCATGCTTCTGTACATGCTTTGGTCCACACTTACTCCATTTTCATCCTTGGATAGCTTCAAATGAGTAGGAGCAGGTCTCCTTTTGTGATTGGCATTATCCAGGCCAAATTTCTTTACTATGCTCTTAGCATATTTGCTTTGGGAAATAAAGATGGAATCCTCCATTTGTCTGATTTGTAGTCCAAGAAAGTAGCTAAGTTCTCCAACCAAACTCATTTCAAATTCAGATTGCATTTGTTGAACAAACTGTTTCACCATAGCATCTGACATTCCCCCAAATACAATGTCATCCACATAGATTTGGGCTACCATTAATTTTCCGCCTTCTTCCTTGACAAACAAATTTTTGTCAATCCCTCATTTTCTATATCCATTTGCAGCTAAGTATTTTGTCAGCCTCTCATACCAGGCCCTTGGAGCTTGTTTCAAGCCATATAGAGCTTTCCTCAGTTTGAACACATGATTGGGAAAGTTTGGATCAGTGAATCCTTTAGGTTGGTCTACATAGTCTTCTTCATTCAGATAGCCATTCAGAAAAGCACTCTTCACGTCCATTCAGAAAAGCACTCTTCACGTCCAAATTGAATCTTAGGTTACAAGCCACACCCAAGAGTAGTCTGATAGACTCCAGTCTTGCCACAGGAGCAAAGGTCTCATCATAATCGATTCCTTCAACCTGAGCGTATCCTTGAGCAACTAATCTGGCCTTGTTTCTGGTGACCACTCCTTGTTCATCAGATTTATTCTTGTAGACCCACTTGGTCCTAATCACATTAACTCCATCAGGCCTAGGAACAAGCTCCCATACTTCATTTCTCTTGAACTGCTCCAGCTCTTCATGCATTGTATTTATCCAAAACTCATCAGTCAATGCTTCCTTGACATTTTTAGGCTCAATTTTGGAGACAAAGCATGACCTTGCTATAACATCTCTCGACCTAGTCCTTACTCCAGAGTTTGGATCACCTATAATGAGCTCCTTTGGGTGGTCCTTCTGTACTCTGATGGAGGGATCCTTATGAGGTTGCTCAGCTTCAGGCTCAGCAGCAGCAACACTAGGAGTTTGGCTTCTATCTTCAGCTTCTGGTACAACTTCACCAACTGATGTCTCAACAGCATCTGGGACATCATCATCTTCCAGCTTGTCACTGTCATCAATCACCACATTGATTGACTCCATCATCACCTTGGTTCTAGAGTTGAACACCCTATATGCTCTGCTGTTAGTAGAGTATCCCAAAAATATTCCTTCATTACTTTTGGAATCCAATTTTCTTCTCTGCTTTCTATCAGCCAAAATATAGCATCTACTTCCAAAAACATGGAAGTACTTGACATTAGGTTTTCTTCCCTTCCATAATTCATACAGAGTAGATGAAGTGCCTCTTTTTAGGGTAACCCTGTTGTGAATGTAGCAGGCAGTGTTCATGGCTTCAGCCCAGAAATGATAAGGAAGTTTCTTGGCATGAATCATTGCTCTAGCCGACTCTTGGATAGTTCTGTTCTTCCTCTCAACAACTCCATTTTGCTGAGGGGTGATAGGCGATGAAAACTCATGACGTATACCTTCAGCAGAGCAAAATTCTTCAAACTTGCTATTCTCAAACTCTCTTCCATGATCACTTCTTATTCTGATAACCTTACTTTCCTTTTCACTTTGGAGTCTTTGACAGAGCTCTTTAAAGACATTAAACACCTCTGATTTGTCTTTGATGAAGTTCACCCAGGTGTATCTTGAATAGTCATCCACAACTACATAAGCATATTTCTTTCCACCCAGACTTTCAACTTACATAGGTCCCATCAAGTCCATATGAAGAAGTTCCAATACCTTGGAGGTGGTGTCATGTTGAAGCTTCGGATGAGACATCTTTGTCTGCTTTCCTTTTTGACAGTCTCCACACACCTTTCCTTCCACAATACTAAGTTTGGGAATCCCTCTGACTGCTTCTGAGGAGATAATTCTCTTCATTCCCTTTAGGTGAAGATGTCCTAACTTCTGATGCCAGATTTTGACATCATCTTCTTTAGCAAGCATACACGTGGAAGAATTTGAGTTTTGAGGCACCCAAAGATAACAATTGTCCTTAAATCTGGCTCCCTTCATAATGACTTCTCCTTTATCATCTTTTACCATACATTCGGACTTTGTGAAGTCTACTTTGAATCCTTGATCACAAAGTTGACTAATACTAATCAAATTTGTTGTTAGTCCTTTAACAAGAAGAACATTCTCCAGTCTGGGAGCACTAGCACAGTGTAGTTTACCAATCCCCTTTATCTCTCCTTTGATCCCATCACCAAATGTAACATAGCCAGAGGACTGAAGTTTCACATCTACAAGCAGATTCTTTACTCCAGTCATGTGTCTTGAACATCCACTATCAAAATACCAGTCTTCTTTGGTAGACACCCTTAAGGAAGTGTGAGCTATCAAGCTGGTAACTTTAGGAACCCATTGCTTCACCACCTTGGGCCTGACCTCTTTCTGTCTGGGTTGAGGAGCAGAATTTGGATAACCTTGAAGCTTGAAGCACGAGGACTGCATATGTCCAATCCTGCCACAATAGAAGCATCTGACTCTGTCGTCTCTAAAGTGGCAAAATCTTCTTCCACTTTGACGATAATGCTGTGGCTGCCACTCATAATGTTGTCTCCTTATTCCATAGTTGGATTGTCTTCTTTTGTACTGAGGATGCTGTCTCTTAGGCTGTCTCATATGGTGATGAGGCTTCCTTCTTCCATAGTAATGAGGCACAGCATTGTTATATTCATTTCCATGCCAGTTACCCTGATGATGAAACCTGTTCTGATTGGACCCAAGAGCCTTCATGCTCTTGTGATATTGGGGAGGCATATACTGACTGACTCCTTGGGGATGCATCTTCCTTTGATGGGGACCATTATTCTTCTCAACATTCTGGGGCTGAACAACTTTCTTTGGTGTAGGACCCTGTCTCTTAGGTTGATGTTGAGACAAAGGTTGAGACATCTCTTTCTTTGTTCCTGAAGTGCTTGCCACATATCCTATACCTGATTTATCACCAGCAGCTTTCTCTGTCTGAAGAATCTTATAAAGAGTAGTTGTACCACTGTTCATCATCCTAACGGATTTTGTCATCTGATCCAGTTGAGACTTAACTAGTACAACTTCATTTTCCAGGTCAGCTTTTTCATTTTCAAGCTGAGCAATCTGTTGCTTGTGACACTTGTTTTCTTGACAAATCTCAGTACTTCTTAAACACAGCTCTTGATAAGTAGATGCTAACTCCTCATAAGTTATTTCTCCATCACTATCATCATCAGACACAACAGTTCCCGTTAAGGCTCTAACATGCCTTGCTGACTCACCTTCACTTTCACTATCAGATTTAGACCAGGAAACTGACATGCCCTTCTTCTGCTTCTTCAAGAATGTGGGACATTCTTTCTTGACATGTCCATACCCTTCACATTCAAAGCACTGAACACCTTTATCCTGGGCAGTCTTCTCTTCATCTTTCTCTTTTGGCTTGCCGATGTCAGAAGAGATGTTCTTGACACTAGGCTTGTAGTTATTATTCCACCTTTTTAACACTTTGTTGAACTGCCTTCCTAGCATAGCAATGGCTTGAGACAAATCTTCCTGAGAATCATCATCTTTGACTTCCTTAGCTTCTGCAGGAGTGGAGACCAAAGCAATACCCTTGGGCTTCTTTTCTGGTTCTTCTTCATTCAAACCAAGCTCAAAAGTTTGAAGAGATCCAATGAGCTCATCAACTCTCATCTTGCTGATGTCTTGAGCTTCTTCAATAGCAGTCACCTTCATCTTGTACCTCTTAGGAAGGGACCTAAGAATCTTCCTTACAAGCTTTTCTTCTGACATTTTCTCTCCAAGTGCACTAGATGCATTGGCCAGCTCAAGAACACTCATGTGGAAGTCATGAATAGTCTCGTCTTCCTTCATCTTCAGACTTTCAAACTTTGAAGTTAGAAGCTGAAGTCTAGACATCTTCACTCTAGACGTTCCTTCATGTGTAGCCTTCAAAATGTCCCACGCTTCCTTAGCAACTTCACAGGTATTGATTAACCTGAAGATATTCTTATCCACTCCATTGAAAATTGCATTTAGAGCTTTGGAATTTCCAAGGGCAAGCTCATCTTCTTCCTTGGTCCATTCTTCTTCAGGCTTTGGTTTTGAGGTGCCTTCTTTATCTTTGCCAGCATCATCTTTCTCACACACAACAGGTGCTTTCCACTCTTTAATAATAGCCTTCCAAGCCCTGCTGTCCAAGGATTTTAAGAAAGTGATCATCCTTGGCTTCCAATAGTCATAATTGGATCCATCCAAAATAGGGGGTCTGTTGACGAATCCTCCAACTTCTTTGTCCATCTTTACACCAGAAAGTAACTTCCCTAGATCTCACCCAGAGATAGACAGGATGCCTGCTCTGATACCAATTGAAATTCTGGTATCAGACGTGTGATGTTAAGGTGCGATGTCACAACAACACACTCTACACAATGGACAGCAATAACAGTAACAAATCAACACAAAGAATTGTTCACCCAGTTCGGTCTAACTACCTACGTCTGGGGGATACCAAGCCAGGGATGAAATTCACTACTTGTAGAATTAATTTGCAGACTCAACAACCCAGTTGACAATCTCCTAAACTTAATTCCTACTAGTGACTTTCTACCTAAGAAACCACTTAGATATGAGAACACTACTCAATCCCTAAAACACTTTAGTGAGATAATTCTAAGATAACACACTTTGAATATCACTACTTGATTCTGCTTCACAGCTTTGATCAAGAACAACTCAACACAATAATACCGATTCACACTAGAATGGATTACAAATCATAAACTAAGACACAAATGACAATCAGTCTTTAGCTCTCTTTCTTCGTCACTTTTCTTTAGCACTGGTGCGCTTTAAATAGCAACCTGGATTGGGCTTGGACTTGCTACAATATCTGACTTGATTTGTTATTTAAAACTGAATATTCAAAACAGATTTTCTCCTAAAATATTTTTAAATATTCAACCTTTTAAATCTCCTACAAATCTGCACCAGATCTCCTATGCAGCAGGAAATATCTATCCCAAGATATTCGCATCCAATGAGACAGCTTGCTCTCCACAATTCCAGCTAACACACAAACCCTAACATCACAACCTGATGTTATTAATTCTGCAGATCTAATGTCACAACATCGCCATGTGACATCAGACATCCAAGATTCAGTAATTTAAACACTTAACACAGCCCAGTCCAGTGTTAAGACTCAATGTTGCAACATCAGCACCTTGACATCAACATTGAATATACTTTGTTTTACCAAAATTCTAGCCAATCCAAGAACTAACAACAACCATAGGATATCCCAACTGACGGAAGGCAAGTCTCGGATTGTAGTTAATTCCGCCCTTTGTACCCAGGAGAGGCACATTGGAGAATTTCCCACAATGAAGAATGATCATAGTATCGTCGAAGACTCGAGAATACCAAGAAATGTCATCAGCAGTAAGAGACATGATTCGTTGCGACCACTTAAGATTACCCTTGTTCTCAACAAAGGGACCCTTCTGTGGAAGATGAGACATGAACCATCGGTACAGCAGAGGAGCACAACATAAAATGGTTCCCTTCTTCTTTTCCTTCCAGGAATGAATAGAATGATAGGTATCAGCAAGGAGCGTCGGAACAGGGTTCTTGGACAGGAATATGCCTATGGCAGCCTGATCTACGAAATCCTCCATGTTCAAAAACAAGAGAATCCCATATATCAACAAAGCAAGAACGACGTTGAAAGCCTTCCGTTTTCCATCTATTACAAAAGAAGTGGCTTTGTCAACCAAGAACTTTGAAGAAAACCCTCGAATACCCTTCCCTTTGGTCTTGAGATTATCCTCCACATCCTTCTTACTAATGCAAAGTGCATCAGCAATAAGAGGAAACTTTGGACAACCACTAGTGTAGACGAATGGAACCTATTTCTTGATCTCAACCCCCAGAATTTAAGCATACTCTTCAAGTGTAGGTGCTAGCTGATAATCCTGGAATGTAAAGCACCTAAGTGGTGGATCATAGAACTGGACTAGAGTATGAATGGCGGTGATGTTGACTTCTGTATTGAGGATGGACAACAGATTACCATAACTGTCTTTGAAAACCCCTATGTTATCTTTAACCACACAGGATGCAAAACCTCTCAAAGTACCTAGCTTAGGCTCCACAAACTTGTAGCTAAAAATGCCTCGACAACCAGTACTCATCTCTATGATAATGTCAACAAAGAATAAGTCTTCGAATAACCTAGAAATACATATGTAAAAAATTAATTTACATGATGATATGATATGCGACACAAACAACAAGAAGCTAGCACTGTCTAAACAATCAAATCTGAACAATCTGGATATCTGCATATAATTCTGTGTCAGTGCAACGTAATCTAATGTGTCGGTGCAAAATCTGATGTGTGTGAGAGAACAAAGGTATGAAGTGGCTTGGCTTCCTGCAAAACCCATCCCCCTCACAGGTGTGATCTTGACACAACAAGGTGGTCCCTAGAAAGGTCGCCCAAACCATAGGACTCAGAATAAAAACACCCCGCCGTAGTGAATTCTCACAGGACAGAAGTATTCTCAAGCGAATCACGATCTGGGATGTAGTTCTCGTGGTAAACCAACGTGCAAAATGCAGGCCTCATGACTATCCACGTTCTAGCCTATGTGTATGCTAAGCCTGGTGTTAGGACTTTTCTTTCCAATAATATCTACCCATCCCAACAACAGTAGAATATAGCAGATATCCAGAATATGCAGCATATGAATATTCAAAGTAGTAAAGAAATGCGATAAATAAACATAAAGCTAAAGCATAAAGATAAAGCAAGTAAAGTACAAAAGATAAACACCCAAGCAAGCAAACAAAACTAGGCGAGACCCCATCTTGCAAGCGTAAGGACTCCCCAGCAGAGTCGCCAGCTGGAGATGGCTGGTTTATACCTGAGTGAATCGCACACTCAAAGATACAACAGAGTCGCCACCAAACTTTATTTAGTCCCAAAGGACAGGTAAAATATCGATAAATCCCAAGGGGAAGAGAAACGGGAACGGGGGTCGGTTATGCGAAAGGAAGGTACTAGCACCTAACGCATCTGTCGTACTCGACGGGAACCATTTCGCTTGCTTCTAGGCTTGGATGGGTTATCTATCTAAAGGCTTCTAGCTAAAAGAAGAGGAGAGAGAGAGAGAGAGAGAGAGAGAGAGAAAAGAGAAAAGGAAAGAAAGAAAGTAAGAAAGTGCTCGCTGAGGATTGGGGCCCTCGTGTGTCGTTCCCGGGATTTTCATCCTAGTACAAACGCGAAAGTGGCACCAAACAGAGTCGCCAGCAATGTGTATTTATCCCAAGAGAGGGAAAGGAAACACCGCATAAACCTGAGGGAAAGAAAAGAGCATGGTCTTGCGACCAAGAGAAAGGGTAAGGGAGTCGGTTACGCGAGAGGAAGGTATTAGCACCCCCACGCGTCCATCGTACCCGATGGGATCCACACTTGCTTGTCTCGATCAAAGGGTGTAAGAAAAGAATACTGAGAAAGAAACTGAAAAAGGAATGGAAAAGGAAAGGAGAGAGAAAGAGAAACAAATGTAGGCAAAATAAAAGAAGTGCTCGCATGGGCCCTACCCCACTGCCTACGTATCTCATCGGGAACATGAGAATCAGAGCGACGTAGTTCCCCTCACTAGGGATGAATTGTTTGTGTTTTTTAGAGAACGGCTTACGTTCTAGCTCAGGTGTTGCAGGCTCGCTGGTCTGAGTGCGTTACCATCTTGCAAGAGAACGAGTAGAAGCGCGTTCGTGCATTGAGAATGAATGAGATGAGAAAAGAATTCCCGAAGGAAAGACGTTATTGTTTGTTTTTGTCTTTTAAGAGTTTTTCATTTGTTTGCATATGATAGTGTATCTGGATCTTAATCATTGGAATGTGTACATTCTCACATTCCAAGATGGAATGGGTAAGAAAGCACACTAAGAGTGAAGAAGACTCCCACACTTAGTTCCAATTGTCAAGGTTCAAACACACTAGCATACTTGTGTTTATTAAGTGTTTTTGTTAATTAAGAAATGAAGAAGTGTTTTTATTTGTACCTCCAACAAGTATTGCATTTAAGTCCCTCATACAAGATCAAATGTTTAACACATTGACCCAAGATGGGCTATATGCTACACATTCTAAGATTATAAGAGAAGACCCCTTTATAATCTCTTCTTTATATGAAAGGCCTAAGTGCAATAAATGCCTACCTTTATTAAATGCTTTGAGTTTCCTTTGAGAGATGAGAAGAGAGAGACTCAAGAGAGAAGAAAAGGTAAAACCTATGTGGACTAAGACTCAATCCTAATTGAAGATTAAAGGGAGTGATCCTAATGGTTCGTGAGGTTTCAACCTAAAGTCTAAAGAAAGAATGAATTAAACAATTCACTTCTAAAGTAGAAGATGAATTGTAATTCAAAAAGGGAAAGTAATGAGTTATTAACAGAAAGCACATAAATGCTTAACAAAACATAAAATGGAATTGTAAAAGAGAAAGGATAGAAGTTGAATGTGGATTCCTTATCCACACTCAATTGAAACTTACCAAAGCCCCTACATGGTTAGTAAACATGGAAACATGTATAAGAAGCAAAAAGTACTTAATACACATTAAAGTCCAAAAGAAAAAGATGAAGAATCAAATCTTAAGATCACAACCAGAATGGGCATCATATGGACAACAAGTGAATATCATCATACAAGTTCAAATGAACAAGCAACAATCATCATCTATAGCATTTAAACATGTTACAAGAAGAAGGGATAGATGAAAGATGGAAAGAAATGAAAAGGACATGCATAAATGGAACATGTAAATCAACAACCAGAATTGAAACTAAATGGAAAATGGTTTATAAACATCTCAAAAGTATTTATGAATCAACTTCAAGACATTCAAGAAGTAATATAAGAAGAATTGAAATGAAAGTTCAAAAAGAAAGTGCAAACAATACATGTTAATGATGCACAAAGTTCAAATTGAAATGAACATGTAAAGATGACCTATAATGTGTATCAAAGACCTATAATATCATATGAATGGCTCATAACATATGCAAATGCTCATACAAATATGCACAAAAGAATTCATGTAAACATGCACTAAAGTTGTAATGACATGCCATGGATTATGCTTCAAATGTAATGCATCAAACAAAAACCAAATGGATTCATGAAAATTATGCCAGCATATTATTGGAATGCCTAAGTCAGAAATGCATCATACATCAAGATAGCATGTAAAAATTCAGAGCAAAATGACTTCAAACAAAGCAATTAGGTCAAATTGAAACATCATGCAAAGTGGTGCAAATATAGGCATCAAAACATGTCATAAAGTGACCTAAAAAATAAAAAAAAATCATCTAACATGCTTCAATGTATTAGTGAATCAATACAAAAAGAATCATGTCAAAACAGTTGGTAATGAGCAAGAAAAAAATTAAACAAATTCATGTATCATGCTTAGAATGCATCTAAATGGAAATTCAAAGAAAATTGTGCAACAGGGGCAAAAGTGTCATAAAATCATGAAATGAAAATATCAAAAATTTCCTAAATGTCTTAGTAACATTCATAAATTTTCCCAGAATTTTCTAATAACGTTTTGTAATTTTAAAAATTAAAAAGGAAACGTGCACAAAATTAAGAAAATAAAAAGAAATGAAATAAGAGAGGGAGGTGTAAGCATAGCAATCATGCAGTTCAAATTAATTGGGCTTGAAAACATGGGGGTGTGGGTAGCAATCTGATTAGGTCCAATAAGTGCGCATAACACCCTAACTATCATGGAATTCAGTCAAACCAAGTCAAAATCATACAAGCCGTTGGATCAAGTCATAGTCAAGCTATAGTCAAAGTAATTAAGATCAACGCGCACACTTGAATGTCCATACACACTACTATGCACCACACCACATATGGATTAAAATGAAATAAAAAATTATCACGTGAGGTGCATGCTTCTTTTAATGTGCTGGCACACTTTTATCCACACGATCATGAAAAATCAATGGCCACGATTAAAACATACAAAACCCTAGCATTAACAGTCACCGGCCGGAGATGACCTCCGGTCACCTTCTCCGGTCGTGCGCCACCGTCTGCAACTTTATGTTTCCCAGAATTTCACAAATGTTATACCAAAATGAAGAGGAAGTCACACACGTTCCAAATCCACCAATGAAATCATCAAACTATTCACATACGGCAAGAAACAAGCACACACATATTGCCCTAATTTTTTGGATCTAAGCTTCTAAGAAGCTCTATCAACTAGCCGGAGTTCAAATGCTCCTAGTGAGCTCATATCAACAAAATAAGCTAAACAAACTCTAAATCATGCCAGAAAAGTTTGAGATGATGAAACCTGAAAATGCTGCAAACTGGAGTTAAACAAAAAACAGAGAATCGTGCTTCTTCTTTGAGCTACTCTTGGCCAAATAAAGGCTTGAGAATCTTGAAATCGTGCAGAGAATCACACTGAAAATTCCAATCTCTTGAAACTGAACTTGATTACTTGGATGTGTATGCTCTTATTCTTGATCCAGAATGAAATAATGAAGATGATGGAGGCGAAATGTGAAAGGAGATGGTGAAAATGGAGTGCAGTCAGAGAGAAAACAAAGAGATTGAGAGAAAAAGTTTGAAGTATTGGAGAGGGAGAGTGAAAAAAATGAAGCTGAAAATGAAAATTGAGAGTGAGGATTTGATTTATAGTATGAGCTAACCATGGTTAACCTGAGTTGGTTAACTGAGTTGAAGTGGTTTAGGTGAGTCCATCCTAACTAACTGAGTCAAGTTAGTTAGGGGACGAGCTGTGATATAGTGATGATGATCTATGGCGAGCTAGGGTGGATTACAAAGGATCAGTGGTGGTGGTAAACTCGTGTGTGAGCTGCAGCAACATAAACTTGCTTTACAAGTTTCATTCTTTCCACTTCCATGTAATGAGCCTGAGCAGCACGTGCAAGCAAGGACAATGTTAGTTCTGAAAAGGCAAAGTGTCATAAGGTGTGGGATATGTGCATACACTTTGAAATAACAACAGCAACAACACTTGTTTTTTTTCTGATTTTATGACAGTTGGAACCAATGAAAACAAGCAAGTTTGAGAAGGAAATTCTCCATGTATTGTGAATAATTTGATGAGGCTTTGTGATCATTAGAAAGAGGGATCATAGTAGAACATGTTTGGTATGAAAAATGAATTGAAATGAGGCTTGAAATAAGTTGCAAAATGACTTATAACATCCACATTTGGAACTGATAGAAGGGCGTGGCAACTGGTTGGTTGACAATGCATCTTGGCACCTGGATTTTCAGCATGATTACCATGACTTGAGGCCACTATTTCTCCATCATAACTTGATCAGATGAAATTTTGCCCAACATGAACATTGAAGAGGGCATTGCAAGGAACAATATTGATGTTGACAAGTTTTTCATTTGAGGCCTTTAACCATGAGAAAAATAGGCGAATATATGGCACACCAACTGTTTGTAGAAATAACACGCGCGTGACCTGAAGATACTTGGTCATGTCCTAGTTTTGAACCTACTTTGCTCAAACTTTGGCCACTCATATCTCACTCAATTTTTATCCAATGGAGATGTTCTACACATAGATTTGAAGCTTGAAACAAGATCTTTTGTTGTGGCCGAGTGGAATTTTCATTTGATGCTCCAATTTTGAATGGCCTTAGCTCAAACTCTGATGCAAAATGGCCTAAAATTACTATTTTTGGAAACCCTATTTCTTCCAAAAATGGCAACTTTCCAAATCTTGATTTTTCTATGATCCTTTTGGAGTTTCTTGATCAAATTTTGTACATTGGTCACATATAACATGAATTTCACGAATTTGGCCTCAAAAAGTCAAGAGTTGACTTTTTCCTCTGATTATTTGACTTTGCCCCAATTTCTCTGATTCTTGATCTTTCTTCCAATTGAACCACTTCTAAAACCAATTGAGATGTAATTTTCCACATACATACACTTAGGGACATATGGAATACCATGACATCAAGTTTTGTCCAAAAAATCAGAGATACCCTGATTTAATTGGAAACCCTAATTTCAGCCCCTTCTGATTAGGAGGAAAAAGTGCAGTCTTCAATTTCAAATTCCTCAGAGTATGTTGTGTATCCTCTTAAAGGATGATGATATATGCCATTTGAGGATGACTTTGGATCAATGAGCTATCTCTTTTGAGGGTTTTCCTTCATTTTTTGAACCTTTTGCATAGTGAAAGATGTAATGCTTCAATCTCCCATTGTATCTCTTATCCTTGAGGTTGTGGATGATCAATTGAGATAGTATGAGACATGAAAGGCTTCTTGGCTTGCCTTGAGGCAACTTGACTGACCTTTTTGTACTTTGAATAATCTCTTGATTGTCCATCTCCCACCTGACCACATGCCCTGATGGTAAGAAGGATGCCATGCTTCATTTTTCTATGTTAAATGCAATGCAATGCTAATGAGATGGATATGATATGATAAATGATAATGCCATGCTATGATGCCAAAAGGGGGGAGATAATTTTGGGGTATTACAGCTGCCCCTATTCAAGCGCTGTAGACCTGAATGCCTGAAAGCAATTGCTTTCGGACTTTCAAGGTATATAGTGATTGAATACCAAATATAACCAAAAATTTGCTCTGGATGATGAAGACTAAAAGGGATATAAACCCAACGAGACTGCTGGATTGAATCTTCGATGAAACGTCGGAGAGATCTGTCTTTTGAACGACGCCAGACGACTACTGGCTTGCCACGCTGCTGGTGGACTTTAATAATGTCTTTTATGCAATTCCAGACGACTACTGGCCTGCCACACTACTGGTGGACTTTGATAACGTCTTTTGAACGACGCCAGACGACTACTGGCTTGCCACGCTACTGGTGGACTTTAATAATGTCTTTTATGCAATTCCAGACGACTACTGGCCTGCCACGCTACTGGTGGACTTTGCAGCTTCGTGCCACCCGAAGATGGACTTTTGCCAATCCACTGTTGGACTTTTGCCACCCGAAGACGGACTTTTGCCAATCCACTGTTGGACTTTTGCCACCCGAAGACGGACTTTTGCCAATCCACTGTTGGACTTTTGCCACCCGAAGACGGACTTTTGCCAATCCACTGTTGGACTTTTGCCACCCGAAGACGGACTTTTGCCAATCCACTGTTGGACTTTTGCCACCCGAAGACGGACTTTTGCCAATCCACTGTTGGACTTTTGCCACCCGAAGACGGACTCTTGCCAATCCACTGTTGGACTTTTGCCACCCGAAGACGGACTTTTGCCAATCCACTGTTGGACTTTTGCCACCCGAAGACGGACTTTTGCCAATCCACTGTTGGACTTTTAGCTGCTTTGCCACCCGAAGATGGACTTTTGCCAATCCACTGTTGGACTTTTAGAATATGCCACCCTTAGATGGACCTTTCGCCAATCCACTGTTGGACTTTGCTAACGTCTTTTAACAATGCCAGACGACTACTGGCTTGCCACACTACGGGTGGACTTTCGCAAAATTCCAATACTGGATTACACTCTGCATCCGTGTCAGACATCTCTGCCGACTTTGCTGAGGAACAAAGACCAATGATTTGACTTTGGAGACTCCTGAAAGGATAACCTCTCCACTGGAGAATGAATGAACAATCCGTCTGCTTCGAATTGTCAAGCTTGCCAACAATAAATTGGACTTTAAGATATGAGGGAATGATGACTCTGCCAGGAATTATTCCATCTGTTTGGGGCTGGATTCTGGTCACAGCAACTCCGCTGGGGATGAGAATTTTTAAATGACGTCCTGCTGGGGAAATGAGCCATTAAAACTCTGCTTGGGGATTTATTCAACCCAAGATCCTTTATAGGGATTATCAACCTTATAACTCGGCTGAGGAGTATTGCTGACAAGATTCGATGCTGACCTCTGTGGGGGATCATTACCAGAGACACAATCTTGTTGGGGATCATGGCTACTCTGCCAGGGATATGCAAATCCTGGTTAGAACATTTCACTGCAACTTGCTAGAAAGAGTCCTTAGAGATCTGTTGGGGAAACCCAAAGCAAATCCACAGTAGTCTGCTGAAGAATATGACTGTCGAGCTTAGGATAAGTACTACAATGCCCCATGTTAGGCGAGCTTTCCTTTAGACAATTCCGTTGGGGATGACGAGTTTATAACAAACTCTGCTGGAGAAAAACTGCTTTAAAGCGTCTCGTGTTGGGGAATGCCTTTTGAGAGGATTTTACCGAAGACCAACTGTCCTCAAACTCTACTGGGGATGATCAACACTTCATGCTGGGGAACCAAACAATTTGTCCCCGAAGAGGATGTCATAAGAGGATTTTACAGAAGATTTAGCTTCTTCAAACTCCTGCGACTTCAACGGGGATTGACCATCAAACTCTACTGGGGAATTCGCAACCATTATCGACACAGAAAAGCTTGTAGCTGTTGGAAGTACTGAATGAGAGAATCGACTTAATAAGATACAACGGTACCCAGTTGAACTTAATTCACTGAGATTGACCCGTTATGAACAATCGTCGACCGAACGATGAACGCCGATCTCCTTACCCATAATTGCCCCAGTCTTTTGCGTGGGGTGATTTATTGCTGGTCTTGTGCTTAAAATCATCTGCACCTGCTACCTGCAACAAAAGAATATGCCCACTTGCCCCGAATATTGCGTGGCTAGAATCCACCATCCGGGAGTATTCAACATTCGAAGTAACTTCAAATGTTTTTTCTGCGCATGTTATTACAAGGCTGCCATGTTTTCAAATGCAATGTTTTATCAAAAATTAGGACATTTTTGCAAACAAAGCAATAAAACAAAAATAGAAAGCTTTTTATTGAAATTCAATTTATTGACTGAGAGCCCAGAATAGGCAATTACATCTGGAAGCAATCCCTGGAAAGAGGTGATCGCTGAAAATTGAGAAAAGAAACTATCCTAATGGCAATGTGAAAACGGAATTCCACTGAGTTTCAATTCTGTTATGACCAGTATGTCTTCAAAACTCCCCGACCTTGCCTTCTGAGGAATGATCAGACCGATTCCTATCCTTCAGAACGTCAGTTGTTCAAACGGTAATGGGGGATAGATAACTCAGACCATAGTCATTCGCTTAAATCCCTCTTTTGTGTGGACCGCCCTTTCAGGTTTTCGATCCACCAGGATACCCTTTTTTGCCTAAGTTGCCCTTTCGGGTTTTCAACTTACCGGGTGTACAATTTTCTTTTCAATTATATCCCTAATTTTTGCCCGAACCTTATTCTGTTTTTGGTTCGCCGGGATGCCCTTTTTTGCCTGGATTTTTTTTATTTTTATTATCCAGCGGGTCTATTCATGCGAAGTATTTTTTGACTACGTCCGAGTTGACAGGGGATGAAAAGTCTTCGCCATCCATGGTTGCAAGCAATAAAGCTCCGCCCGAAAAGACCTTTTTAACCACGAATGGACCTTCATAGTTAGGAGTCCATTTGCCCCTGTGATCTGTATTGGGAGGAAGGATCCTTTTGAGTACCACATCTCCGACTTTGTAAACCCGAGGACGCACCTTTTGGTCAAATGCCTGCTTCATTCTGCGCTGATATAGTTGCCCATGGCATACAGCCGCCAATCGCTTTTCCTCAATAAGGCTCAACTGATCAAATCTGGCTCGTACCCATTCAGCCTCATCTAGCTTAACATCCATCATGACTCTGAGGGACGGAATCTCTACTTCAACCGGTAGTACTGCCTCCATACCATATACAAGTGAGAATGGGGTCGCCCCAGTGGACGTGCGTACCGACGTTCGATACCCATGCAAAGCAAATGGTAACATCTCATGCCAATCTTTATACGTGACAACCATCTTCTGCACAATCTTCTTGATATTTTTGTTGGCCGCTTCGACCGCGCCATTCATCTTTGGGCGGTACGGAGAAGAATTGTGATGTTCGATTTTGAAGTCCCGGCATAACTCAGCCATCATCTTATTATTCAAATTAGAACCATTATCAGTAATGATTCTTTCGGGAACTCCATATCGGCAAATGATATCCCGTTTTAAGAAACGAGTGACCACTTGTTTTGTAACATTGGCATAGGATGCGGCTTCAACCCATTTGGTGAAGTAATCAATGGCCACCAAGATGAAACGATGACCATTGGAAGCTGTAGGCTCAATCTTTCCGATCATATCAATGCCCCACATGGCAAACGGCCAAGGCGACGACATGATACTCAACGGATTTGGAGGCACATGCACCTTATCTGCATAGATCTGGCATTTATGGCATTTGCGGGCATATTTGCAACAATCTGACTCCATAGTCAACCAATAATATCCCGATCTTAACAACTTTTTAGCCATTGCATGCCCTCCGGCATGGGTACCGAAAGAGCCTTCGTGCACTTCAATCATCAACAAGTCTGCTTCATGTCTATCCACACATCTAAGCAGGACCGTGTCAAAATTTCTTTTATACAGCACGCCATCTTTGTTCAAGAAGAAACTACCAGCTAGCCTTCTCAACGTCTTCCTGTCTTTGGACGATGCCCCAGACGGGTACTCTTGACTTTTCAAGAAACACTTAATGTCATGAAACCATGGCTTGTCATCAGACGTTGCATCGACCGCAAACACAAATGCTGGTCTGTCAAGGCGGGATACCTCAATCTTAGGTACATGGTTCCATCCTTGCACTTTGATCATGGAAGACAAAGTGGCCAAGGCATCAGCGAACCTATTCTCATCTCGAGGAATGTGGTACAGTTTCACTGTTGTGAAAAACGTCAGCAATCTCCTTGTATAATCTCTATACGGCACTAGATTTGCTTGGTGCGTGTACCAACTCCCCTTCACTTGATTGATTACCAAAGCTGAATCACCAAATATATCAAGGGTCTTAATCCGTAGATTAATCGCCTCCTCGATCCCCATTATACAAGCTTCGTACTCTGCTTCATTGTTGGTGCATCCGAAAGTTATTCGGGCAGTGAAAGGCATATGAACACCTTCCGGCGTGATAAGAACTGCTCCAACTCCGCACCCATTCATATTGACAGCCCCATCAAACATCAAACTCCATTTGGATTCAGGGTCTGGCCCCTCCTCCGGGAGTGGTTCCTCGCAGTCCTTAGCTTTGAGAAACATGATGTCCTCATCAGGGAAGTTAAACTTCATGGGTTGGTAATCATCAATCGGTTGTTGCGCCAGATAGTCGGACAAGATACTTCCTTTAATGGCCTTTTGTGAAGTGTACTGAATGTCATACTCTGTCAAGACCATTTGCCACCGTGCAACTCTGCCTGTCAATGCTGGTTTCTCGAAAATGTACTTGATAGGATCCATTTTTGAAATCAACAAGGTTGTGTGCCTAACCATATATTGCCTCAATCGCTTAGCGGCCCATGCAAGTGCACATCATGTCTTTTCAAGCATGGAGTACCGGGACTCACAATCATTGAACTTTTTGCTCAGGTAGTAAATAGCATGCTCCATCCTACCTGTCTCGTCATGTTGACCGAGAACACAACCCATGGAACCTTCAAGCACTGTTAGATACATTATCAGCGGTCTCCCTTCAACTGGAGGCATTAGAATCGGAGGTTCCTACAAGTATTCTTTTATCTTATCGAATGCCAATTGGCAATCGTCATTCCACCTGACCGTTTGATCTTTCCTTAACAATTTAAATATTGGTTCACACGTGGCTGTTAGGTGAGATATGAACCTTGCAATGTAGTTCAATCTACCCAAGAAACCACGAACCTCTTTTTCTGTTCTCGGTTCAGGCATTTCTTGTATTGCTTTCACCTTGGCAGGATCAACCTCGATTCCTCTTTCGCTCACAATGAAACCCAGTAACTTTCCAGAACGTACCCCAAACGTGCACTTGTTTGGATTTAATCTCAGACGGAACTTTCTCAACCTTTCAAACAGCTTTTTCAGGTTAATCAGATGTTCCTCTTCTGTTCTCGACTTGGCAATCATATCATCTACATAACATTCGATCTCCTTATGAATCAAGTCATGAAACAATGTCACCATCGCCCGCTGGTACGTTGCCCCTGCGTTTTTCAACCCAAAAGGCATTACTTTATAACAATATGTACCCCACGGAGTAATGAACGTGGTCTTCTCCATATCTTCAGGTGCCATCTTGATCTGGTTGTACCCGGAGAAACCGTCCATAAAAGAGAACACTGAAAACTGAGCTGTATTATCGACCAACACATCAATATGAGGTAGTGGAAAATCATCTTTCGGGCTAGCTTTATTAAGATCTCGATAATCCACACACATTCTCACTTTTCCATCCTTCTTCGGTACTGGCACGATGTTGGCTACCCACGGAGGATACTTTGTCACAGCAAGAAACCCAGCATCCCACTGCTTCTGGACTTCCTCCTTAATCTTTAAAGCCATGTCGGGGTGAGTCCGACGAAGTTTCTGCTTGACTGGCGGACATTCTTCTCTTAATGGCAGCCTGTGCACGACAATATCCGTATCCAACCCCGGCATGTCTTGATACGACCAGGCGAAGATGTTAACATACTCGCGCAACATTTCAGTCAAAGTTTGCTTCACATCTGCTTGCAAGCTGGCACCAATCCTGATCTCTTTTTTGGCGTCCTTGGTACCAATATTGATGATGTCTACAGTCTCCTGATGAGGCTGGATGACCCTTTCCTCTTGTTTCAACAATCTGGCCAGTTCTTCAGGGAGTTCACAATCTTTCTCATCCCCTTCTTCGGCTTGATAAATCGGATTGTCAAAGTCATACATAGTCATATCAAAATCGTTATCAGTGGTATCCGGAGGATCAAGTCTGCATGAACGGGTTCATGCCTTATTTTAGAATTTATTTTTAAGCAAAACAAAAGAAAATGAAACATTGCCATTTTATTATTTTTTTTTGTGCAAAAATAAAAACTGAAAGACAGAGAACAAAATTTGATTGCAAAACGTCCTTTATTAATGATTAAACATTGCAAATGCAACCATGGTGGCCCTACAAATGAATCTATACGCCTTGGGCAGAGCGTAAGATTTTGACATGCATTATGGTTAGAAAAAACAAAGAAAAATTACTCTGTCTGAAGAGTAACCCGGATGACTTCTTCAACGAACCAGTTCTGCACTTGTTGTCCCGGAGCATGAGGGTGTACCCAGTTGTCCAGGTCACAATCACTGTCAACACTATCCTCTGTGGCTGCACAAGACTGGTCCGTGTAGATAATTCCCCCACTATTGAAAGTAATGGGTCCCCTGCTCCCCGCATCTGAAGTTGTAGAGGGATGATAACCAATACCAAATTTGTCTTCCTTCATTGGGGTCTCTATCAACCTGCCCCAACCTTGGGCGTTGCCTGCCCTGACGACTTCGACAGCTTGTTTGTAAGATGAAATGGAGGTACCGGCCCCAACTAGTACAGAAGAAGACTCAGGTGCATCGTCAATATTGACTGCTTCAAATGATTGGCACAACATCTCATGAATTTCCCCATCCATTTCAATGTACTTGAACGTGGACAAGTGACTCACAAAGATGTCTTCTTCCCCACACACCGTCACAACCTGCCCTTCAAACTCATACTTCAGCTTTTGATGTAGAGTAGAAGTAACAACCCCGGCTCCGTGAATCCAAGGGCGCCCCAATAGGCAGCTATATGCAGGTTGTATGTCCATTACATGGAACGTGGATTTGAATACCTGTGGTCCAATTTGTACGGGCAATTCCACCTCACCAAACACAGATCGTCTAGTTCCATCGAATGCTCTGACCACCAATTCACTAGGCCTTAAGATCAAACCATCAACTTCCAGCTTCATTAATGCCTTCTTGGGCAAGACATTGAGTGATGAACCAGTGTCTACCAGTACATGAGATAACACTGCGCCCTTACACTCCATCGTGATATGCAAAGCCTTATTATGGTTTCTTCCTTCAACAGTCAAATCTCTACTTGTAAAGCCCAAGCCATGGCTAACATTAACATTGGAGATTACGCCCTCGAGCTGATTAACAGTAATTTCTTGTGGCACGTATGCACTCTTCAATACTTTCAACAACGCCTGCCGGTGCGCATCAGAGCACATCAATAGTGACAAGATTGAAATCTTTGAAGGGGTCTGATTCAGTTGGTCCACAATCTTATAATCGCTTTTCTTGATTATCTTCATAAATTCTTCCATTTCCTTATCAAAAGTAATCTTTGTCTCTGCTTCAGGTGTAGGCGCATTTTCAACCACCTGTTTACCTTTAGCCTTTGCTGCGGCTTCTGCCTCTTTATCACTTCTCAAGGTTTGGGGAGCGAACAACCTTCCACTCCTTGTAAAACCCCCTACACCCCCTACGTTATCAATATTTGGGCTGACTGACGACTCAACTTCCTGCTTTTTACCTTCGTAATATACATCTGCCCCATAGTGCCATGGGATAGCCTTCGTAGACGTGAACGGAATTGGTCCTGGCACCGTGATAGTGACAGGACTGGGCCTTTCTGGCGCAACACTCGCCACGGGAACTGCATTGACCGGCATTTGAATCTCAGCGGGAGTGTAATAGATGGTCACGGTTGATATCTCATCAGTGTCTTTCACGACTCTGTCGAACTGTAGACATCCTTCATCGATCAGATTCTGTAAACCCATCTTCAACTTATCACAGCCGTTCTCCTGATTCATACACTCAGAGCAATCTTGATTACAACCCGGGAACACCTGTCCCTTCAATAAACGATCTTTTACAACCAACAAAGAAGTTTTCACTTGATGGATATCTGTCACCAGATTCAATCTCCTCCCATCTTCAATAGCGTACACATTTGCTGCACTATGATCAGGCATGGGATGCTGAGTAATATTAGGAGCGGGAGAGAAATTGATGGCTTTAGCATCAATCAAATCTTGTACTTTATGATGGAAAGCCCAACATTTTTCAATGGAGTGCCCCTGAGCACCTGAGTGGAACTCACAACGAGCATTAGCATCGAAGTTAGGTGGCAGGTTTCCAGCAACCGGAGCTTTCATAGTACGAAGTTCTACCAACTTTAACTCGAGTAACCGGGGCAACAGCGCGGCATAAGTCATAGGGAGAGGATCCATCTTACGATCCCTCTGCCTAGACCTTTGCTGGAAAAAAGGTTGTTGCTGTTGAACTTGTTGTTGGGGTTGTTGTTTCTGAACAGACGGTGTGGGGATTGTTACAGCATCTACCTGATAATAAGCTTGAGAACGCCCTCTGCCTCGTCCTCTAAACACAGCATTCGTATCACCTTCTCTTCTTTTCTGGTTACTAGCAAACGGTTTCTTCGTCCCCGAAGAGCCAGCCCCACTCACATCCTGGATCTTTCCAAGCTTTAACAGACTTTCTATTCTTTCTCCCGCAATCACAATATCAGCAAATCCAGTTGACGGACAAGCAGCTAATCTATCAAGATAGGCCCCTTGCAAGGTGCCCATGAACATATCTGCCATTTCTCTGTCTGACAAGGGAGGTTGAACCTGGGCAGCCATTTCCCTCCACCTCTGTGCATATTCTTTGAAACTCTCCTTGGCATTTTGTGACAACCCCTGCAATTGAGTACGGTTGGGCGCCATGTCAATATTATACTGGTATTGCTTCAGGAACGCTTCTGCCAGATCTTTCCAATTCTTCACAGCAGCTCTATTCAACTTCATATACCAGGTCAAGGACGCCCCAGCCAGACTGTCCTGAAAATAGTGCATCCATAGCTTCTCGAAATCCGTATGGGCTGAAATCTTCCCAAAGTAAGCTTGAAGATGCGTTTGGGGACACGCATTGCCGTGATACTTATCAAAAGTGGGAGGCTTGAATTTAGGGGGAATTCTGACTCCTGAGACCAGCCCCAAGCTGGTAACATCAATACCCATAGAGTTCTTGCATTCTATGGCCCTGATCTTTTCTGCTAACTCCTCATACCTTCGATCACCTTGATTACCCACATCAGCATCTAATAGAGTAAATTGGTCTTCCAGAGTATCTTCAAGAGTAACACCAGCATGCCTACCATTTCCATTACCCCGATTGTTACCACCAGGAGGAGGGTTGCCACCGGGAGGAGGAATGCCATGTCCCTGTGAATTGTCATGCTGATCACCTTCGGGCCCACTGTCTGGACGCTCGACCAGAAGCCTCAATCTCTCCTGATTTTGCGCCATGCCAGTCATGAGGGTCATGAACTGGTCCATACGCGCCCTCATTTCGGCCAAATCACTTTGCACTTGATCCATGATTCTTACTTGATTTCTTCGCGTCGAATATCGGTGAATATGACTCTCCGCTATGCTGCCTGAAACCAAATAAAGGTCAGAGTCCCTGCAACGAGTACCTGAAAAGCAAGTAACATAAATGCAGAATGTTATGCAATGCCATGCAATGTTATGCTTATCATTTCCAAAGTGCTTTACACCCTGATTCCAATCCAACCACAGAAATCTGAAGACCAGAAATCGTGATATAGAGAGACATGTCGTGGTCATGTGCTTGTGTGCGGCTATCTGATAAGAAATAATCCTGAATAAAACTGCTCATACTCATTCAACAAAATATTCAAGTACATTTAAGAAAGGTTCAACCGCAAATGCAATACAAGGGAAAAATGGATCCATCAACAAGCCTGATGGTAACCATTAACAACAAAATACAGGGAAAAGAACATCAGTCTGACAATTCCACATCCTTCAGCTTATCACTTGAATACTTGACTTCCTCAAAAAGTATACGGGTACGCTGGTGATTCGGCTTTTCAATCATTTCTTTGATCGAGACATCCCTTTTCTCAAGAGCTTCAGTTAAAGAACCCATATGCAGCATAAGAGCTTCGTCATCATGCACTCCTTTGTGTCTCTTTATGCCAGCTTGCGTCTTGAGTATCTCTCTTTCTATCATGGCTTCTTCAAGCTCTTTCTTGGTATTCTTCAACTGGCTTCTAACTTCTTCTAACTGTTCTTGACTTTTATCGAGACTTTCCCGATACTTTCTCCTCTGCTCATGTGCCTTTTTAAGCTCCTCGTCTTTAGTCTTCGGCTGATCCTTTAACTCAGCATTTTCAATTCTGACTTCATCCCAAGCTTGACGAAGTTGAGCTAATGAATCCTTGCTTCGGGCTAAAGCCTGTTTTGTAATCTTGTGAGCCTGACTAGTGTCATCTGCTCCCAAAGTAAGTTTCCGAAAGTACCGAGCTCGGTCATCAAAATCTTCCTCTTTGTCAGCCAAGGTTTTTTCCGCTTTCAAGGCTCTCTTTTCCAACTCTTTGTTGTCAGCTAGAGCTTTCTGAAGACATCTGCTCATTCCAGCATTCTCTATCTGCAACTCTCTGACCATTTTCTTCCACTTCTCACATTCTTCAATAGCCACCATAGTGGGTTGTTCTGGCTGTACTGAACATAAAAGAGGTCCCCTTGAAAAGGGTAAAAGCAATTCCTTTACTTTCGTCTCAATCCACCTGTCATATTCAGGATAAGATCTACAATCTCCTTTTCCAAAAACTGCTTTTCCAATTTTGTGCTTATCTTTCCAAGCATTCACTACTTCTACCACCTTCGCATCTTTAGTTCCTGTAAAAAATAAAGATTCTTCCACATCTTGCTCTGTAGGAGGATCCCTGGAAGCATACCCAAACTGTCGGATGGCCAAAACTGGATTATAATTGATCCCTCCTTTTCTGCCAATCAAAGGCACATTTGGAAAATTTCCGCATCTTGTGACAAGCTCTGTTCTCAATAACCGGTGGTCAAACCATACAATGTTATCAGCAGTTAAACTCATCAATCGTTTAGACCATTTCGCCACATCTTTGGTTTCCACAAAGGCACCTGTCTGAGGCAAATGTTTGAAAAACCAATGACTCAGCAGTGGAGTACAACAACTAACAGATCCTCCCCTCCTTTTCTCATTCTTATAGTGCACGGAATGATAAAAATCTCCTAACAAAGTAGGGACTGGATTTTTAAGAACGAAAACTCTTGTCGCTTGCATATCCACAAAGTCTTGCTGATTGGGAAAGAGAACTAGGCCGTATATGCAGAGAGCCAGAATGGAATTGTAAACCGTCCATTTTTAGCACTAGCAGCCTCTTGGGCTTGTCCAGACAGAAATTCTAAATGAAATCCGCTAACTCCATTTTTACTGCTCACACCACTCTTTACCACTGCCTGATCCATTTGTAACGCAGCAGCAATTTCTTTTACGCTGGGAGAACTACCAGAGAAGAATGGTATTGCCGATGTGATCGGAATTCCCAAAATAAATGAGAATTCTTCCAGTGTTGGCATCAAAATGTAATCTGAAAAAAGAAAGCACCTCAACGAAGGCTCGTAGAACTGCAGCAGAGTGTGCAAAGCATCATGTTCATACTTGGTGATTGTACGGACCATCCCAACCAAATTCCCGTAGCTCTTCTGAAACCTATCAAGAATACCCGGACCAGCCATATCTATAACTTTGAGCAATGAATCCAAGACAGGATCTGGAAACTTGTAAGACACATTGTTCTTTCTCTTGGCAACGATCTCTGTTGAACCCATGGATTGGAATCAGAAATGTATTATGCACCTGAAAATGACAAACATAACTGTTATGATATGATAATGCAATGCAAAAGGGCATGTGATCAGGTAATCAAGTGTCGGTGTCTGTATTGAACTGTGTGCACTGTGTCTCTGTACTGAATCTGGCAATATCTGAGACGAACACTCAAGTCACTGTCATAGGATACAATGTCTGAAATCATCATAGAATCACAAGTAAGGTAGGTAGGAGGCTGGGTTTCCTGCAAACCTGTAAACATCCCGCCCATACTCCCATGTGGTTCTTAGAAAATAAGGTTTGTCAGCTTCGGAGGTTTGAGAAGCAATAGCACATTCAGCCCCTAGGATACAATGCTATGCCAATCAAAGAGGTCGTCCACTGACTCCCCTTAGAAAATAAAAGTCATCCTATGCAAGTTCCAAAGTGGGCCCTCGGGTGCGAATGGGTTTGCCACAGAATGTGGTCTGCCATTGTCACCGCTAAAGAGGGATGTTTCCACTAAGGTCCTCATGATCGGTCACTAGAGTCGACAGCTCTCTAGATCTACATCCTGGAATACGCAAGATGCGCATGCCACGACGTGTCCCAAGATAGCCTCGTCTAGCTGTGAATTTCGTGAACACCCAACGCACTCCAAACGGCACGTAGGTCCCACTACTCTCCACTCTAATTCTAAGTGTATACTCAAGCCTGTGTAATGGGCTTATCTCTCAGAAATCCCATCCCGCCAAACAGACAAAACAGTGCAACACAATATAATATATGATATGTAATGCTAAAATGCAGTAAATGCAGTAAAATAAATAAACAGCAACATATAGCACAACAGTAAACACCCAATGAAAAAACAAACAAGCGCTAGGATTGACTCGCTTAGGATGGACCAGCAATAGGTCAACCAAGTCCCCAGCAGAGTCGCCAGCTGTCGCTCCCGGGATTTTCATCCTAGTACAAACGCGAAAGTGGCACCAAACAGAGTCGCCAGCAATGTGTATTTATCCCAAGAGAGGGAAAGGAAACACCGCATAAACCTGAGGGAAAGAAAAGAGCATGGTCTTGCGACCAAGAGAAAGGGTAAGGGAGTCGGTTACGCGAGAGGAAGGTATTAGCACCCCCACGCGTCCATCGTACCCGATGGGATCCACGCTTGCTTGTCTCGATCAAAGGGTGTAAGAAAAGAATACTGAGAAAGAAACTGAAAAAGGAATGGAAAAGGAAAGGAGAGAGAAAGAGAAACAAATGTAGGGAAAATAAAAGAAGTGCTCGCATGGGCCCTACCCCACTGCCTACGTATCTCATCGGGAACATGAGAATCAGAGCGACGTAGTTCCCCTCACTAGGGATGAATTGTTTGTGTTTTTTAGAGAACGGCTTACGTTCTAGCTCAGGTGTTGCAGGCTCGCTGGTCCGAGTGCGTTACCATCTTGCAAGAGAACGAGTAGAAGCGCGTTCGTGCGTTGAGAATGAATGAGATGAGAAAAGAATTCCCGAAGGAAAGACGTTATTGTTTGTTTTTGTCTTTTAAGAGTTTTTCATTTGTTTGCATATGATAGTGTATCTGGATCTTAATCATTGGAATGTGTACATTCTCACATTCCAAGATGGAATGGGTAAGAAAGCACACTAAGAGTGAAGAAGACTCCCACACTTAGTTCCAATTGTCAAGGTTCAAACACACTAGCATACTTGTGTTTATTAAGTGTTTTTGTTAATTAAGAAATGAAGAAGTGTTTTTATTTGTACCTCCAACAAGTATTGCATTTAAGTCCCTCATACAAGATCAAATGTTTAACACATTGACCCAAGATGGGCTATATGCTACACATTCTAAGATTATAAGAGAAGACCCCTTTATAATCTCTTCTTTATATGAAAGGCCTAAGTGCAATAAATGCCTACCTTTATTAAATGCTTTGAGTTTCCTTTGAGAGATGAGAAGAGAGAGACTCAAGAGAGAAGAAAAGGTAAAACCTATGTGGACTAAGACTCAATCCTAATTGAAGATTAAAGGGAGTGATCCTAATGGTTCGTGAGGTTTCAACCTAAAGTCTAAAGAAAGAATGAATTAAACAATTCACTTCTAAAGTAGAAGATGAATTGTAATTCAAAAAGGGAAAGTAATGAGTTATTAACAGAAAGCACATAAATGCTTAACAAAACATAAAATGGAATTGTAAAAGAGAAAGGATAGAAGTTGAATGTGGATTCCTTATCCACACTCAATTGAAACTTACCAAAGCCCCTACATGGTTAGTAAACATGGAAACATGTATAAGAAGCAAAAAGTACTTAATACACATTAAAGTCCAAAAGAAAAAGATGAAGAATCAAATCTTAAGATCACAACCAGAATGGACATCATATGGACAACAAGTGAATATCATCATACAAGTTCAAATGAACAAGCAACAATCATCATCTATAGCATTTAAACATGTTACAAGAAGAAGGGATAGATGAAAGATGGAAAGAAATGAAAAGGACATGCATAAATGGAACATGTAAATCAACAACCAGAATTGAAACTAAATGGAAAATGGTTTATAAACATCTCAAAAGTATTTATGAATCAACTTCAAGACATTCAAGAAGTAATATAAGAAGAATTGAAATGAAAGTTCAAAAAGAAAGTGCAAACAATACATGTTAATGATGCACAAAGTTCAAATTGAAATGAACATGTAAAGATGACCTATAATGTGTATCAAAGACCTATAATATCATATGAATGGCTCATAACATATGTAAATGCTCATACAAATATGCACAAAAGAATTCATGTAAACATGCACTAAAGTTGTAATGACATGCCATGGATTATGCTTCAAATGTAATGCATCAAACAAAAACCAAATGGATTCATGAAAATTATGCCAGCATATTATTGGAATGCCTAAGTCAGAAATGCATCATACATCAAGATAGCATGTAAAAATTCAGAGCAAAATGACTTCAAACAAAGCAATTAGGTCAAATTGAAACATCATGCAAAGTGGTGCAAATATAGGCATCAAAACATGTCATAAAGTGACCTAAAAAATTAAAAAAAAATCATCTAACATGCTTCAATGTATTAGTGAATCAATACAAAAAGAATCATGTCAAAACAGTTGGTAATGAGCAAGAACAAAATTAAACAAATTCATGTATCATGCTTAGAATGCATCTAAATGGAAATTCAAAGAAAATTGTGCAACAGGGGTAAAAGTGTCATAAAATCATGAAATGAAAATATCAAAAATTTCCTAAATGTCTTAATAACATTCATTAATTTTCCCAGAATTTTCTAATAACGTTTTGTAATTTTAAAAATTAAAAAGGAAACGTGCACAAAATTAAGAAAATAAAAAGAAATGAAATAAGAGAGGGAGGTGTAAGCATAGCAATCATGCAGTTCAAATTAATTGGGCTTGAAAACATGGGGGTGTGGGTAGCAATCTGATTAGGTCCAATAAGTGCGCATAACACCCTAACTATCATGGAATTCAGTCAAACCAAGTCAAAATCATACAAGCCGTTGGATCAAGTCATAGTCAAGCTATAGTCAAAGTAATTAAGATCAACGCGCACACTTGAATGTCCATACACACTACTATGCACCACACCACATATGGATTAAAATGAAATAAAAAATTATCACGTGAGGTGCATGCTTCTTTTAATGTGCTGGCACACTTTTATCCACACGATCATGAAAAATCAATGGCCACGATTAAAACATACAAAACCCTAGCATTAACAGTCACCGGCCGGAGATGACCTCCGGTCACCTTCTCCGGTCGTGCGCCACCGTCTGCAACTTTATGTTTCCCAGAATTTCACAAATGTTATACCAAAATGAAGAGGAAGTCACACACGTTCCAAATCCACCAATGAAATCATCAAACTATTCACATACGGCAAGAAACAAGCACACACATATTGCCCTAATTTTTTGGATCTAAGCTTCTAAGAAGCTCTATCAACTAGCCGGAGTTCAAATGCTCCTAGTGAGCTCATATCAACAAAATAAGCTAAACAAACTCTAAATCATGCCAGAAAAGTTTGAGATGATGAAACCTGAAAATGCTGCAAACTGGAGTTAAACAAAAAACAGAGAATCGTGCTTCTTCTTTGAGCTACTCTTGGCCAAATAAAGGCTTGAGAATCTTGAAATCGTGCAGAGAATCACACTGAAAATTCCAACCTCTTGAAACTGAACTTGATTACTTGGATGTGTATGCTCTTATTCTTGATCCAGAATGAAACAATGAAGATGATGGAGGCGAAATGTGAAAGGAGATGGTGAAAATGGAGTGCAGTCAGAGAGAAAACAAAGAGATTGAGAGAAAAAGTTTGAAGTATTGGAGAGGGAGAGTGAAAAAAATGAAGCTGAAAATGAAAATTGAGAGTGAGGATTTGATTTATAGTATGAGCTAACCATGGTTAACCTGAGTTGGTTAACTGAGTTGAAGTGGTTTAGGTGAGTCCATCCTAACTAACTGAGTCAAGTTAGTTAGGGGACGAGCTGTGATATAGTGATGATGATCTATGGCGAGCTAGGGTGGATTACAAAGGATCAGTGGTGGTGGTAAACTCGTGTGTGAGCTGCAGCAACATAAACTTGCTTTACAAGTTTCATTCTTTCCACTTCCATGTAATGAGCCTGAGCAGCACGTGCAAGCAAGGACAATGTTAGTTCTGAAAAGGCAAAGTGTCATAAGGTGTGGGATATGTGCATACACTTTGAAATAACAACAGCAACAACACTTGTTTTTTTTCTGATTTTATGACAGTTGGAACCAATGAAAACAAGCAAGTTTGAGAAGGAAATTCTCCATGTATTGTGAATAATTTGATGAGGCTTTGTGATCATTAGAAAGAGGGATCATAGTAGAACATGTTTGGTATGAAAAATGAATTGAAATGAGGCTTGAAATAAGTTGCAAAATGACTTATAACATCCACATTTGGAACTGATAGAAGGGCGTGGCAACTGGTTGGTTGACAATGCATCTTGGCACCTGGATTTTCAGCATGATTACCATGACTTGAGGCCACTATTTCTCCATCATAACTTGATCAGATGAAATTTTGCCCAACATGAACATTGAAGAGGGCATTGCAAGGAACAATATTGATGTTGACAAGTTTTTCATTTGAGGCCTTTAACCATGAGAAAAATAGGCGAATATATGGCACACCAACTGTTTGTAGAAATAACACGCGCGTGACCTGAAGATACTTGGTCATGTCCTAGTTTTGAACCTACTTTGCTCAAACTTTGGCCACTCATATCTCACTCAATTTTTATCCAATGGAGATGTTCTACACATAGATTTGAAGCTTGAAACAAGATCTTTTGTTGTGGCCGAGTGGAATTTTCATTTGATGCTCCAATTTTGAATGGCCTTAGCTCAAACTCTGATGCAAAATGGCCTAAAATTACTATTTTTGGAAACCCTATTTCTTCCAAAAATGGCAACTTTCCAAATCTTGATTTTTCTATGATCCTTTTGGAGTTTCTTGATCAAATTTTGTACATTGGTCACATATAACATGAATTTCACGAATTTGGCCTCAAAAAGTCAAGAGTTGACTTTTTCCTCTGATTATTTGACTTTGCCCCAATTTCTCTGATTCTTGATCTTTCTTCCAATTGAACCACTTCTAAAACCAATTGAGATGTAATTTTCCACATACATACACTTAGGGACATATGGAATACCATGACATCAAGTTTTGTCTAAAAAATCAGAGATACCCTGATTTAATTGGAAACCCTAATTTCAGCCCCTTCTGATTAGGAGGAAAAAGTGCAGTCTTCAATTTCAAATTCCTCAGAGTATGTTGTGTATCCTCTTAAAGGATGATGATATATGCCATTTGAGGATGACTTTGGATCAATGAGCTATCTCTTTTGAGGGTTTTCCTTCATTTTTTGAACCTCTTGCATAGTGAAAGATGTAATGCTTCAATCTCCCATTGTATCTCTTATCCTTGAGGTTGTGGATGATCAATTGAGATAGTATGAGACATGAAAGGCTTCTTGGCTTGCCTTGAGGCAACTTGACTGACCTTTTTGTGCTTTGAATAATCTCTTGATTGTCCATCTCCCACCTGACCACATGCCCTGATGGTAAGAAGGATGCCATGCTTCATTTTTCTATGTTAAATGCAATGCAATGCTAATGAGATGGATATGATATGATAAATGATAATGCCATGCTATGATGCCAAAAGGTGGGAGCAAATTTTGGGGTATTACATCGTGCCTACGTACCCTCATAGTGCAATGAGGAATTCAGAGCTCCGTAGTTCAGAGAAACCAGAGACAAAGAAAGGGAAAGGAAAGAAGGGTGGAAGTGTGTTCGCCAAGATCATCGCGATCTCGTGCCTACGTATCATACATTTGAATGAATGCAAAATCATAGCTTCCATAGTTCATGGAACCAAAATGAAAAATAGAAAAGGAAAGGAAAAGCGGTGTCAAAACCAAGAGCAAAAGAAGGTAAAAGGTAGATCCGCTGGGGATAACAAAAAGGATTGGTGTCGAAACCAAGAAAGGAGAAATGAAGAAAAATGATAGAAGAGACTCCACTAGGGAGGTAAGAGAACAAAGCGACAGTGCTGGGGACCAGAGGGTAGTGACCCTACTGGGGATCGAAAGAATAAAAGCTCGGTATATTAACTGACTGGCAGTGATTAACTAGAGAGGAAAAGAGATAAACCTCTCATGAGGAAAAAAGATGACCGCGCTAGGAAAAACGAAAGGAATGCTGTCGAAACCAAGAGAAACAGAATTCGGTAGGTTAACGGACTGGCCGTGATTAACCAAGAAAAAGAGATAACAACTCTGGAGGGGATAAAAGACTTGGTGTCAACAGGCAGGCTGTGATGAACCAAAAAGAAGAGAGTACTGAACCATGAGAAGGTGTTTGACTCTGAAAGGGTTTCGGTATATTAACTGATAAACAGTGGTTAATCGAGGAAAGAGAAGATTGCAAATTTGTGGGGAAAAAGGTTTTAACAGATAGACTGTGATCAACCAAAATAATGGGTGTAAAACCAAGCGAAGGTTGTGACTCAAAGGGGATGTCGATACTGACTGAACAAACAATACTTGATCAACAAAAAGGGTATTGAACCAAAAGAGGTTGCCAACCGATAGGGATTCGATGTTAACAGAGAAGTTGTGATTAACCAAAAAGAAACGAGTGAATAATCAAGAGAAGGTGATTAACTCAAAAGGGGGTTCAGTGTTTTAACAGACTGGCTGTGGTTAACTGAAAGAATGGGTTATTAACCAAGAGAAGGTGATTAACCCAAGAGAACCTCAGTGTGTTAACAGATAGACTGTGGTTAACTGAGAAGACATGTTAATTGGTGTTTTAACTGACAGGTAGGGGTTAACCAAACAAAGGAGAAGAACCAAGAGAAGGTTGCGAACTCCTGGGGATACGGTTTTAACAGAAAGACTGTGTTTAACCGAAAAAGAAACTCTTCTTGGGGAAGCAAAAGCAATGATTGACCACAAGAAAAGAAAGTAGGGTATTGAAACAAAGAGAGTTTGCTAACCCAAAGACAATGATCTTAACCAAGACTGTGGTGAGGATTGATCAAAAGAGATTACAAGAGATAGGAGTGATCAAGGATCGACTCAACTGAGGAGGAGATACACTACCGCCTGGAGATAGAGGTGACTAAGCCAGGCACAGGGTCATTCGTCCCCTACCTGAAGTAGTTAGAATGAGAGAAGGAATTCTCCATTCTCATTCCTTCTCTAACACGCAGGGTGTAGTGCGGAAGTTGAAACAGACAGCGTAACGACTCCAAATTGTATAGTGCTCCAGTGTTGTCCGACGCGCGAATCTCCGACTCAGCAGGGGATCGAGAGAGAAAGATCTAAAGGAAGCCTAAAGAGAAGCGCCAAGGGGAAGATTAATAATCGAAACAAAGTTTCGATTAATTAATCAAAAGGGAGGAATATACTAATAATTTTCCAAATGAATGAAAATTTATTAAAGCAAAAGGGTGCATTATTGATTATACAAGATTAAGCTTGTTCATTAAGAACAAACTTAATGCAAGAGAGTGCAAAACAGTACCAAATGATATTTAGAATGCAACATAAATCATGTCATTAGGTGAGCAAAATTGTGCAAGAATGGTCATGTGTATGCAATATAAACAAATTGAATAATCGAAAGCGTGCATCGAAAGTTCATGAACATGATTCAAACAGTAGTTAAACGTCACTTAAAACATCCCTAAAATCAAGCATATCATTCCATGGAAGTTAGAGGGAGAGAGCATGGCAACCAAGCTTGAAAAAAAACACCAAAATGGCACTCTGTTACAGTGGTAACCGGTTACTCTAAAGTGGGTAACCGATTACTTGCTTGAAAAAAAGTAAATCTGGTGAAATTTGTGCAGGGTAACCGGTTACCTTATATTGAGTAACCGGTTACTCAGTTGAAAAAGGTAGCGCTGAAGCATATTTTGTGAAGAGTAACCGGTTACCTTACATTGAGTAACCGGTTACCACTGTAACAGTGGCAAAAACAGCTTTTGAAAAATCACTTATTTAAATCACCATATGCTAGGGTATGAATTAGTGCACGAAAATTAAGCTTGAAGACAACACATAAGCAGTGATGTAATCAATTAACACATCTAAATCATGGATCAAATAATGATAAATCAATTCACACACAAAAGGGTTGAAGCTACATCGCGAATGATACGAAAATGTACGAAACCGTAAAATGAGTGAGATCTACCAACCTACAAGCTGGAGATTTGGATTGGTAATTGTTGCAAAGAGATCTTGGTGCAGATAATCAAAGAAAAACCAGAGGAATCTTCAATTATAGCCGAATTTTATCAAAATCAAGCAAATTGCGATGAAACTCTGAAATGCGAATTCAAATCGCAGAATCTTGAAGCAAACATTTGAGATAAATCCAAAAGCTAACAGAACTCCAGAAACTCAAATATAATAGTAAGATGATGAAGGTTAAGCTCAAGAAATAATCACTTTAAATGAGAAAAGTGATTATCCTTCAATGGTGAAGAGCTATAGTGAGGTTTGGGAAGAAAATGTAGATGAAGATGAAGAAGTTGCATAAAATTCAGAGAGAAGTGTGAGAAATGGTTGAGAAATTGTGGATTGTGAATTGTGAATTGGTGGATCCTTGAAGCTTGTTTATATAGAGTTTTGGTTAGGAGTTGCTAGGTTTGGAATATGCTTTGGGATTAGGTTGGGAGTTAGGCTAGAAGTTAGTTACACTTGACTCACCGAGTCAAGCGGTTAACTCGGTTAGTTAGGAAGTTAACTCGGTAACAATCACAATGTACGCTTCACATACAAGGGTTCATAATTCATGAAAATGAGGTGCATGGTAGTCTTGAATGGCAAGGAAACATTGCAGTAAATGCCAATGAACCACTTGAAGGGTCTAGAATATTCCACCTGCTACTAGAACAATGTAGAATCAAAGACCAAAGAGTGTGCACAGTTGTTGTCCCAAAAATGCAGCAGAAACTGCAACTTTACACCGAGTAACCGGTTATCCTATATTGAGTAACCGGTTACTCTAGGTAAAATTTGCCCAGATCCCTCAAAAACAAATGTTGAGGTCTCGGTTTCAATTTCCCACCTCTTGTTTTAATGAATAGGCATGGAAACCCTTGTTTTATGCTTGTTTTGATGATGAGACGACCAGGTGAAGGATGCGATTAATCGAGCTTAAACTTGAAAATCCTGTAACAAGAAACACATAAAGAAAAGTACGAATGTGTATGCCGACAATGCGAATGCACATTCTCATGCAAAAGGGCAAAAAGGAGGAGGTCAAAATTCAGGTTACGACAATACGCACGTGGAAAGTTTGAGAGAACATAAAGATAGGGGTGGCATATCCAGGAAACGCTTATAGGGAGTGAATCCCGACCAAGCTAACTTGGCAGTCCGTCGAATCAGTCGAGGTACCCGTACAGAAGTATCGATGTTGAACAACCGATTGTCGTGAAAGCATTGTCTTTCCTAGTGTGGTACCCATGACCCTGAGGATTTAGTAGACATTAACCATATGACCATTTGGTAGTGTGGTAACTATCGGGAATAGTTGATACGCGATACTACACTCAAATGAGATTCATCCTAGGATATTACGGCTCGCTCGAGTGAATCAGCTTGGTGTTAATATCCCTAGGGGGTTCAATGACTTTGGGAACCTTAGAACCCGTTCTACAAGTACAAAAATTGACCAAAATAGTACAACCGTTGGGGATGGGTAGATCCGTGACTTCATGCTCGTGACGTTGAACTCTTGAACCCATGTTTTCAAATGTTTTTGTGTGTTGTATTCATGCATTCATCTAAAAAACTCTTTTTAAACAAGAAAACAAAATCTTTTTCAAAATAAACTAAAACAATAATTGCAAATATCAGAGGTTGTGTTAGGATTTTGGTAGAAGAAAGACGCACAAGTACACCTTCAAGGCTCCGAAATTAGAAGACTTAAGGAAATTGGCAAGGATGATTACCAATCCCGAGGCTTTCAGAGCTAAGCACGGAGGACTATTGTCTCTGTTAAGGGTCCACGTAGTTGAAGGAATCATGTCTACGTTGATTCAGTTCTACGATCCGGTTTGTCATTGCTTCACATTTCTGGATTAGCAACTGGCACCAACGCTGGAAGAGTACTCCTACCTGATTGATTTACCTATCACTGATCAAGCTCCCTTTTCTGGACTGGAAGAAATTTGAAAGGATTAGACCATTGCAAGAGCAATCTCTTTGGACGAGTCAGAAGTTACGACTCACATGACCACTAAAGGAGGAATCCAGGGTTTACCAGCTAAATTCCTGATGGAGAAAGCTCTGTACTTTGCTAGTATAGGAAACATAACTGCTTTTGAGGACGACTTCGTTCTGCTCATATATGGGTTATTCCTTTTTCCCAACATCGACAACTTCGTCGATTCCAATGCTGTTAAGATTTTCTTGATAGGAAACCCCGTACCAACCTTGCTCGCAGATGCTTATCATTCTGTACACTTAAGGAATTTGTACAGCGGAGGAATGATCACATGATGTGTGCCATTACTCTACAAATGGTTCATTTCTCATTTGCCTAAGTCTACTGCTTTTTGGGATCACAAGAGTACTCTATGTTGGTCATAAAGGATTATGTATCTTACCAACTCTGACATAGATTGGTACAATAGGATTTATGAACGGATAGAGATCATCGAGAAATGTGGAGATTTCCCCAACGTATCCCTCATTGGAACTAAAGGAGGAATCAACTATCATCTAATTTTTACTCACCGTCAACTCGGATACCCAATGAAGAATATCCCACATAACGTTCATCTGGAAGGTCTTTTCTTCAAGGAAGGGGAAAATGACAGGGCGCTAAAGAAAGAAATAGTGCATGCCTGGCAACATATTCACAGGAAAGGAAGAGAGTCTCTAGGAAAACCAAATTGTACCTCCGTGGAGCCTTATCTCCACTGGGTGCAAACTAGAGCCCTCGAGCTGAGGATGCCTTACCCTCTCCAAAAAGTTTTTCCATTAAAGGAATTTGTCCTTTATTTCATGTCTGATGAGGAAAAACTCTAGGTCGCTCTCAATAAAGTTCAACGTGAGAAGAGCTCTTGGAAGAACAAATACCGAATCCTCAATTTGGAATGTACCAAGATTCAGGAACTGTTAAAAGAAAAGGATGCTCTGATTGAGATCTTAGAGCAACATGTTATAGAGGGTCAGGAAGACCGAAGGAATTTGCTCGCTCTTTTCACTTGGAAAAGGACTGACGACCCGACAACGGCTGAAGAGCCCCGGTCAAAGAAAAGGAAAATACAGGAACCAGCATCTGAGCTCTCTTCAGAGAGGACTCAGGATCCATTAGCTTAGACGTTTTCCTTACAACACATTGTAAAATACTGTACCTTTCCTTGTAAAATACCGTAATCTTTCGAATTCAATAAAAAGGGTCTCCACCCCCCACTGTGTGATATTTGCAATCTAATTATTGAAGTTTCTTTTTGATTAAAACAAAAACTAAAAAAATATGTCATTACATATCATTCTCACATAACACATTTTTCTTATCTTTGAGTCTAACATATGTGTCACAATACTAGAGTCAAACTGTCTAACCCATACAATACTCGGGCCAATCGACAAATAGAAAATGGATGATCTCGAGGAAGAGAACAGAGAGCTGAGAGAAGAAATCGACGCTCTAAAGGAAAGTTTGGAAAAACTTCACAGTGACATACAATCCCTGGCAGTAGCTCAGAAACAACAACAAAGGACTGTGATTTCAGAGATTACATCCACACCCATAATAGAGACATATGGTACAACATGCCTAAGGGTCGCCCCTGGGGCATGCCTTTCAACTTTATACTTGAGGGATATATCCCACCGGTCACTGAAGACCCAGAAACTGCAGCGCGAACCATTGGACCTGAAGGTTACAAACTTTGGGAAAATGAAGATGCAAGGGTTACGACAGCAACTCCTTAAGGTTACAAACTTCAGGGCACTCAAGCGCCAAGAGTCGCCGCTATAATGTCTATACCACAGCCAGTGGTACACACTGTCCCGGAAGGACAGATTCTGCAAGCAATTTATGACGCAAATGAAGACGTATATGAAAGGATGAATGAGTTCCAGGAACAATTCTTGGAAATGCAGAAGGATCTGCATGCCATTTCCGGTCAAGACTTATTCGGAAAGGACGCCGCCAACCTCTGTTTGGTCCCTAATGTAAAGATCCCGCACAAATTCAAGGTGCCTGACTTTGAAAAATACAAAGGCCACTTTTGCCCTCAAAGTCATCTGGTGATGTAGCTCGAAAAATGTCAACCCAAACAAAAAATCAACAGCTACTGATCCATTACTTCCAAGACAGTTTAACCGGTGCTGCACTCAAATGGTACATGGGTTTAAACCGCACCAAGATCAGTACTTTCAGAGATCTTAGGGCAGCCTTTGGTCAGTAGTATAAGTACAACTTGGACATGGCACCAGATAGGGACCAGCTCAAAGCAATTTCGCAAAAGGACAAAGAAACTTTTAAAGAGTATGCTCAGAGATGACGTGAAATTGCCGCTCAGATTTGTCCCCCTCTTGAGGAAAAGGAGATGACAAAGATTTTCCTGACAACCTTGAGCTCATTCTATTACGACCGAATGGTTGCAAGTGCGCCCAGTGACTTCACTGAATTGATGAACATGGGAGTACGCCTTAAAGAAGCAGTCCGAGAAGGATGATTGGTCAAAGATGTAGAGCCATCCAGCAGTACTAAGAGATACGGTAGTGCTTTCCAAAAGAAAAAAGAGCAAGATATTAGTAATATCTCTCTGGGAAAGCAAAGGGGAAGGTATCAACCAGTAGCGGCAATAACTCCCGCTATATACCCCACGCCGACTCCGACTTATCAACCTCAGGTTGCTCAGAGCCAACCAAGTCAACAACAGTATCAGCAAAGGACGCAACAGTCTTTTCAGCAGGCTCGTCCACAATACAATAACAACAATCATACGACACGACCATCAGGGTTCGACCTTATATCGATGTTGTACGCAGAACTATTTCCACTTCTACTGGCCAAGGGATACGTCCAAACCAGGACTCATCTTACAATACTAAAAAATCCACCTTTTTGATTTAAGGCAGATCAAACTTGCCCTTACCATCAAGGAGGATCGGGACATAACATTGAGAATTATTTTAGCTTCAAGTCTGATGTACAGAAGCTTGTGAGGAATGGGATTTTATCTTTCAAAGATACTAATCCAAATATTCAAACGAACCCGTTGCCGCAACATGAGAACACTGTAGTGAATTTAATAGAAGAAGAATTTGGCTGCAGTTATCAAATTCATGATATACTCCTATTAGAAACCAATCTAGTGAGGATGCATTGCAGACAGAGCGGGTACGGTCATGTGTCGTCTCACAACTATCACCAGTGTGATATCTGCTCAAAGACCAATCAAGGGTGTTCTGTAGTGCAAGCAGCTTTACAAGAACAAATGGATCTGGGCTGGATTCAGGATCACAGGATCCGTGAGGTAAACATGGCCCATGCACATCCCAACATTGTTCAGAACCACGACATCCGTACGATGAACGTCAACTTAGTGGCGATGCATTCGAGACAAAGTCAGTATTATAATCTGCCACGACACGATTACAATGCTTGTCCAGTCTACTCAACAAACAATTAGGGATGCTCTTTTATAAAAGAGGCCCTCCAACGTCAGATGGATCCAAGACTACCGCGAAAGAAATGACCATTAAGTAAATATGGTTCGGATCTTTGACATACACTTGATGAATACCAGTCTGGTAGAATTGCATGCTAAGCAAGTCAGGCTCGGTTTTCGGGCTTCACATGATTACTTAGACTGTAAACAATGCTGCGAAAACAACCAAGGGTGTGTGCTTGTACGAAGAACCCTTCAACATTTGTTGGACCACTGGTGGCTTCTAATTTACCTAGATGAAGCTACACAATGGATTAGCATGACTGATGGGAATCCTAATAGACATCAAAGTCGTGATATCCGCTCAACAGAAATAGATCTAGTAAAGATGCACTGCATACAAAGCGGGTGTGGTCGAGTACCACCGCACAACTATGAGTGTTGTAGGGTAATGCTCAAAAAATAATCAAAGATGTTATCTCATGCGAGCAGCTCTCCAAAATCAGTTAAACCAGAAGGAGGTTAGACCATGTTCGAGTTTTGGGCCGATCAACATGATACACGACTATCTCCCTGGTCAGAGAAAAAACGCTGTCATGATCTCCAATCATGGAAAAACCAAGGACGTTTGTACCGTAATCCCTCTACTCAATAAATCAAGAATCCCTCTTAATGATAGAAAAATTCCCAACCAAGAACTGATTGAGGTTGCCTATAACGGTCAGAGAAATAAAAAAGCTCTTGTGGTTATCTACTTGCCAGGTCCAATACCGTACAAGTCGGATAAGGCTATCCCTTACAAGTATAGTGCAACGACCATAGAAAATGGAAAAGAAACTCCATTACCCTCTGTTGTGAACATTGCCGACATCAGTCGAGTCACACGGAGCGGTCGGATCTTCAACAAAGGAGTTGGAGAACCTACCAAAGAAAAGGAACCTCAAACAGAAGTTCCCAATCAACAAGTTGGTCAATCCAGTAATCCATAACTGGTAAAGAACAATGATGAGATGCTGAAGCTCATCCAGAAAAGTGAGTACAACATTGTGGACCAATTGTTGCAAACTCCGTCTCGAATCTCTGTACTCTCTCTTCTGCTTAGTTCAGAAACTCACAGGGAAGCTCAACAGAAAGTCTTAGAGCAAGCCTTTGTGGAACAAGATGTGACAGTAGGACAGTTTGACAACATCATCTCCAACATCACTTCCTGCAACAATTTAGGATTCAGTGATGAAGAACTACCGGAAGAAGGCAAGAATCATAATATGGCGCTTAACATTACAATCAACTGCCAAGACAATGCTTTAGCCAGTATACTGGTGGACACAGGATCATCTTTGAATGTTATGACAAAATCAACCCTGCTACGACTATCATTTCAAGGAGCTCCGATGAGAGGCAGTGAGATCATCGTCAAAGCCTTTGACGGATCAAGAAAAATAGTTATCGGCGAAGTCGATCTTCCCATAACCATCGGTCCTCACACTTTCCAAGTCACTTTCCAGGTCATGGACATCCAAGCATACAACTATTTATTAGGAAGACCTTGGATACACGAAGCTGGGGCAGTCACTTCGACACTTCACCAGAAGCTGAAGTTCGTCAAGAATGACAAGTTAGTCACAGTATGCGGAGAGCAGGCCTTAATCGTGAGCAACTTATCATCATTCTTTTGTGTAGAACCCGAGGAGGTTGTTGGAATCCAGTTCCAAGCACTCTCAGTGAGCAATGAGAATCGATCAGAAAGAGGGACATCAATTTCCTCATACAATGACGATCTCAAAGTAATCAAGAGTAATTACGCAAAAGGATGGGGACAACTTGTAATTCCTACTAATAACAAGACAAAGAAAGTTATTGGTTTCTCTTCCGCCTGTGCCCAGACTACTAAGAAAGACGAAAATTTTCGTCCCCTTCAGGATTTCTTCCACAGTGAAGGCTTTCTCCACCCAGTGTCTCAAGAAGTACACACTATCAATGAATGTGATTCCTCCGATACGGAAGAAGAATGGAAATCTTACCTTAACCATGACGGTTATACATCTCCGGAAGAGGCGCGCATGCCATTCTGTTTTCCCAAGCAGAGCCCGAGATATATACCAAGATCAAATGCCCGGATGATCTATGGAGATTACAATCCTGAAGGATGTCGTGCTCTGCCTAACTCATTAGAAGATGATCAAATGAAAGACAACTTTGGCCAAGATTATTATGATCCCCTGGATAACTTGTTTATCTGGAGGTCGTGCCCAGAAGACTTGGGGCAAAAAAGTCAGCCTGATAATGCCTATCAACTGAGTAATATTAAAAAGAATACCCATGTCCCCGCCGAGTCCTGGAATTATTACTCAGGATATTCTGAAAATACCCAGCACCACGATGAAGAATCTGCAAAGATTGCAGGATGAGAGTTCATCAACTATATTTTTCCTAAGGTCAACGTCATTGAGAAAGATGACTCGCCCACTCCCACAGAAGTATGGGACACTTTGGGACAGCCAAGTGGCAAGTACGACTTCTTAGTGAAGTACACCGCTCCTGAAAGCTCTCGCATCCGATACGAGGACATCCAGTCGACTGGATGGGGAGATCCTCTTGAAAGTGAAAATACTAGGAAAGATACAACAAAAGAGTTCATTTATGACAACTCTGCATGGGAGGAAGACTCCAATGATGCTACTTCGCCAGAAATCAGCGTCATTTTTGAAGACAAACCCAGAAAGAAAGTAGCAGACTTTGTGCTTCACAGAGGAATTCGCCGCCATTGGGTTGTTGTCGATGTCCCGAAAGTCGTCCATGAGTCAAAGTAATTGCCATCTTTGTTTTAAACCTTTCACCTTGCCCGGGTGAAGTGGATGTTTTATAGGGCTCACTTTTCTGTAAATGTACCTCTTCGTTTCGCCCAAAGCGATAGAGTTTTGTTTTATAGGTCTGTGTTTCAAGAATCGACAAATCATAAATAAATAATGACATTCTGTCATTCCCGCATTTATTGCTGTTTTCACTTTTCATTTTTCAGAAAATGGTAATCCTAAAACAACCAAAAATAAAAACAAGCATTTTTCAGAAAATACACTACACACACTTTTGCATTCTCTCTGTCTTTGCTAAAAAAATCATTACGTCATGCATATTGCTTGTTTTAAACCCCATTGAAACATATGATCCAATGCCTTCTCCCAACTTTGAATTCTCGGTATTTGAAGCTAAAGAAGAAGAGGATGAAGAAATTCCATAAGAGATCTCCCGACTACTCAGACAAGAGGAAAGGTCTATTGAGCCTCACAAAGAGCCATTAGAAACGGTCAATTTGGGTTCAGAGGAAGAAAAGAAAGAAGTTAACATTGGAGCACTGATCAGTCCAACTGTCAAAGAAGACTTGATAAAACTTCTCAAAGAGTTTCCAGATGTATTTGCTTGGTCCTATCAGGACATGCCAGGTTTGGATACCAGCATCTTGGAACATCATTTACCGCTAAAAACATAATGTCCTCTGGTAAAACAAATACTGAGATAGACGCACCCAGATATGGCTATCAAGATTAAAGAGGAAGTCCATAAACAAATCGACGCAAGTTTCCTCACCACCTCAGAATATCCTCAATGGTTGGCCAACATAGTGCCAGTTCCGAAAAAGGACAGAAAAGTCAGAATGTGTGTAGACTACATGGGTTTAAACAAAGCAAGTCCAAAGGATGACTTCCCCCTGCCACACATTGACATGGTGGTAGACAATACAGCAAAATTCAAAGTCTTCTCCTTCATGAATGGATTCTCGGGCTATAATCAAATCAAAATGGCGCCGGAAGATATGGAGAAAACTTCATTCATTAATCCATGGGGCACCTTTTGTTACAAGGTAATGCCGTTCGATTTAAAGAACGCGAGGGCAACCTATCAATGGGCCATGACAACTCTGTTTCACGACATGATGCACAAGGAGATTGAAGTGTACGTCGATGACATGATTGCAAAATCTAAAATAGAAGAAGAGCATGTGACACACCTATCAAAGTTATTCAAGCGTTTGAGAAAATACAGACTCCGCTTGAATCCCAATAAGTGCACATTTGGTGTCCGCTCGGGAAAACTCTAAGGGTTCATCGTCAGCCAAAAGGGAATTGAGGTTGATCCTGACAAGGTCAAGGCCATTCAAGAAATGCCTTCTCCGAAGGCTGAAAAGCAGGTCAGATGATTTTTGGGACGTCTGAGTTACATTCAAGGTTCATATCCCTTATGACCGCGACATGTGCGCTAATCTTAAAACTGCTCAGAAAGAATCAAAGTTGTGTATGGACAGAAGATCGCCAAAAAGCTTTCGACGGCATCAAAGAATATCTGTTGAATCCATCAATTCTGTCTCCTCCAGTGGAAGGAAGACCATTGATCATCTACCTAACAGTCTTGGAAGACTATATGGGTTGTGTACTTGGCCAACAAGACGAAACAAAAAGAAAAGAGTCTGCCATCTACTACTTAAGCAAGAAACTCACTGACTGTGAAACTCGGTACACCATGCTCGAGAAAACTTGCTCTGCTCTGGCTTGGGCAGCCAAACGTCTACGGCAGTACATGATTTTTCACACTACTTGGTTAATCTATGAAATGGATCCGATCAAGTATGTCTTTGAAAAACCTGCTCTCACGGGAAGGATTGCCCGTTGGCAGATGTTGTTATCAGAATACGACATCGAGTACCATGCTCAAAAAGCCATCAAAGGGAGTATTTTAGCCGATCATTTGGCTCATCAACCGATTGACGATCAGGAATCAGTCGGATTTGACTTCCCAGACGAAGATGTCATGTATTTAAAAATGAAAGATTGCGATGAACCGCTACCTAGTGAAGGGCCATAACCAAGTTCCCAATGGGGATTAATTTTTGACGGAGCTGTCAAGAATTATGGAAATGAAATTGGGGCAATCATCGTAACACCTCAGGGTACCCACATTCCTTTCACCGCCCGACTGACATTCAAATGCACAAACAACGAGGCTGAATACAAAGCTTGTATCATGGGTCTCAAAGAAGCAATTGACTTAAGAATAAAGAACTTGGATGTGTATGGAGACTCAGACTTGGTTATCAATTAGATACAAGGAGAGTGGAACACATACCAATCAGGACTGATTCCTTACAAAGATTACGTGAGAAGGTTGTTACCATTCTTCAACAGAATCGAGTTTCATCACATTCCTCGTGAAGAAAATCACATGGTTGATGCACTAGCCACTCTCTCTTCCATGATTAGTGTAGGTCATTGGAACAACGTACCTAAGATTGACATAATGCACCTTGGAAGGCCCGCTTACATCTTCATGATCAAAGTAGTCATAGACGATAAACCTTGGTATCACGATATCAAGTGCTTCCTTCAAAAACAGGAATACCCGCTGGAGCATCCAGAAAAGACCGGAAGACTCTCAGAAAACTGGCTGGCAACTTCTTCCTGAGCGGTGATACGCTCTATAAGAGAAACTTCGCATGGTTTTGCTCAGATGCGTAGACAGACAAGAAGCAAACATGTTAATGAAAGAGATTCACGAAGGGTCCTTTGGCACTCACGCCAACGGACACACAATGGCGAGAAAAATTCTGAGAGCAGGGTATTATTGGCTGGTAATGGAATGTGATTGCTACCAGTACATGAGGAGATGTCACAAGTGTCAGATATACGCAGACAAAATCCATGTACCGCCAACGTATCTCAAAGTTTTTTCTTCTCCATGGCCTTCTCTATATGGGGAATCGACATGATTGGCATGATCGAACCTAAAGCTTCAAACGGACATCGGTTCATCCTAGTAGCCATTGATTACTTCACCAAATGGGTCGAAGCAGTGTCATACGCCAATGTGACCAGACAAGTGGTGGTTCGATTCATCAAAAAACAATTTCATCTGCCGTTATGGTGTTCCAAGCCAGATCATTACGGATAATTGATCCAACTTGAAAATAAGATGATGAAAGAGTTGTGTGCTGAGTTCAAGATTGAACACCATAACTCATCTCCCTGCCGGCCTAAGATGAACGGAGCGGTAGAAGCGGCTAACAAGAATATCAAGAAAATCGTTCATAAGATGGTTGTAACCTACAAAGACACGCACGAGATGCTACCCTTTTCTCTTCATGGTTATCGCACATCTGTCCGCACTTCAACAGGGGCAACCTCTTTCTCTCTAGTATATGGCATGGAGGCAGTGCTCCCCATAGAAGTAGAGATCCCATCAATTCGGGTATTGATGGAAACTAAGCTAAGAGAGGCTGAATGGTGTCAAAGTAGACACGACAAACTGAATTTGATCAAAGAAAAGCCAATAACGGCTCTATGCCATGGTCAGTTGTATCAGCAAAGAATGAAGAAAACGTTCGACAAAAAGGTCTGACCCCGTGTCTTGAGAAAGGGAGGCCTCGTGCTCAAGAAGATACAAGCATTTCTCACTGATTCCCGAGGCAAATGGACTCCGAATTATGACGGCCCCTATGTGGTCAAGAAAGCCTTTTCAGGAGGCGCCTTGAGACTCGCAACCATGGATGGAGAGGATTTTAACTACCCTACAAATGTTGATGTATGTAGCGAGCAATTTTGGACGCGGTTCTTAAGCGCTGGTCGCTCTCTGCGGTTTGAGCTTAAAACTACAAGTCGGTTCATTTTTTATCCTATTGTGAGCTGAATAAGGAAGGGAAATAGATGTCTCCAATTAACCCTGCTTGCATACTGAGTTTAAACAGCGGTCTGTTAGGTTACAAATGCTATCAATGTGGGGGGCCTTTGTACTGGTTATTTATATTTTCGCCAATACGGTCTTCTTTCTTTCTAGTACTTTCTAGCGGGGAACAAGGATTAGGATGTTAGGACTGATGCTTTTGAATTACTGCTTTTGATTGACGGAGATATGGGATTTGGGTTTTTTGTTGATTGCGCTCGGTAAGATCTTTTCTTTCGATCTTATGCCTACATATTCCCGTTTACCGAAACAGGGAAATCAGAGCGTTCGTAGTTCCTCTTATTCTATGGGAGGAAATTGGTTTTTGGTGTCTTGTTCAAAGCCCAAGACGTGAAGCGAAAGGTGATTTGTATCTTGTTCAAAGCCCAAGATGTGAAGCTGAAAGGTCTATTTGTGTCTTGTTCAAAGCCCAAGACGTGAAGCTGAAAGACCTCGACTTTAGAGAGAATTCGTCATCTCTAAAGAGGGAGAAGGAGAATTACTTTAACTGGGATACGCGGATCCGAGCAATGCCATAATTTCCTTAAAAGGGGTTTTAACCTGATGGAGAAAACTATAACTCAGTGTAGAGCAATGCCATCTTTCCTTAGGAATTTCTCATGCTAAAAGAGGGACAGTGGCATGGATGTAGATGATCCAGAGGCTTGCCGCTTACAGCGATTAGATGAAGGGGAAGGAGTTGTTGATGTTTGTATACTGTGAACGAGGCACAACTTTGATGCTAAAAGGTTGATTGGATCAACCAGTGGTTTTCTTATACGAAGCCTAAGAGGAGGCTAATTTCCGCTAGGAAAATCATTATACAAAGCCTAAGAGGAGGCTATTTTGTGTCTCGTACAAAGCCCGAGAGAGAGGCTAAAAGATTTTGACCCGACGATGGAGTCTTTTGGTATCTCGTATAAAGCCCGAGATGGAGGCTATTTGACTCAACAAGGGAGTTTTTTTGTATCTCGTATGAAGCCCGAGATGGAGGCTGTCGCTTGTTTGGCTCAATAAGAACCTTTTTGTATCTCGTATAAAGCCCGAGATGGAGGCGAAAGAGGTGATTGACTCAACGAGAGAGTCTCTTATGTGTCTCGTACAAAGCCCGAGAGAGAGGCGAAAAGGTTGTTTTACTCCACTGGGGAGAATTTTGGTATCTCGTACGAAGCCCGAGATGGAGGTTATTGTAACTGTTTCAGTTGAGTGACAGATCCAATATACTGATTTTAAAAAGAGAAAATCAGTTCTTATATGAGCATCACTGTACTCAGGGATTTGATTTGAGGACCAGGGATATTTCCTTCTCTTTGAGGAAACGGGAAATCCAAAGGGTGTCGAGACTGTCCGAGTCCGCGGGTTTCCTTCCTATTAAACGAAGGGGTCACTTGAGAATGTCTTTGATACTCAAGGAAGTTAGACTGTCCGTGTCTAGAGTTTTATCTTTTGTACTACGCTATGAGAAATAGTAGTAGACTCTATGAAAGGACTGTTCTATGAGGATGACTAAGTTCTGTTCCTATACCTCTAGGAGGTCGTCGGGACAATTTGTACGAAGCCCAAGAGGAGGCTGGAAACTTTTAAGAAGCTGACGGGTCCTTGTACTAAGCCCAAGAGGAGGCTATCATTCCCGGAGGAAGAGATCATTATACGAAGCCTAAGAGGAGGCTGTGAATACTTCTAAGAAGCCGTAGTGTCCTTGAATAATGCCCAAGAGGAGGCCGATGCTTTTAAGAAGCCCGTGGGTCTATCATCTCCCTTCTATTAGGAGAGATAACTCTTTTAAAGATAAAAACCACTGGTAAACGTGCGAGGTTTACTATCCAGCGACTTTTAGCTTTTAAAGAGGGTTCCTTAGTTAAGGTCCAAGATTATGACCGTAGTGGGTACCCAAACCCCGAGACATTCAAGGCAAGCTATCCACAAGGAATAGATCAAGTCAGGAAAGTTCGAGAATTGGGAAGAAACTCAAAGATGCCATTCACGGAGAATACATTCATCTTGGGGAGTAGAGCTTCTTGACGATTCCTAAGGAGGACAGCCGAAGAGAATACTGTATCTGGTGCTCCTATTGGGGATCTAGGCGTCTATTTCTACGAATAAGTGAAACGGCGTCACCTAGTTCTAGACGTAGTTGCCGGGGAAACTCGAAATATCTATACTATTATTACACAGTAGATATGAGTTTATGAAAGGAGACTTACAGTGAGCAGCCCCACAATACAGTTTATAATATGAAAGCAGTAAACGAAAGCGATAACCACTTACTCAGTTGTAGTGCTTCCATGCTGTTTGGTTAGTTGTTCAACAAAGAAAGATTGAAAACAACAGTATATTCAAAATCAAAGGAGAAAGTGCTTTGAAAAAGAAAGACTTGGGGCTTACAGCTCAAGGAGAGGCCAAGGGTTTTATCAGTGAGCGCACTGTTTGACTTTGTACAGCGGGACTTATACAAGTGACTGGGGCCCAAAATGGTTTTCTGTACAAAGGGATGGGTCTTACACTCTCTCAAGAGGCCCAAAAAGGTTTAAAGGAAAAAGAGTGGGGCTTATAACACGAGGGTAGGCCCAAATGATTTTTCGTTTAAAAATGGCGATCGCGCCGAGGTTTTCTTTTAACGCAGAGGGACTTATACAATAAGTGAGGCCCAAAATGTTTTGGTTAAAAGGGGGATTGGGTCTTACACTCTAATAGAGGCCCAAAAAGGTTTTGAATGGGTCTTATAGCTCAAGGAGAGGCCCAAGGGTTATTTTGAAAAGGGCGACGATCGCGCCGTTTGTTTTTGACGGTATCGGGACTTATACAATATACTGAGGCCCAAAAATGATTTGGTCAAAAAAAGGATTGGGTCTTACACTCTATTAGAGGCCCAAAAAGTTTTAAGAAAAAAGAAATGGGTCTTACTACTCGAGGGTAGGCCCAGATGGTTTTTATTTTTAAACGGGCGACGATCGCGCCGTTTACTTGTACAGAGGGACTTATACAATGGATGAGGTCCAAAAAGTTTTTGTACAAGGGGGGATGGGTCTTACACTCTCTCAAGAGGCCCAAAAAGTTTTGAAAATGATTTATGAGGGTTGAATTAATCCAAAACCCTAATTTGTTTTTAAAATGTATTTAATTGAATAAAAATTCAATTAAAATGATCAAAAATTGTTTAACACATGGAAACAAATTGTGATCTTGGATTAATGCTTCAAAAATTAAGTATTGACCTACAAAATAATTAGAAAGCATTAAAAGTTGCAAAATCAATGTAGAAAAAATATTTAAAATGCCAAAAACAATTAAAATATTAATTCTTTGCAAAAATATCAATTATATGAAATAAACAATATTTTTGGGATTTTTTGGCAAAATAAAATATTTTAACATTTTTGTGAATTATTAAAAAAAGAATCAACTCAAAATCATTAAAACTCAGAGAGAAATTAATTTTTGAATCAATTAAACAAAATCACAAAATTCAAATATTTGAATTTATGAAAAATGGCGCCAAGAACAGCTGAAGAACACGCGCGTATTCTTGGTTTCTCAGATTTACATTTTCTATCCAATCTCCATCAATACGTAATCATATCATGTAATCCACATATCATTAAGCTCGTCTCAACCTCACGATCATGTCTATGTACTTTAATTTCATTTAAATTAAACATACAACAAGAAATCACGAAGAAACCTCAAGAACCCTAATTTCTGCATGAAGGCTAGGATTTTTGATACACGATTCAAACAATGCAATTAATTGAGGGAAAACATTCCATGCATGATTATGAACATATGGCCAAATTATTGTGCGAGGAAATATGCATAGATTGAGAGATGACCAAGTATGTGCTTACCTCCAAGCCGTGACAGCAAGTTCAAAGTGATTTTTGATTTGGAGGTGTTACAGATGAGTTGTGATGATCTGAACAGCTTCCCTACACCCTATGGATTGTGTTTGGATGGTTGGACTTGATTGAAATTGGCTGGATCATTTTGTGGTACCTCAGCTGCACTTTGGTTAAAACCTTGAGCAACCAGCTGGTGATTTCATGAAATTGATGTTTCAGAAGTAATCTAAGTGTTTGATCAGCTCATATGTGATGTATGTGAGGTGTGTGAGTGATTGGTTTGATTGGAATTGCTCTCAAACTCAAAACCCGATAGCTACCTTGCTAAGAAAGGCATTTTTGCCAAGAGAAAGAGATTTTGAGGAAAGGATCTGTTAGATGGCTTTGGTGTACTCAAACTGACCACAATTGAGCTCTATTTATAGTAGAGCAAGTTTGTTTTGCAAGGAATAGTGCATGGCAGCTGGTAAGTAGGTTTGGCCAATGTTGGCAAATGAAAATCCAAGTCTCCTCTAGCCATTGACTAGAGGTTAGGGCACAGAGCTTTGGTCCCCTTGGTCTTGGATAAGTCTTGACTGATTTCAGATGAGAATGGCTCAGTCCATGCCACCTTGATGGTTCCATTGAATGCCTCATTCCAAATTTGAAGTCTTGTCCCTATTTTGGCCATTCTAGGTTCAACATGCTATTTCTTGTTCCATGGACTTTGGAGGCTTGGCTCAGTGATTGTTCCCTTTAGATTCAATCCTATGAGGTGTCCAAGTGGATAGGAGCAATTGATTTTGGATGATTTTGGCAAATCGACCAAAGTTGCAAATTCTGCCTTGCCTTGACAGATTTCAGCAAGGCAACTTGGCAATGTTGTATCTCATGGTGTAGGTTGAATTTGGCAATGTTCTTGGCCATTTTGGAAAGCTCTTACATGATACAACAACTGTTTGAACAAGTTTGGTTTTGATCTCTTTTGATTCCAAGTGAAAAATCCCCCTACATTTGGCAAAAAGTGAGGCAGAATCTGACTTAGTGAAAATTTCACTAAGTGTTGGAAAAAGTGACATTTTCACTTTTCAGCCACTTTGATCACTCCATAACTCAAAATCCTTAATGAATTGGAATGACTTGTAATTGAAGTTTTTGTAGGTGATAATGAGGGCTACAAATCCATCTTTGGATGAGAAAAAATGGCCTTGTGGTTTAGGAGTTATGGTCCTCCAAAGTTGGTACCTTTGCCACATTATTTTTAACTTAGAAAAATTTCTAAGTTTTATGGTTACCCCTTTTACAAGTTATCTCACTTTTCTTGATTTTTCTTGATGAATGATGATTCAAATCATACATTAACATCATTTTAGGGTTAAAAATCCATTTTGGTGAAAAATCTCAAAAAGTCAAAGTTGACTTTTGTGCACAGTTGACTTTTTATCAGATGAATTCCAAACTGTGCAATTCTTCAGGAAATCATGTCCTTGACCTAAATCAAACTTGATGGACATGTTCCATGGGTGTCATAGGGTATATTCAATCATGTATTAGGGTTTGGGAGCATGTCCTGGTCAAAAGTCAAAGTTATAGTTGACTTTTCCCTTAAAACCCTAATTGTGGTGCAGATGGAATTGAGACTTGTTGCTCAAACTTCTTGGATCAATCCATTGTTCCAAATGGATCAATATGGTATATTAGAGACCCTCAAATCATCTCTTGAGGTCTTGGCTCATGGTTTGTCCCAAAAGTCAACTTAGGGGTGAATTAGGTCAAGAAACCCTAATTCCTGATTTTTGATGAATGCATCCCCTGAGGCAAAATTGACTTGATGCATGGGTTCATGAGGATCCATGAAGTATATTAGGTTATGTTTTGGATCATTGCCTTGTGCCCAGATGAAAATTTCCATCTGGAGGCCCTGGTCGACCAAAACCCTAATTTGGTGACACTGTCGATCTTGAGACTTGATCCACCTAGAAGGGAGCAGCCTTGTGCTTAATCCTTGAAGTGGGAGTCCTTTTTGATCCATTGTGGATGTTTGAGAGATTAGACAAGTTGAAGATCATGTCATTTCTTGATTGATCCTTTGTCTAAGCACTCAGAGAGGGCTTGAAACCCTAATTTTGATTGTAGTGGATGCTCACCCATCTTTGGGGAGACTAATGAAGCATAAAGGTACATCCATATTGTGATGATGATTTTCACAATGATGAGAAATCTAAGTGGTCAAAATTTGGGGTATTACAGATGCCCCTATTTAATCTTCTTGGACCCGAAGGTGTGAATGACGAAGGGATTCGGGCATTCGGGGTGCAAGAGGATTAAATATCGGAATACCCGAAATTTTGATGGCTAGTTATGAATGGTAGCTTACGCATTCATCTTCTTTAGCTAAGCAATGATGCTTAGAAAAGGTAAACTTCCCCTCGATCCTGGTCTCCTACCAAGAACTGGTCTCAGTCTCTTTTGAACTTCCCTCGTTCTTGGTTTCCTACCAAGAACTGGTCTCAGTCTCTGAAATGAACTTCCCCTCGATCCTGGTTTCCTACCAAGGAACTGGTCTTAGTTTCTGATTTAAACTTCCCCTCGATCCTGGTTTCCTACCAAGAACTGGTCTTAGTTTCTGATTTAAACTTCCCCTCGATCCTGGTTTCCTACCAAGAACTGGTCTTAGTTTCTTTTGTCAATAAACTTTATTGACAAGGGACGCTATGTGTAGCGGTTTTCCTTCAAACTTCTCGCAGAATTTTCCTGGGGAGATACCATTTGACGGAAAAAGGTTTGATGTCAGACTTGCTGGGGAACCCAACGTCTGAGTTGTAGAGTTGCACAAACTTCTCTGTTGGAGACGCCATTTGTCGACTCTATCTGGGGAAAATGAGTCTCTTGAGAGACTTCTTCCACTTGGGGTCTTACATCATACTTTTCTCAGGATCTTCCCGGAGAAATGCCATATGATGGGCTCCAATTTTGAGGTGCCGATGACCTTTTCATCAGTGGTTTTTCGGAGCAAAACTGGCGTGCTGCTGAATCTCTGATCACGAGGCTTTCTCTGCGGATTTTCCTTAATCCGGGAAAGCAAGGATATCATCTTCAATGGCGAAGAGTGATGTTTATTGAAAGTTCTCTGATCTTTCAGAGGTTCAAGTTATCAAAGTGGCCAAGGACCAACTTCTTTCCAGAATTAAACTGGAAGCAAGGTTGTTCAGACACAGTATTTGCTGATGAGGCAAGAACTGACAACTCGATTGAGAGGACTTCTACCACTAGGGGACAAGACCGACTAGAGTGATAGTGATACAATATGAAATGTAAATGCAAATAAAAAATGCATGAAGTACGTATGTATATGCTGACAAAACTGACGCGACATGCAGACTAATGGATGAACACAATTGGATACTCGGCCATCGCGGGGCGAAGAAGTACCGTTGATAGCAATTCCACCTTGCTTAGGAGAGATAGTCCCGTTGGGAGCTATGTTGATCGGGCTTAGGAGATGAGAACTCGGCCGAGGCGTGTCAGACGAAACAAGGTCTCTGACACAGTTGATCCCTTCATTCAGGCATACTGGCTTAGAAGGAGTACTTTGATTCTGCACTTTGAAATTCGCTTACTTCGGGAGAAGCGATCGATGTTCTTCTGATGTTCAACAGTCAAAAGAAATACCATCTCTAATTTAAAAGCAGAAAAAGTTTAACAAGTAAATTCATTTTTGTTTTATTTCAAGAATCGCTGATTAAGTTTAAACAACATCGTTCTGTAAAGCTAAAACAAGTAAAGAATTACAAACAAAAGCAGGAGGGCTCAAATTTTATTGATAAGATGGAGATCATCCAAACGCGTGATTCCAAAGAGTATATACAAAGTTAGAAAATGCTAATTTACAGGGAAAAGGGCTACGTTGAAGCATAACGACCACTATCCTTCTACCAACTTTGAATTCGGGACATCCTGAGCTTCTGTCGAAGATGACCTTGACTGGAGTTTTCCTCTGATGGATGATGTAACTGCTGCTGAGGGACTTGCCTCTGTTGAACATAGTTACTTGCCATTATCCCTAACTTTTACCTGGATTGTACTATGAGATTTCCAATCCATCGGGATGATTCTTTTCATGTCTCTAACTTTTGCCTGGACCGCCCTTTCGGGTTTTCAATCCACCGAGACGCTTTTTTTTTTAGTTTTAGGCAAAGTATTTCTTGACTACATCAACATTCGTGGGGTAGGCAAATTCCTCTCCGTCCATGGTTGCAAGTCTCAAGGCACCGCCTGAGAAAGCTTTCGTGACCACATAGGGGCCATCATAATTTGGGGTCCATTTGCCCCGAGAATCAGTGAGAAATGATTGTATCTTCTTGAGCACAAGGTCTCCTTTCCTGAAGACACGAGGTCGGACCTTTTTGTCGAACGCCCTCTTCATTCTCTGTTGATACAACTGACCGTGGCATAGTGCCGTGATTCGTTTTTCCTCGATCAGATTCAGGTCGTCGTGTTGACTTTGACACCATTCAGCTTCGGTGAGCTTTGCTTCCATCAATACCCGGATTGATGGGATCTCTACTTCTATGGGGAGTACTGCCTCCATGCCATATACTAGAGAGAAAGGGGTTGCCCCTGTTGAAGTACGGACAGATGTGCGATAACCATGAAGAGCAAAGGGTAGCATTTCGTGCCAATCTTTATAGGTTACAACCATCTTTTGAACAATCTTTTTGATGTTCTTGTTAGCCGCTTCTACCACTCCGTTCATCTTGGGTCGGTAGGGAGATAAGTTATGGTGTTCAATCTTGAACTCTGCACACAACTCTTTCATCATCTTATTCTTCAAGTTAGATCCATTATCAGTAATGATCTCGCTTGGAACACCATAACGGCAGATGATATTGTTTTTGATAAATCGGACCACCACTTGTCGGGTTACATTGGCGAATGACGCTGCTTCGACCCACTTGGTGAAATAGTCAATGGCTACCAGGATAAACCGATGTCCGTTTGAAGCCTTGGGCTCAATCATACCAATCATATCGATTCCCCATATGGAAAATGGCCACGGGGAAGAAAGAACTTTTAGATGCATTGGCAGTACATGGATTTTGTCGGAGTATATCTGACACTTGTGACACCTCCTCATGCACTTGTAGCAGTCGGATTCCATGGTCAACCAATAATACCCGGCCCTGAGAATTTTTCTCGCCATTGTATGTCCGTTGGCATGAGTGCCAAAGGATCCTTCATGAATTTCTTTCATGAGCACGTCTGCTTCTGGTCTGTCGACGCATCGGAGCAAGACCATGTCAAAATTTCTCTTATAAAGAGTGTCACCGCTCAGGAAGAAGTTTCCAGCCAATCTTCTGAGGGTTTTCCTGTCTTTTCTGAGTGCCCCAGATGGGTACTCTTGTTTCTGAAGGAAGCATTTGATATCGTGATACCAAGGTCTGTCGTCTATGACTGCTTCAATCGCGAAGATGTAAGCGGGCCGTTCAAGGCGCATGATGTCGATCTTAGGTATGTCATTCCATGGACCTACACTAATCATGGAAGAGAGAGTGGCTAATGCATCAGCCATGTGATTCTCACCACGAAGGATGCGATGAAAGTCAACTCTGTTGAAGAAGGGTAACAACCTTCTTGCATATACTTTGTAAGGAATCAATCCTGATTGGTATGTGTTCCAATCTCCGTTTATCTGGTTAATATCCCGGGCTGAATCGCCGTATACGTCCAAGTTTTTTATCCTTAAATTAATCGCTTCTTCGAGACCCATGATACATACTTCGTATTCGGCCTCGTTGTTCGTACATTTGAACGTAATTCTGGCAGTGAAAGGAATGTGGGAACCCTGAGGGGTAACAATGATTGCCCCAATTCCGTTTCCATAATGATTGACTACTCCGTCAAAGATAAGTCCCCACTGGGAACCTGGTTCTGGCCCTTCACTGGGTAGCGGTTCATCGCAATCTTTCATCTTTAGATACATGACATCTTCGTTTGGGAAATCAAACCCGATTGATTATTGATCGTCAATCGGTTGATGAGCCAAATGATCGGCTAAAATACTTCCCGTAACGGCTTTCTGAGCATGGTACTCTATGTCATATTCTGATAGTAACATCTGCCAACGGGCAATCCTTCCCGTGAGAGCAGGTTTTTCGAAAACGTACTTGATTGGATCCATTTCGGAGACCAACCAAGTAGTATGACGAATCATGTACTGGCGAAGACGTTTGGCTGTCCAAGCCAAAGTGCAACAAGTTTTCTCAAGCATTGTGTACCGAGTTTCACAGTCGGTGAATTTCTTGCTTAGATAGCAAATGGCAGACTCTTTCCGTTTAGTTTCGTCTTGTTGGCCAAGTACACATCCCATTGAGTCCTATAGGACTGTGAGGTAAATGATCAGTGGTCTTCCTTCCACTGGAGGTGATAGAATCGGAGGATTCAACAGATATTCCTTGATACTGTCGAAGACGGTTTGGCAATCTTCTGACCAAACGCAATCCTGGTTCTTTTTGAGTAATTTGAAAATCGGCGCACACGTCGCGGTCATAAGGAATATGATTCTGGAGATGTAGTTCAAACGTCCCAGGAATCCTCTGACTTGTTTTTCAATTTTCGGAGAAGGCATTTCTTGAATGGCCTTGACCTTGTCAGGATCAACTTCAATTCCTTTCTGGCTGACGATGAACCCTAGTAGTTTCCCCGAACGGACACCGAAGGTGCATTTGTTGGGATTCAAGCGGAGCTTGAATTTTCATAGACGTTCGAACAATTTTGACAGATGTTCAACGTGCTCATCCTCTGTCCTTGATTTTGCAATCAAATCATCGACATATACCTCGATTTCTTTGTGTATCATGTCATGAAACAGAGTAGTCATGGCCCTTTGATAGGTTGCCCCGACATTCTTCAAACCGAACGGCATTACCTTGTAACAAAAGGTACCCCATGGGGTAATGAACGAAGTTTTCTCCATGTCTTTCGGCGCCATTTTGATCTGGTTATAGCCCGAGAATCCATCCATGAAGGAGAAAACTTTGAACTTTGCTGTGTTGTCAACCAACATGTCAATGTCTGGTAAAGGAAAGTCGTCCTTTGGACTCGCCTTGTTCAGGTCTCTGTAATCGACACACATTCTGACTTTTCCATCCTTTTTGGGAACGGGCACGATGTTGGCTAACCATTGAGGATATTCAGATGTAGCAAGGAAACCCGCGTCAATCTGTTTCTGTACCTCCTCTTTGATTTTGATGGCCATGTCCGGGTGAGTCCGTCTCAACCTTTGCTTTACTGGCGGACATTCTGATCTCAACGGTAAGTGATGTTCCACGATGCTGGTATCCAACCCTGGTATGTCCTGATAGGACCAAGCGAATACATCGGGGAATTCTTTGAGAAGCTTTATCAAACCTTCTTTGGCAGTTGGACTGAGCAATGCTCCGATCCTGATTTCTTTTCTCTCTTTTTCTGAACCCAAGTTTACCGTTTCCAACGGCTCTTTGTGAGGTTCAAGGGACCTTTCCTCTTGTCTGAGTAGTCGGGAGATCTCTTCTGGAATTTGGTCGTCATTTTCTTCTTCAGCCTCGAATACCGGGAACTCAAAGTTGGGAGAAGGCATCGGATCGTATGTTTCAACGGGGTATAAAACAAGCAATCTGCATGACGTGATGATTCGTGTTTAGAAGAGATAGAGAAAATGTAAGTGTGTGCAGTGTTTTGATTTTACTGCTTGTTTTTATTTTTGAATGTTTTTTAGGATTACCATTTTCTGAAAAACCAAAAAGAGAAAACAGCAATTAATGCGGAAATTACAGAACGACATTATTTTATTAATGAACAAGTCGAATCTTGAAACTACAGCCCTATAAAACAAAACTCTGTCGCTTTGGGCAAAGCGAAGAGGGAAATTTACAGAAAATGAGCCCTATCAAAATATCCGTTTCACCTGGGCAGGGTGAAAGGTTTAAAGATGGCAATTACTTTGACTGGCGAACGACCTTCGGAACCTCGACGGTAACCCATTGGCGGCGAACTCCTCGGTGAATCACAAAGTCTGGCACCTTCCTTGATTTGTCTTCAGAAATGACGCTAATTTCTGGTGGAGCGGGATCGTTGGAATCTGTCTCCCAGGCAGAATTGTCATAGGAGGATTCCTCTGTTGCATTTTGCATAGCATTTGTGCTCTCAGCTGTATCTCCCCATCCAGTTGGTTGGATATCTTCGAGCCTGATACGGCAGCTTTCAGGAGCAGTGTACTTGACCATATAGTCGTATTTTCCACTTGGTTGTCCCAGGGTGTCCCACACTTCTGTGGAACTGGAGGAGTCATCTTTCTCGATGACGTTGACCTCGGGAAAAGCATAGTTGATGAATTCTAGTCCTGCGAACGTTGCGAATTCACCTTCATGTTGAGTAGTTTCTGAATGACCTGAGTGTTGATCCCATGACATGGTGGGGACACATGTATTCTGTTCAATGACGCTCAGCTGAGTTTCATTGTTTGGCTGACTTTCTTGCCCCAAGTTTCCTAGGTAAGGCTGCCACATTGGCAGGCCATCCATCGGGCCATAGTAATTGTGATCAAAGTTGTCTTTCATCGGAGTGTCCTCCTCTAATGAATTTGGCGGAGCACGACATCCTTCCGGATCACAATCTCCGTAGATCATTTTAACATCTGATCTTGGTATAAATCTCGGACTTTCTGTAGGAAAGCGAAAAGACATAGGCACCTCTTCCTGAGACATATAGCCGTCCTTGTTAAGGTAGGACTTCCATTCTTCATCTGTGTCAGAGGCATCTTCCTCATTGATAACATGAACTGTCTGAGACACTGGGTGAAGAAAACCTCCACTGTGGAAGAAGTTTTGAAGGGGATGAAGACCTTCATCGTTGGAAACTGTCTGGGTACAGGTTGCAGAAAAACCAAGACCCTTCTTTGTTTTATTGTCAATAGGAACGACAAGCCGTCCCCATCCTGTCGTATCGGTACTCTCGACCGCTTTGATAGCATCTTTGTATGAAGAAATTGAAGTTCCTTCTTTGAGCTGATTGTCCTTGCTCACCGATAGTGCTTGGAACTGAGTTCCAATAACCTCCTCGGGTTCCACACAAGTAGATGATGATAGGTTACTCACAAGCAAGGCTTGTTCCCCACAAACCGTGACAAGTTGATTGTTCTTGACGAACTTTAGCTTTTGGTGGAGGGTTGAAGTAACCGCTCCAGCCTGATGTATCCAAGGTCTTCCTAATAAACAACTGTATGTTGCCCGGATGTCCATAACCTGGAAAGTGATTTGGAAAGTGTGAGGACCAATAGTTATGGGAAGATCAACTTCGCCGATAACTGTTTTTCTGGATCCGTCGAATGCTTTGACGACGACCTCGCTGACTCTCATCGGAGGGCCCTTGAATGATAATTGCATCAAAGTGGACTTCGGCATAACATTCAGGGCTGACCCTGTGTCTACCAGTACGCTGGCTAAAGCATTGTCCTGGCAGTTAACTGTGATATTGAGCGCCATGTTATGACGGCGACCCTCTTCAGGTAATTCTTCATCACTAAATCCCAAATTATTGCAGGAAGTGATGTTAGAGATAATACTATCGAACTGTCTAATTGTTACATCCTGTTCCACAAAGGCTTGCTCCAAGACTTTCTGTAGAGCCTCTCTGTGTGCTTCTGAACTGAGTAACAGTGATAATACTGAGATCTTTGAAGGAGTCTGTAACAGTTGATCGACAATGTTATATTCACTCCTTTGGATGAGCTTTAGCATCTCATCTTTGTCTTTTGAAAAGTCGGGATTACTAGATTGACCGACTGGTGGATCAGGAATTTCTGCCTGAAGTTCCTTCTCTTTGTTGGATTCTCCAACCCCTCGGTTAAAGATTCGACCGCTCCGTGTTACACGACTGATGTCTGCAATATTCACGACGGAGGGTAATGGAATTTCCTTTCCATTTTCAATTGTTGTTGCACCGTATTTGTAAGGGATTGCCTTAGCTAATTCATACGGTAGTGGCCCCGGTAGATAGATGACTATAGGAACCTTCTGATTTTTCTGACCATCATAAGTAACCTCGATCCGTTCCTGGTTGGGAACTTTAGATTCGTCAAATAGAGGGATGATGGCAAAAACATCCCTGGTCTTGTGATGACCAGAGATGGTGACAGCATCCTCAACTTGATCGGCAAGGTAGTTCGGCGACCAAATGATGGGTCCTGAACCTGGATATGGACAAATTTCTCCATGATCGACCTGACCCTGAAGAGCTGCTCTCACAAGGTAACACCCTTGGTTACTTTCCGAACAGACGCTACAACTGTCATAGTTGTGTGGTGGCACCTGGCCACACCCACTTTGAATACAATGTAACCTCACTAGGTTACCTTCCATTGATCGGACATCCTGACTTTGACGACGAGTAGGATTCCTGTTATTGATACTAATCTGCTGAGTATCTTCGTCCATATAGATTGGCATCCACCAGTGATTTAACAAGTGCTGAAGTGCCTCCTGGACAAGGGTACAACCTCGATCGCTTTCGCAACCTGCTTTACAGTTTTGATAATCATGTGATATTAAGAATCCAAGTCGGACCTGCTCAGTATGTAACTCTACCAGGTTGGTATTCATCACGCGAATGTCAAAGATCTGAACCATGTTGATTTGATAGGAGTTCCTATCATGGTAGTCTTGGATCCATCCAAGATCCATCTGACGCTGGAGGGCCTCCTGTATGAAAGAGCATCCCTGTTTGTTTACCGAGCAAGTCAGACAGGAACTGTAATCGTGCCGTGGCAGATTATGATACTGGCTTTGCCTTGAGTGCATTGCCACCAAGTTGACATTCATCGCACGGATGTCGTGGTTTTGAATGACGTTGGAATTTGTGTAAACCATGTTAACTCCACGAAATCGGTGCTCTCGGATCCATCCAAGATCCATTTGTTCCTGTAGAGCTGCTTGCACCACAGAACATCCTTGGTTGTCTTTAGAGCAGATATCACACTGGTGATAATTATGAGGTGGCATATGGCCATATCCACTCTGTCTACAATGCATCTTGACCAGATTGGTTTTCAACAAGAGTACATTATGAATTTGATAGACATTGTTAGTCTCTTTCTAAATCAGATTGACTGCAGCTTTCTCATGTTGAGGCAGCGGGTTCGTGAGAACATTGGGATTCGTATCTTTGAAAGATAAGAGCCCGCTCCTAACAAGCTTTTGCACGTCGGATTTGAAATTGAGACAAGTCTCAATGTTATGCCCTGAACCTCCTTAATGATAAGGGCATGTTTGATCCGCTTTAAACCAAAAAGGCGGATTTTCTGGAACTGAAAGGGGAGACTTAGTCTGGATGCGCCCCTTGGCTAGCAGTAACGGAAATAGCTCTGTGTACGATACGGGTATAGGATCAAATCCTGGTGGCCGCGTTGTACGGTTGTTGTTATATGGAGGACGAGCCTGCTGAAGAGGCTGTTGTGTCCTTTGTTGGTCAGGTTGGCTCTGCGCAATCTGAGGTTGATACGTAGGAACAGGCGCGGGGCCGATAGCAGGAGTAACAGCTGCTACTGGCTGATAACGTCGCCTTTGCTTTTCGAGAGAGATATTCCCAATATCTTGCTCTTTTTTCTTAGGGAGAGCACTACCGTATTTTTTAGTACCGCTCGTTGATCCAGTGTCTTTCACCAAACGTCCTTCTCGGACGGCTTCCTCAAGACGTACACCCATGCCGACCATTTCGGTGAAATCACTGGGTGCACTGGCAACCATTCGGCCATAGTAAAATGAGCTTAAGGTCTTTAAGAAGATTTTTGTCATCTCTTTTTCCTCAAGAGGTGGACAAATCTGAGCGGCAATTTCACGCCACCTTTGAGCATACTCCTTAAAGGTTTCCTTGTCCTTTTGCGACATTGATCTGAGTTGATCTCTGTCGGGTGCCATGTCCAAATTGTACTTGTATTGTTGGACGAAGGCAGTACCAAGATCTCTGAATGTACTGATCGTAGTACGGTTTAAACCCATGTACCATTTAAGTGCGGCACCGGTTAAACTATCCTGGAAGTAGTGAATCAGCAGGTCCTGATTCTCCGTCTGAGCTGACATCCGCCGAGCGTACATCACCAGATGGCTCTGAGGGCAAGAGTTACCCTTGTATTTTTCAAAGTCGGGCACTTGGAACTTGTGCGGGACTTTCACATTTGGGACCAAGCAGAGGTCTGCGGCGTCCTTTCCAAATAGATCCTGACCGCGAATGGCTTGCAGCTCTTTCTGCATTTCCAAGAACTGCTCCTGGAATTCATCCATTCTGTCAAACATAGTTTCCTTCTTACCAGAAGGTGTCTGTGGAATCTGTCCTTCCGGGACAGTGTGCACCACAGGGGGTGGTACCGTGACTACGGCAGTAAGTCTTGGCGCCTCCCGAAGTTTGTAACCTTCAGGAGTCTTCAGTATGCCCCTGGCATCTTCGCTTTCCCGAAGTTTGTAACCTTCAGGCCCAGCGGCTTCTGTTGCGATTCCCTGATCTTCAGTGATCGGCGGAACATATCCTTCCAGGATATAGTTAACAGGCAGGTCCCACGGACGATCTTTCGGCATCTGATACCTAGGATCATACTTTTCTATGATGGGCGTTGAGGTGATCTCTGAGATCACAGTTCTTTGTAGCTGAGCTTCTGCCATGGCTTGCATGTCGTTACGAAGCTTTCTCATATCCTCTCTCAGAGCGTCGATCTCTTCTTTCAACTCTCTATTTTCTTCCTCAAGATCATCCATACTTTTCTGACGATTGGCCCGAGTATTATATGAATGAGATAGTTTGACTCTAGAACTGAGACACAAACGTGAGATTCGTAGGGAAGAAGAATACGCGATGTGAGAATGATGAATGCAATGATTATATTAATTGTTCTTTTGGTTTAATCAAAATAAACTTCGACAATTAGATTGCAAATATCAAACAGTGGGGAAACCCCTTTTTATTGAATTCCAAAAGATTACAGAAATGGAAATACAGTAGATTACAAAGTGCAGAAACAGAAACCTAAACTAATGGGTCCCGAGTCCTCTTCTTTAACCGGGGCGCTTGGGCCGTTGTCGGGTTGTCATTCCTTTGCCAGGTAAAAGGAGCGAGCAAATTCCTTTAGTCATCTTGATTCTCTACAGCATGCTGCTCCAAAATTTCAATCAGAGCATCTTTCTCTTTCAGTAATTGCCGTATTTGGACACACTCTACGTCGAGGGTGCGGTACTTGTTCTTCCAAGATCTTCTTTCCTTTTGAACTTTGTTGAGAGTAACCTGAAGCTTTTCAGTTTCCGTCATGAAGTACATGACAGTTCCCCTCAGTGGAAGAATTTCGTAACGAGGATAAGGCATCTTTAGCTTGAGAGCTCTAGTTTGTACCCAATGGAGATAAGGTTCCACCGAGACACAGTCCGGTTTTCCCAGAGATTCTCGTCCTATCTTATAAACATGTTTCCAACCTTGCACTATTTCCATCTTTAGTGCTCTGTCGTTTTCTCCTTCCTTGAAGAAAAGACCTTCCAGATGAACACCCAGTGGGATGTGTCTCATCGGGTATCCAAATTGACGAATAACTAATATTGGATGATAGTTGATTCCTCCCTTAGTTCCTATGAGGGGCACGCTGGGAAGTTTCCACAACGGTCAATGATTCTGATTCCCTCATAAATCCTATTACACCAATCTATATTGGAATTGGTGAGAGACATAATCTTCTGCGACCAACGTAAGACACTCTTGCAATCCCAAAAAGCAGCAGACTTGGGCAAGTGAGAGATAAACCATTTGTAGAGCAAAGGTACACAGCATGTGATCTCTCCTCCGCTGTACAAATTTCCTAAGTGTACAGAATGATACGCATCTGCGAGCAAAGTCGGCACAGGGTTTCCAATGAGAAAAACCTTAATAGCGTTGATATCGACGAAGTTATTGATGTTGGGAAACAAAAATAACCCGTAGGTGAGCAAGACAAAGATGCTTTCAAAAGCAGTCCCGTTCCCTATACTAGCGAAGTATAGAGCCTTTTTTTGTCAAGAACTGGGAGGGCAAACCTTGGATGCCACCCTTAGTGGTCATGTGAGTCCTGACCTCAGACTCGTCCAAATGAATTGCTATTGCAATAGTCTGATTCTTTGGAATTTCTTCCAGTCCAAAAAATGGAGCTCGATCAGTGATATGTAAATCAGTCAGATGAGAATACTCCTCCAGCGTTGGTGTAAGCTGGTAATCCGGGAATGTGAAACAATGATAAACCGGATCGTAGAATTGAATGAGCGCGTCCATGATCCCCTTAATCACATGGACTCTTAACAGTGGTAGCAAACCACCGTGCTTGGCTCTGAAAGCCTCTGGGTTAACGATCATCCTTGCTAACTTTCTCAAATCCCCTAATTTTGGAACCTTGAAGGTATACTGGTGAGTTCTCCTTCTACCGAAATCCATTAGCGTAATCCTCTTCTCTGATATTTGCAATCACCGTCTTAGTTTAATTTGAAAAACAGAGAGACTAGAAGAGAAATTTTTTGAATGTTTTAATGTTTTATTAAATGAATGCATGAATGCAGCACACAAAAACATAGAAAAAACATGGGGTCAAAGGGTCGTTGTCATGAAGTCAAGGCTCTACCCATCCCCAAAGGTTTATACTAGGGTGATTTTCGTACCTGTACTCATTATCATCAGCTCCTCCCAGGAAAGCAAAACAACAAGCGGATCGCCAGCGAGTTGTAGAGCAATCTTAGAGTAAGTGCCATTCACCGAGAATAGATCACCAGCCTCAAATGAGGGTAGTATCGCGTAACAACTATTTCCGATAGTTTTCGCACTATAAAAGGGTTTGGCTTTTCTTAAGTGTATACTCAATCTCACCGCATGCGGCATCACACGCATTCCCAGTAGCAGAAAAATAAACACGTATAGCAATTAGGAAAAGCAGTATATATATTTGTCCTAAACATCCTAGACCTTTAAAGCTATGATTCCTAAGTTCCTGACAGAAATGGGTTCCCCGGTGGAAGCCCCAATCTGTGGTTCTCTGCCTAAGAGATGGACCAGCATAGGTCAATCTTTCTCTTCGATAGAGTTCCCATTTTCCGTAGAAAACGGGGATGATACCCTAAGGCAGAAAGATCTTGGCAATGACTCCCCAGCAGAGTCGCCATTTTACAAGGAAAACAGAAAGAAAGAAAGATCGGCCCCACGGTGGGCGCCACTTTTTCTGTAGCGAGCGATTTTGGACGCGGTTCTTAAGCGCTGGTCGCTCTCTGCGGTTTGAGCTTAAAACTACAGGTCGATTCATTTTTTATCCTAGTGTGAGCAGAATAAGGAAGGGAAATAGATGTCTCCAATTAACCCTGCTTGCATACTGAGTTTAAACAGCGGTCTGTTAGGTTACAAATGCTATCAATGTGGGGGGCCTTTGTACTGGTTATTTGTATTTTCGCCGATACGGTCTTCTTTCTTTCTAGTACTTTCTAGCGGGGAACAAGGATTAGGATGTTAGGACTGATGCTTTTGAATTACTGCTTTTGATTGACGGAGATATGGGATTTGGGTTTTTTGTTTATTGCGCTCGCTAAGATCTTTTCTTTCGATCTTATGCCTACGTATTCGCGTTTACCGAAACAGGGAAATCAGAGCGTTCGTAGTTCCTCCTATTCTATGGGAGGAAATTGGTTTTTGGTGTCTTGTTCAAAGCCCAAGACGTGAAGCGAAAGGTGATTTGTATCTTGTTCAAAGCCCAAGATGTGAAGCTGAAAGGTCTATTTGTGTCTTGTTCAAAGCCCAAGACGTGAAGCTGAAAGACCTCGACTTTAGAGAGAATTCGTCATCTCTAAAGAGGGACAAGGAGAATTACTTTAACTGGGATACGCGGATCCGAGCAATGCCATAATTTCCTTAAAATGGGTTTTAACCTGAAGGAGAAGACTTTAACTCAGTGTAGAGCAATGCCATCTTTCCTTAGGAATTTCTCATGCTAAAAGAGGGACAGTGGCATGGATGTAGATGATCCAGAGGCTTGCCGCTTACAGCAATTAGATGAAGGGGAAGGAGTTGTTGATGTTTGTATACTGTGAACGAGGCACAGCTTTAATGCTAAAAGGTTGATTGGATCAACCAGTGGTTTTCTTATACGAAGCCTAAGAGGAGGCTAATTTCCGCTAGGAAAATCATTATACAAAGCCTAAGAGGAGGCTATTTTGTGTCTCGTACAAAGCCCGAGAGAGAGGCTAAAAGATTTTGACCCGACGATGGAGTCTTTTGGTATCTCGTATAAAGCCCGAGATGGAGGCTATTTCACTCAACAAGGGAGTTTTTTTGTATCTCGTATAAAGCCCGAGATGGAGGCTGTCGCTTGTTTGGCTCAATAAGAACCTTTTTGTATCTCGTATAAAGCCCGAGATGGAGGCGAAATGGGTGATTGACTCAACGAGAGAGTCTCTTATGTGTCTCGTACAAAGCCCGAGAGAGAGGCGAAAAGGTTGTTTTACTCCACTGGGGAGAATTTTGGTATCTCGTACGAAGCCCGAGATGGAGGTTATTGTAACTGTTTCAGTTGAGTGACAGATCCAATATACTGATTTTAAAAAGAGAAAATCAGTTCTTATATGAGCATCACTGTACTCAGGGATTTGATTTGAGAATCAGGGATATTTCCTTCTCTTTGAGGAAACGGGAAATCCAAAGAGTGTCGAGACTGTCCGAGTCCGCGGGTTTCCTTCCTATTTAACGAAGGGGTCACTTGAGAATGTCTTTGATACTCAAGGAAGTTAGACTGTCCGTGTCTAGAGTTTTATCTTTTATACTACGCTATGAGAAATAGTAGTAGACTCTATGAAAGGACTGTTCTATGAGGATGACTAAGTTCTGTTCCTATACCTCTAGGAGGTCGTCGGGACAATTTGTACGAAGCCCAAGAGGAGGCTGGAAACTTTTAAGAAGCCGACGGGTCCTTGTACTAAGCCCAAGAGGAGGCTATCATTCCCGGAGGAAGAGATCATTATACGAAGCCTAAGAGGAGGCTGTGAATACTTCTAAGAAGCCGTAGTGTCCTTGAATAATGCCCAAGAGGAGGCCGATGCTTTTAAGAAGCCCGTGGGTCTATCATCTCCCTTCCATTAGGAGAGATAACTCTTTTAAAGATAAAAACCACTGGTAAACGTGCGAGGTTTACTATCCAGCGACTTTTAGCTTTTAAAGAGGGTTCCTTAGTTAAGGTCCAAGATTATGACCGTAGTGGGTACCCAAACCCCGAGACATTCAAGGCAAGCTATCCACAAGGAATAGATCAAGTCAGGAAAGTTTGAGAATTGGGAAGAAACTCAAAGATGCCATTCACGGAGAATACATTCATCTTGGGGAGTAGAGCTTCTTGACAATTCCTAAGGAGGACAGCCGAAGAGAAGACTGTATCTGGTGCTCCTATTGGGGATCTAGGCGTCTATTTCTACGAATAAGTGAAACGGCGTCACCTAGTTCTAGACGTAGTTGCCGGGGAAACTCGAAATATCTATACTATTATTACACAGTAGATATGAGTTTATGAAAGGAGACTTACAGTGAGCAGCCCCACAATACAGTTTATAATATGAAAGCAGTAAACGAAAGCGATAACCACTTACTCGGTTGTAGTGCTTCCATGCTGTTTGGTTAGTTGTTCAATAAAGAAAGATTGAAAACAACAGTATATTCAAAATCAAAGGAGAAAGTGCTTTGAAAAAGAAAGACTTGGGGCTTACAGCTCAAGGAGAGGCCCAGGGTTTTATCAGTGAGCGCACTGTTTGACTTTGTACAGCGGGACTTATACAAGTGACTGGGGCCCAAAATGGTTTTCTGTACAAAGGGATGGGTCTTACACTCTCTCAAGAGGCCCAAAAAGGTTTAAAGGAAAAAGAGTGGGGCTTATAACACGAGGGTAGGCCCAAATGATTTTTCATTTAAAAATGGCAATCGCGCCGAGGATTTCTTTTAACGCAGAGGGACTTATACAATAAGTGAGGCCCAAAATGTTTTGGTTAAAAGGGGGATTGGGTCTTACACTCTAATAGAGGCCCAAAAAGGTTTTGAATGGGTCTTATAGCTCAAGGAGAGGCCCAAGGGTTATTTTGAAAAGGGCGACGATCGCGCCATTTGTTTTTGACGGTATCGGGACTTATACAATATACTGAGGCCCAAAAATGATTTGGTCAAAAAAAGGATTGGGTCTTACACTCTATTAGAGGCCCAAAAAGTTTTAAGAAAAAAGAAATGGGTCTTACTACTCGAGGGTAGGCCCAGATGGTTTTTATTTTTAAACGGGCGACGATCGCGCCGTTTACTTGTACAGAGGGACTTATACAATGGATGAGGTCCAAAAAGTTTTTGTACAAGGGGGGATGGGTCTTACACTCTCTCAAGAGGCCCAAAGAGTTTTGAAAATGATTTATGAGGGTTGAATTAATCCAAAACCCTAATTTGTTTTCAAAATGTATTTAATTGAATAAAAATTCAATTAAAATGATCAAAAATTGTTTAACACATGGAAACAAATTGTGATCTTGGATTAATGCTTCAAAAATTAAGTATTGACCTACAAAATAATTAGAAAGCATTAAAAGTTGCAAAATCAATGTAGAAAAAATATTTAAAATGCCAAAAACAATTAAAATATTAATTCTTTGCAAAAATATCAATTATATGAAATAAACAATATTTTTGGGATTTTTTGGCAAAATAAAATATTTTAACATTTTTGTGAATTATTAAAAAAAGAATCAACTCAAAATCATTAAAACTCAGAGAGAAATTAATTTTTGAATCAATTAAACAAAATCACAAAATTCAAATATTTGAATTTATGAAAAATGGCGCCAAGAACAGCTGAAGAACACGCGCGTATTCTTGGTTTCTCAGATTTACATTTTCTATCCAATCTCCATCAATACGTAATCATATCATGTAATCCACATATCATTAAGCTCGTCTCAACCTCACGATCATGTCTATGTACTTTAATTTCATTTAAATTAAACATACAACAAGAAATCACGAAGAAACCTCAAGAACCCTAATTTCTGCATGAAGGCTAGGATTTTTGATACACGATTCAAACAATGCAATTAATTGAGGGAAAACATTCCATGCATGATTATGAACATATGGCCAAATTATTGTGCGAGGAAATATGCATAGATTGAGAGATGACCAAGTATGTGCTTACCTCCAAGCCGTGACAGCAAGTTCAAAGTGATTTTTGATTTGGAGGTGTTACAGATGAGTTGTGATGATCTGAACAGCTTCCCTACACCCTATGGATTGTGTTTGGATGGTTGGACTTGATTGAAATTGGCTGGATCATTTTGTGGTACCTCAGCTGCACTTTGGTTAAAACCTTGAGCAACCAGCTGGTGATTTCATGAAATTGATGTTTCAGAAGTAATCTAAGTGTTTGATCAGCTCATATGTGATGTATGTGAGGTGTGTGAGTGATTGGTTTGATTGGAATTGCTCTCAAACTCAAAACCCGATAGCTACCTTGCTAAGAAAGGCATTTTTGCCAAGAGAAAGAAATTTTGAGGAAAGCATCTGTTAGATGGCTTTGGTGTACTCAAACTGACCACAATTGAGCTCTATTTATAGTAGAACAAGTTTGTTTTGCAAGGAATAGTGCATGGCAGCTGGTAAGTAGGTTTGGCCAATGTTGGCAAATGAAAATCCAAGTCTCCTCTAGCCATTGACTAGAGGTTAGGGCACAGAGCTTTGGTCCCCTTGGTCTTGGATAAGTCTTGACTGATTTCAGATGAGAATGGCTCAGTCCATGCCACCTTGATGGTTCCATTGAATGCCTCATTCCAAATTTGAAGTCTTGTCCCTATTTTGGCCATTCTAGATTCAACATGCTATTTCTTGTTCCATGGACTTTGGAGGCTTGGCTCAGTGATTGTCCCCTTTAGATTCAATCCTCTAAGGTGTCCAAGAGGATAGGAGAAATTGATTTTGGATGATTTTGGCAAATCGACCAAAGTTGCAAATTCTGCCTTGCCTTGACAGATTTCAGCAAGGCAACTTGGCAATGTTGTATCTCATGGTGTAGGTTGAATTTGGCAATGTTCTTGGCCATTTTGGAAAGCTCTTACATGATACAACAACTGTTTGAACAAGTTTGGTTTTGATCTCTTTTGATTCCAAGTGAAAAATCCCCCTACATTTGGCAAAAAGTGAGGCAGAATCTGACTTAGTGAAAATTTCACTAAGTGTTGGAAAAAGTGACATTTTCACTTTTCAGCCACTTTGATCATTCCATAACTCAAAATCCTTAATGAATTGGAATGACTTGTAGTTGAAGTTTTTGTAGGTGATAATGAGGGCTACAAATCCATCTTTGGATGAGAAAAAATGGCCTTGTGGTTTAGGAGTTATGGTCCTCCAAAGTTGGTACCTTTGCCACTTTATTTTTAACTTAGAAAAATTTCTAAGTTTTATGGTTACCCCCTTTTACAAGTTATCTCATTTTTCTTGATTTTTCTTGATAAATGATTATTCAAATCATACATTAACATCATTTTAGGGTTAAAAATCCATTTTGGTGAAAAATCTCAAAAAGTCAAAGTTGACTTTTGTGCACAGTTGACTTTTTATCAGATGAATTCCAAACTGTGCAATTCTTCAGGAAATCATGTCCTTGACCTAAATCAAACTTGATGTACATGTTCCATGGGTGTCATAGGGTATATTCAATCATGTATTAGGGTTTGGGAGCATGTCCTGGTCAAAAGTCCAAGTTACAGTTGACTTTTCCCTTAAAACCCTAATTGTGGTGCAGATGGAATTGAGACTTGTTGCTCAAACTTCTTGGATCAATCCATTGTTCCAAATGGATCAATATGGTATATTAGAGACCCTCAAATCATCTCTTGAGGTCTTGGCTCATGGTTTGTCCCAAAAGTCAACTTAGGGGTGAATTAGGTCAAGAAACCCTAATTCCTGATTTTTGATGAATGCATCCCCTGAGGCAAAATTGACTTTATGCATGGGTTCATGAGGTTCCATGAAGTATATTAGGTTATGTTTTGGATCATTGCCTTGTGCCCAGATGAAAATTTCCATCTGGAGGCCCTGGTCGACCAAAACCCTAATTTGGTGACACTGTCGATCTTGAGACTTGATCCACCTAGAAGGGAGCAGCCTTGTGCTTAATCCTTGAAGTGGGAGTCCTTTTTGATCCATTGTGGATGTTTGAGAGATTAGACAAGTTGAAGATCATGTCATTTCTTGATTGATCCTTTGTCTAAGCACTCAGAGAGGGCTTGAAACCCTAATTTTGATTGTAGTGGATGCTCACCCATCTTTGGGGAGACTAATGAAGCATAAAGGTACATCCATATTGTGATGATGATTTTCACAATGATGGGAAATCTAAGTGGTCAAAATTTGGGGTATTACAATGTAGTCAAGAAATACTTCGCATAAATAATTAAAAAAAACGTCTCGGTAGATTGAAAACCTGTAAGGGCGGTCCAGGCAAAAATAAGAGACATAAGCAAAAAAAATCATCCCGATGGATTGGAAACCTCAAAACACAATCCAGGGAAAAGTTAGGGATTCATGGCAAGTAACTACGTCCGACAAGGTTAAATCCCCAGCGGTAACACCATCCGTCGAAAGACTTCAGTCAAGGTCATCTTTGACAGAATTCAAAGTTAGTAGAAGGATAACGGTCGCTATGTTTCAATGTATCCCCTTTTCCCTTAAAATTACTATTTTTCTAAACTTTGTAAATACTCTGTGGGATCACGCGCTTGGCTGATTTCCATTCTATCAATAAAATTTGAGCCCTAGTGCTTTTGTTTACAATTCTCATTTATTTTGCTTTTTAGAATGACATTTTTAACATGGTCAACGATTCTTGAAACAAAACAAAAAAATGAATTTACTTGTCAAATTTTCTTCTGCTTTTATAATAAAGATGGCAATTCTTCTTTACTACTTAACACAAAAAGAACATTGATGGCTTCTCCGGAAGTGATCAAACCTCAAAATACATAATCGAAATACTCCTTCTAAACCAGTACGCCTGAATGAAGGATTAACTGTTTCAGATGTAATGTCCCATCTGATATCCTCGGCAGAGTTCTTACCTCTAAAGACCGATTGATGGTTCTTTCTCCCCCACATGGTCTACCTCTCCTAAGCAAGGCATGATTGCTATCTTGAGCCAATGGTACTTTTCATCCCCTGTAGTCGCCGAGTATCCATATGTATTCATTCAGTAGTCTGTATGTCGCGTCTGTTTTGTCAGCATAAACATACATACATCATGCATATTTGATTCATGTTCATATTCATATTTAATTACTATCACTTTGGTCATATTCATCCCCACGTGGTAAACGTCAACTCGCCTATAAGGTTTTCAGTTCTTTCCTCGTCTGGAAATGTATTGCCTGAGCAATTTCTCCCCAGTTTATTCCTGGATTGGAGATTGTCCTCGACCACTTTGATAACTTAAACCTCTGAAAGGCAAGAAGACATTCGACCGACACCTTTAGAACATCACTCTTCACCATTGAAGATGATATTTTTGCTTTCCCAAATTAAAGAAAATCCCCATAGAAAGCCTCCCACTAAAAGACTCTCGGCAATACAGCGGTTTCTCCCCAAAAAGTTTGCTTTCAATGAAGTCATCAGCGCCTCAAAATTGGATTACATCACATGGCATTTCTCCGAAAACATATCGAAGAAAAGTATGATGTAATATCCCTAAGCAAAAAAAAAAAGCAGTCTCTCAAGGGACTCGTTTTCCCCAGTAGAGTCGACAAATGGCATCTCCAACAGAGAAGTTTGCATGCATCTACAGCTCAGAAAAATGGGTTTCCCCAACAAGTCTGAAATCAAATCTTTTTCCATCAAATGGCGTCTCCCCAATAAAACTCGGTGAGAAGTTTGATGAAGACCGCTACACATAGCGTTCCTTGTCAAGAAAGGAACTCGACAAGAAGAAACTCATACCAGTTTCATAGCTAAAAACCAGGATCGAGGGGAAGTTTATTTCAAAAGAAACTAAGACCAGTTCTGTGGCTAAAAACCAGGATCGAGGGGAAGTTTATTTCAAAAGAAACTAAGACCAGTTCCGTAGCTGAAGACCGGGATCAAGGGGAAGTTTTACCATTTTCTAAGTAACATTACTTAGCAAAAGAAGATGGATGAGCAAACTGTTGTTCATAACCACATTCAAAATTTTGGCTATTCCGATATTTAATCCTCTTGCACCCTGAATGTCCGAATATCTTCGCCATTCACACCTTCGGGTCCAAGAAGATTAAATAGGGGCATCTGTCATACCCCCAATTTTGACCACCAAGATTTCCCATCATTTTGAGGATCATTACCACAATATGGATGTACCTTCATACCTCATCAATCTTCTCAAGGATTGTTGAGCATTCACTACAACCAAGAATTAGGGTTTTGAGCCCTCTCAGAGCACTTAGACAAATGATCAATCAAGAAATGACATGATCTTCAACTTTTCTAGCCTCTCAAACACCCATACAGGATCAAGAGGTCTCCCACATCAAGAATCAAGCACAAGGTTGCAACATTCCAAGTGGATCAAGCCTCAAGATCGCCAGTGTCACCAAATTAGGGTTTTGGTCGGCCAAAGCCTCCAGATGAAAATTTTCATCTGGGCATGAGCCAATACTTCAAAGCATGACCCAAAATGCTAAAAGGGACCTCATGGACCCAATCATCAAGTCAAAATTGCATCAGGGGAGGCATTCATAAAAAATCAAGAATTAGGGTTTCTTGACCTAATTCACCCCTAAGCTAACTTCTGAGGCAAGACATGAACCAAGACCTCAAGACATGATTTGAGGGCCTTAAAGACACCACATTAATCCATTTACAACAATGGATTAATCCAAGAAGCTAGATTCACAAGTTTCAAATTCATCAGGATCACAATTAGAGTTTTGAGGAAAAAGTCAACTGTACCTTTGACTTTGGACCAAGACATGCTCCCAAATCTTGGGACACGATTCAAGACACCCTAAAACACCTATGGAATCCATCCATTAGGTTTGAATTAGGTCAGGAATTTGATTACATAGAAGATCACACAGTTTGGATTTCATCTGACAAAAAGTCAACTATGCCCAAAATCAAGTTTGACTTTTTGGATTTTTTCACAAATAAGGCTCCCCTAAGTCAAAAAAAAATGTTAATGTATTGTTTTTATCATCATTCATCAATAAAAATCAAGAAAAGTAAGGTTTCTTGCAAAAGGGGCAACCATAAGAAACTTAAATTTTTCTAAGTTATGGAACAAAAGTGATTTGGTACCAACTTTGTAAGGTCATAACTCCTAAATCACAAAGCCATTTGCTTCCATCTAAATCTCAAATGGAAGCTCTCATTGTATACTTCAAAAGTGTCAACTACATCAAAGTCCAATTCCTCATGGATTTTGAGTTCTAGTTTGATCAAAATCACAAAAAGTAAAAATAACCACTTTTTCCAACACTTAGAAAAAATTATGTCCAAGACAGATTTTAAGTAAAACACCAAAACTTGGGAGATGTTTACACCTAGTTACAAGAAGAATCAATCTCAAATGTAAACATAAAAGTTGTCATACATGTTGCCAACAATCCAAAGAGATCATTTGCATGAAATAACTTAACTTGAGCCAAGAATTATGGCTGCCACAAGAGGCATTGTTGCAACTGTTTTCATGACAGTTTGGAGGTTCTCTTGTAAGCCACGATTTTTTAGTCAAATGCAATGATCACCATGACAAACCAATTCAATATGATCAAAATGACTCCTCACAAACCTGCAGGATAGTGCCAAAGAGCCAAGGGAAAATTTCATGAGAATGATGAAGTTTTGTCATGGAAGCCTTGAATTCAGGAGCAATTATGTGGAATAGTGCATATTCAAGATTCTTGTCCCTTATAGTCAAGTTGCTCCAATAAACAACATTTAAAAGGACTGCATAATGTGGATTGAGTCAATACATAGCTGAGCTATTTGGGACTGATATTGTACCTTGTGTAAGAAGCAATTATACCAAGCCAAGACCATTCAATTCAGTTCTTATCCTTCAAGTTCCAACTGTTTATGCTTGACAAATATATTCACCTATAAATAGACCTCTCTTCTGATGTTTACAAACACACCAAAGCAACTTACAACATTGTTTTCTCTCATTTCCTTCTTGAACACAAAACTCCATTTTCTTAAGAAAGCACTATCGGGTTTTGAGTTAGAGACCAATACAACTCAAACCATTGGTTCACACACCTCATATACAACATATATGTCATACCCCAAATTTTGACCACTAATATTTCCCATCATTGTGCAAATCATAATCACAATATGGATGAACCATCATGCCTCATCAAATGCCTCAAGGGTTGTTGAGCATTCACTACAATCAAAATTAGGGTTTCAAGCCCTCTCAGAGCCTTAGACAAAGGATCAATCAAGGAATGACATGATCTTCAACTTGTCTACAATCTCAAACATACACAAAGGATCAAAAAGGACTCCCACTTCAAGGATTAATCACAAGGATGCTCCCTTGTAGGTGGATTAAGTCTCAAGATCGCCAGTGTTACCAAATTAGGGTTTTGGTCGACCAGCGCCTCCAGATGGAAAATTTCCTCTGGTCATGAGCCAAAGATCCAAAACACAACCTAATATGCTCCATGGAACCTCATGGACCCAATCATCAAGCCAATTTGGCCTCAGGGGATGCATTCATAAAAAATCAGGAATTAGGGTTTCTTGACCTAATTCACCCCTAAGTTGACTTTTAGGGCAAATCATGAGCCAAGACCTCAAAGGAGGATTTGAGGGTCTCTAATACACTAAATTGATCCATTTGCAACAATGGATTGATCCAAGAAGCTTGAGCAATAAGTTTCAATTTCATCTGCACCACAGTTAGGGTTTTAAGGAAAAAGTCAACTGTAACTTTGACTTTTGACCAGGACATGCTCCCAAGCCCTTTGACATGCATCAATATACCCTATGACACCCATGGAACATGTCCATCAAGTTTGATTTAGGTCAAGGACATGATTTCCTGAAGAATTGCACAGTTTGGAATTCATCTGATAAAAAGTCAACTGTGCACAAAAGTCAACTTTGACTTTTTGAGATTTTTCACAAAAATGGATTTTTAACCCTAAAATGATGTTAATGTATGATTTGAATCATCATTCATCAAGAAAAATCAAGAAAAGTTGGATAACTTGTAAAAGGGGTAACCATAAAAAAACTTAGAAAATTTTCTAAGTTAAAAATAAAGGGGCTAGGGTACCAACTTTGGAGGGTTATAACTCCTAAACCACAAAGCCATTTTCTCCCATCCAAGGCTTGATTTGTAGATCTCATTGCCCTCTACAAAAACTTCAACTAGACCTAATTCCAATTCATTGGGGATTTTGAGTTATGGAGTGATCAAAATCAAGAAAAGTCACTTTGTTCCAACACTTAGTGAAAATTTCATTAAGTCAGATTTTACCCTACTTTTTGCCAAATGTAGGGGGATTTTTCACTTGGATTCAAAAGAGATCAAAACCAAACATGTTTAAACAGTTGTTGTATCATGTAAGGGCTTTCCAAAATGGCCAAGAACATTACCAAATTCAATTTGAGCCATGAGGTATGACATTGGGAAGTTGCCTTGCTGAAATCTGCTAAGGCAAGGCTGAATTTGCATTTTTGCTCGATTTGTCAAAATCAGCCAAATCCAAATGCTCCTATCCACTTAGACACCTCTGAGGATTGAATCTAAAGGGGACAATCACTGAGCCAAGCCTCCAAAGTCTTTAGAACAAGAAATAACATGTTAAACCTAGAAGGGCCAAAATAGGGACAAGACTCCAATTTTGGATTGGAGCATTCAATGGAAGCATCAAGGTGGCATGGACTGAGCCATTCTCAACTGAATTCAGTCAAGACTTATCCAAGACCAAGGGAACCACAGCCCTGTGCCCTAACCTCTAGTCAATGGCTAGAGAAGACTTGGATTTCCATTGGCCAACATTGAACAAACACCTGCTGCAGTTGCCATTCACTATGGATCCTAAAACAAATTTGCTCTACTATAAATAGAGCTCATTTGTGATCAGTTTGAGTACACCAAAGCCATCAAACAGATGCTTTCCTCAAAACCTCTTTCTCTTGGCAAAAATGCCTTCTTTAGCAAGGCAACTTTGAGTTTTTGAGATTGAGAGCTTTTCCATCACAATCAATGACACACACACCTCATATATATCATATGTAAGCTGTGCAAACTATCACAAGTGACCTGTAATCACAAAATCACAAATTCACCTCTCAAAACCCCAAATTAGGCTTTTGTTGCATTTTTCATGCCATGTCTTGATTCACTCACTTTCCAAACCAGATAAAACCTCAAACACACTCCAAATATCATCCTTGAACTGTCCCAAATGGTTCCCCTCATCTGGAACACCATTTGAGGGAGTTGCTATTTTGGTCACTTTTAACCCCTTTTGCAAGAAAGGGACTGTTTGTGTTTTTGCAGGTACCAGTCAATTCCAATCATCCTAAAAGCTTCTAAGGGATCATTTGAGTGTGTCTAAAGCATCAAATCGTTTCTGGAACAAGAGGTTTGACGGATTGCACAAAAGCTCCAAAATCTCAAAAAAGAGGTAAGCCTCACAACTTGGAATCTTTGAATCATGCAATGCTTTGAAGTCCACTGATCATAAACATCTCATACATGTTATATATGTTGTGTTTGAGCTAATTCACCATGTAATCCATGCTTGTACCAAGTTGTAGCATAGAAAATGCAATTATAGGTCATTTTCAAAACCACTATTCGGTTTTGAGGAGGGACTGTGATCTGAAAAAACTACCACCACCATTGGATTCCTTATGAAATTCTGGTCCAGATGCATATAAATTTTGTCTCAAACCATTAAGAATTGAGAAAGTTATGACCTTCACGTTTCTGAGCCAAAACTTGCCTTGGGCCAGCCTAGAACCAAGGCATAACTTGTATATTTGTTGTTTTGTTTCAAACAATGGATGTATCACCACCCCAGTGGTAAGGCGCGCGCCTTGTAACCTTGAGGTCTTGGGTTCAAACTCCACCTATGCCATTTTGTGTTTTTTTCACATTTTGCCATTTTTCCCAATATTTTCATGTTTTATTAATTAATTGGAAAATTAATAACTCTTTCAATTTTAATTATTTTTTATTGGTTCTTTTTGCAAAAAATCACAAAAATGTTGAAATATTTTATTCCACAAAAAAATTAAGTTTATATTATTTATTTAATTTGATTAGTATTTTTTGTGAATAAATTCATTTTTATTTGTTTTTAAACATTTTTAAATGAATATTCATCTTGAAAAATCAAGACCAAATGAGTTTTAATATCTCTTGTGATTTATACCTCATTTTTCAAGCCTTAAATAAAAATCACAAGTGGTTTATTCAAACCTATTTGGTATTTTTCATTGATTTTCTTTAAATATTTACTTTTAAAGAATAAAATTAGGGTTTCTTTGATTTTCACTCAAACAAATCATTGGTCAAACACTCTCTGGGCCTCTAATAGAGTGTAAGACCCAATCCTTTTTTTTGACCAAATCATTTTGGGCCTCAGTATTGTATAAGTCCCGATACCGTCAAAAAATAAACGGCGCGATCGTCGCCTTTTGAAAAATCAACTGGGCCTCTCCTTGAGCTATAAGACCCATTCAAAACTCTTTGGGCCTCTTTTAATCAAAACAATTTTAGGCCTCACTTATTGTATAAGTCCCTCTGTGTTAAAAGAAAATATCAGCGCGATCGCCATTTCAAACGGAAAAACAAACTGGGTCTACCCTCGTGTTATAAGCCCCACTCTTTTTCTTTAAAGCTTTTTGGGCCTCTTGAGAGAGTGTAAGACCCATCCCTTTGTACAGAAAACTTTTTGGGCCTCAGTCACTTGTATAAGTCCCTCTGTACAAAAACAATAGTGCGCTCACTGATAAAACCCTGGGCTTCTCTTCGGCTGTCCTCATTAGGAATTATCAAGAAACTCTACTCCCAGAGATGAATGTATTCTCCGTGAATGGCATCATTGAGTTTCTTCCAAATTCTCAAACTTTCCTGACTTGATCTATTCCTTGTGAGTAGCTTTCCTTGAATTTCTCGGGGTTTGGGGACCCACGGGCTTCTTAAAAGCATCAGCCTACTCTTGGGCATTGTACAAGGACCCACAGGCTTCCTAAAAGCAACCCCTCCTCCTCTTGGGCTTAGTACAAGGACCCTACGGCTTCTCAGAAGTATTCACAGCCTCCTCTTAGGCTTCGTATAATGATCTCTTCCTCCGGGAATGATAGCCTCCTCTTGGGCTTCGTACAAGGACCGATCGGCTTCTTAAAAGTTTCCAGCCTCCTCTTGGGCTTCGTACAAATTGTCCCGACGACCTCCTAGAGGTTTAGGAATAGAACTTAGTTATCTGCATAGAACAGTCTTTTCATAGAGTCTACTACTGTTTCTCAAAGCATAGTACAAAGGACGAAACTCTAGACACGGACAGTCTAATTTCCTTAAGCCTCAAAGACATTCTTAAGTGACCCCTTCAAAAATAAGAAGGAACCCCGAAGACTCGGACAGTCTCAATACCCTTCGGATTTCCCACTTCCTTAAAGAACAGGAATAATCCCGATCCTCAGATCAAATCCTTGAGTACAACATTGCTCATATAAGAACTGATTTTCTCTTTAAAATTCAGTCTACTGAACCTGTCACTCAACTAAAACAGTAATCATAGCCTCCTCTTAGGCTTTGGATAATGATCCTTCTCCAGTGATACTAGCCTCCCTCTTGGGCTTTGTACAATGATTCTCCCCAGCGGAGTCAAAAGTCGTTTAGCCTCTCTCTCGGGCTTTGTACGAGACACATAAGAGACTCCCTCGTTGAGTCAATCACCTCTTTCAGGCTCCATCTCGGGCTTTGTACGAGATACAAAAACTCTCTTGTTGAGTTAAATAGCCTCCATCTCGGGCTTTATACGAGATACCAAAAGATTCCCTCGTTGAATCAAAACCTTTTAGCCTCTCTCTCGGGCTTTGTACTAGACACATATTAGCCTCCTCTTAGGCTTTATATAAGAAAACCACTGGTTGATCCAATCAACCTTTTAGCATCAAAGCTGTGCCTCGTTCACAGTACAAAAACATCAATAACTCTTTCCCTTTCATCTAATTGCTGTAAGCGGCAAGCCTCTGGATCATCTGCATCCATGCCAATGTCCCTCTTTTAGCATGAGAAATTCCTAAGGAAAGATAGCATTGCTCTACACTGAGTTAAAGTCTTCTCCTTCAGGTTAAAAATCCCCTTTAAAGGAAATTATGGCATTGCCGGATTCACACATCCTGGTTAAAGTAATTCTCCTTTATAAACAGTTATGACATACAACCCCCTCTTTAGAGATGACAAATTCTCTCTAAAGACAACACCCTTCAGCTTCACATCTTGGGCTTTGAACAAGATATAAATCACCTTTCGCTTCACGTCTTGGGCTTTGAACAAGACACCAAAACAACATTTCCTCCCATAGAATAGGAGGAACTGTGAACGCTTTGATTTCCCTGTTTCGGTAAACGGGAATACGTAGGCATAAGATCGAAAGAAAAGATCTTAGCGAGCACACTAAACAAAAACCCAAAATCCCATACTCTCATATATCTATCAAAAAGCATCAGTCTTAACATCCTAATCCTTGTTCCCCGCCAGAAACCTATCTGTCCAAATAACACAAGAAATCCCAGAGAGAAAACAATATTGGCGAAAATACAAATAACCGATACAAAGGCCCCACCACATTGATCGCATCCGTAACCTAACAGACCGCTGTTTAAACTCAGTATGCAAAGCAGGGTTAATTGGAGACATCTATTTCCCTTCCTTTATCAGCTCACAATAGGATAAAAAATGAATCGACCTGTAGTTAAAACTCAGCCGCAGCAGAGAGCGACCAGCGCTTAAGAACCGCGTCCAAAATCGCTCGCTACAAAAAAAATGGTGCCCACCGTGGGGCCGATTTCTAAACCTTTTTTTTCTCTTCACTCATGTGAAAACCAAAGATTGGGGCTTCCGCCGGGGAACCCAATTTCTGTCAGGAACTTAGGATTCATAGCTTTAAAGGTCTAGGATGATTAGGACAAATATATATACTGCTTTTCCTAATTGCTATACATGTTTATTTTTCTGCTAATGGGAATGCGTGTAATGCCGCATGTGGTAAGATTGAGTATACACTTAAGATAAGTGATGGCGACGAGGTCGACCATCAACCTCAGTGGAGGCTGACCAATGCAACCCATTCTCTCACCTAGACACTGGGCCGATTGTGATGTCTGAGAAGCTGAGGAGCCAAACCCTTTTGTATTGCGGAAACTATCGGAAATAGTTGTTACGCGATACTACCCTCACTTGAGGCTGGTGATCTATTCTCGGTGAATGGCACTTACTCTAAGATTGCTCTACAACTCGCTGGCGATCCACTTGTTGTTTTACTTTCCTGGGAGGAGCTGATGATAATGAGTACAGGTAGAAAAATCACCTTAGTATAAACCTTTGGGGATGGGTAGAGCCTTGACTTCATGACAACGACCCTTTGACCCCATGTTATTTCTATGTTTTTGTGTGCTGCATTCATGCATTCATTTAAAAAACATTAAAACATTCAAAAAACTTCTCTTCTAGTCTCTCTGTTTTTCAAATTAAACTAATATTGTGATTGCAAATATCAGAGAAAAGGATTACACTGATGGATTTCGGTAGAAGGAGAACTCACCAGTACACCTTCAAGGTTCCAATACTTGAGGATTTAAGAAGGTTAACAAGGATGATCACAAACCAAGAGGCTTTCAGAGCCAAACACGGAGGTTTGCTACCACTATTAAGAGTCCATGTGATTGAGGGAATCATGGATGCGCTCATTCAGTTTTATGATCCAGTTTATCACTGTTTCACATTCCCGGATTACCAGCTCGCACCGACGCTGGAGGAGTATTCTCATCTGACTAATCTACACATTACAGATCGAGCTCCAATTTTTGGACTGGAAGAAATTCCAAAGAATCAGACCATTGCGAGAGCAATTCATTTGGACGAGTCTGAGGTTAGGACTCACATGACTACCAAGGGTGGCATCCAAGGTTTGCCAGCCCAGTTCTTGACAAAGAAGGCCTTGTATTTTGCCAGTATAGGAAACGTGACTGCTTTTGAAAGCGTCTTTGTATTACTCGCCTACGGGTTATTTTTGTTCCCCCAACATCAATAACTTCGTCAATATTAACTCCATTAAGGTTTTTCTCATTAGAAATCCTGTGCCGACTTTGCTCGCAGATGCGTATCATTCTGTACACTTGGGAAATTTGTACAGCGGAGGGGAGATCACATGCTGTGTACCTTTGCTTTACAAATGGTTTATCTCTCACTTGCCCAAGTCTGCTGCTTTTTGGGATTGTAAGAGTGCCTTACGTTGGTTGCAGAAGATCATGTCTCTCACCAACTCTGACATAGATTGGTGTAATAGGATTTATGATGGAATCAGGATCATTGACCATTGTGGAAACTTCCCCAACGTACCCCTAATAGGAACTAAGGGAGGAATTAATTACCATCCAGTTCTCGTTCATCGTCAATTTGGATACCCGATGAGACACGTCCCACGGGGTGTTCATCTGGAAGGTCTTTTCTTCAAGGAAGGAGAAAATGACAGAGCACTAAAGACGGAAATAGTGCAAGCTTGGAAACACGTTCATAAGAAAGGACGAGAGTCTCTAGGAAAACCGGACTGTGTCTCAGTGGAGCCTTATCTCCATTGGGTACAAACTAGAGCTCTCAAGCTGAAGATGCCTTATCCTCATTACGTAATTCTTCCGCCGAGGGAATCTGTCATGTACTTCATGACAGAAACTGAAAAGCTTCAGGTTACTCTCAACAAAGTTCAAAAGGAGAGAAGATCTTGGAAGAACAAGTACCGCACCCTCGACGTAGAGTGCATCAAAATACAACAATTACTGAAAGAGAAAGATGCTCTGATTGAAATTTTGGAGCAACATGCTGTAGAGAATCAAGATGACCAAAGGAGTTTGCTCACTCCTTTCACTTGGCAAAGGAATGACAACCCGACAATGGCCCAAGAGCCCCTGTCAAAGAAAAGGAAGATACCAGAGTCAGCACCTGATTTCTCTTCAGAGAGGACTCGGGACCCATTAGTTTAGGTTTCTATTTCTGCACCTTGTAATCTATTGTATTTTCATTTCTGTAATCCTTTGAATTTCAATAAAAAGGGGTTTCCCCACCGTTTGATATTTGCAATCTAATTGTCAAAGTTTATTTTGATTAAACCAAAAAACAATTAATATAATCATTGCATTCATCATTCTCACATCGCGTATTCTTCTTACCTACGAATCTCACGTTTGTGTCTCCATTCTAGAGTCAAACTGTCTCATTCGTACAATACTCGGGCCAATTGTCAGAAAAAGATGGAGGATATTGAGGAAGAAAATAGAGAGTTGAAAGAAGAGATCGATGCTCTGAGAGAGGATATGAGAAAGCTTCGTAACGACATGCAAGCCATGGCAGAAGCTCAACTACAAAGAACTGTGATCTCAGAGATCACCTCAACGCCCATCGTGGAGAAGTATGATCCTAGGTGTCAAATGCCGAAAGATCATCCTTGGGGAATGCCTGTTAACTATATCCCGGAAGGATATGTTCCACCGATCACTGAAGATCAGGGAATCACAACAGAAGCTGTTGGGCCTGAAGGTTACAAACTTCGGGAAAGCGAAGATGCCAGGGGCATACTGAAGACTCCTGAAGGTTACAAACTTCGGGAAACGTCAAGACTTACTGTCGTAGTCACGGTACCACCCCCTGTGGTGCACACTGTCCTGGAAGGACAGAATCCACCAATACCTTCTGGTAAAAAGGAAACTATGTTTGACAGAATGGAGGAATTCCAGGAGCAGTTCTTGGAAATGCAGAAGGAGCTGCAAGCCATTCGCGGTCAGGATTTATTTGGAAAGGACGTCGCAGATCTCTGCTTGGTCCCAAATGTGAAAGTTCCGCACAAATTTCAAGTGCCCGACTTTGAAAAGTACAAGGGTAACTCCTGCCCTCAAAGCCATCTGGTGATGTACGCTCGGTGGATGTCAGCTCATACGGAGAATCAGGACCTACTGATTCACTACTTCCAGGATAGTTTAACCGGTGCCGCACTAAAATGGTACATGGGTTTAAACCGTGCCACGATCAGTACATTCAGAGATCTTGGCATTGTCTTCGTCCAATAATACAAATACAATTTGGACATGGCACCCGACAGAGATCAACTCAGATCGATGTCGCAAAAGGACAAGGAAACCTTTAAGGAGTACGCTCAAAGGTGGCGCGAAATTGCCTCTCAGATTTGTCTACCTCTTGAGGAAAAAGAGATGACAAAGATCTTCTTAAAAACCTTAAGCTCATTTTACTATGACCGAATGGTTTCCAGTGCGCCCAGTGATTTCACCGAAATGGTTGGCATGGGTGTACGTCTTGAGGAAGCCATCCGAGAGGGATGTTTGGTAAAAGACACTGGATCGACGAGCGGTACTAAAGAATACGGTAGTGCTCTCCCTAAGAAAAAAGAGCAAGATATTGGGAATATCTCTCTCGGTAGCAGCTGTGACTCCTGCTATCAACCCTGCGCCTATTCCTACGTATCAACCTCAGGTTGCGCAGAGCCAACCTGATCAGCAAAGGACACAACAACCTCTTCAGCAGGCTCGTCCTCCATATAACAACAACCGTACAACACGTCCACCAGGATTTGATCCTATACCCGTGTCGTACGCAGAGCTATTTCCATTACTACTGGCTAAGGGGCACATTCAGACTAAATCTCCTCTTACAGTACCAGAAAATCCTCTTTTTTGGTTTAAGGTGGATCAAACTTGCCCTTACTATCAAGGAGGGTCAGGGAATAACATCGAGACTTGTCTCAATTTCAAGTCCGACGTGCAAAAACTTGTTAGGAGCGGGGTCTTATCCTTCAAGGATACAAATCCTAATGTTCTCACAAACCCGCTGCCTCAACATGAGAAGGCTACAGTCAATTTGATAGAAGGAGAGACAAATGATGTCTATCAAATTCACGATGTACTCTTGTTGAAAACCAATATGGTCAAGATGCATTGTAAACAGAGTGGATATGGCCATGTGCCACCTCATAATTATCATCAGGGTGATGTCTGCTCTAAAAACAATCAGGGATGTTCTGTGGTGCAAGCAGCTCTGCAAGAATAGATGGATCTTGGATGGATCCAAGAGCACCGAGTTCGTGGAGTTAACATGGTCTACACGAATTCCAACGTCATTCAGAACCACGACATTTGTGCGATGAATGCCAACCTGGTGGCGATGCACTCAAGGCAAAGCCAGTATCATAATCTGCCACGGCACGATTACGGTTCCTGTCTGATTTTCTCGGTAAACAAACAGGGATGCTCTTTCATACAGGAGGCCCTCCAGCGTCAGATGCATCTTGGATGGATCCAGGACTACCATGATAGGAATCCCTATCAGATCAACATGGTTCAGATCTTCGATATTCGCGTGATGAATACCAACCTGGTAGAGTTACATGCTGAGCAGGTCCGACTCGGATTCTTAATATCACACGACTATCAAAGCTATAAAGTAGGTTGCGAAAACGATCGAGGTTGTACCCTTGTCCAGGAGGCACTTCAGCACTTGTTAAATCACTGGTGGATGCCAATTTATATGGATGAGGATACTCAGCAGATTAGTATCAGTAACAGAAACCCCACTCGGCGTCAGAGTCAGGATGTCCGATCTGTGGAAGCTAACCTAGTGAGTTTACATTGTATTCAAAGTGGGTGTGGCCAGGTGCCACCACAAGATTATGAACGTTGTAGTGTCTATTCAGAAAGTAACCAAGGGTGTTACCTTGTGAGAGCAGCTCTTCAGGGTCAGGTAGATCGTGGAGAGATTCGCCCATATCTGGGGTCTGGACCCATCAACTGGACGCCGAACTACCTTGCCGAGCAAGTTGAGGATGTTGTCACGATCTCTGGTCATCACAGGACCAGGGATGTTTTTGCCATTATCCCTCTACTTGACGAATCTAAAGTTCCCAACCGGGAACGGATCGAGATTAATTATGATGGTTAGAAAATTCAGAAGGTTCCCATAGTCATCTATCTACCGAGACCACTACCGTACGAATCAGCTAGGGCAATCCCTTACAAATACGGTGCGACGATAATTGAAAATGGAAAGGAAATTCCATTACCCTCCGTCGTGAATATTGCAGACATCAGTCGTGTAACTCGGAGTGGTAGAATCTTTAACCGAGGGGTTAGGGAAGCTAACAAAGAAAAGGAACTTCAGACAGAAGCTCCCGATCCATCAGTCGGTCAATCCAGTAATCCCGACCTTTCGAAAAATGATGATGAGATACTGAAGCTCATCCAAAGGAGTGAATATAACATTGTCGGTCAACTATTACAAACTCCTTCAAAGATCTCTGTGTTATCATTGTTACTCAGTTCAGAAGCGCATAGGGAGGCTCTACAGAAAGTCTTGGAGCAAGCCTTTGTGGAACAGGATGTAACAATCAGACAGTTCGATAGCATTGTCTCTAACATCACTTCCTGCAATAATTTGGGATTTAGTGATGAGGAATTACCCGAAGAGGGTCGCCGTCATAACATGGCGCTCAATATCACAGTCAACTGCCAGGACGATGCTTTATCCAGCGTACTGGTAGACATAGGGTCAGCCCTGAATGTTATACCGAAGTCCACTTTGATGCAATTATCATTCAAAGGCCCTCCGATGAGAATCAGCGAGGTCGTCATCAAAGCGTTCGACGGATCCAGAAAAACAGTTATCGGCAAAGTTGATCTTCCTATAACTATCGGTCCTCATACTTTCCAAGTCACTTTCCAGGTCATGGACATCCGGGCAACGTACAGTTGTTTATTAGGAAGACCTTGGATACGTCAGGCTGGGGCGGTTACTTCCACCCTCCACCTAAAGGTAAAGTTCGTCCAGAACGGCCAACTCATCACAGTCTGCGGGGAGCAGGCCTTGCTGGTGAGTAACTTGTCATCATCTGCTGGTATAAAACCCGAGGAGGTCATTGGAACTCAGTTCCAAGCACTGTCGGTGAGCAAGAACAATCAGTTCAAAGAAGGAACTTTCATTTCTTCATACAACGATGCTATCAAAGCGGTCGAGAGTACCGATACGACAAGATGGGGACAGCTTGTCATTCCTACTAGCAATACAACAAAGAAGGGTCTTGGTTTTTCTACAACCTATACCCAGACAGCTACCAATAATGAAAGTCTTCATCCCCTTCAAAACTTCTTCCACGGTGGAGGTTTCCTTCACCCAGTGTCTCAGGCAGTACATGCTATTAATGAGGAAGATCCCTCTGACACAGATGAAGAATGGAAGTCATATCTTAATGAGGATGGTTATATGTCTCAGGAAGAGGTGCCTACGCCATTTTGCTATCCCGAACAGAGTCTGAGATTTATACCAAGGTCAGACATCGAAATGATCTATGGAGATTGTGATCCGGAAGGATGTCATGCTTCGCCAAATTCATTAGAGGAAGACACTCTGATGAAAGACAACTTTGACCACAATTACTATGGCCCAATGGATGGTCTGCCAATGTGGCAACCTTACCCAGGAAACTTGGGGCAAGAGAGTCAGCCGAACAATAAAAATCGGCTGGCCATCATTGAACAGAATACATGTGTCCCCGCCATGTCATGGGATCAACACTCAGGTCATTCAGAAACTACTCAACATGAAGATGAATTTGCAACGTTTGCAGGACTTGAATTCATCAACTATGCTTTTCCCGAGGTCAGCGTCATCGAGAGGGATGACCCCTCCAGTTCCAAAGAAGTGTGGGACACCTTGGGACAATCGAGTGGAAAGTACGACTATATGGTCAAGTACACTGCTCCCGAAAGCTCTCGTATTAGGCTCGAAGATATCCCGCCTACTGGATGGGGAGATACAACTGAGAACACAAATGCTATGCAAAATGCAACTGAGGAATCCTCCTACGACAATTCTGCCTGGGAGATAGATTCCAATGATCCTGCTTCACCAGAAATCAACGTTATTTCTGAAGACAAATTGAGGAAGCTGCCAGACTTTGTGATTCACCGAGGAGTTCGCCGCCAATGGGTTGCTGTCGATGTTCCGAGGATCGTTCATCAGTCAAAGTAATTGCCATCTTTAACCTTTCACCCTGCCCAGGTGAAACAGATGTTTTGATAGGGCTCGCTTTCTGTAAATTTTCCCTCTTCGCTCCGCCCAAAGCGACAGAGTTTTGTTTTATAGGGTTGTAGTTTCAAGAATCGACTTGTTCATTAATAAAATAGCGTCGTTCTGTAATTTCCGCATTAATTGATGTTTTCTCTTTTTTGCTTTTTCAGAAAATGGTAATCCTAATAAACAATTAAAAATAAAAACAAGCAGTAAAATAAATACACTGCACACACTCGTATTTTCTCTATCTCTTCTAACCACGAATCATCACGTCATGCAGATTGCTTGTTTTAAACCCCGTTGAAACATACAATCCGATGCCTTCTCCCAACTTTGAGTTCCCGATATTCGAGGCTGAAGAAGAAGTTGACAACGAAATTCCAGAAGAGATCTCTCGACTACTCAGACAAGAGGAAAGGTCTATTGAACCTCGTAAAGAACCGTTGGAAATGGTAAGCTTGGGTTCGGAAGAAGAGAGAAAAGAAATCAGGATTTGGGCACTTCTCAGTCCAACTGCCAGAGAGGGTTTGATAAAGATTCTCAGAAAATTCCCCGATGTATTTGCTTGGTCCCATCAGGATATGCCAGGGTTGGATACCAGCATTGTGGAACATTATTTACCGTTGAGATCGGAATGTCCGCCAGTAAAGCAAAGGTTGAGACGCACTCACCCGGACATGGCCATCAAAATCAAAGAGGAGGTGCAGAAACAGATTGACGCGGGTTTCCTCGCCACATCTGAATATCCTCAATGGTTAGCCAACATCGTACCCGTTCCCAAAAAGGATGGAAAGGTCAGAATGTGTGTTGATTACAGGGATCTGAATAAGGCTAGTCCAAAGGACGACTTTCCTTTACCACACATTGACATGTTGGTAGACAGTACAATGAATTTCAAAGTCTTCTCCTTCATGGATGGATTCTCGGGCTATAATCAGATCAAAATGGCGCCGAAAGACATGGAGAAAACTTCGTTCATTACCCCATGGGGTACCTTTTGTTACAAGGTGATGTCGTTCGGTTTGAAGAACGCCGGGGCAATCTATCAAAGGGCCATGACCACTCTTTTTCATGACATGATACACAAAGAAATTGAGGTATATGTCGATGATATGATTGCAAAATCTAAAATAGAGAGTGAGCATGTTGAACATCTGTCAAAATTGTTCGAACGTCTAAGAAAATTCAAGCTCCGATTGAATCCCAACAAGTGCACCTTCGGTGTCCGTTCAGGGAAACTACTAGGGTTCATCGTCAGCCAAAAAGGAATTGAGGTTGATCCTGACAAGGTCAAGACCATTCAAGAAATGCCTTCTCCAAAAACTGAAAAACAAGTCAGAGGACTCCTGGGATGTTTGAACTACATCTCCAGATTCATATTCCTCATGACCGCGACATGCGCGCCGATCTTCAAACTGCTCAAGAAGATACAATCATTCCTCACTGATTCCCGGAGAAAATGGACTCCGAATTATGATGGCCCTTATGTGGTCACGAAAGCTTTCTCAGGTGGCGCCTTGAGACTTGCAACCATGGATGGAGAGGAATTTGCCTACCCCACAAATGTTGATGTAGTCAAGAAATACTTTTCCTAAACTAAAAAAAAACGTCTCGGTGGATTGAAAACCCGAAAGGGCGGTCCAGGAAAAAGTTAGAGACAGAGAAAAAAATCATCCCGGTGGATTGGAAATATCACAGTACAATCCAGGCAAAAGTTTGGGATAATGGCAAGTAACTATGTTCAACAGAGGCAAGTCCCTCAACAGCAGTCACATCATCCATCGGAGGAAAACTCCAGTCAGGGTCATCTTCGATAGAAGCTCAGGATGTCCCGAATTCAAAGTTGGTAGAAGGATAGTGGTCGTTATGTTTCAACATAGCCCTTTTCCCTGTAAATTACCATTTTCTAACTTTGTATATACTCTTTGGAATCACGCGTTTGGCTGATCTCCATCTTATCAATAAAATTTGAGCCCTTGTTCTTTTGTTTGTAATTCTTATTTGTTTTAGCTTTACAGAATGGCGTTTTAACATGATTAGCGATTCTTGAAATAAAACAAAAATGAATTTACTTGTTAAAACTTTCTCTGTTTTTTAATAAAGGCAATTTATTTTGATTGTTGAACATCAGAAGAGCATCGGTCGCTTCTCCAGAAGTAATCGAACCTCAAAGTATGGAATCAAAGTACTCCTTCTAACCCAGTACGCCTGAATGAAGGCATCAACTGTGTCAGAGACCTTGTTTCGTCTGACACGCCTTGGCCGAGTTCGTATCTCCTAAGCCTAACCAACATAGCTCCCAACAGGGACTATCTCTCCTAAGCAAGGTGGAATTGCTATTCTGAACCAACGATATTTCTATACGACCCGCGATGGCCACGTATCCAATCGTGTTCACCTGTCAGTTTGTATGTCGCGTCAGTTTTGTCAGGATAAACATACATACATCATGCATTATTGATTTACATTCACAGTCATATTGCATCACTATCACTCTAGTCGGTCTTGTCCCCTAGTGATAAAAGTCCTCTCAATTGAGTTGTCAGCCCTATCCTCGTCAGGAAGTGTTACGTCTGAACATTCTCTCTCCTCCAGTTTTATTTCTGGATTGAAGTTGGCCCTTGACCACTTTGATAACTTGAACCTCTAAAAGACAGAGAGCCCTCAGTTAACATCACTCTTCGCCCTTGAAGATGATATCCTTGCTTTCCCGGATTAAGGAAAATCCACAGAGAAAGCCTCGTAATCAGAGATTCGGCAGCATGCCAGTTTTGCTCCGAAAAGACCGCTAAGGATAAGGTCCTCGGCATCTCAAAATTGGACCCCATCATATGGCATTTCTCCGGGAAGATCCTGAGAAAAGTATGATGTAAGACCCCAAGTGAAAGCAGTCTTCCAAGAAACTCGCTTTCTCCAGTAGAAACAAATGGCGTCTCCAATAGAGAAGTTTGTGCAACTCTACATTTCATACGACTGGGTTCCCCAGCAAGTCTGATATCAAAACTTTTTCCACTCAAATGGCATCTCCCCAGGAAAATTCGGCGAGAAGTTTGAAGGAAAGCCGCTACTAATAGCGTCCCTTGTCAGTAAAGTTTATTGACGAAAGAAACTAAGACCAGTTCCTTGGTAGGAAACCAGGATCGAGGGGAAGTTTACATCAGAAACTGAGACCAGTTCCTTGGTAGGAAACCAGGATCGAGGGCAAGTTTACATCAGAAACTGAGACCAGTTCCTTGGTAGGAAACCAGGATCGAGGGGAAGTTTATTTAAGAAAACTGAGACCAGTTCCTTGGCTGAAGACCAGGATCGAGGGGAAGTTTACCTTTTCTAAGCATCATTGCTTAGCAAAAGAAGATGAATGTGATCTGCCATTCATAACCGCCATCAAAATTTCGGGTATTCCGATCTTTAAGCCTCTTGCACCCCGAATGCCTGAATACCATCGTCATTCACACCTTCGTGTCCAAGAAGATTAAATAGGGGCATCTGTCATACCCCAAATTTTGACCACTAAGATTTCCCATCATTGTGCAAATCATAATCACAATATGGATGAACCATCATGCCTCATCAAATGCCTCAAGGGTTGTTGAGCATTCACTACAATCAAAATTAGGGTTTCAAGCCCTCTCAGAGCCTTAGACAAAGGATCAATCAAGGAATGACATGATCTTCAACTTGTCTACAATCTCAAACATACACAAAGGATCAAAAAGGACTCCCACTTCAAGGATTAAGCACAAGGATGCTCCCTTGTAGGTGGATTAAGTCTCAAGATCGCCAGTGTTACCAAATTAGGGTTTTGGTCGACCAGGGCCTCCAGATGGAAAATTTCCTCTGGTCATGAGCCAAAGATCCAAAACACAACCTAATATGCTCCATGGAACCTCATGGACCCAATCATCAAGCCAATTTGGCCTCAGGGGATGCATTCATAAAAAATCAGGAATTAGGGTTTCTTGACCTAACTCACCCCTAAGTTGACTTTTAGGGCAAATCATGAGCCAAGACCTCAAAGGAGGATTTGAGGGTCTTTAATACACTACATTGATCCATTTGCAACAATGGATTGATCCAAGAAGCTTGAGCAACAAGTTTCAATTTCATCTGCACCACAGTTAGGGTTTTAAGGAAAAAGTCAACTGTAACTTTGAATTTTGACCAGGACATGCTCCCTAGCCCTATGACATGCATCAATATGCCCTATGACACCCATGGAACATGTCCATCAAGTTTGATTTAGGTCAAGGACATGATTTCCTTAAGAATTGCACAGTTTGGAATTCATCTGATAAAAAGTCAACTGTGCACAAAAGTCAACTTTGACTTTTTGAGATTTTTCACAAAAATGGATTTTTAACCCTAAAATGATGTTAATGTATGATTTAAAGCATCATTCATCAAGAAAAATCAAGAAAAGTTGGATAACTTGTAAAAGGGGTAACCATAAAAAAACTTAGAAAATTTTCTAAGTTAAAAATAAAGTGGCTAGGGTACCAACTTTGGAGGGTCATAACTCCTAAACCACAAAGCCATTTTCTCCCATCCAAGGCTTGATTTGTAGATCTAATTTCCCTCTACAAAAACTTCAACTAGACCTAATTCCAATTCATTGGGGATTTTGAGTTATGGAGTGATCAAAATCAAGAAAAGTCACTTTGTTCCAACACTTAGTGAAAATTTCACTAAGTCAGATTTTACCCTACTTTTTGCCAAATGTAGGGGGATTTTTCACTTGGATTCAAAAGAGATCAAAACCAAACATGTTCAAACAGTTGTTTTATCATGTAAGGGCTTTCCAAAATGGCCAAGAACATTACCAAATTCAATTTGAGCCATGAGGTATGACATTGGGAAGTTGCCTTGCTGAAATCTGCCAAGGCAAGGCAGAATTTGCATTTTTGCTCGATTTGCCAAAATCAGCCAAATCCAAATGCTCTTATCCACTTGGACACCTCTGAGGATTGAATCTAAAGGGAACAATCACTGAGCCAAGCCTCCAAAGTCTTTGGAACAAGAAATAGCATGTTGAACCTAGAATGGCCAAAACAGGGACAAGACTCCAATTTTGGATTGGAGCATTCAATGGAAGCATCAAGGTGGCATGGACTGAGCCATTCTCAACTGAATTCAATCAAGACTTATCCAAGACCATGGGAACCACAGCCCTGTGCCCTAACCTCTAGTCAATGGCTAGAGAAGACTTGGATTTCCATTGGCCAACATTGAACAAACACCTGCTGCTGTTGCCATTCACTGTGGATCCCAAAACAAACTTGCTCTACTATAAATAGAGATCATTTGTGATCAGTTTGAGTACACCAAAGCCATCAAACAGATGCTTTCCTCAAAACCTCTTTCTCTTGGGAAAAATGCCTTCTTTAGCAAGGCAACTTTGTGTTTTTGAGCTTGAGAGCTTTTCCATCACAATCAATCACACACACACCTCATATATATTATATGTAAGCTGTGCAAACTATCACAAGTGACCTGTAATCACAAAATCACAAAGTCACCTCTCAAAACCTCAAAATAGGCTTTTGTTGCATTTTTCATGCCATGTCTTGATTCATTCACTTTCCAAACCAGATAAAACCTCAAACACACTCCAAATATCATCCTTGAACTATCCCAAATGGTTCCCCTCATCTGGAACACCATTTGAGGGAGTTGCTATTTTGGTCACTTTTAACCCCTTTTGCAAGAAAGGGACTGTTTGTGTTTTTGCAGGTACCTGTCAATTCCAATCATCCTAAAAGCTTCTAAGGGATCATTTAAGTGTGTATAAAGCATCAAATCATTTCTGGAACAAGAGGTTTGACAGATTGCACAAAAGCTCCAAAATCTCAAAAAAGAGGTAAGCCTCACAACTTGGAATCTTTGAATCATGCAATGCTTTGAAGTCCACTGATCATAAACATCTCATACATGTTGTATATGTTGTGTTTGAGCTAATTCACCATGTAATCCATGCTTGTACCAAGTTGTAGCATAGAAAATGCAATTATAGGTCATTTTCAAAACCACTATCGGGTTTTGAGGAGGGAGTGTGATCTGAAAAAACTATCACCACCATTGGATTCCTTATGAAATTCTGTTCCAGATGCATATAAATTTTGTCTCAAACCATTAATAATTGAGAAAGTTATGACCTTCACGTTTCTGAGCCAAAACTTGCCTTGGGCCAGGCCTAGAACCAAGGCATGACTTGTATATTTGTTGTTTTGTTTCAAACAATGGATCTATCACCACCCCAGTGGTATGGCGCGCGGCTTGTAACCTTGAGGTTTTGGGTTCAAACCCCACCTATTCCATTTTGTGTTTTTTCACATTTTGCCATTTTCCCAATATTTTCATGTTTTATTAATTAATTGGAAAATTAATAACTCTTTCAATTTTAATTATTTTTTATTGGTTTTTTTTGCAAAAAATCACAAAAATGTTGAAATATTTTATTCCACAATAAAATTAAGTTTATATTATTTATTTAATATGATTAGTATTTTTTGTGAATAAATTCATTTTTATTTGTTTTTAAACATTTTTAAATGAATATTCATCTTGAAAAATCAAGACCAAATGAGTTTTAATATCTCTTGTGATTTATACCTCATTTTCAAGCCTTAAATAAAAATCACAAGTGGTTTATTCAAACCTATTTGGTATTTTTCATTGATTTTCTTTAAATATTTACTTTTAAAGAATAAAATTAGGGTTTCTTTGATTTTCACTCAAACAAATCATTGTCAAACACTCTCTGGGACTCTAATAGAGTGTAAGACCCAATCCTTTTTTTTTGACCAAATCATTTTGGGCCTCAGTATTGTATAAGTCCTGATACCGTCAAAAAACAAACGGCGCGATCGTCGCCTTTTGAAAAATCAACTGGGCCTCTCCTTGAGCTATAAGACCCATTCAAAACTCTTTGGGCCTCTTTTAACCAAAAGTATTTTGGGCCTCACTTATTGTATAAGTCCCTCTGCGTTAAAAGAAAATCTTGGCGCGATCGCCATTTCAAACGGAAAAACAAACTGGGCCTACCCTCGTGTTATAAGCCCCACTCTTTTTCTTTAAACCTTTTTGGGCCTCTTGAGAGAGTGTAAGACCCATCCCTTTGTACAGAAAACTTTTTGGGCCTCAGTCACTTGTATGAGTCCCTCTGTACAAAAACAACAGTGCACTCACTGATAAAACCATGGGACTCTCCTTGAGCTGTAAGCCCCAAATCTTTCTTTTTGAAATCACTTTCTCCTTTGATTTTGAATATACTGTTGTTTTCAATCTTTCTTTGTTGAACCACTAACCAAACAGCATGGAAGCTCTAAAACCGAGTAAGTGGTTATTGCTTTCATTTACCGCTTTCATATACATATAACTGTATTGTGGGGCTGTTTCACTGCAAGTCTTCTTTCATAAACTCATATCAACTGTGTAATAATAGTATAGATATTGAGTTTCCCCGGAAACTACGTCTAGAACTAGGTGATGTCGTTTCGATTATTCATAGAAATATACAACTAGATCCCCAATAGGATCACCAGATACAGTCTTCTCTTCGGTTGTCCTCATTAGGAATTGTCAAGAAACTCTACTCCCAGAGATGAATGTATTCTCCGTGAATGGCATCTTTGAGTTTCTTCCAAATTCTCGAACTTTCCTGACTTGATCTATTCCTTGTGAATAGCTTGCCTTGAATTTCTCGGGGTTTGGGGACCCACGGGCTTCTTAAAAGCACCGGCCTACTCTTGGGCATTGTACAAGGACCCACAGGCTTCCTAAAAGCAACCCCGCCTCCTCTTGGGCTTAGTACAAGGACCCTACGGCTTCTCAAAAGTATTCACAGCCTCCTCTTAGGCTTCGTATAATGATCTCTTCCTCCAGGAATGATAGCCTCCTCTTGGGCTTCGTACAAGGACCGATCAGCTTCTAAAAAGTTTCCAGCCTCCTCTTGGGCTTCGTACAAATTGTCCCGACGACCTCCTAGAGGTATAGGAACAGAACTTACTCATCTGCATAGAGCAGTCCTTTCATAGAGTCTACTTCTGTTTCTCAAAGCATAGTACAAAGGACGAAACTCTAGACACGGACAGTCTAATTTCCTTGAGCCTCAAAGACATTCTCAAGTGACCCCTTCAAAAATAGGAAGGAAACCCGTAGACTCGGACAGTCTCAATACCCTTCGGATTTCCCACTTCCTTAAAGAACAGGAATAATCCTGATCCTCAGATCAAATCCTTGAGTACAACATTGCTCATATAAGAACTGATTTTCTCTTTAAAAATCAGTCTACTGAACCTGTCACTCAACTGAAACAGTAACCATATCCTCCTCTTAGGCTTTGGATATTGATCCTTCTCCAGTGATACTAGCCTCCCTCTTGGGCATTGTACAATGATTCTCCCCAGCGGAGTCAAAAGTCATTTAGCCTCTCTCTCGGGCTTTGTACGAGTCACATAAGAGACTCCCTCGTTGATTCAATCACCTCTTTCAGCCTCCATCTCGGGCTTTGTACGAGATACAAAAACTCTCTTGTTGAGTCAATTAGCCTCCATCTCGGGCTTTATATGAGATACAAAAAGGTTCTTATTGAGCCAAACAAACCTTCAGCCTCCATCTCGGGCTTTGTACGAGATACAAAAACTCTCTTGTTGAGTCAAATAGCCTCCATCTCGGGCTTTATACGAGATACCAAAAGATTCCCTTGTTGAATCAAAACCTTTTAGCCTCTCTCTCGGGCTTTGTACGAGACACATATTAGCCTCCTCTAAGGCTTTATATAAGAAAGCCACTGGTTGATCCAATCAACCTTTTAGCATCAAAGCTGTGCCTCATTCACAGTACACAAACATCAACAACTCCTTCCCTTTCATCTAATTGATGTAAGCGGCAAGCCTCTGGATCATCTACATCCAAGCCAATGTCCCTCTTTTAGCATGAGAAATTCCTAAGGAAAGATAGCATTGCTCTACACTGAGTTAAAGTCTTCTCCTTCAGGTTAAAAATCCCCTTTAAAGGAAATTATGGCATTGCCAGATTCACACATCCTGGTTAAAGTAATTCTCCTTTATAAACAGTTATGACATACAACCCCCTCTTTAGAGATGACAAATTCTCTCTAAAGACAACACCCTTCAGCTTCACATCTTGGGCTTTGAACAAGATACAAATCACCTTTTGCTTCACGTCTTGGGCTTTGAACAAGACACCAAAACACCATTTCCTCCCATAGAATAGGAGGAACTACGAACGCTCTGATTTCCCTGTTTCGGTAAACGGGAATACGTAGGCATAAGATCGAAAGAAAAGATCTTAGCGAGCACACTAAACAAAAACCCAAAATCCCATACTCTCATATATCTATCAAAAAGCATCAGTCCTAACATCTTAATCCTTGTTCCTCGCCAGAAAACTGTCTGTCCAAATAACATAAGAAATCCCAGAGAGAAAACAGTATTGGCGAAAATACAAATAACTGATACAAAGGCCCCACCACATTGATCGCATCCGTAACCTAACAGACCGCTGTTTAAACTCAGTATTCAAAGCAGGGTTAATTGGAGACATTTATTTCCCTTCCTTCATCAGCTAACAATAGGATAAAAAATGAATCGACCTGTAGTTAAAACTTAACCGCAGCAGAGAGCGACCAGCGCTTAAGAACCGCATCCAAAATCGCTCGCTACAATATAGATGTGATCCAAACCTCTAAATCACATCTGTAACATCCAGATCATCATCTACATAGTTCACTTGATCAAGTTGGAGTTGGATTTGAGCTAATCAATTCAGAGGGATTCAATTCATTCCAATCATTGCAACACAATCCTTGAGACCTAAGGAAGCTATCCAGATCATTGTTTCACTTCTGTAACACCTCTACAACAGAATTTGATTCCTTCTTGCAGAGGTAAGCCTTGAACATTCAAACTCATTAATGCATGCATTATAAACATGTTTTCAAGTTACCAATGTATTTCTGGATGTTCATAGATTATTTTCCCTCAATCAATTACTATTTATCTTGCGTGTATAAGATTTCATATAGCTCTTGCATGTTTTAGGGTTCATCTGATTATAACATGTTATCTCTTGATTCACTTAATTTAAATAAAATTGAATAGAGCCATCATGTTCCTTGTTAAAAAACGAACAATTTTCGTTTTCATATCTTTCAAAATGATTGAGAAACGAGAGAGATAGCATGCCTCTTGCAAACCAGAAGTTGGTTGGAGGAAGAAGATGGCCATGGCGCCATTTTCAGGTTTTCAAAACCAAGTTTACTATATATTATTTCATTGCCATTATATGTTTGAATTGGCATTGCACCCTAGTGAAAACACTAGTATTTGTGTGTGTGTGGCGAGCTAGAGGTTTGGGGTTCGAATCCCCCTCGCCCCAGCCCTTTGTTTTTTTTAATCATTTTCAAAAGAAGGTTTCACATATTATTCACTCTTTCCATATTCTATCAGCCAATGCACTTGTCTCAGTTGGTAAGATTTTAAACCCTCCACCCCAAGGGTGTGGGTTCAAACCTTGGGAGAGCCATCCTATTTTTTTTACCACTTATTTCTTTTCACATTTTTTTCACAAATTCTTAATAACTTCAAAAATTAATTTCTCTTTCAATTTCAATCATTTTTTAATGATTCTTTTTTTCAAAATTCACAAATATGTTAAAGTATTTTATTCCATAAAAAACTAAAAAAAAAGATATTATTTATTTAATATTTTTTTATTTTTTTAAACGAATTCCTTTTAATTGTTTTTAAACATTTTAAAAATTCTTTCTCTTGATCTTTCAAATTCAATTGATTTTTCAAAACACTTTTGGGCCTCTAATAGAGTGTAAGACCCAACCCCCCTTTGTACAAAAATAGTTTGGGCCTCAGTCATTTGTATAAGTCCTAATACGTTTTAAAAATCTCGGCACGATCGCCGTTTTCAAAATAATTTCATCTGGGCCTCTCCTTGAGTTGTAAACCCCATCTCTTGAATAAAAAAACTCTTGGGCCTCTATTTGAGTGTAAGACCCATCCCCCTTGTAAATATACAAATTTTTGGGCCTCAATCATTGTATAAGTCCCGATACAATTTTCAAAATAATGGTGCGATCAGTGTTTTTCATCTGGGCCTCTCCTTGAGCTGTAAGCCCCATCTCTTGTACAAAAATAAACTTTTGGGCCTCTAATAGAGTGTAAGACCCATCCTCTTTTGTAAAATGAAACAATTTGGGCATCAGTCATTGTATAAGTCCCTCTGTGATTTTCAAAACTACGACGTGATCGTCGCCTTTTTCAAAGAAATCATTTGGGCCTCTCTTTAAATATAAGCCCCAAATTTCCTTTTAAAACCACTTTCCTTTTGATTTAGATTCAAATTTAAAGTGTTATCAAAACTTTCTTCAATTTCTTGAATAACTAACCATACAGCTCTAATTACAATGTTGGATCTTGCACACCTGTAAGTTCTACTACACTCTTCAACATACTTGTTTATATATATTTCATATGTATATACTTGTATATATACTTGCTTAGAGTTTTCCCAGGTAATTAGGTCTAGTTTTAGATCAAACCAGTGGTTACTCTTTCAAAACAGTCAAAACTAGTTCCCCCATAGGAAATTCCAGATACAGTCTTGCCTCCTCTTGGGCTTATACAATATGGAACAGAGAAAGGCATTATTCCCGGTGAAAATTTTCTCAAGACTGTCACAACTTAGAAATATTTGTACAAGAAATTCATTTCCCCAGAGAGGATTATTCCGGTGAAACCTCTCTTGAATTTCTTCAAACCTTAGAATTGTTCACTAAAGAAAGGATTATTCCCGGTGAAACCTTTCTTGAACTTTTCTCAGGCTTGGACCCACAGGCTTCCTAAAAGTACGCCCAGCCTCCTCTTGGGCTTTGTACAAGGACCCTCAGGCTTCTTAGAAGTTCTCAGCCACCTCTTGGGCTTAGTACAATGACCTAAAGACCTCCTACAGGTATAGGACAAAACCTAGTCATCTTTTGCTAGTTCAATCCTCCAGAAAGTCAAAACTTCATACCCGTTCAGGGTTGACTCTCATCCCTTAAAACATCAGCCTCCTCTTGGGCTTCATACAAAGGTCATCCTCCAGTTAAGAGAAAATCTCTTCATACCAGTAGACTTGGAGAGTCTCATCTCCTCTTGGATCTCAAAGAAACCATCAAGTTTCCTAAAAACACAGAATATACCCTGATCATATCATCAATTCTCCAGCAAAGTTTAAACCTGTCATCCTAAGTTCCCCAGCTAGGGTCAACTTACCATCATTACAACACTAACAGAATCAGAACCTCATGGCCTCTGATATTCTAACTCTTCTGTAATCCTCAGCAAGAATTGATTCCCCAATTTAGACTTATCTCTGGATCTCAATAATCCTCAGTAGAAGCTAGCCTCCTCTTAGCCTTTATATAAGAAATTTCCCAATCAGCCTCCTCTTAGACTTTGTATAATGATTTTTCCTCAGATGAGTTAGCCTTAATCTTGGGCTTTATACAAAATAGATCATATTCTCCAGCTGAGTCAATTAACCTTTTTAGCCTCAATCTTGGACTTTGTACAAGACAAATAAAACCTCTCCCCAGTGGAGTCATATCTTTTAGCCTCTATCTTAGGCTTTGTACAAGACAGATAAAATATTCCCCGAAAGAGTCAATTCTTTCAGCCTCAATCTTGGGCTTTGTACAAGACAGAAACAAAACTCCCCAGTAGAGTCAACCTTTTAGCTTAAACCTTGGGTTTTGATCAAGGCACATAAAACTATTATCCCCTCAGAGGAAATCAAAATTTCTCTCTGTAGGAAGACATTTCTCTGTACATCACACATCAAAACAGACAATCAAACAAACCCTAATCCCAGATAACTGCTGTAAGTAGCCCACTTGTTGATTCAAAAATCCATGTTGTGATCCTTCTTTTATCCTGGTAAGCCTCCTCTTTCATCTAACAGCTGTAAGTGGTAAGCCTCTGGATGATTTACATCCACGCCCATGTTCCTCTATTAGCATGGAAGACTCCTAAGGAAAAATGGCATTGCTCTACACTAAGTTAAAGTTTTCTACTTCAGGACATCTCCCTTATAAAGGAAATTATGGCATTGTTGGATTCTCATATACCAGTTAAAGTAATTCCCCTTTATAACCAAATACCCCAACAACTGTGATAAACATGTGAGATATCTCCCTTTAAAGATGGAAAATTCTCTCTCAGTCAAACCTTTTAGCTTCAATCTTGGGCTTTGAACAAGACACAAATACTCATCTAGCTTCAATCTTGGGCTTTAAACAAGACACCAAACATCTTCTTTCCCCCCATAGAATAGGAGGAACTACAATTGCTCTGATTTCCCTGTTATCTATACGGGAATATGTAGGCATAAGATTGCGAAATCTTAGCGAGCACACCAATCAAAAACCTTAGGTCCAGTACCTTACCAAAAACATCGAAAAGCCCAAAAACAACAAAAACACTCTCTCAACTTTCCCAAAAGAGAAACTTTCTCAATGTATAACAGATAGACACCAATAAGTAGATAATAGAAGAACATGCCAAACGATCTATGGATAACCATATATACATTGGGTAATTAACAACTCCCCTTTGTATAACCTGACCCTGGGCCCCTCAATCTCTTAGCATTTGTTAAAGAAAACATTTGCGTGCAAGGTTACTTTTAGATAGCTTCCCTTTCATTCCCAGCTTCATAGGATAAATAAGAAATCATAAAGTAGCACCCAATTCCAACCAATTGTGGTAAGGTGGTCGCGTCACTAACAAAAATCGCAAGCTACTCCTCGCAATTCTGATGAACCAACTTTTGAGCAGTCTCTCGATCTCCTGCTTAATCTTTAGAGTAATTTCCAGAGCGAATCATCGAGGTTGCTGCTTTACTGGCCTTTTCCCTGGCTGAATTGGCAGTCGATGCTCCACTACACTTCGACTCAAACCATGCACTTTGCCATAATCCCAGGTGAAGCAATCCTTGTATTCTTTCAATACCTCGATCAGCTTTGCCTTCATCTTCAACCCAATTTTAGAGCTTACGTAGGTGGGTCTTTTGTAATCTCATCTCCTAAGTCTACCTCCCCGAGTTGGTCTTGCGCTTGCATTTTCTGCAGCTCATTGGATGGGTCTTTCTCAAATCCCAAACGCTCATTGTCGTAGATGCAATCGAGCCTCTGACTTTCTGAAGTTGTTGTTTTGCCTTGTTGGCCATTTACGTGTGCATTGTTGTCAGCTTCACTAGCTAAACTTTGTCGCTTCTCTGCTTCTATTGCCGACTTTCTTTTGTTTTCAGCCAAATAGGCATAAATTCGAGTCAAACTTTATGACTCAGTAGTCATTTTCATTGACTACTGGCCACCCAGTAGCTGGATTTTTTATGTAGGTTCGATTATTTCGTCAACAGAATCCCAAATAAACCCATAATCAGGATCCAAATTCAAGACGCGGCCCGTATCAATAGAGGTGTAAGACCTCGATCCATCGTCACAAGGTGCTACATTAGCCAGGTGCTGATCAAAAGATTTCTTCGTACCCTTCGCTTCGTCAATCTTGTAATAGCTCTGATCAGCCTCAATATTTTCGACAATGTCATCTTTCCTCCAGATACTTAATCTTTGATGTAAATTCGAAGGCACTGCCTCTATCCCATGGCAGAAGGCATTCCCAGTGAGGTTCAAGTCTCGGTAGCAGACTCCTCTAGTTGATATCTCTTGAAATCCCCACAGTTGACCTCCCTAGTGAAGTCGTCATTTCTGTCGCGGTGAGAATTGGATATCAAGCTATTAATTAACTTGAATCGCAAATCATTATTCACCACCGAACTTTGATTTATCCAAAGGAAAGGGTAAAGATCGAAAGCCCTAATTGCAATGCAAAGCAATGTGAGAGATCTAAGGTTCGGGGGTTGGTTATACCTAGGGAAGGTGCTAGCATCCTAGATATCTGTAGTACTCTACAGGAACCTCTTGTTTGTATTTGTGTTAAGTTATTGTTTGCTAAAGGTGTGCTAAAGTAAAGACCTAGGGGCATATACACTAAGTATGCTCGCCAAGACATCGCATCTCGTGCCTACGTATCTTGTCTAAAAGAATCAGTGCATTCGTAGTTCCCTTCAATAAGGGTAAAAAAAGTTTGTTGATTGGTTTAGGAGAAGAGACAAGTCATCATCTTAAGGAGAAAACTCAACTTACACCACCACAAACATGTGGAAGGTGGATCTTTTCTTTGCATAAGGAGAAGGGCTCTGACTCGGATATAAGATCGACGACTATGTCGCATACCTCTCTTAAGCGAAAAAAATCTACATCTTTCTCAACTATGCCATGGGGTAGGAGATTTCCATCTCAACTAGGGATAACTCGTGTCTAATTCTCTCATGGGAGAAAATGGGAGACTAACTGTAAGATGTCTAAGTTAACATCCTAAGGGAAACTATCATAAGGGAAACTAACCTAAAAGGAATAAGGATCAAGCTAAAATGAGAGGTCTAAACTATCTTAGAACATGACTTAAGAGTCAACAAAGCAACTTTCCTTTGGAAGAAGGAACAACTACTTGTAAAACAAGTGTTGGAAAAGGGGAGTCTCAAAGTAAAGATGAATAAGAGTCAATGGACCAAAGCCAAAGATCAAAGGAGATGACATATCGAGAATGGCAGCAACTACATCACACCATATCCAACATGTAAAAATATTCATAAATGAAGCCAAACAAGCACTACACCATCAAGCAAACTTGCCACAAGTTTCACCGTTCAAAGACAAATAAAAGGGAAAGCTCAACAAAGAAATCATGTCAAACAACCTCATCCAAGGGAAGCAATCACACCATAAACAACCTTACTATGTGTGCCAAAACACTCTAAAAGATCAGCCCAAGAATCAAAAAAGAAGTGCCTCAATCAAAAGCAAGAGCTTAAACTAGGTTAAAAATGATGTCTTGAATCATAAAATCAAAAATAAATATCAAAATAAAATAAAAATGATGATAAAAAATATAGAAAATTAAATAAGACATTGAAATGCATTCATGATTTTTTTTTGTAATTTTTGGATAACAAAAAGTATTTTTAATTAAATAAAATCAAAACAGAGAATAAAATAAATAAAAGGAAAAAAAATGTAAAGCCAGGGGGTACGAATAGAGTAGCTCATATCACCAGAAAACTCAATGGGCCTTTCCAAAGGGGGTGCGCATAGCAAAACTCTTAGGCCCAAATCAGAAATAGAACACATGGATCCAATGGGAGAGGTCTACTGAGGCTCTCACGTGCACCTCAATTGTTGATTGTCAGATCCTGAGATCTGACCTAGTCAACTCATCACACAACCAAAACAGGGGCACACGGTAGGGTATTGGGGAAACATACACATGAGATAAGGGATAAAATTCAGATGAGGATGATCCTAAGGTTATGATGGTGACACTTGTTACCATCTTGCTTCGACAACAAAAGCAAAAGGTGGAAAGGGATACACATGGCTTAATCAGAAGAATCAACACTCAACTCTTCATTTGTTTCAAGTTTCTCTCTTCTCTCCCTCAAAGTTCTTCACCGGAACTGAAACCACTCGCCGGAGACGATGGTGGCTGGTGATTGGCCACGACGGCGCCGCCACCTCTCTCCGGCCAAAATCCAAATAAAAGGCTAATCCACCCTAAATAGACCTTTCTGAGTTCGAATATTGACTCGGAAGTCTCAAAATCTCAAGCAAAAACCCAAAAAAACCTAAATTATCAAACAACCCCAAATTCAGTACAAGCAAAAGGAAGATGATAAAATACATCAAGAAAACATTCTCAGACAAGTAATCGAAGGAGGAAAAGAAGAAGAAAATACCAACAAGAGCTTCGTTCAACTTTTGCTCCAAGGAAGTCTAAGCCACAAACCCAGATAAGTCTTTCAATCCTCCTCTATTTTTCGATTCTTTAGAGCTTTATGTGGTTAGGGTTTGAAACATATGTGTTAGAACCATTAGGTTTTCAATGTTTTGTTTGTTTGATTTTTCTCTCTGATTGTTCTTTTGTGATTGAAAAAACGTATGAAGCTCTCCCTCTTTTTTTTGTGTTTCTGATGATCCTCAAAAACTTGAGAGTCTCTTGCTCTTATGTTAATTGTTTTTTAATTGGTTCAAAGAACTTTGAACCTTGGCTATTGTATCCTTTTGTCTCTTTTCCGTTTTCAGTTCATTGCTTCTGAAAGCAGTTTTGTCATTCTGTATACTTTCTCTTTCCATGAACTTGAGAAAATGACTTTTGTATGATATAGCTTGAACCTCTGTATTATCTTACTCTGAACATTCTGTTTGTTTCTGAAATTATTGTTATTGCTTTTTCTGAGTGAATTCTGAAACTCTGAGGTATTCCCTTTTGATGAATTTGACCTGCTATTGTATACTGCATTACCCCTGAATTTTGACTTGGTTTGGTGTTCTGATCTTTCTGCTGCTGTGAAGTGTTTGTTTCTTTCCATTTATTATGTTAATGCCTTTTCATACAATTTGGTTTTCTGGAAAGAAAAAAAATATCCCTCTTTTGTGAATTTAACTTGTTGCTGCATATTGCCTTGTTCTGATTTTGAATCTTTTGAATTTCTTATATCACATGAAAAATGTATGTCACATGTTAGACACAATGGCCTTAGGACTTGATGATGTGTGACATCTTGCAACATTTGACTTTATTAGGCCTAGATCAAAACCATGTGATTATTGTTGTGTGACAAATTTGGAACATGATGATGAACTGAAAAGTTTGTGAATTTGTGAAGACTTGAGAATTGTTGAATTTGGTCCTTGAGAATGGTTTATGAAAGATGCGTGACTTGGTTTTGGTTATGGCTTATGGGTGAAATTGTGGATTTGGTTTTGAATTTGATTGAATGAATTGGTTTGTTTATGGCATGGTTGGATTTTGTTCATGGTTTCAAATGTGAATTTGTTCATGGTTTGGATCTTGGAATGAACATGGATGGTTTGTGACATGTGAACCTTGTTTGGTGTAGGCTTGTAGCATAATGAATTTGTGAGTTTTGAAGTGATTTTGGTATTGGTTTTTAGAATCGGTTCACAAAGGTTTTTTTCTTTTGAATTGAAAAGGCTTTGAAAAATGGTTGAATTGTTTGTGGTTTAAATTGTTTATGACAAGATTTTGTTTGATTTTGTAGGGTTGTTTGGAGGTGAAACAAGACTTGAAGGTGGTGAAAAGGCATGGAAATTGGAGAATCAAGGTGTGGTGATGAAGACTTTGAAAATCTTGGAGAGGTATGCTTGGAAGAGGTAATAGCTCGAAGATTTCCAGCCACATGAACAACATGTCGTTGGTGATGCCACACTTCTTGAACGTGATAATGATGTTGATGTTAAAAGACTTTCCTTGTAATTTTTGTGTATTTGAACTTGATCATGGGTTGAGAATGATGATTAATTTTGAACAATTAAACTTGGAATGACATAAGCCCTGAATTTAATTCACATTCATGTCTGATAAATTTGAATGACTCTTGATCAATGGACTATAACTAAAATTGGATGAGGATGAACCCTTTAGGTTTCTTTTCAAGTAAATTTCCTTTCAATATAATCTTTTGAACATGTTGTTAAATGTTTGGGGAGACCTTCAGTAGTCTCAACCATCATGCAGTCATACAGCTCAGAGTACAAAGCTTCTTCGACCTTCAGAGGGTCCGTGTCAACTTGCATCTTCGGCCTTTCGCCAAATTGAAACCAGCCTTCCTTCAAAGATTTCTGCACCAAATCCTTGAAAAAGAACACATTGAGACGTCTTATGACCAAGGAAATTATGAAACTTACAAAATCCCTTTTTTCTTCTTTTACTCTAATGGGGGATCCTTCAAACTAGGAGGGTGTTTACTGTGAAAAATAGCAACAACCTCTGGTCTACGAAATCTATAAGAAATTGGGTAACTTACAGGATCGACCACACTAAATCCTAGGACATGTGCTAAATAATTTAAAAGGATATTTCGAAAAAGATGAACACTTCGACAGTATTCATAATTTAGAAAAGGTTTACTTCGACAATACTTAAAGGAAAAGTAATGCGAGGAAATGATTAAAAATACATTGGAAAATAACTTAACAAAGTAAAAGATAAAAGATAAATTTCTGGGCAAAGATTAACTGAATTGCATTGAATGAGAAAATCGGTGTTACATAAAACGTACATTCTTCACAAACTCATTTCTCTACACGCGGATACTTTGAGTAATTTGAGGAATTTGTACAACTTTAACACACACAAATCCTAACACTAAGACTTACTATTTATAATAGTAAAAAATAACTACCCCTAACGGCATACTAATTAGAGCGAGACAAATGGAATTCTGCATGTCTTCGCCCTTCAGATGTGCTCCACGTGTCTCCTTCTATCAAATGGATAAGGACAAAGTTCCCTCCATTATTTGAATTTGAATCTTGAATCGAACATCACCAGTTAGGCTTCTGTCGAAACATATCTCCAAATTGTTAGAAATATTTCTAAGTCCATAGAACATGTCTCTCCTGCACAAGGGCACTTTCGACTAGACTTTCTGGAAATACCATTCCTGTCGAAGTCTTCCAAAACTTCAAATATTCCACTTCTTTGAATAATACTCTTAATCCAATGTCAGGCGTCGAAATTAGGAGCTAACAAATTGCCCCCCAAAAATGTCATTTTCGACACCAATGAAGAAAAAGCCATTTTTTTGAGAATGTCATTCGACGCCTCATTCAGTCCTTGCGATGTTTCGACGCTTACTTATAGTTCTAACATTATAAAACTGTTCACTTTCCCATCAGCAGACCTATGACGTCACAACCATCATTACCATATCTAACACGTCCCGACAAAGCGTGCAAGAATCTTCATCATCATCATGTTTCCTAGAGTCTAGGAGATCATGGGGCTAGGCATTAATTGCCACTGCTTCATCAGAGATCGTGGGGAAGACACATGTCCCACTCCCAAATTTAATATTAAAATAATTTCTGCAACTGTTTTTCCTTCCAGCTCTATAAATACCCCTTTTCAACAACTTCTTTCACTTTTACGCTCTCTGACTCTCAAATCTCCCAGAAAAACTTTTCATTTTTAAAAGAACTCAGCTTCTTCATTTCTCTCTAACAATGGCTTCCTCCACGCGATCAACCAAGGATGCTAACAAAACTACCAAAGAATCTGGAAAATCTTCAAGAGCTCCTAAGAAGGTTACTCAACTTCCACCGTTCGATTCCATCATCGGACCTACCATGGTGGGAAACCAACAATACCTACCTAAACCTCTTGCTGAAGAGAAAAGGAGAATTTATGCTTCCCAGGTACTTATCCCTTTAACTATTTTTGGTAAGCCTCAGGCTTTGTGTGGTCCTTTGGTTGACCCCCAGTGTTGATTTTAGTAAGTTTAGGGATTTCTTTCCTACGTATCATAAGTATAAACCCATAGAACAATGTAAAAACCTAGGGCTAGCAATGAGGATCCCAAACCTGCTAACCAAGACAATCCTCCGACTGAAGAGGCCATTGATCTTAGGTATATGAATAATTTTAGGGTATTTAGGGCTAGTCCCTCTTTGAAGAACCCCTCTGATTACTTAGGATGGTTGAGTAAGTTAGAGAAAACAAAATCTGAGGTTTGGAAAGAAATGGGTATTTATGACTTAATCATGCTGTCGAAAATAGGACTTGAATATTACTCAAACATGTTGGTTTCGTCCTTATATTTCTGGGACAGCACACGTTTCACACTTCATCTTCCATGTGGAATGATGACACCGACTCTTTTCGACGCAGCCGCTATCACAGGGCTTAAACCAACTGGGAACACTTATGATCCTGAGTTTATGGCTAATCATAGTATTAGTTTTTCGACCTCTAAGGCAGCGTACTCGACCCATATCACGCATTATCACGATAAGGACGTAGAGGGGGTTTCGGATGTCGAACACAAAGCTTTTTTAGCTTTATGGTTGTCTCGTTGTGTCTTTTGTTTGAAGTCACTTCAAGTGACTAAGAAATTCGTGACTATGGCTAACCAACTCCATGTTGGCCACGACCTTTGTTTGAGCAAATTGATTTTTTCCAACCTCTACGAATCCATGAGCGAAGGCGTTACCCAACTCAAATGTCTGGGTGACAAAGGAAACCTCCTTCTCTCTGGACCCTTCTGGCTCCTACAGCTGTGGTTGAACGCTTCATTCGAAGCCTGTCTTCCCCCATAAAAATCAATTTAGCGAAGATACTGACAAAGTGAGGAATATGAGGGTAGAAGGTCCTCGCTTGGCGAAGCTGGCTCCTATTGATGATGGTCGACCCATCCAACAAATTTTTACCAACTTTATCATGATGTTTGCAAAACGCTATGACTTCACACCCCACATGGCTCCCTTCGCTGCAAGGAAATATGGTTCTGAGTGGTTTACCAGGCTATTCCCAGCACCGTCGAAGGCTCAAGAAGCAGAATCTACTATGATTTGGGAAGCCTGCCTGACTCCTAGGGTTTTAACCCTCAGATTCAACCCCTCAAAAAGCCAAGTTACTCTGATTGCTTACCAACCAAATCTGGTCGCTCAAAAATTTAGACTAGTTCAAGTTTTACCAAGACCTTTATATGAGAAGAAACACCTCCTCCTCCTTTACAACGCAGTTCACTCTGAAGTCGTAGCTATTAAGCAAATCACACGGTATGTCGGTCGAACACAGCTTCTTCCAGTAACTTTCGAACCAAGCTTTCTCTATACTTAACAATTCGATGACTGGTGGAAGGCTTACTATGCCGAGGAATTTTTCGACGTGGCTGCATTTGCACACCACATTAACTAGGCTTTCCTCTTTGTGCAGGAAAGAATGAAGAAAGGTACTTCGATGCACATTAAAGAAATCCAAGCCTTCCAAAAATACTTTGAAACTGTTTATCGACTAGATGACCTTGGTCGAACCGTCCGCGATGCAACTGTTACTCTGAAGGAAATTTTTTTAAAGAAAATGTAGAACTTAAAGATCCCTTTGTACGTTCCTCCTGAGAAATGATACGAAATGGCTTTCAATATGTTTCCTCCCAAATTCCCTTGACTACCAAGCGCTGATTTTGGAGTGGCCCTTGCCCCTCCATTTTCAGAGTGGTTCGTCTGTGGGGATTCTATCAAATTCATCCGCCAACAATCAAAACCAAAAGTGCAGTGGGTGGTTCCGACCAAACATACACTAGACAGTTTCAAAGGGCATCGTCATATTGGGATCAAAGATGTTCGCATCGAATCTGAAATATATGAAGGTGTGGAATGGGAAGATTTTGACCTAACATTTCCTTATTTATTTCCTTTCACATATAATAACTGCTTTCTGTTTTATTTTAGCCGTGAAAATTCCTCCAAAGAAACCACCATTTAGGAAGCCTGCAGAAGTGAAAGAAGAAGGAGGAAGCAAAACAACAACAACAACAACAAAGGTATTTCGCACCCTTTATTAATTTTGTCACTTGTCATATATTCCATATTTTAACATTTTCCTTTTTAGGTCACTCGAAAGCTACCCCCAACTCCTCAGAAAAGGAAGGCAAAGGAGGATGCAGTGGTAGTAGTCGAATCGGATGATGAGGACTTATCTCTGACTGCTGAACAACCACTTAAGAAGAAGAAAAGACAACTCAAGATGAGCGAAGCCCTTGTTCAATCTCAAGCAAAAGGTGTGAAGGCCTCGACAAAGAAACCTACCAACTTAGCCATTTTGGAACTAACTCCTGCAGAGATGTCGAAAAAGGCTGCAGACCAGACTGAAAGTGACAACTCAAGCCCTGGGGCTGAAGCTCCTAAGGTACCAATTTTTATATCTCATTATCCTTAGTACTCCTATTCGACTACTGACTTCGATTATATTTTTCAGGACCGTGCAGGAGTTTCGACTCAGCCAGCTACCAAATCAACCACCACACTTTTCAATAGTGAGGGCAAACCAACGTATCATCCCACATCGGCGAAGGATTCTAAGAAGAGCTCGATGAGCGAAATAAACCAAACGATTGGGGAACAATGCGAAACTTCGCCACCCAAGACCATTACTTAGAATTCTCACACCAGTGGCTCTGAACACGAAGGCGGACAGGAAAAAGACATGGAAACTGAAGTAGTTAAAGAAGTGGATAACCCTCGCGCTCTTATCGAAGATGAGGCTGAAGATGGCTCTCCAAGAGTGAAATGTATGGATATCACTCAACAAGATCCAGATGATGACATGGAAGAAAGGGAAACTCACTCTGTACTTCAAAATTATTCGATGCCTATTGAGGAGTTCATGGATAATACTGAACATGTAGAAGAGGATGATGACCAGGAGGAAGAAGAGGATGAAGACACTCATGAAGAGATAGTCGTCGAACCAAACCCTAATCTCGGTTCGTCGATTGGGAAAGATTCAGGAAGTGCCTTCGTGAACCTTTCCGCAGAAGAGCTGGCGGCCTTAAAAAAGAGAAACCCTCGAGAATACCTAAAGGCTTTGATTGACTCTAGGGGAAGTTTGTCTGAAAAAATTCTCAGCTCTCCTTCAGTGTCTGGTGGTCGATCAACCAATAAACCTGCTAGCGAAATACTTTCAAAGATCAAAGAAAAGGTTTTCAAAGGTGACCATTTTTGACTCATAGAGTCTGATCCTACTTCTCTTCTTGCCTTGAAAGGTCTTCTTAAGACGGTTGACATCCTGACTGCTTCTCCTGAAGTTGCAAACGTTATCCTAGAACTGACTTCAATGATCGACCAAGTTGCTGCTGATGTTTCCAAAATCAAGCAAAGCTCAAAAGACATCGAAAGTTATACTGGCTCTGTAGCAGCTGCCTGGGATGCTGCCTCAGAGTCGACCAATCGCTTGGCTGATTTAGAGAAAGCCAAAGCTAAAATCGAAACCAATAATTGAAATATCCATTCTTGGGAGGAATAAATCAGAGAACTGCAAGCCAAAATCTCGAAGGCCAAAAAACAGAATGCTGAGCTTCAGAAATTTGATAACTCCCAAATGGCGAAAGAACTTGAAGTTGGGCTGAGCTTTGCTAACAAGGCTCAGAAGTTAGAAGCTGAATTGGAGGTCGTACGGTTAACCAAATCCATCTGTGAAAGCGTCTAGATCTTCTGAAGTCGAAGTGCCTTAGCATAAAGGCCTCTCTTCCATTTTAGTTCTAATTCCTTTTATTTAATCATCAATTCTTGAATTATGTAATGACTTTTTGAACCCTTCGTGGCTCCCTTGATTGTAACGAATTTAGCCATTTTGGAAAACAATTTTTTGTTTTACCATGTTAGCTTCGATTATTTTGCATGCGTGATTATTCTTTGGCTATTTTTACTTCTTGAAGTACAGGCTTGTATTTTTTCAAATACTTCCCGTTCACCCTTAAGATTCTCTTATCTTTATCTAACTCTTTGATCTCATAGGCACCATTCAAAAAAACTTGTATGATTTGAAAAGGGTCTTCCCATTTAGGGGACCATTTCCCCAAAGCTCTATCTTTTCTATCCATAGGCAAAATTACCTTCCAAACCAACTCTTCAGGCAAAAAAGTCTTAACTTTGACTTTCTAATTATAAGACTTTTCTACTCTCTTCTTCTGTATTTTCAATAACTCTAAAGCATTAAGCCTTTCCTCATCTAAGTCCACCAATTTGTCTAACATCATTTTCCAATATGACTCAGACGGGATCTCATGATGCCTCTGAATTCTCGTCGACTAAAGATAAATCTCAACTAGTAATACTTCATCATGACCAAACTTCAATCGAAAAGGTGTGGAATTAGTCGCCTCTTTGGGGGAGGTTCGACATGCCCAGAGAACCTAGTCCAAAGTCTTGTGCCAATTTCTAGGTTTCTTTCCCACATGTTTCTTAATTAAACTAATCACTACTTTGTTTGCTGCTTCGACCTGACCATTAGCCTTAGCGTAATAAGGTGTAGAGGTTAATAGTTTGAAACCCATTTCTGTAGCAAATTCTTGCACTTTTCTCCCAGTGAATACTGATCCTTGATCTATTGTAATGGTTTTTGGGATTCCAAACCTATAGATAATGTGTTTTTTAATGAATTCGATTACATCTTCTTGGTCAACATTTGGCAATGGCACTGCTTCGATCCATTTCGTAAAATAGTCAATGCCTACCAAAATGTACCTTTGATTTTTAGATGACGCTGGTCGAATTTCTCCAACCAAATCCAAAGCCCAACCTCTAAAGGGCCATGGCTTGACTATAGAGTGTAATTCATTTGCAGTGACATGCTGTATACCTGCATGCACTTGGAACTCTTGGCATCCCTTAGCGAATTCAATGCAATCTTTCAACATAGTAGGCCCATACATACCTTGTCGAAATAAAATCTATTTCATCTGGTGGCCTACCTGGTGAGCCCCACATGCCCCACTATGAACAGTCGAAAGGGCTAGATACACCTCTGACTCACTAAGGTACTTAAGCAAAACTCCCTCAGGAGTCTTTTTAAATAATTCATTACCCAAAAGAACATAACTTAAAGCTCAATACTTGATTTTTCAATCTGTGGACGCCGTTGGGTTTTGCAAATATTCCACTATTGGTTTTCTCCAGTCTTCGTCCATCAAACTATCTATTGCTAAAATTTTGAAATTCTCTTTATCAGCGTATCCTAGCTTCGTTGTTTCCAAATCTGATGGGGACAATCTGGCTGATACAACTCTTCCTTTGACTTCGATTGCGTCTTCTAAATTTTCCTTCAAAATTTTATACCCAGAAGCAGTCTGAGCCAAGTCATTAGCCACTTGATTCTCCAATCGAGGTATGTTTTGAATGCTCACTACTTCGATATTTTTTAGTAATCAATTGGCTATCACAAAGTACATAATGAGATTTTCTTTAACACACTTGTACTCCCTTGTAATTTGTTTTATGACTAACTCTGAGTCTCCCATTATTTCAACTTGAGTTGCCCCCAATTCCAACAATATCTCAAGTCTGGCTATCAAAGCCTCATATTCAGTCTCATTATTCGAACAAATACCTTCGACTTTATATTTGAATTTTGTTAGAATTTTATTAGGAGAAATGATCAAGACTCCTACGCCTGTACCATCTTTATGACTAGAACTGTCGAAATACAATTTCCAAGGTTCAAGCTCAAGATAGTTTAACATGTTTTCGTTTATAGAGTGGTTGACGATGAAGTCAACTACCACTTGTCCCTTAACAGCCTTTAAAGGCATGTAAGTTAGGGAATACTCAGTTAAAACTAATGCCCATTTAACAATTCAACTGTGCAAAATTCGTTTAGACAACATGTGTTTAATGATATCAAAATGAGACGAAACATAAACATCAACTGGTTTTATATAATGCTTCAACTTTGTACAAGAAAAATACAAGCATAAACACAATTTTTCAACTATGTTATACCTAGTTTCTACATCGTTCAAAACCCTACTAAGGTAGTAAATGGGTTTTTCGACGCCATTTTCACCCTCTTGAGCCAACATGCTCCCTAAAGTTTTGTCCGACGCAGATATGTAAAGTCTCATGCTCCTATTTCTACAAGGTGGTGTTAGAATTGGAGGCTGACTCAAGTATTCCTTGTTTTGTTGAATGCTTCCTGCTGAGCTTGCCCCCATTCGAATCTTTCCTTGTTAAGTTGAAGCAGAGGTGAGAAGGCTTGAGTTTTTCCGCTAAGGTTCGAGATGAATCTCCTTAAGAAATTGATATTTCCCAGCAGTGACTGTAATTCCTTCTTTGTTGATGGCGCTTTCGCCTCCATAATGGCATTGGTCTTATTCTAGTTTATTTTGATTCCCTTCTTGTGGACCACAAAGCCTAAGAAATCTCCCGCCTGCACACAAAAAACACATTTGAGAGGATTCATTTTCAGACCATGGTTTCTCATCCTTTCGAATGATTGTCGAAGATGGTCAATGTGATTCTTCCCTGAAATAGACTTTACAACAATATCGTCAATGTAATTTTGCATAAAAGTCTCTATGTAATCATGGAAGATCAAATTCATCGCTCTTTGGTATGTCGCCCCAACATTTTTAGGCCAAAAGGCATGACTACCCACTCGTAGGTGCCTAAGGCCCCAGGGGATCGAAAAGTCATTTTAGGGACATCTTCTTCAGCAATGAATATTTGGTTATAACCAGAATACCCGTCAAGCATACTAAGGTATTCATGGACAGCCGCAGAATCGACTAGCATTTGCGCCACAGGCATTGAGTATTCGTCCTTTGGAGTCGCGACATTTAAATCTCTAAAATCTATACAAACCCTTAAAGTACCATTATTCTTAATAACAGGTACAATATTTGCTAACCATTCGACATACCTGGCTGTTTGAATAAATTTGCAACGAAGAAGCCTTTCGACCTCCTCCTTGATCCCATGCAAAGCAGTCTTTGAACTCCTTTAACAACTAGATCACTTTGACCTTGAGTTGCGGGCTGATATTTGCACTGATATATATTGGTCTTTTCGTTGCCCCCTCTCCCAAGTCGATCTCTTCCAAAGGATCTTGCGCTAGCATTTTAATGTTGGCTGCCAACGGATCCTTCTCAAAACCTAAAGGCTCGTTGTAACACCCCCAATCTATACCCCCAATTAATTAAAGTGATAACAGTTAATCAGAGTATAATTAAAACATTCACGGCATAGACTGGAGATGTCACATCAATTTGAAACAAACATACAACACCTGCTCATAAAGATATGCAACAATTCAGGTAGCACACAACAAAGGAACTTAGTTCCTAACACCCACAATCCAGATACAGAATAAAAGCGGAAAATCTGTACTGAATCTCACATATATATATATATATCACATAAAGAGTTTGTCTGCCATATACAACATCATACATGTACATAATACAAAATAATCACACTCGATCTCCCCGACTACCCGGTGCTACATATCAGAGCCGACCGACAAAAGAATGAAGACCTAAGCTTCACAAAAAGACCTCCAGCATCTAATCTGCAATGCCTCGTAGAGCATTTAAAACAGTAGAAGGGTGAGAAACACAACCATAATATAATTGCATACAATTATATAATAACACCAAAATACACATGTAAAAATATTCTCACCACAACTTACATCAGGATTCAAACACAAACAACACAATGTATATTTCATATATCCCTCAACAATGTATATCGACCATGCACATAACAAACATCACCAACATATATACATATACCAATTCATCAATTTCATTCACAATTCCACACACAATCAATTCATTCATGATTTATGCAAATGCACAGAGACCGACACAACGACTCTATGCAATGCACATGCGGTACCATCCATCCATCTAATCTCATCACCAGTTCACTCAGGAACTATTGGAATCATCGCTTGTTAGTTAGGATTACTCATGTAACACCCCGTCGGGAAAACGATGTTCCCCGTAGCTTTAGGTCCTCTTATTTTTTTAAGGCGCACGGCATTTATGGATTACTTGAGGTCCTCTTTGTATAAGGTGCACAATCCGATTGCTTTAGGTCCTCTTTGTATAAGGCGCACGATCGTCTATAACCATCGCTTTAGGTCCTCTTATTTTTAAGGCTCACGATCCGTTCCGATCGCTTTAAGTCCTCTTATTTTTAAGGTGCACGATGTTATAGCTGATTCCCTCTGGAACCGTTCCGTCGCTCACACCCACTAGGGCACACGACATCACCAACATGCATATCATGATGCTTGGCATACAATGACTCATGAAATTCATATGCACACATATACACATCCATAATCATGCATATATCATCAAATACCACATATTGTATTTTCTTGCCATTAGGCCACAATTCATCATCACAACGTTTAATTTCACATAATCAATGCATTCACATCATATAACATCACACCAGTCATACAATCTATATCACAAGCACGTCGCATAATAGCACATCAAATGCACATCATTAAAACGGTAAAAGTCGACAAAACAACACATTCCAAATTCCCGACATAATTAAATCGGCCAACAATCTCAAAACCATTTTAATAAGAAAGAACAACTCAAAAACTTTCTAACGCACCCAACCGCACCCCAATCCGACTTACGGATCAGAAGTTATAAAGAAAACAAAATTGCACAATCTGCCATGTTCGCTAGGCGAACCTTCTAGCGAGCATTCGCTACCACCTTCGCTAGGCGAATGTCCAGCGAAACCACTATCAGATAAAAACAGACACAAAGTTCGCTAGGCGAACCCCTTGGCGAACCAAGGCAGCAACAACCAAAACCAAAAAGATACAAAGTTCGCTAGGCGAACAACGTTAGCGAACATTCGCTGACCTTCGCTAACTGGCTCGCTAGGCGAACCCGCGAAAACTCATTCGCTACTGCTTTGCCCCAGGTTCGCTAGGTGAACCAAGGAAAACCCAGAAATTCTGCAGCACTGTTTGAAACCCAAAAACCATATTTTTCACCCAAAATCTCTTCGAAACCAAAACATAACCATCAGAACATAACCCAATCGTGATAACAAGTCATCTACAACATTTACATCACATTTCAACCGCGAAAACATCAATTTCCATCGTTCCGGCCTAGAATTGAAAAGCTAGGAAAACACAATAAACATTCCAACACACACATACATAATCATACACAATCATAAGATAATCGAGTTTCGCACCCTTACCCGATTAATCATGTTTTTGAAAATCGGTTGAATCGATTTCTTCTTTTCCAAGTTTTCTCTCTTTTCTCCTTCCTTTCTCTTTTCTTTCCCTTTTCCTTCTTCTCTTTTTCTTTCTCTCTATTTTTCTCTCTTTGTATTTCTATTATGTTTCTAACTTAACAAAAATAAATGAAAAGACCAAAATACCCCTACACTCAAATATCTCGCAAACGCTCCCAAAACGCGATAAAATATCACAACAATGAAAAATAACATATTTCCAAATAAAATTCGAAAATAAAATAATATAATAATAAAATAATCAAAATGACTCGATTAAATAAAATCTCACAAAACTGGGGCGTTACACTCGTCATCGTAGATGGCGTCAAGCCTCTGGCTTTGTAATTCGTCCTGAACCTTATATGGTGGTTCTGGATAGAAGTCCTTACCAGGACCTTCTTGGTTTAATCTTTTGTTGGCTTCGACAGCCATATGTTTCACTTCAGCCTCTAGGGCCGTTTGTAGTTTGTTTTCGGCTATGTAAGCCGAAATCTTTTTTAGTGCTTAGAACTCATGCATCATATCCGAATTCGCTGCCCCATTCTGTAGGGTCGACTCCGAACGTCCCTTCATATGCAAGGTTATCTTCTCCTATGACCTCACAATCCCATTGAAACCCATTCGTAGGATGTAAGTATAACGAACAGTAAGTGTTATCATCTGGAATAAATGCAAAGTTGGCTGGGTTGCATAGAGCTATGTTAGCCAAGTGCTTCTCGAAATGGCATCTGTCGACTTGATTAATTGCAGTCTTAAAATAACCTTGATCTGCTTTGATGTTTTCCACAATTCCATCTGGGTGCCATATAGTAATTCTCTGGTGCATGGATGAAGGCACAGCCCCGACCCCATGTATCCATTCACGGCTAAGTAACAGATTGTAATTGGCTTTCGTTTCGACAACCATAAACATGGTTGACCTTGTAACAATTCCTATGGTCAAATCGACCTGAATCATCCCCAACGTAGTACCCACCTTTCCTTCATAATTGGAGAGTACTATATTATGGGGCTTGGTATCGGTGTCGAACTTCCCCTTTTTCCTTAGCATGAAATGTGGCATTAAATTCTCGATTGCACCACAATCCACTAAGATTTTATTAACAGGCACGTCTTCGACCTTACCCATAATGAATAGAGGCTTCATATGACTCTTCATTTCATCATCTGGAAGTTCGAAGAACGCATTCTGTTCCTCGACACAGTCGTTGTTCATGACATAATAGCACACAGGTTTATGTTCGACCATTTTGATTTCAATGTTGTTATCCACCTCTTTGACCTCAGTTATCTGGTTGAATTCCCTGGGGAGCACTGATACAACATTCACTATGATATCCAAAGATTGCTCCGAGCCTGAGTTAAAATTTCCAGTTAGCATTTCATCTTCAGCCACTGCACGATCATGCTTTTCTTTATCCTCTTGCTCCTGGGTAGAAAATAACTTTCTCCCTAATGGCATCTTTTCAACAGGCTTTGGTTCCTCCCTGTCTGTCTTATCAGTCGGTAGGTTGGTGCTAGATTTCTCCTTCGCCCCAGCCTCTCTCTGAGCCTTCCTTCGTCTCTATTCCCTTCTCCATTGTGACCTGGACATAGGATTCTTTCCCTTATTGTTTTTTGAGATGTAGGTTGACTGCTTCAAAGTCTAGAACTCTCTGCGGTAAGCCATGGATGAGCCTCTATCTACGTCAAAGCTCTACCATTTTTGCTGGCTTTTCCTTTATTTTCACTGGGTCTTGTCCACTTTCCATTGGAAATCTCTGCAAACAGCATAAAAGTGGTGGGAATCGCACCTGGGACCCTTGGCTTAGTCTGCTCCTGCTTAGAAGAAGATCTCCTTGGGTCGAAACCTCGTTGACCATGGGAGGTTCTTTCTTCACATCTTTGCTTGGCTTTTTTAACCCCTTCAAGGTTTTGGGCTGCCTTTTTATCGAACGCATCATTGCATCTAGGACACAACATTACTTCTGATTTTTTTCTCTGGCACCTATGGAGGAAATCCATCAGAGTCTCCTCTTGTTTGGGGTAAGCCACTTTGTTATGTTCTTCTTGTCGACGCTCCTCGTCGACTTCCATGGGGGTCTCTTGTGAGATTTCCACCATGTTGATATCCATGTTGACATCATCAGTGATGTCTAACTTGTGTAACTTCATTTGAAGGCCTTCAACAACCTTGTCCATTCGAATGAAACCATCGGAAATTTCTTTCGTGATCATCATTAAATTGGAATCCTCAGTGATTCCTCCATCAGAGCCTTCAGTGACTCCCAAATCGAAACCATCAGTAGTTTCTTTGGTGAAGCTTTGAGCAACCTCACTGGCAAAAATTTTCATAAACTCCTGGTCGAGATCTTCAGTAATCCTGACCATAACAGCCTTATTGTTGAAGTCCTCAGTGACTTCGACCATGTTGACAGTGTTGTTGAGATCTTCAGTAATCTCAACCATGTTGACCTTATTTGGTTCTGTGTAATGAGCGTCAACAACTTGCAAGGGATTAGAGTCGATCTTCATCTGGCTCTTCGACTTGTCTCCAAACTTCATTCTTCCTTCCTGGATAGCATTTTGAACAAGATCCCTGAAAAGAAAACATTGAGAAGTCTTATGACCCAAGAAATTGTGATACTTACAAAAACCTCCCTTTTTCCTTTGTTCTAAAGGAGACATTTTAGCACCAGGAGGCACTATCATTTGATTGTCCTTAACTAACAAATCGAAAATTTCGTCACACTTAGTAACGTCGAAAGTGAAAGTTTTCTTAGGAAATTTATCGCTTTTTTCTGATTCGCCGGGATTTTTTTCCGTTTGAATGGGCCAGAACCTTACAGGAGTAAGGTGGGCCTTGTTTTAATTCAGGAAGATCAATATCGCTTTCGTCAAAAACAAATGACTCGTCACAAGGTCTTTCATCTTCTTCATTGAATTCGACGTAGGTTATTCTTTTATTCTTATTTTCCCTAGCCTTTTCTTCTTTCAGGCGTTCTAATTTTTGAACCCTGTCAGCCAATTGGGCTATATCCCTTAAGTATTGGGTATCTAGTTTCTTCCTAATGGAATAATCCAGGCCTCCAGCGGCCATTTCGACCAACTCATGTTCTGGTACTTGTGTAAAACATCTAGCCTTAAGCAATCAAAATCTATTCTGATCGTGAAGGCTGGATTAGATCCTGTAGAAGTGGGCCACCAAGTACGTCTGAGATGTTGGTCGTATGGAGAGGAGGAGGGGGTGTACCTGTAAGGCACTCCGACGCTCAAGTAAGAAAGGGTCAGAGAAAATGGGCAAGTACAAAGTATTAGTTCGTAGGGTGAATATTTGATACCTGACCCTCTCAAGCGAGAGGATTTATATAGAACCCCCAGTGCGTGGCCAACGGTCCTATTTTCGGGGCGAAATAATCGTTTTCCCGAAGAATAGGTAACTACCCAAACTAGCCGTTATGTCAGGCAAGGTGCCCAAAACTAGCTGTTATGTCGAGCATAGGCACGGTTTTGGGCACCTGCCCATAGCTGTTCGGGGAGTAGACGAGTCGTGCGTAACGGGCATTGTTTCCGGGGAGGAGCGATGCAGTCCCTTCCTGGTTGGAGGGGAAGAAAGGTAACCTTTTCCCCTTTGTGGATTGGACTTAGGCAATTTGGGCCGCTCTGAAGCAGAAGCGGATTGGGCCATGTCTAGCCATTGGTCCAGTCCAGAACATGTTCAAATAATCATCCATTGGCTCAGTGAATTTTTGTTTTACACTAGCCAACTCCTTTAGATTGATCTTAGTTTGTCCCATATAGAACTGCTCATGAAATAAACGTTCCAACTGGGTCCAATTGTGGATCGAATTTGGTGGCAAAGTTATGAACCATGTGAAGGCATTCTTCATAAGAGAACTTGGGAAATATTTTACCCTAAGATTCTCATCATTCAAAATCTCCCCAGCTTCTATCAAATACCTAGCCACATGTTCGATAGTGGATTCAGTGGTGTCCCCTGAAAACTTGGTGAATTTAGGGACCTTCGTCCTAGGGGGTAAATCCGACTGAAGTATGTATTTTGACAGCGGTGATGTGTAATTTAGCCTTCGAAGGCCAAAGTTCACTCCATTCCGTGCCATAATCCTTTCGACCATGGCTGCTAAATTATTATCTGCTGCCACGTTATTACGTCGAGCCTGTTGAATGACATTGTCAGCGTTCTGGTTTCTATTTACCAAAACCACTCGTGGCTCTTCTCCTACAAGAAAATGTGGTTGATTCCTAGGGGGTTCGACTACTCCCTGGTTTTCCAAATTTGCCTGGGGTATGTTTCTTGGATTTTGTTGGATTTGGTTAATAGTAGGGTCCTCTTCAAAAACTTCCCCTTGGTTTTCTACCATATATTCCCTTGGTGGATATCGAGGAGGGTTTGGTACACCAAAGAAATCTGTAATGCACGTCATCTGTGCTACCATTTGCTTATTAGTCTGGGTGGTGTAGCACCCCCAATCTATACCCCAAGCTATTAAAGCGATAAATAAAAATTCAAAATTTCATCAGAGTATATTTAAAACATTCACAGCATAGACCGAGGGGTCACATCAATTTGAAACAAAATACACATAAACCTGCCCATAAAGATATGCAACAATCAGGTAGCAATTAACAGAGGAACTTATTTCCTACTACCCACAATTCAGATACAGAATAAAAGCGGAAAATCTGTACTGAAATCTCATATATATATATATATATATATATATATATATATATATATATATATATATATATATATCATGAAAAGTTTGTCTGCCAAATACAATCATATAGGTACAATCTCAAAAGAACATATACATATACACACAAATCACCAACGGTCTCCCTAACTACCTGGTGTCACATATCAGAGCCGACCGACAAAAGAATGAAGACCTAAGCTTCACAAAAAGACCTCCAGCAATCTAATCTGCAATGCCTCATAGAGCATTATTAAACAGCAGAAGGGTGAGAAACACAATCATAATATAATTGCATACAATTATATATAACACCAAAAATACGCATATATACTGTTCTCACCACAATTCATACCAGAATTCAAACACAAAACAACACAATGTATATTTCATACTTCCATCACCAAGGTATACCAACCATGCACAATACAAGTATCACCAACACATATACATATATCAATTTATCAATTTCATCCACAATTCCACACATAAACAAACCATTAATGATTTATGCAAATGCAAGAGACCGACACAACGACTCTATGCATATGCACATGCGGTACCGACTTCCATCAATTCTCAACACCAGTTCACTCAGGAACTATTGGAACCATCGCTCGTTACTTAAAGTAACTCCCCGTCGGGCATACGATGTTCCCCGTCGCTTTCGGTCCTCTTTGTATAAGGCTCACGACGTTTATGGATCGCTTTCGGTCCTCTTTGTATAAGGCTCACGATTCGATCGCTCACACCCCACACGGGCACACGATTGTCTATAACCATCGCTTTTGGTCCTCTCGGTATAAGGCGCACGATGTTATAGCAGATTTCCTCTAGAATCGATTCGTCGCTCATACCCACTTGGGCACACGACATCACAAGAATGCACATCATGATGCTCAGCATACAATGACTCATGACATTCAAATGCACACATATATGCAACCATCTCACTCAACATTAATCATGCTTTGCAATTCAAGCCCAAAACAATGCATTTATACCAGACAACAGCACGCAAATCATACCAATTACACACAATTATAACGACGAAAGTCGATAAAATGACACTATTCTAAATTCCTGACATAATTAAATCGGCTAAAAAATTTAAAACCATCATCATAAGAAAGTTCAGTTCAATAGTTATCCAACGATACCAAGAATGTTAAAAACGGATAATCGGAACACAAGTTACAGACAAAACAAGAAAAGACATCGCGAAAAAAACCACATTTTGCAACTCTCCTGGCCATACGCGTATTGCCCTGAGCCATACGCGTATTGCCCTGCTCCCTCGCCCATTCCATACGCGTATTGCCCAAGGTCGTACGCGTATGGGCAGAGACCCATTTTTCCCAAAATTCCCATTAAAAATCCAATACGCGTAGTGCCCTACATCATACGCGTATTGGCCTAAAGTCTTACGCGTACCATTACGCAAATGGGCAGATGGCCGAGAAAATGAAGCTCCATACGCGTATTGCCCACATTTCTTCAATGCCATACGCGTATTGCCTTGACCAATACGCGTATTGCCTTGAGTGATACGCGTATGGGCAGTGGAAAAACCAGAATTTTCTGCAGAATTTTGTTCTGCGTTTTCAAACCAAAATCACCCAATTTTCACCTATACACCAGAAAAATTACCAATACAATGCCTAACAACATGTATCTATCATGTACCAACAATAAGGAACACTAAAACATGATTTCAGACACATTTGGATCAATTTCTAACACTTTCAACATTTATGGGTTTTACTCTATGTTTCCATTTCAATCCAATAACAACCAAAAACATGCATACATAATCATACACAAGTATATAATAATCAAGTTTCGTACCCTTACCCGATTTAATCGTGTTTGGAAATTCGGTTGTTTCGATTTCTAGATTTTCCAAGTTTTTCTCTCTTTCTCTTTTCTTCTCCTTTTCCTTCTTCTCTTTTTCTTTCTCTCTATTTTTCTCTCTTTCTATTTTCTATTTTCTTAACGTAAGAAAAATAAAGTGAAATGCCCAAAATACCCCTACACTCAAATATCTCGCAAACGTTACCAAAACCCGATAAAATATCACAACATTGAAAAATAACATATTTCCAAATAAAAGTCGAAAATAAAATAATATAATAATAAAATAATCAAAACGACTCGATTAAATAAAAACTGACAAAACTGGGGCATTACAACTCTCCCCCACTTAGAAATTTTCGTCCTCGGAAATATACCTGAGACGAACAACTCTGGATATGACTCCCGCATCCGACTCTCTAACTCCCAAGTCAAATTGCCCTCAGCAGCGCCTCCCCACGCTACTTTCACAAGTGCAATATCCTTGCCCCTTAACCGCTTTACCTCGCGATCCAAAATCCTAACGGGTAATGCCTCAACCGTAAGGTTCTCCCTTACCTCTACCTCATCCATCGGAATCACGTGCGACGGATCCGGAACATACTTCCGAAGCTGTGAAACATGGAACACATCGTACAAATTCGACAGATTCGGCGGCAACGCCACCCTATAAGCCACAGCACCAACTCTCGCGAATATCTGGTAAGGACCAATAAACCGAGAAGTAAGTTTCTTCGATTTCAATGCACGACCCACACCCGTTACCGGTGTAACTCTCGAAAATAGATGATCACCCTCTTGAAACTCAAGATCTTTTCTTCTCCGATCATGATAACTCTTTTGCCTACTCTGAGAAGCCTTCATTCTCTCACGAATAAGCTTCACTTTATCTGTAGTCTGTTGAATCAATTCAGGTCCAACCACCGAACTCTCACCAGATTCGTGCCAACACAACGGTGTTCGACATCTTCGTCCATACAGTGCTTCAAAAGGTGCAATTCCAATATTAGAATGGAAACTGTTATTATACGTGAATTCAATCAATGCAAGATAACTATCCAATGCACCACCTTGTTCAAGAACACACGCTCTTAACAAATCTTCCAACGACTGAATCGTTCTCTCCGTCTGTCCATCCGTCTGCGGATGATAAGCCGAACTCAATCTCAATTTAGAACCCAACGCCTTCTGTAAACTTTCCCAAAATTTCGAGGTAAACCTTGGATCTCGATCCGAAACAATACTCAACGGAACCCCATGCAACCTCACAATCACACTGATGTAAATCTCAGCCAACCTCTCCAAAGTAAAACTGATGTCAATCGGAATAAAATGCACCGATTTAGTCAGCCTATCAACAACCACCCAAATAGCATTATGCCCTCACTGTGTATTCGGCAACCTTGTCACAAAATCCATAGAAATACTGTCCCATTTCCACTCAGGAATATCCAACGGTTGCAACAAACCACTAGGCTTCAGATGTTCTACCTTTGATTTCTGACAAGTCAAACATGCATAAACAAACTGAGCCACATCTCTTTTCAATCCAGACCACAAGAAAATCTTCTTCAAATCTTGGTACATTTTATTAGCTCCCAGATGTATACTCAAATTACTTCGGTGTCCTTCCTCCAAAATCATCCTTTTAACTCCGCATCATCAGGAATACAAATTCGGCCTCGGAATCTCAAAACACCATTAATATCCACTTTAAAGTCCTCATTTTCACTTTTCTCTCCAACCGTCATCAAATCCACAAATTTCACATCCATCTTCTGTTTCTCACTAACAGTCTTCAGAAAATCATCAGTAATCTTCAACATTCCTAGCCTCACGTTATCCGACGTCACCTCACACACTAAACTCAAGTCCCTAAAAGCTTCCAAAAGCTTCCACTCCTTAACCATTAAAGTGGACATATGTAACGATTTCCGACTCAACGCATCGGCTACCACATTAGCTTTACCAGGATGGTAATTCAAGCCAAAGTCGTAGTCTTTAAAAAATTCCAACCATCTCCGCTGCCTCATATTTAACTCTTTCTGTTCAAACAAATATTTCAAACTTTTGTGATCACTAAAGACTTCGAATCTTGCACCATAGAGATAATGCCTCCAAATCTTCAATTCAAAAACCACAGCCGCTAATTCAAGATCATGAGTAGGATAATTTTTCTCATGCACTCTCAATTGCCTCGAAGCATAAGCCACGACCTTACCTCCTTACATCAGAACACCACCTAGACCAATCAAAGACGCATCACAATACACCACAAATGGTTCAGTAGGATTCGGAAAAATCAAAATCGGAGCTGTTGTCAATCTTCTCTTCAGCTCCTTAAAACTTTCCTCGCACCGAATATCCCAAATGAACGCTTGCCCTTTACAAGTCAACTGGGTCAAGCAAATGCTAGCTTAGAAAAACCTTCAATGAACCTTCGATAATATCCGGCCAAACCCAAAAAGCTTCGAATTTCAGTAATGGATCTCGGAGTCTCCCATTGTAGAACTGCTTCTACTTTAGATGGATCCACAGAAATACCATTACCCGAAATCACGTGCCCAAGAAAACTCACCTCCGACAACCAGAACTCACACTTGGATAATTTGGCAAAAAGCTTCCTTTCTTTCAAAACCTGCAAAACAATACGCAAATGCTCCGCGTGCTCCTCCCGAGACTTAGAATAAATCAAGATATCATCAATAAACACAACCACAAAACGATCCAAATGCTCATGGAAAATACGATTCATGTACTCCATAAACACACCTGGCGCATTAGAAACCCCGAACGACATCACAGAATATTCATAATGACCGTAACGTGTCCTAAAAGCCGTCTTCTGAATATCTTCCTCTTTCACCCTTATCTGATGATACCCTGACCTCAAGTCAATCTTACTAAACACACAAGTACCTACCAACTGATCCATCAAATCATCAATTCTCAGAAGAGGATACTTATTCTTAATCGTCACCTTATTCAACTGGCGATAATCAATACACAACCGCATACTTCCATCTTTCTTTTTCACCAATAAAACTGGAGCACCCCAAGGAGAAACGCTTGGTCTCACAAACTTCTTTTCCAACAATTCATTCAACTGTTTCTTTAACTCAACCAACTCAGATGCCGACATACGATAAGATGCCATAGAAACAGGACTAGTACCAGGAACTAGATCTATAGAAAACTCCACCTCTCTCTCTGGCGGCAAGTCTGAAATATCCTCAGGAAACACTTCTGGAAAATCACACACAACAGGAAACACATCAAGTGAAACTTGACTATCCACAGTCAACGATGCAAACAACCCAAACAACTGAGCTTCATCCGCCAAAAGTTTCTTCAACTCCTTGGTAGATAAGAAACTCGAATCTTCGTCTTCCTCAAGAGAAGGAAATCTTACTAACTTATGATAACAGTCAATATGAACCCAATTGAACTGCAACCAATTCATTCCCAGAACCACATCTAAACCCTCCAACGGCAAACACACCAAATCCATCTCAAAGTCTTTACCATAAATGGTCAAAGGACAACATAAACAAACCAAAGAAGTAGTTACTGACCCCATTGCTGGAGTATCAATAACCATCTCACCCCCCATCAAAGACAACACAAGATTCAAACGCTTCGCGCACTCAGACGAAATAAACGAATGAGTCGCTCCAGTATCAATAATAGCAACTAAAGGAGTACTATTAATAAAACAAGTACCTCTAATCAGACGATCTGCACTTGAAGTCTGAGTTCCTGCCAAGGCAAAAACTTTCCCACCAGCTGGAGCTTGCTTCGGTTTCGGGCACTTTGTACTAATGTGACCAGGTTCACCACAGTTGAAACACTTCACCACATTCTTCCTTGCACAATCAGCAGCGACATGTCCTAAACCTCCACAATTAGAACACTTCCTTAAATCCTTCCTACACTCAGACTGACGATGTCCCACATCACCACATCTATAACATCTCAGGGGACTAGACATTCCTCCTCCACTTGACCTTCTCTCAAAATTTCCCCTTTGTTTACCCTTATCAGCTGGTGTTACATACGGACCACCACGGAACTGTTGCTTCCCTTTCCTCTCGTTCACACTCTTATAGTGAGTAGAACGAGCCTTACTATCCTCCTCATAAATCCTACAACAATCCACCAAATCAGAAAACCTCTGAATCCTTGGATAACAAATTGCCTGCTTTATCTCAGGATGCAATCTATTCTCAAACTTTACACACTTAGAAAATTCCGCAGTCGCTTCAGCATAATGTGGATAAAACTGCACAAGCTCCACAAACTTAGCAGTATAATCAACAACAGACATATTACCTTGTTTTAATTCCAAGAACTCAATTTCCTTCTTTTCTCTTACATCTTCAGGAAAATACTTCCTCAGAAACTCAATGCTAAACACAGCCCAAGTGATCTCCTCCTCTGCAGCTTCCAACACATGACGTGTACTGACCCACCAATCATCAGCTTCTTCAAGTAACATGTGAATACCCAGTCTCACCTTCTGATCCTCAGCACAATCCATCACTCAGAATATTCTTTCAATCTCTTTCAGCCATATCTGAGCACCATCAGGATCATATCTTCCTTTGAAGACAGGCGGTTTGCTCTTCCTGAACTCATCATTACCAGCAGCATTAGGTGCACCCTGCACAGCCCGAGCCATAGCTTGCATAGCAGCAGCCAAAGCAACGTCATTCCTACCAGCCATATTCTGTTCATTTCCAATAATAGCAACTATGGTTAAACAAACAGCTCAACCCAACACCAAGACCGACAAGGTCTGACACAAATGACACGGACTGGCTCTGATACCACTTAATGTAGCACCCCTAATCTATACCCCCAAGCTATTAAAGCGATAAATAAAAATTCAAAATTTCATCAGAGTATATTTAAAACATTCACAGCATAGACCGAGGGGTCACATCAATTTGAAACAAAATACACATAAACCTGCCCATAAAGATATGCAACAATCAGGTAGCAATTAACAGAGGAACTTAGTTCCTACTACCCACAATTCAGATACAGAATAAAAGCGGAAAATCTGTACTGAAATCTCATATATATATATATATATATATATATCATGAAAAGTTTGTCTGCCAAATACAATCATACAGGTATAATCTCAAAAGAACATATATATATACACACAAATCACCAACGGTCTCCCTAACTACCCGGTGTCACATATCAGAGCCTACCGACAAAAGAATGAAGACCTAAGCTTCACAAAAAGACCTCCAGCAATCTAATCTGCAATGCCTCATAGAGCATTATTAAACAGCAGAAGGGTGAGAAACACAATCATAATATAATTGCATACAATTATATATAACACCAAAAATACGCATATATACTGTTCTCACCACAACTCATACCAGAATTCAAACACAAAACAACACAATGTATATTTCATACTTCCATCACCAAGGTATACCAACCATGCACAATACAAGTATCACCAACACATATACATATATCAATTTATCAATTTCATCCATAATTCCACACATAAACAAACCATTAATGATTTATGCAAATGCAAGAGACCGACACAACGACTCTATGCATATGCACATGCGGTACCGACTTCCATCAATTCTTAACACCAGTTCACTCAGGAACTATTGGAACCATCGCTCGTTACTTAATGTAACTCCCCGTCGGGCATACAATGTTCCCCGTCGCTTTCGGTCCACTTTGTATAAGGCTCACGACGTTTATGGATCACTTTCGGTCCTCTTTGTATATGGCTCACGATCCGATCGCTCACACCCACACGGGCACACGATCGTCTATAACCATCACTTTCGTTCCTCTCGGTATAAGGCACACGATGTTATAGCAGATTCCCTCTGGAACCGATTCGTCGCTCACACCCACTAGGGCACACGACATCACAAGAATGCACATCATGATGCTTAGCATACAATGACTCATGACATTCAAATGCACACATATATGCAACCATCTCACTCAACATTAATCATGCTTTGCAATTCAAGCCCAAAACAATGCATTTATACCATACAACAGTACGCAAATCATACCAATTACACACAATTATAACAACGAAAGTCGATAAAACGACACTATTCTAAATTCCCGACATAATTAAATCGGCTAACAATTTTAAAACCATCATCATAAGAAAGTTCAGTTCAATAGTTATCCAATGATACCAAGAATGTTAAAAATGGATAATCGGAACACAAGTTACGGACTAAACAAGAAAAGACATCGCGAAAAAAACCACATTTTGCAACTCTCCTGGCCATACGCGTATTGCCCTGAGCCATACGCGAATTGCCCTGCTCCCTCGCCCATTCCATATGTAACACCCCAATTCCCATCGCGAATAAATAATACATAAATAAAATCAGAGTAACTAAAAATTTATTTTTTCGACAGAAACAAGGATGTCACATTTAAAGAAGGAAAATACAATCCCTGCTCATAAATTGGATACATAGCATAAGATAGAATACCCTCAAAGGGGAAACTTTTTCCATAAAAAGGGAAAGGTCAATTATGGAATAAAGGGGAAAGATCCATAACCGACTTGTTTTACAAAATAAATCATTTTTTTAATACATCAACTATATACACAAAAGTACTACAAAATACATTCAACAAATATATACATATATATATATATATATATATATATATATATATATATATAATCGTTCCCCGACTCCCGTGCTACGTATCCGAGCAGACACCAAGACCGACAACAGAACGGAGGACTAATCTTCACAAAAAGACCTCCAGCAACTCTAATCTGCAATGCCTCATAGAGCATTATAAAATAGCAGAAGGGTGAGAAATAACAACTAAAATCAAGATTGCATAATAATATGCAAATACATAACAATTCACATGCATAGCTATTCTCGCCACCAACACCACATACTAATACATATAACATACCACATATACGTAACATATATCTATTAATTCAACAATATAGCATATATCAAGTATCCAATATACTCACGTATTTGCACATAAGCATACCAAGTCATAACCTTTAGAAACACATCACACATCACATAGCATATGTCTACGCATAATACATATTATCCACAACTAATGCATTTATCACATATGCACATCAAATTACCAATGCTATCACAATCTCAACACATAATCAATCAAATCATGATTTTCGACACATAATGCATCCATGATTTATGCAAATGCACAGAGACCGACACAACGACTCTATGCAAATGCCATGCGGTACCGACTTCCAATGTTTCTCATCACTAGTTCACTAAGGAACTCTGCTGGAACCATCGCTCGTTACATCACTGTAACTCCCCTTCGGGCATACGATGTTCCCCGTCACTCACACCCCGCACGGGCACACGACGTTTATGGATCGGTCACACCCCACACGGGCACACGACCCGATCGCTCACACCCCACATGGGCACACGATCGTCTATAATCATCGCTCACACCCCACATGGGCACACGGCGTTATAGCGGATTCCCTCTGGAACCAATCTGTCGCTCACACCCCACATGGGCACACGACGTTTATGGATCGCTCACACCCCACACGGGCACACGATCCGATCGCTCACACCCCACATGGGCACATATCACAAGATGCATATTACGATGCTTGGCATACAATGACTCATGACATTCAATGCACACATATACACATCCACAATCATGCATATATCATCAAATACCACACATTGCATTTTCCTGCCCTTAGGCCACAAATCATCATCACAACATATATCACGTGCATTTTCATTTCACAACAGCACACAAGTCATACAATATCCATATCAACAACACATTGCATTATACACATCAATTATACACAATGACAACGGAAAAAGTCGACAAAACAACACCATTCAAATATCATACATCCATCACCAATGCGTATCAATCATGCACAACATTTCATCACATATACTCACGCCTTATAACAGCACACCAGCTATACGTTACATATCAAAAGCATATAGCATGATAACACATCATTCGCACACCAATGCGACGGTAAAAATCCGACAAACCAAAACTTTTTCAAAACCACAACTTAAATAAATTATCTACTGTCCTCCAAACCATTTTTAATAGAAAGAACTTTTCATTAGCTTTCCAACACTTCAAACGGGGGTCAAAACAGACTTACGGTTCAAAAGTTATGAAGAAAACAAAATCGGACATTTTGGAAAACCTGTGATCATGCGCCGACGCATGAGGCTTGGGGGTCAGCGCATGAACCTGGGAATTTCGCCCGGGTCAGCACATGAAATCATGAGTCAACGCACAGTTGCAGGGGGTTAGCGCACGATGTGCAGATTTTGCTGAAAAATCAGTTTTCGATCGTTAAATGACTTCCGGGCCTCCGATTTCGATTCCGTAAAAAGCTGCGATCTCAGAATTTGATATACTACAATATTTGCACCATTAAAAATCCATCCAACACATTTTCCATTTTTGAAATATTTTAAAACATAGATTTATCAATACATTCACACTCCAAAACTCAATCAGCACCCATGGAAACATACCAACTAGTTTACCCGAGTAAATCATATCATCACCCGACTATACTACGCAATTTATTCCCCATTCCAACCATGAAAACATCGATTTCTCACCATTTCACCATTAATGCCCTAACTCTCACAAACTATGTAACTCAATCCAAAACTCCATAAATCATACCAACGAGTATTCCCGATTAAACCCAAGCATTACTCGGTTATTCTACACAATCTATTCTAAATTCTAACCGTTAAAACATCGATTCTACACATTTGTTCTTCAATCCAACCAATAAGAAAAAGTATATATTTCAACCAAACAAAACACAAACAACACATACATATACATATACAATCGAAATATAATCGAAACTTCTCACCCTTACCCGATTAATCGAAGATCAAGCTTTGTTTTGATGATTTTCTCTTCTTCCCCTTCTTCTCTCTTTTCCCACGTTTCCTTCCTCTTTCTCATTCTCTACTATCTTTTCTCTCTCAAATATCTATTTCTGATATAAAGAAAAATATCTTACCATACAAAAAGACCAAAATACCCCTCAGCTCAAATATCTCTCAAACGCTCTCAAAATGCGATAAAACATAAACAACGATGAAAAATAATATATTGTCAAATAAAAGTCAATAATAAAATAATATAAAACGAAAATAATTAAATCGACTCGATTAAATAAATAAGACAAAATGTGGCATTACAATTCTCCCCCACTTAGAAATTTTCGTCCTCGAAAATCTAACTGAGACGAACGACTCCGGATACGACTCTCGCATCCGACTAACCAACTAACACGCCGACACTAGGCACACCACGAATAACACAAACAGACAACCCACCTTGCTAACAACAGCTACAACAATGACACGACAACTACAACGGCAAGATGCAAAGCCCATACAATGCACTTGACGACTAACTCACGACTCAAAGAAAACCATGTTGCCAAACTCCCACATAAGGATTAACCACACGCACTCGAACCAGCACCATTGAAATGAGGCAACAACACAAACAAGAACATAAAGTTCCACGACACCACATCGTTTCAACAACCTCTACATAACCACGATCCAACATCCTTGTCACACAACATTATTACAACCATGCTACGATTCCCCAATCAACCATATAACCAAAACATCCATCTACGCAGTAGCCCATGAATAATATTCAAACCTTTCACATATCACTTCCATCCTGAAACGTCCAATGGTCTCAACACTCCTACATGTTTACAATGTTCACCCTCCGAACCTTTACAAGTCACAAACTTATATACGAATTGTGCCACATCACACTTTCGCTGCGTACTCTGAGTACTTGTAACCATCAAAACTACCAATTCCACGTCCAAAGTCTAACTCTTTCTCATATTCACCAAAAATCACTGTTCGCCTTTAATATACCTAGCCTCACACTCTACTGTGTTATCTCACACACCAGACACAAGTCTCGGAACTGCTCAAATCCTTCTAACTCCCTGACCATCAAAATAAACCTGGATAAAAACTTTCGACTTAACTCTTCAGGAACCACATTAGCTTTTTCCGAAGGATAATCCAAACCACATTCATAACTCATCACGAATTCTAACCATCCTCGGTGTCTCATACTCTATTCCTTCAGACCAAACAATTACTCTAAACTCTTGTGATTACCAAACATTTTGAACTAAGAACCATAAAGATAATATCTCCAAATACTCCAATACAATACAACCGCAACCAATTCCAAGTCCAGAATAGTATAGATCCTTTTATGAATCCTCAATTGTCGTAAAGCATAAGCTACGACTTTACTTTCTTACATTAACACACTGACTAAACTCATCAAAGACACATCCCAAAACCTCACAAATGGTTGAACAGGATCACACAAAATCAAAACTGGAGCCGTAGACAACTTCTACATCAGTTCTCTGAAACTTTCCTCACAATGAACATCCAAAACAAACGACTTACCCTTTGCGCGTCAACTGAGATAACAGAAGTACTAACTTAGCAAAGTCTTCCATAACCTGCAGTAACAACCAACTAAGTCCAAAAGTCTCTAATCTCATTAACCGACTTCGGAGTCTCTCAATGTAGAACGGCATCTACTTTCGAGGGATCCATAATCATACTCTCATCTGAAATAACGTATCCAAGAAAACTAACCTTTTCAACCAAGATTCTCACTTGAATAACTTAGCATAAAACTTCGTCTCTTTTCAACACTTGTAATTCAAATCTCAAACACTCTACCTGTTCTTCCTCTGGGTTTATAACAGATCCGAACGTTCTCAATCAAAGCCCTTACGAACTTATCCAAATAAATATGGAAGATACGATTCCTCTACTCCACAAACATTACAGACGCATTACTAACACCAAACAACATCACTGAGCATTGTAATGCCCAACCAAACAAACCCTCATCCAAACTTGTCCAGACTTACATACAAGCTTAATTGAGTAAATAACAGCCTATCCTGATGCTAACAACCATAACCAGTCACCTTAAATCGATCAAAGCCTCAACTCACACAATTCACCACTCTTATCAAACATTCCAAACAATTATAATTTCAATCAAACTCAACCAGACCATTCCAGTCATCCGTTCATGAAAGTGGGTGGACACTTGTTCTCGATCGTTACCTTATTCAACTGTTAGCAATCCATACACAATTTCTTCTCTTAACAATCCAAATTCCATAAATCCCCACGTGTAGCAACAACCATCCCAAAAGAACTCTCAAATAGTACATCCACCCTTAAGGTTTTCTCAAAATTCCCATTAATGCTCTATAATTCCAAAGACTCCAAACTTCTCCAGAACTTTAAGTTTCGCTTTCCATAGTCTCGATACCTTCATACACATCATGCTTGTTATTCCATTCATTCATCAGTTCTTTGTATTACTATCAATACTGGAGCTCTCTAAGACAACACACTTGGTCTCGCAAATCCCTTTTTCCAGTAAATCTTTCAACCGCTCTTTCAATCTGAGTTTCACTTCCTAAAAGTTCTTCTACTTACTTAGCAGATCCAAACCTCAAATCCTTACCTTCGTCCAATTTGAGTTCACACTCTTCTCTCTGAGAACAACCATTAACGATGCCCAATCATTCTCTCTCAAAACTTTCCAACTGGACCAACATACCAAAGCCTCTAATCCGTCTCATCTTCCAGTATAAGAATCTTCATCAACTCATCGAAACAATCCGTAATCACCTGCTTAATTCCAAACAATTCATTGCACACACTAACAAACCCAGAAAGACACGCCTATTCCATCCAACATAATTTCCGTCTGCTATCAACAAGAGATTAAGGGTGATCAGTTCCTCAATTTGTCAATAGACAGCCGACAATCATGATGGGGCATAAACCGTCTTCACCAAACTATAATAACATTTCTTGTATCCTGTGCACAAAATTACCTAAGGCACAAATCCTTAGTTGACATAAACCTTACCTCCGCATTCATTCTGGAACCGGGAATAACACTGTCTAAACAACACTTACAATCTTGCAATTCACAACACACTGAGCCAACTCTCCACACCTGAAGCAACTTGGAGAAGCACAAGCTTCTCCCCCGCTTATCTCATTCTCACACCTGAAGACAGAGGATTAGAAAAACCAGAAAGTACTGACAGTGTTTCACACACATATCACGTACTAAGGAACAAAAAACAACGACAGTATTTAACCGTCACACCAACTGACTCAACAACATGGCCGGACGGACCGACATGCTCTGATACCACTAATGTAACACCCCAATTCCCATCGCGAAGAAATAATACATAAATAAAATCAGAGTAACTAAAAATTTATTTTTCTTACAGAAACAAGGATGCCACATTTAAAGAAGAAAAATACAATCCCTGCTCATAAATTGGATACATAGCATAAGATAGAATACCCTCAAAGGGGAAACTTTTTCCATAAAAGGAGAAAGGTCAATTATGGAATAAAGCGGAAAGATCCATAACCGACTTGTTTTACAAAATAAATCATTTTTTTAATACATCAACTATATACACAAAAGTACTACAAAATACATTCAACAAATGTATACATATATATATAATCGTTCCCCGACTCTCGTGCTACGTATCAGAGCAGACAACAAGATCGACAACAGAACGGAGGACTAATCTTCACAAAAAGACCTCCAGCAACTCTAATCTGCAATGCCTCATAGAGCATTATAAAACAGCAGAAGGGTGAGAAATAACAACTAAAATCAAGATTGCATAATAATATGCAAATACATAACAATTCACATAAATAGCTATTCTCACCACCAACACCACATACTAATACATATAACATACCATATATACATAACATATATCTATTAATTCAACAATATAGCATATATCAAGTATCCAATATACTCACGTATTTGCACATAAGCATACCAAGTCATAACCTTTAGAAACACATCACACATCACATAGCATATGTCTACGCATAATACATATTATCCACAACCAATGCATTTATCACATATGCACATCAAATTACCAATGTTATCACAATCTCAACACATAATCAATCAAATCATGATTTTCCACACATAATGCATCCATGATTTATGCAAATGCACAGAGACCGACACAACGACTCTATGCAAATGCCATGCGGTACCAACTTCCAATGTTTCTCATCACTAGTTCACTCAGGAACACTGCTGGAACCATCGCTCGTTACATCACTGTAACTCCCAGTCGGGCATACAATGTTTCCCGTCGCTCACACCCCACACGGGTACACGACGTTTATGGATCGCTCACACCCCACACGGGCACACGACCCGATCGCTCACACCCTACATGAGCACACGATCGTCCATAATCATCGCTCACACCCACATGGGCACACGACGTTATAGCGGATTCCCTCTGGAACCAATCCGTCGCTCACACCCCACATGGGCACACGACGTTTATGGATCGCTCACACCCCACACGGGCACACGATCCGATCGTTCACACCCCACATGGGCACACGATCACAAGATGCATATTATGATGCTTGGCTTACAATGACTCATGACATTCAATGCACACATATACACATCCACAATCATGCATATATCATCAAATACCACACATTGCATTTTCCTTCCCTTAGGCCACAAATCATCATCACAACATATATCACGTGCATTTTCATTTCACAACAGCACACAAGTCATACAATATCCATATCAACAACACATTGCATTATACACATCAATTATACACAATGACAATGGCAAAAGTCGACAAAACAACACCATTTAAATATCATACATCCATCACCAATGCGTATCAATCATGCATAACATTTCATCACATATACTCATGCCTTATAACAGCACACCAGCTATACGTTACATATCAAAAGCATATAGCATGATAACACATCATTCGCACACCAATACGACGGTAAAAATCCGACAAACCAACACTTTTTCAAAACCACAACTTAAATAAATTATCTACTGTCCTCCAAACCATTTTTAATAAAAAGAACTTTTCATTAGCTTTCCAACGCTTCAAACGGGGGTCAAAACGGACTTACGGTTCAAAAGTTATGAAGAAAACAAGATCGGTCATTTTGGAAAACCTGTGATCATGCGCCGACGCATGAGGCTTGGGGGTCAGCGCATGAACCTGGGAATTTCGCCCGGGTCAGCGTATGAAATCATGAGTCGACGCACAGTTGCAGGGGGTTATCGCACGATGTGCAGAGTTTGCTGAAAAATCAGTTTTCGATCGTTAAATGACTTCCGGCCTCCGATTTCGATTCCGTAAAAAGCTGCGATCTCAGAATTTGATATACTACAATATTTGCACCATTAAAAATCCATCCAACACATTTTCCATTTTTGAAATATTTTAAAACATAGATTTATCAATACATTCACACTCCAAAACTCAATCAGCACCCATGGAAACATACCAACAAGTTTACCCGAGTAAATCATATCATCACCCGACTATACTACGCAATTTATTCCCCATTCCAACCGTGAAAACATCGATTTCTCACCATTTCACCATTAATGCCCTAACTCTCACAAACTATGTAACTCAATCCAAAACTCCATAAATCATACCAACGAGTATTCCCGATTAAACCCAAACATTACTCGGCTATTCTACACAATCTATTCTAAATTCTAACCGTTAAAACATCGATTCTACACATTTGTTCTTCAATCCAACCAATAAGAAAAAGTATATATTTCAACCAAACAAAACACAAACAACACATACATATACATATACAATCGAAATATAATCGAAACTTCTCACCCTTACCCGATTAATCGAAGATCAAGCTTTGTTTTGATGATTTTCTCTTCTTCCCCTTCTTCTCTCTTTTCCCACGTTTCCTTCCTCTTTCTCATTCTCTACTATCTTTTCTCTCTCAAATATCTATTTCTTATATAAAGAAAAATATCTTACCATACAAAAAGACCAAAATAACCCTCAGCTAAAATATCTCCCAAACGCTCTCAAAATGCGATAAAACATAAACAACGATGAAAAATAATATATTGTCAAATAAAAGTCAATAATAAAATAATATAAAATGAAAATAATTAAATCGACTCGATTAAATAAATAAGACAAAATGGGGCGTTACAATTCTCCCCCACTTAGAAATTTTTGTCTCGAAAATCTAACTGAGACGAACGACTCCGGATACGACTCTCGCATCCGACTAACCAACTAACACGCCGAAACTAGGCACACCACAAATAACACAAACAGACAACCCACCTTGCTAACAACAGCTACAACAATGACACGACAACGACGACAACTACAACGGCAAGATGCAAAGCCCATACAATGCACTTGACGACTAACTCACGACTCAAAGAAAACCATGTTGCCAAACTCCCACATAAGGATTAACTACAGCACTCGAACCAGCACCATTGAAATGAGGCAACAACACAAACAAGAACATAAAGTTCCACGACACCACATCGTTTCAACAACCTCTACATAACCACGATCCAACATCCTTGTCACACAACATTATTACAACCATGCTACGATTCCCCAATCGACCATATAACCAAAACATCCATCTACGCAGTAGCCCATGAATAATATTCAAACCTTTCACATATCACTTCCATCCTGAAATGTCAAATGGTCTCAACACTCCTACATGTTTACAATGTTCACCCTCCGAACTCTTACAAGTCACAAACTTATATACGAATTGTGCCACATCACACTTTCGCTGCGTACTCTGAGTACTTGTAACCATCAAAACTACCAATTCCACGTCCAAAGTCTAACTCTTTCTCATATTCACCAAAAATCACTGTTCGCCTTTAATATACCTAGCCTCACACTCTACTGTGTTATCTCACACACCAGACACAAGTCTCGGAACTGCTCAAATCCTTCTAACTCCCTGACCATCAAAATAAACCTGGATAAAAACTTTCGACTTAACTCTTCAGGAACCACATTAGCTTTTTCCGAAGGATAATCCAAACCACATTCATAACTCATCACGAATTCTAACCATCCTCGGTGTCTCATACTCTATTCCTTCAGACCAAACAATTACTCTAAACTCTTGTGATTACCAAACATTTTGAACCCAGAACCATAAAGATAATTTCTCCAAATACTCCAATACAATACAACCGCAACCAATTCCAAGTCCAGAATAGTATAGATCCTTTTATGAATCCTCAATTGTCGTAAATCATAAGCTACGACTTTATTTTCTTACATTAACACACTGACTAAACTCATCAAAGAAACATCCCAAAACGTCACAAATGGTTGAACAGGATCACACAGAATCAAAACTGGAGCCGTAGACAACTTCTACATCAGTTCTCTGAAACTTTCCTCACAATGAACATCCAAAACAAACGACTTACCCTTTGCGCGTCAACTGAGATAACAGAAGAACTAACTTAGCAAAGTCTTCCATAACCTTCAGTAACAACCAACTAAGTCCAAAAGTCTCTAATCTCATTAACCGACTTCGGAGTCTCTCAATGTAGAACGGCATCTACTTTCGAGGGATCCATAATCATACTCTCATCTGAAATAACGTATCCAAGAAAACTAACCTTTTCAACCAAGATTCTCACTTGAATAACTTAGCATAAAACTTCGTCTCTTTTCAACACTTGTAATTCAAATCTCAAACACTCTACATGTTCTTCCTCTGGGTTTATAACAGATCCGAACGTTCTCAATCAAAGCCCTTACGAACTTATCCAAATAAATATGGAAGATACGATTCCTCTACTCCACAAACATTACAGACGCATTACTAGCACCAAACAACATCACTGAGCATTGTAATGCCCAACCAAACCAACCCTCATCCAAACTTGTCCAGACTTACATACAAGCTTAATCGAGTAAATAACAGCCTATCCTGATGCTAACAACCATAACCAGTCACCTTAAATCGATCAAAGCCTCAACTCACACAATTCACCACTCTTATCAAACATTCCAAACAATTGTAATTTCAATCAAACTCAACCAGACCATTCCAGTCATCCGTTCATGAAAGTGGGTGGACACTTGTTCTCGATCGTTACCTTATTTAACTGTTAGCAATCCATACACAATTTCTTCTCTTAACAATTCAAATTCCATAAATCCCCACGTGTAGCAACAACCATCCCAAAAGAACTCTCAAATAGTACATCCACCCTTAAGGTTTTCTCAAAATTCCCATTAATGCTCTATAATTCCAAAGACTCCAAACTTCTCCAGAACTTTAAGTTTCGCTTTCCATAGTCTCGATACCTTCATACACATCATGCTTGTTATTCCATTCATTCATCAGTTCCTTGTATTACTATCAATACTGGAGCTCTCTAAGCAACACACTTGGTCTCACAAATCCTTTTTCCAGTAAATCTTCCAACCGCTCTGTCAATCTGAGTTTCACTTCCTAAAAGTTCTTCTACTTACTTAGCAGATCCAAACCTCAAATCCTTACCTTCGTCCAATTTGAGTTCACACTCTTCTCTCTGAGAACAACCATTAACGATGCCCAATCATTCTCTCTCAAAACTTTCCAACTGGACCAACATACTAAAGCCTCTAATCCGTCTCATCTTCCAGTATAAGAATCTTCATCAACTCATCGAAATAATCCATAATCACCTGCTTAATTCCAAACAATTCATTGCACACACTAACAAACCCGGAAAGACACACCTATTCCATCCAACATAATTTCCGTCTGCTATCAACAAGAGATTAAGGGTGATCAGTTCCTCAATTTGTCAATAGACAACCGACAATCATGATGGGGCATAAACCGTCTTCACCAAACTATAATAGCATTTCTTGTATCCTGTGCACAAAAATACCTAAGGCACAAATCATTAGTTGACATAAACCTTACCTCCGCATTCATTCCGGAACTGGGAACAACATTGTCTAAACAACACTTACAATCTTGCAATTCACAACACACTGAGCCAACGCTCCACACCTGAAGCAACTTGGAAAAGCACAAGCTTCTCCCCCACTTATCTCATTCTCACACCTGAAGATAGAGGATTAGAAAAACCAGAAAGTACAGACAGTGCTTCACACACATATCACGTACTAAGGAACAAAAAACAACGACAGTATTCAACTGTCACACCAACCGACTCAACAACTTGGCCGGACGGACCGACATGCTCTGATACCACTAATGTAACACCCCAATTCCCATCGCGAATAAATAATACATAAATAAAATCAGAGTAACTAAAAATTTATTTTTCCGACAGAAACAAGGATGCCACATTTAAAGAAGGAAAATACAATCACTGCTCATAAATTGGATACATAGCATAAGATAGAATACCCTCAAAGGGGAAACTTTTTCCATAAAAAGGGAAAGGTCAATTATGGAATAAAGCGGAAAGATCCATAACTGACTTGTTTTACAAAATAAATCATTTTTTTAATACATCAACTATATACACAAAAGTACTACAAAATACATTCAACAAATGTATACATATATATATAATCGTTCCCCGACTCTCGTGCTACGTATCAGTGCAGACACCAAGATCGACAACAGAACGGAGGACTAATCTTCACAAAAAGACCTCCAGTAACTCTAATCTGCAATGCCTCATAGAGCATTATAAAACAGCAGAAGGGTGAGAAATAACAACTAAAATCAAGATTGCATAATAATATGCAAATACATAACAATTCACATGCATAGCTATTCTCACCACCAACACCACATACTAATACATATAACATACCACATATACGTAACATATATCTATTAATTCAACAATATAGCATATATCAAGTATCCAATATGCTCACGTATTTGCACATAAGCATACCAAGTCATAACCTTTAGAAACACATCACACATCACATAGCATATGTCTACGCATAATACATATTATCCACAACCAATGCATTTATCACATATGCACATCAAATTACCAATGTTATCACAATCTCAACACATAATCAATCAAATCATGATTTTCCACACATAATGCATCCATGATTTGTGCAAATTCACAGAGACTGACACAACGACTCTATGCAAATGCCATGCGGTACCGACTTCCAATGTTTCACATCACTAGTTCACTCAGGAACTCTGCTGGAACCATCGCTCGTTACATCACTATAACTCCCCGTCAGGCATACGATGTTCCCCGTCGCTCACACCCCACATGGGCACACGATGTTTATGGATCGCTCACACCCCACACGGGCACACAATCGTCCATAATCATCGCTCATACCCCACATGGGCACACGACGTTATAGCTGATTCCCTCTGGAACCAATCTGTCGCTCACGCCCCACATGGGCACACGACGTTTATGGATCGCGCACACCCCACACGGACACACGATCTGATCGCTCACACCCCATATGGGCACACGATCACAAGATGCATATTATGATGCTTGGCATACAATGACTCATGACATTCAATGCACACATATACACATCCACAATCATGCATATATCATCAAATACCATACATTGCATTTTCCTGCCCTTATGCCACAAATCATCATCACAACATATATCACGTGCATTTTCATTTCACAACAGCACACAAGTCATACAATATCCATATCAACAACACATTGCATTATACACATCAATTATACACAATGACAACAACAAAAGTCGACAAAACAACACCATTCAAATATCATACATCCATCACCAATGCGTATCAATCATGAACAACATTTCATAACATATACTCACACCTTATAACAGCACACCAACTATACGTTACATATCAAAAGCATATAGCATGATAACACATCATTCGCACACCAATACGACGGTAAAAATCCGACAAACCAACACTTTTTCAAAACCACAACTTAAATAAATTATCTACTGTCCTCCAAACCATTTTTAATAGAAAGAACTTTTCATTAGCTTTCCAATGCTTCAAACGGGGGTCAAACGGACTTACGGTTCAAAAGTTATGAAGAAAACAAAATCGGACATTTTGGAAAACCTGTGATCATGCGCCGACGCATGAGGCTTGGGGGTCAGCGCATGAACCTGGGAATTTCGCCCGGGTCAGTGCATGAAATCATGAGTCGACGCACAGTTGCAGGGGGTTAGCGCACGATGTGCCGATTTTGCTGAAAAATCAGTTTTCGATCGTTAAATGACTTCCGGGCCTCCGATTTCGATTCCGTAAAAAGCTGCGATCTCAGAATTTGATATACTACAATATTTTCACCATTAAAAAGCCATCCAACACATTTTCCATTTTTTAAATATTTTAAAACCTAGATTTATCAATACATTCACACTCCAAAACTCAATCAGCACCCATGGAAACATACCAACAAGTTTACCCGAGTAAATCATATCATCACCCGACTATACTACGTAATTTATTCCCCATTTCAACCGTGATCGATTTATCACCATTTCACCATTAATGCCCTAACTCTCACAAACTATGTAACTCAATCCAAAACTCCATAAATCATACCAACGAGTATTCCCGATTAAACCCAAACATTACTTAGCTATTCTACACAATCTATTCTAAATTCTAACCGTTAAAACATCGATTCTACACATTTGTTCTTCAATCCAACCAATAAGAAAAAGTATATATTTCAACCAAACAAAACACAAACAACACATACATATACATATACAATCGAAATATAATCGAAACTTCTCACCCTTACCCGATTAATCGAAGATCAAGCTTTGTTTTGATGATTTTCTCTTCTTCCCCTTCTTCTCTCTTTTCCCACGTTTCCTTCCTCTTTCTCATTCTCTACTATCTTTTCTCTCTCAAATATCTATTTCTTATATAAAGAAAAATATCTTACCATACAAAAAGACCAAAATACCCCTCAGCTCAAATATCTCCCAAACGCTCTCAAAATGCGATAAAACATAAACAACTATGAAAAATAATATATTGTCAAATAAAAGTCAATAATAAAATAATATAAAACGAAAATAATTAAATCAACTCGATTAAATAAATAAGACAAAATGGGGCGTTACACCATACGCGTATTGCCCAAGGTCGTACGCGTATGGGCAGAGACCCATTTTTCCCAAAATTCCCATTAAAAATCCAATACGCGTAGTGCCCTACATCATACGCGTATTGCCCTAAAGTCTTACGCGTACCATTACGCAAATGGGCAGATGGCCGAGAAAATGAAGCTCCATACGCGTATTGCCCATATTTCTTCAATGCCATACGCGTATTGCCTTGACTAATACGCGTATTGCCTTGATTGATACGCGTATGGGCAGTGGAAAAACCAGAATTTTCTGCAGAATTTTGTTCTGCGTTTTCAAACTAAAATCACCCAATTTTCACCTATACACCAGAAAAATTACCAATACAATGCCTAACAACATGTATCTATCATGTACCAACAATAAGGAACACTAAAACATGATTTCAGACACATTTGGATCAATTTCTAACACTTTCAACATTTATGGGTTTTACTCTATGTTTCCATTTCAATCCAATAACAACCAAAAACATGCATACATAATCATACACAAGTATATAATAATCAAGTTTCGCACCCTTACCCGATTTAATCGTGTTTGGAAAGTCGGTTGTTTCGATTTCTAGATTTTCCAAGTTTTTCTCTCTTTCTCCTTCCTTTCTCTTTTCTTCTCCTTTTCCTTCTTCTCTTTTTCTTTCTTTCTATTTTCTATTTTCTTAACGTAAGAAAAATAAAGTGAAATGCCCAAAATACCCCTACACTCAAATATCTCGCAAACGTCCCAAAACCCGATAAAATATCACAACATTGAAAAATAACATATTTCCAAATAAAATTCGAAAATAAAATAATATAATAATAAAATAATCAAAACGACTCGATTAAATAAAAATTGACAAAACTGGGGCGTTACAGGTGGTGTTCTGTATAAGAGGCTGAAAGATTTCTCCCATAGTTTGGGAGATCATTTGGACCATTTGATGGTTACTTTCGTCTATTTGTTGTCTTAAATATGCTGCAGTAGTATTTGTCAAGTTTGGCATTTGGGTTGAATATCCCATTCCTAAGGATTGGTTATTTCGACCCATGTTAACCACAAATCCTGACCCTTGTAGTGGCGAAGTCACTATGGGTTCTATAAATATTGGAGGGGAATCCTGTAAGTTTGCCATCATCGAAGTTGGCATCCCATAAGGCGAGTCTCGACTAGGTAAAGGCATAGAGAATCCAGGGGGAATAAATGGTTGGAAATTAGAATTTCCCACTGGTGGGGGGGGGGGGGGTCCTTGGTGGTCCCCTTGATCCAACATAACTCAAAATAGGCTGAGTATGGACAATCGAATGTGTAGGGATCGAACTGGCCATAGATGGTATGGCTTCAGAAACAGGTGCTGAAACCGTTGGTCCCCCAATCGAAGATCCTGGGGGTGGTTTTACGTTAATATTTGGCGTAGTTTAAGGGTTCGAACCATTTGGTTGAGGGTTCGAATTATTTGGCTGGTTTGTACTTGCCATTTTCCTCGTATATTTTTTCCTTGGTCTATCTTCGTTAGTGGTGGCTACTTTACCACTTCTTAATAACATACAACGAAGTTTTCAACAGAGAAAAGATAATTAGATGTAGAATTATAAATTTCTTGAAAACACAGAAAATTGTTTTCACAAATCACTTAGCATTGTCCCACCGGGTGTGCCAATTTGTTTACTGTGAAAAATAGCAAACAACCTCTGGTCTACCAAATCTATAAGAAATTTGGTAACTTACAGGATCGACCACACTAAATTCTAGGTCATGTGCTAAATAATTTAAAAGGATATTTGGAAAAAGAAGAACACTTCGACAGTATTCATAATTTAGAAATGGTTTACTTCAACAATACTTAAAGGAAAAGTAATGCGAGGAAATGATTAAAAATACAGTGGAAAATAACTTAACAATGTAAAAGATAAAAGATAAATTTCTGGGCAAAGATTAACTGAATTGCATTGAATGAGAAAAATGGTGTTACATAAAACGTACATTCTTCACAAACTCGTTTCTCTACGCGTGGATACTTTGAGTAATTTGAGGAATTTGTACAACTTTAAAACACATAAATCTTAACACTAAGACTTGCTATTTATAATAGTAAAAAATAACTACCCCTAACGGCCTACTAATTAGAGCGAGATAAATGGCATTCTGCGTGTCTTCGCCCAACATATGTGCTCCATGTGTCTTCTTCTATCAAATGGATAAGGACAAAGTTCCCTCCATTATTTGAATTTGAATCTTGAATCGAACATCACGAGTCAGGCTTCTGTCAAAACATATCTCCAAATTGTTAGAAATATTTCTAAGTCCATAGAACATGTCTCTCCTGCACAAGGGCACTTTCGACTAGACTTTCTGGAAATACCATTCCTGTCGAAGTCTTCCAAAACTTCAAAAATTCCACTTCTTTGAATAATACTCTTAATCCAATGTCAGACGTCGAAATTAGGAGCTAACAGAGGGATAATAATCTTACCATCTTTAACCAATAAATCAAATATTTCGTCACACTTAGATACATCAAAAGTATAAATTTTTGCAACATATTTATCTGTTTTTTCAGTTTCGACGGGATATTTCTCGTTCGATGGTTTTAATAATTTACACGTGTATGAAGGCCCTGGCTTGAGTTCAGCCACGTTAACCCCGTTTTCGTCGACAAGCTCTTCATCGTCAGAATAGTATTCGTCAGCGGCTACATAGGAAACTTTCTATTTCTTGTGGTATCTGCTAGTTTTCGTTTTTTTAGCTTTCAAACGTTCGACCTGTCAGACCCTATCGGCTAACTGCGCCATATCTCTAAGATATTGTGCGTCCAACTTTTTCTTGATTAAATATTCTAGGCCGCCCGCAGCCATATCGACTAGCTCATGTTCAGGGGCTTGAGTGAAGCATCATGCTTTCAAAAGTCTAAACCTATTGAGATATTGGTCCACCGACTCTGTGGCCTTCCATTTTACACTAGCCAATTCTGTCAGGCTAATTTTCGATTGTCCCATGTAAAACTGTTCATGAAACAATCTTTCTAATTGTGCCCGTGTATGGACAGACTATGGAAGTAATGTGGTAAACCAAGTACACGTATTCTTTGTGAGGGAGCTAGGAAAGTATTTAATTTTCAAGTCCTCATTATTTGCTATGTCACCAACTTCAGTTTGATATCTGGCAACGTGTTCGACGGTGCACTCTTCGGTCTCTCCGGTGAATTTGGTAAACTTTCGAACCTTCTATCCCCTAGGCAGTTATGTTTGCAAAACAAAATCTGGCAGTGGGGACGTATATGTTGGCCTTTGAAGGTATGGGTTCGCTCCATTCTGCACCATGATCCGTACAACCATAGCTTCTAAGTTTGGTTCGCCAGCCATGGCATCGTGTCGAACTTGCCTGACCACGTGGTCTGGATCTTGGTTCCTATGAACTAGCACAACGGGAGGCCTTTGGGCCACCCTAGGTATGTGCTCAACCTCATGGGGTTGCTTGTCAATTGTTTCGTCGAAGACTTCCTCTTGACGAACTGGTGTCTTCGGCCTAGGTGGAGGAGTCTATTGACCCGGTGTCCTAGGAGCTGTAACACCCCGATTTATTTTATTATTTTTTGTAATTGGAATTATATGTTGTTGGGTATTTGTGTGTGGTTGTGTTTGGGGTTGCCCTTAGTATGGGGTAGTGACCTTAGAATCGTAGGGATCAAGATGTTGGGGGGTATGACCAATTAGGTAGAATTGGTGGTGTGGTGAGAATGGTTATTTGGTTAATATTATTATTATAAATTATTAAGGGATATTGTTATTATTATTTAATTAGTAAAATAATAATAATAATAATAATAATGTTGAAATAATAATAATATTAATAATAAAAGAATAATAGAAAATAGAAAAGGGAGTTAGGGGAGAGAAACCATTCAGTACGTGTTTTTGGAGGAAAAGAGAAAGAGGAGAGCTAGGGCAAAAGGGAAGAGAAAAGCCATTGTTGTGGCCGAAGTTTTGTCAAGAACTCTAAGGTATAGGTGGGGTTCTTTAATCTCTTAAGGGTTGCATAATGTTTGTATGAGGGTAGATAAACCTTTAGGATCATCCCTATGTGTTGTTTGTGTTGATTTGAGATTGGAGTTTTTGTGTGTCGGAGGTTTTGATATGAGAATAAAATGCATAAATTAACCGGTTGAAATGTGGATTATGTGTTTCTAATCGATTGTGTGATGATCTGTGAACATATGTATAATTTTTGGACTGATTATGAGTGAAATCAGAGAAGGATTTGGGTCTGAATCGTGCAAAATCGCAATCGCAGGATTGCTGATTCACGCAGTTTCGCCAGGCGAATGGAGTGTTTTGTCAGGCGAAGGTAACCTCGCTTGAAGGTCGCCAGGTGAACTGAGAGGCGAGCGAAGGGTGAAAATAAGGGTTTCTGGAATTTGTATGGGGGAGGGAGATTCGCCTCTGCTCTGCCAGGCGAGCATGAGGCGAAAGGCGAATTCTCCAGGCGAAGGGGGATTTTGCCAGGAGAAAGTGGATTCCCTGGTGTCTCGCTAGGCGAACATCATGCAAGCAGAGCTGAGACGAACCGAACCTTCTAGAACTTAAAAAAATTGTATCTTTTGATCCGTAGGTTCGTTTCAGTCGCCGTTCGAATCGTTGGAAATTTGGTTTCACATACTTTTTGTTAAAATTAATTTCAATACTAGAATTCCAACTATTTGATGCATTAATTGGGTTTTTGTGGATGTTGTTATGTGTTGCATGTTGAAATGGTGAATTCGGTTGTGTGAATGTGTGTTGTAGCGGGGAATTACGATTCTTGCATGTTTTGGTTGTCGTGTAGTTGTAGTGTATTGGATAGTTGTAGTGTATTGTAATGGCTTATTGTTAGTCATATGCATTTTGTTGTCGTTGTTTGCATGCCATGTTGCATAAGTTGTGTGATAAGTCGTGTGCCCATGTGGGGTGTGAGCGTCTCATCCGGATTCTTTGAGATAGAATCGTGTTGATGTCGTTGTTGTTGAGGTGATCGTGTGCCCATGTAGGGTGTGAGCGATCACGGATGTCGTGTGCCATGTGGCGTGTGAGCGACTTATATGGAAATTCTGACGGGAATTATGATCATGAAAAAGGGATCGATTTGGTACCACATGCATTAAGTCAAGTCGTGGGTCTCATTGTATTGTATTGTTTTGTGTTGTATTACATATGATTGTCTGCTTGGGTGGGAAATTATATTTGTGCTGATGTTGTGATAATAGGGTGAACTATATATGGATTATGTTCTTTCATACTTATCTTATACATTTCTTATGTTGATTTGAGAATCTCACCCCTTCTGTTTGAATGTTACCTCTATGTGGGTAACGTGCATATAATCAAGATTAGTGCGGAGTTGGAGTTAGTGAAGACGGAGTCTTCCCTTTTATTTCGTTGTGTCGGCGTCTGCTCTGATGTGTAACACTGGGGATTTGGAACGCTCGTCGTTACTTGTTTTATTATTTTTTATCACTCTATTTACTTGATGATGATTATGTGGTATTAAACATGTTATATTTTCGTTGAATTTCCGCTGCCGTAGTGAAGATTAATTAAGTATGGTTTTAAATATTGATATCTATGTGTTACATATTGTATGCATGAGCAGTTGTTTGTTGAATGTAGCATTCTAAACGTTGTATGTTTTATTTTACTCTGATATTCTATTATTAATTGTCTCGGGGGTTTAGGGTGTTACATAGTGGTATCAGAGCAGGTCGGCCCGTCCGGCCAAGTTGTCGAGTCGTTGTCGTGTGACAGTTGATTACTGTCGATGTCGTTTCCTTAACCATTGTGTTATGTTGTTGATGCGTAACAGATTTAGAATGGCTGGAAGGAACAATGATGTGATTGTTGCTACTTTACAGGTTGTTGCTCAGGCGGTACAGAACCCGCCTCATGCTAGCGAGAACGATGAGTTTCGGAAGAATAGGCCGCCTACCTTCAAGGGAAGATATGATCCGGATGGGTCGCAGGCTTGGCTCAAGGAGATTGAGAGAATCTTCCGGGTTATGGAATGTCCTGAAGCACAGAAGGTGCGGTTAGGTACTCACATGCTGGCTGAGGAGGCTGATGATTGGTGGGTTAGCAATTGTCAATTGTTGGGGGCAGTAGGAGACGTAATCACTTGGGTTGTGTTCAGATTTTCCTGAAGATGTCTGAGGAAAGAAAGAGAATGAGTTTCTGGAATTAAAGCAGGGTAACATGATGGTTACGGAGTATGCTACCAAATTCTCAGATCTGGCTAAGTTTTACCCTCGCTACAGTGCGGCAACTGCTGAGTTCTCAAAGTGTGTCAAGTTTAAGAATTGATTGAGGCCTGAGATCAAATAGGCAATTGGTTATCATTGGATCAGAAGGTTCCCAGATTTGGTTTATTGTTGTAGGATCTTTGAGGAAGATAACAAGGCTCGATCGGCTCACTATAAAGGGATGGCCGAGAGAATAGGAAAACAACTGATGAACCGTGGGAAGCCTTATGCAGCTCCAGCTGAGAAAGGTAAACAGAAAAACGCTGATGGCAAGAAGCCGAGTAGGGGAGATTCCCCTGCTCCTCTTAAGTGTTATAGGTGTGGTGATCTAGGTCACCGTGTCAGTGAGTGCACGAGTGATGTGAAGAAATGCTTTAAGTGCGGACAGGCAGGACATCTGATTGCTGACTGCAAGGTTAATGTGGTGACTTGCTACAACTATGGAGAACAAGGCCATATTAGTACTCATTGCCAGAAACCAAAGCAAGCTTCGACTAGAGGGAAGGTGTTCGCTTTGACAGGGACTCAGACTTCCAGTGATGATAGACTAATCAGAGGTACATGCTATATTAATAATATGCCCTTGATTACTATTATTGATACTGGTGCTACTCACTCTTTTATTGCTGCTGATTGTGTGAGAAGGCTAGGCCTTGCTGTTTCTCCTATGAAGGGAGAGATGGTTTTCGAAACTTCTGCAAAGGGATCGGTGACCACTTCCCTAGTTTGTTTGAATTGTTCGCTATCAATCTTTGATAAGGACTTTGGCGTGGATCTTATTTGCTTACCATTGGGAAATCTTGATGTGATCTTGAGTATGAACCGGTTGGAGTTCAATCATGTTCACATTAACTATTTTAACAATTCGGTGTGATTTCTTGCTCCTGAGGAAGAGGGAGAAAATGGTTTTCAATCTGCTAGAGAGTTAAGAAAGCTCTTAGAAGAAGAAGCTCGGGTGCTAACTTGCATCCTTGTCAGTGGAGAGTGAGTCGGTGATTAATGAATTGCAAGTAGTGCGTGAATTTCCATAAGAGTTTCCGGATGATATTACTGATGTACCGCCAGAAAGAGAAGTAGAGTTTACTATTGACCTTGTCCCTGGTACCAGACCTATTTCTATGGCACCATACAGGATGTCGGCATCAGAATTAACAGAGCTGAAGAAGCAACTGGAAGAGTTGTTAGAAAAGAAATTTGTGAGACTAAGTGTATCGCCTTGGGGAGCTCCAATGTTGTTGGTGAAGAAAAAGGATGGCAGTATGAGGTTATGTATCGATTACAGACAGCTGAATAAAGTAACGATTAAGAACAAGTATTCGCTTCCAAGAATAGATTACTTGATGAATCAGTTAGTCGGTGCACGTGTGTTTAGCAAGATTGACTTGAGGTCAGGTTATCATCAGATATGGGTAAAGGATGAAGATATTCAGAAGACGGCCTTCATAACTTGATATGGACATTATAAGTATGTGGTGATGTCGTTCGGGGTTACTAATGAACCTGGTGTATTCATGGAGTATATGAATCTAATTTTTCATGCTTACTTGGACCAATTTGTGATTGTCTTTATTGACAACATTCTAATCTATTCTAAGTTAGAAGAGGAACATGCTGAGCATTTGCGGATCGTGCTACAAGTGTTAAAAGAAAAGAATGAAGGTGTGAGAAAAACACAAGAAAGGGGTGTTTGAATTGGGTTTTCCACTTTGAAATATTTTTATGAAACTCAAACAAAGATCATAAATAAACTAACAATAGAAAGACACACGATATATCCTGGTTCACTTGAAAACTATCAAGATAATCCAGTCCACCCGCCAAGGTGATTTTACTTTATACACAAGGACTTAATCCACTATAACCAAACTGATTACAATCGCACGAGCAAACTGCTGGTTACTAACAACCTCTAAGACACACTATTCCTAGACTTCTTAAGAATTCTGACCCAACTGGTCTCTTAAGGAATACAACGCACAAGCCAACTGCAAGTGACTAACACCACTAAGACTCACTGTCTTAGTCTCCCTAAAAATTCTGAAAAAACTGGTCCTTTAGGGAACGCAAACAACTCTCTGCTACAAGGTTTATTTACAATAATGATGCTTTTACACAAGCAGGGTAAACATATATTTTAAGCTCAATCTAACATAGAGAGAATCTACAGTAATAACATTCTTCTTCTTTGTATTGTGGTGCTTTACTGTTTACTCATAAGTTTCTTCATTTCTTGAGTTCTTTCTTCATATACATCAGTGTTTCTGATACTTCTTCTTTTACACTGAGTATTACATCGTTTGTTACTTACTTCATTCAATCATGCTTGCACGCATGCATCTCCTCTCTTACACTCATGCTCATCAGCATCAGATTCGTTGAATGATCAAGTCTATATATAGCCAGAAAAAGATCCGTTGAAGGGCAGATCAGTATTATCAGAGAGAGTGCTGGCGACTTGAAATAATGACATTATGCTGGGTTGAAAATTGTACACTGAAGTTATCCTTTGTACCACCAAATCAGGGTAGTGGAAAGGAACGTGCTTTATCTATACTATGTACTATTTTCCCATGCAAACGTTTCATCTTCTTCTATTCATCATAGGCTTCTGAGTTGATTTGATTGAAGCATGATCAGAAGAATGAATCATTGGGTCTTTAGAGTCTTAAGTCTTCAGAGTCTTCAGAGTTTGTTCAGCAGAACCTTGTCTTCAGAGTCTTCAGCACTTCTGGTTCAGAACCCATGGTTATCAGAATACTTAAGTATTTAGAGTCTTCAGAGCTTCGTTCAGCAGAACCTTGCCTTCAGAGTCTTCAGCACTTAATCTTCAGAACCTTTAATCTTCAGAATCCTTAAATCTTTAGAATCTTCAAAACTTCATTCAACAGAACCTTGTCTTTAGAATCTTCGGCACTTAGTCTTCAGAAGTTAACTACCTCAGAAGCTATCAGGCTTCATAAATAGAACATCAGAGTCATGCTCAGAAATTAGAATCCAAGAGACGTTACAACAGCAACATAGTGTCTTCTCAGAATCTTTCTGACACACAGTAGATTAGAACCAATCTCGCTTCTTCACACAGAAGTGACCATAGAGAATATCATAGTGATGTAGCACATGGTCTTTATCAGAGTTAGAACCTATTTGTCAAAACTATCAGAATAACAAACATTAGAGCACAATAATTCTTCTCACACAAATACTTCATTGTTATCATCAAAACACAGAGACAAGATGCATAACCAAATTTTGTTCTTACAGTCTCCCCCTTTTTGATGATGACAAAACCATGTATTTCGATAGAACAATTTATATAGGGTAATAACCATAGTCTACAAATTCAGAGTTTAAGCTCTCAGCTCCCCCTGAATCTGTTAATCTCAAAATTTCATTTATGCTTGTTGAGAGTCTCCCCCTGATCCCAAAACTCACAAAATAAAATTTGAGTTCTTCAGAACCTGACAATAGAGAAGGAATACTTCCCTACAACAACTCATCAGAGTCTGACTAGAACACTAGGTCTTCATCTCAGAACCTAGCTACTATCAGAACTTTGATGAAAAATCAAAACTTGATTTTGAATCTGATTGGATGATGTCGCACATCTCGTATCAGAACTTCTTATCAGATCTTGATGGAGAATCACAACTTCTTAAGTATCAGAGTTTGATTGGAAGTGACTTCTCTTTTGTCCATATTTTCTTAGATTCACCAATCTTATCAGATTCAGAGCCTGGCTGATTTTATCAGAATATCATTCGTTGCAGAGCGTGTCTTCTGATTCAGAGAATTGACTTGACTTTTTTTCAAGGAGATTTCTTCTTCTAACCCCTTAAGTCTGAATTTCATATTTTCAGAAAGTTTACAACTTGTGAACACTATGATACCAAACAAGATTTCTTGACTTTCAGAAAGTTCACAACGTCTGAACAGTATTGGAACATCTGTTTGATCAAAAAAGATTTCTGGACTTTCAGAAAGTGTACAACTTTGGAACATTATTGGAACATATGTTTGAATAAACAAGATTTCTTGACTTTCAGAGAGTTCACAACTTCTGAACAGTATTGGAACATCTGTTTGAATAACCATATATTCTCAAAGTGTACAACTTCTTAACCATGAATTATCAGAGATGAAATTATCCAAAGTATTTTCAATCTTTAGAGAGTAGGATCTTTATATTCAACACGTCTAGAATGCTAAGTGAACTTTTTCAGAGTTCCTTAATTGAAACATCAAACAAATAGTTAGTTGAAAAAAAGTATTATATAAGCATTATGTGATGTTTGAGTTCGAGATTCTGAGAATAAAAACTATCAAAATCATTTTACTTTCTCTCCCTTTTTGTCATAATCAAAAAGATAATGCAATAAATAGTGCAGTATTATGATAAATATGTGAGAAAGAGATTTCTAAGATAGGCCATAGCATTCCTAAACAAATACAGTTTCATTAATAATGGATCGAAATACATTGGCATGACTCGAATACAGAGCATCCTAAAGACAAGACAGAAAACACAAATACGACATGCTACAGATTAACCATCAAAGACTTCACAATGTTTCTTCAACAACCCATTTTCAAGACCTTCTGACTGGACAAGTTCAACAATTCCTTCTTTAAAGAACATTTCAGATAGAACTCTTCCAAAAGGTATGTAGGGCTTGATGAAATCGCCATTTCTGGAATCAATAATGGATTTTTGTGAAAAAATTGAAGATAGTCTGAGGTAGATTAATTCGCATCTGAGCCATCAGGAGAAAGATGAAGACCCGATCATCATGAAATAGGATATTTTGTTTTCTTCCCGAGGACAAAAATTGGTCAACAGAAGCTTAAACCAAGCTTTGGGAATGGGCAGAAGGTTTTCAGGATTGAGAGGTTCATATTTGGACGATGTGTTATGAAGAGAGGCTAGTTCCTCACCGAGACTTAACATGTTCAACAGTAAAGCCAATGTTCTCACAGCCAATTGCTAGAGCAATGGTGAAGGGAGTTATGTTTATGGGGACATCAAAAACACGAGAAGAGATTGAGCGATGTTCATGATTAATGTAAGCATGTTTCCAAAAATCTTTGACAAGATTTAAGTAGACTGGGTTATCCAGAATGATGAAGTATTTTTCATATTCTTAATAGTGCATGATTGAGGTGATACTTCTAGCAATTTCTCTATTTCCAAGATGCAGAAGATTGATTTGTTCTTCTGATATGACCTCAAGAAGGTTCTCATCTCCTTGGAAAGTGATTAGAGACATGATGAGAAGATTTAGACAGTGAAGGTAATTTTGAAACAGTGAGATCAAACACTACAGATCAAGAGAGAAGGAATAAAGTATAGATATATATGGGTAGGAGACGTGACTGAATGAGAAAATGACATGGGTCAAGATGCGTATCACGCATAAGATATGCCATGGACACAGTGGCAGTGTAAGAGACAAAAATATCAATGAATAGGAAGGAAGTGTTGCAGTCTCTTAAAACTGAATACCAAAAAAAAATCACAAATAAGGATACAATATTTAAGTTCTAACGGGAGTCAATAAATGTACACTTATAAGTGGCAATTGAGAACTGATGCATAGTAAAGTCAAAAGAGAGTATAGCTTATTTTCAATAAAATCTTAACTCACATATGTCTTATCATTTATGACTTCACAGCCATGGGGGAATGCACAAAGATTTTTTAAATATTCTCAAGAAGGTCACATTACTCATGTGTCTAACAGTTGTTATCATTACCATTCACACATTATCAAGATTTTAACTAAATCATTTTGATTTGAGAGAATTTAGATAAGTTAAATCTAGTTATTTTCTTTTCCTTTTTAATGGTAATCATTATATAATGCAGTAAGACAAGATAAAAGGAATAATAAAGAAAGTACTTCATTGACAAACCAACAAAGCGCCAGAGCGCATTACAGAACCTGAGCCATAAAACAGGAAAACAACAATAACAAGGACAAGGAACAGAAAACAATGATAAACGAAGGAGCGACCAAACACCACGCAACCCAAAAGACCAAGAGACACATTCACCAACCAGCTATCAGAAATCCTCCACCTCATCAACCCTTTCACACCTTTCTTTAGAGGTAGCATCTTTTGGTCCAAGGATTCTGGTAAAGTGATGATTTCATCCCTGTAGAATAACTCAAACAGAATTCTTCCATAAGGTATGAAGGACTTATGTTAATTTCTGGAGATTTCAACACAGTTCTTCAAATGATTGAAGATGGTTTGTGGAAGTTTCACCCGAACGTTGTACATCATGAAATAGATAAATAATCTATCATCATGAGTCAAGGTACTTTTAGCCAAACCTCTGGGGAGAAAGTTAGTGAGCATTAGTTTAAACCACAACTTTCCATCAGGGAGGAGTCCTTCAGGATCATAGGGTTCAATCTTATCTCGAGACACGTCATGAATCCTAATGAGGTCTCCAACAAAGGAATAGTTCAGATGGAATTCATCAACAGTCACTCCTGATTGAACACAGTGAATAGCTTGGGCGATGGAGGTGGGTTTTATTATGACCGGAACACCAAAAATGGAAGACCAAACAGAGTTGTTGTCTTCACCAATCTGCGCGTATTTCCAGAACTCTTTTACCATCTCAGGATAAATGGGTCCATGCAGACTTGCAAAGTATCCGGACTATCCTTGGATTTGCATGCTGGTGGAAATACAAATGCCTGCATCTTTCAGTCTGGGAAGACATGGTCGTTTCTCATTAATGACCTCAAGGGTTTCTTCATTACCGGCGAAGGTTTTGATAGACATGGTGAGAGCAAGAAGATATACGTTAAAAGCAAGTAGAATGGATGAGAAGTTATAAGGAGAAGTGTGGTATTTAAAGAGAACAAAGAGTGATGACCATAAATAGTAATAAAGACTTGGATGAATTGAGAAAAGAAATTCATCATTTCCAATACAAGTAATACAAACAATAATAGGAATGATGAAGGAGTGTATCAGTTTCCAAAAGATTATGGACTAGTATACGTTATTGATATTATGACATCAGTCAATAAATACAAATAAATGTATACTCGAAGATGAGAGGGCATAGTTTGACAGAGAATAAAGGAGGGAAGACAAGTGTTAATTCCAAGAAGTCTTTGTCTTACATACACCTTTATGAATGCCTAAAGAGGAAGGAAGATGTAAAGATTTAAACAATTTTCAAGTAAATTTTCAAATCCACTGTGTTAAACAAGATAGGTAATAATTACTTGAAGCCTAGTTTCACGAAATCACAACGCTTGAGATATCTTTTGGACACTTTTGATATCCTCAGAGTCTGGAAAACTAAAAAGTTTCCATCTGATTAGAGATACTTCTGACAAAGCATCTTCTGATAACTGAGGTTAAAAACAAATGCTTCTAAGTTTAAATGAAAATCTGATATATTCAGACTCTGACTAAACACATCTAATTCTGATGAAATCTTACTCTGGACAGTAGTTCATTTTCAGATGCTTCAGAATAAATAGAAATCTATCTTCAGCCAAGGGTTTTGTAAAGATATCATCCCATTGATGGTCTGTATAGATTTTAAACATAAAATTCCCTTCTGAACATAGTCTCTAATAAAATGATCTCTATGTGCTTAATCCTAAAATGTAATATTGGATTCTTATTTAAACAGATAACAACAGTATTATCACAAAGGATAGAAATGTTACTCTCATTTATCTGATGATCTTCTGGCTGATTCTTCTTCCATAGCATCTACGTACTGCATAGAGACATGGATATGTACTCTGCTTCTACAGTTGAGAGAGCAATTGCTGATTGTCTCTTGCTTAATCGTAAGATCAGATTCTTATAGAGAGCCTGACATTTCCAGAGGTGCTTTCTCTTTCTGATCTGTCTCTTCCTTTTCCAGAATATACATTGGATGCATTGGAGTCTTAGATGGTGTACAATCCATCATGTTGAATTTCGTCAGAAGTTCTTTTGCATACTTGCACTGATGAATGTACGTTCCTTCTGATTTTTGATCAATTTGAATTCCCAGAAAGAATCTGAATTCTTCCATCAGATTCATTTAGAATTCAGCCTTTCTCATCTAGCTTGTTTCTGAACACCCATTTAGTTCTAACGACGTGAACACCTTTGGGTTTCTGAACAAGATCCCAGGCGTTATTTCTGGTGAATTAATTCAGTTCTTCTTACATGGCCAGAATCCACTCATTTTCTTTTAGAGCTGCATCAACTGTTGTTGGCTCTATTAGAGACACTAGACCCAAAAAAGTTTCTTCAGAATGTCTGAAGGATGAGCGAGTTCTGACTGGAACAGCTTTATCTTCCATAATCAATTCTTCAGAATGAGAGTTCTTTAATCTATTCTTCTTCTGATGAGATGAGTTATTCTCAATTTTCTGATAGGGTTGTATTTGGATCTGTAGAATTTGCATCTTTGTCTTCTTCTCTTGAATCTTCTACTTCTTAGATTATGATGACATGATCTTCAGATCTGCAAGCTTTTCGATTAGCTTTGACTTTTTAGAGTCAAGTTTATCTTTGAATCTGATATGAATTGATTCGTCTACCATTCATGCTTCTGTGATATAGATTTTATAGGCTTTAGAGCATTCAGAGTATCAAAATTAAACACGACTGATCCAGAGCCAATGATTCTTCCTTTTCTAGTCCCTTTCGAAATCGACGAAGCTTCTAGGCTTAAGTTCCAGACTTTGAACCTTATGCCTTCTTCTCGTCATGAGTCGCGAGCAACTGCTGTTTAGTTATCAAGACTGGTGTTTCAATTGAGTTGCTAAGAATATCTCTGAGTCGGAGTCTGAATTTGATTCAGGTTCTGATGATATTTAGTCTTCTGGATCTCCATAAACTTCATCTTCAGTTGTTGCTGCTAGCGCAACATTTGCTTGTTCTTCATCAGATTCTTCTTCTTCGTAATCATAGTCGTCCCAAGTTGCCATTAGATCTTTATTCGCTTTGGAGAAGTTCTTCTTAAGGTTCTTGTCCTTATTGACCTTGGACACTCGTTCCAGGCTCATTACACTCGTAGCAGATAACTTCCTTTCCAGAGTTATGCTTCTTCTATTCAGATGATGACTCTGAGCGGCCTTTGATTCTTCTGAAGTTTCCTTGCCTATGCTTCCAGAGTTTGCTGATTCTTCTGATGTCATCTTCTGATCTTCCATTAGAATCTTCTGATTCTTCCTCAGCTTGATGAGCCTTTGCCTTTTCAGGTTTAGAGCGATAGGTTTTCTTTTTCTTCTGAGGTTCATCTTCTCCAACCTCTATCTCATGACTTCTCAAAGAACTCACTAGCTCTTCAACATTTATGCTATTGAGATCTTTTGATAGCTTTTAGAGCTGTTTACCATAGATATCCATTTCTTAAGGGGACTTCTAATGATCTTTTTCACATGTTCAGCAGTTGAGTAATCTTTGTCCAGAACTTTGAGTCCTGCGACTAGCATTTGAAACCTTGAAAACATGGTCTCAACTGTTTCTTCATCCTCCATTTGAATGCTTCATAATTTTGGATTAAGGCAAGCGCCTTTGTCTTCTTACTTTGAGCATTTCCTTCATGAATCATCCTAAGAGAATCAAAAATGGATTTGGCATCATCTTCTCATACCTAGTATAAGAGATAGCATTTAGCACTATAATTCTTGACTTGTGATGATTCTTATAATCTTTCTTCTGTTGGTTGGTTATATCACATCTGGATATTTTAGCACATGTAGCATCAACTGGGTGAGTGTAGCCATCGACTACCAAATCCCAAGGATCTACATAATAACCAAGAAAGAACCTTCCTATTTTGTCTTTCCAGTGATCAAACTTTTCACCATCAAGGACTGGTGGTTTGACACTGTAATGATATTTCTCTTCAGTGGTAGATTTAGCAGGAACTGCTATGATATCTCACACAAATACTGGATCGATACTGAACACTGTTAAGTGTTGATAAAATGTTTATCACAATCAGAACCGGAGCTCTGATACCAATTGAAGGTGTGAGAAAAACACAAGAAATGTGGGTTTGAATTGGGTTCTCCACTTTGAAAGCTTTTTATGAAACTCAAACAAAGATCATAAATAAACTAACAATAGAAAGACACACGATATATCCTGGTTCACTTGAAAACTATCAAGTTAATCCAGTCCACCCGCCAAGGTGTTTTTTCCTTATACACAAGGACTTAATCCACTATAACCAAACTGATTACAATCGCACGAGGAAAGTGCTGGTGACTAACTACCTCTAAGACACACTAGTCCTAGACTTCTTAAGAATTCTGACCCAACTGGTCTTTTAAGGAATACAACACACAAGCCAACTGCAAGTGACTAACACTACTAAGACTCACTGTATTAGTTTCCCTAAAAATTCTAACCCAACTGGTCCTTTAGGGAACGCAAACAACTGTCTGCTACAAGGATTGTTTACAATAATGATGCTTCTACACAAGCAGGGTAAACATACATTTTAAGCTCAATCTAACTTAGAGAGAATCTACAGTAATAACATTCTTCTTCTTTGTATTATGGTGCTTTACTGTTTACTCATAAGTTTCTTCATTTCTTGAGTTCTTTCTTCATATACATCAGTGTTTCTGATACTTCTTTTTTTACACGGAGTATTACATCATTTGTTGCTTACTTCATTCAATCATGTTTACACACATGCATCTCCTCTCTTATGCTCATGCTCATCAGCATCAGATTTGTTGAATGATCAAGTCTATATATAGCCAGAAAAAGATCTGTTGAATGGCAGATCAGTAATATCAGAGCGAGTACTGGCGACTTGAAATAATGTCGTTATGATGGGTTGAAAATCATACACTGAAGTTGTCCTTTGTACCACCAAATCAGGGTAGTGGAAAGGAACGTGTTTTATCTGTACTATGTACTATTTTCCCATGCAAATGTTTCATCTTCTTCTATTCATCAGAGGCTTCTGAGTTGATTTGATTGAAGCATGATCAAAAGAACGAATCATTGGGTCTTTAGAGTCTTGAGTCTTCAGAGTCTTCAGAACTTGTTCAGCAAAACCTTGTCTTTAAAGTCTTCAGCACTTCTTGTTCAGAACCCTTGGTTATCAGAATACTTAAGTCTTTAGAGTCTTCAGAGCTTTGTTCAGCAGAACCTTGCCATCAGAGTCTTCAGAACCTTTAATCTTCAGAATCCTTAAGTCTTTAGAATCTTCTGAACTTCCTTCAACAAAACCTTGTCTTCAGAATCTTCAGCACTTAGTCTTAAGAAGTTAACAACCTCAGAAGCTATACAGGCTTCATAAATAAAACATCAAAGTCATGCTCAGAAATTAGAATCCAAGAGACGTTACAACAGCAACATAGTGTCTTCTCAGAATCTTTCTGACGCACAGTAGATTAGAACCAATCTCGTTTTTTCACACAGAAGTGACCATAGAGAATATCATAGTGATGTAGCACATGGTCTTTATCAGAGTTAGAACCTGTTTGTTAAAACTATCAGAATAACAAACATTAGAGCACAACAATTGTTCTCACACAAATACTTCATTGTTATCATCAAAACACAGAGAAAAGATGCAGAACCAAATCTTGTTCTTACAGTCTCCCCCTTTTTTATGATGACAAAATCATGTATTTTGATAGAACAATTTATACAGGGTAATCACCATAGTCTACAAATTCAGAGTTTAAGCTCTCAGCTCCCCCTGAATCTGTTAATCTCAAAATTTCATTTATGCTTGTTCAGAGTCTCCCCCTGATCCCAAGACTCACAAAATAAAATTTGAGTTCTTCAGAACCTGACAAAAGAGAAGGAATACTTCCCTACAATAAATCATCAGAGTCTGAATAGAACACTAGGTCTTCATCTCAGAACCTAGTTACTATCAGAACTTTGAGGAAAAATCAAAACTTGATTTTGAATCTGATTGGATGATGTCGCACATCTCGTATCGGAACTTCTTATCAGATCTTGATGGAGAATCACAACTTCTTAAGTATTAGAGTTTGATTGGAAGTGACTTCTCTTTTGTCAATCTTTTCTTAGATTCACCAATCTTATCAGATTCATAGCCTGACTGATTTTATCAGAATGTCATCCGTTGCAGAGCGTGTCTTCTGATTCAGAGAATTGACTTTACTTGTTTTCAAGGAGATTTCTACTTCTGTCGCCTTGAGTCTGAATTTCATACTTTCAGAAAGTTTACAACTTGTGAACACTATGATACCAAACAAGATTTCTTGACTTTCAGAAAGTTCACAACTTCTGAACAGTATTGGAACATTTGTTTGATCAAACAAGATTTCTTGACTTTCAGAAAGTTTACAACTTTGGAACAGTATTGGAACATCTGTTTGAATAAATAATATTTCTTGACTTTCAGAGAGTTCACAACTTCTGAATAGTATTGGAACATCTGTTTGAATAACCATATATTCTCAAAGTGTACAACTTATTAACCATGAATTATCAGAGTTGAAATTATCCAAAGTATTTTCAATCTTTAGAGAGTAGGATCTTTATATTCAACCAGTCTAGAATGCTAAGTAAACTTTTTCAGAGTTCCTTAATTGAAACATCAAACAAACAGTTAGTTGCAAAAAGCATTATATAAGCATTATGTAATGTTTGCGTTCGAGATTCTGAGAATAAGAACTATCAAAATCATTTTACTTTCTCCCCCTTTTTGTCATACTCAACAAGATAATGTAATAAATAGTGCAGTATTATGATAAATATGTGAGAAAGAGATTTCTAAGATAGGACATAGCACTCATAAACAAAGACAGTTTCATTAATAATGGATCGAAATACATTGGCATGACTCGAATACAGAGCATCCTAAAGATGAGACAGAAAACACAAGATACGACATGCTACAGATTAACCATCAAAGACTTCACAATGTTTCTTCAACAACCCATTTTCTAGACCTTCTGACTGGACAAGTTCAACAATTCCTTCTTTAACGAAGATTTCAGATAGAACTCTTCCAAAAGGTATGTAGGGCTTGATGAAATCGCCATTTCTGGAAACAATAATGGATTTTTGCAAAAAATTGAAGATAGTCTGAGGTAGATTAATTCGCATCTGAGCCATCAGGAGAAAGATGAAGACCCGATCATCATGAAATAGGATATTTTTGTTTTCTTCCCGAGGATGAAAATTGGTCAACAAAAGCTTAAACCAAGCTTTAGGAATGGGAAGAAGATTTTCAGGATTGAGAGGTTCATATTTCGATGTTGTGCTATGAAGAGAGGCTAGTTCCTCAGAATTAAGATACCTAGACTTAACATGTTCAACAGTAAAGTCAGTGTTCTCACAGCCAATTTCTAGAGCAATGGTGAAGGGAGTGATGTTTATGGGGACATCAAAAACACGAGAAGAGATTTAGTGATCTTCATGATTAATGTAAGCATGTTTCCAAAAATCTTTGACAAGATTTAAGTAGACTGGTTTATCCAGAATGATGAACTATTTTGCCCATTCTTGATAGTGCATGATTGAGGTGATACTTCTAGCAATTTCTCTGTTTCCAAGATGCAGAAGATTGATTTGTTCTTCTGATATGACCTCAAGAAGGTTCTCATTTCCTTGGAAAGTGATTAGAGACATGATGAGAAGATTTAGACAGTGAAGGTAATTTTGAAACAGTGAGATCAAACACTACAGATCAAGAGAGAAGGAATAAAGTATATATATATATATATATATATATATATATATATATATATATATATATATATATATATATATATTTATGGGTAGGAGACGTGACTGAATGAGAAAATGACATAGGTCAAGATGCGTATCACGCATAATATATGCCAAGGACACAATGGCAGAGTAAGAGACAAAAATATCAATGAGAAGTTAAGAAGTGTAGCAGTCTCCTAAAACGGAATACCCAAAAAAATCACAAATAAGGATACAATATTTAAGTTCTAACGGGAGTCAATAAATGTACAATTATAAGTGGCAATTGAGAACTGACGCATAGTAAAGTCAGAAGAGATTATAGCTTATTTTCAAGAAAATCTTAACTCAAATGTCTTGTCATTTATGACTTCACAACCATGGGAGAATGCACACAGATTTTTTAAACTATTCTCAAGAAGGTCACATTACTCATGTGTCCAACAGTTGTTATCATTATCATTCACACATTATCAAGAATTTAACTAAATCATTTTGATTTTAGAGAATTTAGATAAGTTAAATCTAGTTATTTTCTTTTCCTTTTTAATGGTAATCATTATATAATGCAGTAAGACAAGATAAAAGGAATAATAAAGAAAGCACTTCATTGACAAACCAACAAAGCGCCAGAGCGCATTATAGAACCAGAGTCATAAAATAGGAAAACAACAATAACAAGGACAAGGAACAGAAAACAATGATAAACGAAGGAGCTACCAAACACCAAGCAACCCAAAAGACCAAGAGACAGATTCACCAACCAGCTATCAGAAATCCTCCACCTCATCAACCCTTTCACACCTTTTTTTCAGAGGTAGCATCTTCTGGTCCAAGTATTCTGCCTAAAGTGATTATTTCAGCACTGTAGAATAACTAAGACAGAATTCTTCCATAAGGTATGAAGGGCTTATGTTGATTTCTGGAGATTTCAACACAGTTCTTCAGATGATTGAAGATGGTTTGTGGAAGATTCACCCGGATGTAATACCCTAATGACGCCTTGAGTTTGAATTTCATACTTTCAGAAAGTTTACAACTTGTGAACACTATGATACCAAACAAGATTTCATGACTTTCAGAAAGTTCATAACGTCAGAACAATATTGGAACATCTGTTTGATCAAACAAGATTTCTTGACTTTCAGAAAGTGTACAACTTCGGAACAGTATTGGAACATCTGTTTGAATAAACAAGATTTCTTGACTTTCAGAGAGTTCACAACTTCTGAACAGTATTGGAACATCTGTTTGAATAACCATATATTCTCAAAGTGTACAACTTCTTAACTATGAATTATCAGAGTTGAAATTATCCAAAGTATTTTCAATCTTTAGAGAGTAGGATTTTTATATTCAACCCGTCTAGAATGCTAAGTGAACTTTTTCAGAGTTCCTTAATTGAAACACCAAACAAATAGTTAGTTGCAAAAAGCATTATATAAGCATTATGTAATGTTTGAGTTCGAGACTATGAGAATAAAAACTATCAAAATCATTTTACTTTCTCCCCCTTTTTGTCATACTCAGCAAGATAATGCAATAAATAGTGCAGTATTATGATAAATATGTGAGAAAGAGATTTCTAAGATAGGCCATAGCACTCATAAACAAATACAGTTTCATTAATAATGGATCGAAATACATTGGCATGAGTCGAATACAGAGCATCCTAAAGACAATACAGAAAACACAAGATACGACATGCTACAGATTAACCATCAAAGACTTCACAATGTTTCTTCAACAACCCATTTTCTAGACCTTCTGACTGGACATGTTCAACAATTCCTTCTTTAAAGAAGATTTCAGATAGAACTCTTCCAAAAGGTATGTAGGGCTTGATGAAATCTCCATTTCTAGAATCAATAATGGATTTTTGCAAAAAAAATTGAAGATAGTCCGAGGTAGATTAATTCGCATCTGAGCCATCAGGAGAAAGATGAAGACCCGATCATCATGAAATAGGATATTTTTGTTTTCTTCCCGAGGACAAAAATTGGTCAACAAAAGCTTAAACCAAGCTTTGGGAATGGGAAGAAGGTTTTTAGGATTGAGAGGTTCATATTTAGACGTTGTGTTATGAAGAGAGGCTAGTTCCTCACCTAGGCTTAACATGTTCAACCGTAAAGCCAATGTTCTCGCAGGCAATTGCTAGAGCAATGGTGAAGGGAGTGATGTTTATGGAGACATCAAAAACACGAGAAGAGATTTAGCGATCTTCATGATTAATGTAAGCATGTTTCCAAAAATCTTTGACAAGATTTAAGTAGACTGGTTTATCTAGAATGATGAAGTATTTTGCCTATTCTTGATAGTGCATGATTGAGGTGATACTTCTAGCAATTTCTCTGTTTCCAAGATGCAGAAGATTGATTTGTTCTTCTGATATGACCTCAAGAAGGTTCTCATCTCCTTGGAAAGTTATTAGAGACATGACGAGAAGATTTAGACATTGAAGGTAATTTTGAAATAGTGAGATCAAACACTACAGATCAAGAGAGAAGGAATAAAGTATAGATATATATATGGGTAGGAGACGTGACTGAATGAGAAAATGACATAGGCCAAGATGCGTATCACGCATAAGATATGCCAAGGACACAGTGGCAGAGTAAGAGACAAAAATATCAATGAATAGGAAAGAAGTGTAGCAGTCTCTTAAAACTGAATACAAAAAAAAAATCAAAAATAAGGATACAATATTTAAGTTCTAACGGGAGTCAATAAATGTACACTTATAAGTGGCAATTGAGAACTGACGCATAGTAAAGTCAGAAGAGAGTATAGCTTATTTTCAATAAAATCTTAACTCACATATGTCTTATCATTTATGACTTCACAGCCATGGGGGAATGCACAAAGATTTTGAAACTATTCTCAAGAAGGTCACGTTACTCATGTGTCTAACAGTTGTTATCATTACCATTCCCACATTATCAAGATTTTAACTAAATCATTTTGATTTGAGAGAATTTAGATAAGTTAAATCTAGTTATTTTCTTTTCCTTTTTAATGGTAATCATTATATAATGCAGTAAGACAAGATAAAAGGAATAATAAAGAAAGTACTTCATTGATAAACCAACAAACCGCCAGAGCGCATTACAGAACCTGAGCCGTAAAACAAGAAAACAACAATAACAAGGACAAGGAACAGAAAACAATGATAAACGAAGGAGTGACCAAACACCACGTAACCCAAAAGACCAAGAGACACATTCACCTACCAACTATCAGAAATACTCCACCTCATCAACCCTTTCACACCTTTCTTCAGAGGTAGCATCTTCTGGTCCAAGGATTCTGGCTAAAGTGATGATTTCAGCCATGTAGAATAACTCAGACAGAATTCTTCCATAAGGTATGAAGGACTTATGTTAATTTCTGGAGATTTTAACACAGTTCTTCAAATGATTGAAGATGGTTTGTGGAAGATTCATACGGACGTTGTACATCATGAAATAGATAAACAATCTATCATCATGAGTCAAGGTACTTTTAGCCAAACCTCTGGGGAGAAAGTTAGTGAACAGTAGTTTAAACCACAACTTTCCATCAAGGAGGAGTCCTTCAGGATCATAGGGTTCAATCTTATCTCGAGACACGTCATGAATCCTAATGAGATCTCCAACAAAGAAATAGTTTAGATGGAATTCATCAACAGTCACTCCTGATTGAACACGGTGAATAGCTTGGGCAATGGAGGTGGGTGTTATTATGACCGGAACACCAAAAATGGAAGACCAAACAGAGTTGTTGTCTTCACCCATCTTCGCGTATTTCCAGAACTCTTTTACCATCTCAGGATAAATGGGTCCATGCAGACTTACAAAGTATCCGGACTATCCTTGGATTTGCATGCTGGTGGAAATGCAAATGCCTGCATCTTTCAGTCTGGGAAGACATGGTCATTTCTCATTAATGACCTCAAGGGTTTCTTCATTACCGGCGAAGGTTTTGATAGATATGGTGAGAGCAAGAAGATAGACGTTAAAAGCAAGTAGAACAGATGAGAAGTTATAAGGAGAAGTGTGGTATTTAAAGAGAACAAAGAGTGATGACCATAAATAGTAATAAAGACTTGGATGAATTGAGACAAGAAATTAATCATTTCCAATACAAGTAATACAAACAAGAATAGGAATGATGAAGGAGTGTATCAGTTTCCAAAAGATTATGGACTAGTATACGTTATTGATATTATGACATCAGTCAATAAATACAAATAAATGTATACTCGAAGATGAGAGGGCATAGTCTGACAGAGAATAAAAGAGGGAAGACAAGTGATAATTCCAAGAAGTCTTTGTCTTACATACACCTTTATGAATGCCTAAAGAGGAAGGAAGATGTAAAGATTTAAACAATTTTCAAGTAAATTTTCAAATCCACTGTGTTAAACAGGATATAGGTAATAATTACTTGAAGCCTAGTTTCACGAAATCACAACGCTTGAGATATCTTTTGGACACTTTTGATATCCTCAGAGTCTAGAAAACTAAAAAGTTTCCATCTGATAAAAGATACTTCTGACAAAGCATCTTCTTATAACTGAGGTTAAAAACAAATGCTTCTAAGTTTAAATGAAAATCTGATATATTCAGACTCTGACTAAACACATCTGATTCTGATGAAATCTTACTCTGGACAGTAGTTCATTTTCAGATGCTTCAGAATAAATAGAAATCTATCTTCAGCCAAGGGTTTTGTAAAGATATCATCCCATTGATGGTCTGTATAGATGTTAAACATAAAATTCCCTTCTGAACATAGTCTCTAATAAAATGATCTCTATGTGTTTAATCCTAAAATGTAAGATTGGATTCTTACTTAAACAGATAACAGCAGTATTATCTCAAAGGATAGAAATGTTACTCTCATTTATCTGATGATCTTCTGGATGATTCTTCTTCCATATCATCTGCGTGCTGCATAGAGACATGGATATGTAGTCTGCTACTACAGTTGAGAGAGCAATTGCTGATTGTCTCTTGCTTGATCATAAGATCAGATTCTTCCAGAGAGCCTGACATTTCCAGAGGTGCTTTCTCTTTCTGATCTGTCTCTTCCTTTTCCAGAATATACGTTGGATGCATTGGAGTCTTAGATGGTGTACAGTCCATCATGTTGAATTTCTTCAGAAGTTATTTTGCATACTTGCACTGATGAATGTATGTTCCTTCTGATTTTTGATCAATTTGAATTCCCAGAAAGAATCTGAATTCTTCCATCAGATTCATTTAGAATTCAGCCTTTCTCATCTAGCTTGTTTTTGAACACCCATTTAGTTCTAACGACGTGAACACCTTTAGGTTTCTAAACAAGAACCTAGGCATTATTTCTGGTGAATTGATTCAGTTCTTCTTACATGGCCAGAATCCACACATTTTCTTTTAGGTTTCATCAACTGTTGTTGGCTCTATCAGAGACACAAGACCCAGAAGAGTTTCTTCAGAATGTCTGAAGGATGAGCGAGTTCTGACTAGATCAGCTTTATCTTCCAGAATCAATTCTTCAGAATGAGAGTTCTTTAATCTATTCTTCTTCTGATGAGACGAGTTGTTCTCAACTTTCTGATAGGGTTGTATTTGGATCTGGAGAATTTGCATCTTCGTCTTCTTCTCTTGAATCTTCTACTTCTTAGATTATGATGACGTGATCTTCAGATATGCAAGCTTTTCGACTAGCTTTGACTTTTTAGAGTCAAGTTTATCTTTGAATCTGATATGAATTGATTCGTCTACCATTCATGCTTCTGTGATATAGATTTTGTAGGCTTTAGAGCATTCAGAGTATCAAAATTAAACACGACTGATCCAGAGCCAATGATTCTTCCTTTTCTGGTTCCTTTCGAAATCGACGAAGCTTCTAGGCTTAAGTTCCAGACTTTGAACCTTATGACTTCTTCTCGTCATGAGTCGCGAGCAACTATTGTTTAGTTATCAAGACTGGTGTTTCAATTGAGCTGCTAAGAATATCTCTGAGTCGGAGTCTGAATTTGATTCAGGTTCTGATGATAGTTAGTCTTCTGGTTCTCTAGAAACTTCATCTTCAGTTGTTACTGCTAGCGCAACATTTGCTTGTTATTCATCAAATTCTTCTTCTTCATAATCATAGTCGTCCCAAGTTGCCATTAGATCTTTATTCATTTTGGAGAAGTTCTTCTTAGGCTTCTTGTCCTTATTGACCTTGGACACTCGTTCCTGGCTCATTACACTCGTAGCAGATAACTTCCTTTTGAGAGTTATGCTTCTTCTGTTCAGATGATGACTCTGAGCGGCCTTTGATTCTTCTAAAGTTTCCTTGCCTATGCTTCCAGAGTTTGCTGATTCTTCTGATGTCATCTTCTGATTCTTCCTCAGCTTGATGAGCCTTTGCCTTTTCAGGTTTAGAGCGATAGGTTTGCTTTTTCTTCTGAGGTTCATCTTCTTCAAATTCTATCTCATGACTTCTCAAAGAACTCACTAGCTCTTCAAGATTTATGCTATTGAGATCTTTTGATAGCTTTTAGTGTTGTTTACCATAGATATCCATTTCTTAAGGGGACTTCTGATGTTCTTTTTCACATGTTCAGCAGTTGAGTAATCTTTGTCCAGAACTTTGAGTCCTGCGACTAGCATTTGAAACCTTGAAGACATGGTCCCGACTGTCTCTTCATCCTCCATTTGAATGCTTCATAATTTTGGATAAAGGCAAGCACTTTTGTCTTCTTACTTTGAGCATTTCCTTCATGAATCATCCTAAGAGAATCAAAAATGGATTTGGCATCATCTTCTCATACCTAGTATAAGAGATAGCATTTAGCACTATAATTCTTGCCTTGTGATGATTCTTATAATCTTTTTTCTGTTGGTTGGTTATATCACATCTGGATATTTTAGCGCATGTAGCATCAACTGGGTGAGTGTAGCCATCGATTACCAAATCCCAAAGATCTACACCATAACCAAGAAAGAACCTTTCTATTTTGTCTTTCCAGTGATCAAACTTTTCACCATCAAGGACTGGTGGTTTGACACTGTAATGATCTTTCTCTTCAGTGGTAGATTTAGCAGGAACTGCTATGGTATCTCACACAAATACTGGATTGGTACTGAACACTGTTAAGTGCTGATAAAATGTTTATCACAATCAGAACCGGAGCTCAGATACCAATTGAAGGTGTGAGAAAAACATAAGAAAGGTGGGTTTGAATTGGGTTTTCCACTTTGAAAGCTTTTTATGAAACTCAAACAAAGATCATAAATAAACTAACAATAGAAAGACACACGATATATCCTGGTTCACTTGAAAACTATCAAGTTAATCCAGTCCACCCGCCAAGGTGATTTTACCTTATACACAAGGACTTAATCCACTATAACCAAACTGATTACAATCGCACGAGCAAAGTGTAGGTGACTAACTACCTCTAAGACACACTAGTCCTAGACTTCTTAAGAATTCTGACCCAACTGGTCTTTTAAGGAATACAACGCACAAGCCAACTGCAAGTGACTAACACTACTAAGACTCACTGTCTTAGTCTCCCTAAAAATTCTGACCCAACTGGTCCTTTAGGGAACGGAAACAACTGTCTACTACAAGGTTTGTTTACAATAATGATGCTTCTACACAAGCAGGGTAAACATACATTTTATGCTCAATCTAACTTAGAGATAATCTACAGTAATAACATTCTTCTTCTTTGTATTGTGGTGCTTTGCTGTTTACTCATAAGTTTCTTCATTTCGTGAGTTTTATCTTCATGTACATCAGTGTTTCTGATACTTCTTCTTTTACACAGAGTATTACATCATTTGTTGCTTACTTCATTTAATCATGTTTACACGCATGCATCTCCTCTCTTACGCTCATGCTCATCAGCATCAGATTCGTTGAATGATCAGGTCTATATATAGCCAGAAAAAGATCCGTTGAATGGCAGATCAATAATATCGGAGAGAGTATTGGCGACTTGAAATAATGTCGTTATGCTGGGTTGAAAATCATACACTAAAGTTGTCCTTTGAACCACCAAATCAGGGTAGTGGAAAGGAACGTGCTTTATCTGTACTATGTATTATTTACCCACGCAAATGTTTCATCTTCTTCTATTCATCAGAGGCTTCTGAGTTGATTTGATTGAAGCCTGATCAGAATAACAAATCATTGGGTCTTTAGAGTCTTGAGTCTTCAGAGTCTTCAGAACTTGTTCAGCAGAACCTTGTCTTCAGAGTCTTTAGCACTTCTTGTTCAGAACCCTTGGTTATCAGAATACTTAAGTCTTTAGAGTCTTCAGAGCTTCGTTCAACAGAACCTTTCCATCAGAGTCTTCAGCACTTAGTCTTCAGAAACTTTAATCTTCAGAATCCTTAAGTCTTTAGAATCTTCGGAACTTCCTTCAACAGAACCTTGTCTTCAGAATCTTCAGCACTTAGTCTTCAGAAGTTAACGACCTCAGAAGCTATACTGGCTTCATAAATAGAACATCAAAGTCATGCTCATAAATTAGAATCCAAGAGACGTTACAACAACAACATAGTGTCTTCTCAGAATCTTTCTGATGCACAGTAGATTAGAACTAATCTCGTTTTTTCACACAGAAGTGACCATAGAGAATATCATAGTGATGTAGCATATGATCTTTATCAGAGTTAGAACCTGTTTGTTAAAACTATCAGAATAACAAACATTAGAGCACAACAATTGTTCTCACACAAATACTTCATTGTTATCATCAAAACACAGAGACAAGATGCAGAACCAAATATTGTTCTTACAGTCTCCCCCTTTTTGATGATGACAAAATCATGTATTTTGATAGAACAATTTATACAGGGTAATCACCATAGTCTACAAATTTAGAGTTTAAGCTCTTAGCTCCCCCTGAATCTGTTAATCTCAAAATTTCATTTATGCTTGTTCAGAGTCTCCCCCTGATCCCAAGACTCACAAAATAAAATTTGAGTTCTTCAGAACCTGACAATAGAGAAGGGATACTTCCTTACAACAAATCATCAGAGTCTGAATAGAACACTAGGTCTTCATCTCAGAACCTGGTTACTATGAGAACTTTGATGAAAAATCAAAACTTGATTTTGAATCTGATTGGATGATGCCGCACATCTCGTATCAGAACTTCTTATCAGATCTTGATGGTGAATCACAACTTTTTAAGTATCATAGTTTGATTGGAAGTGACTTCTCTTTTGTCCATCTTTTCTTAGATTCACCAATATTATCAGATTCAGAGCCTGACTGATATTATCAGAATATCATCCGTTGCAGAGTGTGTCTTCTGATTCAGAGAATTGACTTGACTTGTTTTCAAGGAGATTTCTACTTCTGACGCCTTGAGTCTGAATTTTATACTTTCAGAAAGTTTACAACTTGTGAACACTATGATACCAAACAAGATTTCTTCACTTTCAGAAAGTTCACAACTTCTGAACAGTATTGGAACATCTGTTTGATCAAACAAGATTTCTTGACTTTCATAAAGTTTACAACTTCTGAACAGTATTGGAACATCTGTTTGAATAAACAAGATTTCTTGACTTTCAGAGAGTTCACAACTTCTGAACAGTATTGGAACATCTGTTTGAATAACCATGTATTCTCAAAGTGTACAACTTCTTAACCATGAATTATCAGAGTTGAAATTATCCAAAGGATTTTCAATCTTTAAGGAGTAGGATTTTTATATTCAACCTGTCTAGAATGCTAAGTGAACTTTTTTAGAGTTCCTTAATTGAAACATCAAACAAACAGTTAGTTGCAAAAAGCATTATATAAGCATTATGTAATGTTTGAGTTCGAGATTCTGAGAATAAGAACTATCAAAATCATTTTACTTTCTCCCCCTTTTTGTCATACTCAGCAAGATAATGCAATAAATAGTGCAGTATTATGATAAATATGTGAGAAAGAGATTTCTAAGATAGGCCATAGCACTCATAAACAAAGACAGTTTCATTAATAATGGATCAAAATACATTGGCATGACTCGAATACAGAGCATCCTAAAGACGAGACAGAAAACACAAGATACGACATGCTACAGATTAACCATCAAAGACTTCACAATGTTTCTTCAACAACCCATTTTCTAGACCTTCTGACTGGACAAGTTCAACAATTCCTTCTATAAAGAAGATTTCAGATAGAACTCTTCCAAAAGGTATGCAGGGCTTGATGAAATTGCCATTTCTGGAATCAATAATGGATTTTTGCAAAAAATTGAAGATAGTATGAGGTAGATTAATTCGCATCTGAGCCATCAGGAGAAAGATGAAGACCCGATTATAGTGAAATAGGATATTTTTGTTTTCTTCCCGGGGATGAAAATTGTTCAACAAAAGCTTAAACCAAGCTTTGGGAATGGGAAGAAGGTTTTCAGGATTGAGAGGTTCATATTTGGAAGATGTGCTATGAAAAGAGGCTGGTTCCTCATAAATAAGATACCTAGACTTAACATGTTCAACAGTAAAGTCAATGTTCTCACAGCCAATTTCTAGAGCAATGGTGAAGGGAGTGATGTGTATGGGGACATCAAAAACACGAGAAGAGATTGAGCAATCTTCATGATTAATGTAAGCATGTTTCCATAAATCTTTGACAAGATTTAAGTAGACTGGTTTATCCAGAATGATGAAATATTTTGCCCATTCTTGATAGTGCATGATTGAGGTGATACTTCTAGCAATTTATCTGTTTCCAAGATGCAGAAGATTGATTTGTTCTTCTGATATGACCTCAAGAAGGTTCTCATCTCCTTGGAAAGTGATTAGAGACATGATGAGAAGGTTTAGACAGTGAAGGTAATTTTGAAACAGTGAGATCAAACACTACAGATCAAGAAAGAAGGAATAAAGTATATATATATATGGGTAGGAGACGTGACTGAATGAGAAAATGACATAGGTCAAGATGCGTATCACGCATAATATATGCCAAGGACACAATGGCAGAGTAAGAGACAAAAATATCAATGAGTAGTTAAGAAGTGTAGCAGTCTCCTAAAACGGAATACCCAAAAAAATCACAAATAAGGATACAATATTTAAGTTCTAACGGGAGTCAATAAATGTACACTTATAAGTGGCAATTGATAACTGACGCATATTAAAGTCAGAAGAGAGTATAGCTTATTTTCAAGAAAATCTTAACTCACATATGTCTTATCATTTATGACTTCACAACCATGGGAGAATGCACAAAGATTTTTTAAACTATTCTCAAGAAGGTCACGTTACTCATGTGTCCAACAGTTGTTATCATTATCATTCACACATTATCAAGATTTTAACTAAATCATTTTGATTTGAGAGAATTTAGATAAGTTAAATCTAGTTATTTTCTTTTCCTTTTTAATGGTAATCATTATATAATGCAGTAAGACAAGATAAAAGGAATAATAAAGAAAGTACTTCATTGACAAACTAACAAAGCGCCAGAGCGCATTATAGAACCAGAGCCATAAAACAGGAAAACAACAATAACAAGGACAAGGAATAGAAAAAAATGATAAATGAAGGAGCGACCAAACACCAAGCAACCCAAAAGACCAAGAGACACATTCACCAACCAGCTATCATAAATCCTCCACCTCATCAACCCTTTCACACCTTTCTTCAGAGGTAGCATCTTCTGGTCCAAGGATTCTGGCTAAAGTGATAATTTCAGCCCTGTAGAATAACTCAGACAGAATTCTTCCATAAGTTATGAAGGACTTATGTTGATTTCTGGAGATTTCAACACAGTTCTTCAGATGATTGAAGATGGTTTGTGGAAGATTCACCTAGATGTAATAACCTATTTCTTTCCCCTAAGATTTTCTGCTTGTCATGTGCATTCATGCATACAAACAAGATCACAATCTTTATTTCTCCCGAGTATCTGTTTATTTCTCACTTGCTTTATATTTGATTATGTTTACTAACCTCTAACCAAAATACCAAAAATATGTTTCAGTTTGCCTGTTTTCTTCTCTCTGTGCTTCCAGGGTTTTGCAGGTTTGTCAAAGACAGTGAAGTGGTTTCAAATCACATGTGGTTGTTGTTCATGATATGATTCAGATAGGAGTTTGACCTAATTTTGGTCAAAACATCAAGAAATTGCTTCAAGTGCAAGTCATCTATTTCAGTGGGCTATTTCTCAAGCAGTGACTGTTAAGTTGTTGTGTGGTAATATTCATCAAGTTCATCTGAGTTAATCAGTCTAGACTGCGTTCCTTTGTGGATTTATTTACCCAGATAATTGACTAGGATGAATTTTTTGAATTGATTCAGAACTTATTATCAAAGATTCAAAGGATGTTTGATTCAGATGTTTTGGTTTGTTCAGTGGCAAGATTATTCAGTGGTAGCTGTGTGCATTTTATCAGAGGCTTATGGCAAAAGTTAAGATTGGTTTTGGGCTAAAAATTCAGAATTTCCTATCCATGATCCATTTTCTATCCATTTTTTTAACCATTTTCCTAAAACAATTATCCATTTTCATATCCATTTTGATTACCCATTTTTTATAAACCAATTTTCACATTCTTAATCCATTTCATTTTCTACAAAAACCATTTTTCAATTATCTTTTTTCCTAACCATTAACATTCTTTTTTAGATCCATATTTTTTATCCATTCCAATTTACATATTAATACCCATTTTCAATTCATTTATCCAATATCCAATATCCATTTATATATCCAACTATCCATCATATCCATTTCCCTCTAAATTTCCAATTTTCATCTTTTTATTCATGCCAAAAATCTGTCTAAATAATCTTGATCCTTTTGTTTAAACCCACTCATATTCAGACCATTTACAAAAAAAAAAAGCAAACAAATTAACTCATAGAATTGTGAAACAAAGACCATGGTAAGAATGCAAATAAATGGGAACAATCCAAAGCCTTGAAGTCAATTTCCATACTCTTTACAAGTCGCCCCAGCCTCATGAATTTTTTCAGCTAAATAAAATACAGCTGCTACTTCACTACAAGCGTGTGAAAAAATAACGTGAACAAGACTTACTCCACGTGACTCCCAGCTGCTTCACAAACCAAACTACGCGGTTAAACTCAAGCTGCTACGCAGGCTTCAATCAGCTGCAAATTCACATCAAATTTTAACAACAGGTGCAACGGAGCAAAACGCAGCCTCACGTCATAAAAGCCATTCGCAAGCCACATACACTTGCAACAACATGCTTCATGAACATAAGCTCCAAATAACAAGCCAGCAAGCTGCTACGTTATGCCCAACCATATCCAAGCTCATTCTAGCCACTTCATGGCCAAAGCCGAGCAAGCTACAAGTGAAATGCGGAAGTGAGAAATTCGCAACATCAAAACGGCAGCAGGTGATTCAACAAAGTCACACAAAATGCACCATCAATTCAAAACTGCAGCAAAATGGAATTAAATCAAAACGACGTCAAAACGTGAGATACGCGCACCAAGAAGCTAAAAACGGCAACAAGTGAAAACGCAGAGAGAATTTAAAAACAAAAATTATTCTCCCTTATTCTCATCTATAAATAGAACCCACCTCTCACTCATTTCTCTCAAGCTTGAAAGCCAGAAAACCTCTGCAGAAAAATTCACCAAATTCATACTTCAAGCTTCACAAATTCTTTTTAACCTTTAATCACTTTTGTTCTTCAATTCAATTCAAATTCACCATAACCAATCTCTATTCTAGTTTCAAGCATCTTCCATCTTCTTCGAACCTTCACTCTTCACCCTCCATATTCATACATCCTTCAATTCAAATCCAAACCTTCAAATCCATAAAACCAGTTCAACCTTCAAATAACTCAAACCTTCAACATCCGTTTGCGGCTCCGAAATCTCAATATAACTCTAATTCAAAAAACGAGGTGCAATTTCAGAGTCGCACACGCACAATAACTCTTAGAAGAAGGACGTAGAACCAAAAGAATTTTCGTACCTGGAATTCTCTACTGAAGCATCTTCGAAGCTAGTCACCTTGTCGTTCGTTTGCGATTTATAAGATTTATGAAGGATTAAAAAAAACAAGAACGAGAGAGTAAGGTCTGAGAAGCACGGCGACGAAAGAGAGGGAGCAGTGGCCGCGGAAAGAAGTGGCGAAGATTTGTTCCTTGATGAACAGTAGCCACCGCGGTTCATATAGAGAAGAATGAGGAACAATGGCCGCACGGTTTGAGGTAGGAGATGATGAATGAAAATTCTGATCCACTTGTTTTTTTAAGAGAAGATTTGTCTTCAATGCACCTTGGGCTTGGCCCGTAGTTTTTTTTTTTTATTCATCATCACCTTTTTTTTCGAACCTCCCTCTCTTTTTTATTTCTTTTTTTATAAAATTTTCTTTAAAAAAAGATCATTAAAAATATTTTTGATTTTATTTCCTTGTATTTTCATTTTAATTAATTGTTGGTTGTTGATGGATCATAAATGTTAGATCCATGTTTCTCTCCATCTTTTTTTTTTCTTGATATACAATTTGTTTTGGATCTTAAGTCTTGATAAGATCTCATCAATATCAATGGACTTTGGGTGTCGATTTTATCCACCAAGAGAGGTGATTGATATTGATGATGATTTAATCGATTTAAGATTCAAATTGTTGATGTTTCTTTTCATCTTGACCTCTTTCCTCCTCTTTTTTTCATTTTGATCGATGAAAGTCTTATGGATCTTAGAATTTCTTTGTTAAATTCTTAATCAAGACTAGATATTTACCTATTTTCTTTTCGTGCGGTATTGCTTTTGGATGACGATCTACATATCATTCATCTAGCATGCATTAGAACAAAGATCTATTGACCGGCCTCATTGTAGGGTAATTACTCCGTAAATTACTCGGCGATTGCTTAACATAGCGCAACATTTTTCCCTCTTTATTCAATTCGAAATTTGAACTTTCGTGGTCCGGACCTTGATTAGTCGCGTCAACCCAATGGTGATTGATCTTTTGTATTAGGTTCAAAATCTTTGAAGCTTGTTGTTGTAGAGGCTTTGATTCTATCAATCTTCTAACATGTCTTCATTAACCTTGACCTAAGTACATTGTTTAATCACTATAGTTCAAGACGCGAAATGGAATAATCAGTGAAGGCTTATGGCACTAGATCCTTGTGCTACTAATTACTAACTTCTAACTTTTCTTTTCTTTATGTTTCCATCTCGCTCCCTATCTCTCTTTATTTTTATTGCTCATATATCATATTCATGTTTATGTTTATGTCATTTTTCTTTTGTCCACTTGGACCATATTATCTTGCGCTTTGTTTTTCTTTTGTCCTTTTTGGACTCAAAAAACATTAATAAAGGATTAAACCACTAAAAGACTTGTGCTCTTAATTGTTGGACTATGGCCACTATCCTTTGCATTGGAGGCCCTATATTCTTGATTATGGACTTATGGACTTAGAATTAGGATTCTCTCCCTTATGCTTTGGACCATTATGGAGTTTGATATTCTAGCCTTTATTTGGCTTGCTTATTGGCTCAAGAGGACGGAATTCTTTTCTTATTATGCTTTGAAGAGTGCTTCTATGTGGTTAGATCTTTCTTACCCTAGCTTTTATTTTATGCATTAGGATAGTCACTTCTTCTCCACCCCTTCTTCAATTTTCAAAACTTCTTCTCTTTTTCAAAACCTTCTTGTTTTCAAACTCAAAACCACTTTCATAATAAAACCTTGACTTTGGTCAAGTGATTTTTAAACTTCATTTTCTTTAATAAATATCAATCCATGTTAATCATATTTTGACCATTTCAAAAAGACTTTAAAAAACACCAAACTCATCAATCTGTTTTTGTGCCTTATGCACTTCTCCTTTAAAACTTTTTCATAAGTTTAGACATGATTCATTTCTTTAAGCATAATTATTCGCTTGGAAATGACGACTTGTCTTTACACTTAAAGTCAACCAAAACAAACAAATTTTTGTTCTTTGTACCACGAACTACGGGGTTTTGATCCTACATTGCACATCGTGGGTACGTAGGCATGAGGCGATAAGTCTCTCCAAACACAAAAATATTAAAAAATATTTCTCTTCTCATCACCTTAATCTCTTTTCAAACAAACCTTTTCAAACCAAAAAGCGGTAGATATTTCAAATGGTTCCTATAGGGTACTATAGACGTTTTGGGTGCTAACACCTTCCCATTGCGTAACCAACCCCCCTTACCCATTCTCTATTTGTTCTTGTTTTTTAGAACTCCTTAGGTTTTGTTCTCTCTTTTTCCTTTCCTTTCTTGGATATAATAAAAGTGTGGTGGCGACTCTTGCTTTATGAGTTAAGTTAATCAATAGCTTACACTCACGATTTTTACCGCTACAGAAAAGTGACGACTCTGATGGGGAGCCTCCCTTGAGGGGATTAGCCTACTTTGATTTATTTATTGCTTTATGTTTAATTTGTTTGTTATTGATTGTTCTGTCAGGGTGCTTGGTAATCTGTGTGGTGAGATATGCCCAATACCTAAGCTTGAGTATACACCTAGGACTAGGGTGGAAAGTAGTGTGGCCTACGTAGCATCTTGGTACATTTGGTTTACACGGAATCCACATCCAGACGAGGTTTTCTTGGGAGATATTCTGATTTACCCATCTTGTGCATTTTGGGGTGTTAACCTTGGGAGCTGTCGACTCTGGCGGCCATTCCCCGAGGACTCAGTTGAGGCACTCCTCCTAAGAGGAAATAATGGCATACCAGAAATGGCAAACCCATTATGCTTCTTGATCCGAGGACCCAAAGTTGAGGACTTTAGAACCCTTAATCCATCTTGGCCTTATTAGGACGTGGTGCGGTGGCTATTTAGGTGCAGACTTGAATCAGTTGTTACGCGATACCACACTCAGACGAGACTCTCTTAAGAATATTATTGACTACCAAGCAATTGGGAAATCGATAATATCCGAAAGACGGGTTGTAGACTCTGGGAACCTCTTTAGAACCTTGTTCGGTAGGTGCTAAACCTTAGTACACGCCTTTGAGGGATTGGTTCTTAACCCTTGGCTCCATGCTCGTGACTTGAAACCTTGACCCGTGTGCTTTGTGTGATCTTGTTTGTGGTTGTTGCATCCATGCATCCATACATTCATCATCTCAGCCGTTTTCAAGGAAAACAACTCAGACTATTGCAAATATGTACAAGGCAAATGTCCCTTTGGCAAAAGTTTTGAATAAAAGTTGTGATACTCATATACTTGATGCTTCCCATGTTTGTAAAAATCAGGTTGATTTCCTGAAAGCATAAAATAAAATAAATTTGCATTCATCATTTGCATACATGTAGTTTGTCGCTCTCAGGATTTTCATCCAGGTACAAACGCGAAAGTAGCGCGGAACACAGAGTCGCCAGCAATGTATATTTATCCCAAGAGAGGGAAAGGGAACACCGCATAAACTTGAGGAAGAGGGAAAGGAATGGTCATCGCAACCATAGCCTGGGTTCGGGAGTCGGTTACGCGAGGGGAAGGTGTTAGCACCCCACGCGTACATCGTACTCGATGGGATCCACGCTTGTTGTCTAATCTAAGGGTGAGTTATCCTAAAATCTATGGTTGTACTAAAAAGGGGAAGGGAAAACAAAGACAGACTCGGTAGGACATCGTCGTCCTAGGCCTACGTATTCCCTTTGTGCAATGGGAAATTCAAAGTCAACGTAGTTCGGACCAAGTTCTTTTTGTGTTTTTTATGAGCGACGTTAAGCTCGCGTCCGGCAGTTAGGGTCGATGCCTGTTTGCGACTCAGACGGAAAGTAACGTGCCCTTTTTGAAAATAGTCTTTAGTTTGACGATCCCGGAGGACAAAAATGTTTGGAGTTTGTTTGTATTTTTTAGGACAGAAGTGACTTGATTTAGTTCATAACTCAACTTGAACTAAAGTCTATGACACGGGAATGAATGCTTCGCATGGTCGTCCCCAATGGGGCGTATGCTCAACATTCTAGAAGAGAGAAGGGGGACCCCTCAATCTTCATTTCCTATGTTTAAGGCTTGTGTGCAAGGCAAGTTGACCTTATTAAGTATCTTAGAAATTGTTATGAGATGAGAAGAGGGACTCAAAAGAAAAGAAAAACACTAAGGGGGAAATCTATCCTAATGTTATCATGCAAAGATGGCCCTAAGGGGAGGTTTGGAGGGAGACTATCCTATGGAATTTAGTCCTAATGTTATCATGCAAAGGTGGCCCTAAGGGGAGGTTTGACAACAACCTAAGCCTAAATAAAAGAAAAGATGAGAGAAAGAAAGAGTGAGGGTGGATATGGATAACTATCTACACCCTCAAATAGCTTACCTCAGCCCCTGCATAAAAGGTTAGTACAAAACAGACATAAGTGACAATAAGACAAATGAAACCCAAGCAAGTCACAAACCAAAGAGAAAAGGTTACAAACCAAATGAAACTCATCCAAGTCAGAATGTGAATGACCTAAACATGTGCCTAAACATGCTATGCAAGTGTCACGTGAGGCATACAAACCAGTATCCAAGCATTAGGAATCATTAGAAGAAGGAAGAGGAAGCATGTAGATGAAACATATTCAAGTATGCAAGATGAAACATGAATGACATATGATATGAATGCAAAGCTCCAAGGTCAGAAACATACATCAAATGAAGTGCAAATGAATGATAAGGTATGGCATACATAAACCAAACATAAGTCATGAGTAAGCATAGATGAGATGAGGTGAGAAGATAAGTCAAAGAAAAGGCATGTAAACCAAGCATTGAACATATGCACGAAGTATGCAACACCCTAACACCAATGACCTATAATGGCAATCAAGTGACCTATAACAATTCAAACATGGTTTATGAAGTCAAAGAAGCAATCCCAAACAATGGCACAAGTGCCTTCTCAAACAAGTAACCAGACATGATCAAGGATATGCATAAAAGAGACCTCAAATTAAGAGCAAACAAACAACTAGCAAAACATCTTCTAAAATTACCAAATTAAAACTCAAAAGACCTCAACTAGTGGTAAACAACATGTCAAAATCTCATGCCAAAATTCTCAAGATAAGTCACTCAACAATCATGCAAATATCAGACAAGAAACATGACTCAATATGCAAAAGAGAGGGACTAAGATGCAATATGAAATGACTTTAAAAATGTGAGAAAATTTTAGGCTAAAATACAGTTTTGGTCCCCCTGTTTGTCAAAATTCACAGTTTTGCTCCCCCTGTTTTTTTTTTTAACAGTTTTGGTCCCCCGCCCCAATTTTGGCCCAAAAAAAGTGATGAACAGTAACTTGTCCGTACATGTCCGTACATGAACAGTACACGTCCGTACATGAACAGTGAGGGGTGGGGGACCAAAACTGTTAAAAAAAAACAGGGGGACCAAAACTGTGAATTTTGAAAAACAGCGGGACCAAAACTGTATTTTAGCCAAAAAAAATTTAAGGAACTTCAATATGTTGGTAAAACAATGCAAAAAGAATGGACTCAAAATGTTTTATATGCTATGAGAAATAAAATTAGCAAGCTAGGGTATGCATAATAAGAACAATTCAAAAAGAAATTACTCAAATAATTAACTCAGATGCTAAAAATAAAATAAAATAAGAAAATAAAATTTGGGAAAATTTTATAAAACTCTAAACATGCTTCATGATTTTTTTTTATAATTTTTGGATGCACTTAGCTATTTTTAAAAATTAAAAAGGCAAACAAAACAATTAAATGAAAAAATAAAGTGATTGAAAAAAGCATGGGGGGTGTAAATAGCAAACAATTCACGTTGGAATCCAAAACTGGGCTCAACAGGGAGGTGGGAAAAGGAAGCCCAATCCAAAACCCAGGTCAGCGCAGTCAACAACCCACACCAAGGACCTCAGTCAACCATAGGGACTCACATCTGCCATTGGATCAAATCCACGCTCCATATCAAGTCAACACTTCACCCAAGTAGTCCAGATCAACATACAAGATCAACACGCCCATGATAATTACCATAGACATGCACACACAAGGACTAATTTGAAATAAAAAAACATGTGACCAGCACCATCCCTTTTTAATGCGTTGGCACGCTTATAACCGTCAGATCACAAAAATGAACGGCCATGATTATGTCTTCCTCATGAAACCCTAGCTCGCCTGAGAGAATAACCAGACGCCGGAGCCCTAGCTCCGGTCGTCTTCTCCGGCGACACTGAACGGAGCTCTCACAAAAAAATTCCAGAAATCCATAACTCTTACATCATTCGAACCAGAATTCAACCAGGATCTCAAATATGCAACTCAAAATCACAAACAACCAATACATAAGTCAAAACGAACGAAACAAGGTTGGATCCAAAACTTTAAAACTCACGATACAACCATATTACACGTCTAAACTCAACATAAAATACATCAGAATCATCAGTGAGTATCATAGATCATTGTGCACATCTAAAAATAGAGTTTTAAGATCATGAAAAAATGCACTAACCTGAGATCACGCAATCCGTACCCTTGTTGTTGGCTTCAAATGATGGGTACTTTGTGTTCTATGCATACCAAGGATGAAGACTGTGAAAGAAGTTTTTGGAAAACCCTAGTGGATTGAGAGATTCGAAGGAATGAAGGATTAGGGTTGAAACTTGAAATCTCCTCAAAATAACATGTCTCCCCCCAAATGAGTGTATGATTTGGCTTAAATACTCTAGGTCATTCCACTGATGATCATTAAGGCCTTGTTAATTCCTCACTTAATGAGTTTTGGGTGATTTTGGAAATTTGCATAATGTGAAATACACCCTCCTCCATGCATGTACACCCAAGCCTTTCATGATGGATCATTCACATTTCAAATGCTAATCACACCTATATGGAATTTGGGCCTTGAGATGTCTTGGTTTATGAATTTTCAATGATCTTGCAATTTTGCATAATGGGAAATAAGTGATGAATAAGCCATGGATCCACTTGATTCAAAGGCCAAAAATGATCCTTGTGGAATTTACTTTGATGTTAGAATGTGCCTTGAAGCAATGGAACCAATTATAGGTCCATATGTCCCAAAATGCAAAAGTTGTGAAAATGGAACCATAAGGAAACCCTAAAAACCACCTTGCCCTCTTCTGATCATAACTTGAGTTTCACAAATGATATGGAGATCATCTAGTACTTGTTGGAAAGGGGAGAAAAAGATATTTAACTTTAATGTTTGAGAAAAATTCATTTAAAGCTTCCTTGATGATGAAAATTCAAGCTGAATGTAGTGTAAGAACTTACCCAGAATGGAAACTTTCAAATTATAGGTCATTTCCATATTTAGTAACTTTGTACCAACCCTTGATTCCTGATAAATGGTATGGAACTTGACCCTTTTGGAGAACACCTTCTCCTCTTGAACTGCCTCAGGCACCTTGACCCCATGCTAAGAACCAATGATATGCACACATGATAATGCAAAAAATGAAATGAAACCTAAGCCAGTTAGTACTAAAGTAAGAGAGCAAATTTTAGGGTGCTACACAGTTCCCTAAACACAGACTCATTTGTCCTTCTGTCCTTGTACCAGTCAGTTGATTTTCTGGCATTTGTACCAAGTTTGAGGTAGTTACTGAAGGAACATGGAGAGAACAAAAGATGATGATCTCATGTCAGGCTTTACAGTGATGACCAATCCGATGTATGATTCTCCTCTGGACGACAATGTTCCACAAGTGGATGTTCCTACTCGATCCCGACCTGTGCAAAATGATCTGGTTGGTCAAGTTGTTGAAAAAGATTCTCGATTTTTGAGGTATATGCCAAATCCTCATAATGTCCACCCTGTGACAGAAATGATTGATCTTAAAGTTGTGGAAATGAAAGAAGGACATCGTGATCTCAGTGAGGAATTGAAAATGTTGACAAAACCCAATGCATCTAGTTTTAAGGCTCATGACTTGTGTCTGGTTCTGGATGTGGTTATTCCTCCGAAGTTCAAAATGCATGTCTTTAAAATATACAAGGGAGTTAGCTGTCCAAGGAACCACTTGACGATGTTCTGTCGAAAGATGACCACTCATATCAACAACGATCTGCTGATGATTTACTGCTTTCAAGAAAGTTTATATGGAGGATCTTTGATGTGGTATACGAAACTGAAAAGGGACCATATTCAGTCTTAGGAAGACCTAGCTGATGCTTTTGTAAAACAATATGACTACAATTTGGACATGGCTCCAGATAGTGATGAATTGATGAGTATGCGTTAGAATGACAGCGAATCCTTCAGAGAGTATGCGCAAATGTGGAAAGAATTAGCAGCTCAAGTTCATCCACCACTCTTAGAGAAAGAACTGGCCAAAATGTTTCTAAGAACACTGTCAGACTCTTATTATGTCAGGATGGTAGGCGTTGTGCCTCTAGAGTTCTCCAAAATTGTTGAAGTCAGAATGAACCTCGAGAATGCATTTAAATATGGAAGGATCTGAGATGTTCCAGATGACCATGCAAGTGAAGAGAAATCTGTATGTGATTCCTAAGAGGAAGAAAATGTTGAAGTTGATGCAATTCATGATTCTCCTCAGATTCCGCAAGCTCCAGTTCCGGTGCCTTATCACCAACATCAGAATCAATTCCAAAAGCAGCAGAGACCTCTGAATAATTCAGAAAGAGAGACTCGTCAGTTTGATTCAATTCCAATGACTTACAATCAATTGTGGTCTTATTTTGCCCAAAACTCGGTGATGACACCTAGAAAAACCAAAGCCATAAAGTCTCGCCCTCCTTGGTACAACCCAAATACCAGTTGTGAATTTCATGATGGAGTAATGGGGAATCCAATTGAGGAGTGCAAGGTTTTCCAGGAAAAGGTTCAAGAGATGATTGACGATGAGGTGTTGACCTTCAAGGAAGGAAGCACATTTGTGAATGGAACGCCTTTATACTGATATTAGTAGAGTGACCCGCAGTGCTTGTATGTTTGCTTCTGTGTCTCCCAAGAAAGTTGATAATGTTCTTTCAAGCTCAAGCTAACACAGTTTCCTCAGATCTTTAGTTCATTTACTACATATTCATTTGTAATCTTTTATGATTGTTATTGCTTTGCTTGCATGTAGAACTTGTTTGTTTTGAATATTACTCTTAATGCAATGAGTATGTTTATCTTAAAGTGATACATTCGCGTTCGCTCGTAATTTGTTTTCTGCATTTGCAATACTAACTTCTTGTTTAAACTCTTGGAGGGAGGATGATGAAGTAAAAACGCAAAATTTCTGGTTGTATGCTTTTGAATAAGACCCTGCTGATGATGTACAGGCATTGTTTCAAATTCCCAAACACCGGAGATATAAGGAAGATAATCCCTTGTTAACCCCATTGAGCCTTGAAGTAAGAGTTTCTTTTCTAAATAATAAAACCCTCACATTTAACCTTGGGGCAGGGTAGTCTTCAGTTAATTTAACCGAGTGTCCAAATCTCAAGAGGAGTGTGCGTCTAAGGAAACCACAATGGTTATCCCTCATTCCAAAGGGAAGAGGCAGACACAACCTTTCAAACAAGTCAAATAAGCCAATGTCACATGATTTGTTCAAAAAAAGAAAGAAAGAAATCAAAAAAGCCCGCTAAGTCGAAAAAAATTGAAAACAAGTGACTTAGGCAAAAATTGGGGCATCCCGCTGGACATCAAAAATTCAAAAGAATCAGTCCAGGCAAAAGTTAGGGAAAATAAAAGAATAAAAATGTGAAAGTCAAAAAAATAAAAGAATGAAAATATGAAACGCAAAAAAATAAAAGAAAAATCTTCATCCAAAGAATAAATATGTGTGACTATAAGTCGAAAGACGATAAGGGTGATTGCTATTCCCCAAATAACCTCATTGGTTCTTAAACCATCAGTTTTATCCTTTTGAGAGATGAACATTTGTGTTAAATTAGCTGAATGTAGGACTGAAGAACATCACGGAGAATGGGTGGGTACAAATGATTTTGAGCCTAAAAATCCTTTTTTTTTCTGAAAACCTTGAACCAGGCCAAGTTATAACCCTCAAAAGACCTAATTGAAGTAGGGTTTATTTTGAGAGCATACTCCAAACGAGATAGCGTTCCTGACTCCCATGAGTTGCACTAAAAGATCTTTGTTGGTATTGCATGTGCATTCAAAAATAAATGTCGTATCTAAACTAGTGATTCATTCACAAGGTTTTGCGACATCTTTTCAGTAAAAACTTTAAGATAACATGTTTGTTGCATTAGAATTATCATTCTCAGAATTAACATTTTCTGCTTGCATACATTTGTTTGACAACATGGAAGTTTACATTTAAGCATCAGTGATGTGCTTAATCTTTTGAGGCCTGAAACTCGGATGAGCAATTGGCAAATCATTTCAAGGATGATCCTATCCAGGGGCATATTGCCTGAAGGCTTTGTTGAGTATGAGAAAACTTGTTTTCCCAGTTGATGCTTTCACATGGGGCAAAGCTGGAAGACTCTATTGATCAAAGAGCGTGCCGAGTTCAGTAAATCTGGGGCGGTTACATCGAGATTCGATGAATCTCTCCAAGAGTTTGAAGACACTGGGACAGATTATCTCAAGTTATTATGGTACAAAGTTTCCTTTTGGTGTAAAATCCTTTGTAGACCATGCAGTCTGGGGCAAAAGTTAAATGGTGAATTCAACGCACATAAGCAGATTTGTTCTTGCGGATGTAATCAAGTTGTTAATCAGATGATGGATTCCCTCAAGATTGTTGTGAGATGTTGGACTCTTGAAATCCATTATTCCCCAATTGAGCGCCAGTTTGGGTATTTCTTGTCCAAGTACTATTTTGGATATTCCTCCGGCTAAGTCTTGATTCAGATTTCCCCTGCTGAGTATGATTCTATTCTCCAGCCAGGTTTTTATCCAGTATTTGTGAAGCTTTGGGTTGATGTTTCCCCTTGATGAGGAATCCTCGCACAAAGTTTTACCTCTCGTTGTGATTGCTTTGATCACTCCCCAAGCAAAGAGTAATGTTGACTTCTTATTCCTCTAATTAGTTGATATCCCCTTTAGGGTTGGCTTTGTATGTACTCCTTGACAGGATCTCTTTTGGTATCTCCAGCTTGTTGAGATTAGCCGAATATGTTGTGGTGTTTATTCATCCTCTGTTTACCTGTGTGTCCGTTTCGTCAGCATATCCATACGCATATTCATGCATGTGCATCATTTGCTTTATGTAGCAGCATGTGTTTTATATTGTGCATCTTGCATTTTTGGTACTTCTCCGCTCTCTGATGTGGTTTCCTCCGCAGAGTGTGTGTGTGTGTGTGTCCTCTCTCCATTAGAGTGTTGGCCCTAAGCAGAAAGTGTTTATCCTTTCTAATTCCCCACTGAGTTTATTCCTCGTGGAAAGTTTTGCTTCAGTTTTCCTTTCCAGTTCATTATCTGGATGGGACCAATCCCCAGTTGAGCTATTTCCTCCTTGGGATGAGTCTTGTTTGACCTTTTCTCTCCAATTTGTTCCTGGATTTAACTTTGGTCTCCGGCAGTGACTACTTTGAAGCTTTCTAGGTTATGTAACCTAGATGATTGGGAGTGCATTTATTTTTCACCTTCGATGATTTTGTATTCCTCAGTAGATTATCTTTTTATGGTTACCATTAGAAGATGAAGATTTTGTTTCCTCCAGCAGTGTTGTTGCAACACTCTTTTGGAATCCATTGTATGACAACAAACAACAGCCTCTTTATTTGAGAAACTTGTGTGTCTCCAGTTATCAGACATTATCTTTTCCATCAAATGGTATCTCTCAGGTTGTGCCTGTCAGAGATGTTTGTTGTGAATTTCCAACAGATGGTTGTCTCTTAATTTGAGAAGTCTGTTGCGTGATCTAACTTGCCCATATCTCCTATGAAGATCCCTGGTAGATTTATTGATTCCTAGTTCCTGGCAAGTCTCGGCAGAAGATTTCCAGTTGACCTTGGCTGAAGGTATTTTCTTTCCAAGAATCTCGGCAGTAGATTTCTTGGATATTTTCAAAATATTTCTAGCAAACCTCAGCAGAAGGTGGCTCTATTTCAGATTCTTTGGTTAATCTCGGCAGTAGATTTTCCACTAAGTTTTAAAAAAAAAAGAATTCTCAACAAGCCTCGGCAGAAGGTATTTCCTTTCCAAGAATCTCAGCAGTAGATTTCTCGGATAATTTCAAAAAAATTATTACACCAACCTCAACAGAAGGTATTTTCTTTTTAGGATCTCAGTAGTAAAATCCTTAAAAGATTTTTCAGTAAAGCCTCGGCAGCAGGCATGTTCTTGATTAATCCTCGGCAGTAGTAATTACATGCAAGCCTCGGCAGAAGGCGTTTCATTTGAAGGTTCTCTATTTGATCTTGGCAATAGATTCCTCAGTAAATTTTTGATGGTTGACACATTTCTAAAAAAAATCTTGATAGAAAGTATTCCCAAATGAAGTCCTAAGTCTCAATAGTAGACTCCTGCAGTTGATATCTTTTGAAATCCCCGCAGTGGACCTCGTCAATAGGTTCTCCAAGTGGAATTTGTTAAAAGATCTCATTAAAATCTCTCTATTTGAGTTTATTACCCTCGTTGTAGTTAATATATCTCGTGTTCCCTTTAGTTCGCCTACCATATACCTGGTAGTCGGTGATCTCTACTCCAATGAATGGTAAGTCTCTTCGGTTAGATGGGACTGCTCGTTGTTGAGGTTTTCCACTCCGACGAATGGTAAGTCTCTTTGGTTACGGGACAGTTCGTTGTTGAGGTTTTCTACTCCGATGAGTGGTAGGTCTCTTCGGTTAGACGGGACAGTTCGTTGTTGAGGTTTTCTACTCCGATGAATGGTAAGTCTCTTCAGTTAGATGGGACAGTTCGTTGTTGAGATTTTTTGTTACTCCGATGAATGGTAAGTCTCTTCGTTTAGACGGGACAGTTCTTTGTTGAGATTTTGTCACTCCGATGAATGGTAAGTTTCTTCGGTTAGACGGGATAGTTCGTTGTTGAGATTTGGTTACTCCGATGAATGGTAAGTCTCTTCGGTTAGACGGAACAGTTAGTTGTTGAGGTTTTCTACTCTGATGGATGGTTAGTCTCTTCGGTATGCTAGAGATAGTTCATTGTTGAGGTATTGATTTTCCCCAGTGGAGCCTTGCTGTGCTAAGTCTTCTCTGTTGAGTTATATCCTTGTTGTGTTGTGGTTTATTTCCATATACAGTTATCCCCGTTTTATTTCCTCCCTTGTTGGGATGTGTTTTCCCCTGCGAAGTCTGTTCTCTTTTCTTTTGCTCCCCAGCTTTTGTTTATCTCCTGTGGCATATTCTCCCCGCAGAGGTCTTGTGTCTGCATATCATTTGCATAATCATATCATTTTGTGGTCTCTTAGGGCCAAAAATTGGGTTTATTATTATATTTAAGTTTCTTCTATCTCGTCGAGACAAAGATGTCAATCTTCATATCTCCGGATAGAAGAAACTTAAATAGGGGCAGTTGTAATACCCTAATTTTTGCCCCTAAGATTCTCTGCTTGTCATGTGCATTCATGCATACAAACAAGATCACAATCTTTGTTCCTCCCGAGTATCTGTGTATTTCTCACTTGCTTTATATTTGATTATGTTTACTAACCTCTAACCAAAATACCAAAAATATGTTGCAGTTTGCCTGTTTTCTTCTCTCTGTGCTTCCAGGGTTTTGCAGGTTTGTCAAAGACAATGAAGTGGTTTCAAATCACATGTGGTTGTTGTTCATGATATGATTCAGATAGGAGTTTGACCTAATTTTGGTCAAAACATCAAGAAATTGCTTCAAGTGCAAGTTATCTGTTTCAGTGGGCTATTTCTCAAGCAATGACTGTAAAGTTGTTGTGTGGTGATATTCATCAGGTTCATCTGAGTTAATCAGTCCAGACTATGTTCCTCTATGGATTTATTTTCCCAGATAATTGACCCAGACGAATTTTTTGAATTGATTCAGAACTTATTATAAGAGATTCAAAGAATGTTTGATTCAGATGTTTTGTTTCAGTTGGCAAGTTTGTTCAGTGGCAATATTATTCAGTGGTAGTTGTGTGCACTTTATCAGAGGCTTGTGGCAAAAGTTAAGATTGGTTTTGGGCTAAAAATTCAGAATTTCCTATCCATGATCCATTTTCTATCCATTTCTATCCATTTTTTAAACCATTTTCCTAAAACAATTATCCATTTTCATATCCATTTTGATTACCCATTTTTTATAAACCAATTTTCACATTCTTAATCATTTTCATTTTCTACAAAAACCATTTTTCAATTATCTTTTTTCCTAACCATTAACATTTTCTTTTAGATCCATATTTTTTATCCATTTCAATTTCCATATTAATACCCATTTTCAATTCATTTATCCAATATCCAATATCCATTTATATATCCAACTATCCATCATATCCATTTCCCTCTAAATTTCCAATTTTCATCTTTTTATTCATGCCAAAAATTTGTCTAAATAATTTTGATCCTTTTGTGTAAACCCACTCATATTCAGCCCATTTACAAAAAAAAAAGCAAAAAAATTAACTCATAGAATTGTCCAACAAAGCCCATGGTAAAAATGCAAAAAAAATGGGAACAATCCAAAGCCTTGAAGCCAATTTCCATACTCCTTACAAGCTGCCCCAGCCACATGAATTTTTTTCAGCTAAATAAAATACAGCCGCTACTTCACTACAAGCGTGTGAAAAAATAACGTGAACAAGCCTTACTCCACGTGACTCCCAGCTGCTTCACAAACCAAACTACACGGCTAAACTCAAGCTGCTACGCAGACTTCAATCAGCTACAAATTCACATCAAATTTTAACAACAGGTGCAACATAGCAAAATGCAAACTCACGTCATACAAGCCATTCGCAAGCCACATACACTTGCAACAACATGCTTCATGAACATAAGCTCCAAATAACAAGCCACCAAGCTGCTACGTTATGCCCAACCATATCCAAGCTCATTCCAGCCACTTTATGGCCAAAGCCGAGCAAGCTACAAGTGAAATGCGGAAGTTAGAAATTCGCAACATCAAAACGGCAGCAGGTGATTCAACAAAGTCACACAAAACGCACCATCAATTCAAAACTGCAGCAAAATGGAATTAAATCAAAACGACGTCAAAACGTGAGATACGCACACCAAGAAGCTGAAAACGGCAACAAGTGAAAACGCAGAGAAAATTCAAAAACGGCAATCATTCTCCCTCATTCTCATCTATAAATAGAACCCACATCTCACTCATTTCTCTCAAGCTTGAAATCCAGAAAACCTCTGCAGAAAAATTTACCAAATTCATACTTCAAGCTTCACAATTTTTTTTCAACCCTTAATCACTTTTGTTCTTTAATTCAATTCAAATTCACCATAACCAATCTCTATTCTAGTTTCAAGCATCTTCCATCTTCTTCGAACCTTCACTTTTCACCCTCCATATTCATACATCCTTCAATTCAAATCCAAACCTGCAAATCCATAAAACCAGTTCAACCTTCAAATAACTCAAACCTTCAACATCCGTTCGCGGCTCCGAAATCTCAATATAACGCTAATTCAAAAAACGAGGTGTAATTTCAGAGTCACACACACACAACAACTCTTAGAAGAATGACATAGAACCAAAGGAGTTTTCATACCTGGAATTCTCTTCTGAAGCATCTTCGAAGGTAGTTGTCTTGTCGTTTGTTTGTGATTTATAAGATTGATGAAGGATTAAAAAAAACAAGAACGAGAGAGTAAGGTCTGAGAAGCACGGCGACGGAAGAGAGGGGGCAGTGGTCGCGGAAAGAAGTGGCGAAGATTTGTTCCTTGATGAACAGTAGCCGCTGCGGTTCATATGGAGAAAAATGAGGAACAGTGGCCGCACGGTTTTAGGTAGGAGATGATGAATGAAAATTCTGATCCACTTGTTTTTTTAAGAGAAGATTTGTCTTCAATGCACCTTGGGATTGGCCAGTAGTTTTTTTTTTGGATTCATCATCACCTTTTTTTTCGAACCTCCCTCTCTTTTTGATTTCTTTTTTAATAAATTTTCTTTAAAAAAAATCATTAAAAATATTTTTGATTTTATTTCCTTGTATTTTCATTTTAATTAATTGTTGGTTGTTGATGGATCATAAATGTTAGATCCATGTTTCTCTCCATCTTTTGTTTTAATTATTTTTCTTGATTTACAATTTGTTTTGGATCTTAAGTCTTGATAAGATCTCATCAATATCAATGGACTTTGGGTGTCGATTTTATCCACCAAGAGAGGTGATTGATATTGATCATGATTTAATCGATTTAAGATTCAAATTGTTGATGTTTCTTTTCATCTTGACCTCTTTCTTCCTCTTTTTTTCATTTTGATCGATGAAAGTCTTATGGATCTTAAAATTTCTTTGTTGAATTCTTGATCAAGACTAGATCGTTACCTATTTTCTTTTCACGCGGTATTGCTTTTGGATGACGATCTACATATCGTTCATCTAGCATGCATTAGCACAAAGATCTATTGACCGGCCTCATTGTAGGGTTATTACTCCGTAAATTACTCGGCGAATGCTTAACATAGCGCAACATTTATCCCTCTTTATTCAATTCGGAATTTGAACTTTCGTGGTCCGGACCTTGATTGGTCGCGTCAACCCAATGGCGATTGATCTTTTGTATTAGGTTCAAAATCTTTGAAGCTTGTTGTTGTAGAGGCTTTGATTTTATCAATCTTCTAACAAGTTTTCATTAACCTTGACCTAAGTACATTGTTTAATCACTATAGTTCAAGACGCGAAATGGAATAATCGGTGAAGGCTTATGGCACTAGAGCCTTGTGCTACTAATTACTAACTTCTAACTTTTCTTTTCTTTATGTTTCCTTCTCGCTCCCTATCTCTCTTTATTTTTATTGTTCATATATCATATTCATGTTTATGTTTATGTCATTTTTCTTTTGTCCACTTGGACCATATTATCTTGCGCTTTGTTTTTCTTTTGTCCCTTTTGGACTCAAAAAACATTAATAAAGGATTAAACCACTAAAAGATTTGTGCTCTTAATTGTTGGACTATGGCCACTATCCTTTGCATTAGAGGACCTATATTCTTGATTATGGACTTATGGACTTAGAATTAGGATTCTCTCCCTTATGCTTTGTGTTGTTTCTTGGATTGGCTAGAATTTTGGTAAAACAAAGTGTTCAATGTTGATGTCATATGGGTGATGTCTTAACATTGAGTCTTAACATTGGTGTATGTTAAGTGTTTAAGTTGTTGAAGTTTAAAGTCTGATGTCACATGCGATGTCATGACATCAAATATGCAGATCAGTGAAATATCAGGTCTGAGATGTTTTTAGGGTTAAGCGTATTAGCTGGAATTTGGGAGAGCTGGCAGAGTAATTGGATGCGAATATCTTGGAGGAGATATTTTTTGTTACAAACAGATTTGATGCAGATTTGTAGGAGTGTTTAAAGGCTGAAGATCTAAGAAGATTTTGACAGAGAAAATCTATTGAAGATTCAGTTTTAAATAACAAATCAGGTCAGATATTGTAGCAGATCCAAGCCCAATTCAAATAGCTATATTAAGCGCATCAATCCTGAAGGAAAAGGGACGAAGAAAGTGAGCTAAAGACTGAGTCTTTTGTGTCTTCGTGTATGTGTTGTAAACCATTCGAGTGTGAATTGGTGTTGTTGTTTTGAGTTGTTCTTGATCAAAGCTGTGAAGTAGAATCAAGTTGTGTTTTTCAAAGTGTGTGATCTTTGAATTATATCATTGAAGTGATTTAGGGATTGAGGAGTGTTCTCATACTTAAGTGGTCTCTTAGGTAGAAGGTTCATTAAGTAGTGATTAAGTTTAGGAGAAGTCAACTGGGTTGTTGAGTCTGTAAATTAATTCTACTGATAGTGAAATTCATCCCTGGCTTGGTAGCCCCCAGACGTAGGTAGTTAGACCGAACTGGGTGAACAATTCTTTGTGTTCTCTTCTGTTGTTTTACTTTGTCCATTACAGAGTGTGTTGTTGTGACATCACACGTAACATCACATATCTAGTTCCAGAATTTCAATTGGTATCAGAGCAGGCATCCTGCTCTGAATCTGGGTGAGATCTAGGGCTGATACTTTCTGGTAAAGATAGACAATGAGGTTGGTGGATTTGTGAATAGACCCCCTATTTTGGATGGCTCTAATTATGATTATTGGAAGCCAAGGATGATTACCTTTTTGAAATCCTTGGACAGCAGGGCTTGGAAGGCTATCATTAAAGAATGGAAAGCACCTGTTGTTGTTGAGAAGGATGATGCTGGGAAAGAAAAAGAAGGCAGCTCAAAACTGAAACCTGAAGAAGAATGGACCAAGGAAGAAGATGAGCTTGCCCTTGGAAATTTCAAAGCCTTAAATGCTATTTTCAATGGAGTTGATAAGAACATATTCAGGTTGATCAATACCTGTGAAGTTGCTAAGGAAGCTTGGGACATCTTGAAGACTACTCATGAAGGAACTTCAAAGGTTAAGATGTCAAGCCTTCAACTTCTGACATCAAAGTTTGAAAGTCTAAAAATGAAAGAAGATGAAACTATTCATGACTTTCATATGAGTATTCTTGAGTTGTCCAATGCCTCTAGTGCTCTTGGAGAAAAGATGACTGAAGAAAAGCTGGTGAGGAAAATCCTTAGATCCCTTCCCAAGAGGTATAAGATGAAGGTGATTGCAATTGAAGAAGCTCAAGACATCAGCAAGATGAGGGTTGATGAGCTTATTGGATCTCTTCAAACATTTGAGCTAGGGTTAAGTGAAGAGGAACCTGAGAAGTCCAAGAGTATAGCCTTGGTTTCCAGTTCTGATGAAGCCAAGAAAGGGAAAGAGGATGATTCTCAGGAGGAGCTATCTCAGGCTATTGCTTTGCTGGGTAAACAGTTCAACAAAGTTATGAAGAGGATAAACAGGAGTTATAATCCCAATGTCAAGAACATTACCTCTGACATCACCAGATCAGGAGAACAAGGGAAGAAGTCTAAAGATGAAGAAAAATCCAGTAATGACAAAGGGATACAATGCTTTGAGTGTGAAGGGTATGGACATGTCAAGAAGGAATGTCCTACTTTTCTAAAAAGCAGAAAGGGAGCTTCTTGGTCTGACAGTGAGAGTGAATCTGAAGAAAATTCAGCTAAACTTGTTAGAGCTATGATTGGGATTTATGAGTCAGATGATGAGTCTTGTGATGATGAGGTTTCATACGATGAACTTGCTGTCACTTATAAAGATCTTTTCGTGAGAAGTGAACAAGTGTGTCTTGAAGGAGAAGAGCTGAAGAAAATCATAGTACAGTTAAAAGCTGAAAAGACTGAACTTGAAGCTGAAGTCAGTATGCTTAACTGTAAACTGGACTCTATGACCAAAACTATCAGAATGTTGAACAATGGTACTAATGCGTTAGACAACATTCTTAGTATTGGGAAGATGGCTGCAGACAAATGTGGTTTGGGATTCACCAGTGATGCAGGTTCTGTCACCTCAAAACCAGTGATGTTAAAACATCATGACAGAACTCCATCTAAGAAGAAATACAGACACTGGAGGTGCCACCATTATGGATGTTTTGGACACATTAAGGCTTATTGTTATAAGCTACATGGGTATCCACAGAAGGCTCATCAGGTTGTTCCCAAACAGAACTGTTATAAAGGAAGGCAGGTTTCCAAGCCTAAGAAATAATGGGTCCCTAAAGTTAAGGTTACCAGCTTGATAGCTCACACTTCTTTAAGGGTTTCTACCAAAGAAGATTGGTACTTTGACAGTGGGTGTTCAAGGCACATGACTGGAGTAAAGAATCTGTTGGTAGATGTGAAGCTTCATTCTTCAGGATATGTTAAATTTGGTGATAGGGTCAAAGGGGAGATCAAGGGGAGTGGTAAACTAAATTGTGTTGGTGCTCCCAGACTGGAGGATGTTCTTCTTGTTAAAGGACTGACAGCTAATTTGATTAGCATTAGTTAACTTTGTGATCAAGGATTCAAAGTAGACTTTACAAAGTCTGAATGCATTGTCAAAGATGATAAAGGAGAAGTCATTATGAAGGGAGACAGGTCTAAGGACAATTGTTATCTTTGGGTGCCACAAGAATCAAATTCTCCCACTTGTGTTTTTGCTAAAGAAGATGATTTCAAAATCTGGCATCAGAAGTTGGGACATCTTCACCTGAAGGGAATGAAGAGAATCATCTCCTCAGAAGCAGACAAAGGAATTCCCAAACTTAATATTGAGGAAGGAAAAGTGTGTGGAGACTGTCAAAAAGGGAAGCACACAAAGATGTCTCATCCGAAGCTTCAACATGACACCACCTCCAAGGTCTTGGAACTACTACATATGGACTTGATGGGACCTATGCAGGTGGAAAGTCTGGGTGGAAAGAAATATGCATATGTAGTTGTGGATGACTATTCAAGGTACACCTGGGTGAGCTTCATCAAAGACAAATCAGAGGTGTTTGATGTTTTTAAAGATCTTTGTCAAAGACTCCAAAGAGAAAAGGAGAGTAATGTTATCAGGATAAGAAGTGACCATGGAAGAGAGTTTGAGAATAGCAAGTTTGAAGAATTTTGCTCTGCTGAAGGTATAAGTCATGAGTTTTCATCTCCTATTACTCCTCAGCAAAATGGAGTAGTTGAGAGGAAGAACAGAACTATCCAAGAGTCTGCTAGAGCTATGATCCATGCCAAGAAACTTCCATATCATTTCTGGGCTGAAGCCATGAATACTACCTGTTACATTCACAACAGGGTTACCCTGAGAAGCGGCACTTCATCCACTCTGTATGAACTATGGAAGGGAAGAAAACCTAATGTTAAATACTTTCATGTTTTTGGAAGTAGATGTTATATTATGGCTTATAGAGAACAGAGAAGAAAATTGGATTCCAAAAGTGATGAAGGAGTATTTTTGGGATACTCTACCAACAGCAGAGCATATAGGGTTTTCAACTCTAGAACCAAAGTGATGATGGAGTCCATCAATGTGGTGATTGATGACAATGATAAGCAGGAAGATGATGATGTCCTAGATGATGTTGGAACATCAGTTGGTGAAGTTGCACCAGAAGCTAAAGACAGAAGTTCAACTCCTAGGGTTACTGTTGCTGAGCCTGAAACTGAGCAACCTCATAAAGATCCCTCTATCAGAGTGCAGAAGAACCGCCCAAAGGAGCTCATTATAGGTGATCCAAATTCTGGAGTGAGGACTAGGTCAAGATATGTTATAGCAAGTTCATGTTTTGTCTCCAAAATTGAGCCAAAGAATGTCAAGGAAGCATTGACTGATGAGTTTTGGATAAATGCAATGCATGAAGAGCTTGAGCAATTCAAGAGGAATGAAGTATGGGAGCTTGTACCTAGGCCTGATGGAGTTAATGTGATTGGCACCAAGTGGATCTACAAGAATAAATCTGATGAACAAGGAGTGGTCACCAAAAAAAAGGCCAGATTAGTTGCTCAGGGATACACTCAGGTTGAAGGAATTGATTATGATGAAACCTTTGCTCCTGTGGTAAGACTGGAATCTATCAGATTGCTCTTAGGGGTGGCTTGTAATTTCAAACTCAAGCTTTTTCAGATGGATGTTAAAAGTGCCTTCTTGAATGGTTACTTAAATGAAGAGGTGTATGTTGATCAACCAAAAGGATTTATTGATCCAACATTTCCTGACCATGTGTACAAACTAAGGAAAGCTCTATATGGTTTGAAGCAAGCACCAAGAGCTTGGTATGAAAGACTTACTGAGTTCCTGGTTGTGAATGGCTATAGAAAAGGAGGGATTGAAAAGACTTTGTTTGTTAAAGAGGAAGGAGGAAAACTGATGATAGCTCAAATCTATGTTGATGACATAGTATTTGGTGGGATGTCAGATGCAATGGTGAAACATTTTGTGGAACAGATGCAGTCTGAATTTGAAATGAGTCTTGTTGGTGAGCTAAACTATTTTCTTGGTCTACAAGTTAGACAAATGGAGGACTCCATATTCATTTCGCAGAGCAAGTATGCAAAGAACATAGTGAAGAAGTTTGGTCTAGAGAATGCTAATCACAAGAGGACTCCTGCTCCTACTCATCTAAAATTATCCAAGGATGAACATGGTGTTAGTGTGGATCAAAGTTTATATAGAAGCATGATTGGGAGTCTATTGTATCTCACAGCTAGCAGACCTGACATTTCTTTTGTTGTTGGAGTTTGTGCCAAATACCAATCTGAGCCTAAGGTTAGTCACTTGAATCAAGTAAAGAGGAAGTAGTTGCTTTGGTTGAAGACAAAGTAGTTGCTTTGGAACATGTTGCTACAGATAAACAATTAGCTAACATTTTTACTAAAGCCTTAGATGCAAACCAATTTGAAAGTTTGAGAAGTAAATTAGGAATTTGCATTTATGAAGATTAAATGTGCTAGAGAGTGTATTAAGCAGTTGTATTCTTTATGAGAAATTGATTTTATTCAACTGCTGAAGGCATACAGGTTTGAAGTACATCATTAGTTACAGATTATCCCAACCCCCTGCATCTAGAAAAGCTTCCCAGTCTTCATCCCAATCATCTTCAGTAGCTTGTTGTTGCACAGGAAGCTTCTTGCTTGGTTTCATGGTTGTTTCTGAGGTTCTGCCTGTCTTTGTGGTTCCTGAAGTAGTTTCAACTGCAGTCATTATTTTTCTCCTCTTCTGAGGTGGATCTGAAGTCTTGTCCTTCTGCTTGAAGTTCTTTACTGCATCTTTGATGTTTGACTGACTCATTCTTGGTTGCTGAGTGGTGCTGCTAGAAGGAAGAAAGGCTTGTGTTTATAATAAAAATAAGGAGCATAGTTTGTATCGACTGTACAGTCAATGTGTTGGAACTTGTGTTTTTGGGAAGCATGATGGTTGACCATGTCTTTATGTCAGGACATTGTGTTTGGTGATTGTCCAATTATGTCTAAAAAGGGGGAGAGTTAGCCTAGGCGTGTGGGTGTATCCTATCTGAGATTATGCTAGTTCAGGTTTAAGGGGGAGTTTGCTCTTTGTTGATGGGAGCTGTTGGTTTTTAAATTTTTATTATTAAATTTTTATCCGCTGCTGAAGTCTCTGATGTTTCAGAGATTGTTTTAGCCAAAATTAGCCAAAGGGGGAGATTGTTGTTTCTTGGATTGGCTAGAATTTTGGTAAAACAAAGTGTTCAATGTTGATGGCATATGGGTGATGTCTTAACATTGAGTCTTAACATTGGTGTATGTTAAGTGTTTAAGTTGTTGAAGTTTAAAGTCTGATGTCACATGCGATGTCATGACATCAGATATGCAGATCAGTGAAACATCAGGTCTGAGATGTTTTTAGGGTTAAGCGTATTAGCTGGAATTTGGGAGAGCTGGCAGAGTAATTGGATGCGAATATCTTGGAGGAGATATTTTCTGTTACAAACAGATTTGATGCAGATTTGTAGGAGTGTTTAAAGACTGGAGATCTAAGAAGATTTTGAGAGAGAAAATCTATTGAAGATTCAGTTTTAAATAACAAATCAGGTCAGATATTGTAGCAAATCCAAGCCCAATTCAAATAGCTATATTAAGCACATCAATCCTGAAGGAAAAGGGACGAAGAAAGAGAGCTAAAGACTGAGAGTCGTTTGTGTCTTCGTGTATGTGTTGTAAACCATTCTAGTGTGAATTGGTGTTGTTGTTTTGAGTTGTTCTTGATCAAAGCTGTGAAGCATAATCAAGTTGTGTTTTTCAAAGTGTGTGATCTTTGAATTATATCACTGAAGTGATTTAGGGATTGAGGAGTGTTCTCATACTTAAGTGGTCTCTTAGGTAGAAGGTTCATTAAGTAGTGATTAAGTTTAGGAGATGTCAACTGGGTTGTTGAGTCTGTAAATTAATTCTACTGATAGTGAAATTCATCCCTGGCTTGGTAGCCCCCAGACGTAGGTAGTTAGACCGAACTGGGTGAACAATTCTTTGTGTTCTCTTCTGTTGTTTTACTTTGTCCATTGCAGAGTGTGTTGTTGTGACATCACACGTAACATCACATATCTGGTTCCAGAATTTCACTTTGGACCATTATGGAGTTTGATATTCTGGCCTTTATTTGGCTTGCTTATTGGCTCAAGAGGACGGGATTATTTTCTTATTATGCTTTGAGGAGTGCCTTTATGTGGTTATATCTTTCTTACCCTGGCTTTTATTTCATGCATTAGGATAGTCACTTCTTCTCCACCCCTTCTTCAATTTTCAAAACTTCCTCTCTTTTTCAAAACCTTCATGTTTTCAAACTCAAAACCGCTTTCATAATAAAACCTTACTTTGGTCAAGTGATTTTTAAACTTCATTTTCTTTAATAAATATCAATCCATGTTAATCATATTTTGACCATTTCAAAAAGACTTTAAAAAACACCAAACTCATCAATCTGTTTTTGTGCCTTATGCACTTTTCCTTTAAAACTTTTTCATAAGTTTAGACATGATTCATTTCTTTAAGCGGAATTATTCGCTTGGAAATGACGACTTGTCTTTACACTTAAAATCAACCAAAACAAACAAATATTTGTTCTTTGTACCACGAACTACGGGGTTTTGATCCTACATTGCACATCGTGGGTACGTAGGCATGAGGCGATAAGTCTCTCCAAACACAAAAATATTAAAAAATATTTCTCTTCTCATCTCCCCAATCTCTTTTCAAACAAACCTTTTCAAACCAAAAAGCGGTAGATATTTCAAAGGGTTCCTAAAGGGTACTATAGACGTTTTGGGTGCTAACGCATTCCCATTGCGTAACCAACCCCCCTTACCCATTCTCTGTTTGTTCTTGTTTTTTAGAACTCCTTAGGTTTTGTTCGCTCTTTTTCCTTTCCTTTCTTGGATAAAATAAAAGTGAGGTGGCGACTCTTGCTTTATGAGTTAAGTTAATCAATAGCTTACACTCACAATTTTTACCGCTACACCGAACGTTTTACATCATGAAATAGATAAACAATCTATCATCATGAGTCAAGGCACTTTTAGCCAAACCTCTGGGGAGAAAGTTAGTGAGGAGTAGTTTAAACCACAACTTTCCATCAGGGAGGAGTCCTTCAGGATCATAGGGTTCAGTCTTATCTCGAGACACATCATGAATCCTAATGAGATCTCCAACAAAGGAATAGTTCAGATGGAATTTATCAACATTCACTCCTGATTGAACACAGTGAATAGCTTGGGCGATGGAGGTGGGTGTTATTATGACCGGAACATCAAAAATGAAAGACCAAACAGAGTTGTTACCTTCATCAATCTTCGCGTATTTCCAGAACTCTTTTACCATCTCAGGATAAATGGGTCCATGCAGAATTGCAAAGTATCCTAACCATCCTTGGATTTGCATGCTGGTGGAAATGCAAATGCCTGCATCTTTCAGTCTGGGAAGACATGGTCATTTCTCATTAATGACCTCAAGGGTTTCTTCATTATCGGCGAAGGTTTTGATAGACATGGTGAGAGCAAAAGGATAGACGTTAAAAGCAAGTAGAATGGATGAGAAGTTATGAGGAGAAGTGTGGTATTTAAAGAGAACAAAGAGTGATGACCATAAATAGTAATAAAGACTTGGAAGAATTGAGACAAGAAATTCATCATTTCCAATACATGGAATACAAACAAGAATAGGAGTGATGAAGGAGTGTATCAGTTTCCAAAAGATTATGGACTAGTATACGTTATTGATATTATGACATCAGTCAATAAATACAAATAAATGTATACTCGAAGATGAGAGGGCATAGTCTGACAGAGAATAAAGGAGGGAAGACAAGTGTTAATTCCAAGAAGTCTTTGTCTTACATACACCTTTATGAATGCCTAAAGAGGAAGGAAGATGTAAAGAATTAAACAATTTTCAAGTAAATTTTCAAATCCACTATGTTAAAATGATATAGGTAATAATTACTTGAAGCCTAGTTTCACGAAATCACAACGCTTTAGATATCTTTTGGACACTTTTGATATCTTCAAAGTCTGGAAAACTAAAAAGTTTCCATCTGATCAAAGGCACTTCTGACAAAGCATCTTCTGATAACTGAGGTTAAAAACAAATGCTTCTAAGTTTAAATGAAAATCTGATATCTTCATACTCTAACTAAACACATCTGATTCTGATGAAATCTTACTCTGGACAGTAGTCCATTTTCAGATGCTTCAGAATAAATAGAAATATATCTTCAGCCAATGGTTTTGTAAAGATATCATCCCATTGATGGTCTGTATAGATTTTAAACATAAAATTCCCTTCTGAACATAGTCTCTAATAAAATGATCTCTATGTGCTTAATCCTAAAACGTAAGATTGGATTCTTACTTAAATAGATAACAGCAGTATTGTCACAACAGTATTATCACAGAGAGCCTGACATTTCCAGAGGTGCTTTCTCTTTCCGATCTGTCTCTTCCTTTTCCAAAATATACGTTGGATGCATTGGAGTCTTAGCTGGTGTACAGTCCATCATGTTGAATTTCTTCAGAATTTCTTTTGCATACTTGCACTGATGAATATACGTTCCTTCTGATCTTTGATCAATTTGAATTCCCAGAAAGAATCAGAATTCTTCCATCAGATTCATTTAGAACTCAGCCTTTCTCATCTAGCTTGTTTCTGAACACCCATTTAGTTCTAACGACGTGAACACCTTTGGGTTTCTGAACAAGATCCCAGACGTCATTTCTGGTGAATTGATTCAGTTCTTCTTGCATGGCCAGAATCCACTCATTTTCTTTTAAAGCTGCATCAACTGTTGTTGGCTCTATCAGAGACACTAGACCCAGAAGAGTTTCTTCGGAATGTCTGAAGGATGAGCAAGTTCTGACTGGATCAGCGTTATCTTCCAGAATCAATTCTTCAGAATGAGAGTTCTTTAATCTATTCTTCTTCTGATGAGATGAGTTGTTCACAGCTTTCTGATAGGGTTGTATTTGGATCTGGAGAATTTTCATCTTCATCTTCTTCTCTTGAATCTTCTACTTCTTAGATTCTGATGACGTGATCTTCAGATCTGCAGGCTTTTCGACTAGCTTTGACTTTTCAGAGTCAAGTTTATCATTGAATCTGATATGAATTAATTCGTCTACCATTCGTGCTTCTATGATATAGATTTTGTAGCCTTTAGAGCATTCAGAGTATCAAAAGTAAACACGACTGATCCAGAGCCAATGATTCTTCCTTTTCTGGTTTCTTTCGAAATCGGCGAAGCTTCCAGGCTTAAGTTCCAGACTTTGAACCTTATGCCTTCTTCTCATCATGAGTCGCGAGCAACTGCTGTTTAGTTATCAAGACTGGTGTTTCAACTGATTTGCTAAGAATATCTATGAGTCAGAGTCTGAGTCTAATTCAGGTTCTGATGATATTTAGTCTTCTGGTTCTCCAGAAACTTCATCTTCAGTTGTTGCTGCTAGCACAACATTTACTTGTTCTTCATCAGATTCTTCTTCTTCAAAATCAAAGTCATCCCAAGTTGCCATTAGATCTTTCTTTGCTTTGAAGAAGTTCTTCTTAGGCTTCTTGTCCTTATTCACCTTGGACACTCGTTCCTGGCTCATTACACTCGTAGCAGATAACTTCATTTCCAGAGTTATGCTTCTTCTATTCAGATGATGACTCTGAGCGGCCTTTGATTCTTTTGAAGTTACCTTGCCTATGCTTCTAGAGTTTGTTGATTCTTCTGATGTCATCTTCTAATCTTCCATTAGAATCTTCTGATTCTTCCTCAGCTTGATGATCCTTTGCCTTTTCAAGTTTAGAGCGATAAGTTTGCTTTTTCTTCTAAGGTTCATCTTCTTCAAGCTCTATCTCATGACTTCTCAAAGAGCTCACTAGCTCTTCAAGATTTAGGCTATTGAGATCTTTTGATAGCTTTTAGAGCTATTTACCATAGATATCCATTTCTTAAGAGGACTTCTGATGATCTTTTTCACATGTTCAGTAGTTGAGTAATCTTTGTCCAGAACTTTGAGTCTTGCGACTCGCATTTGAAACCTTGAATACATGGTCTCAACTATCTCTTCATCCTCCATTTGAATGCTTCGTAATTTTGGATTAAGGCAAGTTCCTTTGTCTTCTTACTTTGATCATTTCCTTTATGAATCATCCTAAGAGAATCAAAAATGGATTTGGCATCATCTTCTCAGACCTAGTATAAGAGATAGCATTTAGCACTATAATTCTTGCCTTGCGATGATTCTTATAATCTTTCTTCTGCTGGTTGGTTATATCACATCTGGATATTTTAGCACATGTAGCATCAACTGGGTGAGTGTAGCCATCGACTACCAAATCCCAAAGATCTACATCATAACCAATAAAGAACCTTTCTATTTTGTCTTTCCAGTGATCAAAATTTTCACCATCAAGGACTGGTGGTTTGACACTGTAATGATATTTCGCTTCAGTAGTGGATTTAGTAGGAACTGCTATGATATCTCACACAAATACTGGATCGGTACTGAACACTGTTAAGTGCTGATAAAACGTTTATCACAATCAGAATCGGAGCTCTGATACCAATTGAAGGTGTGAGAAAAACACAAGAAAGGGGGTTTTAATTGGGTTTTCTACATTGAAAGCTTTTTATGAAACTCAAACAAAGATTATAAATAAACTAACAATAGAAAGACACACGATATATCCTGGTTCACTTAAAAACTATCAAGTTAATCCAGTCCACCCGCCAAGGTGATTTTACCTTATACACAAGGACTTAATCCACTATAACCAAACTGATTACAATCGCACGAGCAAACAGCTGGTGACTAACAACCTCTAAGACACACTAGTCCTAGACTTCTTAAGAATTCTGACCCAACTGGTCTCTTAAGGAATACAACGCACAAGCCAACTGCAAGTGACTAACACCACTATGACTCACTGTCTTAGTCTCCCTAAAAATTCTGACCCAACTGATCCATTAGGGAACGCAAATAACTGTCTGCTACAAGGTTTGTTTACAATAATGATGCTTCTACACAAGCAGGGTAAACATACATTTTAAGCTCAATCTAACTTAGAGAGAATCTACAGTAATAACATTCTTCTTCTTTGTATTGTGGTGCTTTACTGTTTACTCATAAATTTCTTCATTTCTTGAGTTCTTTCTTCATATACATCAGTGTTTCTGATACTTCTTCTTTTACACTGAGTATTACATCGTTTGTTGCTTACTTCATTCAATCATGCTTGCACGCATGCATCTCCTCTCTTACGTTCATGCTCATCAGCATCAGATTCGTTGAATGATCAAGTCTATATATAGCCAGAAAAAGATCCGTTGAAGGGCAGATCAGTAATATCGGAGAAAGTACTGGCGACTTGAAATAATGTCATTATGCTGGGTTGAAAATTGTACACTGAAGTTGTCCTTTATACCACCAAATCAGGGTAGTGGAAAGGAACGTGCTTTATCAGTACTATGTACTATTTTCCCACACAAAATTTTCATCTTCTTCTATTCATCAAAGGCTTCTGAGTTGATTTGATTGAAGCATGATCAGAAGAATGAATCATTAGGTCTTTAGAGTCTTGAGTCTTCAGAGTCTTCAGAACTTATTCAGCAGAACCATGTCTTCAGAGTCTTCAACACTTCTTGTTCAGAACCCTTGGTTATCAGAATACTTAAGTCTTCAGAGTCTTCAGAGCTTCGTTCAGTAGAACCTTGCCTTCAGAGTCTTCAGCACTTAGTCTTCAGAACCTTTAATCTTCAGAATCCTTAAGTCTTTAGAATCTTCAGAACTTCGTTCAACAGAACCTTGTCTTCAGAATCTTCAGCACTTAGTCTTCAGAAGTTAACGACCTCAGAAGCTATACAGACTTCATAAATAGAACATCAAATTCATGCTCAGAAATTAGAATCCAAGAGACGTTACGACAGCAACATAGTATCTTCTCAGAATCTTTCTGACGCACAGTAGATTAGAACCAATCTCACTTCTTCACACAGAAGTGACCATAGAGAATATCAGAGTGATGTAGCACATGGTCTTTATCAGAGTTAGAACCTGTTTGTTAAAACTATCAGAATAACAAACATTAGAGTACAATAATTGTTCTCACACAAATACTTCATTGTTATCATCAAAACATAGAGACAAGATACAAAACCAAATCTTGTTCTTACAAAGAAGCTCTATGCTAAGTTGTCTAAGTGTGAATTTTGGTTGAGAGAGGTAAGTTTTCTTGGTCATGTTATTTCAGGTGATGGTATTGTTGTGGATCCATCTAAGGTGGAGGCAGTTCTACAGTGGGTGTCTTCGAAGTCGGTGACTGAGATTAGAAGCTTTTTGGGTTTGGCTGGTTACTACCGTAGGTTTATTGAAGGTTTTTCGAAGTTGGCACTCCCGTTGACTCAGTTGACTTGCAAAGGTAAAGCGTTTGTGTGGGATGTTCACTGCGAGAAGAGTTTCATTGAACTGGAGAATAGATTGACTACAGATCTAGTTTTGATTCTACCCGAGCCAAATGAACCGTTTATGGTGTATTGCGACGCTTCTTTGATGGGTTTAGGAGGTGTGTTAATGCAAGATGGTAAGGCTGTGGCTTATGTTTCACGACAGTTAAGGATTCATGAGAGGAATTATCTAACTAATGATTTGGAATTAGCCACAGTAGTATTCGTATTGAAGATTTAGAGGCACTATCTTTATCGTTCTAGATTTGCAGTATATAGTGATCATAAGAGCTTAAGGTATCTGTTTGATCAGAAGGAATTGAATATGAGACAGAGAAGGTGGTTGGAATTCTTAAAGGATTATGATTTCGGCTTGAACTATCACCTCGGTAAAGCTAATGTCGTGGCTGATGCTTTGAGTCGGAAGACGTTGCATATGTCTGCTATGATGGTTAAAGAATTGGAATTGATTGAACAGTTCAGAGATATGAGTTTGGTTTGTGAACAGACGCTGCATAGTGTGATGCTGGGTATGCTGAAGATCAACAATGAATTTCTTAATAGTATCAGAGAAGGTCAGAAGTTGGATGTGAAACTGGTGGATTTGATGATTGGAAATGAACAGGAGGAAGGTAAGGAATTCAGAGTGGATGAATAAGGTGTGTTGAGGTTCCGTGATAGGATTTGTATTCCTAATGATCCCGAGTTGAAAAGAATGATTCTAGAAGAAAGTCACATGAGTAGTTTGAGAATCCATCCAGGAGCTACGAAGATGTATCAAGACTTGAAGAAGATATTTTGGTGGTCTGGATTGAAAGGTGGTGTGGCTAAGTTTGTGTATGCTTGTTTGACTTGTCAGAAGTCGAAGGTGGAACATCAGAAACCTGGTGGTTTGATGCAACCGTTAGATATTCCAGAGTGGAAGTGGGACAACATTTCTATGGATTTTGTTACCGGGTTGCCTAATACGCCGAGATGACATGATTCCATTTGGGTAGTGGTGGATAGATTGACGAAATCGGCACATTTCATTCCGATTAATATCAGTTTTCCTTTGCAGAGGCTGGCAGAGATTTATATTCAGGTGATTGTGAAGTTGCAAGGAGTTCCGTTGAGTATTGTGTCGGATAGAGATCCAAGATTCAATTCCAGATTTTGGGAGAGTTTGCAAGAAGCATTGGGATCGAAACTGAGATTGAGCTCATCTTATCACCCGCAGACGGATAGACAGATAGAGAGAACTATATAATCCTTGGATGATTTGTTGAGGGCTTGTGTGCTTGAATAAGGAGGTGCTTGGGATAGACATTTGTCATTGATTGAGTTCACTTATAATAACAGTTATCATTCCAACATTGGAATGGCGCCTTTTGAAGCTTTGTATGGTCGGAGGTGTCGGAAGCCTTTGTGTTGGCATAAATCTGGAGAGACCGCAGTACTTGGACTTGAGATTGTTCAGTAGACTACTGAAAAGGTGAAGCTGATTCGGGAAAAGATGAAAGCTTCGCAGAGTAGGCAGAAGAGCTACCATGATAAGAGGAGGAAAGATCTTGAGTTCCAAGAAGGAGACCATGTATTTTTGAGAGTCACTCTGGTGACCGGTGTTGGACATGCGTTGAAGTCAAGGAAGCTTACTCCTCGGTTTATTGGTCCATATCAGATTTCTGCAAGAGTTGGAACTGTTGCCTACTATCGAATTTGCGCGATGTGTTCCATGTGTCACAGCTTCGGAAGTATGTTCCGGATCCGTCGCATGTGATCCCGATGGATAATGTGGAAGTAAGGGATAACCTTATGGTTGAGGCCTTACCAATACAGATTGAAGATCGCGAGGTAAAGCAATTGAGGAGTAAAGAGATCACCCTTGTGAAGGTAGTGTGGAGAGGCGCTGCTGGTAGAAATATGACTTGGGAGTTAGAAAGCAGGATGCGAGAGTCGTATCCGGAGTTATTCGTATGAGGTAAATTTTCGAGGACGAAAATATTCTAAGTGGGGGAGAGTTGTAACACCCCAAATTATTTTATTGTTTTTCGTAATTGGAATTATATGTTGTTGGGTATTTGTGTGTGGTTGTGTTTGGGGTTGCCCTTAGTATGGGGTAGTGACCTTAGAATCGTAGGGATCAAGATGTTGGAGGGTATGACCAATTAGGTAGAATTGGTGGTTTGGTGAGAATGGTTATTTGGTTAATATTATTATTTTAAATTATTAAGGGATATTGTTATTATTATTTAATTAGTAACATGATAATAATAATAATGTTGAAATAATAATAGTAATAATAATATTAATAATAAAAGAATAATAGAAAATAGAAAAGGGAGTTAGGGGAGAGAAACCACTCAGTACGTGTTTTTGGAGGAAAAGAGAAAGAGGAGAGCTAGGGCAAAAGGGAAGAGAAAAGCCATTGTTGAGGCTAAAGTTTTGTCAAGAACTCTAAGGTAAGTGTGGGGGTCTTTAATCTCTTAAGGGTTGCATAATGTTTGTATGAGGGTAGATAAGCCTTTAAGATCATCCCTATGTGTTGCTTGTGTTGATTTGAGATTGGGGTTTTTGCGTGTCGGAGGTTTTGATAGGAGAATAAAATGCATAAATTAAGCGGTTGAAATATGGGTTATGTGTTTCGAATCGATTGTATGATGATCTGTGAACATATGTGCAATTTTTGGACTGATTCTGAGTGAAATCGGAGAAGGATTAGGGTCTGAATCGTGCAGAATCGCAATCGTAGGATTGCTGATTTGCGCAGTTTCGCCAACCAAATGGAGTGTTTCGCCAGGCGAAGGTGACCTCGCTTGAAGGTCTCCAGGCGAACTGAGAGGCGAGCGAGGGGTGAAAATAGGGGTTTCTGGAATTTGTATGGGGGAGGGAGATTCGCCTCTGCTCCACCAGGCGAGCATGAGGCAAAAGGGGAATTCGTCAGGCGAAGGGGGATTTCGCCAGGCGAAAGTGGATTCGTTGGTGTCTCACTAGGCGAACATCAGGCGAGCAGAGCTGAGACGAACCGAACCTTCTAGAACTTAAAAAAAATTCGTATCTTTTTATCCATAGGTTCGTTTCAGTCGCCGTTCGAACCGTTGGAAAGTTGGTTTCACATACTTTTTGTTAAAATTAATTTCAATACCAGAATTCCAACAATTTGATGCGTTAATTGGGTTTTCGTGGATCTTGTTATGTGTTGCACGTTGAAATGGTGAATTCGGTTGTGCGAATGCGTGTTGTAGCGGGGGTTTGCGATTGTTGCATGTTTTGTTAGGTATATGTTGCGTGTTGGATAGTTGTAGTGTATTGTATTGGTTGATTGTTAGTCATATACATTTTGTTGTCGTTATATGCATGCCATGTTGCATAAGTTGTGTGATAAGTCGTGTGCCCATTTGGGGTGTGAGTGTCTCATCCGAATTCTTTGAGATAGAATCGTGTTAATGTTGTTGTTGTTGAGGTGATCGTGTGCCCATGTGGGGTGTGAGCGACTTATATGGAAATTCCGACGGGAATTATGATCATGAAAAAGGGATCGATTTGGTACCACATGCATTGAGTCAAGTCGTGGGTCTCATTGTGTTGCATTGGGTTGTGTTGTAGTGCATATGATTGTCTGCTTGGGTGGGAAATTGTATATGTGTTAATGTTGTGATGATAGGGTGAACTGTATATGGATTATGTTCTTTCATACTTATCTTATGCATTTCTTATGTTGATTTGAGAATCTCGCCCCTTCTGTTTGAATGTTACCTCTATGTGGGTAACGTGCAGATAATCAAGATTAGTGCGGAGTTTGAGTTAGTGAAGACGGAGTTTTCCCTTTTATTTCGTTGTGTCGGCGTCTGCTCTGATGTGTACCACTAGGGATTTGGAACGCTTGTTGTTACTTGTTTTATTATTTGTTATCACTCTATTTACTTGATGATGATTATATGGTATTAAACATGTTATATTTTCGTTGAACTTCCGCTGCTGTAGTGAAGATTAATTAAGTATGGTTTTAAATAGTGATATCTATGTGTTACATATCGTATGCATGAGCAGTTGTTTGTTGAATGTAGCATCCTAAACGTTGTATGTTTTATTTTACTCTGATATTCTATTATTAATTATCTCAAGGGTTTAGGGTGTTACAGAGCCCCTAGGAAATCACCTATCAATGTCATCTGAGTTGCCAATTGTTGGTAACTCTAGGTCGAATCTTGTATTAATGGTCTTAATATGGTGCTCATTTGTTGAGTTAACATGTGAACCATTTCGTGATTACTCTCATCCATCTGTTGTCTCATAACTGCGACAGAACTTGAGGTGAAAGTTGGAACTTATTGAGATAGAAGACTGAACCCTGGCGGTCGATTAACTTGGTTTGCCAAAGGCCCTAATCCTTGGTACGGTGAGAAAGTTGGTGACGAACTTTCCCCAAACATCAAACCACTAGAATGTAGACTCGTCATGAACTCTGTTGGCATCCCAAAGCTCAAGGCATGGATATTGTGAAACTAGGCACATGATGCCCCGTAGTCCCCGCCATTGTCGGCCTAGGTTCAAACCGACGTGGTGTTGTGGCTGGTCCACTATGAACAGTCAAAGCCGCAGACACAGTGCCAGAGCCAACATCACTTGTTTGCGTCACAACTGTACTTTGTGCCGAAGACGATTCTTCGTTCGGACGTGGTGTCACCATCTTACCACTACGTAAATGCATACACTCAACTCAACGGGTCCCACTGGGCGTGCCAATTTGTTCGCACACGATTTCCCGGCGTGAACAACCTATGGCCTCCTATCGCAGGTTTACTTGCGGGACCGGCCACGGAATCCCAAGACAAATGGCTGGAGTATATGTGATGTTGGTAGGATGGTTTTGATTTAGAGGAAGTTGGAAAAAACTTGCAGAAAAGGTGTATACGAATTGATAAATAAACAAGTAAATAAGTAAATGACAAGATATATTGAAACTTGGTAATGTAAATTGCTTAAAAGGAAATGTGGACGCTATCATACATCTTGCGGAAATGAACTCTTTTCTCGTAACACTAGGTACTTCGGGTGTATTTCTTTGACAATGTTACAAATGCGACCCCCTCAAATCAAAATGGACATTGCTTAAATAGGAAAATAAAATAATTGTTTTTCTCTTAGTGTTGGCTCTGGATGTGGCACGTGTCGCTCCACTATCTTCGTAACTTCCCACACGTTCTCAGCATTTCGAATCTTTTCCCACCTAAGATTTTTCAGCTTTGTGTCAGTTTTGTTGGCAATCCATCGAAACCCTTCGATAGCGTAGCATGCTGGGTCGACTTCCGACACGCCTTTTGCAGATGTCGACCCGCATGTTGGCCCTCTCATCATCTCTTCTTTCTTCCTGCTCAGTCGAAATCTTCTAGTCAACAGATCCAAGCCTGAAAAGTGTTGGAACACGCGAATCATCGGTAAGGGCGTTGCAAAAATGCAATGAAAATGACACAGAAATATCAAAAGACCAATAAATATTACTGTCAGTAGTATGATGCTGCATGTGACCTACTTCGTCTTCCATCTGCAGCCCTATGATAACTTCGAGTATAAGTAGACCAAACAAGCGACCCCCATTTGTTCATGGATCTGCTTGAACTCGAAGTACTGTAGGTAGAAAACATCTGTATAAGTGGCACTCTTGTCCACAAAAATTGCAGTGCCAACCAAATATAGCAGGTATGCTTTCATAGCATATACTCTATGGAGCCCCACCTGCTCGTCATCACCTCTAGCCTCCTCAGTTCTAAAGATCTCATTTGTATATACCTTTTTTAGGAATTCAAACCTAGCATGAGCCCCTCTAATTTTTTCAAACTCCCTCATGACATCCTCTGGGTCAACTCCCAGATAGTCTACCATCATCTTGAGTGCCTCGTCTATGGTAATCCTCCCGTGATTTAGAAGTTTCCCCCCTGATCGGAAGATGCGGAAAGTACGACACATCGTCGAGTGTGATAGACAACTCACCAAGCAAGAAATGAAATGACGGGGTCTCGGTGTGCCATCTCTCCACGAATGCATTAAGCATCTCGTGGTTGACCATAATATAACCAGTCGTGCACAAGTCCTTCATCCTATATAGGGACATAACAACCTGAAACCACTCCTCATTCGGCTGAGACAAGCCATTAATCTTTTGTCCATGGTTAATAAACTTCAGCGGATCACAGTTCTGCAGAAAAATAAATCAATGTCAGAAACTTGTAATATAATAATAAACGTAATTTAAAAAGAATGAATCCAACTAATGTTACATCTTCGTCCCAGATATGTCTGACAGTATGGTTTGGGTACATAGGTAATGATGACAACTCTACAGGGCCTCCTCCAAATGCTTGAGGTGGCTCAACATCCTCAACAACCTTATCAGTCGGAGGTGGCACTGGCTCAGCAGCCTCTTCAGCCGAAAGTGGCACTGGCTCAGAAACCTCATCAGTTAGAGGTGGTACTGGTGCCTCGGGTACCACTGGTGACTCGGATACCTATGGCGCCGAAATATGTTAAACATGTCGCCTGCGGGAGGATGGAGTAGTGATGTGTTGGTACGTGAAACTCGTCTCCTATGGGAAGAAGAAGAAGATGGATAAGCATGGGCCCTAAAAGTATATGCCTCTGCATGGCTAGAATGAACAAAAGCCTCTAAAATCGGGCTCTTCTCCCTCTGCACTGATGCATGTTGTGCAATCCTCTCGTGCCTCAGCATATCGTCTCTATAAGCCATAATGTTTGTAAGTAAATCAGACAATTGATACAAGCAGCCATACAATCAATAAACGTAACAAAAAAAATTAACACAGAGTGATAATTTACGGAGATGCATCTCTAGGTAATGAGAATGCAACTTTTCAGGTCATTTAATGGCGGCAATGCAGACCACCAAACCCCAAAAATAATGCTTTGAAGGTTATTTTCAACCAACAAACATGTTTTACAGTATATATAAACTATCATTCATGCAATTTCTACTTATTTCATACCTTAATCATCAATTTCTACTCATTTACACGAAAACTAAATTTACTTCAGTGTTAGATGATGTTTCTGATGTACTTGATGTTGACTGAAAAACCCTTGAGCCTGGTTCTTTGATTTTGGACTTGGTTGATGGAAAAAACTTTGAGAGTTTGAAAATTTTATGCTTTTTTAAAAATGAGGAATGAGAAGGGTTCTGGCGCAACTTAACATCAAATATCGTCTATAAATGCAACTCTAAAATAATTTTGAAGATGCATACCCGGAGTTTTTTAACTTTAAGTCATAATTTTATTTATTCATAGTGTGTCCGAAAATACATCTTAAAAAATTGGAGGCATTTTTGTATTTTTAATCCTAATAATACAAAGGATGCATTAAAAAAATTTCATATTTTAAAAAAGTTGTATTTATCTATGATGTAATCATGACAAATTTTGACCCTATACACGAACTTGTCTTGTCTTACACATGCACAAATACAACCTTGCATAAGAGCACCCACATCCATCGTATCTATTTTGATTCTTTAAATGGGACCCATTTAATTTTTTATATTATTTTACGCATTCTAATTATTTAAATAATTCATCTACATTTTTTAAATTTCCATACAATCTATCAAAAACTTTAAAATGGGTCTCACTAAACCCCACAATATATCTCATAATCCATGTATTGTTGGTAAATTTTGAAAAAAAATAATAACAAAAAAGACCAAATAAAAGTTTATGAACGTGTTTTACTGTGACCACGTTGTTTAGCTGAGAAATGAAAAAACAAATGGATTATCCATCAACTATTGACACTGTTTCTTTGAAAATAGTGTAAGAACCCCAAGTATTGCCCGATAATCATGCTCTAAAGGTCAAATCAACCTTCATCATGTGTTTTTATAACATGTCTATATCATGAGATTGGGAGATTGGACCATGATCTTGACAATAACAAAAATGACAATAAAAAAAAAAAAAAAGGAGTTGGAATAAAGTTGAAGTTCACACTTGAAAAGTGGGCAAGACACGTATGTATTTAAAATTACACAATTATTTTTTCTGTTTTAAATTATAAGAAAAATGTGTTTTAAAGTATAAATCACTTTACAATTTCAACTTAACATTAATAAGTTTTTTTCTAACATACCTTATATCATTTATTATTATGTCTTCTTCAAATTCTCTAACTTACATATTATAAAACCATGCATAATTTTTCTATTCAATACAATAATAATTGTTTTTTAATTTGCATAAAATGTCTAAAACTTTTTATAATTTAAAACAGAGAAAGTACACCCTCTGATCACTATTATAAACAATAAAAAAAATTTTAAATTCATTAAATATTTAATGTATTTAATATATAATAATGTTCAAATTCATCATTTATTCAATAAATTAAAAAAAAATTTGTTACTTATAATAGTGACGGGAGGGTGTATTTATTAAGTGAAGATCCACAAAACAAAAATTCTTAAATAAAAACAATAGTTATACACTCAACCAATCACAATCATTTCATATCACAACCACCCATGGCTCCAATTAAAAAAATTTAAATTTTAAAAAATTTTTAAAAAAAAATTCTTATTAAATGTTTCTAAAAATATAAATATGAATTTAAATATATTTCCATATAAGTATTTCTCCCGCAAAACTCACGTCCAACAAAACATAACATACATGTGACTTCCATGATAATCGTAAATATAACACATAAAAATAACTTTTACGGCACATACAGTAAATATTACTTTACAATACTTAAAATAGATGAATATTTCATACCTTTTCAATTTTTTGATATAGTGCCCACCCAACATTCAACTAAATTAATGTTACATTTTAATGTTTTATCACATATCCAACAAAACTGTTCTCTCTAGAACAAAGGACTACCATGAAAAGTGTACATAATCTTTTAATAACAATGCTGTAAAGATAACTATTAAATGTAGGGGGCATTCTTTGTACCTTAATGTTAGGTAAAAAAACAGGTGTTAGGCCTGTCATGAGCTTCCAAGGGGCATAATAAATGGGAGGATTGACTAGCAAAATTTATAACCATGTCTGTCCAGCAATTGTGTGACCATCCCATATCAGTAGATTTGCCCCATAACCATGTAATACTCAATATCTAAACAAAACTGCTTGAGAAAAGTAACTAATCTTAGTAGATATCAAGCTAATCTACAACAATAACCAAAAGAAACTCTTTACATAAAGTCTACCCTTCTAAAAGTTTAACACTTTCGGAGCAGATAGCGCCGCATAACATGAGAATACTAAGTACGCGATGAATTTCATCTTTCCGCTCAATTTGTGATTGTTGACCAACTACTAAGTACGCGACGAATTTCATCTTTCCGCTCAATTTGCGATTGTTGACCAACTAGCTGGAATACGATCAGAACTTGTAGGCATAGCTCTAACGTTGATGTCGAGAGGCATGAGACGGTATTGAATGTCGAGATCTCTGAAAATCTTCATTAACTCTTCAATAAGGATAGATCTTCTGATAAATCTTTCTCCCATGTCTTGGAAGTTCATTCTATGAGTTGGCCAGATCGCCACTCTCACCATGTTCAATTGCTCGTGATCCTTCAAGACTATAAAAGGCGAAGGATACCAGTGCTCCTTCTTATTATCGACGTAACTGCATTGAGGTCATTAACGTTTTTAGCTCAGATATATGTAACAATAAATAAATATGCATACATAATAAAGGAGAGAGACGTGGTAGTACATACGTATGTATTCTATGTTTCATAAGTGAAATCTTTTCAAGCGGAGTAGCTACATGGATACAGAATTCAATCGCATCTCCCATGTCAGGACTACGGTAGAAATTTTGTATAGCCTTAGTAGCAAGGACACTATTAGGGATCGTTATCTTTAGATTATCGTATCTTAGGAATACCGTAGTCAATATGTTCATTTCTTCTACAACCATCTGAAATAAGGAGGGATACAATTAGACTATGTTTGCATTGCAAGAAGAAAATCTATAAGCTCCTAAAGATATAAACATTACCTGAACTGTATCAATTTCACATCTATCTCCCACGTCAAATGGATGCATAACAAATAAAAATATGATTGCTTCAAAGACGGTCTTGCAGGTGTTACCGAATATAAATGCAACCAAGACAAGTTGTGAGCTCACAAAAAGAAGAAATTTGGTGGTGGCAATTTCCAATATCAAGAGCCAAATAACCAGTATGACAATGGCAACTAAAAAATTGAGCATTCGGTGAAGTTTGTTCACCGCCGTTTTGGTGTCATTCAATGTCAAAGCAAGGGCTCTCCTCTCCCTGAACGCATTCACCTGCACAATAAAATGCACAACATTGTTGTAAATACTATAGAAGCAAACACATTGCAATTGCATGTAACAGCATGTACCAATGAAATGCTGAGTTTGATCTCGATGCAATTAATAGACACGCACTATATGGCAAACAACCTCCAACTGAGCTAAGAAGTTCATGCAATATATAGACACGCACTATATGGCAAACAATATCCCTTCAGACATATAATAGAAAAATATATAGGAAAGCGTATCCTAATACATGGTTTAGGTATAGGCTGCACCGTTAATTCTTACCACCCAGTTCTTCAAAGCGGATTTGCTGATTTTTCCAGAATCAGATGCTCCTTCAAAGAGATTTAAGGTTTTTACCGTTTCATCTTCTCGCATGAAACGAATCAAGTCCTCAGGGTATATAAACCTTCAATGCAACAAAAATGAAAGAAATAAAATTACAGATATAAAAATTGAAACAAGCAAGCTACTATACTATGAAGCACAAACTCTGATCCAGACAAAGGGACACGACACAAACACTGTGATATCGATAATGTCATAAAGATAGAGTAATACTCCATTTGCAAGTAACATTAAATTAATGGATAATAACCTGCAGCCGCGCCTAGCAACATTTTGAAAGATTTTCTTGGCAGCTGCTTTAGCCTCATTTTCACTTCTGATTTGTGTGGCATGCTCATCGTCGGGACTGGAATCAAGTATCTGTTCATCCAATGTAGTAAGTACTCCATGACGAACCATATTCATTAACCTCTTCATATTCCAAGCAGACACATTATTTGGATTCAACTTATGCAAGTGATCAATAGTAATTCCACCACCATTCCCAATCCCACCATCATCAGACTTCTTAGAAAGTGGCATCGAAAACTTTCCACTTTTGACGGGACTTTTCTGCAGCATTCCACTCCTCAACCTTCCACTTCTGTTTGAAGGAAAGGCAGTAGCTCTAAGATCAGGTGGCATGTTTGCACCAGCATTTTGCAACTTCTGAACCTCGTCGGCTAGTCTTTCCTCTTCCTCTTCGGCCCTTTGAATCTCCACCAAAGGTGGCCCCGAGAGTGTTTCTATCACGAATTGATTAAACAGCGACTCTTGAATCCTATCAAAGTATGTGCTCACATGAAAAGAAGAAGCTAAAACCTTTACTACTAGAGTTTTTAACAACCACACCAAAGTACCAACCAAGAAACACACCAATACTTTCGTAACATATTGAAGAAAAACCCCTTTTGTCTCTCTTTGAACTCTCTTATCAAAGAGAAAATGCCATGCAATCAAAACAAGTCCTAACCAGACACAATTTTGCACAGCTTTCTTCACACCATACACAAAATAAAGAACCCTTTTTCTCAACAAAAAATTTCTTTCAATGCAAAATACAGCGATTCTAATAAACCAATCCGAAACCAATCTACCACAAATTAGAATAAGAATCATAACCTCCCATTTCCACAGCTTAAGCTCCCACAGATTCTTATCCCTCAGTAACGGAACAGTCAGAGTCGTTACTAATGCCCCGATGATCAAAATCAAACTCACCCATTCAAGAAGAATCCAAAAACTAAATTGTGTTTTCTTATACTCATCCGGAAAATCTTCTTCCATAAAAGGATCATCCTCTTCATCGTCGCCTTTCTTCCCAAGAAATCCCGACAAAATTTGACCCGATTTAGCAACCCGCCCCGATCGTCTATCAGGTTGTTCATCCGGCGACGGGTCCATTAATCTAGACTTAGTTTTCGTTTTCAACAAAGCAGATTTTCTCTGCATGGAAAAATTCCTCTCAAAAGAAGCATTAGAGGTACACCTCAAAACCTCGCCATCTCTATCTGCCGGTGAACGAGAACGACGCCGGTCATGATTCGGTGGAAACGGAGGCCTCGAACAATCACCCATAGACGGCGAATCCTTGCTGTATCTCCTCCGAACAGGATCATACGTCGCTGACGCCGGTGTTTCCACCGCATTACCAAAAGCAGGTTCCTCGAACGACACCTTAAGCTCCCGTTGTATCACCGTCGGAGACTCATCCACCGGCGTCAACTTTCCGTCACCATCCTCCTCATTCTGTAACTCCACCATTTCCAAATCCATATCAAGCGCCATCTCACCGGAAGCTTTCTGTTTATGAAGAAACTTACCGATCAGCTGCGACGGAGGATCCTCCGGTTTTTGCTGCTGCTGCTGGTGCCGGTGACCTTTATTCCGAAAATCAAAACTCTCCTCGCCATTGTCACCGGTATCATTCCAGAAATCATAGCTGGACTCTCTCCAAATCTTGTTGTCTTGAGCAGGCTCACCACCGTCGTCGTCGATCTTAACGACGACGTCTCCGGCCATAGAAAAATACTCGCTGCTGCTGCTGCGGCGGCGGTGGTGTTCTTGATAAGAAAGAATAGGGATATGTTCACGGTCGTCGGAGTCGGAGTCGGAGTCGGAGTCGGAATCTGGGAAGTTCCTAGAATATTTTTTATTATAAGAAGCCAAAGATTTGAAGGATTTTCTAATTGCTTGCATAGGGTTAGGGTCTCTAATGAAAAAGATGATTAAAATATTAATAATAATAAAAAATTAATATTAATAAATATAAAAAATAAGACATGCTAAAGTTTTTCTTTTTTTTTGAGTGGGAGGTGGAAAAGAAAGTAGGTACTACCAATGGTGACCAAGGAAATTTTGATACTATAAAAAATATATAATGCTTTTTGATTTTATAAGAATTTTTGGATTGAAAGGTCTTTCTCAGTGGACGCGTGGTTTTTTTTGGTTTTATGTTTATGTCAGGAACAGTAACAGAACAGAGCAAATACAAAAGTGGTGTTGGTAATAGTAAGAACGATGATGAATGATGATAATGATGGAGAATAGTATAATGTTGTGGTTGTGGTGGTGATGGTGACTGGTGGTCGTATAATAGTGTTTGTTATTGTTACTGTTTTGAGGTAGTGCTGTTCTAGTAATGCGGTGCCGTTTTATTACTCTGTTAACCTTTAACTAATTGCAACTATTAGATTATAAATATTTTTAACTTTATTTAGAATGAGTTCTAAAATTAGATTTTTTTTTAACTTGAAAATATTAGAAATTTTTTCCTTATTTTAGTGTCATATTTTGACACTTAAACATAGATTAAAAAAATAATAATAAATAAATAATAATTTTATCAAATTATCTTTATTAATGGTAATTTAAAATGATAAATAATTTTTATAAATACCATAACTATTTTTAACATTTTTTTACAACTTTTTTATTCTTTAATAATTGTGACAAGATAGTGCGTGTTAGCGTGATTCTGATTTTTAAATATTTGTATTTTTTTTTACAAATTCTTAGTTACCCATGATAAATAGTTGGGTATTAGTATTTTTAGTGTAAATTAATTTAAAATAGGTTAAAATACAGTTTTGGTCCTCCTGTTTGTCAAAATTCACAGTTTTGGTCCGTCTATTTTATTTTTTAACAGTTTTGGTCCCCCATCCCTCACTGTTCATGTACGGACGTGTACTGTTCATGTACGGATATGTACTGTTTATGTACGGACCAATTACTGTTCATCATTTTTTTGGGTCAAAATTAGAGTGGGGGACCAAAACCGTAAATTTTGACAAACAGAAGACCAAAATTGTATTTTAGCCTTTAAAATATTATTTTATTTTTAAATAAAATATATATAAAAATGACATGACATCAAATAAAGATGTTTTATTGGATGAAAGTACCACTATCCAACTAAATTTAAAATCACTTTTTCTGCTAGCTTTTTTGCTAGCTTAATTATGATGGTATGAGTCATAGTATGAACGAGTTGACTTTGTGTTCCATGTATATCGCAAACATTCTATCAACTTTCAACGAAACTAAATTCAAACTCTACTAGTACTACAACACAAAACATGTGAGTCTGACTCTTTTTAAGAGTGCAAGGATGAAACTCTTTTAATGCACTTTTTTTAATTAGATAAAATTTGAATGGATTTTATTTAATGATTTAAACTCTACATAATATTTAATTTGTCTCATGTTATTTTGACCAAATTTGGAAGAAAAAAATTGTAAACAAAAAATAGGGTTATGTTAAGAAGTATTTCAAGAACACAATTTAAAAATATTTCTTGTTCTAAAATAAGAGTTTTTTCAGATTAAAATATTTGTCTCAAAATAAATTTTTTTTTTTTACAATTTCAACATAACAATAATTAATACCAATTTTATTAGTCTACATAACTTTCAATATATTACATTACTACTACACTATATACACTATATCTTTATAACAATTAATAGTAATTAAGGACAAATTTATAAAATTATTATATTTAATTATTTAATTTTTTTTAATTTATATGTAATAAGAGAATTTTATTTTAAGATAAAGGGGATATAAAGATTTTTTTGTTTGTCACTCAATTTTGAAATGTATCAGTAATTGGGTTAATCATAATATCAATAAATTTGATTTTGTTTTCAATTTTTTTTATCAATTTTACTAAAAAATTCTTTTTTTTTTTTAAATTCAAATGAATGTTATTTAATTAAAAAAATTATTTTAAAATCAAAATTAAAGTCAGTTTGTTTCATTTTTTTTAATAATTATTATGGTGTCAAATATTTTTGCTAAAAAATATATATATAAAAAATTAAAAAAAGTTTCAAATACAAAATTGATTTAAATATTTATTCTTAAAATATTATTTTAGATATTTTTTATTTTATTATAATTATTTTATATATCAAAATTTCAAAAAAAAAAATACTTGTTTCAAATAATTTTTCATAAAAATCATTTTTGAGATATATGTTTTTGAAAAAAATTATAATTTTGATTGTATTTTAATTTTATATAATGTATAATTATGTAATAGAATATCAAAATTAATATTTTAATTTATAAAAAATGAATTTAAAAATACTTTGATATTTTAAAAAATATCTTTTTAAAAATAAAAAAATATTAGTTTTGGATTAAATATGTTTGTAGTCCTTCTAAATATCTCAAATTTCGTTTTTAGTCCCTCAAAATATTTCCTTCAATGAATGGTCCTCTTAATATTTTTCATCCACGCTTATGGTCCCAAATACTAAAATCGTTGTTAAAACTGTCGTTAATTCAGTCGCTAGGGAATAAACTGATATGTTGTCGCACGCGGGTCAAAAACGAGTAAATAAAGTGTAAAATAAGGAAGCGACATTCGAGTCATATCGCAAGGACTCTAAGTTAATTTAACCAAACAAAAAAAGAAATGACAAGGGTGGTATTAGATTTTCGGATAATTAAAAATAAAGAAAATGATTACAATTATGATTAACATATTAATCTACTGGTTAGACAATTTTAGACTTATCATCGGTTATTATATCACCAATTTTCTAAGCAGATTCAATTCCTATTTGATTATAGTATCAATTAACAAGCGTGATCAACACTATGTGAGTTATATTCTTATTTGTCGCATTAAGCATGATGACCGAAGATCGAACAAAGTTAACGAATAAGCTAAGTTAACACATGAAGTTAAGGAACATGCATCGATCAAATTTAATCAACACTATGATATGCAACTAGAATTAAGCAAACAAGAATACACAAAATAGGATTGAAAGAAATTGAATAAAAACTGATAATATAATAACCTCAAAGTTTTGATAAAATTCTGAAATAATAGATTAGCCTTGGAGTTAAGTCGGCAATGTAATCCTAATGCTCTTCTTTTGTTTATTAAAAAAAATTGTCTAACTTTCCCTAATGCTGAGTTTATTTCAAAAAATAAAGAAAATTGGGCTTTAAAAGCACCGGCCCAAAAAACATGAGCTGACCCAAAACTAACTAATTTATTTTTATTAAATCTGGAATGAAAACTGTTCTGGACTGGGCCATCACCTGCCCTACTGTCGGGCAGGTCCAAGCCCAATGACCAGCGAAGGCCCAACGAGGCCCAAAGTCGTCTCCGTGTCGGGCACGTACCAATCCCCTTGGACGTCGGACACGCGGGGCAAAGACTGACGAGCAGAGGCATATAGCCCGTGGACGCACCTCTCCTCGACACCCACGTGCTCCTCCCCGCGAGGACACGTTCTCTTGTAACTTCCCACTCCCGAAGGAATCGGTATGCCCTACTTCCGGAGATTTAGGGATCGTTACACCAGGGCGAAGACCACGTGCTGGTCTTCACTACGTCACGTAAGCCCTGGCAGTTACTTGGATTGGGTCTTACAATCCAGCCTAGTGCAAGTAACAGTTGGCCTCGCGCTGGGGGCTCTCTATAAATACCCTCTCACTTGAGAGGGTCAGGTTACGAAACATTCTAAACTCACTTCACTGTATTTGCTTTTCTCTGACCTTACCTGACTTGAGCGTCGGAGTACCTTGCAGGTACCCCCCCCCCCCCCCCCCCCCGGCCGTATCATCATCACCGGAGCTGAAGTCCATACGACGTTGTTGGCCACTGTCTAACAGTCTGATCCAGGTACGATCAAAAACTAATAATTTGAATCCTTTGCACTCCGAATTGGCTTCTGATATCAACATGAAACTTGTAGCTCTTTCTCTTATTTTTTTCCAACACATATTAGAAAGCGTCAAACGACATTTCGTAGCTCAAATTATGATATGCACAATGAGAATGTGTCAAACTATATTTTATTCTGAAAATAAGCAACATAAATAAAACCAAAGAGAACTCAAATGAACTTTAAAAAAGATATTAAAAGCAATAAAAATAACGCGAGAAGTTATAGAATTGTCGTAGCACATAGTAAAATATGGTGTATTAAAATACACTGATCAAATTTCCCCACATTTGAACTTTTGCACTCCGAGCAAAACTCTAACTTCAAAATTCAAAATAGCCTAAAAACGAGAAATAAAAACAAAAAAAAAAAAAACATGCAGTTTCAAAGACTTTCAGGATAGCATAGAGGTAAACAAAATTCTTATTCAAAACTTCGAGCAATATGGCGTTAGTGAGTAACTTCTTGTGAAAATCAAATCAAATAAGAGGATAATTTACCAAAGAATACATCAGAAGTGGTAAGATCCTGAAAGGACATAAATATTCTCTCACTCTCAAGTATTTAGGTTATCTGTTTACACTTAAAACACATCATAAAAGTTTGCACTACCATAAGATTGAAAAGACTTTAACGTCCACACTTGAAATACATGCACACAAAGATAAAAAAAAACTTTATTTGGGTTGTAACGTGGCCAAGGTAATGGTGAGATAAATCCTAAAGGGTTTTAAGCTAAAATTTAAAAAGACAAAAGAGAATTGAAAATAACTGCATGAGTTGAACTAATCATCACTTTATTCACTTTCAAACAACTTCTTTGCCGTCATTTTCTCTTCGTTTTTCTCTTTTTTTTTTAAGAATGAATAGTAATATGAATTTTCTTCCTTCTATTTTTTTTTCTTTTTTTTTTGTCAATTGTTGAAATATCACAAATATACTAATTCAACCCCCACATAACTCCAAACAATACTCCTTTATCCCCTTAAATAGAGTCATAACATTGTTTTTCACTTTAATGCTTGTAATGAGTTATAAACAAAAAATGAGATAAATAGGTTCAAAGGGGCTTCAAACAAGTGATGATAATTTTATGGTTGGATTTTTGGCTGAGTGACTAAAAATAAAACAAAAACAAATTGTCTTTATCATATAAGTGTGCACAAGTAAATAAAAAGTTTCAATAAGAGTCAAGTCAAGTTCTAAAGTAACTATAACAAGCATAGTGAAATCACGCAAGAAATAAAAAATAAATGGATTTTTGTATGTTATCCATTATAAGGCTCAAAATCTCACAAAGGATGTTGATCAATCACAAATGATGCATAGTTAATAATTTAGTCATACTTATCATACTAAGAAAGCAAAGAAAATCACACATATCACACCATGAGTCTTTATTCAAGAAAACAAAGAAATTAGTCACACTTGCCACCCCAAAAACCAACAGAAAAACCATGCAATATTTTTTAAGAAAATTATATGAAAACAAATCAACAAAAGTAAATTAAGAAAATAAAACAACAAACATAAATGACATCCCTCCCTCACACTTAAAACGCACATTGTCATCAATGAAAGAAACAAGCATAAAATAAGAGAGAGAGAGAGAGAGAGAGAGAGAGAGAGAGAGAGAGAGAGAGAGAGAGAGAGAGAGAGAGAGGGGGGGGGGGGGGGGGGGGAGAACACACCTGAGTAGTCAAATTGGATAAATTATTGAAAGCTCTTATATGGTTTCCTCTTCCAATGTGGGGATCTCATGGAATAGTTTAAGGCGGTGTCCATTGACTTCGAAATTTTTATTAGTACCTTCACTTTTTATTCCTAGATCCACTACTATAAAAAGTGCTTTTAACGTCGGACGCAAAATGCATTTTACCTCGACTGCAATAGCGAGGTAACGAAGGGCACCATAAAAAGTAACGGCTTATCACCTAGGTTTTTTAAACATCGAGGGGTAAATTAATTTGCACATGGGTTTAATCCCAAGCATCTGCATTTTTATTATTTACAATACTAGCGCCTCATACATCTCGGTTTACAATAAAACAGAGGGGTAAGATAAATTGTTTTTTAATTGAAATTCGTTACATTGTTTACACAGAAAATAAAAAAAAAATTACAAACTACAATGTTTACCGGGAATATTACATTGTTTACACAGAATATTAAAATAAAAATTAATTTATCCCTGAAGATCATATGTTGGATCTTCGACTCCTTGATATTTTGGCAAGATCAAATGCTTCACATTACAGTTATTTGTTTATGATATAAAACAAACAAAAATGGTTAGAAAAATAAATAACTTTTTGCTCAAATGAATATTTAAAAACACAAACCTTGAATCCAAAAAATTTTCTGCACTTGCAATCCATCATAGAGAACTCATACTGGCAAAAGTTAAAGTGGATGATATAGATAGTTTCAAGCGATTTATGACGTTTCTTTATTAATTATAGATGTCATAAGGTATTTATAATGAAAAAAAAATAGGTTTCACGCGGATCACTAATGGTTGTGTCTTGAGCATTGATAATCATGAAATGGACGGAAAAAAAATGTTTTAAGGAGAGTGATCAATATCTAAAACTATCTGAAAATGATTTTTTTTTAAAAATTACATTGTTTACACAGAATTTTGAAAAACAATAATACACCGAAAGAAGAATTTTGGTGTAAGAAGTTATCTGTTTCAAATATTGCACGCAATCAATTTCTATGAGTTATCTGTTCCAAACATTGAATGCATCCAACTTTTAAAGGAATTATTTGTTCCAGCTATTGAAAAAATATTTTTCTGCACTTGCAATCCATCATAGATAATTTTTCAAGCTTCTAAATACAACAACAACATCAACATCATTTTGTGAGATGGATCCCAAAAGAATGATGCAATCGAGTTTGGAGCGGCTACATATAAGTTAGGATTAGGGTAAAATATGTTTAACGAGTATTTTTATAGTAAAATCTGATTATCTTATCCCTAAGTTAGAAATAGTTAATAGTGATACTATTGAAGTTGAATGAAGTCAGAATTTTGAATATGTGGAATAGTTATTTGTTGTCCTATTTTTAATTAATGAAATATTTCCTTTTATATTTTTGCCTATTCATTTTTATTGATAACAAAAATTTTAAGAATTACTAATTAACAAGAAAAAAAATGAAAGAAAAAAAATAACTAAGAAAAAAAGGGAAGATTGGAAGGCTCCAAGTGAGAAGTCATTGAAAAAAACCTTAAATGCAGTTACAGGGATTCGAATATTCCATCGGTTTTCAAAAACACCGAAGTAATAAGTTTATTTTTTTATGGAGAAAATCTGGTGCTCACTTATAGCTATATTACCTCGATTTTATATAAAACTGAGGGAAAATGTTTATTTTTAAATCAAACATGTCGCTCCCAGGACCTATACGTTCGGTTTTTTGCATGTTCGGGGTGAAAGTTCCGTCATAAAAAGTGTAATTTGTCGTGGTGATTAAAGAGCATTTTTCTATAGGTAAAAGTGTCGAATTGACAAGTGAAAGTGGTATTCTTTTTGTCCTCTAGTTCAATATAGATCTTATGTTTCACAACATCTAAAATCAAGGGGTTAAGCCACCTTTGAGATTTTTCTATAGATAATTTATATTTTAGATAAATTAAATAATTAATATATTTGATAAATATATAATTTAGATATATTAATTATTTAATATGTATAAAAAATAAATTATCTCTCATAAATAAAATTGAATAGAATATTTTTATATTTATTTAAGAATCAATGAACCTAAATTATTTTTGATAAATATATAATTTTTATATTTATTTTAAAAATATTTTTTTTTAATCTTTTAAATAATACTACTAAACTTATCATTTTAATCTCTTAATTAAAAATAATTTATCATTTTAAAATATTATTTTAGATATTTTTCATTTTATTATAAGTATTTTATATATCAAAATTTCAAAAAAAAAAATTACTTGTTTCAAATAATTTTTCATAAAAATTATTTTTGAGATATATGTTTTTGAAAAAAATTATAATTTCGATTGTATTTTAATTTTACATAATGTATAATTATGTAACAGAATATCAAAATTAATCTTTTAATTTATAAGAAATGAATTTAAAAATATTTTGATATTTTAAAAAATATCTCTTTAAAAATTAAAAAATATTAATTTTTGATTAAATATGTTTGTGATCCTTCTAAATATCTCGAATTTTGTTTTTAGTCCCTCAAAATATTTTCTTCAAGGAATAGTCCTCTTAATATTTTTCATTCACACTTGTGGTCCCTAATACTAAAATCGTCGCTAAAATTGTCGCTAATTCACTCGCTAAGTAACAAACTAATCTATTGTCGCACACGGGTCAAAAACGAGTAAATAATAAAGAAAATTGGGCTTTAAAAACACCGGCCCGAAAAACATAAGCTAACCAAAAACTAACTAATTTATTTTTATTAAATCTGGAATGAAAACTGATAATTTGAATCCTCTGCACTCCGAATTGGCTTCTGATATTAACATGAAACTTGTACCTCTTTCTCTTTTCTTTTCAACGCATATTAGAACGCGTCAAACGACATTTCGTAGCTCAAGTTATGATATACACAATGAGAAGGTGTCAAACTATAGTTTTGATCGTATCTGGATCAGACAGTTAGATAGTGGCCAACAGTGTCGTGAAACCTTCAGCTCCGGTGATGGTGAGACGGCGAGGGAGGGGAGGGGGGTGTACCTGCAAGGTACTCCGACGCTCAAGTCAGGAATGGTCAGAGAAAAGCAAGTACATAAAGTAGGTGAGTTTAGGATATGAAGTAACCTGACCCTCTCTCTTGAGAGGGTATTTATATAGAGCTCCCAGTGCGGGGCCAACAGTTACTTGCACTGGGCTGGATTGCAGGCCCAATCGTGGCGTAGTGAAGACCAGCACGTGGTCTTCGCCCTGAGATAACGGTCCCGAGATCTCCGGAAGGTGGGCCGACCGAATCCTTCGGAGGTGGGAGGTTACAAGAGAACGTGTCCTCGCGGGGAGGAGTCATTGTGCTTCGGGGAGAGACGTGCCCTGCGAGGCTTGACGTCTCTGTTCGATGGTCTCTGCTGCACGTGCCCGACACAGCTGAAGGCTGGCACGTACTCGACGCAGGTGTTGCATACGGGCCTTGTTGGGCCGTCCCAGGCCGTGTGGGTTGGGCCTGCCCGTCTGAAAGGCAGGCTCTGGCCCAGTCCAGAACAAGTTTATTCTGAAAATAAGCAACATAAATAAAATCAAAGAGAACTCAAATTTAACTTTAAAAAACATATTAAAAATAATGAAAATAACGCGAAAAGTTATAGAATTGTCGTAGCACAAAGTAAAATATGGTGTATTAAAATACACTGATCAAATTTCTCCACATTTAAACTTTTGCACTCCGAGCAAAACTTTAACTTCAAAATTCAAAACAGACTAAAAACGAGAAGAAAAAAAAAACAAAAACAAAACATGTAATTTCAAAGACTTTCAGGATCGCATAGGGGTAAACAAAATTCTAATTCTAAGCTTCGAGCAATATGGCGTTAGTGCGTAACTTCTTGTGACAATCAAAGCAAATAAGAGGATAATTTACCAAAGAATACTTCAGAAGTGGCAAGACCCTGAAAGAACATAAATATTCTCTCACTCTCAAGTGTTTAGATTATTTGTTTACACTTAAAACTCATCATGAAAGTTAGCACTACCATAAACTTGAAAAGACTTTAACATCCACACTTGAAATACATGCACACCAAGATATAAAAAGAATGATTTGGGTTGTAACGTGGCCAAGGTAATGGTAAGATAAATCCTAAGGGGTGCTAAGCTAAAATTTAAAAGGACAAAAGAGAATTGAAAACAACTGCAAGAGTTGAACTAATCATCACTTTATTCACTTTCAAACAACTTCTTTGCAGTCATTTTCTCTTCTCTTTTCTCTTTTTCTTTTCTTTTATTTTGTTTTTTTGTTTTGTTTTTTTTTTCAAAATGAATAGTAATATGAATTTTCTTCCTTATATTCTTTTTTTCTTTTTTTTCTTCTGCCAATTGTTGAAATAACACAAATATACTGATTCACCCCCACATAACTCCAAACAAGACTCCTTCGTCCCCTTAAATAGGATCTTAAATTTGCTTTTCAATTTAATGCTTGTAATGAGTTATAAATAAAAAATGAGATAAATAAGCTCAAAGGGGCTTTAAACAAGGGAGATAATTTTATGCTTAGCTTTTTGGATGAGTGACTAAAAATAAAACAAAAATAAATTGTCTTTATCATATCAGTGTGCACAAGTAAACAAAAAATTTCAATATGAGTCAAGTCAAGTTTTAAAGTAACTAACAAACATGAGTGAAATCACGCAAGAAAGAAAAAATAAATGGATTTTTGTATGTTATCCATTATAAAGCTCAAAATCTCACAAAGCATATTGATCAACCACAAATGACGCATAATTAAGAATTAAGTTATACTTATCATATTAAGAAAGCAAAGAAAATCACACACATCACACCATGAGTCTTTATTCAAGAGAACAAAGAAATTACTCACACTTGCCACCCCAAAGTGATAGGGGGGAAAGAACACACCCGAGTAGTCAAAGTGGATAAATTATTGCATAAGTGGCTTTTTCTAATGAAAGCTCTTCTACGGTTTCCTCTTCCGATATGGGGGTCTCATGGAATAGTTTAAGGCGGTGTCCATTGACTTCGAAATTTTTATTTGTACCTTCACTTTTTATTACTGCATCCACTACTACAAAAAGTGCTTTTAACGTCGGATGTGAAATGTATTTTACCTCGACTGCAATAGCGAGGTAACGAAAGGCGTCATGAAAAGTAACGACTTATCACCTTGATTTTTTACACACCGAGGGGTAAATTAATTTGCACATGGGTTCAAAGCCAAGCATTTACATTTTTATTATTTACAAAACTATCGCCTCATACATCTCGGTTTACAATAAAACCAAGGGGTAAGATATATTGTTTTTTTAATTGAAATTTGTTACATTATTTACACACAAAATAAATAAAAATATTTTGTTTACAAACTACAATGTTTACCCGCAATATTAAATTGTTTACACAGAATATTAAAATAAAAATTAATTTATCCCTGAAGATCATATGTTGAATCTTCGACTCCTAGATATTTTGGCAAGATCAAATGCTTCACATTGCAGTTATTTATTTTTGATATAAAATAAAAAAAGGTTAGAAAAATAAATGATTTTCTACTCAAATGAATATTTAAAAACACAAACCATGAATCTAAAAAAAATTTCTGCACTTGCAATCCATTATAGAGAACTCTTAATGACAAAAGCTAAAGTGGATGATGTAGATAGTTTCAAGCGCTTCATGACGTTTCTTTATTAATTATAGATATCATAAGGTCTTTATAATGGAAATTTTTTAGGTTTCAGGCGGATCACTAATGATAGTATCTTGAGCGTTGATAATCATGAATTGGACGAAAAAAGATTTGTTTAAGGACAGTGATCAATATCTAAAATTATCATGCTAAGTTATCCCCTCGGTTTTGTTAAAAACCGATGTGAACATGATTTTAAAAAAAATACATTGTTTACACAAAATATTGAAAAACAATAATACAACAAAAGAAGAGTTTTGGTGTGAGAAGTTATTTGTTTCAAATATTGCATGCAGTCAATTTCTAGGAGTTATATGTTCCAAACATTGAATGCATCCAACTTCTAAAAGAATTATTTTCTCCAACTATTGAAAAAATATTTTTCTGCACTTGCAATCCATCATAGAGAATTTTTTCAAGCTTCTAAATACAACAACAACATCAACATCATTTTGTGAGATGAATTCCAAAAGAATGATGCATTCGAGTTTGGAGCGGCTACATATAAGTTAAGATTATGATAAAATATGTTTAACGAGTGCTCTTAACGAGTAATTTTGGAATCTATCATGTTCGCACTGCGAACCATTTCTTCGCCCAACGAACTCACTTTTAGGCTCCTGAAGTGCCTCTGAACAGTTAAACCGCTCCTGAGAAATATCTGAAGTTCGTTGTGCGAGCAATTCTTCGCCCTGCGAGCTACCTCGCTACAAGTTCGCACAACGAACTTATGGTCCTTTAGCTACTGAATTTCATTTGGGATGGGTCGCTGGTCCTTCGCTGAGACCTCGCCACAACAAACATTCGTAATCAGTTCACCCAACGAACTTAGTGCTCTTTCTTTATTGGCTCTCAATTGAGAGGGTTCGCTGCGACTTCGCCATGAGTTCGCCCAGCGAACATTCGTTGCTACTCTTCGCTGGCTATTCGTACAACGGACATACTGAATCTCTTCTTTTCCTTTGACTTCCCTGTCCAAATACTTGTGTCTTACACTTAGATGTTGTTATGTCTAATTTCTGCACAATAACACACAAATCAAAGCAACCAAATATATTTTCACAGCATTGAATAATAGCATGATATCATGGAGTAAATCTAACAAAACATAACAAAAGAGTTGAAAATGCCAATAAATAAGGATCAATTTAAAGTAAGTTTGATATTCAACACATTTTCATATTTCACCTACTTGTATCACTAATACACATTTAGTAGTTAATTAAAACACCATGGAACTAGAACAGAGTAATGGTGATTATTTCATTCTTATTCATGATGTCAAGAAATTCAAAAGAACTTTCAACCCACCGAATATTTTAAATATTAACATTGTTTTTCTATTTCAAATCATCTTCTAACTTTATCATGTATCTGTTTTCAAAAGTGTTATCATACCAAAACACATATCTCTCTGATCAGGGACAGACCTACTCTTACAATCATGTGGGCAAATGCCCCAACTAAAATTTAAAATTGATTTGTATACATATTAAATGCTATTGAAAAGCTCTAAAATGTTATAAGATATATGTTAACGTATCAAGTTATAACCTTCATTTACATCATGTCAATAATTTAATAATTTTAAACTATATGAGCGAGGAAAGTGAAACCATCCCTTGTTTCCATACTATCAAATTTAATAGAAAAAAAATTATGATATACATATTAACTATACTTTATAAAATAACATATTAAATTTTGATTGTTACAAATTTATATATGGTTTTTGCCCCCATTTAATAAATTTTCTGGGTCCGTCGATGTCTCCCATTTAGCTTTTATATTTGCTCCTACTTCAAATTAGGAACCAACCACGTTTAAGAAATTAAGCATGTAAGTTCCCTAATTGGAAGAAAGTTATGCCTTATTTTGGGCTCATCCTACTTAATCCTTTCTAAAAGTGAGACAAGATGAAGCAAGTTAGGTGGTTAAGTAAAAAATCACACTCGCCTCAGCAAAACAAAAATGATTTTAAGACATTTTTAACTAGAAGTTAGAAATGAATATTTATTATTTTAATAAAATTTGAATCTGTATTAACAAAAGTGATTAATGGGTTTTTCCCGTTGCTAACTTTTTCATATTTTAGACATTTTTCTCTTATAATGAGTAATGACAACGGTGGACACCATGAAGAGGCGAATTCACATGATTGAAAATAACAAATGAGAAAAATAAATAAAAATATATAAAAGTTTATAAGACTAATCAAACAACATTAACAAAGAGCTCCTCTCTCTTTCCTCCTCCTCCCCGTTGTTGTTGTTGACGAGAGAGAATCAAAACAAACTAACTAACATAAGATCGAACCACACACAAACATGAAAAGCAATGAAGAAGAAGCGAAGGAGGAGCAATAATACAAAAGAAGAAATGGTGGTGCAAGCTTGGTCTTTGAGAGAAGGAAAAAAGCTAAGCATAACTTGGTGAACATTATTATAGTAAGGAACTTAAGAAATGCGAGAAAGAAAATTATTAAGAAAACTAACATTTGTTTGTTGTTGGAATGGTTTATTAATAGATCACCCTATTATTTTATTTGTTGAGTTTACTAAATACGATTCAATGAAATATATATATATATATAATAAAGTATTAGGTTTTTTTTTTAATTTAACTTGCATGTCAGTCTTCTCGCTCTAGTTCACCTCATTTTTTTCAACGAGTTAAGTGAGATGAACTAACTAATAATGTCGAGTTAAAATACTACTACAAATAATATATTTCACGAAAACGCTTTCACCTCACCCAGCAGAAAATTGAGGTATAATTCCAAGAGGCACCATGATTTTTTTAAAACCGAAGGGAAAAGTAATCCATGACATGCTTCGATTCCCAACAAAAGCAGTTTCAGTGTTATTTATTTTTATTTAATTATTTATTTATTAATTAATTGATCTATTCCTTCGGTTTATTTAATAACTGAGGGGTTGGATTTTCCTATAAAAGCACTCGTTTATTAAGATTTTCCCTAAACCTAACCGCTCCAATCTCGTATATATCATTCTTTGGGATGAATTGCAAACCTGGAAAATCTTCAAGGTTCTGTGTAGTATGTTGTTCTTCTAACACCAACCTTGAGCAAAACATTTTTTACCTTTTGCAATCCATCTCACATAATGATGTTTTTTATGTTGTTGTTGTTGTTGTTTTCACCTCTCTTGCAATACCATTGTTATATTTTGGGACAACCTTCATATGTTGTTAATCAAAGAAAACACTCCATGATTTATTGCTTTCCTCGGTTGACAATATTGAGAATTTTATTCCTAAATATACTGTATATTCCACACAAAAAAGTGGTGAGTGGTAAAATATTGGAAAAAGAAACATTACATGTTACTTTCAATTTTTTACCATTCACCATTTCTTTTACTACAAGAGATATATTACCTTGGTTTTAATATAAAACTGAGGAGAAAGTCTCTAATTTATTTTATTTTTTAATTAATATTGAAATAATATTTCCCATCGGTTTTAGAAAAGAACCGAGGGGTATAGTTACCCAGTTAACCAACAACAAATCTATGCCCTACGTTCATAAAGTAACAACGTCCAAGATATTACCAACACATCACTACAATAAATAACGCTTTTTATGACAAAGTTAACACCTCGAATAATAAAAAAACGAAGGAATAGGTACTGGGAGCGCCAACTTTTATTTTATTTTTAAGAAATTAACAATCATTTACCTTGGTTTTTCAGAAAAGCGAGGGAATAGATCTATAAGGGAGCTCGCATCGACACTCAGTCATTGCATTTTATATATTTTTTCCAGTTGTTTAGTTTGTGTTTCTCACTTGGCGCCTTTCCAAGTTCCTTTTTTTTATCATTGATATATATATATATATATATATATTTGTTCCGGACTGGACCAATGACTAGGCATGGCCCAATCCACTTGTGCTTCTAAAACGGCCAAATTGCCTAAGTTCAGCTGGTGCTGGGCAGAATTTACCTTTCTGCCCCTCTACCGGGCACATATGGACAGATGAACCTCAAGGTCCTCTGCTCCTCCCCGACATTCTTGCCCGTTACGCACGACTCCATCATCCAAGAATGGTCATGACGCCTGTGCCCAGAACTATGCTTTTGCCTGTGGCAACGACTAATTTTGGGCATCTCTGCCCGTCATAACGGCTTATTTTTTGCAGTTACCTATTCTTCAGGAAACGGTTATTCCGCCTTGAAAATAGGGACTATTGACCACACACTGGGGGTATTATAAAAACCATATCATTTAAGAGGGTCAGGTATCCAAAAATCATCTTAAGAACTAATACTTTTGTACTTGCCTTTCTATCTCCCGATTCTTACTTTAGCATCGGAGTGCCTTGCAGGTACACCCCCTTTCACAGACGTTCTTCTTGGTCCATTTCAAGATCTGATAAGCCTTCACGATCAATATTTTTAATAGAATTATCAGAATATGGCACTATTGTGTTTTTTATATTTTATATTTTTATTAATAATTCCATGTTTTTTATAGAAAAACCGACGTGAAACATTTAATGCATGAGATACTTCAGACTACAATCTAGCTAGTTTTTAACTTTTCATTTACCTATCAGCGCTCAAACGTCATTTTGTCACTCTTATTTCGCAAAAACCCTAGGTGATATGCATCAAAACTCTTCCAATAGATATTCATCAAGACTCTTCTAACAGATATTCATTAAAATTCATTTTGCAACAAGTTTGTTCTTTACTGAAACGCGTTATATATCACGTTGTTTTCCACTGATCATTTTGTTTAGGGTTTTATGATAGTTTGTCTTTTTATCGTTTTGTTTCTATGATTTTCCATTTGTTTTTATTGAAATATATAGTTTCTTTTGATCATTTTGAGGTTTATATCATTTCTCTTGATTGTCATGGCCGATTTGACAAGCACCTCCCATATAACATATGATACAACATCTGTTAATACAAATCGTATAAGAAAAACTATAGCTGTCACGATGTATGCCAAGGTGAAAAAAGTCCAAGAAACCGGTATATACTACCCAATTACAGTTGTTGCTGCAATTGGCAGGGCTTATGGTGAACACGCTGACGATTTTACGGGTTCATTGTGTTACAAGGTAGAATTAAAGTGAGCATTTTGATAGATAGTTGACACGATGTTAACGGCGATTTGAAAGACACCATATGGGAAGATGTTTAAGTATTTGTTTATTTGTTTAAATGTAGGATGTGTTCATTATTACTAATAACATCTCTATTGTGTAAAAATAGGATGTGCTCATTGTTTGTGCAAATAATGATATTGTGAAAAAGAAGATGATTACATATTATTGTGAGCATTGCAGGAGATTTAAGACAGAGCTCACACATGATTATATTGAACACGGAGAAGATAAGGAAAAGTATCCATACGATATGTATTCATTTATTGATTAAGATGTTTGGGAGAAATTTGTAGAGTCTCGCACCACTTTTGAATTCTTGGCAAATAGGCAAAACGGAAAGGAAAATCGAGCTAGAAATATCTATCCACATAGATTGTCTCGTGGAGGATATTGTAAACTTGAAAAGACGATGATCGAAGAAAAAATAAAACAAAGGGAGGAAGATATGGGAGGTTCTATAAGTCTTGACTGCATTCTATCTCCACAATCACGCCACGAGAAATGGAAGAGGGCGCTTCAAAGAAAAGACAATGAGTTCACATCAGATGCTACGCGCGAAGTGGCTCAAAGGATTGTAAGTAGATACTTTTTTCAACAATATTGTTTTAGTTAAATTTATTTGTTAAAGATGAAATTTCATATGTGTTGTAGGATGAGCTGGTTGAACAAATCGAAGTCGGCCTCTTCACTTCACAAGATTGTCATGACATCTTGGTAGAAGTGATTGGAACCGAGGAGCATCTTAGGCGTGTCTGTGGTATTGGAAGAGGCATTGACTTCAAGGTTTTGTTTGGACCACCTGAATCATCTAGTGGAAAAACCCATAAGAGAGAGAGAGAGAGAGAGAGAGAGAAAGAGAGATTATTTTGGTTAGGAAATGGAGAAGCAGGATAGGAAGTTGGAAGAGGATAGGGAGAAGTTTGAGGAGGAGAGAAAGAGGTGGAGGGAGGAGCAGGATAGGAAGTTAGAGGAGGATGGGAAGAAGATTAAGGAGGAGAAGAAGAGGTGGAGGGAGGAGCAAGATAAGAAGTTGGAGGAGGAGAGGGAGAGGTTATTACAGACTGTGTGAGAGAGTGTTCAAAAGCAGCAGGAGGAGCTAGAGATGGTGACTGGGGTTAAGGTGTCCGAGAAGTGTAACCGCGATGTGCTTGAGGTATAAGCTGTATGTTGTTGTTATTATTATTTGCGTATTTTAATTTTGGATTGTACTTATGTTATTTTTATGATGCCGAAATTGAACTTGATGGGTCTATTAAGCTACAAAAATTCAAATCAGTTGGAAATTCAAGACAATGAAGTTCAGAAAGTTACGGGTGGTATAAGCGTGAAAGAAAGTTTTTCTACCAACTAGGGCAGTATTGAACCCACACCATCAAGAGTAGATAACATTGAGATACTAAGAATGATCGTTGATACTCTTCCATACACATTATTGGGTATTAAATTAAGTCATGATCCTGAAAAATTCTTCATGCTTTGTAGGACTTTTGTCCATGAATTTTTATCGGGAAATGTGTACTTAGACAACTCCGTATTACAAAGTTGGTCCTCGTAAGTATAGTTTTTATGATCTCTATTTATATTCATACGTTATTCTACTTTAACATAAATATTTTCTCTTACAGGTACATCCATGACTTATGTGTTGAAAGGAAACTTCAAAACAGGTATTGTGTCTTAGATCTGACGCTCATTGCTCTCACACGTGGTTCGACAGGACACAATATCTGTAATTACTTAAAAGATAAATTGAAAGGGAACATCAAAGATTGTTATTTGGCCCCGTTTTACCGCAAGTAAGTATATATTAATTTGTGTTTTCATTTATAAATCAATTTTATACATATTAATTATTCTGAATGTTTATGCAATGAACATTGACAACTAATTATTATATGTCCCAAAAGAAATACTATAATTGTGTTTTGCTCATTGCACTCTGAACTGGACGAAGAAGCGATTAACGCTTTGAATGGGTAAGTGGTATTATTTTTAACTTTATAGTTGAATAATTTTTATTCATGTTAAATTTTAACTGATATGTGTAGAGCGGTGGATGAATATAATGCACTCAAACATATTGTACTTGGTAAAAAGACAATCTATATTTCCCCAAAAAGTAAGTATGTTACTTGTGCATTTATTGACATTATATTATTTGTGTGTATTAGTGTTATATAAATATATGAAAATCATTTGTAGTGGCGAAAACAATATGACGACCATTCATGTGGATACTATGTTATGAGATATCTGTTTTATATTTTCTCCACAAGCATTAAATGGGATGGATGATGCATAAGGTATTAACTTAATCCATGTCTTCTTAAGTTCAGGTTGTTGTTAGCTTAGCATAATTTAATTTTTGTTCTAATTATAGAAGTTTAACAACCAAACACCATACTCAAAAGAAGATATGGATGACATACGATCAAGTTGGGCCAGAGTCATTTTATCTTATTATGATTCTCTAAAACAATAGTTTTTTCTTTGTTGTAAATGTGTAAATTTCATTAATTTGTTTTGTGTAAAAATGTAAATGTGTGTATTCTGTTTTGATGATCAAAATTTTGAGAATCAAGTGTGAGGAACAAGTCCCACATTGATTAGAAAATGGAAGATTAAACACTTTATAAGTGGGAGAACCCACACACCTATTACCTTAAGGTTTTAGGTGAGTATGTGGTGTGTCTCTCACAAAGGTGTGTCCCAAATAAAAAATGCTCCCTTGTTGACCCCCTCGATTGTTCCACTAACAATGGTATCAGAGCCTGGTTCGAGAAAGGGACCGGCTTACTTGTATCTAAAAACACTTCCCGCAGGTGTGGGTAGAAGGTGTTCCGTTGAGTTCAACGGTGATACAAGTGTATGTGGAAGAGAGAGCTTCCACATGAGGGGGAGCATTGTGTATAAATTCACACTTGAGGGGGAGTGTTGAGAATCAAGTGTGAGGAAGAAGTCTCACATTGATTAGAAAAGGGAAGATTAAACACTTTATAAGTGGGAGAACCCACACACCTATTACCTTAAGGTTTTAGGTGAGTATGTGATGTGTCTCTCACAAAGGTGTGTCCCAAATAAGAAATGCTCCCTCATTGACCCCCTCGATTGTTCCGCTAACACAAAACAACGTAAATGATACGATAAATTCCAATTTTGTCGCATATTTTGTAGTTTTTATGTAAAAAATGATACAGGCAGGTTAATAGATTTATAATAATATGATACAAGCTAGTGAAAATGATACAGTAAAAATTATAGGCAAGTGAAAATGATACCGGCAAAAATATGAGATTTTATCCCCCGGTTATTACTTAAAACCGAGGTCAACAAATAACTTATTACCTCATTTTTTAAATAAATCCGAGAGGTAAATGACATGCGCAACAAAATTTAGAAAATAAAAAAATATGCAGTTGTTAAGGATCGAACTTATGACCTTTTAATATGTAATCTCGGTTTTGTTAAAGCTGAGGTGATAAGTGATCCCTTTTCATGTCGTCGTTCATTACCTCGGTTGTGTAACTGAGGTTAAATGCATTTCGCTGTCGACATTAGATGTGTTATTTGTAGTAGTGCATCAATCCACCAGAAACCCTCTCTATCCAATAAGAACGCGAAAACCGCCACTAAATATCTTGGACGCTATCTTGTGAAATTCAAACATTTATAATGAAAGTGTTTTCCATGAAAACATTAATAATGAAAGCTTGGAACAGATCTCTAGGGCGGATTGTAAGGGCAGAAAAAAATTTGTTGCAAGGTTGAAGTTCTTACATACTATCTTAACTATTTACTTGAATTTTATGTTATGTATCTAACTTTTTTTTTATGTTATATCAGAAATTGAAAGCGTTCAAACCATTCAACTTAAAAAGCATTGTGTAAATTTGGATTTATTCAAAGTGATGACGATGAATCAAATTTGTCAAAAATTTGTACTTGCATATTGAAACAAAAACAATGTAACATTAGAAATTTTGAATTTAATATTATGTGTAATTTAATTATTCTGAGTAAATAATATAATTTAATATTTATTGTCAACAATGAAATTTAGTATTTAGTGCAAACAATTTAATTTGTATTTAAAAAAAAAATATTTTCCCTCTCCCCTCAGTTTTTGATAAAAATTGAGAGGTATGCAGTTTTGAAAATATAATTATACTGATGCTGGGGATCGAACTCATGACCATTTCAACTATCCTCCCTGTTATTCTAAAACCGAGTTGTATAGTTAAGAGTTTTCATAATGTCCTTCGTTACCTCGCTTGAATAACCGAGGTTATATCTTCTTCGCGTTTGTGGTGAGATGTGTTATTTATAGTAGTGAAAGCTTTAAATCACTCGTCTAGTTAACTTGGTTGGCCTGATATTAAACATGACAACATAACCCACTTTGATTGTGTTTGAGTTCGAGTCTGCGTTTTTCTCGATTATAAAATATGAGATGAGTCGGGTAATGGAGACACTAGTACTACCCCAAACTCATCCCGTTTATTTTATTATGTACTTTATCATTTTAGTTTTGATAATGTAGAATATTAAATATTTGGTTAATATTTTGATATTTTGATTTGTATTTATTATTTAAAAATATTTGAAATATATGCATGAAATTTTTTGAGATATTTTATTTTTATTATTTGAAATGTAATTTGATTGTAAAAAATATTTTTTTTAATTAAAAAATTGATTTCACTAAAAAGATAATGTTAGGATAAAGATACCCGAACCAAATCCGAACCCGTTTAAAACGAGTTTAAATTTTAATTAATTTTTTATTTCGATGGGGTTTGAAGCAAAGAACAAAGATTATTTTGTAATTTGAGTTTGAAGAGATAAAAACTGTCCCGACTTATCTCGTTGTCATGTCTACACTATATAGGTGACTATTTTATCCACCTTACTAATTAAAAATTATGGTATCTCAACTATTAACAGTATAAAAAAGAAAAAAATTCAATTAAAGAATTTAAAACATTCTTATTTCCAAAACGCTGGAAAACATTTTAAAATAATTCTATAGCTTTCCTTTTTCTTTATAACTTTGTTGACCTTATATTTATTACCTATGAGAATAAAGAATACAATGAAAATAATAACAAGATATGGACCAATTTGATTGTGATGGATGGAAATTAATAAGCTAGACATTAATTTGTTGGGCAATGAAGTCCAAGAAACATGGAATATTTGTTTATTTTGTTTTGACGAAAACATTGCTTAGTGGGCAAATGTAACATGAAATGTTTACGTTTACGACAACGATTGCGTAATCAGAAACGAAGACGTGTCTCGTCTTCCCGTCATTATCGCCGTTTAAGCTGTCGCACGCACTAACTGTGCTGCCTGAATGAAAGTTATACTTTCCTTCTTTCTTCAAATTTTAATTTAATATAATAATATAATACTAATGCGTGAGTATTATGTTGTTTATTAGAGTCCTATACGTGACGAAACGACGATACTGAAAAAAGTTACTAAGATAATACTAATGCTATTATACTACACCAATCAAATCAATATGTGTTATTGCTATCTGTGGGCTCCTCTCCAGGTTCTATTTTTATAAGTTTAGATAACTATATTATTATTACTATTAGAAATAATAATTTATATTTACAAACTTAGTCATTAAATTTGTTAGAGGATATTTTAGTATTTTGTTTGTTCCTTTTGTAGTTTTAGTTTTAGCTTATAAATAGACTAGTGATAATTAGTGATTTTATTATCTTTTGTAGCCGTCATTCTATTATAATATATTCTACTCTTTTTCATCTATTATTCACCTTGTACGCCAACAATTGGTATCTAGAGCTCCTGTTCGGATCCACGGGGAAACACGGGAAACACGAGTGAAACGTGAGACGTTGTGTGATTGATTTTTGGTTCTTGAATTCGTGTTGAATCTTGAACAAAAAAATTTGATCAGAATCACATTTTCTGATTCTATGGGATTGGGAAACACTGTGTTTGATGAGATCTGAGTGACTGTACAAGGTAGAAGATGAACGGAAACGGCGGTATGAACACCAAGCTTCCAGTATTTGATGGCAAAAACTGGACTCGTTAGATGATTCAGATGCGTGTACTGTTCGGTGCTCAAGATGTTCTGGATCTTGTCACTGAAGGTTACGTTCCAGTAGCAGCAGATGCAATGGAGGAACAAAAGAACGCGCAGAAGGATACAAGGAAGAAAGATCAGAAATCATTGTTTTACATCCATCAGTGTGTGGATGCAAATGTGTTTGAGAAAATCGCTGATTCAATGTCGGCAAAGGCTGCGTGGGACACTGGTCAGATGTTACGGTGGTGACACATCAGTGAAGAAGGTGAAGCTTCAGTCTCTACGTAAGCAGTATGAGAATCTCAACATGAAGAACAATGAGAAAGTTTCTGAGTACATCTCCAGAGTGATTCTGATCACTAATGAGATGAAGGCGTGTGGAGAAACTCTTTCTGAATAAGTAATCATTGAGAAGGTATTGAGATCCCTTACCACTCAGTTTGATTACATTGTGGTAGCAATAGAACATTCTAAGGGAAGTAGAGCAGCAGGCTCTGAAAGCAGTTTCTGATAAGAAGCATCAGAAGCAGTCTTGGTCAGAAGCCAGGAGAAGATCTGATGGTGGTCAGAAGTCAGAAACCTCAACTTCTGATGGGCAAAAGAATGCTCAGAAGGGAAAAGAGAAGTATGACAAGAAGAAGATCCAATGTTACTGTTGCAAGAAGTTTGGTCACTTTGCTAGAGATTGTTGGTCAAGCAAAGAAAAGAAGTCAGAAGAAGCAAATATAGCCAGAAGTTCTGATGATGAATCTGTGCTATTGATGGCTTCTAAATCTGATGATACGAATTTGACAGACTGGTGGTATATGGACACTGGCTGCTCAAATCATCTTACTGGAAATAAGAAATGGCTGGTTGATTTTGACTCTGAAAAGAGAACAAAGATCAGATGTGCTGATGACAAATATCTTAACGTTGAAGGTATGGGAAATGTCAGAGTCATTTTGAACAATGGGAAAACAGCATTGATTCAGAAATTGTGGTATGTACCTGTCATAAAAAGCAATCTGATGAGCGTGGGACAATTAATTGAGAAAGGTTTTTCAGTTACCATGAAGGACAATCTTCTGAAGCTGTATGACTGTAATCAGAAGCTGATTATGGAGTCAGAACAGGGAAGGAATAGAACATTCAAGGTGAATGTCAGAACTTCTGACTCTGAATGCCTTAGTGCAACAAGTGTTGAGGAGGAAAGTGAGCTGTGGCACAGAAGATTTGGTCATCTAAATTTCAGAAGTTTAGGGCATCTAAATTCGAAGAAGCTGGTACATGGAATTCCTGCAATTAAGAAGCCTAAGAAGTCATGCAAAGTGTGCATGGAAGGAAAGCAACCAAGATTGCCATTTGCGTCAGAAGTAGCTCCAAGAGCAAAACATGCCTTGGGAGTAGTACATTTTGATGTGTGTAGTCCATTTCCAGTAGCATCGATCGGAGGTAATAAATACTTCGTGTCATTTGTTGATGAATTCACGAGAATGACATGGGTATCCCTTATTAAGTTCAAACACGAGGTGTTTGCTGAATTCAAGAAGTTCAGAATGAAGGCTGAGAATCAGAGTGGTCAGAATCTGAAGATTCTCAGAACCGATGGTGGGGGTGAGTATAACTCCAAAGAGTTTCAGAAGTTCTGTGAGGAGAATGGAATTGAGCATGAGGTTACTGCTCCTTATATTCCTCAACACAATGGTCTTGCTGAAAGAAGAAATCGTACTTTGCTTGATATGACGAGAAGCATGCTGAAGGAGAAGAAGCTTCCTCACAACTTGTTGGGAGAAGCTGTTGCCACTGCAGCATATGTGCTCAACAGATGTCCAACGAAGAAGTTGAAGGAAATAGTTCCTATTCAGAAGTGGATTGGAGATAAGAAAAGTGTTAGTCATCTGAAGGTTTTTGGTTCTGTGTGTTACAAACATGTTCCAGAAGCCAGAAGACAGAAGCTGGATAATAGAAGCAAAGTAATGTTACTGGTGGGGTACCACAGTACAGGTGCGTATAAGCTTTATTGTCCAGAAACTAATAAAGTTGATTTCAGCCGAGACGTTATTGCAAAGGAATCAAAAGTTTGGAATTGGAATAAGTCTCAATCTGACTCTGATGTGAGAACTTCTGAAGAAAGGTCAGAACTAAGAGTTTCTGAAACTAATGGTGATTCTGACTCTGAAGGAGACTCAGAAGATGAAGGTGACTCTGATGATCCAGATTCTGATGATGATCCAAATTCTGGTGGTGATTCAGACTCTGGGAATATGCCAGACTCTGAAGATGGTCAAGGTTCTTGAGGAAGTTAACCTTCTGAAGCAAGAGCTTCTGAAGGAGAAACTTCTGGAGGAGAAACTTCTGGGGTTCAAGCATCCGAACGAGATTCTGACCAAGGTCAGAGGCCACAGAGAATCAGAAACATTCTGAGAAGATTCGAAGAGTTTGACATGTTACAAGACACTGAAGTAGATTCTGAAGGAGAAGTTATTCAGTGTGCCATGTTAGTAGACTTTGAACCCGTAAGTACGAAAGAGGCTCTTAAGCAGAAAGTCTGGCTAAAGGCCATGAAAGAAGAACTTGAGGCCATAGAAAGAAACAAGACTTGGAAGCTGACAGAACTTCCAAAGGACAAGAAAGCCATCAGCGTCAGATGGGTTTTCAAGCAGAAGCTAAAGCCAGATGGATCAATTGGCAAACATAAAGCGAGGTTAGTAGCAAGAGGATTTATGCAGAAACCTAGGCTGAATTATTCTGAAGTGTTTGCACCTGTAGCGAGACATGAAACAATCAGACTCGTAATTGCCATAGCTGCTAACAGGAATTGGCCTCTGATGCATTTAGATGTGAAATCTGCATTTCTGAACGGTCCATTACAAGAAGAAGTTTACGTGTCACAACCTCCTGGATTTGTGAAAAAGAATCGGGAAAGGATGGTGTACAGATTACATAAAGCTTTGTATGGATTGAAGAAAGCGCCCAGAGCCTGGAATCAGAAGATTGATTCATTTTTCAAGAAGCAGGGTTTTCAGAAATGTGAGATGGAATACGGTGTTTATGTTCAGCATATCTCTGAAGGCAATATGATTCTGGTGTGTTTGTATGTTGAAGACATACTGCTGACAGGAAGTTCTGAACAAGAATTAGCTATGTTCAAGAAGGTGCTGATGAATGAGTTTGAAATGAGTGATATCGGGAAAATTACATACTTTCTAGGGATGGAGTTCAGATATTCTGAGAAAGGTATCATTTTGCATCAGCTGAAGTATGAACGTGAGATTCTGAAGAAATTTAAGCTGCAGAATTGTAAGGCTGCTATCACACCCGCATATACAAATCAGAAACTAGATTCTGATTCTGATGGTGAGGATGTGGATGCTACAACCTTCAAACAGTTGGTTGGTTCTCTGAGGTATTTGTGTAATACCGGACCTGATATTTGCTATGCAGTTGGAATGGTTAGCATATTCATGAGTAAACCCAATTGGTCCCATTACCAAGCTATTGTCAGGATTCTGAGGTATATCAAGGGAACTCTGAAGTATGGAGTGTTATTTCCTTCTGGAAGAAAGATTGAATTAGAACTTCTGAGTTATTCAGATTCTGATTGGTGTGGAGATAGAGTTGATAGAAGAAGTACTTCTGGGTACTTGTTCAAGTTCCTGGGAGGCCCTATTTCTTGGTGTTCCAAGAAGCAACCTGTTGTTGCGTTGTCAACCTGTGAAGCTGAATATATTGCAGGTTTTGTTACTGCATGCCAAGCTGTGTGGATTCTGAACTTGCTGCAGGATCTGAAGATCAAGGTAAACAAGCCTCTGAAGATGATGATTGATAACAAGTCTGCAATCAATCTTGCCAGAAACCCAGTGTTGCATGGGAGAAGCAAGCATATTGAGACCAAGTATCATTTTCTGAGAAATCAGGTTCAGAGTGGAGTGTTAGAAGTTGAGCACTGTAGCACCCAGAAATAGTTGACAGATGTTCTGACGAAGGCTATCAAGACTGATCAATTTCTTCGCTTAAGGGATGGAATTGGTGTTGTTAGTTTTGAGGAAATATAAATTAAGGGATGGTATTAGAAATAATAATTTATATTTACAAACTTAGTCATTAAGTTTGTTAGAGGGTATTTTAGTATTTTGTTTGTTGCTTTTGTAGCCCTAGTTTTAGCTTATAAATAGACTAGTGGTAGTTAGTGATTTTATTATCCTTTGTAGCCGTCATTCTATTATAATATATTATACTCTTTTTCATCCATTATTCACCTTGTACACCAACAATTACTACTAATGCCATTTGTTTTATGAAATTAATTTTGGATGGTTTATAATTGTATCCAATTACTTCCTCCGTTTCAAAATGACTGTCGTTTAAGGTTTTTACACACAGATTAAAAAATGCAATGATATTGTCATAAGATATTGTACTTTTACTAAATTAATCTTATTAATGTATTGGAAATAGTGTACAGAGTAATAATTATATGATATAATTGGAAAAATAACAATTATTACTACATTAAAAAGTGAGAACGACAGTCAATTTAAAACAAAAATTTTATCCTAAAACAACACTCATTTTGAAACAGAGGGAGTATATCACACTATATGATATTATTTTATTATATTTGTTTTCAAAATATTTCATTAAAATTTTATGAGATTTTATTTGATACGTGTATAATAAATATTATTCAATTTTAATTTTAATAAAAAAAACTGCTATTAATATTATATTGTTATAAAGATTTTTTTATTTTAAATTCAAATAAATTATAAATGATAAAGGGAGTTTTAGTTAAAATAATAAAAATAAAAGGGGAAGAAAAAATATATATAAACGCTATTCAAAATTACATATGAAAAATTAAATTAATAAAATTAATTGAGTTTAAAGGAGTGTGCACTGTCCGTGTAAAGAAATATTACACAGACATCAAATCAGATTATTTTAAAGTGCCAAATCATAACAGTATTTTAAAAATAAAAGTGCGATGTGGCGGGATACACGTCTGTCATTGGTTGACGGTGTAAAAACACTGTCGGTGTATATTTCTTTTTCTCAAATTAATTATAAATTCGTAATGAAAAAACACTTATAAAACATATTTTTTTATTGTCACGTGAGTATAAATTCAAAAGTATATCATGTGAAAAGGTAAATTTTCTTAAATCCTATGAATTTTTAAAATTGTCTATTTTACATTGTCTGAATAATAGAATATGATCACATCCTCCATGTAATGCATCAAGAGAATTAATGAATGTGTCTAAGTAGTGTTCTACGAACACATAATATGAATAGTGTTATTCAAACACACCATCTACCTATATAAGAAAATTTAAGGCTGTGGAAATACCCATTCTGCCCTTCAGATTACGTGTCACACAACCATCTACTTCAACGTCTAAGGCTGTGGAAATCTAAGTCTCTTTCTCTCTCTTTTTTTTCTCTTCTTTCGCCTCTATTCCTTCTCTTTCTCTTCTGTCACCCTCTTCCAAACCCTAACTTTCTTTTCCTCTTCCACTTCTTCCTTTTTTCTCCTCTTCTTCCTTCTCCGTCTACTTCAACGTCTTCCTCTTTTCGGGTATCATTGAAGGAATACAAAGGTCACCGTTTCTTGTCTGGGGTTTGGAGAATAAATCAGCTTATATATACGGTAAGACTTCTATATTTATGTATCTTTACATCCCTCATGTATCTTTACCTCTCTTTTGTTTTTGTTTGGTTATCTTAGAAAGTTAGGGTTTTGATTTTGTAGTTGGGCTTTATGTGGTTGATTTGATGATTTTGTGGTTAGTTTATCACGATTTTGAAGTTTTCAACATTTGCTATGTTTTTTTAAAGTTATTTTGTTTTAACGATGAGTGTGGTGGTGGTGGAAACAGGTTTCCGGCGATGAGTTTGGTGGTGGTGACAACGAGTTTTCGGCGACGACTGTGGTGGTGATGGAAATGGGTTTCCAACAACGAGTGTCGTGGTGGTTGGTTCGTTGAAGTTTATGTATGACTTTATCAATTTATGTTTTGTCATTAACTTATTCGGGTATATTTGATCTGTTTATATTTGGAAATTTGAGTTTATATTTGGAAATTTGAGTTTATATTTGAATTTTGATTGTGTTGAGTGCCCTTTGAATTTCTAATGTTCTGATTTTGCAGCTTGCAGATCGTTGTTTTGTTTGTCTGGATTTAGGGGGATTTGGCCGGATTACCTTCCTGCTATTTATCCGGTTTGCTCAAACCTCACTTCGTTGAATTTTAGTTAGAAAATTAGAATCAATTTTATTTTTCTGTCAGACGATGACGAATGCAACCGTGCTATTGTTATGAACTACAAGAAGCTCACCTGACTTGCCGTATTTGGTCTGGTAACTGGTTTTCTTTTCTGATACATGTTCAATTCTTCTTACGAACTAAAGATGCATTTGTTATTTTTAGTGATTGATGCTTCATACAGTAAATATTGGTTTTCATATCAAAAGTGAGAAAACTTTAGCTTCTTAGAAAATTATATTAATATGATTTTGTATTTCACCTCATAGTTGGTTACCCTGAATTTTCACATCTATTTTTTTAATATCTCATACATGATTTTTTATAACTACTGTAGGTTTGAAGGGCCACACACTACATAAACACTTGCAGAGTTTGTAAATACAGAAACAGGTAGTTTTTGTAAGTACAAATATCGGATGAAAATTGAACTTTGGTATTGTTATTCAAAATTAGAACTTAATTCTTGGTCTTAATGTTTCAATCCTCAGTGTTACAAGCCTACCAATCCTCTGCTATATCAGTATTATCTTGGGTCGGCTCAGCAACAGTTTTACGAAACGATCGTATCGGTTTCAGTGAGCAGAATAAGTTTCATAGTACTCCGTTTTCCTCGGTGAGTTTTCCAATTTCTTGTTATAAATTTCCAGTTTCTTCTTCTTATATGTGTTTGATAAGTTGAACTGTCACTTGGTTGTCAAAAGGGCAAAGTGTAGACAACATTGTATACAAACATTTACTTTTGATACATTGCATCTAAATCGTTAATTATTTAAAATTTTGTTACTTAATTATGATCTTTATGGGTATCCCACAAAAGATATATTTTTAATAATACTTATATAAATTAGGAAATTGTAAGAGAAAATATAAACCGATGTCCGCAGGTATTGATTCTATTTTTTTAAAATATAAATTATATTTACTAATTTTTATTAATCATATTTTTTGACAAATTTTTAAATGTAGACAAGTATCATTAACCCTGAGAGTCACTTTCTTGGTTAAATAATATTGTCTTTCTTGGTTAAATCATTGACTTCATTTTCTAAATTTGTATTCTCTCTTATAAAATACTTGTCTTATTTTGAAATCATATTATTTTATATATTTTGGTTTACATTTCATCTTCTACATTTATTACTATTTAAACTTAAATTTTATATTATTCTTATAAACTTTTTTTATAAACGGGAAAAACTTTACTTTTGATTCAAATATAATTATAACTTATGTCAAAACAAAAATAATATTTTAATTTAAATATTTTTGTAATTGGGAAAAACTTGACCATTTATTCAAATATATTTATAAATAATTTCAAAAAACAATTAATTTTTATATACGGGAAAAAATACATAATTTATATTTCGGGAAACATTTTAATTCTTTTAAATGAAATAACATACATTTTCTGCTTCCAATTCTTTTATAAACATTGTCACAAAATAAAAACAGTCATTCTCATATTTTTACAAACGGGAAAAACTTTACTATTGATTATAATATTTTTATAAATAATGTCAAAACAAAACTTATTATTTTCATTTAAATTTATTTTTAAACGAAATCAGCTTTACTATTTATTAAAATTTATTTCTAAATAGTGTCAAAACAAAAATATTACTTTTTCGTTTTTTTTTCATAACCTAATTGGTGACGTATGCGCAGTCCACACCAGAACCCGTGCGGACGCACGAGTTTCCTACTAGTTAATAATAAAAAAAACCACTTTCCATTTTCATTTTCATTAAGTAACTTTTGAAATCTAAATAACGAATAACCCAAGTTTGTTAATATTTTTGCATGAGAACCATCAATATTTTGACAAAATCTCTCGACTCCCGCTCTTACTCATTTAAACTAAGTTTGTCAATATTTTCTAAACATTTATTCCATCAGATTGTTCCATTTGAGAAATATTTGGTAAGTTTAACCACTACACATCCTCATGTTACTTCTTATGATTATGATGCATTAATTTTCTTCTTAGATTTGAATTAAAGTACATTATAATGCTCAAATTCTATCTATTGTTGATGTTTGTTTGAGTTTGGATATTGTTATATTTGGGGTTATGGTTCTATCTGAGTTTGTGTTCTAGTTCGAACTCATTTGAATAATATTATTCGGAGAGTCATTTGATTAGTGTTATCCAAACACTAAATATTTTCATATATTTCCGATTCATTTAGATTATACAATATATTTCGTGTTTGGTTTCAATAATTTTGATATGTTTGTTTATGTTGACCATATGTCTTGTATGATTATAGAAAAATGGTTGATAAAGAAGATATGTACAAGCATGTTCGATTAACACAACATGCTTTAATAAGTAGAGAAAATTCTCGAAGGCTGAAAGTACACAATGTGAAGTAGGCCAATCATCTTGCACATTTCCTTCATTGTTGTCACATGGTTATGGATCACGTTCTCATGGCAGACATTGGATCCATGCACCTGCTCTTGTCCCACATGCTCCTGCCACAGCTGATCCTGCCACTACTTCGACTATATGCAGGTCACATTGTTGCTATGTATGGGATAGAGAGATAAAAGAAATTTTACGCATCATTTTAAATATGTGACTTTTGATAATTATATTGGAATTAATCATTTAATATTGATGTATTACTCTTTGCAGTATTGTGAGACACTAAGTGTACTAACCATGGTAAGTAGATGACACAATTGCATCAACCAGATGAACCATGATTCAAGATGTATTCGAAGCATTCATATTGAAGGATGTTTGCAGGACTGGATTTGGTTTCACTAACCACTATATTTTGTATACCTTGGTTGAAAGATGGCAATTTGAGACATCGTGATTTCAACTTCCTATTAGTGAGATGAGTATCTATATGGATGATGAATCATGCATCTTGTTGTGGTTTTATGTGTTGTGCAAGTTAAAGTCTTTTAAAGGTTTTGATGATGACAATTAAACAAAAAATGCTAAGTGACAAGTATCATCACTAAATAAGCAAGCTAAAAAAAGTATCAAAGTTCCTCTATGAAGATATAAAAAAAGTCAAATTAATAAATAAGAAAAGGAACTAGAGATGATAATGTTTTCTTAAACCCGCGATTAGTGTTTTAGTCTTGTATTTGACCAGTTGTATGTAATTTTAGCATGAGTAAATCTTAAATTACTATTGCAATTGTCACACCCTAATTTTTAACTCTAATATCCCACCTCATTTGCATCATTTTTCATAGCATACATCATCTCATGTGTGTGTATTCACCAACCTCTTAAATTCAAGAACATGTGCTTTGGTTATGCTGTGATCATAGCTAGGGTTTTGCTCTCAAAAAGCTCAAGAGTTGACTAGTCAAATGATTTTGGGATCCTCAACATCTCAAGCCCTAATTCATCCAACATTATTCAAGGGTATCTCCTCATCAATAATCAAGTTCCAGATTGCATTGAATCAAGATCAATAGGCCATAAGTCATTAGATGCATCTAAATTAGGGTTTTGACATAATTCAGTCCCTGGTTTGACTTTTGAAGCAAGGCATGATCCAAAACCTTAAGATATCTTTCAAGGACTTCAAATGCATAATATTAGTCCATTCATATGATTGGATTGATCCAAGAAGGTTGATTCATAAGCAATGGGAGAATTCAAGTTCATTAGATGAAAAGTCAACTGATCCTCAACGTCAAAGTTTGACTTTTGGAATTTTTGGTCAAACATGGACTCCTCAAGTCAAGGATCATGAAAATATGTGATTCGGATCATGATCAATCAAGAAAATTAAAGAAAACATCCAAAGATCACGATTTGGGAAATTTAGGTTTCCTTAAATGTTTCTAAGTTATGAAATTCTATGATTTTTGCCCTACTTCCCAAGTCACTAACTTCCTCTTCAAGCAACCATTTTCTTTGCTCCAAAGATCAAATTGAAGGTCTTGTTTCATACTTCAACTTTGTCATGGGGGATAGATTCCTCTTCAAGCAACCATTTTATTTGCTTTTGGACAAAAACACTTAGAAAATTTTCAACAAGTTTTGACTATGCCAAGTAGCTGACTTTGCAAGCATTTTTCACCATGATCCCAATTGAATCAAGAAAAGTGGTTAACATGAAAGTTGAAAAGGATGTTTCAAGCTTTCCAGAAAGTCCAAGATCACAAATTTATCACACTTGAGCTATGAGTTTCAAAGAGATGAAATTGGCATCTCCAAGCTGAATTCTAGGTCATTTTCATGGTAAGCCTCGTGACCCAAGCCAAGCCTAAGCTACGCGATCTCACTTTTCAGGCCATATTGCTTCTAAATCTCAACATGATCAGAGAATTACACAAAACTTTGGTGCATTACACAAGGTATTGAGGCTTTGTCAAAGTCTTGATACCATTTACGGAAGTTTTTGCATAAAAGTTCTTCAGTCCTATATTAAGCTAATTGACACAAAAGTTCATCTTTAAAAAGATTACTGAAACCGATGGTTTAAGAACCAATGAGGTTATTCGGGGATAACGGTCACCCTTTTTGTCCTTCGACTTGGTAGTCACACAAAGATTTGTTCTTTTGATGAGAATTTTTTCTTTTATTCTTGCTTTTCACATTTTCACTTTATTTCCCCTAACTTTTGCCTGGACTGATTTTTTTTTTAATTTCTGATGTCCAGCGGGATGCCCCAATTTTTGCCTAAGTCACTTGTTTTCAATTTTTTTCGACTTAGCGGGTTTTTATCTTCTTTTGATTTTTTTCTTTCTTCTTTTTTTTTGAACAAATCATGTGACATCGGCTTATTTGAAAGGGTTACGACTGCCTTTTTCCTTCATGGATGAGGAATAACCATTGTGGTTTCCTTAGACGCACACTCCCTTTGAAACTTAAACACTTGGTCAAATTAACTGAAGACTACCCAGCCCCAAGGTTAAATGTGAGGGTTTTCTTATTTAGAAAAGAAACTCCTACTTCAAGGCTCAAAGGGGTTAACAAGGGATTATCTTCCTTATATCTCTGATGTTTGGGAATTTGAAACAATGCCTTACATCATCAGCAGGGTCTTATTCAAAAGCACACAACCATAAATTTTGCGTTTTCACTTCATCATCCTCCCTCCAAGAGTTTAAACAAGAAGTTGGTATTGCAAATGCAGAAAACAAATTACGAGCGAATGCGAATGGATCACTTCAAGATAAACATACTCATTGCATTAAGATTAATATTCAAAACAAATAAGTTATACCTGCAAACAAAGCAATAACAATGATAAAAGATTATAAATGAAAATGCAGTAAATGAACTAAAGATCTGAGGAAACTGTGTCAGCTTGAGCTTGAAAGAACATTATCAACTTTCTCGGGAGACACAGAAGCAAACATACAACCACGGCGGGTCACTCTACTAACATTAGCATAAAGGCGTTCCATTCACAAATGCGCTTCCTTCCTTGAAGGCCAACACCTCATCGTCAATCATCTCTTGAACCTTTTCCTGGAAAACCTTGCACTCCTCAATTGGATGCCCCGTTACTCCATCATGAAATTCACAACTGGTATTTGGGTTATACCAAGGAGGGCGAGACTTCATAGCTCTAGTCCTTCTGGGTGTCATCACCGAGTTTCGGGAAAAGTAAGATCACAATTGACTGTAAGTCATTGGAATTAAATCAACTGACGCGTCTCTCCTTTTGGATTATTCAGATGTCTATGTTGATTCTGGCACTGAGGAGAGTCTTGAATCACACCAATTTCAACATTTTCTTCACTAGCTTGGTCATTCAAACCATCTTTGATTCTTCCACATTTGAATGCATTTTCGAGGTTTATTTCAACTTCAACAATTTTGGAGAACTCTAGAGGCACAACGCCTACCATCCTGACATAATAAGAGTCTGACAGCGTTCTTAGAAACATTTTGGCCTGTTCTTTCTCTAATAGTGGTGGATGAACTTGAGCTGCTAATTCTTTCCACCTTTGTGCATACTCTCTGAAGGATTCGTTGTCCTTCTGACTCATACTCATCAATTCATCACTATCTAGAGCCATGTCTAAATTGTAGTCATATTGTTTCACAAAAGCGTCAGCTAAGTCTTCCCAAGACTAAATATGGTTCCTTTCTAGCTTCATATACCACATCAAGGATCCCCCATATAAACTTTCTTGAAAGCAGTGAATCATCAACTTATCGTTGTCGACATGAGCGGTCATTTTTCGACAGAACATCGTCAAATGATACCTTGGACAACTAATACCCTTGTATATTTCAAAGACGGACATTTTGAACTTCGGAGGAATAACCACATCCGGAACATGGCACAAGTCATGAGCCTTAAAACTAGATGCATTGGGTCTTGTCAACATTTTCAATTCCTCACTGAGATCACGAAGTCCTTCCTTCATTTCCACAACTTTAAGATCAATCATCTCTGTCACAGGGTGGACATTCTGAGGATTTGGCATATACCTCGAAAATCAGGAATCTTTTTCTACAACTTGACCAACCTGATCATTTTGCACAGGTCGGGATCGAGTAGGAACATCCACTTGTGGAACATCGTCGTCCAGAGGAGAATCATACATCGGACTGGTCATCACTGTAAAGCCTGACATGAGATCATCATCCTTTATTCTCTCCATGTTCCTTCAGTAGCTACCTCAAACTTGGTACGAATGCCAGAAAATCAGCTGACTGGTACAAGGACAGAAGGACAAATGAGTCTGTGTTTAGGGAACTGCATGTATGCAAATGATGAATGCAATTTTTTTTATTTTATTGTATGTTTTCATGAAATTAACCTGATTATTATAAACATGGGAAGCATCAAGTATATAAGTATCACAACTTTTATTCAAAACTTTTGCCAAAGGGACATTTCCCTTGTCCATATTTGCAATAGTCTGAGTTATTTTCCTTGAAAACGGCTGAGATGATGAATGTATGGATGCATGGATGCAACAATCACAAACAAGATCACACAAAGCACATAGGTTCAAAGGTTCAAGTCACGAGCACAGAGCCGAGGTTAAGAACCAACCCACAAGGGTATGTACTAAGGGTATAACACCTGCCGAACAAGGTTCTAAAGAAGTTCCTAGAGTATACAACCCATCTTTTGGATATTATCGATTTCCCAACTTTATTGATAGTCAATAATATTTTCAAGAGAGTCTCGTCTGAGTGTGGTATCGCGTAACAACTGATTCAAGTCTGCACCTGAATAGCAACCACACCATGTCCTAATAAGGCCAAGATGGGTTAAGGGTTCTAAAGTCCTCAACTTCAGGTCCTCGGATCAAGAAGCATAATGGGTTTGCCATTTCTGGTATGCCATTATTGCCTCTTGGGAGGATTGTCTCAACTGAGTCCTCGGGAAATGGTCGCTAGAGTCGACAGCTCTCTAGATCAACACCACGAAATGCGCAAGACGCGCACGTCAGAATATCTCCCAAGAAAACCTTGTCTGGATGTGAATTTCGTGAACACCAAACGTACCAAGATGGCACGTAGGTCCCACTACTTTCCACTCTAGTACTAGGTGTATACTCAAGCCTGGGTATTGGGCTTATCTCACCACACAGATCACCAAGCACCCTGACAGAACAATCAATAACAAACAAATCAGACAAAAAGTGATAAATAAATCAAAGTAGGCTAAACCCCTTCTGTAGCGGTAAAATTTGTGAGTGTAATCTATTGATTAACTTAACTCATAAAACAAGAGTCGTCACCGCGCTTTTATTTATTCCACAAAGGAAAAGGAAAAAAAAGCGAATAAATCCTAAGAAGTCTAAAAAAGCAAAAGCTAAAAAAGACAAAGAGAAATGGGTAAGGGGGGTTGATTATGTAAAGGGAAGGTTTTATGTACCCGATACATCTATAGTACTCTATAGGAGCCCTTTGAAATATCTACCGCTTTTTGGTCTAAAAATGGTTTGCTTGAAAAAGAGATTGGAGAGATGAGAAGAGAAATATTTTTTTTTAAGATTTTTGTGTTTGGAGAGACTTACCGCCTCATGCTTACGTACCCACGAAGTGCAACGTGGGATCAAAACCCCGTAGTTCATGGTACAAAGAACAAAAATTTATTTGTTTTGGTTGATTTTAAGTGTAAAGACAAGTCGTCATTTCCAAGCGAATAATTCCGCTTAAAGAAATGAATCACGTCTAAACTTATGAAAAAGTTTAAAAGGAAAAGGTGCACAAAGCACAAAAAGAGTTTGATGAGTTTTGTATTTTTTATGTCTTTTTGAAATGGTCAAAATATGATTAATATTGATTGACATTTATTAAAGAAAATGAAGTTTAAAAAAATCGCTTGACCAAAGTCAAGGTTTTATTATGAAAGAGGTTTTAAGTTTGAAAACAAGAAAGTTTTGAAAAAGAGAGGAGGTTTTGAAAATTTAAGAAGGGGTGGAGAAGAAGTGACTATCCTAATGCATAAAGTAAAAGCTAAGGATAAGAAAGATCTAACCACAAATGCAGCTATCTTCACCATAAACCAAACAAAAGCACAAGGCTTCAAAGTCTTCAAACCATAATTCCAAAGCAAAGGGGAAAGGTCTTAGTTCTAAGTCCAAGGATCAAAGAATAGCATTGAAGTCCAAGGTCTAGGTACAAAATTCCATGTCCATTGCAAAGGATAGTAACCATAGTCCAAGATTATAAGCACAAGTTTTTTATAGGTTTTGGCCTTTATTAATATTTTTGGTCCAAGTGGACAAAGAGAAAAAGGCATAAGCATAAACATGTGTCCAACAAACAAAGGAAAAATTGCGGAAGCATAAACATATGTCCAACGGACAAAGGAAAAATATGCGGAAGCATAAACATGTCTCCAACGAACAAAGGAAAAATTGCATAAAAGTAAAAGAGAGACAGGGAGCGAGAAGGAAACATAAAAAAGTTAGAAGTTAGTAATTAGTAGCACAAGGATCTAGTGCCATAAGCCTTCACCGATTATTCTGTTTCGCGTTTTAAACTATAGTGATTAAACAACGTACTTAGGTCAAGGTTAATGAAGACTTGTTAGAAGATTGATAGAATCAAAGCCTCTACAACAACAAGCTTCAAAGATTTTGAACCTAATACAAAAGATTAACCAACATTGGGTTGACGCGACCAATCAAGGTCTGGACCACGAAAGTTCAAATTCCGAATTGGATAAAGAGGGACAAACGTAGCGCTATGTTAAGCAATCGCCGAGTAATTTACAAAGTAATTAACCTACAATGAGGTCGGTCAATAGTGATCTTTGTGCTAATCTTTGTGCTAGTGCATGCTAGATGAACGATATGTAAATCGTCATCCGAAATCAATACTGCACGAAAAGAAAATAGGTAACGATCTCGTCTTGATCAAGAGTTTAACAAAGAAATTCTAAGATCCATAAGACCTTCATCGATCAAAATAAAAAAGGAAGTAGATGAAGAGAAAGCCAAATTGAATTACACTTTCAAGATCATTTCATCTTCAAGCTCAATCACCTTTAATTGATAAGTTTAAGAGTGAAAACATATCACTAATTCAAAGCACCTCAAATGAATTCAACAATTCATTGAAAGATAGATTTGAACTAATGAATGTTTAATTACTCTAACCATATCCAAAGTCCATTAAAATTGAAGAGAAATTAATCTCAACAATGCATTTCAAGGCTAAAATAAGAAGAAAGGGGAAGAAAAGGAAGAAAAGCCAAAACAGTCCCAAAAATTGGTGAAAAACACCATTCTGTTCAGTGGGAATCGATTGTACCAGTGTGCGAATCGATTGCACACTGACAGATTGCAAAAACAAGGTAAAAAATAGCACTGTGCAATCTATTGCACGAAAATGCAAATCGATTGCACCCTGCTGTGACAGCAAAAATTCAGCAAAATTCAACATGATCATGATCTAAAACTTTCTTCAAATACCTCATGATCATGGAATCAAAAGTGCACAAAATTTCAAAGCAAATAACAACAAATACCAGTAATTAAACAAAATTACAAGATCCAAAGGATCGAGTAACAAGAACCTCCAAAGATCTACATTATGGAAGATGAAATTGAAGCTTCAACAATGGTGAATGATGAATTACCACTTCAAATCTGAAAATTCCTTCAAATTGCTTCAAGATACAAACTCTAAAGCCTTGATCTATGGGAATTGATAAAGAAAACAAGTTTGGATGAAGATTTAGCTCAAAGTTGAACAAGATTCAATGTGAATTCTTGTTAACTTTCAAAAGAAGAAAAGTGAGCTTTAGTGAAATTTGTGGTTGGGGATAGAATTTGCAAGAGGTTTGTTGGTTATCAAAAGCTTTCAAGAGAAATTTTAGCAAGGTGAATTTGGATTTCCAAAGCTTGCAAAATGAATGAAATGAGGCCTCTATTTATAGAATTCAGGCTTGGAAAATTTGGTGGTTTGGAATTTGGTTTGGAAATGAAAATTAGGCTTGGAATTTGAATTTGGAGGGAAATTATCAAAAGAGTGGTGATTAGTGGAGGTATATGGCGGGGAATGATCAAAATGATGTAGGGGAATTAAAATGAGGTGATCTAGAATATTCCACATGTGATCAATGGTCAAGATTGGTGCCAAATGCTTCAAAACTTGAAAAATGCTGATTTTAGCCAATTCTGTCTTCGTGTAATCGATTGCACTGTAGCGCGAATAGATTGCACTGCTAAAAATTTCAAAATCTAGGCAAAAACTGTAGGGTGCAATCGATTGGACCATTAGTGCAATCGATTGCATAGTTGAAAATCTTCAAAAATGCCATTCTTGCTATATTGTGCTGGATCTTGGTTCGATTCTCTTGTTCGTCAAAGAAGGCATGGAAATAAACACATGAAACTTGGAGTCTCTTGAATAATAATCAATTAAAACTTGGAAACTCTTGATCATATGATTTTTAATTGTTTGCAGATCAACTTTGACTTTGTTCAGATGAAATTCATTCGAGCTGAGGGACTGATTTTTTGGTATTTTTAACCTGTTCTTCCTCTGAAAATGTTAGTGAAAGAAAACAAAATATTTTTGGATTTTACTTAATGGTTAGTTAACATAAACAAATATAAACATCAAACAAACAAGAGAACAGGGCTGCTTGGCAATCTCACTCAAGAACACACCTTCAAGGGACGAAAAGAGAACCAAAGCTTATGATCTTGTTTGTGGTATGGGATGCAAAAGACACGTGGGATCTTAGGGGTAAAAATTAGGGTATTACATAAACATATGGCATGCCAACTTCAGTGATAGCGAGTTTACATAACAGTGCATCAACATTTGCTGACCCAGAGGTGATTGTGTATTCGACGTTGCCAGGATCGGCCGTCAACAATCTTGGTCGAAATACCCAACCCTTGGGAACATGATTTTCGGCCCAGACAATGCCCACTTTTACCACAAATTCTGTAGCGGTGTTAAGGCAGCAAATAGACGAAAGCAACCCTGAGATAATTCATGTGCTCGCCCAACAGATAGGCACAATCTTCAATACTTTAATCCAAAATGCTTCCCAAACTAATCAACAAAACGCCTAGACAAATCAGTAAATGGTGTGAATTGCAGATTTCTTTGGTGCTCAAAGGGCCCCAGTTTAACCTGTTGCACAGCCACGACCAACATAGCTTGTGGAAAACCACGATTTTGGAAGAAGACCTTATGATTAACCATGCCAAACTTGTTGCACCAAATGTGGGCGAGGTTAATCAGGGCCAATGCGTCGAACCCATAGTGGTCGAAGAGCCAGTGCCTAGGGAAGTCAAAAGACTCAGGGTTATGTTTGTCAATCGTGGCCAAGACATTGATGAAATAGTTCACCTAGTTCGACTAGACGGTTTAGCTTGAGAGAATAATTTGGCTACCATAGTCGAAAGGATAATGGCACAAATTGGTGTAAATGTAGGCCTTCACAGACCGAGTTGCACTTCTACATTATCTGAATATGTCACGCATTTTGAACTGCGTAGGGGATGTAAGGTCCCAAAATTTACAAATTTTCTAGCTACACCAGCGAATCCACTGTCGAACATATAACAAGGTATCTGACCGAGGCTGGGGACATTGCCAACAATGAAAATTTGAGGATACAGTATTTTCCCAGTTCCCTTGCCAAGAATGCTTTTACTTGGTTTATTGCACTCCCAGCGAACTCCATCCATGATTGGACTCGTTAGGAGAGTTATTCCATGAACAATTTTATATGAGGCAGTCAAAGATTAGTCTAAAGGAATTGGCTAGAATTAAGCACAAGTTCACAGAGCCAATAGATGATTATCTGAATAGGTTCTGTTTGCTAAAGTTAAGGTATTTTACACAAGTTCCTGAGCATGAATTGGTCGAGATGGCGGCTGGTGGTTTGGATTATTCCATCAGGAAGAAGCTAGATACCTAGTATTTAAGAGATATGGCCCAATTGGCAGACAGAGTTTGACAGGTAGAACGCCCGAAGGCTGAAAAGGCTAGGGCAAATAAGAATAATAGAAAAGAGAGAGTAGAATATGTTGAAATGGATGAGGAGGATCAAGAGGCCAACATCGATGTTAATAATTTCGATAAAGGCGAAGTTGATCTGGCTGAACTAAAGCAAGGGTCACCTTATGTTTGTAAAGTTCTTGCACCTTCGAACGGGAAAAACCCAGTCGAACCAAAAAAGAACGATAAATTCCCTAAAAGACCGTACACTTTCGACGTAATGATTTGACAGTTGTTGACATCTTGTAGATCTTCTTCTTCTTCGTCTTTGGGGTGAGCAAGCTTTGAGCAACAACTCCTTGCTTCAGATCTTCAATATAGCGTTGACGAGAAGGTGGTTGATGACTTGACTGATTTGCAATGTTGTCTTCTTCATCAACAGCTTCTATATCAATTCATTGTTGTTGTGTTGAATGAAGATCTTGAATCTTCAACAACAATGGCCATGTGTAAATGGTGATAGCTTTGGATATTCTAAGTGTTACAACGAGAACTCACCGTTGTTGCTATCTTCACACAATGACTTGATCAATTCACCTTTGATGGCCTAAATCCATCTGTGGACGGTGTCGTTAATTAGAGACGAATGCACTTTCCTTTTAAATAGCCTGGTAGAAATATAGCCATTTGAAATACTGTTAGCTGTTGGAAAAGAGACGTTGTGTAATAGTTAGCTGTACTGACACATCTCCTTTTTGCTAGGGAGAAGTGATGTGATGTATCTTTCTTGGGCGCCGTGTACAGTTACTCACAACGGTAACATGTGACTTTTGAACTTCAGAGGCTTCTGATGTTTAATTGATGAAGCATGAGTAGAGTCTTCTTAATCCGGATATCTGATATGTCAAGTCTTCAGTTATTTGAAGAAGTCCATTAGGAATCAGTCTTCAAAACTTCAGCACTTGTCTTTAAGCACGTTATCCTTTACTTCTTCAAGTCTTCCGAAACTTCAGAACTTGTCCATTAGGAATCTGTCTTCAGAGTCTTCTATACTTGATCTTCAGAACTCATAAGTCTTCAGAGTCTTTCTGCACTTGGTCTTCAGAGCCTTCCGTCTTCAGAACTTCAAGTCATGAGAGTCTTCAGTACTTCGGTTCTCTTCTTCAGAAGCTTCGCAATCTTCAGAATCTCGACCACTTTTAGAGAGCATCCACAAGAGCATTGCATCCGCAATATCGGCATCCTTGGATCTGACTGATCACAATCAGATACAGAAGTGTTCTTGCTTCTTACGACTTGTGTCACACATAGTAACTTCGCATATTATCAATTTTGCTCATCTGGATGGTGCTTGTTGGATCTGATATATTCTATAATTATGATCTGCACACAACACACGTTAGAACATAAAATGGTTCTTTCACAAATACGTATTGTTATCATCAAAACATAGATTGACTTGTAGAGATAATTCTTGCTCTCACAAAGAAGACTGTTGAGAATCTGGATTGAGTTCGAATAGCCCGCTACAAGGGAAATTGGAAGGACACCAGAAGTCAATACGTCTTCGAAAAAAGAGGGGTTTCTCACATACAACAACAAGGAGGCTCAAAGCTCAAAGCAAATAGGCCAACCACATTCAAGCCAACTGCTGATACCCCAAGGGATACATGGGTGATGTCTACTGAAAGAACAGATCATGGTCAAGAGAAGTGGAGAAGCTTTGAAGTTGGTAGAGGGTCTTCAATATCCTATCACAAGGAGTTCCAGGTTTCGAGGAAGTATATGTATGGGTCTGGGAATTATATAGGAAAAAATCCTATGTCGAGGTCTCAATGGCGAAGGCAACAAAGAAGAAGGAAAGAAGAAAAAGAAGCTGCTGAAAATGGAATGGAGGAATCAAGTACTAACGAAACTCAAGCCAAAGATAAAGTTGAGGAGATGAAACCAGTTGAAAGGAAACTGTAATACCCCGTAAATTATTTTACTCTAGATAATATTCGTATGATCAACTAGGTTTCGGGTTACTCTGAGAATTTATTGGACAAAATAATTAGAGTAAACTGATGAGCTCAGAGCAGATCAAATTAATACTATCTGACTCTGAGATTTTAACTTTTGGTGTTGTAAAGACTTATTGGACATTTAAGTTAGTTTGACTAACTAAATAATTTCTCTATGTATCATTTCTTTTCATTTTCCTTTTCATTTGGTGAAAAAGATAGAAAGAAGAGGGAAGTAAGAAAGAAGGAGAAGGAAAGGAAAGAAATGAAGAAGAAAACCTAAGGGAAGAAGAAGCTTGGAATCATCATCTACTCTTCATCAATTCATCTTGTCTTCATCATCTTCATCCAATTCTAAGGTGGGTTCTAGATAGAAACATTAGTTGTAGCAATCTCTTGAGTTTTGAGTTAGGTTAGATATTGTGAGAAAAAGAGAAATATTGCTAAATCTAAGAATCTAACGGATGAAATGTGATATAAACTGTGTTGTATGCTTGATATCTCTGTGTGATCATATGTCAATTCTTGGTTGTGTGTTTGATCATGTCTTTGAATAAATTGTTGAGCCAAAGGACCTGCTGTACGTTGCTGAGAAATTCTGGGTTTTGGCAGGTTCGCCCAGCGAACCACAACGAAGGGCAATGCAAAGGTTCGCCAGCAGTTCGCGAAGCGAACTTTGTGCCATTTTGCCTATCACTTGATTCGCCTAGATGTTCGCTAAGCGAAGGGCAAGGCGAATGTTCGCCCGGGTGTTCGCAAAGCAAACTTTGTGTCCTTTCAGCTCTGCTTCAGTTCGCCACGGGGGTTCGCCCGACGAAGTTGAAAGCGAACGTTCGCTGGGGATTCGCCTAACGAACATGACAGATCTTTCCAATTTGTTTCTTCCATAACTTTTGAACTGTGACTCCGATCGGGGCGTTCTTGGTACCGATGGAGAGCTGTGAGAATACTCTATCTAATAGAAGTGGAAATTATCAGTTTTGATGCCCGATTAAATAAATCGGAGGGAATCGGAAATGATGTAACTTTGTGATATGTTGAATTATGTGATTCCTTTATCCACTTGACTTATGTTTACCCATTCTCTTGTTGTTAAGCATGTTTGAGAGTATATGCATGTTAAAATACGAAATAGGTAGAGTGAGGAATATTACCATAAACTATATTAGAACCTAGTAATGGCTAGGAAATTGTTGAATAACATAATGATGACGCTCGTGCATGAGAGGCCGAGGCGTGCGTCTATTACCGAATGGTATGGAAAGAATTACACTAGTATGGATCATGTTAATTGTGTGTAAATTGAGAAAAGACAAAGAGGTCTTAAGGCGAATGTGGCCTTGTGATTGTCGAATACAATCACATTTATGTGTATGATCACGTAATCGTAACCGATTATCTTGAGTTGCAGTTTCATGAGTCTCGAGCTCCTCTGAAATATATGCATGACTACTTGACAGGTTTGATTCCCGCGTGCAGTACGAATGTCGCTCAGGGAGCGTATGCTTGTGATGGTTAATGGCCCATGTGAAGTGACGGTTTATAACGGTTAATGGCCCGTAGAACCCGAATCTATTCGTATGTCAAGTAGGTTACAAGGATCCATGACTCGTGTCGACTTCTAGACGTAGAAGAGAACGAGAAAAGGGGATGCCTTGGTATGGTTATCGATTAGTGATATTGTGAGTTAATAAGACTCATGAACATGGATCCATATAGTGTGTGTGAGTACTCAAAGTCACTTCCCTTCCCCTTTTGACTTGAGTTAGGTGTGATAGAACCTTGTAAAGCCGAGAGGACCTATAAGATAGAGAACCCACTGAGATTTGATGTATCTCACCCCGCGTTGTTAATGATATTACAGGTACTACAGGTTCGACAAAGGGTATGGATAAGGTTGTTTGACTTTCCTTACTATCTTAGCTTTTTGGGATGGCGAGGCTTCCTTTGTGGAGTTTTTTGAGATCTTTGTCGATCTAGTTCTTAGTAATTATCTTTGGAACATCTTGTATATATATATTATGCCATAGTTTTGTATTAGGTATTTTATTTTGGGCACATATGTGTACAATGTGTTTACTAGGGACTATTATATTTCAGTACCAAACGTGGTATTCATGTATAATATATGCTTTGATGTATGTATTTATATATGGGCGTTACAGAAACTCTTTTTTTCAAAGGGGAAGGGTCCAAGGAGAAACTGCCAGAGCAACCTACATCAGATGATGATATGTTGACAGATGACTTTGACTCAGGGGAAGACTCTTCATTGAATATCAATTGTAATGTGGTCTCAGTGTTACCATTAGAGTATGACCAGGTAGCTGAGGTCGAAGAGACTGAAGAGGTTGATGAAGCAGAGATGGCTCGACATAGGCCAGTTTGTTACTATGTGATGAATAATGGGTGTTTCGAAGAACAAAATGCTTTCTTCGTTTGAGTTCATCATATTGCAAAAGATTTCGACTTATGTAGCCTAAAATAGGTTGAAAGTGGCCCTTGAGGCCGAAGTTAAATACATGGTTGTTGAAGCCAATAAAACAGAAGTGCATCTTGAGGGGCCTGGCGTTGATTTTGAACCAGAGCCACCTGATGAGTTACCGGTTAATATAACACGCCAGAGGCTCGATGTTATCTATGATCATGAGCCTCTGGGACTTGAAAAGGATCCAATAACACCAAATATAAAAATGTTGGCGCAAGATCCTCTAGAAGAAATCGACTTGGGGGACCGGGCGAATAAAATGCCAACATACATTAGTGTCAACCTTAACCTAGAACTTAGATTCGAAGTGATCCAGTTATTAAGGGAGTATAAAGACTGCTCTGCGTAGGACTACGATGAGATTCCTGGATTAAGCAGAGGACTAGTAAAGTTGAAGCTGCCTATAAAGCCTGGTAAAAAGAAAATCAAGCAAACTCCAAGGCGATTTGCACCAGAAATCCTGTCGAAAGGCTTTTGAAGTGTAAGTTCATCCGTACAATAAGGTATGCTAGCTGAATTGTTAATATTGTTCTTATTATAAAAAAGAATGGGACTTTGAGGGTTTGCATTGACTTCAGAGATCTGAATTCTGCAACCCCAAAGGACGAATATCCAATGCAAGTGACATAAATGCTAGTCAATTTGGTCATAGGCTTCAAGTACCTTAGTATGCTTGATAGAAATTCTGGATATAATCAGATTTTTGTTGCTGAAGAAGAAGTGTCGAAAACGACATTTCGATGCCCTAGAGTCTTAGGCACCTATGAATGGGTAGTGATGCCTTTTGGTTTAAAGAATGTTGGGGCAACTTATCAAAGAGCAATGTACTCTATTTTTCATGATTTTATTGAGACATGTATGCAGATTTACATTGATGATATAGTTGTTAAATCTGTGTTAGGAAAGAGTCATATAAACCATATTTGACAGTCATTCGAAAGAATGAGAAAACATGGTTTAAAGATGAATTCTCTCAAGTGTTCTTTTTGCGTGTTGGAAGGGGATTTTCTAGGCTTTGTGGTCCACAAAAGGGGATTGAAATCAACCAAAATAATACCAAGGCCATCATGGAGGCGAAAGCTCCATCAACAAAGAAGGAATTGCAGTTGTTGCTGGGAAAGATGAATTTCTTAAGGAGGATTATCTCAAATTTAAGCGACAGGACTCAGGCCTTTTCATCTCTACTTCGACTAGAAAAGGAAGGGTTCGAATGGGAGCAGAAACATCATGAAGTATTCTATAAGATTAAAAAAATATCTCGTTCGTCCTCCAATTTTGTCACCTCCTTGTAAAAGTAAAAATATGAGGTTATATATTTATGCGTCTGATGTAACCATAAGGAGCATGCTTTCTCAAGAAGATGAAAATGGCTTCGAAAGAACCATTTATTATCTTAGTTGGGTTCTCAATGATGCAGAGACTAGGTATAGCATGGTCGAAAAATTATGTTTGTGTCTGTACTTTTCTTGTACCAAGTTAAAGCATTATATAAAGTCTGTTAACGTTTATGTTTCGTATCATTTTGATATTATTAAATATATGCTATCTAAGCCAATTCTACAGTCGAATTGGGAAATGGGCACTTGCCTTGACTGAATATTCTTTAACTTATGTGCCTTTAAAGGCTACTGAGGGGCAAGTGGTCACAGACTTTATAGTTGACCATGCAATGGTCGAAACTCCCCAAAATTATCTGGAACTTGAGGCATGGAAGTTATATTTTAATGGATCAGTCATAAAGCTAGATCTGGTATTAGAGTTTTGATTCTTTCTCCTAACAATATTCCAACAAAATTTAAGTATGAGATAGATGCTCCTGGCTCAAAATTGTGTCTGCATTCATCTCATAAGGGTCGAAAGTTTCTCCAGTTGGTGGGAGGCCAGTGATCGCAGCAATATCAAATAGGGTTGGAGTAATCATCCCACAAGGGAGATGGAAGGTGTTGGTAGTGTTGTCCCAGAAATACAAAGAGGCAACTAGCATATTTTGACAATATCCTGGTCCTACTTTCGACAATTGAATCATGTCGAAAATTCCCATTTCTTCCCAGATTTGAAATTTTTTATTCTAAACCTTTTCAAGCCAGGCGAGATAAGCTTCAGGGTCTCTAGATAAGGGACAAAAGTGAAACACTCTAAGAATGCTGCTCATATAGTCTAGATTAATGGTTTTTTCTAGTTATATCTAAGTTGAGTCTTTGAGTTTTGGGGCATCAGTCGAAGTTTTTGCCTGGGGATCAACTTTGTTTTTAGCCTTAGATTCATCATTTTTAGAATCTGGTTTAACACTAACATCTTCACTAGCAACTATTGTTTTTATTTTGCTAGCTATAGTGTTGGTAAAATGGTAAGCGGGGGAAAACTCTTTGAGTTTCTCAGCATCTAAACTAAGATCAAGCAAAGGACCCATAAATGCATGGGTCTCTCCAGTAATAGAGAAGGGAATAAGTACCTAAGATTGATAAATCCTACGTTTTTCTGCCTGCAGAGATGGTTTAGGAACATATTCTTGATTCCCCATCAGCAATGGCTTAGGAATTTGAGTAATGGGTGGTGGAATTTCTTTTTGACTCTTGCCAGCTTTATTGCTCCTCGATTTCAAGGATACCATAGTGGAAAGCTAAAAATATGAAGTAAAAAAATATTTTTTTGAGTGTTTTTAAGAAAAATTGCAGATGCAATGGAGTTCTAGGGCTGGAAGATGTAAAAAATTCAAATAAGGAAGATGAGAGGTATTAATAGAAGAAGAAAGAAATTATTCAGTTTCTATAAGGTTGCAATTGGGATGAGATCGTGGGATGCGTGTTCATGTTTCCGAGGATGGGATGAGCGATTATTTTTTATGTGCCATGATTGTCCTACAAACTAGGGATTATAATTATTGTCTGGATGTTGCACGTCTCGATGGGACGTTTGAGAAAAAGAGGTCATAATGACCATGACTTCATAGCAGTAAAATAACTGTAGCGTCGAAGCATTCGAAAAATGTATTTTTTTCTCCATTTTGTCGAAAAAGACATTTTTTTTGGGGGGGGGGGGGCAATTTGTTAGCTGGAATTTTGACGCTAAGAAAGATTTGGTACGTCAAGGAAAATTGAAAGGAATATTTGGAGCAAGTAAGTCGAGTTCGACTAAGAAGATTTTGATGGGATTTCGACTGGAAATTGGCGAAGAGATTTCTACTTTTGCAGGGTGGTATCATTCTAGGACTTTGAATATTTTGAACCTAGTTTGATGATGGTTTCAACGAGATAATTCGAAATAAGGCTGGTTAACTATTTTTTTAGCCTTATCCGTTTCTTGAAGGACACGTGGAAGTCTGTGAAGGGCGAAAACACAAGAAAGCTATAACTTGGAAAATATTTGATATTAAGGGAATTAGCCCTATTGTTTGTATGTATAGGATATGGTTAGAGGAGAATGCCAAGAATAGTATAAAGAGCCAAAGAAAATTGAACCCAATAATGAAAGATATGTTGAAGAAGGAGATCATCAAATGGTTAGATTCGATAATCATCTACCCCATTTCTGATAGTGTGTTAGTGAGCCCCATTCAATGTGTCCCTAAGAAGGGCGGAATGATAGTGATTGAAAATGAGAAGAATGAGTTGAGAGTTATCACTAGTTGGAAGATATGCTTAGATTATAGGAAGCTAAACAAGGCTACAAGGAAGGATCACTTCCATATTCCATTCATTGATTAAATGTTGGATAGATTGGCTGATAAAGAATTTTATTATTTCATAGATGGGTGTTCAGGATACAATTAAATTGTAATAACTCCTGAATTCAAAGAGAAAATAACTTTTACATGTCCCTATCAAACTTTTTCCTTTAGAAGGATGCCATTTGGACTATGTAATGCTCCAACAATTTTTTAAAGATGTATGATGGCTATCTTCTCTTATATTATTGAAAGTTCCATGGAAGAGAGTATGGATGATTTCTTTGTGTTTGGAGAATCATTTAAGAAATGCTTAGATAGCTTGGAGCTGGTACTCACAAGATGTGAGGAAAGCAACTTGGTGCTAAGTTGGGAAAAATGTCATTTCATGGTAAAGGAAGGAATTGTATTGGGACATATAATTTCAAAAGAAGGATTGGAAGTGGATCAAGCAAAGATTAAGGTAATTAAAAAATTGCCACCACCATCAAACATCAAAGGCATAATAAGCTTTCTTGGTCAAGCTGACTTTTATAGAAGGTTTATCAAACACTTTTCTAAAAGCACAAAACCTTTGTGCCAACTTCTATATTATGATGTGCCTTATGTATTTAGTAAAGGATGTGAGCATGCTTTCAAAACATTGAAGAAGGCATTAATTTCTTCCTCGATTGTGAATGCACGTGACTAGACAAAACCCTTTGAGCTAATGTGTAATGCAAATGACTTTGCTATTGGAGAGATTCTAGGCCAAAGGCATGATAAAGTGTGTCAAATAATTTATTATTCAAGCAAGACATTGATAGAGGCTCAGATCAACTACACCACCACAAAAAAGGAATTATTGGTTGTTGTGTTTGTTTTTGACAATTTTAGATTCTATTAAGTGGGTCATAAGGTGGAAATGTACATGAATCATGAAACAATCAAATACCTTATTGCTAAGAAGGATGCAAAGCCATGGTTAATAAGATAGGTGCTGATACTGCAAGAATTTGACTTGGAAATTAGATACAAGACGTGAATAGAAAACTTGGTAGCAAATCATTTGTCAAAACTTCCTGATGAAGTCCAGAGGCAAGACAAAATGACCATCACAAAAGTATTCCCTAATGAACAAATGTTCCTGATGACTTTTGTCGTGACACTGTGGTAAGCAGACATTATGAACTATTTGGTTAGAAGATGTGTTCACCCAAAATTCAACTCTCAGCAAAGAAAGAGATTCTTCAATGATTCAAAGAACTATTTATGGGATGAGCCAATCATGTATAAGAAGTGTGCTGCTCAACTTTTAAGAAGATGTCTGGACTATAGAAAGGCACGCCATATCTTATCATCATGTCACAATGCACCCTATAGAGGCCCATTTGGAGGAACTAGAATTGGTGCTAAAGTTCTTAAATCAGGTTATTTATGGCATTCTCTACTCAAAGATGCTAATAAATTTATGAAAACATGTGATAGATGCCAAAGCTTAGGAAATATCTCAATGACACAAGAAATGTCACTCACTAATATTTTAGAAATTGAATTTCTGGATGTATGTGGCATTGATTTCATGGGACCTTTTCCCCAATCCTTTGGTAATCTTTACATAATTATGGTTGTAGACAATGACTCTAAATGGATATAGGCAATAACAACATCCCACTAATGATGCTAAGGCGGTGACCAAATTTCTAATCAAAAACATTTTTTCTAGACATGACACACCTAGAGGTATCATTAGTGATTAAGCAACCCATTTTTTAAATAAAATTTTTGGGGACTTGATGGATAAATATGGGGTTACACGTATGGTTTCTACAACCTATCATCCTCAAAGTAGTGGTTAAGTCGAACTATCCAATAAAGAGATAAAGAGAATTATTGAAAAGGTAGTGAACATTTCAAGGAATGTATGGTCCATACATCTTGATGATGCTCTTTGGGCATATAGAATTACTTTCAAAACACCTTTAAAAAGGTCTCCTTATAGATTGGTCTATGGAAAGGATTTCCATCTACCAATTGAGCTGCAATATAAATCATTTTAGGCTATTAAAAAGTTGAAATTTAACATGCATGTTGTTGGACAAGCAAGAATGTTGCAACTCAATGAGATAAAGGAGCATAAAGTGTTTTGTTATAAGAATGATCATGTCTTCAAAGAAAAGACCAAAAAATAGCATGAAAGAAAATGTCAGAAAATGGAATTGGTGGAGGGACTAAAAGTTCTTCTCTTCGATTCTAGACTAAAACTCTTCCCTGAAAAATTAAAATCAGATAGTCAGACCCATTTAAAATTTTAAAAATCTATCCTCATGGGGCTATGGACCTTCTTAATGAACAAACAGGGAGTGAGTTTAAAGATATTTGGCAAAGAGTGAACACTTATTTGTTTATAGTTTAATGAGAAATAGTCTTTTGTGTGAAATGATGTAACTTTAGTGATGCATTTTATCATGTGATTTATTGTTATATATTGATCTCTTTGCCTGATCATCTTAGTAATAGATAAAAACTTATTCATGTTGATGAATTCTTTCATAAGTGGAACTCATGATGAATATGGTTGAAAATAATAGAATATGAATATTTGCTAATTAGTTGCTTTAAGAATAAAGAACTACAACTATAGGAGAAAACATAACTTATGAAAGACGTGCACTAATGTTAATGCGAAACTTAGAAATTTGCTCCTTAACTTAGTTGCATTTATTTTGATGTTGTAGGCATACACCATTAGATCATTTTCTTGCATCACTTGTCACAACAAATCTCATTACACACGCACATTAGATGAAAATCATTAAATGGATCATTGCCTAACATGCCTCTTACACTTATTTAAACTTGTTTAATCTTACTAAATATTGCTCAATCTGAATCTGTGATAACCAATATTACTGTTATTATCCTCTGCTCATATCTATTCACAAAGTTTGACCTTGAGGAATCAATTTAAGTTAATCTAATCCCTATGGGAACAATACCTTTACTTTTTATCACTTGTTACTATTGGACTATGTATACTTGCACATGTATAAAACAGACAACACATGTAGATAAATCAACGGCCGATAATAGATACATTTTCCCAAGATAAAACTCATCATATTGAAGCATTAAATGCTCCTAGGTGCTTCCTCAAGTAACTTTTTAGTGACTCGCACCATATAACGCTTAAGGGACTCGCCTCAAGTAACACTTTAGGGACTCATCCCCTAAGTTTCACTTAAGGGACTCACTACCATTTCTCCCTTCCAATATTTCGTGCTTGAGGGAGTGTGAACTGAGGTAACTTTGATTGAGCTCTACAAAATGGCAACCCATAGCTCAGTCGATCCAAGAAGTATTATAAAGGAACACTTGACAACCAAGAGGGTTATGAGCCGCCCAATCCGATCCATCGCTCTCATAGGGGGCTGTCAGACCCACTTTCGTATCCATTAGTAGATAATTGAATGTTTATGTGTCAAGCCACATGTCCGGTGTTTGTCATTCTTCCAAGGAAGAAACTGCTTCTCCATATTAACATGAAGAGCTGGTCTTCCTATCCCATGATCTAGTCAAACTATTGGGAGGATATCAGTTCCTCACCGAACAATTTGACCGACAAGATAAGCAAACTATTGGACATACACATTGTTTTTTTATCTCTTGTTAAATTTCACATTTCACAATGTGAACAAGCTTAGAAATGAAGTTCAAAAACATGGAAATTCGTCCAGTTGGTACAACATCATGCGTATACCAATATTATGACATGAAATGTCGTTTGCGTTTAATTAGCTAACGTACAACTAGTATGGCCAAATATACCCTTCATGTTTTGCTTTCAATCGACATTGTTTTAACTTATATAATATCTGTATTATACAGATGTTATTATCACTTGATTTGAGGTAATATAAAGCTTGAGCTTTCATTTCACAGTGTGGACAACATTGGCAATGAAATCCAATGTATATTATTATTAAAATTTGTTTTGTTAGTAAATCATCATCTAATTTGATAGTGTAGACAGACAAAAACACAGACGATGACGTGTCTCTTTCTTGCCATTATTTTATCCTGTGCACAGATGCAGACATTGGATTCTAATACATTATATGAATGAATGTGAACATTGGACCGAAATCTGGTTTTGATAATAAATTGTGGCAGAAAATTTTGTTTTATTTTTTTGTTTTTAGTTAATAATAAAAAGTTTAGACTCTTTGTATCTCAGGTTTTTCTTACTGGATTTTTGTATAGAATATTTGAATGGATTTTTGTATCTCATATATTAGGTGTTAATAGTGTTTTCTATATTCAATAAATTCACTAGACTCCTAGAGCGACTTAGTAAAATAAAAATATATTCCTCCTTAACATAATATTCACTAGAGTATGAGATCTCTCATATAAGAAAGAACTATACCACTATAATGACATTTTTGCCCTTTGGGACACATGTCATGCTAAAAACACCACCCACAACTTCAAACTTCCTTACTTTTGGTAATTTGAATTTCAAATTGTTGATGAACTTTAATTTCTCTTTCCTCGTCCTTTTTTTCTTTCTCTTTCTCTCTGTCTTCCCACTCTTACTTCTTCTCTTTCTCTTCAATCTCTTTCTCTAACCTGAGAGAAAACATTAATCCCCAATTTTTTCGTGTTTTAATCGTCGATCATCAATGTTTGTGTTTGAATTCCTGATTTGTTGATGTTATTGTTTGTATTCTTGATTGATTAATCGATGTTGATTTTGTTTTACAGCCTGATGGCCAGTTGCTCGGGGATACACCTTTTGGAGGAGGAGATGATGCCTTCAATACGTTTTTCAGTGAAACCGGTGCCGGAAAGCATGTCCCACGCGTCGTTATTTGTAGATCTTGAACCTCCCATCATTGAGGAGTTTACGACTGGTGCTTACCGTCAGCTCTTCCATCTCCATTCTCTTTAACTTTCCTTTTATAAATCTATGAATCAACTTCAATTGGTTTGTTGGTTTGTATCGATTCATAGATTTGAAGATCCAACCTCCTTCTTAATCTTTTGGATTTTGCAGGTTAGGGATATTGGATTTTGAAGCATTAAAGACGCTCTTATGGATCTTGAATTTTGAATTTTAGAGCATTGAAGGTTTGGGCTGGAGTGGAAACTCCTATTGAACTGAAAAGTAATTAGTGGATTTCCTGATGCAACATGGATGAAATATTTTGTTTTATAATATCCATTTTATTATTATTCATCACAATAAACAATGTGTTTTCAGGTACACAATGGCTCCATAGAAGGATTGAAATCAGTGGCTCTGTTGGGTGTTATGAGGAATATTCTATAACCAAGTAAGTTGCCATCAAAGGCCATTGTAGTTTTTGTATATTCCCATTTCTGTTATCATGTTATTGTATTCTCACTCCATCCTTGATTTGCTGTACATTTTTGTACTCAACATGTCCTTTTTGGCAAACTTATTTTCCACTGCAGTCGAGATAACGCAAACGATATTTGTATGATACTATGACGTGTCTAATTTATATTGATACTCATCCTTAACATTTTCTGTTCTTCCATATGATATCAGGATTTAAGTTATTGTATGTATCAATTAGGTGTATTCAACAAGACTGTTATAAAGTTGAAATGCCGGTTTGTGAAGGATATTCGCCCCTTTGGTGGTATGGTCCCCTTTGTTGTTAATTTTGTATCTGCAGGCCGTTTATCAGGATGTTCGGCCGGAGGATTGACTATATTACTGCACTGTGATAAATTTCAAACTCTTTTGCCAAAATAAGCTTAAAGTGGAAGGTCTTCCCGATGCTGGTCACTTTATAAAAACGTAAGCAAGCACCAATATTTGCTCACCTATATAATATTCTTCTTAACTACCAACATTATCATTCATTATAATTATGTTACTGTTAACAGAACAGATTTATCCTAAGAACCGCATGTCGAACAATTCTTCAATAGGTATGCATGATACTGATATAAAAACTGTGTTTCATACTGTCATAAAACTCTGTAGGTGAATGTAGAAGTAAACTAATCACTGTTTTTGATGTTTTGCAGTGTTTGGGTAATGATGAATAAGCTGACAAGAAAACTCTCTGAAACTCCCGAAGAGGCGAAAGAAGAGATAGAGCCTTATTTTGTTAGTTATATTTCAGTTCTGAATGATTCCTAATGTCTCAAAGAAATGCCGAAAATGAAACCGGAAGGTTAGTTTTGATTATTTCTTGGTTTGAACATATTTGCAATATATTGTTACTGTTAGGAAGTTCACTTTGTCTGTCAAACTATTACAGGGCAGAAAATTTCTCTCAACTTCTTAACTTCTCTCAATCAAATTTCTGCAATAAGTCTGTTTTCTGGGACTTGCTGCCAATGATAGTTTGATGAGCTAATATCGTTTTCTGGGACTTGCTGCAATAAGTCAGGTTCCAAAGTGAAGTTCATGGAGGAAACACAAAGTGGCAAGGCTGTTGATTGCTTGGATTTGTGCGGGGTAAGTTATACAAGTAAATAATTTAAAAATAATCTATCTACTCGTGATTGTAGCGACCACTAATTGTAGCCACTAAAAATCTGATAATAATTGCTTTCTTTGCTTATCTCAATGGTGTTTGAATCTACAGCCATGTCTCGACGTGTGCGATAGTTAATTGTGAGAAACCAAAGTCTGGGTCAAAGTATCTGATCGTACCTGGATCAGACAGTGATGGTGGCCAACGACATCTGGAACGGCAGCTCCTGGTGATGGTGAGAGAAGGCGGGGGGGGGGGGGGGTGTACCTGCAAGGTACTCCGACGCTCAAGTGAGAGAGTGTACAGAATATCAGCAAATACAAGAAGTGAGAATGGTAGGAAGAAAAGTGTCTAACCTGACTCTCTCAAATGAGAGGGTATTTATAGAGAGCCCCCAGCGCGGGGCCAGCGGTTACCTGCAATGGGTTGGACCATCTAGGCCCACTCCAAGTAACTGCTAGGGCTTACGTGTAATAGTGAAGACCAGCACGTGGTCTTCGCCCTAGAGTAACTGCTCCTAGATTTCCGGAAGTAGGGCAGACCGAATCTTTTGGAAGTGGGAGGTTACTTGGAACGTGTCCACGTGGGGTGGACCGTTGGGTGCTCCTCGGGGAGGAGCCTTATGTGTCGAGGAGATGTGAAGCCCGTAGGAAAGGCAGGCCTCGCGGGGAGGGATAGTGTCCGTCGAGGAGGGACGCGTAGCATGCTCGCGGGGGAGAAGCTATCTTGTCGAGGAGTCGCATCTCACCGGGGTGGGACATCCTCGACCCCTATTGTCCCACGTGCCCGACACTATCTGAGTGCCCGGCGAGACCGTGGATAGCACATGGCAGTCGCGTGTCCGCAGAAGAACCTTACCTTATTGGGCCTCCCCAGGAAGTATGGGTTGGGCCTGCTCAACTGCTGGGCAGCCTCGGCCCAGTCCAGAACAGGAGCCCCCCAAGTCGTTGCTCTGAGGTGTCAGAGTAATGACTTAAGGCTTACTGGCACGTCGGGGATACGCCAAGAGAGGAACCGAGGAGGCCATTCTCGTGGTCGACGTCCATACGGTCGCACATAAGTCGGGCATCATACACTCGCGTTTGGTCGGCACGCCGGGGAGATAAGGAGTTTCAGATCCAAAGCATTTGGGGAAACTGGAACGACACGCGTGGGAAGACGCGCAGCTGCATGCGTGCCACGTGTTGCCTGCCATTATTACCTAGGGAGGCTAGGGCGGCTGGCTAGGGTAGTGCACTTGAGTGCCCTATGCCCCTCGAGTTCCGCGAGAATCGCCTATAAAAAGCTGCTCCCCTCGTTCATTTTTCACTTTTCTGCTTCTCTCTCAAGAATCCCTCTCATTCTCTCTCTACCCTCTCTAGTTGCCGTTCGCCACCGTCAACCGCCGGACACTCCGTGCCGGAAACCTAGTCTCTCCTACAACAGTCATTCGCCGCCGTAAAGCCGCTGGAAACTCCGCGCCGGAACCCTAAACCGCTACTCACAAGGTACTTGCTTAGAAATTGATCTTTTCCTTACATTTCTCTTTAATTTCATCTAGTATATGGCATTTCCTTGATGAACTGATGATGTTCTCACTAGAAATGAGAGGATTCCTGGCGAATACGGCGAGAATCTTTAGTTGTTGAGAGAGGGGGTGCTAAGAACTTCACCCGCTCTCGTTGAATATTTCGGGGACTGGGGATGAACATGTCGGGGACCCGTTGAATGTCTCGGGGTCCTCAATAGTTACTCTTTTCCTTAGCGTCACGGGGACATGGGGCAGAATCTTCTGGGGAGGCGATGAGTTCCCCGGCGAACGTGTCGATCCTCGGCCGGTTATGTCGGGGAACCGAGAGAGCCTTGCCCCTTCCTCGCCCGTTTGCTTGAACAGCGGTGGAGGGGTAAATTTGATACGGCCCATCGAATTCACCGTTTCCTTCTGCTTTTCAGGTAAATGGACGATTTGTCTGCGAAGGTGGCCGTAGGATCATTCGAAGAAGACGACGACCAACCCGAATCCCCCATGGCCCACATGGCTTTCGCGCAGGAGCGCCCGCTCGAAGAGTGGGTCTGTAAAGAAGCCCTGGAGATGTCGTCTATCTTCGTCTACAAAGACGTGGACGACGCGTTCTGCACCGTCGAGCACAGGCTCATCGGGTCCGACAAATCTTGGAAAGTTTTTCGTCCAGAGGAGCATCATCGGATATGCTCGCCTTACCGGGGAATGCGCATCCCATTATATGAATTTATGTTCGACAAGGCGGGGTGGAGGTTGCCCTTCACGGACTTACAAGAGGGAATCTTCTCCTGGTTGCAGCTGGCCCCCTCGCAAATTCAGCCGAACTCCTTGGCTTTTATCCGGGTCTTCAAGCTTGTCTGTAAGTATTTAGAAATCGTCCCGACGGCGTCCCTCTTTTTTCGGATATTCCATCTACAGAGGTCGTCGGCCGGTGGACGACATGGATGGGTGTCCTTCAAGCAGAGCAAAGCTCTGTTTCATACATATTTAGATTCCATCCGGGACTTCAAGTTCCGTTATTATTTCGTGAAGCCGGTCACCATCGGGGCCATATACTCGTTGTACCAGAAAGTTACTCGCGGGGTCGACGGCGTCTCCGAGGAGGTTTTAGAGCTGAGGTTCCCCCTTACTAACATTTGCTTTCTTTTTGCAGGAAAAATGGTCGGAGCCGAGGAGAGGTTCAAGAAATTGATGGCGAAGAGGGCTAGGGAAGAGCAAGCTCGGGGAGAGGCGTCCCGCACAAAAGGTCAAGATGTTGCTCCTTCCGGGGCCATGCCTGAGGGTGGTTCCTCGGCCGCTATGCCCGAAGGTTCCAGTCAGTCTCAGCCTGCTGCCACTGTGTCGGAGATTTCAGAGAGGCGGACACCTCCTGCTGGGAGCCAGTCTCCGGGTACTCAAGGGACGCCAAAACAACAACGGGTTTCGAGCATGGAGATCGTCGACCTAGGCCACGAAGACAGTCCCCCACCTCCTTCGAGGTTTGAACTTCCACCATGCCATCAAAAGCCTCGCTTCTTCTCCGACGTCATCTACCCTCGTGTCCCTCCCTCTGAAGTCCAAGTTGTGCTGAGAGCCGCCGCAGAGGCGAGGAGGAAGACGATCTTCGAGGACCTGTCTGCGGTCATGCGACTTTGCTCGACTGCCATTGTCCTGAACGACGAGACTCACCCTGCTGTTGAGTTTTCTCGACTGCAAGAAAAGCTCGAGAAATTGGATGCTAAGATGCTCGACCTGCGCAAGGAGTTGAAGGAGTGCAGGGATCTGAACAAAGAACAAAGCGAGCAGTAGCAGCGGGCTGAGAGGAAACTGAAGGAAGTCGAGGAGAAGGAGAAAGGCCACCTTGCCCGAATCTCTGAGCTGGAGGCGGAGGAGAAGCGGCTCAAGGAGAGGATCGCCGAGTTGGAGGATGTTGTGCGGCCGGCCGAAGGCGAAACCGAAGAGGACAGACTCCTAACCACTCGAGCAGCGCTGGTGGCTCAACTCAGAAAACTCGAGCAGGATCTCCGGCTATCTGAGGACGATGCTCTTGAAACTGCGGGCATAGGGTTCCGGAATGCGGTGGCGCAGCTTCAGGTCCTAAACCCCGACCTGGTGACCGAGGGGGCATATGCTGATTTCGAAGTGGTCGACGGCCGGATAGTTCCGCCCAGGCAAGAGGAGACGCCAACGAGGGAGGTGGGCCGGACGCCACCGAGACTGCCACAGAGTAGGGACATAGTTTGCTTGGCCTGCCTGCCCTTTTGTTTTTGCCCCGCTTGTGGGCTTATTTGATGTACTATTAGCACAATGGTTATTTTCGCCCGACTTGTGGGCTTGTATCCGTAACATTTTTTGTACTAAGGGTTTTGCCCGATTTTCCTACTTCGTTATGCCTCTTTATTAATTTTGCTTGTGTGTGATATTTTATGCATTACTTATTTTTGTCTAAGAAGTTGAGATCACTGGCGCCTTGGGCTTTTGCTCGACTCTGATGATGCTCGACCGCGTAGAGAGCTTAGCCGAGTGGTCAGGGGTTGTACTCCGACCTTCGACGAGGCTAAGAAAGCGGTCGATTTCTTAGCTTCGTGGCGTGAACTTCCCATCGCGAGCTGGGTGTTCCGCCTATTTGGTACGTCGACGACGGAGCTCGGTTGAGGTCTCCTCGCCGGGCCAAAAAGTCTCACGCACACAATTCGTGGTTTTTGGCCGCCGCGTGCTATATAGAGGTGTCGCGCATGTACCGTTGCACGACCCCGTGTTTGCGACGTTGTATTGTCCCGGGCAGTGTCTAACTGTAGTATTGCTTGAGCTTCTCAGCATTCCATGGTCGAGCAAGTTGTTCACCGTGGAGGTTCTTGAGGTAATAGGCACCCGTCCCCGTCTTAGCAGTGACGCGGTACGGGCCCTCCCAGTTTGCGACCAGCTTTCCTTTGCGTGAATCTTTTTTATTTCTTCGAAGGACAAGACTGCCTACTTGGAAGTCTCGTTTGATAACTTTGTCATTATAACGCAAAGTTATTTTTTGTTTTAAAGAGGCTTCTCGGAGGGAAGCGCCAATCCTTATCTCTTCGACAAGGTCGAGTTCCTCTCGCAGGGCTTCGTTGTTCGTTTCTTCGTCGAGGGGAGCCTCTGTCCTCCTCGAGGGTTCTCTGATCTCCACGGGGATAACCGCTTCGGTCCCGTACGTTAGGCTAAACGGGGTCTCCCCGGTCGTGGAGTGTGGGGTTGTCCGATACGCCCAGAGGACGCTGTGCAATTCCTCGACCCACCGTTGTTTGGCCTCGCCGAGTCGTCGCTTCAGTCCCCAGAGTATCACTCTGTTCGCTGCTTCAGCCTGCCCGTTGGTTTGGGGGTGTTCGACCGACGTGAAGTGCTGTTTTGTGCCCAGTTTGGCGACGAAGTCCTGGAAGTTCCTGTCGGTGAACTGTGTCCCGTTGTCCGTGACAATGGCTTGGGGCACCCCGAATCGGGCGAGGATGTTTCTCTTGTAGAAACGGAGTATGTTGAAAGCAGTGATTTTGGCCAGTGCCTCGGGCTCAATCCACTTCGTGAAGTAATCCACCCCGACCATGAGGTACTTGTTTTGGTACGACCCCACGACGAAAGGTCCGAGGATATCCATTCCCCACCACGCAAATGACCACGGGGACGACAATGACTTAAGTTCGTTTGGAGGAGCGAGGTGCATGTCTCCGTGTCTTTGGCAGCGGTCACATCTCTTAACGTGCTCCTTTGTATCATGTTGCATAGTGGGCCAACAATACCCTGCTCGGAGTGCTTTTCGGGCTAGGGACCTTCCGCCGAGGTGCTGGGCGTTGATTCCTTCGTGGATTTCATGGAGGATCCCCGAAACTTTGCCTTCTTCGACACACCGGAGTAAGGGAATGGAGAATCCTCGACAATATAGTTTACCTTCGACGACGGTATACGCACATGCCTGCCTCTTGACTATCCCCGCTTCTTTAGGATCGTCAAGCAGTTTGCCCGTCGTCAAGTATTCGTGAACGGGGGTCATCCAACAGTTTGCGTCTCTGATTGCGTTGACTTCTGTGGTCGGTGCAGTTTTGGTTATGCTCGGTTGGGTCAGTATCTCCTGGATAACTGATTTGTTCCCTCCCTTTTTCTTAGTGCTCGCAAGCTTGGAGAGCACGTCTGCCCGAGTGTTGTGCTCGCGCGGGATGTGAGCTACTTCCGCGGAGACAAATTTCTTCAACTTTTCTTGCACCAAGGTGAGGTCCTCGATGAGACTGTCGTTTTTGGCCTGGAACTCTCCCCGAACCTGCGATGCCACGAGCTGGGAGTCTGTAAAGATTTTGACCTCTGTTGTGCCGAGGTCTTCCGCAAGTCGAAGTCCCGCAAGGAAGGCCTCGTATTCGGCTTGGTTGTTCGACGTTTTGAAGGACAATTCAAGGGAGACCTCTATCAGGATGCCCTGCTCGTTTTCCAAGATAATGCCCGCTCTGCTTCCCTTCGCACTGGAGGCCCCGTCGACGTAAATCGTCCATTTCTGGGAGCCATTGGTCGAGGATTCAGGGACGGTCATTTCCGCTACGAAGTCGGCCAGTACTTGGACTTTCAAGGCTTTTCTTTCTTCATATCGAAGGTCGAACTCGGATAGCTCGAGAGACCACCGGAGCATTCTCCCTGCCATATCTGGCCGACTGAGGAGCTGTCTGATGGGCTGCTCTGTCCTTACCACGATCGTGTGGGCCAGGAAGTAATGACGTAATCTTCTGGCTGCAGATACGAGGGCCAAGAAGACCTTTTCAATCTATTGGTATCTGAGCTCGGGGCCCTGGAGGGCTCTGCTCGTGAAATAAATCGGCTTCTGACCGTCGGGGGTCTCCCGTATAAGAACAGCGTTCACCGCTTCGCAAGAGACGACTAGGTATAAGAAAAGTGTTTCCCCGGTATCTGGTCGTCCATGTAGACCTTGAGTACGTCGCCGATGTCTGTCCGGAAGACCTTGTTCATCATCCGTTGGTAGGTGGCGCCCGCATTTTTCAAGCCGAAGGGCATTACGTTATAGTAGTAGTTGCCCGACTCGGTCATGAAAGCGGTGTGCCGCTTGTCGGCCTCGTCCATGGGGATTTGGTTGTGCCCCGAATAGGCATCCATAAAGGATAGTAATTTAAATCCTGCAGAATTATCGACTAGTTGGTCGATGTTAGGTAAGGGATAAGAGTCTTTCGGGCATGCCCGGTTAAGATCCGTGTAGTCAACGTACATCCTCCATTTTCCATTATTTTTCTTAACGAGTACAACATTTGAGAGCCAAGTTGTGTACTTGGCCTCGAAAATAAAATTTGCCTCTAAGAGGTCTTTTACAGCTTTTTCAGCAGCCTCCACTTTCTGGAGACTGCCTACGCCTACGTTGAGCTACGGCCCAAGCGGCCGGATCTATAGTCAGCTGATGACAAGCTACTTCAGGGTCCAGTCCGGGCATCTCTGCAGCACTCCAGGCGAACAAATATGCATTTTCTTGGAGGCATGCCTTCAGTTGCCTCTTCGCCAGGTCGGGGAGTCCAGAGCCAATCTTCACGCTTCGGTCAGGGTTGTCGCCGAGTGGAACTAGCTCGAAATCTCCGTCTGGGACGGGGCGCGTTAGGTGGAGAGGCTGCCCGTTGACCTCAACTAGGAGGTCTTTGCCTACGGCTTCTTCCTGTTCCCCGGGAAATCTGCTGTCAAGGTCGACCGCGCTGACCGGCGGGAGCGGAGCCTGCACGACGTCCGGAGGTGTCTCGGCCTGAGTCTTAGCTTTGGTGCCGCCGACGACACTCAGGCCCCTGATCGTCGGGTCGAAACATCTTCTGGCCGCGTTGATGTCTCCGTGGAGAGTGACCACACGTCCGCGCTTTGTGTAGTATTTCATCTTCAGGTGGACCCTTGATGGTACGGCCGTCAGTTCCGCCAACGTGGTCCTCCCCATTATACAGTTGTAAAGGGACGGGCAGTCCACCACCAAGAAACGCGTCTTCACCTGTCGAGCAGTTTCCTCAATCCCGAAGGTGACCATCAATTCCACGAAACCCCACAGTCTGGTGGTCGCGCCGTTGAAACCTTGTAGGTCTGATCCTAAGTACGGGGACAAGTGTTGCTTGATCAGCTGGAGGGTCTCGAAAAGGTGGACGTACATGATGTCCACCGAGCTCCCCTGGTCGACCAAAATTCTGTGGACGTCAAAGTTGGCCATCTGTGCCCGGATCAGGAGGGGAATGTTGGCGTTCGGCGCCCCGCCGGGAAGTTCCTCGAGGTAGAAGGTAATCGGATTTGATCTTCCTTTAACCCTCTCGAGGGTAGGAGCTCGAGGAGTTGTTGCTTTCAGCTCGTCAAACTTCCTCTTTATTGACCCCACGGTCAAGCGGTCCGGGGCTCCGCCCGATATGACCAGGGCTTGGGGGAAAGACTCCCAGGTGCTTCGAGCACTTATCGAGTCCTCTACCGGGAAGCTGTTCCATATGTTTCGGACAGCTTCGGGGCTGTCGAGCTCTCCAGAAAAACCGAAGTCTTCAGGCCGCGTGATGCTCAACGCGACTTGCAGCGATCCGTTGTTGGGAGAGGGAGTTGACTCCTCGATATTCTGAGCCTCCTGGCCGCTGGGACGGGGGGCCTCTTGCTGCTTGGCATACTTCTTCAGGTACCCTTCTTTAATCAGCGTCTCGATTGCGTCCTTAAGGTGGACGCAGTCTTCAGTAACGTGCCCGTGACTGCGATGGAACCGGCAATACTTGGACTTGTCAGCATTTGGTTTGGAAGTAGTCGGTTTCGGGAAGCGGATTCCCCCTTTGACGAACTCCGAGTTGGCACAGTCGCTGAAAATGCGCGAGCGGGACACGTTCAGCGATGTGTAATCCTTGAAAAGGCCAGACAGTCCCCGTGATTCACGGGGCTCTTTGGTCCGGGCTTCTTTCTTTCTTTCCCCGCCTCGCCTGGGTGGAGGGGAATCTTCTCTTCTCCTGTCTCCACCTCGCCTGGGTGGAGGGGAGTCTTCTTCCTTGTTGCCGCGGGGGCCTTCTCTGCGCCTCGAGTCGAGGGCAATTTGTGCAGCCTCAGCTTCCTTGAACTTAATATGCGACTGAGCCCTCTCGAGGAGGCCTTCAAAGCTGCGGGGACGGTGCAGCCCGACGGACTCTGCGAACTTAGATCCTATCCTCAAACCCTTAATGATGAGATACATTTTGATGTGGTTGGTCACGTGGATCTCGACTGCCTCTTTGTTGAACCTCTCTATGTAGCTCCGGAGAGGTTCATCCTTCCCCTGAAAGATGGCTTCCAGGGAGGCTATCGTCTTCGGATGGCGACGAGAAGCCATAAAATGTTTCCTGAAACTCTCCCTCAGGACTCTCCACGACGTGATTGACTTAGATGCCAGGTTTTTGTACCAAGCCATGACCCCTTTCCGAAGAGTCGTAGGGAATAATCGGCATTTGATAGCGCCGGAAACATTCCTGAAATCGAGCAGAGCTTCAAAACTCTCGACATGGTCGTCAGGATCAGAAGTCCCGTTATATGTCCCCAAAGATGGGGGCCTCTCCAGGCCTTTAGGAATAGGGGCGTACATGATGTGCCTGGCCAGAGGGGTCCGGTAATCGTCATCCTCGCTGGCACCCGGAGACACAGAGGGGGAGCGGTGTCCATGAGCATAGTGACGTCTCGGGGAGTGGTCCTTCGGGCGGCCTATGGTCCCCTCGGCGTCCGGCCTGCTCCTTTTATTTTTCGAGGAGCGAACTGGTCCCTTTGGTGGCGGGGAGCGGTGGCGTTTCTGAGGATGCTCCAGCGGAGCATGCTCCAAGCGTGGTCTGCGACCCCTGGGAACCGGGGAGGGGCTGCGAGATGCCTTCAGGGATAGTGAACGTCTCGGAAATGGTGGTGGTCGGTGCCTTCACGGGGAAGACCGACCACAACTTTTCTCCAGCGCCTCGATCTGGATGTTCTGGTTGAAGATCATCTGGTTGGTGTGATTGACCAACGCAAACAGGGCAGCAGTGCTCGGATCCGCATTTGGCGGCGGGTCCACGGGCTGGAAAACGGGCTGGAGGACGGTTTCCTGTCCGTCCTGGTGAGCTGTCTCGTACTCCACTTCCTCGGAAGATGAAGAAGCAGTGAGTCCGTCTCTGACGTCGTTCTCCGCGACGGGTCGGGAAGAGTTGTTGTCGTCGTGGTTGCCAGTGCTAAGCTGCGCAATAACGTTGTCTAGAGCCTGATTCGCTGACGGGTTGGCCATGGTAGTTGTTGAACGGAGGAAGCTTTGGTTTATCGAACAGAAAAACGGGGAAGCTTATGTTGTTCCCACAGAAGGTGCCACTGATCGTACCTGGATCAGACAGTGATGGTGACCAACGGCATCTGGAACGGCAGCTCCTGGTGATGGTGAGAGAAGGCGGGGGGGGGTGTACCTGTAAGGTACTCTGACGCTTAAGTGAGAGAGTGTACAGAATATCAGCAAATACAAGAAGTGAGAATGGTAGGAAGAAAATTGTCTAACCTGACCCTCTCAAATGAGAGGGTATTTATAGAGATCCCCCAGCGCGGGGCCAACGGTTACCTGCAATGGCCAGGACCATCTAGGCCCACTCCAAGTAACTGCTAGGGCTTACGTGTAGTAGTGAAGACCAGCATGTGGTCTTCGCCCTAGAGTAACTGCTCCTAGATTTCCGGAAGTAGGGTAGACCGAATCTTTCAGAAGTGGGAGGTTACTTGGAATGTGTCCACGTGGGGTGAACCGTTGGGTGCTCCTCGGGGAGGAGCCTTATGTGTCGAGGAGATGTGAAGCCCGTAGGAAAGGCAGGCCTCGCGGGAAGGGATAATGTCCGTCGAGGAGGGACGCGTAGCATGCTCGCGGGGGAGAAGCTATCTTGTCGAGGAGTCGCATCTCAGCAGGGTGGGACGTCCTCGACCCCTATTGTCCCACGTGCCCAACACTACCTGAGTGCCCGGCGAGACCGTGGCTAGCACGTGGCAGTCGCGTGTCCGCAGAAGGACCTTACCTTATTGGGCCTCCCCATGCAGTATGGGTTGGGCCTGCTCGACTACTGGGCAGCCTCGGCCCAGTCCAGAACAGTATCAATATACAGAGTTCAGATCGGCATGTTATTTCTAAGTTACGTGTCTATTTTCGGGTTTCGGGGCAGTTAGATCGGATGAGAAGCTGTTAGAATGATTTCATGAGAGGATTATCAGTTTCTCGGGTCTGGCGCCTTGGTTGGGTCGCTGCAGGATTTTCTGCTGCATTGGTGATTGCCAATCTTGCTATGAATGGTGATGTTGATTGTAGTATTTTTCAATTTTGTAATGTTTTAGATAGTAAGATCTTGCATCAGACTTTGTTAACATTACAAGGTATTTGTGGTTGTGCATTTAAATAATTTTGTATTGATATTGTCTTGCTTTCTTTTGTGGCAATTCATAAGCGAATCAAGAACTTATAATGGCTGAAGGAGGGATCACTCTGCTATCAATGGCTGCATTCGAGAGACAGTTGGATGGCATTCAAATTGAACTACAACCAACTGATCCAAGTGAGATTCGTATTGTATGAAACTTTAATGTTATTGTTGCTGACAGTGTGATTATAACATAAAGATCTTACGGGAAAGCCTTGGAAATCCTTGTGGCTAACGTGGTATTGGCGGTGCAGGTGCAGGGCATTTTTATTTAATCATGGTTGGGGCATTGGAAACTCATGTATCGATGTGGTTAGCTATGTTTGCGGCCGTTATTGGTTGATGTTTGGATTGATGGCAGTATCGGCTCTGTACACATCGCTGAGATTTGGATAGTCGTTGCGGAGTCTGGTTGTTGTATTCGGATCAGCCTTTGTTGTGCCGATGTATCTCCATTTTTCTGTGCATGCAAATTGGTATTCGGATCAACCCTATTGAAGATTTTCTGTTAGAATGAGTTTTGTAATTAAAAAAGGTTATGGAGCTTTTGTTGCAGTGTGATTTTCTGCTGAACATCTATCTATTTTCCTGCTATGATTTTTATGGTGCAATTTCCTGGTGTCGTGTATTTTAGCTTACTATTATGAATAAGCTGCTGTTGTTACCAGTTTTTTGGTGCAATGTGATTTCTTTTCTTTTTATTTAATTTCCTTGCCGTTAGAATCTTTTTTTCTGCTTGTGATTTTCTTTTCCCGAACCTCAACACCAACTGGAGCATCCTATTATGAAAATATCAGGGGACCTTCAGAGAGGCTTGAATGATCCTTTGCACCATTATCTAAATGTGTCAAGACCTTATCATTAAGGCCAACAGGAAAAAAACCTCTTCAATGCTTTTATTGTACTATCCTGGACATGGTTTACAACAGCAGTAGCCTCTGCTCCAATTTTCGTAATGACTTGTTTTTTTTCTGCTGCAGTGTATACACTCTGCTATACACCTATTTTTCTGCCATAATGTTGTGCGTACCGGCATGTTCAAAACCCTGTACCAGCTGATGATCATCCTTATAGCATTACTTGTGCCATGTTTCTTTAATACATCTTTGCCTTTTTAAAAAAAAAAACATAAAGATATGTAGAAGTCATGGGATGTCCATTCTTTGGTCCCTCTGTTGGTCAACTTTTGCTTTAGAGTGAAGTTAAATTGTTCTACTTAGATACAATGACATTGAACATTGATTAAAATAAAATTGCAAGTGGATGATAACGATTAAAGATTTATGACTTCAAATTCGTTTAACTCACTATTTAACGATTTAATTTCCTATTTGAAGCAATTGATTTTTTTTTATTCAAATATTAAACTTGCCCTATCCATCTAAGATCTGGTCCTAATTTTTTTAGGTTAATTATTGTCATTTAGAGATAACCAACACTAACTTTTACTTTTTTTTTTAAACGGTAGGAATATTATATTCATTTTTTAAAATAATATTATACATGTATATATTAGATTTTTATCGTTGGTTATGATCCTCACAAACTTAGAAAATTAATCTATGTAGTTATGTATAAAGTCTTTGTAGTATATGATGAGTACAAATTTTTAGAACCCAACTCTTAACGATACATGCATGTGAATCTTAGAAAACTCCATGAATTAGAACAGGGCAAAACTTTTCAAAAACTTTTAAATATATATATATATATATATATATATATATATATATATATATATATATATTTTAAATTTGACTTTCTTTTATAAATAATTAATAATTTTCGTAAAATAATTTTGTTTTCCTTATAACATTTTAATTATATTTTAAAAACACAAACATGCGTACCACACCAGTATCGTGCGAACGCACGGGTAACACACCAATACCGTATGAGCGCACGGGTAACCAGACCAAAATAAGTGTGAACGCACGGGTAATACACCAGTACCGTGTGAACGCACGGATAATACACGAATACCGTGTGAACGCACGGGTAACCAGACCAAATGCACGGGTAACACATCAGTACCGTGTGAACTCACGGGTAACACACAATACTGTGTGAATGCACGGGTAGCCAGACCAAAATTATTGTAAACGCACGAGTAGTACACGAGTATCATGTAAACGCACTGATGACCGGGCCAAAATCGGTGTGAACGCATTGATATCTAATATTGTTTTTTTGAAATTATTTTTAATTTAACATACAATTTTTTAAAAAATAATATATGAATAATTGAAATATATATTATTGATGTATTTCTTTTAAAAATTGGAAATTTGATACAGTTTTATTTTTATTTTAAAAATATGTCTTTCATTTAAATATTTATCTTTTATTCACTTATATTTTTATCTTTTACTACTTTATGTTATTTTTCTTTTTTAAAATTAAATTTAAATATTTTCTATTCATTATTTGAATTTCATAATCTAACTGGTGACAATTCCGCGGTCCATGACACTGGAGAATATTTTCCCCATCCCCACAGATCCCCACGAAGATCGAATCTTAAGAAAAATTTTATACTTTTAATCTCAATTACTTTTTTTTAAAATGTTTTTTTATTTTTATTTTGTCTCTATTAATATCATCTACACTCATTATTATAACTACTATTTTATATGAAATAACTTTATTTTTTAATCGTTTTTAGCACAATTGTTTTTTTATTGGGTGTATCATTTTAATTTTTTTTTTTAATTTAGAACTAAATTTTTATATTTTAGGTTTTTTTATATTTCATAACCTAACTGGTGACGTATCCGCGACCCATACTAGAACCCGTGCGGACGCACGGGTTTCCCAATAGTTTATAGTAGAAGAGTGTCGTAACCCGAAATTTGAACTCCCTCTTTTGCCTTTTGCATGAGCATAAGCATTCGCATCGCTGGCATACGCATTCGCATTTTTTTCCTCTGTTGTTTTAATTACAGGATATTCAGGTTTTCCAAGCCCGATTAATCATATCCTCACAAGGCCATCACCTCATCAAAACAAGCACAAAATGAAGGTTTCCATACCTATTCCTCATTACAAGAGGTGGAAAATCGAAGCCGGGACCACAACACCTTTTTTAGGGCAAACTGGGCATATTTTGGTCTGGTTAATCGATTAACCATTTGCAGTACAATTGTGTTAATCGATTAACACAGGAAAAATAGGCACAATTTGCTACTTTTTCATGACAGCACCTTTGCACACATTTTGGTCTTGGATTCTAGCAGAATATGGAATATTCTAGACACCTCTAAACATTTCCAAGCTACTCAATTCATTCCAGGTGCATTTGCTATGATACTTCACTTTAAAACAAGTGCACCATGTTCCTTGTCTTCCAAGTAATGTGGATCTTTGGATGTTGGAATTCACCTTGGATGGTTACCGAGTTGGTTCTGACTAACCGAGTTAACCGCCTTGACTCGGTGAGTCAAGTCCAACTAACTCCTAACCTAGCTCCAAACCCAAAGCTAATTCCAAACCATCTCAAATTCCAAACCTAAAGTCTATATAAACACACCTCCACTCACTTTTCAATTCCTCAACCATTCTCTACCATTTTTCACCAAGCTTCTCACATTTCACTCTCAATTCTCTCACTTTTTCTCTGATTTATCTACTCATTCTTCATCTTCATCTTAATTCTTCTCCATCAAACCTCACCAAAAGCTCTTATTCTTGAAGAATAATCACTTTTCACCTTGAAAGTGATTAATTCTTGACGCCGTTATGCTATCCGTTTCTCTATGTAGGAGCACTGTACAACATTGGAGCGGTTGCACTGTCCGTTTCACTTTCCACACTATATTTTGGGTGCTAGAGAAGGAATGAGGATGGAGTCTTTCTGCCCTCATTCTGGCTATTTCTTTGGTAAGGGCGTCTTGTCCTTTCCTCGAGAATAGTCACCTCTATCCTCCAGCTATAGTGTTTCTCATTCCCCTGTCGAGTTGATCCTTGATCACTCTTCTCTCTTTGCGATCCTTTTCGATCCTTGATCACTCCCATCTCTTTCAATCTCTTCCTTTTGATCAATCACCATCATTCTTGGTTGAGATCATTATTCTTGCGCTAGCAATCTCTCTTTGTTTCATTACTCCTTTCTTCTTGTAATCAATCATTGCTTTTTGATTCCCCTGAAGAGTCTCAATTCTCTCTCTTTGGTCCAACACAGTTTTCCTGTCACGACCATTCTTCCCCAGGAGTTCGCAATCTTCTCTTGGTTCTTCTCCCGTTGTTGGTTTAATCACTGCTTGTCAGTTAAAACACCAATTTTGCTCTCTTACTCAGTTAATCACAGTCCGTCTATTAATCACTGAGCACCCATTGGGTTAATCACCTATTCTTGGTTAATCACCCGTCTCTTCAGTTAATCACAGTCCGTCTGTTAATAACTGACCACCTCTTGGGTTAATCACCCTTTTCTTCAGTTAATCACAGTCCGTCTGTTAAAATACTGAACCCCTTTGAGTTAATCACCTTCTCTTGGTTAATCACTCGCTTTTCTCTTCGTTTGGTCACAGTCCGTCTGTAAACACCGAATCCCTCGCAGTTGGCAACCTCCTCTTGGTTCGAATACTTGCACCCTTGGGTTAGTAATCTTTCTTTGGTTCAAGTACTCTTTCTTCGGTTGAGTACTGTTTGTTCAGTCAGTTTACCGAACCCTTTTGGGTCATGACCTTTGCTCAGTCCTATACCCGTCCTTTGGGTTACAACCTTTGATCGGTCCTACACCCGTGCTTTTGGTTAATCACAGTTTCCTCTGTTAAAACCAATGCTTCTCTATTCCCACAGAGTTGCAGTCTTTTCTTTCCTCGGTTAACCACTGTTTACCAGTTAATATACCGAGGCCCCTTCAGAGTCAAATACCTTCTCTTGGTTCATCACTCTCTCTCTTGGTTTATCACAGTCCGTCTGTTGACACCAGCTTCTTTTCCCCGCCAGGGTCTACTCTCTTTCCTCGGTTAACCACTGCCAGCCAGTTAATATACCGAGTCCCTTTTTTCTCTTGGTTATGACACCATCCCTTTAGTTGGATCCCCAGCGGAGTCCTTTCCTATTCCCATTGCTTTTAGTTTCTTGGTTTCGACACCAATTCTATTTGTTATCCCCAGCGGAGTTTCTTCCATTCTTGGTTTTGACACCATTCTTTTCCTATCCTTTTGTACAAACGCTCTTATTGCGGGGTCTTTCCCAGTAGAGTGTGTTCTTTCACTCTTGCTCTTGGTTTCGACACCATTTCTTTGGAATCCCCTGTGGAATTTCCTTCTTTCTCTTTTCTTGGTTTTGACACCACTTCTTTCGTCTCCTTGTTTCTTTCTTGTTTTCCTTTTCCGTTCAGTTCCCCAAACTACGGAAGCTCTGATTCTGCATTCTTCTGAATGTTAGATACGTAGGCATGAGATCGTAATGATCTCGGCGAGCACACTTCCACCCTTTCTTCCGTCTTCCTCTTTCTCTCCTTTTCTTCCTTCCTTTCTGTCCCCTGGTTCCATGAACTACGACGCGCTGATTTCCTCATTGCACTATGAGGGCACGTAGGCACGAGGACTTCGTTCCTCCGCGAGCACTTTCCTTATTTTCTTTCTTTTTCCCCTTTCTCTCTCTCCTCCTTCTTTTAGCTAGAAGCCTTTAGATAGATAACCCATCCAAGCCTAGAAGCAAGCAAAATGGTTCTCGTCGAGTACGACGATGCATTAGGTGCTAATACCTTCCTTTCGCATAATCGACCCCCCGTTCCCGTTTCTCTTCTCCTTGGGTTTTATCGATATTTTCCCTGTCCTTTGGGACTAAATAAAGTTTGGTGGCGACTCTGTGTTATCTTTGAGTGTGCGATTCACTCAGGTAGAAACCAGCCATCTTCAGCTGGCGACTCTGCTGGGGATAGATTGACCTCTTGCTGGTCCATCCCTTGAGGGGTCTCGCCTAGTTTTGTTTGATTTCTTGCTTGTTTGGGTGTTTATCTTCTGCGCTTTACTAGTTTTATCTTCACGCTTTATTCACTTTATGTTTATTTATTGCATTTCTTTACTGCTTAAAATATTCATATGCTGTATATCTGCTATTTTCTCTGCTGTTGTCGGTTGGGTTGCTACTTGAGAGATAAGCCCATTACACAGGCTTGAGAGTACATATAGGATTAGAGTGGAAAGTAGTGTGGCCTACGTAGCATCTTGGTACGTATGGTTTACATGAAATCCACACCCAGACGAGGTTTTCTTGGGAGATGTTCTGATTTACGCGTCTTGTGCATTTTTGGGGTGTTAACCTAGAAAGCTGTTGACTCTGGTGACCATTCCGGAGGACTCAGTTGCGGCACTCCTCCCAAGGAGCGATAATGGCATACCAGAAATGGAAAACCCATTACGCTTCTTGATCCGAGGACCCAAAGCTGGGAACTTGCCATAGGATGACCTTTTTGGGGGAATCAGTGGACGACCTCTTTGTTTGGCGATAGTATTGTACCCCGAGGGATGAATGTACTATTGCTTCTCAAATCGAGAATCTGAAACTGAGAATCCCACTTTCTAGGAACTACCTGTGAGGGGGATATTGGGTTTTTCTGCAGGAAACTAAGACTCTTCCGACCTTTGTTCTCTCATTGCTTCAGATCTCGCACCAACGCAACACTACCTTTACAGATGTTCAGATTTGACTATTCAGACTATGCTGGCTTGTTGATTCTGATGTTGCACATCATCTCATCATGTTAAATTAATTTTTGCATAAGCATTTTAAGACTTTATTTTTGCATGAATTGCATTCACTCATGCCCGCATATGCATGTCCTTCATCCGGGAACCTTTGCTCACTCTAATCATTTCTGATTTGTAGCAAGACGACGACTCGACATCGGTATTTTACTCGCTCAAATAAATCCAGAATCATGGCTGACTTTGAAGCTGAGAACGCTGCTTACAAGGAAACTCTGGCACAATTCCAAGGACGGATGGATCAATTTCAGACGAACATGGATATCCTTCGTGCTCAGAGGGATACTGCTGCTGCTGCCACTGTTGTTGCAACCACTACTGATGCAACTGTTGTCACTCCTGTTGTGATTGTTCCTCCTGTTGTTACGGCTACTCCTACTGTCGTTGTTCCTTCTCCTGCTAGAGTTGAAGTACCAGTTGAGCCTGTGAATCAGCCTGCTGTTCAGCCTAGTTTGAATCAGATGCCCGCTGGTTTCCCTTGGGGCATGCCTCCGAATTACACTCCTCAGATTGCAAATAATGGTAGTGCCTTCATGCCATATCAGCCTTTTGTTGCACCCATGCCTAATGGGAATGTTGCCGCCTATCTATGGGTCATGCCTACTCCAGTCCCGCCTCCCGTGGTGAATGATGATCTTGAGAATCTTCAGCCTCAAACTCATCAAACTGCCGGATTGGTTGACACTGAAACTCCTGATGAAGAAGAGCATGTGTATAGAGGTCCTCCTATTCATGTTCCGGTTTCGTCTCAGACTGCTCAAACTGCTGTTCCGAATATTCATCCTGGGATGTTCTATCCTGGGGCATCTTCCTCAGCTGCTGGGGTACCTCCTCCGAATTATTTGTATGGTGTTTCGATGGGTCAGAATGCTGGTCAGATGGTTAATCCTGGTTTGGTTTATCCTTCTCAGTTTGCTACTCCATAAGTTCACGCTCCGGCCGTTTCTGAGCTGCCAAATCCTCAGATTTTTGATAGGCCCACTAATCAGAATAGATCTGTTGACTACAAGTTGTTGGAAGATCGTATCAGAGCTATTGAAGGGTTCTATGCTTTTGGCATGGAAGCCAAAGATTTGTGTTTGGTTCCGAATGTCGTGTTGCCGCAGAAATTCAAGATACCTGATTTACCAAAGTATAAAGGCTTGAGTTGCCCGCGTAGTCACATCACTATGTACTGCAGGAAGATGGCATCCCATATTAATAATGATGAATTGCTTGTTCATTGTTTTCAAGATAGTTTGTCTGGCGCTTCATTAGATTGGTACATGGGCTTGGAGCGCAGCAAAATCCGTACTTGGAGGGATCTATCTGAAGCATTCGTGAGATAATACAAGTATAACCTTGATCTGGCACCAACTAGATTGCAATTGCAGAATCAGTCTCAGCGCTCAGCTGAAACATTCAAGGAGTATGCACAAAGATGGCGTGAGATGGCATCTCGTGTGCGACCTTCTCTCTCTGATAAAGAGTTGGTTGACATCTTTATGGGTACCTTGCAAGGATCTTACTACGAGAAAATGGTGGGTAGTTCTTCATCGAACTTCGCTGATGTTGTGACGATTGGTGAACGGATTGAGAATGGTTTGAAGACTGGAAAGATTCCTGGAGCTGCTTCCCAGCAGCCGGCCACTCAGAAATCTCAGAACAGTCATTCCAAGAAAAAGGAAGGTGAAGCCAACGCTGTGACAGCTCAAGTTTCTCCTCAGTATCAAGCTCCTATGGCTCCCTTGCCGTACTATCTGTATCCGTACATTACTGATGCACAGTATCAACAACCTCCATATCAATATCATCCGCAACAACCAGTTCAGAATGCTCAGAATCAGCAACAGAATCAATAGAACAAAAGTCAGCAGAATCAGAACCGTCAAAACAACAACAGTCAAGGAAACCGTAAACATCCGAATTTTGATAGAATTCCGGTGTCATACATGGAACTGTTTCCTTACTTGGTTCACCAAGGGGCAATTGTCCCCAAGCAGATTGCGCCTGCAATTCCTCCATTTGGCCCGAAGCATAACCCAAATGCATCTTGTGCCTATCATGCTGGATACATATGACATGCAACAGAGGATTACTTTGTTTTCAAAACCAAAGTTCAGGAACTCGTTGATAAGAAGGTTCTGACTTTCGCTGAGGAAGGACCTAACATTCAGAGTAATCCGTTGCCGAATCACGGTGGGCCTGCAGTTAACATGATTGAGGATAGTCCGAAGGCTGAATTGATCATGGATGTTAACGAGGTAAAGACTCTGATGTCTGTGGTTTTCAAGAAGTTGAACGAACATGGGTTGTTGAAAGGGTTGCATGGTAAGTGTCAGATTTGTGACAATAATCCCAACCAGTGTCGAAGGCTGAAGGGTTATGTCCAGATTCTGATGAACCGTGGCGAAGTGCAATTTTGCCAGATCTAAACTTGTCGAGGAAGTTGCTGCTATTGAGCCGTTTACCATCGTCTATAGGAAGGTTCCGGTGGAATCCCCTAAACAGAAGAAGGTGCAACCTATCGTGGTTTGTCCGCCAAAACTGTTTCCGTATCAGAATTCTAAAGAGGTACCGTGGAAGTATGGGTCTTCTGTGTTTTCTGGAGGTCAAGAGATAAGGTTCTCCGAATCAGAGATCGTGAATGTTACAGCTGGTGAAGGTATGACTCGTAGTGGACGAGTGTTCGCCCCGAAGGTCACTACGAAGCCCGTGCAAATTCCAATTGTTTTTTCTCCCAAGGAGACACCTGCATTCGCAACCCCTGTGGTTTAAAAAGGGGCATCTACTGCCGTTCCAGTACCAACTATCCCGTCTGAGGGTGTTTCAAAGAGTAAGGAGACCCTTGATGATCAAGAGTTCCTTAAGCTGATCAAGAAAAGTGACTTTAAGATTGTGGATCAGCTGGGTCAGACTCCCTCGAGGATATCAATTTTGTCCTTACTCATGAGTTCGTCTGCGCACAGATCAGCTTTGTTGAAAGTTTTGAACAGCGCCCACGTTATGCAAGATATATCCGTCTTCGAATTTGATGATGTAGTGGCCAACATAACTGCAAGTCGGTATTTGGGTTCTAATGAATCAGAATTACCTCCTGAAGGAACTGCCCATTAGAAAGCGCTTCACATATCCGTAACCTGCACAGACATCCTGTTATCTCGTGTTCTAGTGGATACCGATTCTTCTCTCAATGTGATGCCTAAGGGCACATTGAGTCAATTACCAGTGGAAGGAATCGAGATGAGACCAAGTGCCTTAGTTGTCAGAGCCTTTGACGGTTCTCGAAGACAGGTCATTGGAGAAGTGGACTTACCCATCAACATTGGGCCGCATCTGTTTACCATTACTTTCCAAGTGATGGATATCAATCCTGCGTATAGCTGCCTACTGGGTCGTCCATGGATACACGCTGCAGGGGCAGTTACCTCCACTTTACATCAGAAGTTGAAATTCATGTTTGACGATCAGCTTGTCATTGTCTGTGGTGAAGAGCATTTGATTGTAAGCGAGTTATCGTCTTTTCGATATGTCGAGACCAAAGAAGGCATAGCTGAGGTGCCGTTGCAGTGTCTCGAGTTCGAAGATGCCAGCTCTGCTTCAACTAGTCAAAGTAGATCACCACAATTGACTTTAGCATCTGCTAAGAGTGTTAAAGAGACCATCGATAGAGGTGCCTTGCCAGGCTGGGGGCACGTGATTGATGTGGTTGAGAAGCATAATCGTTTTGGATTGGGTTATCATCCTGGTAGTCAATCTGGTTCCTCTGATCAGAAGCAAAGCAACTTTGTCAAGTTCCACATCACGGGTTTCCAGCAAGGTGACATCGTGGCAGCTGCTGATGATGCTGGTCCCAGTAATCAGATTTCAAGCTTTGTGCGCAAGTGTCCGCCGGGTTTCAAGCTCAACAATTGGACATCTATCGTGATTCATGTGGTTTTCCCATATAACATGTAATGCATTTTGCTTTTTCATTCCCTCGTCCTCGCCCGAGACGAGTGGATAGCTTGTAAAGGGCCTCGCGCTTTTGCCATATTATGTGATCAATAAATGAAAGTTTTTGCATTCAAAATCATGGTCTATTTCCTTTCTTTATTTTACTTTTTCACAAAATAAATGGCAAAAGTTTCTTTTCTTTTTCACTTTTAAAATAGCTCATTCTAAACATATTCATAAACATGCAGAACTAATAAAAGCATTGATGACAACATGGCAAACACCCATTGTAATTCTGGAATTCCAATTAACCAAGCCGAAGAAGATGGTGAGGAAGATTGTGAATTACTGGCTGAACTGGCAAGGCTCCTTGAGCACGAGCGTAGAGAGATTCAGCCACATAAAGAGCCAGTGGAAGTTGTCAATCTTGGTACTGATGAGGTCAGAAGAGAAGTCAAGGTTGGCGCATCCCTCGCAGAGCATGTACACTCCGAGTTGGTCAAGTTGTTGAAAGAGTATGTTGATATCTTCGCCTGGTCCTATCAAGATATGCCTGGGTTAGATACCAACATCGTTGAACATCACTTGCCACTCAAGCCCGGATGTCCTCCTATCAAGCAGAAACTCAGAAGGACTAGACCCGACATGGCACTCAAAATCCGAGAAGAGGTAAAGAAACAGCTTGATGCTGGGTTCCTAGCCACTTCCGAGTATCCTGAATGGGTTGCCAACATCGTCCCGGTTCCCAAGAAGGACGGCAAAGTCAGAATGTGTGTGGATTATCGAGATCTCAACAAAGCAAGCCTGAAGGATAAATTTCCTTTGCCTCATATTGATGTCTTGGTAGACAACACTGCGCAATTCTCTGTCTTTTCCTTCATGGACGGTTTTTCAGGATATAATCAGATCAAGATGTCCCCAGCTGATATGGAGAAGACTACTTTCATCACGCCATGGGGTACATATTGCTACAAAGTCATGTCATTCGGTCTAAAGAATGCAGAGGCAACATACCAGCGTGCCATGACAACCCTCTTTCACGATATGATTCATAAAGAGATTGAGGTTTACGTGGACGATATGATTGCCAAGTCCAGAACTGAGGATGATCACTTGGCTCATCTGAAGAAGCTGTTTGACAGACTCCGGAAGTTTAGACTGCGGCTGAATCCTGCGAAGTGCACCTTCGGAGTCTGATCTGGTAAACTGTTGGGCTTTATTGTAAGTCAGAAGGGCATTGAAGTTAATCCTGATAAGGTTCGGGCAATTCAGAACATGCCGCCTCCCAGAATAGAAAAAGAAGTCCGTGGCTTTCTGGGCAGACTTAATTACATCTCAAGATTCATTTCTCATTTGACGGCTACCTGTGAACCAATGTTCAAATTACTAAGAAAAAATCAATCAGTTGAATGGAATAATGATTGTCAGGAAGCATTCGACAAAATCAAACAATACTTACAAGAACCACCGATCTTAGTACCACCGATTCCTAGTAGGCCTTTAATCATGTATCTCACCATTCTCGATGAATCAATAGGATGTGTATTGGGTCAGCATGATGACACTGGTAGAAAAGAACATGCAATTTACTATCTGAGCAAGAAGTTCACTGATTTTGAGACCAGATACTCACTCTTGGAGAAAACTTGTTGTGCTCTGGTCTGGGCTGCTCGACGCCTACGACAATACATGATTTTCCATACTACTTTGTTGATATCCAAAATGGATCCGATAAAGTACATCTTTGAAAAGCCTGCTGTCTCTGGAAGGATTGCTCGGTGGCAAATGCTGTTAACTGAGTATGATATCCAACATGTTACCCAAAAAGCAATAAAAGGGAGCGTCTTGTCTGACTACCTTGCTCATCAACCTATAGAGGGTTATCAACAAATTAAGTTTGACTTTCCCGATGAGGATGTTCTGTTTATCAGAGATTATGAGACTCCAGATCCTGACATAGGACCCGAACCAGGGGCGCGATGGATGCTCGTGTTCGATGGTGCCTCCAATTCCAAGGGTCATGGAATCGGTGTTATCCTCATCTCTCCGACAGGTTTTCATCTTCCCTTCACTGCTAGATTATGGTTTGCATGCACCAATAATATGGCTGAATACGAAGCATGTATCTACGGTATTGAAGCGGCAATTGACATGAGAATCAAGATTCTTGAGGTCTATGGAGATTCTGCCTTGGTCTTCGGTCAAGTCAGAGGGAACTTTGTGACTCGGGATTCCAAGCTGGTTCCGTACCAACAACACATAGCGAAGTTGATTCCTTACTTTGATGAGATCACTTTTCATCATATTCCCAGATAGGAAAATCAACTAGCTGATGCTCTTGCCACTCTAGCATCCATGTTCAAGGTCAAGTGGAAGAATGAAGCTCCTCATATCTGCATTGATCACTTGAACGAACCAACACACTGTTTAGCAATCGAGGATGAGTCTGATGACAAGCCTTGGTTCTACGACATCAAAAGATATCTGGAAAAACAGGAGTATCCCGAGGGTATCACTATCACTGACAAGAAGGCTCTTAGACGACTTTGCGCCAAATGCTTCTTAAGTGGTGGTGTACTGTACAAGAGGAATTATGATTCCGTGTTGCTCAGATGCATGGATAGACACGAAGCAAACACGATCATAAGGTCCATACATGAGGGCTGCGAGGGTGTACATGCTAAAGGTCCTACTATGGCCAAGAAGATCCTTCGGGCTGGGTATTACTGGACAACAATGGAAGTAGATTGTTACAACTTTGCCAAAAGATGTCACAAGTGCCAAATCTACGGAGACAAGATCCATGTGCCTCCAAATCCATTGAATGTCTTGACTGCACCTTGGCTATTCTCCATGTGGGGTATATATATGATTGGAATGATCGAGCCGAAGGCTTTCAACGATCATCAATTTATTCTAGTCGCCATCGATTACTCCACCAAGTGGGTTGAAGTTGCTTCTTATGCAAATGTTACACGACAAGTGGTTGCTAGGTTTATCAAGAAATAGATAATTTGTCGCTATGGCATTCCTAGCAACATTATCACGGACAATGCAAGCAACCTGAACAACAATATGATGAAGGAGTTGTGTCAAGAATTTAAGATCGAGCACCATAACTCTTCACCATATCGGCCCAAGATGAATGGCGCCGTCGAAGCAACAAACAAGAATATTAAGAGGATTGTCCAGAAAATGGTCAAGACTTACAAGGATTGGCATGAAATGCTTTCCTTTGCACTGCATGGCTACCGAACTTCAGTTCGCACTTCCACTGGGGTAACTCCGTACTCACTTGTGTATGGTATGGAGGTTGTTCTACCCATCGAAGTCGAAATTCCTTCGCTCAGAGTCATTATGGAAGCAGGTCTTGATGAAGCCGAATGGGTTCAATCCAGATACGACCAATTGAATCTCATCGAAGAGAAATGCCTTACCGCCGTTTGTCATGGTCAATTGTATCAGAGACGCCTCAAGCGAGCTTTTGACAAGAAAGTTCTCCCTCAAACATTCTGCGAAGGCGAACTCGTGCTCAAGAGATATTCACCTGTTCACTCGGATCCACGAGGAAAGTGGACTCCCAACTATGAAGGGCCCTTTGTTGTCAAGAAGGCCTTCTCAGGCGGAGCCCTGATCCTCACCACAATGGATGGGGAGGAGTTGCCATCGCCCGTGAACTCCGATACAGTCAAAAAATATTATGCCTGAAAAAAATGGATAAGAGTCCGCTAGATTGACATCCGCAAGGACAATCTAGGCAAAAATGGACGTCACGATGGACCAAAAAAAGAAATGTCCATGCAAAAGTTAGGGACAATGAAAAAACAATAATAGCCCGCTAAGTTGAAAACCCGAAAGGGCGACTTAGGCAAAAATGGGCATCCCGGTGGACGAAAAAAAAATTATGTCCAGGCAAAAATAAGGGATAAAGGCATTGACTGTGAACACTTGAGCCTCTTTTCCTCATGGCTAGACCTCAGACGGTAACAGAGCAGTCGAATCATCATCAATTGGTGCAAAGCGTTGGAACCTAGACTCACAATGAATGGTGGCCAATGTTGTAATCAATGCAAAGCATAATTTCCCTTTGCCATTTACATTTGTTTTTCAATTTTATTGCAAATTTCCTCATCAAGGATTTTGCATCCTTGTACACACTTTATGTACAAAAATTTCACATTCAATAAAATGCATTTTTGTTACCTCAATTTGTTTTCATTCTAGAATTTTGTTTGCAAAATAAACAATTATTTGTGATCACATAATACTAAAAAACGTTGAGAACAATAAAAAGCTAAATCTATCGAGAAAGCAATATGCATTGCATGTGTTACTGGTAACTCCTGTAGGGTGAGCGGTAATATCCATTGGTAAGCCTAACGCCTGGCCGACAATGTTTTGATTCAGTGAAGAAGTTGTTGTCTCCTCAGCAGTTCCTCAGTAGAGTCATCATTCTCCTCAGCAGGTGGCCAAGGTGTTCTCCAACAAAGACATCTTTGTTCACTTTTCCCCAGCAAGGGTTGTGTATCATCTCCAATGATCAGGAACTATCTGTCACCAGCAACAGTGGTTTCTCCTCAGCTGAGTCAACATGATTCAGGAATCTCTTTTCCCCACGCAGAGCCAGTCTTGGTAGGAAGGATTGACTTGGTTCTTTCATCTCCAACAAGGACAGCCATGGTGATCTAGAGACCTGAGATGTTCTCAGTTTCTTTCCCCAGCGGAATCATCGTCCTTTGTGAACTATTGTCTCCAGCAGAGATTGTCTTCATCTGCGGGTTCTCTCCCCGACCGAGGATGTCGAAGTCGTTTTGCTACGGTTTCTACCTAATCACTTTACACTGTGCCTCAGCTTGAGCCTTTGCATTGCATGATATCAAGCATCATGTAGAAACGCATACATAGCATATGCATCGATCATACTCCCTATCTTTTTTTGCCTGACTTATCTCCCAGCAGATTTTTAGGAAACTTTGCACTTATCAACCTTCAAACACTATCAACTCTTCTTTTGTCGCCATCGGCCAAATTCTCGAGCTACTCTTTTATTTAATCCCCTTTTACCTCGAATCATCGAAAAGCTGGCGCAATTCGTACATTCAGGTCCAAGAGGATTAAATAGGGGCAGCTGTCGTAACCCGAAATTTGAACTCCCTCTTTTGCCTTTTGCATGAGCATAAGCATTCGCATCGCTGACATACGCATTCGTATTTTTTTCCTCTGTTGTTCTAATTACAGGATATTCAGGTTTTCCAAGTCCGATTAATCATATCCTCACAAGGTCAACACCTCATCAAAACAAGCACAAAATGAAGGTTTCCATACCTATTCCTCATTACAAGAGGTGGAAAATCGAAGCCGGGACCACAACACCTTTTTTAGGGCAAATTGGGCATATTTTGGCCTGGTTAATCGATTAACCATTTGCAGTGCAATTGTGTTAATCGATTAACACAGGCAAAATAGGCACAATTTGCTACTTTTTCATGACAGCACCTTTGAACACATTTTGGTCTTGAATTCTAGCAGCATATGGAATATTCTAGACACCTCTAAACATTTCCAAGCTACTCAATTCATTCCAAGTGCATTTGATATGATACTTCACTTCAAAACAAGTGCACCATGTTCCTTGTCTTCTAAGTAATGTGGATCTTTGGATGTTCGAATTCACCTTGGGATGGTTACCGAGTTGGTTCTAACTAACCGAGTTAACCGCCTTGACTCGGTGAGTCAAGTCCAACTAACTCCTAACCTAGCTCCAAACCCAAAGCTAATTCCAAACCAAATTCCAAACCATCTCATATTCCAAACCTAAAGTCTATATAAACACACCTCCACTCACTTTTCAATTCCTTAACCATTCTCTACCATTTTTCGTCAAGCTTCTCACATTTCACTCTCAATTTTCTCACTTTTTCTTTGATTTCTCTACTCATTCTTCATCTTCATCTCAATTCTTCTCCATCAAACCTCACCAAAAGCTCTTATTCTTGAAGAATAATCACTTTTCACCTTGAAAGTGATTAATTCTTGAGCATAACCTTCATCATTTGGCATTCTTTGGTTAGATTTCTGGAATTACATCTCCTTCTACTTCAATCCAAGGGTTTCACACCATTTATTTTGGTGCAAGTTCGATTTCGGCGCATTTTCGCGATTTTGATCGGTTTCGACGCGTTTCGTCTACAATTCAAGGATCCTCTGATTTTCTTTGATTTTTTGCACCAAGACCACATTGCAACATTTACCAAGGCACATCTCTGCCTTGTAGGTTAGTGGATTTCATTCATTTTATCATTTCGATCGTTTTCGTATCGTTTGCGATGTAATTTCGATATTCTTGCATGTGAATTTATTACACTTTTGCTTGATCCTTGATCTTGATTGTTAATTGATTCTATTGTTGATCATTTGCTGTTTCTAAGCTTGATTTTTCGTGCATAATTATTTGCCTTAGCATTGGAGTGATTGCACAATCAAAAAGTTGGCCAAAAGCACTTTTCAAAACTGATTTTCTGCTCCCTGAACAGTGTTAATCGATTAACACATTGCAGTGCAATTGTGTTAATCGATTAACCAGTGTTTTTTTGCACTTTTTCAAGTGTTAATCAATTAACACTTTGCAGTGCAATTGTGTTAATCGATTAACACTGAACCAGAAGGCCATTTTCTTGCATTTTCAAGTGTATTTGCCATGCTTTCTTCATTTTAACTTCCATTGATTGTCATGTTTGATTTTATGGATATTTTAATGTCATTTCACTTCTGGTTGAAGCATGTTCATGAACTTTCGATGTGCATTTTCGATTATTCATTTGTTTCATGTTCTTATCATTGTATGAACATAGCAATTCTTGCACTATCTTTGTTCACATGATGCATGATTTTGATGATCATTTGGCACTGTTTTGCACCTTCCATTTCAGATTTGCATTAAGTTCATTCTTCATGGATAAACTTAATCTTGTATAATCAATAATTCACTCCTTTTTGCTTTAATGACTTTTCATTCTCTTTGGAAAGTTATTAGCATGTTTATCCCTTGATTAATTGATCGAAACTTTGTTTCGATTAATCGATCTTCCCTTTTCCTCTCTTTAGGCCTCCTTTAGAGCATTTTCTATTTTTCCCCCTCGTGGAGTTGGAGTTTCGCGATGCGCCTTGCATCGGAGCACTGTACAAATTGACGCCGTTATGCTATCCGTTTCTCTATGCATGAGCACTGTACAACATTGGAGCGGTTGCACTGTCCGTTTCACTTTCCACACTATATTTTGGGTGCTAGAGAAGGAATGAGGATGGAGTCTTTCTGCCCTCATTCTGGCTATTTCTTTGGTAAGGGCGTCTTGTCCTCTCCTCGAGAATAGTCACCTCTATCCTCCAGCTATAGTGTTTCTCATTCCCCTGTCGAGTTGATCCTTGATCACTCTTCTCTCTTTGCGATCCTTTTCGATCCTTGATCACTCCTATATCTTTCAATATCTTCCTTTTGATCAATCACCATCCTTCTTAGTTGAGATCATTATTCTTGCGCTAGCAATCTCTCTTTGTTTCATAACTCCTTTCTTCTTGTAATCAATCATTGCTTTTTGATTCCCCTGAAGAGTCTTAATTCTCTCTCTTTGGTCCAACACAGTTTTCCTGTCACGACCATTCTTCCCCAGGAGTTCGCAATCTTCTCTTGGTTCTTCTCCCGTTGTTGGTTTAACCACTGCTTGTCAGTTAAAACACCAATTTTGCTCTCTTACTCAGTTAATCACAGTCCGTCTGTTAATCACTGAGCACCCCTTGGGTTAATCACCTATTCTTGGTTAATCACCCGACTCTTCAGTTAATCACAGTCCGTCTGTTAATCACTGAGCACCTCTTAGGTTAATCACCTATTCTTGGTTAATCACCTTTTTCTTCAGTTAATCACAGTCCGTCTGTTAAAATACTAAACCCTTTTGAGTTAATCACCTTCTCTTGGTTAGTCACTCACTTTTCTCTTCGGTTGGTCACAGTCCGTCTGTAAACACCGAATCCCTCGCAGTTGGGAACCTCCTCTTGGTTTGAATACTTGCACCCTTGGGTTAGTAATCTTTCTTTGGTTCAAATATCCTTTCTTCGATTGAGTACTGTTTGTTCAGTCAGTTTACCGAACCCCTTTGGGTCACGACCTTTGCTCGGTCCTATACCCGTCCTTTGGGTTACGATCTTTGATCGGTCCTACACCCGTGCTTCTGGTTAATCACTGTTTCCTTTGTTAAAACCAATGCTTCTCTATTCCCACAGAGTTGCAGTCATTTCTTTCCTCGGTTAACCACTGTTTACCAGTTAATATACCGAGGGCCCTTCAGAGTCAAACACCCTCTCTTGGTTCAACACTCTCTCTCTTAGTTTAACACAGTCTGTCTGTTGACACCAGCTTCTTTTCCCCGCCAGGGTCTACTCTCTTTCCTCGGTTAACCACTGCCAGCCAGTTAATATATCGAGTCCCTTTTTTCTCTTGGTTATGACACCATCCCTTTAGTTGGATACCCAGCGGAGTCCTTTCCTATTCCCCTTGATTTTACTTTCTCGATTTCGACACCAATTCTATTTGTTATCCCCAGCGGAGTTTCTTCCATTCTTGGTTTTGACACCATTCTTTTCCTATCCTTTTGTGTAAACGCTCTTACTGCGAGGTCTTTCCCAGTAGAGTTTTTTCTTTCACTTTTGCTCTTAGTTTCGACACTATTTCTTTGGAATCCCCTGTGGAATTTCCTTATTTCTCTTTTATTGGTTTTGACACCACTTTTTTCGTCTCCTTGTTTCTTTCTTGTTTTCCTTTTCTATTCAGTTCCCCGAACTACGGAAGCTCTGATTCTGCATTTTTCTGAATGTCAGATACGTAGGCATGAGATCGTAATGATCTCGGCGAGCACACTTCCACCCTTTCTCCCGTCTTCCTCTTTCTCTCCTTTTCTTCCTTCCTTTCTGTCCCTTGGTTCCATGAACTACGGCGCTCTGATTTCCTCATTGCACTATGAGGGTACGTAGGCACGAGGACTTCGTTCCTTCGCGAGTACTTTCCTTCTTTTCTTTCTTTTTCCCCTTTCTCTCTGTCCTCCTTCTTTTAGCTAGAAGCCTTTAGATAGATAACCCATCCAAGCCTAGAAGCAAGCGAAATGGTTCTCGTTGAGTACGACAGATGCATTAGCTGCTAATACCTTCCATTCGCATAACCAACCCCCCGTTCCCGTTTCTCTTCTCCTTGGGTTTTATCGATATTTTCCCTGTCCTTTGGGACTAAATAAAGTTCGGTGGCGACTCTGTGTTATCTTTGAGTGTGCGATTCACTCAGGTAGAAACCAACCATCTTCAAAGAGAACCATGGGTATCGTGATACAAACTATATCTAGTTACAATACTCTATTAGGAAGAGATTATATTCACACGGTTGATGTTATTCCATCAATGACACGTCAAAAATTGATCATCTAAAATGACTTGTGTCAAGTGGAGATTGTCAATGTTGATGATAGCCCAGGATGCATGCATGAGTTACATTTGAACTCTAAGATCTGTTTGTCGGTGTTGAACAAATTATTCCAAACATAAGAGGGGGAGGGGGTGAATTGTGGAGATTTAAAAATCTTTGATTAAATCAAAATCTTTGAGAAGAGAAGGAGTTTAAAATCATTTATAAAACAAAGAAATAAATAAGTATCGAAATAAAGAAGTATAGGGAAAAACTGAGGAAAGAAATAAACTTAAAAGCAAAAGAGATAAGAGAAAAAAAATACACCAATAAATTATAGGAGTTCAGTCTAAATGAAAGTAACATAATCCTCTTCAAGAATTCTTCTCGAGAGTTTTCAGTATCTTGAGAGCTTTTATTAGGATCTGCCAATGAGCCTTCATTTACAAGGATTTGAAGTTTATATGGATATTCCCCGAACCAAATAGAGATTTCGCACGGGCTGACATCTAATTTGAGATGGAGTTTATAGTGGTTGTCCATTGAACCAAACCAGAGTTTTACCCGGGCTAACATCCCAACGGAGCTGAGATTTTATACGGGCTAATCTCAAACCAAGATCAGATTTTACATAGACTGATCTTGAACTAAGATGAGATTTTACACACGTTGATCTCGAATCGACTGAGCTTTTACACTGGGTTGAGCTCAAGAACATTGGCAGAAATTTTTCTAGATGATCGTCATAAACCAAATGAGAGGTTTTCAAGCAGGCAAAACTCGCGAACCAAACTGAGACTTCCTAAGACAGACTCCAAACCAAACAAGTGATTTTAATGGTTTATCTCGTAACCAAACAACTTCTTACAGGAGCTAATTTACTCAAGATATAATACACTCTTGGTAAATTATAAAATGCCCTTAACTCAGAGTAAAGGTCCTTACTTAAGCATAATAACACTCTCAAAGCACTAAGGTAAAATTCAAGTGAGAAAACGAGAGGTTTATAGAAAAAAAATGACAGAGCGAGAAAGTAAGATCAAAGATCATTTTATGAATTATTTTAAATGATAGAGGAAAACTCTATTTATAGGAGAAAAAATGAGGTTTAAATTTGGATACATTATGTGGGCGAAATAAGTGTCATGATCGATTAGCCTGCTCGATTATTACACCAAAAAATGGAATGTTTTGAATTTTAGTCATTGTCAATATTTAAGAGACTTGTTCAAATTGATTGTGAGTGTTACAAATTGAAATAATTGATTATTGCACTAGGTGTAATCGATATCATTTGTAAATAGTGCTTCTAGTTGATCAAATAGTTCCTTAATCAGTTAGCTAGGCCTTAAAAATATTTTTAGGTGGTTTTAGCAAATTAATAGAGGCTTCTCAAATATTTTAACAGTGTGTGTGATTTAGACTTTTTATTTCTAAAAATATCCTTGTTCCTTTTCGAGACTCTGATCATTCAGACAGACATGACCTAGTGAACTTTCACACTTCCTCTCTTTCAAAATTCTAAAGCTTCAAGTCTTTGAATCATTATCTTTGACTTTAGCATCACAATTTTTTTTAATCTTTAGATTGATGAGGCTTGAAATGCTTCCCAGTTGATTACCATCATCAAAGGATTGGGAGAACAAACCATTGGAGAATATTGAAATAGAAGTCTTCACTTGAAAATCATTGGATGGAAGAGACGACTTCAAAGAGCTGACTTAATGATAGAGGCATCTGAACAAAAACATCTAAAAAAAGGATAGCTTGATAAAATATCTTGGTACTAAGAGCATGTTAGACCGCTTGAGCTATCTTTAAGAGATAAAGACTTCATTAGATATTATTAGATATCAAGTGTTATCATCAAAACCAAATAGTTGATAGCATATTTGATATCAACAAAATCCACCACTCTTAATCACCTTGACAGAACCTATAAGCACATAAATCCATAATCGGGTGTCAATATGATACACATAATAGATATAGTAATCGATAAAGAGGCGATTAATGCTTGCATTTTAGGTCAATTTGTAGTATTTTTGAAAGGTGATGCCGAAGAAAACAACCCATCTTGAATGGATTATAAATGTACATGTAAGAGATTTTTGTTCCAAAGGTGGTGCCAACAAAGAGGATCATGTCATTAACGCTAATATGTGTATTTTTACAAGTTTGTTTTTGCTAAGGAACTTCAAGGAGAGACCGATAAAAATAATAAAATAGACATTAGATTCTAATATAGTATATGAATGAATGTGGATGTTATTGTTAACTGTGAATATGAGAAGCATACATAAGTTACTTGAGATTCAAGTAAACTTATGTTATCAGAACCATTTAGTTGGTTATAACTAATTTTTATAAATAATTATGATTAGTTAGAAGTGGTTAATGTAATAACAAATTCATCCTCGATATTAGATGAGTTATAGCTTTGTAATGCTTATATCTGTGAAATGCAACTTTACACTCAATGAGTTTTCTCTGTTTTTCTTTTCCGATGGTGTTCATAATTTCACTTTTCACATGGTATCATAGCTTGGTTTTAAGATCCATTGGGCCACATACTATCAAGCTTAATCTATGGATCCATTGGGTAACATAAGACACAAGAGGATAAAATATTTGGTCTGGAGAAATAATTATCAGAGGAGAAGACCAAGAGGGAGAAATCAGAGGCTACGAATCAAAAACTGAAATCAACTATTGACAAGCAATCCAAGGAGATGAAACTAATTCGAGATTCAAATTACCAATTGCAAAACTCTTTGTAGAAAGCTCAAATTGACATTCTCGACACGAGTGATGTTGCCTTTGATAGGGAAAAGGCTCAAGTTTTATGCCTCTATCTCGACCTTGACTTGTCTGAGATGGACTTCTTTAAAGACGTGGTCAATGGATACCTCGTGGATATGGAAGAGGCAGAGTCATATCCTACTGATTATCCGTCCCAGGAAAATCGTGTTGCTGACATTAATCTCGAAGTTGTTGATGAGAATAAGAATGAGGAATAGTTTTTAGCCTTTTGTTTGTAATGTTTTTAAAAATGCATCTGTTTTTCCTTTTGTTTTTGTATCCGGGTCCTGCTGTGACCCGTACTATGACAATTTACATTTTTTTTTTCATGTGTGCTTTAAAGGTTGTCTCCAAAAAAAGGGAGTGAGAATATATTCAAATAATAAATAGTGCATATACAATCAGAATAGATTCACATAATCAGAAAATGCACATCAACATCATGTATTCACATTTCATCCACATCACAATCACACACACACACACACACACACACACACACGCGCACAATCAGGCAAGAGTATTCATCATTACACAAACATCTCATCATCATGTAATGTAACACAACAATGTCCTGACTCATGCTCGCCACAGTCCCACTGTGAACCAGACTCACAAATAAACTCTATATGCATGTGGTACCAACTCAACATTTAGTTATTCATACGAACCGGGTCCTAATCAATTGCGAACCCCGAGCTCCAAGCCCCCACTATGAGCTTGGTACAGCCACTGGTCCCCACTCTGAACTAGTGGACATGCCTCTTTCACAACAACAACGACATATGATGCATGGCAATTAATCATGCAATGACACAATATCACAACGAATACAACCCCATTCTTACTATAAACATCCACACAACAAGAAAAACATGGTAAGTACTACAACCCCACTATGACTGTAATTCATCATGCACTCAACACAACACGAGTATTTCTCATCCTGAACCACTTACCTCATCAATCGCCAAAAGCATGCACAATTATCACTCAATTATACACATGATTCACAACATAAATTCACGCAATAATCATACACTCACACAACAAAATTGTTTCACCAAACCACTACCACTATGTAGCTATATGCTCCAGTACATTCTCTAACGTTTCAAACGAAACATCATTTGGATTTACGGAACAATAATTACGGATAATACAAAAAAAAGTAAAACAGAAATTTTCACAATTTGACCTAAGTCAATCGATTGTCATAGGGTGACAATCGATTGTCATCAAACATGGTTCGCTACTGACTGTCAAAAAATCATGTTTCCAGGCTAGACGATCGATTCTTTTTCACAGCAATCGATTAACATTTATTTATTTTTTCAAAATTACATATAAGCAATCGATTGATCCAACACAACAATCGATTGTCATAGGAAAATTTTCCAAAAGTACACTGATGCAATCGATTGTCATGGTCATTTTTCCAAAAATAAGGGCATGCAATCGATTGTCACCTAATGTCAATCAATTGTCATTATGCAATTTTTCAGAAACCTAAATTTTCACTGCATCACTCGTCTTCTCCATCCCCACCTCTTACCACTCATACCAGTACCAATTTTATTATTCAAATCACCATCAATTCAAATCCTATTATTACTAATACATCAAATATCCCTATAATAACATCGGTCCATTATTTTTATCATGAATTAACTCATTATAGAGATGCCCTAAAATCTCCAATTCAACATAATGTTATCATAACATCAATGGAATCATGAACATAAAATTAAACAACAGTAAAAAAAACACATATTATCACATCAATCCAGGGAAAAATAGAATCACAACATTCATCTATCATGTTCATAATCAATCAATAGAGAAAACACAAACCCTATTGGAGTTTAAGAGAAACCTCTTTACCCTTTCATGGTATAAGCACCCTTAGATGAAGAATCCCCTCTTACCTCATATTTCCAACAAAATCAACAAGTCAAGCTTCAATGGTTTCTCCTCCAATGTTCTCCTCTCAAGTCTCTTGTTTTCACGTACTAATAGAAAAGTCCTCTAACCTAATTTTTCTCTAGCTTTTAGAATATATACTATTTTAATTACTTCCTCTTAATTACACTTTTTTCCCAACTAAAATGCCATTTTCCTCCACTCACCACTAAATTCTGTCAGTTCATAAAATTGGCCCAATTCTACATATTCTCTCTAATTTTTAATTAATTAATTCCCACCAAACTAATTAAATTAGCACAAACACCACAAATACTGTCACCGGACAAAAATGTCACACATCGCAAAATAGTCATTTAAGTAAGTTACTCAATTAAATTAAATAAATAATTAAATAAGGGAATAATTAAATCGGGATGTTACAGACGTTCTTGCTCATCCTTAGCCAGTGCAGATCACTATATCTAACATGAAAGACGACCCTGCTATGAAAGAGAATCCCCTATCCAGGTTGGGCATGCTTTATCTCATGACGCTCTTAAGTACCCTCGATTTTCATACTTTATTCCAAATCCTCAAGGTGCACACCCAATGACAAATGGCGAGGACCCTTATAATGCAAAATTCTCTGAAAAGTATCCTCTATTGGAGGAAAGGCTGAGAGGTGTAGAAGGACACGGTGCATACGGTGTTGATGCTTTAGACATGTACCTAGTACTGCATGTTATTATTCCACCAAAACTCAAAGTGTATGACTTTGAAAAGTACAACGGTCTTAGCTGTCCAAACAACCATATATGGATGTTTTGTCAGAAAATGGATGATTTTTCTCGTAATGACAAATTGCTGACCCACTGCTTCTAGAACAACCTAAGTAGGGTATCATTAGACTGGTACATACAGTTGGAGAGGAGCCATGTTCATACTTGGAAGGATTTAACTAATTAATTTTTGAAACAATACAAGTATAATACTGATATGGCACCGAATCGTATGCATTTTTAAAGTCTTGTTCAAAAAAACAATGAGTCATTCCAGGAATATGCACAAAGGTGGAGAGAACTAGCAGCTCGAGTGCAACTACCACTCTTGGATAGAGATTTTGTAGACATGTTAGTGGGCACTCTACAAGGCCTATATTACGAGAAGATGATAGGAAGTGTGTCATCAAGGTTCTCCGACCTGGTGCTAATTGGTGAGCAGATAGAGAGTGTCCTTAAAAGTGGAAAAATACAAGGCGCTGCAAGAAGCCAGGCTGATGCCATGAAAACTTCTAAAAATTTCTTGAAAAAGAAAGAAGGCAGGACTAATACGATCATGTCGAGCAAGGGAAAAGCAAATGCTTATCACCCTTTACGTGTACCATATTACCAATACCCTGAGGTGGCGACAATATCTCCAAGTCAATATCCACAGCTAGCATACCCTATGCCTCCACTCTAACAACCTTTAATGGTACCTCTGCACAGTCAACAACAACAACATAACCGGTATCCAGAGTGGAATCAACTCAGGCCTATAAACAATGAAGAGATGAGGTATGCTCTCTTTGATACCATACCTCTACCATACGACCAACTATTACCCTACTTGATTGAGAACACGATGGTTGAACCCAAAACACTCAGGCCTTTGACACCGCTATTCCCACATGGGTATGATGTAAATTTCATGTTGGGTCACCTGGACATTCCATTGAAAACTATAAGGCCTTAAAATTTAAGGACCAAAAGCTAATTGGCAACAAACTATTGACCTTCAAGGAAGAAGGCCCTAGTGTGATGAACAATCCCTTTCTTGTATGACTGCGAGAACTTCAGGAGGCGCCTCCTAAAAGCCGGTGAATTATGCATGAAAGCTCATCCTTGAAGCTGATTATCATTAGACCATTTTATCATTGTCATTTGTAATTTCCTAGTTGGCTAAGTACAATTTACTTTTAAACTTGTTGCTTTTTGAATGTTAATATTAATGAAATAAGTATGCATGTTTTCAATTAATCATTTCGCGTTCACTCGCTTTTCCTTGTATTAAAAACCAAAAAAAGAAGATATCAATATCACTTTCCTTTATCAACTTTTGCAAATATTGGATGGAGGCTGATGTAAACAAAATACCCAAATTTTCTAAAGTGTGCTTTTGAATAAAACCTTACTGACGATGTAAGGCATTGTTTAAAATCCCAAACACCAATGAGTTAAGGAGTTAATACCTACTCAACCCCTTTGCGCCTAAAAGTTGATGTTTCTTTCCATATAAAAACCCCCCACGCTTAACCAGGGGCAGAGTAGTTTTTCAATTAGTTCGGCTATGCATTCAAATTTCAAGGGAATCATCCCAAGCACTTTCCAATAAGAGGTTCCACCACATCTTCTTCCTCGCACACATAATGAAGTGTTGAAGAAGTCGTGAAAAACCAAAAGTTTTATAGTGGTTGTTAAGTCTCTATGTGTGTGGTTGGCAGTAATTTTGGTAAAACTAACTTGGGAGCAACATGTTGAACAAGATGTCTTAACAAGATGTCTCGACATCTTGTCTGTTACAGGTCTGCAAGTTGTTACAACTGACGTAATTACATATTACAAAATATTATGTGAATATTAAGTAATCTTATGTGGCGTCTAAGACTGAGGAATAAAATAGTCAGATTGAATTTAAATTTAGCCTATTCTTTTTAAATGTTGAAGACATTTTAGGAAACCCTTGATTGAAGACCTATTTTTATGGAAAATATTCTGCAGATTCTTAGCAGCTGTTGTGCTGCGTTTGAAGCCCAAATCCAGTCCAGACGATGTTTATAAATAGGGCAACACAACCCTAATTCTAGGTGTGGAACGTACTGTGTGTTGAGTAATAATTTAGGGTTTCTGTGTTCTTGTTGATTGTGAACCTCTTTAATATCGTCTTGATATAAGAGTAGGACTGTCTCTTTTGAGTTGTAAGTTTTTTCAATCACTCCTAAGCTCTTAAGCATTGAGTGAGTGTGTGTCTTTTGAAGTGTAATTTATAAAAACATTGGAAGAGTTATAATTATGTTACAGTGGTGACTGGTAGGAAGTGAGAAGGGTTTCATACCTAGGTGAGTCTTAGGTAGAAATTGCATTGGGTTTGTGTTAAGTGAGAAGTTGGAAACTGGGTTGTTTATCTTTGAATTGATACTACTAATAGTGGATTTCCTTTTTGGCTTGGTAGCCCTAGGACGTAGGTGTTGTTATGCACTGAATTGGGTTAACAACTCTTTGCATTTTGTTATTTTCTGTATCTATAACTTTGTGTACCTTGATCCTTGTGTGCTAAACAGATATTAGTGTCTCGACATCTCTTAGGACATCTGACATCTGCATACCAGAACTTCAGTGGTTATTCCTCACGGACCATTAAAATGGCACACCGAAAGAATAAATTTCATAGAAATGTTCCAAAAAATGAAAAGAGCACGCTAAGTCGAGAACCTAAAAAAAATGACTTAGGCAAAAATTAGGGCATCCCAGTGGACTGAAAAACTCAAAAGAGTGGTCTAAGCAAAAATTAGTGTTGCAAAAGAAATCGAAAAAGGTCACCAAATTCCTTAACAAAAAGAACAAGATTAGGTGACTACCATATTAAAAAAAGCGAAAAAGAAAACAAAAATAGGTGACTGTCACCTCAAGAAAACCTCATTAGTTCTTGAGCCATCATATATTCACCTTTAAAGCCTCAAAATTCTATTGGAAATTGAATCTGTGTGTCGCATTAGCTGACTATAGGAATGGAGATCATTAGAAGGAGAATGGGTTGGTTAAAATTGAAAATTTGAGCCTTATATCCATTTGTTTCAAAAATCGTGAACTAAGCCACATTAAAGCCCTTAAAAGACCTAATTGAAGCAAAATTTATTCCGAAAGCATACTACAGCAAGATTGCGTTAACCTGACTTCAAAGATATTTGATAATCATCTGTATTGATACTCTCACATCATCCTTTCACGAAATGAATGTCTAAATCAATATTGGATTTTGATTAGTGATTCATTCATTGTACATCATGACTTATCTCAATAATCATTGTGGTTTCAAAACCTGAATGGGCATTTCATTAGAATTACCATTTTGAAGGAACAATTTTATCTGCAAGTCAGCACTTTGTATGAAGGAAGATCCAATAGTGTGCAATCAGTTACGAAACTTGATCATTCATAAGTGGTCCCATCAAGGGCAAATCGCTTCAATAATGGGTCACATCATAGGCATACCACCTCAAAACCGTTTTGGTCAGGGGCAAATCTCTTAAAGATTCCATCGTGTGAAGAAGAGTTATTCTTTTCCTTGGTTATAGTTTTGATGAAGACAAACACATCAAAAAAAGAAGTTAAAGCTTGAAGACTAGAGCAATCAAGTTCAAATTATCAAAAAGCTTTGGAAAACTAATGGAAGAATTAAGATGGTTGAATATGCATTACAATTCAAGTATATATATCTTAATTGCTCATAAAAATCATGCATATTCATCTTAAACCTTTCATGCATCTTTTAAAATGATTGCTAATTTAACCATTCTGTTTTTGGTAAATTGTGGCATTTCAAAACCGTCGTAACAACACTTTAAAATTGCCATAATTTGCATCATTTACTCAAAATTGTTTGACCATGCATTAAAAAGTTATTTTTGATTTAAAACCTTGTTAAAACATTTTTCAAAGATCATCTAGTGCCTTGATCATATTTCTAGATCATACATGGCTTTGAATCATTTTCATTAGCCATTTTTAAAATTTTCACTTATGACAATCGCTTGGCATCCTAATACAATCGATTGTCACAAGAAAACAATTAAAATTTTTACACATTACACTTGGGGCAACCGATTGTCATCATGATGCAATCGATTGCACCTGTATGTTTTCTAAAAAATACTTTGTTTGAATGCACATTTTCATCATATCTTTTCATGGCATCCCTTACATCATTTCTCTAATGAAATTTCAGGATTTCTCTAACCATTGCCATGATTTATGAATGGTTTTTACATCATTATAAATTCAATTCAAATTTCAATTTTCACTAATCTGTTTCAAATTTTTCACAAAATCTCTCTACATTATTTTCAACAGAACTTTCATAGTTTGATGCATTTTGAGAAAACTTTCATATCATTCCAAAAGCATCATTGAGTACTTAGAGAGTATATATTATTGAATCTTTATATTTGAAAGAGAAAACGAGTTTAGTTGTTTGAATAAGTCTTAAACATTCTACAAACTTCATTTATTTCTATCCATTGTAATTGTTACAAATTCCCAAGTATCAAGGATTATTTGGTACTATGAGAGATCTATAGGAAAATGGACTGTATCTTCTTGTAGAGGTCTTTACTTATTGTCCAGAATTCTTGGAAATAAGTGTGTTGTAAATCACAAGAGGATTGTTCTTTGTGATTGTGTTAGAGTCTTGTACAGGAAGACTAGGATTGTCTTGTCCATAAGATCTAACAATATTAAAATCTCTTACATGTGGTAAGGGGATTGGAGTACTCTCTAATTGTGAGGGGAACCAGGATAACTCTCGGTGTTCTTTACTTTTAGGCACTTTACTGTTTTCTAAATCATCACCAAACCATAAAGTTAAAAGCATAATTTAAATAAACCAAAAATCAATCAAAGTACATAATTCACCCCCCTCTTAGGCGCATTCAAATACTTACAATTGACATCAGAGCTGGTTATAGGTAACCTATTCCTAAAGATCCAAAATGGCTTCTGCAAGCGCAAATCCTGTTTTCAAAGATGGTGGTAGTAACAATAAACCTCCACTATGTTTTGGTGAATATTTTGATTTCTAAAAAATCCGCATGAAGGCTCTTTGGAAGCGCAAGGAGAAGGAACATGGGAATCTGTCCAAAATGGTCCATATCAACTTACAAGTGTTGTTAACGGTTTTGGTACTCCAAAGATTAAAATCTCTTGGGATAAAGATGATAAGAAGAAAGTTCTTAATGAAAAGAAAGAAATCAACATACTTCAAAATTCACTTAGCATGGATGAATTCTTTCGTGTCTCTCAATGTACAACGACACAACAAATATGGGATACATTAGTAGAAACTCATGAAGGAACCGCTGAAGTAAAGAGATCAAGATTGAATACGTTGAGTCAAGAGTACAAGTTATTCAAAATGCAGCCCAAAGAATCAATCCTTGCTCTACAAAAAAGACTTGTTCACTTAACCAATCACCTGATTGCTCTCGGTAAGACCTTTACTAATGATGAATTAAATCTTAAAGTGCTTAGGTATTTAAATAGGGAATGACAACCAAAGGTGACAGTGATATCAGAAAAGAAGAGTCTTTCTACCATGAGGTTCACTTCCTTGTTCGAAAAACTTTAAGAGCATGAATTAGAACTTAAAAGATTGGAGAAGCATGAAATACAAGTAAAAGATTCAAAAGATGTTGTATTAAAGACAAAAGTCAAATTTCATGATAGCAATCAAGAGGAGGAATCCAATGATAGAGATGATGATCTTATCAAAAAGTTTGAAAAATTCTTGAGAAAAGAAAGAAAAAAAAAAGATCATTCAGAAAGAAGCACCAACAAGGAAAGTTACATGTTTTGAATGTGAAAAAATGGGACATGTCATGAGTGAATGTCCTACACTTGAAAACAAAGATATATTTAAAAGCAAGAATCAAAAAAGGAAAAAGAGAGCATATGTAGCATGGGATGACAATGAAATAAGTTCATTTCCAGATGAAGATCATGCAAACAAGGCATTGATGGCCTCACATCATTCAAGTGATGAAGAACACGAGGTTAGTGATTCTGAAACCGATGATATTCCATTTATGATGAATTACAAAGTTCTTTTCATGAATTACATAATGAACTTTCTAGAAAATGTTCAAGTCAAAATAAAACTAATTTAAATCTAGAAAGTAAGGCTAATAACACTCAAGTGGAGTCAGACTTAATAAAAAATTCAACATGCAATAATTGTTCATCTCTTGAGTCTAAAATTGCTGAATTAAACTAAGTAATTATGAAATATGAAAATGAATTCAACAATGAATAATCAAAGAAATAACATGTTGCATATCAACATAAAAGGTTTTATAATAAGAATCATAATTTTAGGCGTACTTGTTTCTATTGAAAGCAAAATGCCATACTACTAATGCTGGCTACATAAGAAATTATGGTATTCCCTACAATTCAAGTATATATATCTTAATTGCTCATAAAAATCATGAATATTCATATTAAACCTTTCATGCATCTTTTAAAATGATTGCTAATTTAACCATTCTGTTTTTGTAAATTGTGGCATTTCAAAATCGCCGTACTAGCACTTTAAAACTGCCATAATTTGCATCATTTACTCAAAGTTGTTTGATCATGCATTAAAAAGTTATTTTTGATTTAAAACCTTGTTAAAACATTTTTCAAAGATCATCTAGTGTCTTGATCATATTTCTAGATGATACATGGTTTTGAATCATTTACATTAGCCATTTTTCAAATTTTCACTTATGACAATCGATTGTCACGAGAACAAATTTCAAATTTTTACATGTTACACTTGGTGCAACCGATTGTCATCCTGATGCAATCAATTGCACCTGTATGTTTTCTGAAAAATGCTTTGTTTGAATGCACCTTTTTATCATATCTTTTCATGGCATCCCTTACATCATTTCTCTAATAAAATTTCAGAATTTCTCTAACCATTGCCATGATTTATGAATGGTTGTTTCATCATTATAAATTCAATTCAAATTTTCATTTCTCACTAATCTCTTTCAAAATTTTCACAAAATCTCTCTACATTATTTTCAACAGAACTTTCATAGTTTGATGCTTTTTGAGAAAACTTTCATGTCATTCTAAAAGCCTCATTGAGCACTTAAAGAGTATATGTTATTGAATCTTCATATTTGAAAGAGAAGAAGAGTTTATTTGTTTTAATAAGTCTTAACCATTCTACAAATTTCATTTATTTCTATCTATTGTAATTGTTACAAAGTCCCAAGTATCAAGGATTGTTTGGTACTAGGAGGGATCAATAGGAAGGTGGATTATATCTTCTTTTAGATACCTTTACTTATTGTCCAGGATTGTTGGAAATAAGTGTGTTGTAAATCACAAGAGGATTGTTCTTGGTGATTATGTTAGAGTCTTGTATAGGAAGACTAGGATTGTCTTGTCTATAAGATCTAACAATATTAAAATCTCTTACATGTGGTAAGGGGACAGGAGTACTCTCGGATTGTGAGGGGAACCAGGATAACTCTCGGTGTTCTTTACTTTTTCTCACTTTACTGCTTTTTATATCATCACCAAATCGGAAAGTTAAAAGTATAATTTCAATAAACCAAAATTCAATCAATGTACATAATTCACTCCCTCTTAGGCGTAGTCAAATACTTACAATTGGCATCAGAGCGGGTTATAGGAAACTCCTATAATACATCAACAATGATCGAGTTCAAAATGAGTACTGAGAGATCATGCTAGCACAATATCCTATAAAATAACCTTTTCCATCAACCAGAAACCTTGATGCAAAAGAATCCTTTCATCCATTATCCGACACAAGGGCACTTTTGGAAACCCTCAAGTCATTGCATAAATCATACTCGTGCATTAAACATATTTGCATTGCTCTAGCATCAAACCATGCATATCATCTCATTCATTTGGCATATTCCCCCAACATAAATCTGACATCATAAATAAAAATAGCATAGTAACACAAGTAAAACAAATCAAACATCTACAATCAAAAGCCCAAAAGTGCTTGATACCCAATCATCTAAAGTTCAAAGTCCAACTTCGTTTGACACACGTCTCGTAAAAGGCATAACCTTGCTTGGTATCTTACCAAGAGCCCAACCTCATTCGACACTCTTAAAGAGAAAACCAATTTTCATTGGTACTCATAATCTAGCCTCGCTTGGACCTTTTCAACAACAAAACAGCCAAACTCTGCTTTACATACTTACCTTGAAGTCCAATTGCCATTGGCGTGCATCCATTAAACCATTTCATGCATCGATCAATCATTACATTTCATAGATGATTTCATGCATCACTTCATCTGTATCATATCCACATATGTGGTGTACTACGCTAGGTAATTGAAGGCATATCATGCATTAGCAAATGCATCAACACAAAGCATACATGTATAGCATAAGCCATGATTTTGTGACCGCTCATGGACGTCCAGATTAATACTCGGTGAATCCAGTTACAACCCCTCAAGTGAGTTTTATCTCATCAAGATTTCTTGTTGGATGACCCAGTAAATGGTCTCCCTAGTAAGTATCTCTTGAGTGGTCTCCCCAGTAAGTCCCCCTTGAATGTTCTCCCTAGTGAGTCCTTTCTAGAATCTTTCCCATTAGAAAGTTGCCTTAAGTGGTCCCAATCAATCCCTGGTGAATTTTCCCCTGTGAACCTCGGTAATAGGTTTCCTTGGCGAAATTTCCTTTCAGAGTTTTCCTATTTAACCCTCAAGGAATCTCTCATCAATGTCATTGCCTATCAGTCTGCCAATGTAAGCGGTTGGAGTAGTTGGTCATCCAATTCATTGATGATCAGCTTGCCAATGTAAGCAATTGGGGTAGTTGATCATCCAATGTCAGTGTTGATCAGCCTACCAATGTAAGCGGTTGGAGTAGTTGATCATCCAATGTCATTGTCGATCAGCCCGCTAATGTAAATAGTTGGAGTAATTGATCAACCAATTTCATTGTTGATCAACCTGCCAATGAAAGCGGCTGGAGTAGTTGATCATCTAATTTCTTTGTTGATCAACCTACCAACAAAAGCGACTGGAGTAGTTGATCATCCATTTCATTGTCGATCAGTCTACCAATGAAAATAACTGGAGTAGTTGATCATCTAATCTTGTTGTTGAAAGTAAAATACTAACCATTGGGTGGGTGTTGACCTTTCATCTCCTCAGTGAAGGTGATTCTTCATAAACTTCCTTACCTCATCTTATTTTCTTCTTCGAAGGACAAAACTGGGGTCCTTTATGTAATTAATTTTCTTTCACCGCGAATATATGAAGACCGTTGTTATTCATACTCTTAAGTTAAAGTTAATTAAATAGGGGAAATTGTCATACCCTACTTATGTCCCAAAAAAAATTCATCTCTTTGGCTTTAGGAATTTTTAATTTTATTTGGTTTTACATATGTTGTGTCATTTTTGCAAAAAAGGTCATTAAAGACCAAAGGCAAACAAAATTCAACTTTGTTTCATTTAAAATTGAAAATAATCTAATTACATTTTTTAGTCATATGCATCATCCACTTTATTCATCTCATTCATATACATTCCATCATTATGCACAAAGCCAAAAATAGTAAATTGAAAATACACAAAAGACAAAATATGTAAACGAATAGAAGTTTCATCATATCATTCATCCAAGTTACATCGTCATGGCTATGTTAAATCTCACGTGGAGTCTTTGACAAAGCCATAAATATTTTTTAACAATCTTTACAATTCTCATCAAATCTCATACAACATGCTCATACATGCATCAAGCATCTCACAAAATATCTTCTAACATACTTCACACTTCCCTCATGCCTCATTCTCTCACACGGATCACCAACAAGTCAAACTTTCCTCACTCAACTTTTCCCTCCTAATCCTCACTGATTCTCAGACACTCACCACAATTTCATACACTTGAGCCTCGCACATTCACACCTAAATTAGTTGTATAAATCAACCTCAAATCAGAGGAAGAAAGGGAGAGGAAACGAGCAGCGTACCGTTACACCTTCATACACTCTCCTCCGATTCCCCTACCAATCATCCCCTTCACCGACATTTTAACAACCTTCCATAAGCTTCATTCACCTCTATTAAACTCTGAACCTGCACCACCAAATACACAAATAGAACATCATAAACCAATGTGAATTTGGAGAATTTTTTAAGAGAAGAGGTTGGAATTGAGAAAAGGACAAGGCGTTGAGCAGATAGGGATTAAAATAATGTTTACCTGGTGTTGCGGTGAGAATCGGATAACAAGCTATTAATTAACTTACATCACAAAACTTTGAATTCAACACCGACTTTGATTTATCCAAAGGAATGGTTCAAGATCGAGAAAACCTAAAGGGGGGAGATCTAAGGTTCGGGGGTTGGTTATACTAAGGGAAGGTATTAGTACCCTTAATATCTGTAGTATTCTACAGGAACCTCTTGTTTAAGTTTGTGTTATTTTATGTTTGCTTGCTAAGATATCTATGCTAAAGGTAAAGGTAAAGACCTAAGGGTATGTACACTAAGTTTTCTCGCCAAGACGTCGCATCTTGTGCCTACGTATCTGACTAAAGAATCATAGCAACCGTAGTTCACCTAACTAAGGGTGAAGGAGGAACCATTGACTATGGCCAAAGTTCCAAGGAGAAATGAGTATGAGCTCATTTTAGAGTTCACGATAACTCTCTAAATCTAAGTTATAGGGGAAAAGTGAGTTCTCATGATGGTGAGAATCACATAGAGTTCAAAACTCTAACCTATTGCTAAGTTATGATTCAATGGCTCTTATGAGGCCAAGAAAAGGGAAAGGCTCTTATGAGGCTAAGGTAGGGTGGTTTGTTTAGTGACTCATGAGTCAATTTAGGAGGACTTTCCTTTGGAATAGTATTGAGGATGTGTCAAATGAAACAGGCAGCCACAATCATAACAAGAACAAAGAGGGTCATCCACAAGACTTTATCAGAAATATTTACAAGTCTCATCAAAGAGAGAATTGAAAAGTTAGTACTCAAAGAAATTAAAAATTGACAAGAAATAGAATTAAAATAGTCTAGTCTTAATCATAATTTATCAATAAGATTGACAACCATGATTCTTGACTTTCATCGACTAAAAAAGTGAATGAAACTGAAATAAAGAGAAAGTGGTCTCATATTGATCAAAGTTTTGTCGCTTTAATGAGATCAACCAAACCATGAAGTTTGTTATATCATCGACCAAAATAAAGAAAATGGAATCGAAATGAAAAATAAAGTTGGTCTCGTATTAATCAAGATTTAATCGAGAAATCGATAATCTTTTGATTAGACTTTCATTGACCAACAAAGAAGAAAATGAAGATGAAAAAAAATGGGCCTCATACAAATCAAGATTTTTAGTGATTTTGAAATAATCAACAAAGTCAAGATTTTTATGATATCATTGGCCAAAATAAAGTAGGAAGTGAGATTTAATTAAAAAGAACTTTAGAAATAGTTAAGCTCAAACATTTTAAGAACTAAAATTAAAAAAAAAAGTTAGAAAACAATTTAATACAAATTAAATGATTAAAAGAACAAGCAAAGAGGAGGGTGTGTTGAAATAAGGGTATGAACATAGGTGGTATCACGTGGGTTCAAAGCCCATCATCCACAACCTGGTTAAAAAAAGAAAAAGCAAAAAAAAGAACAAAGTCAAAGGATCCACGGGCTGAGCCCATGATCCGATCACCTCAACATAAAGGCAAGCCACCAGGGACCAAACAGATATGAATCTCATTAATGCATTTAAAGCAGAATCGATAATAGAGAATAAAAAGGACACCATGGCCCATCACTCATCATCATCGCTTCGTAGAAAAAAAAGAAAATTAAAGTCACACTTTTCATCAGATTGAAAACACGGTGTACTCCATCTGAGTCCTCCTTCAAAACGAGTTTCAGGAAAAATAAAAAAAAGAACGAGCAATTGAAAACGGTTTCGAAAGCAAGAACTCCATTTCCAACCTTATCCGTGCAATTCCTCATTCGTCTCAAATGTTATCTCTCTCTCTCTCTGATCCATTTCTGGTTCACCTCAATTCTTCTTCTTCTTACTTGTTCTTTTTGGACTTGTTTTGATTTTTGATTTCTGGTTTTGGAAAAGGTTGAAGGGTTGTTTGGAGATTGGAGATGTTGAAAGGGTTTGCGAAGGAGTTAAGGGGTTTAAGATTGAATGTATTTTCTTGAAGGTTTGAAGAAGGTTTGGATGGGTTTAAGGTTTGATTTGGGTGTTGGAGGAGAAGGTCGAAATGAGGAAGAAAAGTTTTGATTTTGAACAGGGGTGGGGACGAAAGGGTTTTCTGGTTGTTTGAGAGTGAAGGCTGAAAGTTTTAGAAAATATTGAGGGAAGTTGAAAGTTCAGATGATGAATTGAAAACGGTGAATTTTGGAACAATGAAAAAGTCTTCGTGAAAGTTGCGAAAGGTTATGAGGTTTTATGGTTAGCTTTGGTTGAATGAGAAGGCGTTATGGTTGGTTTATGAATGTTGGACAGTGGATGAAGGTTTTTGGCGTTTGGCTCTATGGAGAGTGGTTGGGAAAAGGAGAATGGTTGAAATGGCTCGTTCACTCCCCCCGTTTCAGAATCACTCCTCCTTCTTTTATTGTGTACGAGTTCCCCCTTAATTCCTCCCAAAACTTGTTTATCAATTTTCTTTTGAATTTTCCTGTTGTTGAGAGGTCCCTTTCCTCCGCAGTATGCAGTGTAACGTTGTTCTCTTTGTGCACAGGGTTTTGGACTATTGTGTAGACAGGGTTTGTTTTAATGCTATGTGTAGCAGGATGATTCTCTCGATGCAGAGTTTTTTGGTAGCAGGGTTTGGGTCGTGTTTGGATCAGGTTTTTGTTGCAGGATGTGCTTGTTTTGGAGGGTGAGATCTTATATTGCAATGGTTTTCTTCCCTTTTCTTTTAATCGTGTTCTCTCCTCTTCTTTAAAAAATATTTTATCTGATGAGTCCCTCTCAACTTGCCAGATGCATCAGGTTTTGTTTGGTATTGAGATGAAGCAGAGATTTTGGCTCTTGTGCTTGGTCAAAGGTGTGCGTGGCTTAGGATGTGGGGTGTCGCAGCAGGTTGTGTACGGTCTATATGGCTTCACAAGTCATGGCAATGTTTTGTCTTAGAGCATGGTACTTTATGGTGATGGCGGTACGAGTTGTGGGTCCATAGAAGAAGGTTTTTGCTGCCTGGTATTGTGATTAGTATCATGGCTGATTTTTTGATGAATGAAAAATCGTTGGCTTTGGTTTGGAAATCATGTAATGCGCATTCTAATGTGGTGGACCTAAAACAATGTTTTATGATTTGGTTTTTTTGTTATAGTAAAATAAAATGAAAATGAGTTAGAAAAGAGAAATGAATTGGAAAAGAAAATAAAAAAAGATTGAATTTTGATAGATGAAATGGATATGAATGTGGTAAAAAAAAAGAAAAATGGATTTAGGAAAATTGATATGGAGGAAGAGAATTGAAATTGGATTAGAAATGAGGATTTGGATAATGAAGTGAATTAAAAGAAAAAGATTTGGAAATGGTTTAAGAAAAATGTGGATGATTGAATTGAATTGAAGAAAGAAAATAAATATAAATGAAACGGATATAGTTTTGGATATGGAATGAAAAGTGGATATGGAAAAATTGGATAAAAAGGTTATGGAATAGATGTGGAAATGGATTTAGAAGTGGGTAATTTGAAAAATGGATAAAGGTAACATGCCTCCACAATACTTAAAAAATCCACAAATGCACTTGACCGCCACGGATCCTCCACAAACTCAAATTCAACCTGAAATGATCTTGATTGAACAACCTGACAACTCCTCAAACCAAAGGTGAAAATCATCCTGACCATCAAATCAGCACTTGCACACACATTGAACCTGCTAGATTCAAGAGACTCAATTGAATGACACTTACTGATCATAAACACAAAGTATGAGATACCACGATCTTCCAAAATCTCTGGTTCAGGATATCTCTAGTCATACCACTGATGAACCTTAAAAAAATTAACACCCTGAAGTCGTGCCTTGATAAGCTTCTGATAAGAAATTCTCATGACAATTGAAAACCCAACATCTATTCCTCAAACTTGAGTACAAATAATCGAAAGAGACAAACTCGGAACAAAGGAAATCCACCTTAACAGAAAACCTCTAATTTCACAGCTTAGGAGCTTAAATGGTGGATGACATATCCACAACCTGATTTACCGATTCTTGAAATCTCTTGGAGCAAACCCTGATCCACAAATGAAACAAAACACAGCAAAGGTTGATAAATTGGTTAGTTATGCATGAATGTTTGACCTAGAATGGTATGCAAAAGATCAATGAATCTAAGGGTAAAATTTGGGGTACAACAGTTGCCTCTATTTAAATAGCTTTACCGGATGACACGAGGAACGAAGATCCTCGGGACATCAAGGTGAAAGGTATTTAAATATAGCAAACCAACAATTTTCCCCTTAGATGGAATGCAGATGCTAAGGACAAGCGACGGACATGTAAATGCCGACATGCCATGAACTTCTAGTATGATGATGTCATGATAGTGCAAAGATGCAGACAGACCAGACACTAGTGTCGCTCCCAGGATTTTCATCCTGGTACAAACACAAAAGTGGCACTGAAACAGAGTCGCCAGCAATGTGTATTTATCCCACGAGAGGGAAAGGAAACACCGCATAAACCTGAAGCGAAGGATAGAGCATGGGTCTTACGACCAAGAGAAAGGGTAAGGGAGTCGGTTACGCGAAGGGAAGGTATTAGCACCCCCTCGCGTCCATCGTACCCGATGGGATCCAGCTGCTTCAATCAAAGGGTGTAAGAAAAGAATACTGGAAAAGGATCTGGAAAAGGAAAGGAAAGAGAAAGAGAAACAAATGTAGGGAAAATAAAAGAAGTGCTCGCATGGGCCCTACCCCACTGCCTACGTATCTCATCGAGAGCATGAGAATCAGAGCGACGTAGTTCCCCTCACTAGGGATGGATTGTTTGTGTTTTTTAAGGAACGGCTAACGTTCTAGCTCAGGTGTTGCAGGCTCGCTGGTCCGAGTGCGTTACCATCTTGTAAGAGAACGAGTAGGAGCGCGTTCGTACGCTAAGAGTGAATGAGATGAGAAAAGAATTCCCGAAGGAAAGCCGTTATTGTTTGTTTTTGTCTTTTAAGAGTTTTCTCCATTTGTTTGTATATGATAGTGTATCTAAATCTTAGTCATTGGAATGTGTACATTCTCACATTCCAAGATGGAATGGGTAAGAAAGCACACTAAGAGTGAAGAAGACCCCCACACTTAGTTCCAATTGTCAAGGTTCAACCACACTAGCATACTTGTGTTTATTAAGTGTTTTGTTGATTATGAAATGAAGAAGTGTTTTTTATTTGTATCTTCAACAAGTATTGTATTTAAGTCCCTCACACAAGATCAAATGTTTAACACATTGACCCAAGATGGGTTATATGCTATACATTTTAAGATTATAAGAGAAGACCCCTTTATAATCTTTTCTTTATATGAAAGGCCTAAATGCAATAAATGCTTACCTTTATTGGATGTTTTTGGATCTTCTTTAAGAGATGAGAAGAGAGACTCAAGAGAGGAGACAAAAAAAAGGTAAAATCTAACGGGGAGACTAAGACACACCTAGTGTTATCATGCATGGATATCCTAAGGTTAGTGAGGTTTAGAAGAGAAGAAAGAAACTCCTTAGTGTTGTATGTGCTCCTTGCTTGAAGAGAAGATAAGAGAGGATGAGAAGAAGAAGAGAAGAAATCTTAGTATTCTTCTTACTTCTTAATGAAGTTAAGAAAGAACCTAAGAAGGGATGGTGTGCAATTAAGTAAATGGTGGCATCATATGCCTCACAATCACACTTTGAAAGTGTTAAAGGAGTTAAGGGAAGAAGGTAGGATGTGGAAGCATATCCACATCCAATTCACTTACCATTTGCACCTAAAATGTTAGAAATATCACATATGAACAAATGATAAGCAAGTAAGCACACAACCAAAGAGAAATCAACAATTAAAGGCTCCAACCACCTAGGGGCAGTAGCTAAAGGTCCTAATTGACTCCTAATAGTAGTGCATCTAAATTGGGTAAAAGAAGTGAGGGTAAGTTCTAAGTAACCACCTTTACTTATGGAAGAAGAAAGAAGATGAAGAAGTAAGAAAGATGATGTTAAAATGGCCAAACAAATCAAGTTAAATCAAGTTCTAGAATTCAAACATGTCTTCTATAAATGTCAATTACAAATTACTCAAGTCCATTACAAAAGCAAACAATCATTGGTGAATGAATGAAGAAGAGATGAAGTGAAGGAGTTTTCATGTTTTGAATTCATTTAAGTCACCTACATGAGATGAAATGATCATACATTTATGGAATGAGTTGAAAATGAATGAAGTCAGTATGTTAACATGTTCAAGATGTAATTGGTCATGCATGAATGAGCATACAAGCATGAATGGAGGAATATAAATGCAAACACAAGTCATTTAGGTCAAACTATTCACATAAGATGTTCAACTTTAGATGAGTAATCAAGACATGGCAAAATGATGCACCACTGACCAAATATGATTCATGCAAGTCTTAAGGTATCTAAAATAACCTAAAAAGAAATCTCAAACAATGGCACAAGTGCCTTCCATCAATCAAAGTTAGGTTCATGCAATTAGAGCTCAATTAGAGGTACCTTAAAGAACAATTCAACTAAAAATAGCTAACTACATCCAAAAATTATGAAACTTGGTCAAGATACTCTACAAATAGAAGAAAAACATGTCACAAAATTTCACTCAAAGATCCACTAAATTAAGCATTTAGATCAGGGGTCAAAGAGAATGGAGAACCAAAGTTAATCATGCAAAAGAGTGAAGCCAAAGTATAATGAGAAAAAAGTAAAAAATGTAAACAAAATTTTTTTATGAAGTTTAATGTGATATGAAATGAATGCAACAAGAATGAACTAAAAATGTTTAATGGTTTAGGAGAAATAAAAGTTTGAAGTAAAGGTATGAAAATAGAAATTATTTCCAAAAGCAATAAAAGAAAATTATGAATTAACATGCAAATATTCACAAAATTGTAATTAAAAATGATAGAAAATTACTTTAATATGTCAAGATGCAACATGAATTTTCGTGGAATTTTTAATGATATTTTGGTATTTTTAAAATGCAATTATGAAACAAGTAAAAAAAAGAAAATAAAAAATGAAATGCAATGTGAATGGGGTGCAAACATAGCAAATCCACAGTTCAATACGTTTGGGCTTTAGAAAATGGAGGTGTGAATAGCATTATGTCTTAAGTCCAGTTCAGAAACGCGCACATGACTGGCACATGATTTTTAATGTGCTGTCACCATACCAACCACACGATCATGGAAAAATAAACGCACAGGATTAAAACATGAAAAACCCTAACAATCCAACTCACCGGCCGGAGGGGACCTCCGGTCACCTTCTCCGGCCACACCACCACCGTCTGCAACCTTAAAAATTCCCAGAATTCCACAAACAATACATCAATCGAAAGCTAAGCTCCAGCACGTCACAAATATGCAATTACTTATCACAGATCATGCACATACACAACAAACCGAGTCCATACATTTTGCCCTAAAATCACACCTAAACTCCTAATGAGCATATCAACTAAACAGAACGCACACAGCTTCTAATAAGCTTTAAACATATAAGAACAAGCTAAAACCATGCAACAGTGTTGTAGTAATTGAAACCTGAAGTTTGCAGAATCTTGAAGCAAAAGAAAACACGAGATCCACCCTTGAGCTTGAGCTCGATTCGTGCAAAATAAATGCAGCTGCAACTTGAGATCTTGAAGAAAATCACAATGCAAACTCAACTGGACCACAATACAATTGATGAATTCAACTTCTTCTCCCTAGTTTTTGATCAGAAATAGCACATTGATGATGGTGAGGATGAAATGTGACAGAGGATGATGAAGCTCGTGTACAGAGAGAGAAAAAACTTCAGAGAATGTGGAGAGAATGAGAGAGTCTTCTGAAGTGTTTTGAGAGAAAAAGTGAGAATGAGAACTGAACTTCCAATTTGTGAGTGAAACGTGAATTTATATGTGTGGTTAATTGAGCTCAACCGTGGTCAAATGAGTGAGTTATGTGAGTTGGCATTGAGTTAAATGAGTCATCCCTAACTAACTGAGTCAAGTTAGTTAGGGAGAGCCATGGTAAGATGCAGCTGGCTCATGACAGTTATGGTGGGAGTAATGAGAAAAAGAGTTGACACGATTTGTGTAGCAGAAGCTGATGCATCAGAAACTTGTTAAGCAAGTTTGTTCTTTCTATTCCCATGCATGGCACGTGATACTAAACATTGTGTAAGCGATGTGCTTGACCAAATGTGGAAACAAAGTGTGGAAGTGTTTGTAGTATGAGTGAACCAAATTGTGCAACATGCGGTCAATGTACCAGTGTCAACATAGAGTGGTTTATGGAGTTTTTTCTCTCTACTCAATGACTGCATTTGGGAGTTTATGGGTTCATTGGAAAGAAGGTACATTGGGGAACAATATTGGTTTGAAAATTGAAGTGAAATGGTGCCTCCAACATGCCTAAAAATGACCACAAACAGATGGACAAAGAACTGGTACATATGCGTACGAAGCAAGTCATGGCATGGCAAGTGACATGCATGGAAGTTCAGCCTAATCAACCTATCTTGAGACCACTATAACTCACTCATAACTTGATCAATTCAAAATTTTCTCAACATCAATATTAAAGATGACACTACAAAGAACAACTTTGATGTTGAAAACTTTTCCATTTGAGGCTTTTATATTGATGAAAAATGGGTGGACATTTGGCTCACCAACTATTTGAGAAAATGACTGCGCGCGTGCCCTGAAAATCTTGGTCATGACCTAGTTTTGAACCTACTTTGCTCAAACTTTGATCAATCATATCTCACTCAATTTTTATCCAATAGAGATGTTCCACATATGGATGTGAAGCTTAAAACAAGATCTTTTATTGTGGCCGAGTGGAATTTTCATTTGGTGCTTCAATTTTAAATGGCCTTGGTTCAAACTCTGATGCAAAATGGCCAAAACTTGCTATTTTTAGTAACCCTTCTTCTTCCAAAAATGGCAACTTTCCACCTCTTGATTTTTTCATGATTCCTTTGGAGTTTCTTGACCAAATTTTGTACATTGGACACATATAACATGAATTTTATGGATTTGGCCTCAAAAAGTCAAGAGTTGACTTTTTCTTCTGATTATCTGACTTGCCCCCAAATTTCCTGATTTTTTATCTTTCTTCCAATTGAACCACTTCTAAAACCAATTGAGAGGTAATTTTCCATACACATACACTTAAGAACATGTAGAACACCATGACATCAAGTTTTGTCCAAAAAATCAAAGATTCCCTGATTTAATGGGAAACCCTAGTTTTGGTGCCCACCTCCTAGGAGAAAAATGTGCAGTCTTCAATTTCAAATTCCTCAGAGTATGTTGTGTATCCTCTTAAAGGATGATGAGATACACCATTTGAGGATGATTTTGGATCAATGAGCTATATCTTTTGAGGGTTTTCCTTCAGTTTTTGAACCTCTTGCATAATGAAAGATGTAGTGCTTCAATCTCCCATTGAATCTCTCATTATTGAGGTTGTGGATGATCCATTAAGATAGTATGAGACATGAAAGACCTCTTGGCTTGCCTTGAGGAAACTTGATTGACCTTTTTGTGCTTTGAATGATCCCTTGATTGTCCACCTTCCACCTGATCACATGCCCTGATGGTAAGAAGGATGTTATGCTTCATTTTTCTATGTTAAATGCAATGTAATGTTAATGAGGTGGATATGATATGATAAATGATAATGCCATGCTATGATGACAAAGAGGGAGAGCAAATTTTGGGGTATTACAGCTGCCCCTATTCAAGCGCTGTAGACCTGAATGCCTGAAAGCAATTGCTTTCGGACTTTCAAGGTATATAGTGATTGAATATCAAATATAACCAAAAATTTGCTCTGGATGATGAGGAAGAAACCCCCCCCCCCCCCCCCCCGACATTGCTGGATTGAATCTTCAATGAAACATTGTCGGAGAAATCTGTCTTTTGAACGACGCCAGGCGACTACTGGCTTGCCATACTGTTGATGGACTTCAAAAAAATGTCTTTTTGAACGACGCCAGACGACTACTGGCTTGCCACACTACTGGTGGACTTTAACAATGTCTTTTATGCAACTCCAGACGACTACTGGCTTGCCACACTACTGGTGGACTTTTGGAATGTCTTTTATGCAACTCCAGACGACTACTGGCCTGCCACACTACTGGTGGACTTTTAGAATTTGCCACCCTTAGATGGACCTTTTGCCAATCCACTGTTGGACTTTTGCCACCCGAAGACGGACTTTTGCTAATCCACTGTTGGACTTTTGCCACCCGAAGACGGACTTTTGCCAATCCACTGTTGGACTTTTGGAATTTGCCACCCGAAGACGGACTTTTGCCAATCCACTGTTGGACTTTTAAAATTTGCCACCCTTAGATGGACCTTTCGCCAATCCACTGTTGGACTTTTGCCACCCGAAGACGGACTTTTGCCAATCCACTGTTGGACTTTTGCCACCCGAAGACGGACTTTTGCCAATCCACTGTTGGACTTTTGGAATTTGCCACCCGAAGACGGACTTTTGCCAATCCACTGTTGGACTTTTGCCACCCGAAGACGGACTTTTGCCAATCCACTGTTGGACTTTTAGAATTTGCCACCCTTAGATGGACCTTTCGCCAATCCACTGTTGGACTTTTAGAATTTGCCACCCTTAGATGGACCTTTCGCCAATCCACTGTTGGACTTTTAAAATTTGCCACCCTTAGATGGAACTTTCACCAATCCACTGTTGGACTTTTAAAATTTCAAACTTGAATTACTCTCTGCGTCTGCGTCATACATTTCTGTCAACTCTGCTGAGGAACCATTATCAATGATTTGACTTTAGAGACTCCTGAAAGGATAATGTCTCCGCCGGAGAATGAATGAACAATCCGTCTGCTTCGAATTATCATTCTTGCCAAAAATATATTGGACTTTGGAAATATGAGGAAACGATGATTCTGCCAGGAATCACTTCATTTGCTTGGGGTGGATTCTGGTCACAACAACTCCACTGGGGATGAGCATTTCTTTGCATGACATCTTGCTAAAAAAGTCATTAAAACTCTGCATGAGGATCTATCAAACCCGAGATCCTTTGCGGGGAGAACCAACCTGATAACCTGGCTGGGGAGGAAATATATCATCACTCCGCCGCGACATAGATTTTGTTGATCAATAGGCCTCTAGAGGGGAGAAGAACAACAACTTAGCTGGGGATTATTGTTGATAGGACTCAACACCGAACTCTGTGGGGAATACAATGACCAGAGATACGATCTTGTCAGGGAAACAGGGTTACTCTGCCGGGGACATACAAATCCTGGTTATACCATTCCAATGCAACTTGTTGGGAAAGAGTCCTTAGAGATCTGCTGGGGAAACCCAAAGCAAATCCACGGTAGTCAGCTGAGGAATATGACTGTCGAGCTTAGGATAAGTACCACAACGCCCCATGTTAGGCGAGCTTTCCCTCAGACAATTCCATTGGGGATGACGAGTTTATAACAAACTCTGCTGGAGAAAACTGCTTTAAAGCGTCTCGTGCTGTGGAAAACTTTTGAGAGGATTTTACAGAAGACCAATTGTCCTCAAACTCTACTGGGGATGATCAACACTTCATGCTGGGGAAACAAACATGCCCCATGCTTGGGCAAACCAAAAATTTATCCCCGAAGAGGATGTCATAAGAGGATTTTACAGAAGATTTAGCCTCTTCAAACTCCTGCGAGTTCGCTGGGGATAATGACCATCAGCTTCAGTATCGGCGAGACCACTCTTTTGGGGAATTTGCGACCGTCATTGACACAGAAAAGCTTGTAGATGTTGGAAGTACTGTATGAGAGAATTGACTTAATAATATACAATGGTACCCAGTTGAACTCAATTCACTGATATCGAACCGTTATGAACGATCGTCGACCAAGCGATGAACGCCGACCTCCTTACCCGTGACTGCCCCAGTCTTTTGCGTGGGGTAAATGATTACTCGTCTTGTGCTTAAAATCATCGGTACCTGCTACCTGCAACAAAAGAATATGCACACATGCCCCGAACATTGCGTGGCTAGAATCCACCATCCGGGAGTATTCAACATTCAAAGTAATTTCAAATGTTTTCTCTGCGCATGTTATTGCAAGGCCGCCATGTTTTCAAATGCAATGTTTTATAAAAAAATTAGGACGTTTTTGCAGACAAAGCAATAAAACAAAAATAGAAAGCTTTTTATTGAAATTCAATTTATTGACTGAGAGCCCAGAATAGGCAATTACATTAGGAAGCAATCCCTGGAAAGAGGTGATCGCTGAAAATTGAGAAAAGAAGCTATCCTAACGGCAATGTGAAAACGGCATTCCACTGAGTTTCCATTCTGCTATGACCAGTATGTCTTCAAAACTCCCCGACCTTGCCTTCTGAGGAATGATCAGACCGATTCCTATCTTTCAGAATGTCAGTTGTTCAAACGGTAATGGGTACAGATAACTCAGACCGTAGTCATTCGCTTAAATCCCTCTTTTGCGTGGACCGCCCTTTCAGGTTTTCGATCCACCAGGATACCCTTTTTTGCCTAAGTTGCCCTTTCGGGTTTTCAACTTACCGGGTGTACAATTTTTTCAATTATATCCCTAATTTTTGCCCGAACCTTATTCTGTTTTTGGTTCGCCGGGATGCCCTTTTTTGCCTGGATTTTTTATTTTTATTATCCAGCGGGTCTATTCATGCGAAGTATTTTTTGACTACGTCCGAGTTGACAGGGGATGAAAAGTCTTCGCCATCCATGGTTGTAAGCAATAAGGCTCCGCCCGAAAAGACCTTTTTAACCACGAATGGACCCTCGTAGTTAGGAGTCCATTTGCCCCTGTGATCTGTATTGGGAGGAAGGATCCTTTTGAGTACCACATCTCCGACTTTGTAAACCTGAGGACGCACCTTTTGGTCAAATGCCTGCTTCATTCTGCACTGGTATAATTGCCCATGACATACAGCCGCCAATCGCTTTTCCTCAATAAGGCTCAGCTGATCAAATCTGGCTCGTACCCATTCAGCCTCATCTAGCTTAACATCCATCATGACTCTGAGGGACGGAGTCTCTACTTCAACCGGTAGCACTGCCTCTATACCATATACAAGTGAGAATGGGGTTGCCCCAGTGGACGTGTGTACCGACGTTCGATACCTATGCAAAGCCAATGGTAACATCTCATGCCAATCTTTGTACGTGACAACCATCTTCTGCACAATCTTCTTGATATTTTTGTTGGCCGCTTCGACCGCGCCATTCATCTTTGGGCGGTACGGAGAAGAATTGTGATGTTCGATTTTGAAGTCCCGGCATAACTCAGCCATTATCTTATTATTCAAATTAGAACCATTATAAGTAATGATTCTTTCGGGAACTCCATATCGGCAAATGATATCCCGTTTTAAGAAACGAGCTACCACTTGTTTTGTAACATTGGCATAGGATGCAGCTTCAACCCATTTGGTGAAGTAATCAATTGCCACCAAGATGAAACGATGACCGTTAGAAGCTGTAGGCTCAATCTTTCCGATCATATCAATGCCCCACATGGCAAACGGCCAGGGCGACGGCATGATACTCAACGGATTTGGAGGCACATGCACTTTGTCTGCATAGATCTGGCATTTATGGCATTTGCGGGCATATTTGCAACAATCTGACTCCATAGTCAACCAATAATATCCCGATCTTAACAACTTTTTAGCCATTGCATGCCCTCCGACATGGGTACCGAAAGAGCCTTCGTGCACTTCAATCATCAACAGGTCTGCTTCGTGTCTATCCACACATCTAAGCAGGACCGTGTCAAAATTTCTCTTATACAGCACGCCATCTTTGTTCAAGAAGAAACTACCAGCTAGCCTTCTCAACGTCTTCCTATCTTTAGCGGATGCCCCTGGCGGGTATTCTTGACTTTTCAAGAAACACTTAATGTCATGAAACCATGGCTTGTCATCAGACGCTGCATCAACAGCAAACACAAATACAGGTCTATCAAGGCGGGATACTTTAATCTTAGGTACATGGTTCCATCTTTGTACCTTGATCATGGAAGGCAAAGTGGCCAAGGCATCAGCGAACCTATTCTCATCTCGAGGAATATGGTACAGTTTCACTGTTGTGAAAAATGTCAGCAATCTCCTTGTATAATCTCTATACGGCACTAGATTTGCTTGGTGCGTGTACCAACTCCCTTTCACTTGATTGATTACCAAAGCTGAATCACCGAATATATCAAGGGTCTTAATCAGTAGATTAACCGCCTCCTCGATCCCCATTATACAAGCTTCGTACTCTGCTTCATTGTTGGTGCATCCGAAAGTTATTCGGGCAGTGAAAGGCATATGAACACCTTCCGGCGTGATAAGAACTGCTCCAACTCCGCACCCATTCATATTGACAGCCCCATCAAACATCAGACTCCATTTGGATTCAGGGTCTGGCCCCTCCTCCGGGAGTGGTTCCTCGCAGTCTTTAGCTTTGAGAAACATGATGTCCTCATCAGGGAAGTCAAATTTCATGGGTTGGTAATCATCAATCGGCTGTTGCGCAAGATAGTCGGACAAGATACTTCCTTTGATGGCCTTTTGGGAAGTATACTGGATATCATACTCTGTCAAAACCATTTGCCACCGTGCAACTCTGCCTGTCAGTGCTGGTTTCTCGAAAATGTACTTGATAGGATCCATTTTTGAAATCAACAAGGTTGTATGCCTGACCATATATTGCCTCAATCGCTTAGCGGCCCATGCAAGTGCACAACATGTCTTTTCAAGCATGGAGTACCGGGACTCACACTCATTGAACTTTTTGCTCAGGTAGTAGATAGCATGCTCCTTCCTACCTGTCTCGTCATGTTGACCGATAACACAACCCATGGAACCTTCAAGCACTGTCAGATACATTATCAGCGGTCTCCCTTCAACTGGAGGCATTAGAATCGGAGGTTCCTGCAAGTATTCTTTTATCTTATCGAATGCCAATTGGCAATCGTCATTCCACTTGACCGTTTGATCTTTCCTTAACAATTTAAATATTGGTTCACACGTGGCTGTTAGGTGAGATATGAACCTTGCAATGTAGTTCAATCTACCCAAGAAACCACGAACCTCTTTTTCTGTTCTTGGTTCAGGCATTTCTTGTATTGCTTTCACCTTGGCAGGATCAACCTCAATTCCTCTTTCGCTCACAATGAAACCCAGCAATTTTCCAGAACGCACCCCAAACGTGCACTTGTTTGGATTTAATCTCAGACGGAACTTTCTCAACCTTTCAAACAGCTTTTTCAGGTTAATCAGATGTTCCTCTTCTGTTCTCGACTTGGCAATCATATCATCTACATAACATTCGATCTCCTTATGAATCAAGTCATGAAACAATGTTACCATCGCCCGCTGGTACGTTGCCTCTGCGTTTTTCAACCCAAAAGGCATTACTTTATAGCAATATGTACCCCACGGAGTAATGAACGTGGTCTTCTCCATATCTTCAGGTGCCATCTTGATCTGGTTGTACCCGGAGAAACCGTCCATAAATGAGAACACTGAAAACTGAGTTGTATTATCGACCAGCACATCAATATGAGGTAGTGGAAAATCATCTTTTGGGCTAGCTTTATTAAGATCTCGATAATCCACACACATTCTCACTTTTCCGTCTTTCTTCGGTACTGGCACGATGTTGGCTACCCACGGAGGATATTTTGTCACAGCCAGAAACCCAGCATCCCACTGCTTCTGGACTTCCTCCTTAATCTTTAAAGCCATGTCGGGGTGAGTCCGACGAAGTTTCTGCTTGACGGGCAGACATTCTTCTCTCAATGGTAACCTGTGCACAACAATATCCGTGTCCAACCCCGGCATGTCTTGATACGACCAGGCGAAGATGTCAACATACTCGCGCAACATTTCAGTCAAAGTTTTCTTCACATCTGCTTGCAAGCTGGCACCAATCCTGATCTCTTTCTTGGCATCCTTGGAACCAATATTGATGATTTCTACAGTCTCCTGATGAGGCTGGATGACCCTTTCCTCTTGTTTCAATAATCTGGCCAGTTCTTCAGGGAGTTCACAATCTTTCTCATCCCCTTCTTCGGCTTGATAAATCGGATTGTCAGAGTCATACATAGCCATATCAAAATCGTTATCAGTGGTATCCGGAGGATCAAGTCTGCATGAACGGGTTCATGCCTTATTTTAGAATTTATTTTTAAGCAAAAACAAAAGAAAATGAAACATTGCCATTTTATTATTTTTGTGCAAAAATAAAACTGAAAGACAGAGAACAAAATTTGATTGCAAAACGTCCTTTATTAATGATTAAAAATTGCAAATGCAACCAGGGTGGCCCTACAAATGAACCTATACGCCTTGGGCAGAGCGTAAGATTTTGACATGCATTATGGTTAGAAAAAAACACAGAAAAAATTACTCTGTCTGAAGAGTAACCCGGATGACTTCTTCAACGAACCAGTTCTGCACTTGTTGTCCCGGAGCATGAGGGCGTACCCAGTTGTCCAGGTCACCATCACTGTCAACATTATCCTCTGTAGCTGTACAAGACTGGTCCGTGTAGATAATTCCCCCACTATTGAAAGTAATGGGTCCCCTGCTCCCCGCATCTGAAGTTGTAGAGGGATGATAACCAATACCAAATTTGTCTTCCTTCATTGGGGTCTCTATCAACCTGCCCCAACCTTGGGCGTTGCCTGCCCTGACGACTTCGACAGCTTGTTTGTAAGATGAAATGGAGGTACCGGCCCCAACTGGTACAGAAGAAGACTCAGGTGCATCGTCAATATTGACTGCTTCAAATGATTGGCACAACATCTCATGAATTTCCCCATCCATTTCAACGTACTTGAATGTGGACAAGTGACTCACAAAGATGTCTTCTTCCCCGCACACCGTCACAACCTGCCCTTCAAACTCATACTTCAACTTTTGGTGTAAAGTGGAAGTAACAGCCCCGGCTCCGTGAATCCAAGGGCGTCCCAATAGGCAGCTATATGCAGGTTGTATGTCCATTACATGGAACGTGGATTTGAATACCTGTGGTCCAATTTGTATGGGCAATTCTACCTCACCAAACACAGATCGTCTAGTCCCATCGAATGCTCTGACCACCAATTCACTAGGCCTTAAGATCAAACCATCAACTTCCAGCTTCATTAACGCCTTCTTGGGCAAGACATTAAGTGATGAACCAGTGTCTACCAGTACATGAGATAACACTGCGCCCTTACACTCCATCGTGATATGCAAAGCCTTATTGTGGTTTCTTCCTTCAACAGTCAAATCTCTACTTGTAAAGCCCAAGCCATGGCTAATATTAACATTGGAGATTACGCCCTCAAGCTGATTAATCGTAATTTCCTGTGGCACGTATGCACTCTTCAATACTTTCAGCAACGCCTGCCGATGCGCATCAGAGCACATCAATAGTGACAAGATTGAAATCTTTGAAGGGGTCTGATTCAGTTGGTCCACAATCTTATAATCGCTTTTCTTGATTATCTTCATGAACTCTTCCATCTCCTTATCAAAAGTAATATTTGTCTCTGCTTCAGGTGTAGGCGCATTTTCAACCACCTGTTTACCCTTAGCCTTTGCTGCAGCTTCTGCCTCTTTGTCACTTCTCAAGGTTTGGGGAGCGAACAACCTTCCGCTTCTTGTAAATCCCCCTACACCTCCTACGTTATCAACATTTAGGCTGACTGACGACTCAACTTCCTGCTTTTTACCTTCGTAATACACATCTGCCCCATAGTGCCATAGGATAGCCTTCGTAGATGTGAACGGAATTGGTCCTGGCACCGTGATAGTGACAGGACTGGGCCTTTCTTGCGCAACACTCGCCACGGGAACTGCATTGACCGGCATTTGAATCTCAGCGGGAGTATAATAGATGGTCACGGTTGATACCTCATCAGTGTCTTTCACGACTCTGTCGAACTGTAGACATCCTTCATTGATCAGATTCTATAAACCCACCTTCAACCTATTACAGCCATTATCATGATTCATACACTCAGAACAATCTTGATTACAGCCCGGGAACTCCTGTCCCTTCAATAAACGATCTTTTACCACCAACAAAGAAGTTCTCACTTGATGGATATCTGCCACCAGATTCAATCTCCTCCCATCTTCAATAGCGTATACATTTGCTGCACTATGATCAGGCATGGGATGCTGAGTAATATTAGGAGCGGGAGAGAAATTGATGGCTTTAGCATCAATCAAGTCTTGTACCTTATGGTTGAAAGCCCAACATTTTTCAATGGAGTGCCCCTGAGCACTTGAGTGGAACTCACAACGAGCATTAGCATCGAAGTTAGGTGGCAGGTTTCCAGCAGCCGGAGCTTTCATAGTACGGAGTTCTACCAACTTTAACTCGAGTAGCTGGGGTAACAGCGCTGCATAAGTCATAGGGAGAGGATCCATCTTACGATCCCTCTGCCTAGACCTTTGCTGGAAAAAAGGTTGTTGCTGTTGCTGCTGAACTTGTTGTTGGGGTTGTTGTTTCTGAACAGACGGTGTGGGGATTGTTACAGCATCTACCTGATAATAAGCTTGAGAACGGCCTCTGCCTCGTCCTCTAAACACAGCATTCGTATCACCTTCTCTTCTTTTCTGGCTGCTAGCAAACGGTTTCTTCGTCCCCGAAGAGCCAGCCCCACTCACATCTTGGATCTTTCCAAGCTTTAACAGACTTTCTATTCTTTCTCCCGCAATCACGATATCAGCAAATCCAGTTGACGGACAAGCAGCTAATCTATCAAGATAGGCCCCTTGCAAGGTGCCCATAAACATATCCGCCATTTCTCTGTCTGACAAGGGAGGTTGAACCTGTGCAGCCATTTCCCTCCACCTCTGTGCATATTCTTTGAAACTCTCCTTGGCATTCTGTGACAACCCCTGCAATTGAGTGCGGTTGGGCGCCATGTCAATATTGTACTGGTATTGCTTCAGGAACGCTTCTGTCAGATCTTTCCAACTCTTCACAGCAGCTCTATTCAACTTCATATACCAGGTCAAGGACGCTCCAGCCAAACTGTCCTGAAAATAGTGCATCCATAGCTTCTCGTCCTCCGTATGGGCTGAAATCTTCCCAAAGTAAGCTTGAAGATGCGTTTGGGGACACGCATTGCCGTGATACTTATCGAAAGTGGGAGGCTTGAATTTAGGAGGAATTCTGACTCCTGGGACCAGCCCCAAGCTAGTAACATCAATACCCATAGAGTTCTTGCATTCTATGGCCCTGATCTTTTCTGCTAACTCATCATACCTTCGATCACCGTGATTACCCATATCTGCATCCAGCAGAGTAAATTGGTATTCCAGAGGATCTTCAAGAGTAACACCAGCATGCCTACCATTTCCATTACCCCGATTGTTACCACCAGGAGGAGGGTTGCCACCGGGAGGAGGAATGCCATGTCCCTGTGAATTGTCATGCTGATCACCTTCGGGCCCATTGTCTGGACGCTCGACCAGAAGCCTCAATCTCTCCTGATTTTGCGCCATGCCAGTCATGAGGGTCATGAACTGGTCCATACGCGCCCTCATTTCAGCCAAATCACTTTGCACTTGATCCATGATTCTTACTTGATTTCTTCGCGTTGAATATCGGTGAATATAATTCTCAGCTATACTGCCTGAAACCAAATAAAGGTTAGAGACCCTGCAACGAGTACCTGAAAAGCAAGTAACATAAATGCAGAATGATATGCAATGCCATGCAATGTTATGTTTATCATTTCCAAAGTGCTTTACACCCTGATTCCAATCCAAACCACAGAAATCTGAAGACCAGAAATCGTGATATAAAGAGACGTATCGTGGTCATGTGCTCGTGTACAGATATCTGATAAAGAGTAATTCTGAATAAACTGCTCATACTCATTCAACAAAGTATTCCAGTATTTAAGAAAGGCTCATCCGCCAATGCAATACAAGGAAAAAATGGATCCATCAACAAGCCTGATGGTAACCATTAACAATAAAATACAGGGAAAAGAACATCAGTCTGACAATTCCACATCCTTCAGCTTATAACTTGAATACTTGATCTCCTCAAAAAGTATACGGGTACGCTGGTGATTCGGCTTTTCAATCATTTCTTTGATCAAGACATCCCTTTTCTCAAGAGCTTCAGTTAAAGAACCCATATGCAGCATCAGAGCTTCGTCATCGCACACTCCTTTGTGTCTCTTTATGCCAGCTTGCGTCTTGAGTATCTCTCTTTCTATCATGGCTTCTTCCAGCTCTTTCTTAGTATTCTTCAGCTGGCTTCTAGCTTCTTCTAACTGTTCTTGACTTTTACCGAGACTTTCCCGATACTTTCTCCTCTGCTCATGTGCCTTTTTAAGCTCCTCGTCTTTAATCTTCGACTGATCCTTTAACTCGGCATTTTCAATTCTGACTTCATCCCAAGCTTGACGAAGTTGAGCTAATGAATCCTTGCTTCGGGCTAAAGCCTGTTTTGTAATCTTGTGAGCCTGACTAGTGTCATCTGCTCCCAAAGTAAGTTTCCGAAAGTACCGAGCTCTGTCATCAAAATCTTCCTCTTTGTCAGCCAAGGTTTTTTCCGCTTTCAATGCTCTTTTTTCCCACTCTTTGTTGTCAGCTAGAGCTTTCTGAAGACATCTGCTCATTCCAGAATTCTCTATCTGCAACTCTCTGACCATTTTCTTCCACTTCTCACATTCTTCCATAGCAACCATGGTGGGTTGTTCTGGCTGTACTGAACATAGAAGAGGTCCCCTTGAAAAGGGTAAAAGCAATTCCTTTACTTTCGTCTCAATCCATCTATCATATTCAGGATAAGACCTACAATCTCCTTTCCCAAAAACTGCTTTTCCAATTTTGTGCTTATCTTTCCAAGCATTCACTACTTCTACCACCTTCGCATCTTTAGTTCCTGTAAAGAATAACGATTCTTCCACATCTTGCTCGGTAGGAGGATCCCTGGAAGCATACCCAAACTGTCGGATGGCCAAAACTGGATTATAATTGATCCCTCCTTTTCTGCCAATCAAAGGTACATTTGGAAAATTTCCGCATCTTGTGACGAGCTCTATTCTCAACAACCGGTGGTCAAACCATACAATGTTATCAGCAGTTAAACCCATCAATCGTTTAGACCATTTCGCCACATTTTTGGTTTCCACAAAGGCACCTGTCTGAGGCAAATGTTTGAAAAACCAATGACTCAGCAGTGGAGTACAACAACTAACAGATCCTCCCCTTCTTTTCTCGTTCTTATAGTGTGCAGAATGATAAAAATCTCCTAACAAAGTAGGGACTGGATTCTTAAGAACGAAAACTCTTGTTGCTTGCATATCGACAAAGTCTTGCTGATTAGGAAAGAGAACTAGGCCATATATGCAGAGAGCCAGAATGGAATTGTAAACCGTCCAATTTTTAGCACTTGCAGCCTCTTGGGCTTGTCCAGACAGAAATTCTAAATGAAATCCGCTAACTCCATTTTTACTGCTCACACCACTCTTTACCACTGCCTGATCCATTTGTAACGCAGCAGCAATTTCTTTTACGCTAAGGGAACTACCAGAGAAGAATGGTATTGTCAGCGTGATCGGAATTCCCAAAATAAATGAGAATTCTTCCAGTGTTGGCATCAAAATGTAATCTGGAAAAAGAAAGCATCTCAACGAAGGCTCGTAGAACTGCAGCAGAGTGTGCAAAACATCATGTTCATACTTGGTGATTGTGCGGACCATCCCAACCAAATTCCCGTAGCTCTTCTGAAACCTATCAAGAATACCCAGACCAGCCATATCTATAACTTTGAGCAATGAATCCAAGACAGGGTCTGGAAACTTGTAAGACACATTGTTCTTTCTCTCGGCAACGCTCTCTGTTGAACCCATGGATTGGAATCAGAAACGTATTATGCACCTGAAAATGACAAACATAACTGTTATGATATGATAATGCAATGCAAAAGGGAATGTGATCAGGTAATCAAGTGTCTGTGTCTGTATTGAACTGTGTGCACTGTGTCTCTGTACTGAATCTGGCCATATCTGAGATGAACACTCAAATCACTGTCATAGGATACAATGTCTGAAATCATCATAGAATCACAAGTAAGGTAGGTAGGAGGCTGGGTTTCCTGCAAACCTGTAAACATCCCGCCCATACTCACACGTGGTTCTTAGAAAATAAGGCTTGTCAGCTTCGGAGGTTTGAGAAGCAATAGCACATTCAGCCCGTAGGATACAATGCTATGCCAATCAAAGAGGCCGTCCGCTGACTCCCCTTAGAAAATAAAGGTCATCCTATGCAAGTTCCAAAGTGGGCCCTCGGGTGCGAATGGGTTTGCCACAGAATGTGGTCTGCCACTGTCACCGCTAAAGAGGGACGTTTCCACTAAGGTCCTCATGATCGGTCACTAGAGTCGACAGCTCTCTAGATCTACATCCTGGAATACGCAAGATGTGCATGCCACGACGTGTCCCAAGATAGCCTCGTCTAGCTGTGAATTTCGTGAACACCCAACGCACTCCAAACGGCACGTAGGTCCCACTACTCTCCACTCTAATTCTAAGTGTATACTCAAGCCTGTGTAATGGGCTTATCTCTCAGAAATCCCATCCCGCCAAACAGACAACACAGTGCAACACAATATAATATATCATATGTAATGCTAAAATGCAGTAAATACCGTAAAGAAAATAAACAGCAAAATAAAGCACAACAATAAATACCCAATGAAAGAAAAGCAAACAAGCACTAGGATTGACTCGCTTAGGATGGACCAACAATAGGTCAACCCATCCCCAGCAGACTCGCCAGATGTCGCTCCCGGGATTTTCATCCTGGTACAAACGCGAAAGTGGCACCGAAACAGAGTCGCCAGCAATGTGTATTTATCCCACGAGAGGGAAAGAAAACACCGCATAAACCTGAAGCGAAGGATAGAGCATGGGTCTTACGACCAAGAGAAAGGGTAAGGGATCGGTTACGCGAAGGGAAGGTATTAGCACCCCCTCGCGTCCATCGTACCCGATGGGATCCACGCTTGCTGCTTCAATTAAAGGGTGTAAGAAAAGAATACTGGAAAAGGATCTGGAAAAGGAAAGGAAAGATAAAGAGAAACAAATGTAGGGAAAATAAAAGAAGTGCTCGCATGGGCCCTACCCCACTGCCTACGTATCTCATCGGGAGCATGAGAATCAGAGCGACGTAGTTCCCCTCACTAGGGATGGATTGTTTGTGTTTTTTAAGGAACGGCTAACGTTCTAGCTCAGGTGTTGCAGGCTCGCTGGTCCGAGTGCGTTACCATCTTGCAAGAGAACGAGTAGGAGCGCGTTCGTATGCTAAGAGTGAATGAGATGAGAAAAGAATTCCCGAAGGAAAGACGTTATTGTTTGTTTTTGTCTTTTAAGAGTTTTCTCCATTTGTTTGTATATGATAGTGTATCTAAATCTTAGTCATTGGAATGTGTACATTCTCACATTCCAAGATGGAATGGGTAAGAAAGCACACTAAGAGTGAAGAAGACCCCCACACTTAGTTCCAATTGTCAAGGTTCAACCACACTAGCATACTTGTGTTTATTAAGTGTTTTGTTGATTATGAAATAAAGAAGTGTTTTTTATTTGTATCTTCAACAAGTATTGCATTTAAGTCCCTCACACAAGATCAAATGTTTAACACATTGACCCAAGATGGGTTATATGCTATACATTTTAAGATTATAAGAGAAGACCCCTTTATAATCTTTTCTTTATATGAAAGGCCTAAATGCAATAAATGCTTACCTTTATTGGATGTTTTTGGATCTTCTTTAAGAGATGAGAAGAGAGACTCAAGAGAGGAGACAAAAAAAAGGTAAAATCTAACGGGGAGACTAAGACACACCTAGTGTTATCATGCATGGATATCCTAAGGTTAGTGAGGTTTAGAAGAGAAGAAAGAAACTCCTTAGTGTTGTATGTGCTCCTTGCTTGAAGAGAAGATAAGAGAGGATGAGAAGAAGAAGAGAAGAAATCTTAGTATTCTTCTTACTTCTTAATGAAGTTAAGAAAGAACCTAAGAAGGGATGGTGTACAATTAAGTAAATGGTGGCATCATATGCCTCACAATCACACTTTGAAAGCGTTAAAGGAGTTAAGGGAAGAAGGTAGGATGTGGAAGCATATCCACATCCAATTCACTTACCATTTGCACCTAAAATGTTAGAAATATCACATATGAACAATTGATAAGCAAGTAAGCACACAACCAAAGAGAAATCAACAATTAAAGGCTCCAACCACCTAGGGGCAGTAGCTAAAGGTCCTAATTGACTCCTAATAGTAGTGCATCTAAATTGGGTAAAAGAAGTGAGGGTAAGTTCTAAGTAACCACCTTTACTTATGGAAGAAGAAAGAAGATGAAGAAGTAAGAAAGATGATGTTAAAATGGCCAAACAAATCAAGTTAAATCAAGTTCTAGAATTCAAACATGTCTTCTATAAATGTCAATTACAAATTACTCAAGTCCATTACAAAAGCAAACAATCATTGGTGAATGAATGAAGAAGAGATGAAGTGAAGGAGTTTTCATGTTTTGAATTCATTTAAGTCACCTACATGAGATGAAATGATCATACATTTATGGAATGAGTTGAAAATGAATGAAGTCAGTATGTTAACATGTTCAAGATGTAATTGGTCATGCATGAATGAGCATACAAGCATGAATGGAGGAATATAAATGCAAACACAAGTCATTTAGGTCAAACTATTCACATAAGATGTTCAACTTTAGATGAGTAATCAAGACATGGCAAAATGATGCACCACTGACCAAATATGATTCATGCAAGTCTTAAGGTATCTAAAATAACCTAAAAAGAAATCTCAAACAATGGCACAAGTGCCTTCCATCAATCAAAGTTAGGTTCATGCAATTAGAGCTCAATTAGAGGTACCTTAAAGAACAATTCAACTAAAAATAGCTAACTACATCCAAAAATTATGAAACTTGGTCAAGATACTCTACAAATAGAAGAAAAACATGTCACAAAATTTCACTCAAAGATCCACTAAATTAAGCATTTAGATCAGGGGTCAAAGAGAATGGAGAACCAAAGTTAATCATGCAAAAGAGTGAAGCCAAAGTATAATGAGAAAAAAGTAAAAAATGTAAACAAAATTTTTTTATGAAGTTTAATGTGATATGAAATGAATGCAACAAGAATGAACTAAAAATGTTTAATGGTTTAGGAGAAATAAAAGTTTGAAGTAAAGGTATGAAAATAGAAATTATTTCCAAAAGCAATAAAAGAAAATTATGAATTAACATGCAAATATTCACAAAATTGTAATTAAAAATGATAGAAAATTACTTTAATATGTCAAGATGCAACATGAATTTTCGTGGAATTTTTAATGATATTTTGGTATTTTTAAAATGCAATTATGAAACAAGTAAAAAAAAGAAAATAAAAAATGAAATGCAATGTGAATGGGGTGCAAACATAGCAAATCCACAGTTCAATACGTTTGGGCTTTAGAAAATGGAGGTGTGAATAGCATTATGTCTTAAGTCCAGTTCAGAAACGCGCACATGACTGGCACATGATTTTTAATGTGCTGTCACCATACCAACCACACGATCATGGAAAAATAAACGCACAGGATTAAAACATGAAAAACCCTAACAATCCAACTCACCGGCCGGAGGGGACCTCCGGTCACCTTCTCCGGCCACACCACCACCGTCTGCAACCTTAAAAATTCCCAGAATTCCACAAACAATACATCAATCGAAAGCTAAGCTCCAGCACGTCACAAATATGCAATTACTTATCACAGATCATGCACATACACAACAAACCGAGTCCATACATTTTGCCCTAAAATCACACCTAAACTCCTAATGAGCATATCAACTAAACAGAACGCACACAGCTTCTAATAAGCTTTAAACATATAAGAACAAGCTAAAACCATGCAACAGTGTTGTAGTAATTGAAACCTGAAGTTTGCAGAATCTTGAAGCAAAAGAAAACACGAGATCCACCCTTGAGCTTGAGCTCGATTCGTGCAAAATAAATGCAGCTGCAACTTGAGATCTTGAAGAAAATCACAATGCAAACTCAACTGGACCACAATACAATTGATGAATTCAACTTCTTCTCCCTAGTTTTTGATCAGAAATAGCACATTGATGATGGTGAGGATGAAATGTGACAGAGGATGATGAAGCTCGTGTACAGAGAGAGAAAAAACTTCAGAGAATGTGGAGAGAATGAGAGAGTCTTCTGAAGTGTTTTGAGAGAAAAAGTGAGAATGAGAACTGAACTTCCAATTTGTGAGTGAAACGTGAATTTATATGTGTGGTTAATTGAGCTCAACCGTGGTCAAATGAGTGAGTTATGTGAGTTGGCATTGAGTTAAATGAGTCATCCCTAACTAACTGAGTCAAGTTAGTTAGGGAGAGCCATGGTAAGATGCAGCTGGCTCATGACAGTTATGGTGGGAGTAATGAGAAAAAGAGTTGACACGATTTGTGTAGCAGAAGCTGATGCATCAGAAACTTGTTAAGCAAGTTTGTTCTTTCTATTCCCATGCATGGCACGTGATACTAAATATTGTGTAAGCGATGTGCTTGACCAAATGTGGAAACAAAGTGTGGAAGTGTTTGTAGTATGAGTGAACCAAATTGTGCAACATGCGGTCAATGTACCAGTGTCAACATAGAGTGGTTTATGGAGTTTTTTCTCTCTACTCAATGACTGCATTTGGGAGTTTATGGGTTCATTGGAAAGAAGGTACATTGGGGAACAATATTGGTTTGAAAATTGAAGTGAAATGGTGCCTCCAACATGCCTAAAAATGACCACAAACAGATGGACAAAGAACTGGTACATATGCGTACGAAGCAAGTCATGGCATGGCAAGTGACATGCATGGAAGTTCAGCCTAATCAACCTATCTTGAGACCACTATAACTCACTCATAACTTGATCAATTCAAAATTTTCTCAACATCAATATTAAAGATGACACTACAAAGAACAACTTTGATGTTGAAAACTTTTCCATTTGAGGCTTTTATCTTGATGAAAAATGGGTGGACATTTGGCTCACCAACTATTTGAGAAAATGACTGCGCGCGTGCCCTGAAAATCTTGGTCATGACCTAGTTTTGAACCTACTTTGCTCAAACTTTGATCAATCATATCTCACTCAATTTTTATCCAATAGAGATGTTCCACATATGGATGTGAAGCTTAAAACAAGATCTTTTGGTGTGGCTGAGTGGAATTTTCATTTGGTGCTTCAATTTTAAATGGCCTTGGTTCAAACTCTGATGCAAAATGGCCAAAACTTGCTATTTTTAGTAACCCTTCTTCTTCCAAAAATGGCAACTTTCCACCTCTTGATTTTTTCATGATTCCTTTGGAGTTTCTTGACCAAATTTTGTACATTGGACACATATAACATGAATTTTATGGATTTGGCCTCAAAAAGTCAAGAGTTGACTTTTTCTTCTGATTATCTGACTTGCCCCCAAATTTCCTGATTTTTTATCTTTCTTCCAATTGAACCACTTCTAAAACCAATTGAGAGGTAATTTTCCATACACATACACTTAAGAACATGTAGAACACCATGACATCAAGTTTTGTCCAAAAAATCAAAGATTCCCTGATTTAATGGGAAACCCTAGTTTTGGTGCCCACCTCCTAGGAGAAAAATGTGCAGTCTTCAATTTCAAATTCCTCAGAGTATGTTGTGTATCCTCTTAAAGGATGATGAGATATACCATTTGAGGATGATTTTGGATCAATGAGCTATATCTTTTGAGGGTTTTCCTTCAGTTTTTGAACCTCTTGCATAATGAAAGATGTAGTGCTTCAATCTCCCATTGAATCTCTCATTCTTGAGGTTGTGGATGATCCATTAAGATAGTATGAGACATGAAAGACCTCTTGGCTTGCCTTGAGGAAACTTGATTGACCTTTTTGTGCTTTGAATGATCCCTTGATTGTCCACCTTCCACCTGATCACATGCCCTGATGGTAAGAAGGATGCTATGCTTCATTTTTCTATGTTAAATGCAATGTAATGTTAATGAGGTGGATATGATATGATAAATGATAATGCCATGCTATGATGACAAAGAGGGAGAGCAAATTTTGGGGTATTACAACTAGGGATAAAGAGCAAACAACCACATGCAAGTATCATCGGGGAAGGATGAAGGTTAGTATCCATGAGGCAAACTCACTGGGGACACAGGCTAACCAACAAAAGAGACTCAGTGGGGAGACTCTGAGGAAACACTGGGGATAGAAAAAGAAAGGGGGAAACCCTACAGATCCTCACTGGAGATAGGAGCCAGAAAGGTATTCTCTATTGGGGAAAGATCCAGGGAGATGGACGATGGGTTCATATGTGAACGGACGACACTGGGGAAATAAAACGCATTCTTACTAGGCATGAAACCAGAAAGAAGACATGATCCCTACTGGGGATCATCTTGAAATAAAAGGATAGACATCCAACACAAGATTTTCTGGGGATTTCTTATACTGAAGAGTTCAAACGGGATCTTCAAGAAAAGCCAGAAAATACAGAGACATACTCTACGTGTACCAAATGATGATCAATCACAAGGATTTTCAAAGAGACATTGATAATGACTGAACTTCTGCTGGGAACCAGATTAAAGTGCCAACAAGGATTGGACTCTGAAGTGATATGTCAAGAGATACTGATAATGACTGAACTTCTGTTGGGAACCAGATTAAAGTGCCAACAAGGATTGGACTCAGAAGTGACATGTTAGTATACACCAATTTGAGTTGGATAAGATAACAATTTGGATTATGAAGAATACTAGTATGAGCTGGATCTGGGTGTGCCAATATGAGTTGGACTTTGACTACCAGTATGAGCTGGATTTTAAATAATGGGTTCATATCTGACCTGGTTTCAAACAACGGGTTCACGATAACCTGAGGTTTAGGTTCATATCTGACCTGGTTTCAAACAACGGGTTCACGATAACCTGAAGTTTAGGTTCACATCTGACCTGGTTTCAAACAACGGGTTCACGATAACCTGAAGTTTTGGTTCACATCTGACCTGGTTTCAAACAACGGGTTCACGATAACCTGAAGTTTTGGTCGTCAACAAGGGCTGACGACAAGGAACAAAAACAGGGATCACATCATCAAGAAGTTTGATGGCAAAGAAACCAAAGCAGGGATCACATCATCAAAAAGCTTAATGGCGAGGAAATAATACATATCCGAGGGTATAAAACCTGAACTCAGAACACCTCATCAAACAGATTGACTGCAAGGAAATAATACATATTCGAGGGTATAAGCCTAAACTCGGAACACCTCATCAAATAGATAGACGGCAAGGAAATAATACATATCCGAAGGTACGAAACCTGAGCTCGGAACACCTCATCAAGCAGATTAATGGCAAGGAAATAATACATATCTAAAGGTACGAAACTTGAGCTCGGAACACCTCATCAAACAGATTGACGGCAAGGAAATAATACATATTCGAGGGTATAAAACCTGAACTCGGAACACCTCATCAAACAAATTAATGGCAAGGAAATACCTCAAATAGGAATCACATCAAACAGGTTGATGGAAAGTGACTGATTAAAGGTAACACCATTGGTAACTGTAGAAGTATGAATAAAACCAAGGACGGATAAGCTTCTCGGGAAAGAGATTGCCACTTATCGTTGTAGAGGTAATGATAGTAAAACAAGCTTCTCAAGGAGATTGCCACTTGTTGTTGAGTATAAATTCCAAAGAGATGTTAATATTACAACACTGATGGAGAAGTAATAGTCTTCAATGAGGATCTATAAAAGATGCTTCTTGCGAGACACAGTGCAAAATAAATGCACGTTTAAGATGGGCTCATAAACCACACCTGCCAGGGATTAAAGTTCAATCTAGGAACAAGCTAGAAAGAAACGGTCAAACTAGACTCCAATTGAGGAATGAACTCAAATGGGGATTTATCTTATCCAAATGTGGAAAAGATAACTGAACCAACCATCATCCACGAGAATCAAACTCTGTGGGGAATTCAAAAAAGATGGACACTTTATGCCTAGGGCTGACTTTCTATTGGAGTGAATAGACAAACTCAGTCACTTGGGGAGATAAACGCCAAAGTGAACAAAGCAGGTAAACACCACAAAGGGATAGCAAAATGCTAAGATGCTATGCATATGAATGCTTATGCCATGCTTATGCTTATGCTGACAAAACAGACAAAAGGAAGCGAGACTGAAGATGAAATAAACATCTCGACAAGGATACCTAGCCAACCTCATCAGATTAGACCATTATTGGGGATGGATAAGTAGGATCATTATATCTACTTCACTGGGGAAAAGAGTATTCCACTGGAGGTACAACATCATGACTTCACTAGGATTGCCATCATGAGCTTGATTTCCTTACTGGAGGAGGAAGATCCATGGAGATTGGCCAAGCTCGACCTAAGTAACAATTTACTGGGAAGATGGCAAAGTATATCACAAGAACAGGGTGATTCTGCATCCTGACTTATATGATGATCACCATAATAAACAACAGCTCTTGCAATAGGTAATCTTCAAATCTTCTCTGCCCCAGATTAAATGGTATGTTGGGAGAAAATACCAAGAGGATTTTACAGAAGAATCGGCATACGAAATGCTTTAATATCTTCAAACTCTTTGATTCATGAATATCGGCGTAACTGCCCCAGATTAACGGTGTTTGCACAATAAAGTCTTTGAACTTGCTCTTCAGACTGGCTGATCTGTGAAAGAGATGCCCCAGACTGATTGGCCTTTTAGAGATTTACCGAATCTCGGCCTGACTGCTTCTGATTAACTGGTCTACGAGGATAAGTCATCAAAAGGATTTTACAGAAGAATTGGCAAACCAGATGCTTCAATATCTTCAAGCTTTTGAAAAGATTCATGAATCCTGACATAACTGCCCCAGGTCCACTGTCTTTGCAATACAAAGTACTCGGACTGTGGTAGAAATATCTAAGGAACAAACTTTCCCCTGTTGGTGGGTCTTTGGTAGTCCTTGCCTTGAAAGAAACTTGCCATAAGATGACCTCAAGAAGGCTTGCTCCAATATTATGAACTTGAAAAGTCCTGCCTCTGATTTAGTAACTCTTGGGATGGTGGAATGGCATATTCCTCCGCTTGGTTGCCCCTGACTGAGCTTCCTTTATCAAGTCAAATTCCCTAGCTGGCTGCATTTGTTGGGATTTCTTTGACATTTAATTGTCTTTGCAAACAAGTATTGTTCATTAAAAATTGGCAATTTCAATGCAACATTTATGCAAAATTTTGAAAACAAAGTTTATTGATGAAACACACGCGGTGGAATGATTAAATAAAAACAAAGGTGGATCTAGTCTTTGACAGATGAAGTGATCAACACACGTAATTAGCAAAGATTATTAGCAGTCAAGTTAATCAACCTTGTTGTAGTATGCTTTCAAAACAACCTTACCTCAATTAGGTCTTTTAAGGGTTGTAAAGTGGTTTGGTTCATGGTTTTATGAAACAAAGGATAAAGGCTCAAAGTTTATTTGTCCCCACCCAATCTTCGTGATGAACTCCATTCCTACGCTCAGTTAACTTAGGCTACACATTCAAATTCCCATAGGCTGGAACTTGAACTGATGATAGTTGGTGATGATTAAGACACTTAGGGTAGTCATTACTCTCTTACAACATTTGATTATCCTTTGTTGCTGAGGTTTTGAGACCTTTTCTTGTCTTTGTTGAGGTTTTGAGACCTCTTCTTGTCTTTGTTGAGGTTTTGAGACCTCTTCTTTGTCTTGATTGTTGTACGAACCTTCTTGTATAAGGCGAAGTTTTGGGCTTCCCATCTTTCTTGGCTTTTCCCTTGAAAGGGACTCGGCTCACCCTTCGATTAAGGATTTCTCAACGATCCTTCCTTATTTGTAGCTTGGAGGAATAACTTGTATAATGCTAACTCATTTGATCTGAGAGATCTGACTAGTGTCTTGCATGAAGCGCTTGCATTAGAATGCATAACCAAGTTAAACTGAGAACTACCCTGCCCCAAGGTTGAGATTTAAGGGTTTTTTGTGTAAGGAAAGAAAACTCCTACTTCTAAGCTCGAAGGATCAACGGGGGATTATCTTCCTTATTTCTCCAGTGTTTGGGAATTGAAACAATGCCTTACATCCTCGACAAGGTTTAATTGGCAGCATACCCCAACAATTATGAATATGAGGTTTTCATCATCCTCCCTAAACTTTGCTTGAACAATAGTTTGGAAAAAAAATTTGTCTGTTTTTTGTTTTGTTTTGTTTTATGACAATAAAAGAAAGAGGATGAGTGAATACGAATAGATTTGATCAAAAGATGCATAAACACTTCATTAATCTTGCCAATTTGAAAAACAAAAGCTTATAAGCAAATACAAATTCAAACATGCAAAGAAAAATACAACAAAATGTTGAAACATCCAAAAGATTGCCAGCTTCAGGGAACTGAGCTTTCCTTTGTTGATTTGCCAAGCTGAGATAAACATCTTCAGAGTTGTTTGTCGAGATCAGTCTGAGAATCATCTTCCCATCCACTCTCAGTAATTTCCTCCACTTCAGAGTCTGATGAATCTGCTTGATTAGGCGAAGGATTGTTGATTTGAATGCCTTGAGGCATGAACGAGACATATTGGAGTCAAGCAAAGTCTGAACCTTGTTTCTGAGCACTCTACAATCTTCAGTTGAATGCCTCTGTGCCCCAGCATGGTAGTCACAACGGACGTCGGTGTCAAAGCCCGGTGAGTCTGGAAAAGACGTTGGATCTATCTCCTCTGGCACTATCAATCCACTTTTGATTAAATCTGGTAAGAACTGACTGTATGGTATTGGAAATGGAGTGAAATTCCATTTTGGCTTTCTTGGCCTTTGTCGTGCATGCTGCCGCGCCTGATGGCGGTAGGACTGTTGATAATGATGAGGTCTTCGATTTGGAGAAGAATATTGTCTCTGTGGAGAGGATAGTACCTGACGCTGAGACCTAAAAGATTGATGACTCTGAACACTTGAGTTGCATGAACGTTGAGGCTGAAGTGTCAGAGATTCCCAAGTGGAATTACTTTCTTTCTCCCATTCTTCCTGAGAACTGACAATTGATTCACTCTCACCAGCTAGGATGTTTCTGGTGCCCTGGATTTTTTCTCTCTTGAGACCGCTCTCAATGCGCTCTCCAGCTTTTACCAAATCAGAGAAGTTTGATGTCACCATGCTAAACAGCTTTTCTCGGTACGGGCCTTGCAAGGTATCCACAAACCAATCAACCAATTCCTTATCTAAGAGTGGTGGTTGAACGCGAGCATCTACTTCTCTCCACCTCTGAGCATATCCTCTGAAGGATTCATTGTCTTCTTGAGATAAGTCTAGCAAATGCAGGCGGCTGGGAGCCAAGTCAAGATTGTAGTTGTATTGCTTCACAAAGGCATGGGCTAAGTCTGACCATGATTGGATGTGATTGTTTTCTAGCTGCATGTACCAACTTAGTGATGCCCCACTCAGACTGTCTTGGAAACAGTGGATCATGAGCTTGTCATTACGGACATGTGAAGTCATCTTTCTACAAAACATCACCAAATGTTGTTTCGGACAACTATCCCCTTTGTACTTCTCAAACTTCGGCGTTTTGAACTTAGGTGGTATCACAAGGTCGGGTACCAAACACATCTTCAAAGCATTTAGATCATCAGAGTCACGACCCTTAAGTGCATCAAGCTTTTTCTCCAAGGCACGACAGTTTTCCATTATCTCAACATATCGTGGATCCTTGATTTTCACCACAGGGACTAACTCTTGGGAATCTGGCTCAGAGGACGTGAAGCTACGATATTCCACGGCATCAAAAGAGGAACGTTTATCTTGGACAATGGCACGCTCTTGTATAACCTGATTCTCAACAGGAATCCGCACAGGTTGAGCTTGGGCAACATCGTTCACAGAAGTCCTTTGAATGCTGTCATCTTTCTTTTCCAAGGCTGTCACAATCTGATCCAACTGGTTTCTCAACAAATCAAAATCTGCTCTGGTCACAAACTGGTTCTGCTCTTCTGAGTTCATGATCCTCCAAAATCTACTTCAAGTCCAATGATGGCTTTGGGAAGTCAACTGGGTTACAGATAAAGGACGGATGGGACTCAAGGCTGAGAAAATGCAAATGCAATGCAAATGTGAGCCAAATGGTTTCAAGGAACTCAAAGGTGAGTCGCAAACATTTTGGGAAACTGAAGAATTTTGTTTCAAAATCCATGATCTTTATTATTTTTTACAAAGGAAAAGGCACTTGAATTCCTTGAAACCGAAAGGCTGTCATGAATGGACGAATGTATGCACAAACACACATATACAGATATTCACATGTTCACACATATGTACAGGGAAACAAATGAGGGCCTAGGTTTGAAGATCACGAGCATGGAGCCATGGTCTACCCATCCCAAAAGGTGTGTACTATGGGTTTTCATCTGCAGAACAGGGTTCTAAAAAGTTCCCAGAGTCGACAATCCATCTTTCGGATATTATCGACTTCATAAATGACTCGGTAATCAATAATATTCTCAAGAGGATCTCGTCTGAGTGTAGTATTGCGTGACAACCATTTCAGAAATAGACTCCCTCATGGTCACCGCACTACATCCTAAAAAGGCTTAAGTGGGGTTTGGAAATAACTACGGTTCTCAGTATCGATGGCTCCTACGTTGAGAGTAGCACGTTTTCACGAATAGACTCGCTCAACATGACTAAACTTCCCAGAGGGCCTAAACTGAGTGATGGTGTCTCAAGTCAACTTTTTCAGGAATCGACTCCCTCAAAGACTCCTTGAATATACCATCGTCCTATCATAAGTACACTCAAGTCCGGGTTAGGACTTATCTCACCACTCAATAGTAACACCCTGCACATAGAAGATCCCAAGTAGAAACAGGTATACAGATATATATATACAGATATGTACATGTATAGCAAACAAACATAAATAACATAAACAAAACAAGGTGGGCTTAACCCTAAAAAATTTCATAAATCCCCAGTGAAGTCGCCATTTCTGTTGCGGTGAGAATCGGATAACAAGCTATTAATTAACTTGCATCACAAAACTTTGAATTCACCACCGACTTTAATTTATCCAAAGGAAAGGTTCAAGATCGAGAAAACCTAAAGGGGGGAGATCTAAGGTTCGGGGGTTGGTTATATTAAGGGAAGGTATTAACACCCTTAATATTTGTAGTATCCTACAGGAACCTCTTGTTTAAGTTTGTGTTATGTTATGTTTGCTTGCTAAGATATCTATGCTAAAGGTAAAGGTAAAGACCTAAGGGTATGTACACTAAGTTTGCTCGCCAAGACGTCGCATCTTGTGCCTACTTATCTGACTAAAGAATCAGAGCAACCGTAGTTCACCTAACTAAGGGTGAAGGAGGAACCATTGACTATGGCCAAAGTTCCAAGGGGAAATGAGTGTGAGCTCATTTTAGAGTTCACGATAACTCTCTAAATCTAAGTTATAGGGGAAAAGTGAGTTCTCATGATGGTGAGAATGACATAGAGTTCAAAACTCTAACCTATTGCTAAGTTATGATTCAATGGCTCTTATGAGGCCAAGAAAAGGGAAAGGCTCTTATGAGGTTAAGGGAGGATGGTTTGTTTAGTGACTCATGAGTCAATTTAGGAGGACTTTCCTTTGCAATAGTATTGCGGATGTGTCAAATGAAATAGGCAACCACAATCATAACAAGAACAAAGAGGGTCATCCACAAGACTTTATCAGAAATATTTACAAGTTTCATCAAAGAGAGAAATGAAAAGTTAGTACTCAAAGAAATTAAAAATTGACAAGAAATAGAATTAAAATAGTCTAGTCTTAATCATAATTTATCAATAAGATTGACAACCATGATTCTTGACTTTCATCGACTAAAAAAGTGAATGAAACTGAAATAAAGAGAAAGTGGTCTCATATTGATCAAAGTTTTGTCGCTTTAATGAGATCAACCAAACCATGAAGTTTGTTATATCATTGACCAAAATAAATAAAATGGAATCGAAATGAAAAATAAAGTTGGTCTCGTCTTAATCAAGATTTAATCGAGAAATCGATAATCTTTTGATTAGACTTTCATTGACCAACAAAGATGAAAATGAAGATGAAAAAAAATGGGCCTCATACAAATTAAGATTTTTAGTGATTTTGAAATAATCAACAAAGTCAAGATTTTTATGATATCAATGGCCAAAATAAAGTAGGAAGTGAGATTTAATTAAAAAGAACTTTAGAAATAGTTAAGCTCAGACATTTTAAGAACTAAAATTCAAAAAAAGTTAGAAAACAATTTAATACAAATTAAATGATTAAAAGAACAAGCAAAGAGGAGGGTGTGTTGAAATAAGGGTATGAACATAGGTGGTATCACGTGGGTTCAAAGCCCATCATCCACAACCTGGTTAAAAAAAAGAAAAAGCAAAAAAAAGAACAAAGTCATAGGATCCACAGGATGAGCCCATGATCCGTTCACCTCAACATAAAGGCAAGCCACCAGGGACCAAACAGATATAGATCTCATTAATGCATTTAAAGCAGAATCGATAATAGAGAATAAAAAGGACACCGTGACCCATCACTCATCATCATCGCTTCGTAGAAAAAAAATAAAATTAAAGTCACACTTTTCATCAGATTGAAAACACGGTGTATTCCATCTGAGTCCTCCTTCAAAACGAGTTTCAGGAAAAATAAAAAAAAGAACGAGCAATTGAAAACGGTTTCGAAAGCAAGAACTCCATTTCCAACCTTATCCGTGCAATTCCTCATTCGTCTCAAATGTTATCTCTCTCTCTCTCTCTCTGATCCATTTCTGGGTCACCTCAATTCTTCTTCTTCTTACTTGTTCTTTTTGGATTTGTTTTGATTTTCGATTTCTGGTTTTGGAAAAGGTTGAAGGGTTGTTTGGAGATTGGAGATGTTGAAAGGGTTTGCGAAGGAGTTAGGGGGTTTAAGATTGAATGTATTTTCTTGAAGGTTTGAAGAAGGTTTGGATGGGTTTAAGGTTTGATTTGGGTGTTGGAGGAGTAGGTCGAAATGAGGAAGAAAAGTTTTGATTTTGAACAGGGGTGGGGACGAAAGGGTTTTCTGGTTGTTTGAGAGTGAAGGCTGAAAGTTTTAGAAAATATTGAGGGAAGTTGAAAGTTCAGATGATGAATTGAAAACGGTGAATTTTGGAACAATGAAAATGTCTTCGTGAAAGTTGCGAAGGGTTCTGAGGTTTTATGGTTAGCTTTGGTTGAATGAGAAGGAGAGGATTTGAAGAGTTTGAATCGTTATGGTTGGTTTATGAATGTTGGACAATGGATGAAGGTTTTTGGCGTTTGCCTCTATGGAGAGTGGTTGGGAAAATGAGAATGGTTGAAATGGCTCGTTCACTCCCCCCATTTCAGAATCACTCCTCCTTCTTTTATTGTGTACGAGTTCCCCCTTAATTCCTCCCAAAACTTGTTTATCAATTTTCTTTTGAATTTTCTTGTTGTTGAGAGGCCCCTTTCCTCCGCAGTATGCAGTGTAACGTTGTTCTCTTTGTGCACAAGGTTTTGGACTATTGTGTAGACAGGGTTTGTTTTGACGCTATGTGTAGCAGGATGATTCTCTCGATGCAGAGTTTTTTGGTAGCTGGGTTTGGGTCGTGTTTGGATCAGGTTTTTGTTGCAGGATGTGCTTGTTTTGGAGGGTGAGTTCTTATATTGCAATGGTTTTCTTCCCTTTTCTTTTAATCGTGTTCTCTCCTCTTCTTTAAAAAAACTTTTATCTGAAGAGTCCCTCTCAACTTGCCAGATGCATCAGGTTTTGTTTGGTATTGAGATGAAGCAGAGATTTTGGCTCTTGTACTTGGTCAAAGGTGCCCGTGGCTTAGGATATGGGGTGTCGCAGCAGGTTGTGTACGGTTTGTATGGCTTCACAAGTCATGGCAATGTTTTGTCTTGGAGCATGGTACTTTATGGTGATGGAGGTACGAGTTATGGGTCCATAGGAGAAGGTTTTTGCTACCTGGTATTGTGATTAGTATCATGGCTAATTTTTTGATGAATGAAAAATCGTTGGCTTTGGTTTGGAATTCATGTAATGGGCTTTCTAATGTGGTGGACCTAAAACAATGTTTTATGATTTGGTTTTTTTGTTATAGTAAAATAAAATGAAAATGAGTTAGAAAAGAGAAATGAATTGGAAAAGAAAATAAAAAAAGAATGAATTTTGATAGATGAAATGGATATGAATGTGGTAGAAAAAGAAAAATGGATTTAGGAAAATTGATATGGACTAACATAATTGAAATTGGATTAGAAAGGAGGATTTGGATAATGAAGTGAATTAAAAGAAAAATATTTGGAAATGGTTTAAGAAAAATGTCGATGATTGAATTGAATTGAAGAAAGAAAATAAATGTAAATGAAACGGATATAGTTTTGGATATGGAATGAAAAGTGGATATGGAAAAATTGGATAAAAAGGTTATGGAATAGATGTGGAAATGGATTTAGAAGTGGGTAATTTGAAAAATGGATAAAGGTGACATGCCTCCACGATACTTAAAAAATCCACAAATGCACTTGACCGCCACGGATCCTCCACAAACTCAAATTCAACCTGAAATGATCTTGATTGAACAACCTGACAACTCCTCAAACCAAAGGTGAAAATCATCCTGACCATCAAATCAGTACTTGCACACACATTGAACCTGCTATCTTTAAGAGACTCAATTGAATGACACTTGCTGATCATAAACACAAAGGATGAGATACCACGATCTTCCAAAATCTCTGGTTCAGGATATCTCTAGTCATACCACTGATGAACCTTAAACAAATTAACACCCTGAAGTCGCGCTTTGATAAGCTTCTGATAAGAACTTCTCATGACAATTGAAAACCCAACATCTATTCCTCAAACTTGAGTACAAATAACCGAAAGAGACAAACTCGGAACAAAGGAAATCCACCTTAACAGAAAACCTCTAATTCCACAGCTTAGGAGCTTAAATGGTGGATAACATATCCACAACCTGATTTACCGATTCTTGAAATCTCTTGGAGCAAACCCTGATCCACAAATGAAACAAAACACAGCAAAGGTTGATAAATTGGTTAGTTATGCATGAATGTTTGACCTAGAATGGTATGCAAAAGATCAATGAATCTAAGGGTAAAATTTGGGGTACAACACCTGGAAATGTGGAAGTCGTTGTATTCTGGAATTCTCACGGAGAAGACGCCGGAAAATTGTTGATCCCACCAGAAACTTCAACGGCGCCTTCAACCTTTGCCATAATCTAGAATTTCCAGATTCCATTTTTGGCACTTTGTTGCTCTTTTTATCACACATTTTTTCTTTTTTCACTTCTTCTAAACGCTATCCCTATGCTATTTCATGCTAATTTGTTCAAATTCGTGCTGATATACTAGATCTAGGGTTTATGGACTTTGAATGTTCGCCATTGATTTTTTTCCAGATTTTATTTGATTTGTATTTTGATTCTTGTTGGTGTAAGTATAAGAGAGTGAGAGTTATGTGTGAGCTGAAATGTTTAATTTGCATGTGTTTTTTCTGTTTGCTGGAAATTTGGTGAATGTATATGTATGTATGTATGTATGTATCTATGTATGTATATGTATACACACACACACACACACACACATATATATATATATATATATAATGAATGAGTGAGTGAGTGAGAAAGAGAGGGAGAGAGAGAGAGAGAGAAATGTGTGGGCTGAATGGTTGAGATCCATCAGATATCCTATTTTGCTTCTTTTGCCCTGATGGCCACGTGGCCAAATCAGGGCCACTCGATCAATATCTGGGATATTCATGTATAAAAGTCCTTATGATACTAATACCTTCCTCGTGCATAACTGACTCCTGAACCTGAATTTGATCAAAGATACGTAGTTCTTTGTATTAACACCCCACACATTTGTTTTATCAAACGGGAATCGTTTAATCAGTTTTGCGAATATGAGTGTTAACTTAAGTTATTTTGATTTCTTCTAATTATTGTGAGACACTTATAAGAGAAAGGAAAATTTAGTTTTTTATTAGGGTGTTTGACGAGAGCATGTAACACCCAAGGCCGAAGAAGGCGGAAAGTGGATGTAACAGTCAAGGTCGAAGAGGGTAGAAAGTGGTCGCCGAATTCATATCGGAATGAGTGGGATCCTGAGGCTGTGTAGATATGGGACTGCATGGTTTAAGGAAGGCTTATAAGGATTTATTGGTACTGCCTATTCCAACAAGATACATAGTTAATGAGGCTTGACTTGGAGTAGTATTTAGATAGGTGACCTTTTGGGAAGTTTCCTAGAAAGCATGTGACTGGGGACAAAACATTCTAAAAAGACTCGTGTTAGTTTGTGGGGTTAGTTAGTAATATTGAAAGCAGTCTGAGGCATTACATATGGTATCAGAGCCAGACCTCTCATAGTACGATACGGCTTGGGGACGAACCAAGCAGAAGCTAGATGGCATGTAACACCCGAGGCTAAAGAGGGTGGAGAGTGGATGTAACATTCGAGGCTAAAGAGGGTAGAGAGTGGTCGCCAAAGACACATCAAAATGAGAGGGATCCTGAGGCTGTGCAAGTATAGGACTGCATGGTTGAAAGAAGGCTTATAAAGATTTATTGGTACTACCTATACCAACAAGATGCATCTTCATTTTGGCAGCCTAAAACATAGGAACTCCATAGTTAAAGAGATTGACTTGGAGTATTATTTGGATGGGTGACCTACTGAAGGTTTCCCGGAAAGCGTGTGAGTAAGGACAAAGCATACTGAAAAGACTCGTGTTGGTTTGTGAGGTCAGTTGGTAATCCTGAAAGCAGTCAAGGGCGTTACAAATGCGTTGGATCTCCCTCCTACATATCCCAAGGTGTGATGGAGAACTCAAAGCTATGTAGTTATGGGCGAGAACAAATAGATTTTCTTATCATGGGGCTTGACAAGATGTTGAATCTTGCTCCTACATATCATACGGTGCGATGAGGAATTCAGATTACGTAGTTCTTTGTATCAAATGGTCATGGGTTAGTTGATTTTAAAGAAAGATGTTTGCATCGCATTCGAGGAGTTAAGTGTTGTTTGTTCGCCGCACACGTGCGAAATGAAGTGTTTGCTTGTATTGCGTTGGAACGGATAAAACATCATTCGTTTGTGAAAAAGTTAGTTCGTTGCGCTAAGGCGATAAAAGTAAGTTTGATGAGTTGAATTTATTTTTAGGTGGACGACGAGTATTCAAAAGGCAAGTTATACAACTTGTATCCAAACACTGGGGATCACATGGATATACATCCAATAAATCCTTTTTCATCTAATTTTTAATTAGAAAATATGTGAGACGAATGGAGTTAGGATTTCTTAATGGGAAACAAATATTAGAAAGACAATTTATACAACTTGTATCCAAATACTTGGGGATGACAGGGATATACGTCCAATAGATCCTTTTTCATCCGCGAAAGAATGAACTAAATTTGGTTAATTTTGTATTATTTAATGGAAGACGAGTATTCGAAAGGCAAGCTATACAACTTGTATCCAAATACTCGAGATCACAGGGATATACATTAAATAGATCCTTTTTCATCTGCATTTATTGTGAAAAAGAGTTTCGACATGAATCGGGCCAAGATTTCTCAAAGATGACAAGCACTCGAAAGGCAGGCTATACAACTTGTATCCAAGTGCTCGGGGATCACAGAGATATACATTTAATAGATCCATTTTCATCTGTGAAGGAACGCGTTGAATTTAATCATGTTATTACATTTTGAAAGGATGATAAGTATTCAAAAGGCAAGTTATACAACTTGTATATGAGTACTCGGGGATCACATGGAAAAAATTAAAATTTTAATCGTGAAAATAGTTTTGATTTTATAATGTGATAAGTTCTATTTTTAATGTGTTGAAAATGATATTGACTTTGATTTTGTAATCTCTAAACAATTTACTAATATTATTTAATTAAAAGGAAAATAAAATTAAGAAATAAAATAAAAGTCAGGGGCGCAAACAATAATATGGGGTGAGAAACGTGCAAAAAGGATTTAGAAAACAGCATGGGCCTAAGGCCTAAAATCACATAAGTGAACAAAAATAAACATAACAAAAAGGAGGCGCACTGCAAGATAGGGTGGTGTTGCTTATCAATTTAGTCAGAGCCGAACGCTGGAGGCCCAGAAGCAAACAAAAAGAAAAAAATTTAGGGCACGTGTGTCCGTCTGACTAATGGATCAAGATTTAAAGGCCTAGATCTGAAGAGCGCCATAGGGACTCCTATACAAGAATATCCATGAGATTGATCCAGGGGCCCTGATTTGGCCATGTAGCTATCAGGACAAAAAAAGAGCAAACTAGGAAATCTGATGGATATCAACCATTCAACCAACATGTTTCTCTCTCTTCCCCCTCTCTCCCTTTCTCTCTCATGTTCATCAATGTTCATCAAGATCTTGAACATTCACTAAATTTCCAGCAAATAGCAAAAACACATACAAAACAAACATTCTAGCTAGGGGTGGTGAACGGGTATGCCCCCCATTTAGGCCCGCCCCGTTAAAGCCCACAAAAAATAGGGTGGGTCAGACATTGTTAAGGATGCGAGCTTAAAACCTAGGCCCACCCCGCAAAAAAGTGAGGGCAGGGCGAGGAAATCTCACATGCACTGCACCTTTTAAGCCTAAAAACACAAAAATTTATGTAAATTCCAGTGCCCACAAAAGCCCGCGAAGAAAACGGGGCAGGACAGACATATTAGAGGGTTAGGGCATAAACCCTTGGCCCGCCCTGCACTAAAGTGCGGGCAAAACAGGCATGCCCAACGGGCTGGGCCCATTTTTCCACCCCTAATTTCAGTTCACACATAACTCTCACTCTCGTATACTTACACGGACAATAATCAAAATAAAAATCAAACCAAATCTAGAAATGAAATCAATGACGAACATTCAAAGTCCATAAACCTTAGATTTATTCTATCAGTATGAATTTGAACAGATTAGCATGAAATAGCACGGGGATAACGTTTAGAAGGAGTGCAGAAAACAAAATCGCGTGTAAAGAAAAGCAAATAAGTACCAAAAATGTAATTTGGAAATTTTAGATTCCGACAAAGGTTGAATGCGCTGATGAAGTTTTCGGTGGGATCAATAATTTTCTGCAGACTTCTCTTGTGAGAATTCCAGAATCCGACGACTTCCAAATTTCCAAGTAAACGCTATATTGATCCGTATCTGCTCTTTTGATCTAGGCCTTTAAATCTAGATATAATACAACGACAGTTCGGGTATGTGTAGGGTATACCCAGGGACCTCACAATTGTTGCTCTTGCAATTATCCTTCGCAGAGATATTGATGTGATATATGAGGACTACCATGAACATCTAATTCTAAATGATGTATGAACTATGCCAGCTCGTCGTCTATGGAGTACGATATACGGTTACATACAATGATTTTATAGTGTGTCTCATCCTTTAATGACTTTAGAGCCAAAATGGCATCCCATAAGCAAGCTCATCAAGAGTTAGTAGAAGAGGAACAAACAAGGGCGAACATGACGTGGATGCACTGCCTATATGTCACAGTATTCTTGCTATTAGGAGAGAAATCATAGCTAGACTAGAGTTTCAAGAAGACACTCTTGAGAATATCACTCTATAGACAATCTTAGCAAAAGTACGATATGTATTGTAATATAGGAGACATTGGAGGAACATGTGCGTTAAACATTCATAGTAGTAGTTGTATTTTTATTTGTATTTTGTAAAAAAATTGAAAATATGTATGATTATTTTTATTTTATGAATGATTGATGTATGTTTTCCGAATGAGTTATGAAAATTTAATCTTAGTCATATTTAATTATGTGTATGGTTTATTGTGTAAATAATGTATGCGGTGTCAAATAATATTAAAATTGCTTCATAAAAATTGTCAAGAAGTTCATAATATTATTCAATGGGTTAATACCCCTTTTGCCCCCTGCCATATAGGTGAAATCTCAAAAACAATCCTGTAAAAAAAAACACAGATTCCATCTCTGCCATTGGTAGATTCCCTCGTTTTGCCCCCTGAGTAGATTTGTTCAACAAAATTGATGACATGGCTGCTTAGTTGGAATTTTATTTATTTTTTCTATATATTTAAATTACACGCGTGGCATTTTATTATTATTTTAATATTTGATGTTGAAATGCTTAAAATTCAAAAATTCAAAAAATTGCCCACTACAAGAATTGAACCAACCCCCTTTTGTTTCAAGACTTAAGCACCTACCACTAGGCTAGAGCTTTTATCTTGTATTTTAATTGCTTTTAAACATACATATTATACGTTTGCATACTTGTTTTCATTTTCATCAATTATTATTAGAATATATTGTAACTATATTATATATACTATAACTATTATTAGAATATAGTTAAATAACATATTGTAAATATTATACTGTAACTATAATTTTTTTACATATTATACATATTGTAACTATATTATACATATATTTAAATAACATATTGTAAATATTATACTGTAACTATAATTATTTTACATATTAATAATGAATTATATATTAATATTAATACTAAAATAAAACGTTAATTAATTAATTACAGTAAATTTAATATTAATATGTTAAATTAATATTAATATTAATTTTAATACTTAATTATTTAATATTAAAATGTTAATTAATACTAAATTATTAGCGTTAAATAAATGAATAATTTTTATTCAATAATTTTTTAACTAATGAAATTATTAGCGTTAAATAATTTTAACTGAACTAATGAATATTTTTTTCTAAATTTATTTAATGCTATTATTTAAAAATTATTTATTTATTTATTTTATTTCAAATCTATATCATAAAAACTAAATTTTTTTTTGTTTAACGTTATAATTAATTCAAAAAAAAAATTCAGTTTGTTATTAATTATTAATATAAAAAACTGTTATTTTAATTAAAAATATTTTAATTTTCAGTTTACTATTAATTACTAATATTTTTATTTTCAGTTTATTAGTAATTACTAATATTAAAACTACTATTATATTTATTTATTTAGTTTAGTTTTTTATTAAGAGTTTTTTAAAATAACAGTTTTTTTAAAATAGCAGTTTTTTTTTAAAATAACAGTTTTTTTAAAATATTAATTATTATTATTTACTGTATTTATTTTAACTATAAATATTATTTAGTTATTATTAATTTAGTTAATATTTTAGTTACAAATAGTTATTATTTTTTACAAATATCTTAACTATTTATAAATATTTAGCTTTTATTTACAGTAATTACTATTTATAAATATTTAGTTATTATTTCGTTTAATAAGCTGAAATTATTATTTAGTTATTATTTACTGTAATTAATAATTATTAAAATATGGGTTATTTATATGAAACCCCCCTGCCATATGAGCGTGTTTCGTTTTACCCCCACCGTTGCCATAGGCAGGTTTAGGCAACGTTTTTTTTTTTAAAAAACCGTTGCCAAAAGGCATGGAGAGGGGAAAGCAAAATTTGCTAACATTACAGGGGTGAAATTCACTATTAACCCTTAAAATATAAATAATAATTTAGTAAATGTGTTTTAATATTAATACTTAGTAAATATTTAGAATTTAGCTACAATATAATTACAATATGTATAATATGTAAAAAAATTATAGTTACAGTATAATATTTACAATATGTTATTTAACTATATTCTAATAATAGTTATAGTATATATAATATAGTTACAATATATTCTAATAATAATTGATGAAAATGAAAACAAGTATGCAAACGTATAATATGTATGTTTAAAAACAATTAAAATACAAGATAAAGGCTCTAGCCTAGTGGTTGGTGCTTAAGCTTTGAAACAAAAGGGAGTTGGTTCAATCTTTGTAGTGGGCAATTTTTTGAATTTTTGAATTTTAAGCATTTCAACATCAAATATTAAAATAATAATAAAATGTCACGCGTGTAATTTAAATATATAGAAAAAATAAATAAAATTCCAACTAAGCAGCCATGTCATCAATTTTGTTGACCAAATCTACTCAGGGGCAAAACGAGAGAATCTACAAATGGCAGGGATGAAATCTGTGTTTTTTTTTTACAGAATTGTTTTTGAAATTTCGCCTATATGACAGAGGGCAAAAAAAGTATTAACCCTTATTCAATAGTTTGTCAAAATTTTGAAATCCAAATTTTCTCTACCGTCTTAAAAAAAAAGTTAGAGCATGCTTAAAATTCTATAAGAGTGTGTCCAAATTTTAAAATTCAAATTCACCTTTATTTAAACAACACAAGCAAATTCAGAGATTAAAATCCAAACAACTTTTAATTTGAACTAGGGTATTTTTTTTAATGAAGAGATTTATTATATAAGTAATACGTTTGAATTTTAATAAAAAGATGAGAACAACATGTATGAGTTTTCTTAAAGTTTTTGAATACGTAACATATGTGTACTATATCGGTATAGTAGTGAGCAAGTTGGCACTACCCATAACGAGATTCTTCAAGATCTACACATGATATTTTATTTTCAATTGTGTATGGAAAAAGCAGACAAGATTGTCCCTAGTGATATTATCGAAAGAGTGTTGATATTAATATAATAAATTGAGTGTGTAAAACATATTTATAGATCAAAACAACTACTCCCTCACTTTTTTTAAGTGTCATTTTTTAAATAATTTTTTGTTTTTTTTTTAATTATCACTTATAAAGTTTAAAGTAGTATTAATTACTCTTTTATTAAAATTACCTAAAATAATCATTATAAAAAGAGAAAAAATATGATGAATGTAATAAATAATTAAGAGTATTATAGATAAAAAAAGAATTATTTTTTAAAAAGTAACTATATTAATTATTTTGTTGAATATGTATAAAAAATTAAAAAATAACATTTAAAAAGAAATAGAGGGAGTACTAACAAAAAATGATATTTATAGATATTTTTTCTTTATCGATACATTCACAAAAAGAGTGACTGTTTATCCAAATTGAAAAGAGTGACTGTTTATCCAATTTGAAAAGTATAATTACCTAAAACCGTTGACATAGACAAAGTTGAATTCACGGTATAGACATGACAAACAGATATGTTATTTGAAAATGTAAACAAAATAGATATGTTCATACTTATGTGTCTCTTTTGCTACTCCCACCAAAAAGTGGATGCTACTATAAAATGACAATAGCTAAATGGTAATGTAAACAAGTACAAATACCGTTCAGAAAATTTATTAATCATTAAATATCTCAAATTTTGTGTTTAATATTGGTGTGAACTAGAGAAATAATATTGGTGTGAACTATGGAATTGTCACCAATTTGTCATGAAATTTCAAACAAATTAGAAACTATTAACATATTATTAGAAAAAATAAAAAATAAAAAATGGTCTGGAGAATAATTCTACACGTTTTTAAAAACAACTATGCTTAAGTAAAACTATTAAACACATATTTTTTAAAAAACAATTATGAAAATAGAAAAAAAAATGTTTTGTTAGGGTTGATAGAATTATAATAAAAGGGTTTATAAAGTTTAATAAATAAAACAAATAAATATCTAAAATTAGAATTAGTTGAAAATAAGTAGAAAATTCATTTTACTATGATTTAAAATATAAAAAAATGAAAACTCAGTAGCACAACAGACATAAATTTTACATTTATTTTCTTTAAATGTACGGAAAAAGTAAAAACCTGTGCGTTCGCACGTATTTTGGTATGATTATCCGTGCGTTCACACGCTACTGGTGTTTTACCGGTGTGTTCGCACTGATTTTGACCTGGTGTAAGCTGCTAATTTCGACGCCTGGATTCTGTTCAGGAAATGAGTTTAAGAATCTGTCAGGCCATTTCCACAGAAGTGTACTTCTGGTGAAAGAATATCAGTCGAAAACGAATGTTAATTGGAGGAATATATTTGGAGATTTTTTCTAAGTATTGGAAATGCTTCGACAAACTTGGTGCTAAGGCCTTGTTCGACTGATGTTTTGAAATTCAAATTTAGGAAGGAGCTTCGTTTTGAAAATCAGACGCGTGGAGCACATCCAGGACGTAAAGGAATGCAGGACGCCATTTGTCATCATTAGAAGAAATAGCTGTTATTGACAGTTATTTCGATGGTATATAAATAGGGAGTCTTAGTGTAGATTTTCGTGGTGTGTTCAAAATTTGTACAAGTTACTCAAGAATACTCAAAGTAACCGTGTGAGAGAAAAGAATAGTTACTGAGAAAATGTACGTTTGAGAAACACCAGTTTTATTCCTTGCATTTTAATGAAGTTCTAAGTTATTCATTTACAATTCTCTTTACATTTCTGCAATTTCATTCTTGCAATTTACTTACATTTTCGCCATTTCTTTCAAAAAACAAAGTCTTTATTACTTTTCAGTCGAAATACATTAGTTTGTTAAAACAATGAGAAATTCAATGAACAAAAGGTTTTATTTTCATATAAATTGTCAATATTGTTAAACCACATTGTCCTAGGATTTGTTTGATCGGTCCTGCAAGTAAACTAATTTTTCATAAATTAGGAGATCAGCGGTTGTTTGCAAATTTTCCAGGCAAACAAATTGGCACGCCCAGTGGGACCTTGTGCTATTGACAATGGAAAACCTTTATTTTACATTTTACTCGTACGAAACTTTCTTCGCTTTGTTGTATGAGACTAAGGAGTGGCAAGATAGCCATAAATAACGAAGAAAGACTTAGAAGAAGATGAGTAGGCATAATGGCAAATCCAAATATGCCAACCAATCAGAATTCTACGAATAATGAAGTACCACCCCCTAATCCTTCGATTGAGGGCAATACAGCCTCAATATCAGTATCAGAGGTTATGCCATCAACAGCGGGTTCGACACCTGCGCATTCAATTCCCTAGAGTGCGCCTAGTTTTTCAACTATGGGACCCCAAATGCCTCAAATGACTCTTCCCCCTTCAGGGAATATGTACAGACCCTTTATATTTGGTTTTTCGATGCCTCTAAATCGAGAATAACTGTATGGAATGCCAACATCAGTAATGGCAAGTTTACATAATGCGCCATCAGCGTTTACGGATCCAACTATGAACGTAACTTCTCCTTTGCAAGGGTCCGGTTCTGGTGTAAACCATATGGGTAGAATTAACCAACCTTTAGGAACGGGATATCAAACTTATATGCCAAATATTACCAATAATTTTGCACAAGTTATTAGGCAACAAATGGATGAGAGCAATCACGATATGGTCCAGATGCTAGCCCAACAGATGAGGGTTATATTTAATCCTTTGATCCAAAACACGACACAAACGAATCAATAATTGGCAGCACAGATGACGCGCATTGCCGATTTCTTTAGTGTCCCCCAACCTCCCCCAAGGGAGCAGGTAGTTCAGAACCCAAGGGTAGCCGTCGAAGAAGAACCTACCATAAATCAAAGGCAGCCAAATATCCCTCAGGCGAAAGTTTTGAACCAAGGAGGGGCAGTCGAACCACCAGGGGTCGAAATCCCTGTTCAACAAGAACCAAGGGTTTTGTTAGTAAACCGAAACCAAAATGCTGACAATATTATACAACAAATGCGTTGTAATGATATGCCGGCAGAGAACAATTTGGCTGCCATGGTCGAAAGGATTATGGCGCGAAATGGGATGAATGTAGGATTACAGAGACCCAGTTATACTTCCCCTTTATCAGAATATATTTTGCAGCAAGAACTACCCCATAGATGGAAAGTTCCCAAGTTTACAAAATTTTCAGGGGATACTAGTGAATCGACGGTCGAACATGTGGCGCGGTACTTAATTGAAGCATGCGAAATAGCACACAATGAGAATTTGAAAATAAAATATTTCTCTAGTTCCCTAACGAAAAATGCTTTTACTTGGTTTACCACATTGCCTGCGAATTCGATACTTACGTGGACCCAGTTGGAGAGATTATTCCATGAACAATTCTACATGGGACAAACAAAGATAAGTTTGAAAGAATTGGCTAGCGTCAAGAGAAAGTTCTCAGAGCCAATTGATGATTACTTGAATAGGTTTAGGTTGCTCAAGGCAAGGTGTTTCACACAAGTTCCTGAACATGAGTTAGTTGAAATGGCCGCTGGTGGCCTTGACTATTCGATCAGATAGAAATTAGATACCCAGTACTTCAGAGACATGGCCCAATTGGCTGATAGGGTTAGACAGGTCGAACGACTAAAAGCCGAAAAAGCTAGGGCTAATAAAAATAAGAAGGAAAGAGTAGCATATGTCGGAGTTTGTGAAGATGATGACTAGGATGGACCATCAAATTTCGATGAACAAGAAGTAGATTTGGCATAATTAAAACAGGGCCCGCCTTATGCTTGCAAGGTCTTGACTCTGTCGAATGGAAAAAACCCAATCGAATCGGAAAAGAACGATAAGTTCCCCAAAATAACTTATACGTTCGACGTTACAAAATGTGACGAAATATTTGATTTGCTAGTCAAGGATGGCCAAATGACAGTACCACCTGGTACTAAAGCGCCTCCTTTAGAACAGCAGAAAAAGAGAGGTTTTTTGCAAATATCATAATTTCTTGGGTCATAAAACGTCTCAATGTTTCCTTTTCAGGGATCTAGTGTAGAATGAAATCAGAGATGGAAGGCTAAAATTCGGCGACAAGTCGAAAAACCAGGCGAAGGTGGATTGAAACTCTTCGCAAGTGGTGGAGGCCCACTATGCTAAGCCATCCATGGTGAATATGGTCGAGGTTGCTGAAGGCTTCGACGACAATATGGATATGATCGAGGCTGTTGATGGCTTCGACAATAGTGTAAATATGGTGGAGGTTGCTGAAGATCCCGCCAACAAAGGTGACACAGTCGAAGTTACAACTGACTTCGTGAACCAGGCTGTGATGGTTAAGGTTACTGAAGACCTTGACGGAAAGATCATTGAGAACTACATTGCTGAGGCCACTGATGGCGTCAACAATGAAACTACTGACGGTTTCGTCCAAATCAACAATGAAACTACTGAAGGTTTCGCCAGAGTTAACAACGAAACTACTCACAGTTTCGTCCAAATCAACAGTGAAACTACTGAAGGTTTCGCCAGAGTTAACAACGAAACTACTGACGGTTTCGTCCAAATCAACAATGAGACCCCTGATGGTTTTGCCCAAATTAACAAAGGAAATACTAAGGGTTCTTACAAACAGGCTGCTGTTGGTATTCTCCGAAGGACCATGGAGGATCCAAAGAATAAAGTTGTCGGATTCGTCAGCCAACAGGTTATCAAGAGTCCGCTCCCAAAAGTGCTAACAAAGAAAATCACTGAAGACTTTAACCGTATGAAGAAGGAACACGAGGTCAATGAAGGCCTCAGTTTGAAGTTGAATAAGTTAAACATTGACAAAGAAACATCTGCCAATGTAAACATGGTCGAGATGGCTCAGAACGTTTCGATGCAAGTCGACGAAGAGCGTCGACGTAAGGAGTACCATAAACTGGCGTATCCCAAGGAGGAAGAAAATCTGGCAGATTTCATACATAGATGCCAGAGGAAAAGATCTGAGGTGATGCTTTGCCCTCGTTGTAGTGTCATCTTCGATAAAAAGGAAGCACAAAACTTAGAGGGAGTGGAGAGAGCAAAAAGAAGGGGAAATTGGAGGCCTTCTGGAGAAAGATTCGACCCCAGAAAAGGGGACCAAAGCAAGGAAAGGTTAGGAGGAAGATACCCTAACACATTCAAACCTACAAATAAAGCTCCAGACGACAGGTGGGCCAATCCAATCCGACAAGCCCAAGGACAAGGGAAATGGAAGGATTTCGAAGTACAACGGGGATCTTCCGTATCATACAGGAAAGAATTCCAAAAGTTGAAGAAGGTGACTTACCCTTCTGAAAATTATAAGGGCAAGAACCCCATGACGAAGTCACAGTGGAGGAACGTCGAAAGAAGGCTGAGAAGGAGGCTGCAGGAAAATCCAAGCCAGCAACCAGCAGCAATGTTCAAACTTCGACTCAGAAGGAAGAGTTGAAGGTCGAAAAGCCACCCGTTGCTCCAGTACAAGTGTCGTCAAAAGAGGAAGTAACTAGGGATGACGAAATAACAGACGATTTTAATTCAGAGTCAGAGGCATCCTTCGACGTGATGTGTAACGTGGTCTCAGTGCTACCCAAGGAGTATGACCAGGTAATGGAAGTCGAAGATGAAGAAGAGACTATGGAGGTCGAAACGGCCAGACACGTGCCTGTTTGCTATTATATCATGAACAATGGATGCGTTGAAGAACAAAACTCATTTTTTGAAAGACCATATGTCTCAATGAGGAGCCACCTCAAACCCCTGTTTATAAAAGGAAAAGTCGGTAACATAGGGGTGAATAAGATTTTGGTTGATGGAGGAGCGGCTGTCAATTTGATGCCGCATTATATGCTTAAGAAAAATGGAAAAGATGATTCCGACACCAAACCTCATAACATGGTGTTGTCGAATTATGAGGGAAAAGTGGGAACCACTATGGGTGTAATACAAGTAGATCTAACTGTCGGAACCATCACAAGGCCGACAATGTTTATGGTAATTGCGTCGAAAGAAAATTATAACCTTCTCTTAGGCAGGGAATGGATACATGGCATAAGTGTCATCCCTTCGTCAATGCACCAGCGAATAACAATATGGCGCGCAGATGGGATTGTTGAAAATATAGAGGCTGACCAGAGTTACTTTCTGGCTGAAGTAAACCAGGTTGATAGGCGAAGCTTCGACAGGAATCTGGCTCACATAGCTCCTTATAGTCCAACAACCTTCGACATGACGCCAACTGACAACGCTTTCTGCTCACTATACCTTCATCCCACCCACGGGTTTCAGTGGGATAGAGAGGTAGTTGGCGAAGAAGATTACATTTTTGGGACCTCTCACATCCAGCCAACTGGCTTGGGCAGCGAATTTAGTGACAATGAGTGAGTCACTAGTTCTCGAATAGATCGCGGCTTATATAGCCGAGAATAAACTCAAAGTGGCCTTAGAGGTCGAAGTAAAGTACATGGTCGTCGAAGCCAACCAGATCGAAACAGATAAACAAGGTCTTGGAAAGGATTTTGATATGGATCCACCTGATAAAGATCTAGAAGATTTGCAAAACTAGAGGCTCGACACAATTTATGACGATGAGCCATTGGGCTTTGAGAAGGATCCATTAGCAACAAACATCAAGATGATGGAACATGATCCACTCGAAGAAATCGACTTGGGGTCGGGGCAGAAAAAAGATCAACCTATATCAGTGCAAAAGTGAGCCCTCAACTCAAGGTCGAAATAGTCCAGTTGCTGAAGGAATTCAAGGATTATTTCGCATGGGACTACGACGAAATGCCCGGGCTGGATAGGAATATGGTCGAATTAAGGTTGCCAATAAAACTTGGGAGGAAACCTGTTAAGCAAACTCCAAGGAGATTCGCACCAGAAATCTTCTCAAAGATTAAAGAAGAAGTCGAAAGACTCCTCAGATGCAAGTTCATTCGCCCGACCAGGCGGGAGACTTCCTAGGCTTTGTGGTCCACAAGAAAGGGATCGAAATCAATCAAAACAAGGTCAAGGCAATAATGGAGGCGAAAACGTCATCTACAAAGAAGGAATTGCAGTATCTACTTGGCAAGATCAACTTTCTCAAAAGGTTCATCTCCAACCTTAGTGGGAAGACGCAAGCCTTTTCTCCTCTACTCCGACTAAAGAAGGAAAACTTCGAATGGGGGCAAGAGCAGCAGGATGCCTTCGACAAAATCAAGGAATACCTGACGCATCCTCCAATTTTAATGTCACCTTATAGAAGTAGGAGTATGAGGCTGTACATATCCGCGTCGGACAAGATAGAGCCGTCAAAATGGGCCGAAGCCCATGGGCCGGCCCGCCGAGCCCATAAAAATTTAGGGCTTGGGCCTTATTTTTGGAGCCCATATTATTCCGGGCCTTTTTTAGCCCGGCCCGAAAAAGCCCGAAAAAAAATGGGTCGGCCCGTATGGGCTATGGGTAGCCCGCCAGCCCGCCAACTTTTTTTAAAAGAATTAATTTAACTATTTGGCCCATAATATAAATTAATAAATATATATAATTGGACCTAAAAAATAAATTTGGCCCAAGAAACATTTGGATACAATGTGTTAGTGCTTCTTTGGTTCGGTCCACACACACTTCAGTGACTACCAGAACATTAATTTCTATTACATTATATTACATTACAGTATTCTAAAATGAATATATTACATTAAGATTATTAAAATGAGTATTAATTTCTATAACATTATATATTAAAATGAGTATTAATTTCTATTACATTATATATTACTTAAAAAATGAATTTTTTAATTTTTTTTTAAAATGGGCTCGTTCAGGGCCGGGCCCGTTTAGGGCTGGGTAGCCCGCAGCCCAGACAGGGTTGGGCCTGGGTAGTAAAAAAGGAGCCCGTATTCAAAATGGGCTTTTTGAGCCCGGCCCAGAAAAGCCCGAGGCCCGCCAGGGCCGGCCCGTTTAGGGCCGGGTAGCCCGTTTTGACAGCTCTAGGACAAGACATTAGGGAGCATGTTGGCTCAAGAGGATGAGAATGGTGACGAAAGAGCCATTTACTACCTCAGAAGGGTCTTGAACGATGCGGAAACTAGATATAGTGTAATTGAAAAGTTGTGTTTATGTTTATACTTTTCATGTATGAAATTGAAGCACTATATAAAGCCAGTTGATGTTTACATTTCTTCTCATTTCGATGTTATAAAATACATGTTATCTAAACCAATCTTGCACAGTCGAATTGGTAAGTGGGCATTAGCATTAACTGAGTATTCTTTGACATATTTACCTTTAAAGGCTGTCAAAGGACAAGTAGTGGCTGATTTCATAGTCGACCACGCTATAAACGAAAAGTCTTTGGACTACATTGAAATAGAACCATGGAAGTTGTACTTCGACGGTTCTAGTCATAAAAATGGAACTGGAATAGGAGTTCTTATTATTTCTCCTAACAAAATTCCAACAAAATTTAAGTACAAATTCGAAGGCCTTTGCTCAATTAATGAGGCAGAATATGAGGCTTTGATAGCACAACTTGAAATTTTGTTGGAATTGGGGGCAACTCGGGTCGAAATAATGGGCGACTCTGAGTTAGTCATAAAGCAAATAACAAAGGAGTACAAGTGTGTTAAAGAAAATTTAATCATGTACTTTGTAATAGCTAATCGACTCTTGAAAAGATTCGATATGGTTATGATTCTACATATCCCTCGAATAGAAAATCAGGAGGCAAATGATTTAGCACAGATAGCTTCTGGATACAAAGTGTCGAAGTTTCAGAATGCCATTGAAGTTAGAGGAAAAGTCGTGTCAGCCAGATTATCCCCATCAGATTTGGAGACGATAAAGCTAGGATACGCTGACGAAGAAAATTTTGAAATTTTCAACATAGATAATTCAATGATTGGAGATTAGAGGAAGCCTATAATGGAATATCTACAAAATCCAACAGGACCAATCGAATGAAAAATCAGGTATCGAGCTTTGAGTTATGTGATTTTGGGGAACGAATTATTTAAGAAAACTCCGGAAGGGATATTACTTAAGTGTCTAGGCGAATCTGAGGCATACATAGCCTGTCGAACGTACACAGCGGGGCATGTGGTGCCCATCAAGCAGGCCATAAGATGAAGTGGTTATTATTCTGACAAGGAATGTATTGGCCAACTATGTTAAAAGATTGCGTCGAATTCGCAAAAGGATGCCAAGAGTGCCAGGTACACGTAGGGATACCACATATTCCTGCAAGTGAGTTACATTCTATAATCAAACCTTGGCCCTTTAGAGGTTGGGCTTTGGATTTGATTGGAGAAATTCGATCGGCCTCTTCAAAAAGCCAGAAGTTTATTTTGGTTGGTATCGATTATTTTACAAAATGGATCGAAGCCATACCTTTAGTGAATGTGGATCAAGAAGTTGTGATCGAGTTTATTCGAAAACACATCATCTATAGGTTTGGGATCCCAGAGACTATAACGACAGATCAAGGATCTGTTTTCACCGGTAAAAATATGCAAGCATTTGCGAAGGAAATGGAGTTCAAACTTCTCACAACAACGCCTTACTATGCTCAAGCCAACGGACTGGTCGAAGCGGCAAACAAAGTTATAATAGGTTTGATAAATAAGCATCTGGGAAGAAAGCCAAAGAATTGGCACAAAACTTTGGACCAAATTCTATGGGCTTGTCGAGCCTCTCCTAAGGAAGCTACAAATGTTACACCCTTTCGACTAACGTATGGCCATGATGCAGTCTTACCGGTCGAGATATACTTGCAGTCAGCAAGAGTCCAAAGGCATCATGAAATTCCATCAGATTCATATTGGAATATGATGATAGATGAATTAGTCGATTTAGACAAAGAGAGGTTAAATACGTTAGATTTTTTGAAAAGGCAAAAGGAAAGGGTGGAGAAATCCTACAATAAAAGAGTGAAAGGTAAAGCCTTTTTTATTGATGACCTTGTGTGGAAAGTGATTCTTCCCATGGATTGAAAAGATAGACTTATGGGAAAATGGTCCCCTAAGTGGGAAGGACCTTTTCAATTCACAAAAGTGTTTTCCAATGGCGCGTATGAATTCGAAGAATTAGATAAAGATAAGAGAGTACTGAAAATAAATGGGAAATATTTTAAAAAATATAAACCCATATTGCAGGAAGTTAAAATAGAAATCGAATAATCTTGCAAAAGAAATAACTAAATTGGTGAAATTCGCCAAACAAATGGCTTAAGTGGCATTACAAAAGAAATAGGCCTCAAAGAACCAAGCAACATTACAAATTTAAACAGGGAAAGATTTCTTCAACTTTTCAAACTTGGACCATTAAATCTGAAGCCGACGCTCGCAGAGGGCCTTGCTGGTCGAAATCTCTTCAATCTCCTTACCTAGCTTCTGAGCCCTTTCAACATGATGCACTCCAACTTCAATCTCTTTAGCTATCTCATCTTGATTGACTTGTTGTAGTTCTTCTTTGCGTTTCTTAGCTTGAGAAATTTTGTTTTGAAGAACAACAATTTTTTTCTCCCATTTGAGGATGTTTTCGTCACAGCTGGCAACCTCTTTCTGATATTGTTCAGAGGCCTTTTCCAGTTTATTTACCTTGTTGGTAGAACTTGTAGCAGCATCCCACTTAGCAAGTTGTGTTTTTGACTTATTTTCAAGGTTTCTTGAGTAATCTCGAAGCCGGTTAAGATCTGCCACCACAAGGTCAATTAGACTGGTCATATCCACAACAACATCAGTCACTTCAGGGGGAGCCTCCAAGACATTGACTTATTTCAAGATCTTTTTTAGGTCAAATTGAGCAGACGAATCTTTCTCTAGAAGTTGAAACAAATCAATGTTGAGTATTTTCTGCTGAATCTGGGCCATCACTTCGTCTGTGGATCTTGTGCCAGAAATGGTCCCTGAAGTAGTCGAACTACTGGTGGTGGTGTCGGGAAAGTCATAAAGTGTACTGAGCATGGCCTTCAGATATTCCAATGGTCTTTGTACTTTCAAATTCTCAAGTTCCTCATGAGAAAGACTGGTCGAAGTGGTGTTGGCTGAACCAGCTCTGAGATGATCAGCAGGGTTTTACTTGTTGCTTTCTTTCTCTTCATCAGCAGCAATCTTTGGAGTGGTTTCCTTTTCGCCTTCATTCCTTTCTTCCTCTTCGTCATCAGTTTCGAGCTCCCCATCTTTCTCAATGTCAGCATCCTTTAAATTGATGGGGGAGTTGTCTTCAGGATCACCTTCTGTTGTGAGTGCTGCAGTGGGCATCACAGTGTCCCCACCAACGTCGACTAAGATATCATCCTCAGGACCAGTTTCTTCTTTGACTACATCTTGAAGCTTTTTAGAAACAGCGGTAGGCTGATTGACTTCAGTGGCTGATTCTTTAGTCGAATCTTTAGGGGAAGGCTTTGAGGCACTTGTTGGCTTGTAAGTGGGATCGCTGCTAGTTTTTGGAAGGACTTGAACAATAGGATGTCCTTGAGCGTCGACAAGGACCAGGAAGATAAATAAGTCAACAAATTTATCATAAGGGAAAACACCTTTAACTGTCGAATTTAAAGAAAGAAAAAACCTACCTTGGGAATTTCAGTCTTAAGGCTAGAACTCTCACTTTCTGCTGGAGCTGTGGTAACTTGCTCGACAGGATTTTTGTGGGGAGTTTTCTCCAATATCCTGGAAGCAGGGTTTTTTGTTGTTGAAGTTTTGCTGGTTTCTACTTCTTTCTTGAAGGTTTGACTTGATCAGGGGATTCGTCACCAGATTCAATGACAGGAGCTTCAGGTTCTTTTTCCTTTCTTTTCTTTGGCGTTGAAGGAGGTCTCCGACTTCCCTGAAAAATAGCAAGAGATTTCATTAGTATTTCAGAAAATAATAATAAAGAAGTTTTGATCAAAAGAAAGGCACAATCATACCTTCGCCAAAGGTTTCTGGGTAGTGTCTTTTGGGTCTGCCACGTCCTCTGCAGTTGACGCTTCGACGGCAGCTGACTTCTTGACAGGAATTTTTATGGCTAAGAAAAAAGGAAAAAGTTAAACATAAGTCGAAAGCATATATGTGCAAATAAAAAGAAGTGGTGTCGAGTATCTCCCTATTCCACACCTTCATATATTGGAGTTTCCACACGAACGTGTTCTATGTCAATATGAAGGTGGCCTTTGAAATTGTCCAAGGTGTACTTAGTCGGAACCACTCGCTTAGCATGTTTTTGATATTCTTGGCGAAGAAGTTTCATGGAATCCCCACAAGTGAACCAATCTGGAAATGGAGGACTAAAAGCCACACCAAATTCAGCAGATGGTAGAGGAGGAAATTTTGGTGGATAGAGGTTAAAAGCTATCTCATAACGTTGATCTGGTCGAACATATGTAGGTAGTTTTAACTCATCCAGTTTTCTTGTAAATTTCTCTTTCAAAGTTACGGCTGCTTCACTTATGGCTCGACTAAGTTCGTTGGGCCTGTAGGCAGTTTCAAAGTACTTTTGGAATGCTTGGATTTCTTTGATGTGTCTTGAAGTACCTTTCTTTGTTTTTTCCTGCACAAGAGCGAAAGCTCTGGTCAGTTGGATAGTGAAAGAAGGCACGTCGAAAAATTGAGAATTATAATAATCCCTCCACCATTCGTCAAACTCTTGAGTGCAGAGAAAGCTGGGTTTAAAGGGCACTGGTTGAATTTCAACCAGGTTGGAGTACTTCTCCAGCAACCCAGAACACTCATCTTCGGTGTGTGTGTCATGTTGTAGTGAATCAAAGAGCCTTTCCTCGAGAAGAGGGGTTTTGGTTTTATTTGGATTAACCCAAACTGTTGAGAAACCAGATTGGGTTGGTAATTAACAAGGGAGATCTTCAACTTTGAGGGATTGAGTCTGGAAGCTAAGAGTCTAGGGGTGAGGAAAGATTCCCAGACATTAAGGAATTCATCTTCTTGAGCTTGTTGAAGGCTCAGACCTTCATCATTTGGTGTTAACTGCACCAGTCTGGTTCCTTCGACTCTTCTATCCTTCAGAGCATCTTCGTCCACAGTTTGTTTGTTGGATAAGGAAGCTTCAAATGTGGCATCGAGCCACAGTTGTAAGAGCCAAAATGGTCCTGGAAACAGAAGACTTCCTTTGTCCTTGATATTCTTCAGAAAAGTAACCCCTTCGCTAAGAGATTCGTATAGATTCGTCAGAATGATCTCACTGAGGCACAGTTGATGTCCAGCATGAAGCTGATTTGCCATGGTAATATAATGTTTCGCCACTTGAAGAGATCTAGAGCAGAAAACGCATCTCGACAGCCAGAGGGCTAAGAAGGCTACATGCTCTTGATCAGAAACTTTTTTGGTTTCTTTTTCATGGTAATTGGCAATATAGGTTGTGAAGGTGGCCTTATTTGTGTCGAAGCCTATGGAGTCGTCAGACAGTAGGGTGGGATCATAATCCACTCCCATGGGCTAAGGCCAGTTATGGCAGCTACGTCGAAAAGAGTGGGGGTGATCATTCCACAAGGAAGGTGGAAATTATTATAGGTATTATCCCAAAAGTAAAGGGAAGCTAAAAGCATGGCGGGGCAATATCTGGGTCCTACTTTCAACAACTGGATGAGGTCGAAAATGCCCATAGTTTTCCAAGTATCAGCTTTGACTGCCTCTATTTTCTTTAGCCAAGCTAAATAATCAGATGGGTCTTTCACCAAAGGACAAGACCTAAAGATTCTAAAGTTATTCATGTACCCTAGATTTATGGCTTCCTCAGATAGAGATCCTTGGCCATCTACTTTGGATTTCTAATCTGTGACTTTCACCTTATCAGTTCTAGGTCTAACTCCATTAGCTATAGGTTTGTAACAGTGGTAAGCGGGAAAGAATTCTTTCACTTTTACAAGATCTAGAGATAAATCAGGTAAGGGTCCTAACATCGCATGAGATTTACCAGAAATTAAAATGGGAATCAGTACCTGAGACTGGTAAATACGTCTTTTTTCCTCTTCGTTTGGAGGCTCTGGTATATATTGTTGGTTCCCCGCCACCTTTGGACCAAGAACCTTGTGAACAGGTGGTAAGTTTTTAGATTTCTTGGAATCTTTGCTCGTGACTTTAGGAGCCGCGGAAGATGCCATGACTGATTGTAGAAGAAAATGCAGAGAAAGATGAAGAAGATGAAGTTGCGTTGAAGAGAGTTCTTGCTTAAGAAAAGGAGCGTGAGAAAGTAAAAAAGAAAAAAATAAAATTTTCAACTTATTTATAGGTGAAAAAGGGGACTGAAGCGGTTGAAATTCAGAAATTTTTCCATTTAATGGAAGACAATGGAAAGATTGTAGGACGCGTGGCAGTTATGAGTGGATGGTTCAGACGGTGGCAGTTAATTTTTGACCCATGATCTGCTAGGAACTAGGGTAGTGATGATGAAAGAATCTCAAAACGTGGGCTGAAGAGACGTTTCAGAAAAGGTGCAATGATGACTCTGACGTCACAAATGTCTAGTCATATGAACAGTCGTATGTCGAACTATTGACGGCATCGAATTGTATTGGAAAAAAATGTTTTTCTCCCTTTGTTGAAAATGCATTTTCTAGGGGGCAATTTGTAAGCTGCTAATTTCGACGCTTGGATTCTGTTCAGGAAATGAGTTTAAGAATCTGTCAGGCCATTTCAACAGAAGTGTACTTCTGGTGAAAGAATATCAGTCGAAAACGAATGTTAATTGGAGGAATATATTTGGAGATTTTTTCTAAGTATTGGAAATGCTTCGACAAACTTGGTGCTTGTTCGACTGATGTTTTGAAATTCAAATTTATGAGGGAGATTCGTTTTGAAAAGCAGACGCGTGGAGCACATCCAGGACGTAAAGGCATGCAAGACGCCATTTGTCATCATTAGGAGAAATAGTTGTTATTGACAGTTATTTCGATGGTATATAAATAGGGAGTCTTAGTGTAGATTTCCATGGTGTGTTCAAAATTTGTACAAGTTACTCAAGAATACTCTAAGTAACCGTGTGAGAGAAAAGAGTAGTTACTGAGAAAATGTACGTTTGAGAAACACCAGTTTTATTCCTTGCATTTTAATGAAGTTCTAAGTTATTCATTTACAATTCTCTTTACATTTCTGCAATTTCATTCTTGCAATTTACTTACATTTTCGCCATTTCTTTCAAAAAGCAAAGTCTTTATTACTTTTCAGTCGAAATACATTAGTTTGTGAAAACAATGAGAAATTCAATGAACAAAAGGTTTTATTTTCATATAAATTGTCAACATTGTTAAAGCACATTGTCCTAGGATTTGTTTGATCGGTCCTGCAAGTAAACTAATTTTTCATAAATTAGGAGATCAGCGGTTGTTTGCAAATTTTCCAGGCAAACACCTGGTTACCCGTACGTTCACACGGTACTGGTGTATTACCCGTGCGTTCACACTTATTTTGGTCTGATTACCCGTGCGTCCGCATGGGTTCTGGTGTGGGCCGCGAATACGTCACCAGTTATCTTATGAAATATAAAAAAACGAATAATATAAAAATTTCGTTAAAAAAATTAAAATCATAAAAAATATTATCTCGTGTATATATATATATATATATATATTATATTTGTTTTTACACTATTTATTAACCTATTTGAATCAACAATGAAGTTGTTCTCGTATATAATAATATTTGAATCAAAAATATTATTTTTGTTTTGATAATATTTATAAAAAGAAAAAATGAATCTAACAATATATTTTTTCGTATATAAATATTATTTGTGTTGTTATTTTATTTACAAAAGTGTTTAAGTCAAAATTAAATTTGTTCCTATTATTATCCAATATTTTGATCTGTAATTTAATGTTCCCGTTTTAATAATTTTGTGCCTATAATAATTTAAGTATATAAAAATATTTTAATCAACAATATATTTTACCCCGTATATAAATATTATTTTTGGTTTGATAATAATTATAAAAATATTTGAATCAATAGTAAACTTGTTTCTGTCGGTGACGCGCATTTGTCTGCATTTAAAATTTGGAAAAAAATAGAAATAATAAAAATTAATAAATATAAAAAATATAATTTATATTTAGAAAAATAGAATCAATACCCACGGACACCGGTTGGTATTTTTGTTAAAAAATATTTATGCAATAATTTAGTTTTAAACATATGGTCGATAAATTTCTATTATTCAATATTTAGATCAATAGTAAAGTTGTTCTCATTTATCGCAATAGTATTTTTCGCATATATAAAAATATTTTAATCAACAATGTATTTTTTTCCGTATATAACTATTATTTTTGTTTTTTGATTATTTATAAAAATATTTGAATCAATAGTAAAGTTGTTCTCATTATCATTCAATATTTTTATTGGTATAACACTTAAAAATCAATTTTACAGTAAATGAAATAAGTAAGCTTATCAAGGATCATTTGAAAATTGTAAAAGATAAGTCTGACAAAGTCAACTGATATATTAGTGGTTCAGTTGAATTCCAGCTTTTCATATGTCGTGTAATGTTAATTGTACAAAGACTTTATTTTCATAAATCTTAAAGATGATGAAAGGATAAAAACTTATTTAGCTTAAGGGTTTATTAATGTACATTTGTTGTCACCGTGTAAAATTGTATAGTCTCAAAAGGTTAATTTATTTCAAATATGCTTCACAATCTCTCCCAAATACACGTCTCCCAAATTAGAAGGAACCTCTTCCCACTTAGGTTAAAACATAGTCAATGTCACTAATTTTTCATTTCATAATCATACCCACACGACACTCAATGCTAATGTACTTTATTTATTAAGTAGCTTTATTTGAAATCTCACTTCAATTGTACTTTGTATCATCCAATTGATGTAGTTAAAGTACTATATATACCCAGTTGATTTATTAAGCACCTAACTGATACATATCACATCCATGTGCAGAAACTATATGGAGCTCGAGTGCTGAAACTACAAACATAGTAATGATACACTACACATCCATCTATGTCAGGTTTGTACGCCTATCTCAGCTAAAACATACTTCTTACTACCCATGCTTTAATAAAGTAGTTGCCTACATCATTATGACTTATTGTCTCACACATTATGCATAATTATCCATGTAGAGTTTAACATCCTGTCTACATCATTGTTCCATCTCAACTAATAGTTGGATCTCAACTTTATTGTTCGTTATTCCTTTCAGTATCATCAATGACAGAAGGATATCTATTCATTAGAACCACATAATCACCTTCCTCTGCTTCTAACACAAAGTTGGCCTGAAAAATCAATCAAAAAATAATGTCATTTGTAACACCCTGTATAATATTTATCTAGAATAATACCATATAGGTGTTTTATTTGGTACTGACACAATCATAAGTGTCTAATGGCATAATTCACATACTTGACCATTTCTAATGCACAAAAACAACCTTTGGTACAAAGCATGGAAATTAGCCAAAACAAGAAAATCTAAGAATAAGGTACAATATTCCTCATTGTACAAGAAAATAATACACAGCGGAATAAGCTTAACTAAGCTTCTCTTGAAACATCCAAGCATAGCTCCACTTGTAAAAAAACTTGCAAATAACACCTAAAAATAGCAACAATATTGGGGTGAGATAATAATCGCAGTGAGTTCCCCTATCTTATGGGTTCCCTCGGCTCTACAGGGTACATGCAATCAAACGGATCCACCGTGGATCCGGGGTTTTCTCACGGTCTGGTGCAAATACACAACAATGGGTAATATCATCATTAGTAGTCCCTTAACTCACCAATGAAATAACAACAAGTACACAAACAACAATAAACAGATCAAACAACCAAATATGCAGACCCGTATCACGTACGAGGAATCCATAAGTAGTATCTACCTGTCTACATAGGCCACACATATCACACCCTCGATGAGTAACCAAGTGCCTAGCGTCAAGAGACTTGCACAAGCACACAACACGATGAGTCAGATGAGTCCGAAGTGATACACACCTAAGTGGCCGCGGAACCCATCCGTCAATCATCAATACGCATGTGTGTATCGGCGAGTGCAAAGACGCCTACATGACTGCACAAGCCCACCGGGAGAAAGCCTAGTGGTATTGCCTACATGACACCACTAGAGGTGAGTAACAGAGTGATATTTCCCTCATGGCATCACAACCCCACCATACCGATCATGCAGATGTGTTAAAGGCGAGTGGGTAAACGCCCTATATGACCCCACACAAGCACATCGCAACGGTAGCTCAGGTGTATACCGAGCACGCAGATGAGTTAACGGCAAGTGGGAAATACACCCTAATGGACCCTCACAAGCTCATCGCAACGGTATTCTTCGGAACAAGTCTGGTATCCATCGGACCAAGTCCGGAACTCAGGTGAAACACCACCTAGTAGCTTAGGCCTACTCCGATTCAAGCATACATCACAATCACAATCACAACCACATCACATCCGAACGTTCAACCGGAACGAACAGGAACAAGCAAGGAAATTATCACATATACAAGGAAGACATAACAAGTGATCACCTCAAGCCATTAAGCAAGCCATAATCAATATATAAGCATAACCTGTTAAACATAATCAATATAGTAATTCACAAACATTTCAAGGCATACAAGCCACTACTATTCTCTACCAAGCATCCTTGGTTAACTCATGGTTCCACATACCATTTAATACCTCATTGGATTATATTTCCAATGGCTTTGGACTCGTATCAATCGGATTCCCGATCCTTGAGTTTTGGTGTAAACAAAAGTACATATACTACATTTCTATATTTATCTTATCAATCCATAGCATATAGCCATGTTTCTACCTCACCATCACAAAAAGCATTGAAATATCTTTCCAAAACTTTCGACCGTGCCCCAATCCGAGTTACTTTAAAATCCTTTCTTGAACTAATAATTATAAATCTGTCTCTTTCATAAAATAATTGATCTCTTTAGAGTTCACCAGTTGCTCTATTGATCCCAATTAACTATACTTAATTCACTTAGAGGATTCCATAAATCCAATTAATCTAAGATAGAGCACATAAATACTCATCTGATCTCATCTGATATCCAATTGAGCATTTAAATAATACGGGGTATTACACTCTCCCCCCCTTAAATTGAAATTCGCCCCCGAATTTCCTTCGCTCAACAATAACCACAACTTGCATCATTGTCTTAGATCCATACTTAATCTTTACTTCCGTCCAAAATTCTGACGTATTCCAATTCCAACTTGACTTCACAGACCAAAATCCTTATTTTCACAATTTATCAAACGTTCCTTAATTATACTCTTGTTCCAATATTGGGTTAACTTCTAACTTTGCTTTTTCCATAACTCTTCTGTTGTTCCTTACAAAACACATAGTCGCATCTTACTTCGGAAAGAATGTACCATTCTACATTCCTCTACTGAGTTACAAACAAAACCGTAACACCTTATCTTGGTTTAGGATAACAAACACTCATCAATTTTTTTTCTTTCACGATGTAATTTAGTGATTTCTTTCCTTTATGCAATTCCCGACAACTATCCTTTCATAAATCCTTAAACGTTCAAAACCGCATCATAAATTGTCAAACGACTCAATTACCAATTCCATCTAGTCTGATGTTGTACAGGGTACTCATTAAATCCGATATTCCATTCCTTTCGTGACATACCAAAAGGTAACACACTTAGAACAAGATCTCCTTATTTCCATACTTACAAGTAATAATCCGTCTAAATTCTTATTATTTTGACATAACTCTTCATCTGTCACCTTCCACTGTGAAACCCAAATTCTAACAGTGGAACACCATGAATTCTTGAGCACTACTAATTAGCTAACAGTCTGCGGAGAACACACTTATCTACTTGGATCATTTCCAACCAACGGTACAAGAGACTTATTGACGTCTTATGGTAGAACAATTTCCTTGCAGACACACCACATTTTCGAAGACTATAATACACTTCCCAATTGAATCAACCTTTCTCATTCGTTCCTTATCATAAACGATTCCCAGTTACATACTTAACTTCGGAACGTCCAATTCTTACTCGTACTTGTAAAGATAACTTCCACATTTCATTCTCTTGGTAAAACACAACTGCCCACAACTGGTACCACTCTCACGGAGTCTAAGTCCAATACCATGAACTCACCGAAGATAGCACTTACTAATTCTGACCAACCGCTCATATCTTACTGACACCCTAAGTACACACCGAAATATTCCTTGCAAGATCAATACTTCGCGAGTATTTTCAAACTTCATCCTTAAGATTCTCAACAGTAATGATAACAATGCGCCTAAGACTTTCTCATTCTCAACACAGTCCATAAGATTACTTTCCCAAAAGTCAAACTCCCTTGTCGTCTAAGCAAATGGTCCACTATGTAACACCTTTCGTAAGTTCCGATATCGAAACAAAAATCCTTCTCTCATTTACTTCCAATCCCGTTTTCCATTCCCACAATACTATCTAATCGGAGTAACACAGGGTAACAAAACGCGGATGATGGTTCCTATGGGATTTCACAATTTACACATACTTTAATCGATTAACCGTCTGAGGCTAATCGGTTAACTCCTCAAAATTCAGTGCTAGTACCATCCTTGCATGTGTTAATCGGTTAACAACTCAAAATTCAAAAGTCATCGCAACTCAAAACCATTAATCCGGCTTGTTCTAACTTGAAATATCATTCTCAACTTATAGCTTCTTAACTTTATAACATTCACCAACCATGGTCAACTCTAGGTAAAACTGACAAGGTCAAAACATTCAGACGACACGCTCTAACCAAGTGACAAGGCAAAATTCCGAATTCTGACGCGGCCACCCTACAAATCGTTGGCGAAATAGTTCATTTTCTACTCACACTACCACACTTACACCAAATTACTTAATGAAAGATTTGTAACCCACAATTCTCATCAACTACTTATAAAGCCCTTCCGGTATAAATCGTTCCATGATTTACACTTAGTCCATAATAAGCCCTGATTTGCTTCTCGTTATTTTACCGTAATCCTACTTCTTAGGATACAATACTCGTTGTTCCACAAAGTATGTCTCAAGGGTAAGAATCCTTCACGTACTCTTGTGACCAAGGTGCTACCACTACGCTCGTTCTTAATACCAAGGTGTAACTTTCTCATAACATACTGTTAATACCGTTTATTCCACATAATCGAATAAAATCCACCTCATAAACAATATTTTCACTTTCCACAGCATAGAACACTTTCATAACTTCATATCGATATAAAGAACGCTTAAAACGAACACCCGAGTCTAAAGATATGAATTTTTGAAGGAAAGAAAATTATTGGGAACAGCCAGATTTTCCTGGTGATTAAGGATTTCGCCTGGCGAATCCCTCTTCGCCAGTACTTCGCCCGGTGAAGCAGCGGCGAAACCTAATTCTTGAAAACCCAAAAGTTCCAGTAGCCATAACATTTTCTGTCTCTTAATTTTCGCCTGGCGAGTCCTGATTCGCCTGGCGAATCGCATCAGAACCAGAATTTTTTTTCTGCGTTTTAATGGTTCCAAGGGTTCCAAAACTTACCCTTCTCTACTACTTTAGGTTCCCATAAAAGTCGAATGTCCTTAACTCTCCACTTTTAACCAATTTGAAGATATTGTCCCGAACACATTCCTTAAGGTATTCTCGTCCATTTCAGATACCATAGTGGCCTTAGAAACTGAAGCACCGATACTTATCTCACTTCCGGAACTTACGTCACACATTCCACAAAACAACTTTTCTTTTCCACGGAATGAGATTACTTGAAATTCTTATCCACACCAATGGTCAATCCAGCTCTACTAGCGACTTTACATATTCCTCAATACTTAAACCAATCGTCCAGTAGAGATTCTTAACTTTCAGACTCCATCCTTTCCAAAGGATTTCCCGAACAACACAACACTCTTCAATTCCATGTTACCCAAAGCACAACTTCTACTAAGACCTCAACTAAGCTGACCAAAACTGATCACCACTAACTCTTGGCTTAAGCCTACCCACGCAGCACAAGTTCCGACAACACTACGGAGTCCTCGTGGTCGCTCAACCATGATTCTACCTATCACGTACATAGTATTAGGTTGATTAGGCCCAACACTACATAGTATGATATTAAGAGTCATGCTGGCAAGACACACTTAAGAGGCAGGAATAGATTTACTTATGATGTTTCAATGCTAGGCCGAGGACACGACCTACTCTGATACCAACTATAACGCCCTGTATAATATTTATCTAGAATAATACCATTAAAGTGTTTTATTTGGTACTGAAACAATCATAAGTGCCTAATGGCATAATTCACATACTTGACTATTTCTAATGCACAAAAACAACCTTTGGTACAAAGCATGGAAATTAGCCAAAACAATAAAATCTAAGAATAAGGTACAATATTCCTCATTGTACAAGAAAATAATATACACAGCGGAATAAGCTTAACTAAGCTTCTCTTGAAACATCCAAGCATAGCTCCACTTGTAAATCAAACTTGCAAATAACACCTGAAAAATAGCAACAATATTGGGGTGAGATAATAATCTCAGTGAGTTCCCCTATCTTATGGGTTCCCTCGGCTCTACAGGGTACATGCAATCAAACGGATCCACCGTGGATCCGGGGTTTTCTCACGGTCTGGTGCAAATACACAACAATGGGTAATATCATCATTAGTAGTCCCTTAACTCACCAATGAAATAACAACAAGTACACAAACAACAATAAATAGATCAAACAACCAAATATGCAGACCCGTACTCACGTACGAGGAATCCATAAGTAGTATCTACCTGTCTACATAGGCCACACATATCACACCCTCGATGAGTATCCAAGTGCCTAACGTCAAGAGACTTGCACAAGCACACAACACGATGAGTCAGATGAGTCCGAAGTGATACACACCTAAGTGGCCGCGGAACCCATCCGTCAATCATCAATACGCATGTGTGTATCGGCGAGTGCAAAGACGCCTACATGACTGCACAAGCCCACCGAGAGAAAGCCTAGTGGTATTGCCTACATGACACCACTAGAGGTGAGTAACAGAGTGATATTTCCTTCATGGCATCACAACCCCACCATACCGATCATGCAGATGTGTTAAAGGCGAGTGGGTAAATGCCCTATATGACCCCCCACAAGCACATCGCAACGGTAGCTCAGGTGTATACCGAGCACGCAGATGAGTTAACGGCAAGTGGGAAATACACCCTAATAGACCCTCACAAGCTCATCGCAACGGTATTCTTCGGAACAAGTCTGGTATCCATCGGACCAAGTCCGAAACTCAGGTGAAACACCACCTAGTAGCTTAGGCCTACTCCGATTCAAGCATACATCACAATCACAATCACAACCACATCACATCCGAACGTTCAACCGGAACGAACGGGAACAAGCAAGGAAATGATCACATATACAAGGAAGACATAACAAGTGATCACCTCAAGCCATTAAGCAAGCCATAATCAATATATAAGCATAACCTGTTAAACATAATCAATATAGTAATTCACAAACATTTCAAGGCATACAAGCCACTATTATTCTCTACCAAGCATCCTTGGTTAACTCATGGTTCTATATACCATTTAATACCTCATTAGATTATCTTTCCAATGCCTTTGGACTCGTATCAATCGGATTCCCGATCCTTGAGTTTTGGTGCAAACAAAAGTACATACACTACATTTCTATATTTATCTTATCAATCCATAGCATATAGCCATGTTTCTACCTCACCATCACAAAAAGCATTGAAATATCTTTCCAACGCTTCCGACCGTGCCCCAATCCGAGTTACTTTAAAATCCTTTCTTGAACTAATAATTATAAATCTGTCTCTTTCATAAAATAATTGATCTCTTTAGAGTTCACCAGTTGCTCTATTGATCCCAATTGACTATACTTAATTCACTTAGAGGATTCCATAAATCCAATTAATCTAAGATAGAGCACATAAATACTCATCTGATCTCATCTGATATCCAATTGAGCATTTAAATAATGCGGGGTATTACACTCTCCCCCCCTTAAATTGAAATTCGCCCCCGAATTTCCTTCGCTCAACAATAACCACAACTTGCATCATTGTCTTAGATCCATACTTAATCTTTACTTCCGTCCAAAATTCTGACGTATTCCAATTCCAACTTGACTTCACAGACCAAAATCCTTATTTTCACAATTTATCAAACGTTCCTTAATTATACTCTTGTTCCAATATTGGGTTAACTTCTAACTTTGCTTTTTCCATAACTCTTCTGTTGTTCCTTACAAAACACATAGTCGCATCTTACTTCGGAAAGAATGTACCATTCTACATTCCTCTATTGAGTTACAAACAAAACCGTAACACCTTATCTTGGTTTAGGATAACAAACACTCATCAATTTTATTTTCTTTCACGATGTAATTTAGTGATTTATTTCCTTTATGCAATTCCCGACAACTATCCTTTCATAAATCCTTAAACATTCAAAACCACTTCATAAATTGTCAAACGACTCAATTACCAATTCCATCTAGTCTGATGCTGTACAGGGTACTCATTAAATCCGATATTCCATTCCTTTCGTGCCATACCAAAAGGTAACACACTTAGAACAAGATCTCCTTATTTCCATACTTACAAGTAATAATCCGTCTAAATTCTTATTATTTTGACATAACTCTTCATCTGTCACCTTCCACCGTGTAACCCAAATTCTAACAGTGGAACACCAAGAATTCTTGAGCACTACCAAATAGCTAACAGTCTGCGGAGAACACACTTATCTATTTGGATCCTTTCCAACCAACGGTGCAAGAGACTTACTGACGTCTTATGGTAGAACAATTTCCTTGCAGACACACCACATTTTCGAAGACCATAATACACTTCCCAATTGAATCAACCTTTCTCATTCGTTCCTTATCATAAACGATTCCCAGTTACATACTTAACTTCGGAACATCCAATTCTTACTCGTACTTGTAAAGATAACTTCCACATTTCATTCTCTTGGTAAAACACAACTGCCCACAACTGGTACCACTCTCACAGAGTCTAAGTCCAATACCATGAACTCACCGAAGATAGCACTTACTAACTCTGACCAACCGCTCATATCTTACTGACACCCTAAGTACACACCGAAATATTCCTTGCAAGATCAATACTTCGCGAGTATTTTCAAACTTCGTCCTTAAGATTCTCAACAGTAATGATAACAATGCGCCTAAGACTTTCTCATTCTCAACACAGTCCATAAGATTACTTTCCCAAAAGTCAAACTCCCTTGTCGTCTAAGCAAATGGCCCACTATGTAACACCTTTCGTAAGTTCCGATATTGAAACACAAATCCTTCTCTCATTTACTTGCAATCCCGTTTTCCATTCCCACAATAATCTCTAATCGGAGTAACACATGGTAACAAAACACGGATGATGGTTCCTATGGGATTTCACAATTTACACATACTTTAATCGATTAACCGTCTGAGGCTAATCGGTTAACTCCTTAAAATTCAGTGCTAGTACCATCCTTGCACGTGTTAATCGGTTAACCACTCAAAATTCAAAAGTCATCGCAACTCAAAACCATTAATCCGACTTGTTCTAACTTGAAATATCATTCTCAACTTATAGCTTCGTAACTTATATAACATTCACCAACCATGGTCAACTCTAGGTAAAACCGACAAGGTCAAAAAATTCAGACGACACACTCTAACCAAGTGATAAGGCAAAATTCCGAATTCTGACGCGGCCACCCTACAAATCGTTGGCGGAATAGTTCATTTTCTACTCACACTATCACACTTACACCAAATTACTTAACGAAAGATTTGCAACCCACAATTCTCATCAACTACTTATAAAGCCCTTCCGGTATAAATCGTTCCATGATTTACACTTAGTCCATAATAAGCCATGATTTGCTTCTCGTTATTTTACCGTAATCCTACTTCTTAGGATACAATACTCGTTGTTCCACAAAGTATGTCTCAAGGGTAAGAATCCATCACGTACTCTTGTGACCAAGGTGCTACCACTACGCTCGTTCTTAATACCAAGATGTAACTTTCTCATAACATACTGTTAATACCGTTTATTCCACATAATCGAATAAAATCCACCTCATATACAATATTTTCACTTTCCACAGTCATACCTTCATATAGATATAAATAACGCTTAAAACGGACACCCGAGTCTAAAGATATGAATTTTCGAAGGAAAGAAAATTATTGGAAATAGCCAGATTCTCCTGGCGATTAAGGATTTCGCCTGGCGAATCCCTCTTCGCCAGTACTTCGCCCGGCGAAGCAGCGGCGAAACCTAATTCTTGAAAACCCAAAAGTTCCAGTAGCCATAACATTTTCTGTCTCTTAATTTTTGTCTGGCGAAGCAGCGGAAAACTTGATTCGCCTGGCGAGTCCTGATTCGCCTGGCAAATCGCATCAGAACCAAAATTATTTTTCTGCGTTTTCATGGTTCCAAGGGTTCCAAAACTTATCCTTCTCTGCTACTTTAGGTTCCCATAAAAGCCGAATGTCCTTAACTCTCCACTTTTAACCAATTGGAAGATATTGTTCCGAACACATTCCTTAAGGTATTCTCGTCCATTTCAGATACCATAGCGGCCTTAGAAACTGAAGTACCGATACTTATCTCACTTCCAGAACTTACGTCACACATTCCACAAAACAACTTTTCTTTTCCACGGAATGAGATTACTTGAAATTCTTATCCACAACAATGGTCAATCCAGCTCTACTAGCGACTTTACATATTCCTCAATACTTAAACCAATCGTCCGGTAGAGATTCTTAGCTTTCAGACTCCATCCTTTCCAAAGGATTTCCCGAACAACACAACACTCTTCAGTTCCATGCTACCCAAAGCACAACTTCTACTAAGACCTCAACTGAGCTGACCAAAACTCATCACCACTAACTCTTGGCTTGAGCCTACCCACGCAGCACAAGTTCCGACAACACTACGGAGTCCTCCTGGTCGCTCAACCATGATTCTACCTATCACGTACATAGTATTAGGTTGATCAGGCCCAACACTACATAGTATGATATTACGAGTCATGCTGGCAAGACACACATAAGAGGCAGGAATAGATTTACTTATGATGTTTCAAGGCTAGGCCGAGGACAGGACCTGCTCTGATACCAACTGTAACGCCCTGTATAATATTTATCTAGAATAATACCATACAAGTGTTTTATTTGGTACTAACACAATCATAAGTGTCTAATGACATAATTCACATACTTGACCATTTCTAAGGCACAAAAATAACCTTTGGTACAAAGCATGGAAATTAGCCAAAACAAGAAAATCTAAGAATAAGGTACAATATTCCTCATTGTACAAGAAAATAATACACAGCGGAATAAGCTTAACTAAGCTTCTCTTGAAACATCCAAGCATAGTTCCACTTGTAAATCAAACCTGCAAATAACACCTGAAAAATAGCAACAATATTGGGGTAAGATAATAATCTCAGCGAGTTCCCCTATCTTATGGGTTCCCTCGGCTCTACAGGGTACATGCAATCAAACAGAACCACCGTGGATCCGGGGTTTTCTCACGGTCTGGTGCAAATACACAACAATGGGTAATATCATCATTAGTAGTCCCTTGACTCACCAATGAAATAACAACAAGTACACAAACAACAATAAACAGATCAAACAACCAAGTATGCAGACTCGTACTCACGTACGAGGAATCCAGAAGTAGTATCTACCTGTCTACATAGGCCACACATATCACACACTCGATGAGTAACCAAGTGCCTAGCGTCAAGAGACTTGCACAAACACACAACACGATGAGTCAGATGAGTCCGAAGTGATACACGCCTAAGTGTCCGCGGAACCCATCCGTCAATCATCAATACGCATGTGTGTATCGGCGAGTGCAAAAACGCCTACATGACTGCACAAGCCCACCGGGAGAAAGCCTAGTGGTATTGCCTACATGACACCACTAGAGGTGAGTAACAGAGTGATATTGCCTTCATGGCATCACAACCCCACCATACCGATCACACAGATGTGTTAACGGCGAGTGGGTAAACGCCCTCTATGACCCCCACAAGCACATCGCAACGGTAGCTCAGGTGTATATCGAGCACGCAGATGAGTTAACGGCAAGTGGGAAATACGCCCTAATGGACCCTCACAAGCTCATCGCAACGGTATTCTTCGGAACAAGTCTGGTATCCATCGGACCAAGTCCGGAACTCAGGTGAAACACCACCTAGTAGCTTAGGCCTACTCCGATTCAAGCATACATCACAATCACAATCACAACCACATCACATCCGAACGTTCAACCGGAACGAACGAGAACAAGCAAGGAAATGATCACATCACAACATTTATCAACATAATGCATTATATTCAATACATATACAAGGAAGACATAACAAGTGATCACTTCAAGCCATTAAGCAAGCCATAATCAATATATAAGCATAACCTGTTAAACATAATCAATATAGTAATTCACAAACATTTCAAGGCATACAAGTCACTACTATTCTCTACCAAGCATCATTGGTTAACTCATGGTCTCACACACTATTTAATACCTCATTGGATTATCTTTCCAATGGCTTTGGACTCGTATCAATCGGATTCCCGATCCTTGAGTTTTGGTGGAAACAAAAGTACATACACTACATTTCTATATTTATCTTATCAATCCATATCATATAGCCATGTTTCTACCTCACCATCACAAAGAGCATTGAAATAGCTTTCCAACGCTTCCGACCGTGCCCCGATCCGAGTTATTTTAAAATCCTTTCTTGAACTAATAATTATAAATCTGTCTCTTTCATAAAATAATTGATCTCTTTAGAGTTCACCAGTTGCTCTATTGATTCCAATTGACTATACTTAAATCACTTAGAGGATTTCATAAATTCAATTAATCAAAGATAGAGCACATAAATACTCATCTGATCTCATCTAGATAACCAAACCACAGCAGGTCCAATTAGAGGTGTCAATTTAGGGGGTTGGAGCCTAAATTTCAAGGCCCCAAAAATAGAAGAGTTCAAAATTTTAAAAATAAATGAGCCCCAAAATATGTATGCACCCTAAATTAAGAGCTCTTAAAATTCAAGTAGGGCCTCAAAGCCTCAACATTTTTAAAACTTGACTTTTTTCTTTTTAAATAGATTCTTTCAATCAATTTTTTTTTTAAATCGGTTTTTTGTTTTAGAAAAAATAGTTTTTTTTTATTTTCGGAAAAAATCAATTTTTTTTTTATTTTTGAAAAAAATCTATTTTTTTATTTTCGAAAACAATCGGTTTTTTTCATTTTCAGAAAAAATCGGTTTTTTTTATATTCGGAAAAAATCGGGTTTTTTCATTTTCAGAAAAAATCAGTTTTTTTATATTCGGAAAAAATCGGGTTTTTTCATTTTCGGAAAAAATCGGTTTTTTTTCATTTTCGGAAAAAATCGGTTTTTTTATATTTAAAAACAATCAGTTTTTCTTCATTTTCAGAAAAAATCGGTTTTTTTATATTCGAAAAAAATCAGTTTTTTTCATTTTCGGAAAAAATCATTTTTTTTTTATTTTTGAAAAAAATCGGTTTTTTCATTTTCGGAAAACATTGATTTTTTATATTCGGAAAAAATGGGTTTTTCCATTTTTGAAAAAAATCGGTTTTTTTAATTTTCGGAAAAAATCGAATTTTTTTATTTTCGAAAAAATAACAGTTTTTTTTTTATTTTTCGAAAAAAATCGAGTTTTTTTTTTGGAAAAAATCGTTTTTTTTTGGGGAAAAAATCTAATTTTTTATTTTCGAAAAAAATCGGTTTTTTATTATTTTCGGAAAAAATATGTTTTTTTTATTTTCCGAAAAAATCGCATTTTTTTCAATTTTTGGAAAAAAAATCAGGTTTTTTTATTTTCGGAAAAAATCGGGTTTTTTATTTTCGGATCGAATTTTTTTATTTCCGAAAAAAATCGAGTTTTTTCATTTTCGGAAAAAAACGGTTTTTTTCATTTTTGGAAAAAATCGGTTTTTTTTATTTTTTGGAAAAAATCGTTTTTTTTTTATTTTTGGAAAAAATCGGATTTTTTTCATTATAAAAAAAAATCGTTTTTTTTTTTTATTTAAAAAAAAAACGATTTTTTTTTGTATTTTCGGAAAAAACATTCGGTTTTTTTTATTTTTCGAAAAAATAAAAATCAGTTTTTTTTATCTTCGAAAAAAATCGGTTTTTTTTATTTACTGAAAAAAATCGTTTTTCTTTATTTTCGGAAAAAATCGGTTTTTTATTTTTTCGGAAAAAAAAATAGAGTTTTTTTTTTAATTTTCGGAAAAAATCGGCTTTTTTTCTTCTGAAGCAACCGGTTTTTTATTTTCGGAAAAAATTGATTTTTTTTTTATTTTCGGATTAAATCAGTTTTTTTTTTTATTTTCGAAAAAAATCTGTTTTTGTTATTTTCTGAAAAAAAATTGGTTTTATTTATTTTTGGAAAAAATCGGTTTTTGGAAAAAAACTGTTTTAAGAAAAAATCGGTTTTAAAAAAAAATGGTTTTATAATATAAAATATTTTATTTCAAATAAATTAGATTTTGAGTCATTCACTTAAGCCCCATTAAAGACAAAAATATGAAGGGGCTTAAAAATAAAGGGCCAAGAAAATATTCATTCAGTAAGAGGCCTAAAAAAATGGAGCCAACAAGGAGCTTAATTATTGAAGATTTGTCATTTAGGGCCTTTTTGACACCTCTAGGTTCAATCCTATGTAAGAAAAAAATGTTTTTTCAATAACAAATATTCAAATACCAGATTCGATAGTGCTTCATCCAGAAGTTTTCCACAGTCAATTGATTCCAGCTTCCGTACTTCATTCTTTGTCTCTTTTATCTGTGAAAAATGAAATGGAAAAAGGACAAGACACACACAATTAGTCCTAAAATTGAAAGTATCCATAAGTTGGTGTTGTAATCCATGAAGAACAAAAATAGAAAAAAAAAAAAACTTAAATAGTATTTTCGTCCCTGTAAGTTGGCGAGTTTTTGGTTTTCGTCCCTGAATATTTTTTTTTCGGTTTTAGTCCCTATATTTCACATTCGTATTCGTTTTAGTCCTTAAAACCAAAATCCGCAGGAAAATCCGAAAGTTTCTTGCAGATTTTGATTTTAAGGACTAAAACGAACACGGATGTGAAATATAGGGACTAAAATCGGAAAAAAAAAAAAAATTCAGGGACGAAAACCAAAAACTATCCAACTTACAGGGACGAAAACATTATTTAAGCCAAAAAAAAATTAAAACCTTAGCAGCAATGGCTCGAAGATAGCGAGCACGAAGAGATCCAGAAGCAGAAGCAGTAGACCAATCTTTACTTTTGTTTCTGGAAATGCTCTTTTAGCAGCATCTACAGCAAGATCAACATCTTCCGTAATTATTTGACTCACAAATTAATTAAAATATTTCCTAATTAAAACAAAAAACTTACCTTTAACTAAGTGAGTTTCTCAAGGGATTACATTAGAGATTCAAGTTATCATATGATGGTAACATCAATAGTCTTAAATTCAAGGAAACAGAAAGAGAAGATTCCATTTTCATGTAGTGTGATATATTTTTTTAAAAGCCAAAAGAAATATATTAAAAAGGGTATAAGACATGCCAAATACAAATTGGAAATTAAGTTGAGAAAAACCAACACCCCTTGAAGATGGAATATCCCCCAAACTTCCTGCCAAAACAAGGACACACACTTACAAACCCATCCGGTAGCATTTTAAAAGCAAAATGGCCCACATCTAACAGACCAAACTGCTAAACAACTGAAAACAACCCTGAGCTTAAAAACAATGACCAAGAAAATCATAATTCCAACATAGTTATCACACCATTATATTACTTCATTGATAGTACACAACCCAACATAGTTATCACACCATTATATTACTTCATTATATTTCCCAGACTTACACTCAAAAGATTTAAGACAATACATAACTGCAACTTTTCTGACTATTCGATTTTCTATATCCATGTGACCATCTTATTATTGATTTTGAAGGCATTTCACGTGGATCTGGCTCAATGCAATTGCAACTTAATTCAATAGATTTAATTAGACAGTCCATGCAGTGATGAGCCCATTGTATTGTCTATATTTAATTAATAAATTATTTTATTTTAACACTATACTAATAGTTGTGATGCAGCAATCTGCAGAGATGAATCAAAATCCAAATCAAAATATTACACACTTAAGTAGAGATGAATCAAATTCCAAATTAAAATAATTTACCTTTTTTAGGAGTTTCTTCTTCATAAGTTCATAACTATTTTGGAAACCCTAAAATTTCCATATATAATAAATGCCTCTAAAAAATCTGCACATATAAACAATATCAGACATTAACAACAACTTTTTCAAGTAACACCAAAGAGCATTCTTGATGGAATGTCTCTGAATCCATTAAAACTCAAACATATTAACAGAGCAAATAAAAAAGAGAAGGTTGAATCTGATCCCGTTTCAGAATAATCATCGTCGATCGCCGACAACTATCACCGACTCTGCATCATTCACTGAAAAACGCAACTATTGTCATTTACGTTTGAGCTCCGACTTAGGTCACCTAGCGAAAACGCAGATCTACCACTGAAATGAAAATGGAGAATAGATTCAGATAGAAGATGATGAAGAAAGTTGAGAAAATGAAGATGAAATAAAAGTTAGGTTTCAGAACAAAGTGAGAAGATGATGAAGAAAATTTTAAATCGAAGATAGAAGAGAGAGAAAGATGTTCAGAAAATGAAGAGAGAAAGAGAGAGAGAGATGTACAAAATCTAATGTGCAGAAGTGAAACAAATTGTACAACATTGGGACAGTGAGAGAGAAACGAAGTGTATCGTCCGGATTCAATTCCAGTGGTTCAATAGTTACTTTTTTGTGAAAAAAGACACAATTTGCCCCAAAAACGATATGGTGGCAGAAGCAGAGCAAAGGGTAAAAGAATATTTTCCAAGGACCATTTCTTTCTTATATGGTAGATAAAATTTGATTAAATTTAAGGGTAAAAATGTGGGGTCCAGCCATTTCACATAGGCAGCATCCAAACTAATCTCCCCCTGAGTTTTGTACCACAATTGTCTTTGAATTTTTAGATTGAATATCATGGATTGTTTGATCTTCATAAAATACCACATCTCTGCTTCGAACAATCTTCTTGTTTGCAGGATCCCATAGTCTGAAGCCAAGTTCATCTCTTGGAGAACCAAGGTATATGCACTCCTTCGTCTTAGCATCGAGTTTTGCTCTTTAATCTTTAGGAATATGGACAAATGAATGTAGGCTATGTGAAATGGCTGGACCCCACACTCTCCCCCTCTAGCCATAGGGGAATGATCTTGATTAGTTTGGAGTTGCTGCTAATCCATCAACTTGTTTGCAGAACTTTATCTTTTCTTTTGGAAGAGGTTTTGTCATTATGTCTGCCTCATTCTCATTGGTGTGAACTTTCTCTACTTTCAACAATTTACTCTCCAACACATCATGAATCCAGTGATACCTTACGTCAATGTGTTTTGACCTTGAATGGTATGTCGAGTTCTTGCTAAGATGGATTGCGCTCTGATTGTCACAATAGAGAACATAAATTTCTTGATTCTGACCTAACTCTTGCATGAACTTCTTCATCCACATGATCTCCATACAACCTTCAGTGATTGTGATGTATTCAGCTTCTGTGGTACTCAAAGCAATGCACTTTTGTAATCGTGATTGCCATGAGATAGCTCCCCCTGCAAAAGTAATCAAATACCCAAAAATATATTTTCTTGAATCTACATCCCCTGCTGTATTTGCATCTACATACCCAATGAGTAATTGTTTTTCATTGCCAAAGCACAAACACTTTTTGGCAGTTCCTCTTAGATACCTCAATATCCATTTCACAACATTCCAATGCTCATTTCCTGGATTCGACATGAATCTACTCACCACTCCTACAGCATAAGCAATGGCAGGTCTTGTGCAAACCATTGCGTACATAAAGCTACCCACAGTTGAAGAATAGGGCACTTTGCTCATTTCTTCTTTTTCTTCTTCATTGCTTGGACATTGTGTCTTACTGAGTTTCAGATGACCAGGTAGTGAGACATGCACAGGTTTAGCATTATGCATGTTGAACCTCCCAAGGACTTTCTTGATATAATCTTCTTGTTACATCCACAATATTCTTTTGGGACGATCTCGAATGATCTTTCTAGGCTCTATATACATGCTTGTAAGCATTGGACCCCGAAAAGGAAGGCCACAATTGCCAAGAACACTGTTTCTGGCCTTATTTTGGTTGCTAAATCTTGCGGTAATGATGTTTCAAGGTATGTACATGAATCAAGCCGAATTTTATCTTTGAATTAATACAAACAACAATTGTTCTCATCTTGACTTGTGATTCGGGTTAACTTTCTGGTTGTCAAACACCATTGTGCTGAGGGAGATAATTTCACAGGCATTTAGGAATTTGTGTCAAGTTAGTCCGATTACGAGGTTAGCTGGTTCGAATGGGTCTGCCAAGAGGAATGATGGGAAGCCTGCATCACTAAAATGGAAAGGTATCCCAAATGGTAAATTAGGAAACGGTTTTATGCAGATCGGTGAAGATTGGCAAGAAACCGAAACGTTCACGTTTGCCTTAGAAAGAGTAGAATCGTGGATTTTTTCTCGGCTAGTAGAGTCAGTGTAATGGCAGGTATAAATGCCTCTTGAATTATGATTAAGTATGAGTATAACCATTAAAATCTTGTGAATTTGATCTATATGCTATGAAGCACCGACACCTCTGAAAAATGGCGTGTCCGTGTCCGTGTCGGGCGCCGACACCTTCACCGACACTTGTAATTACCTTTAATTTATTCATTTTTAAAATTTTTACCGATATTGTCGTGTCGGTGTCGGTGTCGTATTTGAGGTGTCCGTGCTTCATAGTCTATATGTGATGAATTGAGAAGTGTTTTATGCTTTCAGGCTTTGACTCCTCATATGCAATCTTCGGTTGTGGACTCGTGTTCGAATAAATCCATTGGGAGGCTGCTAGGGCCTGCTTTAGGTGATCACAATCAAGGAAACTTTTCTATCAATCTCTGGAGAAATGCTTTCCAAGACGCGTTTCAAAGACTCTGTCATGTTCGAGCAGGAGGGCACGAGTGTGGTTGTTTGCCCGTGCTGGCAAGAATGGTATGATTTTTTACCAATCACCTTTTCTTGAACATGTTTCGAGTTTCCCTTTCCTTTGTTCTTAGCCTCAAAAGATTGAGTAGATTTAAATTCATATCCCAGGTCATGGCACAGTGTGTAGATAGACTAGATGTTGCGATGTTCAATGCCATTCTTCGAGAACCAGCCCATGAGATCCCAACTGATCCTATATCAGACCCGATTGTCGATTCCAAGGTTTTGCCAATTCCAGCAGGAAACTTAAGCTTCGGATCTGGTGCACAACTGAAAAATTTCGTAAGCATTATACTTTTAGAGTTTGTCTTGGATAGCACATTGTCTTACAAGTGATTATTCTTATGGAAGAGTTACTTGAACCGCAGGTTGGCAATTGGTCGAGATTGCTCACTGATATGTTCGGCATTGATGCTGAAGATTGTCTAGAAGAATATCAGGAAAACGGCGAGAACGATGAAAGGCAAGGCAGAGCCGGTGAAACGTAAATCATTTGCTCTCCTTAACGACTTGTGACCTTCTAATGCTCCCAAAAGACATGCTTATAGAGAAACAAGTTAGACATGAGGTTAATTTCATAACTTGAATACTTCTATGGCATATCACTCTCTCTTTTTGTTATGTTCTCATTATTTCATTTTTTTTATATAGGTATGTTCATCCATCAGTCTTCCGTTGATTATCCGCGTCCTTTGTAACTTCACTCCGGACGAGTTCTGTCCCGACCCGGTTCCAGGAACAGTCTTGGAGGCCTTGAATGGAGAGGTATACTCGTCTCTTACATATTTTAAAGCTGTTATGATTCTTATTAAAGCTGCGTAAATTTGTTGCTAGTTTATTAACAAAATTGTAATTCATATTTAGACTTTTGTGGAGCGAAGATTGTCCGCAGAATCCATTAGAAGCTTCCCTTATGCTGCTGCTCCAGTTGCGTATACACCTCCCTCTTCAGCAAATGTGGCGGAGAAAGTTGCAGAGGCGGGAGGAAAGTGTCACCTGACGAGGAATGGATCGGCTGTCCAGAGGAGAGGATATACGAGTGACGAAGAACTTGAGGAACTTGAATCGCCGATTACGTCTATCATTGATAAGGTTCCTTCTTCTCCAACAGTTACTACTAATGGAAATGGTAATCACAAAGAGCAAGGGAGTCACAGTACAACAAATGCTAGATTTGGTCCATGTGATATGAACCTTGTGAAATGAAATCCACATGTATACTCTTTACCAAAGAAAAAATAATTTGTCATAGGATTTAGGTGCGCAATGAACTGTGATTTGAGACAGAAAAAAAAGTGATATTCGATATATTGAGAATCTTAGTCAATGGGGGCAATTTAAACTTTACTGTTTTTGTGTGTATATATAGATATAAGCCTTTAAAGATATGTATTTGATCTATATAAATATTGATTTGAACACCATATTTACTCCTTTTATAGATCGGAGAGAGTATTCTTCAAAGCATGTAAACCAACATATGATGCATGTGAGTCCAAGTATAGACGTGTTCGAAACCTTAATCTATAGGCAAAGATCACGTAAAAAGGAAAAGATCAATTTAAAAATGTTCTCCCACGAATTATGTTTTGTTATTTTAAATAATGGTAATAATTTTAAATACCAAGTATTTTAAAAAAATTACAAAATATCACTATCAACATGACATGAAAGCACATTCCAACAACTAGAACTAAATTAAAGACTAAAATTGAAGAATTTAACATAGTTAAATAAAACGTCTATATTCAATTTCACTTAAATGTCTATATTCAATTTCACTTAATAAGATTGAAAATATAGTATTTTTTCCATTCCTTTTATTATGGACTATTCAAACATGTACTTCTGTATAATAATTATGACAATAACACATTTACAGGGAATAAGTATAACCATCTTCTATGATAACCATATCCTACTAAAATGATCATAAGCCTCCAAATAATAAATAAGTAGGGTAGAATGGTCTCATCAATCATTTTTTTGGACAAACATATTTGTTCCAAACAGCTGAGAAGTCCATCTACTTCAAGAAAGTTGTGCATAAAATCAAAATCTATACGCAATGTTTTAGAATGGCTAGTAATTTCAAGGTATAAGCAAATCACTAACAAGTTCAAACACGCATCTAAGTATCACTTCAAAGTTCAGACACCCATCTAAGTATCACTTCAAAGTTCAGACACCGGCATATACTATTAAAAGCCTAGATTTATCATATACAGACAAGCTGACACAAAAATGACACCGGGTTAAAGTAAAAGGTCGAGACATATATAGATACACACAACCAAAACATATACGATAAGCCAGTTTTACGATAGGATCATGGATCAGTGTTCACTTCACACAAATCTAGGATAAACACCTCTGGCAGTTCAAGCCATCAATCCCCACCAACTTGCCTTTTCCAGGAGTCTTCCACAATCAGTTCATCAACTCCCCAATCTTCATAGCTGGACAATTTTGCCAAAATGGTAAGTATGACATAAATGATGAAGGAATGTATCAGCCTATACTCCCCAATCAAAGACAAAAATTTACCCAATATACTAAATGGACATTATTTACCTTCCATCAGGCAAGTAGCGGCGGATGGTAAAAGGAATTTTCCGCTCTCTTAGCTCCTTCATTGCAATCTGAAGAGTTGGGACAATAATATATCAGATATTACAATAAATAAAACACATATCGTTGCTATTGCACAGCTGATACAGAAACAAAATGAAAGTATGAAACCGTAGCAGAGCTAACATCTTGCCTTTGCAATAAAAAAAAAAGCATAGCTAACCTAAAAACAAAACATGGATGTTCATGAATCGTATACAGAAATCATCTAAACCATTAGAAGACAACACACAGTAACAAATCACTCTAAATAAAACAAGGTGCATTACTCATCTAAGAGATTATTTAGTTCCTAAATTGACATGTGGTCAGATTCAACATTGGAAGGCAAGAATCTCATCAAACGTGTCAGTTTAGCAAAGTAATGATGACATCTTATCTTACACAAGTTTTAAAAAGTTTCATCAATGAAACATCAAAAGGAGCATGTGTCAAACTAAATAATAACCCAGTTTATGTTTTCAAAGTTTGGAATTTTTTTCTTCAAGGGACTCAAGCCAAGAAAGGACAAGCTATGGACAATGGTTGGAAAAACAATATGCAAGCTGAACATATGAACTATAAAAGAAGATTATAAGACTTAATATCAAGATAAGCCTATTTTTGATGAAATTTGATCTTCTCATCTTTTAAATATCAGTTAATTGAAATTGAAATCCCTTCTGCAATCCATGTATGTCTGTATAATGCACATATCGGTAAAATTGTATAGTCGACCATAAACAAAATATCAGAGCATATAAGGCCAACATCTGTATAATGAAGTAGATCAATAATCTAGTAGAAGTTAGGAAGCTTCTTAATAAAAGATTTTCTGTATTTCAAATGAAGGGCATATGGTGTCACCGACATATATTTGGAAATTTGACAAAAAGTAAATGCAGTGCTATGACAGTGACAAAGGTATCGAATTGTAAAGAGAACAAAAGGATCAATTACCTCAAGTGGGTCAGTCTCCCCCTCCAATTCGACCATGACAGGTGCATTCATACTGCACAACAATAAAGACAATTTATAGCATGCCTACAGTATGATTGGTTTAGATTTTAAAGAAAGAACTACAGTAACTTTTTTCAGTAGATTCCTTTCAGAACTCCTCAAATTGTGAGACAGCAATCTTATTCATTATTTCCAGTAGATATTTAGCACCATATTTCAAAATTTCTTATTCTCATTTCATCTGAAAATCACAATCATTTGAGTTGTTCAAAAATAGCACTAGAAATATTCCCTAGGGTGACAAAATAAAGAAGCAAAACCTGATTTGAAGAGCCCGGGTACCGAGAATCCTAGCACGCTCATACTTAGTCATATACTTGGAGGTCCTTCGAGGACGCTCAACAGGTTGATCATCTTCCTTTTCCTCAGTTTCAATTGGTTCTCCTAGACCATCTATGTCATCGTTTTTGTTATCTGGATCCTCTTCCTCTGCACCTTCCTCGATTTCAGGCTCTGGTGGCTCCTCTTCGTATCTGCATCATCATCAGCATAGTTTTAAACATGAACAATATTTCAATTTCAATAACAATAATTTCTAGGAAGCAAAGAGGAAAAACCCTAATTAATTTCAATAACAATATTTCAATTTCAATAACAATAATTTCTAGGAAGCAATTTCTATGAATGAGAGAGGGAAAGAGAAAGAGAAAAACCCCATGTCGATATCCTCGTAGTCATCGTCGGCCATCGTGAATGGAAGAGAGTTGAGGAAGGTGAACTCTGCTCTGCTAGCTTGAGAAGATTGCGCCGCGCCCTAAAACCCCACAACCACACTTGATCAGCGGAAACCCTTCAAACGTTCTCTTATACTTGGGTTTTTTTATATTAAAGTGAATACCTATTCTACCCCTAAATAAAATTGGGTAACCCGAGTCGCGGGCATTTATATTTTTCGTAATAAATGTACAGGGTAATGGAGGTTGTGTAAGAGGATTGCGCGGTGGTCGGAGAGTAGGGCAGAGCTAGTGGTTGAGTTTGGAGAAAGAAGCGTAGTGAAGGAAGAGTGAAGAATGGGTACAGTGAGAGGAAATTTATTAGAGGGTGGATCAAGGATGGAGTTCCAGTTGTATTTGCAGCGGTTTTATATGGCTAGGGAAGAGAACAACGAGGAGGGGAGGTGAACCGTGGGTGTATTCACACGGTGGAGCAGGAAGAAGGTAGTGGTTATGCCAGTGTGTTGACGCGGTTGTTGTTAAATGAATAAGAAGATGGTGGTTAATGTTGTAAGCTAGTGATGTTTAGTGATACAGTGGTGATTGACTATGATTAGTAGGTGATGGGAGATGAGCTTATTATGGTGGGAAGGTTTGCTTTGAAGCTAATGAAGAACAAAAATAAGGAAGAAGAAAAAAATGGAAAACTTGTTTGTCGTTGTGAACGAGGGGAAATACTTAAGGCTTTGTTTGGTCATTGGTCAGTCTAGAAAACTGTTTTTTCTGCCTGGCCCACGTGATATAAGAGAGAAGAGGATCCCCTTGTTTTTTTTATTCCAAAATGAGAGAGATGATAAGTGTGAATTTGTTGAAACAAAATGCGTCCCTGCCAGCTCACGTTCTAATTCCCTTTCTCTCTCATTTACTGAAATTTGAATTGGAATCTCCAATGAAGGAGGGCCACGTGTGCCGACTGTTGTAGGGAGGTACACCCTCCGGACACATTTATAAGCAAATTTACCTTTTTTTGGTACATTTGACTATTGGTGTATCTAGTCCATATATGGACTAGATACACCAATAGTCAAATGTACCAAAAAAAGGTAAATTTGCTTATAAATGTGTCCGGAGGGTGTAGTTTTTCTAATTTCAGCACCCATTTCCTCTTCTGCTTCATTATTATCATTTTTTAATTATTTTATTTCTTTAATTCCTATTGGTTAAGGGAGTTAACCATGGATCCATGTGTGCGATGTGCACCATTTATTATCTTAATTTATTGATCAGGATTAACACAAAAAAACACACATTACTAATTAATTTAAAATATCCATATTGTCCTTTGGATATTTTGTGACTAAAATGAATTTAAATGCAATAAAATGAAATATATTTAATAAAAAAAACAAATGATTATTTATTTGTTCTCATTTTTTTCTTGAAATTTTGAATAAAAATAAAAATTAAATGAATTAAATAAGATGAAATCGGGCGCGAAAATGCACGAAAAAGTAAAATGAATGCGTCAAAATAACCTACGCGAAATATACTTCTGTAAAACAGACATATAAAGAACAAATTTTGAAGTAAAAAATGTCCAGTTGAAAAGGCTTAGGCTGATCAAAATGTGATCGCAAACGGAGTTGAAAAAATAAAACGAGCACGTGCGGGCACGAGCGTCGCAACTGTTTCTGGATGGTGGAGTCGTGCGTAACGGGCAGTGACTACCGAGGAGGAGCAGGTGACCCTTGGGGTCATCCAACCATATTTGCCCGGTAGAGGGGCAGAAAGGTAAATGATGCCCCAAATTGACTGGACTTAGGCAATTGGGCCGATTTGGGAGTAGAAGTGGATTGGTTCATGCCTAGTCATTGGGCAAGTCCGGAACAGGATCCCCCCAAGTCGTTGCTCCCAAGCATAGGAGTGATGACTTAAGGGTAATTCGCAGTCCCGGGGAGGTCTAGAAATGGTCGTCGCTCGTCGACGAGATATGACTGTTCTACGATGCCCGAGGGAGTTAGTGCCTGCGAGATACGTGACGTTGTATGGCGTGCCCGGCGTACGGGGAGCCTAACGGTTGATGTGATCTGGAGAGGTGAAGTGCCACGTGTGCCTCGAGCCTTGTGTTGCATTAAATGTGTCATGATGGCTAAGCTAGGGTCATGATGATGCCCCTAGCCACGCGTGCTCGTGCACGTGCCCACAGGTTACCTATAAGTAGAGTGAGGAGCTGCTCATTTGCACTTTTTCACTTCTTTCTCTACTTTTGCTCCTCTGCTCTGCGCTCTTCCGTTCGTCGCCGTCAACCACCGTCCAGCCGCCGTACCAGCTCCAGCCAGAGTCTTCGACCTTCTAATCCCGTCCTCGACCACGTAAGTAACTCAACCTGATCCTTGTTTTAGGCTTTTTTTGCTTTCTGTTTTTCTAGAATGCATGTTGTTAGGTTGAATCTATGAAGTGTAGCAGCAGTTTCCGGCGACTGTTGGTGGTAGACGGTGGTTTGGCCACTTTTTGCAGCTGTTGTAGTTGCCGGAACCTTAGGAACTTAGGGGTTTATGTCGTTTTTGACGCCGTTGTGACGACGGGAGTGTTTGTCGCCAGCGGAGCTCATGAATTTTTCGGTGTACCTATGAGTTTTCCAGCAGATTCATGAGTTTTCAGTAGGCCTTCAAATGGTATTCTGGGTAGCGAACCGGGGAGGATCTCCCCGCGTGCATTGGAGGGGTTCCCCCGGGCATCTCCTCGAGCTATTAGTTGTGCCATTTAAGTAGGGCTTTGGTAGGGGACGCTGTCCTCGGGCCTTTGCGTGCCCTTTCACTTGACTAGCGGTGGAAGGGTGGATTTGATTTTGTCATCGAATTCACTTTTGTCCTCTGTTTTTCAGGTGAAGGAGATGACCCGTGAAACTGAAGATAAAATTCTCATTGACTCGTCCGAGGAGAGCTCCTCGGAAAGTAGTGATACAGAAGCTATAACTACTCCCAACGATGCTGGCGAGACTCCACCTGCGAGGACCTCCGCGGAGGAATGGTCAGTCGCAGAACCCGCGGAGCATGCCTCCGTTTTTGCTTCGTATTCTGGGGACGCATTTACGACTGTGGGGACTGAAGGGGAATGGAAGGTTCATTTCCCTAGAGAAGACGACCGCATCTGCACAGACTACGGAGAGAGGTTCCCGATGTATGAGTATGTTTTCAAAGATATTGGGCTAAGGCTGCCCTTCACCGATTTCTAGAGGTCGGTCTTTGTGCATTTAGATCTGGCCCCCTCGCAACTGCATCCCAATTCCCTAGCCTTCATCCGGGCGTTCGAATTGACCTGCGAGTTCTTGAAAATATGAGCTACCCTCCCCTTGTTCTTTACAGTCTTCCATCTCCAGCGGCAAGTCTCGGGGAGGAAGTTCGGCTGGATCTCATTGAAGCAGACGAGGAAGTTGTTCAAACCGCTCTCTGAGTCCATTAGGACTTTTAAGGAGAGGTTTTATATTATCGAGCCCGTGTCAGTGAAGGCCCAAGACTCCATGTATGTCTGGGAGGTGTCGACGGGTGAGAACGGGGAGGATCTTTACGATGAGGAACACAAAGAAGTGGCGCGGAGGTTGCTGAAGTTCCCCTTATGCTGGAGTGGTGCTCACTTTTCCCAGGGGACTGACTAGTATCTTTCTCAAATGAAGATGTTGAATGATGATGACAAGGCCGACTATGCGACGCTGGTGAAATTTGTCAACGGTTTTACCCCCTGCCCAGTGTTGGACTAAGAGCGGGGACCCAATCTTCGAGGAAGATGAGGGCAGAAGGAGGAGAGTCGTTATATCAACACAAAGGAGCTCCTTGAGTGCAGGACTCGCGATGATTCTCTTAAATTACTGGGTAGTCTTTATTTCTTAGTTTGTTTGGATTATTGTCTTCCCCGTTTGCTAACATGTTCGTTATGTTTTTGCAGATGAGATCTCTTCGGCACACGAACGAATGGTGAAGAATGCTCATGCTAAGGGCAAGGGTGGCGCAGCAAACAGGAAGAGTCGGATCAGCCAACGAGGGCCATCTCCACAAACGGGGTCAGGGACCTCCTCGTCGACTCCGCCGCCTGTCCAGAATTCTCCAGTGCCTGTGAACTCAAGGCTCAAGCGCTTCCGGCAGACGGAGACGTTGGACCTCAGTCAGGCAGGGGAGAAGAGCAGGTTCGAGCTGCCTCCGTGCCTCCACAATAAAAGGTTCTTCGAAGGCTCCTCTCTAACGGTTCCTCGGGTTAAGTCTCTAAAGCTCGGGGCAATGGATCGCCCGAGAAAAAGAGCAATGCTGGCACAGGATGCTTCCGCCCTGATTAGGTCTTGGAAATGGAGGCGGTTTACACCGAGGAAGATTTCCATCCTGACTCTGAGTTGAAGAAGGCCCAGGCCACGATAGCGGTCTTGGAGGAGAAGTTGAAGAAGTCTAAGGAGGAGGCTAGGGCCGTCGAGGAGGCGATAAAAAGTCCCGAGAGGAGCTGACCAAGGTCCAAGGGGAGAAAGACACTCTTGATGCAGAGAAGAAAGCCGCAAAAGATCTGGTCGAGCAACTGAGGTCTGATGCTTCCCCTACTGAGGGCAAGCACGAGAGTTTGAAGGAGCTGAAGACTTGGTCTGAGCTGATTGCCCGTATCGTCCAGGCAAAGGATGACGTCAAAGCAATTGGCGAGGATTCTTTCAACAATGTTGTGGCACAGCTGAAGCTCGTGAACCCCGGGGTCCAACTGTTCACTGAGGGGACCGGGTTCTTGTACCATGTTGAGAATGGCAAGATCGCCATCCCCTACTTTCTTCAGATTGGCGAGGAGCATGCCCGAACTCTTCGCGAGGAGCCTCAGCAGATGGAGGAGTGATTTTTTTAGGGTATCTCTGGCCTGCGTGTTGTATTTGTGTAACTTATTGTTTTGAATGGGGCATGGCCCTTTGTTAATGTAACAAGTACAATTGTGGTCCTCGTGACCACTTATTATTGTGATATATATATATATATATTTCCGGCCGATCTGGTCAGTTTTGTATGATCTATAATCGCGCGTGGCTTTATCTGTATTTTTGCTAAGTGTAGTAACTTTGCTCGATACGTGTGTGTGCCCGTAATAAGGGTAACTTTGAATGATTTGTTTATTATTTTGGGATTTGCTCGACTTAGATGTGTTCGGCAATGAGGGGGACTGGACGAACGACCTGGTTAGCTTCCGGGCATGAGAGCGGAGCTCAGGTTGCGTTTGAGGCCTGAGTTTGCGGCGTGATCTTCCCATCGCGAGCTGGGTATTCTGCCTATCATGGTACTTTGACGACGGCGGGCTCGGTCGAGAAACCGCCGTCGGGCATGGGTTCTACTCGTTCTTGAGCGAAAGCCTGCCTCAGTTTGTAAGCAGCGCTTGTACCTGGGCGCACATTCGTGGTCGAGACGCTATGCTCGTCGCATCGACGAAGTAAGCCGACGATTAGGGCCTTAGCTATAGTATTGTTTTAACTTTTCAGCATTCCATGGTCGAGCAAGTTCTTCCCCGTTAAAGTGTTCTAGGTAGTAGGCCTCATTCTCTGTCTTCACCCGAACGCGATAGGGTCCTTCACTGTTTGCGGCGAGTTTGCCTTCTCGAGAATCTTTGTGATTCCTTCTTAAGACGAGACTGCCTACTTGGAATTCTCGCCGTATAACTTTGGCGTTGTGCCTAATTGCAATTTTTTGTTTTAGTGAGGCTTCGCGGAGAGCTGCTCCTGATCGGACCTCTTCGACGAGATCGAGCTCCTCCCTTAGTGCCTCGATATTTGTCTCCTCGTCCAGGGGGGATTCAGTCAGCCTGGAGGGCACGTGTATCTCAATGGGGATCACTGCCTTAGTTCCGTAAACTAGGCGGAAAGGGGTTTCCCCGGTCGAAGAGTGAGGCGTAGTGCGGTAGGCCCAGAGCACGCTGTGCAGCTCCTCGACCCAAGCTTTCTTCGTTTTGTCCAGCCTTCGTTTGAGGCCTTGTAGGGTTACCCTGTTTGCTGCTTCGGCTTGCCCGTTAGTATGGGGATGTTCGACGGACGCGAATTGTTGTTTCGTGCCCAGCTAGGCGACGAACTCCTGAAACTTTATGTCCGTGAACTGCGTCTCGTTGTCGGTGACTATTGCTTGGGGATGCCAAAACGGGCAAGGATGTTCCGCTTGTAGAAGCGGAGTATGTTGTGGGTCGTTATTTTGGCCAGAGCCTCTGCTTCTATCCACTTGGTGAAGTAGTCAACGCCCACTATCAGGTATTTGTTATGGTTTGACCCCACGGTGAATGGTCCCAGGATATCAAGGCCCCACCATGCGAAGGGCCACGGGGAGGATATTGCTTTGAGTTCATTGGGAGGTGCCAAGTGCATGTCCCCGTGCCATTGGCATTTGTCGCATCTCTTCACGTGCTCTTTTGCATCATGCTGCATGGTCGACCAGTAGTATCCTGCTCGTAGAGCTTTCCTGGAGAGGTGTAACACCCCGATTTACTTTATTATTTTTTCGTAATTAGAATTATATGATGTTGTGTATTTGTGTGTGATTATGCATGTTTTGGTCGTGTTTTGGGTTGCCCTTAGTAGGGGGTAGTGACCTTAGAATTATAGAGATTAAGGTGTAGGAAAGAGTGGTGTGGTTAGTAATTAGTTAATTAGTATTAGGAATATTAATTAATAATATTAACGTGAATTATTAAGAAATATTGTTATTATTATTTAATTAGTAAGATAATAATAATAATAATAATAATGAGATAATAATAATAATAATATAATGTAAAAGCAAGAAATAGGGAGGGCAAAGTGGTCCATTCATGGTGGTTAGTGAGGATAAGGAAGGAAAATCATAATAAGGGTCTAAGGATTATAGTAGGAAAAAGAGAAATTTGTAAAGGGAGAATCAATTTGGAAACGATCGCATTCTGGGAGAAAAGAGGAACGGAAGAGAGGAGCAGAGCTAGGGCTTAGAGAACCTTCGAGGAATCGTCACTAAGGTAAGAGTGGGGTTCTTTAATCTCTTAAGGGTTGCATAAAGTTTGTATGAGGGTAGGTAAACCATTAGGATTATCCCTATGTGTTGTTTGTGTTGATTTAGGATTGGGGTTTTGCGTGTCGGAAGTTTTGATAAGAGGAAAAATGCATAAATTTATCGATTGAAATGTGGCTTATGTATTCCTACTTGTTTGTATGTTAATCTGTGATTGTATGTGTGTTTTTGGACTGATTGTGAGTGAAATCGGAGAAGGATTGGGGCTTGAGTCGTGTAGAATCGCAATCACAGGATTGCTGATTCGCGAAGTTTCGTCAGGCGAATGGGGGTTTCGCCAGGCAAATTGAGAGGCGAACGAGGAGTGAAAATAGGGGTTTGCTGGAATTTATATGGAGGAAGGAGATTCGTCTCTGCTCCGCCGGGCGAGCATGGGGCGAAAGGGGAATTCGCCAGGCGAAAGGGGATTTTGCCAGGCGAAAGTGGATTCGCTGGTGCCTCGCCGGGCGGACATCAGGCGAGCAGATCTGAGACGAACTGAACCTACTAAAACTTTAAAAATTCGTATCTTTTGATCCGTAGGTCCGTTTCAGTCGCCGTTCGAATCGTTGGAAAGCTGGTTTCACATACTTTTTGTTAAAATTCATTTAGATACCATAATTCCACCTATTTGATGCATTAATTGGGTTTTTGTGGATATTATTCTATGTTGTACGTCGAAATGGTGAATTCGGTGGTGTGAATACGTGCTGTAGCGGTGGATTGTGATTGTTGCATGTTTTGGCAGATATATGCCACGTGTTAGATGGTTCCGATGTATTGTATTGGCTTATTGTTAGTCATATGCATTTTGTTGTCGTTGTATGCATGCCATGTTGCATAAGTTGTGTGATAAGTCTTGGTTATAAACTGTAGTCGTCCCCGATAGCTTCCTTTGAGTTTTAACCATATCAGTTCCCGACAGGTCCATTTACCCATCCCCGATTGGTAAACCTTGGTTATAAACTGTAGCCGTCCCCGACAGCTCCCTTTAGTTTGAACCTTACCAGTTCCCGACAGGTCCATTTACCCATCCCCGATAGGTAAGCCTTGGTTATAAATTGTAGCCGTCCCCGATAGCTCCCTTTAGTTTGAACCTTACCAGTTCCCGACAGGTCCACTTACCCATTCCCGATAGGTAACCCATGTCCAAGCTTACCAGTTCCCGACAGGTAGTTTACCAGTTCCCGACAGGTATTTCACCAGTTCCCGACAAGTATTTCACCAATTCCTGACAGGTAGTTCACCACTTCCCGACAGGTTTCCTATGGGGTCCAATGGTTCCAAATTCTTTCTCACAAACTTTTCTTCCTTACCATTGCTTCATTTACAACATTTCTCTTTATCCACACAGTGCAAATTTTCTCGGTTATTTTGGTATTCAATCCCTTTGTATCTTGAATTCCTGATAGCCGTTGCTTTCATCCATTCAGATTCACAGTTGATTGAATAGGGGCAGCTGTAATACCTTAAAATTTGCCCTCATGTTTTCTCAATAAATTGGTCTATGCTTTACTCATTTGCATTCCATAGTAGGTCATAAATTGCATATCATTGGTTGCAAGGCATGGTATCTAGTGCTTCAAGGGTTGATCATCCAAAGAAAGAGAATAAGAGCCAAGGGTCTTCAAACAAGCCTCAAGGGTCTCTTATATCATATATCCTCTCACTTTGATCCCCACAAGGCCTTGGAAGTTGGGAATTCATCAAGAAGATTGGATAGTGCATCATCTCCTACACAAAGCAGTCTAAAGTTGGGATATGAGCCTCAAATGGGCAAGCTCCTTGAGTCTTTATCACCTCCAAATGTCATATCTCATCTTTGTTAGATAGGATATACATCATGTTCAGAGGAATTTGGATTTGGAAGATGTGTTATTTCCTCATAACCAGAGGGTACCAAAATTAGGGTTTGACATAAAATCAGTTTATTTCTGATTTTTTGGACAAAACTTGATCTCATGGTATTCCTTATGTTCCTAAGTGTATAGGGATAGAAAATTGCCCATCAATTGGTTTCAGAAGGGTTTCAATTGGTCAGAGGATTCAAAATCAAGAGAATTGGGAAAAAGTCAACTGTGCAGTGAAAAAGTCAACTCCTTACTTTTTAAGATCAAATTCATGAAATTCAAGTTACATATGTTCATTGGACAAGATTTGATCAAGAAATGATGGAGGAATCATGAAAAATCAAGAAAGGTACAAAGTTTCCATTTTTGGAAATTTAGGGTTTCCAAAAATGGCAAGTTTGGATCATTTTGCACCACACTTTGAGGCTGTCTTTCTCCATGATAAAAGCTTCAAACCACGGGCCCAAGTTGAGCCAATTTAAGATCACACTCTAAGCTTCAAATCCATATAAAGAACTCTTCCATCAGATCAAAATTGAGGGAGTTATGATCAATCAAAGTTTGGTAAAATCAAGGCAAATCTCAAGTCATGGCAAGGCAAGTTCAGGCCTCCAAGCCATAATTTCATCGAACAGTTGGCGTGCCAAATTTCAAGCCAATTTTATCCATCAAGAAGGCTTCAAATGAAAAATTATTGAACATCAAAGTTGTTCATCTCCATGCCCTCTTCAACTTTGATGTTGGACATTTTTTCATTTGAACAAGTTATGAAGGTCATACGAGTGCTCAAACATGGTGGTTTCATGCTGAAAGTTCACAAGTCACAAGGCCTTGTTTGCAGCCCAAGTCACACTAGTTGTGTTTCCTTGTTTTCCAAGCAACCGAGTTGATCCTAACTAACCGAGTTAACTAACTTGACTCGGTGAGTTGAGTCTAACTAACTCCGACCCTAGCTCCAAACCTCATTCCAAACCTCTCATACTCCAAACCTAAAATCTATTTAAGAGATGCTTCACTCATTTTTCAAGGACCCTTAACCATTTTCTCAAATTTCTCACATTTCACTCTCATTTCTCTCTTCACTTTGCTACAACTTCTACTTCTCTCTTCCAAAACCACACACAAAAGCTCTTATTTCTTGAAGAATAATCACTTTTTACATTGAAAAGTGATTAATTATTGAGCTAAACTTCATCTCTTGGTTTGCATTGGTTGGATTTTCTAGAATTTCAGCTTGTTCTTCTTCAATCCAAAGGTTTCTCACCATTTATTTTGGTGCAAGTTGGATTTTGGTTTGCGATTTTGCTCGGTTTCGACGCATTTCGGCAATTGATTGAAGAATCTCTGGTTTTCTTTCATTTTTTGCACCAAGATTACTTTGCAACAATTACCAAAGCAAGTCTCCGCTTTGTAGGTTGGTTTTCCCAAAATCTACACTGTTTTTAGCTTATTTGCAACGTATTCGATGTAGATCTTTGCGGATTTTCAATTTGGATCCATGTGCTTGAATTTGATTCTTGATGTTGTTGATTATTGGATTATATTGATGCTTGATGACTGTAATTCTATGTAATTTCGTGATAAATTGATTGCATGTTCGTTTGGAAGTTTGGAGAAGTGATTTGCTACTGAAAAATGCTTTTGAAACTGGTTTTTTTTGCCACTGACCTAGAGTAACCGGTTACTCACCGTTTGTTAACCGGTTAACATGTGTATTTTTGCGTAAACTGTTTGATTTTTAACTAAGTAATCGGTTACTCATCGTTTGTTAACCGGTTACTCTGGGACAGAATGTGTATTTTTGTGCATTTTCTTGCTTGTTTGAGGTCCTTAACATGTTTAAACTTCATGGATCAATGCATTGATGATTGGTGGATTATTTTCGAGCTATTTTAACTCACACCACAGTATGAACTTGATTTTTCAACACGCGGCTTTTGATTATTAATCGATGAATGTCTATGTTTACGTTGTTGATTAATTGATGCAACGATCACATAATGCACACACATTGAGCTGGTTAATTGCTAATTGATGTTATGTTGCTGGAATTACTATGCGCATGTTCATTTGCTTTCCGTTGCAAGAGATGTATACTTGTTTTTTACTTGCTCATATTCTTGACAATGTGTATTCTTTTGTAATGTGCATTATAACATGTTTGATTTCAAGGATTGTTCACCGTGATTTGTAATGAGATTGTGATCATGATTGATTGACTAATGTGCAAGGCTTGAAGCATGTTTGTTCTTTTATGAATGAATCATTTGTGAGTGCATGTTGCCCCTGATTTTTCATTGCTGACTATACACATATATGTTGTAGTATGTGCTGCCAAATGCTTGTTACACCCATTTTGTATGCTGAACATGAGTTATTGTTTGCTGTTTGGTATATGAAGTTGAATTTATTGTTGTTCTGTTGCATGTGGGTTGTAATAGCTGTTGTTTTCATTATTTCCTTCCATTGGCTTGTTTGACCAAGTTCTTTTACTTAGGATTTCTTGTAAATAGTTTTTGAACTAACCTTTTCATGTAGGTACAAATGGTAAGTAAGTGTGTGGATATGCTTCCACATACACTTCTTTCTTTCATCTTCGCTTATTTCTTTTAATAATTCAACTTGTGATCATGATAAGCATTTATATGCTTTCCTTGAATAATTTCTTCTTCATCCCTCTTTAAGATCAACTTAACTTCCATCTTGGAAGTAAGTTGCTTCTTTTGCTCTTCTTTTCCTTTCTTTTAGGATTAGGTTTCCTAAACCACATTAGCCATAGGAACATCCATGTATGATAACATTAGGGTGAGTCTTAGTCCCCTTTAGTTTTCACCTTTTGCTCCATTTGAGTCTCTATCTTTCTCATCTCAAAACAAAAGTAAAAAAACACTTAATGATGGCATAACATGTATTGCACTTAAACCTAAAGTGTGGGAAATGGAAGGAGGAGGGTTTCTCTCCACCTTCCTAGAGTGTTGAGCATACGGCCTGTTAGGACGACCATGCGATGCATTCGATCTTATACGATAGACTTGAATGCAATATGCGTTATAAAAACAAAATAATCAAAATACTTCTTCTTAAAAGACTTCAAACAAACAATAATGTCTTTCCTTCGGGAATTTCTCTCCTCATCTCATTCACTCATTCCATAAGGATGTGTCATTTCTGTCCTACCGCAAACAGGTAACGCCTAAATCTCCATACAGCGAGCTGCAACACCTAACTGCTAGGACGCGCACTTCGACGTTTCCACTAAAAAACACAAACAATTTTCCCTTAGCTGAGGGGAACTACGTCGCTCTGATTCTCATGTTCCCGATGAGATACGTAGGCAGTGGAGTAGGGCCCATTCGAGCACTTCTTTTATTTTCCCTACATTTGTTTCTCTTTATCTCTCATTTCCTTTTCCAGTTCTCCAGCTAGCAGTTCCTTTTCCAGTATCCTTTCCTTACACCCTTTGATCGAGACAAGCAAGCGTGGATTCCATCGGGTACGATGGACGCGTGGGGGTGCTAATACCTTCCTCACGCGTAACCGACTCCCGAACCCATTTCTCTTGGTCGCAAGACCATGCTCTATCCTTTCCCTCAGGTTTACGCAGTGTTTCCTTTCCCTCTCTTGGGATAAATACACATTGCTGGCGACTCTGTTTCGGTGCCACTTTCGCGTTTGTACTTGGATGAAAATCCCGGGAGCGACAGTAAGCTTCTGATAATCTTCTTAACATGATCTGCTGTTGAGTACCCTTTATTCAGAACTTTCAATCCAGCAACCAGAATTTGAAACCTTGAGAACATTTTCTCAATTGTTTCATCTTCTTCCATTTTGAAGGCTTCATACTTCTGGATGAGTGCCAGAGCTTTAGTCTCTTTGACTTGAGTGTTGCCTTCATGCGTCATTCTCAGAGAGTCAAACATGTGTTTAGCTGATTCTCTGTTTGTAATCTTCTCATATTCTGTGTGTGAGATAGCGCTTAAGAGGATTGTTCTGGCCTTGTGATGATTTCTGAAATCTTTCTTTTGTTGATCTGTCATATTTTTCCTTTCAATCTTCTGACCGTCTTTTCCAACAGGATGAGTGTAACCATCAGTTACCATATCCCAGAGATCTCCGTCATGAGCCAGAAAGAAACTTTCGATTACGTCCTTCCAGTATTCAAAATTTTCACCGTCGAATACTGGTGGTGTTCCACTGATTTTGTCATTGTTGTTCTGAACTGGTTCTGCCATAGTGTTTTTCTTTGAAGGATCTTTTTTTCAGACACGGTTAAGTGTTTGCACCAAGAACCAGGCGCTCTGATGCCAATTGAAGAAAAGAAAAACACAAGAAAGGGGGTTTGAATTGGGGTTTTCAAAAAAAAAATTAAAGCAAAAAACGCGTTTGGTTATCCTGGTTCGTTTGAACTCAAACTACTCCAGTCCACCCGCCAAGGTGATTTCGCCTCTCTCTCTTGAGGACTTAATCCACTAATAAAAAAGATTACACAATCGCAAAGACAACTGTCAATGTCTTCTTGAGTTTTAAACCACAACTTGGTTATCTTAAGGAATTTACAATAGTAAAGTAAAGAAACAAGTGTAGACTTAGTGCTTCTAAAAAGCTGTTATCACAACTGTGATGTTTACACAAAATTTAATCAAAAATATGATGAACAGTAAGATTTGTATGTGAGCAGCTGTGTCTTCGTCCTTTCAACAATCCCCTTTATATAGATGGCTTTTTGATCCGTTGGGCTTTACTTTTGGATGTCAATCAAAATCATTTAATGAGCTTTCCATAGATAGAGATCTCATCTGATTCTAGCTGATACTCTTTAAATGAATAATAACGTATCAGAATATGTCTTGAAGTTCTGGATCATCAGAGTCTTTCAAATGCGGCTGGTGCTAATAGCGTGAAACATTCTTTATCAGAACTTCGCTTGATTAGAACTTTACTGGATTAGATCTTGTGTGATACTTCTATATCAGAACTTCGCTTGATTAGAACTTTACTGGATTAGATCTTGTGTGATACTTCTATATCAGAACTTCGCTTGATTAGAACTTGTTAGCGCAGAATGTGCTTTTGCTTCCGATTCAGAATTTCTTCACTATAGAACTTCCCTACATATCATAATAACTAAATTAGGGAGCATCAAGTTCTAAATAATAATATAGTATTTGTTATCATCAAAACTATTAGGAATGTAGAATCAATTCTTGTTCTAACAGTAAAGTATATAGAAACGATAAAAGATTGTTGCATACTTTATTTTTTTAAACCAACTAGCGGGATACCCGTGCCTTCGCACGGGTACCCGTCGGTGACGCGCATTTGTCTTCATTTAAAATTTTGTCAAAAAATAAGATTAATAAAAATTAGTAAATATATAATATATAATTTATATTTAAAAAATATAAAATCAATACCTGCAGAAAAAGTAAGATTAATAAAAATTAGTAAGCATAAAAAATATAATTTATATTTAAAAATAAATAAAATCAATACCCACGAACACTGGTTGATATTTTTTATAAATTTTTTTTTGTAATAATTTAATTTTTAAAAAATATAAAACGATAACATAGTATATGTAAATATTAATTTATTTGTATAAATAAATATTAGTAACATTAATAAATACATTTTGTCTGTGTGAATTTATAAATTACTTTAAATATATTTATCTTTATTTTCTTTAATTGTACCATAAATGTAATTTTGTTTTTACATTAATTGTACCATGAATTTTGTTTTTGTATTATTTGGATCATCCATACACTCTTTTTTTCATATATAAAAATAAAGTTCAATCTAAAGTATTTAAATTTTTTCCGTGTATAAAATTTATATCTCGTATGCTTTACTATATGACTTTATAACAGAATAAATATTATTGACCATTTGAGTAGTGGTTGAAATAAAAAACAAAACTAAAAAAATACTTAACGGATAGGTAACTTTAAAAGACATAAAAAAAAATTATTTTCACGGATACACTTTTCTCGTTTATAAAAATATCAATATCAATAATATATTTTTTGTGTACCTAATTGTCAAAGTATAGATTGACAATAAATCATTTGTGGATATAAATATAATTAGTACATTTAGATTGACAATATTATTTAACATATAAATAGAAAATATTTGAAGTCAAATTTAACTTATAAACAACTTGCATAAATTTTTTAAAATAAAATTTGATTTTGAATGTCATATAACAAATATAGCGTGCATAGCCTAAATTTATTTGTCAATAGTTATAACATATAAATAAATATAAATAAGGAATGCACGTTATTAATATTAGAATACAATTAGTTTTTTTTTCCTTCTAAATGCAACATTTCTAACTATAATTTTAAAAGACTTTTATTGAAGAAATGTTTTTATTTTGTTCAGGGTCAATTGAGCTTTTTCTCTCAAAACATCACCTATACAATAGTTATAATAAAAATTTAATGTGATCCATGTAAAAAAAATTAATGATAGAGAGACAAATTTTGACACAGTAATTGAGGTTTGGTGTCGGAATGGATAAGTGAGTGGGGATGAAATAATAATAAAATAAAAGAAAAGGAGATGAAAAAAAAAAGGAAAAAAAATGAAAAAAATGGAAGTGGGGCCCACCAAGCAAAAGGGTGGCGCCTGCCACGTTAGTTTTTTAAGGAGTGTGGCGCCTGCCACACTCAAAAGAAGGAAAGGGTGGTGAGTGCAAATTAATTAATTAAAACATTTAAATTATTAATATAATATAAAACGAAAAATAAAAATAAAAAAGTCTTCACGTGCTCGCCATCTCAGTTGGCGAGCACCATCTCAGTTGGGAGTCTGACACAGTATAGGTTCACACGTGATAGCTAAAATAATAAATTTTTGTATATAAAAATATTTAGATCAATAATAAATTTTTTTCTCATATACCATTATTTAATCAAAAATATTTGGATCATAAATACCATTTTAGAGTTATCAATTTCTTTTGCTGAAAAATAAAATATCTAAATAGTTATCAATTTTAGAGTTTAACAGAATAATTATTATTATTTTGTAAATAGCACTCTTAATTATTTATTGGAAAGAAAGAAATGTAGTTAAATTATAAATAATGAATTATATTAAAAAAAAGATAATTAATGTCATAAAGAATAATAGCTTTTTTTAATATTCTAATAACAACTTTATGGTATAAATAGAACAAAATAATAATAACATAAATTTTAATTTTAATAATACTGATATTTTATTTCTCTTTAATTTTTTATTTTTTATAATTATAAACTGATATAAATCACATACAAATTATCATAAAGATTATATTTATGATGTAAGGTGATATGCGTTAAAATTTTCAAAGACTCAATGTATTGTTAGTGTAGTTAACAGTTTAATTACCACAATTTAACATTTAGAAATAGCATGACAAAATAGGCATGAATTGTTTGGTGCCAATTTATTTTCTCTTTAGTAATATATTTTTATGCAAGTTGAAAATGTTGGTCCACTTTTTTATGTGTTTTAAATATTAGAAATTGTATGTCTAAAGGTATGTTTGTTAGTCAAGCAAAACAGTTAAGCATCATGCATAAATAACCTACTCCTCTACTATGTCATTTAGTAGTCTACTCCTCTGCTAAGCATCATATATGTACCTAATTGTCAAAGTATTGATAGACGTGCAAAGGTATTTTGAAATTGCATTTGTCGCTTTTCAACTATGCTTGAGTAATCATGTCATCATTTTCAATTTAGTTACTTGAAGTGTGAGTTGGACATCAGATTTTATAAAAGAAAATGTCAACTACAAAATTAAATGACTATGAATGTCAAATTTAAATATTCATTAAAGCTATTGATTTATCTTTTATGGTAAATAATATACATTTAAAATTTGTGTGAGAAATCAATAGACATTAAAATTGATTCTAAAAATGGTTTATGAATTTCATATTGGTTATCATTTTAAATTTATTTTGAATAAATAGATTTAAATTTGATTTACACGTAGATTTAAATTTGCTTTAGAATATAAACAATTTTTAGTAAAATGGTTTTTAAAAACCAAACCAAATTAAGAGAATCAAAGCAATAATAATAATAAAAATAGCTGCATAAGTCAAATAATAATATTTTATTTAGTGATTAAAACAATATAACTATTTTAAAATGTATTTATATATTATAAATAAGAGAATATCAAAAAATATGAGAGTTTGTATTAGTTTGGTTTGTAAAAAAATATTGATTGATACGTTTAAAAATAGTTATTTTGTTGTGTTATGAAATAAATAGCAAATAATATGAATATAGAAAATATTCAAACAAAAAGGTTAGCATGAACCTCATAGAAAATAAAAACAAACAAACTAATCTGAATATAGAAAATATTCATACAAAAAGGTTAAACATACAATTTCTATCATTATTGAAGTCTAACATGTGTAGGCTACGAAAAAATCTGGAGGAATACAGATCTACCACCGGAAACACGCTGCCACCACCACAGATCTACCACCACAAAACCACACACCACCGTAAAACCGTCGATTTGTACTCAGTTTCTCCTTCTTGATTGTTCTTTGATCAAGTCAATTGATTTTTGTTTGCAAGAGAGATTAGAGTGAGATTTGTGTTCAAATAAGAAGTTAGAAGGAAGAAAGATAGTATTTTCGTAAGAAGGAGAAAGATGAAGAAATCATTTGGAGAAGAAGAAATGCAGATTTGTGTTGAATAGATATGTAATATCAAAAGCAATATATAAGTGTTGATTTGACATGTTTTGGAAAATGGAAAAGCCTGCTGCAACAGGGGATCAAGCTTAACATCAGGATCTCAGCTGGTGATGTGGCACATCAGCTTAAGATAAGTTGATCTACAGGAGAATGGAAGTTATGGATGCTTCAAAAAGGTCTATCTCATAGCAGTTTGCGGGAGCTGTAAGTAGGAGAAGATGTTATATGTCCAAGGCTTGGTGTATCCAAGATGGCTTGCTATGGAGTAAGTGGATCATGTAACTTGAAGATCAGTTTTCATTGGTGGATCAGTGTATCTTGTGGGAGTTCTGAAGAAGGGTGAGATCAATCAAAATGTGGCATTTGGTTGGTTTCATATTTAAATTCAAGAAGGATAAGGCAGTCAATAAGTGGCATTTGGTTGTTCTCATATGTGGATTCAAGAAATCAAGATAATCAAACAGTGGCATTTGATTACTCTTCAGGAGTGTCTTGGAAAAAATTATTCTTGGGCAGAAGGGTAGTTGGTTAAAGACGTAAGGAGGTATTGAGTCTTGTCTATCTTGGAGCTTGTGGCAGAAGTTCTCAGATTATGGAAGAGTACTTTCTTTGGTGGATGAGAGTTTATTTCTCTCTGTGGTTATCTGGAGTTCTTGTTGATCAAGCTGGTGGCGCAGTGTTGTTTGAAGATCTTCAGTTGGATTACTATGCAGATAGTAAGTCCAGTGGTGGAACATATCTAGAACCATGTTGGTTGGTGTCTATGATATGTGAAGGATGTCCTGACTGATGTTAGAACATCTTCTAGGTTAGTTATCCTTGGAGTAGGATTCTAAGTTCTAAGTGTGGAACTTGACATTCACATCTTGTCGAAGGGGTATTTATCTTGTCATACGGGAGAATGATTGGTAAAGGGTTGTCTTGGAAGTTTGATGTGAATGAGACATACTATAAGTGGATCAGTTTGGTGCTTGTGGAGCAAATGGGCTGAAGATTTCTAGAGCATGTGTTTGATGTCCTTCAAGTGTGAAGAATGTCTGGGCGAGCTAGCAAACTAAGGGGCCCTGAGTGTCTCTTTGAGGAATGTGAAGCATTCAGATTCAATTGGGTTGTATCTTAGGGAACAAGGAGATTTATACATGAGAATTCACGTGGAATTCTTGTGGTGTATGGATGGTTTCTGGGCGAGAGGGATCAATGGAGCTTTGGTCTCAATCCAAGAGTTTGTTGGTTGTGGAACAAGGATGCGTTCCTGGTACTCACACACTATATGATCATGAAGTTGTCATGGGATATCATGTAGTGGTTTGGGGTGGTTCTTGTGGAAGAAGCATCTGTTAAGAAAGATAGGGGAGAACTTCTGTCTGTGAAGTGTACTGGTGTGGTACATGGTTTGCTTGAGGATCAAGCATTAGGTGAATACATTCAGCAGGTGTGTTGAATAGAGGGTGCGCTCTTGAAGACATGAAGATGCATCTTATGTTTTCCATTCATCAACATAAGTGTTCATTGGAGGAGCACTGGTTATCATAGATAGGGGGAGTTGTTCCTTGATCTAAGATGTATTACTGCAGGGGTGCAGTTCAGAATATAGATTGTTTGGAGGACAAGCAAACTATGATGGGATGTCAAGAAGGATGTCTTGACATTTTACTGTTGTTGTAGGTCGTGGGGGACTTGACAGTTCAAGGTGGATTCTACCATTATTGGTTAATTGTGATTGATAAAAAAATGATGTGAAACCCTGATCAAATCAGAAGAAGAGTGTGTCTGATGTCAAGACACTGTTTAGGACATCCTCTTCGGTTTGTTTTTTTTTTGCAAAATCATTGGACGGTGTTCTTTATAGGAGAAACATTCAAAGCATTCTTGGCCGGTGCACTCTCGATGTTGGAGAAGTCTCATTCGCTATAAATGTCCTTATTGAATTGACCCGTGGTTCGTTAATTCCTATGAAGACCGCTCGGGTATTTATTGGAAAGCCTTGGTCACTTTGGTCTCAAGATGTGTATTTATTATGTGTTCTCATGGCATTATTCAGAATTATTCCTTGGTTGTGGTGTGTCTAGGTTGGCCTGGGACATTCTGTTGTCAATTTTTGGCGAAAAAAAGGGGGAGAAAGGTTCGAGCCTCAGTCTCTTTCTCTTTTGTGTCTTGTGTCCTGAGTTAAGATATATACCTAGGAATTTCAGGAGTCTCCAATCTCTTGGGTGTGTATATGGATGTGTACTTCTAGATACCTCATTTTTTCAGGGGGAGTTACATTAGTACTCTAATCATATCCGACACTCAGGGTGAAGAGACATTAGGAACATCCTGGTCTTAGGGTACACAGAGTTTTAGCCAAAATTTGCCAAAAGGGGGAGATTGGAAGCTCAAGTAATTTGGACAAAATTTTGGTAAAACTCAGTGCTGAAGAAGATGTTCCAACATGAAGATCAAAGCTGAAGAATTCTGCCAATGAACAAAGATGTCAAAGAAGATGCCTAAACTTGAAGACTCAACGTCCTAGACTACTATAACAGATTGTTTTAAATCTGTTTCAAATTAGTTCCAAAATCCTAGGCGCGCTCAGGAGTGGATCAAGGAAAGATTTGAAGCCCAACTGAAGACTATAAAAGAAGGCTTAGTCCTAGGGTTTAAAAACCGGGGAATATACCTTTTGTAACCTAGTTCTCTTATGTAAAAATAAGGATTTAGGGTTTTGAGAGTCGTTGGCTCTCTAGGTTTGTAAGTCTCCCTTTGTATCGTTTGATGCACTTTGGTAGATATAGGTGTTGCACCCCAAATTTTACCCTCATTTCTTGCTAGTTAATGTTTTATTTATTTTTCTCTATATTTAAATTTTACATTTATTTCAATATTTTCATTTAATATGGTTTACTTTATTTATATTTAAATTGTCCTATCTTTATTAATTCAATTTAATCTCAATTTTATTTAATTGTTCCAATTATTAGTTTTAATTAAATTTGATCAATTGTTAATTTGGTTTATTGTTTTAAATATTTAATTAGAATATTGATTAATTGTTATGTACATTCTTAATCCTTTTTAATCCACTTAAGAAGAAAACAAATAGGAAGTTATTCATTGCCACTTCTCACCTCTTGATGGGTCCACCGTGTAATATTCAACCAATGAGAAACCAAGCCCGGTCCTTTGACTTTTCAATGCCAAATGAAAACCAATGGAAACATAACATGTGTGCTAGATATGTTTTCTTCTTCCTTTGCTCGTTCGAGTTTCTTGTTGCAGGGAAAGGGTGTTTGGATGATTTCAACAATTTCAAATTCTCCAAATTCATCTCATCATAAGATTGGGCGCGATTTCAATTTCAATTTACCCAAAATTTTCCTCTTCAAGCTTCAATTGAAATTCATTTGAACAAAGTGAACAGAGCACTCTACTATCGTCTTTCTTCTGCGCAAACTGAGCACAAGCAGAGTAATGTCGCTCTCACTTTCCCAAAATAACATCCACATTGGTTTGCAACAAAGAAGGGTTCTCCAAGCAATACACGGGTTGGTGAAATTGACCCTGCATTCTGGGACTTTGGAAAGCATGAGCAGAGTTTTTGGTCTCCACGAGTTGGACAAATTTTGAAAAAAAGAGACGTTATGGTTCCAAATTGGACTCTGCCCACCAAATGTTTGAGGAATTAACCCGGCCCATGATGCTTCTCATCAACCCAATACCTTGCCTATTTAAAGAGGCTTGATTTCAGTTCTTCACCAACAACAGTCATCAACAATTTTCTCACATACACTTCACTCACAAATATTCAAGTTACTGAGCTTTCAAGTGTCGCGAACAAGAAAGGGAGAGATTGGTTTCTTGGAGCTTTTGATTCAGAAGGAAAGGCTCATCATAAGTAGAAGGTGCAGTGGACATTACTCTACTTGGTAATTTTTCCTTTCTTTTTCACGCTTACCATATCATCCTTCATCCTGAGTTTTTATGTTCTTGTTATCTACATAGTCTGCTAATGTATATCTAAGTTGTTTTGATTTGTTTGCTTCTGTTTGAACTACACTTATAAGGTGTTTGGTTTTGTTTTGATTAAATATACATGTTGACCTTTTGCTTTAAATCTTAGTTCATTAACTAGCTTTTAGGTTTGTGAGCTTATTTGTGTCATTGCTTGAATGAGAGCAGGTAAGAGTTCTGAACTTAGTTCACTTTTGGTAACTTGAGATGTTTGTGTCTTTCTGAACTTAGTTCTGAACTTAGTTCACTTTTGCTAATGCTTGTGTTTTAAACCTTTTGTCCATATCATGTGGCTTTGGTTTGAATAGCATGAAGGCTTGGTTGGAATCATTGTGGTAACCAAGCTCTGTTGCTCTCCTACTGATGATTCTTGATTTATGTACTCATCATGTTATGTTTATGATGCTGCCCTAATAATTGTTTGTTTTTCTTGCATTTTAAGTAATCATATGGATAAGATTATTGAGGTCATGTAAGGTGGTTAACACTGAAAATGCTTGAAAACCTTTTGTTTATATCAGCATTACCAAGTTTTTATCTGTGAGTAACATGAAGGGTTTGGTCTGGACTCATGTTAACAAGTTGCATACATGATGTCTGTTACTTTCCATGCTCTAAACCATAATGTAACTGTTATTATCATTTTGTTCTGGACCTACACTGCCATGATTCAAGGTTGTGGATGTCGAGATGTGCATGTTTAAAGATGTTCTTGTAGTGTCCATGTTATGTTTAATTTAATAAAGTTCTTGGTTGAAGTCATACTGATGACAGGCCTTTGTTCTTGTTCTAATAACTCTTAGCAATGCCATGTACACGACTGTTAGCTTGCTATGCATTTGAGTCAAGAAGCCATATGAAATGATATTTTGGAGTTCTTGTGTTTGTTTCTTTTTGCAACATTAATCCTTGATACTATGATGTTCATGTATTGGTATGGAGTTTGAATAAATGAGTTTAGTATTCGTAAACAACATGAAAAGTTAGGTTTATGATGACAGAACGAATGTGTAATCTTGCTGTGTTTTCCTTTATTTTGATCATATGCACTCCATAAGCTAATATTGTGTACATTTGATACCATGAATGTGTATTGCCATAATGCGAGGGTAAGATCATTACTGACCACACTTGTACTACTGAGGTTTCCTTGTTCAGCTCTGCCAAGGTTTGTTTGAGGTCCTTTTGATGACCAGCATTCATGATCACTCTCTACACTAACAACTCATAAACTCCATGTTTAAAGCATCATGATTGTTTTGTCTCCCATGCTGTTGTCATTTAAATCTTACATCTTCCACTAGTTGTAGATTGATTTAGTAAGTATTGATGGTAAATTCATTTATGTATGCTTGGCACTGTTTTTGGTTGACAAATGATATTGGTATTTTCATGTTAAAGATTGCAGGGTTGAGATATTGCCTTGTGTTTGAGTTTGGCAGAACCTGTTTTGGTTCATGTCCATCCATATCATGTTAAAAGCAACTGGTAGTTTTGTTTGATTGGCTTGATAAATTGTGGCTTTTACTTTCATCAGCATTCTTGGTTCTGTTTATACTGTTTCATTTTGTTAAGTTTGATTGGGATGACACAAGGCATGAATCAAGAAGTTTGGTTTGTGTGAATAGTGATGGTGAGTTTTGTCTAGTATTCTTAGGACACGCGAGAGTTTATATATTCATGGTGTTGGGTTTTATACCGGATGTACCAGCTACCCCAGTGGCAAGCACACACAATGCACACTCGCCTTTGACCCTTGGGACGGGGGTTCGAATCCCACTCGCCCCGTCCTTTTATTTTAATTTTCCATTTCGCTTGTTTCTTAAATATATAGGCGTGTTTGCTTTTACGTTTCAATATGCGCGCGCAGCCCAGCTGGTCCTAGTTTTGGGGCATTCAGGTAAAGGATGTGGGTTCAATCCCTACATGGGGCACTTCCTCTTTTTTGGTCAAAATCATTTTTCTTTTATCTCATCATTTCCTTTATTTAAAGCTCATTAAAATTCAAAGATAGTTTATTTATCTTTTCTTAAAAAATCCTAGTTTCATTCTAAAACACCAAAAATATTCATTTAGTAATTTATTTTCCTAAACATTTATTTAGGTTAATATATTATATCTCATTTTTAAACTTTCTTTTAAAAATGTGGATTTTACTTTTTATCCGTGATCATTTTAATCTTGAATTTTATTCTTGATTAATTTCTTGTCTTACAATGCTTTGGCCAATAACTGCATGAATGACCATTTTTATCTTGACATTTATTTACATGCCATTGATTTATCTTTGACTTTTTATTTCATTATTTGTTTTGAAGCATAATGCAAATCTTATGCTTACCTTTACTTCACCTTACCTTTATTTAAGTATAATGCTAATCTTATGCTTATTTTCATTATCTTCATTTATCTTATATGTGAAGCATAAAGCCATTATTATGCTTGTAACACTTACATTTTATCACTTCACCTTCACTCACTTTTTATCACTCAAGCATAAAGCCATTATTATGCTTGTAAATATACTCACATTAATACCTTACACTTTATCACCTCACTTTCACTTATCTTTTATCATTCAAGCATAAAGCCATTATTATGCTTGTATTACTTTTATATCAATGCTTTACTTTGTATCATTACTTATTCTTATCATGCTTTATCTTGTAACTTTTATCCTCCACATCCAAAGGAAGGTTTTATGGTTGACTTTTAAGTCATTTGTTCTAAGAGTTCTCCAACTCTTAGTGGTGTTCATCACATGAAGCACCACTCTCTTTACTAACTAAACACAACATAGGTCCATCTCAACTAGACCTAGAGAGTTTTAGACTCTATTCATCCCTTTCTTAATTATTGGCCATAGTCAATAATTCAGTAGACAAGAACTACGTGTACTCTGATTTCGTACCCGGGAATACGTAGGCTAAGGTGTGATGCCTTACCGAGTACCCTTAGTAACTAACACCTAGGGTTTTCTTTTCAAGCCAATGCATGTTTTCTTTAGCAAACACGAATAACATACTAACAAGAGGTTCCCGTAGAGTACTACGGACGTTTAGGGTGCTAATACCTTCCCTAGGCGTAACCAACCCCCGAACCTTAGATCTCCCCCTTTAGGTTTTTATCGATCTTGAACCTTTCCTTTGGATAAATCAAAGTCGGTTGTAAAAGAAAATGATGCAAGTTAATTAATAGCTTGTTATCCGACTTTCACCGCAACAGAAATGGCGACTTCACTGGGGATGCTCCCCTAAGAGGGTTAAGCCTATCTTGTTTGTATTTGTGTTATTTATATGCTTGCTTGCTTGTACATTTGTATATTTATATCTGTATATATGCCTGTTGTGCTTGAGTTTTTCTGTGTGCAGGGTTGTTACTTTGAGTGGTGAGATAAGTCCTAACCCGGACTTGAGGGCACTTTTGATAGGATCGTGGTGTAATCAATAATCGGTTGTTGGCAGTAGTACCAACAATTTATGGCATATGATGACCACACTCAGATGAGGCCCTTTGGGATTGTTGATGTCTGATGTGAGCAGTCACATTGATATTACTTTTTCAATTGAGTGCCAGGGATTTTGAGGACCGTAGTTACCTTCACCCCACTTGGCCTTTATAGCGTAGTGCGGTGACTATGAGGGAGCCAGTCCCGAGTAGTTGTCACGCGATACTACACTCAGACGAGTTTATCTTGAGAATATTATTAACCCACGTGAGTAGTCACGTAGGCCGATAATATCCGAAGGATTTACGTAGACTCTGGGAACCTTTTAGAACCCTGTTCTACAGTTGATAAACCCTAGTACACACCCTGTGGTTGGTTCTCTACCCAAACTCCATGTTGTGATCTTGAACCCTTGATCCTGCTATGTGTGTTTTGCATCCTGTTTTCATCGCATTGCATATCATTTGCATCTTTGCATGATTCATTGCACGCGTCCGTCTATTTGTCCAGTTGCTCATTGCCAATTATCTCTATTTTCCAGTCGTCAAGCTGATTCCTCGGCACTGATACCAGACTAGAGCTAACTACAGACGAAGGATGTCAGAGCAAGAGATACACAATGTTGAGGTCCGAATGGAGATCGATGAACTTAAGTCAAGCATGACTAAACTTACTGAGATGCTCCAAGTTTTGATTGCTAGGGGAGAGCCTCCCCAAAGGACTGTCATCCAAGAAGTTTCAAGTGCTGATCCTCCACCAGTTCAGTTACCACCATCAACTTGGCCCGAATTTGGTTTACCTCCTAACTATTCTCCACCTCTTGCATCTACTGCTATGATTGGTCAGACCACTATGCCTGTTTTTCAGATGCCTGTTTTCGCCGAGACCAGACCTGTGGTCCACGCCACTCCACAACCCGTTAGAGCTTCATTTGGGAACCCCCTCTTTGAGTACAATTCTACCAGTGCTCAGGGTGAAGAGCCTGAATATTTTGTTGAACCTGAAGTCGTCCATAAGCGTTTCCAAACCTTGGACAAAAGACTCAAGGCCATTGAGGGTAATGATTTCTTCAGCTTGGATGCTGACAATTTATGCTTGGTATCTGACCTTGTTATGCCTGCAAAGTTCAAATTACCAGAATTTGTGAAGTACCAGGGACATTCTTGTCCAAGGGCTCACTTGGTCATGTATCTTCGAAGAATGACCGCTTATGCTGATAATCAAAAGCTGCTTATCCATTGCTTTCAAGATAGTTTGAGTGGAGCTTCACTCAAATGGTACATGAATCTTGAACAGAATTCCATCCGCTGCTTTCAAGATCTTATTAATGCTTTCATGAAGCAATATAAGTATAACTTGGACATGGCTCCTGATCGCCGTCAACTTCAGAACATGTCTCAGAAGGATAAGGAATCTTTCAAAGAATATGCTTAGCGCTGGAGAGAGCTCGCTTCTCAAGTTGAACCTCCTTTAGGCGAAAAAGAATTAACTGGTTTATTTATGGATACATTGACTCTATTTTATTGGGAGAAGATGATTGGAAGTGTTTCATCTAACTTCACTGATCTAGTTACTATTGGCCAAAGACTTGAAGAAGGCCTCAAGAAAGGAAAAGTATCCAGAGCCGCTGAACCCTCAAATGTTGTGAAAAAACCCTTTGGGAACTTCCATAAGAGGAAAGAGGATCAAGCCAACGCTATGATGTTTGAAGTGAAAATGCCTCGTCCCCGACCTCGATATAATACTTACCCTACTGTTGCTGCTATTACTCCTGTGGTTACTGCTCCACGACAAGCTCAAGCTACCCAACGTCCACCTGCAGGACCGAACCAATACCGTAATAGGGGTCAATTTGATCCTATTCCCATGACATACACCGAGCTTTATCCTGGCATGGTGAAGAAAGGGTTGATTACCACAAGACCTTTGCCTCCTCCTCCAAATCCTCTTCCAGCCGGCTATAAGGCTGATCTCCATTGTGAATACCATCAAGGTGGTGCAGGTCACAATTTGGAAAATTGTTATGCACTGAAGGCTAGAGTACAAGAGTTGATGAGAAGCAAAATCCTCTCCTTTAAGGATAATCCCAATGTCCAGAGTAACCCTCTGCCCGGGCACGCCAAGTAAAGCTTCAGTCGGCGCCAGCAGATTATTCTCCTAAAAGCCAGTGTTTCAGACAGGACAGCTCATCTTTGTTTCTGATTAGTCACTAGGCCTTTGTTTCTTATTGTTTGCATTTTTCTTTATAGCTGTTTGCCTTCAACTATGTCTGTACTTTCAAATTCAATGAAATGAGCATTTTTACAACTTGTTGATTCAATTCAATTGCTATTTATTCTAAATACTTTCAAAATATATATTTTCTTTGCCGCTTTATTCTGCAAAGATTGGAGAATGATGATTACCTCATATACATAATTGTCGTGATATGCTTTCAACTAAACCTTGCCAGTGATATAAGGCATTGTTTCAATTCCCAATTACTTCGAACCTAGAAGTAGGAACCTTTCTTTCATCACATGAGATACCCTCAAAATCTCAATGCTGGGGCAGGGTATTTCTCAATTTCAACTAAGACTATGATTGCAATTCATCATGAATTCTAGGGTGGGCACCAATAAAACTTTGAGCCTATACTTTTTCTGCTTCATAAACCAGAAATCGAATCCCATTACAACCCTTCAAAAGACCTGATTGAGATAAGGTTGCTTTGAAAGCATATTACAGCGAGGTTGTGTAACCTGACTCTTAAAAGTCTTTGCATTAAGACCTTTCACTTTAATGTCTTGAACCACCGTGTTCTGACTAATGGTTCACTTTACTGTGCATCTTTTTCAAAATAGTTTTGATTTCAAAAGTTGCATAAGTTTTTCATTTACCATGTTTGTACAAGAACTTTTGTTTGCAAACTGGCTTTCCTCTCAAGGAATTTTTTTCAAACACTAAAGAAACTTGGTCAGTGATTTAATCAGGGGCAAGTTCCTATCATATCCTGTCAAGGATCAGTTCAAGACTTATGGTCTAAGGACGACTTCTCAGATTTGGTTTATCCAGACAAATTTTCAAGATTCATACTGGGGCGGTTCTTCCCAGTGTGCAGTAAATCAATCATCTTTCAAGACTCAGACTGGGGCAAGCTTTCTAAGAGCACCATGGAGCAATTATTACCAGAATCAATCAAGCTGAAGCAATTATCAGTTTCATCTACAACGTTCAGCTAATCTGGGGCAATTTACCTAAAGTACCCCCAAACAACTATTCATCATTTATACAAGTACTATCAACTTGATACAACTTACTAGTGTGACAGTGATCTCCATGTTGAGGAATCGGTTTTCCAGTCTTGTCTTCCTACCAAGAGTCAAGCTGTGCATATTTATATACCTATCATGAGTGCTTCATCCTCATTTATATTTTCTCTCAAGTTTGCGTCGTTATCCACGTCTTACAAATGTTACATATCATACCTATTCAGTGCTATTCCTGAATGTTGTCGTTCCCTTGTGCATCTAGTCCTAATGATGATCCTATCATTCCAGTGTTATTCCTGGACTTTTATATTCTTTAACTCCAGTACCATTCCTGGATGCCTTCCTCGCTATCATTCAATGCCATTCCTGAATGTTGTTGTTTCCTACCGGTGCTATTCCCGGGCCTTTATGTTCCTCCCCAGTGCTATTCCTGGATGTCTTTGCCTCCTATCAACTCCAGTGTTATTTCTGGAGCTGTATATTCTCTGACTTCAGTGCCATTCCTGGATGTGTTCCACACTATCATTCAGTGCTAGTCCTGAACACGGTGATTTGCCTTTACTTTCAGTGCCATTCCTGAAAGTTCACGTTTTATGTCCAATGCTTTCTTGGATTACTCTCTTATCTTATTCTCTTCTAATGATATTATGAGTTACATCCTTGTCTAAAGCCATTATTAGACATTGTGACCACTTCCATCCAAAGCCATTATTGGATTACTGTCTTCTTCACCTCTTTACCTTATCTAAAGCTATTATTAGATATCATGATTCATACCTCCATCCAAAGCCATTATTGGATGACTGACTTCTTTAACTCATCACCTTATCTAAAGCTACTATTAGATACCGTGATTCATACCTTTTGTTCAAAGCTATTATTGGATAATTGGTTCTTTCCGACTGATGCCGTTCCAGATGTATCTCTCTTTCTGATATTTTCAGATTGAGTCTTTATTCGCTTTTATCTAAAGCCATTATTAGATATGAGGATTTCATTCACTTTAATCCAAAGCTATTATTGGATGATCGGTTCCCCCGCATTCAAAGCCGTTATTGAATGTAATCTTTATCCATTCTTACCTAAAGCTATTATTAGGTATGGTGATATATTCACTTTCATTCGAAGCCATTATTGAATAATTGTTTTCCCGCATTCAAAGCCATTATTGGATGTAATCTTTATTCACTCTTACCTAAAGCTATTATTAGGTATGGTGATATATTCATTTTCATTCAAAGCCATTATTGAATGATTGTTGGCTCTGCATTCAAAGCCATTATTGAGTGCAGTCTTGCTCACATTCATCTAAAGCCATTATTAGATATTGTGATTTTTGCTTTTCATTCAAAGCCATTATTGAATGACTGGTAACGCTTCTTCTCTTCTTTGTTCGATTTATCTAAAGCCATTATTAAATATGGTGATTTGTATCCCCTATCCAAAGCCATTATTGGATGGCTGGTTTCCTCACTTTTTCACTCCAAAGCTATTATTGGATGATTGGTTCTTTCCATCTGATGCCTTCCCAGATGTCTGCCTCTGCCTGATGATTTTCAGATCAAGTCTATTATTCACTCTTACCTAAAGCTATTATTAGGTATGGTGGTATACTCACTTTCATGCAAAACCACTAATGAATGTAGTTTTTAGCTCCTCTTATCTAAAACCATTATTAGATTTTATGATTCACTCATTTTCTCTGCATTCAAAGCCATTATTGAATGTAGCCTTGTTCACATCTATCTAAAGCCATTATTAGATGTTGTGGTTTTACCTTCATTCAAAGCCATTATTGAATGTTCGGTAACGTTTCTTAAATCCCACTCTTTGCTTACCTTGTTTAAAGCCATTATTAGACATTGTGATTTGTACCTTTTATCCAAGGCAAGTCTTGGGTATTTGGTTTCTCTACCATCTGATGCCTTTCCAGATGGGTCTTACTTTCTGAGGATTCTCAAATCAGGTCTCTTTAGCTAGTTCATCTAGATCCTTTATCAGATACTAATTTGTACTCTTTATTCAAACCCCTCATTCAAAGCCATTATTGAATGACCGTTTTATTCAACCAGTAATCAGATCTTCTTTCTGGTCTCATACCCAGAAAAAGTTTAGGTTTGTCTTCCCAGTAGTCTGTATCCTCGGATCTTTCCCCAGTGGAGATTGTATTTCAAGTCTCCCCGGTGGGTCCCTTTCGTTGGTTGGTTTGTATCCTTGTTGAGTTTGTTTCTCGCAGATGCTGATTTGTTTCCTTCTCCAGTGAAGCTCTTTGGTCTTTTTGCTTCCTGTTTCCCCCTTGGTGTCTTGTTGTGTCTGCATTTTTGCATCTTCTTGGCATCATGTTTGCTGCATTGCATTTGTGTGCATCTAGGGTAAAATTTTCGGTTATCTGTATTTAAATATCTTTCACTATTGATTACATGAGGATCTTCATCTCTCATGTCATCAGGTGAAGATATTTAAATAGGGGCAACTGTTGCACCCCAAATTTTACCCTCATTTCTTGCTAGTTAATGTTTTATTTATTTTTCTCTATATTTAAATTTTACATTTATTTCAATATTTTCATTTAATATGGTTTACTTTATTTATATTTAAATTGTCCTATCTTTATTAATTCAATTTAATCTCAATTTTATTTAATTATTCCAATTATTAGTTTTAATTAAATTTGATCAATTGTTAATTTGGTTTATTGTTTTAAATATTTAATTAGAATATTGATTAATTGTTATGTACATTCTTAATCCTTTTTAATCCACTTAAGAAGAAAAGAAATAGGAAGTTATTCATTGCCACTTCTCACCTCTTGATGGGTCCACCGTGTAATATTCAACCAATGAGAAACCAAGCCCGGTCCTTTGACTTTTCAACGCCAAATGAAAACCAATGGAAACATAACATGTGTGCTAGATATGTTTTCTTCTTCCTTTGCTCGTTCGAGTTTCTTGTTGCAGGGAAAGAGTGTTTGGATGATTTCAACAATTTCAAATTCTCCAAATTCATCTCATCATAAGATTGGGCGCGATTTCAATTTCAATTTACCCAAAATTTTCCTCTTCAAGCTTCAATTGAAATTCCTTTGAACAAAGTGAACAGGGCGCTCTACTCTCGTCTTTCTTCTGCGCAAACTGAGCACAAGCAGAGCAATGTCGCTCTCACTTTCCCAAAATAACACCCACATTGGTTTGTAACAAAGAATGGTTCTCCAAGCAATACACGAGTTGGTGAAATTGACCCTGCATTCTGGGACTTTGGACAGCATGAGCAGAGTTTTTAGTCTCCACGAGTTGGACAAATTTTGAAAAAAAGAGACGTTATGGTTCCAAATTGGACTCTGCCCACCAAATGTTTGAGGAATTAACCCGGCCCATGATGCTTCTCATCAACCCAATACCTTGCCTATTTAAAGAGGCTCGATTTCAGTTCTTCACCAACAACAGTCATCAACAATTTTCTCACATACACTTCACTCACAAATATTTAAGTTACTGAGCTTTCAAGTGTCGCGAACAAGAAAGGGAGAGATTGGTTTCTTGGAGCTTTTGATTCAGAAGGAAAGGCTCATTATAAGTAGAAGGTGCAGTGGACATTACTCCACTTGGTAATTTTTCCTTTCTTTTTCACGCTTACCATATCATCCTTCATCCTGAGTTTTTATGTTCTTGTTATCTACATAGTTTGCTAATGTATATCTAAGTTGTTTTGATTTGTTTGTTTCTGTTTGAACTACACTTATAAGGTGTTTGGTTTTGTTTTGATTAAATATACATGTTGACCTTTTGCTTTAAATCTTAGTTCATTAACTAGCTTTTAGGTTTGTGAGCTTATTTGTGTCATTGCTTGAATGAGAGCAGGTAAGAGTTCTGAACTTAGTTCACTTTTGGTAACTTGAGATGTTTGTGTCTTTCTGAACTTAGTTCTGAACTTAGTTCACTTAGTTCACTTTTAGTTCACTTTTGCTAATGCTTGTGTTTTAAACCTTTTGTCCATATCATGTGGCTTTGGTTTGAATAGCATGAAGGCTTGGTTGGAATCATTGTGGAAACCAAGCTCTGTTGCTCTCCTACTGATGATTCTTGATTTATGTACTCATCATGTTATGTTTATGCTGCTGCCCTAATAATTGTTTGTTTTTCTTGCATTTTAAGTAATCATATGGATAAGATTATTGAGGTCATGTAAGGTGGTTAACACTGAAAATGCTTGAAAACCTTTTGTTTATATCAGCATTACCAAGTTTTTATCTGTGAGTAACATGAAGGGTTTGGTCTGGACTCATGTTAACAAGTTGCATACATGATGTCTGTTACTTTCCATGCTCTAAACCATAATGTAACTGTTATTATCATTTTGTTCTGGACCTACACTGCCATGATTCAAGGTTGTGGATGTCGAGATGTGCATGTTTAAAGATGTTCTTGTAGTGTCCATGTTATGTTTAATTTAATAAAGTTCTTGGTTGAAGTCATACTGATGACATGCCTTTGTTCTTGTTCTAATAACTCTTAGCAATGCCATGTACACGACTGTTAGCTTGCTATGCATTTGAGTCAAGAAGCCATATGAAATGATATTTTGGAGTTCTTGTGTTTGTTTCTTTTTGCAACATTAATCCTTGATACTATGATGTTCATATATTGGTATGGAGTTTGAATAAATGAGTTTAGTATTCGTAAACAACATGAAAAGTTAGGTTTATGATGACAGAACAAATGTGTAATCTTGTTGTGTTTTCCTTTATTTTGATCATATGCACTCCATAAGCTAATAATGCGAGGGTAAGATCATTACTGACCACACTTGTACTACTGAGGTTTCCTTGTTCAGCTCTGCCAAGGTTTGTTTGAGGTCCTTTTGATGACCAGCATTCATGATCACTCTCTACACTAACAACTCATAAACTCCATGTTTAAAGCATCATGATTGTTTTGTCTCCCATGCTGTTGTCATTTAAATCTTACATCTTCCACTAGTTGTAGATTGATTTAGTAAGTATTGATGGTAAATTCATTTATGTATGCTTGGCACTGTTTTTGGTTGACAAATGATATTGGTATTTTCATGTTAAAGATTGCAGGGTTGAGATATTGCCTTGTGTTTGAGTTTGGCAGAACCTGTTTTGGTTCATGTCCATCCATATCATGTTAAAAGCAACTGGTAGTTTTGTTTGATTGGCTTGATAAATTGTGGCTTTTACTTTCATCAGCATTCTTGGTTCTGTTTATACTGTTTCATTTTGTTAAGTTTGATTGGGATGACACAAGGCATGAATCAAGAAGTTTGGTTTGTGTGAATGGTGATGGTGAGTTTTGTCTAGTATTCTTAGGACACGCGAGAGTTTATATATTCATGGTGTTGGGTTTTATACCGGATGTACCAGCTACCCCAGTGGCAAGCACACACAATGCACACTCGCCTTTGACCCTTGGGACGGGGGTTCGAATCCCACTCGCCCCGTCCTTTTATTTTAATTTTCCATTTCGCTTGTTTCTTAAATATATAGGCGTGTTTGCTTTTACGTTTCAATATGCGCGCGCAGCCCAGCTGGTCCTAGTTTTGGGGCATTCAGGTAAAGGACGTGGGTTCAATCCCTACATGGGGCACTTCCTCTTTTTTGGTCAAAATCATTTTTCTTTTATCTCATCATTTCCTTTATTTAAAGCTCATTAAAATTCAAAGATAGTTTATTTATCTTTTCTTAAAAAATCCTAGTTTCATTCTAAAACACCAAAAATATTCATTTAGTAATTTATTTTCCTAAACATTTATTTAGGTTAATATATTATATCTCATTTTTAAACTTTCTTTTAAAAATGTGGATTTTACTTTTTATCCGTGATCATTTTAATCTTGAATTTTATTCTTGATTAATTTCTTGTCTTACAATGCTTTGGCCAATAACTGCATGAATGACCATTTTTATCTTGACATTTATTTACATGCCATTGATTTATCTTTGACTTTTTATTTCATTATTTGTTTTGAAGCATAATGCAAATCTTATGCTTACCTTTACTTCACCTTACCTTTATTTAAGTATAATGCTAATCTTATGCTTATTTTCATTATCTTCATTTATCTTATATGTGAAGCATAAAGCCATTATTATGCTTGTAACACTTACATTTTATCACTTCACCTTCACTCACTTTTTATCACTCAAGCATAAAGCCATTATTATGCTTGTAAATATACTCACATTAATACCTTACACTTTATCACCTCACTTTCACTTATCTTTTATCATTCAAGCATAAAGCCATTATTATGCTTGTATTACTTTTATATCAATGCTTTACTTTGTATCATTACTTATTCTTATCATGCTTTATCTTGTAACTTTTATCCTCCACATCCAAAGGAAGGTTTTATGGTTGACTTTTAAGTCATTTGTTCTAAGAGTTCTCCAACTCTTAGTGGTGTTCATCACATGAAGCACCACTCTCTTTACTAACTAAACACAACATAGGTCCATCTCAACTAGACCTAGAGAGTTTTAGACTTTATTCATCCCTTTCTTAATTATTGGCCATAGTCAATAATTCAGTAGACAAGAACTACGTGTACTCTGATTTCGTACCCGGGAATACGTAGGCTAAGGTGCGATGCCTTACCGAGTACCCTTAGTAACTAACACCTAGGGTTTTCTTTTCAAGCCAATGCATGTTTTCTTTAGCAAACACGAATAACATACTAACAAGAGGTTCCCGTAGAGTACTACGGACGTTTAGGGTGCTAATACCTTCCCTAGGCGTAACCAACCCCCGAACCTTAGATCTCCCCCCTTTAGGTTTTTATCGATCTTGAACCTTTCCTTTGGATAAATCAAAGTCGGTTGTAAAAGAAAATGATGCAAGTTAATTAATAGCTTATTATCCGATTTTCACCGCAACAATAGGTATCGCACGGATCCATAAGCCTTTAGGTATTGGATTGTGTATTGTTCTTGGATGAAGCTTTGAAGCAAATCCAAGTTAGCGTGTTCCTCAAGTATTCTTGACAGAATTCTGTATTGACAGGGATGGTTTAGATATCACAGTTTGTGATTATGGGAAGTGAGTAGTGATTCTCATATCAAAGGAGATGTCTTTGATAAAGATTTCATTGGGTAGTGATTAGGAGATAAAGTTGTAAACGAGGGAGTTTAGCTTTATGGTAATACTACAGATATTGGAGTCTTCTTCCTGGATTGGTATCCCCCAGAGTAGGTGAATTGCACCGAACTGGGTTAACAATTGTTGTGTTCTTTTATCATTCTGCAGATTTACATATTTTGTTAGGTTATTGATTAAAATGTTAGAACTGATGTCGAAACATTTGTGTTTATGCAGTTACTGATATTCAAGGTATCAGTCTGCTGTTCTGTTCTTGTTTAAATAATTATGCAGAACAATATCTTGACATGTGTTAGGACATCTGTTGTCTGCTATGCCAGAATTTCAAAAGGTACATGTAACCTATGTGCTTCAACAAGATTACAAGAGGTATAAAAAATTACATTGTGTTTATTAGATCAAGGGATATTACACAATTTCAATATTTGAGCAACAGAAGGAAAGTTGGCATGGCCAACCTTGTGATGCCAAAGCATACTAGTATTACAATTATTTGTCATAGAAGAATTAGAATGAGAAACAATGTAACTTTGAATACCAATTGAAAGCTCTGCTGATTTGAGCAAATTTTTGGAAGAACAGAATGTCAAAAGAGATGTTTAAACATGAAGAAGTCTGATGAAAGAAGACTGGTCAGATATGATGTCCTAACGGATGTCTCGACATCTTGATCTGATATTGAAGGATGTTTCTAAATCTATTGCAAGATTTAAGGAGCAGTCAAAACATGGATCAAGGAAGAAATAAACAGAAGATTCAAAGCCCAAGGAAACTGAAGGCTATAAGAGAAGACTTAGTTCTAGGATTGATGTAACTTTTAGATACCTTTTGTAACCTAGTTCTCTTGTGTAAAAATAAGGGTTTAGGGTTTTGAGAGTCGTTGGCTCTCTAGGTTTGTAAGTCTCCCTTTGTATCGATTGATGCACTGTGGTAGACATAGGTATCGCACAGGTCCATAAGCCTTTAGGTATTGGATTGTGTATTGTTCTTGGATGAAGCTTTTAAGCAAATCCAAGTTAGCGTGTTTGTCAAGTATGCTTGACAGAATTCTGTATTGACAGGGATGATATAGATATCACAGGTTGTGATTAAGGGAAGTGAGTGAGGTATCTCATATCAAAGAGGGTGTTCTTTGATAAAGTCTTCATAGGGTAGATATTAGGATATAAAGTTGTAAATGAGGGAGTTTAGCTTTGTGATAATTCTATGGATAGTGGAGTCTTCTTCCTGGATTTGTATCCCCTAGATATAAGTGAATTGCACCGAATTGGTTAACATTTGCTGTGTCTTTTATCATTCTGCAGATTTAATTATTCTGTTAGTATTCATGATAAACATGTTGGATTAGATGTCGTAACATCTGTGTTGGTGCAGTTTCTAATATTCAAGGTATCAGTATGCAGTTATGCTTCTTTGTTTAAATGTTTATGCAGAACAATATCTTGACATGTGTTAGGACATCCGCTGTCTGTAATGCCAGAATTTCAATTAGTATCAGAGCAGGCATCCTGTCTGTTTCTGGATGAGATCTTTGGGAGATACTTTCTGGCGTTTAAACAAGGAGGAGTTTTGAAGATCAGATCAATCAACTCAAACATACTCAAGGATATTAATGGATGAGATGGATGTTCTGGATCGAAGGTAACAACCCGGTGGTTGTTCATGATGCTGAGGAAGTTCTACAACAATTGCAGGAGAAGTGGCTAGTTCTCTTGTTGGGGTGTCTTATAAGATGTTCTGACATCTTATTAGGGCAAGCAGAATTTGTTCCTTGGTGGTTCCGCTGCATATGTTTCTGATGGAAGAGCTCTAGAATTATGGGATTCTGGAGTTGTTACTGAAGACAGATGGTGGAAGATCTCAATCGTCGGCCTCTATATGTGAAGATATCTGCATCTTTTTATTCTAAAGTCGGGAGCGATGGAATGGAAAAAGTTGTTGGAAGATGTTTGTTATGCTGACTTGGTACTTGGAAGCATGGTTCCATGGTGCAACTTGAAGTCAGTTGAAGAGGAAAGGAGTTGAGTATAGGTTTATCAAGTTCTTGCTCTGGGAGTTTGATAAATTATTGATCGGCTAGGTTGTCAAAGATACTTGAGAATTCTCTCAAGTCCACTAATAAAGGCATCTCAGTCGTGCATCTGGAGTCTTCTAGTTATTCTTCTGACTAGAAGGTGTTTCTATGAAACACAACCTGAAGAAAGTTGAAGTAGTTTATTTTCACTATCAAAAACAACAAGGAAGGATTCATCTCTCTTAATCCTAAGGGTGGATCCTATCTGATTGGAGTTTTCAGAACTGTTGAGGTAAATAAGATTCATTCAGAGAGAATCTTAGTTACTTGAGTCAAGGGTGGCAGCCTTGGTATCTCAACAATTTGTTGGCAAAGAAGATACTTGCAAAAGATTGAATACTTGATAAGTGTTCATGAAGTGATCTGGTGGAGCATAGCTACAACAGTGAAGAAGGGTTATTGGACAAGGATTTAAGATCAATTATTATTTGTGGAATTCACAAGTATTTAATTGATTATCCTTGAAAGTCAAGATTGCCGATGTTCAACAAGATGTTGGAACATCTCATCATCAGAGTTTGTGCAGAATCATGGGAGGGGTACTGCATACGCTTTAGCATCTGTTTTGGTCTTGGACGTTGACCTAAGAATCTGCTTCAGTCTGGTGTGATAGAAGCATGTGATCTCTGGAGAGTTTCCTGGCAAGAAACTGTTCTGGACATTGGTGCTGTTGAAGATGAAGATATCATAATCTTGATGGTTATTTCTTGGATCAGTTTATTTCTGATCTAGGTACTTAGGAGCATGGGATCTTGCTCATTTTGAAGGTCAAGGTTAAGTGGCAGTTATCTCTGACTTTCTACAGACTGCTCTACTAAGGAAAGTGCCATTCTTTGGTATGGCTATGGTGTAGTCTAGGACTACTTTCTCTTCTGAAGATTCAGACGTGGCAGGTGTGAAGTCTTTAGAGTCTCAAAGCAGTTATTCATCAATGTGTGAGCTTGTATGGAATATCTGTGATAAGTTTAAGCAGGATGGAGGTTGTCTACTCAAACTTGGTTCTTGAATCAAGTCTATGAGAGCATGGAACTCTTATTCTATTAAAGGGAGGAGGTTCTTCTAAGTGGCAGAAGAAGGAGCTGAATTCAGCAGCTGGATGTCATATCAGAATGTTCTGACATCTAGCTTAACATCAGAATCTCAGGTGGTGATGTGGCACATCAGCTTAAGATAAGGTGATATACAGGAGAATGGAAGTTATGGATGCTTCAAAAAGGTCTATCTCATACAGTTTCCGGGAGCTATGGATTGAGAAGATGTTACATGTCTAGAGGCTTGGTGGATCCAAGATGTCTTGCTATGGAGCAAGTAGTTCAGGTAACTTGAAGATCAGATTTCATTGGTGGATCAGTGTATTTTGTGGGAGTTCTGAAGAAGAGTGAGATCAATCAAAAGGTGGCATTTTGTTGATTTCATAGTGTGCATTCAATCAGGGTGCTTGGAACTAATTACTCTTGGACAGAAGGGTAATTGGTTGAAAACGTAAGAATGATCTAGTTTATCTTGGAGCTTGTGGCAGAAGTTCTCAGTTTATGAAAGATTACCTTCTTTTGGTGGATGAGAGTTTATCTATCTCTTTGGTTATCTGGAGTTCTTATTGATCAAGCTGGTGGCACAGTGTTGTTTGAAGATCTTTAGTTGGATTATTATGCAGATAGTAAGTCCAATGGTGGACCATGCCTAGAACTATGTTGATTAGTGTCTATGGTGTGTGAAGGATGTCCTAACTGATGCAGAACTTGACACTCACATCTTGTCTAAGAGGTATTTATCTTATCATACGGGAGAATGATGGGTAAAGGATTGTCTTGGAAGTCTGGTGTGAATAGGATATGCTAGAAGTGGGTCAGTTTGGTGATTGTGGAGCAAATGGGCTGAAGATTTCTGGAGCATGTATATGATATCTGACATCATTAAGAAGATAACAAACTAAGAGGTATGGTATCTCTTTGAGGAATATGGATCATTCCAGATCAATTGGATTTTATCTCAAGGAACATAGAGGTCTATACATGAGAATTCAAGAGGAATTCGTCTGGTGTATAGATGGGTTCAAGAAGAGGGGGATCAATGGAGCTTTGATCTTAATCCAAGAGTTTGTTAATTTAGGATGGTGATCCTAATGTGACCTCACGGGAAGCATGATGGTGTTCATGTGTGAGTGATTATTGGTTCTTGTCAGAAAAAGCAATAAATATAGTTGATGACTGTGTTCAGCAGGTAGGTTAGACAGAGGGTGCGCTCTTCAAGACATGAATATGCGTCTTATGTTTTCCATTCATCTACAAGTGTTCATTGGAGGAGCACTGGTTATCTTAGATAGGGGGAGTTGCTCCTTGATCTAAGAAGTATTACTGCAAGGGTGCAGTTTTGAATTCAGTTTGTTTGGGGGGTCAAGAAAGTTGTGCTAAGGTGTCAAGAAGGATGTCTTGACATTACTGTTGCAAGGTTGTGGGGGACTTGACAGTATAAAGTTAATTCCATCATTAAAGTGTCAATACAAATATCTTGGGTGCTCACTGGGAGATGTTTGAAGAAATGTCTTAACATCTTGGTCAGTTCTATTTTTCTTCTGTTTAAAAGGATTATTCTTGGGACTCATCAAAAGGATGGTGACTATGATTCAGATGGACTAAATAAGCCTGACAAAATGTCAGACATTATTTAAGACCTAAGGGTGGGTCCTAACTGGATGTTTTGAACGGTTGAGAGTGCTTCCTAGAGAAGGCATGGGTAACATGTGTCTTGATACAAGTGTTATTTTTGGACGGTTACTCTTAAAAGTTGAAACAGTTTTATCCTAGTTGGGCGGTGCACAGTTATTAATGTTGAATTTACCTACCTAAATTTATTTCTCCATTGAATTGTTCAGCGGTAACTTCTTTGGACCGTGAATCTCTAGAGAAACCATTTAGGTATTTAAACAGTGCGTCTGTTTGTGGAATTCCAGGTTATGGGTTGATTCATCATGTCTTTCATTCGTGTTTGGATAAGTAACATATGGATATGGAACTGTATTGGCTACTTTTGTCAATTTTTGGCTAAAAATGGGGAGAATGGCTGTGTGGGGATGGGTCTTTCAACACACATCTAGTGCATCCTTGCAGTTGTTTTTCAAGGATGTTGGAGATGATATTCTAACATTCTATCTAAGTTTTTCCCTTTGTGCCTTGTGATCTGAGTTAGGAAGCAGGTTGTGTCTTGTGACCTGAGTTACATGCTCTATGGACTTAATGTTACGCACGATACAACTGGACCTTCTTATGGGCTCTCTTATGCCCCTTAAGAGGAAGACTTATCCCTCCGTGGCAAGTACTGGATTGAGGGGGAGTGGGTTATGTACTCTTCCTTATGTACACCAACATACAGCTAGGAATTTCAGGGGTACGAAAGAGTCTCAGAAGTGTTCCAATCATATCTACCAAACGCCGGACTTTCTTTTTCTGGCCAAGGGAGTTTTAACCAAAAATTTGTCAAAAGGGAAGATTGAAAGCTCTGCTGATTTGAGCAAATTTTTGGAAGAACAGAATGTCAAAAGAGATGTTTAAACATGAAGAAGTCTGATGAAAGAAGACTGGTCAGATATGATGTCCTAACGGATGTCTCGACATCTTGATTTGATATTGAAGGATGTTTCTAAATTTGTTTCAAGATTTAAGGAGCAATCAAAACATGGATCAAGGAAGAAATAAACAGAAGATTTGAAGCCCAAGGAAACTGAAGGCTATAAGAGAAGACTTAGTCCTAGGATTGATGTAACTTTTATATACCTTTTGTAACCTAGTTCTCTTATGTAAAAATAAGGGTTTAGGGTTTTGAGAGTCATTGACTCTCTAGGTTTGTAAGTCTCCCTTTGTATCAATTGATGCACTGTGGTAGACATATGTATCGCACAGGTCCATAAGCCTTTAGGTATTGGATTATGTATTGTTCTTGGATGAAGATTTTAAGCAAATCCAAGTTAGCGTGTTTGTCAAGTATGCTTGACAGAATTCTGTATTGACAGGGATGATATAGATATCACAGGTTGTGATTAAGGGAAGTGAGTGGGGTATCTCATATCAAAGAGGGTATTCTTTAATAAAGTCTTCATAGGGTAGATATTAGGATATAAAGTTGTAAACGAGGGAGTTTAGCTTTGTGATAATTCTATGGATAGTGGAGTCTTCTTCATGGATTGGTGTCCCCCAGATGTAAGTGAATTGCACCGAACTGGGTTAACAATTGTTGTGTCTTTTATCATTCTGCATATTTAATTATTCTGTTAGTATTCATGATAAACATGTTGGATCAGATGTCGTAACATCTGTGTTGGTGCAGTTTTTGATATTCAAGGTATCAGTCTGCAGTTATGCTTCTTTGTTTAAAAGTTTATGCAGAACAATGTCTTGACATGTGTTAGGACATCTGGTGTCTGCAATGCCAGAATTTCACCAATTATAGTACTCAAGTCGTTATTGAGTTTGTGAGAGCTTTTGGGCTCCAAGGATTTCTGAGGAAAGCAATAAAGGCCACTAGCATCCAGAACTTCTTTAACAATGGCTTGTTTAAAGTCCTGAGATTTAATATAGCATTTATCTGAAAGAAATTCAAAAACAACATTGTTATCACTAAATAATTTCGAAGCAGACAACAAGTTTTTAGTGATAGAAGGTACATGTAGGATATTGGTAAGAATTAATTTATGTTTTGGATTAAACCTGGAGTAAAAATGTGTGGAACCTACTAAATGTATGCTAAGAGTTTGGCCATTCCTTACATAGGCCTTATTAGACCCTGTATACGCTCTTTTGTTTTGTAAAAGAAAAACATAAGGATTTAAATGGTGGGAAGCACCTGAGTCGACCAAGCTTGAGATTCTAGTTCTGAAGGCAAGAAATATTTTTGCGTATAAGCAGAGGGTCGACTCGTGGTAGCCATCATTTCCATAGTCCGAGATCCCTGTTAAGTTTCTTGAGTAGATTTTCGACTTGGATTAGAGTTATTTACATAATTGGAAGGAGTACTGGTTGTATTCTGCGACATGAAGATTTCATCAAAACGGTGCCAACAGGTTGTGACTGAGTGCCCATACTTCCCACATAATTGACATGTGGGACGATTTCCAATTGTTTGCCTTCCATGGCCACAACCCCGCCCAAGATTAAATCTTCCTCTACCCCGAACAACAGAGTATGCCCCTCTAGAGCTGTTCTCTTCTTAGTTGGTGTGAGCAAAATTTGTAGGGATGTTTGAGGTAGCTAATTGTTGACGAAATTTATCTAACTGTGCTTTTTTCACATACATAAATGCTTCAACATCACGGAGAGTAAGAGGTGTAGGGAAGCCATACATTGGCATGACAAAGGGATTGTATTCTTCAGGAAGACCTCTAGAATCGAATCGACCTGATCTTGTTCTATGATAGAGTCATCAACAGTTAATAGAGAGTTTAAAATCGCTTTGATCCGTAAGACAATTTCTGTGATTTACTTGTTTTCCTTCTTAGTTGATTTGAGCTCTACGCGCAGTTGTCGAACGCTAACTTTCATTTGAGAATTGAAGAATTGATGGATTTTATCCCAAACTTTAAAAGCACGTGTGCACGAAAGAACCTTAGGGAGTACCGATTAAAAAAAAATTGATAACAACTAGATGAATATCGCTTGATCTTGCATGAGCCAAGCTTCATATTCCTCTGAAAACGTACCTTTGATGTGATCTTGAGTTGATTTGAACTTTTGTGGAATCTGAGGATTGACAACCAGCTTGTGCATCTTTTAAGTTAGAATCACTCCTTCCACTTGTTAATTCCATAGCAGATATTTGTTTTCTTAGAGTTTAATCGAGAGTTTCGGTCCAAAAGCGTTGTTGGACTTCGATGAAACAAAGACAGTGAAAATTTCTTGCGATTGAGTTTGATCTTTGATTGTTGATTCTTGATTTTCTATAAAATCCATTGAAAGACCTAGAATTACCACTTTGTGACGATTACCTGTGCTGGTGATGACGAATCGGATGAATCGTAGACGAACGATTAGGGAAGCGCAGATGATCAAAACATGCGAATGATACTATATTGGAGATGAACTTTAGTGTTCATCCTTCTACTGCACCAATGAAAAAGAAGCAGGAAATGACATATAGAAATAAAGTGAATGGTGATAATTGGTTTCATAACATTGACATTACGACAGTGATTAGAATATATACAGATGAAGTAATAGAATGCGTTAGGATTAACTCCTAACTACCAGAATAGCAGTTCCCTAATAGACACCGTTAACTTACAATTAATAACCTATCTTTTATCTCTAACAATCCTAATATTATTTTAGCTCAACTAAATGAAGAGATAATGTTGAACTACCTTTAGTTTTTTTCTATAAAATAAAATTCGATTAAATTTATGGGTAAAAAATATTTGGACAAAAATCAAACCTAAAAGAAGAAAAAAAAAAGACAAAAATGCATTCAAAAGTTATAAAATCTGACCATATAATCTAAAAGAAACATGGTTGTCGTCTCCCTTCAAGAAAATATTTGTCATTATATGGATCAAATGAGTCGTGCATTTAGAGAATACAACAAACAAACAAGTAACATGTATAAATTTATTATGTAAATAAAGTGTTAGTTTGTTTTTTATGTTTGTACAGTTTGTTTTTACAACTAATTCGACTAATTAGAAACTAAAAAACATGTTGCAAAATAGTAAATGAGATCTTTGCAAAAGTTAAGATGATGTGAACATTATGTTGAATTTTGAATTTGCATATGAGTAACACCAAGAATCGCTTTAGAAAAACATGATCAATATAGATCATTGACATAATACTTTTTTTTTATGAAAGAATGCATGAATTTGTGTCAAGAAGGGATATAAAATATATTCCTAAGGATTTGGAGAGTGTGAAGAAATTTGATGTTGATAAGTCAGCATGTGGTTGCTCTTTCGAGACACCTCAATGGCTTGTCTTGTGCTTGAGAAACTGCATCTCTTAAATAGCAGAAAGAGTTTTTTAATACACCACTCAAGTTTCTTAGGCATCATGTGAAATTTTATTTTTGCTCCTAGATTCCAGATTTGCACATCCGGACGCACCAAATTTTTAAAAAACGCTGATATGTTCCGGATGTGCACATCCGGAAGAATTCATGATCTGCAAATCCGGAAAAAATCAAAAGAATTCCATAAAATCATTTACTTCTAAATATAATTAAATCCAATATCATTAAAATCCAACATAATTAAACTTAATATGATTTTTCAATATAATTAAATCCAATTTAATTAAATCCAATATAATTAAAATTAATATGATTTTTTTAATATAATTAAATTCAATATAATTAAATTAATTTTAGAAGTAAATACCATATAATTTTAATTATAATTTAGAAGTAAATACCATATAATTTAGAAGTAAATACCATATAATTTTAAATACCAATATAATTAAATCCAATTTTAGAAGTAAATACCATATAATTTTAAATCCAATATAATTAAATTAATTTTTTCAATATAAAAAAAAATCATTTAAAATTAAATACCATATTAATCATATTAATTATATTGAAAAAAATTAATCATATTAAATATCATATTAATTTTAATTAATATAGATTTTAATTATATTGGATTTAATTATATTGAAAAAATAATATTAATTTTAATTATATTGAATTTAATTATATTTAGAAGTAAATGATTTTATGGAATTCTTTTGATTTTTTCCGGATTTGCAGATCAGGAATTCTTCCGGATGTGCACATCCGGAACATATCAGCGTTTTTTAAAAATTTGGTGCGTCCGGATGTGCAAATCCGGAATCTGGGGGCAAAAATGAAATTTCACATGGTGCCTAAGAAACTTGTGTGGTGTATTAAAAAATCCTCATAGCACAAGGCTCATGCATACTATGTTGTTTATTCTAAATTTTATATTTAAAGGTTCTTATCTGAATCTTGCAACAAGATTACATAGATGAGTAAGTCTCTGTGAAAAACAAGTTTATTGTCTACTTCAAAAAAAATATAGTCGAATATATTTGAGAACGTTTTAGTCATGAGAACGATAAAATTTAAATTTGACTAATTATGTGATGTGATGTTATTTTTATTATTTTTAATTATATGTCATGTATTTGAGATTAGTTTTAATTATCATTTTAAATTTTAAATTTAATTTGAATTTGATTTATTTTATGTTAATTTTAATTTAAATATTTTAAATTATTATTTTAAATAAAATAAATTCCGATAATTATGTTAATTTTAATTTAAATAATTTAAATTATTATTTTAACTTCCAAATCGTTTTAGTTATCGAATTGAATGAAGTTGTTCACAAAAACTTTGATCAAACCAAATTCAAGATAAAAAAAGAAATTGTGATTGTTAGAATGATAAAATATCTAAGTTTCTCTATTCTAGATTTTATTAGATTTAATGGTATATCTGTGTACAACTGTCCTATTATAGCTGTCAAAGTTTGTTCTCCTATATAATGGAGCATTGTATTCCTCATTTATCATGAATTTAATATACAAAGATATTTCATCAGATCTTATCCTAAAAACTCTCTCTCTCTCTCTTTATACCAAATCTAATATGGTATCTAGAGCATATGTCCCGATCTAGTGACCTGTGCTCATGGCGTCACCTTTTCCGGTTAACCCTCAGGGTACCTTTCCATCGTCCCACGTCAAAATTTATGTAAAGCTTGATGACAAAAACTTTAAAAAATGGAAGCAACAAATCGATGGAGTCATTCGTGGTCACAAACTTCAGAGATTTGTCATCACACCCTCTGTTCCTCCTCGCTTTCTTCCTGGTTCAGATCCAGCGTCTAACGACGTTAACTCTGAATATCTTGAATGGGAACAACAAGATACACTCATCTGCACTTGGCTCCTTTCCACCATTTCGGACTCGCTTCTAACGAAGCTTGTTGACTGCACTTATTCCTGGCAAGTGTGGTCTACGATTCACCTGTATTTCAATACTCTTCTTACCACCAAAGCTCGCCAGCTCCGTTATGAACTTTGAAATCTCACAAAAGGGTCGCGCACGATAGAAGAGTTTATTCTTCGTGTTCGCGAGATCAATGATTCTCTCATCTCTGTAGGAAACCATGTTCCTCTTCGCAATCTCATTGAAATCGTACTCGACGCTCTTCCAAAAGAGTACAATTCCATTGTGGCTGTAGTTAACAGCAAAGATGAACTATGTTCCATTGATGAGCTTGAGTCCTTTCTTCTCGCTCACGAGTCACATCTTGAGAAGAACAAGAAAGCTATAATCACTGAGCCTGTTTCTATAAATCTCACTCAAGCTTCATCGTCATCTTCGCAAGTCGCTTCTGATACCTCAGGATCATTAACTCCCGTCTTTCCCTCTGAAACTAGCCATGTCACTGCACATACTGAAAGCCATGGTTTTTCTTCTCGAGGAGGACGATCTGGTCGCATTGGTGGCCGATTTGGACGTGGTGGTCGTTCCGCTCGTGTTCGCTGTCAAATCTGTACCAAGCCTGGTCACGATGCTTCCATATGCTATCATCGTTACTCCAACTCTTCACAAGGTACAAGATTTCCCTTTAATCCTCAAATGATGTCGTTTAGGCCTGTTTATCCACCTTCTTTTGGATATTCTGCTCCCAGAGCTCCTTCACCAAGGTATCAACAGCAACCTCAAGCTCTCCTTACTGGGTCAGATCTGAATATCAGCAATCAATGGTGGTATCCTAATTTTGGAGCTTCTCAGCATGTTACTCCTGATCCTTCCAACTTGACTGACTTTGTTTCGCTGCCTGGAACTGATCAAGTGTACATGGGAAATGGACAAAGTTCGTATATTAACTCTGTAGGTTCTATGGATTTTACCTTACCTAACACATCCCTCACCTTACACAACTTACTTCTTATTCCTCACATCACTAAAAATCTCATTAGTGTAAGTAAATTCGCTCAAGACAATAATGTTTTCTTTGAGTTTCATCCACAATTTTGCCTTGTCAAATCCCAGGCTTCCTCTGAAGTCCTGCTTCGTGGCACAATTGGAGCTGATGGTCTCTACAAATTTGCCAATCCTGCCTCTTCCAAGTCTGTGTCAAACTGCACTCCATCAACTTCAGCACCTGTTACTTTTTCTTGTCATTCCCTTTCTAATGATAATTGCAAATCAAACTTTGTTGCTACAAGCAACTGTACTCCCTTATGTAATAATGATTCTCTTAATAAAACTGCTACTTCTGTCATTACTCATGTCATTACTAATTTTTCTACCAATAATTCTATTCCTTTTCAATGTTATAATGTCACATCCTCTATATCTAATAACAGCTATCATTTATGGCATACTCGCTTAGGGCATCCTCACCATCATGCTCTTGCAGTAGTGCTTAAAATCTATAACATTCCCACACCCTCAAAACCACCTAATGAACTATGCCCTCCCTGTTGCCTAGGCAAATCTCACAGACTCTCATCTTCCCTTTCCACAACTGAATATCATATTCCTTTTGAGCTGGTTATGTGTGATTTATGGGGACCAGCTCCCATTCAATCCTCTAGTGGTTACACTTATTTTCTAACTTGTGTTGATGCTCATTCCAGGTTTGTGTGGGTTTTTCCACTCAAACTCAAATCTGATACTCTCACACGATTTGTCCACTTCAAATCCATGGTTGAGCTTCAGTTTGGCTTCAAAATCAAGAGTGTTCAAACTGATAATAGTGGTGAATTTCGCCCCTTCACCAAGTATCTTACTGAACTTGGTATTACTCATCGTTTCACTTGTCCCCATACTCATCATCAGAATGACATTGTTGAAAGAAAACATCGCCATATTGTTGAAACTGGTTTATCTCTCCTTGCTCAGTCTAATCTACCTTTGAAATATTGAGATCATGCTTTTATCACTGCTGCATATCTTATCAATCGCCTGCTTAGTCTCACCCTCCAAAACCAATCTCTATACTTCATTCTCATGCACAAACATCCTGATTATTCTCTTCTTAGGGTGTTTGGTTGTGCCTGCTTCCATTTCCTTCGCACTTACAATGCCCACAAACTAGCCTTTAGATCTCAAGAATGCATTTTCTTAGGATATTCTACCTCTCACAAAGGCTACAAATGCCTTACCTCTGATGGTCATATCTATTTGTCTAAAGATGTTCTCTTTCATGAATCTAGATTCCCATACTTGGAATTATTTCCCACCTTTGTGTCAGCTCCAACTGCACCCACTACATCTCACTCCTGGTTTTCCTCATCTGCATCTTTCTCTCCCACTCCTCTTCACCAAACTCACCATCTCCCTCTCCTAATATTACCCCCACTACCAATTCCTCTCTATCTCCTTTTATTTCTCCTGTTCATTCTACTAGTGTTATTTCTTCCAGCACTAACATAGCTGAACTCAGCACTATTTCTCCCTCTTCATCTGCTTCTTCATCATCAATTGCCTCTCTCCCTCTTATCACTTCTCAATCTCAGCCATTAGTTCATCCTCTTAACACTCATGCTATGCACACTAGGGCCAAACATGGCATAGTTAAACCTAGATTGCACCCTACCCTTCTCCCCACCACTATGGAAACTACATCTGTTAATCAGGCCATGTCCTCTCCTCACTGGTTTCAGGCTATGAATGATGAGTATTAGGCACTTTTGAAGAATCAAACTTAGACATTGGTGTCTCTTCCTGTTTCTAAGAAGCCCATTGGCTGTAAATGGGTGTTCATGGTAAAAGAAAATTCAGATGGCTCTGCCAATAAGTATAAGGCCAGATTAGTTGCTAAGGGTTTTCATCAACAGGCTGGTAGTGAATATGCTGAGACATTTTCTCCTATTATAAAACATGTTACTGTTAGAAGTATTCTCACACTTGCAGTTACAAATAAATGGAGTATACAACAAATTGCTGTAAACAATGCCTTCCTCAATGGCATACTTGAGGAAGATGTTTACATGCAACAACCCCCTGAATTTGAGTCAGCTGATAAGCCTCTGGTCTGTAAGTTAAACAAAGCTCTCTATAGCCTTAAACAGGCCCCTAGATCCTGGTTTGAAATGTTAAAGGGCTCTCTGATACAACTTGTTTTTCAAGTCAGCAAGTGTGACCCTAGTTTGTTTATGCTTCACTCTAACACTTTATCTATTATGGTCTTAGTCTATGTTGATGATATCATCATCATTGGAAATTCCTCTTCATTTATAGACAACCTCATCACAAAGTTATATTCTAAGTTTGCTCTCAAACAGCTTGGAAAGCTAGATTATTTTTTGGGCATTGAAGTCACTTATCTCCCAAATGGCTCTTTACTCTTGTCTGAAACCAAATATATTCGTGATTTTCTAGCCAAAGCTAATATGGCATCTGCCAATGGTATGCCCACACCCATGGTATCCAGCAACAAACTCTCTAAGTTTGGTTCTACTGTTGTCCCTGATCCCACTCACTTCAGATCCATAGTTGGAGCCCTTCAGTATGCTACTCTAACATGGTTAAAGATTTCCTATTCAGTCAATAAAGTCTGCCAATTTCACGCCAACCCTCTTGAGGAACATTGGAAAGTTGTAAAAAGAATACTCAGATATCTAAGTGGAACTTTGCATCATGGGCTGCTAATTCAGACTGCTTCCAGCAATCAACCTCTGCCTCTTATAGGTTTCTGTGATGCTGACTGGGCATCAGATCCTGATGACAGGAGATCTGCATCAGGTGCCTGTGTTTTCCTAGGTCCTAATATCATTTCTTGGTGGTCAAGAAAACAAACTCTGGCGGCCAGATCGAGTGCAGAAGCAGAATACAGAAGTTTAGCACAACTTTCTGCAGAAATTATTTGGGTTCAGTCCCTTCTCAATGAGCTTATATGCAAATTCCAAACACCCAAGATTTTATGTGACAATCTCAGTACTGTCACCCTTGCTCATAATCCTGTTCTGCACAATCGCACTAAACATATGGAAATGGATATATTTTTTGTAAGGGAAAAGGTTCTTAACAAAAGTTTGATTGCGGTTCATGTTCCTGCCCAGGATCAGTGGGCAGATGCTCTTACAAAACCTTTGTCAACATCCAAGTTCCTACACCTGCGTGATAAGCTCAGGGTTTTTGACAAACACAGTTTTGTCAACACATCCTCAACTTCTGCAGGAGAATGTTAGAATAATAAAATATCTAAGTTTCTTTATTCTAAATTTTATTAGATTTAGTGATACAACTGTCCTATTATAGCTGTCAAAGTTTGTTCTCCTATATAATAGAGCACTGTATTCCTCATTTATCATAAATTTAATATACAAAGATATTTCATCAAATCTTATTCGAATAACTCTCTCTCTTTATACCAAATCTAATAGTGATGATCTCGAGTCGAGTTTCCAACTAAATTAAATTCGACTCAGCTTGACTTATTTCCAACTATGTCATAAAATATTCCATTGTCAAGCATGCATAACCAGACTGAAAATTTACTACAATTAGAAATATTCCATTGTTCATGATAAGGTGTGTATGTTTTGCTTCCATGAGGTTGAGGATTCCAACCATTTGTTTTTCTCTTGCTGTAAATCGCTTATTGTTTGGAGCAACATATGTGAGTGGTTGGATATTGGTATGGTAACTGAACAAAACTGCATCCTTCATGCTTTGGCTTGGTCTGCGAATTTTCAAAACCGTAGAATCGTCGGAAAGTCGTATGCGTTATGGTTAATCACTTGTTGGAATATTTGGAGGGCTAGAAATAAAATTTTGTTTGATGATGCGTTTTGTAACGTTAACGATATTGTTGTCGATATTAAAATTACCTCGGGGAATTGGTTGATTCTTGATTAAAAGAATAGTAAGAAGTGTAGTTTATACGAGTGGTATAAGTATCCGCTCGATTTCTTGTAATTCTTGGTGTTTGTAGTTCTTTGGTTTTGGTTTGAGATTTCCTTAATCTCCCATTAATGATATTGCTTATAAAAAAAAAGAAATATTCCATTGTCAAGCATGCATACCCAGGCCATAGTCAAGCATGCATACCCAGGCTGAAAATTTACTACAATGGTTGGGCTTGATAACATTATTCCAAAACTACAGGACCTCTTAACATTCACTCATTGCATGCATAATAGTCCTATATGACACCCTTCAGCATTAGATACCACTTTTCACACTATTGAAAGTTACATACAAAACATTCAAGGTACGGAAATTATTTAAGAAATTCATTTCTTTTAACAAGTTTTCTTGCATACATCATCATAGAACCAATCTCAAACCATATACAGTTTACAAGGCTAGTGCAATAACTAAAGAAAACTGTAATGTAAGAAATTGGCAAAATTATAAAAGGGGAAACTTTGAATTACATTATTCATTCATTATACCATAAACTCTTTTCTACAGACAAAATTAAATGCCATCGTAAATCTAAGGAATGGGTAATTGGTCAATTTCAAAAGGCTTAAATCGTGAGAAATCTAAAATAGAACAATCATAAAATGTGAAGAAAACTGTACATGTCAATGTAAAAAAAGAAAAGTGAAATGGCCACTATGACTTTGATCCTAGCTATAACAAAGTTGTGGAGGTCATCAGCTCAAAAACTTAGTGAAGACCTCGTTTGAGGACAGACAGAAATCCTCCCGAATTACACCGGCGTCGCTCATCTCCTTCATCTCCAACCTGTTCCACATACATAAACATTCAATAATCTTCTGTAAGATATAAATTCAACCATTGAAGTTGAATTGAAAGTTATCTTCAAATTTCATACTCTAAAAAGAATTGTTAAAGGTGTGAGAATTTAATTTTAACATCAATGTCAATGAGCATTGCTCATGCCTGCCTGTGCATGGATGTGCAAGTATATTCAATGTATAGTGTACACAAGATGTGTTTAACTAATACGGTACAATTAGTGTGTAAGCTACTCGCACATGTCAAGCTCCCTATATGCATATCAGATAAAACATAAAGTGACCTTGTTATACCTCCTTTGCTAACTGCTGCAAGAGCTCAACGATTTCAGAGAAATCGGGTCTTAATGTTGGATCTTGCTCCCAAGATCTCTCAAGAATCTGAACAAACTTTGGGTGAGCACTCTTGGGGATGGTGGGTCGTTTACCCTGAAAAGTTATGGTAACACATGAATAATTCTCTATACAATATACATCCTTCCAGTCACCATGCAAATCAATTTCCCCAAAGTTTCTAGAAGGAAGGAAACATTATATTTGAGCTTATTCTGCCAACCGAATTAAAAGAATTACCTTCTGAACAACTCCTATGGCTGCCTGTAGAGGGGTCAAATATTCGTATGGAAGCTGGCAACAAAAACACAATAGTTTGAATGAGAGGTTAAAATTGGAATAGCCATAAGGTAGTAGTAGCAGTAGTAAAAATGAGTTATACCTTTCCAGTGAGCAACTCCCATAAAACAATTCCAAAACTAAATACATCAGCCTTGTGATCATACGGCTTGTGTTCAATAACCTTCAATGCAGAGTAACCATGGTAAGAAAATATGACAAAATGAATGATATCTCTCATCTACCTTCGCTACCAGAAATACAATTTTATATCACAACTCGCAAGATATTGATAGTTAGGTCTTCTAAGGTGTGCGAGATTGGGTTGAACCGGAAAAGAAAAAAAGAAACTCAAAACTGAACACTTTAGAACGGTGTTTTGCTGTACACTAGGATAAAAAGATTGGTAGTATATTTTGTCACAGTTGATAAGAGAACATGTCTGGAACCTAAGTGGCTCGTGAGTAATGTCAACAACTTCATTTGATATATATTTTTAGAAAGACAACTCTATAAAAATCATCAAATTAATAAACATAAACACTTAAGAATAAAACAACCAATCTTCAAAAGATAAAGGGTCTTGAAAAGCTCATCAAGATAACACTAGCTATTTGGATGACCTAATGATAATACTATGAGAAGATTACCTCAGGAGCCATCCAACGATAAGTCCCAGTTTCTGCTGTCATAACTCCAGATTGAACTTTCACTCTAGCAACTCCGAAATCGGCGACCTTTACAACCTATGATGTAACACCACATACAACTTTCACTTCTATATATACCTTGTTTATATTATTCTGTGTGTGTCCGTACATATGGTATGTTGAGTCTGTCGGGTGCACGGATGTGAGAGGGTTGAGATTAAAAAAAAAGTATTGGATAAGATCATATAAAACAAAATTAGAGGAAACATACACCATTTTCATCCATCAAAAGATTGGCAGATTTCAAGTCTCTGTGGATTATGTTATGTTGGTGCAAGTAGCTCATTCCTTTAGAAACATCAATTGCAACTTTGAGCAGGGTAGGAAATTTAAAACACCCTTTATGCTTATGTAGGTAGTCATACACACTTCCACCAGACATAAACTCTGAAATTTTAAATGAAAACAGCCATCATAATGGGGTTGATGACGATTGCTATATATTTAAGATCACATCTATTCAATTATTAATTATTCATCACATTTCACCTGTAACTATGCATAACCCCGGGGGCTTAGTACATGCTCCCATGAATTGCACAACATTCTTGTGTCGAACCTTCCTGCAAGTTCCATCAGCAAGTTTGTATATGCATACTTTTTTAAAATGACAACACAACTAAGAAATTAGCTCAGAATATAAGTCAGCTACATTAAAAGTTCCGCACATGATGACTAGAATCAAGAACCTAGCTCAGAATGCAGATATTATATGTTCTTGTAGGTCATCCACTTTTGGCCCTGCTAAAAATGCATTGTGACATCTTTTCTTTTTGATAGATAGTTTTTTCATCTTAACAAGGATTCTTTTTGACATTGTTATCCTTCTCACATGCAAAATACTAAATCAAAAAACTAGTAGATAGACTTAAAATGGTAAAAATGAGCAAATTTAATACAACAAACCTCATGATGTAGACTTCTTGAGCAAACTCTTTCTGCATTTCTGTACTTACATGCTCAGTCTTGAGAACTTTGATGGCTACTTCCTGGCTACAATATATACCTTTAAATCTGATTTAATTTAAAGAACTAGTCAATTAAAATTGAAATAATATATGCACCTACAGAGAATGTTTGTGGAGCTAACACAAAATGCATAATTCAAGATTGCTGTGTACTTACAGTTGACCGTATGACGCCGATGCAATTTGAGTTCCATATGTCAAATGTTTGGGATCTATTTCCCAAACATCTGTCCCATCATTTGGAATTGTCAAATGATCCAGCTCATTATTCATCCTTGCTTGATCACACTCATCAACAGATGATATTGATTGCTGTCTGGACCTCTCATGTTTCTGAAAGTAGACAATAAGAATTCAGTTATTGAACTTTTGTTAAATTGACTGTATAGCAGCTATCTAGAAACAGAAAAAGGGCCTGAGTTACCTCAATCTTCAAGACTTCTTTTTCCAAAGTTGCTTTTAGCTTCTCCGTTTCCTGTTTTCAAACCGAATAATCAACAGAGCCCCATTAGCTAAGCCTTTTCAAAATACTTAGACAATAATAAGAGAATGAAACTGATGGAAGAGAGTGACATAACAAAGTATTATAAAATACAATAAAAGCATATTTGAGACAATAATGTTGATAAGCCGGTGCTTGTGAACTGAAATATGATAGCCGTAACATGGTTTAGATCATTATGAATTCGAATATCATGTTTTTCAAGATAAATAAATATAAGGGTCAATGATATTAAGATTTTGAAAGAAACTTTTCACTTTTATTCCATTATGCACCCATCCCAACAAACTGGTAACAATAACAAATGATTATCAACATACCTCATAGGGCCAGCCTTCAACAACAAACACGTCTAATGAGTAGCCATCAGTTGTGGAAAAAGCATGTGCTTCTTGGATGTTCAGTCCAACCTCAGCAAGCAAAGCAGTCAACTGCATAAGCAACCACGCCTTTGAGATGCTCTCATTTATCATTCGAAATTCAAAGTTAGTCCTAATTAAGTTTACATAAGTAGGGTGATTGTTTGTAGATTAGGTTTGAATGACTGATCCGGCCGAGTGAAATTTGTCCCATCCATCAATCACGCGTTTCAATGATATATGAACCAAAAGTGATGAACTCTAAATTTGTGTTACCTGTTTAGGAAAAAGGTAGTTTTAACATACATAATATTTTGATAAGAAAAGGTATCACATACCTGGCTGAGAAGCTTTGGCTTGTCATCTGTTGAGATAGTGATTTCATGCATGGGCCTACATCATTTTCAGAAACAGATGTTTGATTTTTTTACTAAGCATTCAAAATTTAATTAAAGTACCAGAACAAAATTTTCATAAATCGTTTGAGGTACAATATCTCCACCCATCATACAAGCTTAGACAGACATATCTTGGGTATGTAAGTTCTTAGTTTTGTTTTGTAGATGATTGGCCAGATATAATATGAAATTATGAATACATGAAGACCAGACTACCATAAAAATAGTAATTATCAGCATCTCAACCTCAAGAATACAAACGAGATATTAATATAATTGAAAAGAAGATATATGGAAAGTGCCAGTGTTATGGAAGAGCTGAGTTAAATCTTCAGAGGAAAGGAAAGGAAAAGTAATCTAGATTCTAGGTCAGTGTTTAAATAGTATATTTTCCAGGTCTAAGCCAAAAAAATGCGTGCAGCGGAAATCTCACCGTGAATATTGTACACTTGCATGTACAAATCGTTCTTCTTCTAAGTCTTCAGAATCATTTTCTTCAAGAGCCAATGCTTCAAGATTAGGAGAAGAGCCAAAAGCAGGAGGTGGGAGTACACTACCGACAAATATGAAGAGAGAAAACAGAATAAGAACTGAATATTACTGCCATCGAGTCCAACTAACTAGAATAATTGGTTGGCCTTTACACATAGCTATAACTTGAGCTTTGTGATAAGAGCACCCTAAAATTTTACTTTTTATGAAATCAGGATAATAAGTGAGAAAATGATACCCCTGCCTGCTTGAATACTTAGGAGAGCTTTGACCAGAATCTACCCCGGGAGCATATGATTGGAAAGAGTCAGCTGAGTTTCCATCACATGAGGGATGAAGCTGCACAAAGATTCCAATACCGAAATAATATTGGTCACATGGAACAAAGTAAATGATATGAATCATACAACTCAAGATATGAAAACTGAAACTGAAAAGAACTTGAATACCATGGGTGAAAGCCATAATCTTTACAGTTCAGAAGCATAAAAAACATCTGATTACTTAACAAGAGACAATTCAACTAGACAAATGCAGCTTGATCTTGTGAAAGGAAATATACACAGACATGCCGATGACACACCAACAAAAGAGACACTATTGTAAGAGATTTTCCTCAGCCACAACGCTAGTATACCAAAAGTGGCTTAAATGAATCATCAACAATGATATAAGAAAACAGGTTGAAATTCAAAAAGTACAATATTTCTTCAGTCAACGAGGTAATAGAAAATTCAAGGCATGCTGATTAGATTACTTCAGCATCATAGATCATACACTGTCAGCATAAATGTTAATTATGCTCATGACAAGAAACCTATACGAAGACCCCCTATGTCGACATTTAAAGCATATGCTATTTCAGTTACAAACAATCATTTAAAAATTAATTTGAATTTGGTATGCCTGATCAATTTAACTTCAAATCACATATAAAGCAGAAACACAATTAATTGGAGTATGGTATGGTTGTACTGAGATGTGTCAAGTCAATTATGGTATTGCTTTAATGATTATTTATAAATCTGTTTCAGCCGCATGTGAAAAATATATATTTCATTCGAGACTAGAGACTAGAGAGTCTAGGTGGAAAAAAACTACTTGAATAAATTGTAAACAATTTGAAAAGTAAATTGTTCCAGAGGGTCTTCAACAACACCATTATACTCCAAAGGCTTTATCTTATTCAGCCTGTTAAAGCATTAAGGGATAACAGGCAATCCCTGATTGGAACATATACATTTTAAAACTTATCCTTCTCCAAGAATGAAATGAACCACTCGTGAACAAACACGGACACCAGAAACACGACACGGTCAGATAGACACCATTAATAATTTGAGAAAAAAATGAAAAATAAACGTAATAATAATGCCGCACAACACGAAAGCACTAAGAAATGAAAACTGCAAAGAACACAGCACTGTAAGGGTAAACTCACCTGGACTAAGTGAACTTCAATTGAAGGCCTATTAGCTGGATCATGTGCTAAATGAAGTAATCTCTTGTGCATAAGAACATCTTCTGCCCTTTCTACATTCACATCTAACGCATACCTGCATTACAAAATACACTCAAATCTCTCCCCAAAACCAGCAATAATTTTAAAAAATTGAATAAATTAAATATAATCAAAAGTGTCGGTGTCGGTTTCACTGCCGACAAGCACACCGTTTTTCAGAGGTGGAAAACCTAACCAATCATAATACATTAACTAAAAGGAATCACAAATTTCATCCAACTATCCAATCCAAATTATCAAGATTCAATCTCTTGCATGCACACGGTTCCAACAGAATTTTAAAAAAAAACTGAAGAAAAAAATTCACTGTTAATTCAACTTCATAAATTCACGCTTAAAACGAAATAAATCCATTGCAAAACCTCGAATAAACACAATCGCAAAAACGAGGAAGAAGAATATTCTCATACAACGATGAAAAACACGAGAACATGCGAGAGACAGTGTAACGAAAAATGCGAGATAACAACCGTGTAGGAAGACGGTTAAAGTGAGCCCAAAGCTGATCGTTAAATCCAGGCTGCAAAGCTTCTTCGTTGCCGGAATCATTAAGCCGGCGGAAAATCTCCTCGTACACTTCCACTTTCTGCCGATGCTGCCGACTATGCGACGGAGACGTGGACGTGGACGTCGTGCGGCGATGCACTCCGCTGCCGCAGCTTTCGTTGTCTTCCTTCGCCACCATCAACATCGAACGAACGAGTTTCACGTGAAATAATTAAAATTTCGCTTTTATTGTGGTGAAGAACGAAACAATGGTATCTTCGTTATAAATTTATTCTCCATCGTAACTATTTATAAACATTTTAAAAAAACTTAATAATAATTCAATTAAAAAAATAAGAATAATTAATACAAAAATTTATATTTTAAATTTATTTAATAATTGGTGTATCACATTTATATATTAACTAATACATTAATTATTTTGGAAGCATAATGTAATACATTAATTATTTTATTAATGATAGACAAAAGTGTGTAACTATTATTATTGTTAGAGAAAATGGGTGGTGCACCGTGTAAATTAATTTTACACTGTCAATCAATGACGATGATGCATCTTGTCAAGTTATTCTGTAAATTTTAAAATACCTGTATGATATGGTAAAATAATATATTTCCATACCATCATTAAACTCTTATTGTTATTATTATTATTAATATTATTATGAGAAAAAAGAATATACATCGATAGTGTAAAATATTTTTATACTATCAATCAATAACAGACGTGTATCCCGTCATATCACACTTTTATTTTTAAAATACTATTATGATTTAATATTTTAAAATAATCTGATTAAATATATGTGTAATATTTCTTTACACTAACAGTGCACTATTTTAAACTTTATTATTATTATATAATCAACATGTAATATGGTCTATTTTTGCAAATTGGTCTTAACATGATTAACAAGTGAATACTCGGAAGAATAAAATATAATTGATGATATACTATATATAGGGTTAATAAAGTTTTTGGTTCTCATAAATATCTCAATTTCACTTTTAGTCTTTTCAAAAATTTTCTTTAAAGAATGGTCTTTATAAAATTTTTAATTTTAATTTTTGGTCCCTCCTGCCAATTAGCGACGGTTTTTAGAACTTAAAGACAGAATTAGCGACGGTTTTAACTGGTTTTAGCGACGGTTTTTTATTTAGCGGCGGAAATAACGACGGTTTTAGCGACGATTTTGGCATGAGGGACCAAAAATTAAAATTAAAAACTATATGAAAACAATTCTTTGAAGAAAATTTTTAGAAGGACTAAAAATGAAATATGAAATATTTAGGAGGACCAAAAACTTCATTAACTTTAATATATATTATTTTAATATTATACAAGAAAGTAATTTACATAAATAAGTAAAACTATAATTATTGAAACTAATAAAACCAATTACCCAATTTTTTTAGAATAAAAGATTATAAAATAAGATGTTTATAGTTAGTTGGAAAACTAGAGTGAGTAGGAATGACGTGGCATATTATTCTGGATGCGCACACATTTGGATAAGCTCATTTTGGAAAGTCCAATTTTGCCTTCTCGACTAAACGATTTCGTTTTTAATTTATTTCTTTATGGAGCTTTTACAATATTAGATATTCATTTATTTTCAAAATTTATCCCTTAGCAATTTTTTCTTTCAAGATTTATATGAGATCAATGAGTGTGCAAATAGTATAATTTATCTTTATCAAATACAGTACGTAAGTATCCGTTTATAGATTGGAAAGTGGAACTGAAAAGTGATAACCATATAGCATAAAAGAGGATTTTACCTGCCACCTCCAATTAAATCTGGCACACACCAATTTTTTATTATTACTATATCACCCCTAATATTATTTACATAAAAAATAATATTTTAATTCAAAAAATTACTTTTTTAGAAACTTAAAAACGAAATTTTCGGTAGTATAAAACAAAATTTCCGATAGTGTTTTTCTGAAAATTCCGTAACCCTAAAAAAACCGGTAGTACAAATAGTAAATTACCGGTACAAAAAATCGGGAATTTTCAAAAAACCAGTAATAATTACCGGTAATTCTGATTTTACCGGTGTAATTTTGCAGAACCATTCCGGGAATTTCAAAATTATTGGTATCTATCAAAATACCGGGAATTTGAAATGTCCTGTATACCGGGAATTCCCGTTTTGGACGAAATTTCCGGTAACAGGTATGTGTCATCAAAAATGCTTGCCATTTGTGCTCCCGAACCGTCAGGGTCTTCTACCGACTCGTGTAGCGATTACACTCAGTTCTTCACCACTGACAAAGTATGTATTATACGTAGACGCTTAAAATTTAATGTTATTTCGTTTGATTTCATGTTTATGTCACTATAAGTTGTGATGTTTTTGAATGACAGATTTTTGAGAGCCGATCCGACGTATTAGCTTGGGCGCAGAATATTGGGAAGCAATATGGTATCATAGTTGTGACAATTCGTTCTGATATTGCAACTGGTCAGCGAGGAAGGAAGGATAAATTGATATTGGGTTGTGAGAGAGGAGGAAATTATAAAAGAAAAAAGTCTGAAAGTAGTCATTCTTCGGAGAAGGATAGTCTTGCTAGTATGAAAGTGATAGTCCTTTGCCTCCCGTCACGTCCCGGTGGAGAGAGAACTGTACTGAAGAGGCAAGAGCCTGGGAAACAGCATATGCAGGATAAATTAGGCACTGGGAGGAAGAAATTAGGAAGTCACGGTAGTTTTAATTTTTTTTCTATGCTGTTATGTATTTTTTTCGTATGATATCATTTTAATTTAATATGTAATCTTGATGATGTTCTTATTGATCAAACACTATTGGAAACACTAATGAAGATTGCAGATTTTTTAAATTTTTTTCAGGCTCAGGGCTGTTACCGGGAATTTCAGTTTACGTGAAATTCCCGGTATACCGGATATTTCAATTCCCCGGTATTTTTCACTTTTTCTGTTAATTTAAAAATCCGGTACATTTATATCGGTAAATTCGAAATGTCCGGTGAAAGATACCGGCATTTTCAAAATTACCGGTATTACCTGAAAATTCAGGTAAATATATTGAAATTGAAGGAAAAATTCGGTAATGATCAAAAAATCCGGTATGGCACCGGACATTCCAAAAAACCGGGGTTTTTCACAGGGGTAAAATAGATTTTTTGCATGTATTGGGGGGGTGTCAGGTTTAATTGGGGGGTTGACAGGTAAAATTCTCACCATTAAGTTATGATACCGGTTGGAAAAAAAACAAAGTTGTAATAAAGTTTTTGAGGGTTTCTTAATGCACCACCCAACTTTCTTACACACCGCGTGAAATTTCATTTTTTCCCCCTACTTTTCGGATGTGCACATTCAGACGCACTGTTTTTTGAAAAAATTTGATTTGTTCCGAATGTGCAAATCAGGAAAAATTTCTGAACTGCAGATCCAGAAAAAATCAAAAGTATTCCTGTTTACTGTGAATTTTGGTAAACAACCTCTGGTCTATCAATCTTAAACGAGAATTGATTAACTTGCAATATCGACCACACAAATCCTATGACATGTGCTAAATTTGAGAGACAAGTGTAAATGACAAATAAAAGCTAAAGAAAATGCAAACTGAACTCCACGTTCGACAATGCTGAAATAAAATCTAACTGAACTCCACGTTCGACTACTTGCAATAAAGTAAAGTAAAGGCTTGAAGTTCAAAGGGCTGTAAGTAAAGGGTGCAGAATTTAAAGGCGTCGAAAGGAAAGGACAAGAAGTAAAAAGCTTTGAAAGTAAAATGCGACGAACTCCACGTTCTTGAAAAGTAAAGGCTGGAATGATAAAAGTGTTGTCGAAAGTAAAGTGCAGGAAAGTAAAGGACTTTAAAAATAAATGCAATTGATTAAAGGTGAACTCCACGTTCTTGAAAATAAAAGACTTTGAAAAGTAAATGCTTGAAGATTAAATGCTTGAATGTAACAGTGCAGTCGAAGGTAAATGCAGATAGTTTAAATGACTTTGAAAGTAAATTTGGCATGGAAGATAAAGTTCAAGAAATTGTAAAAGCATGGAAAGTAAATGGCTGAATCTTAAACATGAGAAAGATAAATTGTATTAATGAAGGAAATGGTGTTACATTACGTACATTCTCACGAACTCGTTTCTCTACACGCGGGTACTTTGAGTTTCTTTGAGTAACTTATACAAAAATATGAACACCCCTATTACATAGAACTAACTCCTATTTATAGTGCTAGGAAATAACTACTGAGTGGTGGTTACTGCTTCGAACGTGTGGATTTTGGCGCCTTCTCCTTGGTTTCAACTGTCCCCACGTTCACAACTGCTCTTATTTAAATTTCAAACATTGGAAATTCCCTCCAACCTTAATATAACAACTGCAGCGCTTATTTCCATATTCTCATGGTCGAAACCTTTCCAGCACTTAGCCATTTTTTGAGGTTCCTACAACCTCTATTCGACTCAGGCTTCACCAAAACTGGGTCGAAGCCTTCTTTACATTAAAAATAACTTTTTAACTTAAAATAGCTTTGATTCTTTCTAGCGTCGAAAATGAGGGTTAACAATTCCATAAAATAATTTAATTCTAAATATAATTAAATCCAATATAATTAAAATTCAACATAATTAAAATTAATATGATTTTTCAATAAAATTAAATCTAATTTAATTAAATCAAATATAATTAAAATTAGGGTTAATACCCCTTTTGGACCCTGCCATATAGGCCAAATCCCAAAAACAACCCTGTAAAAAAAAAAACACAGATTCCATCCCTGCCATTTGTAGATTCTCTCGTTTTGCCCCCTGAGTGGATTTGGTCAACCATATTGATGACATGGCGCTGCTTAGTTGGAATTTTATTTATTTTTTATTTATTTAATTACACACGTGGCATTTTTATTAATATTTTAATATTTAATATTTTTTTATTATTTTTTTATTATTTTTTATTTTTATTTTTATTTTTTAATTTTTTTTTTAATTTTTTTTTAATTTTTTTTTAATTTTTTTTTAATTTTTTTAATTTTTTTTTATTTTTTTTTTAATTTTTTAAATTTTTTTTTTTTTTTTATTTTGTTTTATTTTTTTAATTTGTTTTTATTATAATTTTTTTAATTTTATTCTTTTTTTTTTATTTTTTTTCGTTTTTATTTATATATTATATATATATATATATATATATATATATATTTTTTTTTTTTTTTTTTTTTTTCGTTTTTGGACCTAATTTTTATTTTTAATTCTATTTTAAACAAATTGTTCTTTTAAAAATTAGTTTCATTATACTAATCCATTTATTTCAATTTATTACCATACTAATCCATTTATTCTCATACTAATTTCAATTCAACAATACTTATGAGTGATTTATTACCATTATAACTTCACTCATCAACCATCTTTATAACCTCTCTCCACTTCTTTTTTTTTTCGTTACAATATTGTTTCATTTCTTCTCCATTGTTTTCAATACTCATCAACCATCCAAAACTCAATACAAAGCATACTCACAACACAACAATACCACACACCCTAATAAACAAGAATCTCAAGCTCTCATCACTCTCCACATCCTCATGAAAATGGTAACTTGCTACTGCCATGTTCACACCATAAGTTGGTAACTTACTATATCATTATCCTTACAGACAAACATTTGAATGTGAAAACGTCATTTATTGATGATAAAGTAAGCAAACAAAAACATCAAAGCCCTACAGACAAACATCACTACGTCTTGGGCAGAACGTAGGATTTTACACAAACAGAAAACAAAGGCAATTACTCTTGATGGGTCACTTGGATGACTTTCTCAGACGACCAATTGCATAGACTTTTACCGGGAGTGCAGGGGCGGATCCACTCATCCATGTCGCAATCACTATCCCCCTCATCATCAATGGCATTAACCCGATTAAAGAAGACACCAGCACTTGTGAACTGGACTGGACCATAAAACTTAAGAGGCTCTTGAGCTCGTCGGGGTGGCTTATATCCCAGTCCATAAGTATTCTGCTTCACCTGAACATTAATGACTTGGCCCCACTTCTGGGAATCACCAACTTCAACTACAGCGCGTGCATCTTTGAAAGAAGACATTGAAACTTCTGGCTGATTTACCACCTCGGGTTGATTAACCACCTCAGGCTGACTGATCACTCTTGGAGTGGACGTCACTGCCCCAGCACCATGGATCCACAGACTATCCAATAAACAACTATAGGCAGGTTGAATGTCCATGATATAGAAAGTGGCTTCAAAAATTTCAGGACCAACTTTGATCGGCAATACAATTTCTCCAAAAACGGACCTCTTAGAACCATCGAACGCGCGCATCACCAGGTCACTTCCCAATTAGGGTTGCTATTACCGACGCGATAATAGGGCACACACACAGCCTGCTATTACCGACGAGATAATAGGGCACACACACACAGTCTGCTATTACCTTACATTACATTCATATGTACTTATATATGTTACTTGTCAATCATATAACTGTTTTGAGATACAACATCCTTATCCTCCCCTTACATGCACATTCATATGTTCTTTGTACAAAAAATTGTTCATACCAAAGGATAATGATATAGTAAGTTACCAACTTATGGTGTGAACATGGCAGTAGCAAGTTACCATTTTCATGAGGATGTGGAGAGTGATGAGAGCTTGAGATTCTTGTTTATTAGGGTGTGTGGTATTGTTGTGTTGTGAGTATGCTTTGTATTGAGTTTTGGATGGTTGATGAGTATTGAAAACAATGGAGAAGAAATGAAACAATATTGTAACGAAAAAAAAAAGAAGTGGAGAGAGGTTATAAAGATGGTTGATGAGTGAAGTTATAATGGTAATAAATCACTCATAAGTATTGTTGAATTGAAATTAGTATGAGAATAAATGGATTAGTATGGTAATAAATTGAAATAAATGGATTAGTATAATGAAACTAATTTTTAAAAGAACAATTTGTTTAAAATAGAATTAAAAATAAAAATTAGGTCCAAAAACGAAAAAAAAAATAAAAAAAAATAAAAAAAAAAAAAATATATATATATATATATATATATATATATATATATATATATATATATATATATATATATATATATATATAAAATATATAAATAAAAACGAAAAAAAAATAAAAAAAAAGAATAAAATTAAAAAAATTATAATAAAAACAAATTAAAAAAATAAAACAAAATAAAAATAAAATAAAATAAAATTTAAAAAATTATAAAAAAATTATAAAAAAATTAAAAAAAAATTAAAAAAAAAATTAAAAAAAAAAAAAAATATTAAATATTAAAATATTAATAAAAATGCCACGTGTGTAATTAAATAAATAAAAAATAAATAAAATTCCAACTAAGCAGCGCCATGTCATCAATATGGTTGACCAAATCCACTCAGGGGGCAAAACGAGGGAATCTACAAATGGCAGGGATGGAATCTGTGTTTTTTTTTTTTACAGGGTTGTTTTTGGGATTTGGCCTATATGGCAGGGTCCAAAAGGGGTATTAACCCTTAAAATTAATATGATTTTTTTTCTAAATGATTAATATGGTATTTACTTCTAAATGATTTTTTTATATTGAAAAAAATATATTAATTATATTAAATTTAAAATTATATGATATTTACTTCTAAAATTGGATTTAATTATATTGGTATCTAAAATTATATGGCATTTACTTCTAAATTATATGGTATTTATTTCTAAATTATAATTATAATTATGTGGTATTTACTTCAAAAATTAATTTAATTATATTGAATTTAATTATATTGAATTTAATTATATTGAAAAAATCATATTAGTTTTAATTATATTAAATTTTAATTATATTAGATTTAATTATATTGGATTTAATTATATCGGAAAAATGATATTAATTTTAATTATATTTGATTTTAGTTATATTTGATTTAATTATATTTAGAAGTAAATGATTTTATGGAATTCTTTTGATTTTTTTCGGATTTGCATATCCGAAAGTTTTCCTGATGTGCACATCAGAAAAAAACTGAAAAATTTTTAAAAAAAAGTGCGTCCGGATGTGCACATATCCGGAAACAACTGAAAAATTTTAATAAAATTGTGCGTTCGAATTTGCACATCCGAAAATTGGAGACAAAATCGAAAATTTAGATTGTGCCTAAAAAACCTAGGTGGTGTGATAAGAAACTTCCAAGTTTTTTCTTGATAAATAGATTTTCTTTTTTAATATGAATTGTATTATTATAAAAATTTAAATAAAAATTTAGTATATATCACATATATTTATTCAAAGAAATATAATGATAAAAATTATCATATATTAAAAAAATAGTAATAGAGGCTCCTTAAGTAATTGAATTTTTTTAACTGTGTACAATATAATCAAATCCTTCGAGTAGAAAAAGATCAAAGTCTTCAAATTTTTTGGTAGTTGTATTATGCATTACTGCAACTACGAATTAATATATATTTTAAATATAACAATTCTCCCAATTTTGTTTTTAAGAAAAAGTTATTTCGTGAAATTGATATGCATGAATGTTATATATAAAATATTCTTAAATATGATTCTAAAGTAATATAAAATTATTTTGGGAGGTATTAATACATTAAAGGAAAAATTATACTATTTTGATATCTTTTATTATTTATACTACACATGAATGGAATGTCATTTTTTTAATGAGATTAATTGAAATACACTGTCAGTGTAAAACCACTTTACACTATCATCCAATTAGAATGAATTATTTTGACACATGAGAAGAGAAAAACATGTAAGAAGTAGTTATTAAAATAGTTTAATTATAATTTATTTATTTTTATTTTTAATTTCATAATTATGTGTCAAAATGATTCATTCTAATTAGGTGTCAGTGTAAAGTGGTTTTACACTGACAGTGTATTCCAATTAATCTCTTTTTTAATTATTTGTATTTATTTATAATGTTTCATAAAAAATTTCTATACGATAATTAAATGACATATCACTTAAAAATGAATAAATAATTAATTTTAAATATAAAAAATGTAAAAAAAAAATTGTTTGATTTTAAAATAGAGAGATTAACTTTGTGAATAAAAAAAGTAAAGTAATATAAATATAATGAGAAAAGGGATTATGCACTGACAGTGTAAATTAATTTTACATTATCAACCAATGACGATGATGCTATTAGAATAATAATTTATATTTTATTTTATATTCACAAACTTAGTCATTAAGTTTGTTAGAGGGTATTTTAGTATTTTATTGTTGCTTTTGGTAACCCTAATTTTAGCTTATAAATAGGGTAGTTGTCATTCCAATCATTTGTATCCTTTTATCCTTTTGTAGCCGTCATTCAATATAATATATTCTCTTCTTCATCTTCATTATTTTCACCTTGTACACCAACAATTGGTATCTAGAGCTCCGGTTAGGATCAACGGGAAACACGAGTGAAAACGTGAGGATTTTTTTTCTTGTGTGATTGAATTTTGTTCTTGATTTGTGTTGAATCTTGAACGAAGTTCTGATCGGAATCATAAATTTGTGATTCTGTGGGTTGGGAAACACTGTGTGCGGTGAGATTCTGAGTGTATTGTACAAGGTTGAAGGTTGAAGATGATGAACGGCGGCGGCGGAATGAACACCAAGCTCCCAGTATTTGATGGCAAAAACTGGAATCGTTGGATGATTCAGATGCGTGTACTGTTCGGTGCTCAAGATGTTCTAGATCTTGTCACCGACGGTTATGTTCCGGTAGCAGCAGATGCGACGGAGGAGCAGAAGAACGCGCAGAAGGATACAAGGAAGAAAGATCAGAAAGCATTGTTCTACATCCATCAGTGTGTGGATGCGAATGTGTTTGAGAAAATTGCAGATTCTACGACGGCAAAGGCGGCGTGGGACACACTGGTCAGATGTTACGGTGGTGACGCATCAGTGAAGAAGGTGAAGCTTCAGTCTCTACGTAAGCAGTACGAGAATCAGAACATGAAGAACAATGAGAAAGTTTCTGAGTACATCTCCAGAGTGATTCTGATCACTAATGAGATGAAGGCGTGTGGAGAAACTCTTTCTGAACAAGTAATCATTGAGAAGGTATTGAGATCTCTTACTCCTCAGTTTGATTACATTGTGGTAGCAATAGAACATTCTAAAGATCTGAGCACCATGAGAATTGAAGAGCTGCAAAGCAGTCTAGAAGCGCAAGAGTTGCGTCTGACTGAGAGAACTTCTGAAAGGGAAGTAGAGCAGCAGGCTCTGAAAGTAGTTTCTGATAAGAAGCATCAGAAGCAGAGAAGATCTGATGGTGGTCAGAAGTCAGAAACCTCAACTTCTGATAGGCAAAAGAATGCTCAGAAGGGAAAAGAGAAGTATGACAAGAAGAAGATCCAATGTTACTGTTGCAAGAAGTTTGGTCACTTTGCTAGAGATTGTTGGTCAAACAAAGAAAGGAAGTCAGAAGAAGCAAATATAGCCAGAAGTTCTGATGATGAATCTGTGCTACTGATGGCTTCTGAATCTGATGATCAGAATTTGACAGACTGGTGGTATATGGACACTGGCTGCTCAAATCATCTTACTGGAAATAAGAAATGGCTGGTTGATTTTGATTCTGAGAAGAGGACAAAGATCAGATGTGCTGATGACAAATATCTTAACGCTGAAGGTATGGGAAATGTCAGAGTTGTTCTGAATAATGGGAAAACAGCATTGATTCAGAATGTGTGGTATGTACCTGGCATCAAAAGCAATCTGATGAGCGTGGGCCAATTAATTGAGAAAGGTTTTTCAGTTACCATGAAGGACAATCTTCTGAAGCTGTATGACTGTAATCAGAAGTTGATTATGGAGTCAGAACAAGGAAGGAATAGAACATTCAAGGTGAATGTCAGAACTTCTGACTCTGAATGTCTTAGTGCAACAAGCGTTGTGAAAGAAAGTGAGCTGTGGCACAGAAGATTTGGTCATCTGAATTTCAGAAGCTTAGAACATCTGAATTCGAAGAAGCTGGTACATGGAATTCCTACAATTAAGAAGCCTGAGAAGTCATGCAGAGTGTGCATGGAAGGAAAGCAACCAAGATTGCCATTTGCGTCAGAAGTTGCTCCAAGAGCAAAACATGCCTTGGGAGTAGTACATTCTGATGTGTGTGGTCCATTTCCAGTAGAATCGTTCGGAGGGAATAAATACTTCGTGTCATTTGTTGATGAATTCACAAGAATGATATGGGTATCCCTTATTAAGTTCAAACACGAGGTGTTTGGTGAATTCAAGAAGTTCCGAATGAAGGTTCAGAATCAGAGTGGTCAGACTCTGAAGATTCTCAGAACCGATGGTGGGGGTGAGTATAACTCCAAAGAGTTTCAGAAGTTCTGTGAGGAGAATGGAATTGAGCATGAGGTTACTGCTCCTTACACTCCTCAACACAATGGTCTTGCTGAAAGAAGAAATCGTACTTTGCTTGATATGGTGAGAAGCATGCTGAAGGAGAAGAAGCTTCCTCAGAACTTCTGGGGAGAAGCTGTTGCAACCGCAGCATATGTGCTCAACAGATGTCCAACGAAGAAGCTGAAGGAAATAGTTCCTATTCAGAAGTGGACTGGAGAGAAACAAAGTGTTAGTCATCTGAAGGTTTTTGGTTCTGTTTGTTACAAACATGTTCCAGAAGCTAGAAGACAGAAGTTGGATGATAGAAGCAAAGTAATGTTACTGGTGGGGTACCACAGTACGGGTGCGTACAAGCTTTATTGTCCAGAAACTAATAAAGTTGAGTTCAGCAGAGACGTTATTGTGAAGGAATCAGAAGTTTGGAATTGGGATAAGTCTCAATCTGATTCTGATGTGAGAACTTCTGAAGAAAGGTCAGAAATAAGAATTTCTGAAAATGATGGTGATTCTGATTCTGAAGAAGACTCAGAAGATGAAGGTGATTCTGATGATCCAGATTCTGATGATGATCAAGATTCTGGTGGTGATTCAGACTCTGGGAATATGCCAGACTCTGAAGGTGGTCAAGGTTCTGGAGGAAGTCAACCTTCTGGAGCAAGAACTTCTGAAGGAGAAACTTCTGAGGACAGAACTTCTGAGGTTCAAGCATCCGGAGAAAGTTCTGAACGAGGTCAGAGGCCACAGAGAATCAGAAACATTCCAAGAAGATTTGAAGAGTTTGACATGTTGCAAGACACTGAAGTAGATTCTGAGGGAGAGATTATTCAGTGTGCCATGTTAGTAGACTCTGAACCCGTGAGTACAGAAGATGCTCTCAAGCAGAAGTTCTGGCTAAAGGCCATGAAAGAAGAACTTGAGGCCATAGAAAGAAACAAGACTTGGAAGCTGACAGAACTTCCAAAGGACAAGAAAGCCATCAGCGTCAGATGGGTTTTCAAGCAGAAGCTAAAGCCAGATGGATCAATTGGAAAATACAAAGCGAGGTTGGTAGCAAGAGGATTTCTACAGAAACCTGGGCTGGATTATTCTGAAGTGTTTGCACCTGTAGCGAGACATGAAACAATCAGATTGGTGATTGCAATAGCTGCTAACAGGAATTGGCCTCTGATGCATTTAGATGTGAAATCTGCATTTCTGAACGGTCCATTAGAAGAAGAAGTTTATGTGTCACAACCTCCTGGATTTGTGAAAGAGAATCAGGAAGGGATGGTGTACAAATTACATAAAGCTTTGTATGGATTGAAGCAAGCGCCCAGAGCTTGGAATCAGAAGATCGATTCATTTTTCAAGAAGCAAGGGTTTCAGAAATGTGAGATGGAATACGGTGTTTATGTTCAGCATATTTCTGAAGGAAATATGATTCTGGTGTGTTTGTATGTTGATGACATACTGTTGACCGGAAGTTCTGAACAAGAATTAGCGAAGTTCAAGAAGGTGCTGATGAATGAGTTTGAAATGACTGATCTCGGGAAAATGACATACTTTCTAGGGATGGAGTTCAGATATTCTGAGAAAGGTATCATTTTGCATCAGCTGAAGTATGAACGAGAACTTCTGAAGAGATTTAAGCTGCAGAATTGTAAGGCTGCTATCACACCTGCAGATACAAATCAGAAATTAGATTCTGATTCTGATGGTGAGGATGTGGATGCTACAACCTTCAAACAGTTGGTTGGTTCTCTGAGGTATTTGTGTAATACCAGACCTGATATTTGCTATGCAGTTGGAATGGTTAGTAGATTCATGAGTAAACCTAAGTGGTCCCATTACCAAGCTGCTGTCAGGATTCTGAGGTATATCAAGGGAACTCTGATGTATGGAGTGTTGTTCCCTTCTGGAAGAAAGATTGAATCAGAACTTCTGAGTTCTGGAAGGAAGATTGAATCAGAACTTCTGAGTTACTCAGATTCTGATTGGTGTGGAGACAGAGTTGATAGAAGAAGTACTTCTGGATACTTGTTCAAGTTTCTGGGAGGTCCTATTTCTTGGAGTTCTAAGAAGCAAGCTGTTGTTGCACTATCAACCTGTGAAGCTGAATATATTGCAGGCGCTGTTACTGCATGTCAAGCTGTGTGGATTCTGAACTTGCTAGAAGATCTGAAGATCAAAGTTGACAAGCCTCTGAAGCTGATGATTGATAACAAGTCTGCGATCAACCTTGCCAGAAACCCAGTGTTGCATGGGAGAAGCAAGCATATTGAGACAAAGTATCACTATCTGAGAAGTCAAGTTCAGAATGGAGTGTTAGAAGTTCTGCACTGTAGTACCCAGAAGCAGTTGGCAGATGTTCTGACGAAGACTATCAAGACTGATCAATTCCTTCGCTTAAGGGATGGAATTGGAGTTGTTAGTTTTGATGAAATATAAATTAAGGGATAGTATTAGAATAATAATTTATATTTTATTTTATATTCACAAACTTAGTCATTAAGTTTGTTAGAGGGTATTTTAGTATTTTATTGTTGCTTTTGGTAACCCTAATTTTAGCTTATAAATAGGGTAGTTGTCATTCCAATCATTTGTATCCTTTTATCCTTTTGTAGCCGTCATTCAATATAATATATTCTCTTCTTCATCTTCATTATTTTCACCTTGTACACCAACAGATGCATCCCGCCAAGTCATATTGTAAAATTTAAAATACTTATATAATATGGCAAAATAATATATTTTCATTGGATGACAATGTAAAATATTTTTACACTGTCAGTGCATCACCATTAAACCCAAATATAATTAAGGTTAAATTAAAATATGTGATAAAATTTGACATGGTTAAAATGAATTCGAATACGTAACTTTTTAGTTATGTTAAGTAAAAGAATTTTATCATCTCATTTAAATTCTTAAATATTTCAAATATTTTTTATTAAAAAAAACACCATCCATGTTTTAAAATAAATTACATATAGAATGAATTGATATGATTGTTCCGTGAACGATGCAACGAATCAAGTTTTTGTTATTTAAAATTCCTATTTTTGATTATCAATGTCTCATTATAAAATGGCACAATAGATAGTCAATTCATATGTTCATTTTTGGAAAGTTGTTGAAGCGGTTAGCGAGGATTATACCAATCAATTTAAACAACATTATCATCACATTGACAATCATTGATCTATATATTAATCACGGGATTAGTATCAAACAATAGTTAATTATGGTTATATCCAAAATATAATTAATTAGGGGAATAATATACTCGTGTCACGTGAAACAAGGCAATTCGACTATGCAAATACACGACAATCACAACAACAATAGTTTGGCATTCACATGCCATGCTATGAAGCATAATGCCATCTCTTTCATTTTGTCGGCTTATTCTTTGACTAAAAACAACTCTAAAGTGGTTTCTCACATTAACATGCATGACTTTGTGTTGCTGAAAATTTTCAAAAAGCTCAATCACAATTAATTGTAATCTAACTTCGGAGATGCGGCTTCTAAATTGTTGTGTACGTATGAGTATGAGTTAGAAGTCTCACATTGTTTAGATGTCTGAAATTATGCAGAAAACTTTTTCGGTGTTTTTGCTTATTTTTGTGGGTATCTCTAACTCTCTTATTGTCAAACTCTCAGGTGTTATGGCTGCAAAAGAGTTCGCCAATGAGAAGGGGTTGCATAACGTTTTGAAGCTTGATCACAGTTTAGAGCCTCGAGAATAAACTTTAGAGTCTAGTGAATATGAGGCTTGATTATATTAGAAAACATCTGGGTTGTTTACTTCAGAAGCATTGACTGAGATATCCAGAGTGTGACTATCAGATTAGAACTTCTTCGTATTATTACTTTGGTTCAGATTCTGATGATGTCCAGAGTCCAAAGTCTCTCTTATCCAAAATCCAGAGTCCAGAGTCTCTTTTGTTCAGCTCTGATCAGCGTCTGCCTTGTTCAAAGTCTGCTTTATCTAGCGTCTAACTTGTTCAGATTCTGCTTTATTCAGGACCAGGATTATTTAGATTTTGCTTTATCAAGTATCAGTCTTGTTCAGATTTTTCTCTATTTAGGATGTGGCTTGTCCAGATTCGGCATACTTAACAAATTATTAAAGTAAAAAATTGTTCTTAATACTTTGTTATCATCAAAACTTAAGGATAATAGATGTAGAAGCAAACTTGTTCCAACAGGTCTCCCCAGGACTCTGACGAGGAGTCCAATGTTTCCTACTCTTACATTGGTCCTTCGACTGGGGAGCTTAGTTTCCTTTAGTCCCAATTGGATCCGGGACAGCCACACGAGTCTTCCTCGAAGCAAGTTCTTGAATTGTATTCTCGTGGGAAGGAGCATTGTAAATACTTTCTTCAAGAACGTGTGAGTTTTGTTTCCAAACGATGCTAAACATATTGTTCAACATCTCGTTAGCACCTTGAATGTTGAGGTTCAGTTGTAGAACATGGAGGCCATACAAAGCTTCGTGTTGAGTTGTCGGAGGTGTAATAGAAGTTTATATCGAACTAAGTTAAATAGATCTGGCCAATTGCAAAACTCAAACCAGATCTGGAGCTAAACCACCGCTCCAAGATCTACAGGGTTTTGCAGAGGAGAAAGAGGTAGTTGATTACTAGCTGCTAAAGTAACAGTGGAAATTTCTCGTGGAATGGTGGATATGGTATCTTTAGATTAAGCCATCACCGATGAAAGTAAGACTTGAGAATTTAAAAATATAAGGAAATGATACTGAGATTGTGCTAAGTCAAATCAAAACATGATACATTCTTGTGTTTGAATGTGAATACATGTTGATGATCGGAGGAAGTTAGGAATTGCTAAAGTTGGGGAGCGAATGTGAATTTGTGCAAATCATAGAAATTAGAATTCGATTCCCACAGACAGTGTCACTGTTCTGTTCTAGAACCAGAAATAAAAAGAGAGATGCCACTGATGGCGGATTGTTGTTTTTAATGCAGTGGAGTGGGGGGCTTGCAAGGTTAGTGCTCAAATGCTCAAGTCAATATGTGACAAAGAAGAGTGAAATAAAATCGAATTTGAAACTATCTTCCCAGTACTCAAACGCTCAAGTCAGTATGTGACAAACTAGTTATTACTTAGCTGTGATATATGAAGAGTCGTTGGATGCATTTGCAGTTGAGATCTCTGTGAATATTAGGATGATAATCCTTCTGTACTGAGAAGATTATTAAAGGAGTGGGACCTTTTCTGGGTGTTTGGTTAGGGTTGATGCGGTCGTCCCAGAACAAGATTCATTTTGATCGTGAGTATGAGGAAAGAGCAGTCTATGAGTAATTTTAAACTGGTTAGGTATTGGGTGAAAGGCCTAAATTCACCTCCACCATATGTTTGAAAAACTTTTATTTTGTGATTTAATTGCAATTCCACTAATATTTTGAACTGGTTGAATGTAGTATAGGTTTGGGATTTGAGTTTTAGAGGATAGATCCATGTGTATCTATTATAAGCATCAACACATGTTAGGAAGTATGTAAAGCCTTGTGAGGAAGTTATAAGGGAAATGACCCAATAGATCACAAAATATTAATTCAAGAGGCTTAGTGTAGTTTGTAAGAGAAGTGTGAGGGGGAAGTCTATGTTCTTTCCCCAAGCAACAAGCGTTGCATTGCATAAATAAATAATTATTTGGTATTGGGATATTACAAACATTGAGAACATGTCTAAGAGTTTCTTGTTATAGGTGTCCCAACCTATAATTCCATTTTCGGTACAAACTACAGGAATTGAGAATAACACTAGTTATATTGTTATTACAAGTTGAAATTCTGTTTCTCAGGGGACAAATGTTGAACTCGATGCTTCGACAACCGATTTAACAAGATACAGCAAAACCAATATAATAACAAGTACTAGATGATAAAGTAGAAAAGAAATAAATAACACAATTAATTGGTTGCCCAGTTCAAGGAAACCACACATATGTCTAGGGGGTGACTCCACAACCAAGCAAAGGAAATTCATTATTAGTAGCTTAGTACAATTAGACATACAAGCAACAACAAATCCTACGATGTTCAATGTCTCTTCCTAACACTACCCAATTACTTTCTATATAGATCATCCCCCTAAACATAAGAACCCACTCACTTTCTTCTTTATCACACAACCTGTGATAGGAGATAACAATCACTAAGCCCTAATGATCAACTTCAATCTAACAATATGAATGATGTTGAATATTACAACTCAACTAGACAAACCTTCTATGCCAAGTTACTGAAACATGGATGTATACATAACAATGTTGAATTTACAACTCAATTAGACAAACCTTCTATGCCAAGTTACTGAAACATAGAGGTGTACATAAAAATGTTGAATTTACAACTCAACTAGACAAACCTTATATGCCAAGTTACTGAAATATAGAGGTGTACATAAAAATAACAAGGACTCTTGTAAACCATATCACTCTAAAATCATCAATGTGAATGCCTATGTTCCAATGTAGGTTTGAGCTCCTTATATAGCGAAATAACTATGGGCTTTTTCGTTGTGGATCTATAGTTATTTTAGTCTAGAATATTTGCATAATTTATTGGATATTTGATTTGCTCGTTGAATATCTCTAACAAAAAAATATGATTTATTTTGTTACAAATTCAAATTTAAATCTCTTTTAAATCTGATTTGATCTTCACAGTTGTCCATCAAATCACATAATCATATTGCTAAACTCATAGCAATAAAACATAACTGAATCTTCTCAAAAGATTATGTTAAAACACATCAATCTAGCGCCTGTTGCACAAGACCTAAATGTCGTATCAACATGCTGGAGCACCGCATCATCATGTGTCCCTTTTGCAGTTTCGTACATCTTTAGCAAGCTAGACCAGTCTTAATTACTTAGATACTTCTCCAAGGTGTTTTTTTTTGCTAAATGTAGTCATTCCAAAAGGTCAATCCAATAGAAACAATAGTTTCCCCCTTTGGCAAATTGTGGAAAAACAACTTTTCAAGGTAAATAGCACTTCTTCCATGAGAATAAGTGACAGCCATTAGATGTATTGGGTCTTCAGAGTATTTAAGAAACCACAACTTCTTCATGTATCAAAGTTTATGTACCAGCAACATCAGAAGTCATAACCATCAAGATTAAGATGCTTACATATAATCCATTCAGTTGCTCCAAACCAAACAAACAATCATGCAATCATTCAAAGACTTAGTCATGCATGAATCTAGTATCAGATAGTTAGTAGCATACATGGCTACTAGCTAACATATATCAGTATGCAATCATTCAGATACTTAGTCATGCACACAGAATCAGTTAGTAGTTGATATTAGAATATGCAATGAATACTACTAACTCAGATAGATCTGTTTTCTGTTTTCAAAGATACAAGGACCAGAACTTACCATATGTTATTCCTGATGCTCCAGCATGGAGCACAACATTAGCCCTTACCATAGATGGTTAGTACCAAACAAATACCTGCGTTACTTCAGCACTTAGCAACACTTCCTACTCCCCATTTTTTCCATAATTTGGCAATGGGTTAGTTCTTGAAACTAACACCTAGAAGTCAGACATTCATAGGTTAGTATGTTAGCACATACACAGGAAAAACATGAGAAACAACCATAACAACATCAAATGATGCACAAAGTTAGATTTTTCTTAAAATTAGAAAGATAAAATAGGATATAGAGCCTTTACAATTCCAAAAACATAAAAGGGAAATAACATTTGAGCTAGAACATCTGAGCTTATTCTTCAATTCATCTTTTACAGTTCTTGTAAGAAATCCAGTTGTTATCCACCTCTGAGTCACAATCATGTTTCTGAGCATGTATCTTCTCCACAACCTTCTTCTTGGTGACAAAATTCTTCCTAATTGTAGAGGATCCAACATATGATTCACCATATGCTTTTCCACCATTTGCAACAGAACCAATCTTATTCTTCATCCTTTCCTCACTAAATATTTCAATAGCTTTCATGAAGGAGTTTCCCTTATCAGTGGTTTTCTTCTTTGAGTTAACAAACTTTTGACTCATTTTGAAAGAGACAAGTCGATGTAGAAGGAAAGCAAGAGAAGTATAGTTGAGAATTGAACTTCTTTCTTGTAATTATGTTCTAGATAAATGAGGTTTAGAAACAAGTTCAATTTTTATTGTTTCATATGCAGTACATACCGAGAGAGAGAGAGAGAGAGAGAGAGAGAGAGAGAGAGGGAGAGAGAGAGAGGGGGAGATAAACTCCCTTGCACACCTTTCTAGCATTGACTGTTATTGATTCTCGCAATAGCAGACATCAAGAATATCCCTTAATGTCATAGTGAGACTACTATCCAACTATTTTCCAGTTGCCATGTGTTCAAGAGCTTCCACCTTTTCTTCAACTAGTTTCCTAATTAAGTGATGACATATGTCAAGATGCTCATTTTTACTTTGTTGACATGGAATTGTTGAACAATTTATAGTTTGTAGGATGTTCCAGACAGATGTCATGGCATCTTGTTCCATATTAGACATCTTGCTTCCTCTGGGTATGGAATTTATTTACCACCATGTTACTCATGATGTCTGGCACATCTAGAGTGACATCTTCATTTTCCTCTCTAAACAATTGACTATTCCTCCAAAATCTTGTGCATCTTCTTTCTTTGGAATCGCTTGAGCAACCCTTCATTTTCTCTTCTTGAAGATCAGGAAGATAGAAAATATATTATGTTACATTACACTCATGCTCAGTCAGCCTTTGTTGAACAGTCTGAACTATTCCATATTCAACCACAGTGTCTGTCATCAGATCCTCACAGTCTCTTATGTTGATATCAGGAGTGGAATTCCAATGGAAATTTAAGAGGGTACTTTTCGCATCCATATCAATAGATATCATAATAACTACATTTGTTGTTTTCTTTTCATCATCATGTGGTAACATATCATTCATAGATTGTGTTTCCTTTTAGATGATCTTAGTAGTACAATCTAGAAGAATACTTTCATTCTTGCTCATCACTCCTTTCACCCATGTCTTCACATCTTCTATAGAAAATTCAAGGTTAGAAATCACACCATCATTAGCAATGGTTGCATTTCCCTCAACATCTTCATGAATATGATCATTATCCTTATGCACTAGAGACTTTGTCAACATGTTGTACAAAATGTCTGGCACATTGTTATCACTAGAATGTAATAATGATTTCTCATAGGTTCATACTTGAGTGGAACCTCACTCAAACTTTCAACAATAGCTAGATCAGATTTATCTGATACATACACCTTGTGACTGGACTTCAACAGACTAGCTTCTGCTTCACTAACCACCATATCACATTGTTGGTTATTCATACATCTAGACACATGAGAGAGGATAATTTCATATCCAATATTTTTCTTCAGCTTCTTCTTCTGAACCACTATAGGTTGTTCAAAAATGGAAGGACCTCCAGCCTTACCATCAGCCTACCCTTTAATGACTCAATTCACATGAGATAATTCAGACTTCTGAGAAAGATGTTGAGACATATTATCTGACATCTTGGTTGTTATTTCTTTTTCATACAAAAAAAAATTTATTAATTCTGAGGTCTTGCAAACCATTAAAGTCTTTCTTAGATATGACCTTCTTCATAAGAACTTCTTTACCTTGGTTGACCAACTGTTCAGACTTGTTGAAGTTCATATTCCTCCTTTGGTCACCCAGTTGCTTCATATTGGTAGATAATCCATTTCTTAGTGGAAACTCTTCTTAAACAAGATTAACCAATTTCCATGAGCCCTTGATTCTTCCTTTTGCTCTATTGCCCTGAGTAGTCTTATCTCTAGCCATGAGAATAGTACCCTTACAATTACCATACCACCATTTGCCCGAGGAAACTTTGTGTTTTGTATGAGCTCTAGAGCTAGATAATGAAGCATTGGATTTCCAACTCTTTTTAGCAAGGTCTTCATTGCAACCTGTAATATCTAACTTAAGCCATTCGAAACAATAGGACCTTATATGTCTATATATACCACAGTGGTGACATATCAGAGGCTATTTCTTGTTCTTACTATGATGGGGTGCCATATGTTGACCACGATGTTATGACATGTGATCTGACTTCAGAACATCAGCCTTCTTTTCAACCTTCTCTGAGGGAATCTTCATCTCTTTCATATTTTTAACCTCTATTATTTCATCAAGCAAATTTGAACTCTTTTTCAAGTTCCTTTCTGTTTGTATCAAGTTTCCTATATTGGAGTTTAATGATGAAACTTTTTTCTAAAACTGTGATGGTAGAGGCACACTCTTCTGATTCTTTTTGAAGTGTATATATGTTTTTCTTCTGTTTAATTGTAGTTAAGCATGATTTTTACCACTTGGTGAGTATTAGCTTGTATGTTGCAAGAAGTTCTTATTTAATTAGTTCTTCTGAACTGAACTCATCTTCCGACTCATATCTTTCAGGATATGTCATCACAACGTTGGCAACATCTTCCTCACATTCACTCTTAGAGTCTGACCGAGTTATGTTTAATCCCTTTTTCTGTCTCCTTAGAAAGCTAGGGCATTCTGATCTAATGTGTCCATAGCCTCCATATTCAAAGCACTGAGTACCCTTCCCACTATTGGGTTCTTCTTCATTCTTATCTTTGTTCTGGGGAATGATGTTGTACCTCTTATCTTGGGAATTTGTCCCCCACTTTCTGTCTAGATATTTTAAGGAATTGTTGAATTTTTTCCAAGAAGAGCAATATCATCTACCAAGCTCTCTTCTTTGTCACCTGGACTTCTAACTTCATCAGTGTTGGATACAAAGGTTATACCTTTGTTCTTCTTTTTTGTCTGTCATTGATAGACATCTCAAAGGTTTGTTCTTCTTTTTTCGTGCCCAACATGTGTCTATTTTGCAGTTCCATACAATTTTAGCAAGCTAGACCAATCTTGAACACTTAGACACTTCTCCAAGGTGTTGTTTTGCTAAATGCACCCAATTCAAAGGGCCAATCCAATAGGAATAACACAAGTGGATTACAGAGTATGACAAGAATTGAAGTTGGTGCTAAAGTGAGTTGGGGAAGGATGGATTGAAACATGTAAATCTTGAGGTGAAGTTTGGGCCAAATTGTTAAATATTTTGTGGTCATCCTTCCCAAGAGAGTCTCTCAAAAAAATTCTATAAGAATCTTGACATTTAGCAAAATACGTGTTAGCACGAAAATCAAAGAACACTAAGTTATCCTTGGCAATTTGGCTGACACTAAATAGGGTTTTTGGTGATGGGAGGTACAAGTAAAAGTTTATTTAGCTTTAGGGATGTATTAGGGTATAATGTAGAAGGAAAAGTCATTAACCCAAAATATTGTATAGACAAACCATGTCCATTCCCTATGTGGACTTGATCTGAGCCTAGTAGACTAACAACATCCATTGAATTTGAAGTATCTGGTGTGACGTGATGTGTTGCACCAAAATCACGATACCATTCTTGATTGTAGAAAGAATTTGAAGCATTTATACCAGTGACAAGTGCTTGAGGTCTTGCTGCACTAAATTGGTTGTTGTTTGTTGCATTTGTGGGTCTTTGTGAGGTCATGTTGGAATAAATTGGAAGATGATACCTAGGATGAGTCTATACATTTGACTAAGGGGCTCCATAACAACCATAAGGTAGAGGAGTTCCATAACAACAATAGGACCCAATTGAGTGATGACAGTAGCAATATTTGGCTTCATGACCAGGATGGTAGAAGACTTGGCATTAAAATAAGCTTCAATTGCCATTAGGACCACCACATCCTAAAGATCTTCCACCATGAAAGCTACCTTTGCCATGAAATTGGATACCATGATCTCAAGGGTTCAAATTTAACTGATATATGAATGGATGTCAGGAAAATTATTCTATAAATTGGGCGATTGATGAGTTCCTTGAGCTAGGTTTACTGTGACGGTTTCAACAACCTCCTTCTTAGTCTTTCTAATATGTGATTCTTGAGAGAGAGAAGAAGAGATTTAAGTTCATCAAGAGAAAGGAACTCTGACCTACCATCAACAACACCATCAATAGACTCATACTCAATAGGAAGATCTTCAAGGATCAATTCAATTTGATCTCTGAGAAGAAAAAATATCCGATAGACATAAGCGTACGAACAATCGCACGAACACGAGCAAGAATATCAATGATGTTGTGTGTGAATTTGGAGAGAGATCACAACTCCGATTTAAGTTGTCGCGACCTAGTTTTATCTACGTTTTGTAATTCGCATGAATTTCCTCCTCCACCAGCCGCAAATGAGGTAGAAGAATGAATCAAGAGAGAATATCATATGAAAATAGTGGATAACAACCATGTGCATGTTGGACTTGAGACTTCACACACAAGAGGGGGAGTGAATTGTGTGGTTCAGAAAAATGTGGTTTTGAAAAACTTTGTGGAGTAAAATCAGAGTTTAAAAACATTTTCAATATTTAGAAGCAGAAAAATTATTTGCATAAAATAAATAGCATAAAAGTAAAGAGTTAAGGGAAAGATATGAACACCATGATGTATAGAGGTTTGGTCAAACAAGAAAACGACTTAGTCCTTTCCCCAAGAATTAATCTTGAAAGTATCCAATAAATGCTGAGAATTTTTAGTAGGAAAGACTCACGAACCCCCTTATACAAGGAAAGATGGTTGACATCTAACCAAATAGTATAAGACTTCGGTATATAGCACTTTTAGGTTTCTCTTAAAAATAGAAGATTGAAGCGGTTAGTCTTCTCTCCATACGGTAGATTGAAGTGGTTAGTCTTCTCTCCACATGGTAGATTGAAGTGGTTAGTCTTCTCTCAAATAAGTATCTTGGAGCAGTTAGTCTTCAAGATCCTTAAACCTTGAAAGATTTTACACGGGTTGAGCTCACGAACCTTAAACCTTGGTTTTACACGGGATAACCAATAGCCTGTTAGATTTTAATGTCGTGCTAATCTCGAACCTACTAAGATTTTAATAGCAGGCTAAGCTTGAACCTAATCTTGGTTTTATACTGGGCTAACTAAGAACCTATGATATTTTAATACGAGCTAATCTCGAACCTAAACTAGGGTTTAATCACATAATCCCCAAACCAAAGCTTTTAACGAGTTTAGCTTAAAACCAAAGTTTAATCACATAATCCCTAAATTGATGATATTCAACTAAGGTGTATACAAAAGATTCCCTTGGTGAATTTACAATTCCACCTTTCCAGAATTACATAATATCCTAACTCACAAAAGGACTTTTCTCACAAAGGCATTATGGGTAAAATATTAGTTTGATAAAGTAACAAAATGTTTAGAGAGAGAGAGAGAGAAAGAGTTGTGTCAAAGCATGTTTATGGACAAAGTCGTCTCAAACTTTTGAGAGGTCCTGTATAAGAAGTTGAAGTTAGTTTTATTTTAGTCGTAAATTTTTTTACGGACCCCTATTTAACCGTGAAATATGTATGTGGGGGCCCTTTTTTCCCTAGCTTAATCATGAAAAAGTTATAAGGCCATGTGCTATAGGCCGCCTTGCACGCCCTCAAAGATGGTCCTGTTTATGGATGATATGAAATGAGGGAATGGACCTCTATTTATAGGCTAGAGGTTGACTCAAAAAGGAATTTTAAATAAATGCATTTTATGACAATCTAATCGATATGCACATGTTTACAATCAATTAGAAGTTTGATATATAATCGATTGTAAGTTTAAAAAAAGAAGAAAAATATATCTAGTCGTTTCACATCATTAAGGTTGTGTCCTAACCGCTTAGGACTCGGTTTTAAACTGAGCTAATCGATTATAAAAAAGTCCCAATCGATTAGATAAGTCAAAAATTTGCCTATAACTATTATGACAGTTCCCAATTCATAAAGAACAACTTCAAGATGTTTTTAAAGATATTTTTTTGGTAAAATAGTTTGAAAATATATTTTAATGTGTGTGTACTTTAGCCATGCACTTTTACGATAAAACCCTTTTGTTTTTCAATTGGTTCACTCACAACTAAATTAGGAGGGTCCTTAGCACTTCAAGATTTTGTCAGATACTTTCACTTTTGTAGACACTTGCTTGAATAGCTTTAAGACGAGGCTTTAGTTACATTCCATTTGATTTCCCTCATCAAATAGTCAAGTCTATCAAACCCTAATGCTTAAGTTTGCATCTTTATTCGCTTAACCGTTCATGCTTAACGTATTATAAGACATTTAGCTGTCATCATCAAAGTTTGATGTCCTTATTAAAAGCATATCACCTGCAAAAAAAAGGTTCCATAATTCAAACCATAGATCCTATTCTTCCTAAGCAACATAGGCACGATTCTTTATTTGAGAGTCACAATCAACAATGAAAAGGAAGCGTTCAGGAATTTGAGGAGCAACAACATACTTCACCATTGTGTGCCTCTAAGAACGCCTTCAACTCGTTGTAGCCATTTAGGGTAATTTGATTCATCAGGCTTAATTGAATTTCGTTGTTTAAAGGTGGATGTTACATATGCTTGAACTTGTTCATGAGACGATGTTGTAGCTTGCGATGATGGCGTGGTTGAAGCCATGAAGAAAGGATTTGAATCACACTAGTGAATTCATAAAAAGAAGGCTATATGATACCATGTCATAGTTTGGTATTCATTGAGTTGAGAGAGAGAGAGAGAGGGATATATATATATATATATATAGGGAAATGCTAACATACACCCAAAATTGGTGAGTCTCACACAAAAATACACTACAACTATTTTTATTTTATTTTTTTCTTCATCTTTTTAATGTGGGTCCCACTCAAAATTGGTGGGCCCCACACAAAAATACACTAAGGTGTATGTTGCTAATGCACACCTACATGGGTGTGCATTAGCATAACTCATATATATATATATATATATATATATATATATATATATATAGAGAGAGAGAGAGAGAGAGAGAAAGTGTGTGTGTGTGTGTGTGTGTACGTGTGTGTGTCATACCCTAATTTTTTACTCTAAGATCCCACGTCTTTTTGCATCATCTGCATAGTTTATCACGCATTTCATCTTGCATAATACCCAATTTATCAGCCGAAATAAACTTGTTGGATTTACAGCCGAATCAGTCAAACTAAAAGTCAATAGTGCGTAAAATCGGTGGACGGGAAATTTTAAAATCGAGCCTGCAAACATCAGTGATATTAATCTACGTTTCGCGTAGTTTAACCTGACACGCTCATTTAAATTTTTCGACCACCTTTTAGACATTTTTTTTATCAGTTTAAGCTTTTTGAGATGGTAAAATTTATTTCAAAATCTTACCAAATGCTGTATTTTTCCAAGTCGTTTATTTCGCGCTGATTATTTTGGTGCATTTATTTTATTTTATCGAGCCATTTTTTGCTCGACTTTTTTATTCGTTTTTTTTATTTTATTTTTATTTTTTTAGTTAAATAATTATTTACTTTATTTAGAATTAATTAGATATTTAATTTAAATATTTTTATTTTTATTTTTATTAATTAATTTTATTTTTAATTTGTTTATTAATATTTTCTTTTTTTTTATAAAACACAAAAACATCCTATTTAATCAATACTTAATTATGTTTCTCCTTCTAAAAACACAAAAACATAATATTTAATTCTTTTTATTTTGTCTCATTATAAAAAAACAAAAAAAACATTGTGTTAATTGTTATTATCATTCTTGTCTATTTTCTAGTCATATATATATATATATATATATATATATATGCATTAGAAAAAACAAAGGATAAAAAAAACTCCCAAACCTTTCCCTACTCATCATCGAAATCACAGTCTCCATCCATAGTTCTTCAATCTTCCTCCACCCCATACAACACATTAAACCACCTTCATCACCGCCATTCCGCCGACAACAGTTGCAAACAAAGGAGAAAAGCTCACTAAAACGGAAGTCGCGAACCCAAGACGGAACGAGAAGTTTTGAACAAAAGCAAGGAGAACGTGTTTTGTTTTCGTACATGGCATTCAAGGTTCTTTTCTTTTTCTTTATTTTAATTGTTATTATTATTGTTTTAACACTTTTTTAGATTATTATTTTTATTATTATTATTATTATTATTATTACAGTTGTGGTTAATATGTGTTGTTAATTTTATAATATGTGTTGTTAATTTTATTTTAATACATGTTGTAAATTTTATAATATATGCTTCATGGTGTAAATATGTGTTGCATATTATTTGGTTTTGTTTGAATAAGTATTGTTTTGTGTATTTGGTCAAATGCATTTCCCATGAGTGATGTGTTTCTTTCCCTGCGCATGAAGTTTGTTTTCGTTGCAGCATACATACTATAATGTTTCAAGGTACTGATTGTGTTTGTTTCTATTTGAATTAATTTCATGGCTTTTCGTTGGGCTGCTTAGATGATATTTAGATATAGCTTTCATTTGTTTAAATTCCTTTTAATTTATATGATATATAAAAAAACCAAAAAGATTTTTACCAATTTTAGATTCTTACTATTTTTGTTTAATTTCTAATTTCTTATTTCCTTTTTAATTGACTTTTCATAATCTATTAAAACAAAAAAAACTTTCTTTTAATCTTTTATTTTTAATATGCATTTCTAGTTTTATTAAATTACTTGTTAAATATTTAAAAATGTAAAAAATAATTTTTATTATTAATTGATTTAAATATTATTATTTAATACTGATTAATCTTATTAAATATTAATATTTAAGTCGATTAATAATTCTCTAATTGCCGATTCTATTTTGCGACTTGCTCGTTTCCATGTCTAGAGCTTGCTTTCTCTCTTTTGTTTATTCGCGATGTTTTGCCGCGTATTTTTTGTCTTTATACGATGCTTTGTCGTGCACTTTCTGTTTATTTTACACGATGCTTTGTCGTGTCTGTTATTGATTTTACTTGTTGTTGATTACCATGATGTTTTTCCATGCGTATTTTGTGTTATTTTGCCCGTCTAACCATGCATGATGTTTTTCCGTGTATTATATCTGTATATTCTTGCTTTCCATTTACATGATGTTCTTCCATGTATCTGTTGCTTTCTATTCCTTGTTGACTTAATCCAAGGGAAGGGATCGTATGTTGACTTATTGTCATTGTGTGTGTCCCTTGTTTGTTTATTTATTTGTCTTTGTTGTTCTTGGTTCTTAGAACCTAGCAATCCATAGTCCGAACTACGGACGCTCTGATTTCTCAAAGTTCATTTTGAGAATACGTAGGCACAAGGTTAATCATTGGCGAGCAACCTTTTCCTTTTAATTTGTTCACCTATATTGAGGGGAACTATGAATGCTCTGATTCCATTCCTGTCAGGATACGTAGGCACGAGATGCGATGTCTTGGCGAGCATACTTAGGACTAACACCTTAGGTCTCCCTTGACCTTTTCACCCTTTAGCAGACAAAATAACAAATAACACAATAAAACAAGAGGTTCATGTAGAGTACTACAAATACTTAGGATGCTAGCACCTCCCCTAGGTATAACCAACCCCCGAACCTTAGTTTCTCTTTTGTTTTGCATTGCATTGCATGTTTTTGGGTTTTCGCTCTTTTTCCCTTCCCTTGGATAAATTAAAGATCGGTGGTGAATTAAGATTTGTGATTCAAGTTAATTAATAGCTTGATATCCAATTCTCACCGAGAGAGAGAGAGTGTGTGTGTGTGTGTATGTGTGTGTGTGTGAGAGAGAGAGAGAGGGAGAGAGAGAGAGAGAGAGAGAGAGAGAGAGAGAGAGAGAGAGAGAGAGCTAAAAAATTGAATTGATTGTCATTTCAATTTTTACCTTAGGTATTTATAGTTGGTGATATGTAACCAACTCATAACAAAGAATCTGACATAGGGGAGGAAAAGAGAATTGGGCCTAAAAGCCCAATTCTCATTACATGAGGATCCAACTCATATTCCTTATAAGTTAAACTATGATTTTATATGAAATGATGAAAACATTGAGATTAGATTTAGATTGTTGTTGAGTTTGAGATTTTGGAAATGGTGATTTATTTATAGTATGATAAAAGCAAGTCATTTGTGTGTGTATCCAAGCTCAATGGTTAAGATTCTTAATTCATTGGCTCATAGATTAAAACTATCAAGGGTAATAAATGCACATTGGGGGTGATTTTGTAAATGCCTTTATAAAATTAGTTCATTTAAAAATAGTTCCTGACCACTATGATATGAGTTGGTGATTTGTTTACAATAAATTTGTAAGGTAATTATTTACTTTAGATATTAATGCACCTTGTACTTATGAACATATGATATATATTTTTGAAACATAAGTGAATATCATTATGATATGTTTCATGTGAATTATATATTTCATCCATGAGATTCTTAACTACAAAAAATGTATCATATTGTTCTGCATATAGGTTGTAAATAATGTTGATGCCTCAAGAATATTTGAAGTTAGGGAAATGGATAACACCAATTACACAAAAATATAGGTTAATATTCTTCTGCATTTGTATCAATTTAGACATGGCATGTCTTATGCGTTGTTTTTTCCTTTGATTATATAAAATTATTGACTAATAAAAAGAAATATTTAAAGTTAGGGAAATGGATAACACCAATTCTATAAGAATTACTTGATTTTGTCAATATTTTTTTAATCTCAATGAAAGCGCACTTGATCGCTTCAGATGAATGCTAACTAAAATTGTTAACGAGATTACATAGGCTACGGTGAAATTCCATAAATTTGTGTTCCATTAATACCATAAAGACGTCTTTTTAGTGAAATGTTATTTTATGTGGTTTAGGTATGGGGTTATCGCGTGCACTAGAGGTCAGCAAACGAGATCATAATAGAGACTTACTTTTTTAAAATTTTGTATTGATTTTGTTTAGTAGCAGTAGCTGGTTCAATTCTTGCACACCTTGTGTTCAAATTGAATTTTAGTTTTGATTGAATTTTTTTCTTGAAAAAATATTCAAATTGATGTTTTAACTCCCATAAAACAACCGCCATTTTTTTAATGTGTATTAAAATAATTAATGTGACTCTGAACGTGGAACAATCATTTTTAATTTGTGGCAACCGAATTTACGTCGTTGTTGAAAAACTCCATATACGTAAACTGTGGCAATTAGAACAACCATAATAGCATTTTCTTAACCATCGTAGTTATCTTTTTTTTGTAATGAGATTTAATAAATTGGAGAATATCTATGGTTGGCTCACACAATATTAATGTATCATTCGTATACTAAAGATAAGAAACCGCAATATCAGAGGTACCCATCTTAAAACCATAAAAGAGATCTAGATGAACAATTCTCCTAAATAAATTGTTCAAACATATATCAATCAAAAGGAAGAGGAACAAAGTTAAATGGTTTTTCTGCTTGACCCTTCTCTAAATTTTAATTTCTTATGGGACAATCAATAACAGAATGATCAACTTCCTTAAAAAAATCAAATACGTCCAACATATACTCGAGAAAATTCCAACTAACTGAGTCATAAGGTTTATAAAAATTCACTTAGAAGATAAGATAATTTTCCTATATTTCTTAGTAAGATCAACAATCGCATTATGAGCGCATCAACCAGAAGACAACCTCTAATAAAAGAAGATTAGTTAGAAGAAATAATCTTGTCCATTAAGGATGTCAGTCTAGAAGTTAACACTTTAGTAACTAACCAGAGAAATAATTCTAGCGTTGTTAAAACCATTTATGATAAACATATCTTCATCCAAATAATTCATATCATTATGTTTTCAAAATAATTAAAATATTACAAATATTTAATGAAAATGTTCAGTACTAATTTCAATAATAGTGGTTAAAAGTGGTGCTAGTCGGCAAATGCATGTAAGAGTGGTGATTGTTTATCGTTTGGGTGATAGTAGTTAGTGTTGATTGATGGGTCATCGTGAGGGGGAATCATTCACATTGGATCAAACACTCATATAAAGGTCTAATACTCACCTAAACAAGTGCGAGAGACACCACATATTCACACAAAACCTTAAGGTCATAGGTGTACGAGTCCTCTCACTTATAAAGTGATAAACATCCACTTTTCTAAGCAATGTGGGACTTAGAAATCACACTTGTTTCTCAACACAACTCACACTTGTTTCTCAAAATTATCCCCCTTAAGTGTGAGTTTATCCACTATGCTTCCCCCTCAAGTGGAAGATCTTTTATCCACATGATTGTACTGTTGTTGGCAGACACCCTTACTCGTCATAAGCACTTCATCGGGACACGCTGCCTAACCATCATGTCAGGAAGACTTTCGACACAAGGAGTTTGTCCCTTACATAAGGGGGAATCATTCACATTGGGTCAAACACTCACCTAAAGGTCTTTGACTCACCCAAACAAGTGAGAGAGACACCATATATTCACTCAAAACCTTAGGTGATAGGTGTATGAGTTCTTTCACTTATAAAGTGCTTAACCTCCACTTTTCTAAGCAATGTGAGACATAGAACTCACATTTATTTCTCAATACAACTCACACTTGTTTCTCAACATTGATGACCAATTGTGGTTTTCTGCGGTATGAGTGGTGGAATAGTGGTGGTCGTGGTAGTGATTGGTGATCAACAGTGGTCTGAATGGTAACTGATAATGGTCATAATGGTGATTGACAATGGTCATAATGGTGATTGGTGGTGATCAAAGTGATGGTTTGTGAGGGTCAAATTAAAATTCATAGGTGGATAAAATGATGGTCATGGTGGTTATTGAAGGTTGTCGGTGGTGATGAGAATAGTGATCGGAATGATGGTGAGTTGTGGTTATAGTAGTGGTCGGTGGTGGCCATAATAGTTATTGGAATAGTTGTCGACAATAATTAATGATAGTGTCTTAATTTAAAACAAAAATAAGAATTTAAAAATCTATCTTTTTAGTTTTGAGTTTCACTACAAGAAAAAAAAGTGATTTGCGACGGTTTTATTGGCAAGTTGCGGCGGTTCAAACTGTTGTAAAATCAGTTTTGCGACGGTTTCCCAACTGTCGTAGAAGTGTGTGTCGCGGGGCTGTTTTACGACGGTTTAGAAAACCTCCGTCCCAACCGTCGTACATACTTGCGTTGGTTCTAAACCGCCAACAAATTATCACTACGATAGGTAAATTACGGCGGTTTGAACCGCCACAAATTGCGAATATTTTAAAAAATAAAATAAAATCCCACCCTGATATTTTTAGTATTATTATTAAAAAAACAAAATAATTAATAAAATAATAAATTCTAACTCTGTTACAACTCTATTAATGTTATAAAAAATTGTTATTGCTACTACCAGAACCATTACACCATAAACATGAGTAGATTGTCTAAAATATTCCTTGGATAACGATAACCATAAATCTAGAGGCATCGATTATTCATAAATGTGCATGCATATGGAAAGATCTTTTTAACAAGAGATAACTTATCCAAATAACGATAAGATAATGCATAAACGTTACAAGGAGATAGTTAAGGATCTGTTTACAAGCATGTGTCTGCAACTTCTCAATAACTCTCGGTCAAAATGTATCACAAGCAGCCATCATGACAACATTGTGTTGCTGAAGCCAGTAAGTAACCTGCACAATTACATATAAGGAGTGTTGCTCTATATAAATTATTTCTAAGCTTATAATCAATGTGGGACTTAGTACGTGATTATAAAAGTGAACCAACCAAATGGACACAAACGGATTCTATGGTTGATAGCTGGTCCATGAATATCATCTATTCACAAGCATGAACTTTAACACTAATCACTTGTCTTGCATCCAATCTCAACCAACCTGCTACTCATTAAGAATTGTGACGAGTTTAACGAAATCATATAAACACTTAATAACTTTCTATCAAGGAGGTACCAAATTTTAGAAACTATGGCAGTCATAATTAGAAAAAATAGCACTGAAGAAACTAACTCATAGTTGAAATCATTTTCAAGTTTACTATGACTCACTATTAATATTAACTCTTATTTTTTAACTTCAAACAAACTCAAATCATTAACACTTCTATATTTATAATAGTAACAAATGTCAAATATTTTGATTTCCTGCATGAACTACAGGTAACATAAATGAAGTAACTAATAAAGTAATAAACAAATATTAATTTTTTGTTTCAGAAAAACCTTCTCAATCTGCAAACTGTAAATTGTTCCTTCTGCATTAAACTGAATTGTACAATAACAACATATCAATGTAGTAACAAGAAAGAAAAAATGAACTCAAGTGATATGAAATGAGTGAAATGAAGGAAAAATAGAGAAGAAAAGATATATATATATATATATATATATATATATATAGAGAGAGAGAGAGAGAGAGAGAGAGATTTATTTCACCTTTTCTAAGTAGTGCTTGCGATTTGTGGTTTTCGATTTGAAGAAAGAAAAAAACAAGGCTAAGACACGCTTTGATTCAACAACATATTCACCTGTCTTCAGAACAACATTCTTTGTAGAAATTAGTTCACAAATAACAATTCCAAAATCATATATAAAACAAAATACTAACCATTAAAGTTAACTTAGCTTACAATATGTTAGTTCATATCTTGTAATGGTTTCATTTTATATATAAATAATTCAAATGTCATAGTAAAACCTCAACGAGTAGTGAATGCACCTTATCACTAAGCATCTGATCAAAATTGAATGTGTAATTCTTTAGCTGGTTTATTTTCAAATTAAAAAAAAAAGTGTAAACACAAATCAAAAGTGCAAACATAAGGGACTATAAGAAATAAGCCATTTAGAATTTCTATCATAGGTGTAAATTGCAAGTAACATAAGTGTAAATATTTTTTAAGCCGAAACAAAACCATATGAAGTAGAACCATAAGTTACTAAACTAATCCTTATAAATGTAAAAAAGAGATATAACAATTTTAATTAGGTTGAGACAGAGTTGTTAATAGCGGCCGCTCGCGGCGCGATCCCGGGCGCTCCGGCCGGGGCGGCCGCCGTCTGCGCGCATAGTTGGGTGCGAATCGCAGGTAAGCAAACGCTGGCGCTTCCAGCGCGAAATCGGGTCACGGGTCGCGGCCCGCTCCCTGGGCGGAGCGGGTTACCCTATTTTATTTTTTTTCTCTGGATATTCACCATTTTTGCAAATGAAGAGAAGAGTTAGTATCAGAAAGGAAGAAGACGAAGAGGTAGAAGATGAGTGATATTTATTTTTTATTGATATAATAACTTTAAAAGTCAAAAAGTTAGACTAGTAATGTGGTACAACTGTTTACAGCTTTGCAACAGCTACTTACAGTTGTACAGCGGTAAAAAAGTTGGGAAAGCATTAATATGCATTCATTATATAATATATATTAATTATTTATGCTATTATTTATGTCATCGTTTCATTTTCTTTTGCCATGTTTGGTTTGTCAAAGTCTTAGTATTACTATACAATTATATATTAATTAATATGTTAATTTTGCTTTATGCACAATACTTCTCTCGTTTCATTTTATATTAATTATTTAATGTAATTGATTTATTATTAAATATTCACTTCCTTCCGTCCATACAACTGTAAATAATAAAAATAATAATAACATATATTAGATAATTAAGTCTTTAATCTATTTTTAGTAATTTGATTTTTATAAAATTTGTATAATTGTTGTATTATTTGTATAATTATTCACATATTTAGTCTAAAAAATAGTCAATTCTAAAAAGTCAACAAAAAATATCCCGCTTTCCGCTATCCCGTTATCCCATTTTCGAGGTCGGCCGCTCCGCTCCGCTATCCGAGATTAATAACTCTGGGTTGAGACTATGATCATATACTTTATCTTTTCATGATTTATTCTACTTATCTGTTAGCATCGTGTATACAACCATTTTAAAAATTTAGTCAATTGCCCCATAACCAAAAAATGAAAAATGAAAAAGGTTTTATGTTAAAATAAACTTACTTAACAGCCTCATAACCAATTGTCTCTGATGTTTTCTCAATCGCCTCCTCTGATCAATCATTAGTTGTTTCTAGATTAGGATAGACCAAAACCTATATGGGTACATTTTGGATACGCATTCTCATTATGTGGCAGTCAACCTACACTCTTGAAGGCCTGAAAGAAAAACCAAATGGGAATTCTACCATTTTAACTCGTTGAAATATTAGCATTGGCACTAGTATGTGACAACTCTCTTTCTAAGAACTTCAAAGAAGATGAAATGATAGATCCAATAAAAACATTTTAATATATAATTGTTATTTAAGGGCAATATGAGTAAAACCCAAACATGTTAACAAAAGAAACTTGCTACTGGCAAAAGCAAGTAGACGAGGTAGTAACAACAATATAACCTAGTAACCATAATACAACCATAATATACACTAAAAATCATCACTTGAGATATACCTTAAATAGAACATCAAAGTATTGTTATTGCCCAATATTTGTAAACACCTAATCTTTAGTTATCAATCAGATCATTACAGGAAAATAATAAAGGAAACAAGGATCCTCTGTGAACAGTCGGGAGAAGCAGATATAGTGAGAAAGGAGTCAAGGATCCTAAACATGCCATGAACTATGTAAGAGTTGCAAAGAACCCAAAAAATAGAAGAGACACGAGACAAGTTGTAACTGATTTTATTTTCACTAAGGCAGTACAATAATTCGCTGAAAGATAATTTCATATCGATCTTCAAGCATTGCTTATCTTCTAGATGCATACACCTTTCAAAATCAACACAAATTAATTTTAAAAGGAAGATGCAAATTATATACATTCTATACATTCTGAACTAATCAAAACTAAAGTAGCCACACGATACAAGAGAGAAAATTTTATGAACATACCAACTACATATATAGAATAAATTCATTCAAGAAATACTTAAAATGACAAATCCAACCGAAAAGTCAGAATTAAGTATGAAAATATATTGTTTCAGTACCTGTTGAAGCTTCTCTCCTTTCTTATGGAATTTTTGGTAATGGCTCAACTTCGGAAATTGCATTGAAACCATATGATTTTATTAGATTTACACAAAACAAATTACGTCCAGACATTCAACATCTCCTCTCACACTTGAATACTGATGTGAATATTATGTTTACGCAACTTTTCATCCAATGTTAGTTCCAAATCCAACTTAGGGTCATGAGTATACTACTAACATATCAGCACATAGCATATTCTGAGTCTTCCAGAAGTATATGCCCCACTTAACAAAATCCTAAAACCTTGTATTAATTCATATTAACTGCCACCAGAAAAAACTTTGAAATATCATTAAATCAAAATATCACAGATCACTATTAAAAAACCTAATTTAACAAGTACTTATAAATATGAGTTTTGTGTCTCACTTACCCTAAGTTCAAAGCAACGATAGTGACAAGGAACGGGGCAAGCAAGTTACAATTTCACCTGGTTGCGATTGAGATACACTTAAACCTGATTCACAAAGCAACAACGCAAGATGGAGAGAAACTCTAAAAACATAGTGAGAAAAATGAATATTCATTATGATTACCAAATCGAGAAGAAGGAAAACAAAATCAACAGAGTCGGCAACAACAATTTCTCAAAGAGAGGAATCAACAAATCGCCTTTAGGGATTGAGTTGTGTCGTTCTTCAAAGAGAGGAAATAGAAGTAATTGAACAAATTGAAGAATCGGTTGAGAGATTGAGTTTTGTCATTCTTCAAAGGAATAAGCTTTTGGGTTTGTTTTTTTAGAACAGGGTAAGCGATGGTTCATTCTAAAACGAGGGTAAAGAATAATTTTTCAGAATGAACCAGTGTCCTTTGGTTTTTTTTAGAAATAGAATATTTATATATTTTGTAATGATGTAATGTTATTTAATTTTAAAAAATACATTTTTTAGAACGGTTCTTTGATAACCGTCGTAAATACGTTTTTAGGACGGTTCTTTGATAACCGTCGCAATTATGTTATTCAATATATCTAGAAAACTTGCGACAGTTGGTCTTAAATGTCGTGACAACCGTCGCAGTCCATGAATAAGGATACTTATGTGGGAACTGTAACAACTCATGTGTCGTAAATCTCTTTTTTTTTATAGTGTTTTATAGTAAAAAAATATTTTGAAATGAAGTTAAAAAACTAAATCATTTTTAACTTGATTGAATATACTTTAATTTTAAAAATGACTTTCAAACCAACTATTAAATTTATTTATTTTTCATTTGAGATAAGGTATTTATTACTTGACCTTATAAAGCTAAATATTTGGATTCGTCCTTGAGAATATCTTAGCACGTCTGTATGGTGAGTCTGGAGTACTAGATCTAAATTGCAGTTGGAAAGAAATGATAATATAAACAATGATTCCTTTTCACTTTATACTTAAAAATTAAATGATCAAAGTGGATTTAAAGCATCAACATGGAAAGCATGCAGTAGTGAAGGGTACTGAGGTGACAAGGTGACCTTTGGAGGCATGAAGGGACGTTGACAGTAAACACAGTTCAGATTGATTTTTTAGGCTGGACAAATAATCCATTTCAATCCGAAACCGATAAGTCCGTTGAAAAATTGAAGCATTCGGACAGGTATGTATGGATATCGGTTTAATAAATTAAATGCATACAGTTTGACATGGGTACCAACGGCCGATTTCGGATGTTCAAAACCAATCCAGCGAAATCCAAAACTAACCGACATAATGGAAATGTATTAATATTATTCATTATTAAATGTCACCATTTGACAAAATAGGCTTAATGTTTGACAAAATAGGCCTAATGACAATAAAAAGTTTTTATTTTCTCACATCTCACTCACGTCTCTCTCTCCTCTCTTTAATTACCAGCCACTCTCTCATCTCTCACTCACATCTCATTCAATTTTTACTTCATTCTTGCCCTCTTTCCTACTTCTCTTTAACCAAGATCTGATTTCATTTACTTATATTATTCCATTGCGCCATTAAAAGCTTGAAGCACTCTTCACAAGTTTACAAGTTTACATATTTCAGTAGCATATTATTAAACCGTGTTAGATCTAAAACATAACTTGTGAGTGGAAGATGTTCACATCGCTAATTTATCAAATCTGTTGTTTATCCTATCTTTCATATGATATAAATGGTAAAGCTTTCGTTTTCTACAAAAATTTGTTCATCTCTTTGTTCATCTCTTTGGATCTGAAACATACATCTAAACCGTTCCAACCGAACCGCACAACCGACTATCCGCTTAAACCGATAACTGAACTAACCGTTGATATTGATGGACGAAAATGGGTTGGATTTTTCAATCCGCGGTTACTCATCGGTTCATTGTTTTTGGTCCTCCGCCGACCAAACCGAACCGTTGTCCACTAGGATTTGCTCCAAAACCACTTGAATTCTGGTATCAGACGTGTGATGTTAAGGTGCGATGTCACAACAACACACTCTGCACAATGGACAGCAATAACTGTAACAAAGCAACGCAAAGAATTGTTCACCCAGTTCGGTTACAACCAACCTACTCTGGGGGCTACCAAGCCAGGGATGGAATTCACTACTTGTAGATATAATTTACAGACTCAACAACCCGTTGACAATCTCCTAAACTTATACTCTACTAATGACTTCCTACCTAAGAAACCACCTAGGTATGAGAACACCACTCAATCCCTTACAAACACTCAAAGAAACCACTTTGAGTACCCTTGATCTTGCTTCCTAGCTTCGATCAAGCAACCACTCTCTATTGCTTCACAACTTCTAGAGATGACAGAAACACAACACCTATTCAAACCCTAGAATAGTGTAAATATAAGCACTCTAAACAAACTCTAGATACTAAGCCTCCAGCTCCTGATCTTCTGAATGTTTTCTGTCACTTTTTCCTTTGGTCTTATGCGCTTTATATAGCTCCTTGAATTGGTCTTGGACCTGCTACAATATCTCCCATATTTGTTATTTAAACCTGAATATTTAAAACAGGTTTTCTCCTAAAATCTTTTTAAATCGTCAACCTTTTAAATCTCCTACAAATCTGCACCAGATCTCCTATGCAGCAGAAAATATCTATCCCAAGATATTCGCATCCAATGAGACAGCTTGCTCTCCATAATTCTTGCTAACACGCAACCCTAACAACATCACAACCTGATGTTATTAATTCTGCAGATCTAATGTCACAACATCGCCTATGTGACATCAGACATCCAACTTCAGCAAATTAATTACTTAACACAGCCCAGTGTTAAATCTCAATGTTGCAACATCAGTACCTTGACATCAACATTGAATATACTTTGTTTTACCAAAATTTCAGCCAATCCAAGAACTAACAATCTCCCCTTTTGGCTAATTTTGGCTAAAACAAGCTCTGCACTTGCAAACAAACTCTGCACTCTGCACTCTACACCTTCAGAGACTTCAGCAGCGGAATAATTTGAACCTCCATGCAGCAGCATCAGCAACATCTTCAATTCACAAAACTCTGCTGCTCACATAAAAACTTCAACATATATCATTATGCTTCAAAACAGCTACAGTCTTCAAACAGCTGCACATATTTCATTATTAGCAGCAATGAGCACTCAAAACAACTACAGTCTTCAAACAACTGCACATATTTCATTATTAGCAGCAATGAGCACTCCCCCTCAATGCAAACAACCAGCATAGCAGCTGTCAATTACTCCCCCTTAATATCTGCATCACATTAGCAGCATTTGGCATTCTTTGATACTCTTGACTCACTTGGCTACCATCTCCCCCTTTTTAGCCACAATTAGACACGCTTCAACCAGAAGCCCTATGAACTATAGTCAGTACACCCTAGCTCTCATTGTTAGCCTCACAGTTAGCAACCAGGCAAAATAAATCATAGAAAGAAAAACACAACCAGTGCATATAACAGCACAATATTGATAATACATAACCAGCATAGCAAAAACAAAAACAAACTAAACTATTATCTAATAACAGCAGATGGAGGTTAGTCTTCATCCGAGCTGGTACCATCAGCATCTTCATCACCTTCATCTGACCTGGAATCCTCAGTGTCGCCATTCCCATTATCTTCTCCCTGTTCCAAGTCTTTGATTATCTGCTCAATCTTCATTTTCCTGACAGTGCTGGTTTTGATAACCATATCAAGATCCTTGCAGGTTGCCTTTAATTCTTCAATCAGCTCAGATTTTGTACTGACCTTCTTAACCCCAGAACTTGATGTTGTAACAATGTCTGGAACATGACTCCCAGCAAACAGTTTGGGATGCAAAGATAAAACGGACTCCCTCTTACATGCTACCTCTGTACTGGTTAAGATTCCAGGATGTTGATCTAAGATCATTCCACAGATAAGGGAAGGGAATGATATAGGCATTTTGATAGCATTGGTGGCATCATGCTTCACTACTTGATCAAATATATAGCTTCCATAGTTGAACTTAACCTTTTTCCCTACAGCATAGATGAACCTTCCTAATCCCACAGTTATGGTGATTTTGTGATTAGTAGGTACCCAGTTAGCAGCACCAATTCTGTGCAAGATAGTATACTTGATACTGAGTTTGCTAGCTGTCAATTTATTTTTCAGTGGCCACACCTTAACTTGAGTGGCAGTGATTTCTCTACACACTTCATTATCAGTCACCTCCAGCTCACACCCCTCTTGTTCATCTCTTCCCAGATATTTATTGATGGTACTAGGAGAGAAGTCAATACACTGCCCCCTAACAAACACCTTCATGTAGTTCACACTTCTATTGTCAGAAATATATAAGGGAATCTTGACAACAAATTCCTTAACAAGTCCACTATAGCACTTAGAGAATTCGGTCACAGTCTTCAGCAGTTCAGCACCATGAATGAGGTCCATAATTTCTTTCATCTCCAAGACATCCTTTCCAAGCTCCCTTTCCAAAGCTAACCTCCTTTGGCACACAAACTTCCACAAGGGAGCACTGCTCGCATAATGAAAGGATATGTTGTCCACTGGCACTTCAGGGACCTTATCCGAAATTCTCTTTAAAATGGTCTTTCTGACTGGTGTGATGTCATGGACATCTTCCTCAACTTCATCCTCAGACTCAGATTCTTCTCTAATCTTTCTCTTTTTGGAGGGTGTAACAACCTTGCTCCAAGGTTTTGTGGGACCAACAACAGTTTTCTTCTTTCCTTCAGTAGTCTTCTTAGGCGAGGATTCATTAGTCTTTCCTTTCCTCGTCCTTAGTCTCTTGGCAATACTTGGAACAGCATTTCCAATGACTTCATTATCAGATAAGTCAACCACATTGATCACGTCCTCATCCTTTTCTTCTTCAGGAGTAGTTCTATCATTAATTTCCTCATTCACATCTTCTTCTTCCCCTCCTCTTTCAGAATCCTCAATGACAGACACAACAAGTCTATGAAGATCAGACTCATCTCCTTGCATGTCTACCTTTTCTGCTGGCATCTGATTCAATGGTATAGAAATTCCTTTCACAGGTATTCCTTTGTCCAGTATTTTGGTTGCCAGATTACCCATACTCTTGTCAACATCAAACTTTTCTATCACAGTTTGAGACGTGGATGACTTAGGTGATAATTTATCACTAAATAGGACACTGGTAACCAGCTTCTTTGTTTCAGTGTTTTTAAAAGTAGTTGCGACCCTTTTAGAAGCAAGTTTAGACGGTCTAGGTTTACCTGACTCTGGTAGCATTACGGAGATGGGTTGTATATTCAGAGCTTCGTCTTCAGAGTACCCATATGTAGAAACCCTAGCGTTATTCCGCGATGAACTTTTTGAAGGAGAAGATGTCTGCTTTGACATGGTTCCTTTGAGGGAGTATAGATTGAGATGATTCTTCTTGTTGAAGGAGACGAACAGAAGAGAGATATGAGTTTTGATGAACTGTGATTTTTCTATAATAGGAAATGAGGGTCTGAGGTAAGGCGCCAGATTTTGTGTAATCTTTAAAGACCAATTACTAATTTTCTCCCTCCATAAAGACTTTCCTTTAAAAAACTTCACATCAGGACTCATTAACTCTGAGTGACCTTTCAGCATCCTGACATCATAGTCTGATGTTATGACATCAACTTGAACATCATTAGTTGAATTTCCTTCAAGAGAAATCCACTGGTAGCAGTTGTCTTTGGTTCTGGAACCCTTCATAACAACCTGATTATGCTCATCAGAAACCACACACTCATGCTTAGTGTAGTTTACCTTGTAACCTTCATCACACAACTGGCTTATGCTGATCAAATTTGCATTTAAACCACTGACAAACAAAACATTGTCAAGTTCAGGTCTACCATCACCTTTCACTTTCCCAACTCTTGCAACAACACCTTTTTCTCCATTGCCAAACATAACCTCATGAAAGGGACAATGACTGACTTCAGCAAACATGGATCTACATCCAGACTTGTGTTTGGAACACCCACTGTCAAAATACCATGTTCCTTCTTTAAACTCTTTGTCAGCCATGTGAGCCAATAAGCACTTCAATTTCTCCTTAGGTACCCATTGTTTAACAACTTTGGGCCTGTACTCTCTCCATCTGTTTTGAGGCTGAGGGTATCCATGCAGCTTGTAGCAAGAGTACTGCATATGTCCAAACCTTCCACAATAAAAGCATCTCACCCTTTCATCTCTGAATCTTCTGCCATGATGAGATTGCTTAGGCTACCATCCATAATATGGTCTCCTCCTACCATAACTGGTCTGCCTTCTATTATGCTGGTATCTTCTTCCATAAGAAGGCTGAGAATGTTGTTTCCTGGATTGTCTCCCATTATGGTGTGGCTTTCTTCTTCCATAGATATGAGGAACAACATTGGTGTAACCATATCCATACCAGTTTTCTTGATGTTGAGACATCTAATGAGACATGTTCTGTTTGAACCTTGCAGCTTGCATGCTCTTGTGATATTGAGGAGGCATATACTGACTAGCTCCTTGAGGCTGCATCTTCCTCTGATGGGGACCATCCTTTTTCTCAACATTCTGAGGCTGAACAACCTTCTTAGGGGTAGGATCTTGCCTCTTAGTTTGAGACATTGGTTGAGACACCTCCTCCTTTGCTCCTGAAGTGCTCGCTTCAGCAAAAACCTTTTTCTCAGCCACAAATCCTATACCTGATTTATCTCCAGCAACTTTCTCTGACTGAAGGATCTTATCAAGAGTATCTGTACCACAGCTCAGCATCCTAACAGACTTGGTCATTTGATCAAGGTGAGCTTTAACCAGTACAACTTCATTTTCCAGATCAGCTTTTTCATTCTCAAGCTGAGCAATCTGTTGCTTGTGGCACTTGTTTTCTTGACAAATCTCAGCACTTTTTAAACACAACTCTTGATAGGTAGATGCTAGCTCCTCATAAGTTATTTCTCCATCACTAGAATCATCATCAGAACCAACAGCTCCTGTTAATGATCTAACATGCTTTGCTGACTCACCTTCACTTTCACTATCAGAGTCAGACCAGGAAACTGTCATGCCCTTCTTCTGCTTTTTCAAGAAGGTGGGACATTCTTTCTTAACATGTCCATACCCTTCACACTCAAAGCACTGAACTCCTTTATCTTGGGCAGTTTTCTCTTCATCCTTTTCTTTTGACTTGCTGGTGTCAGAAGATATGTTCTTGACATTAGGCCTGGAGTTATTATTCATTCTCTTGAACACTTTGTTGAACTGTCTTCCCAACATAACTATGGCATGAGATAGATCCTCCTGGGATTCAGAGCTCTTCCCTTTTTCTTCTTCATCATATGACACCAGGGCTATACTCTTTGGCTTCTTTTCTGGATCTTCCTCATTCAACCCAAGCTCAAAAGTTTAAAGAGATCCAATGAGCTCATCAATTCTCATCTTGCTGATGTCTTGTGATTCTTCAACGGCAGTTACCTTCATCTTATACTTCTTAGGAAGGGACCTAAGGATCTTCCTTACAAGATTTTCATCTGACATTTTCTCACCAAGAGCACTGGATGCATTAGCCAACTCCAGAACATTCATATGGAAGTCATGAATAGTCTAATCTTCCTTCATCTTCAGAATTTCAAACTTCGATGTTAGAAGCTGAAGTCGTGACATCTTAACTCTAGATGTTCCTTCATGAGTGGCCTTCAAAATATCCCATGCTTCCTTAGCAACCTTACAGGTATTAATTAACCTGAAAATATTCTTATCCACTCCATTGAAGATTGCATTTAGAGCTTTGGAATTTCCAAGGGCGAGCTCATCTTCCTCCTTGGTCCACTCTTCTTCAGGCTTTGTCTTAGAGGTGCCTTCTTTATCTTTGCCAGCATCATCTTTCTCACACACAACAGGTGCTTTCCACTCTTTAATAATGGCCTTTCATGCCCTGCTGTCCAAGGATTTTAAGAAGGTAGTCATCCTTGGCTTCCAATAATCATAATTGGATCCATCCAAAATAGGGGGTCTGTTGACGAATCCTCCAACTTCTTTGTCCATCTATACACCAGAAAGTAACTTCCCTAGATCTCACCCAGAGACAGACAGGATGCCTGCTATGATACCAATTGAAATTCTGGTATCAGACGTGTGATGTTAAGGTGCGATGTCACAATAACACACTCTGCACAATGGACAGCAATAAAAGTAACAAATCAACGCAAATAATTGTTCACCCAGTTCGGTTACAACCAACCTACTCTGGGGGCTACCAAGCCAGGGATGGAATTCACTACTTGTAGATATAATTTACAGACTCAACAACCCGTTGACAATCTCCTAAACTTATACTCTACTAATGACTTCCTACCTAAGAAACCACCTAGGTATGAGAACACCACTCAATCCCTTACAAACACTCAAAGAAACCACTTCGAGTACCCTTGATCTTGTTTCCTAGCTTCGATCAAGCAACCACTCTCTATTGCTTCACAGCTTCTAGAGAGGACAGAAACACAACACCTATTCAAACCCTAGAATAGTGTAAATATAAGCACTCTAAACAAACTCTAGATACTAAGCCTCCAGCTCCTGATCTTTTGAATGTTTTCTGTCACTTTTTCCTTTGGTCTTGTGCGCTTTATATAGCTCCTTGAATTGCTCTTGGACCTGCTACAATATCTCCCAGATTTGTTATTTAAAACTGAATATTTAAAACAGATTTTCTCCTAAAATCTTTTTAAATCTTCAACCTTTTAAATCTCCTACAAATCTGCACCAGATCTCCTATGCAGCTGAAAATATCTATCCCAAGATATTCGCATCCAATGAGACAGCTTGCTCTCCACAATTCTAGCTAACACGCAACCCTAACAACATCACAACCTGATGTTATTAATTCTACAGATCTAATGTCACAACATCGCCTATTTGACATCAGACATCCAACTTCAGCAAATAAATTACTTAACACAGCCCAGTGTTAAATCTCAATGTTGCAACATCAGTACCTTGACATCAACATTGAGTATACTTTGTTTTACCAAAATTCAAGCCAATCCAAGAACTAACACCACACTTATAGCATGATTGATTCTTTATATAATAAGTATACGACTACACATATAATAATAACAATTAGGCTTAATACCCTTTTTGGTCCTCTAACTATAGGGGTAGGTCCAATTAGGTCCTCTTTCTTTTAAAAGTGTCAAATTGGTCCCATACGTTTTTAAATAGGTTCGTATTGATCCTTTCCGTTAATTACAGGCTAACAGTGTTAAAAATGATGATGTGGAATGTGACTTAGATGGTGTGTGTGCACAGTCAGCATCTCCTTGTTCGTTCAATCTGAGACTCTATAAATCTACCCCCAATTCCAAACCCTAGGTTACAAAATTCCCAAAACTAACCAAATTGAAAGGAAAATTGTAATGCCCCAGTTTTGTCAGTTTTATTTATTTGAGTCATTTTGAGTATTTTATTATTATATTATATTATTTCTGACTTTTATGTGAAAATATGTTATTTTTCATCGTGAATATATTTTATCGCGTTTTGGGAACATTTGCGAGATATTTGAGTGTAGGGGTATTTTGGGCATTTTGATTTATTTTGTTAAGATAGAATATAATAGAATAGAAAGAGAGAAAATAGTAAGGAAAGGAAGAAAAAGAGAAAAGAAGAAAAGAAAAGGAGAAGAGAAGAAAAGAGAGAATTTGGAAAACTTGGAAATCAATCAACCGACTTTCTAGAACACGATTAAGTCGGGTAAGGGTGCGAAACTCGATTATACTATGTTTGTGTATGATTATGTATGTGTTTGCTTGGATGTTTTCTTGCTTTTCCATAGCTTTGAGTTCTAGGTTGGAAATGAGAATTTTGTTAGAAATCGATGGTTTCGCGGTTGAAAATCGGTGTAAACGTAGTAGAATACTTGTTATCATGATTGAATTATGTTTTGATTGTCATGTGTTGGTTTGGAAATGTTTGGTTTGAGAAAATATAATTTTTGGGTGATTTGGTGCGCTGCTGGGTTTTGCTGAAATCGCAGGTTCGCACTGCGAATGGCCAGCGAATGGGTGGCGAGCGTTCGTGTGATGTTCGCACTACGAACGTTGTAGTATTTTTCATTCTGCCACTATTCGCTGGAGGGTTCGCACTGCGAATGGGGTAGCGAGCATTCGCTTGATGGTTCGCACTGCGAACGGTGGGAATTTTCTAGGCTATTTTTACTTCTGTCTTGGTTCGCTGGGACATTCGGACTGCGAATGAAGTAGCGAAGGACTCGCTAGGAGCTTCGCACTGCGAATGTAGCAGTTTTCCCAATTTGTTTTCTTTACAACTTTTGATTCGTAGGTCGGTTTGAGGTGTGGTTTGACGCGTTAGAAAGCTTGTAGCATGTACTTTCTTATGATGATGGTTTTGAGTTTGTTGGCTGATTAAATTACGTCGGAAATTAGAAAATGTGTTGTTTTGTTGTCGACTTTTGCCGTTTAATTGTGTGAACTTGATGTGTATGTGCAATATGCTGTTGGTGTAGATATTATATGACTTGTGTACTATTGAGTGATGAAATTGCATGAAATACATATTGTGATGATGGTTGGTGGCCTTACGGCAAGAAAATGCGATGTATGGTAATTGTTGATATATGCATGATTATGGATGTGTATATGTATGCATATTAAATGTCATGAGTCATTGTATGCCAAACATCATGATATGCATTATTGTGATGTCCTGAGTGACAGATTGATTCCAGAGGGAATCTGCTATAACATCGTGCGCCTTAAAAATAAGAGGACCTAAAGCGATTTGATATATCGTGCACCTTAAAAATAAGAGGACCTAAAGCGATGGTTATAGACGATCGTGTGTCCATGTGGGGTGTGAGCGATCGGATTGTGCGCCTTATACCGAGAGGACCTAAAGCAATCCATAAACTTCGTGCGCCTTATACCAAGAGGACCTAAAGCGACGGGGAACATCGTAGGCCCGACGGGGTGTTACTTGAGTGATCCTCAGTAACGAGCGATGATTCCAGCAGAGTTCCTGAGTGAACTAGTGATGAGAAATGTTGGAAGTCGGTACCGCATGGAATGTGCATAGAGTCGTTGTGTCGGTCTCTGTGAATTTGCATAAATCATGGATTAAATGTGCATGGAATTGTTAATGTGATTGATGAGATGGAATATGTGTAATTGTATTGATGATGAGTGTATTGTGTATGATTGATGTGTAGTGGTATTTGATACTTGAGAATTGTACTGGGTTGTGTTGTATTTGATTGTGGTGCATTTGTGGTGAGAATATTTGACTTATGCGTTTCTGTGTTAATATATAATTATATGCAACTGTATTATGATTGTTTTTCTCACCCTTCTGCTGTTTTATAATGCTCTATGAGGCATTGCAGATTAGAGTTGCTGGAGGTCTTTTTGTGAAGCATTGCGTCTTCATTCTTTTGTCGGTCGGCTCTGATATGTGACACCGGGTAGTTAGGGTGGCCGTTTGTGATTATTTTGTCCTATGTATATGTATCTTTTGGATTGTACATGTATGACTTGATGTATGACAAACTTTCATGATATATATATATATATATATATATATATATATATATATGTATGTTGATATTCAGTTACGGATTTTCCGCTTATATTCTGTAATTGGATTGTGGGTGTATTACTACCTGAATTGTTGCATATCTTTATGAGTAGGTGTTGTATGTTTGTCTCAAATTGATGTGACCCCTCGGTCTATGTCGTGTATGTTTAATTATACTCTGATGAAATTTTGAATTTTATTTATTGCTTTAATAGCTTGGGGGTATAGATTGGGGGTGTCACATTAAGTGGTATCAGAGTCAGTCCGTGGCAGTTCGTGTTAGTTCGTGTCTGTTTGTGTCTGTCCTGATCTGTGTGGCGTGTGGAGTGAGCTGTTTGTTTAACCATAGTTTCTGTTATTGGAAATGAACAGAATATGACTAGTAGGAATGATGCTGCTTTGGCTGCTGCTATGCAAGATATGGCTCGTGCTGTGTAGGGTGCACCTAATGCTGCTGGTAATGATGAGTTCAGGAAGGACAAACCGCCTGTCTTCAAAGGGAGACATGATCCTGATGGTGCACAGATTTGGCTGAAAGAGATTGAAAGGATTTTCTGAGTGATGGATTGTGCGGAGGATCAGAAGGTGAGATTGGGTACTCACATGTTGCAAGAGGAAGCAGATGACTGGTGGGTTAGTACTCGTCAGGTGTTGGAAGCTGGGGATGAAGAAGTTACTTGGGAATTGTTTAGCCAGGAGTTTCTGAGGAAGTATTTTCCCGAGGATGTTAGAGGAAAGAAGGAAATTGAGTTCTTGGAACTGAAACAAGGTAGTATGTCTGTTGTTGATTATACTGCTAAGTTTGTGGAGCTTGTGCAGTTTTATCCTTATTATGCTGAAGCGACTGTAGAGTTTTCTAAGTGTGTGAAGTTTGAGAGTGGATTGCGTCCTGAGATTAAGCAAGCAATCGGTTATCAAAGGATTAGAAGGTTTTCTGATTTGGTGGAATGTTGTAGGATTTATGAAGAGGATAGTAAGGCTCGTTCTACTCACTATAAGAGTGTGAGTGACAGAAAAGGGAAGCAACAGTTTCGTGGTGGTTCGTATGTAACACCAGCTGATAAAGGTAAGCAAAGGGGTACTTTTGATCGAAGGTCAGGTGGAGGAGGTATGTCTAATTCTCCGAGATGTTTTAAGTGTGGTGAACTAGGACATCGTCAGTTTGAATGTAGAAAAGATGTGAGAAAGTTTTCTAATTGTGGAGGTGTCGGACATGTCGTAGCTGATTGTAAACGAAAGAATGCGGTGAAGTGTTTCAACTGTGGTGAACCTGGTCATATTAGCACAAATTGTCAGAAACCAAAGCAGGCTCCAACTAGTGGGAAGGTATTTTCATTGGCAGGAACTCAAACTTCAAGTGCAGATCGTCTGATCAGAGGTACTTATTTTATTAATAGTACGCCTTTAGTTGCTATTATTGATACTTGAGCGACTCATTCGTTTATTTCGTCTGAGTGCGTGAAGCGTTTGAATCTTGTGTTGTCTTTGATGGATGGTGAGATGGTTATTGATACTCCAGCAATGGGGTCAGTAACTACTTCCTTGGTTTGTTTAAGTTGTCCTTTGACCATTTATGGTAAAGACTTTGAAATGGATTTGGTGTGTTTGCCGTTAGAAGGTTTAGATGTGGTTTTGGGAATGAATTGGTTGCAATTCAATCGGGCTCATATTGATTGTTATCGTAAGTTAGTAAGGTTTCCTTCTCTTGAGGAAGACGAAGACTTGAGTTTCTTGTCTACCAAAGAGTTGAAGAGACTTTTGGCGGAGGAAGCTTAGTTGTTTGGGTTGTTTGCGTCTTTAACTGTGGATAGTCAAGTTTCACTTGATGTGTTTCCTGTTGTGTGTGATTTTCCGGAGGTGTTTCCTGAGGATATTTTCGACTTGCCGCCAGAGAGAGAGGTGGAGTTTTCGATAGATCTAGTTCCTGGTACTAGACCTGTTTCTATGGCACCTTATCATATGTCGGCATCTGATTTGGTTGAGTTAAAGAAGCAGTTGAATGAGTTGTTGGAAAGGAGGTTTGTGAGGCCAAGTGTTTCTCCTTGAGGTGCTCCAATTTTATTGGTGAAAAAGAAAGACGGAGTATGCGATTGTGTATTGATTATCGCCAGTTGAATAAGGTGACGATTAAGAATAGGTATCCTCTTCCGAGAATTGATGATCTGATGGATCAGTTGGTGGGTGCGTGTGTGTTTAGTAAGATTGACTTAAGGTCGGGGTATCATCAGATTAGGGTGAAAGAGGAAGATATTCAGAAGACGGCTTTTAGGACACGTTACGGTCATTATGAATATTTTGTGATGTCGTTCGGGGTTTCTAATGCGCCAGGTGTGTTTATGGAGTACATGAATCGTATTTTTCACGAGCATTTGGATCAATTTGTTGTTGTGTTTATTGACGACATATTGATTTATTCTAAGTCTCGGGAGGAGCACGCGGAGCATTTGCGTATTGTTTTACATGTTTTGAAGGAAAAGAAGCTTTTTGCCAAATTGTCTAAGTGTGAATTTTGGTTGTCGGAAGTGAGTTTTCTTGGACACGTGATTTCAGGTAATGGTATTTCTGTGGATCCATCTAAAGTAGAAGCAGTTCTACAATGGGAGGCTCCGAGATCTGTTACTGAAATTCAAAGCTTTTTGGGTTTGGTCGGTTATTATTGAAGGTTCATTGAAGGTTTTTCTAAACTAGCACTTCCTTTGACCCAGTTGACTTGTAAAGGGCAAGCGTTCATTTGGGATATTCGGTGTGAGAAAAGTTTTAATGAGCTGAAGAGAAGATTGACGACAGCTCCGATTTTGATTTTGCCGAATCCTACTGAACCATTTATGGTGTATTGTGATGCGTCTTTGATTGGTCTAGGTGGTGTGCTAATGCAAGACGGTAAGGTCGTGGCGTATGCTTCGAGGCAGTTGAGAGTGCATGAGAAGAATTACCCTACGCATGATTTGGAATTAGCGGATGTGGTTTTTGTGTTGAAAATTTGGAGGCATTATCTTTTTGGTGCAAGGTTTGAAGTCTTTAGTGATCACAAGAGTTTGAAATATTTGTTTGATCAGAAGGAGTTAAATATGAGGCAACATAGATGGTTGGAATTTTTGAAGGACTACGACTTTGGCTTGAATTACCATCCTGGTAAAGCTAATGTGGTAGCCGATGCATTGAGCCGGAAATCGTTGCATATGTCCGCTTTAATGGTTAAGGAGTGAGAGCTTTTGGAATTGTTTATAGATTTAAGTTTGGTATGTGAAGTGTCGTCGGATAGTGTGAGGTTGGGTATGTTGAAGGTTACTAATGATTTCCTGATGACGGTTAGTGAGAAGCAGAGGTTGGATGTGAAATTAGTGGATTTGATGTTGGTTGGCGGAAAAGATGTGAGTGGTGATTTTCAAGTGGATATTAATGGTGTTTTGAGGTTCCGAGGTCGAATTTGTATTCCTGATGATGTGGAGTTGAAAAAGATGATTTTGGAGGAGGGACACCGAAGTAATTTGAGTATACATTCGGGAGCGAATAAGATGTACCAAGATTTGAAGAAGATTTTCTGGTGGTCTGGTTTGAAAAGAGATATGGCTCAGTTTGTTTATGCGTGTTTGACTTGTCAGAAATCAAAAGTGGAACATCAGAGACCGAGTGGTTTGTTGCAACCGTTGGATATTCTTGAGTGGAAGTGGGATAACATTTCCATGGATTTTGTAATGGGGTTGCCGAATACTCAGCGAGGTTATAATGCTATTTGGGTGGTTGTTGATAGGCTGACTAAATCGGCTCATTTTATCCCGATTGACATCAGTTTTTGTTTGGAGCGGTTAGCTGAGATTTACATCAGTGTAATTGTGAAGTTGCATGGGGTTCCGTTAAGTATTGTTTCAGATCGAGATCTGTGGTTTACCTCGAGATTTTGGGAAAGTTTACAGAAGGCGTTGGGTTCTAAATTGAGATTGAGTTCGGCTTATCATCCGTAGACGGATGGGCAGACGGAGAGAACGATTCAGTCGTTGGAAGATTTGTTGAGAGCTTGTGTTCTTGAACAAGGTGGTGCGTGGGATAGTTATCTTGCGTTGATTGAATTCACGTATAATAACAGTTTCCATTCGAGTATTGGAATGGCACCGTTTGAAGCATTGTATGGGCGAAGATGTCGAACACCGTTGTGTTGGCACGAATCTGGTGAGAGTTCGGTGGTTGGACCAGAGATGGTGCAGGAGACTACGGAGAAAATGAAGCTTATTCGTGAGAAAATGAAGGCTTCTCAGAGTAGGGAAAAGAGTTATCATGATCGGAGACGGAAGGATCTTGAGTTTCAGGAGGGCGATCATGTATTTCTAAGGGTTACGCCGGTAACGGGTGTTGGTCGTGCATTGAAATCGAAGAAACTTACTTCTCGGTTTATTGGTCCTTACCAGATATCTGTGAGAGTGGGTGTTGTGGCTTATAGGGTGGCGTTGCCGCCGAGTTTGTCGAATTTACATGATGTGTTCCATGTTTCACAGCTTCGGAAGTATATCCCGGATCCGTCGCATGTGATTTCGATGGATGAGGTTGAGGTAAGGGAGAACCTTACGGTTGAGGCACTGCCGGCGAGTATTTTGGATCGCGAGTTGAAGAGGTTTGCGGGGCAAGGATATTGCACTTGTGAAGGTGGCGTGGGGAGGCGCTGCTGAGGGCAATTTGACTTGGGAGTTGGAGAGTAGGATGCGGGAGTCGTATCCAGAGTTGTTCGTCTCAGGTAATATTTTCGAGGACGAAAATTTCTAAGTGGGGGGAGAGTTGTAACGCCCCAGTTTTGTCAGTTTTATTTATTTGAGTCATTTTGAGTATTTTATTATTATATTATTTTATTTCTGACTTTTATGTGAAAATATGTTATTTTTCATCGTGAATATATTTTATCGCGTTTTGGGAACATTTGCGAGATATTTGAGTGTAGGGGTATTTTGGGCATTTTGATTTATTTTGTTAAGATAGAATATAATAGAATAGAAAGAGAGAAAATAGTAAGGAAAGGAAGAAAAAGAGAAAAGAAGAAAAGAAAAGGAGAAGAGAAGAAAAGAGAGAATTTGGAAAACTTGGAAATCAATCAACCGACTTTCTAGAACACGATTAAGTCGGGTAAGGGTGCGAAACTCGATTATACTATGTTTGTGTATGATTATGTATGTGTTTGCTTGGATGTTTTCTTGCTTTTCCATAGCTTTGAGTTCTAGGTTGGAAATGAGAATTTTGTTAGAAATCGATGGTTTCGCGGTTGAAAATCGGTGTAAACGTAGTAGAATACTTGTTATCATGATTGAATTATGTTTTGATTGTCATGTGTTGGTTTGGAAATGTTTGGTTTGAGAAAATATAATTTTTGGGTGATTTGGTGCGCTGCTGGGTTTTGCTGAAATCGCAGGTTCGCACTGCGAATAGGTGGCGAGCGTTGGCATGATGTTCGCACTGCGAACGTTGTAGTATTTTTTATTCTGCCACTATTCGCTGGAGGGTTCGCACTGCGAATGGGGTAGCGAGTATTCGCTGGATGGTTCGCACTGCGAACGGTGGGAATTTTCTAGACTATTTTTGCTTCTGCCTTGGTTCGCTGGGACATTCGCACTGCGAATGAAGTAGCGAAGGACTCGCTAGGATCTTCGCACTGCGAATGTAGCAGTTTTCCCAATTTGTTTTCTTTACAACTTTTGATCCGTAGGTCGGTTTGAGACGTGGTTTGATGCGTTAAAAAGCTTGTAGCATGTACTTTCTTATGATGATGGTTTTGAGATTGTTGGCCAATTAAATTACGTCGAAAATTAGAAAATGTGTTGTTTTGTTGTCGACTTTTGTCGTTTAATTGTGTGAACTTAATGTGTATGTTCAATATGTTGTTGGTGTGGATATTATATGACTTGTGTACTGTTGAGTGATGAAATTGCATGAAATACATATTGTGATGATGGTTGGTGGCCTTACGGCAAGAAAATGCGATGTATGGTAATTGTTGATATATGCATGATTATGGATGTGTATATGTATGCATATTAAATGTCATGAGTCATTGTATGCCAAACATCATGATATGCATTGTTGTGACGTCCTGAGTGACGGATTGATTCCAGAGGGAATCTGCTATAACATCGTGCGCCTTAAAAATAAGAGGACCTAAAGCGATTTGATATATCGTGCGCCTTAAAAATAAGAGGACCTAAAGCGATGGTTATAGACGATCGTGTGCCCATGTGGGGTGTGAGCGATCGGATTGTGCGCCTTATACCGAGAGGACCTAAAGCAATCCATAAACATCGTGTATAACACCCCCTTTCTATACCCCCAATTAATCAAATAATCATTTAGGCACATCTTAAAATTTCGTCAGAGTATAATTATAACATGGCATAAAAGAGACATGTCACATCAAACACAATTATACAACATACAACACCTGCTCAATATTGATATGCAACAGTGGGGTAACTTGCAACAGAGGAACTTAGTCCTTACACCCACATCTCAATATTTAGAATAAAAGCGGAAAATCTAAACATTGAATAACAGCAAACATATATATATATATATATATATATATATATATACATGAATCATCAAATATTCTCCCCCAACATCATACATGTTCACATAAACATTCATCAGCAAGATACATATACATATGTATCACAAAAGAATCACAGCCATCCTAGCTACCCGGTGCTACATATCAGAGCCGACCGACCAAGGAATAAAGACACGCTCCACAAAAAGACCACCAGCATACCTACTCTGCAATGCCTCATAGAGCATTATAAAACAGCAGAAGGGTGAGAAATATTATCATAATAACAATGTATATAATTATATATATAAACATAAAAATACACATATTCCACATTCTCACCACAATCCATCACAATTTCCTCCATATACATCACAATGTATATCTACATATCAACCAAGCATATTCATCATGCATACTTTCACAATTCCCAATCATTCCACATAAACATACACAATTATGTTTACTCAACAACACATCATTATAAAGATGATAAATGCAAATCATAGAGACCGACTCACGACTCTATGCAAATGCAATGCGGTACCGACTCAATCATCTCAAGTTCACTCAGGAACTTCTGCTGGAACCATCGCTCGTTACCAAAGTAACTCCCCGTCGGGCCTACGATGTTCACTCATTGCTCACACCCCACATGGGCACACAATGTTTATGGAGCGCTCACACCCCACCTGGGCACACGACCCGATCGCTCACACCCCACACGCGGGCACACGATCTGATTGCTCACACCTCACCTAGGCATACAATCATTCATAATCATCGCTCACACCTCACATAGGCACACGATGTTACCACGGATTCTCCTTAGAATCGCTCAACACAAGAATGTATTTCATGATGCTTCACATGCAAAATGACACAAGACATTCTTGAAATGCATATATATATTCACAATATATTCATGCATTCATCTCATACAATCACATACAATCTATATACATTCACATCAATGCACTATTGTATAATTCACATTCAAATACACCATCAAAACGGTAAAAGTCGCTAAATAGCACTATTCCCGACTTTCCGACATAATAAAATCGGGCAACAGTTTCCACACCATCATAATCATAAAGTACAGCTCAATAGCTTTCTAACGATATAAAGAACGCCTAAATCGGAGTTACGGTTCGAGAATTATGAATCGTTAAAAGAAAAGAAAATTATAAAAAAAACCAAAAGCGCCCGGCGACAGGGGAGTTTCGCTCGGCGACGCTTCGTTTACGCCTTCGCTTCGCCTGGAAAAGGAGGGGCGAAGGAATTTCCCCAAACCTGAACCAAACCAGTAGCTTGGCACCCTCGCGCCTCTCAATTTCGCCCGGCGAGGGCTCGAACCGCCCGGCGCTCTGGGCCTTTCGCCCGGCGCTCTGCACCAGAAGCAGAAATTCTGCTTCGTTTTCACTGTTCCAAAAACCCCCAAATCTCCATTTTCTCCCCCAAATCACTTCCAACTGCAAAACAATTCATAGAAATGATTCATCAACCTAGGGAGATTATACAACACAAATTATATCGATTTCTATCCGCGAAAACATCGATTTCTACCATTTTCTACACAAATGGGTTTAGTTCCAAAACTCATGAAAATCAACAAAATCAACAATATAATCATACATAATCATACACATTGCTAAGATAACAAGATTTCACACCCTTACCCGGATTCCAAACTTGCTATGTGATTGATCTTGATGAATTTCTAAGTTTTCCTCTTTTCCTCTTCTTTTCTCTTCCTCTTCTTTCTTTCTCTTCTTCTTTTTCTCTCCATCTCTTTTCTATCTCTTTTTATTCTATTCTATTTCTTTTCTCTCATTTTCCAAACAATCAATTAATTCATTTTTCTCACAAATTCTAATTCCACTTAATTTCTAATTTATCATTAATTGAGAAAAGGCTTAAATACTCTCCATTCTAATTTCCCCGAAAACTCTCAAAACGGCAAAATAACATTTAACACACCAAATTCACAATTAAAATAATTTATCATCCAATTAAAATAAAAGACTCCACCTAATTGGGAAATAATCAAAATCGGGGTGTTACAACTCTCCCCCACTTTAGAAATTTTCGTCCTCGAAAATAATACCTGAATCAAACAACTCCGGATACGACTCTCGCATCCCACTCTCTAGTTCCCAAGTCATATTGCCTTCCGCAGCGCCTCCCCACGCTACCTTTACAAGCGCAATATCCTTGCCTCTGAGCTTCTTAACTTCACGATCCAGAATCCTAATCGGTAAAGCCTCCACCGTAAGGTTATCTCTCACTTCAACCTCGTCCATAGGAATAACATGTGACGGATCCTGAACATACTTCCGAAGTTGCGAAACATGGAATACATCATGCAAATTGGAAAGGTTCGGAGGCAACACCACACGGTAAGCCACAACACCAACTCGTGCAGAAATCTGATACGGACCAATAAAACGAGAAGTCAACTTCTTCGACTTCAAAGCACGACCCATACCCGTAATTGGAGTAACTCTCAAAAATACATGGTCGCCTTCCTGAAACTCAAGATCTTTTCTTCTCTTGTCATGATAACTCTTTTGCCTACTCTGAGAAGCTTTCATCTTTTCACGGATAAACTTCACTTTCTCCGTCGTTTGTTGTACCATCTCCGGTCCAACTATCGCCCTCTCACCCGTTTCATGCCAACACAAAGGTGTTCGACATCTACGACCATACAAAGCCTCAAACGGTGCCATACCTATACTTGAATGAAAACTGTTATTGTAGGTGAATTCAATCAACGCCAAATAATTATCCCAAGCACCACCTTGCTCGAGCACACAAGCACGCAATAAATCCTCCAACGATTGAATTATCCTCTCGGTTTGACCATCCGTTTGCGGATGATAAGCCGAACTCAATCTTAGCTTAGAACCCAAAGCCTTTTGTAGACTCTCCCAAAACCTTGATATGAATCTAGGATCTTTATCCGATACAATACTCTTAGGAAATCCATTCAACTTCACAACCACAAGAACATAAATCTCAGCTAACCTCTCCAAAGGATAACTAATATCAATTGGAATGAAGTGAGCAGATTTAGTAAGCCTATCAACAATTACCCAAATAGCATTATGACCTCTCTGCGTATTCGGCAATCCCGTAACAAAATCCATCGATATACTATCCCATTTCCACTCCGGAATGTCCAACGGTTGCATCAATACACTAGGCTTTTGATGTTCTACCTTCGACTTTTGACAAGTTAAGCACGCATACACAAATTGAACCACATCTCTCTTTAACCCGGACCACCAAAAGATTTTCTTCAAATCTTGATACATTTTATTCGCTCCCGGATGAATACTTAAGTTACTTCGGTGCCCTTCTTCCAATATCATCTTTTTCAACTCTACATCATCGGGAATACAAATACGACCACGGAATCTCAAAACTCCAAAATTATCAACCTTGAAATCTTCATTCTCATTCAACATCAAATCAACGAATTTCAAGTCCAACTTTTGCTTTTCACCTACCGTTGCAAGAAAATCATTCGTAACATGTAGCATACCAAGTTTCACACTTCTCGGCGTCATTTCACAAATTAAACTCAAGTCTCTAAAATTCTCCAAAAGTTCCCATTCTCTCGCCATCAATGCAGACATATGTAACGACTTCCGACTCAAAGCATCGGCCACCACGTTTGCCTTGCCCGGATGGTAATTCAAACCAAAATCATAATCCTTCAAAGGCTCCAACCACCTTCTTTGTCTCATGTTCAACTCTTTTTGATCAAATAAATATTTCAAGCTCTTGTGATCACTAAAAACTTCAAATCTTGCACCATAAAGATAGTGTCTCCAAATTTTCAAAACAAACACCACGGCCACCAACTCCAAGTCATGCGTAGGATAATTCTTTTCATGTACTCTCAATTGTCTTGAAGCATACGCCACAACTTTTCCATCTTGCATCAAAACACCACCTAAACCAACCAATGAAGCATCACAATACACAACAAATGGTTCCGTAGGATTTGGCAAAATCAAGATCGGAGCCGTTGTCAACCTTCTTTTTAACTCATTGAAACTCTCTTCACAATGAATATCCCAAATGAAAGTCTTTTCCTTACAAGTCAATTGCGTTAACGGAAGTGCCAACTTTGAAAATCCCTCAATAAACCTCCGATAATAACCCGCCAAGCCTAAAAAGCTTCGAATCTCCGTAACCGATCTAGGAGCCTCCCATTGCATCACTGCATCAATCTTGCATGGATCAACACTAATACCACTACCGTAAATAACATGTCCAAGAAAACTTACTTCCGATAACCAAAACTCACATTTCGACAACTTAGCATACAATCGTTTCTCTTTCAAAATTTGCAACACAATTCTCAAATGCTCTTCATGCTCCTCCTGAGACTTAGAGTAAATCAAAATATCATCGATGAACACAACCACAAAACGATCCAACTGTCCATGAAAAATACGATTCATGTATTCCATAAACACACCCGGCGCGTTAGAAACCCCGAATGGCATCACGAAATATTCGTAATGGCCATACCGTGTCCTGAAGGCCGTCTTTTGAATATCCTCCTCTTTCACACGAATCTGGTGATATCCCGATCTCAAATCAATCTTGCTAAAAACACACGCACCAACCAATTGGTCCATCAAATCATCGATCCTTGGAAGCAGATACTTGTTCTTAATTGTCACCTTGTTCAATTGTCGATAATCAATGCACAACCGCATACTTCCATCCTTTTTCTTTACCAACAATACCGGAGCACCCCACGGAGAAACACTTGGTCTTACAAATCTCTTGTCCAACAAGTCATTCAATTGCCTCTTTAATTCTACCAACTCCGATGCCGACATACGATACGGTGCCATCGAAATCGGTCTCGTACCCGGAACTAGATCAATAGAAAACTCAACTTCTCTCTCCAGCGGTACATCCTTAATATCCTCAGGAAACACCTCAGGAAAATCACAAACAACAGGAAACACATCAAGTGACACTTGACCATCCACAGACAATGATGCAAACAACCCGAACAATTGAGCTTCGTCCGCTAAAAGTTTCTTCAATTCTTTAGTGGATAGGACACTCTCATCTTCATCATCTTCCAAAGAAGGAAACCTTACTAACTTGTGATAGCAATCTATATGAACTCGATTAAATCGCAACCAGTTCATACCCAAGATTACGTCTAAACCTTCCAATGGCAAACACACTAAATCCATCTTGAAGTCTTTACCATAAATGGTCAAAGGACAACTCACACAAACCAAAGAAGTAGTTACTGACCCCATCACTGGAGTGTCAATAACCATCTTACCATCCATCACAGACAACACAAGATTCAAACGCTTCGCGCACTCAGACGAAACAAACGAATGAGTCGCTCCCGTATCAATAATAGCAACTAAAGGCGTACTATTAATAAAGCATGTACCTTTAATCAAACGGTCTGCACTAGTAGTTTGAGTCCCTGCCAATGCAAACACCTTTCTGCCCGCTTGAGCTTGTTTTGGCTTAGTACACTTAGTATTAATGTGACCCACTTCTCCACAATTATAGCACTTCACCATATTCCTTCTACAATCTGTAGCAGCATGCCCAGTACCTCCATAATTAGAACATTTCACCACTGGCTTCCCACACTCAAATGATTTATGACCTATTTCCCCACACTTATAACACTTAATGGGACCCGAACCTCCTCCTCCAGATCTCTTCTCAAAGTTTCCCTTATGCTTGCCCTTATCAACAGGTGTCACATAAGGTCCACTTCTAACTTGTTGCTTTCCCTTCCTCTCATTCAAACTTTTGTAATGTGTAGAACGAGCCCTGCTATCTTCCTCGAAGATTCTACAACATTCCGTCAAATCTGAAAACCTTCTTATCCTTTGATATCCCACAGCCTGTTTAATCTCAGGACGCAAACCATTCTCATATTTAATACACTTTGAGAACTCGGCAGTGATTGCAGCATAGTGAGGATGGAATTGAACTAACTCCACGAACTTAGCAGTATAGTCCACCACGGACATACTACCTTGTTTCAATTCAAGGAACTCTATCTCCTTCTTCCCTTTCACACTTTCAGGGTAATACTTCCTTAAAAACTCAGTACGAAATAAATCCCAAGTTACCTCTTCATCATCCACCTCAAGAATTTGACGCATACCGACCCACCAATCGTCGGCTTCTTCCTTCAGCATGTGAGACCCAAGCCTCACTTTATTCTCTTCCTCACAGTCCATGACTCTGAAGATCCTTTCAATCTCTTTCAACTAAAGTTGAGCACCATCGGGATCAAATCTTCCTTTGAAAACCGATGGTTGATTCTTCCTGAACTCGTCGTTAGCATTTACATTCGGCGCACCTTGCACCGCCCTAGCCATTGCTTCCAAAGCAGCAGCCATCGCATTCTCGTTTCTACCAGCCATATTCTAATCATTCCCAAAAATAACAACAAAGTTAAACAACAATTCAAACAATACGACAACAAGACAGACACAACTGACTCAACTCTGGCTCTGATACCACTTAATGTAACACCCTCTTTCTATACCCCCAATTAATCAAATAATCATTTAGGCACATCTTAAAATTTCGTCAGAGTATAATTATAACATGGCATAAAAGAGGCATGTCACATCAAACACAATTATACAACATACAACACCTGCTCAATATTGATATGCAACAGTGGGGTAACTTGCAACAGAGGAACTTAGTCCTTACACCCACATCTCAATATTTAGAATAAAAACGGAAAATCTAAACATTGAATAACAGCAAACATATATATATATATACATGAATCATCAAATATTCTCCACCAACATCATACATGTTCACATAAACATTCATCAGCAAGATACATATACATATGTATCACAAAAGAATCACAACCATCCTAGCTACCCGGTGCTACATATCAGAGCCGATCGACCAAGGAATGAAGACACGCTCCACAAAAAGACCACCAGCATACCTACTCTGCAATGCCTCATAGAGCATTATAAAACAGCAGAAGGGTGAGAAATATTATCATAATAACAATGTATATAATTATATATATAAACATAAAAATACACATATTCCACATTCTCACCACAATCCATCACAATTTCCTCCATATACATCACAATGTATATCTACATATCAACCAAGCATATTCATCATGCATACTTTCACAATTCCCAATCATTCCACATAAACATACACAATTATGTTTACTCAACAACACATCATTATAAAGATGATAAATGCAAATCATAGAGACCGACTCACGACTCTATGCAAATGCAATGCGGTACCGACTCAATCATCTCAAGTTCACTCAGGAACTTCTGCTGGAACCATCGCTCGTTACCAAAGTAACTCCCCGTCGGGCCTACGATGTTCACCCATTGCTCACACCCCACATGGGCACACAATGTTTATGGAGCGCTCACACCCCACCTGGGCACACGACCCGATCGCTCACACCCCACACGCGGGCACACGATCTGATTGCTCACACCTCACCTAGGCACACAATCGTTCGTAATCATCGCTCACACCTCACATAGGCACACGATGTTACCACGGATTCTCCTTAGAATCGCTCAACACAAGAATGTATTTCATGATGCTTCACATGCAAAATGACACAAGACATTCTTGAAATGCATATATATATTCACAATATATTCATGCATTCATCTCATACAATCACATACAATCTATATACATTCACATCAATGCACTATTGTATAATTCACATTCAAATACACCATCAAAACGGTAAAAGTCGCTAAATAGCACTAATCCTGACTTTCTGACATAATAAAATCGGCCAACAGTTTCCACACCATCATAATCATAAAGTACAGCTCAATAGCTTTCTAACGATATAAAGAACGCCTAAATCGGAGTTACGGTTCGAGAATTATGAATCGTTAAAAGAAAAGAAAATTATAAAAAAAAAAAAAAAAAGTGCCCGGCGACAGGGGAGTTTCGCCCGGCGACGCTCCGTTTACGCCTTCGCTTCGCCCGGCGAAGGAGGGGCGAAGGAATTTCCCCAAACCTGAACCAAATCAGTAGCTTGGCACCCTCGCGCCTCTCAATTTCGCCCGGCGAGGGCTCGAACCGCCCGGCGCTCTGCACCAGAAGCAGAAATTCTGCTTCGTTTTCACTGTTCCAAAAACCCCCAAATCTCCATTTTCTCCCCCAAATCACTTCCAACAGCAAAACAATTCATAGCAATGATTCATCAACCTAGGGAGATTATACAACACAAATTATATCGATTTCTATCCGCGAAAACATCGATTTCTACCATTTTCTACACAAATGGGTTTAGTTCCAAAACTCATGAAAATCAACAAAATCAACAATACAATTATACATAATCATACACATTGCTAAGATAACAAGATTTCACACCCTTACCCGGATTCCAAACTTGCTCTGTGATTGATCTTGATGAATTTCTAAGTTTTCCTCTTTTCCTCTTCTTTTCTCTTCCTCTTCTTTCTTTCTCTTCTTCTTTTTCTCTCCATCTCTTTTCTATCTCTTTTTATTCTATTCTATTTCTTTTCTCTCATTTTCCAAACAATCAATTAATTCATTTTTCTCACAAATTCTAATTCCACTTAATTTCTAATTTATCATTAATTGAGAAAAGGCTTAAATACTCTCCATTCTAATTTCCCCGAAAACTCTCAAAACGGCAAAATAACATTTAACACACCAAATTCACAATTAAAATAATTTATCATCCAATTAAAATAAAAGACTCCACCTAATTGGGAAATAATCAAAATCGGGGCGTTACATCGTGCGCCTTATACCAAGAGGACCTAAAGCGACGGGGAACATCGTAGGCCCGACGGGGTGTTACTTGAGTGATCCTCAGTAACGAGCGATGATTCCAGCAGAGTTCCTGAGTGAACTAGTGATGAGAAATATTGGAAGTCGGTACCGCAAGGCATGTGCATAGAGTCGTTGTGTCGGTCTCTGTGCATTTGCATAAATCATGGATTAAATGTGCATGGAATTGTTAATGTGATTGATGAGATGGAATATGTGTAATTGTATTGATGATGAGTGTATTGTGTATGATTGATGTGTAGTGGTATTTGATACTTGAGAATTGTACTGGGTTGTGTTGTATTTGATTGTGGTGCATTTGTGGTGAGAATATTTGACTTGTGTGTTTCTGTGTTAATATATAATTATATGCAACTGTATTATGATTGTTTTTCTCACCCTTCTGCTGTTTTATAATGCTCTATGAGGCATTGCAGATTAGAGTTGCTGGAGGTCTTTTTGTGAAGCATTGCGTCTTCATTCTTTTGTCGGTCGACTCTGATATGTGACACCGGGTAGTTAGGGTGGCCGTTTGTGATTATTTTGTACTATGTATATGTATCTTTTGGATTGTACATGTTTGACTTGATGTATGACAAACTTTCATGATATATATATATATATGTATGTTGATATTCAGTTACGGATTTTCCGCTTATATTCTGTAATTGGATTGTGGGTGTATTACTACCTGAATTGTTGCATATATTTATGAGTAGGTGTTGTATGTTTGTCTCAAATTGATGTGACCCCTCGGTCTATGCCGTGTATGTTTAATTATACTCTGATGAAATTTTGAATTTTATTTATTGCTTTAATAGCTTGGGGGTATAGATTGGGGGTGTCATAAAAATCCCCGTCCAATAATGAGTTTTGGGCGAGTTTCTTCTTCATCTTCAAGAACCCGCGTTGATTCGCAAGTGTATACCAGTTTTGGGAAAGTCATGTGTGGTTGTGGAGACCTTGCTGTACTTCGCAAGGCAAGAACCGTCCAAAATTATGGAAAGCTTTTTTGGGGTTGTCAACATTTTAAGGTTATCTTCTATCTCAAACACATTCCTTCCATCTGGTACATCTTCACTGTTCTTAAGTTGCCTTCATATATGTACAGGGACACACGAATGTCGGGTGCGGTTTTTTTGAATGGTTCTATGATGATTCAAGAGATGAGAATGGAAGATTGAAATGGAAGATTGAAATGCAATTTAAGGAGTTGGAAGAAGCCCAAAAAGAGTTGGCAGAGGCAAAAAGAATGGTTGAAGTTTTTAGGGTCAAAAATTTGCATCTAGATGAAGCTTTGAAGAACACAAGGAAATGGAAGATAATCTGGAAGTGCTTGTGCTTTACTGTGTTATTTGTTTTAGTGGTTAAGGTGTTGTGAATGTTGGAATATATGTTGTTAGTTGTTGGTAGTTTATCAGTTGTTTTGTTTTTGTGAAATGGATGTAAAAGTTGCTTCCATAACATGTACTAATGGTCTGAGTAAAAGAGTATTGTTGTTGCCAATATTTTAGTGTTATTACCATATTTATCAGTTGTTGCCATATGTGTTGTAAAAGTTGCTGTCAATAACATGTAGTAATGGTCTGAGTAAAAGAGTAGTTTTGTTGTTGTCATAAACATATTTTAGTGCCATATTTTAGCAGTTGCTGTAGGTTGTGGCATACATAGTTGTACATATGTGTACACCAAACTTAGAACCTGATTTTTCTCATTGTATATGAAACAGAGTTGTAGATATCAGTCCACTAAATTTTGTATAAACCATATTTGTACATGAAATTTGTAACCTGATTTGTACAATAACAACTTAACAGAAAATTTGTACAACATAACAACTTGTATACACCAAAATTTGACAACAGGTGGACAGAAGTATCAGTAGCATAAGTACTTAACAGAAAACTTTAGTAGCATAATTTGACAACAGCATAACAGAAGTATCAATACAAAATAGGAAACATTGTACACCATAAGTACATAAGTACACCATTACACATAATAGCTGAAGCATATCAGAAATGCTTAGTACACAAAATAGCAGAAATTGTTCATAATATCAGAAAACAACATTACATAATACAACACAAACTATAGACCCTTAGAGGATTTCTTTGACATGTTCCTTTTAGTTGGTGTTGTCCTCCTAGTAGTTGGACCCACTGCATTCTGTGATGCACTCAATTTGGTGGTGGGTCCTCTTGAAAGCTGTGCTGCTCTCTTAAAAGGCAACTTGTGCCTAGCTTGTGTTGCAGTCTTGTTGTTAGTTGTCTAAGAAACCTGAGTTACCTGGGATGCCTGAGTTGTTCTGGTTGCCTGAGTTATTTTACTTGCCTGAGTTGACTTGGTTGCCTGAGTAGTTTTAGTTGCCTTAGTTGACTTGGATGCCTGAGTAGTTTTACTTGCCTTAGTTGCCTTAGTTTCCTGAGTAGTTGCCTGAGTTGCCTGAGTAGTTCCCTGAGTAGTCGCCTGAGTTGCCTGAGTAGTTGCCTGAGTAGATGCCTGAGTTGATGCCTGAGTTGCCTGGGTTGCCTGGCTTACTTGAGATACTTGCTGAGATGGTTGCTGAGAAACCTGTGATGCCTGATGTGGTGGCTGAGCCATCTTACATGTTGATTTGTTATGCCCAGTTTGTCTGCACCTAGTGCACCTCACAATCATACCAGCTTATTTTCCTGTCAGAACCATCAATTTCACCCTGTTCTCTATTCCTCTTCTTCTTTGGTCGTCCAGGCATTTTCTTGAATTTGGGAGGCTGCACATCAGGGTATTCGGTTCTCACCCATAAATTTGTACCATTCAGAGGGTAAATGATAGGTTCATACACCTTAATATACCTAGCCTTCTTGTAATATTCTGGGACAAACTCATCAACAGCAAGACCTCTACTCTTCATTGAGGAAATTGCATGGACGCATGGGAGACCAGTCAGCTGCCACTTTCTGCAAGAACAACCATGCTCCTTTAAGTCGACAGTGAACATGTCTCCCTGATTCTCAATATGTCTAACCTCAAAAATATATTCAGATGACATCCTGTAAAAGTAAGTGCATTATCTATCAAAAGTAAGTCATAATAATTAAACACGGAAGTAAGTCTATTACCTATCATAAGTAAGTCATAAAAATAAAACACAAAAGTAAGTCTATTACCTTACTATCCAAAAATTTGTATAACTGCTTGTTTTCTCCACCTGCTTCTTTATGTTTGGCAACACTCCATCATCACCCAAATTAGTGAACTTCAACCTATTTGCCGCCCATTTTTCCATTATATATCCCCTAATATCTTCTAACATTGTGACCAAAGATTTTGCCCTTGCTTCCACAATCACACTGTTGAAAGCTTCTAACATATTATCCAGGACAGTATCAGACTTTGTTGTGGTTCTGAAGTAGGACTTGCTCAAAAATCTTGGTGGTGTTTGCATCATGTGTTTGTAGGCCTCTTCATTTATCCTCCTCATGCCTCTCATCTCTCTTTCCCAAGCTTGTGGATAAGTAGCTCTTGCTGCCTTCCAAATGATCTCCTTGAACACTTTTCCTGGAAATTTCTTCCTAAAATTGTTGTATAGATGTCTCACATAAAACCTTTGTTCAACACTTGGTAACAATTCATCCATAGCTGGAAGAAGACCCTGCAAATGCATATATCAAATAAAAGTTCAAAATTACATTCTAAATCAAAAAATACATTCAAACTTAAATTAATGTAATAAATCTAGTGGTACCTTTTGCTAATCCGAAATGAAAGTATAGGTCCTACATTCTTCTCTTCCACCCAAATCATCAATGAGGAGCTTTAAAAACCAAGTCCATGAGTCTCTATTTTCCCCTTCCACCACAGCAAAGGCAATAGGCAACATTTGATCATTAGGATTTGTTCCTATTGCAACTAAGATCTGGCCACCACATATGCCCTTTAAAAAACATCCATCAATGCCAATAATTGGCCTACACAACTAGAAACTTTTCTTGCAAGCATCATAACAAATGTACAACCTCTTGAAATAAGGTCTAGCATCCTCAACACCCTCTTGAACTGGTGTGACATTTATCTTAACAGTGGAACCAGGATTTGTCCTCAAAATTTCATGACAGTAGTTATAAATCCTAGTGTAATCTCTTAAATAAGATCCATCTACCATATCCCTGGCTGCAAATCTGGCCCTAATTGTCTTTGTCTTGTTAACACCTACATTCCATTTCTTAAGAGCCTTCTCCTTAATATCCTTTAGCTTAAGCTTAGGATTGTTTTTCAATGTATTTTGCAACCTCTTGCTTAGCCATTTCGTACTCATCATCTTGACATTATACTCTCTAGCACAATTATGTGTGTCAACTAATTTTCTAAGCTGCCAAGTGTCCTCATCGGGAAGCTTTCCACAATAGGCCCCCCACTGACAACCATCTTTACATACCACCTTCACTATTTTGTTGTCATTTTTTAGAAACTTTAGACCTCTCCTATTCTGAACAGTATATGTTTGAATAGCTTCCTTAAAATCACTTTTGGTATTAAAATAGGTTCCCAAATCCCATCTATAGTTAGACATGTCTTTCATAGCCTTGAAAATTGGATGCTTCCTCTTCCTTGGTTCTTCATCATCCTTAGTGTCACATCCACTATCTAGTTCATCACTATCATACACAACTGCATTCTCACCTCCACTATCTGCTTCCCTTGTCCTTTTATTGATTTTACTACTTCCTTCATGTTTTTCATCATACTCCACCATTTTGGCAACATGTTCTTCATCATAATCCAAACTAACATCAGAATCACTAAAATCAAGCTCCAATGCACTATCATAATTATATGATGAATCCTCACTGTCACCAGAGCTTGTGTCACTGCCATCATGAACCTCACCATGAATCCCATCAACACCCTCAACAGCCTTAACACTCTCACCAGAATTCACTCCCTCACCAGCCTTAACACCCTCACCAGAATTCACTCCATCACCAGCCTTAACACCCTCACCAGAATTCACTCCATCACCAGCCTTACCACCCGCACCAGAATTCACTCCATCACCAGCCTTAACACCCTCACCAGGGTGGACACACTCAACAGAATTATTTACATCCTTAAGGACTTGATCAACAAGTTCAGCAACAATATCATATTGTTCTTGATTCGCAACATTCAAAGGTTCTTTATTTAATATGTCCTCCTCCATGTTTGTAGGTTCTTCATTTAATGTGTCCTCCTCCATGTTTGTAGGTTCTTCATTTAATGTGTCACCCTCATCAACATACTCAGGTTGGGATAATGGGTGTTCAATGTATATGTCGACCTTCAGATGTACCCTACATAGGTCAGCTATCTCTAACGCACCTTTATCATCACTAAGCACATTAATCCCAAATGTAGGATCCTTGTAGTAGATATTGTCTACCTCAGTATACCTTATGTCTTTCAAAACACCTATCAACTCAAAATACGACCACCTATCAACATCTACCTGTAATTCGTTACATTTACCCCCCACGTAATTCGTTTTATCAGAGTCAATAAATTCCCCACTATGATGAATGTTGAGGGTAATCATTTCTTCCATTTCAACCTAATATCATAAACAAGCAGAAACTTTACGAAACGAACATAAAAAACCCTAATTTTAAAAAGGACGCAACAAACCCTAATTTCTACACACAAACCCTAGACTACAGAAAGCAAAAATTTTACGAAAGTAACATAGCCACTAATCAGTATATTGCTTGGTCTTCAATCGTATGTCTGGGAATCTTTGTGTTCGTCTTCACCCTCGGTCGTCTGCTATACTTCGTCTTCGTCTGCTATGCTTCGTCTTCGTCTGCTATGCTTCGTCTTCGTGTGCAGAACTAAAATGACTTAAGGAAAATAAGCCACAATTCTGAATTGACCTATATAAACCGTGCCACATCCCCATTCAGAAACATAAACATCAGCACATCCATGCCATGTCATCAACATTTTAAGTGAAATTTTAACTTTTCTAATGGCAAGGACAAACGTGGACCTATTTAAAAACGTATGGGACCAATTTGACACTTTTAAAAGAAAGAGGACCTAATTGGACCTACCCCTATAGTTAGAGGACCAAAAAGGGTATTAAGTCTAACAATTAATATACATGTGAATATCATTGGTGGGTGGAATGTATTCATAATTTTCCTCTATGTTACACGTGACAATATATAATGTCACAAAATAATATATAGTGAATTGAATCATCCAATTCAGATTGTTACATTGAAAATATGTATATAAAGAAGAGGAATAAAGTCAAAATAAAAGGAAAGACCTAACAAAAAAAATGGAAGAGTAATATCCAAAAAAGAGTAAGAATAAATTACGAAAATTATGAAACACCGTCAAGTTGAAAATCAATTAAAGTTTTGACCATTACACTGACCATCAACAGATTAAAAGAATTACTAGAACATAAAGATCATTGAAATCTTTTGAGCAAGTTAGAACTCTTGATCAACTATTGCCTTAGACATATGATATGATTCTGAAGCTAGTTGGAGAATGAGGAAGAGTTCAATGTTGACCTGTTATGAAACCAACTCCAAGCCAAAAAAAACACTCTTATCTCCACCTCTTTCATGTTTGTTGACGATCCAAAAAATAAATTATCATTACGCACTTACTAGATAGTTCACACCATTGCATGGAAAATCATGGTAAAACCTCTCGTAGACTTAGTCCTCTCACCTAAAGAAAGAAAAAACTCAAAGAGAAACTACAACTATCCGAGAAAAATCAAATGAACCCCTAAATCACATAAAAATTATATCCCAAATACTAGAAGTTAAGTTAAAAGTAACAAATAAATTAGAGGCTGATTCAGGCTAATTTCCACAATGACCTTCTTTTTTAACATATTTTCCTTTGTCAGAAATTTGTCCTACAAGAGCTGACAAGAAAAAATACCACCTTATAGGGTGCCCAACTCTCCTAGGTATGGGGGAAGAGTTGGATTCTCCCTAGATAAAAGGGGCTTAGAGGAAGAACATTGAAAACTAGAACTTGATAAGAAGACGACACATAGAGCATACTATATCTAGTATGTCTCCACATCCACATATCACCACTAAACTGAAACTTTTGAAGGACCAAGAAGAAATCTGAGACCATAGGTTCTTCATGGAAGAAAAAAAGGTATCCTCCACATAGGCTCTTGCCTTTGGGAAATGGAGAAGAGTCTTTGAAACTTATTCATAAGGGATATATTCCATATCCAAAGTTTTTCCCAAAAAGATATCTGAAAAACTATACCAACCTTCTTGAGGAAACCAACCTCAAACCAATTAGGAGGATCATCGTTTTTAGAACCAAGAAAAGATCATTCTTTCCACCAAGAAGATGCAGAACGAGACCCTAATGATAAACCTCTGCTCAAAGAGGTGACGAGGGAATGACCATACCTAGCAGAAAGGATATCAAACCAAAGGCTAGAAGCACCTGACAGAAGTCTCCATCTCCCTTTAAGGATTATGACTTCGAGTAGAATTATCATCCAAGAAAAGCTAATGTAATAGCAGATGCGTTGAGTAGGAAGTATTTGCATACGTCACCGCTAATGTTTAAAGAAATGGAATTGTTGGAGCAGTTCAGAGATATAAGCTTGGTGTGTGAGGTCACGCCAGGAAGTGTGAAGCTAGACATGTTGAAGTTGACTATCGATGTACTGACAGGAATGAGAGAGGGTCAAATGTTGGATTTGAGATTGATGGATCAATTAGCACCGATTATCCAGGGGAAATTAGTAGATTTCAAGGTAGGAGAGAATGGGATCATCAAGTTTTTAGACAGATTTTGTGTGTCAGATTTGGAGGATCTTAAGACGAGAATTTTAGAAGAATGTCACATGAGTAGTTTTAATATTCATCCAGGATCCACGAAGATGTATAAAGGTCTTAAAAGGGTGTTTTGGGAAATTTTGCAAGTAGCCATGGGAACCAAGCTAAAGTTGAGTTCTGGTTACCATCCGAAGACGAGCGGTCAGATGAAAAGAACTATCCAGTCCTTAGAAGATTTGCTAAGGGCTTGTATCCAAGAGTATGAATGTAGTTGGGATAGTTATTTACCGCTGATTGAGTTTACTTATAACAACAGTTTTTATTCTAGTATCAGAATTGCACCTTTTGAAGCCTTGTAAGAAAGAAGGTGTAAAACACCCTTTTGTTGGTTTGAATCTGGTGAAAGAGTGTTTCTCGGACTTGAAATAGTCCAATAAACTACCAAGAAGATTAAGATGATTCAGAAAAAGATGAAGGCGTCGCAGAGCAGACAAGAGAGTTATCGTGATAAGCACAGAAAGGCGCTTGAATTTCATGAAGGAGACCATGCATTCTTGAGAGTCACTATGGTGACTGGAGTTGGTTGGGCATTGAAGTCTTGAAAGCTTACTCCTCATTTTATTAGTTCGTATCAAATTCTTAAAAGAGTCGAAAAAGTTGTCTATCAAGTTGCATTACCACCATCTCTCTCAAACCTTCATAATGTCTTTTATGCCTCTTAACTTCATAAGTATTTTTTAGACCTGTCTCATGTGATTCAGTCGAATGACATGTAAATAAGAGATAATCTTACTTATGAGACATCACTCTTGCGGATTGAGGATCGATAGGTAAAACACTTAAGGGGTAAAAAAATTACTTTGGTGAAAGTTGTATGGGGAAGATCCATAGATGGTAGCATGACTTGGGAGCTAGAGAGTCGGATGAAGAAGTCTTATCCAGAGTTGTTTTTCTCATATAAATTTTCAAGAACGAAAATTTTGTAAGTGAGGGAGAGTTGTATCACCCTGAAAATTTTATTAGTTTTTTATTTGAATTTTTAGTGTGTTTTCTGATTTATTATATTATTGTTAGAGTCTTAATTTTAAAAAATAAAAAGTAGGAATTTAGTTAATATAAATATAATACTAATAGAAAATAGGAAGCGCTGTGATTATTTAAATATTATGGGCTAAATTAAGGAATTTATTAAAATAAATTAAATTGTTAAGAATAAGTGAAATGAAAATAAAACTTATTTTTTATTTAAGGGTGATGAAAGTTTAGAGCGTGTCAGTAGAGCAAAGAGAGAAACATTGAAGTAAACCCCAGAAGAGGAATTTTCAATAATATACACTTTCATCACCAAGAGCTTGAAGGTTTTAGCTTAATCAAGGTATCGGATGAGATTATTTCAAAATGGATGTTAAGCATAGGATACTGGGGATTCCTCTTAGCCTTTTTCTCTTTTATGATGTCATTGTTGAATTGTGCGAGGTTTGTGCAAAACCTTCATAATTAAGTTACTGGTGAATTTTGGTTTTATATTGTTGATGTTGATTTGTGTTATTGATCTGAAATTCATAAAAATTTATGATTGAAAATTGGATTGTTGATGTTCTTATATTATGTGATGATTTGATGAATAAAACATGAAAAGTTGATGTTATATGTGTTATATTGATATCCTTTTGTGTGAAGTCATTCTTTAATCGTGTGTGATGAATTCAGGATTTTTGTATTGGCATGAAATTGGAAAATTTGGAAATCTAAATATGTGGCGGACGTCAGCTATGTGACGGTCCAGCCATCAGCACCTCAAGACGAGCGCAAATTCCCCATACCGTCAGCAATGATGGGTAGCACACCCAGAGTGCGATGGCCGTCATGGCCGAGACGGTCAGACCGCCAACCCTGTTGTTGACAGATTTTTGATGTTTTGACCGATTTTTCGTAGAGATTTTGATTCCTCGATTTAATTCATTATGTTTGGTGATTAATTATCGAAAAATTAATTATGATTAATTAGTGTTGATTTAATTGATAGTCGCCTTGTGGTTAGGCCATGTTGAAAGTTGATGGTTTTAGGTTCCAGACGAACTAATGTTTAGCCCTAACAGACAGTGATTGATGTGAATTGTGTTTAGATTCGAGAGAGCCAGTGTATGATATGTTTTAGGCTCGAAAGAGTCAATGTTAGCCCTAATCGGCAGTGTTGATAATAGGAGTAAGAGGTTCTGATGGAGATTATTTGCATTTGTTTGACAATGCATCATGTATATCAGAGATTAGCTTAAAACTTCAGTCCAATGTTTGACACTTCGATCCAGTGTTGAGGATCGCTCAGTAAAATAACTCTGATATTCAAGACTTCAGACCAATGTTTAAGATTTATGTCCATTATTTAGGACTTCGATTCAGTGTTAGGATTGATACCATATGCATGTGAGTAGAAAAAATACACATTACATAATGACTTTGTAAATTGTACTTTTGTGTTTATTGAATATGCTTAATATAAATTATCCTTAATGTTATACAACATTAATATAAAATGTGTTCTCACCCTTGTGGATGGCATATGCTTAATATAAATTATCTAATGTTACACAACATTAATTTATAAAATGTATTCTCACCCGTTAATTTATAAAATGTATTCTCATCCACACCCCTTCTGGATGGCATAGTTGGTCTTTTCAACAGTTTTATTTTTGTATTATGTCGTCGGGATGGCATACTGTCTATATACTTAAATTGTTTTCTTTTAACTAATTACTTAAGCAAAAATTTTAAAAATTTCATTTGGAACTAGTCGAACTATTTGTCAATGTGACACACCCTTATTTTAACTTTTTTATCACATATTTGGAATTTAGGTGTAGCTTAAAGAGTTAGATTTTAACCACCGCCTGTATTAATTTACAATTGAAAAATAATTAAAAATTACAACATGTACATATCACGTCATATTAATCCTTCTAACTATTCTTCAATTAATTTAAGTTTAATTTAACAAAACTCTTTAATTCATAGAACAAATTCTGTTCTTCAATTAATTTAAGTTTAATTTAACAAAACTCTTTGATTCATAGAACAAATTTACAAGTAATTAAAAATATATAAATTTTTTAAAACATTAAATGCAACTTCTTTTTAAAAAAAATATCAAAACCAGTTATGCCAAACGAGCATTTACCAACATAAAAAGTAAAATCGACTTATAGTACTTGTAAGTAATGTATATAAAAGAGCCACATAGTTTTTTAGTTCAGAAGCAAAACATAATAGTGCACTCAGTAAATCAAAACCTAAAACAGTGAAAAAATCCAGTAATCAACCCAAGTTGCTTATAGTGATACAATAGTAGATTTTTCACAACAAAATCAGGTTATGTTACTAGGCATCTTTCTTCTTCTTAGGCATTCTGTAGCCACCAACGACACAAGCATGGTCCCTCTCAAATGGTTCAAGAGTCACTTGCTCAAATGGTTTAAATTGATCTGCTTTCAACTTGTTCACTTCACTGATGAACACTGCCTCAGCAGGGACTGTGGAATCGATACAATTGGCCTGCCATAAAAAAATTGAATGAGATTGATAATCAAATCAAACATTACCTCATATTCACTTTGTTTCATGTTTTTGAAAACTGAGAAACAACAAACCAACTGGAAACAAGGCAACAAACCTTGATAGAAATAACAAAATGACCTCCAGCTTTGAGGTAGTACGATGCATTCAAAGCTAAAATTCTTGCCTGAAATAATCCCAAAATAGTATAATCAAAGCTTATACTTGGAACACAAATTTCATGCCAGCACTATTTAGCTAACGGCGTATACAATAAGTTCACTTCAAATGTAGCAAGTTTCAAGAGTGTGTATAGTAATCTACTTGTTAACATGGTTGTACAGCAAAGAACTGAATCTCAGACAAAACTATTTAAAAATGTCATTATTGCCCCAGCTTTGTTAAACATGATAAACCAATATAGATAACAATCAAAGTTTTAATGTGCATCAGAGTCTCGGGTCTACATCATCCAAGAAGTCTTGAAGGGGAATCCGAGTAACTCAACATTTGCACTGTTTTAACATAATAAAACAATATAGATTTAAAAAAAAAATTGATGTGCATCAGAATCTCGGGTCTACATCATACAAGTCGTGAAGGGGAATCCGAGTAACTCATCATATGCAATGATACAGCGAAAAAACATTAACATTGAAATGATAATTAATAAAAAAAATTGGATTTAAAACTCAACTAGATAATTAAAATAAAATAATATTAATAATGTGCATCAGAATCTCGGGTCTACATCATCCAAGAAGTCTTGAAGGGGAATCCGAGTAACTCATCACATACACTAATATATTCACCAAAACATATTCAAAATACAAAATCAGAGAGAAAGATTAAACAAAACAAAAAGTAAGCTTCATGAAGTACTCAACTAAAAAACAGTGTAAACAAGTAAGCAACAAGCACTAGACAGCACTGAAGCAAATTACAACATTGCACATCATTTAGAGATAGTTCAAATAAGTAAATAGAACACCAGTGATATAATTGAGATTGATGATATGAATTAGTAGCATATTCCTGCTTTTAAAACAAAAGTGAATGGTACCATCCTTGAGTTAAATCAGGCATAGCTACTATTTTTACCATAAAAAAGTGAAAACTTAATCCAAACCTGATCAGGCTGAGCAACATCAGAAAATATCACATCTACCATGCCAACCAACATTCTATACTTGGCTGGATGTCTAGCATCCTCAATAATAGGTATAACATTAGTCCGTTTCTTCGCCATATTGACCAAGTCACGCCCACTTCGATGGGAAAATTCTACCGCATAAACAACTCCAGTCTACAAAAACATTACACAACATTATATAATCAAACTTAAACACACAACATATGCCAAAAACAATCAAATTTGAATAAACACTTACTGGACCAACAATATCAGACACATGAGAGACTGTTGTTCCAGATGCAGCTCCTAAGTAAAGTACTTTAGCGCCAGGTGTCTTTACAAAACAACAAAAATGTCGATGTATTGAATTTGAATTGAATTTCAACGATAGCGATCATACCCAGTAAATGCAGTAAATGAGAATGATACAAAAAAAATGAAGCATCTTACAATCCATATGTTGTCAATTCCGCCAAGGACGGCAGCAGCCAACTTAGATCGGAAAGGGTTCCAAATTCTATACTCAACCTTGGTACCATCCTCACTCTGCATAACGAATCATACAAAATCATCACACCGAACGAAACTCAAGTAATAAAAGTGATATGCAAATGCAATGAAGAAACTACCTGCACAGAAACCCTCTTCTCATTGTAAACAGCTTCACCAGGAACAAGATTTCTAGTAACAAGAGCATCTTCTTTACCCTTAGCAATGAAAATTCCTTTGTGTCTATGAGGTTCAACAACAACCTTGCTTCCTCCCTTCATCCCGCCTCTCCCGCCACCGCGGCCTCCTCCACGACCTCCTCTGCCTCCTCCACCTCTGCCGCCACCACCACCTCGAGCCTTAAAAGGTGTACCTCTATCTCCTCCTCTTCCTCCACCAAAACTTCTACCTCCTCTGTCACCGCCCCTACCTCTGAAACCTCCACCGGAACCGCCGCGACCTGCACAACAATTGATTACGGAAGAATTAAGAAGTGTGAAAGAATCATAGATCGATCTGAACAGAAAAGGGTTGGTGGTGTCCTCTGTTACCTCGAGGAGGATAAGCCATTTTAGAGAGATTGCAGAAAAATTGATGAGAACGGCGATGAAGGGTTTAGAGCAGTAAGGTTTAACGCGAAAGAGAGGGTTTTATAGCTCAAAGTTAGGGTTTAGGATTAGGGTTTTGGGATGTTGGTTATGTGCGGTAGCGAAATATCACAATCACACGTTCATTATGTTGTTGACCGTTGGATCGATATAAGACAATGCAGATTTTAAAATTTAAATTTAAATTATTTTTAAAATAAAAAATCATTTTAAAAATTATATTGAATAATCTCGATCCGACATTTATTTATGTGATGGGTGCTTAAATGCAAAAGTTAAATGACTTCAATGAACTTGTGTTCAATGTTTTGTTTTTTTTTATTGGTGAAACTTTGAAGTAAATTTCAGATATAATAGATAATTATTCAATTAAAAAAATATATTTCAATTTGATACTAGAAATCGCTTAGAGCATCTATATCCATCATACCACTTGAGTTCTTTAAATATGTCTCATTCAATTTTTTATATTATATTACATTTTTATTTTATTTAAACAATTCAACTACATTTTTTAAATATTCATATAACTTATTAAAAACTTTAAAATTGGTCCCACCAAACCACACACTATACTCCATTTTAATATTATATAATTAAATTTAGTACATAATGCAGGAATAAACGCTCGTGCAGTGAAGAACGATTACAAACCAAAAAACTCAATTTTCACTCAATTATCCATTTGTTTCTGACACAGTGTTCTAAAAGACTTTGTAGAAACGTTAAAAGACAACGGATATTTATGCTTTTATGTTCTACTTTGAATGTAAGATTGTGGGTGATAGCGAAGAACACTGCAAAAGGTCTTGAAATTTAAGTTACGGCATAACAAAGATTAACCCTCTGAATTCATGAATGTGATGGAGCAGCAACACATTAAAACATTAAGCATGGGCCAATACAAATTTATTTTAAAAGTCATGATTGATTAAATGGAAAAACTCTCAAAGTGATATATGAAAAACAAATCGAACAAATGCGGGATATAAAAAATAAAAAATAAAAAACATGTATTGAATGATAAACGATGACACTTAAAATTCAAAGAAGGAAAAATGAGGATGTGTCCCCCTTAGAGGAAAATAAGATTATGCGGCCCCAGATCAAAGAAATGGCAAGTCATTGAGTGCAAGGGTGGTTGTACATTCTGGAAAATTGGTTTGATCGATCGAGTTATAAGTTCGGAAGGAGTCTATTATGCATACCAGAAATTCCTTGAGACCGAGTTAGTAAGAAAGTCGGCCTCGACGAAATAAACTGATCGGCTTGTTAGGATCATACAGATAAGTTAAAGGCCGATTATAAATACTAAGACGAACACACTTGGGACTGGGCTTACTCATATAAATCAGAGTCGACCTCATTCATACAAGTCGAGACCGATAATAATACTAAGATATCATCTGAAAAGGCACGAGGAACAGTTACAAGATAATCCATTATGACACGAGAGTTACAATTATTGAAGAGACTAGCGTTATATGGCAATTATAGAGACGACTGAGTTACTATTTATGAGGGATACGAAAGAGAATGGGAGGCCAATAAATAGGAGATAGCTTGGAAGGTAGAAAGGCAAGCAAAAACCAGTAAATAAACACATAACAGACACCTTAACCAGTCGTTTTAGGCTCTCTTTGACTAATTACAAGGTAGTCGACATTTTAGTGTTTTTTTAGCAAGAACATTTGGCGTCCAATGTGGGGCCTCGGTAAAACTTGCCCAGGCCACACAAATCCATTGAAATCACCAACAACCCAGTTGTGTGATGTCTGGCTCATCTCCCAACCAAAGTGATCCACCTCCACCACAAGATATAACTCAGTTGCTTGCAGTGGTGGAGGCTCTCTGACAACAGAAAGAAGCCTTGCAATACAATGTTCAGGTTTTTCAAACACAAAACCAACAGGAAGGGGACACCAAAGAGGAACCTCTAGATTCTCAGCCTTCTTTTGAAGTTATCTGGGATGATCAAGTCCTAGAGAACTTCTAACCACTTACGCTGGTGTCTTTTGATGGTAAAATCGACCTACAAAAGCATATCATTGTGATCAATAATCAGATGGCAATAGTAGGGACTTCTGACTCCCTTACATGTAAACTCATGGTCGGAACCTTTAAAGAATGAGCTTTACGATGGTATACGAGTCTACCTAGATTCTCGATCGTCAGTTATCAGGATTTAACCAAGAAAACGGTACAACATTTTTCAGCAAGTAAGCATAGGAAATTGTCAACTACCATTTTATTTAACATCATACAAGGGCACTCAAAATCTCTCAAGGAACATCTGGCAGGATTCAACAGAGAAACAATTAAGGTATCTCATCCAAACCAGGAAATGTTCTTCAGAGTGTTTCAGCACGACCTCAAAGTCGGGCAATTCAATGAACCCTTAGCACAAAAACTGGCATCCAACATGGATGAGGTTATTACCCAAGTCGAACGTTATATCAAAGAAGAGGAAAGTAACATGGAAAAAAAGGTCTCGGGATGCCAGAGAAAAAATGCAAGCTAATGAAGAAAGATATGGGCATAATAAGGAGTACTTTAAGTGTAACGCCCCTGACTACTTTCAGGATTATTGACTGACATCACAAACCAACACGGGTCTTTTCAGTATGCTTTGTCCTCACTCACACGCTTTCCGAGAAACTTCCCAGAAGGTCACCCATCCCAAAATTGCTCCAAGTCAAACACGCTTAACTGCGGAGTTCTTGTGGATTAGCCTATCGAAAAGAAGATATCTGGATTAGTTCGTGGTAGTTTTCATTGATGATACTCTGATTTAATTCAAGTCGGAAGAAGAGCATGCTGAGCATTTACGAATTGTGTTGCAAGTGTTCAAAGAGAATAAGTTATATACCAAGTTATCTAAGTATGAATTATGGTTATAAGAGGTTAATTTTTCTTTGGCGTGTTATTTCAAGTGATGGTATCGTTGTGGATCCATCAAAAGTAGATGCAGTACTACAATGGGAGGCTCCTAAGTCGGTTATTAAGATTATAAGCTTTTTGGGCTTGGCTGGTTAGTACCGCAAATTTATTGAAGGCTTTTCTAAGTTAGCACATTCGTTGACCCATTTGACTTGTAAAGGTAAAACGTTTTGTTTGGGACATCCATTGTGAGAAAAGTTTCACAGAGCTGAAGAAGAGATTGACTACGACTCAAGTTCTGATTTTTCCGAAACCTAATGACCGTTTATGGTGTACTGTGATGTGTTGATGATGAGTTTAGCTGGGCGCTGATGCAAGATGGCAAGGTGGTGGCTTATGTTTCACGACAATTGAGGGTTCATGAGAGAAATTATCCTACTCATGATTTAGAGTTGGCTGCAGTGGTGTTTGTGTTGAAGATTTAAAGGCATTACCTTTATGGTTCCAGATTCAAAGTATTCAGTGATCACAAGAGTTTAAAATATTTGTTTGATCATAAGGAGTTAAATATTTGAAGGATTATAACTTTGGCTTGAATTATCACCCCGGTAAAGCGAATGTCGTGGCTGATACTTTAAGTCGGAAGTCTTTGCATATGTCTGTTATGAGTTAGAGAGTTGGAACTTATTGAAGAATTTAGAGACTTAAGTTTGGTCTGCGAATTAACACCGCAGAGTATGATGTTGGGTATGTTAAAGATAAACAATGATTTCCTTAATAATATTAAAGAGAGTCGGAAGTTGGATGTAAAGTTGGCGGATTTGATGGTTGGGAGTAATCAGACTGAAGAGAAAGATTTTGAAATGGATGAGCAGGGTGTGTTGAAATTCCGAGGTAGGATTTGTATACCTAACAATTATAAGTTGAAGAATATGATCTTAGAAGGAAGTCATAGAAGTAGCTTGAGTATACATCCAAGAGGAGAATTCAAATTTCGAACTTAACTGTCTTGGAGCCCATTTTGCCTATATATAGAGGACTTGAGGCCTGCATTTCATATCCAAGAACCCTGCGGAAGCGCTGCCGAAATTCCTAGCCACTTAGATCATTAGCCAAAGTATCAATCGATCACATCGAAAGATTGATACACCAGTTGTAATTTTCATTTCTTTGCTGTTGATGTACGCTTGGATCGATTAGTTAATACAAAGTCTATTTCCTGTTTTAATTACTCGCACTTCAGGTCATTTACGATTTATTTACTTTACCGCATTTTGTTTTCTTTCGATTAATTGCATAATTCTGATTTCGCATATAAACTTAATTCTGAATTTAATTAAGAACAAGTCATTATGTATGCTCTAAAATCCAAAAATGTTAATGTATTAATGTTTCATTTAAGTATGTCTGAGTAGTTTGTTTCGAGTCCGTAGATTGAGGACCGTCGTTCCGACGGGACTCTGTAGAACCTTCGGTGTTTAGTTTTTGTTTTAAAATTCTGGTTTTGGTGTCTAAACTGAATTTAGACAACCTTGTCGTGAGAGCGAGGGGTTGTTTAACAGTGGTTCGTCACGAGAGTGAGAAACACACTAAGGCGTGTCCCATAGAGCGAGAGTTTGAGGTGATCGCCGGATAGTAGACATCAGACATTAAGCCTAAATGCAGCGAGAGTGCTTTAGGGACTCATTTAGTTTATATTAGTTTCCAAAAAACACCTCTTAACTACCGAGCGAGCGAGAGCAAAATCTTGGGGTCATTAGGTGTGGCTTGGTTAAGATCGCGAGAGCGCGAGGTTGAGCCTTTAAACTGGTATATCCTTCAGACCAACTTCAAGACCTTTGTTAACACCTGGATCTTACGGAGTCCCGAAGAGCACGGAAATCATTCTCCGGTCTCGTCTTTATTATTGTTTTTTTAAAATCCCATTATTAACTAAATTCCTTTTACCGCCAAATCTAGCCTTAGCTTTACACCGCAATAATCGATCACTCTAGGTTAATTATTAGTCCTTGTGGGTTCGACAACCTTTTTAAGACTACGCGATAAGCTGTATACTTGCAGCAGTAATCCGACCATTACACAAAGTCGCGTCCTCTAAAGTTTTTGGCGCCGTTGCCGGGGACCAATTTAGTCATTATTGTGATACTTTCATTGCACAGTATAGACTAAGGCAACTTTTTATTTCTTTTCCTTTTCGATTCGTCAATTGTATGCCAAACACTCGCTCACAAGGCGAAGAGTTGGAGCAACCAGTCAACGAAATCGAACGTTACATACTTCTGAGACGCCGAATTAACGAATTCCTTCTTAGATATAATATCCCAGATCCTCTTATTCCCTACTCAGATCCGGAAGCCGAATCAGAGCCAGAACAAAACATGGCAGAAGGCCCACAAAACCGTCCTCTAAAGTACTTCGCTATTTCGTCGCAGGATGAACCACATAATAGCATTGCTGCCCCAGCCATTAACCGTAATGATTTCGAGTTGAAACATTCACTAATATCCGTAGTTCAACAAAACCAATTCTAAGATAATGCTACGGATGACCCGAACCTTCATTTATCAATATTCGTGCAATATGCATACACCGTTAAAGCCAATGGGGTTAGTCAAGAAGCAATCATACTGAGACTTTTTCCGTTCTCATTGAGAGATAGAGCAAGGGCTTGGCTCCAGTCTCTACCATCTCACTCAGTGACGACATGGGACGAGTTGAAGAAAGTCTTCTTAGCCAGATATTTCCCACCAAGCAAGACCGCGATGCTGAGAGCCCAAATTAACGGATTCAAGCAAAAGGACAACGAATCGTTATTCGATGCTTGGGAGAGATACAAGGACATGTTGAGGTTATGCCCACACCATGGACTTGAAGAATGGATGATAATACATACCTTTTACGGCGGGCTGCTGTACAATACCAAAATGAATCTGTGCGCTGCCGCAGGCGGTGCTCTAATGGATAAACCGTATGCAGAAGCCTATGAACTCATAGAGACTATGGCTCAAAACCATTTCCAATGGGGAGGTGAACGCGCTGGTGTAGAGAAACCAACTCCGAAAGGAGGAATGCACGAAGTTAACGGTATAGACCGAGTAAATGCTAAAGTGGGCGCACTTGCTCAAAAGATCGAAAGTTTAGCAATAGCACCTCCAGCAGCTACTGTAGCTGCACTTACACCAAACTGTGAAATATGCAGAAACCCAGGGCATACAAACGCTGAATGTCAAGTTTTGGCTAATACTCCTACTGACCAAGTGAACTACGCTTAAGGGAACCCGTATTCAAACACTTACAATCCTGGCTGGAGAAATCACCCAAATTTTTCGTATAAGAATAGCAATGCTTTGAATCCACCTAACCCAGCACCTGCTATTCCACCTGAATTTCAGAAAGGAGCGCAACCCGCTCCACATCTACCAAAAAAATCAAATCTGGAAATCATGATGGAAAACTTTATGAACGCTCAAGCTCAGCAAAACAGGGATTTCGCAAATTAAAACGCTCACACGAGCGAATTGATGAAATAATTGTCAAGCAAGCTTGATGTTATGGCTACCCATAACAAGATGTTAGAAACTCAAATTTCCCAGGTAGCCCAACAACAATCAACTAACGCAGCCCCCGCTGGAACATTTCCTGGCCAACCACAACCAAACCCAAAAGGTCATGCTAACGTTATAACTTTGCGAAGCGGAACAGAGTACGATGGACCTGTTGACCCGAGATTCCAAAATTCAGCCATGCACCAAAATTCACCAAAGGGAACTGAGAAAATAAAAGAACCTAACACGGAGAAGGAAGATGAAAGCGGAAAGGCCGCAGAGAAAGAAACAGCTTATGTGCCTCCGCCACCATATAAACCACCTGTGCCTTATCCCTAAAGACTAGCTAAATCCAAAAACGAGGGACAGTTTAAGAAATTTGTAGAGCTTCTAAAGCAACTAAATATAACGATACCTTTCACAGAAGCTATTACGCAAATGCCCTTATATGCCAAATTCCTTAAAGAGATCTAGTTAAACAAGAAAAAGTTAGAAGATAACGAAACTGTTATGCTCACTGCCGAGTGTAGTGCCATACTTCAAAATAACATGCCTCCTAAACTAAAAGATCCAGGTAGTTTTTCCATACCTTGTGTAATCGGGAAAACTATCATAGACAAAGCGTTGTGTGACTTAGAGCCAGTGTTAGCCTAATGCCTCTATCCACATGTAAGAAACTTGAATTAGGAGACTTGAGGCCAACGAATATGTCGCTACAACTAGCAGATCACTCTGTGAAATATCCAGTAGGTATGCTAGAAAACGTGCCAGTTCGCATAGGTCAGTTTTATATTCCGACAAATTTCGTGATAATGGACATTAAGGAAGATTCTAATATACCAATCATCTTAGGTAAACCGTTCCTAGCAACAGCTGGAGCTATAATAGACGTGAAGAAAGGAAAGTTAACTTTTGAAGTAGGGGAAGAAAAAGTCGAATTTATTTTAGCCCAATTCCTAAAAGCCCCTGCTTTAGACGATTCATGTTGTTTTCTAGGCGTTATCAACGAATGCGTCAGAGAAATGGAGAAGGAACCGACAAGGTACACGGAAGTACTAAAGATTTCAGCCCCTCCAACATTCGAAGACGATAATTGGCGTGAGCCGTATGAAGATAACAGTCTACGAGAATGCCTAGCACTCACACCCGATCCAATGCCTTGCCCAAAGAAACCATCTGTATAACTCAAAACATTACCCAAAGATCTAAGATATGAATTCCTAGATACTGAACTTGAAAAGCCAGTAATAGTTAATGCCGATTTAGGACAAATAGAAACCGAGAAATTATTGGAAGTCTTAAGGAAGTATCCCACAGCTCTCGGATATAACATCTCTGATTTAAAAGGGATAAGTCCCTCTATATGCATGCATCGCATCATGATGGAGGAAGAATGTAAGACGTCCAGAGAGTATCAAAGACGGTTGAACCCTGTCCTAAGCGATGTAGTGAAGAGAGAAGTGTAAAATCTATTAGAAGCAGGAATCATATATCCGATATCTGACAGCAAATGGGTCAGCCCAGTGCATGTCGTACCAAAGAAGGGTGGTGTTACAGTTGTAACTAACGAAAAAGGCGAGTCTGTAGCCAAACGAACTCAAACTGGATGGAGGATGTGCATAGACTATAGGAAGCTGAATAAAGCTACTAGAAAAGACCATTTTCCTTTACCCTTCATAGACCAAATGCTTGAACGGCTAGCCAAACATTCATATTTTTATTACTTAGACGGATACTCAGGATTTTTCCAAATACCTATTCACCCTGATGACCAAGAGAAGACAACATTCACCTGCCCCTATGGTACATTTGCATATTGTCGAATGTCGTTTGGACTGTGTAATACTCCCGCAACATTTCAGAGATGCATGATGTCGGTATTTGCAGATTTCATAGACGACATAATGGAAGTCTTTATGGACAATTTCTCTGTATGTGGGGGAAGTTTCGAACACTGTCTGTCAAACCTTGAGTTGGTACTCGAATGATGCATCAAAGTGAACCTTGTGCAAAATTGGGAGAAGTGTCATTTCATGGTGCGACAAGGTATAGTTTTTGGACATGTAGTATCCGATAGAGGTATTGAAGTAGAAAAAGTAAAGATAGAGGTCATAGAAAATCTTCAACCACCCAAAACAGTTAGAGAAGTACGAAGCTTTTTAGGTCATGCCTGTTTTTACCGACGATTCATTAAAGACTTCTCTAAGATTACAAAATCATTGACTGGACTACTAATGAAAGAAGCTGAATTTATATTCGATGAAGAATGCTTGAAGGCATTTGAACATCTGAAGAATGCTCTTATTACCGAACCAATTATGCAACCACCTGATTGGAGTTTACCATTTAAAATAATGTGCGACGCTAGCGACTATGCTGTAGGCGCTGTCTTAGGACAAAAAAAGGATAAAAGGCTTCATGCTATTTACTACGCAAGTAGAACCTTAGACAACGCGCAGATGAACTATGCGACCACAGAAAAAGAACTCCTAGCTGTTGTGTTCGCTTTAGACAAATTTCGTTCCTATTTGGTAGGGGCAAAAATTATTATCTATACCAATCATGCCGCTATTAGGTACCTGTTAGCTAAAAAGGATGCCAAACCAAGACTCTTGAGATGGATTTTGCTCTTGCAAGAATTCGATTTGGAAATAAAGGATAAGAACGGTACAGAGAACGTGGTAGCGGATCATCTCTCTAGGATTGAGGATCTAAAGCCCGAAGGAGTGCCTATAAACGATGATTTTCCTTACGACGGACTAGTAGCCCAGTTGGAAAGGGAAAGCAAAACTGTAAAATGTTCCTTGTTATTTAACGATGAAGAGACAAATGGAGTAGTAGAAGCAATCTATACAAAAACCACATTGCCATGGTATGCTGACTTTGTCAACTACCTAGCAGCCAAAGTACTTCCACCAGATCTAACATACCAACAGAAAAAGAAAATTTTACATGATCTTAAACAATATTACTTGGATGAACCCCTATTATTCAAGAGAGGCTCCGATGGAATATTTCGTCGATGTGTCCCTGAATCGGAAGTAGAGGATGTCATATCCCAATGCCATGATGCACCGTATGGAGGACACGCCAGTACATAAAAAACATGCGCAAAGATATTACAATCTGGCCTCTTTTGGCCAAACCTTTTGAAGGACGTTCACATTGCCATTATGAACTGTGACCGGTGCCAACGCACTGGAAATGTTTCTAGACGCAATGAGATGCATCAAAGGGGAATTTCGGAAGTCGAAGTCTTTGATGTATGGGGCATTGATTTCATGGGACCTTTTCCATCTTCTTTTGGAAACAAATACATACTCGTCGCAATAGATTACGTATCAAAATGGATTGAGGCAGTAGCTTCACCTACAAACGATGCACGAGTGGTGGTAAATCTTTTCAAGAACATAATCTTTCCCATATTCGGTGTACCTAGAATTGTCATTAGTGATGGTGGATCCCATTTCATTTCGAATGTTTTCGGGAGGCTATTACTTAAATACGGAGTACGACATTGAGTAGCAACACCCTATCACCCTCAAACCAGTGGACAAGTAGAAGTGTCAAATAGGGAGATTAAGAAAATTCTAGAAAAAACCGTTGCAATCTCTAGGAAGGACTGGTCTGCTAAACTTCATGAAGCTCTGTGGGCTTATAGAACACCCTACAAAACCCCCATAGGAACCACACCGTATAAACTAGTTTATGGAAAGTCATGCCATCTGCTTGTGGAACTTGAGCATAAAGCTTATTGGGCCATTAAAACCCTGAATATGAATTACAAGGCAGCAGGCGAGAAAAGAATTCTCGATATCCATGAATTAGAAGAACTAAGACTAGATGCCTACGAAAATGCCCGAATATACAAAGAATGAACCAAGAAGTGGCATGATAAAAGAATAACGAATAAGGAGTTTAACGAAGGAGATATAGTTATTCTCTTTAACTCTAGGCTTAAAAATTTTCCCGGAAAATTACGCTCTAGATGGTCTGGTCCTTTCGAGGTTACAAAAGTCCTACCAAGTAGAGCAGTTAAGATTAGAGGAAAGCCGAATGAGACGTTCTTTGTGAACGGACAGAGACTCAAACACTACCACTTAGTAGAAAACAAGGAATTCATCAACTATTACAAGTTGGAAAACTTCCCGCTCTTCCCGACAAATGATGCCCTAATCCAATTCTAATGTTGAGCTTCCGACATTAAACAAAGCACTCCGTGGGAGCTAAACCACGATCTGTAGTTTTTATTTTACCCTCTATTTTACTTTGTTAGTTTTAGGACATTGCATGCATGTTTAGTATAAAGTCTATGCATTATACATCACTATTTGTTGCATCTAATTATTTATGCTATTATTACTATTATAATTATTATTACTATTTTTATCTTACTAACGCGTAGCTAATTGTATTTTTTCCCTAATATTGTAATGTTTTTCAATTTTTTAGGAGACCTTTCTCTAGGAAACCTTTGACCAGCAACCATGCAGACATTTGAAACCCGTGCCGTTGTTTTCAGGAACGATGTCCAGAGGCGTCGATTTGAGGCTTTGTCTCAGAGAGATTTTGGTCTGTCCATCTATCCTAACGACTCAGCCATGCAAACCCTTAGCATCCGAGACAGTGTTGTTTTCCTTCTGAGCCAGATAGGATGGTCTCACTTTGCTTTAGAGAAGAGATTTAGCATTTATCGTAGCTTGACCTTGGAGTTCCTAAGCTCCCTCTATTATGATGCCACCCGTGGTTTCGGATTTGGCCGTGGATTGGCCACCTTCAGGTTATTTGGAAACAAGTACAGATTCACCCACCATGAATTCGTTGAATTATTGGGTTTTCCTAATGAACCCGATGTTGTGACCAAAACCCCTGCTGATGCCTTCACTAGCTATGATCTTGAACATTTCTGGGGTACCATAACAGGAAGCAGTAATGCCGGCCCTAATGCTATGTTCTCCGAAAGTATTCACAACCCTGCATGGAGATATTTCCATAAGGTCCTGGCTCACACCTTCTTTAGCAAAGAAGATAATGTAACATCTGTGTCAAGGGATGAGCTATACATCATGCTCTGCGCATCCCAGGGAAAGTCGATCAATGTAGCCCCGTACCTACTTGCTAATCTCAGTCATATTGCCCGTGATTCATTCCAATTAATTTTAATAGGCAGGCTGGTGACCATGATTGCTGATGCAATTGGGATGAGGTACCATCTGAACCGATCATTTGCATTCAGTGGTTTTCACCCAATGGACATTAGCTTCTGTTTCAACAGAGGTATCATTGCTAACCTTGGCCCGGTAGAATTCGAGCTACTCATTAATAATGTTGTGGTCCATGTTTTCACTTTGCCTAACCATGCTAAGATCAGTGTTCACAACAAAGACAATTGGCTCTATGATTTGGAGGTCGTCAACGAGTTTCTAACTCCACCCGACTCTCCGCAGGCTTATGAAAATAGAGATACCGTTATGTCCGCTAAGGCCACTCAAGGTTTCGAGGTCATCCTGATTTGCCCCCTTTAAATGTTGCCGCTGCTATAAATGCTCTCCAGGCTGAAGTAGATTCCTTCAGAGACCATATTTCCTCTCTCCGAGTCGACTTCATCGGCCTAATGGATGTTGTTCACGAGAGTTGGACCATATGTTCCAAATTGTCTACTCTCTTAGACAGCACCATGGATGATCCGTAGTCGCACATTTCTTTTTCCTGTTTTCTTAGATTAGTTTGTTTACACGTATAGTGTTTCCCCTTATTGTACTGTTTGAATTGTAATTTCCATTCCGCTGTGTACCGTCGGGATGCCGACGCGTAATTGTAGTACATTTCAGTTCCGTTTAATGCAAGGTTCTCTTTAAATTTTTATTTTAGTGTTTTGAATATTCACTTTACTTGTTGTTAATGTTTAGCAAACCTAGGTCTGTCAAGAAAAACCAAAATGCATTCTGCAAACCAAAAAACAAACAAAAAAAAGTCTTCAAAAAGTGTGTTGAAAGCAAAAGGCGACCGCCTTATGCCTAACGGCGCTCGTCGTGCATGTGATTTGGCAGAACGCGCATTTTTCTTTGTAAAACGTGCCCTTGCCTCTTTCATTCACCATTCAATGCACTCTTGCATGTTCTTAGACCCCTTAAGTACCTAGTAACCCTTCACCATCCCACATTAACTTCATCTATCCATATTCTTCCACTAAATCCTTATTTAAGAACCCCTAACCACACATTTCAATATATCTTTCTCATATCCACTACCCATTTCTCTACCCACTTCAGAAAACTTCCACAACACCCATTTGCTAAGAAACAATCATGGCTGATAACCAAGAAGTTGACTACATGGGCATTGAGTTTCCCGACGGAGTGCTTGGAGCCACCATGCGTTCCAACTTCCACCGAGTATCCCAAAGGCTAGTCTACGCCACGAGGTATCCAGAGCCCGAAACTCTTCGCGCCTTGGGGCTTTATGATATCGTCTCGTGGATGCTCCGAAATTTAGGTATGACCCGCTTTTGCTCTATGTTTAATCCTTCTTCGGTTAGGATCACCTATGGGTTTCTTAGTTCGGTCAGATACGTCCATGACCTTAGCTGCACTACCGAAACCCTTCGCTTCAGGATGTTTAACGTTGACTATTCGCTCATTCATGAGCGGATAGCCGAGTACTTTGGTTTTCCTATCGGTGAGGGTCTTGCGACTCAAGCACCATTAGATAGTGATTGGGAGGAATGAGCCTTCCAATTTTGGCACCAAATAACAAGCACAAGAGCCACCAGATAGGAGGGCCTGAAAGCCACAGCAATCCACAACCCCGTTATTCGCTATTTTCACCGCACCCTCGCCTCCACCATCTTTGGCCGTGAAAATCCCAGAAACGTGAACTCTAAGGATTTGTTCTTTATCCACTGTGCACTTTCCCGGACCCGTGTAAACCCAACATTGTTCCTTCTTGCCCACTTTATCAGTGTAGCAAACAGAGTCGACGATTCCATCTGTATAGGCGGTATCATTACTGCCATTGCTCTCTGTTTAGACTTAGAGCCCGCTTTAGTAAACGAAGAAGGCATACCTTGTCTCTATGCCGACATTGACTTTTGCCGTAATGCACCGCTTATCAAGAGTTTGTATGGTAACAAGTATCACTTTATGGTCCGGACACACGAGTTTCGAGGTTTTTCTTTGCCAAATATTGAGCGTATTAACGTGCGTCGAAGCACCAATTGGTTGTTTGATTTAGGAGCCCATGATGTAGAGGCAGAGAGCACCGAGAGGCACTACAGTGAGCGTATGAGACAACATCATGAGCAACCCCATACTCATAACCATGCCACTGACATTCTTGGGTCTAGTACCCAAGCACACACGGCACCTTTTGCTGATTTTGCAGGTATTCGCTCGTCATTGGATGAAGTTCTTTCAGAGCTCAGGCAGCAGAGAGAGAGAAAGATGTCGCGCGTGATGTATAGATGCAGGAGTTAGAGAGGAAACAGTACGAGTTTATGGCCAGGGCTGAGACGGATTTGAGAGATGTTGTTTCGGAGATGGCGGGACTGCGCAGGGAGGTAAGCCGAATTGCAGATTATGTCCAGCATGTCCCACAGGATAACCCAGCCACCAGGCAGGATAAACACCACAGTGGAGGGCGTGCTCGCTACCATTGATGTATCCAGGTTCTATCGCTCCTTCTTTCACCTTAGATTAAGACATTGAGGACATTGTCTAATTTAAGTGTGGGGGAGGAGTCATTTATTGCTTTTATTTATTTCTTGCTTTCTAGTTTAGTTTGTTTTTCATTATCGAGTCATATGCACGTTTGAGTCGTTTTTTACTTTACGTTTTCCCTATGTCTATCAATTCCCTTATTTGACCCCAAATTTCAAAAAAAAATGTTTAGACTCAAAGGCATGACGCGTATAGTATAGGTTGTTTCATTCTTTGATTTAGGCTAGGTAGGCGGACTTGGGAAAGTTTTAAAAATATCGGTACCGTTCCTACACCTTAGATTCCCTAAATATGTGATATTGATTTAAATAGACATTATGCCATGACCTTATGCCTAGTTTCTTATAGTTAACCTCTTGATTAGTTTATTCTAACAGTCAGCACCATCCTTATGTACGAACTAAGTGACGAGCCGATGCAAATATGTGTGATCTCAAAAATGTGTTTTATATGATTTTTATAGAAAATTGCAAATGAAAGACAATGCAATAAAAAGACCAAGATATGAGCTCAAAGAGAAGAAAAGTGGAGAAAATTGCAAGGTTCTGCCTCTCCTAGATGAATGGCGTTCGCCATTCCCCTCAATGCAAATGAATGGCGCTCGCCATGTCAGAAAGGAGGGAAATTCAAACATTTAAAGAAAAGGCGACCGCCGTTTGCCCTATGGCGATCGCCATTGTGCGCGGGAGCAGTTTCCTTTATGCAGTTCTGGCAGTTTGCAAGGGAGAATTCAAATTTCGAACTTAACTGTCTTGGAGCCCATTTTGCCTATATATAGAGGACTTGAGGCCTGCATTTCATATCCAAGAACTCTGCGGAAGCGCTGCCGAAATTCCTAGCCACTTAGATCATTAGCCAAAGTATCAATCGATCACATCGAAAGAATGATAACCAGTTGTAATTTTCATTTCTTCGCTGCTGATGTACGCTTGGATCGATTAGTTAATACAAAGTCTATTTCCTGTTTTAATTACTCGCACTTTAGGTCATTTACGATTTATTTACTTTACCGCATTTTGTTTTCTTTCGATTAACTACATAATTCTGATTTCGCATATAAACTTAATTCTAAAGTTAATTAAGAACGAGTCATTATGTATGCTCTAAAATCCAGAAATGTTAATGTATTAATGTTTAATTTAAGTATGTTTGAGTAGTTTGTTTCGAGTCCGTAGATTGAGGACCGTCCTTCCGACGGGACTCTGTAGAACCTTAGGTGTTTAGCTTTTGTTTTAAAATTCTGGTTTTGGTGTCTAAACTGAATTTAGACAACCTTGTCGTGAAAGCGAGGGGCTGTTTAACAGTGGTTCGTCACAAGAGTGAGAAACACACTAAGGCGTGTCCAATAGAGCGAGAGTTTGAGGTGATCGCCGGATAGTAGACATCAGACATTGAGCCTAAATGCAGCGAGAGCGCTTTAGGGACTCATTTAGTTTATATTAGTTTCCAAAAAGCACCTCTTAACTACCGAGCGAGCGAGAGCAAAATCTCGGGGTCATTAGGCGTGGCTTGGTTAAGACCGCGAGAGCGTGAGGTTGAGCCTTTAAACTGGAATATCCTTCAGACCAACTTCAATACCTTTGTTAACACCTGGATCTTATGGGGTCCCGAAGAGCACGAAAATCATTCTCCGGTCTAGTCTTTATTATTGTTTTTTTAAAATCCCGTTATTAACCAAATTCCTTTTACCGCCAAATCTAGCCTTAGCTTTACACCGCAATAATCGATCACTCTAGGTTGATTATTAGTCCCTGTGGGTTCGACAACCTTTTTAAGACTACGCGATAAGCTGTATACTTGCAGCAGTAATCCAACCATTACACAAAATCGCGACCACGCAGTTTATGTATGCGTGCTTGACTTGTTGGAAGTCAGAGGTTGAGCACCAGTGAGTGAAAATGGGATAGCATTTCTATGGATTTTGTGACGGGATTACCAAATACTCATAGGGGGCATGATGCGATTTGGGTAGTAGTTGATAGGCTGATGAAATCGACGCATTTTATTCCGATTAACATCAACTTTCCTTTGCAGAAGTTGGCAGAGGTTTACATCCGTGTGATTGTGAAGCTGCATGGAGTTTTGTTGAGTATTATTTATGATAGAGACCCGAAGTTTTACATCCAGATTTTGTGAGAGTTTGCAGGAGGCTTTGGATTCCAAGTTGAGGTTGAGTTCTGCCTATCATCCATAGACAGATGGTCAGACAGAGATAACTATTCAATCCTTGGAGGATTTGTTGAGAGCTTGTGTTTTTGAGCAAGGAGGTGTGTGGGATAGTCATCTATCACTAGTTTCCACTCTAGCATTAGAATGGGACCTTTTGAGGCACTATATGGTCGGAGGTGTAGGACACCTTTGTGTTGGCATGAATCTGGTGAGAATGTAGTGCTTGGGCCTGGGATTGTTCCAAAAATCAACTTAGGGGTGAATTAGGTCAAGAAACCCTAATTCCTGATTTTTTATGAATGCATCCCCTGAGGCTAAATTGACTTGATGATTGGGTCCATGAGATCCCTTGGAGTATCTTGGGTTATGCTTTGAAGCATTGGCTCATGCCTAGAGGAAAAATTTCCATCTAAAGGCCTTAGTCGACCAAAACCCTAATTTGGTGACACTGGCGATCTTGGGGCTTGATCTACTTGGAATGTTGCAACCTTGTGCTTGATTCTTGACGTGGGAGACCTCCTGATCCTTTATGGGTGTTTGAGAGGTTAGACAAGTTGAAGATCATGTAATTTCTTGATCGATCATTTGTCTAAGTGCTCTGAGAGGGCTTAAAACCCTAATTCTTGGTTGTAGTGAAAGTTCAACAATCCTTGAGAAAATTGATGAGGCATGATGGCACATCCATATTGTGGCAATGATTTGCACAATGATGGGAAATCTGGGTGGTCAAAATTTGGGGTATGACACTATAACAAACACCATACTTGTCAAAATGAATCTAAAAATGTTTATCAAAATAACACAGCTCAAAAACTAAGATCTGGTTCTATTCACATAGAATCAAAGTATATGTAAATTAAACAAAAACCTAAAAAAAAACAAATTCAACTTCACCACCATCAATTCCAAGTTCTAAAGCAAATCACCATTATTATTTGATCTAACTTCACCATCATCAACTTCAAATCCTGATAGAGCAGCACAAAATTTACACATATACTCTCTTCATCCATTTCATGTCTAAAAACAATTTCAAACAAGCAAACATGAAATGAAGGCGACTCGATAAAGTTATCAGTTAACAACCTCAGACGAAATGACAAGATGCTGGATATGGATGAAGGAAACGAACTCGTTCTACAAATTGAAAAACAATGACGAGAGAGAAGGGAGGATATTGGTGCGAGGAGAGAGGGAAAAGTACTCTGATGCTTTCAAACGAGAAGGGAGGGTGTTGGTCTGGGGATGTCATTAATACCCATTGAATGAGCCATTGCCACCATGTGGGAAAAAGCATGTATGTGATTGGTCAATTAATTTTGATCTAGCCAATTACGTAAAAAGGCATGATTTAGTGTAAAGTAATATTGAGTTAAAGGGTAATTTAGGATGTGGTTAGACACATAACATTCTTAGTTAAGTAGTTGATTTCACAAATGTATTCGAAACAATTGTTCCATTTAATTGTATTAGACTCACATAAATAGTCATTTATAAAAATTATATTTTTATTATTTATATTGTTTAATTTTAAATATATCAATTAAATTATATATTATATTTATGGAACAAATATGTTTTTTTTCCTAATATACAAATCCTAATAATTTTTGCATGAATGGACTTGACATGGACGAGGGTATTCAAGAATTCGCGTAACACTAAGGTGAAAATGGAAGGAGGTCAGTTGAACAGTGAAACATGTTCAATGGTAGAAAAATCATTTATATTCATTTCATACTTAAGAAAATTTATAACCACACAATCTCACACATTTTTTATAGTAATGTTGATCAAATCTTCTAAGCGACGTTTCAGGTCAGCTTCCATTAGAAAAAATAAGATCCAAAATTATTGACGAAAATTTTTAGAAAAGCCAATCAGAAACATATTTAACCCTAAACATATTTAATTTTATAATATATTATTTATTCTATATCTTACAAATAATTAACATCAATATTTATCATAAATTTTGCACGGTGTTTGAAAATACTAACTTTTAAATTTATAAAAAGTAAACATAGAATATACAAAATAAAATTTCCACACATCTGATTTCTTGCGTTCTAATGAACTTTTACAACATAAATTTTCCTTAGTTAAACTTAAAACAATTATAATGAACTTTTACACAATAAGATACATAGCAGAGCGTAAAATAGTCTTGGATGCCAAACATATGGGCAGTAACACAGTAACACCTAGCCAGATGATAAGTTACATACAACAAATAGGCACATAATAGAAATATACAACGTGTTTAGCGGCAAACTACATAATCAACTCTTCAACATCTTCAGCATCGTCCATTTCTTCATCATCTGTATTAATATCACCTTCAAGAAGCCACTGCTCAAACTCATCCACCTCATCATAATCATGTGTATATAAACCATCAGACATATCACACGGGTCGGGCCCAAGCTCCTCACCGTCGCATGCTACATACAGGAAAGGTCTACTTCTAGCTAAAGCGTCTACCATGTCTCTATTAACACTTCCAGTCACTCCTAACCATTTAAGCCTTGGAAAATACGGTTTCTTTAACCAACGAAAAGCAAGTGGCGTAATGCCACCGCAGTTATATAAATCCAACAAGCGCAAACCACTTTCATGCCATCCCGCATCATCTGTCATCATTGAAGCTAATGCCATGATCGAGGTATCACCAATTAAAGGGCATTGTCGCATTCGAAGATCCAAAAACGGAATTCGACTTTTTGCCAGCTGCAGAACTCCATTATCTGAGAGGTTAGGAAGATTGGATAGATCCAAGTCTCTTAATTCCAGCTTGCCACAATCATCAAATAAAATTGTTATGCATTTATCGGTGAGTCTCTTGCACCCTCGAAGAGACAAAGCATAGAGTGAATGAATAACAGTTGGTCGCAAGTATGAAAGTCCGGCATCAGTTATATCAGAGCCGTCTATTAGTAAAATTTTCAGTTTCAGAAGTACGCCAATGGCTCGGAGAGCTTCATCCCCAAGGCTCCTACAATCTCTCAAGTCGAGAACTTTAAGTTCTCTGTTTGATGTCAAACTAAGAACTGCATGATTGGTTAATAGCTTGCACCATCTTAAGCTCACATGTGTTAAAGTAAGGGATGTTGCAGAGATATCATGAAAAACTAGATCAGATAATTGAGTCCCGTGAGTGACCTTAAGTTTATATAGACGAGAGCAAGAATGCAAAAGAGTTTTGATTCCGGTGTCTGTGACACGACAAAAACCGCCAAGACATATACTCTCCATGTTTGCACACTTGTCAGCCATTAAAAGTAATCCGAGATCGTTTACTCTTCGAAAGTAACAAATTATGAACTCTTGGCTTCGGATCAATGAAAGATGTTTCAATCTCCCAAGTTGATTAATTTGCTGAAGACCGGCGTTGGTTAGATCAAATGTAATTCTTGGTTCAACAAATGGTGCATCACGAAGATCCAAATGAGTCAAAAAGACAAGACCTTTGGATATTGTGGCAACCATAGCATCCGTTATATAGTTCACCGAAAGACATAATTTTAGAATTCCTGGAAGTATTGATGGTTGGATAGGATTAGGTGGCTGATGAGATCCCAAATTTGAGCTGAACAGTTCAATCACTGTTACTGAAGAAATGTATCCAATCTCCAGAGAAGTAAGTTTCTCAGAGGCAGAAGCCCAAACTCGAGCTAAGTTTTGACGTAGAAAGAGAGAGACGTCAAACATCAGAATCAAAACCTACAAAATCAACCATAATACAGATTAGATCTAGTTGCATTAATAACTACTAAACATATCATCATTATACTTTACAACAGAAAAATTCAAAGAAAAGTAAAAACTTGAAGAAAGAGCCCGAGGAAACTTTAGAGACGTTATAAATTATAATTATTATGATGATTATTAAAGTGTTACAGTAAAAACAATCACTCATCTAGAAATGTAGTTGCCCAAGTCTCACCATTTCCCTTTGTTCTACATTAAAGTTAAAATTGAACTTTTGAAGCTCAACAAATGTTCATCCAAACAAGAATAAACTTATCCAAAAAACACAATGATGAATTAGGCAAACCGAAGCCAATTACTAGTATAGAAGCTTTTACCATCGCAGGAAAACTCAACATCCGTTAAGGGTGATAAATGTCATAAAAGTAAAGTCAAGCACGAGATCAATGAATATTAATAAATGCAACAAAAAATATTCATATTAAGACCATAACATTTATAAGTTAAAAAGAATAAAGCCAAACAGTAGATCAGTTTGTGACCTATGAAAGTTATTCATTAGTAACTCTTGAAGAATCTGAAAGCTTTAACTTTCTTTAATATATCTTATATACTATGATGCACGGACACCTCTAACAGTAATTGTGTTGTGAAGTCCGACACGTGTCGGTATCCAACACTTGTATAACATCCGTACATGTGTCAGAAAAGTCTTACAAGTGTCGAAAAAGTCAAACAAGTGTCCTCCCAAAAATGGTTTTTTTCTATGTTTCAACACTTTGAATCGGTGTCTGACACCCGTATGACACTCACAACACGTGTCGGATAATTCAAAAAAATTGTTTTTTCCTTTGCTTCAACACCTTATACATTTTTTTTTGACAAATCTCTTACACGTATAAAAGGGTTAAACATGTATTGCATAAATGTTATTAGTGCAATATTAAAGACATCAATTTTAGTTATAATATTTTTAACTTTTTAATAATAGATGGATAAACGAATGTTATATACCCTAATATATGTAGCAGGGTCGGTATCCTATGTTTTTTTACATAATCAATGTCAGAGTGTCTGTGTCGTGTCAGGGTGTTTTGTCTCGGTGTCTGTGTTGGAGTCTGTGATTCATAGTTATTTTTGTTAATTGTTAGCATGTCTTACTTCCAACTGGGAGCAACCAGTGAGTAACTCCTCCAGATCAGAAATGTGAATTGCCCTCCCTCTTTTCTCTGCAACTGAACCCAAGTAAAGAGACCTATGAAAATAAACGATACTATTAAGAACACCACTAAGCTATGTGATTGTGAATTAACCAATCAATCCCCAAACAAAATAATTTCATAATTGATATTATGAAAATATCGATAGATCCATACTTGGAATATGTAATTCATCATTAATTATCATTAATTATCACCACACAAACCTTAGGTCTTTGCATTGAGTCCCAATCTCAGAGAGAAGTTTCCCACTAAAATCAGAACAATTAAACAAAGAAAGCTCATGCAACGACGGTTTCACCAAATAAGAAATCGCAGAATCATCGAGACGGTCACAATCAACTTTGAGGCTCTTCATGTAAGGATTAGGCGGCAGCAACGGCGTTAGCAAGTCGCCAGAAGGCGCAATATCCTGAAAAAAAAAAACAATGTGAGATTCGGGAAATTCGAAACCCTAGAAAGTGGATCGATTCGATTTGATGGATAGATAGAGTTACGATGAGATGGAAATTGGGGAGGAAGGAGAGGATGTGTTTGGCGCATGAGCGGAAGGTGGAGCAAGTGGAGGATAATGAACAGATGGAAGCGATGTCGAGTTTGGTCATGATGGTGGCGAGTAGAGCGTAAGGGAGTTGATCTAGCCTCGCCTCCGTTGCAGTCGCCATTTCTGGATTAGATCGGATCGAATCTGTTACGGTTGTTGTGTTGAAGCTTGAAGACCATGATCTTCACGAGGTCTTGTTTTTTTTTTTTTTGATTGACTGTCCCGAAGTTGTTGGGCCAAATGTAAATGGGGCCTTTGGATTAACCTGCCACCCCAAATTAGAGAATTTCGAAGATTTAACCTATCTCACACCACCTCCCTAATAGGTGTGAAAAGACAATATTGATTTTTTTTTTTTATAGGGGGCCCGTTTAAAGGCAGAACAAAATTCCGTATGGACTGACCCACACAAGAATTGATTGCATCTAGTAGAATTCGAACTTGAGACTTTAAGAAGAGCACACTCTCAAAATCCAAGTCTCCACCACTAGGCTAACCCTTGGAGGTTGACAATATTGATTCTGTAATTTTATCTTAAAAAATTTTGAAAACAGTCCAAGCACGAAAATTTGAAATCTTTGGTGCGATGTTAAAAATTTCGTTGTAATAATTGAAAATTTTAAAAACAGTGAGTTTATTTTCATAAATTTCAAAATTTCTGATATTTTGTACTGGAAATTTCAACATGTTCGGTATTTACCATGAAATATGTATCGAAAATTCTGAAACTTCTGGTATATTCCACGATTTCGGTACCGAAAATTTTGAAATTTCTGGTACAGATCCCATTCTTTATATAAAAAATTTTAAAATTTCTGATAGTTATAAAACAAGATTTTGTACCGAAAATTCTGAAATTTTCAATATATTCCATGGTTTTGGTACCGAAAATTTTGAAATTTCCAGTATGTTCAGAAACTTTGTTTTGTACCAAAAATTTTGAAATTTCTGGTAGTTGCTAATATTTTTTTATTTTGATTTTTTCTTCTTTTGCAATGAAATTCAGAGGCAGAGATGACACTATTGCAGCGAGAGCTTTTGATCGAGTGACATATCAAAGTATGGCTGTCAGGGTGCTGATGTTGAGTCTTCCAAGTTACGGGCATGACAAGTGACCCCAAACGGTTCACATCGGAAGCGATCGGCTGAGCAGGGTCAGTTCCGGGTACCTCATTGCACTTCACGCCGACCGGTTCGATCAGTAGAGCAGCCTACAAATAAGGTGGTTCAAGATGTTACTGTATTTGATCCTGTGGATCATTCAGTGGTTAATCTGGTTATTGATACAGTTGTTGAGTCGGTGGTTGAGCTAGTGGTTAATCTAGTTGTTAAGGAGGTTGTTGAGGAGGAGGTTGCTCGGATGGTATAGCTAGATGATGCTATTGCTGAGTCAGTCTCATCGGGTACTACTGACACGAAGGTTACGACTACTTCGACCAAGCCCTCTGTGCACACGGATAGAGGATTCCCTGAAGGACCCGTCGACCTGTCGGTGCTTACAAAATATGCTAAGCATGTGGTCTTACGACTATGGTAGAGTGAGGTATATGTCTTTTATGTTTAACTTTAATTTTTGTTTATATATGTTTGTCACATAAGGTATCAACTAATTTGTTTATATTTTGTTGCCACACAAGCGACCCACACTGAAGGTGACATCGCACGAGTCGAAGATGAAGTACTTCCCAAAGATTCTGATGCTTGAGCTGGTCAGTCAGATTATACGGGACTTCCAGCTGCTTGATTTTGCCCACTGCTCCCTCACCATGCTCGATGCTTCATTACTTAGTGTGTTTGTTAAGAGGTGGCACAAGGATAAATCATCATTTCATCTTCCATTCGGGGAGATGACTATCATTCTGGATGATGCCTCCGATTTGTTCCATCTCCCCATCGGCGGCAGATTCTAGATGGCTCCCGTTCTTAACATGAACCTTACATGTCAGGTTGCTGCACGAGATTTGGGATTGTCTGAGGCAGAGGTGCAGGCAGGGTTTTGCGAGACCAGGGCACACACATTCGTATGTCTTGGCTTCAAATGACATATGATCAGCTTGTAGCTGCTGGGAGGTACGAGGTTGCTGCTAGGGCGTGCATGCTACATATAATAATATGTATTATCTTTGAGGACAAGTCTGGTGTTTATATCGATTCTCCGTATGCGTGCCTTTTCAGTAGCCTCGAGGACACCAGTTGGGCTTAGGGGTGTTGTGTTGACCCAGTTACATACAGCCTTTGGAGTGGCGACGGTCTTTGAGACCAGACAACTTGTTGGTTATTTGAGTCTGTTACAGGTTTACTTGAAATTATTAGTTGTTGCTGATTTCTTATTTAATTCTTATGAACAACATTTCTTATTTATTACTTGTTGTGTCTTTGTTTTGATATCAGTGTTGGATATACGAGGATTTCCCCCAACATTTGTAACAGAAGGGTGTCGCATTGCGAGGTGGGGTCTCCACGGGTGAAGAGATGGAAGGTCAGGCAGACACATCCTGGTGGTGTTGATGAGTACAGGAGGATGCTCGATGCACTGACTGTAGATGATGTCATCTAGACACCATACATTGGTCATAAAGTCTACCGTGAGTTCGATGAGTCATCATTATATTCAGGTTATATGCGATGGGAGACCATAGTTGCTATACACTTGCCTGAGAAGTGTCTGCGACAATATGGTTATATTTAGAGTATCCCACGATCAGTTCCAAATATACCATATTCAAGTATTAATTGGTGTTTTTAGAGTAACTTCATCAACTCTGGTCGTGCCATTAGAGATAGAACAGTCATTGTTCAACACCCCTCAAAGTGTAAGCATGGTTACTTAAAGTGGTACCTCATTGTATTACACCATCGCATCACTTCACCTACAACTGATGTTGGGCCTTCTGATGATCGGGTACCTGTTGATGACGTGTCGTCGCCGCCTCCTCCAGCAGATCACCTCGATGACCAACAACTCCTCCAGATGATTGCAGTTATTGTGGATAACCTTATGGGTTTGGTAAACCTAGATGGCGAGGTTTATATTGGATTATCTCGGACTGCACACATAGCCTGTGGGGAGCCTATTTAGATATCTTTTGTGTTATTTGTATCATTTGTATATTATTCAGACATCTTCATTGTAACTCTTTATTTGCTAATATTATTGATCTTCCTTAAACTGCAACGTGAACATTAACTAACATCTACTAATGGAATACATAACTTAAATAGAAAAAACTTAACACTACAATATGATTAATAAATAAGAAAACTCTAAACACTACTAGACGCTTCTGGACGTTTCAGCATCTCCATTATGTCGTCAATAGATTTTGAAAGCTTAGCATCAAACTCGATCGGGCCCTTTGTTATCTTACAACGAAATGATTTCCACATTTCCTCCACATCTTCGTCAGTCTTCAACTTAATAAGGTAATATTTCACCCTATTGTTAGTATCAATTCAATCTTCATGAAACTCAATCTTTCTCACCTTTTTGTTTTCGGCATCAGACAATAATTCATTTAACTTCGACGTCAGACTGACAAGAGATGTGGTGCCATTAGGAAGCCGAAACTCTACAGAAGGGGAAACTCTGTTGAATTACAATTATGTCTTAATCAAAAACTGAGGAATAGACATTTGTTGGGATGTGTTTATCAAACAACATGTCACTCCTATTTATACAACTTTGTATTTATTCTGGACCACACAAACTGTCAGTGCAATTAGAGCCACCCAAAACTGTCGGCAAAATCCTGATCATCCAAAAAATCAAACAAATAAAACTATTGGAAATTTCACTTAGGTTGAAATTTCCAGTATCACCATGGAAATTTCAAAATTCCAAAACTAAGTGCAACTTACCAGAAATTCCAAAATTTATAGTATACAGAAATTTCAAATACACTACCCGAAACTTCATTGTAACTACCGGAAATTTCATACAAAATTTTGGTGTATTTTTCAGCCAGGGGCAGTTTTGGAAATATGAAAGTTTGGGGGGGTGCCAAGTAAAATTCTCGAGAATTTCTTATGGAGCCTAACTGTTTCTAGCGCACCATGTAAATTTTCAAAAATGCCCCATGTTTTCGGAGATACATTTATGGACATACCCCAACACACACTCAATAAAGTTCATTTTAAGTTACGCCTTTTTTTGTTTAATTTATTTTGGAGATGCATCACTAGTGAAGGCTCTGCAGATTTGAGCAAATTTTTGGTAAAACGAGGTGTTGATTGTAGTGTTCCAACATGAATAAGACATGATGTCCTAACGAATGTCCTGACATCTTAAACTGATATAGCAGGTTGTTTCTAAGTCTGGTCCAAGAATTAAGGAAACAATCAGAACATGGATCAAGGAATCAGCAAACAAAAGATTGAAGCCCAAGGCAGCTGAAGCTTATAAAAGGAGATCAAGACCTATGACTGAGAAAGTGAACCTATTGTATCACTTTTGTAAAGTAGAAATAGGGTTTAGGGTTTTGAGAGTCGTATGTTTTCTTGTAAGTCTCCCTCTATATCGATTTGATGTAGTGTGGTAGACATAGGTACTTGTACAGATTCAGAAGCCCGTAGGTAATGAATCGTGTAGTGTTCTTGGATGAAGCTTTGAAGTAAATCCAAGTTAACTTGTTAGTCAAAGATGCTTGACTGAACTTTGTAATGGAAGGGGTGTCTATCAATAGGGATGATACAGTTATGAGGTTTTAACTGTTAGATAATCACAGGTTATGATTTAGGGAGTGAAATGGGTTTCTCTTATCAATTAGATGTGACTTCTAATGATAAAGTCTTCATTGGGTAATGATAGGTTAGCGTGGTGCTTTCTGTAAACCTGAGGTTGTTTACATAAAACTATACTACTGATAGTGAATTCTTCTTCCTAGATTGGTATCCCCCAGATGTAGGTGAGTTGCACCAAACTGGGTCAACATATTCTGTGTTGTATATCATTCTGTAATTTACAGTTCAATTTTAATTAACATGTTGGATCAGATGTCGTAACATCTGTGTTGCTGCAGTTCTGATATTCAAGGTATCAGTCTGCTATTCTGCTTATTTGTTTAAATGTTTATGCAGAACAATGTCTTGACATGTGTTAGGACATCTGTTGTCTGCTATGCCAGAATTTCAATTAGAATAATTCTGTAACTACATCTCCAGAGGCACACCATTATCAGATTCAACACAAAAGTAATTTTTCAAAATGAAATTAACATTCATAACATAAAATAAGCGTTACAGTGATTATTTCAACATAAAATGCAACATTACACTTCAATATCTTGGCGGGCGCTTCAACATATTCGCAATATCTTCGACCGATCTCGAAATCGTTGCTTCCAACTCGAGAATTTTTTCTTCAAAAGGAAATATGTATTCTATGAGAGCAAGAGTTATCTCTACAAGTCGATCTATGTTTTGATGATAACAATACGTATTTGTGAAAGAACCATTTTATGTTCTAACGTATGTTGTGTGCAGATCATAATTATATAAAGTATCAGATCCAACAAGCACCAGCCAGATGAGCGTAATTGATAATATGCGAAGTTACTATGTGTGACACAAGTCGCAAGAAGCAAGAACGCTTCTGTATCTGATCGTGATCAGTCAGATCCAAGGATGTCGATATTGCTGATGCAATGCTCTTGTGGATGCTCTCTGAAAGTGGTCGAGATTCTGAAGATTGAGAAGCTTCTGAAGAAGAGAACTGAAGTGCTGAAGACTCTCATGACTTAAAGTTCTGAAGGCGAAAGGCTTTGAAGACCAAGTGCAGAAAAACTCTGAAGACTTATATGTTCTGAAGATTAAGGTTCTGAAGATCAAGTATTGAAGACTCTGAAGACAGATTCCTAATGGACAAGTTCTGAAGTTTCGGAAGACTTGAAGAAGTAAAGGATAACGTGCTTAAAGGCAAGTGCTGAAGTTTTGAAGATTGATTCATAATGGACTTCTTCAAATAACTGAAGACTTGACGTATCAGATATCCTGTTAAGAAGAATCTACTAATGCTTCATCAATTAACCATCAGAAGCCTCTAAAGTTCAGAAGTCACATGTTACCGTTGTGAGTAACTGTACACGGCGCCCAAGAAAGATATATCCAGTCACTTCTCCCACAATAAAAAGGAGATGTGTCAGTACAACTAGTTATTATGCAACGTCTCTTTTCCAACAGCCAACAATATTTCAAACAGCTATATTTCTACTGGGCTATTTAAAGGAAAGAGTATTCGATTCTAAATGACGACTAAGTCCATAAATTGATTCATTCCATCAAAGGTGAATTGATCAAGTCATTGTGTGAAGATAGTAACAACGATGAGTTCTCGTTGTAACACTTAGAATATCCAAAGGTGTCATCAATTTACACATGGCCATTGTTGTTGAAGCTTAAAGATTAAATGAATACAACAACAATCAATTGGTATAGAAGTTGTTGATGAAGAAGACAACATTGCAAATTAGTCAAGTCATCAACCACCTTCTCGTCAGCGCTACATTGACGATCTGAAGCAAGGAGTTGTTGGTCAAAGCTTGCTCACCCAAGAAGAAGTAGAAGAAGAAGATCTACAAGATGTCAACAACTGTCAAATCATTATACATCTCTGTAGTTTCTTAGGATAGCAAGGAGTTGTTGATCACATCTTGCTTGAACACTTGTGTGTTCTTTGTACTTAAACTTAGGAGTAATCTGTTTGTTAAGAAGCATTATTGTAATCTCCAGTTAAACTAATTCTTGGTGAATTTGGATTCCATGAGTGGTCAGTGTGACCGGAGACTCGAGAAGATAATGGCGATATGTCATTGTGAGAAAAGCCTGAAATAGGGTCAGTAGCGTTATATTCATTGCGATGAATCCCTGAACTTCTAGCTGTGAAAGCCTAGCAGTAGATCTTGCGAGATTGGAACCTGTAGGTCAATGTTCGTTATATTCATTAAGTTAAATCACTGAATGGTTTATTGTATGTTAGTCACAGTACGGTTGTGCAAGTGGTTAGTCACCGGCTGTTGCCCGTGCATCTGTAATCGAGATTGATTATAGTGGATTAAGACCTTGTGTTCAAGGCAAAATCACCTGGGGAGGGTGGACTGGATTAGCCTTTGTGGTGAACCAAGATATATCATGTGTTCTTTACTCTTATGCTTAATGTCTTTATTTATCCTCCTATATTGAAGTATCAGAACCTTTCACAAGCAAGTTAGAACCTTGCAGCTTAACTCTGATAAGCTTCCACACTGCAAGTTCTGAGGAGTGTAGTTTATGTTCAGACTCATGATGGTTCTTAAGTTTCATACCTATAAAGTCTGAATATAATTGCGCTAGTCAGAGTCTCTCAACAAACTCTGATGTTATCCTAAGTGCCTTGACAATAAGAAGCGAAAAGTTCTCAAAAGAGTAAATACACAATTCAAACCCCTCTTTCTTGTGTCTTTCTCGTGCCTTCAATTGGTATCAGAGCTCCGGTTCTGTTATTGATGGATATCAAACACTTAACAGTGTCAGAAAAAGATCCAGATGCAGTGCGTAGGAACACTCTAGGTGAGATTGAAATCCACTTACAATTTTTGTAATAGTTCAGAAGATGACTGTGTGCAAAATTGTAATCAATCTGAGTACTTGAGCAAATCACTAATTCTGGAAGTTTTACAGTTTTCAAACAACTAAACCTCTCTCACTTAAAGCCTTGTTGTAGATTGAAGAATCAGCTGATAAGATAAACTCATCAGAATATAAGCAGTGTCTGTTAAATGCTCATCTTTGAAGATACATGTAGATGAACCATGTATTTGCTCAAAGTTGAAAACAATAAGATGTGTTTGCAGAAGAATAACTCTTTATGAGCTCCTGAGATGTTTTCAAGAAATGGATAAGGTTCACCCTTGACTTTCTCGTTAAAGATAATTCAGAACCTCTTCATGTAAGAAAGGAAGATTGTGTTCTATGAATTTGAATTTCAAGAAAAGTCTGTTGAAGTCATAAATCTGAAGAACTCTGACTTTTAAGAAAGGATCCAACATCTGAACCCTGAATAATCAGAAGCTAAAGGACTCAATGAAGAACTGAATATTGTATTCTTGAAAGCTATGTAGAAAATTGAAAGGATATTCAGGAAGAAGACTTTCATAGATCCATCAAGTACTTGATCAAGAATGATCTCTTAAGTGTTGATCGAATCAGTATAACTAAGTCCTGATGACTTGAGACTTTCTCACAGTTGAATCAAACCTTTTTGTTCAAATCATCTTCTGATAAGTGTCTCAGAATCTCTCAGCACATAACCTCTCAAAGAAATCAGATGAATGAGGTTGAACAGGAAAAGAAGTCAGAATGCAAGTGATTACTGAAGAATCCAAGAACCCTCAGTAGTTCACTCAGAAAAGGAAAGATCAGAGTCAAGATGAAAATGTATCCAAATAAGTCTGTAAAGATTCCAGGTACCATCCTTCCTTCATTTATGACTTATGATAACAAATCTCTTTATCAAAACCTTTGGTTATGCTGTGATAACTAGAAAAGTCTTAAGAAAATCTTTTATTTGTCTGCATATGCCTTTTGAAATAGTTAAAGAAAAGAGAGTCACATAAGTAAGATTCTTCGCATCGTGTCATTCACTCTGCGTGATCACTTCCTATAACCCATAAGTACACTCCAACTAGTACTCCTATTCCAGACCTAACTCTCTCTCTCTCTTAGAGCCCCTTTACCTAACCTAGTTAGTCTAAGAAACCAGGATGTTCAATTAAATTGTAGCACATTTCTTGCAGCCATCCAAATCTCCTTGATATACTCACATTGAATGATATTTGTTGAGTATCGAAATAGGGAAACGTGCTACCTTGACCAAAAAAGCTCTCCACCTAAGTTACTAGCTTTACGCAGACATGTTTATGCTCTGACAAGTTAAGATTCCCTTTAAATGTTGGAAATAGTGTAAAATCCTTTTTACCTGCACTCTTGGCTATGTGCTGTTTAACGATTAATAAATAAAAACCTTGAAATTAGAAAGCGTGTCGTCTGGTTCCCTCTTAGAATTAATGACCTCATAAAGCAGTTACTGCATCCACCTAACTTTTGCTAAGAATAAAGTGCATATATATCTCTTTGATCTTCCCTAGAATAACAGACTGCTTAGTTGTCCTCATACTTTAGACTTCTCCTAAGAATTCTAATCTTCTAAAGTCATTCTCAGTTATTGACCTATCCAGCTCAAACTCCTTCACTCGTCTATTTAAAACCATAACTATTCTGAAAGGATTCACCACTATCTCTTAGTCCTAACCTTCTTTTCATCCTAAACTCAATCTAAAATGACTCCAAGAACCTTTTATGGTAATGATGATCTCCTTGAAGTCATCAATGAAAAATGACCAATGGATACTAATCATGATTTTCATCTTGGCATTCACTTCCAAAATTGGAATGGATACATTCATATGCTAAGAAGCTCAATTTATTCGAACTCTTAAAATCCTTTTGGATTAATGCCTCTATTAGCAGCAATGGTCTGACTATCTCCTCTGACATTTATGGTATTCCAGTCACCATCAATGTCACAAAAATTTATGAAGCCATTAACTGTCCACTAGGAGGTGTCACTCTCAACCATGCATCCATTCGATGTACCTCTGATGCTGAAATGCACTACATCTTTGATAAATGATCTGCCTTTGAACCCACAAATCCTGAAAAACTTGTGCTAATTGCCAGAGGATGGTTCAAATTCATCTTAACTAATATTAAACCTCGCAATACAAACAAAGACTATCTGTATCATGATGATAAGCTCCTCATCATGTGTCTCCTTAGGCCAACTCCTATTGATCTGTCTCAAATAATCTTTGATCATCTAAAGGAATCAATTCTTATGTCAAGATCAATGGATAAGTCCTTCATTCCCTACGGATGAGTCTTATCTGAAGTACTCTTCAGAGCTGGTATTGTGCAAGTGATTTGCAGAATTCGGTGTGGACCAGACACTGCTCTGAATAGAAATTTTTGTGAAACCTTCGACAGCAGATGGTTCTCATAAAATTAGAAGACTATCTGTCATATTTAGGCTAAGTTATTAGTGTGTAATGGTTTATTAAGATCACATGCTCATTCTGTGTAATTGCAAATTAAATTAATGAAGTATGCGTTACTTTCAATTCTTTATGCCTACTCCTATATAAGTGCGCTTATAAAACATATAAGACAAAATTCTTGAAAGAAGAAAATATGTTTTCAACACTAGAGAATGATAATACTCTCAGATATGCACGTATTGCGAGTCCTTGACTCCCGTTAAGAATTAATTAGAGAATCCTACACGTGATCTCTTGGTTTTTCCAAGAATGGTAATCTGTCAGACTCTGTGCTAGTTCTAATTCCCAACCTAAGATGTCTAGGAAATGACGAACCTGACGGTTGGAGTCACGAGCTTTTAATTGACTCTCTATTCGTTGCCTACTTAAGGCACTGTGTTCACTCCTCTATCCATCATTCCAAACCATCTCAGTCAGTACCCTTCTTTAGTATTTTCTCCAGAATGTCCACCTCTCGTCCAAAACCTACTGAGAGTAAAATTGCTGAGTTAAGAGTCCTAAATGAATTCTCTGTAAACACCAGTTCTCTCAAGGAACTTGGCTTCACTAGAACTTTGTCCGAATTAAGATGTCAGAACTGGGAAGGTTATCTTGAGGTGCTTCCAGGTCTCATTTACACGGATCTTGTTAAAGAATTCTGGGCAAATACTGATGTGTTTTCTAACGAATACAACCAGCACATCATTCAGTCAGCTGTCTCTGGAATTCCAGTGGTAATTAAACCCTCTGTCATTGCGGAAGCTATCAAGTGCGATGAAAACGGTGACACCACTGAAGACTACAAGGAAAGGAAAATCTTCAATGATCTCATCTACAAAATTCATTGTGGAAATGGTCCCTCCAACTGTGTCTCCACACTTAAACCCTCAGCAAAAGTCTGGCATAGAATAATGGAAACAAACCTTCGACCTAGAGAAGTAGGAGAACAAGTGCTAACTCATTCAGATAGACTATTCATCTTCTTTCTGATCTACAGAAAGAAAATAAACCTTCTTTTAACTATGTTCAATCATTTGAAAGAACAAATTATGTTGTCTTAAGACAAACCCTCTCTCAGCATTCCGTATGGAAGAGTCATATCTCGAGTCCTAGAAATTCAGAATGTGATTACCAGGCTAAACCACTTAGGAGTAACCACTGAATGTTCACCCATAGATCTTACAAATCTATCTGGAAGTTCCTATGGAGAAATATAATTAAGTTATAAGGTTTCTGTCTTGATATGTTGTTTCCTACTCTATGTACTCTTGTTTAAGGTTATCAATTGAATTATCTATGTTTTGATTATCTTGAACTTTTCAAGATTAAGCTCAACCTATGCTCTGCATCTTAAAACTACTTTATGTTGATGCTTCTATCTGATTGTTTATAAATGGAATGCTATAATTAAACTCTACAGATGATCTAAAACCTTAAATAAGTAATCAGATGACTCCATCTAACTGTTCCTCAAATGAATATGTTATGGTTCAAGATGGTTATCACTAAATAACTTGGATTTTTCTTAACTGCTCAAGTGTTGGTTCTATGGATCTACGTTGTCATTATTCTCTATCATATCCAGTATACTTAATGATTGTTCTTAACTAAATTAGGAAATATATGATGATGGTTGGAAAGAAGAATTATATGCTTAAATGCTATTTGATGATGTCAAAAAGGGGGAGAAATATAATGATTTTGATTGAGATGAGGAAATCTGAAAGAAGAAGAAAGAATGCAACACAAACAAGTAATCAATCATATAAAATGCGTTACTACTAACGTTTGTTGTTTGATGTTATCCGAGGAACTCTAAACAAGTTCACTAGGCATTCTAAAAATAGGTTAAGAAAGAAGAACTCTGATAGAAGTTCTTATATGATAGAAGTTGATCAGAATAAACTCTGAAAACAGGTAAGACAAAGTATACATTTTCAAGATGCTTATTCAGAGGAACTGTGCAAATCAGAAGTCAAAGAGCTGTCTGAAGATCTGGATTGAAGATCCAAGAAGAAGTAGTTCTGATGTTTACCAGGAACCAATTAAAATGAAAACGATTTGGTATCAGACTAAATCAACAATTGGTAATCAGACTCAGTACACAAATATTAGTATCAGACTCATCAATCAGAGCAAAGCTGTGAATTATTATCAAAATACCTTCATTGGTATCATTTCAGCACACAAAGAAATTACCTTCAAAGCGGTATAAAAAGAATTCCTTCACTTGGTATCAGACTCAACATACTTTGGTATAAGACTCAACACATCACGTGGTATCAGACCAGAATCAAATCATGAGTACCAGATTCAGAATTAAGTGTTTATTGATCACTATAATTAAACCTTCAGTTGGTATCTGATCAAAAATCAAGCCTTGATGAACCACTGAGTTGTGACAATAACAAGGTTCTGAGATGAAGACCTGTGCTCAAAAGTCAAACACTGAAAAAGTCATGATCTATATTGGTGATTAAAATCTTACCATCCTGAATTATGATTCTGAATATCCCAATATCTGACTTATAGAAATTAGGGGGAGACTACCCTGAAGATCAAATTGCAAAATCTCAAATCTTCACAAAGTCTGAAACTCAGGGAGAGTTTCTTAAAAGACAGTGTCTGTCTCTGATAGATAGAGAGGCTATGTTATCAGATAAGAACTGATTTGTTTATGCTTAAATGAATCTGCTGAAAGGTAGAAATGCTTCAGAAGTATCTGAAGATTACAAGCTCTGATACGACCACAAAGGAACTGAGCTCTGAAGATCTGAAGACGGAAGATCTGATGAACTAGTCCAGATGCTAAAGATTCTATGTTCTCTTAAAGACAAGATAGAGAAGTAGTCATTTTCTATTCTTCGTTCTGGCAACTCAAGTTGTTACTCTGTATGTCTTTGGATCATATAAGATTCTAGATTATCACAAATAAAACTTCGAGGATAACACATTCAGGGGGAGCTGTTGTTCCAGACTCTGAATATGTTTTGTTGGTGATTTCCTTGTATAAAATGTTCAATCAAAATACTTGGTTTTGTCATCATCAAAAAGGGGGAGATTGTGAGAGCAAGAGTTGTCTTTACAAGTCGATCTATGTTTTGATGATAACAATACGTATTTGTGAAAGAACCATTTTATGTTCTAACATGTGTTGTGTGCAGATCATAATTATAGAAAATATCAGATCTAACAAGCACCAGCCAGATGAGCGTAATTGATAATATGCGAAGTTACTATATGTGACACAAGTCGCAAGAAGCAAGAACGCTTCTGTATCTGATCGTGATTAGTCAGATCCAAGGATGTCGATATTGCTTATGCAATACTCTTGTGGATGCTCTCTAAAAGTGGTCGAGATTCTAAAGATTGCGAAGCTTCTAAAGAAGAGAACCGAAGTGCTGAAGACTCTCATGACTTTAAGTTCTAAAGGCGGAAGGCTCTGAAGACCAAGTGCAGAAAGACTCTGAAGACTTGTGTGTTCTGAAGATTAAGGTTCTAAAGATCAAGTATTGAAGACTCTGAAGACAGATTCCTAATGGACAAGTTTTGAAGTTTCGGAAGACTAGAAGAAGTAAAGGATAACGTGCTTAAAGACAAGTGCTGAAGTTTTGAAGACTGATTCCTAATGGACATCTTCAAATAACTGAAGACTTGACGTATCAGATATCCTGTTAAGAAGACTCTACTAATGCTTCATCAATTAACCATCAGAAGCCTCTGAAGTTCAGAAGTCACATGTTACCATTGTGAGTAACTGTACACGGCGCCCAGGAAAGATATATCCTATCACTTCTCCCACAGTAAAAAGGAGATGTGTCAGTACAGCTAGTTATTACGCAACGTCTCTTTTCCAATAGCCAACAATATTTCAAACGACTATATTTCTACTGGGCTATTTAAAGGAAAGAGTATTCGCTTCTAAATGACGACTGAGTCCACAAATTGATTCATTCCATCAAAGGCGAATTGATCAAGTCATTGTGTGAAGATAGCAACAACGATGAGTTCTCGTTGTAACACTTAGAATATCCAAAGTTGTCATCAATTTACACATGGCCATTGTTGTTGAAGCTTAAAGATTAAATCAATAAAACAACAATCCATTGGTATAGAACCTGTTGATGAAGAAGACAACATTGCAAATCAGTCAAGTCATCAACCACCTTCTCGTCAGCGCTACATTGAAGATCTGAAGCAAGGAGTTGTTAATCAAAGCTTTCTCACCCAAGAAGACGAAGAAGAAGAAGATCTACAAGATGTCAACAACTGTCAAATCATTATACATCTCTGTAGTTTCTTATGATAACAAGGAGTTGTTGCTCACATCTTGCTTGAACACTTGTGTGTTCTTTGTACTTAAACTTATGAGTAATCTGCTCATTAAGAAGCATTATTGTAATCTCCAGTTAAACTAATTCTTGGTGAATTAGGATTCCTTGAGTGGTCAGTGTGACCGGAGACTCGAGAAGACAATGGCGAGATGTCATTGTAGAAAAAGCCTGAAATAGGGTCAGTAGCGTTATATTCATTGCGATGAATCCCTGAACGTCTAGCTGTGAAAGCCTAGCAGTAGATCTTGCGAGATTAGAACCTGCAGGTCAATGTTCGTTATATTCATTAAGTTGAATCCCTGAACGGTTCATTGTATGTTGGTCACAGTGCAACTATGCCAGGGGTTAGTCACCGGTTGTTGCCCGTGCATCTGTAATCGAGATTGATTATAGTGGATTAAGACCTTGTGTTCAAGGCAAAATACCTGGCGAGAGTGCACTGGATTAGCCTTTGTGGTGAACTAGGATATATCATGTGTTCTTTACTCTTATGCTTAATGTCTTTATTTATCCTCCTATATTGAAGTATCAGAACCTTTCACAAGCAAGTCAGAACCTTGGAGCTTAACTCTGATAAGCTTCCGCACTGCAAGTTCTGAGAAGTGTAGTTCATGTTCAGACTCATGATGGTTCTTAAGTTTCATACCTATCAAGTCTGAATATAATTGTGCTAGTCAGATTCTCTCAACGAACTCTGATGTTATCCTAAGTGCCTTGACAATAAGAAGCGAAAAGTTCTCAAAAGAGTAAATACACAATTCAAACCCCCTTTTCTTGTGTCTTTCTCGTACCTTCATTTGGTATCAGAGCTTCGGTTCTATTATTGATGGATATCAAACACTTAACAATGTCAGAAAAAGATCCAGATGCGGTGCGTAGAAACACTCTGGGTGAGATTGAAATCCACTTACAATTTCTTTAACAGTTCAGAAGATGACTGTGTGCAAAATTGTAATCTCACTGAGTACTTGAGCAAATCACTGATTATGGAAGTTTTACAGTTGTCAAACAACTAAAACTCTCTCACTTAAAGCCTTGTTGTAGATTGAAGAATCAGCTGATAAGATGAACTCATCAGAATAGAAGTAGTATATGTTGAATGCTCATCTTAGAAGATACATGTGGATGAACCATGTATTTGCTCAAGGTTGAAAACAAGAAGATGTGTTTACAGAAGAATAACTCTTTATGAGCTCCTGAGATGTTTTCAAGAAATGGATAAGGTCCACCCTTGACTTTCTCGTTAAAGCTCATTCAGAACCTCTTTATGTAAGAAAGGAAGATTGTGTTCTATGAATTTGAATTTCAAGAAAAGTCTGTTGAAGTCATAAATCTGAAGAACTCTGACTTTTAAGAAAGGATCCAACATCTGAACCCTGAATAATCAGAAGCTAAAGGACTAAATGAAGAACTGAATATTGTATTCTTGAAAGCTATGTAGAAAATTGAAAGGATATTCAGGAAGAAGACTTTCATAGATCCATCAAGTACTTGATCAAGAATGATCTCTTAAGTGTTGATCGAATCAGTATAACTAAGTCCTGATGACTTGAGACTTTCTCACAGTTGAATCAAACCTTTTTGTTCAAATCATCCTCTGATAAGTCTGTAAAGATTCCAGGTACCATCCTTCCTTCATTTATGACTTATGATAACAAATCTCTTTATCAAAACCTTTGGTTATGCTGTGATAACTATAAAAGTCTTAAGAAAATCTTTTATTTGTCTGCATATGCCTTTTGAAATAGTTAAAGAAAAGAGAGTCACATAAGTAAGATTCTCCGCATCATGTCATTCACTATGCGTGATCACTTCCTATAACCCATAAGTACACTCCAACTAGTACTCCTATTCCAGACCTAACTCTCTCTCTCTCTCTCTCTTAGAGCCCCTTTACCTAACCTAGTGTTAGGTGCTAAATTGTGTTAATATTTAGTTTAGTTTTTAGCACCTTTTTGTGATCTTTATTTGATAATCGATGCTTTTTCCCATTGTTTTCGGTTAATAACCGTAGTATAGTTAATTACATTATTAGACTTATTTATTTAACTTTTGTGTTTTAATTGAAGGTTTTTACATGGAAAGGTGAAGCTTGGAGCATGGAAGGCTCCCTAGAAGCAGTTTGTGAAGAAAATGACTTTTGAAGCATGCTTAGAGTCCGTTAAGCGCGCTCCTAGCGCGGGGATGAAGCTAGTTACATAGAGTTGCCCGCTTAGCGCGGTCCTGAGCCCGCTAAGCGCGCTTTTAGGTCGGTTTGGCAATAAATTAGGTCGCGCTTAGCGCGCTCTACGATCCTCTGCCCCCTTATAAATAGACTTTTCTGTATTTTTCTGGGGATCCTTGATATATTTCAGAGCAAAATACATTGTAAACACTGTAGCATCTCATTTTGGAAGATTGGAAGCATCATTCGTCGAGAGATCGTCATTGATGCTTGATATTCTTCTTCATCTTCTTGTTTGTTTAACTTCCATGACAATGGAGAGCTAATTTTCCTTTTATGTCAAGGTTAGATGGTAGATAAACCTTTCTTTTGCATGTATATATATTGACTCTAGCTTGTGAGCTCTTGGATGATGAATGTATGATGAAAAACTTTGTTTCTATGGTTTATTCTTTGTGTTGGTTCATGATTGAGAAATGTGTTCTTACACTTTACCTAGGTTTTTCATCCATCAATGCACATTGGCTAGAGATAGTTATGAGTGTTGATGTTCATAAATATTGAACTTGAATGTTGTCATTTTGATAGTTTGAGTGAGAGATCATCAAAGGATCAAAATAGTAAAAATTAACAATATATGTTAGAGATAAACATATGGGGAGGATATGTGATTACATTTATCGTCTAAACGAGTTCATTAGCTTTGTCGATTCTATCCGTGCAAAATGGTTTGTCGAACCCTAATCTTGGCATGTTTTTACAAATCGTTAAAACCAATCTTTTTACCGTTGTCATACCTCAAATTTGCCCTACCTGTGTATAATTTTCATCTGTACATCCAACCGTTGACCATATTTAGAAAAATCCAAAAAAATATGTTCATCCCTCTTTTGTTTTTATCCACTTTCATTTTTAGTCATATCTATCTTTTGACCATTTTTCCAATTAATGATCCATCCATATCCATTTATTTATCCATAATCTAAATATCCATTTATAACCATTTTCAATTATCTTTCCTACTTTCTAACTAACTTCCATATTTCAAATATCCATTTCACCTTAGATCAATTTTCAAATCCATTTTATTTCAATTAAACCACTTTTTAGCCCATTTCCGTTTTCATTTCATATTTAAAAACCAATTATCCATCCAATATTCATATCCATCTCAAAATTCAAATTTATCCAATATCCATTTAAAATCCATTTAACCTAAATCCATTTCAAATCCATTTTTTTTCTTTGTCCAAAAATCCATATTTCAAACATCCAATTCATTATCCATCATTATCCTCTTTTTATCCATTTCTTTTAATACCATTTTCCAATTTCTAAACCATTATTCATTTCTTCAAGTCAAATAATCCAATTCCATTTTTAGTTTATTGTTTTCTAAATCCATATTTCAATTATCATCCACTTCCTTTCTATCCATGTCTATATCCAAAAATACATTTCACAATAAAAGCCCATTTTCATTACTTCATGAAATTACAAACAATTAAAAATCAAAAGAAAAAACACATCACAAAAGATAAGTCCATGTCACAATATTGCCAAACTATACAAAAGGGCAAAATGCTACATAATAATCATTAGCCATGATTCAAATTTTCCAAGGGCCCATTGCAGTATGTGACTCGCTGCCTCCGTATGCCAAGCAATACAACACACAAACCATATCATGCCTTCAATTTTCTGTAAGCTACAAGACCCCACCTTCCGTAATATGTACCTGCAAAAATAAGCATTTTCAAGTGGCAAGGATTACAAACAGCAAGCTACAACGTGAACCACTTAAATTTCACAAATAACTCACGACACCTTCAGCCTCACGCACAAGCCAAAATATCCCAGCAAAATTCCACAAAACCGATTTTTAGCATATAAGACGAAAAGGGTGAAACGAGTAAGGACCATCCCTCATAACAACCTTTTTGCAGCAGCAGCCTCATAAACTGTTTTTCACATCACAACCACGCTCCCAAGCCATTACACACAAGACGCCAAACACGACCTCACCCCACCATCTGTACATGATTCACACCGCCAACCATAAAACCTTTTGCAGAACCCGTACACCACAGCGATTTTTCCGCAGCAGCCTTGATAACAAATCCACATTCTGAACAATTCCACAAATACCCTCTTAACTCACCTATAAATCTCACCCTCTCTCACTTCATAAGAAAAGTTCATATAGAACCAAGAGTACCTTGCGAAAATTCCCCCCAACGTTCTGCAAATTCATCTTTAAAACCTCACTCGTATTCTTTTTCACTTAAAACCTCACCACCTTCTTCAAATCCTAACACCATTCAATAACCTTTCACAGATCCATAACCCAAACCTTCAAAATCAACCCTTCTTCTTCAACACCACTTCTCTTCAACCATACCCTTTACCTTCTTTGCTCGACCCAAACCCCCTCTTTCACCACAAACAACAAACAACCACACATAACAATGTTCCAGAACAAAAACCCACATCAACGCCGCTCAAACCCAACGTCCTCTTTCGCTCTCTCAAACTCACAGAAACAAAAAAAAAACCTTTCAAAACCAATCTTCTTCAACCTTTAAACGTAACACCACACCCATTTCGGTTCACCTTCCTCAACTCAAATCATACCACAAATGAAACCCACTCTCCAAAACAAACCAGAATGAAAGATGAAACAGAATGAGGAGAATGAGAGATTGAGAGGAAACACGGACGAATCGAGATCGTAAAACAAACCTGTTCTCAAAAGTAAACCGAACGAAGGGAAGCAAATCGATTCGAGCAGAGACGGAGAAAGAGGGTCTGAGATTCGCAAGAAAAGGTTGAAGCAAGGAAATGATTCTTAAGACCCTGTTCTTCAATGCTACGTGTTGTGTTTTTACTTTTTTTCCCCTCTTGATGTTCGTTGACTGAGTTTTTCTATTTTGTGTTTAAAAGAAAAATGGAGAAGATGATAGGATGGACTGTGTTTGGTTTCTCATCTTTGCGTTTTAATTTTTAGGTCATAAAATGATTTGATTTTTTGTTTTTTTTTTTAAATATATCCTGGGCTCGTGGCCCGTTTCTTTTTAAATCCACCACCGCCCTTCTTTTTGGTGCACTGTGATGCCTTATTTGGGTGGATGATGGGCTTCGGCCCAAATGATTCCCCTTATTTTCACTCTCTTTCTCATTCCAAACCCCTTCCCTTATTTTGCTTTTTAATTAATTTGACTTTGCTTCAAAATATTTTCTAAATATTTTAGTTTTAAAAATTGCTAGTCCTTATTTTAGTTTAATTAACTCCACTTTCGATTTTCGATTTTATTAAGGGCCAATGACTTAACAACACTCATAATATAATTGGTTTTTTTTCAAACCATTAAATTGTGATTAATATGAGGCCTATTTACATATTTATTATTATTTCAATTTTTATCATTTCATTTTTACATCTATTTTGGGTCAATGAAAACCAAACATCGACGATTTGTCGATTTCTCGACTTAATCTCGATAAAGGTGAGACCTTTATCTTTTTTTTTCATGTCAATTTCAATTTTATTTTATTTCTATCATTTTTGTTTCATTTACATTTATTTTGGGTCAATGAAAACCAAATATCGATCGATTTATCGATTTCTCGATTAAATCTCGATAAAGGTGAGACCTTTGCTCTTTTTCCTATTTATTTCGATTTTATTTCATTTCCATTATTTTTCTATTATTCTTATTCATTTTGGGTCTATGAAAACCAAATATCGATTGATTTATCGATTTCTCGATTAAATCTCGATAAAGGTGAGACCTTCATACTTTGTATCCATATTTCTCGATTTAATTTCTTATTTGTCACTTTATATTTCTTTTGGTCAATGAAGGTCAAAGATCGTCGATTATCAATTTATCGATTAAATCCGATCAAGACGAGACCAATTTTATTTCATGTTAATAATATATCTTGGCCATTTTTTTTATCTTGATTATTATTGTTCATATTATTATTCATATTGTCATTACTCATATTATTCATATCCATATTATATTCATATCCATGCTCACCTAATCGTTTTTATTTGTCCAAATGCTCACTTCCCGATCAATACTTAACAAATCGTTTTCTTAATTAAATCGCGAAAGAATTGAATTCTTGAGGTCTAGCACTTCTTGGGTTCTTGAGTGACCACCATTGGGGCGCACGCCTTAGGTGGTGATCACTCGACCTTTTGCTCCTAAAACACTCATCTAAACTATTTGGACAAAAGAATGCCATTGGAATTTAGCATTCCACGTGGTACCTTTTTTTGTTCATTAAACAATATTTCATAAATTAATCGAATGAAAAAGGTGCCGTTGGGATCTAGCATCCCAGTAATGCCCCGATTAATTGGTTGCGAGGTCGACGTCTCGTTTATTGAATAATCGTCATTCTCCCTAAAACACTCAACAAATCAAACCATTCCCAAACCAATCCTCGTTTCGTCGTCGAGTCACTCTTCAAAACATTCTCGTAAGTCAAGTGACTTTTGACTCGTCGTCAAATACGCACTCGCACATCTCGAGGTTTCGTTACTAGGAGCACCCCTAGGGACTAGTATCGATCCTCACCTCTTTTCTCGAACAATCCGACTCAAACTCTTTCAACCGCTTTCTTAATCAACTAACAAAATGAGGAGATTCTTAGAATCTAGCATTCTTTGGATCTTCGAATGAATGGCTCTTGAGGCACTCCCTTGGGTTATTATTCATTCACCCTTTCATCTTAACACACTTAACCATTATCAAACATTTTTGCAATCAACTCACGAAATAACTGAGTTCTCGGAGTCTAGCATTCCTTGAATTCTTGAGTGACTGCTCTCGAGGCACGCCCTTGGGTTGTATGTCACTCAATCTTTCGCCTCCTAAAATTTAAACCCTAACCCCTCTTTTCGTGGGCGTACCACGAACTACGACTGCTCTGATTCTTTATTCTTGTCCGAATAAAGATACGTAGGCACAAGATCGCGATGATCTTGGCGAGCACACTTTTTCTTTTTCCCCCGTTTGCGTCTACCTTCACACTACCATCTTTTTCCGTCAAACCCTGTAGTCGAACTACGATTGCTCTGATTTCTCAGTCTCGTCCGAATGAGCATACGTAGGCCCGAGATCGCGATGATTTTGCCGAGCACCCTATCCTAAAACCACCCCATTTCCCTTAGTAATTGAAACCTTTTACTTTACCTTTTTGCACTTATCGTTGAGAAGAAAACAATCAAGCTTAGATAACATTCCTCATAATTCGAACTAAGAGGCTCCCGTTGAGTACAACGAACGTGAGGGGGTGCGCGTACCTTCCCCTCACGTAACCGACTCCCGAACCCGGAATGTGGTTGCGACGACCATGTTCTTACCCTTCCTTAAAGGTTTTCTCGATATTTTCCTTTCCCTCTTTTGGGATAAATAAAGTTTGGTGGCGACTCTGTCGAACCGTTTTCCGCGTCTTTCGCACGAGGGTCGTATTTTCGATGAATTTTCGAGGTGCAACAACTGGTGACTCTGCTGGGGACATTTGCTCCATGCAAGAGAGGGTAGAGCCTATCTTAGAGCGATTTATGAGGAGCGTTATCTTTGTTTATTTTTTTCGCTTACGTATTTGTTCTCTTATTGCTTTCTCCTATTGGTCTTATCTGTTGGATCTTGGGATGATATCATGAGTAAAGCTTTGCACCAGAGCTTTGGTAAAAACAGAGAGAACACATAGTTTAGAATTGCATGTCGAGTAGTGTTAGTCCCCAAGGACTCGCTCCTTGTGTGCCTAGCATGAAAGCTCCCCTAGAGTAGACATTTTCGTAGGTCTTGTTGTAACACAGCTGGCATGTCGGATGACTTGATTCATGAAGGGTCCGTGACTCTATGAACCACTCTTAGAACCAAGTTCTATATTGGTGGTCGTGTAGTGTTAGTCTCCAAGGACTCGCTCCTTGTGCGCCTAGCATGAAGACCCCGCTCAGGGGAGACCTTGTCGTCATTATCGTCGTAATGCAGCTAGCCTGTTGCGTGACATTGATGTGATTTGTGTCCGTAATCCTGGGAACCTTATCCGTCAACGTAGAAACTATCCCGTGAGTGGGTTTATGGGTAAAGAATCTAGAACCTTCCTCTTAGAGCCTACCTATAAGGTTTCTTTGATCAGAGGCTTAGGTCATCTACCTGTGAACGACCAACCTCAGAATTGTTTCAACCTGTGATCTGCGATCCTGGATCTTGCATCTTGCATTGCATCTCATGTCATTACATTACATTGCATCTGTTATGCATCTTGCATTGCATTTTCAACCTCAGAATCTCACTTCAACTTTCTTCCCTCTCCAGTAAATCAAGCTGATTCCCCGACACCAATACGCAACTCGAGCCAATACTAGACGAATGATGGAGCAGATTCAGCAAGAGCAAGCCGCCTTCAGAGAAGAGTTAGATTCTATCAAGGGAAAGATTGACCAGATTCTCGAAGCCATCATGATGGCCAGAAAAGAAGAAGAACTGCGTGAAGTCGCTGCCGCCAACAATGCTGTGCAAGGTCAAGCATCTACCTCAAGGCTCTCAGTTCCGGTCCCCAACCCAATCAATTATGGGATACCAATGAACTTCACTCTTGCCGCCGAAGGAGTCACATCTCAACCAATTCCAACATCTGGAGTTACTGTTGGAGCTATTCCGCAAGCCCAACCTGTTGTCACCCAGATTCCTATTCCTCATGCTGAAGAAAATCTGGTAGATCAGTACGATGAGGTCCAGAATTATCATACTACTATCCCACTTGCCAATCCTACTGCTGCTCAGGATTCTGAAGCCATGAAGATGTGTCGTGATCTAGCTGAGAAACTCCGAGTCATGGAGGGACGCAACTCAACTTCTTTGAATGCTTTGGATATGTGCTTGGTGCCAGATGTTATCATTCCCCCCAAGTTCAAGGTACAAGACTTCCCGAAGTAAAAAGGCCTCAGTTGTCCTCACATGCATCTAAGGATGTACTGTCGTAAGATGGCCGCCCACGCCAAAGATGAAAAGCTGATGATCCATTACTTCCAAGACAGTCTGTCTGGGGCATCTCTTGAGTGGTATATGCAGCTGGAGCGTAGCAATGTGCGCACTTGGGATGATCTAGCGGATGCGTTTGTCAAGCAATACAAGTACAACACTGACCTTGCTCCAAACCGTACTCAACTTCAGAGTATGGCTCAAAAGGACAACGAATCCTTTAAGGAGTACGCGCAACGCTGGAGAGAGCTAGCTGCAAGGGTGCATCCACCTCTTGTTGACCGTGAACTGATTGATATCTTCATGGGTACCTTACAAGGCCAGTACTATGAAAAGCTTATTGGCAATGTCTCAGTGGGATTCTCTGATTTGGTGATTGTCGGTGAGAGAATTGAAGAAGGTCTGAAAAGTGGAAAGATCCAAGGAGGCTCTAACAGCCAATCTCAAGCCAAGAAGCCCTTCAATGGATACAAAAAGAAAGAGGGCGAAACAAATGTCATCCATGCTCAGAAAGGGCAAGCTCAACAACAAGCTCCCCCTCCAATGCCTTTCCAAATGCCCTACTTCCAGTATCCGTATGTTACTGCTGCGTAATATGCACCAATGCCTTATCATCCAGCTGTTCAAGCTCCAATGCCTCAACAACAGGCTCCTCAGCAATAGTCATATAATCAACAAGGATATCAGTATCCTCCTCAGCATCAACAACAGAGAGCTGCTCAACAACGTCAGCCTAATCAACAGAGAACAATGAGGTTTGATAGAGACTTTGATCGTTTGCCAACGTCATATGCTCAGATCTTTGCTCAATTAATGGAGAAGAGGGTTGTTACTCCGAGAGACTTGGCTCCTCCGACCGCCATTCCCCCAGATTATGACGCTAATGCTCATTGCGAGTTTCATAAGGGTGCTCCAAGGCATACGATTGAGGACTGCAGAGCTTTCAAGCACAAGGTCCAAGACATGATCGACTCAAAGTTTCTCACGTTCAATGGGAAGGCTCCAAGCGTCACCAACAACTCTCCGCCTCCACCAAAATAGTGCCAGCATCAAAATTAAGTCAAGTCAACTCAAGTCAAGTTCAAGTTCAAGTTTCCCCGGAGAAGGCAGTCATGTTGCCATTCCATCATTTACACTATTATATTTTGCATGTTTGTTTAAGTATTGTATGCTTTGAACATTGCCGTTTATATTCGGCTTTCTTAATGTAATGACTATGCATGTTTTGAATCAGTTATGTCGTATTCACTCATTTTTTACATTTTACTGCAAATCACCGACACATTTATTTCCACTTCACTCTCTTTATCAACTGTCGATTAGCAATGATTGGAGGGAGGATGATGACAACGAAATACCCATAATTGTAAAATGTATGCTTCCGGATAAAATCCCGCCAAGGATGTACAGGCATTATTTCAATCCCCCAAACACTGGAGAGACAAGGAGTTAATCCCTAGTAAACCACTTCGAGCCTAGAAGTAGCAGTTTCCTTCGGATATTCAAACCCTTACACTCAACCTGGGGCAGGGTAGTGTTCAGTTAACCCAACTACACACTCAAATCACAAAGCAAAATCCAAAAGACATGTCGGTTGTTCATCAATACCCATGACTTGGCAGTCACAATCCTCCAGCAAAATCAAAAACAAAAAATCAAAAGCCTGCTAAGTCAAGCACCTCAAAGAAGACTTAGGCAAAAATCAAGGCAACCCTTATGGACTCGACAAGCGAAATCGGTCCATGCAAAAGATAGGGATCAAAAGCAAAATCAAAAGAGGCCCTCGAATCCTCAACAAAAACAAAATAAGATTCAGTGATCACCAAGTCAAAAGCCAAAGGGTCACTGACACCCATCAAAACAAAATAAAGTGACTACTAGTTCGAGCAAACCTTGAGCCATCACTCTTACGCCATCAACCCTTTTGGAAGATAAACTTGTGCAGGTTTAATTGAACGTAGGGCTGAAGATCATCACGAAGAAGGGGTGGGTACAAACCAAGTTTTGAGCCTATTATCCTTTGTTTCATAACCGTAAACCAGACCACGTTACAACCCTTGAAAGACCTATTTGAGGCGAGGTTTATTCTGAAAGCATACTATTGCAAGGTTGCGTAACCTGACTCCCCACATATTTGCTAATCTTCAGCATTGGTGTCACTCTCCTTGCTATATCTTTCACACCATCAAAATCAGCACACGTTTGGGCTAACGGTCTATTCGTCTCACTATCACGACACTCGAATAAACGACACTTTTTCATAACTTGCATGAGCATTGTATTAAGATTACCATTTGTGAATGTGCAATTTTAACTGTAAATCAGTGTTATTCAAGATAACTCCAACAAGAGGTAATCAAATAGAGACTTGGACTTTCAGTGGTGTTGACCCGAATCAAGATTACCTCAATACGCTCAGGCTGGGGCAAATCCTTTAACAACCCAATCAAGGGCAAGTCATCTCGAAGCACATTAAATCTCAACATCCAAAAGATCAAATTGCTTCAGAACTGGTTAATCAGGGGTAGACCATTACCATGTTCAGACTGGGGCAAGACCCATTGCAGCAAACAACCCTGACTATCAAGCAAAGTTGTGGTTCTCTCAGAAATGAACTCGTAACTCATTATCAAGTGGTCAAACTCAGGCATCAAGAGCATCTTCGTCTGCTTTAATCATGGCATCTTTAACGAACTGAGTGTCGAGGAAATCGAATCCCTCCCATCGCCCAAAAGTCCAATCCTCATTGGCAACTACCCAAAGTCCACCACGCTGGCACCTTCACAAACATATCTAATCACCCGTCTGCAATCATATGCATCATATGCATCATACGCATCACATTCGTCATCATAAACATCATATGCATCATGTGCATCCCAAAAAACCATACTTCCCCAGCACTTGCATCTCCGCGCGTCAGCATTTGCATTGCACATCATTACCAACTCAAGCATACATACATGCGTAAGATCCAGGATCAATCTCGAGACTGCAAGACGATCTTCAGCCCAGTCGGGGGCATCTCCTTCAAATCCGTGGGCGTTCCTCACGAAGTTTAATCTCAAGACTCTAAGCAATCTTCAGCCCAGTCAGGGGCACTTTCTTCAAGTTCATGGGCGTTCCTCATGAAGTTCTTCAACCTTTTGTTAATAAAGCTGTGATCTCCAAGCAAGTCAGTGGGCGTTCCTCATTGAGTTGTGTTCCTCAACCATTGTTGTGATGTGGTAGTCATCCTCATCCTAACCAATAAACATTCATCTGAGTCAGTGGGCGTTCCTCATTGAATCTTTTTCGTGGTTGAACTACGACTGCCCTGATTCTTTATTCTCGTCCGAGTAAAGATACGTAGGCACGAGATTGCGTTGATCTTGGCGGGTTACCTTTTCCTTTTTTCGCTGTTTACCTTATCCATTTTTCACTATTTCCCTTTCGTGGGCTTTCCTCATTGAATTCTTTACTTCAACCTTTTGTTGACATCTCCAAATAAACCTCATCACATCCCCAGCAAACTTGACCTTTTGTCAATTGCCTTACTATCATCCTTTTGGTGATAGCCAAACCCAATAAATTCAACTCAACCTTCATCCTTTTGATGTTGGTCCTCACAAATAAGAAGTTCCTATCATCCTTTTGGTGGTAGTAGCTTGTTTTGATCCGTCATCCTTTTGGTGCCACCGATCCATAAACCCTTGGTCTGTGTGTCATCCTTTTGGTGAGTGACAACCTTTGTATGTGTGCCATATTATCCTTTTGGTAATAGCAGGCTGTGTGTGTGTGCCCTATTATCCTTTTGGTAATAGCAGGCTATGTTGTGTGCCATACTATCCTTTTGGTAGTAGCAGGCTGGGTGTGTGAGCCATATTATCCTTTTGGTAATAGCAGGCTGTGTATGTGTGCCCTATTATCCTTTTGGTAATAGCAGGCTGTGTGTGTTTGCCCTATTATCCTTTTGGTAATAGCAGGTTTTGACCTCATTTCCATCCTTTTAGTGGAAGGGTCTGTGAGTGTGTGTGCCCTATTATCCTTTTGGTAATAGCAGGATGTGTTGTGTGCCCTATTATCTCGTCGGTAATAGCAGACGTTGACCTCATTTCCATCCTTTTGGTGGAAGGGTCTGTGTGTGTGTGTCCTATTATCCTTTTGGTAATAGCAGGCTGTGTTGTGTGCCTTATTATCTCGTCGGTAATAGCAGGCGTTGATCTCATTTCCATCCTTTTGGTGGAAGGGTTTGTGTGTGTGCCCTATTATCCTTTTGGTAATAGCAGGCTGTGTGTGTGCCCTATTATCCTTTTGGTAATAGCAGGCTGTGTATGTGTGCCCTATTATCTCGTCGGTAATAGCAGACTTTGACCTCATTTTCATCCTTTTGGTGGAAGGGTTTGTGTGCGTGTGTGCCCTATTATCTCGTCGGTAATAGCAGGCTTTGACCTCATTTTTCATCCTTTTAGTGGAAGGGTCGGTGTGCGTGTGTGCCCTATTATCTCGTCGGTAATAGCAGGCTTTGACCTCATTTCCATCCTTTTGGAGGAAGGGTCTGTGTGCGTGTGTGCCCTATTACTTCGTTGGTAATAGCAGGCGTCGACCTCATTTTCATCCTTTTGGTGAAAGGGTCTGTGTGCGTGTGTGCCCTATTATCTCGTCGGTAATAGCGGGCGTTGACCTCATTTTCATCCTTTTGGTGGAAGGGTCTGTGGGCGTGTGTGCCCTATTATCTCATCGTAATAGCAGGCTCTAACCTCATTTCCATCCTTTTGGTGGAAGGGTGTGTGTGTGTGTGTGTTCACTATCATCCTTTTGGTGATAGGTCTGTCATCCTTTTGGTGTCCGATTTCTTGTTATCCCAACTTCTCAATCCTTTTCTTTTTTCCATACAAATTTCTGGTCTTCTTCATATCTAATTGTCTTATACCTCGAAAGACCGAACGCCGTAGCAGTTCATCTTACTAGGTCCAAGCCAATTAGATAGGGGCATCTGTCATACCCCAAATTTGCCCTACCTGTGTATAATTTTCATCTGTACATCCAACCGTTGACCATATTTAGAAAAATCCAAAAAAATATGTTCATCCCTCTTTTGTTTTTATCCAATTTCATTTTTAGTCATATCTATCTTTTGACCATTTTTCCAATTAATGATCCATCCATATCCATTTATTTATCCATAATCTAAATATCCATTTATAACCATTTTCAATTATCTTTCCTACTTTCTAACCAACTTCCATATTTCAAATATCCATTTCACCTTAGATCAATTTTCAAATCCATTTTATTTCAATTAAACCACTTTTTATCCCATTTCCGTTTTCATTTCATATTTAAAAACCAATTATCCATCCAATATTCATATCCATCTCAAAATTCAAATTTATCCAATATCCATTTTAAATCCATTTATCCTAAATCCATTTCAAATCCATTTTTTTTCTTTGTCCAAAAATCCATATTCCAAACATCCAATTCATTATCCATCATTATCCTCTTTTTATCCATTTCTTTTAATACCATTTTCCAATTTCTAAACCATTATTCATTTCTTCAAGTCAAATAATCCAATTCCATTTTTAGTTTATTGTTTTCTAAATCCATATTTTAATTATCATCCACTTCCTTTCTATCCATGTCTATATCCAAAAATACATTTCACAATAAAAGCCCATTTTCATTACTTCATGAAATTACAAACAATTAAAAATCAAAAGAAAAAACACATCACAAAAGATAAGTCCATGTCACAATATTGCCAAACTATACAAAAGGGCAAAATGCTACATAATAATCATTAGCCATGATTCAAATTTTCCAAGGGCCCATTGCAGTATGTGACTCACTGCCTCCGTATGCCAAGCAATACAACGCACAAACCATATCATGCCTTCAATTTTCTGCAAGCTACAAGACCCCACCTTCCGTAATATGTACCTGCAAAAATAAGCATTTTCAAGTGGCAAGGATTACAAACAGCAAGCTACAACGTGAACCACTTAAATTTCACAAATAACTCACGACACCTTCAGCCTCACGCACAAGCCAAAATATCCCAGCAAAATTCCACAAAACCGATTTTTAGCATATAAGACGAAAAGGGTGAAACGAGTAAGGACCATCCCTCATAACAACCTTTTTGCAGCAACAGCCTCACAAATTGTTTTTCACATCACAACCACGCTCCCAAGCCGTTACACACAAGACGCCAAACACGACCTCACCCCACCATCTGTACATGATTCACACCGCCAACTACAAAACCTTGTGCAGAACCCGTACACCACAACAATTTTTTCGCAGCAGCCTTGATAACAAATCCACATTCTGAACAATTCCACAAATACCCTCTTAACTCACCTATAAATCTCACCCTCTCTCACTTCATAAGAAAAATTCATATAGAACCAAGAGTACCCTGCGAAAATTCCCCCAAACGTTCTGCAAATTCATCTTCAAAACCTCACTCGTATTCTTTTTCACTTAAAACCTCACCACCTTCTTCAAATCCTAACACCATTCAATAACCTTTCACAGATCCATAACCCAAACCTTCAAAATCAACCCTTCTTCTTCAACACCACTTCTCTTCAACCATACCCTTTACCTTCTTTGCTCGACCCAAACCCCCTCTTTCACCACCAACAACAAACAATCACACACAACAATGTTCCAGAACAAAAACCCACATCAACGTCGCTCAAACCCAACGTCCTCTTTCGCTCTCTCAAACTCACAGAAACAAAAAAAAAACCTTTCAAAACCAATCTTCTTCAACCTTTAAACGTAACACCACACCCATTTCGGTTCACCTTCCTCAACTCAAATCATACCACAAATGAAACCCACTCTCCAAAACAGACCAGAATGAAAGACGAAACAGAATGAGGAGAAGGAGAGATTAAGAGGAAACACTGACGAATCGAGATCGTAAAACAAACCTGTTCTCAAAAGTAAACCGAACGAAGGGAAGCAAATCGATTCGAGCAGAGACGGAGAAAGAGGGTCTGAGATTCGCAAGAAAAGGTTAAAGCAAGGAAATGATTCTTAAGACCCTGTTCTTCAATGCTACGTGTTGTGTTTTTACTTTTTTTCCCCCTCTTGATGTTCGTTGACTGAGTTTTTCTATTTTGTGTTTAAAAGAAAAATGGAGAAGAGGATAGGATGGACTGTGTTTGGTTTCTCATCCTTGCGTTTTAATTTTTAGGTCATAAAATGATTTGATTTTTTGTTTTTTTTTTAAATATATCCTGGGCTCGTGGCCCGTTTCTTTTTTAATCCACCACCGCCCTTCTTTTTGGTGCACTGTGCTGCCTTATTTGGGTGGATTATGGGCTTCGGCCCAAATGATTCCCCTTATTTTCACTCTCTTTCTCATTTCAAACCCCTTCCCTTATTTTGCTTTTTAATTAATTTGACTTTGCTTCAAAATATTTTCTAAATATTTTAGTTTTAAAAATTGCTAGTCCTTATTTTAGTTTAATTAACTCCAGTTTCGATTTTCGATTTTATTAAGGGCCAATGACTTAACAACACTCATAATATAATTGGTTTTTTTCAAACCATTAAATTGTGATTAATATGAGGCCTATTTACATATTTATTATTATTTCAATTTTTATCATTTCATTTTTACATCTATTTTGGGTCAATGAAAACCAAACATCGACGATTTGTCGATTTCTCGACTTAATCTCGATAAAGGTGAGACCTTTATCTTTTTTTTTCATGTCAATTTCAATTTTATTTTATTTCTATCATTTTTGTTTCATTTACATTTATTTTGGGTCAATGAAAACCAAATATCGATCGATTTATCGATTTCTCGATTAAATCTCGATAAAGGTGAGACCTTTGCTCTTTTTCCTATTTATTTCGATTTTATTTCATTTCCATTATTTTTCTATTATTCTTATTCATTTTGGGTCTATGAAAACCAAATATCGATTGATTTATCGATTTCTCGATTAAATCTCGATAAAGGTGAGACCTTCATACTTTGTATCCATATTTCTCGATTTAATTTCTTATTTGTCACTTTATATTTCTTTTGGTCAATGAAGGTCAAAGATCGTCGATTATCAATTTATCGATTAAATCCGATCAAGACGAGACCAATTTTATTTCATGTTAATAATATATCTTGGCCATTTTTTTTATCTTGATTATTATTGTTCATATTATTATTCATATTGTCATTACTCATATTATTCATATCCATATTATATTCATATCCATGCTCACCTAATCGTTTTTATTTGTCCAAATGCTCACTTCCCGATCAATACTTAACAAATCGTTTTCTTAATTAAATCGCGAAAGAATTGAATTCTTGAGGTTTAGCACTTCTTGGGTTCTTGAGTGACCACCATTGGGGCGCACGCCTTAGGTGGTGATCACTCGACCTTTTGCTCCTAAAACACTCATCTAAACTATTTGGACAAAAGAATGCCATTGGAATTTAGCATTCCACGTGGTACCTTTTTTTGTTCATTAAACAATATTTCATAAATTAATCGAATGAAAAAGGTGTCGTTGGGATCTAGCATCCCAGTAATGCCCCGATTAATTGGTTGCGAGGCCGACGTCTCGTTTATTGAATAATCGTCATTCTCCCTAAAACACTCAACAAATCAAACCATTCCCAAATCAATCCTCGTTTCGTCGTCGAGTCACTCTTCAAAACATTCTCGTAAGTCAAGTGCCTTTTGACTCGTCGTCAAATACACACTCGCACATCTCGAGGTTCCGTTACTAGGAGCACCCCTAGGGACTAGTATCGATCCTCACCTCTTTTCTCGAACAATCCGACTCAAACTCTTTCAACCGCTTTCTTAATCAACTAACGAAATGAGGAGATTCTTGGAATCTAGCATTCTTTGGATCTTCGAATGAATGGCTCTTGAGGCACGCCCTTGGGTTGTTATTCATTCACCCTTTCATCTTAACACACTTAACCATTATCAAACATTTTTGCAATCAACTCACGAAATAACTGAGTTCTCGGAGTCTAGCATTCCTTGAATTCTTGAGTGACTGCTCTCGAGGCACGCCCTTGGGTTGTATGTCACTCAATCTTTCGCCTCCTAAAATTCAAACCCTAACCCCTCTTTTCGTGGGCGTACCACGAACTACGACTGCTCTGATTCTTTATTCTTGTCCGAATAAAGATACGTAGGCACAAGATCGCGATGATCTTGGCGAGCACACTTTTTCTTTTTCCCCCGTTTGCATCTACCTTCACACTACCATCTTTTTCCGTCAAACCCTGTAGTCGAACTACGATTGCTCTGATTTCTCATTCTCGTCCGAATGAGCATACGTAGGCCCGAGATCGCGATGATTTTGCCGAGCACCCTATCCTAAAACCACCCCATTTCCCTTAGTAATTGAAACCTTTTACTTTACCTTTTTGCACTTATCGTTGAGAAGAAAACAATCAAGCTTAGATAACATTCCTCATAATTCGAACTAAGAGGCTCCCGTTGAGTACAACGAACGTGAGGGGGTGCGCGTACCTTCCCCTCACGTAACCGACTCCCGAACCCGGAATGTGGTTGCGACGACCATGTTCTTACCCTTCCTTAAAGGTTTTCTCGATATTTTCCTTTCCCTCTTTTGGGATAAATAAAGTTTGGTGGCGACTCTGTCGAACCGTTTTCCGCGCCTTTCGCACGAGGGTCGTATTTTCGATGAATTTTCGAGGTGCAACAACCGTCATTACTTAACTTCGAATGCAAGCGTTCCGACTAAAAACAACCAAAACCCTTTGTTACTTTGAAGTTTAAAACGTATACAACTATAGAACGGCGATGATATCTTTAAATAATCTCTGTGGAACGATAACAAAACCATAACTTTATTTGTATTTCAACACCTAGTTAGTCTAAGAAACCAAGTTGTTCAATTAAATTGTAGCACATTTCTTGCAGCCATCCAAATCTCCTTGATATACTCACATTGAATGATATTTGTTCAGTCTCGGAATAGGGAAACATGCTACCTTGACCAAAATAGCTCTTCACCTAAGCTACTAGCTTTAAGCAGGCATGTTTATGCTCTGACAAGTTAGGGTTCCCTTTAAATGTTGGAAATAGTGAAAAATCCTTTTTACCTGTACTCTTGGCTATGTGTTGTTTAATGATTAATAAATAAAAACCTTGAAATTAGAAAGCGTGTCGTCTGGTTCCCTCTTAGAATTAATGACCTCATAAAGCAGTTACTGCATCCACCTAACTTTTGCTAAGAATAAAGTGCATATATATCTCTTTGATCTTCCCTAAAATAACAGACTGCTTAGTTGTCCTCATCCTTTAGACTTCTCCTAAGAATTCCAATCTTCTTAAGTCATTCTCAGTTATTGACCTATCCAGCTCAAACTCCTTCACTCGTCTATTTAAAACCATAACTATTCCGAAAGGATTCACCACTATCTCTTAGTCCTAACCTTCTTTTCATCCTAAACTCAATCTAAAATGACTCCAAGAACCTTTTATGGCAATGATGATCTCCTTGAAGTCATCAATGAAAAACGACCAATGGATACTAATCATGATTTTCATCTTGGCATTCACTTCTAAAATTGGAATGGATACATTTATATGCTAAGAAGCTCAATTTATCCGAACCTCTTAAAATCCTTTTGGATTAATACCTCCATTAGCAGCAATGGTTTGACTATCTCCTCTGACATTTATGGTCTTCCAGTCACCATCAATGTCACAAAAATTTATGAATCCATTGACTGTCCACTAGGAGGTGTCACTCCTAACCATGCATCCATTCGATGCACCTCTGATGTTGAAATGCACTACATGTTTGATAAAGGATCTGCTTTTGAACCCACAAATCCTGAAAAACTTGTGCCAATTGCCAGAGGATGGTTCAAATTCATCTTAACTAATATTAAACCTCGCAATACAAACAAAGACTTTCTATATCATGATGATAAGCTCCTTATCATGTGTCTTCTTAGGCCAACTCCTATTGATCTGTCTCAAATAATCTTTGATCATCTAAAGGAATCAATTCTTATGTCAAGATCAATGGATAAGTCCTTCATTCCCTACAGAAGAGTCTTATCTGAAGTACTCTTCAGAGCTGGTATTGTGCAAGCGATTTGCAGAATTCGGTGTGGACCAGACACTGCTCTGAATAGGAATTTTTGTGAAACCTTCGACAGCAGATGGTTCTCATAAAATTAGAAGACTATCTTTCATATTTAGGCTAAGTTATTAGTGTGTAATGGTTTATTAAGATCACATGCCCATTATGTGTAATTGCAAATTAAATTAATGAAGTATGCGTTACTTTCAATTCTTTATGCCAACTCCTATATAAGTGCACTTATAAAACATATAAGACAAAATTCTTGAAAGAAGAAAATATATTTTCAACATTAGAGAATGATAATACTCTCAGATATGCACGTATTACGAGTCCTTGACTCCCGTCAATAATTAATTAGAGAATCCTACGCGTGATCTCTTGGTTTTTCCAAGAATGGTAATCTGTCAGACTTTGTGCTAGTTTTAATTCCCAACTTAAGATGTCTAGGAAATGACGAACCTGACGGTTGGAGTCACGAGCTTTTAATTGACTCTCTATTCATTGCCTACTTAAGGCACTGTGTTCACTCCTCTATCCATCATTCCAAACCATCTCAGTCAGTACCCTTCTTTAGTATTTTCTCCAGAATGTCCACCTCTCGTCCAAAACCTACTGAGAGTAAAATTGCTAAGTTAAGAGTCCTAAATGAATTCTCTATGAACACCAGTTCTCTCAAGGAACTTGGCTTCACTAGAACTTCGTCCGAATTAAGATATCAGAACTGGGAAGGTTATCTTGAGGTGCTTCCAGGTCTCATTTACACAGATCTTGTTAAAGAATTCTGGGCAAATACTGATGTGTTTTCTAACGAATACAACCAGCACATCATTCAGTCAGTTGTCTTTGGAATTCCAGTGGTAATTAAACCCTCTATCACTGCGTAAGCTATCAAGTACGATGAAAACGGTGACACCACTAAAGACTACAAGGAAAGGAAAATCTTCAATGATCTCATCTACAAAATTCATTGTGGAAATGATCCCTCAAACTGTGTCTCCACACTCAAGCCCTCATCTAAAGTCTGGCATAGAATAATGGAAACAAACCTTCGACCTAGAGAAGTAGGAGAACAAGTGCTAACTCATTCAAATAGACTATTCATCTTCTTTCTGATCCACAGAAGGAAAATAAACCTTCCCCTAACTATGTTCAATCATTTGAAAGAACAAATTCTGTTGTCTAAAAACAAACCCTCTCTCAGCATTCCGTATGGAAGAGTCATATCTCGAGTCCTAGAAATTCAAGATGTGATTACCAGGCTAAATAACTTAGAAGTAACCACTGAATGTTCACCCATAGATCTTACAAATCTATCTGGAAGTTCCTAAGGAGAAATAGAATTAAGTTATAAGGTTTCTGTCTTGATATGCTATTTCCTAAGGAGAAATCTATCGAGATTGATTATAGTGGATTAAGACCTTGTGTTCAAGGCAAAATCACCTAGGGAGGGTGGACTGGATTAGCCTTTGTGGTGAACCAGGATATATCATGTGTTCTTTACTCTTATGTTTAATGTCTTTATTTATCCTCCTATATTGAAGGATCAGAACCTTTCACAAGCAGGTCAGAACCTTGCAGCTTAACTCTGATAAGCTTTCGCACTGCAATTTCTGAGGAGTGTAGTTCATGTTCAGACTCATGATGGTTCTTAAGTTTCATACCTATCAAGTCTGAATATAATTGCGCTAGTCAGAGTCTCTCAACAAACTCTGATGTTATCCTAAGTGCCTTGACAATAAGAAGCGAAAAGTTCTCAAAAGAGTAAATACACAATTCCAACCCCATTTCTTGTGTCTTTCTCGTACCTTCATATTCCACATAACCATTACATCTGCTTGCGTCTTGAGCCTAAATTTGTTGAACTCAATCTTCCATTCGTTGTCAATCGACGGTGAACGATACTCGAGCCTCACAATATTTCGATCTTCGTCGTAAGGTAGGAGATGGTGGATTTCATATATGATATCTTTGAGGGAAGTGAAATCGGTGAGCTTATACGTTCGCCCGGGTGTAGAGCTGGTGAATGAGACATTTGCGACATACCAATAGATGTTTGTTTGTGACATTTGAGACATTTTCAGTTTGTGTGAAATATAACAGTAGAGCACCTTAATTTATAGAAGCCATAAATTAATCTGGACCACTCATTAACTGGCATATTGATTATAGAGATATGTATCCAGAATGACACCCTATTATTTTGTTCTAGAAATGCATCTCTGGAATTTGTCCTGAACAAGTTTCAGAACAAAACACTAAAACATAACCTATTTTTTCATTGACAAAAAACAAATGTTGTTATGGGGAAGATAAAAAATGAATAAAGGCAAAATATGAACAAAAGGTAAATATATAACGCTTCATTTATATTGAGACACAATTACATACAATTATTTGTCTGGTTAAACAATAAATTAAAATGACTCGAAACATATGTCGCCGACTAAATCTATAGGTGGTGCCCCTTGGACTTTTGTGCATTTGATTATTTTTCAATGTTGTCCAATCTCTCAAATTCTTGCATCCTTTCCATAAAATGATTCAGCCAATTCTCGACTTTTGTTGTTGAATGAGTCATCCACTATAGTGATGTAAGTGGTATAAGACATTCCGGTTTCAAGTAAACTTGAACAAAATGACTTGATTTTGAAAGCCACCCAATACACATGATACAATCACTTGGATTTAGGGGTGGGGCGGTGCACAATGGAAAAAAGGTTTCCAAAAAACCGTAGTGTGTTAGGTCAACACACACTCTATCATACGCACATGCTATTGGGTGACTCATTTCAGGGAAGCACATCCATTTTGCCTCCGGTGCCGAACCTCTCAAGCAAGGAATAAGAGACTCATAAACCGCATCAAAATTTTATTTCTTTCCGTACAATCATGTGTATGATTATTTATGTGTCTTCAACTCTTGGACAAGTTGATGTCGGACAAGTGTATGGTATCTTCTCCTTTACCGAGTAAAGCTGAAACGGCCCGGTAACCGCAATTACCTTCCCATACAACATTGACGATCCACTCGATATAATTATGATGTGTTCCAAATCCGTGATGCTCCGACCAAATGTTGTTTGTATCTCATTATGATGGTTTTGAATCATGTGGTTCACAGGGTCCCAGTCTCTACAAAACCCGCTTTTACTATTTCCCAGCCAATTTTTCAAAGTAGCATGGCAGACTCAACTCTGTTAGTTGTTGTATTTTCAAGGTGTCTAACATCATCAGTCCATGCACAAACTATTTTCTCCTTCACCTGGTCAAGAATTATGCTTTCAATATATTTCAACAAATCTGGATACGTTTCACACACTTTCCTGAAATGAATAACAAAATCGACATATAGCTCTTTTGTGGAAGAATTTATTATACGATTCCATGCATCCATTATTTTTCCACAACCAGACCCGCCTTCACCATTTATCCATCTTCGGACTCAATCGGTTTCGTCCCTACCGCGAGTTTAACCCAACTTCTCACATTCATTGTTATGTGATACCTACAAAGTAATGCATACGAAGAAGAAAATACTTTTACGACCGAATTCATCAATGTCGTATCGCATCCGGTAACAATCGCTTTAGGTTTCTCACCTTGATCCTTCAACAGTGTCCCACACACCTCTAAGACCCATGTAAAATTGTCCTTTTTTTCACACTCAAGAAATGCAAAACCAACAAAATGTGTCTTCTCAATTGAGGTAACACCAACCATCTCCAATAATGGAAGTCTATACTTGTTTGGTCTTGTAGGTTGAATCAAGTATGAGCGCCGTAGGAAATGTGTTGAAAAAATTTAGGGAATCAGAATGAGTCCAAAAAATATTTATAATAGTAACTTCATCATCACACGTTTGGTACCTAGACACGTAACTGTCATCATCCAACAGTTTCAAGAGTTGTTGCATGTCAGTTATATCCCCCATAAGCACCTTGTTAATGAGGTACCAAATATTATACACTTGCTTGATATTTGATATATTGTCGGGTCGTTTCTGTTTCAATGTCACAAGTATATTTTTTGATTGAACAAGATTCAAGGTCATGTAAGCAACACATTCCTTCTCTTCCGACTTGAGCCGACAAACACTAGGAAGACCGACTAATTTTAAGCATAAATCATGGTTATGCAAACCACATATCTCATTAAATATCCATTTTTTGTTTGCCAACATGTAACCACAAACCTTAAACAGACAATCACATTTTCTTGTACTAGTGTCGTCTCTTCTAAAATTTCAGAGAGAAGTTATATATTTCCCGCTTCTTTCGCACATCATTGTCACAAAAGTGAATATTCTATTCAAACCATTATCAGTCCTTTTGATAACCGCACCAAATCTAAGTTTCGGGCCTCCATACGAATCCATTAAAGCATTTGATCACGAGATTTAAACTCTTGCTTTTTTTTCACTACTACAAAATGCACAAACAACAACGTCAGGTTTACAACGGATTGCCTATACACCGTTGTAATAGATGCGCTTTTTTTTTTAATCTCGTTAAAAGGCTTTTAATGACGGTTAATATTCAAACCGTGGTAAAATGTGAGGCCTTTCACCACAAGTATGTTTTCAACCGTCATTATAGGTAGCGCATGGTCATGGGTTCAAGTCCCAGCACCAACATTTATGGTTTTTTTACATAATTTTTCAAAATACCCACAACCTTTCACCACAGGTATATTTTCAACCGTCATTATAGGTAGCGCATGGTCATGGGTTCACGTCCCAGCACCAACATTTATGGTTTTTTTTAGATAATTTTTAAAATACCCACAACCTTTCACCACTGGTATGTTTTCAACCGTCATTATAGCCAATAATTTAGTTTTAGGTCTTGCACTTCAAAAAATCGGTTTTAGGTAAAATCGTCTCATTTTTAAGATCTGTTTCCTGCATCTGAAGCAGAAAAATCGTGCGGTCATTAGTCCCTTACTCTAAAAGAGTTACGGGATTTCACCCTCAAAACCCCAAATTCATCTTTTTTCTATTTTGGCTAAAATACAGTTTTGGTCCCCCTGTTTGTCAAAATTCACGGTTTTGGTCCCCCTGTTTTTTTTTTTAACAGTTTTGGTCCCCCACCCCTCACTGTTCATGTACGGACGTGTACTGTTCATGTACGGGTATGTACTGACAAGTTACTGTTCATCACTTTTTTTGGGCCAAAATTGGGATGGGGGACCAAAACTGTTAAAAAAAAATTAGGGGGACCAAAACCGTGAATTTTGACAAACAGGGGGACCAAAACTGTATTTTAGCCTTCTATTTTTAATGAATTTTTTACTGTTTTCATAGTCTCAAAAAATTCTAAAAAAATTCTCAAAATTCTTATTTTACCTAATTAGATTAAATTTCGTGTTTTTAGATTTTTCTGAATTTATTTTAATCATTTTTTCCTATTTTTTCAAAATGCTGACAAACCCTTTCACAACGGGTATTTAAACCAACCGTTGTAATAAGTAGCTTTTTTTACTTATTTTTTCAAAATGATGACAGACCTTTCACCACGGGTAATTTAAACCAACCGTTATTATAGGTAGCGTCTTGTCATGGGTTCAAGTCCCAGCACCAGCATTTTTGGTTTTTTACTTATTTTTTCAATTCTCATTACCAACATTATAGGTGGCGAGCATATTGAGTTTATTCATTATCCTTAAGCAAATCTTGGTCGTTCATTTAGTGATTATCAACGGCCAAGACACTACTATTAGTGATCCGCGTGAAACCTAAAACTTAGACGAACTACATCTTCTACCTCCAAACATCATCTTTCAGTTACGATACTCTATTTCTCCACTAAACCAAATTTCAGAACAAATTTCAGAACTCGAGTTAGCAATGTTAGTTGTTGGTGTTCTTTTTTAATTATTGTTGTTCTTGTTGTTCTTTTTTATTATTATTGTTCTTGTTGTTATTATTGTTATCATTGTTATTATTGTTGTTGTTGTTAATGTTGTTGATGTTGTTGTTCTTGTTGTTATTATTGTTATTATTGTTGTTGTTGTTCTTCTTCTTGTTCTTGTTCTTGTTCTTGTTCTTATTCTTGTTCTTGCTCTTCTTCTTGTTGTTGTTGTTGTTGTTCTTGATGTTCTTACTGTTGTTCTTATTCTTATTGTTGTTCTTGATGTTCTTGCTGTTGTTCTTGTTCTAATGCTGCAATTTTATTTTATTTTATTAAAAGACATACAACAACAGTTTTTTAAAAATAATAGTCATTATAGGTAGTTCTAATGCTGTATTTTATTTTATTTTATTAAAAGACATACAACAACGGGTATTTAAAATAACTGTCATTATAGGTAGCGCGTTTTCCATTTTATTACAACGGTTACTGGGTCGTCATTGTACGTACCGCGTATACAACAACACTCTACATAACAACGCCTTCGCCCACGTCATTATATGTCATTTCCAACCATTGTTAATTGGGTTTTTTGTAGTAGTGTTTATAAATTGGTTGCCAATATCTACCACCTTCACAATAACACCTTGGACATTCAGAGAAACAACCACACCTTGGACATTCAGAGAAACAACTTGTTTTGGGAAAACATCGAGGTGCACCATATCTAATGAAAACAATTAAAACCATATCAGAACATAAACGCTACTGCTGCAGAATGACTTCAAAAATGAACACAGATAACTTCCGAAAATGCATCTCCGGACAAGTTCATATACGTTCCGGAGATACATTTCTGAACACGAATAAACTTTTTTAGGAAAAAGGGAAGATTAATGTGAGCAATGTAGAGAGAAAAGAAGAATCTTTACCTAAAATTCTATCTTCTTTTGCTCCCTATGATGTGATGAACCAAAAGGATGGAGATTTAGAGTGAAAAAATGGATTGAGAATGAAAAGTTTTTTGGTGAAGGGTTTGGTTGAAAACCAACTATGGCAATAATGGTTGTGTGATCATGCAGTTAGTTCTTTTATTAGATATTTCCGGAGATGCATCTTCGGAAATTTCTGACATGCAAAGGTGACAAAAATTTTTTAAATGCCGACCATAATTCCAGAGATGCATCTTTGAAATTTCTACTGAACTGGAAAATAATTATGGTATTTCTTGAAAAATTTCGAAGATTCATCTCAGGAATAAAAATAACCTAACAAATAAGACACTTCTCAGAATGGCCTTACTTGAGTGTGCAAGAGGTACATCCGGAGACGCATCTCTGGAAATATGAGGCATTTGTGGAAATTCATGTGGTGCAGTAGAAAGATCTAGGGTGCGTTGAAAAATTCTCCTAAATTAAGGGAATTTCTTATGGAAATGGGATGGAAAAACACCTTATAGAAAATCCAAAATGTCCTTCAGATTCCGAAGATATATCTTCAGACGCACTTTTTTTAAAAGCAAAATGTTATCTAATTCGGATATGCATCTCCAAAATATTTTAAAGCATACACGTGGAATCTCACTCAAGGCATTTTACATGTTAACTGTTCCGAAGACACATATTTGTTTAGGCTTTACAAAGATGCATCTTTGTATCATATCAGAACAGTGCAGATTATGTTTGTTTTATGGTTACGCAAATGAAAGTGATGCATTATAAATGTTAAGAACTTTGTTATGTGATGAGATTTAAATCATACAATCGATATGTAAAAAATGACATACATAAATCCATATGGTCCAAAAATGACATATATAAATAAAGTCGAAATACACGATAAAGTAAAATGAAGTGAAAAAAAAATATAATCCACAATGAATCCAAGAGTATAACTACTATATACTACTGTTTATGTCGGACTACAACTTCTCTAGCTTCTCGTGCTCATTGGCCTCCTCTACCCTCGTTCTCTGATGCTGTCTTCGACACATCAGTGTCTCTCGTGCCTCCGTCATAATGGCATATAGGATCTGCCTCACCTCAGACCCATCAGAGAAGATACCTTTGTCAATGTTTGTCTGCGCAATCTCATTATGCAACGACATCTAGGCAATACATCATGAGCATAATCTAATTGTGCATGCTCATACTCTAATATCTCTCGGTGAGCTGACCTCAGTGGATCTTCTGGAGCAGCCTGCACCATATATAGATGTGACACCCAAAAGAACCACTTGATGTACCCGTCATTATCTGTTAGGGTACTTCGTGTCTCCGATGGTACTAGATGACTAAGATAATCATAAAACATGACATCCATATCTCTGCGTGTTATAGCAATGAGAGCATACACAATAGGGTGTCTCGGAATAGTCTGAGTGTAGTCTGACTGCCGCATGACGCACTCATGAAGATGAGGAAATCTGAGATGTGAGTCGCAATCCAACCATTCATAGTATAAAACTATGTCGTCAGATGGTCGCGTATCACATTAATTTACAATAGTTGTTAAAATGCATATCCTCGACAACTAAGGGTCACGACACACTCTAAATGGATCTACCGCCTGGTTCCTTCTGAACGGGGAAAATAGAGAAGCATGTGGCATATTTACTGTGTAAGTCGGTACACACAACCAGCCAAAGATGTGCGGAAGTGTTGGAGGATCCAAGCCTGGAAAATGTTGGAACACACGAATCATTAGTAAGGGCGTTGCAAACGTGCAATGAAAATGACACAGAAATATTAAAAGACCAATAAATACTGTTGTATGTATTGTGATGTTATATGTGACCTGTTTCGTCTTCCACCTACAGCTCTCTGGTAACTTCGAGTACAAGTAGACTAAACAAGCAGCCCCCATTTGTACTCATGGATCCGCTTGAAGTCATCGAAGTACTGTAGGTAGACGACATCTGTATAAGTGACATTATTGTCCATAAAAGTCACAATGCTAACTAAATATAACATGTATGTTCTCGTAACATACGTTATACGGAGCCCCACCTGCTAATCATCGCCTTCAGTCAGCTCTATTCCAATGATCTTATTTGTATATACCTTTTTCAAGTATTCAAACCAGCATGAGCCCGTCTGGTTTTTTCAAACTCCTACATGGCATCCTTTGGGTAAATTCCCAGATAGTCTATCATCATCTCGAGTGCCTCATCTTTGTTAATCCTTCCATGATATATAAGTTTCCCCCTAACCGATAGATACAACAAACACGACACATCATCAAGTGTGATAGACATCTCACCAAGCGGTAGATGAAATAACGAGGTATCGATGTTCCATCTCTCCATGAATGCATTAAGCATCACGTGGTTGATCGTAATATAACTGGTCATGCACAAGTTCTTCATCCCAGTATGGGATAAAGTAGCCTGAAACCACTCCTCTTTCGGTTGAGGCAAGCCATTAATTTTTTGCCCATGGTTAATAAACTTCAGCGGATCATGGTCCTGCAAAAAAATAAATCTATGTCAAAATGTAGCATCAGCTTAACAACCTCATCAGTAGGAGGTGGCACTAGCTCAGAAGCCTCATCAATCAAAGGTGGCACTAGCTCAGAAGCCTCATCAATCGGAGATGGCACTGGTGCCTCAGGTACCACTAGTGACTCGGGTACATGTAGCTCCAAAATAGGTGAAACCTGTCACCTGCGGAAGGATAGAAGCAGTGATGCGTCGGTAGGTGAAACCCGTCTCCTACTGGAAGAAGAAGATGGAAAAGCATGAGCCCTAGAAGTAAATGCCTCTACATGTATAAAGTGAACATGAACCTCTAAACCTGGCTTTTCTCCCTCTACACTGATGCATGTTGTGCAATCCTTATGTGTCTCAGTCTGTCGTTTTTATCAGCCATAATGCATATAAGTAAACTAGGCACTTAGTATAAGCAACCATACAATCAATAAAAGCGACAAAAATAAATAAATCAGACTGATAATTTACGAAGATGCAGCTTTGAGTAATGAGAATCCAAATGTTGATCATCAATTTCTACTCATCTACACAAAAACTCAAAAACTTTTCAAAACATAAAAAACTTACAAATTTAGAGTTTACTTCACACTTGGATGATGTCTCTGATGTACTTCATGTTGATTGAAGAACCTTTGAGCTTGGTTGTTTGATTTTGGGCTTGGTTAATGGAAAAAACTTTGAGAGAGCTTGAGCAAATTTTGTGTTTTTTTAGAAATGAGGAAATAGAAAGGTTTCAGCGTAATTTAAGCTCCAATACCGTTCGGAGATGCATCTCTGAAATAATTTTGAAGATGCATCTTCAGAGTTTTTTAACGTTAAGTCATATTTCTATTTACCTAGGGTGCGTTAAGAGATGCATCTCTAGAAGCTGGAGGCATTTTTGTATTTTCACGTGGTGCCCTAGTAATATATAGGGTGCATTAAGAAATTCCCTTTTTAAAGCGGCTGCCATTACCTTTATGTCCTAACTATTTTTTTTAGGACTTTCTAATGCATTTACCGGAATTTTAGAAAAAGTACCGAAATTTTTTGAAATTTTCGGTAAAAAAATCAAGATTTCTGGAAAAATTTGAAGAAATATCAGAGTTTTTGAAGGAATTTTTTTTTTTTGAAAATGCATCTATGCATTATTCACTTAAACGCCTTTTTTTGACATATATTGATCCGACGATGCATCTCCGAAATAAACCATACATTAATTGTTTTACTTTGTTTTAGAGATGCTCTAGTGAAGTTAACGATATATTATAGGTATATTATCATTTTCATTTTTGCATAAATTCGATATAATGAAAATGACATATATAGAGCAATAAATTCATAGTACACAATGAATTCAAAATAAAATATTAATGATAATTAGGCTTTTACTACAAATACTATGAACTACTGCGTATGACTGACTCAGGTCCCCCTGTTCCTACGCCGCCTCTTGTATTGCAATGCCTCCAATGCCTCCCCATCGTGGCATTTAGAACTTCATTTACCTCAGAGCCAGTTGGAAAAATTCCTCTATCTATACCCGCAAATCCTTTCTCCATGTTACGGTGATATCTAAGGAACATATAAACAATATGATATTCCCTAATCTACTCCTCCTCTAAGACTCCTGATGAGTTGGCCTAGGTGGATCTCCCGGAGCATCCTGTGTAATATAATAATGTGACACCCTGAAAAACCATCGGATGTAGTCGTGTATAAGTCTCTGGCCGCCAAGAATTATGGTACTCTGTGACTCCTCTGGTACCAAATGATTAAGATAATAATCAAACATGATATGCATATCTTTAGGTGTCATACCATGTTGGAAATGCATATCCGGATTCTAGGAATCATAATGTTGGAAATTTTCGGAGATGCATTTCTGTAAGGTTCTACAACGCAGAATGATGCTAACGGTGGAAATGCAGTCCATCTAAACACCCAAAATAATGCATTGGTCATTAAAACTACCTATCAAACATGTTGCTAATGTAAATAACATATATAAACTACTTATTTCATAACCTAATCCTCAACTTCTACAAATGTATATAAAAAATAAAAAATATAGGAAAAAAATTACTAAATGTGAGTTTAGTTCGATATTGAGTGAGCTCTTTAATCGACTTGATGTTGATGGAAGCAGATTTGAAGTGCGTTGAATGATTTTGAGAGAATGTGATTTAAAATAGTTCGAGAGACTTGAGAGTCTGATAAAGACATAAAGTATTTTGAGAAGTGAGTAAGAAGAAAGGGTCTGACGTATTTTTGAGAATGTGATTCAAATTGTTTTATTATTACAATAATTAAAAATAAAAAACCCTAAATAATATAGTAGCCACTGGATGTGGCGCATGCTCTTAGAGGATGCATGCATGCGTCACATGCAATGACATGTTCAATGAAAACATGTGCCACCATGCATGGCGCCTATGTACAACAACAATACACATGCATCACTCAGAGTGGTTATTCCTCTTGCCAACTACTTTTTTTTTTGTTTTGAAATTTGATTAGTTTGATATTTTATTTGAAATTGTGGTTATTTTAGAAAATTAAATGAAAAAAATGTTATTTAAAAAAATTCACCTTTTAGCGTGAAAGAATTTCCCTAATCTAAGTTTAATAATTAACCCTCCTCTCTCGTTTTTTCCTCATTTTGGGTGTAAAAGGTTTTTAACGTGGGACCCACAAGGACCAATATTTCCTTTCCCCCTCTCTTTCCAACCAAACCGATAAACCTTTTCCCTTAGGCACTCTTCTTTCCTTCATCATTCCTCTATTCATAACAAAGCATTCATTAAACCACGATAAACATAAACAATTAGTAATATATCTAAATAGTGAAAATTTTGAAAAAACCCAAAGACGAACAAAACAATGAAACGCATGTCGCATGACTCACTCAGGAAGATGAGGAAACGTGAGACGTGAGTCACAATCCAACCATTCATAGTATAACACTATGTCGTCAGATGGTCGCGTATCACATTAATTTACAATAGTTGTTAAAATGCATATCCTCGACAACTAAGGGTCACGACACACTCTAAATGGATCTATCGCATGGTTCCTTCTGAACGGGAAAATAGAGAAGCATGTGGCATATTTACAGTGTAAGTCGGTACACACAACCAGCCAAAGATGTGTGGAAGTGTTGGAGGATCCAAGCCTGAAAAATGTTGGAACACACGAATCATCAATAAGGGCGTTGTAAACGTGCAATGAAAATGACGCAGAAATATTAAAAGACCAATAAATACTATTGTATGTATTGTGATGTTATATGTGACCTGCTTCGTCTTCCACCTACAACCCTCTAGTAACTTCGAGTACAAGTAGACTAAACAAGCGGCCCCCATTTGTACTCATGGATCCGCTTGAAATCACAGAAGTACTGTAGGTAGACGACATCTGTATAAGTGGCATTATTGTCCAGAAAAGTCACAGTGCTAACTAAATATAACATGTATGTTCTCGTAGCATACGTTATATGGAGCCCCACCTGCTCATCATCGCCTTCAGTCTGCTCTATTCCAATGATCTTATTTGTATATACCTTTTTCAAGTATTCAAACCAGCATGAGCCTGTCTGGTTTTTTTAAACTCCTGCATGGCATCCTTTGGGTAAATTCCCAGATAGTCTATCATCATCTCGAGTGCCTCATATTTATTAATCCTTCCATGATATATAAGTTTCTCCCTGACCGATAGATGCAGCAAATACGACACATCATCAAGTGTGATAGACATCTCACCAAGCGGTAGATGAAATGAGGAGGTATCGATGTTCCATCTCTCCACGAATGCATTAAGCATCATGTGGTTAATCATAATATAACCGGTCATCCACAAGTCTTTCATCCCAGTATGGGATAAAGCAGCCTGAAACCACTCCTCTTTCGGTTGAGGCAAGCCATTAATCTTTCGCCCATGGTTAATAAACTTCAGCGGATCATGGTCCTGCAAAAAATAAATCTATGTCAAAATGTAGCACTAGCTTAATAGCCTCATTAGTAGGAGGTGGCACTGACTCAGAAGCCTTATCAATCAAAGGTGGCACTGGCTCAGAAGCCTCATCAATCGGAGATGGAACTGGTGCCTCAGATACCACTAGTGACTCGGGTACATGTAGCTCCGAAATAGGTGAAACCTGTCACCTGCAGAAGGATGGAAGCAGTGATGCGTCGGTATGTGAAACCCGTCTCCTACTGGAAGAAGAAGATGGAAAAGCATGAGCCCTGGAAGTAGTTGCCTCTACATGTATAAAGTGAATATGAGCCTCCGAACCTGGCTTTTCTCCCTCTACACTGATGCATGTTGTGCAATCCTTCTGTGCCTCAGTCTATCGTTTTTATCAGCCATAATGCATATAAGTGAACTAGGCAATTGGTATAAGCAACCATACAATCAATAAAAGCGACAAAAATAAATAAATCAGACTGATAATTTACGAAGATGCATCTTTGAGTAATGAGAATCCAAATGTTGATCATCAATTTCTACTCATTTACACAAAAACTCAAAATCTTTTCAAAAGATAAAAAACTTACAAATTTAGAGTTTACTTCACACTTGGATGATGTCTCTGATGTACTTGATGTTGATTGAAGAACCTTTGAGCTTGGTTGTTTGATTTTGGGCTTGGTTGGTGGAAAAAACTTTGAGAGAGCTTGAGCAAATTTTGTGTTTTTTTAGAAATGGGGAAAGAGAAAGGTTCCAGCGCTATTTAAGCTCCAATACCGTTCAGAGATGCATCTCTGAAATAATTTTGAAGATGCATCTTCAGAGTTTTTTAACGTTAAGTCATATTTCTATTTACCCAGGGTGCGTTCAGAGATGCATCTCTAGAAGCTGGAGGCATTTTTGTATTTTCACGTGGTGCCTTAGTAATATATAGGGTGCATTAAGAAATTCCCTTTTTATAGGGGCTGGCATTACCTTTATGTCCTAACTATTTTGTTTAGGACTTTCTATTGCGTTTGCCGGAATTTTGGAAAAAGTACCGAAATTTTTCGAAAATTTCGGTAAAAAAATCAATGATTTCTGGAAAAATTTGAAGAAATATAAGAGTTTTTGAAGAATTTTTTTTTTGAAAATGCATCTATGCATTCTTCACTTAAACACCTTTTTTGACATATATTAATCCGACGATGCATCTCCGAAACTACACCATACATTAATTTTTTTACTTTGTTTTAGAGATGCTCTAATGAAGTTAACGATATATTATAGGTATATTATCATTTTCATTTTTGTATAAATTAAGTCATACATTCGATATGATGAAAATGACATATATATAGTAATAAATCCATAGCACACAATGAATTCAAAATAAAATATTAATGATAATTAGGCTTTTACTACAAATACTATGAAATAGTGCGTATGACTGACTCAGGTCCCGCTGTTCCTACGCCGCCTTTTGTATTGCAATGCCTCCCGTGCCTCCCCATCGTGACATTTAGAACTTCCCTTACCTCAGAGCCAATTGGAAAAATTCCTCTATATATACCCGCAAATCCTTTCTCCATGTTACGGTGACATCTAAGGAACACATAAACAACATGATCCGCCCTAATCTACTCCTCCTTTAGGATCTCCTGATGAGTTTATTAGAAATAGAAATAATTTATATTTTAATTAATATGCACAAACTTGGTGACCAAGTTTGTTAGAGGGTATTTTAGTACTTTATTGTTATTTTGTAGCCCTAGTTTTTAGCTTATAAATAGGGTAGTGTAGATGTCATTCATTCATTGTATCCTTATCATTTATAGCCGTCACTCTCAATTTAATATATTCTCTTCTTTTCATCACTATTTTCACCTTGTACACCAACAATTGGTATCTAGAGCTCCGGTTCGGATCAACGGGAGAAACACGGGAAACACGAGTGAAACGTGAGGATTCTTGTGTGATTGAATTTTTGTTCTTGATTTGTGTTAAATCTTGAACGAAGTTCTGATCGGAATCATAAATTTGTGATTCTGTGGGTTGGGAAACACTGTGTGTGGTAAGTTCTGAGTGTACTGTACAAGGTTGAAGATGATGAACGGCGGCGGCGGCATGAACACCAAGCTTCCAGTATTTGATGGCAAAAACTAGAATCGTTGGATGATTCAAATGCGAGTACTGTTCGGTGCTCAAGATGTTCTAGATCTTGTCACCGAAGGTTACGTTCCGGTAGTAGCAGATGCGACGGAGGAGCAGAAGAACGCGCAGAAGGATACAAGGAAGAAAGATCAGAAAGCATTATTCTATATCCATCAGTGTGTGGATGCGAATGTGTTTGAGAAGATTGCAGATTCAACGACGACAAAGGCGGCGTGGGACACACTAGTCAGATGTTACGGTGGTGAAGCATCAGTGAAGAAGGTGAAGCTTCAGTCTATACGTAAGCAGTACGAGAATCTCAACATGAAGAACAATGAGAAAGTTTCTGAGTACATCTCCAGAGTGATTCTGATCACTAATGAGATGAAGGCGTGTGGAGAAACTCTTTCTGAACAAGTAATCATAGAAAAGGTATTGAGATCCCTTACTCCTCAATTTGATTACATTGTGGTAGCAATAGAACATTCTAAAGATCTGAGCACCATGAGAATTGAAGAGCTGCAAAGCAGTCTAGAAGCGCAAGAGTTGCGTCTGACTGAGAGAACTTCTGAAAGGGAAGTAGAGCAGCAGGCTCTGAAAGCAGTTTTTGATAAGAAGCATCAGAAGCAGAGAAGATCTGATGGTGGTCAGAAGTCAGAAACCTCAACTTCTGATAGGCAAAAGAATGCTCAGAAGAGAAAAGAGAAGTATGACAAGAAGAAGATCCAATGTTACTGTTGCAAGAAGTTTGGTCACTTTGCTAGAGATTGTTGGTCAAACAAAGAAAGGAAGTCAGAAGAAGCAAATATAGCCAGAAGTTCTGATGATGAATCTGTGCTACTGATGGCTTCTGAATCTGATGATCAGAATTTGACAGACTGGTGGTATATGGACACTGGCTGCTCAAATCATCTACTGGAAATAAGAAATGGCTGGTTGATTTTGATTCTGAGAAAATGACAAAGATCAGATATGCTAATGACAAATATCTTAACGCTGAAGGTATGGGAAATGTCAGAGTTGTTCTGAATAATGGGAAAACAGCATTGATTCAGAATGTGTGGTATGTACCTGGCATCAAAAGTAATCTGATGAGCGTGGGACAATTAATTGAGAAAGGTTTTTCAGTTACCATGAAGAACAATCTTCTGAAGCTGTATGACTGTAATCAGAAGCTGATTATGGAGTCAGAACAAGGAAGGAATAGGACATTCAAGGTGAATGTCAGAACTTCTGACTCTGAATATCTTAGTGCAACAAGTGTTGTGAAAGAAAGTGAGCTGTGGCACAGAAGATTTGGTCATCTGAATTTCAGAAGCTTAGAACATCTGAATTCGAAGAAGCTGGTACATGGAATTCCTACAATTAAGAAGCCTGAGAATTCAAGCAAAGTGTGCATGGAAGGAAAGCAACCAAGATTGCCATTTGCGTCAGAAGTTGCTCCAAGAGCAAAACATGCCTTGGGAGTAGTACATTCTGATGTGTGTGGTCCATTTCCAGTAGAATCGTTCGGAGGGAATAAATACTTCGTGTCATTTGTTGATGAATTCACGAGAATGATATGGGTATCCCTTATTAAGTTCAAACACGAGGTGTTTGCTGAATTCAAGAAGTTCTGAATGAAGGTTCAGAATCAGAGTGGTCAGACTCTGAAGATTCTCAGAACCGATGGTGGGGGTGAGTATAACTCCAAAGAGTTTCAAAAGTTCTGTGAGGAGAATGGAATTGAGCATGAGGTTACTGCTCCTTACACTCCTCAACACAATGGTCTTGCTGAAAGAAGAAATCGTACTTTGCTTGATATGGTGAGAAGTATGCTGAAGGAGAAGAAGCTTCCTCAGAACTTCTGGGGAGAAGCTGTTGCCACCGCAGCATATGTGCTCAACAGATGTCCAACGAAGAATCTGAAGGAAATAGTTCCTATTCAGAAGTGGACGGGAGAAAAGCAAAGTGTTAGTCATCTGAAGGTGTTTGGTTCTATTTGTTACAAACATGTTCCAGAAGCTAGAAGACAGAAGCTGGATGATAGAAGTAAAGTAATGTTACTGGTGGGGTACCACAGTACGGGTGCGTATAAGTTGTATTGTCCAGAAACTAATAAAGTTGAGTTCAGCAGAGACGTTATTGTGAAGGAATCAGAAGTTTGGAATTGGGACAAGTCTCAATCTGATTCTGATGTGAGAACTTCTGAAGAAAGGTCAGAAATAAGAATTTCTAAAACTGATGGTGATTCTGACTCTGAAGGAGACTCAGAAGATGAAGGTGATTCTGATGATCCAGATTCTGATGATGATCAATATTCTGGTGGTGATTCAGACTCTGGGAATATGCCAGACTCTGAAGGTGGTCAATGTTCTGGAGGAAGTCAACCTTCTGGAGCAAGAGCTTCTGAAGAAGAAACTTCTGAGGACAGAACTTCTGAGGTTCAAGCATCCGGAGAAAGTTCTGAACGAGGTCAGAGGCCACAGAGAATCAGAAACATTCCAAGAAGATTTGAAGAGTTTGACATGGTGCAAGACACTAAAGTAGATTCTGAGGGAGAGATTATTCAGTGTGCCATGTTAGTAGACTCTGAACCCGTGAGTACAGAAGAGGCTCTCAAGCAGAAGTTCTGGCTAAAGGCCATGAAAGAAGAACTTGAGGCCATAGAGAGAAACAAGACTTGGAAGCTGACAGAACTTCCAAAGGACAAGAAAGCCATCAGCGTCAGATGGGTTTTCAAGCAGAAGCTAAAGCCAGATGGATCAATTGGCAAATATAAAGCGAGGTTGGTAGCAAGAGGATTTCTGCAGAAACCTGGGCTGGATTATTCTGAAGTGTTTGCACCTGTAGCGAGACATGAAACAATCAGATTGGTGATTGCAATAGCTGCTAACAGGAATTGGCCTCTGATGCATTTAGATGTGAAATCTGCATTTCTGAACGGTCAATTAGAAGAAGAAGTTTATGTGTCACAACCTCCTGGATTTGTGAAAAAGAATCAAGAAGGGATGGTGTACAGATTACATAAAGCTTTGTATGGATTGAAGCAAGCGCCCAGAGCTTGGAATCAGAAGATTGATTCATTTTTCAAGAAGCAGGGTTTTCAGAAATGTGAGATGGAATACGGTGTTTATGTTCAGCATGTTTCTGAAGGCAATATGATTCTGGTGTGTTTGTACGTTGATGACATATTGCTGACCGAAAGTTCTGAACAAGACCTAGCTAAGTTCAAGAAGGTGCTGATGAATGAGTTTGAAATGACTGATCTCGGGAAAATGACATACTTTCTAGGGATGGAGTTCAGATATTCTGAGAAAGGTATCATTTTGCATCAGCTAAAGTATGAACGAGAACTTATGAAGAGATTTAAGCTACATAATTATAAGGCTGCTATCACACCTACAGATACGAATCAGAAACTAGATTCTGATTCTGATGGTGAGGATGTGGATGCTACAACCTTCAAACAGTTGGTTGGTTCTCTGAGGTATTTGTGTAATACCAGACCTGATATCTACTATGCAGTTGGAATGGTTAGTAGATTCATGAGTAAACCCAAGTGGTCCCATTACCAAGCTGCTGTCAAGATTCTGAGGTATATCAAGGGAACTCTGAAATATGGAGTGTTGTTCCCTTCTGGAAGAAAGCCTGAATCAGAACTTCTGAGTTATTCAGATTCTGATTGGTGTGGAGACAGAGTTGATAGAAGAAGTACTTCTGGATACTTGTTTAAGTTTCTAGGAGGCCCTATTTCTTGGTGTTCCAAGAAACAACCTGTTGTTGCGCTATCAACCTGTGAAGCTGAATATATTGCAGGTGCTGTTACTGCATGTCAAGCTGTGTGGATTCTGAACATGCTGGAGGATCTGAAGATCAAAGTTGACAAACCTCTGAAGCTGATGATTGACAACAAGTCTGCAATCAATCTTGCCAGAAACCCAGTGTTGCATGGGAGAAGCAAGCATATTGAGACCAAGTATCACTATCTGAGAAGTCAAGTTCAGAATGGAGTGTTAGAAGTTCTGCACTGTAGCACCCAGAAGCAGTCGGCAGATGTTCTGACCAAGGCTATCAAGACGGATCAATTCCTTCGCTTAAGGAATGGAATTTGAGTTGTTAGTTTTGAGGAAATATAAATTAAGGGATGATATTAGAAATAGAAATAATTTATATTTTAATTAATATGCACAAACTTGGTGACCAAGTTTGTTAGAGGGTATTTTAGTACTTTATTGTTATTTTGTAGCCCTAGTTTTTAGCTTATAAATAGGGCAGTGTAGATGTCATTAATTCATTGTATCCTTATCATTTGTAACCGTCACTCTCAATTTAATATATTCTCTTCTTTTCATCACTATTTTCACCTTGTACACCAACAGAGTTGGCCTAGGTGGATCTCCCGGAGCATCCTGTGTAATATAATAATGTGACACCCTGAAAAACCATCGAATGTAGTCGTGTATAAGTCTCTAGCCGCCAAGAGTTATGGTACTCTGTGACTCCTCTGATACCGAATGATTAAGATAATAATTAAACATGATATGCATATCTTTACGTGTCATACCATGTTGGAAATGCATATCCGGATTCTAGGAATCATGATGTTGGAAATTTCCGGAGATGCATTTCTGTAAGGTTCTACAACGCAGAATGAAGCTAACGGTGGAAATGCAGTCCATCTAAACACCCAAAATAATGCATTGATCATTAAAACTACCTATCAAACATGTTGCTAATGTAAATAACATATATAAACTACCTATTTCATAACCTAATCCTCAATTTCTACATATATAGAAAATTAAAAATATAGAAAAATAAAAAATTACCAAATATGAGTTTAGTTCGATATTGAGTGAGCTCTTTAATCGACTTGATGTTGATGGAAGAAGATTTGAAGTGCGTTGAATGATTTAGAGAGAATGTGATTTAAAAGAGTTTGAGAGACTTGAGAGTCTGATAAAGACATAAAGTATTTTGAGAAGTGAGTAAGAAGAAAGGGTCTGACACATTTTTGAGAATGTGATTCAAATTGTTTTATTATTATAATAATTAAAAATAAAAAACCCTAAATAATATAGTAGCCACTGGATGTGGCGCATGCTCTTAGAGGATGCATACATGCGTCACATGCAATGACATGTTTAATGAAAACGTGCGCCACCATGCATGACGCCTATGTACAACAACAATACGCATGCATCAGTCAGAGTGGTTATTCCTCTTGGCAACTGCTTTTTTTTGTTTTGGAATTTGATTAGTTTGATATTTTATTTGAAATTGTGGTTATTTTAGAAAATTAAATGAAAAAAATGTTATTTAAAAAAATTCACTTTTTAGCGTGAAAGAATTTCCCTAATCTAAGTTTACTAATTAACCCTCCTCTCTCGTTTTTTTTCTCAATTTGGGTGTAAAAGGTTTTTAACGTGGGACCCACAAGGACCAATATTTCCTTTCCCTCTCTTTCCAACCAAACCGATCAAGCTTTTCCCTTGGGCACTCTACTTTCCTTCAGCATTCCTCAATTCATAACAAAGCATTCATTAAACCACAATAAACATAGACATAGTAATAAATACTCTAAACAGTGAAAAATTTGAAAAAAACCCATAGATGAACAAAACAAAGAAACGCAGCGTTTCATCTTATGAGGCCAAAGAACAGTACAAATTCCATTTTAGCACTTGAAACAAAGATGAACCATAATGCATGGAGCATAGCCAGCTAGTTAGGGTTTGCATTGCCATTTTCGTTTTGGAAAAACTTCATTCTCTGCATTTCATCTTCCGATGGAAGAGAACAACGATACAGTCTCATATACAGTGAAAGTGAAAGTGACCGTTACCGTCACCGACGAAGACGAACTCCTTCCTGATCGAGAAACACAAGCTACTTTGAAAGACAATGGTGACATTGGAGGAAATGAGCCGGTGGAGGAAGGCGGAGAATCGAGTAAACTCGATGACGGTGGAGAAAAGGAATCAGTGGAGGAAGACGGAGAAACGAGGAAGCTCAATGACGTGGCACGTGGGGTAACTTTTACTCCGGTGGTGTTAAACAAAGAGAAGAACAGACGTGGTAGAAAAAGGAATACTCGAAACAAGAAAGTTACATGCAATGAAGGAGACTCCTCAATGTGCCATCAATGCCAGAGAAATGATAAGGGCAGAGTTGTCCGATGCACGAAATGCAAACGGAAAAGATACTGTATACCCTGTATAACTAATTGGTACACTTTGCTTTTATTCTAACCTATGAAACACAGACACATCTGGAAAAAAGACGTGTTTGGATCTGTGTCAGACTCTGATACTGATACAGACACTTATGATTATTATGATTATATTTTATTTATTTATTTTTTAAATTATTATAAGTGTTTGTTTAGGGTGTCCCTGCATTATAGTTAATATGACTTGATTATTTGAGCGGATAACTGTTGGTCTTAATGATATATTGAATTCCTTTTGTTGTGTCTTGTTAAGGTATCCTAAGTTGACAGAGACTGATGTTGCTGAAGCGTGTCCTGTGTGCTGTGATAACTGCAATTGCAAAGCGTGCTTGCGATCATTTAAACTTATCACTGTTAGTTTACCCCTTCTTCTAGATTACTCTGTATGGATAGACAGCTTATTTGCAGCTTATAGCATAAATGCTTATCGCTTGTGTATGAGCTGTTTCTATAGAAAGCAATAAAATAAAAGTTTAATTGTTTCCGAATAAGTTATAAGTTGTTTTCATAACCTATCTTGAAGGATTCGTGAAAATAATCTGAAAACAACTTATAAACCAAGTCATAAGCTGTTTTCATTAATTCTCCCAAACATTTTCACAAAAGTTAAAGTTATGTCAGCAGATAAGTTCAATGTTAGGACAGAATATACACTATTAAAGATAGAGCATATGAAGGTAATTAGGATTAATGATGATAAGGAATTCTGCACACTTTATTATCAACGGCAGTTATTAACTCCAAAAAGGCAGTTATGGAAGTTATAACTGTTACAAACTGTCACACAAAAACAAAAACTGACAAATAACCACTCCTCTAGATTAGAGAGCCTAATATCTCCCAAACCACACCAAATGACAACTGCCGTATTTGTCATCTTTATTCTATTTAAATACGATACACACTACTAATTACAATTGGGCCTAATATAATTTGGGCTTGTGTCTGACATATACATGTCTTATTGGTGAAATCGAGGAATTTACTGATCGATTGAATCGAATGACTCCCAAGAAGCTTCAAACTTCGGCAGGATTTGTCTGAACAGCCTTGATTGCATCAGGTTCCACTTGCACTTCCAATTCTTCGGCCAAAACAGGAGGTAAAGGTTGCGTCTGTGCTGCTGGTGAGATGGCTTTCTTCAACAGTGAAACATGAAAGAACGAATGAATCCTAGTGTCTTGAGGTAGATCAAGATGGTAAGCAACCTTGCCAATTCGCTCGGCGATTTGATATGGCCCATAAAATATGGGGCTGAACTTTTCATTAATTTTTCTTGCTAAAGATTTCATCCTGTAAGGTTGCAATTTGAGGTACACCCAATCACCAACATCAAAGGATATATCACGACGGTGTTTGTTGGCCTGAATCTGCATCTGGTTTTGCGCTTTGACCAAATTAGAATTGAGATCATGTAAGATGGTGCCTCTTTCCTGAGTTAGACGAGTCACTTCTTTAACTGCAGAAGGAACCGTGGTACCTTTTAGTAGTTGAGGAGGGTCACGACCTATGTAGCACGGACACCGCTGTAAAAAGACGTGTCCGTGTCATCCGTCACATGTACCGACACTTGTGATTACTTTTAATTTATTCACTTTTTCAAATGTCAGTGTCGGGGTCATATTTGGGGCGTCGTGCTTCATAGGTCACGACCATAAAGAGCTTTGAAAGGAGTCATTTTGGCAGAATTCTTGTAGTTAGAGTTGAACCAAATTTTTTTCCTTCCTAACCACTTCATCCACATCTTAGGCTTAGCCCCTGGGTGACACCGCAAATAAGATTCCAAGCACCGGTTTGCATCTTCCGTTTGGCCATCCGTTTGAGAGAGATATGCAATGCTAAATTTCAGTTTGGTACCCCCCATTAGAAAAAGTTCTGTCCAAAAGTGGCTCAGGAAGATTTTGTCTCTATCAAGAGACTATGGGAATCCATGAAGTCTAACAATCTCCTGAAGAAATAATTCAGCAATACTCTTGGCTGTAAAAGGATGGGTGAGATGGATAAAATGTGCATATTTCGTAAGCCGGTCTACCACCACCAATATAGCATTCCTTTCCTGACTCCTCGGAAGGCCTTCTATAAAATCCATAGAAATATCTGCTCATACCTGTGTTGGGATCGGAAGTGGTTGTAAGAGGCCTGCAGAGAATAAAGTTTGATATTTATTTTGTTGGCATACCTCACGAGAAGTTATAAAAGTCTTGATGTCTTTTTTCATGCCTTCCCAAAATACCAAAGCTGCAATTCTCTTGTATGTTCTGAAAAATCCAGAATGACCCCCTACAACAGAACAATGATATTCTCGTAATAAAGTTGAAATTTTTGAGGAAGACCTAGGTAACGCCAATTTCCCTTTGTACAATAACTTTAGGTAACACCAATTTCCCTTTGTACAATAACTTTGTGTTTTGGAAGGTGTAGTTGGAATTTTTGAGGAAGACCTAGGTAACACCAATTTCCCTTTGTACAATAACTTTATGTTTTGGAAGGTGTATCCTGAGCCTGAGAATTTTCGAACAAATCATGGACCACTTTCTGAAGTTTAGCATCAGCATGAATCTCAGTTTCCCAATCTGCCAGATCTGAAAACTGAACCATAGAAACATCGTCATAAGTCATCTTTCGTGATAAAGCATCTGCAGCCCCATTGTCCACCCTGATTATATATTATATCAAAATCAAAACTCATGAGTTTGGATGTATTTGAATTGATCCTCGCTCAAAACTCGTTGATCCGTCAAAAATTTCAAACTTCTTTGATCCACGTGGGTGGTAAAATGGCATCCCATTAAGTAATGACGCCATTTTTGGACAGCCATCACAATAGCCGTTAACTCTCTTTCATAAACAGATTTTCGTTGTGCCCTATCCGATAACTGTTGACTCAAAAAGGCTACTTGTCTACCTTTTTGCATCAAAACAACACCCAATCCTTTATTAGAAGCATCCGTTTCTATAATAAAAGGTAAGGAAAAGTCAGGTACAGTTAGAGTGGGCAAATGAGTCATGGCTGCCTTCAATATGTCAAATGCTGTTTGTGCTTCAGGATTCAAATGAGAGTTGTCCTTTTTAAGCAATTCAGTGAGAGGCCGGGCCAATTTACCATAATCTTTCACAAACCATCTGTAGTAACCAGTGAGTCCCAAAAAACCTCGAAGAGACTTGAGATCTTTGGGTATTGGCCATTAAAGCATTGCTTCAATCTTTTGAGGGTCTGCTGCCACGCCTTTAGCCGAAATTATATGGCCCAAGTAATCTAGTTGAGGCTGTCCGAAAGTACACTTTTTAAAATTTGCCACCAATGGATGTTTTTTTTTAATAGAGATAGGACAGCCTGAAGGTGTTGTTTGTGATCCTCCAAAGACTTATAAATCAGGATGTCATCAAAAAATACCAAAGCAAATTTTCGCAAGTAAGGGCGTAACACCGCATTCATCAGGGACTGAAAAGTTGATAGGCTGTTGGTTAGGCCGGAAGGCATAACGAGAAATTCATAATGACCTTCATGTGTCTGGAAAGCCGTTTTAGGAATATCCTCCGTTCGCATATTAATCTGATGATATCCGGATTTAAGATCTAATTTGGAAAAAATAGAAGCCCCTCATCAATTATAGGAATTGGGAATTTATCAAGAATGGTAATTTTGTTCAATGCCTGATAGTCCACACAAAATCTCCCACTGCCATCTTTATTTTAACAAGAATAATTGGGCTTGAGTTAAGGGCTGACACTCGGTCTTATAATACCTGATTTCAACATATCCTCCACTAATTTTTCAATTTCATTTTTTTGATAATGAGGATACTGATAAGGCCTTATCCGGGCACCATCCTGAAGGATAATAGCATGATCATGCGTTTGGTGCGGTGGTAAGTCTTGAATGTCGTGCAAGACCTCTTGATATTTTGCTATGATAGCGAATACCCAATCTGCCTGTGGGGCTGGTTGTGTGTCAGCAACTGAAATTTCCGAAAAAAATAAGAGGAAACCTTTTCCCTCCTGTTGCAATTCATGGTACATCATTTTTAAAGAGGCTTCAGCCCTTGTCAAAGTCGTCCCCTTTCAAACAATGGATATCGGTGGCAGTGGGAATTGCTAGTGTCAAATCACCGAAATTGGACTTAATCTCCCAAAGTTGCGATAACCATTCCATACCTAATACAATGTCGACTCCGCCAAGATCAAAGATGTGAAAATCTTGTTGTAAATGCAAACCTTGAAGGTTGAGATGCACGCTTTTACAAACTCCTCCGCCAGGGTTCTTTCTCCCATCGCCCACTTCAACGGTATAAGATGGTGTTTCCATAATTGAGGAATTAGTTTGTTGAACCAACACATGAAATTATGAGAGGCTCCACAAAACAAGAACAAGTACTTTATTGTTTGCAATTTCACCCAACAGTTTGATGGTTTTTTTTAGAAGTAAATCCAGAGATGCTAAACATGGAAAGTTGGAGTTTATGAAAATTCTTCGGTGATCGTAAGCACATCATAAGCTGGTTCCTCGGACATAGGCCCATCTTCCACCAAGAGGATATATAATTGTTTGTGGGCAGACATGACCATGACCAAATTGTTCATCACAGCGATAGCAAAAGCCTTTTTTGAATTTGTCTTGCATCTCTGCATCAGTGAGCCTTTTGAAAGATCTGCCACGGTCCACGGGTATTAATGTACTGTTTGGGGTTGGTTTCATTGGAGGGAAGGTTTGTTGAATTTTTCGGTGGGGTATTTTTGGAATTGGGTTCCCATGGGATGGTACGGGTGGAAGAATATGGTTTGAAAGTGGGTGTGGGTCTGTTGGTGCCTTTACGGTAATTGGACAGCAGGGTATTTTTCTCATCACTGCGTTGGGCGTAATCCATCAATTCGGGTAACGAACCGACGGGATGAAGTTCAATTCGGCCTTAATTATGTCCTTCAATCCGTTAAGGAAAATACCTTTCAGATATTCTGGTTCGGCCCTTCATAGTGGGCCAGCATGTAACTCGAATTGTTCACGATATGACTCTACAGAACCAGATTGTTTGAGACTCATCAAAAGTTCATATCGGTTTTGAAGCATTGAAGGCTGAAACCGTTTTAACAAGGCTTCCTTAAATTCACTCCAATGCTGGGTTTGGGGAACAAAATTCCCACCATTGATACCAAGTTAAGGCCTTTCCTTCCATTGCTACCATGGTTGGTTGCAGTTTCTCTTCATCCAAAAATCCTTTTAAATCGAAATAACGTTCCACCTGGTTGATCCAACCTCGTCATCGCCATCAAAAATTGGAATCGACAGTTTTCGCCTACGTTCCACTTGTGTCCTCTGTTCAAAGCGATACCCACTGCTGGATTCTGCTTGGTGATGTGTCCTGTCCCGTGTAACCCGCACGATGATGAGTGCGCAAGGGACAGATTGCGAACGGTTTCGTGCAACTCCTGGACGCGTCGATCTTTTCTGTTTCTAATTGATGACGCATTTCCTGAACTTCGTCACGCGTTTTCATGTAGTTTTGGTAGGCTCTTTCTAGAAATTCTAACCGTGCCTCCATTTTCTGTCATGTTTGCACCATACACAGGATCGTATGGTGCTACTGATACCAATGTTAGGGACAAAATATACACTATTAAAGATAGAGCATATGAAAGGTAATTAGGATTAACGGTGATAAGGAATGCTGCACAGTTTATTATAGATTATAGATTAGACTGCAGTTATTAACTCCAATAGGGCAGTTATGATAGTTATAACTTTAACATACTATCACACAAATACAAAAACTGATAAATAACCACTCCTCTAGGAATTAGAGAGCCTAGTCTCTCTCAAACCACACCAAATGACAACCGGATATGCCGTATTTGTCATCCTTATTCTATTTAAATACGGTACACACTACTAATTACAATTGGACCTAATTTAATTTGGGCTTGCGTCTGACATATATATGTCTAATTGGTGGCCTACTGACACTCCAATAAGTCTATCAAAATAGACACTTAACTATTCTTGTTTTTTTATGTATTCTATATTTGAAATGTAATAATTTGGTCTACTATAGAAAATGAAGCAAAGGGTTGAAACCAACATAACCAAGGAAGAAGAGGTTGAGTTCTCTAAATATATGCTTAAAGGACTTCTTCCGTATTTAAGACAGTTGGATGAAGAACAGATTATTGAGAAGGAAAGGGAAGCGAAGAGACAAGGTATTCTTCTATTGTCAGAATTCATTTTTAGTTTCATGTATTTTTAATTTTATAATTTAATTTTGATGTGAATTTCAGGGCTCTCATTCTCAAAGCTTGAAGTAAAAGAGGGAGATTTTTATAAAGATGAGCGTGTGTACTGGTTGGTACTTGTTTAGAATATTATTGTGTTTTACTTAAAATAATGCTATATAGTTGTTGACTTAAACACTTTTTTTTTTGGTAGTGACAACTGCAAAACGTCAATATTTGACTATCATAGAAGCTGTACAAAATGCCCTTTTGACATTTGTCTCCTTTGTTGCCGGGAGCTTCGTGATGGGAAGCTTCTCGGTGGTGCAGATCCAATTGAGTTCGATTTTATCTTCAGAGGGCATAATTATCTGCATGGTGGAAATGAAGAGAGAATTGTCAGAGAAAATAAACCTTATGATGCTGCCGAGCCTGAGATTCGTGAGTGGTCAAGATCTAGATGGCATGCGAATGGTGATGGTAGCATTCCCTGTCCAAAAGCCGATAATAAATGTGATCATGGTTTCCTTGAACTGAGAAGGATACTTCCTCCAAATTGCATCTCTGAGTTAGTATGTAAAGCTGAAGTACTTGCAGAAAAATTTGAGCTTCACGTTGTTCACGTTGCAGAGGAGACTCTTGATGATAGGTGTCCGTGTTGGAAGTCTGTTAGGAGCGCAGATGGTATCTACAGTAACCTAAGGAAAGCAGCTTTTCGTAAAGATTCCAGTGACAACTTTTTGTACTGTCCTAGGGCTGTAGGTCTACATCAGGAAGATTTAAGGCATTTTCAATGGCACTGGAGCAAAGGGGAGCCTATAATTGTGAGCAATGTACTTGAATGTACATCTGGCTTAAGCTGGGAGCCACTAGTCATGTGGCGTGCATTTCGTCAAATAGCCAATTCCAAGTTCAATGTACTTTTAGATGTGAAGACAATTAATTGCTTAGATTGGTGTGAGGTTTGTTTGATTTCTCAATCTTTAGCATGGAGGGATTCTTGCTGGAATTCTTGTTTATTATCATTGTCGTGAAACTTTTTTCTAATTTGTTTAACTGACATTCTTAACGTTTGGATTGGACATAACTTTACAAAACTAGACTTTGTAACACGAGATATCTCTCACTTATTTACATAATTTCAGGCTATATCTCATATGATGTAAAACTTTTATGAAACTTTTTTTTTTACTGGAATGGCTGCTTGAAAATGACGCTTAGAAAATAATTTATCTGTTGCAATTTGTTTTTGTACTTTTGAAATTTTATACATGCTTTCTCAATTTGGCATCTCCATCTTTTTGGGATTAAGAGAAGTTTTAGTGCATTTAACATTGTCAGTTACTCAATTTATAGAGTACGCTTTTTATTTTGGTTTAGATTGTTCTTCGGAAACAATCAATTTCTAGATATTCTGCCCTCGTCCATTATGAAGATGTAAGCCACATTAGGGTTGTGAGCCACATGCCATTTTTTAAAATGTAATTGGCATGTGTAAACAATAATGTCTCAGTCCTTGGTGCTTGTCATATGCTTATACTCCCAACATTTTTGTCTAATGTTTACTTCTCACTTCTGATTCAATATCTTGTCATCTTATCTGTTAAATTTATTATCCAGAGTTTCACATCGGACAATATATGACCTAATCATATGTTTATAAGTGGGGGGAATCCTCACCTTATATGTCGGTTTTGGAGGGGTGAGTTAGGCCTAATTGACACATTCTAAGATGATATCAGAGTCTATCATAAATCTGTTGTTGGGCTTCTCGCATCATCCGCGCTTCAGTCTTACTCAGGTCCGAGTGTGAGGGGGTGTGGGATCTGAGCGCGAGGGCTGTTGGAAACTTTACCTTCATTGTGGTCAGTCCCTAGTCGCCTAATTGCAACAATTTGAGTCGTCTTCATTGTAGTCTCAACACCTTCCTATGTAATGTTTATAAAGTTTGGGCAGCTCTCATCTTACAAGTCGGTTTTGTGAGTTTTCCCCAACCACAATTCTAAAGAGCCTGTTTTTGAGTTTCAAAGAATCTACCATTAAAACAAAAAAAAAACAAGATAAACCGCAGTGACGACGACCAGGGTTGAAGTGTTAGACCCTCAAAATAGGGGAGGAGGCTGCAATGAAGGCAACTCAAATGCCACAATTAGGCGACTAAGGACGGACTGCAATCCAATGAAGGCAGAATTTTCAACATTTATCTCAATTTCTTGCTGTCTGGTGTCCCTGATAGTTTTACCTGTTATTACTTATTATGCTATACTCACCACATGTTCATGGCGTTAGGTTGGACTTATTGTTTTTATTTTTTTATTTTTTTATTTTTTTATGTTTTCTTGTTGAGAATATTTTTTTTCTAGTTGTACTGTCAAACAGCATTGGGTAAATTGTATCTGCTTTATGTTATTGATTTTTTTCTTCTCTTACTTGATAGTCTATTCTGTTGCCGGTAATGTGCACATTTTTATTTGAGTTGTTAATTGAATGCAGGGAGATATTAATATCCACCAGTTCTTTACTGGCTACACAAATGGTCGCAAGGATTGGCTTAATTGGCCCGAGATGTTGAAATTGAAAGATTGGCCACCTTTTGATTTATTTCAAGAACTTTTACCTCGTCATCATGCCGAGTTCATATCTTCCTTGCCTTTTAAAGAATATACAGATCCTTTTAGAGGGGCTCTCAACCTTTATGTGAAATTGCCAGATCATTGTGTAAAGCCAGACATGGGGCCAAGAACATATGTTGCTTATGGATGTGCTCAGGAGCTTGGACGTGGTGATTCCGTGACTAAGCTCCACTGTGACGTGTCTGATGCTGTAAGCTTCAATTTCTGTCTTTCCTGGCCTGTTTTTTCAGAATTTAGAATTTTTGTTCATTCAACTGTCATAGAAAATCTCATTTGGTTCAGTTTGATTTGATTTGTTACTTCCCTGGCTGTTTTGCTAATTCGTGATTCATAAAAGTATTCTTTTTATGACTAGTGGCATAAGCTGCAAAGTATTTTTTAGGATTTGAATAATGAATGATGCATTTATCAATTCTCTGTTAGTGCTATATAATTATTACTTCGTTTCTCCAAGTGAATACTCCATTATGAGGAAAGTGAAATGTAGTATGTTTTGTAATTTGGTTGTAAGGTAAATGTGTTGACTCATATTGCTAAAGTGGAGCTGAAACCTGAGGAAACTACAGCCATTGAAAAATTGAAATGTAAGCACCTCGAGCAAGATAAGAGGGAGCTACATGGTGAAGAGAAAGTAACACTGAAACAAAAAAACGGTTCATTGGTTGGAGAGGATTCTTTAGATGGCGCTCTCTGGGACATTTTCCGGAGAGAGGATGTACCCAAATTGCAGGAATATCTAAAGAAGCATTTCAGAGAGTTCAGACATGCCCACTGCAATCCTTTAAAGCAGGTAAAATTAGTTAAGATGATTTTCCATCATCTATCTCTCTAGATCCCCCTTTTGATCATTTAATGCCCGACCATTTAGTTTCATTGCTGCTAACATACTACTCCATTCTCTTTTATTAGCAAATTTTACTTTTCAAGTTCATTGAACAAATGATGTATTTGGACTATATATAGACTAGATATATCAATTATTTAATGAATCTAAAATGTAAAAGTCTCTTATAAAAGAGAATGGAGGGAGTAATCTGTAAATCATGTATTTTTAAGTTGTTGGGGAGTCTCCTCTCAAGTGTGAGTCACTCACATCACTAGCCTTGATCTACACTAGGATTCACTTCCGCTTCCCCACCGAGCCTAACCATGGCTCTGATACCACTTGTTGGGGAGTTCCGGGAGCGCCGGAAGTGTTAATAAGCTAAACATTCATGGATCCAATAGACTTTGACACCACATATCCGCCAAAAACCTTAAGGCATTAGGGGTATGAGTCCTTTCTCTTATATACACCTCTAACATTTCCTCGATTTCTAGTTGATGTGGGACTTGACCACTCACACTTGAATCCCAACATAAACTTTTGGAGGGTTGCACTAGGATAAGATTTATACTTTCTCATACTTTCTTCCGAGTAAAGTTTTTATTTATTTTTAAAATCCAATATACATGGCAGTATGATTAGATCTTCTTGAATGAGATATCCTTTGGTAATGTAGGTTATTCACCCTATTCATGATCAGACCATGTATCTGACTACGGAGCATAAGATAAAACTTAAGGAGGAGTATGGTTAGTAATGTTAATAAATATTTCTTTGTTGGTTGGGGAGTGGACTGTTTTGATCATTTATATTGTACCAATCTGTTGACATTTCAACTTTAACTTATAGGAATTGAGCCTTGGACTTTTGTTCAGAAGCTAGGAGATGCTGTTCTTATTCCTGCTGGTTTACCTCACCAAGTTAGAAATCTGAAGGTAAAATTTGCATACATGGTACACATTTCTGTGTTTAAATTAGATTAATATCTGCTAAAGCTAGTAATCAGTACAGCATGATGGCATCAACCTATGATTTCTTGCAAATCATTGAAGCCATATATTATTATCTCACTTTTTTTTTGTCATGATTGTTTTTGCTTTTGAACGATGCTTGAAATGTTTGTGTAAATGTCAATATATGTATCATTCTTTTGTAGTCATGCTTCAAGGTTGCACATGATTTTGTCTCTCCTGAACATGTTGGCGAGTGCATCCGTTTGACAGAGGAATTTCGCAAGCTTCCGATAAATCACAAAGCCTCCGAGGACAAGTTCGAGGTGTGTGAGTCTATTTTTAATTTGATTCTACTTCCGTATTTGTAGGGATACAATACTCCTAATCCTTATTGAATAGGGAATCAGTTCATGAAAATAACTGGGTAATATAGAAATTAATCTCAAGAGAAACTCCAAGGCAAGAAACTGATCGTATGAGATAAACTAAGATATTCTAACATAGTATTAGAGTACTGTAAGACTCTTTAATTCTTTATGCATATATATATTCTCACACTCGAGGTCGAGGGCAAGTGAGTACGCTTGCAAATCAGTATTGCTCGCAAGGTTCTAACTTCTAATATTGACTGTTTCAATCCTTGTTGAATGTTTAAAATCTTGATCATCAACCTATTTCAATTCCATGTTCCTGTGTCATACCATATGCCAACTGTTTCTTATTGCCATTTTATGTACTGTTTTTTTTCTTCCTGATGGCCGCTTCTTTGGTATCAGGTGAAGAAAATTATCATCCATGCTATGCGTGATGTGGTTGAAAAATTAGAGAACGCAAGGTTAGTGATTGCGAACTTCAGACTCTTTGTTTATGGAATTGTATACTTACATCTCTTGATTAATCTGTTTGCTTTCCTGTCAAAGGCATATTGATAGACTATATTTTATGTACATGCATTTTTGTTATGTTTTCTAGACTCACGATTTAAAGTTTGTGTTTATTGCGTGAATATCATGAAGATTGATGATTGCCATTCAATTTACAGGTATAGGTAATCAAGGTACCTGTATATATACACCAGAGAGAGAGATTGAATCCATTTTGGTGAGGTTTGGTAATCTTGGGTTCTTTGTATTAAAACTGAAAGGTTTCATATTTTGTTTTATCTGGCACATTTTGATGAGGTACATTGGAAACATTAAGTTCTGGCTTGTAATTGTATACATGTGGTGCTAATTATCAGGTAGATTCAAGTTTATGAGAATTTTGAAAAGAAAAATCCATTAAAATCAATTCATAATACTAGATGCAAAGGAACCTTTACATCTAACACCTTACCAATCTCAGGACAAAGTTTTAACAGATTTACTGAAAATCAAAACAACATTCACTCTTTATTTTTGACACAACAACAAACCGATTGATCTGGAGTGTCATAAAAACAATCGCCGCCAGATATGAAACCCATTTCATAGCAAGTTTTATAGCAAAGTCCATCGCCTCCATCTTTGCACTTTTCTATGCATTTATGTCCCGGGAGATCTTGAAAATTCTCAGATGCTACAATCAAATGAAAGTTAATTAACTCATATGGTTAAGAAATCTAAAAATAAAATGCCAACATTATTTCATTACCTGCTGAAAACAAAACTATAGCAACACTTAAAATACAGAAAAGAGAAAGGAGATGAAAACGAAAAGTCATTCTGTAGGATTTCACCCTATATTTGATTTTTTTCTAAGAACTACTATTACTTATATAAATCAAATACTTAGTTCTAGATTTTGGAAAAGAAAAATATTTAAACTCCTTTCTTACATTAAAATTTGTAACGTGCTGGTCAAAACATATTGATGAAAATTTAATGAAGTTTGATAGTTTAAAATTTGTAACGTGCTGGTCAAAACATTTTGATGAAAATTTAATGAAGTTTGAAAGTAGTTAAAACGCTGAGATTTTTTTTTGCCACCATATATTTTATCTTAACGTTTAAGCAATTAGTTAAACCCTCGTTTAAATTATTTTGCAACTTTCTAGACTATATGTTAGTATCTTTAGAGTGATGGAAAGCAACCTTAAGCGACAAAACTCTAAAATTTGCCTTTTGTGGTAGAAGTCTATCAATTTTATAAAATAAAACTAAGGGCACAAACAAAAAATAAACAAGAACATCGAACATATTTTTATTTAGTAAAATAACATGAAAGAATGTATAGAAAAGAAAACAATAACACTATTAAAAAAGGCTTAATGCATGCTTTGGTCCCTTAATTTAATTTCAGTTTTCAGTTTGGTCCCTTATTTAATAAACGTTAGTGTAAGATTCTTTAATTGTGATTCCGTTAACGAATGTGGTCCATTATGTTAAAATGTGAGTTTTTCGTTAGTTTTTGATAGGGTGGCATTCCAGCTGGCTTGTACAAGGTGACATGGAATAAACCTTTGACATTCTGATTAAAAAAACTCTTTAATTTTCAACGTTTCAGATTTCTCATTTTTTTCATTTCATTTGAGTTCACTCTATTGTGTGTTCATCATTCTAAACCTGAAACCCTAACGAAACAACAACTGCAACCATCGTCTTCTTCGTTCGTCTGGCTATCATCTCCGTTCATTTTTGTTCGTCAAGGTATTGGTAATCATATGATTTTGTTCATCCACGTTCATCTTCAGTTTAGTTTCATTCGTTCTTGTTCTTCTCCATTTTAGGGTTTGTGGATTATTTGATACGGCGTGAAAGAGGAACAAGTTCAAGCATCTGTTTTGAGGTACGACTGATGCAAACTTTATATTTTTATCCTTCGTTACTTTTAGTTCTCAATTAGGGTTTTTCATCTGCTTAGTTAGGGTTTTTCTTCTGCTTTATCTAGGTCATGGAGAACCGTTTTAGATGCGTTGTTCATCATAGGGGTGAGTTTTCTGAGTTAACGAAAGTAGGTTACAATGGCTTAGAGGAAACGTGGGATGTGGACCCTGATTTTTGGAGTTACTTCGAAGTGTTATGTGGTTTAAAGGAGTTAGGTTATCCAAGTATAGAGAGTTTATGGTATTATGATGAAATTGAGTGTAATAGCATGATTGAGTTAAAAGATGATAATGGAACTAGGAGGATGCATATTATTGCTATGTTGAGTGGAGAAGTACATTTATATGTTATACATCCTATCCTACAACCTGAGGTAATTGAGGAACCAACACTTTCACTTGAGTTTAGTGCTGAAATAGGAGACAAGACTGAGTTAAGTGAGAATATTGATGGGGGTCCCACTTGTGTTGAGAATGTAGGAGACAACTCTGAAAAATGCAAAACTGATTTTGAAAGGGTTATGGATGAGGTTATAGCTGATGTGGAAGGAGGAGACTTAAATATTGGTGGGACCACAGATGTTGAACAGGGTGTGGAATCTGGAGACAAGGGGACCACAACTTTTGGAAATGATGTGGAAGTTGGGGACAAGGGGACCACTGACATTGAGCTTGATGAGGGGACAAATGTAGTTGAACAAGGTGAGGAGGCCAATGAAATTGAACATGGTGAGGGGGCCACAGAAATTGAACATGGTGAAGAGGTCAATGTAATTGAAAAAGGTGAGGGACTAAACTGCAACAATGATGGAGAAGAGGGACTGAACTACCAAAATGAAGGAGAAGAGGGACTGAACTGCAGTGATGACAGTGAATTGGAGATAAACTTTGAAGACTCTGATGATGATGTGGTTATGAATGAGGAGACACCAGAAAGTGAGCATGTAGTGTCTGAAGATAAGGTGGTTGAGGGAAAAGGGAAGGGTAGAGGGAAGGGTAAAGGGAAGGGTAAAGGGAAGGGTAAACCCAAGGGTATAAGGACTGTTACCTGCTCTAGATGAACTGCTACCACAAGTGGACCAAAGATTTTGTGTCAGGTATACTTCTGCTACATACTTATATCTTTCTGCTAATGCATACTTATGTCTTTCTGTTGGTAACTCATACACACTTATGTCTTTCTGTTGGTACACTTTCATAAGGTAACTAATACACACTTATGTCTTTCTGTTGGTCTGTGAATGAAGGCATCTATACAGCAATTTTAGGAAGAAATTCCCAGGGACTAAACTCAAGGAATTAATGTGGAAAGCTGCAACAGCCACGTACACAAATGCTTTTGAAAAAGTAATGTTGGAAATGAAAGCTGTTAATGTAGAGGCATTCAAGCACTTAATAAAGTTACCTACTAGGTTTTGGACCAAGTGTCATACCTCAAATTTTGATCACTAAGATTTCCCATCATTGTGCAAATCATCATCACAATATGGAAGAACCATCCTACCTCATCAATCTCCTCAAGGAATTGTTGAGCATCCACTACAATCAAATTAGGGTTTCAAGCCCTCTCAGAGCTTTAGACAAAGGATCAATCAAGGAATAACATGATCTTCAACTTGTCTAAACCTCTCAACATCCACAAGGGATCAAGAGGACTCCCACTTCAAGGATTAAGCACAAGGGTGCTCCCTTCTAAGTGGATCAAGCCTTAAGATCGCCAGTGTCACCAAATTAGGGTTTTGGTCGACCAGGGCCTCCAGAGGGAAATTTTCCTCTGGGCATGAGCCAAGGATAAAAAAAAAACCTAATATACTCCATGGAACCTCATGGACCCAACCATCAAGTCAATTTGACCTCAGGGGATGCATACATCAAAAATCAGGAATTAGAGTTTCTTGACCTAATTCACTCCTAAGTTGACTTTTAGGGCAAATCATGAGCCAAGACCCCAAGAGAGGGTTTGAGGGTCTCTAATGAATTACATTGATCCATTTGGAACAATGGATTAATCCAAGAAGTTTGAGCAACAAGCCTCAATTTCATCTGCACCACAATTAGGGTTTCGCGGGAAAAGTCAACTGTATCTTTGACTTTTGGCCAAGACATGCTCCCAAACCCTAGGACATGAATCAATATACCCTATGACACCCATGAAACATGTCCATCAAGTTTGATTTAGGTCGAGGACATGATTTCCTAAGGAATTGCACAGTTTTGAATTCATCTGATAAAAAGTCAACTGTGCACAAAAGTCAACTTTGACTTTTTGAGATTTTTCACCAAAATGGATTTTTAACCCTAAAATGATCTTAATGTATGATTTGAATAATCATTCATCAAGAAAAATCAAGAAAAGTTGGGTAACTTGTAAAAGGGGTAACCATAAAAACTTAGAAAATTTTCTAAGTTAACAATAAAGTGGCTAGGGTATCAACTTTGGAGGGCCATAACTCCTAAACAACAAAGCCATTTTTCCCCATCCAAAGCTTGATTTGTAGATCTCATTGCCCTCTACAAAAACTTCAACTAGACCTAACTCCAATTCATTGTGGATTTTGAGCTATGAGTGAGCCAAAATGGCTGAAAACATGAGAGTACCACTCTTCCAACACTTAGAAAAAATTCTGTCCAAGACAGATTTTGTTGAAACATCAAAACTTGTGGGATTTTTTCACATAGATGCAAGCTGAATCAGTTCCAAAGATAAACATCAATGTTGTTGCAAATGTTGCCAAGAATCCAAGCAACTCAATAGCATGAAACCAATCCACTTGTGCCAAGAATTATGGCTGCCACAACATGCCATGTCAAGGCTGCCATGAAAAATCAGTTTGGGAGTTTTGTGCTATCCACGAGTTCTGATTCAAAAGGAATGATCACTATGCCACATGCCTTCAATTTGATCATGAACCAACTGATCCAACTGATAGGGCTGAGTAAAAAAGCCAAGGAATCTTCCAACTTGAAATTCATCCACTTTGGCACATTTTTGCCTTGAATTCAAAGGGCATTAATGTGGAATAATGCATTTTCAACAAAGTCACTCTACTCAGTCAAGTTCTCTGATTAAACAACAATAAAAACATCTGAAGAATGTGATTATGGTCAAGGCATAGCCCTGCTCTTGGGAATGGCTAGCTTACCTTGCTTGAGAAGAAATCCTCCAAGCCAATCCATGCAAATGTGATCTGATCTAGCAGCCAATCACTATTCCTCCAAAACAAAAGTTGATCACCTATAAATAGAGGTCCCAATGGATCATTCAACTCACACCAAATCCAGTTACAGCACTGCTTTCTCTCATTCTTCCTTAAACCTCAAGTTTTTTGGTTTTTGAGTAACCACTATCGGGTTTTGAGTTGCAGCCTTAGGCAAATTAATTCCAATTGCTCAAACACATCACATATGATGTATTTGAGGTGTCCAAACACTTAAACACTGACTGTAACACCTCAGGCTCAAAATCACTCTTCAACCAAGCCCTTATGCCTCAATTATGCAGTTGGAGGTCTCCAGCTTGATCCAAAGAGTTTCAAAGTGTTCTAAAGCTTGTAACACACTCCATAACATCCATTAAAGCTGTATGGATCATTAATTCACAACTGGAACAAAGTTTGTGCAGAGTTCCATTTCAGCTTGCATCAAGGTAAGCCTCAAAACTCCAACTCCATGATCCATGCATATTTCCTCGCATGATATTTTTGCCAATTGCTTGCCATCATATGTTGATTATTTTCCCTCAAAAAATTTGATCATAGGACTCATAATCATGTCTGCACGATTGCTTTTGCAAAATTAGGGTTCATACGACCACAATGATATAATTTGTTATACACTGAAAATGAATGAAATTGGGTATTGCCATCTTCTTCCTTGTGAAAAAACACATGAGTTTGGTGTTTGAATCATGTCAAATGGTTGAGAGATGAGTGAGATAGGAGGCTTCATGCACGAGCTGGAGGAAGAAGATGGCCATGGCGCCATTTTCAGAAAAACCAACCAAGTTCTCTATATATTTTTCCCTTGCCATGTTATATTTGAATTGACATTGCGCCCCAGCGGTTCATCAGCTGGTTTTGTGTGTATTGGCAAGCGAGAGGTCTGGGGTTCGAATCCCCCTCGGCCCAGACTTCTTTTTATCACTTGTTTAATTTGCTATTTTTCATATTATTATTTTTAATGATTTGAAAAATTAATAACTTCTTCAATTTTTATCATTTTTGATTGGTTCTTTTTGCAATAATTCACAAAAATGTTTAAATATTTGATTTTACCAAAAAATTCCAAAAATATTATTTATTTCCTATATTTGATATTTTTGAAAGAATTAATGTTTTATGTGTTTTTAGCATTTAAAATATTTTTTCTCCCTTTGTTTTCTAACCCTAATTTGACTTCAATCATTTTGTAGGAAGAAACCTGATTTTTTTTGGAACATTGATCCAAGATCACAATTTGTTTTCCATATGTTAAACAATTTTGATCATTTTAATTGAATTTTTATTCAATTAAATACATTTTGAAAACAAATTAGGGTTTTGAATCAATTCAATCCCCATCAAACTTTTTCAAACACTCTTGGGCCTCTATTAGAGTGTAAGACCCAACCCCCTTTGTACAGAAAACTTTTTGGGCCTCATTCGTTGTATAAGTCCCTCTGTACATTTTCAAATAAATGACGCGATTGTCGCCAGTTTAAAATTAACCAACTGGGCATACCCTCGAGTAGTAAGACCCATTTCTTTTCTTTAAAACTCTTTGGGCCTCTATTAAAGTGTAAGACCCAACCCCCTTTGTACAGAAAACTTTTTGGGCCTCATTCGTTGTATAAGTCCCTCTGTACATTTTCAAATAAACGACGCGATTGTCGCCAGTTTAAAATTAACCAACTGGGCCTACCCTCGAGTAGTAAGACCCATTTCTTTTCTTAAAACTCTTGGGCCTCTATTAGAGTGTAAGACCCAACCCCTTTGTATATAACACAATTTTTGGTTTCCAGTCACTTGTATAAGTCCCTCTGTACAAAAACAACAGTGCAAATCACTGATAAAACCTGGGCCTCTCCTTGAGAGCTGTAAGCCCCAAATCTTTCTTTTTCAAAGCACATTCTCCTTTGATTTTGAATATATTGTTGTTTTAAATCTTTCTTTGTTGAACAACAAACCAAACAGCATGGAAGCACTACAACCGAGTAAGTGTTTATACGCTTTCATTTACTGCTTTCATATACATATAACTGTATTGTGGGGCTGCCTGCTGTAAGTCTCCTTTCATAAACTCATATCAACTGTGTAATAATAGTATAGATATTTAGAGTTTCCTCGGCAACTACGTCTAGCACTAGGTAAAGCCCTGTTGATCACTCTGAACTTACAGTCAAAACTAGATCAACATAGGATTACCAGACACAGTCTTCCCTCCTCTTGGGGTTAAACAATATGGAGATGTGAAAGGCAGATTCTTTTTGAACCCTTTCTCAGACTGTCACTCTTAGAAATAGACTGAACTAGATCCCCAATAGGATCATCAGATACAGTCTTCTCTTTGGCTGTCCTCATTAGGAATTGTCAAGAAACTCTACTCCCAGAGATGAATGTATTCTCCGTGAATGGCATCTTTGAGTTTCTTCCAAATTCTCGAACTTTCCTGACTTGATCTATTCCTTGTGAATAGCTTGCCTTGAATTTCTCGGGGTTTGGGGACCCACGGGCTTCTTAAAAGCATTGGCCTCCTCTTGGGCATTGTACAAGGACCCACAGGCTTCCTAAAAGCATCCCCGCCTCCTCTTGGGCTTAGTACAAGGACCCTTCGGCTTCTTAGAAGTCTTCACAACCTCCTCTTAGGCTTCGTATAATGATTCTTCCTCCGGGAATGATAGCCTCCTCTTGGGCTTAGTACAAGGACCGATCGGCTTCTTAGAAGTTTCCAGCCTCCTCTTGGGCTTCATACAAATTATCCCAACGACCTCCTAGAGGTATAGGAACATAAATTAGTTGTCTTAATAGAGCCGTCTCTCGCAGAGTCTAGATCTTTTCCACCGTGAACGTACTACTACTATTTCTTCAAACACAGTACAAAAGATAAAACTCTAGACTTGGACAGTCTAATTTCCTTGAGTCTCAAAGACATTCTCAAGCACCCTTCAAGTAAGGAAAAGCACCAGTAGACTTGGACAGTCTCGATCCCCTTTGGATTTTCCATTTCCTTAAAGAATAGGAAATAACCCTGATCCTCTGATCAGTACCAAAGTACAACCTTACCTGGAATCAGTCTCTTTATAAGAACTGATTTTCTCTTTTACAAACATACTGGACCTGTCACTTAACTGTAACAACAATCCCCTATTCGTTTAGCCTCCATTTCGGGCTTCGTACGAGATACAAAGGCTCTCTTATGGAGTCAAAACACCATTAGCCTCCTCTTGGGCTTAGTACAATGATTCTCCCTAGCAGAGCAAACAACCTTTAGCCTCCATCTCGGGCTTCGTATGAGATACAAAAACTCCCTCGTTGAGTCAATCATTTGTAGCCTCCATCTCGGGCTTTATACGAGATACAAAAAGACTCTCTTATTGAGTCAGACACCTTTAGCCTCCAGTCACCCAACAACCAATGACAAACAAAACCCCCTTTAGAGATGACAAATTCTCTCTAAGGTCAACACCTTTCGCTTCACATCTTGGGCTTTGAACAAGACACCAAAAACACCCATTTCCTCCCATAGAATAGGAGGAACTACGAACGCTCTGATTTCCCTGTTTCGGTAAACGGGAATACGTAGGCATAAGATTGAAAGAAAAATCTTAGCGAGCACACTAAACAAAAATCCAAAATCCCATACTCTCATGTATCTATCAAAAAGTATCAGTCATAACATCCTAATCCTTGTTCCCCGATAGAAAGTCCCAGAAAGAAAGAAAACAGTATTGGCGAAAATACAAATAACCAGTACAAAGGCCCCCCACATTGATAGCATCCGTAACCTAACAGACCGCTGTTTAAACTCAGTATGCAAAGCAGGGTTAATTGGAGACATCTATTTCCCTTCCTTCATCAGCTTTAATAGGATAAAAATGAATCGACCTATAGTCAACTCAACTGCAGAGAGCGATCGCGCTTAAGAACCGCGTCCAAAATCGGTCGCTACACCAAGGTTTTCTTCAAAACAAACCCTTTGTGTGATACCCTAGTAAACAACATGCCAGAGGCCTTCAACTCAGTTTTTGTGACAGCTAGGTCCAAACCAATCATAACAATGATTGAAGAGATCAGAGTGTATCTCATGCAAAGATGGGAGTCAAACAGACAGAAAATTTCCAAGTTTGAAGGTGACATTCTACCCAACATCAAGAAAAAGATTACAAAGGAGTCTGAAAAAACAAAGAACTGGATTGTGAGGTAGGACATTCTACACAACACCTAAATGATTGTTTTAGATTTGTTTCACCTAACTCAGTTTTTAAATGTTTGTTGTCCATTTAACAGGCGTGCAGGAAAGTATGATTATGACGTGAGACACATCTCATACAATAGAGAAAAATACACTGTCAATCTGTCAACCAAAGTGTGTTCTTGCAGAAAATGGATGCTGACAGGTTTACCTTGCTGTCATGCTATATCTTGCATGAAATCTCAAAAATTAGAGATTGAAAGCTATATCCCTGATTGCTACATAAAACAAGTGTATGAAGAATGCTATGCATCTGTCATATTTCCAGTCAATGGGGAATTACTTTGGGAGAAAAAAGGTTATGTTGAGTTGCAACCACCACCTATCAAAAGACAACCAGGAAGGCCAAAGAAGAAGAGGACTAGAGATGCTTCAGAGAGCATAAGGGATGACACTCAGCTAAAGAGGGCAAACTTTGGCATCAAGTGCAGTAGATGCCACATGATGGGGCACAACAAGGCAACCTGCAAACATCCAGGTCCAAGTCAGACAACTCAACCTGAACCAAGTCAGCCTGGTCCAAGTCAGCCTGCAGCATCTCATCCTGAAGCAACTCTTCCTGAAATAACTCAGCCTGCAGTAAGTGTCCCTGAAGCAAGTCAAACAACATCAACTCAACCTGAAGCAACTTGATCCACTTTTCATCTTTCATGTTTTTGTAACTCAGTGTCATATGAACACTTGATTTAGGCTTTTGTGAAAACCTTATTTAGGCATTGTTGTATTGATGGCTAAGAACAAATTCACTATTGTACCACTTAACTTTTGTATCACTGCTCTTTTTTTGTATCAGTGCTAAGAACAAATGCTTTTTGTAGCAGTGTCAAGAACATATGCTTTAATGCTTTTGTTATACCAATATCTATATCATTTTGTCAACATATTATTTACATGTTTCAGCAATATTTTATCAACATGATATTGATTCAGTAATATTTTATCAAGATATTCTAAACAATTTTGATTCAGCAATATTCTAAACAATATAATGATTCATCAACATGTCCTAAACAATATATGTTACAGACCATTACACTTATAATCCATAACAGTTATAAACAATATCAAAACAAGACCTTATCAAATTCAACCCATTTGACACCATTACAGACCACTGCATAACACAATTACATAACACAATTGCTTAAACATTCGATAACAATACTTCATCACTAAACAGATTTCATTAATAACACATTCTTACATTCATAACTTAAACACATTATTACATTTGCCAACAGAGCTATTTCAAATAGCTTGTTACAAAAACTATGTTAAACCCTAAACTAATAATGCAAAACAAAATTGCATTCTTCAACATTCCTCTTGTGCTCAAAACCTCTTTCTTCAACTTGAATATCTTCTTCCTTTGCCTTTCAATCTTTAAATCCCTTCCATCAACAACTTCATCTCCTACCCACTTGAAAAAATTGCATCCCTTCTCCTCTTGATTTCTGTAATTTCTACAATCCCAAAACTTTTTCCCAACATTAAAACTATTCAAATCTGTAACAGTACGCATCACACACTCTTCTTCATACCAACACTCCATCTTTTTCTTTCTTATCACAACAGATCCAAATGACCCATAACTTTGGGTATTTGATTTTGATTTGTTGCTGGAGTTTATTGACATTTTCACTTATGAATGAAAGATGATGAAGAATGAAGAAGGAGGAAGATGATGAATAGTATCGTGACAATAATGAAGGAAAGAGGAAGAATGAAGAACCCTAAACATTCATCATGCTTATCATTTATAAAATGCTAATTGCTGACTCACAAAGGAACTTAAATCCTTGTTGGCATGCCACCTCAGCATACTTAACATTTTTACAACAAAACTAACAGAATGAATCAAGTTGTTTAACAGAACGATTCTTGAGGGACTTCATCGTAACGTTTATTACATAAGGGACCAAACTGAAAAATTAAATTAAGTTAAGGGACTTCAGGACTATCAGAACCGTGCCGTATGCGGTAAGAGTAATCAAGGATGTGCTCTCATTCAAAGAACGCTTCAACACTTGTTAAACCACTGGTGGCTTCTGATCTATCTAGATGAAGACACACAACAAGTGAGCATGACTAATGGAAACCCTACTAGATATCAAAGTCAAGATGTTCGATCAATGGAAACTGACCTAGTAAGGTTACACTGCATTCAAAGCGGGCATGGCCAAGTGCCACCACACAACTCTGAACGCTGTAGAGTTTGCTCGAAAGATAATCAAGGATGTTACCTCGTGCGAGCAGCCCCTCAAGGTCAGTTGGACCACAAAGAGATTCGACTGTGTTCAAGTTCTGGATCAATCAACTCGATGCCAGACTATTTTGCTGATCAAATCAAGGATGTTGTTGCAATCTCTGATCATAAGAGGACCAAAGATGTTTGCGCCATCATCCCTCTACTTGACGAATCGAAAGTTTCGAACCAGGAACCGATTAAAATTACTTACAATGGTCAGAAAAATCAGAAGGCTCCTGTAGTTATCTATCTGCCAGGACCACTACCGTATGAATTAACTAAAGCTATCCCTTACAAATACGGTGCCACAACAATTGAGAATGGAAAGGAAACTCCATTACCCTCCGTCGTAAACATTGTCGACATCAGTCGAGTAACACGGAGCTGTCGAATCTTCAACCGAGGAGTTGGAGAACCCAGAGAAAAGGAACCTCAAACAAAAGTTCCTAATCCACCAGGAGGTCAATCCAGTGATCCCGACCTTTCAAAGAACAACGATGAGATGCTAAAGCTCATCCAGAAGATTGAATACAACATTGTTGATCAACTGTTGCAAACTCCTTCAAAAATCTCGGTGTTATCACTTTTACTCTACAAAAAGTCTTAGAGCAAGCCTTCGTGGACCAAGATGTAACGATTAGACAGTTTGATAGCATCGTCTCCAACATCACTTCCTACAATAACTTAGGATTTAGTGATGAAGAACTACCGGAAGAGGGCCACCGTCACAACATGGCACTCAATATTACAGTCAACTGCTAGGACGATGCTCTAGCCAGTGTACTGGTAGACACCAGACCAGCTCTAAATGTAATTCCGAAGTCTACATTAATGTGATTATCATACCGAGGATCTCCGATGAGAGCCAGTGAGGTCACCGTCAAAGCATTTGACGGATACCGTAAAACAGTTATCGGCGAAGTCGACCTTCTCATAACTATCGGTCCTCACACTTTCCAAGTCACTTTCCAGGTCATGGATATACGGGTAACATACAGTTGCTTGTTAGGAAGACCTTGGATACACGAGGCTGGGGCAGTCACTTCGACGTTTCACTAGAAGCTGGAGTTCATCAAGAACGACTAACTCGTCACAGTCTGCGGAGAACAGGCCTTGATCGTAAGTAACTTATCGTCATCTGCTTATGTAGAACTAGAGGAGGTAATCGGAACCCAATTCCAAGCACTCTCGGTGAGCAATGACAATCAATCAGAAAGAGGAACCTCGATTTCCTCGTACAAAGATGCTCTCAAAGCAATCAAAAGTAACAATGCGAAAGGATGGGGACAGCTTGTCATTCCTACTGATAACAAAGTGAAGAAAGGTCTTGGCTTTTCCTCAACCTGTACCCAGACTGCTACCAACGATGAAAGTGTTCATCCCATTCAGGACTTCTTCCACAGTGGAGGTTTCCTTCACCCAGTGTCTCAAGAAGTACATACCATCAACAAAGGTGATTCCTCCGATACTGAGGAAGAATGGAAATCCTATCTCAATAAGGACAATTACATATCTCAGGATGAAACACAGACTCCATTCTGCTTTCCCGCACAGAGTCCAAGATTTATACCAAGGTCAGACGTCAAAATGATATACGGAGATTGTGATCCAGAAGGATGTCGTGCTCCACCCAACTCATTACAGGAGGACACTCTGATGAAGACAACTTTGACCACGACTATTATGGTCCGATGGATGGCCTGCCAATGTGGCAGCCGGACCCAGGAGACTCGGGGCAAGAGAATCAGCCGAACAATGAAAATCAATTGAGCTTCATTGAAAGGAATACCTGCGTTCCCACCGCGTCATGGGATCAACACTCAGGATATTCTAAAAATGCCCAGCATGACGATGAATTTGCAAAGTTTGCAGGACTAGAATTCATCAACTACGCTTTTCCCGAGGTCAACGTCATTGAAAAAGATAATTCCTCCAGTTTCAAAGAGGTGTGGGATACCTTAGGACAATTGAGTGGTAAATACGACTTTATGGTCAAATACACTGCTCCCGAAAGCTCTCGTATCAGGCTCGAAGACATCCAGCCAACTGGATGGGGAGATATACCTGAGAGTACAAATACTATGCAAAATACAACTGAAGAATCCTCCTACGATAACTCTTCCTGGGAGACAGATTCCAATGATCCTGCTCCGTCAGAAATCAACTTCATTTCTGAGGACAAGCCAAGAAAGAAGGTGTCAGACTTTGTTATTCACCGAGGAGTTCGCCGCCAATGGGTTGCAGTCAACGTTCCGAAAGTTGTTCATAAGTCTAAGTAATTGCCGTCTTTATCTTAACCTTTCACCCTGCCCAGGTGAAACTGATGTTTTGATAGGGCTCACTTTCTGTAAATATACCTCTTCGCTTTGCCCAAAGCGACAGAGTTTTGTTTTATAGGGCTGTAGTTTCAAGAATCGACAAGATCATAAATAAAATAACGTCGTTCTGTAATTTCCGCATCTATTGCTGTTTTCTCTTTTTGCTTTCCAGAAAATGGTAATCCTAAAAAACAACAAATAATAAAAGCAAGCATTGTTAAAAAAAACAGTGCATACACTCTTGCATTCTCTCTATCTCTTCTAAACATAAATTATCACGTCTTGCAGACTGCTTGTTTTACACCCCGTTGAAACACACGATCCAATGCCTTCTCCCAACTTTGAAATCCCGGTATTTGAGGCTGAAGAAGAAGAGGACACCGAAATTCCAGAAGAGATCTCTCGATTACTCAGAAAAGAGGAAAGATCCATTGAACCTCACAAAGAACCGTTGAAAACGGTCAACTTGGGTTCAGAAGAAGAGAGAAAAGAAGTCAAGATTGGGGCACTGCTCAGTCCAGCTGTCAAAGAAGGCTTGATAAGGCTTCTCAAAGAATTTCTCGATGTATTCGCTTGGTCCTATCAGGATATGCCAGGGTTGGATACCAACATCGTGGAACATTATTTACCGTTGAGATCAGAATGTCCGCCGGTAAAACAAAGATTGAGACGGACTCATCCATACATGGCCATCAAAATCAAAGAGGAAGTACAAAAACAAATTGACGCATGTTTCCTCGCCACATCAGAATATCTCCAATGGTTAGCCAACATAGTACTAGTTCCAAAAAAGGATGGAAAGGTCAGAATGTGTGTAGACTACAGGGATCTGAACAAAGCAAGTCCAAAGGATGACTTTCCCTTACCGGACATTGACATGCTGGTAGACAGTACAGCAAAGTTCAAAGTTTTTTCCTTCATGGATGGATTCTCGGGCTATAATCAGATAAAAATGGCGTCGAAAGATATGGAGAAAACTTCGTTTATCACCCCATGGGGTACTTTTTATTATAAGGTGATGTCGTTTGGTTTGAAGAACGTCGGGGCAACCTATCAACGGGCCATGACTACTCTGTTTCACGACATGATACATAAAGAAATCGAAGTATATGTCGATGATATGATTGTCAAATCTAAAACAGAAGATGAGCATGTGACCCACCTGTCAAAGCTATTCGAGCGGTTGAGAAAGTACAAAATCCGCTAGAATCCTAACAAGTGCACGTTCGGTGTCCGTTCAGGGAAACTTTTAGGGTTCATCGTCAGCCAGAAAGGAATTGAGATTGATCCTGACAAGGTCAAGGCCATTCAAGAAATGCCTTCTCCAAAGACTAAAAAACAAGTCAGGGGGTTCCTGGGACGTCTGAACTACATTTCCAGATTTATATTCCTCATGATCGCGACATGCGCGCCAATCTTCAAATTAATAAAAAAGAATCAGGACCGCGTTTGGACAGAAGACTGTAAAACCGCCTTCGACAGTATCAAGGAATACCTGTTGAACCCACCGATTTTATCACCTCTAGTGGAAGGAAGACCACTGATCATATACCTAACAGTCTTGGAAGGCTCGATGGGTTGTGTACTTGGCCAACAAGATGAAACAAAAAGAAAAGAGTCTGACATCTATTATTTGAGCAAGAAATTCACTGACTGTGAAACTCGGTACACTATGCTTGAGAAAACTTGTTGTGCTCTAGCCTGGGCAGCCAAACGTCTTCGCCAGTATATTATTCGTCACACTACTTGGTTAATCCCTGAAATGGATCCAATCAAGTACGTCTTCGAAAAACTTGCTCTCACGGGAAGGATTGCCCGTTGGCAAATGTTGTTATCAGAATACGACATAGAGTACCAGGTTCAGAAAGTCGTCAAAGGAAGTATTTTAGCCGATCATTTGGCTCATCAACCGATTGATGATCAGGAATCAATCGGATTTGACTTCCCAGACGAAGATGTCATGTATTTGAAAATGAAAGACTGCGATGAACCGCTACCTAGTGAAGGGCCATAACCAGGTTCCCAATGAGGACTAATCTTTGACGGAGCTGTCAATCATTACGGAAACGAAATTGGGGCAATCATTATAACACCTCAGGGTACCCATATTCCTTTCACTGCTAGATTAACATTCAAGTGCACAAACAACGAGGCCGAATACGAAGCTTGTATCATGGGTCTCGAAGAAGCTATCGATTTAAGGATCAAGAACTTGGATGTATATGGCGACTCAGCCCTGGTTATCAATCAGATCAAAGGAGATTGGAACACATGCCAATTAGGATTGATTCCTTACAAAGACTACGCGAGAAGGTTATTACCATTCTTCAACAGAATCGAGTTTAATCACATTCCTCGTGACGAGAATCACATGGTTGGTGCATTAGCCACTCTCTCTTCCATGATTAGTGTAGGTCAATGGAATGACATACCTAAGATCGACATACAACGCCTTGAAAGGCCCGCTTACATCTTCACGATGGAAGCAGTCTTGGACGATAAACCTTGGTACCACGATATCAAGTGCTTCCTTCAGAAACAGGAGTACCCCCCTGGGGCATCCAGAAAATATATAAAGACCCTCAGGAGACTGGCCGAAAGCTTCTTCCTGAGCGGTGATACGCTCTATAAGAGAAACTTTGACATGGTCTTGCTCTGATGTATAGACAGACCCGAAGCAAACATGCTAATGAAAGAAATTCATGAAGGCTCCTTTGGCACTCATGCCAACAGACACACAATGGCGAGAAAAATTCTAAGAGCTGGGTACTATTTGTTGACCATGGAATCCGACTGCTATAAGTACATGAGGAGATGTGACAAGTGTCAGATATACTCAGACAAAATCCATGTACCGCCAACGCATCTCAAAGTTCTATATTCCCAATGACCTTTTTCTATATGGGGAATCGACATGATTGGTATGATTGAGCCCAAGGCTTCAAACGAACATCGGTTCATCCTGGTATCCATTGACTACTTCACCAAGTGGGTCGAAGCAGCATCATACGCCAATATAACCCGACAGGTGGTGGTCCGATTTATCAAAAAAATATCATCTGCCGTTATGGTATTCCGAGCCAGATCATTGCGAATAATGGATCTAACTTGAACAATAAGATGATGAAAGAGTTGTGCCCTGAGTTCAAGATCGAACACCATAACTCATCTCCCTACCGACCCAAGATGAACGGAGCGGTAGAAGCAGCCAACAAGAACATCAAGAAGATTGTTCAAAAAATGATTGTAACCTACAAAGACTGGCACGAGATGCTACCCTTTGCCCTTCACGGTTATCGCACGTCTGTCCGCACTTCAATAAGGGCAACCCCTTTCTCTCTAGTATATGGCATGGAGGCTGTGCTTCCCATAGAAGTAGAGATCCCATCAATCCGAGTATTGATGGAGGCTAAGTTAACAGAAGCTGAATGGTGTCAGAGTCGACACGATAAACTGAATTTGATCGAAGAAAAGCGAATGACGGCTCTATGCCACGGTCAGTTGTATCAGCAAAGGATGAAAAAGGTGTTCGACAAAAAGGTTCGACCTTGCATCTTCAAAAAAGGAGACCTCGTGCTAAAAAAGATACAATCCTTTCTCACTGATTCCCGGGGCAAATAGACTCCGAATTATGACGGCCCCTATGTGGTCAAGAAAGCATTCTCAGGCAGCGCCTTGAGACTCGCAACCATGGATGGGGAGGAATTTGCCTACCCCACAGATATTGATGTAGTCAAGAAATACTTCGCCTAAAATAATAATAATAAATAAAATAGAAAAAAAACATCTCGGTGCATTGAAAACCCGAAAGGCGATCCAGGCAAAAATTAGAGACATAATAAAAAATCATCCCGGTGGATTGGAAATCTCAAAAGTACAATCCAGGCAAAAGTTAGGGATAATGGCAAGTAACTACATCCAACAAAGGGGCAAGTCCCTCAGTAGCAGTCATGCTCTTCATCAGAAATCTTCGATCAAGATCATCTTCGACAGAAGCTCAGGATGTCCAGAATTCAAAGTTGGTAGAAGGATAGCGGTCGTTATGTTTCAACGTAGCCCTTTTCCCTTAAATTACCAGTTTCAAACTTTGTAAATACTCTATGGAATCACGCGCTTGGCTGATTTCCATCCTATCAATAAAATTTGAGCCTTAGTGCTTTTGTTTGCAATTCTTATTTGTTTTAGCTTTACAGAATGACATCTTAATATGATTAACGATTCTTAAAATAAAACAAAAATGAATTTACTTGTCAAACTTTTTCTGCTTTTAAAATAAAGATGGCAATTTCTTTTGATTGTTGAACATCGAATGAACATCGATCGCTTCTCCAAAAGTAATCGAACCTCAAAGTGCAGAATCAAAGTACTCCTTCTAAACCGATACGCCTGAACGAAGGATCAATCGTGTCAGAGACCGTGTTTCATCTTACATCCCCGACAGAGTTCTTGTCTCCTAAGCCCGACCAACGTTGTTCCCCATGGGAACTATCTCTCCTAAGCAAGGCTGAATTGCTATCTTGAACCGAAGATGCTTCTTCGTCCCCTGCAGTGGCCGAGTATCCAGTCGTGTTCATCTACTAGTCTGTATGCCGCGTCAGTTTTGTCAGCATAAACATACATACATCATGCATTATTAATTTACATTCATATTCATATTGCATCACTATCACTCTAGTCGGTTTTGTTCCCTAGTGATAAAAGTCCTCTCAATCGAGTTGTCAGTTCTTTCCTCGTCAGGAAAAGTGGCGTCTGAACAATCGCTCCTCCAGTTTACTGCTGGATTGATGTTGGTCTCTCGACCACTTTGATAACTTGAACCTCTGAAAGGCAAGAAGACCTTCGACAAATGTCACTCTTCGCCATTGAAGATGATATCTTCGCTATCCCGGATTAAGGAAAATCCCCGGAGAAAGCCTCTTAATCAAAATTTCGCGGATGAAAAGGTCATTGGTACCTCAAAATTGGATTACATCAAATGGCATCTCTCCAGGAAAATTCGGCGAGAAGTTTGAGGAAAACCGCTACGAATAGCGTCCCTTGTCAAGAAAGTTTATTGACAAAAGAAACTAAGATCAGGTCCTTGGTAGGAAACCAGGACCGAGGGGAAGTTTATTTCAGAAACTGAGACCAGTTCCCTGGTAGGAAACCGGGATCGAGGGGAAGTTTATATCAGAAACTAAGACCAGGTCCCTGGTAGGAAACCAGGATTGAGGGGAAGTTTATATCAGAAACTAAGACCAGGTCCTTGGTAGGAAACCAGGATCAAGGGGAAGTTTATTTCAGAAACTGAGACCAGTTCCTTGGCAGGAAGCCAGGATCGAGGGGAAGTTTCTACCTTTTCTAAGCTACACATTGCTTAGCAAAAGAAGATGGATGAGCAAACCACCATTCATAGTCACCGTCAAAATTTCGGGTATTCCGATATTTAATCCTCTTGCACCCCGAATGCCCGAATACCTTCGTTATTCACACCTTCGGGTCCAAGAAGATTAAATAGGGGCATCTGTCATACCCCAAATTTTGACCACTAAGATTTACCATCATTGTGCAAATCATTATCACAATATGGATGAACCATCATGCCTCATCAATCTCCTCATGGATTGTTGAACATTCACTACAATCAAAGATTAGGGTTTCAAGCCCTCTCAGGGTATTTAGACAAAGGATCAATCAAGAAATGACATGATCTTCAGCCTGTCTAACCTCTTAAACACCCACAAAGGATCAAGAGAACTCCCACATTAAGAATCAAGCACAAGGTTGCAATATTCCAAGTGGATTAAGCCTCTAGATCGTTAGTGTCACCAAATTAGGGTTTTGGTCGACTAGGGCCTCCAGGTGGAAATTTTCATCTGGGCATGAGCCAATGCTTCAAAGCATAACTTAGGATGCTCCAAGGGACCTCATGGACCCAATCATCCATTCAATTTAGCCTCAGGGGATGCATTTATCAAGAAAATCAGGGATTAGGGTTTCTTGACCTAATTCACCCCTAAGTTGACTTTTGGGACAAAACATGAGCCAAGACCTCAAGACATGATTTGAGGGCCTAAGACACACCATTTTGATCCATTTGCAACAATGTATTGATTCAAGAAGCTTGATCAACAAGTTTCAACTTCATCAAGACTACAATTAGGGTTTTGGGGAAAAAGTCAACTGTATCTTTGACTTTTGACCCAGACATGCTCCCAAACCTTGAGACATGATTCAATACACCCTATAACACCCATGTAACATGTCCATCAAGTTTTATTTAGGTCAAGGACTTTATTTCATAGAGGATCACATAGTTTGGAATTCATTTGACAAAAAGTCAACTGTGCATAAAAGTCAACTTTGACTTTTTGAGATTTTTCACAATTATGGTTCTTTGACCCTAAAATGATGTTAATGTGTGATTGGAATCATCATTCATCAAGAAAAATCAAAGAAAGTGGGATAACTTGTAAAAGGGGTAACCATAAAAACTTAGAATTTTTCTAAGTTATGGAACAAAGTGGCTAGGGTACCAACTTCCAAGGATCATAACTTGAGATCCAAGCAACCATTTTGAATGATCCAAAGATGGATTTGTAGATATCATGGCATACTTTAAAAGTGTCAACTACAGGTCATTCCAATTCCTCATGGATTTTAAGTTATGGAGTGACCAAAATGACAAAAACATGAAAATGCCACTTTTTCTAACACTTAGTGAATTTTCACTAAGTCAGAATCTGTTTCCCTTTTTACAAAATGTAGGGGCATTTTTCACTTGGATCCAAAAAGTGTCAAAACAAACTATGATCACACATATGTTGTATCACATGAGAGCTTTCCAAAATGGCCAAGAACTCCATCAAATTCCATTTGAGCTAAGAGTTATGACAATGGCAATATGCCTTGCTGCAACTGTCATGGAAGACAGATTTGTGCATTTTGCTCGACTTGATCAAATTGTGCAAATAACAAACAAGTTTATCCATCTGAACACCTCAGGGGGAGACCAAGGAGGAACCAACTCAGATCCATAAGCCTCCCAAGTCTTTAGAACTACAAATAACATGCCAAACCTAAAAAGCCTAAAAGGGAGACAAGACTCCAATTTTGTTTTGGAGCATTCAATGGATGCACCAAGGTGGCATGAACTGAGCCTATTCCAACTAAATGAGTCAAGGATAAGCTCTGAACCAAAGACACATAGGCTTGTGCTCTAATCTCAAGTCAACGGCTAGAGGAGACTTGAGATTCCAAAGTGATCACATTGGCCACAGACCTGTACCAGCTGCCATTCCCTATTCCTTGCAAACAAACTTGCTATACTATAAATAGAGCTCATTTGTGCTCAGTTTAAGTACACCAAAGGCCTACAACACTTGCCTTTCTCAAAATCATCTTCTCACTCTAAAAAATGCCTTTCTTAGCAAGTCACTATCGAATTTTTCAGTAGACAGAAATTCCACTCAAACCAATCACACACACACACCTCATAAACATCATATGTGAGTTGATCAAACACCAAACACACAACTGTAACACTGATTTCTCATAATCACCAACCAGTTGCTCATGTTTTCAACCAAGTTGCGGTTGAGATGCCATGAAGTGATCCAACCATTTCCAATCAAGTCCAAGCATTCAAACACATTCCATATGGTGTAGGGAAGCTGTTTAGATAATCACAACTCATCTGTAACACCTCCAACTCAAAAATCACATTGCTCTTGCTGTCACGACCTTCAAGTAAGCCTAAACTTGGTCATCTCTTAATTTATGCATATTTCCTCGCACAATACTTTTGCCAAATGTTCATAATCATGCATAGAATGTTTCCCCTCAATTAATTGCTTTGTTTGAATTGTGTATCAAAATTCTCAGCCTTCATGCAGAATTTAGGGTTCTTGAGGTTTTGTCTTGATTTCTTATTCCATGCTTAAAAAAATGAAATTAAAGACAATAGACATGATCATGAGGTGAAAACGAGCAGATTGATATGTAGATTGTGTGATTTCATCAAGTATTCTGTGAGATTGGATAGAAAATGAAAATCTGAGCAAAACTCCCTTCGCGCGTGTTCTTGGCCCATGTTCTTGGCGCCTTTTTCACAAATTTGAATATTTGAATTTTGTGATTTTATTTAATTGATTCAAAAATTAATTTCTCTCTGGATTTTAATGATTTTGAGTTGATTCTTTTTTTAATAATTCACAAAAATGTTAAAATATTTTATTTTACCAAAATTTTCCCAAAAAATATTATTTATTTCATATACTTTATATTTTTGCAAAGAATTAATTTTTACTTGTTTTTTAACATTTAAATTATTTTTTCTCTCTTGATTTTCCAAAATTAATTGGTTTCCAATCATTTTGTGGATAAAAACATTATTTTTCAAACATCAATCCAAGCTCACAACTTGTTTTTCACACATGTTTGATAATTTTGATCATTTTAATTGAATTTTTATTTAAGTAAAATACATTTTGAAATTAATTTAGGGTTTTGATTTTAATCACCCTAAACAAATCTTTTTCAAACACTTTTGGGCCTCTAATAGAGAAGAAGACCCATCCCTCTTGTACATAAACCTTTTTGGGCCTCAGACATTGTATAAGTGCCTCTGCATTTTCAAAATCACGGCGCGATCGTCGCCTTTTCACAAAATCATCTGGGTCTCCCCTCGTGTTGTAAGTCCCATTTATTTTCTTTAAAATCACTGTGGGCCTCTAATAGGGTGTAAGACCCAACCCCTTTTGAAAACCAAAATAATTTGGGCCTCAGTCATTGTATAAGACCCACTGTGTTTTCAAAAACCTCGGCGCAATTGTCGTTCTCAAACAAATCATTTGGGCCTCTCATTGAGCTGTAAGCCCCATCACTTGTACAAAAATAATTTTTGGGCCTCTAATAGAGTGTAAGACCCAATTCCCCTTTTAACCAAAACCATTTTTGGGGCCTCAGATATTGTTTAAGTCCCTCTATGTTAAAAGAAAAGTCTCGGCGCAATCGCCAGTTCACAATTAAATCATCCAGGCCTACCCTCGTGTTGTAAGTCTGATGTCTTTTCTTCAAGACCTTTTTGGGTCTCTTGAGAGAGTATAAGACTCATTCCCTTGTACAGAAAACCTTTTTGGGCCTCAGTCACTTGTATAAGTCCTTGTACAAATTTAAAACAACAGTACAATCACTGTTAAAATTTGGGCCTCTCTTTGAGTTGTAACCCCCAATCCCTTTTCAAAACACTTTCTCCTTTGATTTTGAATCCAAATATATAGTTGTTATCAAAACTTTCTTTAATTTCTTTGTTGAACAACTAACAAAACAACATGGAAGCTCTACAACGGGTAAGTGTTTATCCGCTTTCTTTTATCTACTTTCCTATATATAACTGTTTTGTGGGAAGCTGTGCATGGTTAGTCTTCTTTCATACCCTTTTAAAATATTGGTCATATATCCACTATGAATATACTAGTATAGCTATTTAGAGTTTCCCCCGATAACTACGTCTAGAACTAGGTAAAGTCTGTTGGTCGCTCTTAAATACAAACAAAACTAGATCCCCATAGGATTACCTGATACAATCTCCCCTCCTCTTGGGGTTAAACAATATGGAACAGAGAAAGGCAGTATTCTCGGTGAACCTTTTCTCAGACTGTCACCCTTAGAAATTGTCAAAGAAACTCTACTCCCTAGAGATGATCTTTTCTCCGTGAATGGCATCTCTTGAGTTTCTTCCAAATCCTCGAAATTTCCTGGAATGATCTCTTCTCGGTGAATTGCATTTCTTGAACTTCTTTTGGTTTGGGGACCCACAGGCACTGTTCCGGACTGGTCTAGTGGTTAGGCATGACTCAATCCACTTCTGCTCTCAAAACATCCCAATTGCCTAAGTCCAGCCAATTTAGGGCAGCATTTACCTTTCTGCCCCTCTACCGGGGAAGGCTGGTCGGTTGAACCCAGGATCAGCCGCCCCTCCTCAGCAGTTCTTGCCTGTCACACACGGTTCCACCAACCAGAAACAATCATGGTGCCCGTGCCCGCAACTGCGCCTCTGCCTGTGACAACAACTAGTTTCGGGCACCTTTGCCCGTCCCAACGGCTAGTTTATGGCAGTTACCTATTCTTTGGGAAACAGTTATCTCGCCCCGAAAATAGGGACCAATGGCCAAGCGCTGTGGGCATTATAAAAACTCTCTCATTTGAGAGGGTCAAGTATTCTAAATCATCCTACGAAACACATACTTTGTATTTGCCTTCTTTTCTCCCGATCCTTACTTTAGCATCGGAGTGCCTTGCAGGTACACCCCCTCCTCATCTTTCACACCCAGCATCGCAGACGTCATCTCTGGCCCACTTAATCCACTTCAATTCTTCATGCCATTCCAAAGGAACGTGATCCACATTAATCCACTGAAGGATTTTACTCCAAATGCTTTTTGTGTCAAAACAATCAAACAAAATATGATCAATAGTCTCTACATGGGGGCAAAAACTACACTTATCACTAGCCATCAACCCCATTTTGCACAATCTAGCCTTGGTAGGAAGTCTGCTGTGACAGAACTGCCATAAGGTTATCATCGCCTTAGGCCTTGCAACATTATTGTAGAGCATTCTATGCCAACCAATAGTCACCTCGCCAATGGACCTAACTTGTAAGTATACCTTCTTTGAAGCGAGCCTATCACTAAGTAGTAGCTGCTGCCAAAGATTTTGTATATCGGGGAGAAACCTCCGATGAAGAAGGAATACTTTCATGATCCACGAATAATTAGTAGTAGCAACCACTTCCATGGAGTCATCCATCTTGAACTAATACATATGAAGCCATTTCACCCAGAGATTATTAGCTTTCCTACAGAGATTCCATAAAAGTTTAAGCATAATAGTGTTATTCCAAGTAGACAACTCAATAATGTTAAGACCACCATGTTTCTTTGGCTTACACACATCTTTCCAAGCTACTGGGCTTTTCCTACACACCTCAGACTTTCCACTCCACATGAACAATCTCAATATAGTCTCAATTTTGTGAATCACGAATTTCAGGAGTGGCAGGCATTGCATCCAATAATTTGCAACTGCAAACGAGACAAATTTTATAAGTTGCACTCTACCGGCATAGCTGAGGAGTTTACAACTCCAATGTCTGACTTTTCCCACCACCTTATCAACAATAATCATATAGTGTTGTATGTTAAGCTTATTACTAGACAGTGGCAACCCCAAGTATCTAAAAAGGAGGGGGCTTAACTAAAAATGTAATAGTTTACTGTTACATAATTATTAACGTCTTATAATTGATATTTTAAATATATTTTAACATTTAATAATTAATATTTAATTATATATTATAATATTAATGTTTTATTATTGATATTTTATTGTTAACATTTTATAATATTAAACAAATATATTAAACATTAAATAGTATATTTGTTTAAATATATTATTAAACAAATATATTTAAATATATTAATATTTTATTAAACAAACATATTTAAAATTAAATATATTTACTATTAAATATATTTCATTAATTATATATATTAGATATATTTCATTTTATTAAACATATTAAATATATTAATTATTTTATTAAATATATTAAATATTTTATCAAATATATTAGTATGATACGATAATAATGTTAAAAAATTAAAAAAAAAAAATATATTAAACAAATATATTTTAACATTAAATAGAAAAAAATAAACAAATATATTTAACATTAAATATATTTGTGGAATAAATATTTATTTATGTATATATTTAATAAAATGTAATATATTTATTTATTATAACTTTAAATATATAACAGTGTTAATATATATATATATATATATATATATATATATATATATATATATATATATATATATATATATATATATATATATATATATATATATATATATGTTCCGGACTGGTCCAGTGGTTAGGCATGACCCAATCCACTTCTGCTCTCAGAACGATCCAATTGCCTAAGTCCAGCCAATTTAGGGCAGCATTTACCTTTCTGCCCCTCTACCGGGGAAGGTTGGTCGGTTGAACCCAGGTTCAGCCGCCCCTCCTCAGCAGTTCCTGCCTGTCACACACGGTTCCACCAACCAGTAACAATCATGGTGTCCGTGCCCGCAACTGCGCCTCTGCCCGTGACAACGACTAGTTTCGGGCACCTTTGCCCGTCCCAACGGCTAGTTTCTGACAGTTACCTATTCTTTGGGAAACGGTTATCTCGCCCCAAAAATAGGGACCAATGGCCAAGCGCTGTGGGCATTATAAAAACCCTCTCATTTGAGAGGGTCAAGTATTCTAAATCATCCTACGAAACACATACTTTGTATTTGCCTTCTTTTCTCCCGATCCTTACTTTAGCATCGGAGTGCCTTGCAGATACACCCCCTCCTCATCTCTCACACCCAGCATCGTAGACGTCATCTCTGGCCCATTTCAGGTTCTAACCAGCCGTCAAGATCAGTGGCGTTGTCTGTGGGAAACTCTGTTATCTTCGTCTTTCTTCCATCGTAGATTCAAGACCAAAACAGTTCTTCGAAGATTTCGATCATGGCCAGCCAAAACCATGTCCACGATGCTCGTAACTTTGCTTTTCTCCCCGTCAGCAAGATTGATACTGGCAGAGCAACCCCCTTCTTGGGAGCGATGTCCATCAACAAAGAGATGGAGCCACCACGTCTCCCTCCCCCGTTCGCGCCGATCACGTTGAGGTCCAGCTTCCCAGTTCCACTAACTTGTCTCGGTTCCGCCCAATGCTGACCCAATCATGGAGGCCCTCAACAAGACCAACCTCTTAAGCCTCCAACAGAACGCGAGGATTGGAGCCTAGAAGAGTCCAACCGGCCAAGATCTCTTCAGCCAAGGAAAGAACGCCAAAGATCTTGGAGTCCTCCTCCAAGACGTGAAAGAGACCGTCGGGCACCACTTGAGCCAGAGTCCCAGGCAATCAGAAAGCACGACTACATCTTCCCCCGGAGCCAGTACTCTTTGGGAACCAAGAGGACCAGAAAGGACCAGCGAGTAGAACCCCATCGTTCGCCTCCGCCCAAATCCTAGAGCCGGGCACGAACCCCATCTCCCCGCCGAGATCGTTGTCCTACCCTTGGGCGAAGCACCCGCTCCCCGTCGTGGTCCAGCAGCAGCAGCGACGACGAGCCTCGCGGCCCATTTCCCCAGGAAATCATGGTCATGCGTCTACCAAAGGGGCTGTAGAAACCACCGTCTCTGGGCACGTATGACTGTACTACGGACCCTGACGAGCACATCGAGAATATCGATGCATTGCTTAAGTACTGTGGTGTCTAGGGCACCATCAAATGTAGATTGTTCCCTACCACACTGGGGAAGAGAGCGATGACTTGGTATAAGAAGCTCCCTGACGAATCCATCACATCGTGGATACAGTTGGGGAGAATGTTCTCTAGACACTTCACGGCCTCCCGTCGTCACCCAAAGATAGAAGCCTCCCTTGAGACCATAATTCAAGGGAAAGACGAGCCTCTTCGAGCCTATATCGAATGGTTCAATTAAGAAGCAGTCCAGGTCTCCACGACCAATGATATGAAGAAGTTCCTGCTCGAGCGAGTTCTCAAGGTGCAAGTGTACATCCAGTACGAGGAGAAAGAAGTTTCTAGCTCCGCCCGGGACTCAAGGCACCAAGAGAGGGACAGGTCCTCCAAGCATGACGACCCCTCAACATCTCGTCGGGGAGATAGAATACGCGAAGACCGCCCCCGGGAGTCCTAGGATAACAAAGGGTCCTCCGGCCTCTTCCACGAGTATACTTCTCTGACCGTCACTAGGGAGAAGATCCTCTCCGAATGTGCTAACTCGGAGTTCCGACAAGCAGGGGTCTGATTCTCTAAACAGATACCGGCCAAGCCGAATACTGATAAGTCAAAGTATTTTTGATTCCACAAGAGCCACAGCTATATGACCGACGACTGCATCCACCTAAAGGATGCCATTGAGATATTGATCAGGGACGGGCACCTGAAACAGTTCGCCAAGAAGAAGGATGCTCCACGGCAGGACGCCCAGGAGTCCAAGAAGGTCGAGAAAGAGGTGCCTTCTTCGGAAGAGACAAGCCTTTAGGTCGCCATGAGCATCTCGCGGCCTAAGGACTTTTACATCCCCGAGGGACTCAATGTTCCCCCTTACTTCGTCGTGCACAGCCCATGGGAAACCTTTCCCTCCGCCATGGTCATATCCGGAGATGGCTTCAACAAGGTTACTGTGGGCTCCGTCAAAAGTAAATTCGAACATCTTCTCAACACGAGCTCGAACCGGAGTTCCACGTGTTAGTAGAATGGTAAGGGGGGTTTTGTTTTTAATCGTATCCACAGGGATTGTTCGATATTTGATGTGTGCCTTTCAATAGTTGTGATATTCTAAGTTCAATGGTTTCAAAAGTTTCTCAATTGTTTTTAACATTCACTTGTAGCAAAGATTAATTGGTGCAAAGATTTTGTAAAAGGTTTTATAAAAGCATGTTAAGGTTAGGTTTCGTCAATCCTTTTCACGTATAAACGATTAATCAAGCATATGAACTCGGTTTCTGACCAATATAACCGCGTATCCTCCCGACTAAGTTTATGTCTAAAGCGAAGTCGTGAGTATCGTTGTTTAGACCGTTAGATGATGTCTCACGCTAACAATCTAAGCAACGATCATTAAGATCAATACAATGCGAATAGCGAATCCCAAATCTATGTCTAGAGTTTGGTTTTTAAGAGATAAAATTGTTAGGTCATGATTTGTAGAATCTATGTCTAGAGTAAAACAAATCACACATGGATCATTAAGAGAAAACAACATCATCTATATTGATCAAAGACTTTGTTCATATACAATAGATCAACAACAATACATAAAATCAGAATCAACTACATCTAACCTCAACATTGAGTGTTTAGCTACCACTTTTCATGGTAGATTGGATAACAAGTAAAGAGAGGAGATGAATGAGCATCCACGACGATTAATCGATAATGGATGCGACTTCAGCTTCTCCAAGTGAAAATACCCTCTTTGATGATCAAAATACTGTAAACTATCAATTCTAGTGAAAAATGAACAAGAGATCCCAAACAAATAAAGTGAAAATCTATTTATACAATTCTGAAATCTGTAACATTCGCACTGCGAGCATATCATTTGCACTGTGAATGAGAGAAAATGGCACCTTAGGTGCCTCTGAGACTTAAACCGCCCCAAGCAGAAATCACGCGTTCGCAGTGCGAACCATTCCTTCGCACAGCGAATCATTCGCTAGCTCATTCGCACTGCAAATAAACTAGCGAGCCAGGACAATCAAATTCCAAAGCTCTCTGCCTCCCTTCGCCAGTATCTTCGCACTGCGAATCAACCAGCGGACCTTCGCTGGACCCTCGCCAGGAGTTCGCAGTGCAAACTCTTTGTCATCTTAAAACTGGAGCTCACTGCCATCATTCGCTGGCGCCTTCGCTGTTGTTCGCAGTGCGAACCTTCGCTGGGACTTCGCCAGATCCTTCGCACTGCAAATGCTCTGTTGCAGCTACAAATTCAGTGGAACCTGCATCCACTTCATGTGTCTCACACTTTTTCTCCTTTTATGCCTAAACCTGCACATTAACACACAGATTACAAGCTCTACACATATATTCCAATGTAAGCATTACAACACAATTTACCGCTTAATTTCACAATTTACCATTGAAAAGAAATGAAAAATGCCAAGTATTTCATACAAATATATAACATGTTTGACATCTAACACCACACTCGATAAATTTCGGGGAGAGTCGGTCCCCATCACCTTCTACCATGAGGAACTCCTCGTTGGGGCTCCTAACTTAAGCATTCTGCTACTCATGAGAGCACAAATGGCCAACTTTGATGTTCGCCGAATCCTGGTCGATCAAGGCAGCTCGGTCGACATCATATATTCCCAGTTATTCTCCACCCTCCAGTTAGATGAGACACACCTGAAGCCTTAAGTAGGCTCTAACCTACCAGGCTTTAACGGGTCAGTCATAAAACCTTGGGGGTACGTGGAACTGATCGTGATTTTCGGGTTTGCAGAAATGGCTAAGTCTATCAAAGTCCAGTTCCTGGTCATTGACTGCCTGTCCCTATACCAATGCATCTTTGGGCGCCCAACTTTGGCCGAATTGGTAGTCGTGCCCTCAACCGTGCACCTGAAGATGAAGTACTATAATTCTAAGGGTCTCGTCGCCACTTTGCACGGGGACATTGAAGCAACAAGGAGATGTTTCGAGGTAGCCTCCAAAAGGATGAACACGATCGCTGCTAAGCCGAAGACTCCTAGCAAGCCAGCTCTTCCCAGCAGCTCCGAAGAGGCGAAGCCGCTGCCCCACGTCCACTCCATCGACCTAGACAGCCGCTTCTCCGAGAACAACCAGAGGGAGCAGAGAAGAAAGGGGAAGGAAATCCATCCATGTTCGAGCAGCCCTTCAGATTCTACCAGTAGCAGCGAGACCTCTCATCCAATGCGCCCAATTCTGGATGGCGAGTTTTAACTGGTCCTTCTCGGTGACGACCCCCAGCGAGGAGTGAAGATCGGGACCGGACTCCTCGACCTAGCGAGGAAATAGATTAAATCCTGCCTCCGGGAGAACGCAGATCTGTTCGCATGGAGTGCCATGGAGAATCCCGGGCTAGATCCCGACGTGGCCTGCCACCAACTCACCATCGACCCCGCCGCTATGGCAGTTGCTCAACATAGGCGAAAGCAGTCTTCGGAGAAAACGGAGGTTGCCGAACAGGCTATAAAAGACCTCTTAGAGGTAAATTTTATTTCGGAGGCCAAGTAGACTACTTGGTTGTCCAATGTTGTACTCATTAAAAAATAAAATGGAAAATGGCGCATGTGTGTTGACTATACCGATCTTAATAGGGTCTGCCCTAAAGACGTATATCCTTTCCCCAACACAGACAAATTAGTTGATAATTATGTTGGTTTTAAATTGTTATCTTTCATGGACGCGTATTCGGGCTATAACCAAATACCCATGGCAAAAAGCGATAAAAGGTACACAACTTTCATGACCGAATCGGGCAACAATTATTACAACGTATGCCCCTCGGCTTGAAAATCACTGGCGCTACCTACCAAAGAATGATGAACAAGGTCTTCCGAGGAGAAATCGGGGACATGCTCGAAGTGTATATGGACGACATGATCGTGAAATCCCACGAGGAATCTGATCACATTATCTATTTGAGGAAAGTCTTCGAGCAGGCCAGGAAGTACAGAATGTGCTTCAACTCGGAGAAGTGCACGTTCGGGGTACGAGCGGGCAAGTTCCTCGGCTTCTATCTAATAGAACAAGGAATCAAAGCCAACCCCGACAAGTGCAGAGCCTTCTCCGAGTTCCCTGCGGCGAACTCAAAGAATTTTATCCAATCCCAAAACGGGATGCTCGCTTCGCTATCCCATTTTGTGGCGAAGTTTGCTCAGCACACACTCCCCATTTTTAAACTCCTCCGCAAGGAGGCAACCTTTGAGTGGACGGAGGAATGCGACAAAGCCCTCCTCCATCTAAAACAAGCACTGTCAGATCCCTTGGTCCTCTCTCGTCCTAATACCGGGGAAACCCTGTACCTCTATCTCGCCGTCGCGACCGAGGTCGTCAGCGCCGCCCTTATTCTTGAAATGCCCGACGGGCAGAAGCCCATATACTTCACGAGCAAAGCACTACAAGGACCTGAACTAAGATATAAGCAGGTAAAAAAAGTGGCTCTGGCCCTTATCAATGCTACGAGGAGGCTGAGGCACTACTTTCTAGCCCACACAATCATGGTACGAATGGACCAGCCCATAAAGCAACTGTTGGGCCGCCCAGATATGGTCGGCCGAATGCTCAAGTGGTCGCCAGAACTATCCAAATTAGACATCCAATATAAGAGCAGAAAATCCCTCAAGGCTTAGGTGCTGGCCGACTTTGTCGCGGAGATGACGTTGCCTGATTCCCCCACTTGCGGGGCTCGTAAATGGACAATCTTCGTCGATGGGGCATCCAACTCGGCCAGAAGTGGGGCAGGTATCATCTTGGAAAATGAGGAAGGAATCCTCGTCGAGGTCTCGCTTACCTTGTCTTTCCCCACTTCTAACAATCAGGCCGAATACGAAGCCTTCCTCGCATGTCTACGCCTCGGTGAAGACCTAGGAGCCAAGGAAGTCGTCATATGCACTGATTCTCAACTCGTGGCCATCCAGGTTCAGGGAGAATACCAGGAAAAGAACGACAACCTCTCTAAATACTTGACCTTGGTCAAGGACAAGATAACGAAGTTTGCATCGGTAGAGGTAAAGCACGTTCCCCGCGAACACAGTATCCGAGCAGATGTTTTGTCAAAGCTGGCGAGCACGAAGAAGAAAGGAGGAAACAAATCTGTCATCTAGGAAGTACTCTCTCGACCCAACATCGAGAAAGCTTCCATGACCCTCGATGTACACGTCATCGACGACATCAACTACTGGATGACCCCCGTCTACAACTACCTCGCTAAGGACGAACTACTGTCCGACCCCAAGAAGGCCACCATAGTCAGGCACCGAGCCTGCTCCTACGTCCTGGTCGAGAATAAGCTCTACAGTCGAGGGTTCTCCATCCCTCTCCTTAAATGTGTTGAGGAAGAGATAGTCGCCCACGTCCTGCGCGAGATCCATGAGGAGATTAACGCCCAACTCCTCGGGGGAAAGATCCCTGGCCAGGAAGACCCTACGAGCAGGATATTACTGGCCAACCATGCAGCATGACATAAGGAAACATGTGAAGAAATGCAAAAAATGCCAACGACACGAGGACATGCACTTGGCACTGCCCAATAAACTAAAAGCAATGTCCTCCCCGTGGCCCATCGCATGGTGGGGCCTGGATATCCTGGGACCATTCGTCGTAGGGTCGAATTAGAATAAGTACCTGATAGTAGGCGTTGACTACTTTACAAAGTGGATAGAAGCAGAGGCTCTGGACAAAATAACGGCCCATAACATACTCCACTTCTACAAGCGGAACATCCTTGCCCGCTTCGGCGCCCCCCCAAGCAATTGTTACCGATAACGGGACATAGTTCACGGACAAAAAATTCCAGGAGTTTGTCGCCCAACTGGTCACCAAGCAACACTTCGCGTCTGTCGAGTACCCCCAGACTAACGGGCAAGCCGAAGCAGCAAATGGGGTAATCCTACGAGGCCTCAAATGAAGGCTAGATGAAACAAAGAAATAATGGGTCGAGGAGCTGTACGGCATAATCTGGGCCTATCATACAACGCCCACTCTTCGACCGGGGAAACCCCTTTCCGTCTAGCGTACGGAACTGAGGCAGTAATCCCCATTGAGATATATGTGCCCTCCAAGCGGACTGAATCCCCCCTGGATGAGGAGACAAATAACGAGGCACTAATGGAGGAGCTCGATCTCGTCGAAGAGGTTCGGTCAGGAACAACCCTCCGCGAGGCCTCAATAAAACAAAAAATCACAATTAGGCACAACGCCAAAGTTATACGATGAGAATTCCAAGTAGGAAGTCTAGTCCTAAGGAGGAATCACAAAGATTCTCAAGAAGGCAAACTTGCCGCTAACTGGGAAGGGCCCTATCGTGTTCAAGCAAAAACAGAGAATGAGGCCTATTACCTAGAACAACTTAATGGGGAAGAACTTGCTCGACCATGGAATGCCGAAAACCTAAAACAATATTATAGCTAAGGCCTTAACTGTCGGCATGCTCCGTCGACACGACAAACGAAACACACCGACCATAAGTGTGCGTCCAGGTACAAGTGCTGCAGACCAGAATAAATCAAGGCAGGCTTTTGTTCAGGAACGAGCAAAACCCATGCTCGACGGTGGTCCCTCGACCGAGCCCGCCGTCGTCCTCGTACCATGAAAGGCAGAACACCCAGCTCACGATGAGAGGCTCACGTCGCGAACTCAGTCCACAAATGCGACCTGAGCTCCGCCCTCATGCCCGGAAGCTACCCATGCCTTTCAACCAGTTCCCCTCACTGTCGAACATATCATGTCGAGCAGACCCCAAAAATAACAAATCATTTACTAAAGCGACCCTTATAACGGGCACACGTATCGAGCAACATTTTAACACTTAGCGAAAATAAAGCGAAGTAAAAACATGCATGAAAACAAATCATACATAACCGACCACAGTGGCCGCAAATAAGCATTACAATAAAGAACGACCACAAGGACCGCGATTGTACGTGTTACATTACAAAGGGGCCAAGCCCCATACAAAAAATAAGTTACAAAAACTCAGCGCGTAGGCCAAAAGTACAACTGAAAAGAAAATCAATCGTCCATCTGCTAAGGCTCATCACGAGCAGGTTGTGCATGCTTCTCGCCGATTTGAAGAAAGTTGGGGATGACGATTCTTCCGTCCACAATGCTATAGAGGAACCCGCCCTCTTCGATGGATAATTCGACCCCGGGGTTCACGATCCTCAGCTGCGCCACGACATTGTTGAAGGAATCCTCAGTGATGCCTTCGCAATCATCCTCTGCCTGGGTGATACGGGCGATCAACTCAGCCCAAGTCTTCAGCTTCTTCACTTCCTCACTTTCGTCCTCAGCGGGAGCAGCGGCGATCCTCAATTGGTTGACCAGGTCCTTCGCGGCTTTCTTTTCAGCGGCAAGGGTTTTTTTCTCCCCGTTGACCCTGGCCAGATCATCCTTATATTTTTTTACCACCTCCTCGACGACCCTGGCCTGCTCCTCCTTGGACTTCTTCAACTTCTCTTCCAGGTTCGCATTCGCAGCCTGGGCCTTCTTCAGCTCGGATTCATGGTGGGAATCCTCCTCGGTGTAAACCACTGCCATTTCGAGGACCCTCATCAAGGCAGAGCGTCCTGAGCCAGCATCGTCCTCTTGTTCGGACAATCTATCTCCTCGAGCTTCAGGGTCTCTGCCCAAGGGATTTCCAAAGAGGAGCCTTCGAAGAATCTCCTGTTGTGAAGACTCGGGGGTATCTCAAACCTACTTTTCTCCCCCTCCTTGCTAAGGTCCACGATCTCGCCCGTCTGTGTGCGCTTGGGCCTTGAATTTACGGGCATGAGGGATGTGTGGGCGGCTGATAGGGTAGACGAGGAGGTTCCTGACCACATTTGCGGAGGAGGCCCTCGATGGCTGAGGCGGATCTTCCCGATTATTATGCCCCCTTGGCCTTCTCCTGAGCATTATTCACTATCCGGTCATGGGTAGAAGACATTTTACCTGCAAAATAATGAGCACATTAGTAAACAGAGAAAACGAAAATCCGAACAAACTAAGAAAAAATAAAAGTCTTCCCATCAGTTCTAGAGCCTTCTCACGAGTGCTGCACTCGAGGAGCTCCTTTGTATTGATAAAATGGCTCTCCACCTTGAGCCCCCCATCTTCTTCGTAAATTGTAGCCCCGCTTTTAGTCACGCACTGAGCAGGGGTGAAACCGTTGACAAAACCCACCAGCTTCTCGTAGTTGGCCTTATCATCATCATTCAGTATGTCCAGGGTGGCGATGTAACCATCTGTTCCCCAGGTGAATTGATCCCCGCTCCAACAGAAAGGGAACCTCAACAACCTCCACCCCTGTATCTTGCCCTCCCTGTCGACAATGTCCTCCCCGTTCTCATTCGTCGAAACCTCCCAGACAAACGTGGAGTCGGTGGCCCTCTTTGACATGGGCTCGATAATGTAAAACCTGTCCTTGAAAGTCCTAATGGACTCAGATAAAGGTTTGAATAATTTCCTCCCCTACTTCAGGGAGACCCAGCCAAACTTCCTCCTCGAAACTTGGCGCTGGAGGTGGAAGACAGTAAATAAGAGGGGAAGGGTAGCTCCGATCTCCAGATAGTCGCACGTCAGCTCGAATGCCCGTATGAAGGCAATCAAGTTAGGATGTAACTGTGAAGGCGCCAGATCCAGATGCACGAAGATTGACCTCAGAAAAATTCGTAAAGGGTAACCTCGGCCCTATCTCCTTGAAGACGTATTCGTACATAGTGAACATCTCCCCGTACGCCGAGAAAATGCAGCCGTCCTCTCCGGGGAAATGGACCTTCCACTTCCCCTCAGCCCCTACGGTCGTGAAGGCGTCTCCGGTGGAAGAGGCGAAGACAGAGGCATGCTTCCCAGGTTCCGCAAAGGACCACTCTTCCACGGTAGTCCTCAAAGGAGGGGTTTCACTAACACCCCGGGGAGTAGAGGTATCTTCAGTGTCACTATCCTCGGACAAATCTCTCAGAATCTCAGACCCCAAAATCCCTCTAACTTCAATAACACACAGTTCATGAATTGCACATAGAATATAGTGTTAGTTTCTTGGATTGACTGGAATTTTGGTAAAACAAAGGTTGTTCAATGTTTAATGTCAAGGTGGTGATGTCACAACATTGAGTCTTAACACTGGGCTGTGTTAAGTGTTTAAGTTACTGAATTTTGGATGTCTGATGTCACAAAGCGATGTTGTGACATTAGATCTGCTGAATTAATAACATCAGGTTGTGATGTTGTTAGGGTTTGCGTGTTAGCTGGAATTGTGGAGAGAAAGTTGTCTCATTGGATGCTAATATCTTGGGATAGATATTTTCTGCTGCATAGGAGATCTGGTGCAGATTTGTAGGAGATTTAAAAGGTTGAAGATTTGAAAATATTTTAGGAGAAAATCTGTTTTGAATATTCAGTTTTAAATAACAAATCAGGTCAGATATTGTAGAGGTCCAAGTCCAATTCGGGTTGCTATATAAAGCGCACAAGACCAAAGGAAAAAGTACATATTAAAGATCAAAAGCAGAGGCTGAGTGTCTTGGAAATTAGTACAAAGTGTAAACGAACCATTCTAGTGTGAATTGGTGATCTGTCCTCTCTAAAGATGTGAAGCAAAGAGAGTTGTGGAACTTGATCAAAGCTGTGAAGCAGAATCAAGGTATTTCAAAGAGGGTGTTCTTTGAAGTGTTTTAGGGATTGAGTAGTGTTCTCGTATCTAAGTGGTTTCTTAGGTAGAAAGTCACTAGTAGGAATTAAGATTAGGAGATTGGCAACTGGGTTGTTGAGTCTGTAATTTAATTCTACAAGTAGTGAATTTCATCCCTGGCTTGGTAGCCCCCAGACGTAGGTAGTTAGACCGAACTGGGTGAACAATTCTTTGTGTTATTCTGCTGTTTAATTTGTCCATTGTGCAGAGTGTGTTGTTGTGACATCACACGTAACATCACACGTCTGATACCAGAATTTCAATTGGTATCAGAGCAGGCATCCTGTCTGTCTCTGGGTGAGGTCTAGGGAAGTTACTTTCTGGTGTAAAGATGGACAAAGATGTTGGAGGATTTGTCAATAGACCCCCTATTTTAGATGGATCCAATTATGATTATTGGAAGCCAAGGATGATCATGTTTTTGAAATCCTTGGACAGCAGGGCTTGGAAAGTTATAATTAAAGAATGGAAAGCACCAGTTGTGTTTGAAAAGGATGATACTGGCAAAGATAAAGAAGGCGCTTCAAAGCCGAAGCCTGAAGAAGAATGGACCAAGGAAGAAGATGAGCTTGCCCTTGGTAATTCCAAAGCTCTAAATGCAATTTTCAATGGAGTGGATAAGAATATATTCAGGTTGATAAATACCTGTGAAGTTGCTAAGGAAGCTTGGGATATTTTGAAGGCTACTCATGAAGGTACATCTAGAGTTAAGATGTCAAGACTTCAGCTTCTAACATCGAAGTTTAAAAGTCTGAAGATGAAAGAAGATGGGACTATTGATGACTTCCACATGAATGTACTTGAGCTGGCAAATGCATCCAGTGCTCTTGGTGAAAAAATGTCAGATGAAAAGCTTGTAAGGAAGATTCTGAGGTCCCTTCCCAAGAAGTACAAGATGAAGGTGACTGCAATTGAAGAAGCTCAAGACATCAGCAAGATAAGGGTTGATGAGCTCATTGGATCTCTTCAAACCTTTGAGCTTGGTTTGAATGAAGAAGAACCTGAAAAGCAGCCCAAGAATATAGCCTTGGTCTCCACTCCTGCAGAAGCTAAGAAAGTCAAAGATGATGATTCTCAGGAAGATCTGTCTCAAGCCATTGCTATGTTGGGTAGGCAGTTCAACAAAGTGTTCAAAAGGTGGAACAATAACTACAAGCCTAATGTCAAGAACATCTCTTCTGACATCAGCAAGTCAAAAGAGAAAGATGAAGAGAAGACTGCCCAGGATAAAGATGTTCAGTGCTTTGAATGTGAAGGGTATGGATATGTCAAGAAAGAATGTCCCACATTCTTGAAGAAGTAGAAGAAGGGCATGTCAGTTTCCTGGTCTGAATCTGACAGTGAAAGTGAAGGTGAATCAGCAAGGCATGTGAGAGCCTTAACAGGAACTATTGTGTCTGATGATGATAGTGATGGAGAAATAGCTTATGAGGAGTTAGCATCTACTTATCAAGAGCTGTGTTTAAAAAGTGCTGAGATTTGTCAAGAAAACAAGTGTCACAAGCAACAGATTGCTCAGCTTGAGAATGAAAAAGCTGATCTGGAAAATGAATTTGTACTAGTTAAATCTCAACTTGATCAGATGACAAAATCTGTTAGGTTGATGAACAGTGGTACAACTACTCTTGATAAGATTCTTCAGTCAGAGAAAGCTGCTGGAGATAAATTAGGTATAGGATATGTGGCTAGCACTTCAGGAATAAAGAAGGAGGTGTCTCAACCAGTGTCTCAACATCAAACTAAGAGACAGGATCCTACACCAAAGAAGGTTATTTAGCCTCAGAATGTTGAGAAGAAGAATGGTCCTCATCAGAGGAAGATGCAGTCCCAAGGAGCTAGTCAGTATATGCCTCCCTAATATCACAAGAGCTTGCAAGCTGCCAGGTTCAAACAGAACGTGTCTCATCAGATGCCTCAACATCAGGGAGACTGGTATGGATATGGATATGGATACAACAATGTTGTGCCTCATCACTATGGAAGAAGGAAGCCTCACCACCATAGGAGACAGCCTAGGAGACAACATCCTCAGTACAGAAGAAGATAATCCAACTATGGAAGAAGGAGACAACATTATGGGTGGCAGCCACAACATTATGGCAGAAGATTTAACCACTTCAGAGATGACAGAGTCATATGCTTCTATTGTGGCAGGCTTGGACATATGCAGTCCTCGTGCTTCAAGCTTCATGGTTATCCAAATTCTGCTCCTCAACCCAGACAGAAGGAGGTCAGGTCCAAGGTGATGAAACAATGGGTTCCTAAAGCTCAGGCCACATGTCTATTGGCTCATACCTCAGATGAACGTTTTGCCATGGATGCATGGTTCTTTGATAGTGGATGTTCAATGCACATGACTGGATCCAAGGAGCAGTTGGTGGAGTTCAACCCTTGCCAAGCAAATAAGGTTGTGTTTGGAAATGGAGAAAAAGAAGTAGTAGAATGAGTTGGAAGAGTGAAGAATCTTGATGGTCTTACTCTTGATAGTGTGATCCTTGTCCAAGGTTTGAAGGCTAATCTGATTAGCATAAGTCAGTTATGTGATGAAGGTTACAAAGTCAGCTATTCCAAGGATGAGTGTCTGGTGACAAACAAAAAGGATGAGGTGATCATGAAAGGAGTCAGGTCTAGAGATAATTGTTATCTATGGATACCTATAGAAGTCAGCTCATCTATCGATGTTAAGACTGATGTTCTAGCATTAGACTGTGACATCAAGTGTGAAAGCCTGCTAGGGTTAAGTACTCTTAATGTGAATCCTTTTAAAATTTTAAAAGGAAAGTTAAATTGGACGGAGAAAAGCATTGATTGGCCTTTAAGGGATACACAAATTCAGGCGCCATACCTTAGACTATTACTCCCTATTATTGATTTCACACGCCACAACTATCTTCATCTGGACATCTTCTCCTCTAAGAAAAGAAATCCCAACCCCTCTCAAATCAGCAGTTGCCATACAGGAACAATGTCGAAACAAGTATCTTCGTCATCTAAAAAGTCTGAATCCAAAAGTTCCACTCATAAAAAGTCTAAGGTTTTTACGAACAAAGGCTTTGTGGATGAAGCCTTGAATATAACTCCTCTATCTATGGTAGTGTCTGCTTCTGAGAGCAGACCTGAGAAGTTTCAACCAAGGAGGGCTTCAACAGGTAACTCTTCTTCTTCTAATCAATCGACTGCTAAGAAAATTGATGATAGCAATAGCAGAGCATTTGTGACTAGCATTCTGTTCAGAGACCGCTCTGTTCCCAAGACTACCACTCCTCCTTCTCAAGCCATTGAGGAAAGAGTTGATGTTGATGAAAGTCTCAATCAGATTGCCACAAAAATTTTGGATAAGGGTTTGTTGGTAAAAGGAATATCTATACCTCTTAGACAAATGCCTGCTGAAAAGGATGACATGCAGCATACTGAAACCAAGCTTCACAGATTGGCTGTTTCAGTTATTGAAGATGCAGAAGTTGAAACTGAAGTTGAAGATGCTCATGTAGAAGAGGAAGTTGATGTTGAACCTAATGTCAGAACATCACCTGCTAGGGATGATAATTCTAGCCCTAGAGAAAAGAAGAATGCTGATAAGGTGGATGTGATAGACCTTTCAGATAATGAAGTTATCGGAAAAGTTGTTCCTGGTATTGCTAAGAGAATAAGGTCTAGAAGAGGGAAGTCTACAGATTCTCTACCTGAGGAGAAACCTGAGAACAAAAAGAAGAAATCAACCGTGGTGGGTCCTGCTAAGTCTTGGAGCAAAGTAGCTGTAAATTCCAAAAAGAGGAAGCTGAGGGAAGATTCAGAATCTGAGTTTGATGCTGAGGACAATGGTCAAGACATCACTCCAGTTAGAAGGTCAATATTGAAGAGAATTGCTGACAAAATTCCTGATGTTCCAGTTGATAACATTTCATTCCACTATGCTAGCAGTGCACCCATATGGAAATTTGTCTGTCAAAGAAGACTGGCACTAGAAAGAGAACTTGGTGGAGATGCTTTGTAAATTAAGGAAGTTATAGAATTGATTAAAGTTGCTGGGCTAATGAAGACTATTTCTGGATTGTCCAAGTGCTATGATGGGTTTGTCAAGGAATTTGTAGTAAACATTCCTGTGGCTATTAATGACAACAGAAGTGTGGATTTTGGAAAGGTATAGTGTGTTAATTTTTCCCCTGAGATTATTAATACGTACTTAGGAAGAAAAGAGAAAGAGTATGTAGAGGTGGAAGAGACTGACAATACTGTGTGCAAAGAAATCACAGCAGGTCAAGTGAAAGTTTGGCCCGTAAAAGGAAAGTTATTAGCCAGTTTGTTGAGTGTCAAATATGTTATTCTGCACAGAATAGGTGCTGCCAACTGGGTTCCTACTAATCACAAGACCACTATTTCTGTTGGATTGGGGAAGATAATTTATGCTATTGGGACAAAGCAAAGATTTGATTATGGCTCCTACATCTATGATCAAATAATTAAGCATGCTGCTACAAATGCTGTGAAGATGCCCATTGATTTTCCCTCTCTTATCTGTGGGATTATCTTATCTCAACATCCTGGTATTCTACAGCATTCGAATGTTGTTTGCAAAAGGGAGTCTGCCTTGTCAATCCATTGCAAGTTGTTTGAAGGGAAACATGTTCCTGACATTGTCAAGACATCTGCTTCAACATCACAACAGTCACCCGCCAAGACTGAGTTGATTTCAGAACTGGAGGAGGCTTGTAAGGAGTTAGATGAAGTCATAAGAGTTAGTACTAAAAGGAAACAAAAATTTGAAAGACTTATCATGACTCTGAGATTAGCAGAAAAGGAAGGTGTAGCAGCCAACACAAGTAAGGATGTTGATGATGGACCTGATGTAAGTGCCAATGCTGATGAAGAAGATGATGATGATCTCAGCTCAGATGATTAAAAGTTTTCTTAATTAGTAGTTTTAGTTTATTTTTACTGTTTTTGATTCTGCACTGTTGTGCTTGGTTTGTATTTTGAATATTGTGTTGTATATGCACCCTCCATGTTTTTCTGTTCTATGATTTGTTCTGCTAACTGTGAGGCTAACAATGAGAGCTAGGGTAGTACTAACTATAGTTAGTAGGGCTTCTAATTGAAGGGTGTCAAATTGTGGCTAAAAAGGGGGAGAAGTAGCCAAGGGGTTGTTGCTGTTGAAGTTGTAGCTGATGTTATAGGAGTTGATTGTTGCTGCTGAGGATGTTATAGTGCAGATATTAAGGGGGAGAAATTGCTGCTATGTTGGCTTTTGCATTGAGGGGGAGTGCTCATTACTGCTAATGTTGAAATATGTGCAGCTGGTTGATGATTGTAGCTGTTTTGGTGTTGCAGCAGAGTTGTGAAGTGAAGAGAAATGCTGCTGCTTTAAAGTCTCAAAATTATTGAAGTTTATTTCGCTGCTGAAGTCTCTGAAGGTACAGAGATTGTTTTAGCCAAAATTAGCCAAAGGGGGAGATTGTTAGTTTCTTGGATTGGCTGGAATTTTGGTAAAACAAAGGTTGTTCAATGTTTGATGTCAAGGTGGTGATGTCACAACATTGAGTCTTAACACTGGGCTGTGTTAAGTGTTTAAGTTACTGAAGTTTGGATGTCTGATGTCATAAAGCGATGTTATGACATTAGATCTGCTGAATTAATAACATCAGGTTGTGATGTTGTTAGGGTTTGCGTGTTAGCTAGAATTGTGGAGAGCAAGCTATCTCATTGGATGTGAATATCTTGGAATAGATATTTTCTGTTGCATAGGAGATCTGGTGCAGATTTGTAGGAGATTTAAAAGGTTGAAGATTTGAAAAGATTTTAGGAGAAAATCTGTTTTGAATATTCAGTTTTAAATAACAAATCAGGTCAGATATTGTAGAGGTCCAAGTCCAATTCAGGTTGCTATATAAAGCGCACAAGACCAAAGGAAAAAGTACAGATTAAAGATCAAAAGCAGAGGCTGAGTGTCTTGGAAATTAGTACGAAGTGTAAACGAACCATTATAGTGTGAATTGGTGATTTGTCCTCTCTAAAGATGTGAAGCAAAGAGAGTTGTGGAACTTAATCAAAGTTGTGAAGCTGAATCAAGGTATTTCAAAGAGGGTGTTCTTTGAAGTGTTTTAGGGACTGAGTAGTGTTCTCATATCTAAGTGGTTTCTTAGGTAGAAAGTCACTAGTAGGAATTAAGATTAGGAGATTGTCAACTGGGTTGTTGAGTCTGTAATTTAATTCTACAAGTAGTGAATTTCATCCCTGGCTTGTAGCCCCCAGACGTAGGTAGTTAGACCGAACTGGGTGAACAATTCTTTATGTTATTCTGTTGTTTAATTTGTCCATTGTGCAGAGTGTGTTGTTGTGACATCACACGTCACATCACACGTCTGATACCAGAATTTCAATTGGTATCAGAGCAGGCATCCTGTCTGTCTCTGGGTGAGGTCTAGGGAAGTTACTTTTTAGTGTAAAGATGGACAAATATGTTGGAGGATTTGTCAACATACCCCTTATTTTAGATGGATCCAATTATGATTATTGGAAGCCAAGGATGATCACGTTTTTGAAATCCTTGGACAACAGGGCTTGGAAAGCTATAATTAAAGAATGGAAAGCACCAGTTGTGTTTGAAAAAGATGATACTGGCAAAGATAAAGAGGGCACTTCAAAGCTGAAGCCTGAAGAAGAATGGACCAAGGAAGAAGATGAGCTTGCCCTTGGTAATTCCAAAGCTCTAAATGCAATTTTCAATTGAGTGAATAAGAATATATTCAGGTTGATAAATACTTGTGAAGTTGCTAAGGAAGTTTATGATATTTTGAAGGCTACTCATGAAGGTACATCTAGAGTTAAGATGTCAAGACTTCAGCTTCTAACATCGAAGTTTGAAAGTATGAAGATGAAAGAAGATGAGACTATTGATGACTTCCACATGAACGTTCTTGAGCTGGAAAATACATCCAGTGTTCTTGGTGAAAAAATGTCAGATGAAAAGCTTGTAAGGAAGATTCTGAGGTCCCTTCCCAAGAAGTACAAGATGAAGGTGACTGCAATTGAAGAAGCTCAAGACATCAGCAAGATAAGGGTTGATGAGCTCATTGGATCTCTTCAAACCTTTGAGCTTGGTTTGAATGAAGAAGAACCAGAAAAGCAGCCCAAGAGTATAGCCTTGGTCTCTGATGCGTTGTATTCGCAAGTGCACGAATCGCGTCAGAGTAATATAAAAAGTTATCGTATCCACAGAGACCAAATGTCGATCTAACGATTTCCGTTTGTTACAGTGCTTATCTAAGGCAGTTCAATTCAGGGTTTACTAATGCAGAGGAAAATAAATAAAAGTAAATGAGGAGGTAATAAAATTAAGACAAAACAATAGGCTTGAATGTAATTCTCATAACCGATAATATTTCTATATTCATCAACAGAACTACTTACGGGCAATATCTTATATTTTAAGAAAAGAATTCAATTTAACAGGAACTGTCGCTTTCGCGTAGTCAGAACCAAGTTTACCCTCTAAACTAACCCCTTTATTGTCACTTATAAAAAGGCGCGTATTGCGTTAGAGTCATGGAAAACTTACTTTTAAGAAATGCAAATTCTAAACTAAACAGAAAAGTATTTTGACCTGAAATCTCTAAACTAAAGAGGTTCAAAATGAACCAGATTCTAATCCCACTAACGCGTCCGAAAATAGTTTTAAAATCTCTTTTCTAAAGTGTTAAAAATCCCTACTCAACTGAGCAAAGCGCTTTCGCTGTATTTGATCAGTTGTGAACTAAACAAGTTCACAAATGGTTGGACGGCTTTCGATCTTACCCAACATTGCTTTTAAGTACAGAAAACTTGTGTTAAAGATTAAAACAGCCCTTAAGTATTTCTATTAACATATAGACGTATTACGGTGATTATGGTCTTTACATTCTTACCTATCTAAAACTTAGCCAGCCATGGTAGTTATAACAGTCATATTAATTCTTATCATGTATGGAATTAAGTCTTTTGAGAAGTAAAGTTTTGAAAAGTAAGGCAAGACAATAAATAAACAAAATAAAGCAAGTGCAAGAAATAAATGAAAGTAAATGCGATTAAAATAAAACCTGCTCCAAAGCGGAGTCTTTAAATCTGGTACAATGTACGAAAAAGAAAATGCTGGCAGGATTACTTCTACCAAAGTGCTCTAACTTGATTACAGACACTCCAATACTTGATTACAAACTCGATCACACACAGTGCAATAACTCCTCGATGTGAGAAGATTACTGCTTTACAAGAGTGAAATTTATGCCTAGGATGAAGTAAACTAAGATTGGATGATCCTAAAATTCGAGTCCTGAGAGTATTTATAGGCAAAGTTGGCATGGTGCAAAGACAAAAGTGACCTTGGCTTAAAAAATGGGCGGGAACTACTTTTGCCTTGTCGCGCCCGCGACAGGCCTACCGCGCCCGCGACATGAAGAAAACGGCAAAGGTCGTGGAAACGTGGCAGTTGAGTTGTGGAGATCATGGGACACGTCGTCGCCTACCCTGGGGCGCCCGCGACAAGAGAAGCGACAAGAGTAAATTACTGCCAAACTGAATTCTTGCTCCTTTTGCATCCTTTTTCGTCTGGGACCTCGATTTATTGAAAACCTGAAAACAAAGGGAAACATAACAATAACAAAGCATAAAAAATAGAAAAACAACTAATATGCATGTGAAATCAGAGTCGAAAATACAGTATAATTTAGTGTCATCAGTCTCCACTCCTGCAGAAGCTAAGAAAGTCAAAGATGATGATTCTCAGGAAGATAGGATTATCATGCAATAGAACACATGACAATTACAATCACTTTCAACACAAAAATTGTAATTCAACCAATCCATCGATTTGTACAATTTACATATTATTAGAATCACCGACACACAAAACCTCAACTTTGCACCGAAATAATAAACAAACAAGAGATGCATAGATATGAACCTAATGATTTGTCTACCCTTATACATAAATTATTTATTCCTTAAGTGATCAAAGAACTTCACCCTTACCTTAGTGATGATTCTTCGAATGTTCTCTAAGTCCTAGCTCTGCTTCTCTCTTCGATTCCTCTTTTCTCCAGAATACGATCGTTCTCCAAATGATTATCCCTTCTAATTTTCTTCTTTTCCTACTATAACCCTTAGACCCCTAATACGCTCTTCCTTCTTTACCCTTACTAAACATCATGAATGGAGCACTTTGCCCTTACTATTTCTCTACTCTTATTATCCACTATTTAAATTAATAAAATAATTATAAGTAATTATTTAAATAAAATAATGATCTAATTATTATTACCCATATAATATTATTCCAATAAATAATTACTAATATTAATAATTACTTACTAACTACACCACTCATCTCTACACAATTGGTCACGCACCCCCAATACCTTATTCTCTATAATTCTAAGGTCACTACCCCATACTAAGGGCAACCCAAACACAACCAAAATACACATACTCACACACATATACACAACATCACATAATCTTAATTACGAAAAATAAATAAAATAAATCGGGGCGTTACAAATCTCCCCCACTTAGAATATTTTCGTCCTCGAAAATTTACCTCATACGAATAACTCGGGATACGACTCTCGCATCCTGCTCTCTAACTCCCAAGTCATATTTCCACCTGCAGCACCTCCCTACACCACCTTCACAAGAGTGGTCTCTTTACCTCTTAATTGCTTCACTTCGCGGTCTTTAATCCGTATTGGTAAAGCCTCAACCGTAAGGTTATCCCTTACCTCCACTTCATCCATCGGGATTACGTGTAACGGATCTGGAACATACTTCTAAAGCTGTGACACATGGAATACATCATGCAAGTTTGACAAATTGGGTGGCAGCGCCACTCTGTAGGCAACAGGTCCAACTCTTGCAGAAATATGATATGGACCAATAAACCGAGGAGTAAGCTTTCTCGACTTCAATGCACGCCCAACACCGGTCACCGGAGTGACTCTCAAGAACACATGGTCTCCTTCTCAAAACTCAAGATCTTTCCTCCTCTTATCATGGTAGCTCTTCTACCTACTCTACGAAGCTTTCACCTTTTCCCGAATCAACTTCACCTTTTCAGTAGTTTGCTGAACAATCTCAGGTCCAAGTACGACACTTTCACCAGATTCATGCCAACACAACGGCGTCTGACACCTATGACCATACAAAGCTTCAAAAGGCGTCATTCCAATACTGGAACGATGGATGTTATTATAAGTGAACTCAATCAACGACAAGTGGTTATCCCAAGCACCTCCCTGTTCCAACACACAAGCACTCAACAAATCCTCCAAGGATTATATAGTTCTCTCCGTCTGTCCATCCGTCTGTGGGTGATAAGTTGAACTCAATCTCAGTTTTGATCCTAGAGCTTCTTGCAAACCCTCCCAAAATCTGGAAGTGAACCTTGGATCTCTATCTGACACAATACTCAATGGAACTCCATGCAACTTCACAATCACCTGAATATAAATCTCTGCCAACCTCTACAAAGGAAAAATGATATTAATCAGAATAAAATGTGTCGACTTCATCAGTCTATCCACCACTACCCAAATGGCATCATGCCCTCTCGGAGTATTAGGCAACCCCATCACAAAATCCATAGAAATGTTGTCCCACTTCCACTCTGGAATATCTAATGGTTTCATCAAACCAGCAGGTTTCTGATGTTCTACCTTCGCCTTCTACAAGTCAAATAAGCATATACAAACTTAGCCACATCATGCTTCAATCCAGGCCACCAAAATATATTTTTCAAGTATTTATACATCTTTGTAGCTCCTGGATGAACACTCAAGCTACTCCTATGGCTTTCTTCTAGAATCATTCTTTTCAACTCAGGATCATCAGTAATATAAATCCTATCACGGAACCTCAATTCACCTTGTTCGTCCACTCCGAATTCGTTACTTTCTGCCTGTTCATTTCCAATCATCAAATCCACCAGTTTTACATCCAACTCCTGACCTCTCTGATACTATTAAGAAATTCATTATTGATCTTCAGCATACCCAACATCACACTATGCAGTGTCGGTTCGCAAACTAAACTCATATCTCTAAACTGCTCAATCAATTCCAACTCCTTAACCATCATAGCAGACTTATGCAAAGACTTCCGACTCAGAGCATCAGCCACGACATTAGCTTTACTGGGATCATAGTTCAAGCCAAAATCATAATCCTTTAAGAATTCTAATCACCTTCTTTGTCTCATATTCAACTCCAGATACCTTAAGCTCTTATGATCTCTATACACTTCAAATTTGGAACCATAAAGATAGTGCCTCCAAATTTTCAATACGAATACCACTGCAGCTAATTCCAAATCATGAGTTGGATAATTCCTCTCATGGACCCTTAATTGTCGTGAAGCATAAGCCATAACCTTACCATCATGCATTAACACACCTCCTAAACCCATCAAAGAAGCGTCGTAATACACCACAAACGGTTCATTTGGTTCGGGTAGAATCAAAACTGGAGTTGTAGTCAATCTCTTCTTCAGCTCAATGAAACTCTTCTCGCAGTAAACATCCCACACAAATGCTTTACCGTTGCAAGTCAACTAAGTTAACGGAAGTGCCAACTTCAAAAAGCCTTCAATAAATCTACGGTAGTAACCAGCCAAGCCCAAAAATCTTATAATCTCAATTACCGACTTCGGAGTCTCCCACTGTAGAACTGCATCTACCTTGGAGGGATCCACAATACCATTACCTGAAATAACATGACCAAGAAAACTTACCTCTTTCAACCAGAATTCACACTTAGATAACTTAGCATAGAGTTTCTTTTCTTTTAACACTTGTAGCACGAACCGCAAATGCTCAACATGTTCTTCCTCTGGCTTAGAATATATTAGAATGTCGCCAATAAAGACAACCATAAATTGGTCCAAGTAAGCATGAAAAATTCGATTCATATACTCCATGAATACACTAGGTGCATTAGTAACCCCGAACGACATCACTACATACTCATAATGTCCATATCGGGTCTTGAAAGCTGTCTTCTAAATATCTTCATCCTTTACTCGTATCTGATGATAACCCGACCTCAAGTCAATCTTGCCAAACACACGGGCACCCACTAACTGATCCATCAAGTCATCTATTCTTGGAAGCAGATACTTGTTCTTAATCGTCACTTTATTCAGCTGTCTGTAGTCGATACATAACCTCATACTGCCATCCTTTTTCTTCACCAATAACACCGGAGCTCCTCAATACGATACTCTTGGTCTCACAAATTTCTTTTCTAACGACTCTTCTAGTTGCTTTTTCAGCTCTGTTAATTCTGATGCCGACATCCTGTATGGTGCCATAGAAATAGGTCTGGTACCAGGGACAAGATCAATAGTAAACTTCACTTCTCTCTCTGGCGGTACATCAACAATATCATCTGGAAGCACTTCTGGAAATTCACACACTACTTGCAGTTCATTAATCACCGACTCACTCTCCACTGAAAAGGATGCAAACAATGTAAGCACTTGAGCTTCTTCCTCTAAGAGTTTTCTCAACTCTCTAGTAGATAGAAAACCATCTTATTCCTCTTCCTCAAGAGCAAGAAATCACACCGACTTGTTAAAACAGTTAATATGAACATGATTGAACTCCAAACAGTTCATACCCAAGATCACATCAAGATTTCCCAACGGTAAGCAATAAGATCCACACCAAAGTCCTTATCAAAGATTAATAGTGGACAATTCAAACAAACTAGGGAAGTGGTCACCGATCCTTTTGCAGGAGTTTCGACAACCATCTCTCCCATCATAGGAGAAACAACAAGGCCTAACATTCTCACACAATCAGCAACAATAAAAGAATGAGTAGCACTAGTATCAATAGTATCAATCAAAGGCGTATTATTAATGTAACATGTACCTCTGATTAGTCTGTCATCACTGGAAGTCTGAGTCCCTGTCAAAACGAACACCTTTCCTTCAGTTGAAGCTTGCTTTGGCTTCTGGCAACGAGTACTAATATGGCCCTGTTCTCCACAGTTGTAACAAGTCACCACCTTAACCTTGCAGTTAGCAATCAGATGTCCTGCCTGCCCACACTTAAAGCATTTCTTCACATCACTCGTGCACTCACTGACACGATGACCTAGATCACTACACCTGTAACACTTAAGAGGAGCAGGGGCACCTCCCCCACTCAGATTCTTGCCATCAACGTGTTTTTGTTTACCTTTCTCAGCTGGAGCTGCATAAGGCTTCCCACAGTTCATCGATTGTTTTCCCATCCTCTCGGCCAACCTTTATAGTGAGCCAATCGAGCCTTTCTATCTTCCTCAAAGATCATACAACAATCCACCAAATTTAGAAACCTTCTGATTCACTGGTAACCAATTGCCTGCTTGATCTCAAGTCTCAATCCATTCTCAAACCTGACACATTTCGAGAACTTAGCAGTTGCCGCACTGTAATGAGGGTAAAACTTAGCCATATCTGTGAATTTGGCAACATACTCCGTAACCGTCTTGTTACTCTGCTTCAATTCCAGAAACTCAATCTCTTTCTTCCCTCGGACGTCTTTAGGAAAATACTTCCTCAAGAACTCCTTGCTGAACACAGCCCAAGTGATTATCTCTCTTGTTGCTCCCAACAATTAATGAGTGCTAACCCACCAGTCGTCAGCCTCCTCAGCCACCATGTGAGTACCTAACCGCACCTTCTATGACTTAGAACATTCCATAACCCAGAATATTCTCTCGATCTCCTTGAGCCAAGCCTGAGCTTCATCTGGATTATATCTTCCCTTGAAGGTAGGCGGTCTATTCTTTCGAAACTCGTCATTCTCACTAACATGAGGCGGGTTCTGCACTGCCTGAGCAACAACCTGCAAAGTAGCAGCAATAACAACATCCTTCCTTCCAGCCATTCTAAATTTGTTACACATCAATAAAAGAACACAATGGTTAAGGAAACGACATCGACAGTAATTAACTATCACACAACAACGACTCGACAACTTGGCCGGACAGACCGACCTGCTTTGATACCACTATATAACACCTTAAAACCCCCGCGTGAAAATAATACAATTATCAGAGTAAAATTCAAGGAAAAATTCAGCGTTTAGGATGTTACTCCCAACATACATATGCTCAAGTAAATGACATGTAACACATATATATTATTATTAAAAAAAATTCACAATAAGCAGCGAAAAACTTCTTCAAATTGACAATTAAAACTTAGTATGTTTAAACTACATGTTCATCGGCAATTAAAACAAAATATCATAACTATAACGGAAATAAAACATAAAGCATTATGTAATCCCCAGTGTTACATATCAGAACAGACGCTAACTCGAAACATAAAGTGAATGACTCTGTCTTCACTAACCACAACTCGACACTATTCTTGATTATCTGCACGTTACCCACGTGGAGGTAACATTCAAACAGAAGGGGTGAGATTTTTAAATCAACAAAAGAAATGCATAATATAAATATAAAATCATATAATCATTATACAATTCACCCCATCATCACAACATCAACACACTCACAACTTCCAACACAAGCAGACAATCATATAATTCACAACACAACACAATGTAATGCAATACAATGAGACTCACAACTCGACTCAATGTATGTGGTACCAATTCGATCCCTTTTTCATGATCATAATTCCCGTCGGAGTTTCCATATGAGTCGCTCACACCCCACATGGGCACATGACATCCGTGATCGCTCACACCCCACATGGGCACACGAACACCTCAACAACAACAACACAATTCCATTTCAAGAAATCCAGATAAGGCACTCACACCCCACACGAGCACACGACTTATCATAAAACTCATGCAAATATGCTATGCATCAACGACAACATACAACGACGACCAATGCATATGACTATCATACAACCAATACATCACACCATAACTGTCGAACACACAACATATACCTGCCAAAACATGCAACAATTACAATCCACAACTACAACACACATTCGTACAACCGAACTCAACATTCCAACGTTTAACACATCACAATGTATACGGAAACACAATTAACGCGTTGAATTGTTGGAATTCTGGTATTGAAAAAACTTTTAACAGAAGGGACACGAAATCAGCTTTCCAACGATTTGAACGGCGACTGAAACGGACCTACGGGTCAAAAGATATGAATTTTTGAAGTTTTTAGAAAATTCAGTTCGTTCCAGTTTTGCTCGCCTGATGTTCGCCCAGCGAGACGCCTGCGAACTCTCCTTAGCCCGGCGAAATCCTCATTCGCCCGACAAAATTCCTTTTTTGCTCAATGCTCGCCCGACGAAGCAGAAGCGAATTTCCTCCCCCATACAAATTCCAGTAGCCCCTATTTTCCACCCTTCACTCGCCTCTCATTTTGCTCGACGAGACAACCCATTCGCCCGACGAATTTCTGTGAACTGCAATTCTGCAGTCGCATTCTCTGCATAACTCAGACCCCAAAATCCCTCTAACTTCAATAACACACAGTTCATGAATTGCACATAGAACATAGGATTATCATGCAACAGAACACACAACGATTACAATCACTTTCAACACAAAAATTGTAATTCAACCAATCCATCGATTTGTACAATTTACATATTATTAGAATCACCGACACGCAGAACCTTAACTTTGCGCCGAAACAACCAACAAACAAAAGATGCATAGATATGAACCTAATGATTTGTCTACCCTTATACATACATTATTTATCCCTTAAGTGATCAAAGAACCCCACCATTGCCTTAGTGATGATCCTTTGAATGTTCTCTAAGCCCTAGCTCTGCTTCTCTCTTCCGTTCCTCTTTTCTCCAGAATACGACCGTTCTCCAAATGATTCTCCCTTCTAATTTTCTTCTTTTCCTACTATAACCCTTAGACCCCTAATATGCTCTTCCTTCTTTATCCTTACTAAACATCATGAATGTACCACTTTGCCCTTACTATTTCTCTACTATTATAATCCACTTTTTAAATTAATAAAATAATTATAAGTAATTATTTAAATACAGTAATTATCTAATTATTATTACCCATATAATATTATTCCAATAAATAATTATTAATATTAATAATTACTTACTAACTAACTACACCACTCATCTCTACACAATTTATCACACACCCCTAATACCTTATTCTCTATAATTCTAAGGTCATTACCCCATACTAAGGGCAACCTAAACACAACCAAAACACACATACGCACACATATACACAACATCACATAATCTCAATTACGAAAAATAAATAAAATAAATCGGGGCGTTACATTCTCCGTCCAGCTGTTCGAGGTAGTAAGCACCGGTGCCTGTTTTTTATTTGACCCGATATGATCCTTCCCAGTTTGCATCCAGCTTGCCATCACGTGAATCTTTTTTATTTCTGCGTAGGACCAGGCTGCCTACTTGGAAGTCGCGCTCTATGACTTTAGCGTTGTGGCGCAGAGTTATTTTTTGTTTCAGCGAAGCTTCGCGGAGAGCTGCCCCTGATCAGATCTCTTCGACCAGGTCGATCTCTTCTCTTAGAGCCTCGTCGTTCAGCTCCTCGTTGAGAGGAGCTTCAGTTCGCCTGGAAGGTTCCCTGATCTCCACTGGGATTACTGCCTCAGTTCCGTATGCCAGTCGAAAAGGAGTTTCCACGGTGGTGGAGTGTAGGGTTATTCTATAGGCCCAGAGCACGCTATATAACTCCTCGAACCATCTCTTTTTGGCTTCACCTAACCTTCGTTTTAGACCTCGAAGGATCACCTTGTTCGCGACTTCTGCTTGCCCATTAGTCTGGGAATGCTCGACGGAAGTGAAGTGTTGCTTTGTGCCTAATTTGGCGACGAAGTCTTGAAACTTCCTATTCGTGAATTGGGTTCCGTTGTCGGTCACAAGGGCCAGGGGCACCCCGAATCGCGCGAGGACATTCATTTTGTAGAAACAAAGTATGTTGAAGGTCGTGATCTTGGCGAGAGCTTCGACCTCGATCCATTTTGTAAAGTAATCGACGACCACAATCAAAATTTTGTTTTGATAGGACCCCATTGTGAAGGGGCCGAGGATATCCATCCCCCACTAGGCGAAGGGCCATAGCGAGGACATAGTCTTCAACTCGTTAGGGGGTGTCAAGTGCATATCCCCATGGCACTAGCATCTGTCACATTTCTTAACATGCTATTTAGCGTCGTGCTGTATGGTCGGCCAGTAGTATCCTGCTCGCATGGACTTTCGTGCCAAGGACCTTCCTCTCAAGTGTTGTGCATTGATACCGTCGTGAATTTCCTGGAGAACTTCGGGGACCTTGTTCTCCTCAATACATTTTAGGAGGGGAATGGAGAATCCCCGTCGGTAGAGCTTGTCATTAACCAGGACGTATGAGCAGACCCTTCGCTTGGTCACGCTGGCCTTCTTGCTGTCCTCGGGCAACTCCCCTGTGATGAGGTAATTGTATACCGGGTCATCCACCAACTGCTGTCACCAATGGCGTTGACGTCGAGCAACCCTGATGACTTTTCAATACTTAGGCGGGGGAGTATCTCTTGTATGACAAATTTATTGCCACCTTTCTTTCTGGTGCTAGCCAGTTTTGACAGGTAGGTTGTATACCTAGCCTCCGAGATAAATTTCACCTCTGAGAGGTCTTTTACAAGTTTTTCGGCAGCCTGTGCCTTTTCGTCAGACTGCTTGCGTATGCACTGCACTACCGCTCGAGCTGCTGGGTCGATGGTGAGTTGATGGCAGGCAGTCTCAGGGTCAAGGTCGGGCATGTCCGTGGCGCTCCAAGCAAACAAGCCTGCATTGTCTCTTATGCACGTCTTCAGCTGCTGCTTTACCTCTTCAGTTAATCCTGTGCCTATCTTGACTCCTCTGTTCGGGTTGTCTCCGAAGGTGATCACTTCGAATTCCCCATCTGGTATCGGACGCATGATGGTTGATGCATGGGAGCTGTCTGTCACTATTGGAGTGCCTTCATTGCTGTCTTCCTCACCTTCTTCAGAGATCTGACTGTCGAGGTCGATTATGTGCACTAGGAGAGCTGGCTTTTTGTCGAGCTGGCTTTCCTCGTTGGGGAGGTCTTTGTCCCTTGCCCGTTTGGCGGCCTTAAGTGTTGTGCCAATCGAGCTTTGCCCTCTGGTAGCTACTTCGAAGCATCTCCTCGTAGCCTCTATATCTCAATGCAAAGTCGCGACGTGGCCCGTCTCCGTGTAATATTTCATCTTGATATGAATTGTTGAAGGGACGACGATTAGTTTCGCGAGGGTTGGTCTCCCCAGGATGCACTGGTACAACGATGGACAGTCGATGACCAGGAATTGTGTTTTGATTGACTTGGAGCCCCCCTCATCCTCGAATGTGACTGGGAGCTCCACGTACCCCCAAGGTCTGGCGGTAGCCCCGTTGAATACTTGCAGGTCTGATCCCATGTACAATGACTGATTCTTCTGGTCGAGCTTCAAGGCACGGAACAAACTGGTGTACATGATGTCCACAAAACTGCCCTGGTCGACCAAGATCCGTCGGACATCCGTGCTAGCCAGTCTTTCCCTGATGAGCAGAGGAATGTGTGAGTTCAGGGAGCCCCCAGGTAGCTATTCACGGTAGAATGTGATGGGCTGAGAACACCCCTAAAATTTCTCGAGCGTAGATAGTCGGTCGGGGCTACAGTTAATCAGTTGGTCAAATTTCCTTTTGACCGACCCTACTGTGAGCTCATTGTATCTGCCACAGGAGATAACCATCGCCGTGGGGAAGGTCTCCCTAGAGTTGTATGCGGTGATCTGGGGAGGATCCTCAAGGTAGTCAGGGACGAAGAAGTCCTTTGGCCGCGTGACAAACATGGCAACTTGAGGGGGATGACTAGATGGCGAAGCTCCCGTTTCCTTCTTAGACTCAGAGGTCTCTCGCCGGGAAGCTTCTCCCTTTTTTGTATATTGTTTCAGGTGACCCTCCTTGATGAGGATCTCAATAGCGTCCTTCAGATGAATGCAATCTTCGGTCACGTGGCCGTGACTGCGATGAAAGCGACAATATCTTCTCTTGTCCGTGTTGCCGTTTGACTTTGTTGGCTTGGGGAAATAGACACCCCCTTGCTTAAACTCCGCGTTAATGCATTCAGAGAGAATGCGCTCGCAGGGAGCTGTCAGCAAGGTGTATTCTGTGAAGCGACCAACATGTCCCTTATGCTCGCGAGGACGGTCGTCTCGTCGTCTCTCCTTATCACGCCAGGGAGCCTCTGAGTCATCCTTTTTTTGTTTCCCTGGAATTCTCCTGATCCCTTGAATCCCGGGCCTTGTATGCGACTTCTTTCTCCTTGTATTGTATTTAAGCTTGGGCCATACGGAGGAGTTCAGCCAGGGTGCGGGGTGTTTCGATGCCCACTGCTTTGCGGAACTCGCTCTTCGACTTCATCCCCTTCTCGATGAGGTATTTCTTCATATGGTCCGTAGTGTGGACCTCTACAGCTTCCTTGTTAAATCTCTCAATGTAGGCACGCAGGGGCTCGTCCTTGCCCTGAATGATGCCTTCGAGAGTGGCTTCTAACTTGGGATGTCGTCTAGAAGCAGTGAAGTGTCGGGCGAACTAATTCTTCAGGTTCTTCCACGAGGTGACTGAACCCTGGGGAAGACTCTTATACCAGGTCATGGCCCCCTTCCTGAGGGTGATGGGGAACAACCTGCACTTAATGGCTCCGCTCACGTTGTGGTAATGAAGCATGGCTTTAATGTTTTCTATGTGGTCGCCAGGATCTGTAGTGCCATCATAGAGCTAGAGTGAGAGGCTTCTCCAGCCCGCGAGGAATACGGGTGTCCATGATCTCCTGAGACAGGGGTCCATGAACGTCGTCATCGTTGCTCGTGCTCGATGACCTGCACGGGGAGAGGCTACGCTCGCGATTTCTGCTGCGTCGAGGAGAATGTATGCGTTGATGACGATGTTCACGATGCTTTTTTGAAGGCTTGGTCCTCTTTGGGGCAGGAGAACGTCTAGATCTCCGCGGAGGAGTACAGTGTCGTCTCCCAATGACCTCTTGCTCAGGTTATTCCGACTTCGATCGTCCCCTGATGGGAGAAATGCTTCTGGATCTGTCTCGCCGACGTTTTTGAGGGGGAGGCTGAAGGCGTGGAGATGGTATGCGAGGCTTTTGCGAAGGAAGTCACTCCTGAAGGGCATGCTCCAACATGTTGATCTTCTCGCCCTGTTGGAAGATCAGGTAGTTGGACTTGTTGAGAGAGGCAATGAGGGCGGCAGTGCTGGGGTCAGTGTTTTGAGGGACATGTATGGACTCAAAGACGTGACCGGAAGTCTGCGTGCGTGGTTTCACATCGTCGGAAGAAGGAGATGCGGTCTTTCCGTCCTGGTGGTTGGTCTCCTAGATCGCATCTCTGGGGTTGTGGTGGTCGACGTTATCCAATGTAACCGCGACAGCAGGATCTTGATGGGCATCATCGTTTCTGTTGGAGGCCAAGATGATCAAGGGGATTTTAGAGAGCAAGCTTTGGTCTTTTGGGTGAAAAGATGAGGGATATTGGTTCAAAAAGACGGGGAAACGATGTTTTCCACAAACGGCGCCACTGATCTGGTGTGATCATAATGGATCTTCGTGGCCTTCCGTGTAGGGCAGCGATGATGATTGTAGGAGAAGATGGGGTGTACCTGCAAGATACTCCGATGCCAAAGTAAGTTTAGGCTAGAGAGAAAACAAGTACAAAGCGTTTAGGTATGAGTTAAAATATTAAATATTGATCAAACCTGACCCTCTCAAGTGGGAGGGTATTTATAGAGATAACCCCCAACGCGGGGCCAAGGTCTCCCATGTGGCCGAAGTATCTGGTCGACCAACGGGAGACTGCTAGGTGGAAGGTCTAGTGTGTGACCTTTTGACCTGGGCCATCTGTCCCCGTGAACTCCGGAGGGGCAGTTGGTCGCGTGAACTGTCAAGCGCGTGAGGTGGACGTCCCCAACGGTCATATTGTGCCCAACAACTATATTGTACCCAACGGCTAGATTGTGCCTAACGACTAGATAAGTTGAATCCAGTTATTGGGCTTTGCCAAGAGCTGGACTGGATTTAGCCTTACCCTACTGTGGGCCAAGTGCCTGCCCAGTCCGAAACATTATTATTATTATTATTATTATTATTATTATTATTATTTACATGTTATTCTTCTTTAAATTTTGTATTTTTTATTAATTATTATTATTTTTAATTATCTTAAATTAAATTAATAAATGAAAAAGAAAGTAAAATAGGGTGAGTGAGCCGATAGTATCATATCATTTAAAATACGTCAAGTTCAACTATTAAAAAAAATTAGATATCACCACTTTTTTTTTATCAAAAATAAAAAAGAACGGCCAAAATTGTTTAAAAATAAAATAGAGAGATTGATTTAGTAATTTGACTTAAATAGGGGATTAAAACTGTAATTGAGTCCAAAAATTTAGAATATATATTTGATTTTCTTAAATGTAAATTTAAAGAAATTTAGAAGATATTTTTTAAATTAGAAAATATATGTTGGTTTTTAAATGATTTATATAATTATTTTTGAAAATATTTTACTCATTTGAAAATATAAATTATCAATTAAAATCGTTAGATTAAAAGAAAATATAATCCTAAGATTTAAACTTACTCTTAAAGAAAATATAATCGAGTTGACTTATGGATATAACGAATTGAATGTGTTGAAGTTCAACTCATTTAATTAACGAATTTAATTTTTTTCTCATGGTTAACTCATTTGATTCATTAAATTAATTCAACGATTTAATTATTAAATTAAATTTTAAATTATATTTGAGTTAATTCGATTTATTGACTGCCTTACTCAAAAGAAACAATGTTTTAAAAAAAATTAAAAATTGTTGGAGAATAAATGAATTCAAAAATTAAAATTAATTGTACTCATATAGTACAACTTTACAAGTCCCCCTACTCTATTGTGTATAAACTACTCCCTCCGTCCTAAAATATAAGAGAAAAAATTAAAAACACACTTATTAAGAAAAGTAAAAAGGATAATAGTTTGACTAAGATTTTGTTGAAAAAAATTGTTTTAAAAGATATAAAAATAATTCTGATTGGTTGTTAACTATAGAAAAGATGAGAGAGAAAGCAAATTAAATGCAATTTACATTTAATTTTACCTTAAAAAAAATGAACGTTATTTTTTTCTCTTATATTTTGGAACAAAAAAAAAATACTTTTTTCTCTTATATTTTGAGACAGAGAAAGTATACTATACTTGCTAATTTGCACTTTTGGCGGAAGACTAGTACTATCTCTTTTCCCTCCTACAGTCCCCTCCAAGTCCAAACAATGCTTTAAATCTAATAAATATTTAAATATGAAGAAAGCAAAAAGTAATGAAAAAGAGCGTTACAGATTCCAAAAACCCAATGCATGCATCATAGAAACTGGCGGTTAGGGTTAAGTTAGCCATTTTATTTTATACTCCCTCCGATCACAAATATAAGTTAAAATAATTATTTTCATATGTATTAAGAAAGTTAGGTAGGTATAATTAATTTTCTTGATTTCATGTACTATTAAAGTAAAATTTACGATAATATTCTTAATTTATTTAATGAATCAACTGTTAATATTAAATAATTTTGAATTAAATTAAAGATATAATAATAATACAAACATTAATTAATTTAAAATTTAATAATTTTTTTTAAAATATTTTTTTTTGTTTATAATAGTGATCGGAGAGAATATATTAATAAAAATTAGTAATCAAAAGATTAATCACAATCAAAAACTCCATCATCTGGATTTCAAATTTCCATGGCGGAACAAGAGAACGACTCAGTCACGTATACAGTAAAAGTAACCGTCAAAGTCACTATCACTGACGAACCCGTTCCTGATCAAGAAACGAAAGATGATCGATCAAAATCGCTTCGTGTGGAGAACAAGGACGAAGAAACAGCCATACGCGATGACGTCGCACCAGGAGTCTCTTCTTCTTCCGTTCAACTTGCTTCGTGTGAAACTAATAGGAAAAGAAAGGTCTTATGCGATTCTGAAGAAAGTGGAGCTTCACAAGAGGGCGACGACGAAGGTTCCGTTGAAAGTGATGACGTAGAAGCAGTAGTAGAATCTATGAATGATGGCGCTGAAACGGTGTTGTTGACGGACAGTGAAGGTTCTGTTGACGGTTATGATATGGCAGCTGATGATTCATCTTCTGTTAAAATTGCCGGGAGGGAAATGAAGGTCTGCCGGAGAAAGAAAAGAAAGAACAATGCAGAAATTGAGAATATTTCTAGTTCTGAAGAAGATTATGAAGCTGCACTTGATGGAGAAATTCAAATCGAAGAGAATGAAAAGAAGTCTGAGAATGCTGCGTTAAAGGACAATAATCAGGACTATCCTGAAATTGAAACTGAAACGCCTTTGTCTCATGATAATAACGGTTATCCTTTACGAAGGACTATAAACAAGAAGCCTACATTTGTTGAACGTCCTAGGAAGATTAAATCGTTTCCGGAGGGTTTCGTGTCAGTGGATGAGGGAGTGATGGAGAACAGGACTCGTGGAATGAAGAAGGCGATAATGGATGTTTTTAATGAGACTAATGCTGCAGAAGAAGGGGAGTATGTGATGGAAGAGGAGAAGAAACAGGGTAGAAAAAGGAAGAATGATTATAGTTCTGAAGAAGATTATAAACCTGAACTAGATGGGGAAAATGTGAAGAAAGTAAGGAAGAAACCTGGTAGAAAAATTAAGAATGGTTCTAATTCTAAAGAAGATTATGAAGCTGAACTTGATGGGGAAAATGTGAAGAAAGAAAAGAAGAAACCTGGTAGAAAAAGTAAGAATGGTTCTAATTCTAAAGAAGATTTTGAATGTGAACTAGATGGGGAAAATGTGAAGAAAGAAAAGACGAAACCTAGTAGAAAGAGTAAGAAAGTTTCTAGTTCAGAAGAAGAATGTAAAGCTGTACTCGATAAGGAAAATGTAAAGAAAGAAATGAAGAAACCCGGTAGAAAAAAGAAGGTAGAGAAACAGGACTGTCCTGAAATTGTAACTGAAACTGAAACGCCTTTGTCTCATGATAATAAAGGTTATTCTTTACGGGGGACTAGAAACAAGAAACCTACATTTGTTGAACATGTGGTGCCCAAATCCAAAAAGAGAGATCCTAAGGTGCCATTACATGATCTGTTTACTCATTTATATTTCAATTTGTAGATATATAAACAGATGTTTAAGTTTGGCTGTGTATAACATTGTGGCTCTATTACTGTTTCTCAATTAACAGTGGGTTGAAGAGGAATCATTAATGTGCCATCAATGCCAGAGAAATGATAAGGGTAGGGTTGTCAGATGCACTGACTGTAAACGGAAAAGATTTTGCATACCTTGTATAACTAATTGGTACAACTTCATTTACTTCTGTTTTACTTTTAACTTGATTCCTCGTGTGTTGGTTATCTTGTTATTGAATATGATTATGTTGAAAAAATATTATTGGTTTAGACTTTGGATGATTAATTTCTGACCAGTATATGTTTTTTTGGTGTCTCTTGGTAAGGTATCCCAACTGGAAAGAGGATGAAATTGCTAAGGCATGTCCGGTGTGCTGTGGTAATTGCAATTGCATAGCATGCTTGCGATCATGTGTACTTCTCAATGTAGGTTCCCCACCTTCTAGATTAACTATTCCAGTATTTTTTTTGTATTCCACATTTGAAATGTGATCATCTGGTTCATTATAGGCAATTAAATACAAGACAGAAACCAACATAGATTATGAGGTTGGTCTCTCCAAGTATATGCTGAAAGAACTTCTTCCGCATTTAAGACGATTGGATGAGGAACAAATGGCCGAGAAGGAGATAGAAGCAAAAAGACAAGGTTTTCTTCCTCCAAGAGTATCACATCTTGCAGTCCATTTCTTCATACTTTTTTCTCTATCCTCTTATTAAACTGAATTGTTTTGCCTATATTTCATGGTTTTGACTCTTTATTTTAGAATTAATTATATATTCCTTTTTTCTTCTTTCTTTTGGATCACTTGCATAATTGCTATCCTGTTTTGCACTATTTTTAATGTATGTGCTTTTTTGATTATGTGTTAAGTTTGTTTATCTTAGTTTCATATATTTTCCATTTTTTAATTTGCTTTTGGGTTGAACATTACAGGGCTCCCACTTTCTGAGCTAAAAATAAAAGCAGCAGATTACTCTAAAGATGAGCGCGTGAACTGGTATTGTATTATTTGCTATGTTTTTGTTTTTATTTAGTTATTCTAACTCTATACAGTTGTTAATTTAACACTTTTTGTAGTGATAACTGCAAAACGTCAATATTTGACTACCACAGAAGCTGCACAAAATGCTCTTTTGTCCTTTGTCTCCTCTGTTGCTGCGAGCTTCGTGGCGGCAAGCTTCTAGGTGGCGATGATCTAATTGAGTTTGAGTTTATCTTCCGAGGGCGTGATTATCTGCATGGTGGAGATGAAGAGAGACAAAACAGAAAAAAGGAATCTCGTTCTGCAGCCCAGCCTGAGATTTGTGAATCGTCAAAATCCGGGTGGCATGCAGATACTGATGGTAGCATTCCCTGTCCAAAGACCAATAATGATTGTGACCATGGTTTCCTTGAACTGAGAAGCATACTTCAGCCAAATTGTATATCTGAGTTAGTATGTAAAGCAAAAGAACTTGTAGAGGAAGCAATGAAACTTCAAGACGCAGAGGAGAATCTTGATGATAGGTGTTCTTGTCTGAAGCCTGTTAGGAATTCAGATGATATACACAATAACACAAGGAAGGCAGCTTTTCGTGAAGATTCCAGCAACAACTTTTTATATTGTCCTAGGGCTGTAGATCTACATCACGAGGATTTAAGGCATTTTCAATTGCACTGGAGCAAAGGGGAGCCTGTAATTGTCAGCAATGTACTTGAATGTACATCTGGTTTAAGCTGGGAACCGCTTGTCATGTGGCGTGCATTCCGTCAGAAAAGTAACACAAAGCACCAAACACTCTTGGATGTGAAGGCAATTGATTGCTTAGATTGGTGCGAGGTTTGTCCGATTTCTAAATCTTGAGCTTCTATGGATCTTTGCTGAAGTTCAAATTTTACTATCATTATTATGAACCTTAGTTCATTTCTTTTAAGCTAATGTATTTTTTACTAGAACTACTATGCTTATAAGTGGCATTTAGAGAATAATTTAGTTGTTACAATTTTTTTAAAGCTGGTATGATCGCACCTTACAATTTTTTTAAAGTTGATTTTCATACTATTAATTTGGTATTTCCATCTTTTTTGCATCGAGTGAAGTTTCATTGTATTTTATTTTGTCTGTTACTCAATTCATACAACATACTTGTAATGAATGTCTTAAAAAAGAGTTTGGAGTACCAAGTTAAAGTACAAACTTACTAAATTCATATATTCATACCTGTAATTTAGAAGTCACTATTTTGAGTTTAATAGGAATGATGTCTCAGTCCTTGGTGCTTGGCATATGTGGTTCTCTGAACATTATTACCAAATTTGGATATTGCATGCTCAATTTATACTGCCTTAATTCTTCTCTCTCCTTTCTTAGTCATAGATCTCACTCAATTTCTCATTATGTTGTCTTTTAGCGGTATCTCAATTTCTTGCAAGTGTCCCTCTTCTTTTTGCTTGATCTACAAAGATACTTTCTCGTTGCCCTTGTATCCTCTGGTTTCTGTTTTTCCTCTTTCTTACTCACTAGAGCTTATCAAGATTTACTGCTTTTTAATGTTATCTTGCTGAAAATGTTGTTCTCCAATTGTATTCATTTTCTTTCCTTTCTATGGTTTGGCAGACCAGAGTTACTATTTTTCTCATCTTTACATGAGATGTCTATCTTTTGCGAGTAATTTCTGTATTTTTTTTAATTTGAGTTTTTGATTAAATGCAGAGAGAGATTAATGTGCACCAATTCTTTACTGGGTACACAAAGGGTCGCGAGGACTGGCTTAATTGGCCTCAGGTTTTGAAATTGAAAGATTGGCCTCATTCTAATTTATTTGAGGAAGGTTTGCCTCGTCATTGTGCCGAGTTCATATATTCTTTGCCGTATAAAGAATATACAGATCCTTTCAAAGGTGCTCTTAACCTTGCTGTGAAGTTGCCTAAAGATGTTCTAAAGCCAGACATGGGCCCAAAAACATACATTGCTTATGGATTTGCTGAAGAACTTGGGCGGGGTGATTCTGTGACTAAGCTGCACTTTGATATGTCTGATGCAGTATGCTTCAATTCTTAATCTTTTTTGGACTGGCTTTTCTAGAATGTCTTTTAATTGAGGATCTACTTGAAATGTTATATTATATTGTTGTTTTTTAATTGAGGATAAACTTGAAATGTTCATAGTTTGTAGGACGTTTACAATGTCTCTGTAAGCCATTGCATTAAGAGGTGTTAGTCTTGTATTTTAAAAATACATGTCATCATATTTTGCTCATGGCACTGTCTTTTATTACGCTCTCATTTGATTATATATTCAATTTAATTTACTTTATCGTGTTATTTACCTTTGTGTTTTGGTAAGTGATAATTTGAAAAAATTCTTTTTATGATTAGTTGATCATGTAAGGTTTTTTTGGGACTTGAAATACTATCTATTCCTTTGTTTTAGAAAGTTGTAATCAATGTATACTCATCAAATGCATTGTCTTTCCTGAGCAATTCATTGTCAGTGCTTTATATTTTTTGCTTTGCGTCTCTTAATGCGTACTCTATTATGAGGAAAATGAAATGATGCTTCTTTTATAATTTGACTTTTTAGGTAAATGTGTTGACTCATACTGCTAAAGTTGAATTGAAACCTAAGAGTATTGATGCGATCAAGAAACTGAAACGAAAGCACCTCAAGCAAGACAAAAGGGAGCTACATCTGCATGGTGATAAGCAGGATGGACAAACCAATGTTAGAATGTCTTTTAATTGAGGATCAACTTGAAATGTTATATTATATTTGTTGAAATATTTCTTATTTAATACTATTTATTTTCTTGTTTAAGTGTCATTATATTACTCCTAAAATAAAGGAGTTAATTTTGTATTTTCTCTCCTATAAAAGGAGCCCTTTTCTCTTCATAATAAAATAACAGAATTATCACCCATATGTTTTTCTACATGGTATCATGAGCTTTGTTAGGGCTAGGGTGATACTGTAAAGCTTTCCCTAATTAGTGGGGTTTGGGGAAAGCTATCCGACCCGACCGATCCAAACTATGGTGGACCCTAACCAAACACCACCTCCTCCCGGAGGAGGTCGTGGAGGCGGCGGCGCCAACAACAATTTCGGCAGCGGCGCCAACGTCAAGTCCGGCGGCACCAACAACATTTTCGGCGGAGGAAGTGGATTTACCATGCCAGAAATGCCCAGATTCATGACAAACAACAATTTTAACGGTGGGTTCGGTTATGGCAGAGGTGATCCCAACAAACAACTTTTTTGGGTCCGGTTATGGCTACCCATTTGATGGTGGTTACAGTAACTCAGGAGGTGGAGGTCAAAATAACTCTCTTCAGGTTAATGTTCAGAAACTAGATGGCTCAAACTACGCTGAATGGTCCCAAACTGTTCGACTTATTCTAGAAGGCAAAGGGAAGTTGGGTTTTCTTACGGGTGATGTTCCGGTGCCTGCAACAACACATTCTAATTACAGGTTCTGGAAATCTGAAAACTCTTCTATTATTGCCTGGCTTATTAATACTATGGAGGTAGGTATTAGAAAAACATACATGTATCTGCCTACGGCAAAAGATGTTTGGGATGCTATAAAACTGTCTTACTCTGATATTACAAGTTTCTCTCAAATTTATGATCTAAAATCAAAGTTATGGAATTTAAAGCAGAATGACATGGATGTCACTACCTACTATAATGAATTGATGGCCCTTTGGCAAGAGTTGGATCAGTGCTATGATTATAACTGGAGGTGTACTGAAGACAGTGTTCAGTTTATTAAGACACAAGAGAACGACCGTGTCTTTATTTTTCTTGCTGGTCTCAATAAGGAACTCGATGAAGTAAGAGGTAGAATTCTTGGAAATAATCCACTGTCAACTATCCGAGAAACCTTTTCAGAAATCAGAAGGGAGGAGGCTAGACAGAGTGATGTTGGGAAAGTCAAAATCAGCAACCGATGGTTCTGCCCTTGTCAGAAACAACTTCAATAAAGACAACAAGAAATATGGTAAACCCTGGTGTGATCACTGCGAACGTTATTATCACACACGTGAGACTTGTTGGAAAATTCTAATTGGAAAAAGAAGGGTGAGGGCCGTGCACTTCAAGCAACTTCTGATCAAGAGCCACAGTCCTCCCCAAATGCATTTCCATTCACTAAGGAACAGCTAGACCAAATGTACAAACTCCTCGAGTCTCAAACACCTTTGTGTTCCATAGCCCAGAAAGGTAACTTCCCAAAATCAACCCATCTTAGTGTCATTCCTAATCGTACATGGATCGTTGATTCTGGAGCCACCGATCATATGACCGGTGAATCCAGTTTATTTTCTTCATATAAACCATGTGTAGGAAATTCCAAAATTAAAATAGCTGATGGCTCTCTTTCAGCCGTGGCAGGAAAAGGTTCTATTGTTTTGTCTCCCTTACTAACCATCCAAGATGTGTTACAAGTCCCAAATTTGTCTTGCAACTTATTATCTGTCCGTAAGCTAACCACAAATATAAACTGTCAAGCTCATTTCTTTGATACTCATTGTGTATTTCAGGATTTGATCTCGGGGAAGGTGATTGACACTGCTGAGGAAAGTGGTGGACTCTACTACTTGGAAGATGAACCAAAAACCAGACATCAATTTGGACCAATAAGTTTTTCTTCTGTTAAATCCTTTTTTGTTTCAAATAATAAGGATGATATTATGTTGTGGCATTTAAGGTTAGGCCACCCTAGTTTTAAGTATTTAAGTTCATTGTTTCCTAAACTTTTTGTTGAACAAGACATTTCTTCACTTCAATGTGAGGTTTGTGAGTTTGCCTAACATCATCGAAGTTCTTTTCCAATTCAATCTTATAAACCTTCAAAATCTTTTTCAATGATTCATAGTGATGTTTGGGGGCCTAATCGAACAAGTATTTTATCCAACAAAAAATGGTTTATCACTTTCACAGATGATCATACTAGACTTTGTTGGGTATACTTGTTGAAAGAAAAATCTGAGGTAGGTCAAATAATTCAAAACTTTTGTAAATTGGTGCAGACACAGTTTAACACCCAAATACAAGTGTTTAGAATTGACAATGGTACTGAATTTTTTAATAAAATTGTTGGAAATTTTTTCCTTGAAAATGGAATTGTGCATAGGTGATCACGATGCGAAACTGGATCACCAATGGATTCCAAGATATCAACGATTTGTTGAATGCGACCTAGGTACTGTGCGATGGTGCGATCACCTTTTTCCATGGTGCGTAACTCAAAACGTAGTTGGCGAGATTTCGCATAGATCTGAGTTCGTTGGAACTGATCAATCACAGACCAAACTTCGTGAGCATGAACACACTTCACAACACGAGGAAGAACCACATCAGAAAGCGTTGTGAGCAGCCACGTGAAGAGGAGTGAATCCTCTTGATGCCACTGCACATACTCAATTTTTGGATAGTATTTCCACTTCTGGTTCAGATCAAGTCATGCTTGGTAATGGTCAAGGTCTGTCAATCACTTCTATTGGTAACACATCTTTTACACCTACACACAAACCACATGTCACACTTGCCTTGAATAATTTACTGTTAGTGCCTCAAATCACAAAGAACTTAATCTCTGTTAGTCAATTTGCACGTGGCAACAAGGTCTTCTTTGAATTCCATCCTGATTATTGTGTTGTTAAATCTCAGGCTACTTCTGAGATTCTGCTGCAAGGAACCCTTGGAAAAGACGGTCTCTACACATTTGGCAACCTCACAACTACTCCTAATACCATCAATAAGTCACCACTGGTGCACACACTCACAAGTTCCCCTTTCCCTACAGTTTCCTTAAATGCTAGTACAAATAATGTAACTGGTTTAAGTTTGTCTTTATATTCTCAATGGCATAACAGATTGGGGCATCTTCATCATGAGGTCCTCAAAACTGTTCTTACTAAATGTAATGTACCTATTCCACATCAATCCAAAGTATATTTTTGTACTGCTTGCTGTTTGGGTAAAGTGTATAGATTACCTTCTCATGCTTCATCTACACAATACTTTGCTCCCTTTGAATTATTATATGCAGATGTGTGGGGTCCTGCTCCTATGCCTTCTATCTCTGGTTTCAAATACATGCTCACTATTGTGGATGCTTTCACCAAGTTTACTTGGGTTTTTCTCATGACTCAAAAATCAGAGGTATCTTCTATATTCAAACTGTTTCTGGCACATCTCTCCACTCAGTTTGGTCACAAACTTAAAGCCTTACAAACTGATGGAGGTGGAGAATTTCAGTCTCTCACCTCTGTTCTGGCAGCATAAGGCATCACTCACAGATTCACTTGTCCTCACACACACACCATCAAAATGGTGCTGTTGAGAGGAAGCACAGACATGTTGTAGAAACAGGTCTTACACTGTTGGCACAAGCATCTCTTCCCTTAAAGTTTTGGGACTATGCTTTTCAGGCAACTGCCTATCTTATCAACAGGATGCCCACTCCTATGTTAACTATGAAGTCTCCCTTTCATATGTTATACAACACTGACCCTGATTACAAAGCCCTTAGAGCCTTTGGCTGTGCTTGTTTTCCTCATCTTAGACCATATAACCCACACAAGTTTGCCTTTCATACCAAGGAATGTATCTTTCTTGGCTATTCCTCTCATCACAATGGCTATAAATGCATGGATGTTAATGGGAAGCTTTACATCTCTAAGGATGTAATCTTCAATAAGTCAAGGTTTCCCTATATGCACTTGTTTCACAAAGGTTCAAACCCTCCCTCTCCTCAACCATCTATTTCAGTACCTGGTCCTTTCTCTTTTTCACCCTCTTCTTCAAACATTCCTTCTAACACCACTACTCTACATAAACCAATTCCTCTAACTGCAGTACCTATCTCCTCTTCTCCACCTACAACTAATTCCTCTTTATCACCAACCTCTCCTCAGCCTTCTTATCCAACTCCTCTTACTGGCTTCTCATCCACCAGTTCACCTTCAGTTTCTAGTTCAGAACACATTCCTATAGCTCAATCCTTTCCCCTCAATACTCACTCTATGATTACAAGGTCTAAAGCTGGGATTGTGCAACCAAGGCTTAATCCTACTCTCCTCTTAACTGAACTAGAACCAACCTCTTACAAAATGGCTCTTAAAGATCCTAAGTGGCTGGAGGCTATGAAGGCTGAATACAATGCTCTTTTACACAATCAAATCTGGACTCTTACTGATCTTCCTCCAGGTAGAAAAGCCATAGGGTGTAAATGGGTGTTCAAGATCAAACAAAATCCTGATGACTCAGTTCTTAAATACAAGGCTAGACTGGTGGCCAAGGGATTTCACCAAGTTCAAGGGTTTGATTTTCAAGAAACTTTTTCCCCAGTTGTTAAGCTAGTTACAGTCAGGGTGGTTCTCACCTTAGCCCTTACTAAGCAGTGGAAAATTACTCAGCGGGATGTCAACAATGCCTTTTTAAATGGCATTCTCACTGAGAAAGTCTATATGCAACAACCCCCTAGGTTTATGCAGGCTAATTCCACATCTGTCTGTAAATTAAACAAAGTCATCTATGGCTTAAAACAAGCACCCAGGGCATGGTTTGAAAGACTCACCAGTGCTCTGCACTCTCTTGGGTTTCTTTCAAGCAAATGTGACCCCTCTCTGTTTATTCTTGCCACATCTACCTACACTATCTTCATGTTAGTGTATGTAGATGACATAATTGTCACTGGTAGTTCACCCACCCATGTTCAGCAACTGGTCACTAAACTTAATGCCCAGTTTTCACTCAAACAGCTGGGTGATCTCAACTATTTTTTGGGAATTGAAGTGTCTAAAACTTCTCAAGGTGGTCTTTTTTTGTCCCAAACAAAATATATCAGGGATCTTCTAGCCAGGACCAACATGAGTGAAGCCAAGAGTTTGCCCACACCTATGGTTTCCAATCTCAAGCTGACAAAAGAAGGTTCAGACTACTTACAGGATCCTACTTACTATAGATCTGTAGTAGGAGCATTACAATATGCTACTATTACCAGACCTGAAATTAGCTTTGCAGTCAACAAGGCTTGCCAATTCTTGTCACAGCCTATGCAGAGCCATTGGGTGGCAGTAAAACGAATTCTTAGATATCTCAGAGGCACTATTCATCATGGCTTACAGATGCTACCCTGCAGTTCATCTCAATCCCTTACTGTTACTGCTTTTTCTGATGCTGACTGGGGCTCAGATCCGGATGATAGGAAATCAACCTCAGGGTCATGCATCTTTCTTGGTCCCAACCTAGTGTCTTGGTGGTCCAAAAAGCAAACATTGGTAGCAAGGTCCAGCACTGAAGCTGAATATAGAAGTCTGGCCAGCACTGCTTCAGAAGTCCTCTGGATTACCTCCCTTCTTACTGAACTAAAGGCTCCATCACAAGCACCTATTTTGTTCTGTGACAACTTAAGCACTGTAGCTTTCTCTCATAATCCAGTTCTCCATGCCAAGACTAAGCACATGGAGTTAGACATCTTTTTCTTAAGGGAAAAGGTGCTCAATCACACTCTAGTTGTCAAGCATATATCAGCTGTCATGCAAACTGCAGACATTCTGACCAAACCTCTGCTCTTAGATTTCTCAACCTCAGAGATCAGCTCAAAGTTCTTGACAAATCCTCTCGTCAGTGTCAGCAAATGGCTCTCTCAGGGAGTAGCACCATTTGAGGGGAAAATATTAGAGTATATACTAGAGTTAGTGTGGTGTAAGTAAGACTGCCATGTCAGCATGTTTGTTATCAGTCATAACTAACTGTTAGAGTTAGTTATGCTGAGCTGTCCTATAGCTGGCAGATCTAGCTTAGTATAAATAGTTGAATACTTGTATCATTTCAGTTTGAGAAAATATTCAATCAATTCTATTCTCCTCTAGAATGTTCTGTATAACAAACTCTATTACAAAGTTCATGTGTTAACTCACCCCAACAAAATGGGATTGCAGAGAGGAAAAACCGGCACCTTCTTGAAATTGCACGAGCACTACTCTTCTCTACCAATGTCTCTAAATATTTATGGGGTGAAGCTGTCTTGACAGCTGCACATTTGATAAACCGTATGCCATCCCGTGTTTTGAAATTTCAAACTCCTTTGCAAAGTTTCTTGAAATATTTTCCAATTGCTTCCGTTCTATCTGATTTACCTCTTAAAATATTTGGATGCACAACTTTTATTCACGAACACAGGCATCTTGGTAAACTTGAACCCCGTGCAATCAAATGTGTTTTTATTGGGTATTCATCTTCTCAAAAAGGTTATAAATGTACCAGATAAAGATCCTTATAATGAAACAAAAAATAGATTTGAGGAAGGAAATCCAATTTGGAAAGGCAAAATTTATACCAGAAGAAACAATGATCAAGTAGTAGAAGACCCTATTCCTCAGCTCAGCCAAGAATCTGAATCGAGTAAAAGTCAACCGACTCAGACAAGTAACTCTCTCCTTGATCCTAATTCTCTATATATCGACCTTGATGTCCCCATAGAACTTAGGAAACAATATACTGATCTTAATGTTCCCATAGCCTTTAGGAAGCCAGGTAGACCATGTACTAGGCACCCCTTCTCTAACTTTGTATCATATTCAAACTTGTCTCCCTCTTTTGCTGCATTTACTTCTAATCTATCTAGTGTCAAAATTTCTAAGAATGTACAGGAGGCTCTAGAAATTCCAAAGTGGAAGAAAGCTGTTTTTTAGGAGATTAACGCTCTTGAAAAGAATAAAACTTGGGAGTACCACAACTTTGCCGGCAGGTGAAAGAACTGTGGGATGTAAGTGGGTGTTCACAATAAAGTACAATTCTGATGGATCAATCGGAAGGTACAAAGCTCGATTGGTTGCAAAAAGATTCACTCAGACCTATGACATAGATTACTCAAAGACCTTTGCTCCTGTTGCAAAGCTGAACACAATCAGAATACTCTTATCCCTTGTTGCTAACTTAGATTGGCCTCTCCATCAGCTAGATGTCAAAAATGCCTTTCTCTATGGTGATTTAGAAGAAGAAGTATATATGGATTGTCCTCCAGGTTTTGAAGAAACCTCTGGGTCACAGGTGTGTAAACTAAAGAAGTCCTTGTATGGGTTGAAACAATCTCCGAGAGCTTGGTTTGAAAAGTTTACTCAGTCTGTGAAGAAACATGAATATACTCAAGGACAAGTAGATCATACTTTATTCACAAAGTCAGGTCAAAATGGAATGATAACTGTTTTGATAGTTTATGTTGATGATATTATTCTTACAGGTAATGATGAGATAGAAATGGAGAGATTAAAAAGAAACTTAGCAGCAGATTTTAAAATCAAAGACTTGGGTCCCCCCTCAAGTATTTCCTTGGCATGGAAGTTGCAAGGTCAAAGAAAGGAATTGTTGTTTCTCAGAGAAAATATGTTCTTGATCTCCTACAAGAGACAGGTATGAGTGGTTTTAAGCCTGCTGACACACCAATGGACCAAAGTGCCAAACTTTGGGAGAAAGGTGTCACACCAGTTGACACTGGAAGATATCAGAGGTTGGTTGGAAAATTAATATATTTGGCTCATACTCGTCCTGACATTGCTTTCTTTGTTAGTGTTGTGAGTCAATTCATGCATGCACCATATGAAGAACACCTTGAAGCTGTGAACAGAATCTTGAGATACTTAAAAGCAACTCCTAGAAAAGGGTTATTATTCAAGAAGACCAATGATAAAAATGTGGCAATATTCACTGATGCAGATTGGGCAGGGTCCATTATTGATAGAAAATCAACTTCAGGTTATTGCACATATGTGTGGGGGAACCTAGTGACTTGGAGAAGCAAAAAACAAGGAGTAGTTGCAAGAAGTAGTGCTGAAGCTGAGTTTAGAGGAATGGCCCAAGGAATTTGTGAAGGTATGTGGATTCTCAGAGTCCTAAAAGAATTGAAGATAGAGGTAGAACTCCCATTGAAATTGTACTGTGACAACAAGGCAGCTATAAGCATAGCTCATAATCCGGTTCAACATGATCGTACTAAACATATCGAGATCGATCGTCATTTCATCAAAGAAAAGATAGACTCTGGTACTCTCTGCTTGCCATTTATCCCTTCCAATCAACAGACCGCCGATATATTGACCAAAAGTTTGGGAAGATCAACATTTGAATACTTGATCAGCAAGTTGGGCATGATTGACATCTATGCACCAACTTGAGGGGGGGTGTTGAAATATTTCTTATTTAATACTATTTATTTTCTTATTTAAGTGTCATTATATTACTCCTAAAATAAAGGAGTTAATTTTGTATTTTTTCTCTTATAAACGGAGCCCTTTTCTCTTCATAATAAAATAACAGAATTATCACCCATATGTTTTTCTACAATATTGTTTTTTAATTGAGGATCAACTTGAAATGTTCATAGTTTGTAGGACATTTACCACGTCTCTGTAAGCCATTGCATTATGAGGTGTTAGTCTTGTAGTTTAAAAATACATGTCATCATATTTTGCTCATGGCAGTCTTTGATTCCACTCTCATTTGATTATATATTCAAATTTAATTTACTTTAACATGTTATTTACCTTTGTGTTTTGGTAAGTGATAATTTGAAAAAAAATCTTTTTATGATTAATTGATTATGTAAGGGTTTTTTGGGACTTGAAATACGATCTACTCCTTTGTTTTAGAAAGTTGTAATCAATGTATACTCATCAAATGCATTGTATTTCCTGAGCAATTCATTGTCAGTGCTTTATATTTTTTGCTTTGCGTCTCTGAATGCGTACTCTATTATGAGGAAAATGAAATGACGCTTCTTTTATAATTTGACTTTTTAGGTAAATGTGTTGACTCATATTGCTAAAGTTAAATTGAAACCTGAGAGCATTGATGCCATCAAGAGACTGAAACGAAAGCACCTCAAGCAAGACAAAAGGGAGCTACATCTACATGGTGATAAGCAGGATGGACAAACCAATGTTAGCATGCTTGATAATTCATCATCTTCCATAAATGCATCAGACGAGCAGAATAGAGTCATGGATAATGAAAATGGGTTATGCAATGAGAAGGTGGCTGATCCTGCTCATCAACACTCAGGTGCAGATAATGATAGCCTTTCTTCTGGATCAAAGCTCAAAGAGGTTGATAAAGTGATTGTGAAAAAAGATAATAGTTTGTTGGTTGGGGATGATTCTTTAGATGGGGCTCTCTGGGATATTTTTCGAAGAGAGGATGTACCTAAATTGAAGGAATATCTAAAGAAGCATTTTAGAGAGTTCAGGCATGTCCATTGCTCTCCTATAAAGCAGGTAAAATTATCAAGTTAATTTTCTATGACCTGTTTGGTTACCCCTCTTCTTATCTTGAGTTGTTAACTAAAATTTGTTGCTACCAATTAGTCTTGCTTCCATCAACATGCTCTACAAATTTCCCTGTTTATGTCTGACAGCCCATCGGTAAGTATTGCCTAGCTTGTAGCACACTCTTTTGCTGTTGCAACTGTTTCTAGCAGACTGCAACTCCTTGTAAATTCCTATGCGAACTCTAATACATCAAGAAGTTTTTCAAACAATAGAAACCCCTTAATCTTCTCTTTACCTTTTCCTTCACCTTCACACTTTTTTTTCCTAATGATTGTAACATGGTAACATGGGCATTTTTTCTTTTTTCACAAGGGAAGTGTTCTCGTTAGAATCGTTCGCGCCTATGTATCCTATAAACCGGAATTAGTGTTTAGTTTTCTAGATCAAGTTATTATCAATATATTCAAAATTCCTATTATTTTCTCTCCTCCTCTTATCTTAAATCACACAGATACAACAATAATCTACAAGTCTATAATTATCCCTGTATTTTTAATATTTGGAGAATAGTACTAGATAAAATTGATATCATCTTTTATTTTCTGCTTCAGATTTGTTTTTATCGAATAAACATGTCAGAAAGGATTGAGTATTTGGAAAAACTTATAATTAGCACAAGAGCCAAAAATTAGAACAGAAGTACAAAAGAAACAAGACAGAAAACAACCCAACCCGAGAAGAAATGAATAGCCTCCCTCCCTCAACATGCACAAACTGAAAATAGAGCAAAACCTACACCAGAAAAAAAAATCACAAAATAACACATTCTATCATTCAAGACCCATTGATAAATGAAACAGTCAACTACATTCCTTCGACATACCAAGTTAAGAACAGACATGATCAAGAACTATGAACCTAGAGCGCAAACCACAAACATAGAAAAGAATTGTGATATAGATAAATATCATCATATATAGTCTGACTGGTTTATTAATTTGTGGACCTTACATTATGATAACAATAGATGCTTCAGTTCAATGGCTAGAGAGAAGGTAAATACAATATTTATGTAGTTACCATGACTAAAGGCCATTGGTTGATTAAATATGTTTTATATCTTACTGAGAATTTTGAAGCGTATTTGGCATTTGATGGTTGCTGTATGTAGAGGACTGGTTAGTCTGATGGTAGCTCATTAATTATGTATGTGTAACAGTATCTTGATCGACATATCCTTTGTTAATGTAGGTTATTCGCCCCATCCATGATCAGACCTTTTATCTGACTCTGCAGCATAAGAGGAAACTTAAAGAGGAGTATGGTTAGTGGTTTTATAAATTTTCTTATGCTTTTGGGAACCGGGCTGGTTTGATCAATTATGTTGTACCATTTTGTTTACAGTTTACCATTGAATTGTAGGAATTGAGCCTTGGACTTTTACTCAGAAGCTAGGAGATGCTGTTTTCGTTCCTGCCGGCTGTCCTCACCAAGTCCGGAATCTCAAGGTAAAATTTACATACATACATATTACAAATTTCCTTGTTTGCCTTAAAAACTAAAATCTTGCAAGGAATGTGTTTCCCAATTTTTATTGCAATATTGTGTATTTCTTTTTCTAGAAAACAAAGCTAATTTTTTAGGCAGTTGACACTACTGATTTGTTTAAGCTTATGTGTTGAACACATGTTAGTTGTTTTTGGAACATTAAATGCAATGACATTTTTCTTTTGGATATAATCGCTGCATGACAACTCGAACTTCTAATTTCTTATAAATTATATTTTGAATATAATGTCCTGATTGGTTTTCTTTTGACTCTTGTTTGAAATGTTTGTGTTAACGTATCAATACATGCATCCTCTTTTTATAGTCATGCATCAAGGTAGGACTTGATTTTGTCTCGCCTGAAAATGTTGGTGAATGCTTTCGTTTGACAGAGGAATTTCGTAAGCTTCCGATAAACCATAGATCCGCCGAGGACAAGTTGGAGGTCAGCTATACTACTAATCTTTGATTCTATCCTGCTGTTTTTATGCTCACCAATGTTGATATAATGCAGTTCTTATTTTGTCTGGGTTCTTTCAAATGGATTTAGTTTTAGATTGTCGCTTAATATCAAGATGTTATGAGAGAAGGATAAACCAAGATATTCTTGCATAATATCAATATAAGATGTTGTAACTTGTAAGATCTTTTTCTAATATTATCCATGTTGGTCACAAGGTTCTAACTTCTATTATTGAGTGGTTCAATTTAGATGGAAAAATCCTTGTTGAGCGTTGAAGTTTTTTAATCCATGTCAATAGTTTCTTATCGGGATTTTACGTATTTTTTTCTTCTCCTGATTGTTTCTTTTTCTTCGGTAGCAGGTGAAGAAAATGACTGTATATGCTATGCTTGATGTGGTTGAACAATTGGAGAAAACAAGGTAACTGATTGCCAACTTCTGGCCCTTTGGTCATGAATTTGTTATACTTCCATTTCTTGATTATAATGTTATGCTTTGCTGTCAAAGGCATTGGTATGTTATATCTTATGCACACATTTCTTGTTAAGTTCTCTAGGCCCAAAATTTAAGATTTGCATTAATTTTGTGTATATCATGAAATTGATGGATGAAATTCAATTTACAGGTCTGTTCTTCCAGTGTAAATATATCTGAGAAATCCAATTGGAGATGTACATTTTTCCGAGTCAATTGCTTAGGTTCAGCCATCTTTGGATGTAGGAAAGGTTCCAAATTGTTTTATTGGCTCATGTTAATCGTGATTAGGTACATTTGAAACATTATTTTTTTGTAATGTTGTACATTTAAGTTTCACTAATTTATAGCTAGGTGCTAATTTATGCCCACATCAATTCTTAGTTTGATTAAAATTTACTGGAAAATACAATTGAGAACATTGTGAATGCATGATAATGAGATTCTATGTTTTGCAAAATGTGAGTTGCCGATTTGATGTCATGTTCTGTGATTGTTTTTGCCACCAACACATTTCTTGCATAAAGAGGATGATATTTCAATTTACAAATAAAGTATAGTTAGTCTTTAGTGGGGATTTGAGAAGAAAAATAGTCTCCATTTTAAAAATCGGTATTTTTTTGTCTTGAATTTTGCATCACTTTAGATTTACATGGCCCCCTCCATTTTTTTTTTGTTGACTGTAGTAGCAAGACACTATTGGTGTCAGGTCAATTTTTTTTTTAATTAAAATGGTTGATTAAATAATTGAAAAAGCAAATGGTAATAATTTTAAATAAAATTAATAATTATTTGTTTAAATTAAAGATTGGAAAACATGTTATTGTTCCACTCATCATCTTCTTCCCCTTTCTAACATGCAAATCCTAGGTCACAAATCCAAAACCCAATCCAATTGCGTATCAGTCATCTCCTTCCTCCAACCTTTAATCCGGTTGTCATGATCCAAAATGTCTTAGAAATCCGTAAGCAACAACAGATTCAATTCTGTGAGTAGTAAATGTAAATGCGGTCTTGATGTTTTAAGAGTGTCACCTTGATGTATCTTCATGCTTCTCCATTTTTGTCTTTAACTACATGGTTACAAGAAGTGTAACCACTTTGTTTGATTGGATGAAGAAATCAACCCTGAAGTAAAGGAAGTTATCTATACATTAATGCATAATTTAAATGATGAGAAACAAAATGTTAAAGATGTCAATATTAAAGACTAAGAAATGAAGATGATGGATTTTTTGAAGAAACAGTTGAAGTTCAACTGGATGATGACCATCATTGTGTTATTTGCCTTAGTTGTTATTTGATTAGGTTGTAATTCTGCTTCAATTCTAATGTAATCCAGGGTTTATTATTAAAATGTAATTTTGCTTCAATTATAATGCAATTCTGCTTCATTTCTCATGTAATTCTGGGTTCATTATTGAATCTTACTGAATATGTTGAATTTATTGATACTTGTTCATTAAAATTTACTGCATAAACATAAGATACACATATGTTGTTGAATATGTTGAATGTTATTGATACACAATGAATAACAAAACATAACATACCATATTGCTTGATACACAATGAATAGCAAATCATGAACAACAAAATGAAGTAAACATCAGAAAATAAAATACCATGTTCATTACATCAAGCCAGGTTCATTACAACATACCAACATAACAGACCAGGTTGGTTCATTCACTACAGACCAACATGTCAAAGACTGTCAGGTTGGTTCTCTCCATGATGGACACGCGCCAGCTCACTTTCCATTTGAAACGGTCAAAGAGAGAGGAATAACAATCAACCTTTCCACTAAAATACGCGTGGCAAGATCACATGGGTTAGTTTCCCTCAATTTTGAATCCACCAATTTTCATTTGGTACGCTCGTTGTAGTCTTAAGCTCTTCAAGAATTTCTCAAGAATTTCTTTGCTCCCTCCCACGTTCGCTCGCCGTCGTCGTCAACCCTCTTTCCGTCACTGTAGATTCCCATAATCCTCTTCAACCAAGTAAGTCTCCGCTGCCTTTCTCAGTTTGCATGGTAGTGGTTAGCTTTAGAATGTAGCTTTAGGATGTAGTTTCGGTGAGCGTTGGTTCTTTGAGTAGGAAATAGGTGAACCACGCGACACTTATGAACTTTGTGATGAAGTTATGCGTTTTTCGGCAAGATCTATGAAGTTCCCAGCGACGTTCATGAACTACAGATGAATCTCATGAAGTTTCTGATGAGGATTTCGAGGGACTTATAAAGTTTCCGATGAAGCTCTCGCGCCGAGGAGGATCTTCCTCGCGATGTTCATGAGTCTCCATTGAAGTTCTTCCGCTGAGGAGGATCTTTCTCACGAGGCCCATGAGTCTCCACTGAAGTTCTTCTGCCGAGGAGGATCTTCCTCGCGAGTCCCATGAATCTCCATTGAAGTTCTTTCTCCGAGGAGGATCTTCCTGCTGTATCTGTGAAGAATTCTCTTGTTGAGGGGGATTCTCATCGGGGTATCATCGACTGATAGACTAAGATTACCCCTGAGGAGGAGATCCTCGCGACTTCCTCACTCGCCATTGAGTAAAGGCTTTGGTCGGGGGCAGCATGCCCGTGCTTACCTTCGCCCTTTCACTTGATTTATAGTGGAAGGGTGGATTTGATTTGATCGTCGAATTCATTATTTTCCTCCGCGTTTTAGGTTTCAATGGCTCGCACCTCGAAAGGTCACGAGTTGGTCGACATCATTACCTATAATGACCTGACTTGGGTCGGGCTGAAGCCCCGGGGGATAGCTTCGTGCTTTGCAGAGTATCCTGATACTGCATTCATTGTTGTTGATGAGACTGAGGATGTCGAAGGAGCCGAGGAGGAATGGTCGGTCTACAAACCTGCCCAGGAAACGCGGATCTGCTAGGCTTTCGCGAAGAATCGCTTCGCCATGTACGAGCTCGTGTTTAAAGAGCTGGGCGGCCTCCGACGGCTGTTCAGTAGCCTACAAGTGGGGAGGATTTTTGCCCGACAAGATTTAGCACCCTCACAGCTGCATCCGAACGCGATTGCCTTCATTCGACCTTTTGAAATCGTGTGTGACTACCTCGAAATCGTGTGTGCATGCTTGTTGATGATCGTTGCTTGCTTGAAGTATTGCTTTAAGTGTTCATGTATACATGCTGCGGCTTTTCACACCTGCTGTTCTGGATTTTAACTTGCTGTTAATTGTGCATCCATGTTGCCTGCTACCTTTTTACACCTGTTATATGCTGAATATGTGAGCTGTTAAATGATGTTCGGATTATTTGCTGGATTTTACTGTGCATTGCAGAAACGCTGTTGTTGCTGCTGTTTTTGTTTTGGTGTGCATATATATTGCTTTTACATATCCTTGCTTCATCCTATTTTCTTCTTCTTTAAGAATTGTCTTTCTTTTATTGTTGTGATTGAGTTTGCTTGGTGTTTACTTGTGTTTGATCACATGCTCCCTTAAGGCTCCTAGTTTGAACTTAATTTTTTATTAGGTTCAAAGTAGGATAAACATTAGGCTCTCAATCCTTTGCATGGCAAAAATTAGGATAGTCCTTTTCAAACCTTAACACTAGGTCCATCTTTTTGCATGATAATGTTAGGTAGAATTTCCTTTTCGTACGCTTGACTTTAGGACCATTGTGCATGACAACATTAGGAGTAAGTTTCCCTTAGTTGTTTTCTTTTCAACCTTTGAGTCCTCTTCTTTCTCATCTCAAAACAAAAATCAAAACACTTAATAAAGGTGATGTGCATTGTGCGCCACGAGCCTTAAGCACATAGGAAAAGATGAGCGGATGCATTTCTAACCTCATCTTAGGATACTTTGTGCGCGAGACATTTGGATCGTTAGCGCGAAGTATTTGATCCTATGTCATAGACTTTAGTGCGATGCACATCTCAGAATAAAGTAAATCCACTTCTTCTAAAATTCACAAACAAATGCAAACCCCTTTTATCCTTCAGGATCGTTGGTCAAACCTTTTTTCAGAAAGGGCGCATTATTCTCTGTTCTACCGCAAACAGGCATCGACCCTTACTGCTGGAACGCGAGCATAGCGTCGCTCATAAAAAAAACGTAATCAATTTGTGGTCATTACCATGAACTACAGACTCTTTGATTTCCTCTTTCTCGTCCGATTGAGGATACGTAGGCACAAGACAGCGATGTCTTGGCGAGCAACCTTCCCCCTTTACCCGTAGTTCGTCGAACTACGTTGACTCTGACTTTTCCATTGCACGAGGGAATATGTAGGCATAAGGTGGCGATGTCCTATCGAGTCTCCTTTTGTCTTTTCTTCGTTTCTTTTCCGTTTAGAAGTAGAGCTTTAGATAAGACACCCTTTGATTAGACAACGAGCGTGGATCCCGTTGAATACAACAGACGTGAGGGGTGTCAATACCTTCCTCTCGCGTAACCAACTCTTGAACTTAGGAATTGGTTGCGATGACCTTGTCTTCTCCTTTTCTTTTAGGTTTTCTTCGATCGTTTCCTTTTCCCCTGTCGGGATAAATAACGTTCGGTGGCGACTCTTCTTCCACCGGGTGTTTTTCGCAGTTGCGACAGCTGACGACTCTGCTGGGGACTCTGGTTCCCTATGCGAGTCAATCCTAGCTCTTGTTTGTTTCTGTTTCATTGGGTGTTTATTTTGCATTATTTTTTTGTATATTACTGCATTTTATTTGCATTTGATTATCGTGATCATATTGTTTTGCTGCTGCTGTGATGTTGGGTGGGTTGGTTCTGAGAGATAAGCCTAGTACCCAGGCTTGAGTATACACCTAGGATTAGAGTGGGCTCTTGTTGACTTGCGTGGCGTTTGACACATATTGTTGGCTTGAGTTCATGTTCATATGAGGTTTTCTTGAGGATTCTCTGAACTACATGTTTATGTAGTAACCAGGGTGGTTCGATAGGAGCTTATGACTCTAGAGATCGTTCATTGGAAATCGGTTGAGGCCTCCTTGATTGATGATGATGCCAAACCAGAAACGGTGACCGTATCATCATTTTTCGACCTGAGAGTCCGTGATACTGAGAACCTTATAGGATATCATTGTCCAAGACTAGAACCCACATGTAAGAGGGGATGGGTTTTTGCAGGAAACCTTGACTTTCAACCTACCCAGATTTCTGGTTTTCTGATCAGTGTGGACTTATGGTTCTGGTTTTTTGGTTATTTCGGTATTCTGGGTTTCTTGTCAGAGCAGAATTCTGATCTTATTCAGTCAGCAGCACAACAGTTGTTCAGAGCATATGGGAACATTGATCCCATGTCTGCATTTGCATAGCATACCTACATTCTAACATTCATGTTTGTTGATTTCCAGGGTTTGCATCTTATCTTTGATTCCGGTTGACGTGCTCATCATAGATGGACACTGGTAGGAAGGATACCATCAACTATAAGTTTCAATCTCTGGATTTGAGTTCGCTCTGCAGCCTGATAGCCTAGACCACTAAGAGCAATCTAGAGGCTTTCAAAGATGAGTATGAGAATATCCTTAGCATGCTCCATACTGTTACAGATTACGAGAGAGGGGCTATTCATACTTTAATGTAGTTTTATGATCTTGCTCTGAGGTGTTTCACATTCAAGGATTACCAGTTGGCCCCAACCTTGGAGGAATTTTTGGTTATATTAGACATCCCGATCAAGAATCAGGTTCCCTTCCATAAATATATGGAAGTTCCCGATCCTGAAGCTATTGCCGTTACTCTTTATTTGAGCACATCTGTCGTAAAAGATAATCTTCGAGACAAGGGAGGATTATCTTGTTTTCTTATGAGTTCTCTGGTGAAGGAAGCTCTGGTGTACGTTGAGGATAATAGTTGGACTACTTTCACCACCATCCTTGCTCTGTGCATCTATGAAACTACTTTTTTCCCCATTATTCCAGGATTTGTAGACATGAATGCCATTCGAATCTTTATGATGAAGAATCCTCTAACCACTCTCCTCAGAGATGTATATCATTCGGTGCATTCGAGGAATTTCAAGAAGAAATGGGGACTTGTTCATTGCTGCGCACCTCTTCTATGCAAATGGTTCATGAGCCATCTCCAGCGGGACGATGCTTTTATTGATACTAATGATTCCTTGAAGTGGGCAGAAAGGATAATGGGTCTCGTCGCCAAGGATATCCAATGGTTTGATAGAAGACTGCTTGTGACGAAGATAATTTATAGTTGTGGGGAGTTTCCTAATGTCCCTCTCATGGGAATTAGAGGTGGCATCAACTACAAGTCGTCTATTGCTAGAAGACAATTGGGGTATGCATTGAAGGTTCCCCCGACTTATGAGGAAGTGAAGGAGTATTTGTTATACACCAGAAGTGATAATCCTAAAGCCAGGAAGAAAGTTGTGAAAGCCTGGGGCACTATTCGAAAGAGGGAAAAACTTTTGGGTAAAAGCGACTGCAGAGCTTATCCTCCTTACGTGGAGTGGTTGTAGAGAAGAGTTGAAGTCGCCCACTTGTTGTTTCTAATAAACACCCTTCTATATCCGTTGGCCATTGAGCAGCCTACTACTGTGGAGGTTGAGAGGTACAACGGGTTATGGGCTAAAAAGGAAGAACCGCGTAAGGAGAACGAAGAGCTAAAGATGGAGGTTGCCCACCTGGGGTATGCTAAAAATGAAGTTGTCTATGTAGCTAAGGTGAAGATGGAGCTGCTATCCAAGAAGGAGCAAGAGCTTGCTGAAGAGGTCAAGAGCAGAGAGCGAGTATGTCAAGACCTGCGAAGCGCCAACAATTTACTTCAAATAAGGAAGAAAGACCTAGAAAAAGCCCGCGTCGAGATCTCAAAGTTCAATAGCCAATGGAACGCCACCGTGACGGCGGACAAAATGAGGAAGGAAGATTTCCAAGACCAAATTAAGAAGTTGAAGCTTCAACTCAAGATCAAATACATAGAGGTCAACGAAGAAACATCTTGCATGGCTAGAAGTGAGGAGACGCTCAAGGAGACGTTGGCATCCCTCGAAGAGCTCCAAGTTCGTGCAGAAGTGAAGAAGAAGCGGGAAGACACTTTTGGTGGATGATAGGCCTCAACGTTTTGTCTTTCTTTTGTATCCGATCACCACCAGGCTTGTTGGTTGGGATCGCTGACTATTGTATTTTGGTGTTTCTATTTGTACCGGGCTGTATTGACTTTGATATTGTTCCTCTATTTCTTAATCTACGAGCAGTTTTACCAGTGTTTTATCCATCTCTTGTATTATGTTATTGCTTTAAAATTGGAATCAAGGTGTAGACCACCCTAGAAATATTCAAACATGGCATTTGCATTTGCATTTTCATATTTATTTGCATAGCAGGAGTTCCTGATTGGTTTTCTTATCTCTGGCTGGTTTTTATAGCAGGATTGCGGAATCTCGCATTCATCGGTACGCAACTCGCAACAACCAACAAAGAGCTATGGATTAGATGCAGGCCGAACTTCTGGAAGTCAGGACCCGTATGAATCAATTCTTAGAGCTAATGCAGAATGTCGCCTAAATCCAGGAACAGTTGAGGAATCTGGTTCAACCGCTGATTGATACTTCGAGGGTCGAAAATGGGGGTGTTGTACATGGTGCTGTCGGTGCTATTCCTATAGCGGTAGGTGTCGCTGGTGGTGCCAATCTTCAGGGCGAAGGTGGTCCTGGTGTTGTCATTCCTTCGGGTTAAGGTATTGGTGGTGGAGTTCCTGTTGGTGGGAAAGGAAGTGCATGTGTTATTCATGGCGCTGGTGGCCATCAGTGAGAAGAAGATCGTCGGAAGGATGCTTTTTTCGTGCAGGATTTGGACGTCGGTCTCCCATCCTATGAAAATCAGAACACTTTTGGTCTTGATATGGCTGACTTAGGTTTGGTCCCAGGTGTGAAAATTCCCCCAAAGTTCAAAGTGCCTGCTTTCGACAAGTACAATGGAACCACCTATCCTAAGTAGGGGTGGCAAAACGGGCCTGGCCCGTTGGGCATACCCATTTTACCCACACTTCAGTGCGGGGTGGGCTAAGGATTTAGACCCTCACCCTCTAATATGTCCGCCCCGCCCCATTTTCTTCGCGGGCACGAGCATTTACATAAAATTTTGCATTTTTAAGCTTAAAAGGTGCAGTGCCCGCGGGTTTTCCCAGCCCCGCCCTCATTTTTTGAGGGGTGGGCCTAAGTTTTAGGCCCGCATCCTCAATTATGACCGCCCCGCCCCGCCCCGTTTTTTTGCGGGCATTTACGGGGCAGGCCTAAACGGGGCGGGCATGCCCGTTTGCCACCCCTAATCCTAAGAGTCACATTAGGGCATATTTCAGGAAAATGTATGCATATTAGGATGATGAGAAGTTGTTGATGCATTTATTTCAGGATAGCCTAACTGAGGCATCCTTATAGGGGTATATGCAATTAGAGAGGACTCATATCTGTAGCTGGCGGGAACTCGCTGAGGCATTTGTCAGGCATTACCAGTACAATACAGACATGGCACCAAACATAATGCAACTAAATCTCTCCTAGAAGGGTAATGAGAGTTTCAAAGAGTACGCCCAAAGGTGGCGTGAACTGGAAGTGAGAGTTCAACCTCACACGATGGAGCGAGACCTTATTGATATGTTCATGGCCACACTACATGGGCCCTATTTTGAGAAGTTGGTGGGATGTATTTCGGCTGGATTTTTGGATCTGGTGTTGGATGGGGAGAGGGTTGAAAGCGGAATAAAAGCAAAGATTCAGATTGGAAATAGTTCCTCGGCTGGAGTAAATAAGAAGCCATATGCAGGAGGTTCCAAGAATAGGGAGGGTGACACGAATTCAATTTCTTCCTATCATGGTAAAGGTAGGGCCCATCAAAACTATACGCAGCAGGTTGCTACTGTGGCCATCCCGGTTGCACCTCAACAACAATCTCATGCTCCTTGTCGATACCAGGATAGACCAAAGGTGAATATACATTTTGAGGCTCCCCCAATGCCGTATTCCCAGTTGTTGAGCATCTTCTCCAATTACAGTTAGCGCAGAAGAGGACTTTGGCTCCACCTACTGGCAATCTACCACCAGGGTACGACGCCAATGCTCACTGTGAGTTTCATTCCGGGGCTCCAAGTCACAATATCGACAATTGCAAAGCCTTCAAGCATAAGGTGCAAGATTTGCTCGAATCTAAGGCAATTGATTTCACCAACAATGGTCTAAATGTGATTCAAACCCCTATGCCTAATCATTGTGTGGCAAGGGCTAATGCCATCGAGGATGGAGAGAAGTTGGATTCGGTACTGGATGTTAATGAATTGAAGACTCCTTTGTTGGTTGTCAAAGAATGTTTGTTGAAAGGAGGAGTGTTTCCGGGGTGTAAGAGTGACTGTCAAGAGTGTCTGCTGCAACCAAAGGGCTGTGATTCGTTAAAGTCAGGGATACAGAAGATGATTGATGATGGGCAGTTACAGTTCGACAGAGCTAGCAATATGAAGAAAGTTATTGATAATGGTGATGATGTTGCTACGATATCTATCCCTTACAAAACAATCCATATTTCAGCACCGGTGCGACAAACACCTGTTATCATTACTGTTCCCAGACCAATTCCTTATGAGAGTACTAAAGCGATCCCGTGGAACTATGGTGCGGAGGTGTTCTGTAATGGACAAAAGCAAGAGCTGATTGGATCTTCTAATGTTGGTTCAAGGGTTGAGAATATCGTCGGGGCTGGCAGAATTACTCGCAGTGGTAGAGTATTTTCGCCATCAAATGAAAATGTGGGCAGATCGAGTAAAGACAAAGGTAAACAAGTTATTAATGACTCCGCACAGAAAAAAGTTGATGATACTTCCTTCTCGAAGAATGTAGAAAAGTTTATGTAGTTGATACGGAAGTGCGGCTACAAGATTGTTGACCAGTTGCATCAAACCCCTTCCAGATATGGGTTTTTGATTATTATTTCCCAGCCAGTACTCAGAAGTCGACTACCCCAGTCAGGAGTGTTATTTTGAGTTTTCATCCTTAACAGAGTAAGTTTAGAGACCTGTTCCTTAACCTGAGGATAGGTTCAGTATCATCCCCTAGCGGGTTGGTATTCCTCACATAGTACAAGTATCTACTTTCTTCATCGAGTCAGGAAATGTAATTTTGCCAGAGGCGGTGTGCTTTTGTTCCCAGCAAGGTATGATTAAAGGATATTTCCCCAGCAGGAGGATAAGTTCATATGGTACTCCCCAGAAGTGCCGGTATCATTAATTCTGTTTCACTCAGCAGGTAAACCAGCATGGGTTGGTTTTCCTCAGCAGGTCCAAAGTTCAATTGTCATTGGTACTTTTCTATATCAGATTTTTGGGACAATTTCCCAGCAGATGGATATTTTTGTAATTCCTAGCAGAGTGGAAGTTCATTTGGGTTCTTCTTCAGCAGAGGTTGTGAGCAGGAAGGCTGTTCGGTTTGCCTTCCCCAATAGTTTTGTTCTCGGTTTTCTTGACACTTCTCCCGATTGAGTGTTCTTTTGCATATCATAAGCAGTTTTTGCATTGCGTCCTCCAAATGCGTAGCATTTCCATTTCGTATGGAGAATTACGCCATAGAAAAATTTAAACATTTGCACTCGAAGCATAAGCCAAGTTTGATTTTCTCGGTACCAGACCATTTCCCCGACAGAGATGGCCTAACTCAGGATATTCTGTTTTACTATATCCCCAGTGAAGTCGACGATGGATGTGTTCATCTTGTGCTCCCCGTCAGAGTTGTCTGTTTAAGCTTCTCTTTTTCCCCAACAAAGTCTTTTGCGTAGATCTGTTGATTCTACTACCTTTGGTTGTGAGTCTGCCTTCGGTCGACGTACCTTTGTTGCTGGATATGAGTCTGCCTGTGGCCGATCTTCCTTTTGAAAATCCATCTTGTGATGGTAGCCTTTGGTTGTGAGTCCGCCTGTGGTCGGTATACCTTTGTTGTTGAATGTAAGTCCGCCTGTGGCCGACCCTCCTTTTTGAAAATCCATCTTGTGATGGTAGCCTTTGGTTGTGAGTCCGCTTGTGGTCAGCATACCTTTGTTGTTGAATGTGGGTCCGTCTGTGGCCGACCATCCTTTTGAAAATCCATCGTGTGAGGGTTACCTTTGGTTTTGAGTCCGCCTGTGGTCGGCATACTTTTGTTGTTGGATATGAGTCCGCCTTCGGCCAACATTCCTTTTCTTGCGATGATGTGAGTCCTCATGTGGTCGGCATTCATCTACTGTCTTTTGGGTCGTGAGTCCGCCTGAGGTCGACTTTCCTTTTAAACCTTTGTTGGGTCGTGAGTCCGCTTGCGGTCGGCTTTCTTGTGAAACTTTTATTGGGTTGTGAGTCCGCCTTCGGCCAACATTGTAACGCCCAAATATTTAATTATTTATTTAATTGAATATTTAATTAATTGTTGTGAATTATTCGGTTGATTTCGGTGTTGCGGTGAATTTAGTCGTTAAGTCGGAATTTTAAGTTGGTAAGTCGTAGAAATAATATTAGAAATAATATTATAGTCGCGGAATAATATTAGTAGTAATATTATAGTCGTAGGAGAGTATTCGAATTAAGTGGGCTTGGTTTCGTGTCGGAATTAGTAAATTAAGGGGTGTATGTTTTAGGCCCATTAGATATTATAATTGAATATTATTATTTTAATAAAACAAATAAAATAAAGGAAATAGAAAAGAGTGGGGAGTTGTTGGATATCAGTTAAAGGAGAAGAGAAAGGAAGAACGTGAGAAGTTGAAGCCGAGAGAAACCACGGCCGGTGACGATTTTCCGGAATCCGATCGATTGTCGAGCTGCCTTCAATCCAAGGTAAGGGTGGGTTCGATTATTATAACTGGGTTATGATGAATGTTATTTGGGTGATGGTTATTGTGTAGAACTAGTATTAGAATTACCCTAAAAATTTCCTGTGAAAGCTGAAGTTATTTCGATTAAAATTAATCTCTGAAATTATTAATTTTGATGTTTGGAAACTGATTTTTCTGGTGATAGTTTAGAGACCCATTTAATAATTGGGGTACCCATTGAGGTTGAGAATCTGGAATTACTTATTATATTTACTAGGTGTTGGTTGGATAAAAAGATATAGGAATTTGGTCATTTTTGTTTTACATGAATTTAAGAGGTTGGTTTTTGTTTTTATGCGTAGTAGCCTTATTAAACCATGGAAAGGGATTATGCACTTTAATATTTTCTTTGTACTAATATTATTATCCTGTTCTTAATGACGTGTTCTTAATGAATGGAAAGATAATGTGGCGCAGGCCACTTGAATATTAGAGGGATTGGCAAATTTTGTTTTACATTAAATTAAGGCATTGGCATTTTGTGTTGTACGTGTAATAATCTTACTAAACCATGAAGGCCAGGATTAGATAATTAACCAAATCCATGTGGTAATAAATTATGCACTGGTAATAATAATTAGCAGAGATACAAGATCTAGGAATTAGTCACAGTTCTGACAGAAGATAATAAGTGGTGAGAGCCACCCATATTAAAGGACTATCCACTTTAATTTTTTTAACTGTCATTATTTTCATGGTTTCTAAATGAATTGTTGGAATGTGGCGCAAGCACTTGACCCCAGTGCCAGCGCCACCCATTCTTAATGGGTATTGGTGGTTTTGTTTTATACAGAAATTTAGCCTCACTTTAAGAAATGTGTTAGGTATATAATATCAGAAGCAGAATTTGTAAATGTTCATATTCTATGGAACGAGATGGATTAATAGTAACAGTAAGTATACAGTTGAAGAAAATTGGGTGCATAAGTGTGGAAAATAGCTGAACTACTGAGTTAACAGATTTCAACAGAAAATCAGAAAAATTAGTAAGTTTTGACAGAAGTAGATTTTAGGAGTTTTCAAAACAGAGTTTTGACAGAAAATTGGAATTGTGGTAATATGTTGCAGCAGTGGTTTAACTGAATTAATAAATTAATCAGTAGTAATTAATAAAGGTGAAATAGTGCAGTTTTAGTCGGTTTAGCCGATTTAGGCGAAAAATTTAGTTGCCCGGAATTTAACGAAAATTGTCGGGGTAAGTCGGGTAATTTAGTAGGTGACTTTCGTTGAATTGTTTTGTTAAAATAATGTCGAAAAAGTGGATTCGCAGGTACAGCTGATTTTGTTGTTTCGTTCCGGTACACGGACGAATTTTAAGTTGAAGGCGTAATAGCCATAGTTGACTACGTTGTTTATGTCGTAAAAGTTGCTATGTTGTTTAAGTTGATTATGTTGTGGATGTCGTTGAGTTGTTTATGTTGATGAGTTGTGCATGTCATGAAATATACATTGCATTTTGTGTCGGAGCGTTGCTCACACCACGTTGGCCTGGATTGACATATGTTGAAAGTTGAAAGTTAAAGGCTTATGCCTTGATGCCTCGATAAACTGGCAATATCAAGTTGGGAGTTTTACTCCGATGGTACCACATGCATAACATTGTCGAGTCGCATTAAAGTTGCATTTTCTTACGTTGTTGTTGATTTTTATTTGTTGTTGTTGATTTTTATTTGTTGGTTGTTGATGTGAAGTGGTGATTATTTGTATGATTCTTGCCTACGTATTATTTATCATACTCCGTTTATAATTTTCGGTAACTCACCCCTTCTGTTTGAATGTTGTCCCTATGTTGGCAACGTGTAGGTAATCAAGAGGAGTAGCCGGTTACCTTAGTTCGAGTCGGTGGTTGTCGCTCTGATACGTAGCACTCGGGGGGATGACGCATGTCTTTTATTTATTTATCTACATGCTGAATTTTTAATGAAATTGCGGAAAAATACTTTATTGTTTAATTTGAAGTTGTTTTATGTTGAATAAAGATACTACTAAGTTGTTAATGAATCCGCTGCGTTGTGTTTGCTTAAGTTGAGTACAGTTGAAAACCATTTGTTGTTTTATGTTTCCTTGAATCGTTATGTATCTTTCATGATTAACTATTATGTGATTGAATTTTAAAGTTGAAAATGTGAAATCCCGTTTTATGTCGAAAATTTTATAACTCTGATTTTAATATAATTATTGGGTAGAAATGGGGTGTTACATTAGTGGTATCAGAGCAGGTCGGTCCGTCCGGCCAAGTGTCAATTCGTAGTTGTCTAACAATCGAGTATTGTTATTTGGTTCTAACTTTTGTTTATGTTGTAGTGATAATTTGAGATGGCTGGAAGGAACGATGCTGCAATGGTTGCTGCAATGCAAGCAATGGCTCAGGCTGTGCAGAACTTACCGAATGCTGGCGAGAATGATGGATCTCGTAGTCTGGCGACTTTTCAGAGAGAGAATCTGCCTACCTTCAAAGGCAAGTATGATCCTGATGGAGCATTGGGCTGGTTGAAAGAGATTGAGAGGATCTTCCGTGTGATGGACTGCACTCTAATGCCGAAGGTTCGTTATGGGACTCATATGCTAGCAGTCGAAGCTGATGACTGGTGGCTAGAGACTCGTCAGAGGTTGGAGACTACAGGTGAAGTTATCACTTGGGATGTGTTCCGAAGGGAATTTCTGAGGAAGTATTATTCAGAGGATGTCCGTGGTAAGAAACATATTGAATTTCTTGAGCTGAAGCAAGGAACTATGTCGGTTTCTGATTATGCTGCGAAGTTTGTTGAGCTGGCTAAGTTTTATCCGTACTATACCGGTGATGATGCTGAGTTTTCTAAATGCATTAAGTTTGAAAGCGGTTTGCGCTCTGAGATCAAGAAAGCTATTGGGTATCAGAAGATTCGTGTCTTTTATGATTTGGTCGATAGTTGCAGAATTTATGAAGAGGACAATAACGCTCACTACAAGATTGTTAGTGATAGAAGAGGCAAGCAACAACAGAACCGTGGTAAGCCTTATGATGCTCCAGCTGGAAAAGGTAAACAGAGAGCGACTGAGGGCAAGAAGACTAGTAGGGGAGATGCTCCTACTGGCATAACTTGTTTCAAATGTGGAAAATCTGGTCATAAGAGTACTGTGTGTACTGCTGAGGCAAAGAGGTGTTTCCGATGTGGTAAGATTGGACATGCGATATCTGATTGCAAGCACAAAGAGATGATCTGTTTTAATTGTGGTGAAGAGGGAAATATTGGTAATCAGTGTCCGAAGCCAAAGAAAGCTCAGACCGGAAAAGTGTTCGCGTTAGCAGGAACTCAGACAGCTAATGAGGACAGACTTATCAGAGGTACATGTTTCATTAATAGTACTCCTTTAATTACTATTATTGATACTGGTGCTACACATTGTTTTGTTTCTGCTGATTGTGTTCAAAGATTGGGTCTTAAGTTATCTGCTATGAATGGAGAAATGGTCGTCGAGACTCCGGCTAAGGGATCGGTGACTACTTCTCTTGTGTGTTTAAGGTGTCCTTTATCGATCTTTGATAAAGAATTTTATGTTGATTTGGTTTGTTTGCCGCTGACCGGAATGGATGTAATCCTGGGTATGAACTGGTTAGAATATAACTATGTTCACATAAATTGTTATCGCAAGTCGGTGAGGTTTTCCTCTCTGGAAGAGGAAGGGGTTGGATTGTTGTCTTTCAGAGAGTTACAGCAACTGATGAAAGAAGAAGCTCAGATGTTTTCGTTGATGACAACGTTGTCTTTTGAGAGCAAAGCTAAGATTGAAGAATTGCAGGTAGTAAATGAATTACCTGAAGTTTTTGTAATACCCCAAATTTTGACCACTTAGATTTCCCATCATTGTGAAAATCATCATCACAATATGGATGTACCTTTATGCTTCATTAGTCTCCCCAAAGATGGGTGAGCATCCACTACAATCAAAATTAGGGTTTCAAGCCCTTTCTGAGTGCTTAGACAAAGGATCAATCAAGAAATGGCATGATCTTCAACTTGTCTAATCTCTCAAACATCCACAATGGATCAAAAAGGACTCCCACTTTAAGAATTAAGCACAAGGCTGCTCCCTTCTAGGTGGATCAAGTCTCAAGATCGACAGTGTCCCCAAATTAGGGTTTTGGTCGACCAGGGCCTCCAGATGGAAATTTTCATCTGGACACAAGGCAATGATCCAAAACATGACCTAATATACTTCATGGAACCTCATGAACCCATGCATCAAGTCAATTTTGCCTCAGGGGATGCATTCATCAAAAATCAGGAATTAGGGTTTCTTGACCTAATTCACCCCTAAGTTGACTTTTGGGACAAACCATGAGCCAAGACCTCAAGAGAGGATTTGAGGGTCTCTAATATACCATATTGATCCATTTGGAACAATGGATTGATCCAAGAAGCTTGAGCAACAAGTCTCAATTTCATCTGCACCACAATTAGGGTTTTAAGGGAAAAGTCAACTGTAACTTTGACTTTTGACCTGGACATGCTCCCAAACCCTAATACATGATTGAATATACCCTATGACACCCATGGAACATGTCCATCAAGTTTGATTTAGGTCAAGGACATGATTTCCTGAAGAATTGCACAGTTTGGAATTCATCTGATAAAAAGTCAACTGTGCACAAAAGTCAACTTTGACTTTTTGAGATTTTTCACCAAAATGGATTTTTAACCCTAAAATGATGTTAATGTATGATTTGAATCATCATTCATCAAGAAAAATTAAGAAAAGTGAGATAACTTGTAAAAGGGGTAACCATAAAACTTAGAAATTTTTCTAAGTCAAAAATAAAGTGGCAAAGGTACCAACTTTGGAGGACCATAACTCCTAAACCACAAGGCCATTTTTTCTCATCCAAAGATGGATTTGTAGCCCTCATTATCACCTACAAAAACTTCAACTACAAGTCATTCCAATTCATTAAGGATTTTGAGTTATGGAGTGATCAAAGTGGCTGAAAAGTGAAAATGTCACTTTTTCCAACACTTAGTGAAATTTTCACTAAGTCAGATTTTGCTTCACTTTTTGCCAAATGTAGAAGGATTTTTCACTTGGAATCAAAAGAGATCAAAACCAAACTTGTTCAAACAGTTGTTGTATCATGTAAGAGCTTTCCAAAATGGCCAAGAACATTGCCAAATTCAACCTACATCATGAGATACAACATTGGCAAGTTGCCTTGCTGAAATCTGTCAAAGCAAGGCAGAATTTGCATTTTGGCTCGATTTGCCAAAATCAGCCAATTTCAAAAGCTCCTATCCACTTGGACACCTCTGAGGATTGAATCCAAAGGGGACAATCACTGAGCCAAGCCTCCAAGGTCCAAGGAACAAGAAATAGCATGTTGAACCTAGAGTTGCCAAAATAGGGACAAGACTCCAAATTTGGAATGAGGCATTCAATGGAACCATCAAGGTGGCATGGACTGAGCCATTCTCATCTGAAATCAGTCAAGACTTATCCAAGACCAAGGGGACCAAAGCTCTGTGCCCTAACCTCTAGTCAATGGCTAGAGGAGACTTGAATTCTCATTGGACAACATTGGCCAAACCTACTTACCAGCTGCCATGCACTATTCCTTGCAAAAAAACTTGCTCTACTATAAATAGAGCTCAATTGTGGTCAGTTTGAGTACACCAAAGCCATCTAACAGATGCTTTCCTCAAAATCTCTTCTTTCACTCCAATTTTGCCTTCTAATGCAAGTCACTATCGGGTTTTGAGTTTGAGAGCAATTCCAATCAAACCAATCACTCACACACCTCACATACATCACATATGAGCTGATCAAACACTTAGATTACTTCTGAAACATCAATTTCATGAAATCACCAGCTGGTTGCTCAAGGTTTTAACCAAAGTGCAGCTGAGGTACCACAAAATGATCCAGCCAATTTCAATCAAGTCCAACCATCCAAACACAATCCATAGGGTGTAGGGAAGCTGTTCAGATCATCACCACTCATCTGTAACACCTCCAAATCAAAAATCACTTTGAACTTGCTGTCACGACTTGGAGGTAAGCACATACTTGGTCATCTCTCAATCTATGCATATTTCCTCGCACAATAATTTGGCCATATGTTCATAATCATGCATGGAATGTTTTCCCTAAATTAATTGCATTGTTTGAATCGTGTATCAAAAATCCTAGCCTTCATGCAGAAATTAGGGTTCTTGAGGTCTCTTCGTGATTTCTTGTTGTATGTTTAATTTAAATGAAATTAAAGTACATAGACATGATCGTGAGGTTGAGACGAGCATAATGATATGTGGATTGCATGATATGATTACGTATTCATGGAGATTGGATAGAAAATGCAAATCTGAGAAACCAAGAACACGCGCGTGTTCTTCAGCTGTTCTTGGCGCCATTTTTCATAAATTCAAATATTTGAATTTTGTGATTTTGTTTAATTGATTCAAAAAATAATTTCTCTCTGAGTTTTAATGATTTTGAGTTGATTCTTTTTTTAATAATTCACAAAAATGTTAAAATATTTTATTTTATCAAAAAATCCCAAAAATATTATTTATTTCATATAATTGATATTTTTGCAAAGAATTAATATTTTAATTGTTTTTGGCATTTTAAATATTTTTTCTACATTGATTTTGCAACTTTTAATGCTTTCTAATTATTTTGTAGGTCAATACTTAATTTTTGAAACATTAATCCAAGGTCACAATTTGTTTTCCATGTGTTAAACAATTTTTGATCATTTTAATTGAATTTTTATTCAATTAAATACATTTTGAAAACAAATTAGGGTTTTGGATTAATTCAACCCTCATAAATCATTTTCAAAACACTTTGGGCCTCTTGAGAGAGTGTAAGACCCATCCCCCCTTGTACAAAAACTTTTTGGGCCTCACTCATTGTATAAGTCCCTCTGTACAAGTAAACGGCGCGATCGTCGCCCGTAAAAAAATAAAAATCATTTGGGCCTCTCCTCGAGCTATAAGATCCATTCAAAACACTTTGGGCCTCTATTAGAGTGTAAGACCCAATCCCCCTTTTAACCAAAACATTTTGGGCCTCACTTATTGTATAAGTCCCTATGCGTTAAAAGAAAACCTCGGCGCGATCGCCATTGTTAAACGAAAAATCATTTGGGCCTACCCTCGTGTTATAAGCCCCACTCTCTTTTCTTTAAACCTTTTTGGGCCTCTTGAGAGAGTGTAAGACCCATCCCTTTGTACAAAAAACCTTTTTTGGGCCCCAGTCACGTGTATAAGTCCCGCTGTACAAAGTCAAACAGTGCGCTCACTGATAAAACCCTGGGTCTCTCCTTGAGCTGTAAGCCCCAAATCTTTCTTTTTCAAAGCACTTTCTCCTTTGATTTTGAATATATTGTTGTTTTCAATCTTTCTTTGTTGAACAACTAACCAAACAGCATGGAAGCACTACAACCGAGTAAGTGGTTATCGCTTTCATTTACTGCTTTCATATTATAAACTGTATTGTGGGGCTGCTCACTGTAAGTCTCCTTTCATAAACTCATATCTACTGTGTAATAATAGTATAGATATTTCGAGTTTCCCCGGCAACTACGTCTAGAACTAGGTGACGCCGTTTCATTTATTCGTAGAAATAGACGCCTAGATCCCCAATAGGAGCACCAGATACAGTCTTCTCTTCGGCTGCCATCCTTAGGAATCATCAAGAAGCTCTACTCCCCAAGATGAATGTATTCTCCGTGAATGGCATCTTTGAGTTTCTCCCAAATTCTCGAACTTTCCTGACTTGATCTATTCCTTGTGGATAGCTTGCCTTGAATGTCTCGGGGTTTGGGTACCCATTACGGTCATAATCTTGGACCTTAACTAAGGAACCCTCTTTAAAAGTTAAAAGTCGCTGGATAGTAAACCTCGCACGTTTACCAGTGGTTTTTATCTTTAAAAGAGTTATCTCTCCTAATGGAAAGGAGGTGATAGACCCACGGGCTTCTTAAAAGCATCGGCCTCCTCTTGGGCATTATTCAAGGACACTACGGCTTCTTAGAAGTATTCACAGCCTCCTCTCAGGCTTCGTATAATGATTTCTTCCTTCGGGAATGATAGCCTCCTCTTGGGCTTCGTACAAGGACCCGTCGGCTTCTTAAAAGTTTCCAGCCTCCTCTTGGGCTTCGTACAAATTGTCCCGACGACCTCCTAGAGGTATAGGAACAGAACCTAGTCATCCTCATAGAACAGTCCTTTCATAGAGTCTACTACTGTTTCTCAAAGCATAGTACGAAAGAAAAAAACTCTAGACTTGGACAGTCTAGCTTCCTTGAGTCTCAAAGACATTCTCAAGTGACCCCTTCGTTAAATAGGAAGGAAACCCGCAGACTCGGACAGTCTCAATACCCTTTGGATTTCCCGTTTCCTCAAAGAGAAGGAAATATCCCTGATCCTCAAATCAAATCCCTGAGTACAGTGTTGCTCATATAAGAACTGATTTTCTCTTTTAAAGTCAGTATATTGGATCTGTCACTCAACTGAAACAAACCTTTAGCCTCCATCTCGGGCTTCGTACGAGATACAAAAACACTCTCTTGTTGAGTATCAAAGACTCTCTTGTTGAGTCAAACTTTTAGCCTCTATCTCGGGCTTCGTACGAGACACAAAGACTCCCTCGTAGAGTCAAACAAACAATAGCCTCCATCTCGGGCTTTATACGAGATACCAAAAGACTCCATCGTCGGGTCAAAAACTTTTAGCCTCTCTCTCGGGCTTTGTACGAGACACAAATTAGCCTCCTCTTAGGCTTTGTATAATGATTTTCCTAGCGGAAATTAGCCTCCTCTTAGGCTTTGTATAAGAAAACCACTGGTTGATCCAATCAACCTTTTAGCATCAAAGCTGTGCCTCGTTCACAGTACACAAACATCAACAACTCCTTTCCTTTCATCTAATCGCTGTAAGCGGCAAGCCTCTGGATCATCTATATCCATGCCACTGTCCCTCTTTTAGCATGAGAAATTCCTAAGGAAAGATGGCATTGCTCTACACTGAGTTAAAGTTTTCTCCTTCAGGTTAAAACCCTTTCTTCGGAAATTATGGCATTGCTCGGATCCGCGTATCCCAGTTAAAGTAATTCTCCTTCTCCCCTCTTTAGAGATGACAAATTCTCTCTAAAGTCGAGACCTTTCAGCTTCACGTCTTGGGCTTTGAACAAGACACAAATAGACCTTTCAGCTTCACATCTTGGGCTTTGAACAAGATACAAACCACTTTTCGCTTCACGTCTTGGGCTTTGAACAAGACACCAAAAACCAATTTCCTCCCATAGAATAGGAGGAACTACGAACGCTCTGATTTCCCTGTTTCGGTAAACGGGAATACGTAGGCATAAGATCGAAAGAAAAGATCTTAGCGAGCGCAATCAACAAAAAACCCAAATCCCATATCTCCATCAATTAAAAGCAGTAATTCAAAAGCATCAGTCCTAACATCCTAATCCTTGTTCCCCGCTAGAAAGTCCTAAAAAGAAAGAAAACCATATAGGCGAAAATACAAATAACCAGTACAAAGGCCCCCCACATTGATAGCATCCGTAACCTAACAGACCGCTGTTTAAACTCAGTATGCAAAGCAGGGTTAATTAGAGACATCTATTTCCCTTCCTTATTCAGCTCACAATAGGATAAAAAATGAATCGACCTGTAGTTTAAGCTCAAACCGCAGAGAGCGACCAGCGCTTAAGAACCGCGTCCAAAATCGCTCGCTACAGAAAAAGTGGCGCCCACCGTGGGGCCCTTGTTTTTCTTTCTTTCTGTTTTCCTTGTAAAATGGCAACTCTGCTGGGGAGTCTTTGCCAAGATCTTTTTGCCTTAGGGCATTATCCCCGTTTTCCACGGAAAATGGGAACTCTACCAAAGAGAAAGATTGACCTATGCTGGTCCATCTCTTAGGCAGGGAACCACAGATTGGGGCTTCCGTCGGGGAACCCATTTCTGTCAGGAACTTAAGAATCGTAGCTTTATAAGTCTAGGATGATTAGGACAAATATATATACTGCTTTTCCTAATTGAATATGTGTTTATTTTTCTGCTACTGGGAATGCGTGTGATGCCGCATGTGGTGAGATTGAGTATACACTTAAGAAAAGCCAAACCCTTTCGTAGTGCGGAAGCTATCGGAAATAGCTGTTACGCGATACTACCCTCATTTGAGGCTGGTGATCTATTCTCGGTGAATAACACTTACTCTAAGATTGCACACAACTCGCTGGCGATCCGCTTGTTGTCTGCCTTCCTGGGAGGAGCTGATGATAATGAGTACAGGTACAAAAATCACCCTAGTATAAACCTTTGGGGATGGGTATAGCCTTGACTTCATGACAACGACCCTCTGACCCCATGTTTTTTCTATGTTTTTGTGTGCTGCATTCATGCATCCATTTAATAAAACATTAAAACACAAAAAAAAACTTCTCTTCTAGTCTCTCTGTTTTTCAAATTAAACTAAGACTGTGATTGCAAATATCAGAGAAAAAGATTACGCTAATGGATTTCGGTAGAAGGAGAACTCGCCAGTATACCTTCAAGGTTCCAAAACTAGGGGATTTGAGAAGGTTAGCAAGGATGATCGCTAACCCTGAGGCTTTCAGAGCCAAGCACGGTGGTTTGCTACCACTGTTAAGAGTCCATGTGATTGAGGGAATCATGGATGCGCTCATTCAGTTCTACGATCCGGTTTATCACTGTTTCACATTCCCGGATTACCAGCTAGCACCAACGCTGAAGGAGTATTCTCATCTGACTGATTTACATATCACTGATCGAGCTCCATTTTCTGGACTGGAAGAAATTCCAAAGAATCAGACTATTGCAATAGCAATTCATTTGGACGAGTCTGAGGTCAGGACTCACATGACCACTAAGGGTGGCATCCAAGGTTTGCCAGCCCGGTTCTTGACAAAAAAGGCTCTATACTTCGCTAGTATAGGGAACGAGACTGCTTTTGAAAGCATCTTTGTCTTGCTCACCTACGGGTTATTTTTGTTTCCCAACATCAATAACTTCGTCGATATCAACGCTATTAAGGTTTTTCTCATTGGAAACCCTGTGCCGACTTTGCTCGCAGATGCGTATCATTCTGTACACTTGGGAAATTTGTACAGCGGAGGGGAGATCACATGCTGTGTACCTTTGCTCTATTAATAGTTTATCTCGCACTTGCCTAAGTCTGCTGCTTTTTGGGATTGCAAGAGTGTCTTACGTTGGTCGCAGAAGATCATGTCTCTCACCAATTCCGATATAGATTGGTGTAATAGGATTTATGAGGGAATCAGAATCATTGACCGTTGTGGAAACTTCCCCAGCGTACCCCTCATAGGAACTAAAGGAGGAATCAACTATCATCCGATATTGGTTCTTCGTCAATTTGGATACCCGATGAGACACATCCCACTGGGTGTTCATCTGGAAGGTCTTTTCTTCAAAGAAGGAGAAAATGACAGAGCACTAAAGATGGAAATAGTGCAAGCTTGGAAATAGGTTCATAAGAGAGGACGAGAGTCTCTGGGAAAACTGGACTGTGTCTCGGTGGAGCCTTATCTCCAATGGGTACAAACCAGAGCTCTCAAGATAAAAATGCCTTATCCTCGTTACGGAATTCTTCCACCGAGGGAAACTGTCATGTACTTCATGACGGAAACTGAAAAGCTTCAGGTTACTCTCAACAAAGTTCGAAAGGAAAGAAAATCTTGGAAGAACAAGTACCGCACCCTCGACGTAGAGTGTATCCAAATACAGCAACTACTAAAAGAGAAAGATGCTCTGATTGAAATTTTGGAGCAGCATGCTGTAGAGAATTAAGATGACCAAAGGAATTTGCTCACTCCTTTCACCTGGCAAAGGAATGACAACCCGACAACGGCCCAAGCGCCCCGGTTAAATAAAAGGAAGATACCAGATCAGCACCCGGTTTCTCCTCAGAGAGGACTCGGGACCCATTAGTTTAGGTTTCTGTTTCTGCACTTTGTAATCTACTGTATTTCCATTTCTGTAATCCTTTGAATTTCAATAAAAAGAGGTTTCCCCACTGTTTGATATTTGCAATCTAATTGTCGAAGTTTATTTTGATTAAACCAAAAAAACAACAATTAATATAATCATTGCATTCATCATTCTCACATCGCATATTCTTCTTCCCTACGAATCTCACGTTTGTGTCTCGATTCTAGAGTCAAACTGTCTCATTCGTATAATACTCGGGCCAATCGTCAGAAAAAGATGGATGATCTTGAGGAAGAAAACAGAGAGTTGAAAGAAGAGATCGACGCTCTGAGAGAGGATATGAGAAAGCTTCGTAACGACATGCAAGCCATGGCAGAAGCTCAGCTACAAAGAACTGTGATCTCAGAGATCACCTCAACGCCCATCATAGAAAAGTATGATCCTAGGTATCAGATGCCGAAAGATCGTCCTTGGGGCATGCCTGTTAACTATATCCCGGAAGGATATGTTCCGCCGATCACTGAAGATCAGGGAATCGCAACAGAAGCCGCTGGGCCTGAAGGTTACAAACTTCGGGAAAGTGAAGATGCCAGGGGCATACTGAAGACTCCTGAAGGTTACAAATTTCGGGAGGCGCCAAGACTTACTGCCGTAGTCACGGTACCACCCCCTGTGGTGCAAGATGTCCCGGAAGGACAGATTCCACCAACACCTTCTGGTAAGAAGGAAACTATGTTTGACAGAATGGAGGAATTCCAGGAACAGTTCCTGGACATGCAGAAAGAGCTGCAAGCCATTCGCGGTCAGGATCTATTTGGAAAAGACGCCGCATACCTCTGCTTGGTCCCAAATGTGAAAGTCCCGCACAAGTTCCAAGTGCCCGACTTTGAAAAATACAAGGGTAACTCTTGCCCTCAGAGCCATCTGGTGATGTACGCTCGGCGGATGTCAGCTCAGACGGAGAATCAGGACCTGCTGATTCACTATTTCCAGGATAGTTTAACCGGTGCCGCACTCAAATGGTACATGGGTTTAAACCGTACTACGATCAGTACATTCAGAGATCTTGGTACTGCCTTCGTCCAAAAATACAAGTACAATTTGGACATGGCACCCGACAGAGATCAACTCAGATCAATGTCGCAAAAGGAAAAGGAAACCTTTAAGGAGTATGCTCAAAGGTGGCGTGAAATTGCCGCTCAAATTTGTCCACCTCTTGAGGAAAAAGAGATGACAAAGATCTTCTTAAAGACCTTGAGCTCATTTTACTATGACCGAATGGTTGCCAGTGCGCCCAGTGATTTCACCGAAATGGTCGGCATGGGCGTACGTCTTGAGGAAGCCGTCCGAGAAGGACGTTTGGTAAAAGACACTGAATCAACGAGCGGTACTAAAAAATACGGTAGTGCTCTCCCTAAGAAAAAAGAGCAAGATATTGGGAATATCTCTCTCGGAAAGCAAAGGCGACGTTATCAGCCAGTAGCAGCTGTTACTCCTGCTATCGGCCCCGCGCCTGTTCCTATGTATCAACCTCAGGTTGCGCAGAGCCAACCTGACCAACAAAGGACACAACAGCCTCTTCCGCATGCTCGTCCTCCATATAACAACAACCGTACAACACGGCCACCAGGATTTGATCCTATACCCGTAACGTACGCAGAGCTGTTTCCGTTACTGCTGGCTAAAGGGCACATTCAGACTAAGTCTCCCCTTTCAGTTCCAGAAAATCCGCCTTTTTGGTTTAAGGCGGATCAAACATGCCCTTATCATCAAGGAGGTTCAGGGCATAACATTGAGACTTGCCTCAATTTCAAATCCGACGTGCAAAAGCTTGTTAGGAGCGGGCTCTTATCTTTCAAAGATACGAATCCTAATGTTCTTACGAACCCGCTGCCTCAACATGAGAAAGCTGCAGTCAATCTGATTGAGAAAGAGACTAACAATGTCTATCAAATTCACGATGTACTCTTATTGGGGACCAATCTGGTCAAGATGCATTGTAGACAGAGTGGATATGGCCATGTGCCACCTCATAATTATCACCAGTGTGATATCTGCTCTAAAGACAACCAGGGATGTTCTGTAGTGCAAGCAACTCTACAGGAACAAATGGATCTTGGATGGATCCAAGAGCACCGAGTTCGTGGAGTTAACATGGTTTACACGAATTCCAACGTCATTCAAAACCACGACATCCGTGCGATGAATGTCAACTTGGTGGCGATGCACTCAAGGCAAAGCCAGTATCATAATCTGCCGCGACACGATTACAGTTCCTGTCTGATTTGCTCGGTAAACAAACAGGGATGCTCTTTCATACAAGAGGCCCTCCAGTGTCAGATGGATCTTGGATGGATCCAAGACTACCATGATAGGAATCCCTATCAAATCAATATGGTTCAGATCTTCGATATCCGCGTAATGAATACCAACCTGGTAGAGTTACATGCCGAGCAGGTCCGACTAGGATTCTTAATATCACATGATTACCAAAATTGTAAAGCGGGTTGCGAAAACGATCGAGGTTGTACCCTTGTCTAGGAGGCACTTCAGTACTTGTTAAATCACTGGTGGATGCCAATCTATATGGACGAAGATACTCAGCAGATTAGTATCAATAACAGGAATCCTACTCGTCGTCAAAGTCAGGATGTCCGATCAATGGAAGTTAACCTAGTGAGGCTACATTGTATTCAAAGTGGGCGTGGCCAGGTGCCACCACACAACTATGACAGTTGTAGCATCTGTTCGGAAAGTAACCAAGGGTGTTGTCTTGTGAGAGCAACTCTTCAGGGTCAGGTCGATCATGGAGGAATTTGTCCATATCCCGGTTCAGGACCCATCATTTGGTCGCCGAACTACCTTGCCGAGCAAGTTGAGGATGTTGTCACAATCTCTGGTCATCACAGGACCAGGGATGTTTTTGCCATCATCCCTCTACTTGACGAATCTAAAGTTCCCAACTAGGAACGGATCGAGATTACTTATGATGGTCAAAAAAATCAGAAAGTCCCCATAGTCATCTATCTACCGGGGCCACTACCGTATGAATCAGCTAAGGCAATCCCTTACAAATACGGTGCAACAACCATTGAAAATGGAAAGGAAATTCCATTACCCTCCATCGTGAATATTGCAGACATCAGTCGTGTAACACGGAGCGGTCGAATCTTCAACCGAGGGGTTGGAGAATCCAACAAAGAAAAGGAACTTCATGCGGAAATTCCTGATCCACCAGTCGGTCAATCTGGTAATCCCGACTTTTCAAAAAACAAAGATGAGATGCTAAAGCTCATCCAAAGGAGTGAATATAACATTGTTGATCAACTGTTACAGACTCCTTCAAAGATCTCAGTATTATCACTTTTACTCAGTTCAGAAGCGCACAGAGAGGCTCTACAGAAAGTCTTGGAGCAAGCCTTTGTGGAACAGGATGTAACAATCAGACAATTCGATAGCATTGTCTCTAACATCACTTCCTGCAATAATTTGGGATTTAGTGATGAGGAATTACCTGAAGAGGGTCGTCGTCATAACATGGCGCTCAACATTACAGTTAACTGCCAGGGCGATGCTTTAGCCAACGTACTGGTAGACACAGGGTCAACCCTGAATGTTATGCCGAAGTCCACTTTGACGCAATTATCATTTAAGGGCCCTCCGATGAGAGTCAGCGAGGTCGTCGTCAAAGCATTCGACGGATCCAGAAAAACAGTTATCGGCGAAGTTGATCTTCCCATAACTATTGGTCCTCACACTTTCCAAATCACTTTCCAGGTCATGGATATCTGGGCAACATACAGTTGTTTATTAGGAAGACCTTGGATACATCAGGCTGGAGCGGTTACTTCAACCCTCCACCAAAAGCTAAAGTTCGTCAAGAACGATCAACTTGTCACGGTTTGTGGGGAACAAGCCTTGCTTGTAAGCAACTTATCATCATCTGCTTGTGTGGAACCCGAGGAGGTTATTGGAACTCAGTTCCAAGCACTATCGGTGAGCAAGAACGATAAATCCGAAGAAGGAACTTCAATTTCTTCATACAAAGATGCTATCAAAGCGGTCGAGAGTACCGATACAAAAGGATGGGGACGGCTTGTCATTCCCACTGACAATAAAATAAAGAAGGGTCTTGGTTTTTCTGCGACCTGTACCCAGACAGCCGCCAACGATGAAAGTCTTCATCCCCTTCAAAACTTCTTCCACAGTGGAGGTTTTCTTCACCCAGTGTCTCAGACAGTTCATGCTATCAATGAGGAAGATCCCTCTGACACAGATGAAGAATGGAAGTCCTACCTTAACAAGGACGGCTATATGTCTCAGGAAGAGGTGCCTATGCCTTTTTGCTTTCCTACAGAAAGTCCGAGATTTATACCAAGATCAGATGTCGAAATGATCTACGGAGATTGTGATCCGGAAGGATGCCGTGCTCCGCCAAATTCATTAGAGGAAGACACTCTGATGAAAGAAAACTCTGACTACAACTACTATGGCCCGATGGATGGTCTGCCAATGTGGCAACCTTATCCAGGAAACTTGGGGCAAGAAAGTCAGCCGAGTAATGAAACTCAGTTGAGCGTCATTGAATAGAATACCTGTGTCCCCGCCATGTCATGGGATCAACACTCAGGTCATTCAGAAACTACTCAACATGAAGATGAATTCGCAACGTTTGCAGGACTAGAATTCATCAACTATGCTTTTCCTGAGGTCAACGTCATCGAGAGGGATGACTTCTCCAGTTCCAAAGAAGTTTGGGACACCCTGGGACAACCAAGTGGAAAATACGACTATATGGTCAAGTACACCGCTCCCGAAAGCTCTCGTATCAGGCTCGAAGATATCCAGTCAACTGGATGGGGAGATATAGCTGAGAGCACCAATGCTATGCAAAATGCAACAGAGGAATCCTCCCACGACAATTATGCCTGGGAAACAGATTCCAATGATCCTGCTCCACCAGAAATCAGCGTCATTTCTGAAGACAAATCAAGGAAGGTGCCAGACTTTGTGATTCACCGAGGAGTTCGCCGCCAATGGGTTGCCATCGAGGTTCCGAAGGTCGTTCATCAGTCAAAGTAATTGCCATCTTTAACCTTTCACCCTGCCCAGGTGAAACAGATGTTTTGATAGGGCTCGCTTTTTGTAAATTTCCCTCTTCGCTTTGCCCAAAGCGACAGAGTTTTGTTTTATAGGGCTGTAGTTTCAAGATTCGACTTGTTCATAAATAAAATAACGTCGTTCTGTAATTTCTGCATTAATTGCTGTTTTCTCTTTTTGCTTTTTCAGAAAATGGTAATCCTAAAAAACATTCAATAATAAAAACAAGCAGTAAAATCAAAACACTGCACACACTTGCATTTTCTCTATCTCTTCTAAACACGAATCATCACGTCATGCAGATTGCTTGTTTTATACCCCGTTGAAACATACGATCCGATGCCTTCTCCCAACTTTGAGTTCTCGGTATTCGAGGCTGAAGAAGAAGTTGACAACGAAATTCCAGAAGAGATCTCCCGACTACTCAGACAAGAGGAAAGGTCCATTGAACCTCACAAAGAGTCGTTGGAAACGGTAAACTTGGGTTCAGAAAAAGAGAGAAAAGAAATCAGGATCGGAGCACTGCTCAGTCCAACTACCAGAGAGGGTTTGATAAAGCTTCTCAAAGAATTCCCCGATGTATTCGCTTGGTCCTATCAGGATATGCCAGGGTTGGATACCAGCATCGTGGAACATCACTTACCGCTGAGATCAGAATGTCCGCCAGTAAAGCAAAGGTTGAGACGCACTCACCCGGACATGGCCATCAAAATCAAAGAGGAGGTACAGAAACGGATCGACGCGGGTTTCCTCGCTACATCTGAATATCCTCAATGGTTAGCCAACATCGTACCCGTTCCCAAAAAGGACGGAAAGGTCAGAATGTGTGTTGATTACAGAGATCTAAACAAGGTAAGTCCAAAGGACGACTTTCCTTTACCACACATTGACATGCTGGTAGACAGCACAGCAAAGCTCAAAGTATTCTCCTTCATGGATGGATTCTCGGGCTATAACCAGATCAAAATGGCGCCGAAAGACATGGAGAAAACTTCGTTCATTACCCCATGGGGTACCTTTTGTTACAAGGTAATGCCGTTCGGTTTGAAGAATGACGGAGCAACCTATCAAAGGGCCATGACTACTCTGTTTCATGACATGATACACAAAGAAATCGAGGTATATGTTGATGATTTGATTGCAAAATTGAGAACAGAGGATGAACACGTTGAACATCTGTCAAAATTGTTCGAACGTCTAAGAAAATTCAAGCTCCGCTTGAATCCCAACAAGTGCACCTTCGGTGTCCGTTCAGGGAAATTACTAGGGTTCATCGTCAGCCAGAAAGGGATTGAGGTTGATCCTAACAAGGTCAAGGCCATTCAAGAAATGCCTTCTCCGAAAATTGAAAAACAAGTCAGAGGATTCCTGGGACGTTTGAACTACATCTCCAGATTCATATTCCTTATGACTGCCACGTGTGCGCCGATCTTCAAATTACTCAAAAAGAACCAGGATTGCGTTTGGTCAGAAGCTTGCCAAACCGCCTTCGACAGTATTAAGGAATACCTGTTGAATCCTCCGATTCTATCACCTCAAGTGGAAGGAAGACCACTGATCATTTACCTCACAGTCCTAGAGGGCTCAATGGGATGTGTACTTGGCCAACAAGACGAAACTAAAAGGAAAGAGTCTGCCATTTACTATCTAAGCAAGAAATTCACCGACTGCGAGACTCGGTACACAATGCTTGAGAAAACTTGTTGCGCTTTGGCTTGGGCAGCCAAACGTCTTCGCCAGTACATGATTCGTCATACTACTTGGTTGGTCTCCGAAATGGATCCAATCAAGTACGTTTTCGAAAAACCTGCTCTCACGGGAAGGATTGCCCGTTGGCAGATGTTACTATCAGAATATGACATAGAGTACCATGCTCAGAAAGCCGTTAAAGGAAGTATTTTAGCCGATCATTTGGCTCATCAACCGATTTATGATCAAGAATCAATCGGGTTTGACTTCCCAGACGAAGATGTCATGTATCTAAAGATGAAAGATTGCGATGAACCGCTACCCAGTGAAGGGCCAGAACCAGGTTCCCAGTGGGGACTTATCTTTGACGGAGCAGTCAATCATTATGGAAACGGAATTGGGGCAATCATTGTTACCCCTCAGGGTATCCACATTCCTTTCACTGTTAGACTTACGTTCAAATGTACGAACAACGAGGCCGAATACGAAGCATGTATCATGGGTCTCGAGGAAGCGATTGATTTAAGGATCAAGAACTTGGACGTATACGGCGATTCAACCTTGGTTATTAACCAGATAAAAGGAGATTGGAACACATACCAATCGGGATTGATTCCTTACAAAGACTACGCAAGAAGGTTGCTACCTTTCTTCAACAGAGTTGAGTTTCATCACATCCCTCGTGATGAGAATCACATGGCTGATGCATTAGCCACTAACTCTTCCATGATTAGTGTAGGTCGATGGAATGACATACCTAAGATCGACATAATGCGCCTTGAACGGCCCGCTTACATCTTCGCGATTGAAGCAGTCATAGACGACATACCCAAGATGAATGGGGCGGTAGAAGCGGCTAACAAGAACATCAAGAAGATTGTTCAAAAGATGGTTGTAACCTACAAAGATTGGCACGAGATGCTACCCTTTGCTCTTCACGGTTATCGTACATCTGTCCGTACTTCAACAGGGGCAACCCCTTTCTCTCTAGTATATGGCATGGAGGCAGTTCTCCCCATAGAAGTAGAGATCCCATCAATCCGGGTATTGATGGAAGCTAAGCTCACCGAAGCTGAATGGTGTCAAAGTCGACACGACGAACTGAACCTGATCGAAGAAAAGAGAATCACGGCACTATGCCATGGTCAGTTGTATCAGCAAAGAATGAAGAGGGCGTTTGACAAAAAGGTCCGACCTCGTGTCTTCAGGAAAGGAGACCTTGTGCTCAAGAAGATACAATCATTTCTCACTGACTCTCGGGGCAAATGGACCCCAAATTATGATGGCCCCTATGGGGTCACGAAAGCTTTCTCAGGCGGCGCCTTGAGACTTGCAACCATGGACGGAGAGGAATTTGCCTACCCCACGAATGTTGATGTAGTCAAGAAATACTTCGCCTAAAACTAAAAAAAAAAAAATGTCTCGGTGGTTGAAAACCCGAAAGGGCGGTCCAGGCAAAAGTTAGAGACATGAAAAGAATCATCCCGATGGATTGGAAACATCATAGTACAATCCAGGCAAAAGTTAGGGATAATGGCAGGTAACTATGTTCAATAGAGGCAAGTCCCTCAGCAGCAGTTACAGCATCATCTATCGGAGGAAATCTCCAGTCAAAGGTCATCTTCGACAGAAGCTCAGGATGTCCCGAACTCAAAGTTGGTAGAAGGATAGTGGTCGTTATGTTTCAACGTAGCCCTTTTCCCTGTAAATTACCATTTTCTAACTTTGTATATACTCTTTGGAATCACGCGTTTGGCTGATCTCCATCTTATCAATAAAATTTGAGCCCTTGTGCTTTTGTTTGTAATTCTTAACTACTTTTAGCTTTACAGAACGACGTTGTTTAAACTTAATCAGCGATTCTTGAAATAAAACAAAAATGAATTTACTTGTTAAAACTTTTTCTGCTTTTTAAATTAAAGATGGCATTTCTTTTGACTGTTGAACATCAGAAGAAGGTCGATCGCTTCTCCCGAAGTAAGCGAATTTCAAAGTGCAGAATCAAAGTACTCCTTCTAAGCCAGTACTCCTGAATGAAGGGATCAACTGTGTCAGAGACCTTGTTTCATCTGACACGCCTCGACCGAGTTCTCATCTCCTAAGCCCGATCAACATAGCTCCTAACGGGACTATCTCTCCTAAGCAAGGTGGAATTTCTATTTTGAATCAACGATACTTCTTCGCCCCGCGATGGCCGAGTATCCAATTGTGTTCATCCATTAGTCTGTATGCCGCGTCTGTTTTGTCAGCATATACATACATACATCGTGCATTTTTATTTGCATTCACATTTCATATTGCATCACTATCACTCTAGTCGGTCTTGTCCCCTAGTGGTAGAAGTCCTCTCAATCGAGTTGTCAGTTCTTGCCTCGTCAGGAAATACTGTGACTGAACAACCTCGCTTCCGGTTTAACTCTGGAAAGAAGTTGGTCCTTGACCACTTTGATAACTTGAACCTCTGAAAAGCCAGAGAAAGCTTTCAATAAGCATCACTCTTCGCCATTGAAGATGATATCCTTGCTTTCCCGGATTAAGGAAAATCCACAGAGAAAGCCTCGTGATCAGAGATTCGGCAGCACGCCAGTTTTGCTCCGAAAAACCACTGATGAGAAGGTCATTGGCACCTCAAAATTGGACCCCATCATATGGCGTTTCTCCGGGAAGATCCCGAGAAAAGTATGATGAAAGATCCCAAACGAAAACAGTCTCTCAAGAGACTCGCTTTCCCTAGTAGAATCGACAAATGACGTCTCCAAAACAGAGTAGTTTGTGTACCTCTACAGTTCAGACGAATGGGTTCCCCAGCAAGTCTGACATCAAAACTTTTTCCACTCAAATGGCATCTCCCCAGGAAAATTCGGCGAGAAGTTTGAAGGAAAGCCGCTACGAATAGCGTCCCTTGTCAGTAAAGTTTATTGACCAAAAGAAACTAAGACCAGTTCCTTGGTAAGAAACCAGGATCGAGGGGAAGTTTAAATCAGAAACTAAGACCAGTTCCTTGGTAAGAAACCAGGATCGAGGGGAAGTTTAAATCAGAAACTAAGACCAGTTCCTTGGTAAGAAACCAGGATCGAGGGGAAGTTTAAATCAGAAACTAAGACCAATTCCTTGGTAAGAAACCAGGAACGAGGGGAAGTTCATTTCAGAGACTGAGACCAGTTCTTGGTAGGAAACCAAGAACGAGGGGAAGTTCAAAAGAAACCAAGACCAGTTCCTTGGCTGAAGACCAGGATCGAGGGGAAGTTTACCTTTTCTAAGCATCATTGCTTAGCTAAAGAAGATGAATGCGTAAGCTACCATTCATAACCACCATCAAAATTTTGGATATTCCGATATTTAATCCTCTTGCACCCCGAATGCCCGAATCCCTTCGTCATTCACACCTTCGGGTCCAAGAAGATTAAATAGGGGCATCTGTAATACCCCAAATTTTGACCACTTAGATTTCCCATCATTTTGAAAATCATCATCACAATATGGATGTACCTTTATGCTTCATTAGTCTCCCCAAAGATGGGTGAGCATCCACTACAATCAAAATTAGGGTTTCAAGCCCTCTCTGAGTGCTTAGACAAGGGATCAATCAAGAAACGACATGATCTTCAACTTGTCTAATCTCTCAAACATCCACAATGGATCAAAAAGGACTCCCACTTCAAGGATTAAGCACAAGGCTGCTCCCTTCTAGGTGGATAAAGTCTCAAGATCGACAGTGTCCCCAAATTAGGGTTTTGGTCGACCAGGGCCTCCAGATGGAAATTTTCATCTGGGCACAAGGTAATGATCCAAAACATGACCTAATATACTTCATGGAACCTCATGAACCCATGCATCAAGTCAATTTTGCCTCAGGGGATGCATTCATCAAAAATCAGGAATTAGGGTTTCTTGACCTAATTCACCCCTAAGTTGACTTTTGGGACAAACCATGAGCCAAGACCTCAAGAGAGGATTTGAGGGTCTCTAATATACCATATTGATCCATTTGGAACAATGGATTGATCCAAGAAGCTTGAGCAACAAGTCTCAATTTCATCTGCACCACAATTAGGGTTTTAAGGGAAAAGTCAACTGTAACTTTGACTTTTGACCTGGACATGCTCCCAAACCCTAATACATGATTGAATATACCCTATGACACCCATGGAACATGTCCATCAAGTTTGATTTAGGTCAAGGACATGATTTCCTGAAGAATTGCACAGTTTGGAATTCATCTGATAAAAAGTCAACTGTGCACAAAAGTCAACTTTGACTTTTTGAGATTTTTCACCAAAATGGATTTTTAACCCTAAAATGATGTTAATGTATGATTTGAATCATCATTCATCAAGAAAAATCAAGAAAAGTGAGATAACTTGTAAAAGGGGTAACCATAAAACTTAGAAATTTTTCTAAGTCAAAAATAAAGTGGCAAAGGTACCAACTTTGGAGGACCATAACTCCTAAACCACAAGGCCATTTTTTCTCATCCAAAGATGGATTTGTAGCCCTCATTATCACCTACAAAAGCTTAAACTACAAGTCATTCCAAATCATTAAGGATTTTGAGTTATGGAGTGATCAAAGTGGCTGAAAAGTGAAAATGTCACTTTTTCCAACACTTAGTGAAATTTTCATTAAGTCAGATTTTGCTTCACTTTTTGCCAAATGTAGAAGGATTTTTCACTTGGAATCAAAAGAGATCAAAACCAAACTTGTTCAAACAGTTGTTGTATCATGTAAGAGCTTTCCAAAATGGCCAAGAACATTGCCAAATTCAACCTACATCATGAGATACAACATTGGCAAGTTGCCTTGCTGAAATCTGTCAAAGCAAGGCAGAATTTGCATTTTGGCTCGATTTGCCAAAATCAGCCAATTTCAAAAGCTCCTATCCACTTGGACACCTCTGAGGATTGAATCCAAAGGGGACAATCACTGAGCCAAGCCTCCAAGGTCCAAGGAACAAGAAATAGCATGTTGAACCTAGAGTTGCCAAAATAGGGACAAGACTCCAAATTTGGAATGAGGCATTCAATGGAACCATCAAGGTGGCATGGACTGAGCCATTCTCATCTGAAATCAGTCAAGACTTATCCAAGACCAAGGGGACCAAAGCTCTGTGCCCTAACCTCTAGTCAATGGCTAGAGGAGACTTGAATTCTCATTGGACAACATTGGCCAAACCTACTTACCAGCTGCCATGCACTATTCCTTGCAAAACAAACTTGCTCTACTATAAATAGAGCTCAATTGTGGTCAGTTTGAGTACACCAAAGCCATCTAACAGATGCTTTCCTCAAAATCTCTTCTTTCACTCCAATTTTGCCTTCTAAGGCAAGTCACTATCGGGTTTTGAGTTTGAGAGCAATTCCAATCAAACCAATCACTCACACACCTCACATACATCACATATGAGCTGATCAAACACTTAGATTACTTCTGAAACATCAATTTCATGAAATCACCAGCTGGTTGCTCAAGGTTTTAACCAAAGTGCAGCTGAGGTACCACAAAATGATCCAGCCAATTTCAATCAAGTCCAACCATCCAAACACAATCCATAGGGTGTAGGGAAGCTGTTCAGATCATCACCACTCATCTGTAACACCTCCAAATCAAAAATCACTTTGAACTTGCTGTCACGACTTGGAGGTAAGCACATACTTGGTCATCTCTCAATCTATGCATATTTCCTCGCACAATAATTTGGCCATATGTTCATAATCATGCATGGAATGTTTTCCCTCAATTAATTGCATTGTTTGAATCGTGTATAAAAAATCCTAGCCTTCATGCAGAAATTAGGGTTCTTGAGGTCTCTTCGTGATTTCTTGTTGTATGTTTAATTTAAATGAAATTAAAGTACATAGACATGATCGTGAGGTTGAGACGAGCATAATGATATGTGGATTGCATGATATGATTACGTATTCATGGAGATTGGATAGGAAATGCAAATCTGAGAAACCAAGAACACGCGCGTGTTCTTCAGCTGTTCTTGGCGCCATTTTTCATAAATTCAAATATTTGAATTTTGTGATTTTGTTTAATTGATTCAAAAATTAATTTCTCTCTGAGTTTTAATGATTTTGAGTTGATTCTTTTTTTAATAATTCACAAAAATGTTAAAATATTTTATTTTATCAAAAAATCCCAAAAATATTATTTATTTCATATAATTGATATTTTTGCAAAGAATTAATATTTTAATTGTTTTTGGCATTTTAAATATTTTTTCTACATTGATTTTGCAACTTTTAATGCTTTCTAATTATTTTGTAGGTCAATACTTAATTTTTGAAACATTAATCCAAGGTCACAATTTGTTTTCCATGTGTTAAACAATTTTTGATCATTTTAATTGAATTTTTAGTCAATTAAATACATTTTGAAAACAAATTAGGGTTTTGGATTAATTCAACCCTCATAAATCATTTTCAAAACACTTTGGGCCTCTTGAGAGAGTGTAAGACCCATCCCCCCTTGTACAAAAAATTTTTGGGCCTCACTCATTGTATAAGTCCCTCTGTACAAGTAAACGGCGCGATCGTCGCCCGTAAAAAAATAAAAATCATCTGGGCCTCTCCTCGAGCTATAAGACCCATTCAAAACACTTTGGGCCTCTATTAGAGTGTAAGACCCAATCCCCCTTTTAACCAAAACATTTTGGGCCTCACTTATTGTATAAGTCCCTCTGCGTTAAAAGAAAACCTCGGCGCGATCGCCATTTTTAAACGAAAAATCATTTGGGCCTACCCTCGTGTTATAAGCCCCACTCTCTTTTCTTTAAACCTTTTTGGGCCTCTTGAGAGAGTGTAAGACCCATCCCTTTGTACAGAAAACCTTTTTTGGGCCCCAGTCACTTGTATAAGTCCCGCTGTACAAAGTCAAACAGTGCGCTCACTGATAAAACCCTGGGCCTCTCCTTGAGCTGTAAGCCCCAAATCTTTCTTTTTCAAAGCACTTTCTCCTTTGATTTGGAATATATTGTTGTTTTCAATCTTTCTTTGTTGAACAACTAACCAAACAGCATGGAAGCACTACAACCGAGTAAGTGGTTATCGCTTTCATTTACTGCTTTCATATTATAAACTGTATTGTGGGGCTGCTCACTGTAAGTCTCCTTTCATAAACTCATATCTACTGTGTAATAATAGTATAGATATTTCGAGTTTCCCCGGCAACTACGTCTAGAACTAGGTGACGCCGTTTCATTTATTCGTAGAAATAGACGCCTAGATCCCCAATAGGAGCACCAGATACAGTCTTCTCTTCGGCTGTCCTCCTTAGGAATCATCAAGAAGCTCTACTCCCCAAGATGAATGTATTCTCCGTGAATGGCATCTTTGAGTTTCTCCCAAATTCTCGAACTTTCCTGACTTGATCTATTCCTTGTGGATAGCTTGCCTTGAATGTCTCGGGGTTTGGGTACCCACTACGGTCATAATCTTGGACCTTAACTAAGGAACCCTCTTTAAAAGTTAAAAGTCGCTGGATAGTAAACCTCGCACGTTTACCAGTGGTTTTTATCTTTAAAAGAGTTATCTCTCCTAATGGAAAGGAGGTGATAGACCCACGGGCTTCTTAAAAGCATCGGCCTCCTCTTGGGCATTATTCAAGGACACTACGGCTTCTTAGAAGTATTCATAGCCTCCTCTCAGGCTTCGTATAATGATTTCTTCCTTCGGGAATGATAGCCTCCTCTTGGGCTTCGTACAAATTGTCCCGACGACCTCCTAGAGGTATAGGAACAGAACCTAGTCATCCTCATAGAACAGTCCTTTCATAGAGTCTACTACTGTTTCTCAAAGCATAGTACGAAAGAAAAAAACTCTAGACTTGGACAGTCTAGCTTCCTTGAGTCTCAAAGACATTCTCAAGTGACCCCTTCGTTAAATAGGAAGGAAACACGCAGACTCGGACAGTCTCAATACCCTTTGGATTTCCCGTTTCCTCAAAGAGAAGGAAATATCCCTAATCCTCAAATCAAATCCCTGAGTACAGTGTTGCTCATATAAGAACTGATTTTCTCTTTTAAAATCAGTATATTGGATCTGTCACTCAACTGAAACAAACCTTTAGCCTCCATCTCGGGCTTCGTACGAGATACAAAAACACTCTCTTGTTGAGTATCAAAGACTCTCTTGTTGAGTCAAACTTTTAGCCTCTATCTCGGGCTTCGTACGAGACACAAAGACTCCCTCGTAGAGTCAAACAAACAATAGCCTCCATCTCGGGCTTTATACGAGATACCAAAAGACTCCATCGTCGGGTCAAAAACTTTTAGCCTCTCTCTCGGGCTTTGTACGAGACACAAATTAGCCTCCTCTTAGGCTTTGTATAATGATTTTCCTAGCGGAAATTAGCCTCCTCTTAGGCTTTGTATAAGAAAACCACTGGTTGATCCAATCAATCTTTTAGCATCAAAGCTGTGCCTCGTTCACAGTACACAAACATCAACAACTCCTTTCCTTTCATCTAATCGCTGTAAGCGACAAGCCTCTGGATCATCTATATCCATGCCACTGTCCCTCTTTTAGCATGAGAAATTCCTAAGGAAAGATGGCATTGCTCTACACTGAGTTAAAGTCTTCTCCTTCAGGTTAAAACCCTTTCTTCGAAAATTATGGCATTGCTCGGATCCGCGTATCCCAGTTAAAGTAATTCTCCTTCTCCCCTCTTTAGAGATGACAAATTCTCTCTAAAGCCGAGACCTTTCAGCTTCACGTCTTGGGCTTTGAACAAGACACAAATAGACCTTTCAGCTTCACATCTTGGGCTTTGAACAAGATACAAACCACCTTTCGCTTCACGTCTTGGGCTTTGAACAAGACACCAAAAACCAATTTCCTCCCATAGAATAGGAGGAACTACGAACGCTCTGATTTCCCTGTTTCGGTAAACGGGAATACGTAGACATAAGATCGAAAGAAAAGATCTTAGCGAGCGCAATCAACAAAAAACCCAAATCCCATATCTCCATCAATTAAAAGCAGTAATTCAAAAGCATCAGTCCTAACATCCTAATCCTTGTTCCCCGCTAGAAAGTCCTAAAAAGAAAGAAAACCGTATTGGCGAAAATACAAATAACCAGTACAAAGGCCCCCCCACATTGATAGCATCCGTAACCTAACAGACCGCTGTTTAAACTCAGTATGCAAAGCAAGGTTAATTGGAGACATCTATTTCCCTTCCTTATTCAGCTCACAATAGGATAAAAAATGAATCGACCTGTAGTTTAAGCTCAAACCGCAGAGAGCGACCAGCGCTTAAGAACCGCGTCCAAAATCGCTCGCTACAGTTTTCCCTGATGAAATTTCTGATGTGCCGCCAGAGAGAGAGGTTGAATTTACAATTGATCTTGTACCTGGTACTAGACCTGTTTCGATGGCACCGTACAAAATGTCGGCATCTGAGTTGTCCGAATTAAAGAAGCAGTTGGAAGAGTTACTTGAGAAGAAGTTTATAAGACCAAGTGTATCGCCGTGGGGAGCTCTGGTGTTGTTAGTAAAGAAGAAATATGGAAGTATGAGACTTTGTGTTGATTATAGACAGCTGAATAAAGTAACAATCAAGAACAAGTACCCACTTCCGAGAATAGATGATTTGATGGATTAGTTGGTGGGTGCTCGTGTGTTTAGCAAGATTGATTTGAGATAGGGCTATCATCAGATTAAAGTGAAAGATGAGGATATTCAGAAGACGACGTTCAGAACACGGTATGGACATTATGAGTATTCGGTGATGCCTTTCGGTGTTACTAATGCGCCAGAAGTATTCATGGAATACATGAACCGCATTTTTCATACTTATCTGGACCGTTTTGTGGTTGTATTCATTGATGATATTCTGATTTACTCTAAGTCAGAAGAAGAGCATAAGGAACATTTGAGAACAGTGTTAGCAGTTTTGAAAGACAAGCAGTTGTATGCGAAGCTGTCCAAGTGCGGGTTCTGGTTGAGAAAGTTAGTTTTCTGGGTCATGTGATTTCAGGTAGTGGTATTGGCGTGGATCCTTCTAAAGTAGATGCTGTGTTGCAATGGGAAACTCCAAGGTCGGCTACTGAGATTAGAAGTTTTCTGGGACTAGCTGGATATTATAGAAGGTTTATTGAAGGGTTTTCTAAGTTGGCACTTCCGTTAACTAGATTGACTCGTAAGAGTAAAGCTTTTGTGTGGGATGTTCAGTGCGAAGAAAGTTTTACAGAATTGAAGAAGAGGTTGACGTCGGCTCCGGTTTTGACATTACCGAATCCAGGAGAACCGTTTGTGGTTTATTGTGATGCTTCGTTGATGGGTTTAGGAGGTGTGCTTATGCAGAATAATAAAGTAATTGCTTATGCGTCTCAACAGTTGAGAAATCATGAAAGGAATTATCCTACGCATGATTTGGAACTTGCTGCGGTGGTTTTTGTGCTGAAGATTTGGAGGCATTATCTCTATGGCTCTAGATTTGAAGTTTATAGTGATCATAAGAGCTTAAAGTATTTGTTTGATCAGAAGGAGCTGAATATGAGACAGCGAAGGTGATTAGAATTGCTGAAAGATTATGATTTCGGTTTGAATTATCATCCGGGCAAAGCTAATGTTGTGGCTGATGCTTTAAGCCGAAAGACCTTGCATATGTCAGCAATGATGATTAAGGAATTGGAATTAATTGAGCAGTTTCGAGATATGAGTTTGGTTTGCGAAGTGACACCGCAGAGCGTTATGCTGGGTATGTTGAAAATTAACAATGATTTTCAGGACAGTATTCGAGAGGCTCAGAATCGGGATGTGAAACTAGTGGACATCATGAATAGTTGTGGTCAATCGGATGAGAGTGACTTTAAGATTGATGCACGAGGTGTGTTGAGACTGCATGATCGAATTTGTATACCAGATGATATAGATATGAAAAATAAAATTCTTGAAGAGGGTCATAGAAGTAATCTGAGTATTCATCCGGGAGCTACTAAAATGTATCAAGACTTGAAGAAGATATTTTGGTGGTCCGGAATGAAAGAAGATGTGGCACGATTTGTGTATGCATGTTTGACTTGTCAGAAGTCAAAAGTTGAGCATCAGAAGCCTGCTGGGTTAATGCAACCATTAGAGATTCCAGAATGGAAATGGGATAGCATTTCTATGGACTTTGTGACAGGGTTGCCTATGACTTCAAGAGGACATGACTCAATTTGGGTGATTGTTGATAGGCTTACGAAGTCGGCTCATTTTATACCTATTAACATCACATATCCAATTGCAAAGTTGGCAGAGATTTATATTCGTGTAATTGTGAAGTTGCATGGTGTTTCTTTGTGTATCGTGTCGGATAGAGATCCGAGGTTTACGTCGGAGTTTTGGAAGAGCCTATAGGAGGCGTTGGGTTCTAAGCTGAGGTTGAGTTCGGCGTATCATCCTCAAACAAATGGTCAAACTGAGAGAACTATTCAGTCGTTAGAGGATTTGTTGCGAGCATGTGTTCTCGAGCAGGGAGGTTCGTGGGACACTCATCTACCAATAATAAAGTTCACTTATAATAATAGTCACCATTCTAGTATCGGAATGACACCTTTTGAAGCGCTGTATGGTCGGAGGTGTAGAACTCCGTTGTGTTGGCATGAATCCGGTGAAAATGTAGTACTTGGACCGGAATTAGTTCGAGAAACTACTGAGAAAGTGAAGTTGATTCGGGAGAAAGAGTAGACAGAAAAGTTACCATGACAAGCGGAAGAAGGACTTGGAATTCCAAGCGGGTGATCATGTGTTTTTGAGAGTCACGCCTGTGATTGGTGTTGGGAGAGCTTTGAAGTCTAAGAAGCTCACTCCTCGTTTTATTGGGCCGTATCAGATTTTGGACAGAGTTGGGAAAGTTGCTTACCGAATGACATTACCGCCAAATCTTTCGAATCTGCATGATGTGTTTCATGTGTCGCAGCTTCGGAAATACATTTCAGATCCGTCTCATGTGGTTAATATGGATGATGTGCAAGTACGGGATAATCTCACGGTGGAGACGAAGCCTGTGCGAATCGCGGATCGTGAAATGAAGACTTTGCGAGGGAAAGAGATCGCGTTGGTGAAAGTTTTCTGGTTGGGAGCTACTGGGGAAAGCCTGACGTGGGAATTGGAGAGCAAGATGCGAGACTCCTATCCCGAGCTGTTTGAATCAGGTAAATTTTTGAGGACGAAAATATTCTAAGTGGGGGAGAGTTGTAACGCCCAAATATTTAATTATTTATTTAATTGAATATTTAATTAATTGTTGTGAATTATTCGGTTGATTTCGGTGTTGCGGTGAATTTAGTCGTTAAGTCGGAATTTTAAGTTGGTAAGTCGTAGAAATAATATTAGAAATAATATTATAGTCGCGGAATAATATTAGTAGTAATATTATAGTCGTAGGAGAGTATTCGAATTAAGTGGGCTTGGTTTCGTGTCAGAATTAGTAAATTAAGGGGTGTATGTTTTAGGCCCATTAGATATTATAATTGAATATTATTATTTTAATAAAACAAATAAAATAAAGGAAATAGAAAAGAGTGGGGAGTTGTTAGATATCAGTTAAAGGAGAAGAGAAAGGAAGAACGTGAGAAGTTGAAGCTGAGAGAAACCACGGCCGGTGACGATTTTCCGGAATCCGATCGATTGTCGAGCTGCCTTCAATCCAAGGTAAGGGTGGGTTCGATTATTATAACTGGGTTATGATGAATGTTATTTGGGTGATGGTTATTGTGTAGAACTAGTATTAGAATTACCCTAAAAATTTCCTGTGAAAGCTGAAGTTATTTCGATTAAAATTAATCTTTGAAATTATTAATTTTGATGTTTGGAAACTGATTTTTCTGGTGATAGTTTAGAGACCCATTTAATAATTGGGGTACCCATTGAGGTTGAGAATCTGGAATTACTTATTATATTTACTAGGTGTTGGTTGGATAAAAAGATATAGGAATTTGGTCATTTTTGTTTTACATGAATTTAAGAGGTTGGTTTTTGTTTTTATGCGTAGTAGCCTTATTAAACCATGGAAAGGGATTATGCACTTTAATATTTTCTTTGTACTAATATTATTATCCTGTTCTTAATGACGTGTTCTTAATGAATGGAAAGATAATGTGGCGCAGGCCACTTGAATATTAGAGGGATTGGCAAATTTTGTTTTACATTAAATTAAGGCATTGGCATTTTGTGTTGTACGTGTAATAATCTTACTAAACCATGAAGGCCAGGATTAGATAATTAACCAAATCCATGTGGTAATAAATTATGCACTGGTAATAATAATTAGCAGAGATACAGGATCTAGGAATTAGTCACAGTTCTGACAGAAGATAATAAGTGGCGAGAGCCACCCATATTAAAGGACTATCCACTTTAATTTTTTTAACTGTTATTATTTCCATGGTTTCTAAATGAATTGTTGGAATGTGGCGCAAGCCATTTGACCCCAGTGCCAGCGCCACCCATTCTTAATGGGTATTGGTGGTTTTGTTTTATACAGAAATTTAGCCTCACTTTAAGAAATGTGTTAGGTATATAATATCAGAAGCAGAATTTGTAAATGTTCATATTCTATGGAACGAGATGGATTAATAGTAACAGTAAGTATACAGTTGAAGAAAATTGGGTGCATAAGTGTGGAAAATCGCTGAACTACTGAGTTAACAGATTTCAACAGAAAATCAGAAAAATTAGTAAGTTTTGACAGAAGCAGATTTTAGGAGTTTTCAAAACAGAGTTTTGACAGAAAATTGGAATTGTGGTAATATGTTGCAGCAGTGGTTTAACTGAATTAATAAATTAATCAGTAGTAATTAATAAAGGTGAAATAGTGCAGTTTTAGTCGGTTTAACCGGTTTAGACGAAAAATTTAGTTGCCCGGAATTTAACAAAAAATTGTCGGGGTAAGTCGGGTAATTTAGTAGGTGACTTTCGTTGAATTGTTTTGTTAAAATAATGTCAAAAAAGTGGATTCGCAGGTACAACTGATTTTGTTGTTTCGTTCCGGTACACGGACGAATTTTAAGTTGAAGGCGTAATAGCCAAAGTTGACTACGTTGTTTATGTCGTAAAAGTTGCTATGTTGTTTAAGTTGATTATGTTGTGGATGTCGTTGAGTTGTTTATGTTGATGAGTTGTGTATGTCATGAAATATACATTGCATTTTGTGTCGGAGCGTTGCTCACACCACGTTGGCCTGGATTGGCATATGTTGAAAGTTGAAAGTTGAAGGCTTATGCCTTGATGCCTCGATAAACTGGCAATATCAAGTTGGGAGTTTTACTCCGATGGTACCACATGCATAACATTGTCGAGTCGCATTAAAGTTGCATTTTCTTACGTTGTTGTTGATTTTTATTTGTTGTTGTTGATTTTTATTTGTTGGTTGTTGATGTGAAGTGGTGATTATTTGTATGATTCTTGCCTACGTATTATTTATCATACTCCGTTTATAATTTTCGGTAACTCACCCCTTCTGTTTGAATGTTGTCCCTATGTTGGCAACGTGCAGGTAATCAAGAGGAGTAGCCGGTTACCTTAGTTCGAGTCGGTGGTTGTCGCTCTGATACGTAGCACTCGGGGGGATGACGCATGTCTTTTATTTATTTATCTACATGCTGAATTTTTAATGAAATTGCGGAAAAATACTTTATTGTTTAATTTGAAGTTGTTTTATGTTGAATAAAGATGCTACTAAGTTGTTAATGAATCCGCTGCGTTGTGTTTGCTTAAGTTGAGTACAGTTGAAAACCATTTGTTGTTTTATGTTTCCTTGAATCGTTATGTATCTTTCATGATTAACTATTATGTGATTGAATTTTAAAGTTGAAAATGTGATATCCCGTTTTATGTCGAAAATTTTATAACTCTGATTTTAATATAATTATTGGGTAGAAATGGGGTGTTACAAACATTCCTTCTTAAGAGCTCGTGTTCAGCTCTTCTTGTAGTTGTGAGTCCGCCTTCGGTCGACATTCCTTTTAAATCTTCATTGCATGTGAGTCTGCCTCCGGTCAGCATTCCTTTTCATGCGATGATGTGAGTCCACCTCTGGTCGACATTTGTCTATTTTCGTTGGTCGTGAGTCCACCTTTGGCCTACAAAACCTTTTTTATTGGATGTGAGTCCGCCTCCGGTCGGAACTCCTAGTTTGAAAATCCTTTGGTTGTGAGTCCGCCTTTGGCCGACATTCCTTTATGGAGAATCCTTTGGTTGTGCATCCGCCTCCGGTCGGCATTCCTTTTAAATCCCTAGTAAGGTCATTATCCTTGGTCGTGAGCCCGCCTTCGCCTGGCATTCCTTTGTTGAAAGTCCACTTTGGGTGGCAAACCTTCCTCGTGCAGATATGAGTCCGCTTTCGACCGACTTTCTCCCCCCACAGTTTGCAAATTTTCGGGTTCTTTTTGTATTCAATCTCCTTTTACTTTGAATGTCTGGAAGTCGTTGCTATCATTCTTTCAGGTCCAAGTTGATTGAATAGGGGTAGCTGTAGCACCCCAAAATTTTCCCTCTCATTCTTAACATAATTTGGCTTATGCTTCATTTCATTTGCATCGTCATTTTACATTTGCATGGTTTCTAAGACATGGGATCAAGGTATCTCCTCACATCTCATAGCTTTCTCCAGTTCAGGACTTATTTCAGCAGTATTCGGAGCTAAACATATCACTTTCAAAGTCATTTCAAGCATTTTTTTTTGCTTTATAGATGATTTGATTATCAGAGGCTCCGACAATTATTTTTGCCCGGTGATCAGATACCGGATCGTACTTTTTCAGCAGGTTATTTTGTGTGCAGAAGTGAATTCACAGCTTATTCCAAGCATCACTCAGTGGTAATATCAATTGGCAAGTTTCAGAGGTCTAAGGTGGCTCAGAACAAGTGGCGACATGCGGTTCTCCAAGGTTCCCTCCTTAAGGAGCCAAATTTTTGAACTTTTGAAGGTGGTAATCGATTACCCTATGCGAAATCTACCCAAATTGTTCACTTTTCAGCACTACATAATTTGAATCAAAATTTCTATCATGTGATTTCCTTGTGCATCAGTTAGAAGGATCTAGAATTGCTCTAATTTCACAAATTAATTCCATTTCCCTCCAAAATTCAAACACCCCAATTCCTAATTTCCATTCCAAACACTTACCCACACTCCAAACCATATATTGATTCCCGACCTAGGGTTATTTAACCAAATTTACTCCAAACCTCACTCATCCACCCTAATTCAGACTCATTTTTCACTCTCAATTTTTTAGAATTTGCTCTCAATTCTTTCTCACTTTTTCACTTCATCTTCAACCTCACTTCAAAGCTCTTCCATAAGAGTTAACAAATTCTTCATTGGAATTTATTAATCCTTAAGCTAAAGCCACATCTCATTGTCGTTCCATTGTTTGATTCTACAGTACATTTTCGTTTGGATCTAGATATGGAATTTTGGAAGTGATTATTTGAAGTGATTTTGGAGCATTTCTAGCTTTTTGCTTGGTTTTCCAATTTTTCTTGTAAGAAGCTCTTGGATCTCTGGCTTTCTTGCTTGGATTCATTTATTTCAGCTTAACAACACTCACCAAAGCAATTCTCAGCTTTGTAGGTTGGTTAACTTCAGATTCAAACCTCTTTTAGCTTATTTCCAGCTTTTGCAATGTAGATCATTAATTTGCTGTTGTGAATCTGTTCATTGCTTGATTTAATCTTTGATCTTGTTATTTGATTGTTGCTGCTGGTGTTTAATGGTTGTGATTTAGTGTAATTTTCGTGCACAATTGATTATGTATGCACATGGTGGATTGAACAAGCGATTTGCTGCTGAAAAGTGCTTTTGAAACAGGTTTTTTGGCCACTGTCTCAGTGGTAATCAATTACAACTATTAGGGTAATCGATTATCCTGCCTTATTTTCAAGTTACTGGGGAATTTTTCATCAGGTTAACCGTTTACCAAGATGAGGTAATCGATTACCACTGGGGCAAAATGACTTTTTCTTGCATTTTAAAGCTTGTTTAGGTTCCATTTCATCTTTAAACTTCATGGATTAATCTGATGCATTTACATTGATTGTTTTTGACCTATCTCATTATTCTTGATAGCATGTTTGTGATTCTTCGATACGCAACTTTTGGTTTTCCGTTGATGAACATGTATGATCATTGTGTTGCATTCTCGGTGTGTTGATTATGTTGCATAATTGTTTGCACAATATTGGTTGTTGATTATTGGTGTTTATCTGGCTGGATATGTATCACATGCTTATGTTTTGTTTCCGATTTTGTAATGGAAAATTTGTTTGAATTCTTTAACCAAGGTTGATTTGCATGATGCTCTTGTGTGATGTTTAATTGTACAATCTTGTTGAACTTGTTTGTTGCTTAATTGTCGATACTTGCTCATTGTGCAATGTGTGACACCTTGTAGGCTGCTATTTTCGACGCCTGAATGTTTGTTCAGAAAATAAATTTAAGAATTTTCCAGGATAGTTCGACAGAGATTTGATCCTGAAAAGAGAAGATCAGTAAAAAATGGGTGGTAAATTGGAGGAATATATTTGGAGATTTTCTCTAAGTATTAGAAAAGGTTTTGACAATTTGGTAGAAAGGCCTTATTCGACAGATATTTTGAAATTCAAATTTAGGAGGGAGATTCACTTTGAAAATCAGACGCGTGGAGCACATCCAGGACGTAAATGCATGCAGATTTCCATTTGTCGCTATTAGGAGAAATAGCTGTTGTTGATAGTTATTTCGATTGTATATAAATAGGGAGTCTTAGTGTTAGATTTCGTGTGTGTTCAAATTTGTACAAGTCACTCAAGAATACTCAAAGTAACCGTGAGAGAGAAAAGAGTATTTACTGAGAAAATGTACGTTTGAAAAACACCAGTTTTATTCCTTGCATTTTAATAAAGTTCTAAGTTATTCATTTACAATTCCCTTTACATTTCTGCAATTTCATTCTTGCAATTTACTTACATTTTTGCCATTTCTTTCAAAAAGCAAAGTCTTTATTACTTTTCAGGCGAAATACATTAGTTTTTGAAAACAGTGACAAATTCAACACACAAAAGGTTTGATTTTTACATAAATTGTTAACATCTTTAAAGCACATTGTCCTAGGATTTGTTTGATCGGTCCTGCAAGTAAACTAATTTTTTCATAAATTAGGAGATCAGTGGTTGTTTGCTAATTTTCCAGGCAAACAAATTGGCACGCCCAGTGGGACATTGTGCTATTGACAATTGAAAACCTTTATTTTACACTTTGCTCGTACGAAACTTTCTTCGCTTCGTTACATGAGACTAAGGAGTGGTAAGATAGCCATAAATAATGAAGAAAGACCTAGAAGAAGACGAGTAGGTAGAATGGCGAATCCAAATCCGCCAAACAATTAGAATTCTACAAATAATGAAGTACCACCCCCTAATCCTTCGACTGGGGGCATTACGACCTCAATATCAGTATCAGAGGCTATACCATCAACAACGGGTCCGACACCTGCGCATTCAATTCCCCAGAGTGTGCCTAGTTTTTCAACTATGGGACCCCAAATGCCTCAAATGACTCCTCCCCCTTCAGGGAATATGTACAGACCCTTTATATCTGGTTTTTCGATGCCTCTAAATCGAGAACAACAGTATGGAATGCCAACATCAGTAATGGCAAGTTTAAATAATGCGTCATCAGCATTTACAGATCCAACGATGAACGTAACTTCGCCTTTGCAAGGGTCCGATTCTAGTATAAACCATATGGGTAGAATTAGCCAGCCTTTAGGAACGGGATATCAAACTTATATGCCAAATATTACCAATAATTATGCGCAAGTAATTAGGCAACAAATGGATGAGAGCAACCATTATATGGTCCAGATGCTAGCCCAACAGATGGGGGTTATATTTAACCCTTTGATCCAAAACACGACGTAAACGAATCAACAATTGGCAGCACAGATGACGCGCATTGCCGATTTCTTTGGTGTCCCCAACCTCCTCCAAGGGAACATGTAGTTTAAAACCCAAGGGTAGCCGTCGAAGAAGAACCTACCATAAATCAAAGACAACCAAACATCCCTCAGGCGAATGTAGTGAACCAAGAAGGCGTAGTCGAACCACCAGGGGTCGAAATCCCTGTTCAGCAAGAACCAAGGGTGTTATTAGTAAACCGAAACCAAAATGCTGATAATATTATACAACAAATGCGTCGTAATGATATGCCAGTAGAAAATAATTTGGATGCCATGGTCGAAAGGATTATGGCGCGAAATGGGATGAATGTAGGATTACAGAGGCCCAGTTATACTTCCCCTTTATCAGAATATATTCTGCAGCAAGAGTTACCACATAGATGAAAAGTGCCAAAGTTTACAAAATTTTTAGGGGATACTAGTGAATCGACGGTCGAACATGTGGCACAATATTTAATTGAAGCAGGCGAAATAGCGCACAACGAGAATTTGAAAATAAAATATTTCCCTAATGAAAAATGCTTTTACTTGGTTTACCACATTGCTTGTGAATTCGATACATACTTGGACCCAATTGGAGAGATTATTCCATGAACAATTCTACATGGGACAAACAAAGATAAGTTTGAAAGAATTGGCTAGCGTCAAGAGAAAGTTCTCAAAGCCAATTGAAGATTACTTGAATAGGTTTAGGCTGCTCAAGGCAAGGTGTTTTACACAAGTGCCTGAACACGAGTTAGTCGAAATGGCCGCTAGTGGCCTCGACTATTCGATTAGAAAGAAATTAGATACCCAGTATTTAAGAGACATGGCCCAATTGGCTGATAGGGTTAGACAGGTCGAACGACTAAAATCCGAAAAAGCTAGGGCTAATAAAAATATAAAAGAAACAGTAGCATATGTCGGAGTTTGTGAGGATGATGACGAAGATGAATCATCAAATTTTGACGAACAAGAGGTCGACTTGGCAGAATTAAAATAGGGGCCGCCATATGCATGCAAAGTCTTAGCTCCGTCGAATGGGAAAAACCCAGTTGAATCGGAAAAGAACGACAAGTTCCCTAAAAGAACTTATACGTTCAACATCACAAAGTGTGACGAAATATTCGATTTATTACTCAAGGATGGCCAAATGATAGTGCCACCTGGTACTAAAGTACCTCCTTTAGAACAGCAGAAAAAGAGAGGTTTTTGCAAATATCATAATTTTTTGGGTCATAAAACGTCTCAATGTTTCCTTTTCAGGGATCTAGTGCAAAATGCAATCAGAGATGGAAGGCTCAAATTCGGCGACAAGTTAAAATCCCAGGTGAAGGTGGATTTAAACTCTTTGCAAGTGGAGGAGGCCCACTATGTTGAGCCATCCATGGTGAATATGGTCGAGGTTGCTGAAGGCTTCGACGACAACATGGATATGATCGAGGCTGCTGATGGCTTCGACAACAACGTAAATATGGTGGAGGTTACTGATGATCCCGCCAACAAATATGACATGGTCGAAGTTACAACTGACTTCGTGAACCAAGCTGTGATGGTTAAGGTTACTGAAGACCTTGACGAAAAGATCATTGAGAACTACATTGCTGAGGCCACTGATGGCGTCAACAACGAAACTACTGACAGTTTCGTCTAAATCAACAATGAAACTACTGAGGGTTTCGCCAGAGTTAACAACGAAACTACTGACGGTTTCGTCCAAATCAACAATGAAACTATTGAAGGTTTTGCCAAAGTCAATAACGAAACTACTGACGGTTTCGCCCAGTTTAACAAGGGGACTACTGATGGTTCCTATAAACAGGCTGTTGTGGTCCTCCTTCGTAGGACTATGGAGGATCCTAAGGAGAAGGCTGTCAAATTTTGCTGCCAACATGATACCAAAGGTTTGCTTCCAAAAGCTCCAACAAAGGAGGCCATTGAAGGTTTCAACCGTAGCAAGAAGGAACATAAGGTCAATGAGGGCCTCAGTCTGAAGATGAATAAACTAAGAATTGCAACTGAGTCAACTGCCAACGTGAATATGGTAGAAGTATCTCAGAACATTTTAGTGCAGGTTGACGAAGAATGTCGACGAGAGGAGTACCATAAACTGGCGTATCCCAAGGAGGAAGAAAATATGGCAGATTTCATACATAGATGCCAGAGGAAAAGATCTGAGATAATGATGTACCCTCGTTGTAGTGCCGTCTTCGATAAAAAGGTAGTACAAAACTTAGAGGGAGTGGAGAGAGCAAAAAGAAAGGGAAATTGGAAGCCTTCAGGAGAAAGATTCGACCCTAGAAGAGGAGACCAAAGCAGGGAGAGGTTAGGAGGAAGATACCCTAACACATTCAAACCTACAAATAAAGCTCCAGACGACAAGGGGGTCAATCCAATCTGACAAGCCCAAGGACATGGGAAATGGAAGGATTTCAAAGTACAACGGGGATCTTCCATATCATACAGGAAAGAATTTCAAAAGTCTAAGAAGGTGACTTACCCCTCTAAAAATTATAAGGGCAAGAACCCTATGACGAAGTCACAGTGGAGGAGGTACCAACGTCGAAAGAAAGTTGAGAAGGAGGCTACAGGAAAAGCCAAGCCAGAAACTAGCAGCAATGTTCAAACTTTGACTCAGAAGGAAGAGTTGAAGGTCGAAAAGCCACCCGTTGCTCCAGTACAAGTGTCGTCAAAGGAGGAAGTAACTAGGGATGATGAAATGATAGACGATTTTAACTCAGAGTCAGAGGCATCCTTCGACGTGATGTGTAACGTGGTCTTAGTGCTCCCCAGGGAGTATGACCAGGTAATGGAAGTCGAGGATGAAGAGGAAGCTATGGAGGTCGAGACGGCCAGACACAGGCCCATTTGCTATTATATCATGAATAATGGATGTGTTGAAGAACAAAATGCATTTTTCGAAAGGCCATATGACTCAATGAGGAGCCACCTGAAACCCCTGTTTATAAAAGGAAAAGTGGGTAACATAGGGGTGAATAAAATTTTGGTCGATGGAGGAGCAGCAGTCAATCTGATGCCGCATTATATGCTTAAGAAAATTAGAAAAGATGATTGCGACACCAAACCTCATAACATGGTGTTGTTGAATTATGAGGGAGAAGTAGGAACCACTATGGGTGTAAAACAAGTAGATCTAACTGTCAGAACCATCACAAGGCCGACAATGTTTATGGTAATTGTGTCAAAAGCAAATTATAACCTTCTCTTAGGCAGGGAATGGATACATGGCATAGGTGTCGTCCCTTCGTCAATGCATCAACGAATAACTATTTGGCGCACAAATGGGATTGTCGAAAATATAGAGGCTGACCAGAGTTACTTTCTGGCTGAAGTAAACCAGGTTGATAGGCGAAGCTTTGACAGGTATCTGGCCCATATAGCTCCTTGTAGTCCAGTGACCTTCGACATGACGCCAACTGACAACGCCTTCTGCTCATTATACCTTCATCTCACCCACGAGTTTCAATGGGATAGAGAGGTAGTTGGCAAAGAAGATTATATTTTTGGAACCTCACACATCCAGCCAACTGGCTGGGGCAACGAATTTAGTGGCAATGAGTGAGTCACTAGTTCTTAAAAAGATCGCGGCTTATGTAGCCGAGAATAAACTCAAAGTGGTCTTAGAGGCTAAAGTAAAGTACATGGCTGTCGAAGCCAATGAGATCGAAGCAGATCAACAATGTCTTGGAAAGGATTTTGAGATGGATCCGCCTGATAAAGATCTAGGAGATTTGAAAAACCAGAGGCTCGATGCGGTTTATGACGATGAGCCATTGGGCTTCGAGAAGGATCCATTAGCAGCGAACATCAAGATGATGGCACAGGATCCACTCGAAGAAATTGACTTGGGGTCGGAGGCAGAAAAAGGACCAACCTACATCAGTGCAAAAGTGAGCCCCCAACTCAAGGTCGAAATAGTCCAGTTGTTGAAGGAATTCAAGGATTGTTTTGCATGGGACTACGACAAAATGTCCGGGTTAGATAGGAATCTGGTCGAATTAAGGCTACCAATAAAATCTGGGAGGAAACCTGTTAAGCAAACTCCAAGGAGATTCGCACCAGAAATCCTCTCAAAGATTAAAGAAGAAGTCGAAAGACTCCTCAGATGCAAGTTCATCCGCCCGACCAGGTATGTCGAATGGATTGCTAATATAGTTCCCGTAATAAAGAAAAATGGCAAATTGAAGGTATGTATTGATTTTCGAGATTTAAATTCTGCTACCCCAAAGGATGAATATCCTATGCCAGTGGCGGAAATGCTTGTCGATTCTGCCGCAGGCCATGAGTACCTTAGTATGCTTGATGGGTACTCTAGTTATAACCAAATTTTTATTGCAGAGAAAGATGAAGAAGATGAAGTTGCATTGAAGAAAGTTCGTGCTTAAGAAAAGGAGCGGGAAAAAGTGAAAAAGAATTTTTTCAACTTATTTATAGGTGGAAAAGGGACTGAAGCGGTTGAAATTCAGAAATTTTTCCATTTAATGGAGAAAACGTGAGACGCGTGGCAGTTATGAGTAGATGGATTAGACTGTGGCAGTTAAATTTGTGACCCACGATATGCTAGGAATTAGGGCAGTGATGATGAAAGGATCTTAAAACGTGGGCTGAAGAGACGTTTCAGAAAAAGTGCAATGATGACTCTGACGTCACAAATGTCTAGTCATATGAACAGTCATTTGACGAACTAGTGAAGGCATCGAATTGTATTGGTAAAAAATGCTTTTCTCACTGTTATCGAAAATGCATTTTTGGGGGGCAATTTGTAGGTTGCTATTTTCGACGCCTGAATGTTCAGAAAATAAATTTAAGAATTTGCCAGGATAGTTCGACAGAGATTTGATCCTGAAAAGAGAAGATCATTCGAAAATGGGTGGTAAATTGGAGGAATATATTTGGAGATTTTCTCTAAGTATTGGAAAAGGTTTTGACAATTTGGTAGAAAGGCCTTATTCGACAAATATTTTGAAATTCAAATTTAGGAGGGAGATTCACTTTGAAAATCAGACGCGTGGAGCACATCCAGGACGTAAATGCATGCAGATTGCCATTTGTCGCCATTAGGAGAAATAGTTGTTGTTGGCAGTTATTTCGATTGTATATAAATAAGGAGTCTTAGTGTTAGATTTCGTGTGTGTTCAAATTTGTACAAGTCACTCAAGAATACTCAAAGTAACCGTGAGAGATAAAAGAGTAGTTACTGAGAAAATGTATGTTTGAAAAACACCAATTTTATTTCTTTCATTTTAATAAAGTTCTAAGTTATTCATTTACGATTTCCTTTACATTTCTGCAATTTCATTCTTGCAATTTACTTACATTTTCGCCATTTCTTTCAAAAAGCAAAGTCTTTATTACTTTTCATTCGAAATACATTAGTTTTTGAAAACAGTGACAAATTCAACACACAAAAGGTTTGATTTTTACATAAATTGTCAACATCTTTAAAGCACATTGTCCTAGGATTTGTTTGATCTGTCCTGCAAGTAAACTAATTTTTTCATAAATTAGGAGATCAGCGGTTGTTTGCTAATTTTCCAGGCAAACAAATTGGCACGCCCAGTAGGACATTGTGCTATTGACAATTGAGAACCTTTATTTTACACTTTGCTCGTACAAACCTTTATTTAAAGCACTTTGTTCGCTTGATGGTCGCCAGGCGAATTAAGAGGCGAGCGAAGGATTAAAAATAGTCGTTTCTAGATTTTGTATGGGGGAAAGAGATTCGCCACTGTTCTTCCAGGCGAGCATGAGGCGAAAGGGGAATTTGCCAGGCGAAGGAGGATTTCGCCAGGTGAAAGTGGATTCGTTGGTGCTTCGCTAGGCGAACATCAGGCGAACAGAGTGTAACGTGTGACTTTTGTCGGTGACACGACCGCCTTACCGCATTGGTTGGAATTGGGTGCTACTTTCTGATTTCTTATTTATCCTATGAAGCTGGAAAGGAAAGGGAAGCTATCTAAAACTAACCTTGCACGCAAATATTTTACTGAACAAATGCCAAGAGATTGGGGAGTTCGGGGTCAGGTTATACAATGGGGAGTTGTCAATTACCCATCCTATATGTGGTTATCCACAGGTTATTAGGAATTTCTATACTGTTTTCTACTTACTGGTGTTTATCTGTTGTGGATTGGGAAAGTTTCTCCTTAGGGAGTGTTTGAGAGAGAGTATTTTGTTGTTTTCGGGTTTTCCGATGTTTTTTTATAAGGTACTGAACCTAAAGTTTTTGTTGTGTGTGAAGGTACTGGACCTAGAGTTTTTGATTAGTGTGCTCGCTAAGATTTCACAATCTTATGCCTACGTATTCGCGTAAAGATAAATAGGGAAATCAGAGCAATCGTAGTTCCTCCTATTCTATGGGAGGAAAAAGATGTTTGATGTCTTGTTCATGTCGTAACCCAAAATTTGACCTCCCTCTTTTGCCTTTTGCATAAGCATAAGCATTCGCATAGCTGGCATACGCATTCGCACTTTTCCTCTGGTGTTTTGATTGCAGGATATTCAGGTTTTCCAAGCCCGATTATTCATATCCTCACAAGGTCATTACATAATCAAAACAAGCACAAAATGAAGGTTTCCATACCTATTCATCAATACAAGAGGTGGAAAATCGAAATCGGGACCACAACACCCTTTTTTAGGCAAATTGGGCATATTTTGGCCTGGTTAATCGATTAACCATTTGCAGTGCAATTGTGTTAAACGATTAACACAGGAAAAATAGGCACAATTTGCTGCTTTTTCATGACAGCACCTTTGCACACATTTTGGTCTTGGATTCTAGCAGCATATGGAATATTCTAGACACCTCTAAACATTTTCAAGCTACTCAATCATTCCAAGTGCACTTGCTCTAATACTTCACTTCAAATCAAGTGCACCATGTTCCTTGTTTTCCAAGTAATGTGGATCTTTGGATATTGGAATTCACCTTGGGATTGTTACCGAGTTGGTTCTAACTAACCGAGTTAACCGCCTTGACTCGGTGAGTCAAGTCCAACTAACTCCTAACCTAGCTCCAAACCCAAAGCTAATTCCAAACCAAATTCCAAACCATCTCATACTCCAAACCTAAAGCCTATATAAACACACCTTCATCCACTTTTCAATTCCTCAACCATTCTCTACCATTTTTCACCAAACTTCTCACATTTCACTCTCAGTTCTCTCACTTTTTCTCTGATTTCTCTACTCATTCTTCATCTTCTTCTCATTTCTCATCCTAAAACCTCTCCAAAAGCTCTTATTCTTGAAGGATAATCACTTTTCACATTGGAAGTGATTAATTATTGAGCTTAACCTTCATCATTTGGCATTCTTTGGTTGGATTTCTGGAATTACATCTTATTCTACTTCAATCCAAGGGTTGCACACCATTTATTTTGGTGTAAGTTCGATTTCGGTGCATTTTCGCGATTTGATCGGTTTCGGTACGTTTCGGCTATAGTTGAAGATTCATCTGGTCTTCTTTGATTATCTTCATCAATATCACATTGCAACATTTACCAAGGCACATCTCAGCCTTGTAGGTTGGTGGATCTCTTTTGTTTTGCTGTTTCGATCACTTTTGTATCGTTCGCGATGAAATTTCGATATTCTTGCATGAGAATTAATTATACTTTTGCTTGATCCATGATCTTGATTGTTAATTGATTCTATTGATGATCATTTGCTGTTTCTAAACTTGATTTTTCGTGCATAATTGTTTGCCCTAGCATTGGAGTGATCGCACAATCAAAAAGTTGGCCAAAAGCACTTTTCCAAAACTGATTTTCTGTTCCCTGTACAGTGTTAATCGATTAACACATTGCAGTGCAATTGTGTTAATCAATCAACCAGTGTTTTTTTGCACTTTTTCACGTGTAAATCGATTAAGACTTTGCAGTGTAATTGTGTTAATCGATTAACACTGAACCAGAAGGCCATTTTCTTGCATTTTCAAGTGTGTTTGCCATGCTTTCTTCATTTTAACTTCCATTGATTGTCATACTTGATTTTATGGATGTTTTTAATGTCATTTCACTTCTGGTTGAAGCATATTCATGAACTTTCGATGCACATTTTTTATTATTCATTTGTTTCATGTTCTTAGCATTGTATGAACATAGCAATTCTTGCACTATCTTTGTTCACATGATACATGATTTTGTGGGGCATTTTGATGATCATTTGGCACTGTTTTGCACCTTCCATTTCAGTTTGCATTAAGTTTATTCTTCATGGATAAACTTAATTTTGTATAATCAATAACTCACTCCTTTTTGCTTTAATGACTTTTCATCCTCTTTTGGAAAGTTGTTAGCATGTTTCTCCCTTGATTAATTGATCGAAACTTTGTTTCGATTAATCAATCTTCTCTTTTCCTCTCTTTAGGCCTCCTTTAAAGCTTTCTCTATTGATCCCCTCGTAGAGTTGGAGTTCGCGCTACGCCTTGCATCGGAGCACTGTATAAATTGACCCTGTTACGCTGTCCTTTCTCTCCGCAGGAGCACTGTACAACATTGGAGCTGTTGCGCTATCCATTTTAATTTCCACACTATACTTTGAGCGCTAGAGGAGGAATGAGGATGGTTGTCCTACCCTCATTCTGATTGTTTCTTGGGTAATGGCATTTGGCCATCTCTTTCGAGAATAGTCACCTCTATCCTCAAGCTATAGCGTTGCTCCTTCCCCGGTCGGATTCATCCTTGATCACTTGTGCTCTTCTCAATCTCTCCTTTTGATCAATCATCATCCTTCTTGGTTAAGATCATTGTTCTTGCACTAGCAATCTCTCTTTGTTTCATTACTCCTTGTAATCAATCATTGCCTTTTGATTCCCCTAAAGAATCTCAATCTCTTTTCTGCGGTTAATCACAGTCTGTCTGTTAAAGCAGTAAGTCCCCTGGAGTTTGCAACCTTCTTCTCGTTCTTCTCCCTTTGTTGGTCAATCACTGTCTGTTAGTTAAAACACCAATATTTGTACTCTTGTTTCTTCAGTTAATCATAGTCCATCTGTTAAAACACTGGGTTTCCTCTTGGGTTAATCACCTATCTTCGAGTAATCACCCTTTGCTTCAGTTAACCATAGTCCGCCTGTTAAAATACTAAAAGCCTTTTTTTGAGTTACTCACCTTCCCTTGGTTAATCACTCCTTTTTCTTGGTTAATCATAGCTCTCTTGTTAAAACCGAATCCCTTGCAGTTGAAAACTTTTCTTGGTTCGAATACTTGCACCCTTGGGTTAGTAACCTTCTTTTGGTTCAATGCCCTTCTTCGTTGGTCAAGTGCTAATTGTTCAGTCATTACCAACATCCCTTTTGGGTTATGACCTTCGCTCGGTCCTACACCCGTGCTTCTGGTTAATCACAGTTTTCTCTATTAAAACCAATGCTTCTCTACCCCCACAGAGTTGCAGTCCTTTCTTTCCTCGGTTAACCAGTGTTTTATCAGTTAATATACCGATGCCCCTCAGAGTCAAACACCTTCTCTTGGTTCAACACTCTCTCTCTTGGTTTATCACAGTCCGTCTGTTGACACTAGTCTTTTCGCCGGCAGGGTCTTACTCTTTTTCCTCGGTTAACCACTGCCAGCCAGTTAATATACCGAGTCTCCTTTTTCTCTTGGTTGTGACACCATCCCTTTATTTGGATCCCCCAGCGGAGTCCTTTCTATTCCCTTTGCTCTTACTTTCTTAGTTTCGACACCATTTCTCTTTGTTATCCCCCAGTGGAGTTTCTTTCATTCTTGGTTTCGACACCATTCTTTTCCTAGTCTCTTGTACAATCACTCTTACTGCGGGGTCTTTCCCAGTAGAGTTTTTCTTTCACTCTTGCTCTTGGTTTTGACACCACCTCTTTCATCTCCTTGTTTCTTTCTTATTTTGTTCTCCGTTCAGTTCCCCATACTACGGAAGCTCTGATTCTGTATTCTTCTGAATGTCAGATACATAGGCATGAGACGCAATGTCTTGGCGAGCACACTTCCACCTTTCTTTCCTTCTCCTTTTCTTCCTTCCTTTCTGTCCTCTGGTTCCATGAACTACGACGCTCTGATTTCCTCATTGCACTATGAGGGTACGTAGGCACGAGGGCCACAATCCTCCGCGAGCTCTTTCTTTCCTTTATTTCTTTTTCCTCTTTCTTCTCTCTCCCCTTTCTTTTAGCTAGAAGCCTTTAGATAGATAACCCATCCAAGCATTGAAGCAAGCGAAATGGTTCCCGTCGAGTACGGCGGATGCGTTAGGTGCTAGTACCTTCCTTTCGCATAACCGACCCCTCGTTCCCGTTTCTCTTCCCCTCGGGTTTTATCGATATTTTCCATGTCCTTTGGGACTAAATAAAGTTCGGTGGCGACTCTGTTGTATCTTTGAGTGTGCGATTCACTCAGGTAGAAACCAGCCATCTTCAGCTGGCAACTCTGTTGGGGACAGATTGACCTCTTGCTGGTCCATCCCTTGAGGGGTCTCGCCTAGTTTCGTTTGCTTTACTTGCTTGTTTGGGTGTTTATCTTTCGCGCTTTGCTCGCTTTATCTTTTCCTTGCTTTAGCTTTATGTTTATTTATTGCATTTCTTTACTGCTTTGAATATTCATATGCCGCATACTCTGGATATTTGCTATTTTCTGCTGTTGGCGGGTTGGGTTGCTACTTGAGAGATAAGCCCAATACCCAGGCTTGAGTATACATCTAGGATTAGAGTGGAAAGTAGTGTGACTTGTGTGGCATTTGGCCAGACTTAGTATACACGAAAACTCCACATCCAGACGAGGTTTTCTTTGGTAATATTTTATCCTGCGCATTTGGGACAGACGATGGAATGTAACCTGGAAAACTGTCGACTCTGAAAACCATTTCCCGAGGACTTAGTTGCGGCACTCCTCCCAAGGAACGATAATGGCAAACCAGAAATGGCAAACCCATTATGCTTCCTTGATTTGAGGACCCAAAGCTGGGAACTTACCATAGGATGACCCTTTTTTTTGGGGGAATCAGTGGACGACCTCTTTGTTTAGCGATAGTATTGTACCCCGAGGGATGAATGTACTATTGCTTCTCAAATCGAGAATCCGAAACTGAGAATCCCGCTTTCTATATCATACCTGTGAGGGGGATATTGGGTTTTTCTGCAGGGAGCCAAGACTCTTCCAACCTTTGTTCTCTCATTGCGTCAGGTCTCGCTCCCACACATCGCTACCTTTGTGGATGTTCAGATTTGATTATTTAGATTATGCTGGCTTGTTGATTCTGGTGTTGCATATCATCTCATCATGTCAAATTAATTTTTGCATAAACATTTTAAAACTTTATTTTTGCATAAATTGAATTCATTCATGCCCGCATATGCACGTCCCTTTATCCGAAACTGTTGCTCATCCTTGTCCGCATTCCTTGTAACAAGACGACGACTCAACATCGGTATTTTACTCGCTTAAACAAATCCAGAATCATGGCTGACTTTGAAGCTGAGAATGCTGCTTACAAGGAAACTCTGGCACAATTCCAAGGTCGGATGGATCAGTTTCAGACGAACATGGATGTCATTATGGAGCTCCTTCGTGCTCAGAGGGATACTGCTACTGCTGCCACTGTTATTGTGACCACTACTAATGCAACTGTTGTCACTCCTGTTGTGACTGTTCCTCCTGTTGTTACAGCTACTCCTGCTGTCGTTGTTCCTTCTCCTACTAGAGTTGAAGTGCCAGTTGAGCCTGTGAATCAGTCTGCTGTTTAGTCTAGTTTGAATCAGATGCCTGCTGGTTTCCCTTAGGGCATGCCTCCGAATTACACTCCTTAGCTTGCAAAGAATGGTAGTGCCTTTATGCCATATCAGCCTTTTGTTGCACCCATGCCTAATAGGAATGTTGCCGCCTATCCATGGGCCATGCCTACTCCAGTCTCGCCTCCAGTGGTGAATGATGATCCTGAGAATCTTCAGGCTCAAACTCATCAAACTGCCGGATTGGTCGACACTGAAACTCCTGATGATGAATAGCATGTGTATAGGGGTCCTCCTATTCATGTTCCGGTTCCATCTCAGGCTGTTCAAATTGCTATTCAGAATGTTCATCCTGGGATGTTCTATCTTTGGGTATCTTCCTCAGCTGCTGGGGTACCTCCTCCGAATTATCTGTATGGTGTTCCGATGGGTCAGAATGCTGGTCAGATGGTTAATCCTGGTTTGGTTTATCCTTCTCAGTTTGCTACTCCGCAAGTGAATGCTCCTGCCGCTTCTCAGCTGCCAAATCCTCAGATTCTTGTTAGGCCCACTAATCAGAGTAGATCTGTTGACTATAAGTTGTTGGAGGACCGTATCAGGGCTATTGAAGGGTTTTCTGCTTTTGGTATGGAGGCCAAAGATTTGTGTTTAGTTCCAAATGTTGTGCTGCCGCAGAAATTCAAGATACCTGATTTGCCAAAGTATAAAGGCTTGAGCTGTCTGCGTAGTCACATCACTATGTACTGCAGGAAGATGGCATCCCATATTGATAATGATGAATTTCTTGTTCATTGTTTTCAAGATAGTTTGTCTGGTGCTTCATTGGATTGGTACATGGGCCTGGAGCACAGCAAAAGCTGTACTTTGAGGGATTTGTCTGAAGCGTTCGTGAGGCAATACAAGTATAACTTTGATCTGGCGCCAACCAAATTGCAATTGTAGAATCAGTCACAGCGCTCAGCTAAAACATTCAAGGAGTATGCACAAAGATGGCGTGAGATGGCATCTCGTGTGCGACCTGCTCTCTCTGATAATGAGTTGGTTGACATCTTTATGGGTACATTGCAGGGATCTTACTATGAGAAAATGGTGGGTAGTTCTTCATCGAATTCCGCTGATGTTGTGACGATCGGTGAACAGATTGAGAATGAGTTGAAGACTGGAAAGATTCCTGGAGTTGCTTCCCAGCAGCTGACCACTAGGAAGTCTCAGAACAATCATTCCAAGAAAAAGGAAGGTGAGGCCAACGCTGTGGCCACTCAAGTTTCTCCTCAGTATCAAGCTCCCATGGCTCCCTTGCCGTACTATCTGTATCCATACATTACTACTGCACAGTATCAACAACCTCAGTTTCAGTATCATCCACAACAACCAGTTCAGAATCAGCAACAGAATCAACAGAACAAAAATCAGTAGAATCAGAACCGTCAGAACAACAACAGTAAAGGAAACCGTAAGCGTCCGAATTTTAATAGAATTCCGGTGTCATACACGGAACTGTTTCCTTACTTGGTTCACCAAGGGGTAGTTGTCCCCAAATAGATTGCGCCCGCAATTCCTCCATTTGGCCCGAAGCAGAACCCAAATGCATCTTGTGCCTATCATGCTAGATACATAGGACATGCAACAGAGGATTGCTTTGTTTTCAAAACCAAGGTCCAGGAACTCATTGATAAGAAGGTTCTGACTTTTGCTGTGGAAGGACATAACATTCAGAATAATCCATTACCAAATCACGGTGGACCTGCGGTTAACATGATTGGGGATAATTCCGGGGCTGAATTGATTATGGATGTCGATGAGGTAAAGACTCTGATGGTTGTGGTTTTCAAGAAATTGAAGGAACATGGGTTGTTGAAAGGATTGCATGGTAAGTGTCAGATTTGTGACGATAATCCCAACCAGTGTCGAAGGCTGAAGGGTTGTGTCCAGATTCTGATGAACCGTGGCAAAGTGCAATTTGCCAGATCTAAACCTGTTAAGGAAGTTGCCACTATCGAGCCGTTCACCATCGTCTATAGGAAGGTTCCTATGGAATCTCCTAGGCAGAAGAGGGTGCAACCGATCATGGTTTGTCTGCCGAAGCCGTTTCCGTATCAGAATTCTAAGGAGGTACCTTGGAAGTATGGGTCTACTGTGTTTCTAGAGGTCAAGAGATAAGGTTCACCGAATCCGAGATCATGAATGTTACAGCCGGTGGAGGTATGACTCGCAGTGGACGAGTATTTGCTCCGAAGGTCACTACGAAGCCTGTGCAAATTCCAACTGTTGTTTCTCCTAAATAAACGCCTGCAGCTGCAACCCCTATTGTTCAACAAGGTGCATATACTGCTATTCCAGTACCGACTATCCCGTATGAGGATGTTTCAAAGAGCAAGGAGATCCTTGATGATCAAGAGTTCCTTAAGTTGATAAAGAAAAGTGACTTTAAAATCGTGGATCAGTTGGGTCAGACTCCCTCGAGGATCTCAATTTTATCCTTACTCATGAGTTCGCCTGCGCACAGATCAACTTTGTTGAAAGTGTTGAACATCGCCCACGTTATGCAAGATATATCCGTCGTCGAATTCGATGATGTAGTGGCCAACATAACTGCAAGTCGGTATTTGGGTTTCAATGAATTAGAATTGCCTCTTGAAGGAACTGCCCACAATAAAGCACTGCACATATCTCTAACCTGCACAGACATCCTGTTATCTCGTGTTATAGTGGATACCGGTTCTTCTCTCAATGTGATGCCTAAGGGGACATTGAGTCAATTACCAGTGAAAGGGATCGAGATGAGACCAAGTGCCTTAGTTGTCAGAGCCTTTGACGGTTCTCGAAGACAGGTCATTGGAGAAGTGAATTTACCCATCAATATTGGGCCGCATTTGTTTACCATTACCTTCCAAGTGATGGATATTAATCCAGCATACAGTTGCCTACTGGGTTGTCCATGGATCCACGCGGCAGGGGCAGTTACCTCCACTTTACATCAGAAGTTGAAATTCATGTTTGACGATCAGCTTGTCATTGTATGTGGTGAAGAGGATTTGATTGTAAGTGAGTTTTTGTCTTTTCGATATGTCGAGACAGAGGAAGGCATAGATGAGGTGCCGTTGCAGTGTCTCGAGTTCGAAGATGTCAGCTCTGCTTTAACTAGTCAAAGTAGATCACCACAATTGACTCTAACATCTGCTAAGAGTGCTAAGGAGACTATCCAGAAAGGTGCTTTGTCAGGTTGGGGGCATGTGATTGATGTGGTTGAGAAGCACAATCGTTTTGGATTGGGTTATCATCCTGGTCGTCAATCTGGATCCTCTGGTCAGGAGCGATGCAATTTGATCAAGTTCCACAGCGCGGGCTTCCAGCAAGGTGACATCGTGGCAGCTGCTGATGATGCTGGTCCCAGTAATCAGACTTCAAGCTTTGTGCACAAATGTCCGCTGGGTTTCAAGCTCAACAATTGGACATCTACCGTGATTCATGTGGTTTTCCCATATAACATGTAATGCATTTTTCTTTCTCGTTCCCTCGTCCTCACCCGAGACGAGTGGATAGCTTGTAAAGGGCCTCGCGCTTTTGCAATATTATGTGATCAATAAATAAAAGTTTTTTGCATTCAAAATCATGCTTTATTTTCTTTCTTTATTTTACTTTTCACAAATAAATGGCAAAAGTTTCTTTTGTTTTTCACTTTTCAAAATAGCTCATTTTATCCATAAACATGCAGAATTAATAAAAGCATTGCTAACAATATGGCAAACATCCATTGTAATTCTGGAATTCCAATTAACCAAGCCGAAGAAGATGGTGAGGAAGATTGTGAATTACCGGCTGCACTGGCAAGGCTCCTTGAGCACGAGCGTAGAGAGATTCAGCCACACAAAGAGCCAGTGGAAGTTGTCAATCTTGGTACTGATGAGGTCAGAAGAGAAGTCAAGGTTGGCGCCTCCCTTGCTAAGCATGTACACTCCGAGTTGGTCAAGTTATTGAAAGAGTATGTTGATATCTTCGCCTCGTCCTATCAAGGTATGCCTGGGTTGGATACCAACATCGTTGAACATCACTTGCCACTCAAGCCCGGATGTCCTCCTGTCAAGCAAAAACTCAGGAAGACTAGACCTGACATGGCACTCAAAATCAGAGAAGAGGTAAAGAAACAGCTTGATGCTGGGTTCTTAGCCACTTCCGAATATCCTGAGTAGATTGCCAACATTGTCCCGGTTCCCAAGAAGGATGGCAAAGTCAGAATGTGTGTGGACTATCGAGATCTCAACAAGGCAAGCCCGAAGGATGATTTTCCTTTGCCTCATATTGATGTCTTGGTAGACAACACTGCGCAATTCTCTGTCTTTTCATTTATGGACGGTTTCTCAGGATATAATCAGATTAAAATGTCCCCAGCTGATATGGAGAAGACTACTTTCATCATGCCATGAGGTACATATTGTTACAAAGTCATGCCATTCGGTCTAAAGAATGCAGGGGAAACATACCAGCGTGCCATGACAACCCTCTTTCACGATATGATACATAAAGAGATTGAGGTTTACGTGGACGATATGATTGTCAAGTCCAGAACTGAAGATGATCACTTGGTTCATCTGAAGAAGCTGTTTGACAGACTCCGGAAGTTTAGACTGCAGTTGAATCCTGCGAAGTGCACCTTTGGAGTTCGATCTGGTAAACTATTGGGCTTTATTGTAAGTCAAAAGGGCATTGAAGTTAATCCTGATAAGGTTCGGACAATTCAGAACATGCCGCCTCCCAAAACAGAAAAAGAAGTGTGTGGCTTTCTGGGCAGACTCAATTACATTTCAAGGTTCATTTCCCATTTGACGGCTACCTGTGAACCAATGTTCAAATTACTAAGAAAAAATCAATCGGTTGAATGGAATAATGATTGTCAGGAACCATTTGACAAAATAAAACAATACTTGCAAGAACCACTGATCTTAGTACCACCGGTTCCTGGTAGGCCTTTAATCATGTATCTCACCGTTCTCGATGAATCAATGGGATGTGTATTGGGTCAACATCACAACACTAGCAGAAAAGAACATGCAATATACTATCTGAGCAAGAAGTTCACTGATTGTGAGACCAGATACTCACTCTTAGAGAAAACTTGTTGTGCTCTGGTCTGGGCTACTCGACGCCTAAGACAATACATGATTTTCCATACTACTTTGTTGATATCCAAAATGGATCCAGTAAAGTACATCTTTGAAAATCCTACTGTCTCTGGAAGGATTGCTCGGTGGCAGATGTTGTTAACTGAGTATGATATCCAGCATGTTACCCAGAAAGCAATAAAAGGGAGTGTCTTGTCTGACTACCTTGCTCATCAACCTGTAGAGGGTTATTAACAAATGAAGTTTGACTTTCTCGATGAGGATGTTCTGTTTATCAGAGATTATGAGACTCCAGATCCTGACATAGAACCCGAACTAGGGGTGCGATGGATGCTCGTGTTCGATGGTGCCTCCAACTCTAAGGGTCGTGGAATCAGTGATATCCTTATCTCTCCAACAGGTTTTCACTTTCCCTTCACTGCTAGATTATGCTTTGCATGCACCAACAATATGGCTGAATACGAAGCATGTATCTACGGTATTGAAGCGACAATTGACATGAGAATCAAGATTCTTGAGGTCTATGGAGATTCTGCCTTGGTCACCGGTCAAGTCAGAGGGAACTTTGTGACTCAGGATTCCAAGCTGGTGCCGTACCAACAACACATAGCGAAGTTGATTCCTTACTTTGATGAGATCACTTTTCATCATATTCCTAAAGAGGAAAATCAACTAGCTGATGCTCTTGACACTCTAGCATCCATGTTCAAGGTCAAGTGGAAGAATGACGCTCCTCATATCCGCATTGATCACTTGAACGAACCAGCGCACTGTTTAGCAATCGAGGATGAGTCTGATGACAAGCCTTGGTTCTATGACATTAAAAGATATCTGGAAAAACAGGAATATCCTGAGGGTATCACCATCACTGACAAGAAAGCTCTTAGGCGGCTTTGCGCCAAATTCTTCTTAAGTGGTGGTATACTGTACAAGAGGAATTATGATTCCGTGTTGCTCAGATGCGTGGATAGACACAAAGCAAACATGATCATAAGGTCTGAAATTCTGGTACCAGATATGTGATGTTACGTGTGATGTCACAACAACACACTCTGCAATGGACAAGATAAAACAACAGAAGAGTACACAAAGTATTGTTCACCCAGTTCAGTTAAACAACTTACTCTGGGGGCTACCAAGCCAGGAAGGAATTTCACTATTAGTAAAATTAATTTACAGACTCAACAACCCAGTTGACATCTCCTAAACTTAATCTCTACCTAATGAACTTTCTACCTAAGTGTCATACCCCAAATTTTGACCACTAAGATTTCCCATCATTGTGCAAATCATCAGCACAATATGGATGGACCATCATACCTCATTAGTCTCCCCAAAGGTGGGTGAGCATTCACTACAAACAGGATTTAGGGTTTCAAGCCCTCGCAGAGCTCTTAGACAAAGGATCAATCAAGGAATGACATAATCTTCAACTTGTCTAGCCTCTCAAATATCCACAATGGATCAAGAGGACTCCCACTTCAAGGATTAAGCACAAGGCTGCTCCCTTCTAGGTGGATCAAGCCTCAGGATCGCCAGCGTCACCAAATTAGGGTTTGGTCGACTAGGGCCTCCAGATGGAAATTTTCCTCTGGGCATGAGCCAATGCTTCAAAGCATAACCTAAAATGCTCAATGGAACATCATAAACCCCATCATCAAGTCAATTTAGCCTCAGGGGATGCATACATAAAAAATCAGGAATTAGGGTTTCTTGACCTAATTCACCCCTAAGTTGACTTTTGGGACAAATCATGAGCCAAGACCTCAAGACATGATTTGAGGGTCTCTAACATACCACGTTGATCCATTTGCAACAATGGATTGACCCAAGAAGCTTGAGCAACAAGTTTCAATTTCATCTGAACCACAGTTAGGGTTTCGCGAGAAAAGTCAAATGTAGCTTTGACTTTTGACCAGGACATGCTCCCAAGCCGTGGGACACGATTAAATACACCCTATAACATCCATGGAACATGTCCATCAATTTTGATTTAGGTCAAGGACATGATTTCCTAAAGGATCGCACAGTTTAGAATTCATCTGATAAAAAGTCAACTGTCATAAAAGTCAAACTTTGACTTTTTTGAGATTTTTCATAAAAATGGTTTTTTAACCCTAAAATGATGTTAATGTGTGATTGGAATCATCATTCATCAAGAAAAATCAAAGAAAGTGGGATAACTTGTAAAAGGGGTAACCATAAAAACTTAGAAATTTTTCTAAGTTATGGAATAAAGTGGCAAGGGTACCAACTTTGGAGGATCATAACTCCTAAACCACAAAGCCATTTTTCCCCATCCAAAGCTTGATTTGTAGCCCTCATGGCCCTCTACAAAAGTGTCAACTACACTTCATCCCAATTCATCATGGATTTTGAGTTATGCTTGGATCAAAATGGCTAAAAACTTAAAATTGACATTTTTCAGCACTTAGCCAAAATCTGCCTTGTAATTTCAGCACAATGTCCCAACTTCAAGGCTGTTTTTCTCCATGATCCAAGTTGAACCAGGTCTAGGGCCAAACATCAAAGTTGAAGTACGTCATCTAAGCTTTCTGAAAAGTCCTAGAACGTCCATGTAGCATACTCGAGCAGGGAGTTATGGATCTTACAAAAAGGCTTGCTGAGGCTGAATTTTTCAGGGGCAGATTTGCACATTTTGTGTGCCACACGAATTTTCAAGCCTTGTCATCATTTTGGACACATCTAAGGATCAAATCCAAGTGGGATGATCTGATCCATGAACCTCCCAAGTCCAGGGAACCAAAAAAAGCATGCCAAAACCTAGAAATCCCTAAAAAAGGGACAAAACTCCAATTTTGGTTTGGAGCATTTAATGGATGCTTAGAGGTGGCATGGACTGAGCCATTCTCATCTGAAATCAGTCAAGACTTATCCAAGACCAAGGGAACCACAACCCTGTGCCCTAACCTCTAGTCAATGGCTAGAGGAGACTTGGATTTTCATTGGCCAACATTGGCCAAACCTCTGCTGCAGCCACCATTCACTGTGGATCCCAAAACAAACTTGCTCTACTATAAATAGAGCTCATTTGTGTTCAGTTTGAGTACACCAAAGCCATCAAACAGATGCTTTCCTCAAATTCTCTCTTTCACTCCAAAATGCCTTCTTTAGTAAGGAAATTATGAGTTTTTGAGCTAGAGAGCAATTCCACTCAAACTAATCACACACACACCTCATATATATCATAAGTAAGCTGTGCAAACCATCAAAAGTGACCTGTAATCACAACATCACAAAGTCACCTCTCAAAACCTCAAAATGACACTTTTTTGCATTTTTAAGTCATGTCTTGATTCAGTCACTTTCTAAGCCAGATAAAACCTCAAACACACTCTAAATATCATCCTTGAACTGTCCCAAATGGTGCCACACATCTGGAACACCATTTGAGAGAGTTGGCATTTTGGTCGTTTTTTACCATTTCGCGAGAAAGTGCACAAACTTGCTCCAGAGGTTTCCAGCCGATTCCAACAATCCTAAAAGCTTCTAAGAGGTCATTTAAGGTTGTCCAAAGCATCAAATCATTTCTGGAACAAAGCACTTGGTAGGTTGCCCAAAATCTCCAAAAAAGAGGTAAAATTCACAACTTGAATTCTTTGAATCATGCTTTCCTTTGTTTTCCACATACATGCATCATATTGAACAATTCTTGAGGTAAAAATGTAGTCCTTAATGTGTATGTTGTGATCCTCCCACTGTTTGCATTTTGACATGTTTTTATGTGGAATTTTGGTTGTTTCCAAATCATGTCCAGTTATGTTTTTTTTCATTAGTGTGTTCTATACATTAAGTTTTAGTTTGCATGAGTAACACCATTTGATTCCTTGCAAAAAATCGGTCAAGATAGGTTTTTACGGATTTCAATTCCGATGAAAATTGAGAGAGTTACGCGCGTTGGAAATTTGACGCGAAACGACGTCAAATTAACGATAGCGGTTTTGGTTTTATCGCTTTGTATGTTCTGTACAGTGAGTTTCCGAGTGCGTGAATAATACCATTGGATTCATTGCGAAAAATTGGTCAAGATAGGTTTTTACGAATTTCAATTCCGATGAAAATTGAGAGAGTTATGCGCGTTGGAAATTTTACGCGAAACGACGTCGAAAACAACGTGCAGTTTTGGTTTTTTAATTTCTGCATTTTGTGTGTTGATTTTTCATGTGCGTGAGTGATACCATTGGATTCCTTGCGAAAAATCGGTCAAGATAGACTCTTGCGTATCTTGTTTCGGTTAAAAATCGAGAGAGTTACGCGTGTTGGAAATTCGACGCGGAACGATGTTTTTAAACGTAGCAGCTCTGGTTTTTTTATCGCTGCGTTTTGTACGTTGAGTTTCAGCGTGCATGTGCGATACTATTAGATTCCTTGCGAAAAATCGGTCAGGATAGGCTCTTACGGATCTTGATTCGGTTAAAAATCGAGAGAGTTACGCGTGTTGGAAATTCGACGCGGAACGATGTTTTCAATCGATAACAGTTTTGGTTTTTTAATTTCTGCGTTTTGTGTGTTGATTTTCCGTGTGCGTGAGTAATACCATTGGATTCCTTGCGAAAAATAGGTCAGGATAGGCTCTTGCGGATCTTGATTCGGTTAAAAATCGAGAGAGTTACGCGTGTTGGAAATTCGACGCGGAACGATGTTTTCAAAACGATAGTAGTTTTGGTTTTAATTTCTGCGTTTTGTGTATTGATTTTCCGTGCGCGTGAGTAATACCATCGGATTCCTTGTGAAAAATCGGTCAGGATAGGCTCTTCCGGATCTTAATTCCGTTAAAAATTGAGAGAGTTATGAGTGTTTGAAATTTGATAAAAAACGTGTTGAAAATTAAAGTTTCGGTACTCGTTTTTACCCCAAAAGAAATGTCGGAGATGATACTTTGATATCTTTCCTCTTTTTCTTACTTTTTATTTTCAAAACTCAACCAATTTTTTTTTACATAGCAAAAAATCATCATTTTCCAATTCATACCCCATAATATTTTAATCCACAAAAAATCACAAAAAAAAAGTATTATTTTTAATATATTTAAAAATAGTGTTTTATATTGTTTTAAATGCTTTTAAAATGATTTCTTTTTTTTCTTGATTTTTAAAACCAAAATGATTTTAAATATTTATGTTGATAAAATATTTTTTTTCATAAACTTTAATCATTATTTAATGATTTTATTTGATATTTTTATCATTTTTTACTTAATTTTTCTTGAAAAAATGCCTAAAAAATGAAATTGGGATTTTCTTTGATTTTCACACTAACAAATCTTTTTCAAACACTTTGGGCCTCTATTAGAGTGTAAGACCCAATCCCCTTTTAACCAAACCAATTTTGGGTCTCACTTATTGTATAAGTCCCTCTGCGTTAAAAGAAAACTTCGGCGCGATCGCCATTTTCAAACGAAAATCAACTGGGCTTCTCTTTGAGCTGTAAGTCCCATTTCTTTTCATTTTTAAACACTTGGGCCTCTATTAGAGTGTAAGACCAAACCCTTTTTTAACGAAACAATTTTTGGGCCTCAGCTATTGTATAAGTCCCGATACGTTAAAAATCTCGGCGCGATCGCCATTTTCAAACTGAAAATATTTTGGGTCTCTCCCTGAGTTGTAAGCCCCATATTTTGTACAAAAATACACTTTGGGCCTCTAATAGAGTGTAAGACCCAACCCCTCTTTTTTTATATTTTCTCATTTTTCATATTGTTTTTTAATGATTTGGAAAATTAATAACTCCCTCAATTTTGATTATTTTTTATTGGTTCTTTTTCTGAAAAATCACAAAAATAGTAAAATATTTTATTCTACAAAAAAATCAAATTTATATTATTTATTTAATATAGTTGGTATTTTTGTGAATAAATTCATTTTTAATTGTTTTTAAACATTTTAAAAGTGAATATTCATCTTGAAAATCAAAACTAAATAAGTTTTAAATCATCTTGTGATTAAAACCTCATTTTTCAAACCTTAACCAAAAATCACAAGTGGTTTATTTAAACTTATTTGATTTTTTGTCATTTTTTATTAATTTTCTTTGAAAAATTACTTTTAAAAAGTGAAAATTGGGGTTTCTTTGATTTTTAATCATACTCAAATGTTCCAAACTCTTTGGGCCTCTAATAGAGTGTAAGACCCAATCCCTTTGTAAATACCAAAATTTTGGGCCTCAGTCACTTGTATAAGTCCCACGGTGTTTCCAAAACCTCGACGCGATCGTCGCCCTTTTCAAAATTAACCATTGGGCCTCCCCTCGTGTTGTAAGCCCCATTTATTTTCTTTAAACTCTTTGGGCCTCTAATAGAGTGTAAGACCCAATCCCTTTGTAAATACCAAAATTTTGGGCCTCAGTCACTTGTATAAGTCCCACGGTGTTTCCAAAACCTCGGCGCGACCGTCGCCCTTTTCAAAATTATCCATTGGGCCTACCCTCGAGTAGTAAGACCCATTTCTTTTCTTAAAACTCACTTGGGCCTCTTGATAGAGTGTAAGACCCATCCCTTTGTACAGAAAACCTTTTTTGGGCCTCAGTCACTTGTATAAGTCCCTCTGTACAAATTCAACAGTGCGCCCATTGATAAAACCCTGGGCCTCTCCTTGAGCTGTAAGCCCCAAATCTTTTTATTTCAAAGCACTTTCTCCTTTGATTTTGAATATACTGTTGTTTTCAATCTTTCTTTGTTGAACAACTAACCAAACATCATGGAAGCTCTACAACCAAGTAAGTGTTTACCCGCTTTCATTTACCGCTTTCATATGTATATAACTGTATTGTGGGGTTGTTTCACTGTAAGTCTCCTTTCACAAACTCATATATATATATATAACTGTATTGTGGGGCTGTTTCGCTGTAAGTCTTCTTTCATAAACTCATATCAACTGTGTAATAATAGTATAGATATTTAGAGTTTCCCCGGCAACTACGTCTAGAACTAGGTGACGCCGTTTCGTTTATTCGTAGAAATAGACAACTAGATCCCCAATAGGATCACCAGATACAGTCTTCTCTTCGGCTGTCCTCATTAGGAATTGTCAAGAAACTCTACTCCCAGAGATGAATGTATTCTCCGTGAATGGCATCTTTGAGTTTCTTCCAAATTCTCGAACTTTCCTGACTTGATCTATTCCTTGTGAATAGCTTGCCTTGAATTTCTCAGGGTTTGGGGACCCATCGGCTTCTTAAAAGCATCGGCCTCCTCTTGGGCATCGTAAAAGGACCCACAGGCTTCCTAAAAGCAACCCCGCCTCCTCTTGGGCTTCGATAAAGGACCCTACGGCTTCTTAGAAGTATTCACAGCCTCCCTTAGGCTTCGTTTAATGATCTCTCCTCCGGGAATGATAGCCTCCTCTTGGGCTTAGTACAAGGACCCGTCGACTTCTTAAAAGCTTCCAGCCTCCTCTTGGGCTTCGTACAAATTGTCCCGACGACCTCCTAGAGGTATAGGAACAGAACTTAATCATCTGCATAGAACAGTCCTTTCAAAGAGTCTACTACAGTTTCTCAAAGCATTGTACAAAAGATGAAACTCTAGACACGGACAGTCTAACTTCCTTGAGTCTCAAAGACATTCTCAAGTAACCCCTTCGTTAATTAGGAAGGAAACCCGCAGACTCGGACAGTCTCAATACCCTTTGGATTTCCCGTTTCCTCAAAGAGAAGGAAATATCCCTGATCATCAAATCAATCCCTGAGTACAGTGTTGCTCATATAAGAACTGATTTTCTCTTTAAAATCAGTATACTGGACCTGCCACTTAACTGAAACAGTTACCATAGCCTCCTCTTGGGCTTTGTTCAATGAATCTTCCCAGCGAAGCAAATGTTTAGCCTCTATCTTGGGCTTCGTACGAGATACCAAATTCTCCCCAGTGGAGTCAAACAACGTTTAGCCTCTCTCTCGGGCTTTGTACGAGACACATAAGAGACTCTCTCGTTGAGTCAATCACCCCTTTAGCCTCCATCTTGGGCTTCGTACGAGATACAAAGACTCTCTTGTTGAGTCAAACATTTTTAGCCTCCATCTCGGGCTTCATACGAGATACAAAAAAGCTCTCTGTTGAGCCAATCAAATTTTTAGCCTCCATCTCGGGCTTCGTACGAGATACAAAAAACACTCTCTTGTTGAGTATAAAAGATTCTCCTGTTGAGTCAACCCTTTTAGCCTCTCTCTCGAGCTTCGTACGAGACACATAAAAACTCCCTCTTGTTGGGCCAATAGCCTCCTATTAGGCTTTGTATAAGAAAACCACTGGTTGATCCAATCACCTTTTAGCATCAAAGTTGTGCCTCGTTCACAGTATACAAACATCAACAACTCCTTTCCCCTTCATCTAATCGCTGTAAGCGGTAAGCCTCTGGATCATCTACATCATGCCACTGTCCCTCTTTTAGCATGAGAAATTCCTAAGGAAAGATAGCATTGCTCTACACTGAGTTAAAGTCTTCTCCTTCAGGTTAAAATCCCCTTTAAGGAAATTATGGCATTGCTAGGATCCGCGTATCCCGGTTAAAGTAATTCTCCTTTATAACCAGTCACCCAACAGTTGGGACAGACAAACCCTTCTTTAGAGATGACAAATTCTCTAAAGTCGAGGTCCTTCAGCTTCACGTCTTGGGCTTTGAACAAGACACAAATGGACTTTTCAGCTTCACATCTTGGGCTTTGAACAAGATACAAATCACCTTCAGCTTCACATCTTAGGCTTTGAACAAGATACAAATCACCTTAGCTTCACGTCTTGGGCTTTGAACAAGACACCATAAACACCCATGTCCTCCCATAGAATAGGAGGAACTACGAACGCTCTGATTTCCCTATTTCGGTAAACGGGAATACGTAGGCATAGATCGAAAGAAAAGATCTTAGCGAGCACAATCAACAAAAAAACCAAATCCCATACTCTCACATACCTATAAAAAGCATCAGTCCTACACTATCCTGTCCTAAACCTTCCGTCCGCAGAAACCTTCTGCCCAGATAAAAAGAAAGAAACCGTATTGGCGAAAATACAAATAACCAGTACAAAGGCCGCCCCACATTGGTAGCATTCGTAACCTAACAGACCGCTGTTTAAACTCAGTATGCAAAGCAGGGGTTAATTGGAGACATCTATTTCCCTTCCTTATTCAGCTCACAATAGGATAAAAAATAAATCGACCTGTAGTAAACTCAACCGCAGAGAGCGACAGTGCTTAAGAACCACGTCCAGTTTCGCTCGCTTACAGAAAAATGGCGCCCACCGCGGGGCTCATCTTTCTTTTTCCTTCTTCCTTTCATCTCTTGTGAGAATACCACAGATTGGGGCTTCCGCCGGGGGAACCCATTTTCTGTCAAGAAACTTAGGATTCATAGCTTTAAAGGTCTAGGATGTTTAGGACAAATATATATACCGCTTTTCCTAATTGCTATACGTGTTTATTTTTCTGCTAATGGGAATGCGGGTGATGCCGTATGTGGAAAGATTGAGTATACACTTAAGATAAGTGATGGCGACGAGGTCGACCATCAACCTCAGTGGAGGCATCCTAATGTACCATTCTCTCACCTAGACAATGGGTCGGTTGTGATGCCTAAGAAGCTGAGGAGCCAAACCCTTTCGTAGTGCGGAAACTATCGGAAATAGTTGTTACGTGATACTACCCTCATTTGAGGCTGGTGATCTATTCTCGGTGAATGGCACTTACTCTAAGATTGCACTACACTCGCTGGCGATCCCGCTGTGTTTTACTTTCCTGGGAGGAGCTGATGATAATGAGTACAGGTACAAAAATCACCCTAGTATAACCTTGGGGAATGGGGTAGAGCCTTGACTTCATGACAATCGACCCTTTGACTCCATGTTTTTTCTATGTTTTTGTGTGCTGCATTCATGCATTCATTTAATAAAACATTAAACATTCAAAAATGTTCTCTTCTAGTCTCTCTGTTTTTCAATTAAACTAAGACTGTGATTGCAAATATCAGAAAAGAGGATTACACTAATGGATTTCGGTAGAAGGATAACTCATACGTACACCTTCAAGGTTCCAAAATTAGGGGATTTGAGAAGGTTAGCAAGGATGATCACTAACCCTGAGGCTTTCAGAGCCAAGTACGGAGGTCTGCTACCACTGTTAAGAGTCCATGTGATTGAGGGAATCATGGATGCGCTCATTCAGTCTTACGATCCGGTTTATCATCGTTTCACATTCCCGGATTACCAGCTAGCACCAACGCTGAAGGAGTATTCTCATCTGATTGATCTACATATCACCGATCGAGCTCCATTTTCTGGACTGGAAGAAATTCCAAAGAATCAGACCATTGCAAGAGCAATTCATTTGGACGAGTCTGAGGTCAAGACTCACATGACTACTAAGGGTGGCATCCAAGGTTTGCCAGCCCAGTTCTTGATAAAGAAGGCCCTGTATTTTGCTAGTATAGGGAACATCACTGCTTTTGAAAGCATCTTTGTCTTGCTCACCTACGGGTTATTTTTGTTTCCTAACATCAATAACTTCGTCGATATTAACGCTATTAAGGTTTTTATCATTGGAAACCCTGTGTCGACTTTGCTCGCAGATGCGTATCATTCTGTACACTTGGGGAATTTGTACAGTGGAGGGGAGATCACATGCTATGTACCTTTGCTTTATAAATGGTTTATTTCCCACTTGCCCAAGTCTGCTGCTTTTTGGGATTGTAACAGTGCCTTACGTTGGTCGCAGAAGATCATGTCTCTTACCAACTCTGATATAGATTGGTGTAATAGGATTTATGATGGAATCAGGATCATTGATCGTTGTGGAAACTTCCCCAACGTACCCCTTATAGGAACTAAAGGAGGAATCAATTACCATCCAGTGTTGGTTCTTCGTCAATTTGGATACCCGATGAGACACATCCCACTGGGTGTTCATCTGGAAGGTCTTTTCTTCAAGGAAGGAGAAAACGACAGAGCACTAAAGATGGAAATAGTGCACGCTTGGAAGCACGTTCATAAGAAAGGACGAGAGTCTCTGGGAAAACCGGACTATGTCTCGGTGGAGCCTTATCTCCCTTGGGTACAAACTAGAGCTCTCAAGTTAAAGATGCCTTATCCTCGTTAGGGAATTCTTTCGCCGAGGGAATCTGTCATGTACTTCATGACGGAAACTGAAAAGCTTCAGGTTACTCTCAACAAAGTTCAACGGGAGAGAAGGTCTTGGAAGAACAAGTACCGCACCCTCGACGTAGAGTGCATCAAAATACATCAATTACTGAAAGAAAAAGATGCTCTGATTGAAATTTTGGAGCAACATGTTGTGGATAATCAGGACGACCAAAGGAATTCGCTCACTCCTTTCACTTGGCAAAGGAATGACAACCCGACAACGGCTCCAGAGCCCTGGTCAAAGAAAAGGAAGATATCAGAATCAGCACCCGGTTTCTCCTCAGAGAGGACTCGGGACCCATTAGCTTAGGTTTCTGTTTCCGCATCTTGTAATCTACTGTATTTCCATTTCTGTAATCCTTTGGAATTCAATAAAAAGGGGTTTCCCCACTGTTTGATATTTGCAATCTAATTGTCGAAGTTTATTTTGATTAAACCGAAAAACAATTAATATAATCATTGCATTCATCATTCTCACACCGTACATTCTTCTTACCTACGAATCTCACGTTTGTGTCTCGGTTCTAGAGTCAAACTATCTCATTGGTATAATACTCGGGCCAATCGTCAGAAAAAGATGGATGATCTTGAGGAAGAAAACAGAGAGTTGAAAGAAGAGATCGACGCTCTAAGAGAGGATATGAGAAAGCTTCTTAACGACATGCAAGCCATGACAGAAGCTCAGCTACAAAGAACTGTGATCTCAGAGATCACCTCAATGCCCATAGTGGAGAAGAATGATCCTAGGTATCAGATACCGAAAGATCGTCCTTGGGGCATGCCTGTTAACTATATCCCGGAAGGATATGTTCCGCCGATCACTGAAGATCAGGGAATCTCAACAGAAGCCGCTGGGCCTGAAGGTTACAAACTTCAGGAAAGCGAAGATGCCAGGGGCATACCAACAACTCCTGAAGGTTACAAACTTCGGGAGGCACCAAGATTCGCTGCCGTAGTCACGGTACCACCCCCTGTGGAGCACACTGTCCCGGAAGGACATATTCCACCAATACCTGCTGGTAAAAGGGAAACTATGTTTGACAGAATGGATGAATTCCAGAAATAGTTCTTGGAAATGCAGAAGGAGCTGCAAGCCATTCGCGGTCAGGATCTATTCGGAAAGGACGCCGCAGACCTCTGCTTGGTCCCCAATGTGAAAGTCCCGCACAAATTCCAAGTGCCCGACTTTGAAAAATACAAGGGTAACTCTTGCCCTCAGAGCCATCTGGTGATGTACGCGCGGCAGATGTCAGCTCAGACGGAGAATCAGGACCTACTGATTCACTACTTCCAGGATAGTTTAACCGGTGCCGCACTTAAATGGTACATGGGTTTAAACCGTGCTACGATCAGCACTTTCAGAGATCTTGGCATTGCCTTCGTCCAACAATACAAATACAATTTGGACATGGCACCCGACAGAGATCAACTCAGATCAATGTCACAAAAGGACAAGGAAACCTTTAAGGAGTATGCTCAAAGGTGGCGTGAAATTGCAGCTCAAATTTGTCCCCCTCTTGAGGAAAAAGAGATGACAAAGATCTTCTTAAAGACCTTAAGCTCATTTTACTATGACCGAATGGTTGCCAGTGCGCCCAGTGATTTCACCGAGATGGTCGGCATGGGCGTACGTCTTGAGGAAGCCGTCCGAGAAGGACGTTTGGTAAAAGACACTGGATCGACGAGCGGTACTAAAAAATATGGTAGTGCTCTCCCTAAGAAAAAAGAGCAAGATATTGGGAATATCTCTCTCGGAAAGCAAAGGCGACGTTATCAGCTGGTAGCAGCTGTGACTCCTGCTACCAGCCCTGCGCCTATTCCTACGTATCAACCTCAGGTTGCGCAGAGCCAACCTAATCAGCAAAGGACACAACAGCCTCTTCAGCAGGCTCGTCCTCCATACAATAACAACCGTACAACACGACCATCAGGGTTTGATCCTATACCCATGTTGTACGCATAATTATTTCCGTTACTACTGGCTAAGGGGCACATCCAGACTAAGTCCCCTCTTACAGTACCGAAAAATTCACCTTTTTGGTTTAAGGTGGATCAGACATGCCCTTATCATCAAGGAGGATCAGGGCATAACATTGAGACTTGTCTCAATTTCAAGTCCGACGCGCAAAAGCTTGTTAGGAGCGGGCTCTTATCTTTCAAAGATACGAATCCCAATGTTCTCACGAACCCGCTGCCTCAACATGAGAAAGCTGCAGTCAATCTGATTGAGAAAGAGACTAACAATGTCTATCAAATTCAAGATGTACTCTTATTGGGGACCAATCTGGTCAAGATGCATTGTAGACAGAGTGGATATGGCCATGTGCCACCTCATAACTATCACCAGTGTGATATCTGCTCTAAAGACAACCAGGGATGTTCTGTGGTGCAAGCAACCCTACAGGAACAGATGGATCTCGGATGGATCCAAGAGCACCGAATTCGTGGAGTTAACATGGTCTATACGAACTCTAACGTCATTCAAAACCACGACATCCGTGCGATGAATGCCAACTTGGTGGCGATGCACTCAAGGCAAAGCCAATATCATAATCTGCCACGGCACGGTTACAGTTCCTGTCTGATTTGCTCGGTAAACAAACAGGGATGCTCTTTCATACAAGAGGCCCTCCAGCGTCAGATGGATCTTGGATGGATCCAAGACTACCATGATAGGAACCCTTATCAGATCAATATGGTTTAGATCTTCGATATTCGCGTGATGAATACCAACCTGGTAGAGTTACATGCTGAGCAGGTCCGACTCGGATTCTTAATATCACATGACTATAAAAACTGTAAAGCAGGTTGCGAAAATGATCGAGGTTGTACCCTTGTCCAGGAGGCACTTCAGCACTTGTTAAATCACTGGTGGATGCCAATCTACATGGATGAAGATACTCAGCAGATTAGTATCAGTAACAGGAATCCTACTCGTCGTCAAAGTCAGGATGTCCGATCAGTGGAAGCTAACCTAGTAAGGTTACATTGTATTCAAAGTGGGCGTGGCCAGGTGCCACCATACAACTATGACAATTGTAGCGTCTGTTCGGAAAGTAACCAAGGGTGTTACCTTGTGAGAGCAGCACTTCAGGGTCAGGTGGATCGTGGAGAGATTCGCCCATATCCGGGTTCTGGACCCATCAATTGGACGCCGAACTACCTTGCCAATCAAGTCGAGGATGTTGTCACAATCTCTGGTCATCACCATACTAGGGATGTTTTTGCCATCATCCCTCTACTTGACGAATCTAGAGTTCCCAACCGGGAACGAATCGAGATTACTTATGATGGTCAGAAAAATCAGAAGGTTCCCATAGTCATCTATCTACCGGGACCACTACCGTATGAATCAACTAAGGCTATCCCTTACAAATACGGTAAAACAATAGTCGAAAATGGAAAGGAAATTCTATTACCCTCTGTTGTGAACATTGCAGACATCAGTCGTGTAACACGGAGTGGTAGAATCTTCAACCGAGGGGTTGAGGAAGTTAACAAGGAAAAGGAACTTCAGACAGAAGCTCCTGATCTATCAGTCGGTCAATCCAGTAATCCCGACCTTTCAAAAAACAATGATGAGATGCTGAAGCTCATCCAAAGGAGTGAATACAACATTGTCGATCAACTGTTACAGACTCCTTCAAAGATCTCGGTATTATCACTGTTACTCAGTTCAGAAGCGCACAGGGAGGCTCTACAGAAAGTCTTGGAGCAAGCCTTTGTGGAACAAGATGTAACAATCAGACAGTTCGATAACATTGTCTCTAACATCACTTCCTGCAACAATTTTGGATTTAGTGATGAGGAATTACCCGAAGAGGGTCGCCGTCATAACATGGCGCTCAATATCACAGTTAACTACCAGGACGATGCTTTAGCCAGCGTACTGGTAGACACAGGGTCAGCCCTGAATGTTATGCCAAAGTCCACTTTGACGCAATTATCATTCAAAGGCCCTCCGATGAGAGTCAGTGAGGTCGTCGTCAAAGCATTCGACGGATCCAGAAAAACAGTTATCGGCGAAGTTGATCTTCCCATAACTATTGGTCCTCACACTTTCCAAGTCACTTTCCAGGTCATGGACATCCGGGCAACATACAGTTGTTTATTAGGAAGACCTTGGATACATCAGGCTGGAGCGGTTACTTCAACCCTCCACCAAAAGCTAAAGTTCGTCCAGAACGGCCAACTCATCACAGTCTGTGGAGAACAGGCCTTGCTCGTGAGTAACTTATCATCATCTGCTTGTGTAGAACCTGAGGAGATTATTGGAACTCAGTTCCAAGCACTGTCGGTGAGCAAGGACAATCATTTCAAAGGAGGAACCTTGATTTCCTCATACAACAATGCTATCAAAGCGGTCGAGAGTACCGATACAACCGGATGGGGACAACTTGTCATTCCCATTGACAATAAAACAAAGAAGGGTCTTGGTTTTTCTGCAACCTGTACCCAGACAGCTGCCAACGATGAAAGTCTTCATCCCCTTCAAAACTTCTTCCACAGTGGAGGTTTCCTTCACCCAGTGTCTCAGACAGTTCATGCTATCAATGAGGAAGATCCCTCTGACACAGATGAAGAATGGAAGTCCTATCTTAATGAGGACGATTATATGTATCAAGAAGAGGTGCCTATGCCTTTTTGCTTTCCTACAGAAAGTCTGAGATTTATACCAAGGTCAGACGTCGAAATGATATATGGAGATTGTGATCCGGAAGGATGTCGTGCTCCGCCAAATTCATTAGAGGAGGACACTCCGATGAAAGACAATTTTGACCACAACTACTATGGCCCAATGGATGGCCTGCCAATGTGGCAGCCTTACCCAGGAAACTTGGGGCAAGAAAGTCAGCCGAGTAATGAAAATCAGCTGACCATCATTGAACAGAATACCTGTGTTCCCACCATGTCATGGGATCAACACTCAGATCATTCAGAAACTACTCAACATGACGATGAATTTACAACGTTTGCAGGACTAGAATTTATCAACTATGTTTTTCCCGAGGTCAACGTCATCGAGAGAGATGACCCTTCCAGTTCCAAAGAAGCGTGGGACACCTTGGGACAACCGAGTGAAAAATTCGACTTTATGGTCAAGTACACCGATCCCGAAAGCTCTCGTATCAGGCTCGAAGATATCCAGCCAACTGGATGGGGAGATACAGCTGAGAGCACCAATACTCTGCAGAATGCAACAGAGGAATCCTCCTACGACAATTCTTCCTGGGAAACAGATTCCAATGATCCTGCTCCACCAGAAATCAGCATCATTTCTGAAAACAAATCAAGGAAGGTGCCAGACTTTGTGATTCACCGAGGAGTTCGCCGCCAATGGGTTGCCGTCGATGTTCCGAAGGCTGTTCACCAGTCAAAGTAATTGCCATCTTTAACCTTTCACCCTGCCCAGGTGAAACAGATGTTTTGATAGGGCTCGCTTTCTGTAAATATCCCTCTTCGCTTAGCCCAAATCGACAGAGTTTTGTTTTATAGGGCTGTAGTTTCAAGGATCGACTGATCATAAATAAAATAACGTCGTTCTGTAATTTCCGCATTAATTGCTGTTTTCTCTTTTTGCTTTTTCAGAAAATGGCAATCCTAAAAAAAATTCAAAAATAAAAACAAGCAGTAAAATAAATACACTGCACACACTTGCATTTTCTCTATCTCTTCTAAACACGAATCATCACGTCATGCAGATTGCTTGTTTTACACCCCGTTGAAACATACGATCCAATGCCTTCTCCCAACTTTGAGTTCCCGGTATTCGAGGCTAAAGAAGAAAATGACAACGAAATTCCAGAAGAGATCTCCCGACTACTCAGACAAGAGGAAAGGTCCATTGAACCTCACAAAGAGCCGTTGGAAATGGTAAACTTGGGTTCAGAAAGAGAGAGAAAAGAAATCAGGATTGGGGCACTGCTCAGTCCAATTGCCAAAGAGTGTTTGATAAAACTTCTCAAAGAATTTCCCGATGTGTTCGCGTGGTCCTATCAGGATATGCCAGGGTTGGATACCAGCATCGTGGAACATCACTTACCGTTGAGATCGGAATGTCCGCCAGTAAAGCAAAGGTTGAGACGGACTCATCCGGACATGGCCATCAAAATCAAGGAGGAAGTACAGAAACAGATTGACGCGGGTTTCCTCGCCACATCTGAATATCCTCAATGGTTAGCCAACATCGTACCCGTTCCCAAAAAGGACGGAAAGGTCAGAATGTGTGTTGATTACAGAGATCTGAACAAGGCAAGTCCAAAGGACGACTTTCCTTTACCACACATTGGCATGCTGGTTGACAGTACAACAAAGTTCAAAGTTTTCTCCTTCATGGATGGATTCTTGGGCTATAATCAAATCAAAATGGTGCCGAAAGACATGGAGAAAACTTCGTTCATTACCCCATAGGGTACCTTTTGTTACAAGGTAATGTCGTTCGGTTTGAAGAACGCCGGGGCAACCTATAAAAGGGCAGTGACTACTCTGTTTCATGACATGATACATAAAGAAATCGAGGTATATGTCGATGATATGATTGCTAAATCTAGAACAGAAGAGGAGCATGTGACCCACCTGTCAAAACTATTCGAGCGGTTGAGAAAGTACAAACTCCGCTTGAATCCCAACAAGTGCACCTTTGGTGTCCGTTCAGGGAAACTCTTAGGGTTCATCATCAGCCAGAAAGGGATTGAGGTTGATCCTGACAAGGTCAAGGCCATTCGAGAAATGCCTTCTCCGAAAACTGAAAAACAAGTCAGAGGATTCCTGGGACGTTTGAACTACATCTCCAGATTCATATTCCTTATGACCGCGACATGCGCGCCGATCTTCAAGTTACTCAAAAAGAACCAGGATTGCGTTTGGACAGAAGATTGCCAAACTGCCTTCGACAGTATTAAGAAATATCTGTTGAATCCTCCGATTCTATCACCTCCAGTGGAAGAAAGACCACTGATCATTTACCTCACAGTTCTAGAGGACTCAATGGGATGTGTACTTAGCCAACAAGACGAAACCAAAAGGAAAGAGTCTGTCATTTACTATCTAAGCAAGAAATTCACCGACTGCGAGACTCGGTACACGATGCTCGAGAAAACTTGCTGTGCTTTGGCTTGGGCAGCCAAACGTCTTCGCCAGTACATGATTCGTCATACTACTTGGTTGGTCTCCAAAATGGATCCAATCAAATACGTTTTTGAAAAGCCTGCTCTCACGGGAAGAATTGCCCGTTGGCAGATGCTGTTATCAGAATATGACATATAGTACCACGCTCAGAAAGCCATTAAGGGAAGTATTTTAGCCGATCATTTAGCTCATCAACCGATTGACGATCAAGAATCAATCGGGTTTGACTTCCCAGACGAAGATGTCATGTATCTAAAAATGAAAGATTGCGATGAACCGTTACCCAGTGAAGGGCCAGAACCAGGTTCCCAATGGGGACTTATCTTTGACGGAGCAGTTAATCATTATGGAAACGGAATTGGGGCAATCATTGTTACCCCTCAGGGTACCCACATTCCTTTCACTGTCAGACTTACGTTCAAATGTACGAACAATGAGGCCGAATACGAAGCTTGTATTATGGGTCTCGAAGAAGCGATTGATTTAAGGATCAAAAACTTGGACGTATACGGCGATTAAGCTTTGGTCATCAATCAGATAAAAGGAGATTGGAACACATACCAATCAGGATTGATTCCTTACAAAGACTATGCAAGAAGGTTGTTACCCTTCTTCAACAGAGTTGAGTTTCATCACATCCCTCGTGAAGAGAATCACATGGCTGATGCCTTAGCCACTCTCTCTTCCATGATTAGCGTAGGTCAATGGAATGACCTACCTAAGATCGACATAATGCGCCTTGAACGCCCCGCTTACATCTTCACGATCGAAGCAGTCATAGATGACAAACCTTGGTATCACGATATCAAATGCTTCCTTCAGAAACAAGGATACCCACCTGGGGCATCTAGAAAAGACAGAAAGACCGTCAGAAGACTAGCAGGTAGCTTCTTCCTGAGCGGTGACACTCTCTATAAGAGAAATTTTGACATGGTCTTGCTCCGATGCGTAGACAGACCAGAAGCAGACATGCTTATGAAAGAAATTCATGAAGGATCCTTTGGCACTCATGCCAACGGACACACAATGGCGAGAAAAATTCTGAGAGCAGGGTACTATTGGTTGACCATGGAATCTGACTGCTACAAGTACATGAGGAGGTGTCACAAGTGTCAGATATACTCCGACAAAATTCATGTACCGCCATCACATCTCAAAGTTCTTTCTTCCCCGTGGCCTTTTTCCATATGGGGAATCGACATGATTGGCATGATTGAGCCCAAGGCTTCAAACGGACATCGGTTCATCCTTGTAGCCATTGATTATTTCACCAAGTGGGTCGAAGCAGCGTCATACGCCAATGTAACCCGACAAGTGGTGGTCCAATTTATCAAAAACAATATCATCTGCCGTTATGGTGTTCCAAGCGAGATCATTACTGATAATGGATCTAACTTGAATAATAAGATGATGAAAGAGTTGTGTGCAGAGTTCAAGATCGAACACCATAACTCATCTCCCTACCGACCCAAGATGAACGAAGCGGTAGAAGCGGCTAACAAGAACATCAAGAAGATCGTTCAAAAGATGGTTGTAACCTACAAAAATTGGCACCAGATGCTACCCTTTGCTCTTCACGGTTATCGCACATCTGTCCGCACTTCAACAGGGGCTACCCCTTTCTCTCTAGTGTATGGCATGGAAGCAGTGCTCCCGATAGAGGTAGAGATCCCATCAATCCGGGTATTGATGGAAGCTAAGCTCACCGAAGCTGAATGGTGTCAAAGCCGACACGACGAACTGAACCTGATCGAAGAGAAGCGAATCACGACACTATGCCACAGGCAGTTGTATCAACAGATAATGAAAAGGGTGTTCGACAAAAAGGTCCGACCTCGTATCTTCAGAAAAGGAGACCTCGTGCTCAAGAAGATACAATCATTTCTCACTGACTCTCGGGGCAAGTGGACCCCAAATTATGATGGCCCCTATGTGGTCACGAAAGCTTTCTCAGGCGGTGCCTTGAGACTTGCAACCATGGACGGAGAGGAATTTGCCTACCCCACGAATGCTGATGTAGTCAAGAAATACTTCGCCTAAACTAAAAAAAAAAAAAAAAAGTCTCGGTGGATTGAAAACCCTAAAGGGCGGTCCAGGCAAAAGTTAGAGACATGAAAAAAAAAACCATCCCGATGGATTGGAAACATCAAAGTACAATCCAGGCAAAAATTAGGGATAATGGCAAGTAACTATGTTCAACAGAGGTAAGTCCCTCAGCAGCAGTTACAGCATCCATCGGAGGAAAACTCCAGTCAAGGTCATCTTCGACAGAAGCTCAGGATGTCCCGAATTCAAAGTTGGTAGAAGGATAGTGGTCGTTATGTTTCAACGTAGCCATTTTCCCTGTAAATTACCATTTTCAAACTTTGTAAATACTCTTTGGAATCACGCGTTTGGCTTATTTCCATCTTATCAATAAAATTTGAGCCCTTGTGCTTTTGTTTGTAATTCTTATTTGTTTTAGCTTTACAGAACGACGTTGTTAACATGATTAACGATTCTTGAAATGAAACAAAAATGAATTTACTTGTTAAAACTTTTTCTGCTTTTTAATAAAGATGGCAATTTCTTTTGACTGTTGAACATCGAAAGAGCATCGATTGCGTCTCCAAAGGCGTTTGAACTTCAAAGTGCAGAATCAAAGTACTCCTTCTAGACCAGTACACCTGAATGAAGGATCAACAATGTCAAAGACCATGTTTCGTCTGACATCCTCGGCCGAGTTCTCATCTCCTAAGCCCGACCAGCGTCGCCCCCAACAGGGACCGTTTCTCCTAAGCAAGGAAGAATTGCTATCTGGAACCAGCGATATTTCTACATGCCCCACTGTGGCCGAGTATCCAGTCGTGTTCATCCCTTAGTCTGTATGTTGCGTCAGTTTTGTCCGCATATACATACATACTTCATGCATGATTGATTTGCATTCACATTTCATATTGCATCACTATCACTCTAATCGTTCTTATCCCCTAGTGATAAGTCCTCTCAATCGAGTTGTCAGACCTTTCCTCGTTAGGAAGTGAATCATCTAAGCAATCTCTCTCCCGTTTATCTCTGGATTAGAGACGGTCCTTGACCACTTTGATAACTTGAACCTCTGAGAAACAAGAAAACTTTCAACAAATATCACTCTTCACCATTGAAGATGATATCCTTGCTTTCCCGGATTAAGGAAAATCCCCAGAGAAAGCCTCTTAATCAGAGATTCGGCGGTACGGCAGTTTTTCTTCGAAAAAACCACTGATGAAAAGGTCATTGGCACCTCAAAATTGGATTCCATCATATGGCATTTCTCCGGAAAGATCCCAAGAAAAGTATGATGTAAGCCCCCAAACGAATCTCTCAAGAGACTCGCTTTCCCCAGTAGAATCGACAAATGACATCTCCAAAACAGAGAAGTTTATGTACCTCTACAATTCAGACGAATGGGTTCCCCAGCAAGTCTGACATCGAAACTTTTTCCACTCAAATGGCATCTCCCCAGGAAAATTCGGCGAGAAGTTTGAAGGAAAACCGCTACTAATAGCGTTCCTTGTCAAAAAAGTTTATTGACAAAAGAAACTGAGACCAGTTCCTTGGTAGGAAACCAGGATCGAAGGGAAGTTTATTTCAGCAACCAAGACCAGGTCCTTGGTAGGAAACCAGGATCGAGGGGAAGTTTATATCAGAAACCGAGACCAGATCCTTGGTAGGAAACCAGGATCGAGGGGAAGTTTACAAAAGAAACTAAGACCAGTTCCTTGGTAGGAAACCAGGATCGAGGGGAAGTTTATTTCAAAAGAAAACTGAGACCAGCTCCTTGGCTGAAGACCAGGATCGAGGGGAAGTTTACCTTTTCTAAGCATCTTCGCTTAGCTAAAGAAGATGAATGCGTAAGCTACCATTCATAACCACCATCAAAATTTCGGGTATTCTGATATTTAATCCTCTTGCACCCCGAATGCCCGAATACCTTCGTCATTCACACCTTCGGGTCCAAGAAGATTAAATAGGGGCATCTGTCATACCCCAAATTTTGACCACTAAGATTTCCCATCATTGTGCAAATCATCAGCACAATATGGATGGACCATCATACCTCATTAGTCTCCCCAAAGGTGGGTGAGCATTCACTACAAACAGGATTTAGGGTTTCAAGCCCTCGCAGAGCTCTTAGACAAAGGATCAATCAAGGAATGACATAATCTTCAACTTGTCTAGCCTCTCAAATATCCACAATGGATCAAGAGGACTCCCACTTCAAGGATTAAGCACAAGGCTGCTCCCTTCTAGGTGGATCAAGCCTCAGGATCGCCAGTGTCACCAAATTAGGGTTTGGTCGACTAGGGCCTCCAGATGGAAATTTTCCTCTGGGCATGAGCCAATGCTTCAAAGCATAACCTAAAATGCTCCATGGAACATCATAAACCCCATCATCAAGTCAATTTAGCCTCAGGGGATGCATACATCAAAAATCAGGAATTAGGGTTTCTTGACCTAATTCACCCCTAAGTTGACTTTTGGGACAAATCATGAGCCAAGACCTCAAGACATGATTTGAGGGTCTCCAACATACCACGTTGATCCATTTGCAACAATGGATTGACCCAAGAAGCTTGAGCAACAAGTTTCAATTTCATCTGAACCACAGTTAGGGTTTCGCGAGAAAAGTCAACTGTAGCTTTGACTTTTGACCAGGACATGCTCCCAAGCCATGGGACACGATTAAATACACCCTATAACATCCATGGAACATGTCCATCAATTTTTATTTAGGTCAAGGACATGATTTCCTAAAGGATCGCACAATTTGGAATTCATCTAATAAAAAGTCAACTGTGCACAAAAGTCAAACTTTGACTTTTTTGAGATTTTTCATAAAAATGGTTTTTTAACCCTAAAATGATGTTAATGTGTGATTGGAATCATCATTCATCAAGAAAAATCAAAGAAAGTGGGATTACTTGTAAAAGGGGTAACCATAAAAACTTAGAAATTTTTCTAAGTTATGGAATAAAGTGGCAAGGGTACCAACTTTGGAGGATCATAACTCCTAAACCACAAAGCCATTTTTCCCCATCCAAAGCTTGATTTGTAGCCCTCATGGCCCTCTACAAAAGTGTCAACTACACTTCATCCCAATTCATCATGGATTTTGAGTTATGCTTGGATCAAAATGGCTAAAAACTTAAAATTGACATTTTTCAGCACTTAGCCAAAATCTGCCTTGTAATTTCAGCACAATTTCCCAACTTCAAGGCTGTTTTTCTCCATGATCCAAGTTGAACCAGGTCTAGGGCCAAACATCAAAGTTGAAGTACGTCATCTAAGCTTTCCGAAAAGTCCTAGAACGTCCATGTAGCATACTCGAGCAGGGAGTTATGGATCTTACAAAAAGGCTTGCTGAGGCTGAATTTTTCAGGGGCAGATTTGCATATTTTGAGTGCCACACGAATTTTCAAGCCTTGTCATCATTTTAGACACATCTAAGGATCAAATCCAAGTGGGATGATCTGATCCATGAACCTCCCAAGTCCAGGGAACCAAAAAAAGCATGCCAAAACCTAGAAATCCCTAAAAGAGGGACAAAACTCCAATTTTGGTTTGGAGCATTTAATGGATGCTTAGAGGTGGCATGGACTGAGCCATTCTCATCTGAAATCAGTCAAGACTTATCCAAGACCAAGGGAACCACAGCCCTGTGCCCTAACCTCTAGTCAATGGCTAGAGGAGACTTGGATTTTCATTGGCCAACATTGGCCAAACCTCTGCTGCAGCCACCATTCACTGTGGATCCCAAAACAAACTTGCTCTACTATGAATAGAGCTCATTTGTGTTCAGTTTGAGTACACCAAAGCCATCAAACAGATGCTTTCCTCAAATTCTCTCTTTCACTCCAAAATGCCTTCTTTAGTAAGGAAATTATGAGTTTTTGAGCTAGAGAGCAATTCCACTCAAACTAATCACACACACACCTCATATATATCATATGTAAGCTGTGCAAACCATCAAAAGTGACCTGTAATCACAACATCACAAAGTCACCTCTCAAAACCTCAAAATGACACTTTTTTGCATTTTTAAGTCATGTCTTGATTCAGTCACTTTCCAAGCCAGATAAAACCTCAAACACACTCTAAATATCATCCTTGAACTGTCCCAAATGGTGCCACACATCTGGAACACCATTTGAGAGAGTTGGCATTTTGGCCGTTTTTTACCATTTCGCGAGAAAGTGCACAAACTTGCTCCAGAGGTTTCCAGCCGATTCCAACCATCCTAAAAGCTTCTAAGAGGTCATTTGAGGTTGTCCAAAGCATCAAATCATTTCTGGAACAAAGCACTTGGTAGGTTGCCCAAAATCTCCAAAAAAGAGGTAAAATTCACAACTTGAATTCTTTGAATCATGCTTTCCTTTGTTGTCCACATACATGCATCATATTGAACAATTATTGAGGCAAAAATGTAGTCCTTAATGTGTATGTTGTGATCCTCCCACTGTTTGCATTTTGACATGTTTTTATGTGGAATTTTGGTTGTTTCCAAATCATGTCTAGTTCTGTTTTTTTTCATTGGTGTGTTCTATACATTAAGTTTTAGTTTGCATGAGTAACACCATTGGATTCCTTGTGAAAAACCGGTCAAGATAGGTTTTTACGGATTTCAATTCCGATGAAAATTGAGAGAGTTACGCGCGTTGGAAATTTGACGCGAAACGACGTCGAATTAACGATAGCGGTTCTGGTTTTTTCGCTTTGTGTGTTCTGTACTGTGAGTTTCCGAGTGCGTGAATAATACCATTGGATTCCTTGCGAAAAATCGGTCAAGATAGGTTTTTACGGATTTCAATTCCGATGAAAATTGAGAGAGTTACGTGCGTTGGAAATTTTACGCGAAACGGCGTCGAAAACAACGTGCAGTTTTGGTTTTTTAATTTATGCATTTTGTGTGTTGAGTTTCTGTGTGCGTGAGTGATACCATTAGATTCCTTGCGAAAAATCGGTCAAGATAGACTCTTGCGGATCTTGATTCGGTTAAAAATCGAGAGAGTTACGCGTGTTGGAAATTCGACGCGGAACGATGTTTTTAAACGTAGCAGCTCTGGTTTTTTTATCGCTGCGTTTTGTACGTTGAGTTTCAGCGTGCATGTGTGATACCATTGGATTCCTTGCGAAAAATCGGTCAGGATAGGCTCTTGCGGATCTTGATTCGGTTAAAAATCGAGAGAGTTACGCGTGTTGGAAATTCGACGCGGAACGATGTTTTCAATCGATAGCAGTTTTGGTTTTTTAATTTTTGCGTTTTGTATGTTGATTTTCCATGTGCGTGAGTAATACCATTGGATTCCTTGCGAAAAATCGGCCAGGATAGGCTCTTGCGGATCTTGATTCGGTTAAAAATTGAGAGAGTTACGCGTGTTGGAAATTCGACGTGGAACGATGTTTTCAAAACGATAGCAGTTTTTGTTTTAATTTCTGCGTTTTGTGTATTGATTTTCCGTGCGCGTGAGTAATACCATCGGATTCCTTGCGAAAAATCGGTCAGGATAGGCTCTTCTGGATCTTAATTCCGTTAAAAATTGAGAGAGTTATGAGTGTTTGAAATTTGATAAAAAACGTGTTGAAAATTAAATTTTCGGTACTCGTTTTTACCCCAAAAGAAATGTCGGAGATGATACTTTGATATCTTTCCTCTTTTTCTTACTTTTTATTTTCAAAACTCAACCAATTTTTTTTACATAGCAAAAAATCATCATTTTCCAATTCATACCCCATAATATTTTAATACACAAAAAATCACAAAAAAAAAGTATTATTTTTAATATATTTAAAAATAGTGTTTTATATTGTTTTAAATGCTTTTAAAATGATTTCTTTTTTTTTCTTGATTTTTAAAACCAAAATGATTTTAAATATTTATGTTGATAAAATATTTTTTTTCATAAACTTTAATCATTATTTAATGATTTTATTTGATATTTTTATCATTTTTTACTTAATTTTTCTTGAAAAAATGCCTAAAAAATGAAATTGGGGTTTTCTTTGATTTTCACACTAACAAATCTTTTTCAAACACTTTGGGCCTCGATTAGAGTGTAAGACCCAATCCCCTTTTAACCAAAACAATTTTGGGTCTCACTTATTGTATAAGTCCCTCTGCGTTAAAATAAAACTTCGGCGCGATCGTCATTTTCAAACGAAAATCAACTGGGCTTCTCTTTGAGCTGTAAGTCCCATTTCTTTTCATTTTTAAACACTTGGGCCTCTATTAGAGTGTAAGACGCAACCCTTTTTTAACGAAACAATTTTTGGGCCTCAGCTATTGTATAAGTCCCGATACGTTAAAAATCTCGGCGCGATCGCCATTTTCAAACTGAAAATATTTTGGGCCTCTCCCTGAGTTGTAAGCCCCATATTTTGTACAAAAATACACTTTGGGCCTCTAATAGAGTGTAAGACCCAACCCCTCTTTTTTTATATTTTCTCATTTTTCATATTGTTTTTTAATGATTTGGAAAATTAATAACTCTCTCAATTTTGATTATTTTTTATTGGTTCTTTTTCTGAAAAATCACAAAAATAGTAAAATATTTTATTCAACAAAAAAATAAAATTTATATTATTTATTTAATATAGTTGGTATTTTTGTGAATAAATTCATTTTTAATTGTTTTTAAACATTTTAAAAGTGAATATTCATTTTGAAAATCAAAACTAAATAAGTTTTAAATCATCTTGTGATTAAAACCTCATTTTTCAAACCTTAACCAAAAATCACAAGTGGTTTATTTAAACTTATTTGATTTTTTGTCATTTTTTATTAATTTTCTTTGAAAAATTACTTTTAAAAAGTGAAAATTGGGGTTTCTTTGATTTTTAATCATACTCAAATGTTCCAAACTCTTTGGGCCTCTAATAGAGTGTAAGACCCAATCCCTTTGTAAATACCAAAATTTTGGGCCTCAGTCACTTGTATAAGTCCCACGGTGTTTCCAAAACCTCGGCGCGATCGTCGCCCTTTTCAAAATTAACCATTGGGCCTCCCCTCGTGTTGTAAGCCCCATTTATTTTCTTTAAACTCTTTGGGCCTCTAATAGAGTGTAAGACCCAATCCCTTTGTAAATACCAAAATTTTGGGCCTCAGTCACTTGTATAAGTCCCACGGTGTTTCCAAAACCTCGGCGCGACCGTTGCCCTTTTCAAAATTAACCATTGGGCCTACCCTCGAGTAGTAAGATCCATTTCTTTTCTTAAAACTCACTTGGGCCTCTTGATAGAGTGTAAGACCCATCCCTTTGTACAGAAAACCTTTCTTGGGCCTCAGTCACTTGTATAAGTCCCTCTGTACAAATTCAACAGTGCAATCACTGATAAAACCCTGGGCCTCTCCTTGAGCTGTAAGCCCCAAATCTTTTTATTTCAAAGCACTTTCTCCTTTGATTTTGAATATACTGTTGTTTTCAATCTTTCTTTGTTGAACAACTAACCAAACAGCATGGAAGCTCTACAACCGAGTAAGTGTTTACCCGCTTTCATTTACCGCTTTCATATGTATATAACTGTATTGTGGGGCTGTTTCACTGTAAGTCTCCTTTCACAAACTCATATATATATATAACTGTATTGTGGGGATGTTTCACTGTAAGTCTTCTTTCATAAACTCATATCAACTGTGTAATAATAGTATAGATATTTAGAGTTTCCCCGGCAACTACGTTTAGAACTAGGTGACGCCGTTTCGTTTATTCGTAGAAATAGACAACTAGATCCCCAATAGGATCACCAGATACAGTCTTCTCTTCGGCTGTCCTCATTAGGAATTGTCAAGAAACTCTGCTCCCAGAGATGAATGTATTCTCCGTGAATGGCATCTTTGAGTTTCTTCCAAATTCTCGAACTTTCCTGACTTGATCTATTCCTTGTGAATAGCTTGCCTTGAATTTCTCGGGGTTTGGGGACCCATCGGCTTCTTAAAAGCATCGGCCTCCTCTTGGGCATCGTACAAGGACCCACAGGCTTCCTAAAAGCAACCCCGCCTCCTCTTGGGCTTCGTACAAGGACCCTACGGCTTCTTAGAAGTATTCACAGCCTTCTCTTAGGCTTCGTTTAATGATCTCTTCCTCCGGGAATGATAGCCTCCTCTTGGGCTTAGTACAAGGACCCGTCGACTTCTTAAAAGCTTCCAGCCTCCTCTTGGGCTTCGTACAAATTGTCCCGACGAACTCCTAGAGGTATAGGAACAGAACTTAATCATCTGCATAGAACAATCCTTTCAAAGAGTCTACTACTGTTTCTCAAAGCATAGTACAAAAGATGAAACTCTAGACACGGACAGTCTAACTTCCTTGAGTCTCAAAGACATTCTCAAGTAACCCCTTCGTTAAATAGGAAGGAAACCCGCAGACTCGGACAATCTCAATACCCTTTGGATTTCTCGTTTCCTCAAAGAGAAGGAAATATCCCTGATCATCAAATCAAATCCCAGAGTACAGTGCTGCTCATATAAGAATTGATTTTCTCTTTAAAATCAGTATACTGGACCTGCCACTTAACTGAAACAGTTACCATAGCCTCCTCTTGGGCTTTGTTCAATGATTCTTCCCAGCGAAGCAAACGTTTAGCCTCTATCTTGGGCTTCGTACGAGATACCAAAATTCTCCCCAGTGGAGTCAAACAATGTTTAGCCTCTCTCTCGGGCTTTGTACGAGACACATAAGAGACTCTCTCGTTGAGTCAATCACCCCTTTAGCCTCCATCTCGGGCTTCGTACGAGATACAAAGACTCTCTTGTTGAGTCAAACATTTTTAGCCTCCATCTCGGGCTTCGTACGAGATACAAAAAAAGCTCTCTTGTTGAGCCAATCAAATTTTTAGCCTCCATCTCGGGCTTCGTACGAGATATAAAAAACACTCTCTTGTTGAGTATAAAAGATTCTCCTGTTGAGTCAACCCTTTTAGCCTCTCTCTCGGGCTTCGTACGAGACACATAAAAACTCCCTCTTGTTGGGCCAATAGCCTCCTCTTAGGCTTTGTATAAGAAAACTACTGATTGATCCAATCAACCTTTTAGCATCAAAGTTGTGCCTCGTTCACAGTATACAAACATCAACAACTCCTTTCCCCTTCATCTAATCGCTGTAAGCGGCAAGCCTCTGGATCATCTACATCCATGCCACTGTCCCTCTTTTAGCATGAGAAATTCCTAAGGAAAGATAGCATTGCTCTACACTGAGTTAAAGTCTTCTCCTTCAGGTTAAAATCCCCTTTAAAGGAAATTATGGCATTGCTAGGATCTGCGTATCCCGGTTAAAGTAATTCTCCTTTATAACCAGTCACCCAACAGTTGGGACAGACAAACCCTTCTTTAGAGATGACAAATTCTCTCTAAAGTCGAGGTCTTTCAGCTTCACGGCTTGGGCTTTGAACAAGACACAAATGGACTTTTCAGCTTCACATCTTGGGCTTTGAATAAGATACAAATCACCTTCAGCTTCACATCTTGGGCTTTGAACAAGATACAAATCACCTTTCGCTTCACGTCTTGGGCTTTGAACAAGACACCAAAAACACCCATTTCCTCCCATAGAATAGGAGGAACTACGAACGCTCTGATTTCCCTATTTCGGTAAACGGGAATACGTAGGCATAAGATCGAAAGAAAAGATCTTAGCGAGCACAATCAACAAAAAAACCAAAATCCCATACTCTCACATACCTATCAAAAAGCATCAGTCCTAACATCCTAATCCTTGTTCCCCGCCAGAAACCTTCTGCCCAGATAAAAAGAAAGAAACCGTATTGGCAAAAATACAAATAACCAGTACAAAGGCCCCCCACATTGATAGCATTCATAACCTAATAGACCGCTGTTTAAACTCAATATGCAAAGCATGGTTAATTGGAGACATCTATTTCCCTTCCTTATTCAGCTCACAATAGGATAAAAAATGAATCGACCTGTAGTAAACTCAACCGCAGAGAGCGACAGTGCTTAAGAACCACGTCCAGTTTCGCTCGCTACACTAAGAGACCACTTAGGTATGAGACCACTACTCACTTCCTAAAACACCTCAAAGATCACACTTTGAGAAACACCTTGATCCTGCTTACAAGCTTTGATCAAGTTCTAATACTCTCTTGCTTCACAGCTTTAAGAGAGCACAGCTTACAACTCACCAATTCAACCTAAATTGGTTTACAAAATACTCGTACAAAGGCAATGATTGACACTCAGTCTATGCTCTCTATCTTCTGTTTATTCTTCAAAGGATTGATACGCTTTAAATAGCAATTTGATTTGGTCTTGGACCTGCTACAATATCTGACCTGATTTGTTATTTAAAACCGAATCTTCAACAGATTTTCTCTCTCAAAATCTTCTTAAATCTTCAGCCTTTAAACACTCCTACAAATCTGCATCAAATCTGTTTGTAACAGAAAATATCTCCTCCAAGATATTCGCATCCAATTACTCTACCAGCTCTCCCAAATTCCAGCTAAAACGCTTAACCCTAAAAACATCTCAAACCTGATGTTTTACTGATCTGCATATCTGATGTCATGACATCGCATGTGACATCAGACTTCAAAACTTCAACAACTAAAACACCTAACATTATTCAATGTTAAGACTCAATGTTAAGACATCAACCATGCACAACTTTGTTTTACCAAAATTCTAGCCAATCCTAGAACTAACAATCTCCCCCTTTGGCTAATTTTTGCTAAAACAATCTCTGCAACATCAGAGACTTCAACAGCGGATTAAAAGATTAAAAACTCCTAGCAGCATTCCTTCAAAATGCTGCACAAACTCCATCAGCTCAGCAAAGGGTCAAGCTCCCCCCTCAAAACCAGAATCATCATACAGCTGCACACAGCTGCACAAACATACTCCCCCTCAACTTCTGCATCACATCAGAAGCAGGATTCACAACCATACCTTGGCTTGGCTAACTCTCCCCCTTTTTAGCCATAATTGGACAAACACCTACAAACTACCAGTTAGTCCTAATCAAGCTCTCATTGTCAGTCTAAAGTCAGCATACAAGACAAGACAAGACAAATCATAGAACATAAAAAGTGCTTAAAAAGCCACAATATCCAAATTACATTATACAGTACAAAATAAAAACAGCAAAAAAAAACTATTGTCTAGCTGAACCAACAAAAGAACTAATCTTCATCACAGCTAGGGTCATCTTCACCATCATCTTCATCTTCCTCAGAATTGACACCTTCAGCATTGACATCATCATTATCATCTTGTTCCAAGGACTGGATCAACTTCTCAATCTCATTCTTTCTAGTCATGCTGGTACTGATCACAACATCCAGATCCTTAAAAGCAGCCTTCAATCCTGCAAGTAAATCAGCCTTGGTATTTTTCTTCTTGTTGCCAGCATCTGATGTTGAGACAATGTCTGGAACATGACTCCCAACAAACAATTTTGGATGCAGAGATAAAGTAGACTCCCTCTTGCAGGCTGTGTCTGAACTTGTCAATATGCCAGGATGTTGTTTTAGAATTACCCCACAAATAAGCGATGTGAATGCTATAGGCATTTTGATAGCATTAGTGGTGGCATGTTTCACAGTCTGTTCAAAGATATATGATCCATAGTCAAATTTCTTCTTAGTGCCCACAACATAAATGAACCTTCCTAATCCCACAGCTGTTGTGGTTTTATGATTAGTTGGCACCCAATTTGCAGCTGCAATTCTGTGCAAGATAGCATACTTAACACTAAGTTTGCTAGTTGGCAGTTTTCCTTTCAAGGGCCACACTTTAACTTGACCAGTAGTTATTTCCTTGCATACATCATTATCAGTGACTTCTAGCTCTGCAAACTCTTCTTCTTTTCTTCCTAGGTAATTGTTGATAACCTCAGGAGAGAATTCAATACATTTGCCTCTCACAAACACTTTCATGAAATCCATACTTCTTTTGTCAGAAATATTCATAGGAATATTGACCATAAATTCCTTAACCAGACTGTCATAACACTTGGAGAACCTACAAACAGTCTTCATCAATCTAGCAACCTTTATCACCTCTATGACTTCTTTAATTTCCATAGCCTCTTTGCCAATCTCTCTTTCAAGAGCAAGTCTTCTTTGACAAACAAATTTCCACATGGAAGCACTGCTTGCATAATGGAATGATATGTTGTCAATAGGAACATCAGGTATCTTGTCAGCAATTCTCTTCAAGATTGACTTTCTCACAGGAGTGATGTCTTGAACATCATCCTCAACATCATACTCTAATTCAGATTCTTCCACAAGCTTCCTCTTCCTGGGATTCACATCAACTTTGCTCCATGTTTTTATAGGACCAACAATAGAAGTCTTTTTCTTCTTTCCTTCAGCTGACTTCTTTGGAGAAGATTCCTCATTCTTTCCTTTCCTTGTTTTCAGTCTCTTGGCAAGACTAGGAACAACATTTCCAATCACTTCATCATCAGACAGATCAACAACATTTACCACATCTTCATTCTTCTTTCCACCAGGGCTAGTTTCAGCATTCCTTTCAGGCGATGTTCTGACATTTGTTTCAACATCAGCTTCCTCCTGAACACCTTCTTCTTCAACACCTACTTCAGCATCTTCAATGACAGACATAGCCAGTCTGTGAAGATTTGTAGTAGCACTTTGCATGTCCTCCTTTTTAGCAGGCAGTTGTCTAAGGGGAATAGAAATTCCTTTTACAGATAAACCCTTATCCAAAATCTTGGTGGCAATCTGATTAAGACTGCGATCAACATCAAACCTCTCCTCAACAGCTTGAGAAGTGGAAGACCTAGATGCAGATTTATCGCTAAAAAGTACACTAGTGACTAGCCTCTTAGTTTCATTATCATTAAATTTAGTTCCAGCCCTTTTGGGTTGAAGTTTGGAAGGTCTTGACTTACCAGATTCAGGAACCATCATGGAGATGGGTTCTACATTCAAAGCTTCTTCTGCAGAGCCCTCTTCTGTAGAAACCCTAGCTTTATCTCACGATGAACTTTGTGAGGCAGATTTCTTATATGGAGATGATATATGTTTTGACATTGTTCCTGTGAAGCACTTTAGATTCAAAGATGAATGTCGATTTCTCTTGAAGGAGAAGGAGATGAACAGATTAGGGATATGAAGTTTGATAAAGCGTGAGATGGCTATAATAGGAAATGATTGCCTAAAGTATGGAGCCTGATTTTGTGGGTCACTTAAATGCCAATCAATGATTTTCTCCCTCCAAAATAACTTTCCTTTTAAATTTTTAAAAGGATTCACACCACAAGTTATTGACCCTAATTGACCTTTCAGCATGCTCAGACTTTCACACTTAATGTTACAGTCAGATGTCACAACATCAACCTGAACATCACCAGATGAACTGACCTCTTGAGGTACCCATTGATAATAATTATCTCTGGATCTGACTCCTTTCATAACTATCTCATTTTCTTCATTAGTTATCAAACACTCATCTTTAATGTAGCTGGCCTTATATCCATCATCACAGAGCTGACTTATACTAATCAGGTTAGCACTCAAACCTTTGACAAGAAGCACACTGTCAAGATCAGGTCCATCATGACACTTCACTTTTCCAACACCTTTCACCACCCCTTTCTCTCCATTTCCAAAAGTAACATCAATTGAGGAGCAAGAACTGACTTCCACCAATTGGTTTTTGAATCCAGTCATGTGCTTTGAACAACCACTGTCAAAGTACCATCCATCCTTAGCAGAGTGTCTATCTGAAAAGTGAGCCAATAGACATGTAACCTCAGCCTTAGGAACCCACTGTTTAACAACCTTGGGCTTGTTATCCTTCTGTCTAGGTTGAGAGATAGACTCGGGATAGCCATGAAGCTTGAAGCAAGAAAATTGCATATGGCCAAATCTTCCACAATAGAAGCACCTTACTCTTTCATCTCTGAGGTTGTTAAACTTCCTGCCACCTTGATGATGAAACTGCTGTGGCTGCCATCCATAGTACTGGTGCTGTTTTTTTCCATAGTTTGCCTGTCTCCTGTAGTGAGGATTCTGTCTCTTAGGCTGTCTTCTATGGTGATGTGGTTTCCTTCTTCCATAATAATGAGGCACAACATTATTATATTCAAGGCCATACATGTTCCCTTGATGTTGAGACATCTGATGGAACATGTTAAACCTAGGAGCCTGCATACTCCTATGGTATTGAGGAGGCATATACTGCCTAGCTCCATAAGTATGTACCTTCCCTTGATGAGGACCATGAGCATACCTTTTCCCAACATTTTGGGGCTGTTGGTGAGCAACCTGCTTGGTTTTAGGATTATGTCTCTTTTTGTTATGTTGAGACATTGGTTGTGACATGTTCTTTTTGGTTCCTGAAATGCTAGCTTCAGCAGACACCTTCTCCTCAACAAATCCTAAGCCAGATTTGTCTCCAGCTACCTTTTCTGCCTGGAGGATCTTATCAAGAGTATCAGATCAACTGTTCAACATTCTAACAGATTTTTTCATTTAATCAAGTTGAGATTTAACCAACAAGACTTCATTTTCAAGATCAGCTTTGACAGTCTCAAGCTGAACAATCTGTTTCTTTTGTTTCTCACTTTCTTGACATACCTCTGCACTCTTTAGACATAACTTATGATAGGAGGCTGCTAACTCCTCAAAAGTCAGTTCCTCATCACTTGATTCTCCATCAGACACACATGTCCCTGTCAAAGGTCTGACATGCTTGGCTGACTCTTCTTCACTTTCACTGTCAGTATCAGACCAGGAAACTGTCATGCCCTTCTTCTGCTTCTTAAGGTAAGTAGGACATTCTTTCTTGACATGTCCATAACTTTCACACTCAAAGCACTGAATCCCTTTGTCTTGAGCAGTCTTCTCTTCATACTTCTCTTTTGATTTGCTGATGTCAGAGGAGATGTTCTTAACATTGGGTTTGTAGTTTCTATTCATTCTCTTGAACACTTTGTTGAACTGTCTTCCCAGCATAGCAATAGCCTGAGATAGCTCCTCCTGAGATTCAGCACTATTCCCTTTCTTTTCTTCTTGAGTATTAGATACCAAGGCTATACTCTTGGTCTTCTTTTCAGGTTCCTCTTCATTCAACCCTAACTTAAAGGTTTGAAGAGATCCAATTAGCTCATCAACTCTCATTTTGCTGATGTCTTGAGCTTCCTCAATTGCAGTCACCTTCATCTTATATCTCTTGGGAAGGGACCTAAGGATTTTCCTCACCAGCTTTTCTTCAGTCATCTTTTCTCCAAAAGCACTAGAGGCATTGGACAGCTCAAGAATACTCATATGAAAGTCATGAATAGTTTCATCTTCTTTCATCTTTAGACTTTCAAACTTTGATGTCAGAAGTTGAAGTATTGACATCTTAACCTTTGAAGTTCCTTCATGAGTAGTCTTCAAGATGTCCCAAGCTTCCTTGGCAACTTCACAGGTATTGATCAACCTGAATATGTTCTTATCAACTCCATTGAAAATAGCATTTAAAGCTTTGGAATTACCAAGGGCAAGCTCATCTTCTTCCTTGGTCCATTCTTCTTCAGGTTTCAGTTTTGAGCTACCTTCTTTTTCTTTCCCAGCATCATCTTTCTCAACAACAACAGGTGCTTTCCATTCTTTTATGATAGCCTTCCAAGCCCTGCTATCCAAGGATTTCAAAAAGGTAATCATCCTTGGCTTCCAATAATCATAATTAGAGCCATCCAAAATAGGGGGTCTATTCACAAATCCACCAACCTCCTTGTCCATCTTTACCAGAAAGTATCAACCCTAGATCTCACCCAGATTCAGAGCAGGATGCCTGCTCTGATACCAATTGAAATTCTGGTACCAGATATGTGATGTTACGTGTGATGTCACAACAACACACTCTGCAATGGACAAGATAAAACTACAGAAGAGTACACAAAGTATTATTCACCCAGTTCAGTTAAACAACTTACTCTGGGGGCTACCAAGCCAGGAAGGAATTTCACTATCAGTAGAATTAATTTACAGACTCAACAACCCAGTTGACATCTCCTAAACTTAATCTCTACCTAAGAGACCACTTAGGTATGAGATCACTACTCACTTCCTAAAACACCTCAAAGATCACACTTTGAGAAACACCTTGATCCTGCTTACAAGCTTTGATCAAGTTCCAACACTCTCTTGCTTCACAGCTCTAGGAGAGTACAACTTACAACTCACCAATTCAACCTAGATTGGTTTACAAAATACTCGTACAAAGGCAATGATTGACACTCAGTCTATGCTCTCTATCTTTTGTTTATTCTTCAAAGGATTGATACGCTTTAAATAGCAATTTAATTTGATCTTGGACCTGCTACAATATCTGACCTGATTTGTTATTTAAAACTGAATCTTCAACAGATTTTCTCTCTCAAAATCTTCTTAAATCTTCAGCCTTTAAACACTCCTACAAATCTGCATCAAATCTGTTTGTAACAGAAAATATCTCCTCCAAGATATTCGCATCCAATTACTCTACCAGCTCTCCCAAATTCCATCTAAAACGTTTAACCCTAAAAACATCTCAAACCTGATGTTTTACTGATCTGCATATCTGATGTCATGACATCGCATGTGACATCAGACTTCAAAACTTCAACAACTAAAACACCTAACATTATTCAATGTTAAGACTCAATGTTAAGACATCAACCATGCACAACTTTGTTTTACCAAAATTCTAGCCAATCCAAGAACTAACAAGGTCCATACATGAGGGCTGCGAGGGTGTACATGCTAAAGGTCCTGCTATGGCCAAAAAGATTCTTCGGGCTGGGTATTACTGGACGACAATGGAGGTAGATTGTTACAACTTTGCCAAAAGGTGTCACAAGTGCCAAATCTACGGAGACAAGATCCATGTGCCTCAAACTCCATTGAATGTCTTGACTGCACCTTGGCCATTTTCCATGTGGGGTATAGATATGATTGGAATGATTGAGCCGAAGGCTTCCAACGGTCATCGATTCATTCTAGTTGCTATCGACTACTTCACCAAGTGGGTTGAAGCTGCTTCTTATGCAAACGTTACACGACAAGTGGTTGCCAGATTCATCAAGAAAGAGATAATATGTCGTTATGGCATTCCTAGCAACATTATCACGGACAATGCAAGCAACTTGAATAACAATATGATGAAGGAGTTGTGTCAAGAATTTAAGATCGAGCACCACAACTCTTCACCATATCGGCCCAAGATGAATGGCGTCGTTGAAGCAGCAAACAAAAACATCAAGAAGATTGTCCAGAAAATGGTCAAGACTTACAAGTATTGGCACGAAATGCTTCCCTTTGCACTGCACGGCTATAGGACTTCAGTTCGCACTTCCACTGGGGCAACTCCATACTCACTTGTGTATGGTATGGAGGCAGTTCTACCCATCGAAGTCGAAATTCCTTCGCTTAGAGTCATCATGGAAGCAGGTCTTGATGAAGCCGAATGGGTTCAGTCCAGATACGACCAGCTGAATCTCATCGAAGAGAAGCGCCTTACAGCTGTTTGTCATGATCAATTGTATCAGAGATGCATCAAGCGAGCTTTTGACAAGAAAGTTCTTCCTCAAAAATTCTGTGAAGGCGAACTCGTGCTCAAGAGATATTCACTTGTTCACTCGGATCCACGAGGCAAGTGGACTCCCAATTACGAAGGATCATTTATTGTCAAGAAGGCCTTCTCAGGCGGAGCCCTGATCCTCACCCCAATGGATGGGGAGGAGTTGTCATCGCCCGTGAACTCCGATACAGTAAAAAAATATTATGCCTGAAAAAAATGGATAAGAGTCCGCTAGATTGACATCCGCAAGGACAATCTAGGCAAAAATGGACGTCCCGATGGACCAAAAAAAGAAATGTCCATGCAAAAGTTAGGGACAATGAAAAAAAACAATAATAGCCCGCTAAGTTGAAAACCCGAAAGGGCGACTTAGGCAAAAATGGGCATCCCGGTGGATGAAAAAAATGTGAAAACATGTCCAAGTAAAAATTAGGGATAAAGGCATTGACTGTGAACACTTGAGCCTCTCTACCTCACGGCTAGACCTCAGACGGTAACAGAACATTCCAATCAGCATCGACTGGTGCAAGGCGTTGGAACCTAGACTTACTATGGATGGTGGCCAATGTTGTAATCAATGCAAAGCATGATTTCCCTTTGCCATTTACATTTGTTTTTCAATTTTATTGCAAACTTCCTCATCAAGTATTTTGCATCCTTGTACACACTTTATGTACAAAAATTTCACATTCAATAAAATGCATTCTTTGTTATCTTAATTTGTCTTCGTTCCAGTATTTTGTTTGCAAGATAAACAATTATTTGTGATCACATAATACTAGAAAACGTTGAGAACAATAAAAAGCTAAATCAACCGAGAAAGCAATATGCATTGCATGTGTTACTGGTAACTCCTGCAGGGTGGTCGGTAATATCCATTGGTAAGCCTAACGCCTAGCCGACAATGTTTTGATTCAGTGAAGAAGTTGTTGTTTCCTCAGCAGTTCCTCAGCAGAGTCATCATCCTCCCCAGCAGGTTGCCAGGGTGTTCCCCAGCAAAGACGCTTTGTTCTCTTTTCCCTAGCAAGGGTTGTGCATCATCTCTTATGATTAGGAACTATCTGTCACTAGCAGCAGTGGTTTCTCCTCAGCTGAGTCAACATGATTTAAGAACTTCTTTTCCCCACGCAGAGCCCGTCTTGGTAGAAAGGATTGACTTGGTTCTTTCATCCCTAGCAGGGACAACCATGGTGATTTAGAAACCTGAGATGACCTTGGTTTCTCTCCCCGGCAGGATCATCATCCTTTGTGAACTTTCTTCTCCAGCAGAGATTGTCTTTATCTGTGGGTCCTTCCCCCGACAGAGGGTGTCGAAGTTGTTTTGCTACGTTTTCTACCTAATCACTTCTCATTGTGCCTCATCTTGAGCCTTTGCATTGCATGATATCAAGCATCGTGTAGAAACGCATACATAACGTATGCATCGATCATATTCCCTCTCTTTTTGCCTGACTTATCTCCCAGCAGATTTTCAGCAATCTTTGCACTTATCTATTCAAACACTTTCAACTCTTCTTTTGTTGCCGTTGGCCAAATTTTCGAGCTACTCTTTTATTTAATCCCCTTTTACCTCGAATCATCGAAAAGCTAGCGCAATTCGTACATTCAGGTCCAAGCTGATTAAATAGGGGCAGTTGTTGTAACCCGAAATTTGACCTCCCTTTTTGCCTTTTGCATAAGCATAAGCATTCGCATCGCTGGCATACGCATTCGCACTTTTCCTCTGGTGTTTTGATTACAGGATGTTCAGGTTTTCCAAGCCTGATTAATCATATTCTCACAAGGTCATTACATCATCAAAACAAGCACAAAATGAAGGTTTCCATACCTATTCATCAATACAAGAGGTGGAAAATCGAAACCGGGACACAGCACCCTTTTTTAGGCAAATTAGGCATATTTTGGCCTGGTTAATCGATTAACCATTTGCAGTGCAATTGTGTTAATCGATTAACACAGGAAAAATAGGCACAATTTGCTGCTTTTTCATGACAACACCTTTGCACACATTTTGGTCTTGGATTCTAGCAGCATATGGAATATTCTAGACACCTCTAAACATTTCCAAGCTACTCAATCATTCCAAGTGCATTTGCTCTAATACTTCACTTCAAATCAAGTGCACCATGTTCCTTGTTTTCCAAGTAATGTAAATCTTTGGATGTTGGAATTCACCTCAGGATTGTTACTGAGTTGGTTCTAACTAACCGAGTTAACCGCCTTGACTCGGTGAGTCAAGTCCAACTAACTCCTAACCTAGCTCCAAACCCAAAGCTAATTCCAAACCAAATTCCAAACCATCTCATACTCCAAACCTAAAGCCTATATAAACACGCCTTCACTCACTTTTCAATTCCTCAACCATTCTCTACCATTTTTCACCAAACTTCTCACATTTCACTCTCAGTTCTCTCACTTTTTCTCCGATTTCTCTACTCATTCTTCATCTTCTTCTCACTTCTCATCCTAAAACCTCACCAAAAGCTCTTATTCTTGAAGGATAATCACTTTTCACATTGGAAGTGATTAATTCTTGAGCTTAACCTTCATCATTTGGCATTCTTTGGTTGGATTTCTGGAATTACATCTTATTCTACTTCAATCCAAGGGTTTCACACCATTTATTTTGGTACAAGTTCGATTTTGGTGAATTTTCGCGATTTGATCGGTTTCGGTATGTTTCGGATATAGTTGAAGATTCCTCTGGTTTTCTTTGATTATCTTCATCAAGATCACATTGCAACATTTACCAAGGCACATCTCAGCCTTGTAGGTTGGATGATCTCTTTCGTTTTGCTGTTTCGATCGTTTTCGTATCGTTCGCGACAAAATTTTGATATTCTTGCATGATAATTGATTATACTTTTGCTTGATCCATGATCTTGATTGTTAATTGATTCTATTGATGATCATTTGCTATTTCTAAACTTGATTTTTCGTGCATAATTGTTTGCCCTAGCATTGGAGTGATTGCACAATAAAAAAGTTGGCCAAAAGCACTTTTCCAAAACTGATTTTCTGCTCCCTGTACAATGTTAATCTATTAACACGTTGCAGTGCAATTGTGTTAATCGATTCACCAGTGTTTTTTTGCACTTTTTCACGTGTTAATCGATTAACACTTTGCAGTGCAATTGTGTTAATCGATTAACACTGAACCAGAAGGCCATTTTCTTGCATTTTCAAGTGTGTTTGCCATGCTTTCTTCATTTTAACTTCCATTGATTGTCATGCTTGATTTTATGGATGTTTTTAATGTCATTTCACTTTTGGTTGAAGCATATTCATGAACTTTCGATGCACATTTTCGATTATTCATTTGTTTCATGTTCTTAGCATTGTATGAACATAGCAATTCTTGCACTATCTTTGTTCACATGATACATGACTTTGTGTGGCATTTTGATGATCATTTAGAACTGTTTTGCACCTTCCATTTCAGTTTGCATTAAGTTTATTCTTCATGGATAAACTTAATTTTGTATAATCAATAACTCACTCCTTTTTGCTTTAATGACTTTTCATCCTCTTTTGGAAAGTTGTTAGCATGTTTCTCCCTTGATTAGTTGATCGAAACTTTGTTTTGATTAATCGATCTTCCCTTTTCCCCTCTTTAGGCCTCCTTTAGAGCTTTCTCTATTGATCCCCTCATAAAGTTGGAGTTCACGCTATGCCTTACATCGGAGCACTGTACAAATTGACTTCGTAACGCTGTCCTTTCTCTCCGCAGAAGCACTGTACAACATTGGAGCTGTTGCGCTGTTTGTTTCAATTTTTGAACTATACTTTGAGCGCTAGAGGAGGAATGAGGATAGTTGTCCTACCCTCATTCTGACTATTTCTTGGGTAATGGCATTTGGCCATCTCTTTCGAGAATAGTCACCTCTATCCTCAAGCTGTAGTGTTGCTCCTTCCCCGGTCGGATTCATCCTTGATCACTTGTGCTCTTCTCAATCTCTCCTTTTGATCAATCACCATCCTTCTTGGTTAAAATCATTGTTCTTGTGCTAGCAATCTCTCTTTGTTTCATTACTCCTTGTAATCAATCATTGCCTTTTGATTCCCCTGAAGAATCTCAATCTCTTTTCTGCGGTTAATCACAGTCTGTCTGTTAAAGCCGTAAGTCCCCTAGAGTTCGCGACCTTCTTCTAGTTCTTCTCCCTTTGTTGGTCAATCACTGTTTGTCAGTTAAAACACCAATATTTGCACTCCTGTTTCTTCAGTTAATCACAGTCCGTCTGTTAAAACACTGAGTTTCCTCTTGGGTTAATCACCTATCTTCGGTTAATCACCCTTTGCTTCAGTTAACCACAGTCCGCCTGTTAAAATACTGAAAGCCTTTTTTTGAGTTAATCACCTTCCCTTGGTTAATCACTCCTTTTTCTCGGTTAATCACAACTCTCTTGTTAAAACCGAATCCCTTGCAGTTGGCAACCTTTCTTGGTTCAAATACTTGCACCCTTGGGTTAGTAACCTTCTTTTGGTTCAATGCCCTTCTTCGTTGGTCAAGTGCAGATTGTTCAGTCATTACCAACATCCCTTTTGGGTTACGACCTTCGCTCAGTCCTACACCCGTGCTTCTGGTTAATCACAGTTTTCTCTGTTAAAACCAATGCTTCTCTACCCCCACAGAGTTGCAGTCCTTTCTTTAGTTAACCACTGTTTTATCAGTTAATATACCGATGCCCCTCAGAGTCAAACACCTTCTCTTGGTTCAGCACTCTCTCTCTTGGTTTATCACAGTCCGTCTGTTGACACCAGTCTTTTCCCTGCCAGGGACTTACTCTCTTTCCTCGGTTAACCACTGCCGCCAGTTAATATACCGAGTCTCCTTTTTCTCTTGGTTATGACACAATCCCTTTATTTGGATCCCCCAGCAGAGTCCTTTCTATTCCCTTTGCTCTTACTTTCTTGGTTTCGACACCATTTCTCTTTGTTATCCCCAGTGGAGTTTCTTTCATTCTTGGTTTTGACACCATTGTTTTCCTAGTCTCTTGTGCAATCACTCTTACTGCGGGGCCTTTCTCAGTAGAGTTTTTCTTTCACTATTGCTCTTGGTTTTGACACCACCTCTTTCATCTCCTTGTTTCTTTCTTGTTTTGTTCTCCGTTCAGTTCCCCGAACTACGGAAGCTCTGATTCTGCATTCTTCTGAATGTCAGATATGTAGGCACGAGACGCAATGTCTTGGCGAGCACACTTTCACCTTTCTTTCCTTCTCCTTTTCTTCCTTCCTTTCTGTCCCCTGGTTCCATGAACTACGACGCTCTGATTTCCTCATTGCACTATGAGGGTACGTAGGCACGAGGGCCACAATCCTCCGCGAGCACTTTCTTTCCTTTCTTTCTTTTTCCTCTTTCTTCTCTCTCCCCTTTCTTTTAGCTAGAAGCCTTTAGATAGATAACCCATCCAAGCCTAGAAGCAAGTGAAATGGTTCCCGTCGAGTACGATGGATGCGTTAGGTGCTAGTACCTTCCTTTCGCATAATCGACCCCCCGTTCCCATTTCTCTTCTTCTCGGGTTTTATCGATATTTTCCCTGTCCTTTGGGACTAAATAAAGTTCGGTGGCGACTATGTTGTATCTTTGAGTGTGTGATTCACTCAGGTAGAAACCAGCCATCTTCAGTTCAAAGCCCAAGATTGAAGCTAAAAGGTTTTTGTGTCTTGTTCAAAGCCCAAGATTGAAGCTAAAGGTTTTGATTAAGAGAATTTGTCATCTCTAAAGAGAGACATCTCGTCTGTTTATCACAAATGTTGGGTGACTGATTATAAAGGAGAATTACTTTAACTGGGATATGTGAATCCAACAATGCCATAATTTTCTTTATAGGGGATTTGTCCTGAAGGAGAAAACTTTAACTCAGTTTAGAGTAATGTTATTTTTCCTTAGGAGTTTTTCATGCTAAGAGAGGGACATTGGATTGGATGTAAATAATTCAGAGGCTTGCCACTTATAGCTGTTAGATGAAAGGAGGGGTTTACCAGGATAAGAGATGGACTAAAGCTTGGATATTTGAATCAACAAGTGTGCCACTTACAGCAGTTATCTGGGATTAGGGTTTGTTTTGATTTTCTGTTTCGATGTGATGTACAGAGAAATGTCTTCCTACAGAGAGTTTTAGCTTTCCTCTGAGGAGATTTTGATTTTTGTGTGTCTTGATCAAAGCCCAAGGTTGAAGCTTAAAGGTTGATTGATTCCACTGGGTGGGGTTTATTATCTGTCTTGTACAAAGCCCAAGATTGAGGCTGAAGAGAGACTGGCTCTTTTGGGGAGATCATTATACAAAGCCTAAAAGGAGGCTGAAAGTTGACTTTTTGGGGGAAATATTTTGTCTGTCTTCTACAAAGCCCAAGATTGAGGCTGAAAGAGGGTTTTTGACTCCACTGGGGAATATTTGTATGTGTCTTGTACAAAGCCCGAGATTGGGGTTGAAATGAGACTGACTCAATAAGAGATCATTATACAAAGCCTAAGAAACCTATAGAGGTTTTAACTCTGCTAGTGATTGATGAGATTATCAGGATTTCTCCTTTTCCTTGAGGAGATGAGATTGTCCAAGTCTACTGGTTGTTTATCTTTGTATGATGCCCAAGAAGAGGCAAGACGTCTAATTCTGCTTGTATAAACCCCAAGAGGAGGCTAGTGTTTTAAGGGATGAGAATCAACCCTAAACTGGTTTGAGGTTTTGACTCTTTGGAAAGATTGCTCTAACAAAGGATGACTAAGTTCTATCCTATCCCTGTAAGAGGTCTTTGGGTCCATGTATTAAGCCCAAGAGAAGGCATGAGAAGTTTTAAGAAGCCTGAGGGTCCTTGTACAAAGCCCAAGAGGAGGCTGGGGATGCTTTTAGGAAACCTGTGGATCCAAACCTAAGAAAAGTTTAAGAAAGGTTTCACCGGGAATAATCCTTTCTTTAGTGAACAGTTCTAGGGTTTGAAGAAATTCAAGAGAGGTTTCACCGGGAATAATCCTCTCTGGGGGAAATGAATTTCTTTGACAAATTTCTAGTAGTGACAGTCTTGAGAAAAGTTTCACCGGAAATAATGCCTTTCTCTGTTCCATATTGTATAAGCCCAAGAGGAGGCTAGACTATATCTGGAATTTCCTATGGGGAACTAGTTTTGACTTTGTTGAAAGAGTGACCACTGGTTTGATCTAATCCCATACCTAATTACCGGGGAAAACTCTAAGCAGATAATATACAGGCATATATATATAGATGAAATATATACAAGTATGTAAAAGAGGGTAGGAGGACTTATAGGTGAGCAAGCTTCCAGCGTTACAAACAAATATATATATATATAAGTATGTAAAAGAAAGTTGTTTTAAAAACTTACAGGTGAGCAAGCTTCCATTGTAACAGCTGTATGGTTAGTTGTTCAAGAAATTAAAGAAAGTTTTGATAATAACTATGAATTTGAACCTAAATCAAAGGGGAAAGTTGTTTTAAAAAGAAGATTGGGTCTTATACTCAAGGAAAGGCCCAGAGTTTATTTTTGTGCAAGAGATGGGGCTTACAGCTCTAGGAGAGGCCCAAAGTTTATTTACAAAGAGACGGGGCTTACAACTCAAGGAGAGGCCCAATGAAAGACAGTGATCGCATCGTCGTTTTAAGAATCGCAGAGGGACTTATACAATGACTGAGGCCCAAAAAGGTTTTATGTACAAAGGGATGGGACTTACACTCTATTAGAGGCCCAAAGTGTATTTTAAAAGAAGAAAAATTGGACTTACAACACAAGGGAAGACCCAAATGATTTTGTTTTGAAAACGGCGATCGCACCGAGATTTTTTACGTACTGGGACTTATACAATGACTGAGGCCCAAAAATGGTTTGTATGTGATAAGTGGTGGGTCTTACACTCTATTAGAGACCCAAAGTGTTTTGAAAAAGATTTGTGAGAGTGAAAATAATCAAAAACCCTAATTTGATTTAGGGATAAATGCCTTCTACCCCCTGCCATATTAGCGAGTTTTGATTTACACCCCCTTAAGAAATTTTTTTATGATCCCCCCTTATAAAACCCAGATTCCATTTTCTGACACCCTATTGTCACTATTACGCTGACTGTGCAATGAAATCTATCAAAGGGGGAGCCCACGTGGCATTTTTTATTTTTGATTTTTTTAAAATCCATGGATCATTTTTTAAATTATAATTTAATTATTTATTTAATTTTTAGTTTTTTTTCTTTTTTTAAATATTTTTTTTAACGTTTTCTTAAATTATTTCTATTAATATTTTTTTTGAATTATTATTTTAAATTTACCAAATAATTTTTTTTTAAATTGTTATTTTAAAAATTATTTAAATTGGACCAAGACTAATAGACACAAGCCAATTTCCAATAGCACTCTTTTTGGCACATGTAATATTTCATTTACAATCTAATGTACATGTAAGTAATATATACACTAAATTCATTGCAAAACTATCCGATGTGGGACAAAAACCAGAGATACCACCCACAAACTGTGATGCAAGCAAGAGTCATCCACCAAAGCCTACTGCACTCTCCTCAAACTATTTAATTCATGGAATCAACCATCTTACATGGGAACAAATTATGAGCTGGAAAAAAGTTGGTTAGAGTTTGGATGACAACAATTAGTTGAATTAGAATTCTCTTATGCTACTGAAATTATGAAAAAAGTTCAGTATGCCTTAGAAAAACTACTGTTGCAAATTTTTCTGAAATTCTCATTTTAAACTGAGCTGGCAAATATTTATCAATGCAGTGTTAAGTTTGAATGCACAGCTGAAATCCATTCATAAGTTCTAATGTTCTAATGTGCAACTTGAACTGATATGATGAATTCAAATCTGAAGAATGGTGATACTGAAATGGAATGATTATATGCGTTACCCTGCACAACAACAACAAAATGTTTATTAATAGGTAATTTACAAACATAAAAAAATTTCAATTTTGCAAATTTTCCAAAAAAAAACTACATTGATTTCAGGCCATAACACCAACTATGTCTCACATTAACAAAACCATGTTATCAAAATAGAGCATGCTGTGACAAAAATTTGCAAAAAATTGAAGTATTTGATGCATGAAATATAGGATGCTAATTTAACTTCATAGCAGTGGCAGGGAAAATATGTGCAAATTAATTCCTGTGGAGAATGGTGTCTCATGCTTGTCTGCATTTTTGGATCTAGATGATGAGGAATAAGAACCTTTTATTCTCAAATAAAGAAAGAATCATGAATTTATTATGTTAACAAGTTCAGTAAATAAGAAGCCAATCAAAACGTAAAGTACTTTCATTTCAATCAAAGTATATCAATCATTGTTGAGGTGTATGTTTGGAAAATGAGTAAATCACAGTGACTATGCAGCTTTCACCAAAAGGCTAAACATTAAATAAGCGACCCACCACTGCAAGTATATCAACATGCTAAATGCTAGTTTATATTTATAGTGAATTTGATAGAATAAGTGTCAATAAAGTCAATGGATCTTTGGTTTATATTTATGGTGAATTTGAATAGAGTGAATGACATTGACTGTCAATGGAAGAGAGAAAAGTTAAAAAGAAGAGAGGTGGTCGAAGGCTTAGGAAACTGAAGGAGAGGTTAACATAACTTTTTCCAATGCTATGTGAAGTCCCACATTGATCTTTTTAATAACAATATTAGTATTTATATATCAAACACACACCAACCTAATAGAATTGAAAATGGGCTCTAGGTATATAGACCATGATCCCAATGTATTTAATATATATTTTGTATAACATATTTCTTAATTTAAAAACAAAACGAAATTAAAAAAAAATTAAACATCAAATTTATAATTCATAATAAAAAATTAATATATAAAAAAATAAAAAATAAAATAAAAAAAATAAAAAAAATAAATAATAAATAAATAAAATAAAATAAAAATTCAAAATTTATCTAGTCAGCAAGGCCACATGTGCAGATTCCATCCAGTCAGCAAGGCCACATGTGCAGATTCCCTCGTCCAGTCAGCACAGGGGGGGAGTGAAAATAGAATCTTGGTTTGGTGAAGGGGGGATAAAAAAAAATACTTCAGGGGGGTAAAACCAAAACTCGCTACATTGGCAGGGGGTGAAGTATATTTAACCCTTTGATTTAAAAATGTATTTTAATTGAATAAAATTGAATTAAAATGATCAAAATTATCAAACATGTGTGAAAAACAAGTTGTGATCTTGGATTAATGTTTGAAAAATCATGTTTCATTCATAGAATAATTTGAAAATCATTTGAATTTGCAAAATCAAGAGAAAGAAATATTTTTAAATGCCTAAAAACAAATAAAAATATAATTCTTTACAAAAATACCAAATATATGAAATAAATAGTATTTTTGTGAAATTTTTGTAGAATAAAACATTTTAACATTTTTGTGAATTTAAAAAAAAAGAACCAATAAAAAATAATTAAAATTGAGAGAGAAATTAATTTTGGAATTAATTAACAAAAACCATAAAATACGTGAGAAATAGCAAAAATAGGGAAAATGGCAAAATGGTCTGGTGGGTCTTGAACCCACGACCTCCCAACCAAACACACATGCGCGCTACCACTGCGGTGGTGATACATCCGTGTAGCAAAACCACCCCATCAACATGTATGGGTGCCTTGGATTTTAGGCCTCGCCAAGGCCCCATGGCCTGGCCCTTGCCTAAGGCATGGCCTGATTTTTACCTCTTGCATGAAGGCTCTAACTTCCTCATTTCTCCATGGATTTTGACAAAATTTAGATGGATCATGCCTAGAATTTCATAAGGAATCCAATGGTGCTTTTAGATTTTTCTAAAGATATCCCCATTTTAAAACCCGATAGTGGTTTCAAAATAGGCCTAGATTTGCATGTTATATGCTATCTCATTATACAGGCAACAATAGCATGGCAAATTGGTTCAAACATAACACATATGATATGTATGAGATGTCTATGATCAATGGACATCAAAGGAATGCATAATTTAGAGAGTTCAAGTTGTCATGCACTTACCTCTTGAAGTCCTTGTGTTAACTGTCAAGATCCTTATGCCAGAAGTAATCCAATGCTTTAGACACTCTTGATTGATCCCTTAGAAGCTTTTAGAATGATGAAAACCAACCAGAATCCTCAGGAACAAATATTGCCTCTTTCTTGCAAAAGTGGCAAAAGTGACCAAGATGGTACCAGAGGAGGGGAACCAATTGGGATAGTTTGAGGATGATATTTGGAGTATGTTTGCAGCTTTGTTTGGTTTTGAAAGTGACTGAATCAAGACATGGCTTGAAAAATGAAAAAAAGTCAAAATTTGAGGTTTTGGAGGTTGACTTTCTGATTTTGGTGTTTCAGATCAAGGGTGAGTGTTTGAAATACTTATATATGATACATTGGATGTGTTTGGATCATGAGTTGTGGTGGAATTGCTCTCTAACTCAAAAACTCAATCGTGACTTGCAAAAGAAGGAATTTTGGCCTAATGAGAGAGATTTTGAGGAAAAGCAAGTGTTTTTGTGCTTTGGTGTACTCAAACTGACCATAAATGAGCTCTATTTATAGTAGAGCAAGTTTGTTTTGGCATCAATAGTGAATGGCAGCTGGTACAGATTTGTGACCAATGGTTGCATAAAATAATTCTAGTCTTCCATGATCATTGACTTGAGATTAGAGCACAGGCCTATGGTCTTCTGTTGCAGGGAGAAGACTTAACTCATTCAGTTAGGTTTGCTTCAGTCCATGCCACCTTGATGTATCCATTGAATGCTTTAGAACAAAATTGGAGTCTTTGATCTTTTTAGCCCTTTTAGGGCATTTATGGCTACATGTAGATCCTTGGACTTAGAAGGCTTGTGGATCAGACAATTTCTCTTTGATTTTATCCCTTGAGGTGTCCAAATGGATGACAAGGCTTGTACTTGTCTGATTTTGCCAAATCGAGCAAAAATGCAAAATTTTGTCTTATACAAGACAGTTGGAAATGGTGATTTGGAGAGGGTCATATCTCCCTGCTCAAATGGAGTTATGAAAAGCTCTTGTGCTTTATAGAAAGCCCTCATATGGTACAATTCATGTGTGATCATAGTTGGTCTTGAAACTATCTGAATCCAATTTGAAAAAACCTCATGAACTTTGATGCCCAAAGCTGTCATTTAGACAGTTTTGCACTAAGTGTTATGTTCTTGATTTTTCACCATTTTGATCCATCCATAACTGTAAATCTATAAAGAAAGTTTCATGTAGTTGAAGATTTTGTAGAATGTAGGAAGACCTACAAATCAGACTTTGGATCACTCAAAATGGCTGCTTGGATCAAAAGTTATGGTCCTTGGAAGTTGTCACCAAAACCATTCAAATTTAGTAACTTAGAAAAAATTTCAATTTTCAAGGTTACCCCTTTTACAAGTTATCTTGGTTTCTTGATCAATTCTTGTTCAAATGACATTATAAGTCATATTTTATGAAAATATGAGTCATAACGATCATTTTTGCCAAAAAAAGTCATGTTTTGATTTTTGGCTCCGGAGCGGCTCGACGCGTAAAACCCTAATTCTCGACTTTTGAGGAATGCATCCTCTGAGGGTGTTTTAACTTTGAAAAGGGACTCCTAGGGTTATCTTGAGCATATTGAGTCATATTTTTAAGCCTTGGCTCAATCCCCTATGAAAATTTCCCTCTCGAGGCCTCAGTCGATAAAAACCTAGTTTGGTGACATCGGGTGTTTAGAGGCTCGAACCACTTGAAATGTGGCAACTTTGTGCTTGGTTATTGATGTGGGAGTCCTCTCAATCCCTTATGGATGTTTAAGAGGTTATACAAGTTGAAGATCATGTCAATTCTTGATTGATCATTTGCCTAAGTGCTCTGAGAGGGATGGAAACCCTAATTCATGATTGTGGTGAATGCTCTACCATCTTTGAGGAGATTGATGAGGAATGAAGGTACATACATATTGTGGCAATGATTTGAATAATAATGAGAAATCTTGGTGGTCAAAATTTGGGGTATGACACAGAGCTGAGACGAACCGAACTTTCTAAAACTTTAAAAATCCGTATCTTTTAATTCGTAGGTCCTATTCAGTCGCCGTTTGAAGCGTTGGAAAGCTGGTTTCACATACTATTTATAAAAATTGATTTCAATACCAGAATTCCAACCCTTTGATGCGTTAATTGGGTTTTGTGTATGTTGTTATGTGTTGTAAGTTGAAATGATGGATTCGGTGGTGTGTATGCGTGTTATAGTCGTGGATTACTGTTGTTGTATGTGTTGGAAAGTATGGACTACGTGTGGTATAGTTGTAGTATGATGTATTGACGCATTGATAGTCATATGCATGTAGTTGTCGTTGTATGTTTTTGTTGTATGCATGCCATGTTGCATAAGTTATGTGATAAGCCGTGTGCCCATGTGGGGTGTTAGCGTCTTATCGGGATTCTTTGATAAAAGAATCGTATTATTGTTGTTGTTGTTGAGGTGATCGTGTGCCCATGTGGGGTGTGAGCGATCACGGATGTCGTGTACCCATGTGGGGTGTGAGCGACTATTATGGAAATTCCGACGGGAATTATGATCATGAGACAGGGATCGAATTGGTACCACATGCATTGAGTCGAGTCGTGGGTCTCATTGCATTGCATTATGTTGTGTTGATTATTTGCTTGTGCGGGACATGCTAATTATGCTGATGTTGTGATGATAGGGTAGATTGTGTAATGTTTTTATGCTTTCATACTTATATTATGCATTTCTTATATTGATTTGAGAGTCTCACCCCTTCTGTTTGAATGTTACCTCTATGTGGGTAACATACAGATAAGCAGGATTAGTGCAGAGTTGGAGTTAGCAAAGACGAGGTCTTCTCTTTTATTTCGTTGGGTCGCGTCTGCTCTGATTGTAACACTGGGTTGTCAGAACGCTTGTAGTTGTTTATTTTATTATGTGTCATCATTTTATTTATTCGATGAGAATTATGTGATACTAAGTACGTTATGTTTTAGTTGAATTCCGCTTCCATGTGAGAAGATTAATCAAGTATGCTTTTATTGATAATATCGATGTGTTATATATCATATGCATGAGTAGGTGTTTGTTGAATGTAGCATCCTAACTGATTGTATGTTTTTAACTTACTCTGATATTTGACTATTAATTGTCGCGGGGGTTTAGGGTGTTACATAGTGGTATCAGAGCAGGTCGGTCCGTCCGGCCAAGTTGTCGAGTAGTTGTCGTGTGACATTTGATTACTGTCGATGTCAGTTCCTTAACCATTATGTTTTGTTGTTGGTGTGTAACAGATTTAGAATGGATGGAAGGAACGATGTTGCGATTGCTGCTGCTTTGCAGGCTGTTGCTCAGGCAGTACAGAACCCGCCTCATGCTAGTGAGAATGACGAGTTTCGGAAGAACATACCGCCTACCTTCAAGGGAAGATATGATCCAAATGGAGCGCAGGCTTGGCTTAAGGAGATCGGGAGAATATTTCGTGTTATGGATTGTCCTGAAGCACAGAATGTGCGGTTAGGTACTCACATGCTGGCTAAAGAGGCTGATGATTGGTGGGTTAGCACTCTGTAGCGCGCGATTTTTGTCGGTGACACGACCACCTTATCGCAGAATTTGGTTTTTCTCCTTAATGAAGAGGAGGGGGTGCTACTTTCTGATTTCTTATTTATCCCATGAAGCTGGAAGGGAAAGGGAAGCTATCTAAAACTAACCTTGCACGCGAATGTTTAACTGAACAAACGCTTAAAGAGATTCGGGGAGCCTGGTCAGGTTATTCAATGGGGAGTTGTCTATTACCCATCCTATATGTGGTTATCCATAAGATGTTAGTTTTAGGTTCTACTTTGTACTTGATTGTGTTTATCCGTTAATGGGTTGGGAAAGTTTCTTGGGAAATATGAGAGAGAGTGTGAGTTTTTGTTGATGTTCAGGTTTTTTCGATGTTTTTGGTAAGGTACTGGACATAGAGTTTTTTATTAGTATGCTCGCTAAGATTTCGCAATTTTATGCCTACGTATTCCCGTTTAGAAATAACAGGGAAATCAGAGCAATCGTAGTTCCTCCTATTCTAAGGGAGGAAAAAGATATTTTGGTGTCTTGTTCAAAGCCCAAGATTGAAGCTAAATGGAGTATTTGTGTCTTGTTCAAAGCCCAAGATTGAAGCTAAAAGGTTTGACTGAGAGAGAATTTGTCATCTCTAAAGGGGAGACATCTGGTCTATTTATCACAGTTGTTGGGTGACTGTTTATAAAGGAGGATTACTTTAACTAGGATATGTGAATCCAGCAATGCCATAATTTCCTTTATAGAGGTGTTATCCTGAAGGGGAAAACTTTAACTCAGCTTAGAGCAATGTCATTTTTCCTTAGGAATTTCTCATGCTAAGAAAGGGACAGTGGCGTGGATGTAAATAATCCAGAGGCTTGCCGCTTACAGCAATTAGATGAAAGAAAGGATTTACCAAGATAAAAGATGGACGACAACTTGGAAATTTGAATCAACAAGTATGCCACTTACAACAGTTATTTGGGATTAGGGTTTGTTTTAAATGTCTGTTTTGATAAGTGATAAACAGAGAAATGACTTCCTACAGAGGGATTTTGATTTCCTCTGAGGGGATGTTGATTTTTGTGTGCCTTGATCAAAGCCCAAGGTTGAAGCTAAGAGGTTGATTGACTCCACTAGAGAAGTCCTTATACAAAGCCTAAGAGGAGGCTGGAAATGACTGACTCAATAAGAGGGTTTTTATATGTCTTGTACAAAGCCTAAGATTGAGGCTAAAAGAAACTGAATCTTTGGGGATATCATTATACAAAGCCTAAGAGGAGGCTAAAAGTTTGACTTTTCTGGTGAAAATGTTCTGTCTATCTTGTACAATGCCCAAGATTGAGGCTAAAAAGGATTTTGACTCCGTTGGGGAGGGTTTGTATGTGTCTTGTACAAAGCCCAAGATTGAGGCTGAAAAGAAGACTGACTCTATGGGAAAGAAATCTTTATCTGTCTTGTATAAAGCCCAAGATTGAGGCTAAAAAAGACTTTACTGACTCAGCTGAGGGTATTTTAAGTGTCTTGTACAAAGCCCAAGATTGAGGCTGAAATGAGTTTGACTCTGCTAGAGAGTGTTATTTGTCTTACACAAAGCCCAAGATTGAGGCTGAAAGAGGATTGACTCTGCTTAAGAAATTTATATGGTGTCTTGTACAAAGCTCAAGATTGAGGCTGAAAGGGGTTTGACTCAACAAGAAAGTGCTTTTATCTGTCCTGTACAAAGCCCAGGATTGTGGTTGAATAAGCTGGAGAAATCATTATACAAAGCCTAAGAGGAGGCTAACTTCTGCTAGGGGAAATCATCATATCAAGCCTAAGAGGAGGCTGGAAGATTGTCTCAACAAGAGAACAGTTTTATCTGTCTTGTACAAAGCCCAAGATTGAGGCTAAAAGGGTCGACTCAACAAGAGAGTACTGAAAGGTGATTGACTCAACAAGAGAGTCTGAAAAGGTGATTGACTCAACAAGAGAGTGTGTAAAGGTTTGCTCCACTGGGGAGAATCATTGTACAAAGCCCAAGAGGAGGTTGGCTATGCTGAGGAAAGGAAGGATTATTATACAAAGCCTAAGAGGAGGCTAGCTTCTGCTGAGGATTATTGAGATCCAGAGGCAGGTCTAAATGGGGAAATCAACTCTTGCTGAGGGTTTACATAAGAGTTGAGATATCAGATTCCCTGAGGTTCTGATTTGGGATAGTGTTATACTGATGATAAGCGGACCCTGGCTAGGGGAAACTTAAGGTGAGAGTTTAAAGATTGAGTTTTGAAAACCTATAGAGGTTTCAACTCTACTGGAGATTAGTTGAATGACCAAGGTTTTTCCTGTGTTTATAGGGAACTTGAGAATGTCTTTGAGACCTAAGAGGGGATTAGACTGTCCAAGTCTACTGGTATGGAAGAGTTTATCTTTGTATGATGCCCAAGAGGAGGCAGGTGTTTTTAAGGGATGAAAATCACCCCTCAATTGGTCTGAGATTTGACACTAGAAAGACTGCTCTAGCAAAGGATGACCAAGTTCTGTCTTGTACCTTTAAGAGGTCGTCGGGTCCTTATATTAAGCCCAAGAGAAGGCATGAGAACTTCTAAGAAGCCGGAGGGTCCTTGTACAAAGCCCAAGAGGAGGCGGGGATGCTTTTAGGAAGCCCGTGGGTCCAAACTTAAGAAGAGTTCAAGAAAAGTTTCACCTGAAATAATCTTTTCTTTAGTGAACAGTTCTAGGGTTTGAAGAAATTCAAGAGAAGTTTCACCGGGAATTAATCCTCTCTGGGGAAACTGAATTTCTTTGATAAGTTCTAATAGTTACAGTCTGAGAAAAGGTTCATCGAGAATACTGCCTTTCTCTTTGTTCCATATTGTTTAAGCCCAAGAGAAGGCAATACTGTATCTGGAAATCCTATGGGGATCTAGTTTTGATTGTATTTAAAGAGTGACCAACTGACTTTACCTAGTTCTAGACCTAATTGTCGGGGAAAACTCTAAACAAATATACTAGTATATATACAGTTGATATATGATAAGTATTTAAAAGGATATGAAAGAAGGACTTACAGGGGATCAGCTTTCCACAATACAGTTATATATATTAAAGCATGTAAAAGAAAACTGATAAAAACTTACAGGTGAGCAAGCTTCCATGTTGTATTGTTAGTTGTTCAAAGAAATTAAAGAAAGTTTTGATAACAACTGTATATTTGAATCTAAATCAAAAGAGAAGTTGTTTTTGAAAAGATTGTTGGGGCTTATACTCAAAGAGAGGCCCAAGGTTTAACAGTGATTGCACCGTTGTTTTGAAGATCGTATCGGGACTTATACGACTGAGGCCCAAAAAGTTTTATTTACAAAAGGGTTGGGTCTTACACTATTTTAAGAGGCCCAAATAAGTTTTGAAAAAAAAGATGGAACTTACAACACGAGGGGAGGCCCAGATGATTTTATTTTAAAAGGCGACGACCGCGCAGTGATTTTGAAAATACAGCGGGACTTATACAACATCTGATGCCCACAAAGGTTTATATTTACAAAGGATTGGGTCTTACACTCTATCAGAGGCCCAAAGAGTTTGAAAATTTAAAATCGAGAGAAAACCCTAATTTTAAATAAAAATGTTATTTTTCAAAGGAAATTAAATGAAAAAATGATATAAAATACCAAATATATTCAAAAATAAGTTGTACACTTTGAAAAATATTTTGAAAAATCGTGTTTAATTACATGAGAGTTTGAAATTCAATTGGTTTTGAAAGATCAAAGTGAGAATTCCATTTAAAAATGTTTAAAAACAAATAAAAATGAAATTAATCACAAAAATTCTAACTATATTAAATAAATAATATAAATTGGATTTTTTTGTAAAATAAAATATTTAAACATTTTAGTGAAGTTTGAGAAATAGAATCAATTCAAAAACATAAATATTCAGAGAGAAATTAATTTTTGAATCAATTAACAAAAATAACTAATAATTCAAAATTTTGAATTATGGCGCCAATAACACTTGGTTCTTGCCCGCGCCCTCTGTTTTTTCAGATTTGCGTTTTCTCACTTTTCTCCATGATTTCTCAATGATTTTGCACGATTCAAACACTAATCTTGTTCGTTTTTGAACAAGGATTATAACCATATAGATTAATTGCATTTATATTAAGTATTGAGTGAGAAATCAGAAGAAAACCTCAAGAACCCTAATTTCAGCATGAACACAATGAAATTCCATACACAATTGATTCATGGCAATTGATTGAGGGTTATCACTCTATATACATGCAGGAACAATATGGTAACTCACAAATTCATTTATGATGCATGGAACATAGAGTTTGAAGGGTTATGCTTACCTCTTGCAGCTGGTGATCGAGTTTGGTGATGGAGGTGTTACAGCTAGGTTCCAATGATCTGGACAGCTTCCTTAGGTGCTAAGGAGTGTGTTTGAATGCTTGGAATGGATGGAAATGATCTGGAACTGGATGTGGTACCTCAATTACAAATCTGTCAAGAACTTGAGCAATTGGCTGGTGATTTTGTGAATTTGATGTTCCAGATGTGATTTGTGTTATGGATCACTCATACATGATGTTTATGAGGTGTGTGTGTGTGTGATTGGTTTGGTTGGAATTGCTCTTAAATTCAAAACCTGATAGTGACTTGAGTTAGAAGGAAAAATTGGAGTGAAATGGAGATTTTGAGGAAAGCATCAGTCTGGGTGCTTTGGTGTACTCAAACTGATCACAATTGAGGCCTATTTATAGTGTGTCAATTTTTTTTGCAAGCAACAGTGTGTGGCAACTGTAGCAGGCCTTTGGCCAATTGTGATCAAATGGAATCTCAAGTCTCCTCTAGCCATTGACTTGAGGTTAGAGCATAGGCCAAAGGTTCTTTGGTTTAGCGGATCAGAAGATTTCTAGATTTAGTGGATTGTTGTAGGATCTTTGAGGAAGATAGCAAGGCTCGATCGGCTCACTATAAAGGGCTGGCCGAGAGGAGGGGAAAACAACAGATGAACTGTGGGAAGCCTTATGCAGCTCCAGCTGAGAAAGGTAAACAGAAACACGCTGATGGTAAGAAGCCGAGTGGGGGAGGTGCCCCTGCTTCTCTTAAGTGTTACATGTGTGGTGAGTTGGGTCATCGTGTCGGTGAGTGCACAAGTGATATGAAGAAATGCTTCAAGTGTGGACAGGCACGACATCTGATTGCTGACTGCAAAGTTAATGTGGTGACTTATTACAATTGTGGAGAACAAGGCCATATTAGTACTCGTTAACAGAAACCAAAGCAAGCTTCGACTGGAGGAAAGGTGTTCGCTTTGACAGGGACTCAGACTTCCAGTGATGACAGACTGATTAGAGGTACAAGTTATATTAATAATACGCCTTTGATTGCTATTATTGATACTGGCGCTACTCACTTTTTTATTGCTGCTGATTGTGTGAGAAGGCTAGGCCTTGTTGTTTCTCCTATGAAGGGAGAGATGGTTGTCGAAACTCCTGCAAAGGGATCGGTGACCACTTTTTTAGTCTGTTTGAATTGTCCACTATCGATCTTTGATAAGGACTTTGGTATGGATCTGATTTGTTTACCGTTAGGAGGTCTCAATGTGATTTTAGGTATGAACTGGTTGGAGTTTAATCATGTTCATATTATCTATTTTAACAAGTCGGTACGATTTCTTGCTCCTGAGGAAGAGGAAGAAGATGGGTTTTTATCTGCTAGAGAGTTAAGAGAGCTCTTAGAGGAAGAAGCTCAGGTGTTGGCATTGTTTGCATCTTTGTCATTGGAGAATGAGTCAGTGATTAATGAATTGCAAGTGGTGCATGAATTTCCTGAAGTGTTTTCGGATGATATCGCTGATGTACCACCAGAGAGAGAAGTAGATTTTGCTATTGATCTTGTCCCTGGCACCAGACCTATTTCTACAGCACCATAAAGGATGTCGGCATTAGAATTGACAGAGCTGAAGAAGCAACTGGAAGAGTTGTTAGAAAAGAAATTCGTGAGACCAATTGTGTCGCCTTGGGGAGCTCCAGTGTTATTGGTGAAGAAAAAGGATGGCAGTATGAGGTTATATATCGATTACAGACAGCTGAATAAAGTTACGATTAAGAACAAGTATCCGCTTTCAAGAAGAGATGACTCGATGGATCAGTTAGTCGGTGCACGTGTGTTTAGCTAGATCGAATTGAGGTCGGGTTATCATCAGATTCGGGTAAAGGACGAAGATGTTTAGAAGACGGCTTTCATAACCCGATATGGGCATTATGAGTATGTGGTGATGCCGTTCGGAGTTACTAATGCACCTGGTGTTTTCATGGAATATATGAATCGTATTTTTCATGCTTACTTGGATCAATTCGTGGTTGTCTTTATTGACGATATTCTTATCTGTTCTAAGTCAGAAGAGGAACACATAGAACATTTGCGAATTGTGCTGCAAGTGTTGAAAGAGAAGAAGCTCTATGCTAAGTTGTCTAAGTGTGAATTCTGGTTGAGAGAGGTAAGTTTTGTTGGTCATGTTATTTCAGGTGATGGTATTACTGTGGATCCGTCCAAAGTAGATGCAGTTCTACAATGGGAGGCTCTGAAATCAGTAACTGAGATTAGAAGCTTTTTGGGCTTGGCTGGTTATTACCAAAGGTTTATTGAAGGTTTTTCGAAGTTGGCACTTCCGTTGACTCAGTTGACGTGCAAGGGTAAAGCGTTTGCGTGGGATGTTCATTGTGAGAAGAGTTTCATTGAGCTGGAGAAAAGATTGACTACAGCTCCGATTTTGATTTTACCCAAACCAAATGAACCGTTTGTGGTGTATTGTGATGCTTCTTTGATGGGTTTAGGAGGCGTGTTAATGCAGGATGGTAAGGTTGTGGCTTATGCTTCACGACAGTTAAGGGTCCATGAGAGGAATTGTCCCACTCATGATTTAGAATTAGCGCAGTGGTATTCGTATTAAAGATTTGGAGGCACTATCTTTATGGGTCCATGTTTGAAGTGTATAGTGATCATAAGAGCTTGAGGTATCTGTTTGATCTAAAGGAGTTGAATATGAGGCAAAGAAGGTGGTTAGATTTCTTAAAGGATTATGATTTCGGATTGAACTATCATCCCGGTAAAGCTAATGTCAAGGCTGATGCTCTAAGTCGAAAGACGTTGCATATGTCTACTATGATGGTTAAAGAGTTAGAATTGATTGAACAGTTCAGAGATATGAGCTTGGTTTGCGAGCAGACACTGCATAGTCTGATGTTGGGTATGCTGAAGATCAACAATGAATTTTTTAATAGCACCAGAGAAGGTCAGGAGTTGGATGTGAAACTGGTGGATTTGATTATTGGAAATGAACAGGCAGAAGGTAACGAATTCAAAGTGGATGAGCAAGGCGTGTTGAGGTTCCGTGATAGGATTTGTATTCCTGATGATCCTAAGTTGAAAATAATGATTCTAGAAGAGAGTCACATGAGTAGTTTGAGTATCCATCCAGGAGCTACGAAAATGTATCAAGACTTGAAGAAGATATTTTGGTGGCCTGGATTGAAACGTGATGTGGCTCAGTTTGTGTATGCTTGTTTGACTTGTCAGAAGTCGAAGGTGGAACATCAGTAACCTGCTGGTTTGATGCAACCGTTAGATATTCCAGAGTGGAAGTGGGACAATATTTCTATGGATATTGTGACCGGGTTGCCTAATACGCCGAGAGGACATGATTCCATTTGGGTAGTAGTGGATAGACTGATGAAGTCGGCACATTTCATTCCGATTGATATTAGTTTTCCTTTGCAGAAGCTGGCAGAGATTTATATTCAGGTAATTGTGAAGTTGCATGGGGTTCTGTTGAGTATTGCGTTGGATAGAGATCCAAGGTTCACTTCCAGATTTTGGAAGAGTTTGCAAGAAGCTTTGGGATCGAAACTGAGATTGAGTTCGGCCTATCATCCGCAGACGGATGGACAGGCAGAGAGGACTATACAATCTTTGGAAGATTTGTTGAGGGCTTGTGTGCTTGAACAAGGAGGTGCTTGGGATAGCCATTTGCCACTAATTGAGTTCACTTAGAATGACTGTTATCATTCTAGTATCGAGATGGCACCTTTTGAAGCTTTGTATGGTCGGAGGTGTCGGACGCCTTTGTGTTGGCATGAATCTGGTGAGAATGTAGTACTTGGACCTGAGATTGTTCAGCAAACTACCGAAAAGGTGAAGCTGATTCAGGAAAAGATGAAAGCTTCGCAGAGTAGACAGAAGAGTTACCATGATAAGAGAAGGAAAGATCTTGAGTTCCAAGAAGGAGACCATGTGTTTTTGAGAGTCACTCTAGTGGCTGGTATTAACCATGCGTTGAAGTCGAGGAAGCTCACTCCTCGGTTTATTGGTCCGTATCAGATTTCTGCAAGAATTGGACCTATTGCCTACAAAGTGGCATTGCCACCCAATTTGTCAAATTTGCATGATGTGTTCCATGTGTCACAGCTTCAGAAGTATGTTCCGGATCTGTCGCATGTGATTCCGATGGATAATGTGGAAGTAAGGGATAACCTTACAGTTGAGGCCTTACCAATACAGATTGAAGACCGCGATGTAAAGCAGTTGAGAGGTAAAGAGATCGCTCTTATGAAGGTAGTGTGGGGAGGCGCTACCAGTGGAAATATGACTTGGGAGTTAGAGAGCAGGATGCGAGAGTCGTATCCGGAGTTGTTCGCATGAGGTAAATTTTTTAGGACGAAAATATTCTAAGTGGGGGAGAGTTGTAACACCCCGATTTATTTTAATTATTTTTCGTAATTAAAATTGAATGATGTTGTGTATTGGTGTGTTTTGGTTGAGGTTGGGTTGCCCTTTGTATGGGGTAGTGCCCTTAGAATTATAGGAAATAAGGTATCGGAGGGTGTGTGACAAATTGTATAGAAACATGTGGTGAGATTGGTTATTTGGTTAATATTATTATTTTAAATTATTAAGGAATATTGTTATTATTATTTAATTAGTGAGATAATATTAATAATAATAATATTTAAATAATAATAATAATAAATATAAATAGAAAAGGGGTTAGAAGAGAGGAAAGGGATTCAGTACGTGTTTTTGGGAAGAAAAGAGGAAGAGCAGAGCTAGGGTGAGAGAAAGGAGACTCCATTGCTAGAGGGAATATTTTCAAGAACTTTAAGGTAAGGGTGGGGCTCTCTAATCTCTTAAGAGTTGCATCTTGTTTGTATGAGGGTAGATAAACCATTAGGATCATCCCTATGTGTTGTTTGTGTTGATTTGGGGATTGGGGTTTTTGCGTGTCGGAAGTTTTGATAAGGGGAAGAATGCACAAATTTATCGGTTGAAATGTGATTTCTGTATTTCCTACTTGTTTGTATGTTAATATATGATTATATGTGTGTTTTTGGACTGAATTTGGAGTGAAATCGAAAAGGATTGGGGTCCGAGTCGTGCAGAATCGCAATCGCAGGATTGCTGATTCATGCAGATTTGCCAGGCGAAAGGAAAATTCGCCAGGAAAAAGTGACTTCGCTTGATGGTCGCCAGGCGAATTGAGAGGCAAACGAAAGGTTGAAAAATAGGGGTTTCTGGATTTTGTATGGGGGAAGCAGATTCGCCATTGCTCTGCCAGGAGAGCATGAGGTGAAAGGGGAATTCGCCAGGCGAAGGAGGAGGCGAAAGTGGATTCGCTGGTGCTTCGCTAGGCGAACATCAGGCGAACAGAGTGACACGAACCGAACTTTCTAAAACTTTAAAAATTCGTATCTTTTAATCCGTAGGTCCGATTCAGTCGCCGTTTGAAGCGTTGGAAAGTTGGTTTCACATATTATTTATAAAAATTGATTTCAATACCAGAATTCCAACCCTTTGACGCATTAATTGGGTTTTGTGTATGTTGTTATGTGTTGTAAGTTGAAATGATGAATTTGGTGGTGTGTATGCGTGTTATAGTCGTGGATTACTGTTGTTGTATATGTTGGCATGTATGGTCAATGTGTGGTATAATTGTAGTATGATGTATTGACGCATTGATAGTCATATGCATGTAGTTGTTGTTGTATGTTTTCGTAGTATGCATGCCATGTTGCATAAATTGTGTGATAAGTCGTGTGCCCATGTGGGGTGTGAGCGTCTTATCGGGATTCTTTGATAAAAGAATCGCATTGTTATTATTGTTGTTGTTGTTGAGGTGATCGTGTACCCATGCGGGGTGTGAGCGATCACGGATGTCGTGTGCCCATGTGGGGTGTGAGCGACTATTATGGAAATTCTGACGGGAATTATGATCATGAAACAGGGATCGAATTGGTACCACATGCATCGAGTCGAGTCGCGGGTCTCATTGCATTGCATTGTGTTGTGTTGATTATTTGCTTGTGCGGGAAATACTAATTGTGTTGATGTTGTGATGATAGGGTAGATTGTGTAATGTTTTTATGCTTTCATACTTATATTATGCATTTCTTATATTGATTTGAGAATCTCACCCCTTCTGTTTGAATGTTACCTCTATGTGGGTAACATGCAGATAAGCAGGACTAGTGCGGAGTTGGAGTTAGCAAAGATGAGGTATTCTCTTTTATTTTGTTGCGTCGCGTCTGCTCTGATTGTAACATTGGGTTGTCGAAACGCTTGTAGTTGTTTATTTTATTATGTGTCGTCGTTTTATTTATTCGATGAGAATTATGTAGTACTAAGTACGTTATGTTTTAGTTGAATTCCGCTGCCATGTGATAAGCTTAATTAAGTATGCTTTTATTGATAATATCGATGTGTTATATATCGTATGCATGAGCAGGTGTTTGTTGAATGTAACATCCTAACTGATTGCATGTTTAAACTTACTCTGATATTTAACTATTAATTATCGCGGGGGTTTAGGGTGTTACACAATGCATGCTTGTTGATGATCGTTGCTTGCTTGAAGTATTGCTTTAAGTGTTCATATATACATGCTGCCTGAATTTTCACACCTGCTGTTCTGGATTTTAACATGCTGTTAATTATGCATCCATGCTGCCTGCTGCCTTTTTACACCTGTTATGTGCTGAATATGTGAGCTGTTAAATGATGTTCGAATTATTTGCTGGATTTTATGGTTGTACATTGCAGAAGCGCTGTTGTTGCTGCTGTTTTTATTTTGGTGTGCATATATGTTGCTTTTACATATCCTTGCTTCATCCTATTTTCTTCTTCTTTAAGATTTGTCTTTCTTTTATTGTTGTGATTGAGTTTGCTTGGTGTTTACTTGTGTTTGATCACATGCTCCCTTAAGGCTCCTAGTTTGAACTTAATTTTTAATTAGGTTCAAAGTAGGATAGACATTAGGCTCTCAATCCTTTGCATGACAGCAATTAGGATAGTCCTTTTCAAACCTTAACACTAGGTCCATCTTTTTGCATGATAACATTAGGTAGAATTTCCCTTTCGTACCCTTGACTTTAGGACCATTGTGCATGACAACATTAGGAGTAAGTTTCCCTTAGTTGTTTTCTTTTCAACCTTTGAGTCCTTTTCCTTCTCATCTCAAAACAAAAATTAAAACACTTAATAAAGGTGATGTGCATTGTGCGCCACGAGCGTTAAGAACATAGGAAAAGATGAGCGGATGCATTTCTAACCTCGTCTTAGGATACTTTGTGTGTGATATGTTTAGATCGTTAGCGCGAAGTATTCGATCTTATGTCATAGACTTTAGTGTGATGCGTATCTCGGAATAAAGTCAATCCACTTCTTCTAAAATTCATAAACAAATGCAAACCCCTTTTATCCTTCGGGATCGTTGGTCAAACCTTTTTTTTTCAGAAAGGGCTCGTTATTTTCCGTTCTACCGCAAACAGGCATCGACCATAACTGCTGGAACGCGAGCATATCGTCGCTCACAAAAAACACGTAATCAATTCTTGGTCGTTACCATGAACTACGGACGCTCTGATTTCCTCTTTCTTGCCTGATTGATAATACGTAGGCACAAGACAATGATGTCTTAGCGAGCAACCTTCCCCATTCACCTGTAGTCCGCCGAACTACATTGACTTTGACTTTCCCATTGCACGAGGGAATACGTAGGCATAGGGCAATGATGTCCCATCGAGTCTCCTTTTGTCTTTTCTCCATTTCTTTTCCATTTAGCAGTAGAGCTTTAGATATCATACCCTTTGATTAGACAACGAGCGTGGATCTCGTTGAGTACAACGGACGTGAGAGGTGCTAATACCTTCCCCTCGTGTAACCGACTCCCGAACCCAGGACTTGGCTGCAATGACCTTCTCTTTTCCCTTTCTTTTTAGGTTTTCTTCGATCATTTCATTTCCCCCTGTCGGGATAAATAATGTTCGGTGGCGACTCTTCTGTTTTTCTGCCAAGTGTTTTTCGTAGTTGCGATACTCGTTCCGAAGCTCGAGAAGGATAAAAGTACATGTCTTGATAAGGATGGGAATCTGGTGATGAAGTATTCCCCAAAGTTCCCCCTTCACTGGACCAATGCCCACTTCAACCGCAACACCGACCATTATATTATAAAGCCCCACGAGCTGGATGTCGAAGACCAGGGCGGCTATGACAAACTCTTGAAGTTTGTGGACAGCTTTGTCCCTGCTCAGTGGCAGACCATAGAGGGGAAGGTTGTCCATGACGAGCGGGGTTATGCTAGGTTGGAGACCTGGTACATCAATACCAGGGAGCTCCTTGAGTGTAGGACCCCCGAGGATGCTAGGCTGCTCCTAGGTAGCTATTTTTCTCTTAACTTGTGTGTTTATCGCTTCCCGGTGTATTGACCTTCATTTGTTTTTGTCGCAGGCAACATTTCAAACCTCTAGGAGCGTGTACTCAAAATAGCTGCAAAAGGTGGGAAAAAGGTTTCCAAGGGCAAGATTTCTGATCTCCAAAATTAGTCGAGGACTGACTCTGGCCTTAGCTCTACTTCTTCTGCGAGTGGCGACCATCTCACTCCTCAACAAGACCGGAGCACCCCGACCAAGAAGAGGCCTCGATCGAGCGATGTTTTAGATCTGACAGGAGACGAGGAAGACGATAACAAGTTCGTGTTGCCCCCTTACTTCTCCGATAAGGGGTTCTTCGAGGGGAGCCCTCCCCTGGCCATACCTCGGGCAGACTCTTCAGTTATTCTGGGTCTCGATGATGCGACCAGAAGGAAAAAGTTGGCTCAAGATGCGGCTGCCCTGATGCGGGTCTTGGAGGTTACTTTTATTCTTAATAATAAAGAGACATGTCCTGTTTCTGAGCTGGATAAGCAACGGGCAGCATACAGGAAGCTCGAGGTGGCGGCGCACAAGACTGAGACTGCCTTCGAGGACTACAAAGAGAAGTATCAACTTCAGACCGAGATCGTCACAGAGAATACCAAGTTAATTGAGAGATTGGCTACCCTGAGACTCGAACACGCCGCCGAGAAGAAAGCCCCCAAGGACCGGATTACTGCCCTTGAAGCTGTCGCGGCCCCCGCAGAGGACGAGGATGAAGAGCTGAAAGCCCTGGGGACCCGTGCTGAGCTAGTTGGCTAGATCAGGGTCCTCGAGCAAGATTGCTTGGATGCAGTCAGAATAGGCTTTAATAGAGCAGTGGCCCAACTTCAAGTAGTGAACCCCGGGGTCAACCTTGTTACCGAGGGGATTAGTTTCCTGAACCAGGTGGTCGACAGCCAAATAGTCATTCCTCGCCTTGACGATGATGATGACGCCGAGGTGGAGACCCAACCAGGGGAGGAAGATGTTTAGACTTGTATTTTTTGTTGTCATTTGTTCGGCCTGCGTGCCATGCATGAGTTGTAATATTTAGGCGTCGTCCTTTTTTTTGTAATGTTGTGCCATACATGAGTTTTAATCCAATTTCCTTTTACTTTTATGATATGCTCGTATATATTCCGCTCGTGTATATTTCTCCATTTAATTGTTCTTTACTTTCTGCTATGTTTGTGTATGTTTTGCAAGTTGAGTAAATAGTTTCCTCGGTTAATACTTTATGCTTGAACAAGAATTATTTTTGCTAAGTGTATGTGGGATCTTGCTCGACAGAATTGGTGTTCGAGAATGTAAGGAATATGTTCAAGTGATCGGAGTTGACTTTCGATTGATAGCGGAGGAAAGATCTCGGTCGAGATCTTAACACCGCGACGTGAACTTCCCATCCCGAGCTTAGTATTCTGCCTTACTGGTACAATGACGATGGAGCTCGGTCGAGTTATACCCGTAGGGCTAGGGATCTGCTCATCAAAGATTGGAAACCTGCCTTTTTGTTTAAGTTTGGGCATCTCCGCAGCGCTCTAGGCGAACAAATCAACATTTTCCATCAAGCAAGCCTTCAGTTGTTTCCTCGTGGGGTCGGGGAGATCAGTGTCAATCTTCACGCCTTTGTTTGGGTTACTGCCGAGGAGGATGACTTTGAACTCACCATCAGAAATGGGGCGCTTGGGATGAGCATGCTCCTCGTTGACTTCTGGTGTCAGGGAGGCTTCTGCTGTTGGTCAGACTACTTTCTCTTTCTTCTTCTGCTCCTTCAAGTCATCTTTGGTGAGGCGACTGTCCAGGTCGACTGAGTCGACGTGCGGCAACGACTTCGGTTCCTCCGAGGAGCTAGGACGAGCAGACTTGCTGGCAGCTTTGGACGGCGCATTGATGGTGCTTAGTCCCTTTGAGGCTGTTTCGAAGCATCTCCTCGCAGCTTCTATGTCCTCGTGGAGGGTGGCGGCGGGGCCTTTTTCCATGTAGTATTTCATCTTCAGATGAACGGTGGAAGGCACGACGATCAGTTCGGTTAGAGCTGGTCTTCCCAAGATGCATTGGTACAGAGAAGGGCAGTCTATGACCAAAAATTGGACCTTGATCGACTTGGCGGTCTCGTTGTTCCCGACACTAACAATCAGCTCGACGTAGCCCCACGACCTTGAGACGGCGCCATTAAAGCCCTGCAGATCAGAGCCCACATATGGCGTTAAGTAAGTCTTGTTGAGCTGCAACGTCGAGAAAAGTAACAAGTACATAATGTCGACCGAACTTCCCTGGTCAACCAATATGCGGAGAACATCAAAATTTACCATTATTTCCCTTATGAGTAAAGGGATGCTGAAGTTTGGGGCTCCTCACAGTAGAACGTGATAGGGTTCGAGCCTCCTTGGCTTTTGTAGAGGGTAGAGTTTTTGCTCGAACTGGCGTCGATTAGTTGTTCAAACTTCCTCTTCACTGATCCCACAGTCACCTTGTTGAACCCTCTACCAGATATTACCATGGAGAAAGGGAAGGCTGTGAAGCACCGAGGGTCTTCAGCGTCGTCGGGGACGTAGAAGTCCTCTGGCTGAGAGATGGACACGGCAACGGGCAAGTCGGCGGCTTCGTCGGAGGATGGTTTCTCTTCTTCGATCTTCTGCGCCTCCCTGAAGTCATGCTGACGAGCCTCTCTCCTCTTGGTGTATTGTTTCTAGTGTCTATCTCTGATGAGGATTTCAATTTCATCCTTTAGGTGGATGCAGTCTTCGGACACGTGCCCGTGACTCTTGTGGAACCGACAGCATTTAGTTTTGTCTGCGTTAGGCTTGGTAGGTGTCTGTCTGGGAAAATGGACTCTGGCCTGGCGGAACACTGCGTTGGTGCACTCAGATAGTATGCGATCGCGGGAGGCGGTCAGGGGTGTGTAGTCGGTAAAGCGACCAGCGGGTTCTTTGGTCTCCCTTGGGTCACGAAGGTTGTCCTCCCTCATTTTTCTCCTCCGCGGTGGGTGGGTGTGTCGTCATGCCTCTAAACCCTAGCATTTTCTTTATGCCTCGAGTCTCGAGCGTTATTGGAAGCCTCATTCTCCTCGTACTAGATGTAAATCTGGGCCTTGAGGAGGAGGGCGTCTAGTGACGAGGGTGTTTTGATGACCACCGCTTTGGAAAAGTCACTGCGGGGCGCAACCCTCGCTCAAGCAGATGTTTCTTCATATCGTCAGTCGTAGAGACCTGGACGGCTTCGCGGTTGAATCTCTCGATGTAGGCTTGGAGAAATTCGTCTTTCCCCTATATGATCGCCTCAAGTTTCGCTTTCGACTTTGGATGGCGACAGGAAGCAGGGAAGTGTCTCAAAAATTTCCTTCCTAGGTCTTTCCAGGAAGTGATAGACTCTCCAACGTGGCTTTTGTACCAAGTTATGGCACCTTTCCTCAAGGTTGTGGGAAATAACCTGCACTTTATAACGCCTTTGATGCCACAGTAATTGAGCAGGGCACCAATGTTCTCGAGGTGCTCGTCGGGATCTGTCGTTTTGTCAAATGTCCCTAGGTTCAGAGGTTTTTCCATCCCATTGGGAAGGGGACCGTCCATGATCGCCCTAGATAGCGGACCGCGGGGGTCATCTTCGTCGCCCTTGAGTGGTGAACTTGGCGGGGAGTAGTCGTACCTTTCTCGCCGAGGGCTATCCTTGCGGCACAACCTCGAATTCTTTAGTCAGCTTTTTGGTTTTTGCGGGGGTGACCGACGGTTTTCAGGCCATCCTCCAGCCTTTTTCTTCTTGGCAATCGAGGAGATGTGGTCCTCACGATGAAGAGTGTGGTTGCGCTTCAAAGGCTGTAGCCTTTCCAACTGTGGTCGGTGTTCTGGTCATTGTGTCGATGGGCTTTGAGACTCGTATCATTGGTGTCTCTACGGGGGAGAGTGTGGTCAATGTTCTCTTTCCAAAGCTTTGATCCTCTCGTTCTACTGATAGATCAAGCCGCGACCAGGGCCTCCATGGTCGGATCGGCGTTGATCGACACTGGGATTGGCTGGAACTTCTTCGACGCCTTCTCCGGAGTCTTTTGGACTTTCTGGGTCTCAACGTACTGGATGTCGTCGTCGGTGGCCTCGTTGGAGAAAAGGGAGGCGGTGCGTTCGTCTTACTTCGGAGGTGTGATATCTTCTAGAACTGGCATGCCGTTGTCGTTGTCGGCGTCATGGAGGGGAGTGAAGGCGGATTTGCGACCAATGTTGTCGTGTTGATGGGCCAAGATTTGTAGGTTTGAGAATGTTACTTTGGTCTTTAGGTTTCAGAGAAAGAAAAGACGAGGGAGCAAAGGGTTCCCATAGACGGCACCACTGATCTTACCAAAATTAGAAAGTTCTTCAGTGGCTAACAATACGCCGTGGTCTTCAATGTTAGTGAGGAAAACGGGGGGGGGGGGGGGGGGGGTGTAGCGAGTGATTTTTAGATGTGGTTGCGAAGCACGATCACTCTAGTACTATAGTTCGATTCATTTTTATCCTATTAAAGCTGATGAAGGAAGGGAAATAGATGTCTCCAACTAACCCTACTTGCATACTGAGGTTAAACAGTCAAAACTGTTGGTTTACAGATGCTACAAAGATTCGGGGTTTCTCCTTGGTTATTTTTTCGAAAAGGGGTGTTTTAGGCTATCGGTTGAGATGTTAGGAAGGATGTATATGAAAGTATGGGATTTTGGGTTTTTGTTTAGTGTGCTCGCTAAGATTTTTCTTTCAATCTTATGCCTACGTATTCCCGTTTACCGAAACAGGGAAATCAGAGCGTTCGTAGTTCCAGAAATGGTATTTTGGTGTCTTGTTCAAAGCGCAAGACGTGAAGCGAAAGGTAGTTTGTATCTTGTTTAAAGCCCAAGATATGAAGCTAAAGAGTCTATTTGTATCTTGTTCAAAGCCCAAGATGTGAAGCTAAAAGGGTTTGACTTTTAGAGAGAATTTGTCATCTCTAAAGAGGGGGTTGTATGTCACAACTGTTTATAAAGGAGAATTACTTCAACCGGGATGTGTGAATCCGGCAATGCCATAATTTCCTTTATAGGGGATTTTTAACCTGAAGGAGAAGACTTTAACTCAGTGTAGAGCAATGCTATCTTTCCTTAGGAATTTCTCATGCTAAAAGAGGGACAGTGGCATGGATGTAGATGATTCAGAGGCTTGCCGCTTACAGCAATTAGATGAAGGGGAAGGAGTTGTTGATGTTTGTGTACTGTGAACGAGGCACAACTTTGATGCTAAAAGGTTGATTGGATCAACCAGTGGTTTTCTTATACAAAGCCTAAGAGGAGGCTATTGGCCCAACAAGAGGGTGTTTTTGTGTGTCTCGTACAAAGCCCGAGAGAGAGGCTAAAAGGGGTTTGGCTCAATAAGAACCTTTTTATATCTCGTATAAAGCCCGAGATGGAGGCTAAAAGGTGATGGACTCAAAGAGGGAGTCTCTTATATGTCTCGTACAAAGCCCGAGAGAGAGGCTAAACGTTGTTTGACTCAACGAGGGAGTATTTTGTATCTCGTACGAAGCCCGAGATAGAGGCTAAAATTGTCAGCTCCGCTGGGGAGAATCATTGTACAAAGCCCAAGAGGAGGCTAGTATGACTGTTTCAGTTGAGTGACAGGTCCAATATACTGATTTTAAAAGAGAAAATCAATTCTTATATGAGCAATGTTGTACTCAAGGATTTGATTCGAGGATCAGGGATATTTCCTTGTCTTTGAGGAAACGGGAAATCCAAAGGGTATTGAGACTGTCCGAGTCTACGGGTTTCCTTCCTATTTTTGAAGGGAGCTCGAGAATGTCTTGGAGACTCAAGGAAATTAGACTGTCCGTGTCTAGAGTTTCATCTTTTGTACTATGCTTTGAGAAATAGTAGTAGACTCTTTGAAAGGACTGTTCTATGAAGATGACTAAGTTCTGTTCCTATACCTCTAGGAGGTCGTCGGGACAATTTGTACGAAGCCCAAGAGGAGGCTGGAAGCTTTTTAAGAAGCTGACGGGTCCTTGTACTAAGCCCAAGAGGAGGCTATCATTCCCGGAGGAAGAGATCATTATACGAAGCCTAAGAGGAGGCTGTGATTACTTCTAAGAAGCCAACGGGTCCTTTTACTAAGCCCAAGAGGAGACGGGGTTGCTTTTAGGAAGCCTGTGGGTCCTTGTACGATGCCCAAGAGGAGGCCAATGCTTTTAAGAAGCCCGTGGGTCCCCAAACCCCGAGCAATTCAAGACAGGCTATTCACAAGGAATAGATCAAGCCAGGAAAGTTCGAGAATTTGGAAGAAACTCAAAGATGCCATTCATGGAGAATACATTCATCTCTGGGAGTAGAGTTTCTTGACAATTCCTAATGAGGACAGCCGAAGAGAAGACTGTATCTGGTGATCCTATTGGGGATCTAGTTGTCTATTTCTACGAATAAACGAAACGACTTTTCCTAGTTCTAAACGTAGTTGCCGGGGAAACTCTAAATATCTATACTATTATTACACAGTTGATATGAGTTTATGAAAGAAGACTTACAGCGAAACAGCCCCACAATACAGTTATATGTATATGAAAGCGGATAAACACTTACTCGGTTGTAGGCTTCCATGTTGTTTGGTTAGTTGTTCAACAAAGAAAGATTGAAAACAACAGTATATTTCAAAATCAAAGGAGAAAGTGCTTTGAAAAAGAAAGATTTGGGGCTTACAGCTCAAGGAGAGGCCCAGGGTTTTATCAGTGAGCGCACTGTTTGAATTTGTACAGAGGGACTTATACAAGTGACTGAGGCCCAAAAAGGTTTTCTGTACAAAGGGATGGGTCTTACACTCTCTCAAGAGGCCCAAGTGAGTTTTAAGAAAAGAAATGGGTCTTACTACTCGAGGGTAGGCCCAAATGATTTTTCGTTAAAAATGGCGATCGCGCCGAGGCTTTCTTTTAACGCAGAGGGACTTATACAATAAGTGAGGCCTAAAAATTATTTTAGGTTAAAAGGGGGTTGGGTCTTACACTCTATTAGAGGCCCAAAGGTTTTGAATGGGTCTTATAGCTCAAGAGAGGCCCAATTGTTATTTTTCAAAAGGGCGACGATCGCGCCGTTTGTTTTTGACGGTATCGGGACTTATACAATGCACTGAGGCCCAAATATGATTTGGTCAAAAAAAGGATTGGGTCTTACACTCTATTAGAGGCCCAAAGTGTTTTGAAAATGATTTATGAGGGTTGAATTAATCCAAAAACGCTAATTTGTTTTCAAAATGTGTTTTAATTGAATAAAAATTCAATTAAAATGATCAAAATTGTTTAACATATGGAAAACAAATTGTGATCTTGGATTAATGCTTCAAAAATTAAGTATTGACCTACAAAATAATTAGAAGGCATTAAAAGTTACAAAATCAAGAGGAGAAAACATTTTAAATGGCAAAAACAAATAAAACATTAATTCTTTGCAAAAATATCAATTATATGAAATAAATAATATTTTTCGGATTTTTTGATAAAATAAAATATTTTAACATTTTTGTGAATTATCAAAAAAAGAATCAACTCAAAATCATTAAAACTCAGAGAGAAATTAATTTTTGAATCAATTAAATAAAATCACAAAATTCAAAAATTCAAATATTTGAAAATGGCGCCAAGAACAAAGGCAAGAACACGCACGTGTTCTGGGTTTCCCAGATTTGCATTTTCTATCCAATCTCACTGAATACTTGATTATATCATGCAATCTACATATCAATCAACTCGTTTTAACCTCACGATCATGTCTATGGTCTTTAATTTCATTTATTTTTAACATGGAATAAGAAATCAAAGAGAAACCTCAAGAACCCTAATTTCTGCATGAAGGTTCAGAAATTTCACACACGATTCAAACAATGCACTTTATTGAGGGAAAACATTCCATGCATGATTATGAACATATGGCCAAATTATTGTGCAGCAAAAATTGCTTGGATCATAGAGTTAGAAGAGCTCATGCTTACCTCTTGCAGCTGGTGATCGTGTTTTGGGTTAGAGGTGTTACAACTAGGTTCCAATGATCTGGATAGCTTCCCTAGGTCCCATGGAGTGTGTATGAATGCTTGGAATAGATTGAAATGATCTGGAACTTGAGATGGTACCCCAACTGCAAATCTGTCAAGAACTTAAGCAACTGGCTGGTGATTTTGTGATTTTGGTGTTCCAGATGTTATGTGAGTGTTTGGATCACTTCTATATGATTTATGTGAGGTGTGTGTATGAAAGGCATTTTTGAGAGTGAGAAGTGGTTTTTGAGAAAGGCAAGTGTTGCAGGCCTTTGGTGTACTTAAACTAATCACAATTAAGCTCTATTTATAGTAGAGCAAGTTTGTTTTGCAAGGAATAGTGAATGGCAACTGCTGAGTAGGTTTGGCCAATGTTGGCAAATGAAAATCCAAGTCTCCTCTAGCCATTGACTAGAGGTTAGGGCACAGGCTGCTGGTCCCCTTGGTCTTGGATAAGTCTTGACTGAATTCAGTTGCTAAGAGCTCAGTTCATGCCACCTTGATGCTTCCATTGAATGCTCTAATCCAAAATTGGAGTCTTGTCCCTATTTTGGCAATTCTAGGTTCAACATGCTATTTCTTGTTCCAAAGACTTTAGAGGCTTGGCTCAGTGATTGTCCCCTTTAGATTCAATCCTCAGAGGTGTCCAAGTGGATAGGAGCATTTGGATTTGGCTGATTTTGGCAAATCGACCAAAAGTGCAAAAATCTGCCTTGCCTTGGCAGATTTCAGCAAGGCAACTTGCCAATGTCATATCTCATGGCTCAAATTAAATTTGGTAATGTTCTTGGTCATTTTGGAAAGCCCTTGCATGATACAACAACTGTTTGAACATGTTTGGTTTTGATCTCTTTTGAATCCAAGTGAAAAATCCCCCTACATTTGGAAAAAAGTAAAGGCAGATTCTGACTTAGTGAAATTTTCACTAAGTGTTGGAACAAAGTGACTTTTCTTGATTTTGATCACTCCATAACTCAAAATCCATGAGGAATTTGGACATAGGTCAGTATGAAGCTTTTGTAGAGGGCAATGTGATCTACAAATCAAGCTTTGAATGGGGAACAATGGCCTTGTGGTTTAGGAGTTATGGTCCTCCAAAGTTGGCACATTAGTGTCACTTTTTCCATAACTTAGAAATTTTTCTAAGTTTTTATGGTTACCCCTTTTACAAGTTATCCCACTTTCTTTGATTTTTCTTGATGAATGATGATTCAAATCATACATTAACATCATTTTAGGGTTAAAAATCCATTTTGGTGAAAAATCTCAAAAAGTCAAAGTTGACTTTTGTGCACAGTTGACTTTTTATCAGATGAATTCCAAACTGTGCAATTCTTCAGGAAATCATGTCCTTGACCTAAATCAAACTTGATGGACATGCTCCATGGGTGTCATAGGGTATATTGAATCATGTCTTAGGGTTTGGGAGCATGTCCTGGTCAAAAGTCAAAGTTACAGTTGACTTTCCTCGCGAAACCCTAATTGTGGTGCAGATGAAATTGAGACTTGTTGCTCAAGCTTCTTGGATCAATCCATTATTGCAAATGGATCAATATAGTATATTAAAGACCCTTAAATCATGTCTTGAGATCTTGGTTCATGATTTGTCCCAAAAGTCAACTTAGGGGTGAATTAGGTCAAGAAACCCTAATTCCTGATTTTTGATGTATGCATCCCCTGAGGTCAAATTGACTTGATGATTGGGTCCATGAGGTCCCATGGAGTATATTAGGTTATCTTTTGGATCATTGGCTTGTTCCCAGATGAAAAATTTCCATCTGGAGGCCCTGTCGACCAAAACCATAATTTGGTGACACTGTCGATCTTGAGACTTGATCCACCTAGAAGAGAGCAGCCTTGTGCTTAATCCTTGAAGTGGAAGTCCTTTTGATCCATTGTGGATATTTTAGAGGTTAGAAAAGTTGAAGATCAAGTCATTCCTTGATTGATCCTTTGTCTAAAGCTCTGAGAGGGCTTAAAACCCTAATTTTGATTGTAGTGAATGCTCAACAACCCTTGAGGCATTTGATGAGGCATGATGGTTCATCCATATTGTGATAATGATTTTCACAATGATGGGAAATCTCAGTGGTCAAAATTTAGGGTATGACATATGCCCCTATTTAATCTTCTTGGACCCGAAGGTGTGAATGACGAAGGTATTCGGGCATTCGAGGTGCAAGAGGATTAAATATCGGAATACCTGAAAGTTTGATGGCTATGAATGGCAGCTTGCGCATTCATCTTCTTTTGCTAAGAAATGATGCTTAGAAAAGGTAGACTTCCCCTCGATCCTGGTTTCCTAGCAAGGAACTGGTCTAAGTCTCCTTTTGAAATAAACCTCCCCTCGATCCTGGTTTCCTACCAAGGAACTGGTCTAAGTTTCTAATTTAAACTCCCCCTCGATCCTGGTTTCCTACCAAGGAACTGGTCTTAGTTTCTGATTTAAACTCCCCCTCGATCCTGGTTTCCTACCAAGGAACTGGTCTAAGTTGCTGTTGTAAACTTCCCCTCGATCCTGGTTTCCTACCAAGGAACTGGTCTAAGTTTCTTTTGTCAATAAAATTTCTTGACAAGGGACGCTATTTGTAGCGGTTTTCCTCAAACTTCTCGCCGGATTTTCCTGGGGAGATGCCATTTTATGGGAAAAAGTTTGATGTTAGACTCGCTGGGGAGCCCAATCGTCTGAGTTGTAGAGGTGCACAGACTTCTCTGTTGGAGACGCCATTTGTCGACTCTATATGGGGAAAATGAGTCTCTTGAGAGACTGCTTCCGCTTGGGGTCTTACATCATACTTTTCTCGGGATCTTCCCGGAGAAATGCCATATGATGGGCTCTAATTTTGAGGTGCCGATGACCTTTTCATCAGCGGTCTTTCGGAGAAAGGCAGCTGTACTGCCAAATCTCTGCTTAGGAGGCTTTCTCTGGGGATTTTTCTTTAATCTGGGAAAGCAAGGATATCATCTTCAATGGCAAAGAGTGACATTTTTAGAAAGTTTCTCTGGCTTTTCAGAGGTTCAAGTTATCAAAGTGGTCGAGTGCCGACTCTAATCCAGAGATACACTGGAGGCGAGATTGTTCAAATGCAGCGTTTCCTGACGAGGCAAGAACTGACAACTCGATTAAGAAGACTTTTATCACAAGGGGATAAGACCGACTAGAGTGATAGTGATGCAATATGAATGCGAATGCAAGTAAAATGCATGATGTATGTATGTATATGCTGACAAAGACTTGACACAACACACAGACTGACGGATGAACACGACTGGATACTCGACCACTGCTGGAGATGAAAGGTATCACTTGGTTCAAGATAGCAATTCTGCCTTGCTTAGGAGAGATAATCCCTACGGGGAATACCGTTGATCGGGCTTAGGAGATAAGAACTCGGCCGAGGGTATCAGATGGTAAAGCCGTATCTCATACAGTTGATCTTTCCTTCAGGCGTACTGGCCTAGAAGGAGTACTTTGATTCTGCACTTTGAAATTCAAACGCCTTTGGAGACACAATCGACGCTCTTTCGATGTTTAACAGTCAAAAGCAATTGCCATCTTTAATTTAAAAGCATAAAAAGTTTCAACAAGTAAATTCATTTTTGTTTCATTTCAAGAATCGCTAATCATATTAAAACGCCATTCTGTAAAGCTAAAACAAATAAGAATTACAACAAAAGCACAAGGGCTCAAATTTTATTGATAAGATGGAGATCAGCCAAACGCGTGATTCCAAAGAGTATATACAAAGTTTGAAAATGGTAATTTACAGGGAAAAGGGCTACGTTGAAACATAACGACCATTATCCTTCTACCATCTTTGAATTCGGGACATCTTGAGCTTCTGTCGAAGATGACCTTGACTGGAGTTTTCCTCCGATGGATGATGTAACTACTGCTGAGGGACTTGCCTCTGTTGAACATAGTTACTTGCCATTATCCCTAATTTTTGCCTGGATTATACTATGAGATTTCCAATCCATCGGGATGATTTTTTTCATGTCTCTAACTTTTGCCTGGACCGCCCTTTCGGGTTTTCAATCCACCGAGAAGTTTTTTTTAGGCGAAGTATTTCTCGACTACATCAACATTCGTGGGGTAGGCAAACTCCTCTCCGTCCATGGTTGCAAGTCTCAAGGCACCACCTGAGAAAGCTTTCGTGACCACATAGGGGCCATCTTAATTTGGGGTCCATTTACCCCGAGAGTCAGTGAGAAACGATTGTATCTTCTTGAGCACGAGGTCTCCTTTTCTGAAGACACGAGGTCGGACCTTTTTGTCGAATGCCTTCTTCATTCTCTGCTGATACAACTAACCATGGCATAGTGCCGTGATTCGCTTCTCTTCGATCAGGTTTAATTCGTCGTGTCGACTTTGACACCATTCAGCTTCTGAAAGCTTAGCTTCCATCAATACCTGGATTGATGGGATCTCTACTTCTATGGGGAGAACTGCCTCCATGCCATATACTAGAGAGAAAGGGGTTGCCCCTGTTGAAGTGCGGACAGATGTTCGATAACCGTGAAGAGCAAAGGGTAGCATCTCGTGCCAATCTTTATAGGTTACAACCATCTTCTGAACGATCCTCTTGATGTTCTTGTTAGCCGCTTCTACCGCTCCGTTCATCTTGGGTCGGTAGGGAGATGAGTTATGGTGTTCGATCTTGAACTCAACGAACAACTCTTTCATCATCTTATTATTCAAGTTAGATCCATTATCTGTAATGATCTGGCTTGGAACACCATAACGGCAGATGATATTGTTTTTGATAAATCGGACCACCACTTGTCGGGTTACATTAGTGTACGGCGCTGCTTCGACCCACTTGGTGAAATAGTCAATGGCTACCAGGATGAACCGATGTTCGTTTGAAGCCTTAGGTTCGATCAAGCCAATCATGTCGATTCCCCATATGGAAAAATGCCACAGGGAAGAAAGAACTTTGAGATGTAGTGGCGGTACATGAATTTTGTCGGAGTATATCTGACACTTGTGACACCTCCTCATGTACTTGTAGCAGTCGGATTCCATGGTCAACCAGTAATACCCTACTCTCAGAATTTTTCTCGCCATTGTGTGTCCGTTGGCATGAGTGCCAAAGGATCCTTCATGAATTTCTTTCATAAGCATGTCTGCTTCTGGTCTGTCTATGCATCAGAGCAAGACCAAGTCAAAATTCCTCTTATAAAGAGTGTCACCGCTCAGGAAGAAGCTTCCAGCCAATCTTCTGAGGGTTTTCCTGTCTTTTCTGAGTGCCCCAGATGGGTACTCTTGTTTCTAAAGGAAGCATTTGATATTGTGATACCAAGGTTTGTCGTCTACGACTGCTTCGATCGTGAAGACGTAAGCGGGCCGTTCAAGGCGCATTATGTCGGTCTTAGGTAGGTCATTCCATTGACCTACACTAATCATGGAAGAGAGAGTGGCTAAGGCATCAGCCATGTGATTCTCATCACGAGGGATGTGATAAAACTCGACTCTGTTAAAGAAGGGTAGCAACCTTCTTGCATAGTCTTTGTAAGGAATCAGTCCTGATTGGTATGTGTTCCAATCTCCTTTTATCTGATTGATAATCAGGGCTGAATCGCCGTATACATCCAAGTTTTTGATCCTTAAATCAATTGCTTCTTCGAGACCCATGATACAAGCTTCGTATTCGGCCTCGTTGTTCGTACATTTGAACGTAAGTCTGGCAGTGAAAGGAATGTAGGTACCCTGAGGGGTAACAATGATTGCCCCAAATCCGTTTCCATAATGATTAACTGCTCCGTCAAAGATAAGTCCCCATTGGGAACCTGGTTCTGGCCCTTCACTGGGTAACGGTTCATCACAATCTTTCATTTTTAGATACATGACATCTTTATCTGGGAAGTCAAACTCGATTGATTCTTGATCGTCAATCGGTTGATGAGCCAAATGATCGGCTAAAATACTTCCTTTAATGGCTTTCTGAGCGTGGTACTCTATGTCATATTCTGAGCATAATATCTGCCAACGGGCAATCCTTCCCGTGAGAGGAGGCTTTTCGAAGACGTACTTGATTGGACCCATTTCGGAGACCAACCAAGTAGTGTGACGGATCATGTACTGGCGAAGACGTTTGGCTACCCAAGCCAAAGCGCAACAAGTTTTTTTAAGCATAGTGTACCGAGTTTCATAGTCGGTGAACTTCTTGCTTAGATAGTAAATGACAGACTCTTTCCGTTTGGTTTCGTCTTGTTGGCCAAGTACACATCCCATTGAGTCCTCTAGGACTGTGAGGTAAATGATCAGTGGTCTTCCTTCCACTGGAGGTGATAGAATCGGAGGATTCAACAGGTATTCCTTAATACTGTCAAAGGCAGTTTGGCAATCTTCTGACCAAACATAATCCTGGTTCTTTTTGAGTAATTTGAAAATCGGCGCACACATGGCGGTCATAAGGAATATGAATCTGGAGATGTAGTTCAAACGTCCCAAGAATCCTCTGACTTGTTTTTCAGTTTTCGGAGAAGGCATTTCTCGAATGGCCTTGACCTTGTCAGGATCAACCTCAATTCCTTTCTGGCTGACGATGAACCCTAAGAGTTTCCCCGAACGGACACCGAAGGTGCACTTGTTGGGATTCAAGCGGAGTTTGTATTTTCTCAGACGCTCGAATAGTTTTGACAGGTGGGTCACATGCTCCTCTTCTGTCTTAGATTTTGCAATCATGTCATCGACATATACCTCTATCTCTTTGTGTATCATGTCATGAAACAGAGTAGTCATGGTCCTTTGATAGGTTGCCCCAGCGTTCTTCAAGCCGAACGACATCACCTTGTAACAAAAGGTACCCCATGGGGTAATGAACGAAGTTTTTTCCATGTCTTTCGGCGCCATTTTGACCTGGTTATAGCCCGAGAATCCATCCATGAAGGAGAAAATTTTGAACTTTGCTGTACTGTCAACCATCATGTCAATGTGTGGCAAAAGAAAGTCGTCCTTTGGACTTGCCTTGTTCAGATCCCTGTAATCAACACACATTCTGACCTTTCCGTCCTTTTTGGGAACGGGTACGATGTTGGCTAACCATTGAGGATATTCAGATGTAGCGAGGAAACCTGCGTCGATCTCTTTCTATACCTCCTCTTTAATTTTGATGGCCATGTCCGGGTGAGTCCGTCTCAACCTTTGCTTTACTGGCGGACATTCTGATCTTAACGGTAAGTGATGTTCCACGATGCTGGTATCCAACCCTGGCATCTCCTGATAGGACCAAGCGAATACATCGGGAAATTCTCTGAGAAGCTTTATCAAACCCTCTCTGGCAGTTGGACTGAGCAGTGCCCCAATCCTGATTTCTTTTCTCTCTTTTTTCGAACCCACATTGATCGTTTCCGATGGCTCTTTGTGAGGTTCAATAGACCTTTCCTCTTGTCTGAGTAGTCGGGATATCTCTTCTGGAATTTCGTTGTCATCTTCTTCTTCAGCCCCAAATACCGGGAACTCAAAGTTGGGAGAAGGCATCGGATCGTATGTTTCAACGGGGTTTAAAACAAGCAATCTGCATGACGTGATGATTCGTGTTTAGAAGAGATAGAGAAAATGCAAGTGTGTGCAGTGTATTTATTTTACTGCTTGTTTTTATTTGAATTGTTTTTTAGGATTACCATTTTCTGAGAAAAGTGAAAAGAGAAAACAACAATTAATGCGGAAATTACAGAACGACGTTATTTTATTAATGAACAAGTCGATTCTTGAAACTACAGCCCTATAAAACAAAACTCTGTCGCTTTGGGCGGAGCGAAGAGGGAAATTTACAGAAAGCGAGCCCTATCAAAACATCCATTTCACCTGGGCAAGGTGAAAGGTTAAAGATGGCAATTACTTTGACTGATGAACGACCTTCGGAACCTCAACGACAACCCATTGGCGGCGAACTCCTCGGTGAATCACAAAGTCTGGCACCTTCCTCGATTTGTCTTCAGAAATAACACTGATTTCTGGTGGAGCAGGATCGTTGGAATCTGTCTCCCATGCAGAGTTGTCGTAGGACAATTCCTCTATTGCATTTTGCATAGCATTTATGCTCTCAGCTGTATCTCCCCATCCAGTTGGCTGGATATCTTTGAGCCTGATACGAGAGCTTTCGCGAGCGGTGTACTTGACCATGAAGTCGTATTTTCCACTCGGTTGTCCCAAGGTATCCCACACTTCTTTCGAACTGGAGGAGTCATCCCTCTCGATGACATTGACCTCGGGAAAAGCATAGTTAATGAATTCAAGTCCGGAAAACGTTGCAAATTCATCGTCATGTTGAGTAGTTTCTGAATGACCTGAGTGTTGATCCCATGACATGGTGGGGACACAGGTATTCTGTTCAATGACGGTCAGCTGATTTTCATTGTTCGGCTGACTCTCTTGCCCCAAGTCTCCTGGATAAGGTTGCCACATTGGCAGACCATCCATTGGGCCATAAAAGTCGTGGTCAAAGTTGTCTTTCATCGGAGTGTCTTCCTCTAATGAATTTGGCAGAGCACATCATCCTTCCGGATCACAACCTCCGTATATCATTTCGACATCTGATCGTGGTATAAATCTCGGACTCTGTGCGAGATAGCAAAATAGCGTAGGCACCTCTTCTTAAGACATATAACCGTCCTCATTAAGATAGGACTTCCATTCTTCATCTGTGTCAGAGGGATCTTCCTCATTGATAGCATGTACTGCTTGAGACACTGGGTGAAGAAAACCTCCACTGTGGAAGAAGTTCTGAATGGGATGAAGACTTCTATCGCTGGCAGCTGTCTGGGTACAGGTTGCAGAAAAACCAAGACCCTTCTTTGTTTTATTGTCAATAGGAATGACAAGCTGTCTCCATCCAGTTGTATCGGTACTCTCGACCGCTTTGATAACATCTTTGTATGAGAAAATCGAGGTTCCTCCTTGGTATTGATTGTCCTTGCCCACCGACAGTGCTTGGAACTGCGTCCTAATAACCTCCTCGGGTTCTACACAAGTAGATGATGATAAGTTACTCACGAGCAAGGCCTGTTCTCCACAGACTGTGACAAGTTGATCGTTCTGAACGAACTTTAGCTTTTGGTGAAGCGTCGAAGTGACCGCTCCAGCCTGATGTATCCAAGGTCTTCCTAATAAACAACTGTACGTTGCCCGGATGTCCATGACCTGGAAAGTGACTTGGAAAGTATGAGGACCGATAGTTATGGGAAGATCAACTTCGTCGATAACCGTTTTTCGGGATCCATCAAATGCTTTGACAACGACCTCGCTGATTCTCATCGGAGGGCCCTTGAATGATAATTGCATCAAAGTGGACTTTGGCATAACATTCAGGGCTGACCCTGTGTCTACCAGTACGCTGGCTAAAGCATCGTCCTGGCAGTTAATTGTAATGTTGAGCACCATGTTATGACGGCGACCCTCTTCGGGTAATTCCTCATCACTAAATCCCAAATTATTGCAGGAAGTGATGTTAGAGACAATGCTATCAAACTGTCTGATTGTTACATCCTGTTCCACAAAGGCTTGCTCCAAGACTTTCTGTAGAGCCTCCCTGTGGGCTTCTGAACTGAGTAACAGTGATAATACCGAGATCTTTGAAGGAGTGTGTAACAGCTGATCAACAATGTTATATTCACTTCTTTGGATGAGCTTAAGCATCTCATCATTATTTTTTGAAAGGTCGGGATTACTGGATTGACCGACTGATGGATTGGGAGCTTCTGTCTAAAGTTCCTTTTCCTTGTTAGGTTCTCCAACTCCTCGGTTGAAGATTCGACCGCTCCGTGTTACACAACTGATGTCTGCAATATTCAAGACAGAGGGTAATGGAATTTCCTTTCCATTCTCAACTGTTGTTGCACCGTATTTGTAAGGGATTGCCCTAGTTGATTCATACGGTAGTGGTCCTGGTAGATAGATGACTATGGGAGCCTTCTGGTTTTTCCGACCATCATAAGTAATCTCGATCCGTTCCCGGTTGGGAATTCTTGATTCATCAAGCAGAGGGATGATGGAAAAAACATCCCTGGTCTGGTGATGACCAGAGATTGTGACAACATCCTCGACTTGATTGGCAAGGTAGCTCAGCGTCCAGTTGATGGGTCCAGAACCCGGATATGGGCGAATCTCTCCACGATCCACCTGACCCTGAAGAGCTGCTCTCACAAGGTAAGACCCTTGGTTACTTTCTGAACAGACACTACAATGGTCATAGTTGTGTGGTGGCACCTGGCCACGCCCACTTTGAATACAATGTAACCTCACTAGGTTAGCTTCCACAGATCGGACATCCTGACTTTGACGCCGAGTGGGATTCCTGTTATTGATATTAATTTGCTGAGTATCTTCATCCATGTAGATTGGCATCCACCAGTGATTTAACAAGTGCTGAAGTGCCTCCTGGACAAGGGTACAACCTCGATCGTTTTCGCAACCTGCTTTACAGCTTTGATAGTCATGTGATATTAAGAATCCGAGTCAGACCTGCTCAGCATGTAACTCTACCAGGTTGGTATTCATTACGCGAATATCGAAGATCTGAACCATGTTGATCTGATAAGGGTTCCTATCATGGTAGTCTTGGATCCATCTAAGATCCATCTGACGCTGGAGGGCCTCTTGTATGAAAGAGCATCCATGTTTGTTTACCGAGCAAGTCAGACAGGAACTGTAATTGTGCCGTGGTAGATTATGATACTGGCTTTGCCTTGAGTGCATCGCCACCAAGTTGACATTCATTGCACAGATATCGTGGTTCTGAATGACGTTGGAATTCATATAGACCATGTTAACTCCACGAACTCGGTGCTCTTGGATCCATCCGAGATCCATCTATTCCTGTAGAGCTGATTGCACTACCGAACATCCTTGATTGCTTTTAAAGCAGATATCACATTGATGATAATTATGAGGTGGCACATGGCCATATCCACTCTGTCTATAATGCATCTTGACCAGATTGGTCCTCAACAAGAGTACATCGTGAATTTGATAGACATTGTTAAATTCTTTCTCAATCAGGTTGACTGCAGCTTTCTCATGTTGAGGCAGCGGGTTTTTGAAAACATTGGGATTCATATCTTTGAAAGATAATAGCCCGCTCCTAACAAACTTTTGCACGTCAGATTTGAAATTGAGACAGTTCTCTATGTTATGCCTTGATCCTCCTTGATGATAAGGGCATGTCTGATCCATCTTAAACCAAAAAGGAGGATTTTCCGGTACTGTAAGAGGAGATTTAGTCTGGATGTGCCCCTTAGCCAGTAGTAACGGAAATAGTTCTGCGTATAACATGGGTATAGGATCAAACCCTGATGGTCGTGTTGTACGGTTGTTGTTATATGGAGGACGAGCCTGCTGAAGAGGTTGTTGTGTCCTTTGCTGATTAGGTTGGCTCTGCGCAACCTGAGGTTGATACGTAGGAATAGGCGCGGGACTGATAGCAGGAGTTACAACTGCTACCGATTGATAACGTCGCCTTTTCTTTCCGAGAGAGATATTCCCAATATCCGGCTCTTTTTTCTTAGGGAAAGCACTACCGTATCGTTTTGTACTACTCGATGATCCAGCGTTTTTTGCCAAACGTCCTTCTCGGACGGCTTCCTCAAGACGAACTCCCATGCCCACCATCTCGGTGAAGTCACTGGGTGCACTGGCAACCATTCTGTCATAGTAAAATGAGCTCAAGGTCTTTAAGAAGATCTTTGTCATCTCTTTTTCCTCAAGAGGTGGACAAATTTGAGCAGAAATTTCACGCCATCTCTGGGCATACTCCTTAAAGGTTTCCTTGTCCTTTTGTGACATTGATTTGAGTTGATCTCTGTCTGGTGCCATGTCCAAATTATATTTGTATTGTTGGATGAAGGCAGTACCCAGATCTCCGAAAGTGCTAATCGTAGCACGGTTTAAACCCATGTACCATTTTAGTGCGGCACCGGTTAAACTATCCTGAAAGTAGTGAATCAGCAGGTCCTGATTCTCAGTCTGAGCTGACATTCGCCGAGCGTACATCACTAAGTGACTCTGAGGGCAAGAGTTACCCTTGTACTTTTCAAAGTCGGGCACTTGGAACTTGTGCGGGACTTTCACATTGGGGACCAAGCAGAGGTCTGCGGCATCCTTTCCAAATAGATCCTGACCGCAGATGGCTTGCAGTTCTTTCTGCATCTCCAAGAACTGTTCCTGGAATTCATCCATTCGGTCAAACATAGTTTTCTTTTTACCAGAAGGTATCTGTGAAATCTGTCCTTCCGGGACAGTGTGCACCACAGGGGGTGGTACCGTGAATACGGCAGTGAGTCTTGGCATTTTCTGAAGTTTGTAACCTTCAGGAGTCTTCAATATGCCTCTGGCATCTTCGTTTTCCCAAAGTTTGTAACCTTCAGGCCCAGCGGCATCTGTTGTGATTCCCTGATCCTCAGCGATCGGCGAAACATATCCTTCCAGGATATAGTTAACAGGCATGCTCCAGGGACGATCTTTCGGCATTTGATACCTAGGATCAAACTTCTCCACTATGGGCGCTGAGGTGATCTCCGAGATCACAGTCCTTTGTAGCTGAGCTTCTGCCATGGCTTGCATGTCGTTACGAAGCTTTCTCATATCCTCTCTCAGAGCGTCGATCTCTTCTTTCAACTCTCTGTTCACTTCCTCAAGATCATCCATCTTTTTCTGACGATTGGCCCGAGTATTGTACGAATGAGACAGTTTAACTTTAGAATCGAGACATAAACGTGAGATTTGTAGGTAAGAAGAATACGCGATATGAGAATGATGAATGCAATGATTATATTAATTGTTGTTTTTGGTTTAATCAAAATAAACTTCGACAATTAGATTGCAAATATCAAACGGTGGGGAAACCCCTTTTTATTGAAATTCAAAGGATTGCGGAAACGAAAATACAGTAGATTACAAAGTGCAGAAATAGAAACCTAAGCTAAGGGGTCCCGAGAGAACTCGGGTGCTGATTCTGGCATCTTCCTCTTCTTTGACCGGGGCTCTTGAGCCGTTGTCGGGTTGTCATTCCTTTGCCAAGTGAAAGGAGCGAGCAAATTCCTTTGGTCATCCTGATTATCCACAGCATGTTGCTCTAAAATCTCGATCAGAGCATCCTTATCTCTCAGCAGTTGCTGTATTTTGATACACTCCACATCGAGGGTGCGGTACTTGTTCTTCCAAGACCTCCTCTCCCGTTGAACTTTGTTGAGAGTAACCTGAAGCATTTTAGTTTCCATCATGAAGTACATGACAGATTCCCTCGGAGGAAGAATTCTGTAACGAGGATAAGGCATCTTTAGCTTGAGAGCTCTAGTTTATACCCAGTGGAGATAAGGCTCCACCGAGACACAGTCTGGTTTTCCTAGAGACTCCCGTCCTTTCTTATGAACGTGTTTCCAAGCGTGCACTATTTCCGTCTTTAGTTCTCTGTCACTTTCTCCTTCCTTGAAGAAAAGACCTTCCAGATGAGCATTCCATGGGACGTGCCTTATCGGGTATCCAAAGTGACGCCGAACCAATATCGGTTGATAGTTGATTCCTCCCTTAGTTCCTATAAGGGGTACGTTAGGGAAGTTTCCATAACGGTCAATGATCCTGATTCCATCATAAATCCTATTGCACCAATCTATATCAGAGTTGGTGAGGGACATAATCTTCTGCGACCATCGCAAGGCACTCTTATGATCCCAGAAAGCAGCAGACTTAGGTAAATGGGAGATAAACCATTTATAAAGCAGAGGTACACAACATGTGATCTCCCCTCCACTGTACAAATTCCCTAAGTGTACAGAATGATACGCATCTGCGAGCAAAGTCGGCACAGGGTTTCCAATGAGAAAAACCTTAATATCATTGATATCGACGAAGTTATTAATGTTGGGCAACAAAAATAATCCGTAGGTGAGTAAAACAAAGATGCTTTCGAAAGCAGTCATGTTCCCTATACTAGCGAAGTACAGAGCTTTCTTTGTCAGAAACTAGGCTGGCAAACCTTGTATGCCACCCTTAGTGGTCATGTGAGTCCTGACCTCAGACTCGTCCAAATGAATTGCTCTTGCAATGGTCTGATCCTTTGGAATTTCTTCCAGTCCAGAAAATGGAGCTTGATCAGTGATATGTAAATCAATCAGATGAGAATATTCCTCCAACGTTGGTGCTAGCTGGTAATCCGGGAATGTGAAGCAATGATAAACTGGATCGTAGAACTGAATGAGTGCATCTATGATTCCCTCAATCACATGGACCCTTAACAGAGGTAGCAGACCTCCGTACTTGGCTCTGAAGGCCTCTTGGTTCGTGATCATCCTCGCCAAACCTCTTAAATCCTCTAGTTTTGGAATCCTGAAGGTGTACTTATGAGTTCTCCTTCTACCGAAATCCATTAGCACAATCCTTTTCTCTGATATTTGCAATCACAGTCTTAGTTTAATTTGAAAAATAGAGAGACTAGAAGAGAAAACTTTTTGAATGTTTTAATGTTTTTTAGATGAATGCATGAATGCAGCACACAAAAACATAGAAAAAACATGGGGTCAAAGGGTCGTTGTCATGAAGTCAAGGCTCTACCCATCCCCAAAGGTTTATACTAGGGTGATTTTTTGTACTTGTACTCAAAATCATCAGCTCCTCCCAGGATAACAAACAGCAAGCGGATCGCCAGCGAGCTGTATGAAATCTTAGAGTAAATTCTATTCATCGATAATAGATCATCAGCCTCAAATGAGGGTAGTATCGCGTGACAACTATTTCTAATAGTTTTCGCACTACATAAGGGTTGGCTCCTCAGCTTCTCAGACATCACAATCGGCCCATTGCCTATGAGAGGGAATGGGTTGTATTGGTCAGCCTCCACTGAGGTTGATGGTCGACCTCGTCGCCATCACTTATCTTAAGTGTATACTCAATCTTTCCACATGCGGCATCACACGCATTCCCATTAGCAGAAAAATAAAAAGGTATAGCAATTAGGAAAAGCAATATATATATTTGTCCTAAAGTCCTAGACTTTTAAAGCTATGAATCCTAAGTTCCTGACAGAAAATGGTTTCCCGGCGGAGTCACCATCCTGTGGTTTCATTCCAAATTAACGGCGTTTTGACCTAAGATCCTAGTGACGTTAAGGCTTCAAGAGATAAGAGGAACAAAATGCCTTGAAAGGCGCCTTTTTGTGGTACCTCAGTCCAAGATTTCTACCTAGGAGACGAGAAGAGAACAAGATCCCTAAAAGATTCTCCCCAGCAGAGTCGCCATTCTTCTGTAGCGAGTGATTCTTGGATGTGGTTACGAAGCACGATCGCTCTAGTACTACAGTTCGATTCATTTTTTATCCTATTAAAGCTGATGAAGGAAGGGAAATAGATGTCTCCAACTAACCCTGCTTGCATACTGAGGTTAAACAGTTAAAACTGTTGGTTTACAGATGCTACAAAGATTCGGGGTCTCTCCTTGGTTATTTTTTCGAAAAGGGGTGTTTTAGGCTATCGGTTGAGATGTTAGGACGGATGTATATGAAAGTATAGGATTTTGGGTTTTTGTTTAGTGTGCTCGCTAAGATTTTTCTTTCAATCTTATGCCTACGTATTCCCGTTTACCGAAACAGGGAAATCAGAGCGTTCGTAGTTCCAGAAATGGTATTTCGGTGTCTTGTTCAAAGCCCAAGTCGTGAAGTGAAAGGTAGTTTGTATCTTGTTTAAAGCCCAAGATATGAAGCTAAAGAGTCTATTTGTATCTTGTTCAAAGCCCAAGATGTGAAGCTAAAAGGGTGTGACTTTTAGAGAGAATTTGTCATCTCTAAAGAGGGGGTTGTATGTCACAACTGTTTATAAAGGAGAATTACTTCAACCGGGATGTGTGAATCCGGCAATGCCATAATTTCCTTTATAGGGGATTTTTAACCTGAAGGAGAAGACTTTAACTCAGTGTAGAGCAATGCTATCTTTCCTTAGGAATTTCTCATGCTAAAAGAGGGACAGTGGCATGGATGTAGATGATCCAGAGGCTTACCGCTTACAGCAATTAGATGAAGGGGAAAGAGTTGTTGATGTTTGTGTACTGTGAACGAGGCACAACTTTGATGCTAAAAGGTTGATTGGATCAACCAGTGGTTTTCTTATACAAAGCCTAAGAGGAGGCTATTGGCCCAACAAGAGGGTGTTTTGTGTGTCTCGTACAAAGCCCGAGAGAGAGGCTAAAAGGGGTTTGGCTCAATAAGAACCTTTTTATATCTCGTATAAAGCCCGAGATGGAGGCTAAAAGGTGATGGACTCAAAGAGGGAGTCTCTTATGTGTCTCTTACAAAGCCCGAGAGAGAGGCTAAACGTTGTTTGACTCAACGAGGGAGTCTTTTGTATCTCGTACGAAGCCCGAGATGGAGGCTAAAATTGTTAGCTCCGCTGGGGAGAATCATTGTACAAAGCCCAAGAGGAGGCTAGTATGACTGTTTCAATTGAGTGACAGGTCCAATGTACTGATTTTAAAAGAGAAAATTAGTTCTTATATGAGCAATGTTGTACTCAAGGATTTGATTCGAGGATCAGGGATATTTCCTTGTCTTTGAGGAAACGGGAAATCCAAAGGGTATTGAGACTATCCGAGTCTACGGGTTTCCTTCCTATTTTTGAAGGGAGCTCGAGAATGTCTTGGAGACTCAAGGAAATTAGGTTGTCCGTGTCTAGAGTTTCATCTTTTGTACTATGATTTGAGAAATAGTAGTAGACTCTTTAAAAGGACTGTTCTATGAAGATGACTAAGTTATGTTCCTATACCTCTAGGAGGTCGTCGGGATAATTTGTACGAAGCCCAAGAGGAGGCTGGAAGCTTTTTAAGAAGCCGACGGGTCCTTGTACTAAGCCCAAGAGGAGGCTATCATTCCCGGAGGAAGAGATCATTATACGAAGCCTAAGAGGAGGTTGTGATTACTTCTAAGAATCTGACGGGTCCTTGTACTAAGCCCAAGAGGAGGCGGGGTTGCTTTTAGAAAGCCTGTGGGTCCTTGTACGATGCCCAAGAGGAGGCCGATGCTTTTAAGAAGCCCGTGGGTCCCCAAACCCCGAGAAATTCAAGACAGGCTATTCACAAGGAATAGATCAAGCCAGGAAAGTTCGAGAATTTGGAAGAAACTCAAAGATGCCATTCACGGAGAATACATTCATCTCTGGAAGTAGAGTTTCTTGACAATTCCTAATGAGGACAGCCAAAGAGAAGACTGTATCTGGTGATCCTATTGGGGATCTAGTTGTCTATTTCTACGAATAAACGAAATGGCTTTTCCTAGTTCTAGGCATAGTTCCCGGGGAAACTCTAAATATCTATACTATTATTACATAGTTGATATGAGTTTATGAAAGAAGACTTACAGCGAAACAGCCCCACAATACAGTTATATGTATATGAAAGCGATAAATGAAAGCGGATAAACACTTACTCGGTTGTAGAGCTTCCATGCTGTTTGGTTAGTTGTTCAACAAAGAAAGATTGAAAACAACAGTATATTTCAAAATCAAAGGAGAAAGTGCTTTGAAAAAGAAAGATTTGGGGCTTACAACTCAAGGAGAGGCCCAGGGTTTTATCAGTGAGCGCACTGTTTGAATTTGTACAGAGGGACTTATACAAGTGACTGAGGCCCAAAAAGGTTTTCTGTACAAAGGGATGGGTCTTACACTCTCTCAAGAGGCCCAAGTGAGTTTTAAGAAAAGAAATAGGTTTTACTACTCGAGGGTAGGCCCAAATGATTTTTCGTTAAAAATGGCGATCGCGCCGAGGCTTTCTTTTAACGCAGAGGGACTTATACAATAAGTGAGGCCCAAAAATTGTTTTAGGTCAAAAGGGGGTTAGGTCTTACACTCTATTAGAGGCCCAAAGGTTTTGAATGGGTCTTATAGCTCAAGGAGAGGCCCAATTGTTATTTTTCAAAAGGGCGACGATCGCGCCGTTTGTTTTTTACGGTATCGAGACTTATACAATGCACTGAGGCCCAAAAATGATTTGGTCAAAAAAATGATTGGGTCTTACACTCTATTAGAGGCCCAAAGTGTTTTGAAAATGATTTATGAGGGTTGAATTAATCCAAAAACCCTAATTTGTTTTCAAAATGTGTTTTAATTGAATAAAAATTCAATTAAAATGATCAAAATTGTTTAACATATGGAAAACAAATTGTGATCTTGGATTAATGATTTAAAAATTAAGTATTGACCAACAAAGTAATTAGAAGGCATTAAAAGTTACAAAATCAAGAGGAGAAAACAGTTTAAATGGCAAAAACAAATAAAACATTAATTCTTTGCAAAAATATCAATTATATGAAATAAATAATATTTTTGGTATTTTTTGATAAAATAAAATATTTTAACATTTTTGTGAATTATCAAAAAAAGAATCAACTCAAAATCATTAAAACTCAGAGAGAAATTAATTTTTGAATCAATTAAATAAAATAACAAAATTCAAATATTCAAATATTTGAAAATGGCGCCAAGAACAAAGGCAAGAACACGCGCGTGTTCTGAGTTTCCCAGATTTGCATTTTCTATTCAATCTCACTGAATACTTGATTATATCATGCAATCTACATATCAATCAACTCGTTTTAACCTCACGATCATGTATATGGTCTTTAATTTCATTTATTTTTAACATGGAATAAGAAATCAAAGAGAAACCTCAAGAACCCTAATTTCTGCATGAAGGTTCAGAAATTTCACACACGATTCAAACAATGCAATTTATTGAGGGAAAACATTCCATGCATGATTATGAACATATGGCCAAATTATTGTGCAGCAAAAATTGCATGGATCATAGAGTTAGAAGAGCTCATGCTTACCTCTTGCAGCTGGTGATCGTGTTTTGGGTTAGAGGTGTTACAACTAGGTTCCAATGATCTGGATAGCTTCCCTAGGTCCCATGGAGTGTGTATGAATGCTTGGAATGGATTGAAATGATCTGGAACTTGAGATGGTACCCCAACTGCAAATCTGTCAAGAACTTGAGAAACTGGCTGGTGATTTTGTGATTTTGGTGTTCCAGATGTTATGTGAGTGTTTGGATCACTTCTATATGATGTATGTGAGGTGTGTGTGTGATTGGTTTGAGTGGAATTGCTCTCTAATGAAAAACCCGATAGTGACTTGCTAAGAAAGGCATTTTTGAGAGTGAGAAGTGGTTTTTGAGAAAGGCAAGTGTTGTAGGCCTTTGGTGTACTTAAACTGATCACAATTGAGCTCTATTTATTGTAGAGCAAATTTGTTTTGCAAGGAATAGTGAATGGCAACTGCTGAGTAGGTTTGGCCAATGTTGGCAAATGAAAATCCAAGTCTCCTCTAGCCATTGACTAGAGATTAGGGCACAGGCTGCTGGTCCCCTTGGTCTTGGATAAGTCTTGACTGAATTCAGTTGCTAAGAGCTCAGTTCATGCCACCTTGATGCTTCTATTGAATGCTCTAATCCAAAATTGGAGTCTTGTCCCTATTTTGGCAATTCTAGGTTCAACATGCTATTTCTTGTTCCAAAGACTTTGGAGGCTTGGCTCAGTGATTGTCCCCTTTAGATTCAATCCTAAGAGGTGTCCAAGTGGATAGGAGCATTTGGATTTGGCTGATTTTGGCAAATCGACCAAAAGTGCAAAAATCTGCCTTGCCTTGGCAGATTTCAGCAAGGCAACTTGCCAATGTCATATCTCATGGCTCAAATTGAATTTGGTAATGTTCTTGGTCATTTTGGAAAGCCCTTGCATGATACAACAACTGTTTGAACATATTTGGTTTTGATCTCTTTTGAATCCAAGTGAAAAATCCCCCTACATTTGGAAAAAAGTAAAGGCAGATTCTGACTTAGTGAAATTTTCACTAAGTGTTGGAACAAAGTGACTTTTCTTAATTTTGATCACTCCATAACTCAAAATCCATGAGGAATTTGGACATAGGTCAGTATGAAGCTTTTGTAGAGGTCAATGTGATCTACAAATCAAGCTTTGAATGGGGAACAATGGCCTTATGGTTTAGGAGTTATGGTCCTCCAAAGTTGGCACATTAGTGTCACTTTTTCCATAACTTAGAAATTTTTCTAAGTTTTTATGGTTACCCCTTTTATAAGTTATCCCACTTTCTTTGATTTTTCTTGATGAATGATGATTCAAATCATACATTAACATCATTTTAGGGTTAAAAATCCATTTTGGTGAAAAATCTCAAAAAAGTCAAAGTTGACTTTTGTGCACAGTTGACTTTTTATCAGATGAATTCCAAACTGTGCAATTCTTCAGGAAATCATGTCCTTGACCTAAATCAAACTTGATGGACATGCTCCATGGGTGTCATAGGGTATATTGAATCATGTCTTAGGGTTTGGGAGCATGTCCCTGGTCAAAAGTCAAAGTTACAGTTGACTTTCCTCGCGAAACCCTAATTGTGGTGCAGATGAAATTGAGACTTGTTGCTCAAGCTTCTTGGATCAATCCATTGTTGCAAATGGATCAATAGAGTATATTAAAGACCCTCAAATCATATCTTGAGGTCTTGGTTCATGATTTGTCCCAAAATTCAACTTAGGGGTGAATTAGGTCAGGAAACCCTAATTCCTGATTTTTTATGTATGCATCCCCTGAGGTCAAATTGACTTGATGATTGGGTCCATGAGGTCCTATGGAGTATATTAGGTTATGTTTTGGATCATTGACTTGTGCCCAGATGAAAAATTTCCATCTGGAGGCCCTGGTCGACCAAAACCCTAATTTGGTGACACTGTCGATCTTGAGACTTGATCCACCTAAAAGGGAGCAGCCTTGTGCTTAATCCTTAAAGTGGGCGTCCTTTTGATCCATTGTGGATATTTTAGAGGTTAGACAAGTTGAAGATCAATTCATTCCTTGATTGATCCTTTGTCTAAAGCTCTTAGAGGGGCTTAAAACCCTAATTTTGATTGTAGTGAGATGCTCAACAACCCTTGAGGAATTTGATGAGGCATGATGGTTCATCCATATTGTGATGATGATTTGCACAATGATGGGAAATCTCAGTGGTCAAAATTTGGGGTATGACAGGGGGGAGGGGTGTACTTGCAAGGCACTTCGATGCCAAAGTGAGTACAAAGTGAAGAAAAGCAAATACAAAAGTGAGAAGTGAGATTTATTAGAATACCTGACCCTCTATCAGAATAGGGTATTTTATAGAAGCCCCCAGCGCTGAGCTAATGGTCTCCGTGTGGGCTGGATGTTTAAGCCCACAATAGATGACTGCCAGGAATTTCACGTGTGTGGAGATGAGCAGCACGTGCCCATCATCCTATGTCAACTGCTCTGCATTCTCCGGAAGGTGGAAGAGTTGCCCGTTACGAAGGGTAGAACGTTTCTACAAGATACGCGAGATTAGCTAGCCACGTGTCCTTAGGTGAGGAGCGTGTGAAGAACGTGTGAGGAACGTGTCCTCCTGCGGTTATGATGGATTGAGCCTTTGTGTTGGGCCCTCTTCGACGTGAGTTGGACTCGCCTGTGCCCGACGTTGGGTCGGCCTCAGGCCCAGTCCAGAACAATAAATATTATAATTTAAATAAACAATTTAAAATATATTTAAAAACAAATTAACAATCTTTAATAAAGTAAAATAAAGAATAAAATTGTTAAAATAAAATGAAAGGATAAATTTGTTAAAAGTCTCATTCGAGAATGAAACATATCTTGTTTATAAGTTGATAAGAATATGACTCGTAAAATTTACATAAATATTTTTATTAATTTTAATTAAATATTAAGAACTAAGACGCAAAAACAAAATTGACTATCTTTAATAAAAAATAAAATAAAATAAAAATTAAATTAATAAATATGTTAAATATTTATGAATGAGAAATAGTTTTTTTTTGTTATAAATTGATAAGAGCATGACACTACACTATAAGAATAAAAGTTACATCAATATTATTTAAATTTATTTCTTTTATTAATTGAAAATTTTAAATATTATTGTAAAAAATAATATTTGTAAAATTTTTTATAGAATTATAATTTAACTAGACGTCTACCTATGTGATGCACAGATATGTTAATAATTATTTATATTATAAAAATAATTTAAAATATAATAGTACTAAAAGCTTTATAAATTGGTTGCGTTTTTTTGTCTAAATAAATTAATAATTAAAACAATTTGATTATGAAAAATGAAGTATATATTGCTGGGGGGAGTTCACTAGGGAGCATTGATACATAGTGTAGGAATATGCACCTTTGTGAGAGACACACCACTTGTCCACCTAAAATCTTAAGGTGATAGGTGAGTCTTTTTCAAGGCACCTCTTATTAGGTATTTCGAATACACCTATTCCCGAGCGTTTCGATTTCAATGGAACACCACTTCCTGGGCATTTCGATACACCCCGGTCCCTTTCTCGAACCAAAGGCTCATGATACCATTTGTTGGAGGGAGTTTACTAGGGAACATTGATACATAGTGTAGGACTAGGCACCTTTGTGAGACACTCACCACTTGTCCACCTAAAACCTTAAGGTGATATGTGAGTGAGTTCTCTCACTTATAAATCCTCAAGTCACCACATTCCTATCCAATGTGGGACTATTTCTCCACTTACTCACACTTGCTTATATTATTCCAATACTCCCCCTCAAGTGTGAGTCCACAATGTTTCCCCTTTTTTACCGCCATTGACACCTTTTTCAAGGCACCTCTAATTAGGTATTTTGAATACACCGTTTCGATTTCAACGGAACACCACTTCCTGGGCATTTCAATACAAGTAAGTCGGTCCCTTTACAAACCAGGGCTCTAGATACCATGTTAGAGGAGTTTTACACTAGGTGATAGGTGAGTGGGTTACTTTTGTGAGAGACACACCACTTGTCCACCTAAAACCTTAAGGTGATAGGTGAGTGGGTTTTCCCACTTATAAATCCTCAAGTCACCACATTCCTATCCAATGTGGGACTAGACACTTTTGTGAGAGACACACCACTTCACTAGGGAACATTGATACATAGTGTATGACTAGGCACATTTGTGAGAGACACACCACTTGTCCACCTAAAACCTTAAGGTGATAGGTGAGTGGGTTACGTTTGTGAGAGACACACCACTTGTCCACCTAAAACCTTAAGGTGATAGGTGAGTGGGTTCTCCCACTTATAAATCCTCAAGTCACCACATTCCTATCCATTGTGGGACTAGACACTTTTGTGAGAGACACACCACTTCACTAGGGAACATTGATACATAGTGTATAACTAGGCACATTTGTGAGAGACACACCACTTGTCCACCTAAAACCTTAAGGTGATAGGTGAGTGGGTTCTCCCACTTATAAATGCTCAAGTCACCACATTCCTATCCAATGTGGGACTATTTCTCCACTTACTCACACTTGCTTATATTATTCCAATACTCTCCCTCAAGTGTGAGTCCACAATGTTCCCCTTTTTTTATTTATACTTGTACCGCCGTTGACACCTTTTTCAAGGCACCTCTTATTAGGTATTTCGAATACACCTCTTCCTTGGGCGTTTCGATTTCAACGGAACACCACTTCCTGGGCATTTCGATACACCCCAGTTTTAGGTGGACAAGTGACGTGTCTCTCACAAAGGTGTCTAGTCCTACACTAATATTCAATGTTCCCTAGTAAAGTCCCTCCAACAAATGGTATCATGAGCCTTTGGTTTGAGAAAGGGACCGAGGTGTATCGAAATGCCCAGGAAGTGGTAATGAAAGAGTGTAAAATAATAAAATTAAAAAAAAAAACAAAACAAAGAATAAGGAAAATAACAAGGTTACAAAATGCTTTCAATCAAGCATCATACACTTTGGAGGCTACATACATTAACTTTACTTAATCTGTCATGGTTCTCAGAGGTTAATGATACAACAAGGAAGGGTCACCTGCATGCATGTTGCATATGTTATTCCAATCATAATTTATGTTTTTGATTCAATATAATCTTAATACTTAAACAAAAGAATCTCATGCCAAGTGACTCTCATTTTTTATTCAATATCAACTTGCATGATCTTTGCATAGTCTTTTTTTCTGCATTACACTAGTACAAAAAATACTTGACTTGCATGTTGATATGTTATTGATTCATATTTGGTGTTTGACTTTAGGTATATAAAACAACTTTGTACTCAGTTGGACAAGAGTAACATGTACGGTTTCATTGATCCAAATTTCATTCAACCACAAAATGATCGAGCTAGTTCTCAGTCTCACATAACTGAAAAGCTGTTTGAAAATGACAAAGACTGTTTTTTTGTACCATACCTCAACAAGTAAGTGTATCATGATCTTCATAGTATTTTTTGCTAAATTAATTTTTTTAGGTAATCACATATATTCAAATTTGTATTTTGAGATTTAGTAGCCCATAATCTCTTCCATGTTATGAGTTAGCAATTGAAGTTGACACATTTAATTTTTGTTTCCCATGGAATGTAGCCATCATTGGCAATTGCTCATTATTGAGCCAAAGAAACAAAATGTAGTCTTCCTATGTTCAATGGGGTTGAAGCCAGATAAAAACATCGTTTTTATTGTTAATTCGTAAGTATAATTTATTTACCTTACTGTTGCAGTGAGAATCGGATAACAAGTTATTAGTTAACTTGCATCGCATTTCTTTAAATTCACAACCGACTTTGATTTATCCAAAGGAAAGGTTCAAGATCGAGAAAAACCTAAAGGGGGGAGATATAAGGTTTGGGGGTTGGTTACGCCTAGGGAAGGTATTAGTATCCTAAACGTCCGTAGTACTCTACGGGAACCTCTTGTTTTAACTTGTTATTTCTTACTCGCTTGCTAAGGGTGCTATGCTAAAGGTTGAAAGCCCTAGGGGTTTGTATCTAAGTATACTCGACAAAGCATCGCGCTTTGCGCCTACGTATCCTTACAAGAGTGGAATCAGAGTATCCGTAGTTCACCGACCTAAGGGTGAAGGAAGAGGAACCATTGACTATGGTCAAACATTTTAGAGTTCACGATAACTCTCTAAATCTAAGTTATAAAGGGGAAAGTGAGTTCTCATGATGATGAGAATCACATGGAGTTTAAGAACTCCAACCTACTTCTAAGTTGTGATTTCATTGGCTCTCATGAGGCCAAGAAATAAGGGTGAACCTAGAAGGATAAGGTAAGATGACTTCAAGAGTCAATTCAAGGTGATCTCCCTTTGGAATGGGGGGAAAGATAATAGTTATAAAATTACTAAAAGATAACAAGTTAATAATTCAAATAAGATGATGTAAGAGACAAGATATGAGATATGAGATGAAACAAAATTATGATGCTAAGGCAAAGTTAGAATCATACATATAATGATCAAACATGATACATATATGAAAATAACATGGCAAGCTAATTAAGAGGAAATGTAATAAAACCCTAATAAACAATCCTAATCTAATCAAGAATAAAGGCCCCAATATTAAATATTTTTATCAATTTTCTTTTATATTTGAAAAGTAAATTCAGTTAGGAGAACATAGCAAAAAGAATGGAGAGAAAAAGATATAAAATGAACAAGTTATGGGATTTTGAAAATTTGAGATATAAACTTGAAAAATAAAACCAACAAGTGATAAAAATAAGGAAGTGGTACACCTAGGGATTGAACCCAGGTCCACTCGTTCACAGTGTAAGACTTAATCCATCAGGCTAAGGCGCGTGTTTTGGGAACATAATAGAAACACAAACATATATTTCAAATAGAGCGAAAAAAAACAGAAAAAACCAAAAGGACTGGGGCGAGGGGGATTCGAACCCCAGTCCCAGAGGTAGGCAAGGCGTGTGTTTGTGTGTGCTTGCCACTGCGGTGGCTGTTACATCCAATACCATATCTTCTTCAATAAATATACATATTACACATGCGTTCACATATCAAATAAACCACTCAAACCAACCAAAACGCACACTGCTCATGCCTTGCAGTCATCATACTACGCCCTTCACCATCAATTAAAGTGCAGCAGCCACACAATGTCATCATTACGAATTATCATAAAAACAAGGAAGTGTTCGACCATACAAATGGACCTCAAAGAAAAAACCTTCGAATGAGTAAAACAACAAAACCAAATCAGTCAAAGCAACTATCATACAGCAAGCATACATTGACCAATACTCTCCATATAATTCAAACATTAGAGGACTAAGGAAACTTAAAACAGCATGGCTAGTTGAGTTATGCACATCAAAGTAGTCTCGAGACTTAATCATGCTCAAAATAGGGTAGCAGAGTTGCTTAGAGTTCAACAAGATTTGAAACGCAAGAAAGCAATGGACATGGCAGGGCATGATAATTAGATTCCTAACTGTTAATGACATATTTCTATGATTAAAGCAAAGAACAAAAAGAAAGTGACAACATCAACAACACATGTAGCCAGCAGCATGTTTGACATTACGAAACAATGAGCAAACAACACATTCAACTGGAATTTATGTCATGATACAACTGATACACTACAAATTGGTTATGGGATCCAAAACAATCAAACAAAGACTAGACATCAGTTCAATGTAAACAGACAGATTAGTGTAAAAGCGAAGTTAGCAAACTCAAACATAGGCAGTCAATGAATAACCCTAATGACAGCTTGGTGCATACATCCACATATTGAACAACAATGTATATCACAAAAGTTTAGCCTAATTTAATCACAAGTACACCAGTCAGTCATAAAATCACATGATGTTAAGGAAAAGGTGCATTGAAACATGAAGGTAGGAAACATAGAGATAAGTCATGAGTTAAAGGTATACCAACACACAATGTCAATATAAGCTACTTAGGTTCATTACATTTTGTACATCATGAATCACGGATTACACAAGATCATATACACATGAGTTGAGGTATTCCAAATTTAAAACAACTAGCAATATGAACTGCATACAGTAGATTATTCATATATCATGTAGGTCAAGAAAAACTCCTCATATATTCGGAAATAGGACAAGTCATAAGACAATATGGCAAACAACTCATTCAAGTAGTAACACTAAAGAATAGGCAGTGGCACATGACATTAAAGAACCAATTTAGGCAATAATAAGCAAGTACGTACATCCAACACAATGTTAGCATAAAAAATCACAAAGACAAGACTTCTGAGATTACAGTTTGATGCACATACAAAATGAAATGGAGTAGTATGGCAAGTTGTAGAACATTGAGACATGTGATAGAACAACTTAAGGCAAAACATCCAAGTTTAACATTCAACCTTTAAACGTATGTTGCCACAAAATCATTCCAACAGGGGGTAATACAAGTCAGTGGCTAACAATTCATACAATCCAAACTTAGACATATGATCAGACATTAATAAAAACAGTAATGCATACAGCTGCGAACAAAACTATCAATCTTTCAACATCCAACAAGAGAAGGTTAAAACCATAGCTGAGTACACAAACATGCTCTTATATTAGTGGCAGAAAAAAAGGGGCATTCATGCTATTTAAACAAGAACCATTTAACAATATTAAACAAACATCAAGCCAACATCAAAGATAAATAGGTTCAGGTTACTACAACCTATCAGAATTAAAGAGAAACATAGGTTCAAAAGTTCTTGTCTCAACATCATATTTAAGTAGATACAACATCTAAGTAGATCGACAAAAATAAGCATCAAACTTGTCAATATAAAACCACAATGAGAACTCAAAGTTACAACCACTTAGCAGACAAAACAGAGGGGGGTAACACTTAAAACCAAGACATTCATGTGTATTGATGCGTTGTATTCGCAAGTGCACGAATCGCGTCAGAGTAATATAAAAAGTTATCGTATCCACAGAGACCAAATGTCGATCTAACGATTTCCGTTTGTTACAGTGCTTATCTAAGGCAGTTCAATTCCGGGTTTACTAATGCAGAGGAAAATAAATAAAAGTAAATGACGAGGTAATAAAATTCAGACAAAACAATAGGCTTGAATGTAATTCTCATAACCGATAATATTTCTATATTCATCAACAGAACTACTTACGGGCAATATCTTCTATTTTAAGAAAAGAATTCAATTTAACAGGAACTGTCGCTTCCGCGTAGTCAGAACCAAGTTTACCCTCTAAACTAACCCCTTTATTGTCACTTATAAAAAGGCGTGCATTGCGTTAGAGTCATGGAAAACTTACTTTTAAGAAATGCAAATTCTAAACTAAACAGAAAAGTATTTTGACCTGAAATCTCTAAACTAAAGAGGTTCAAAATGAACCAGATTCTAATCCCACTAACGCGTCCGAAAATAGTTTTAAAATCTCTTTTCTAAAGTGTTAAAAATCCCTACTCAACTGAGCAAAGCGCTTTCGCTGTATTTGATCAGTCGAGAACTAAACAAGTTCATAAATGGTTGGACGGCTTTCGATCTTACCCAACATTGCTTTTAAGTACAGAAAACTTGTGTTAAAGATTAAAACAGCCCTTAAGTATTTCTATTAACATATAGACGTATTACGGTGATTATGGTCTTTACATTCTTACCTATCTAAAACTTAACCAGCCATGGTAGTTATAACAGTCATATTAATTCTTATCATGTATGGAATTAAGTCTTTTGAAAAGTAAAGTTTTGAAAAGTAAGGCAAGACAATAAATAAACAAAATAAAGTAAGTGCAAGAAATAAATGAAAGTAAATGTGATTAAAATAAAACCTGCTCCAAAGCGGAGTCTTTAAATCTGGTACAATGTACGGAAAAGAAAATGCTGGCAGGATTACTTCTACCAAAGTGCTCCAACTTGATTACAGACACTCCAAGACTTGATTACAAACTCGATCACACACAGTGCAATAACTCCTCGATGTGAGAAGATTACCGCTTTACAAGAGTGAAATTTATGCCTAGGATGAAGTAAACTAAGATTGGATGATCCTAAAATTCGAGTTCTGAGAGTATTTATAGGCAAAGTTGGCATGGTGCAAAGACAAAAGTGACCTTGGCTTGAAAAATGGGCGGGAACTAATTTTGCCTTGTCGCGCCCGCGACAAGCCTATCGCGCCCGCGACACGAAGAAAACGGCAAAGGTGAGTGCTGATCGTGGGAACGTGGCAGTTGAGTTGCGGAGATCATGGGACACGTCGTCGCCTACCCTGGGGCGCCCGCGACAAGAGAAGCGACCAGAGTAAATTGCTGCCAAACTTGAATTCTAGCTCCTTTTGCATCCTTTTTCGTCAGGGACTTCGATTTTATTGAAAGCCTGAAAACAAAGGAAAACATAACAATAACAAAGCAAAAAAAATAGAAAAAAAACTAATATGCATGTGAAATCAGAGTCGAAAATACAGTATAATTTAGTGTCATCATGTATCAAATAAAAACATAACTTTTCTTTGAGAACTCAAGTCATGAGTGTAACGCCCCGATTCCGATTATTCCCATTTTGTTGAGTCTTTTATTTAAATTTAGTGATAAATTATTTTATTTGTGAAATTGGTGTGTTAATATGCTATGTTGACATGTTATGATATTTTACCGTTTTTGAGAGTTTTCGGGGAAATTAGAATGGAGGGTATTTTGGACATTTCTCAATTAATGGTAAGTTAGAAATTTAGTGGAAATAGAATTATGTGAGAAATTTAGTAAAATTGGAAGAAAAGTGATTAAGTGTAGAATTATGTGAGAAAATGAGTTGATTGAATTTGAGTAGAAAATAAGAAAAGAAAATGAGAAAAAAAGAAAGTAGGAAAAGAAATAGAAAAGAAAAAGAGATAAGAAGAAGAAATAGGAGAGAAAGAGAAAGAAAAGAGAAATAGAGAGAGAAAGAAGAGAAAGAAAGAGGAAGAAGAGAAAAGAGGAGAAAACTTGGAAAAACCTAGAAAACCATCAAGAACAATCATCTAGCAAGCTTGGAATCCGGGTAAGGGTGTGAAATCTTATTATCTCATCAATGTATATCATTATGTATGATTGTGTTGTTGTTGTTGTTGATTTTTATGAGTTTTTTGTATAAACCCTAAATGTAGAAAATGTTGTGAATGATGATCAAAACATGATTTTGTATGCATAAATGTGTTGTTGATGTTGTTTGAGGTTTGGGTACTGATATGGATGTTATCTATTGGTGTAAAAATGAGTTTGGAGTTGGGATACTTGTTGGTATGTTTCCATAGGTGTTTATTGAGTTTTGGGGTGTGAATTTATTGATAAAATTATGTTTTAAAATATGTCAAAAATGAAAAATGTGTGGGATGGCTTTTTAATAGTGAAAATATTGTAGTATGTTAAATTCTGAGAGCACAGCTTTTTACGGAATCGAAATCGGAGGTCCGGAAGTCATTTAACGATCGAAAACTGAGTTTTTAACAAATTCTGCGCAGTATGCGTCAACCTGAAGGAATTTTGCGTCGACCTATAGACTCGACCTGAGCAGACCTGCACGTTGCAAAAATTTTCCAAAATGTCCGATTTTGTTTTCCTCATAACTTTTGAACCGTAAGTCCGTTTTGACCCCCGTTTGAAGCGTTGGAAAACTAATGAAATATTCTTTCTATTAAAAATGGTTTGGAGGGTAAAATATGATTTAATTAATTCGTTTTTTTGGAAAATAGTTGGGTTGTCGGGTTTTCATCGCGTACAATGTGTGCGATTGATGTGTTACCATGCTATATGCTTTTAATATGTAACGTGTAGCTTGTGGGCCGTTATATGATGTGAATATACATGATGTAATGTTGTGATGATGGTTTATGGCTTTATGGCAAATATGTGCATTGTTTTTTATGTGAATCATACAATAGTGCATTGATGTGAATGTATATAGATTGTATGTGATTGTATGAGATGAATGCATGAATATATTGTGAATATGTATGCATTTCAAGAATGTCTTGAGTCATTTTGTATGTGAAGCATAATGATGTACATTCTTGTGTTGAGTGATTCTAATGAGAATCCGTTGTAACGTCGTGTGCCCATGTGGGGTGTGAGCGATGATTATAGACGATCGTGTGCCCATAAATGATGTTGTTGTGTGGTAAAATACATTGTTTGATTGAATATCAATGTATGTTGTTATGATGTGTTGTGGGTAGCCTTTGTGGTGTGAATCCCTTGTGGAAGTAATTGTGATTGTATGATTGTTGTGGTTTGTGATGATATGCATTGTTTATGTGAAATTCCAATGTATGTGGTTGGTGGCCTTTATGGTTGAAATGCATTGTTTGAATTGTTTTAAATGCATGAATAATGATGATGAGTTGAAATATATGCATGATTATGGTTGGATATATGTGTGAAGATGCATTTGATTGTCATGAGTTCTTGGGTGTCAAGTATCATGATATGCATCTTGTAATGTCGTGTGCCCATGTGGGGTGTGAGCGACGGATTGGTTCCAAAGGGAATCCTCTATAATGTCGTGTGCCCATGTGGGGTGTGAGCGATGATTATAGACGATCGTGTGCCCATGTGGGGTGTGAGCGATCGGGTCGTGTGCCCGTGTGGGGTGTGAGCGGTCCATAAGCATTGTGTGCCTATGTGAGGTGTGAGCAATGGGTGAACATCGTAGGCCCGACGGGGAGTTATATTGGTAACGACCGATGGTTCCAATAAGTTACTGAGTGAACTTGAGATGATTGAGTCAGTACCCGCATTTCATTTGCATAGAGTCGTAAGTCAGACTCTATGATTTGCATTTATCATCTTTATAATTGTGCATTAATGAATAAACATAAATATGTATGTTTATGTGGAATGATAAGAATTGTGAAAGTATGCATGAGGAATATGCTTGGTTTTGTATATATATACATTGTGATGTATATGAGTGAGTTGTGATGAATTGTGGTGAGAATGTAGAATATGTGGATTTTTATGCTAAGATATATAATTATATGCATTGTTATTATGATAATATTTCTCACCCTTCTGCTGTTTTATGATGCTCTATGAGGCATTGCAGAGTAGGTATGCTGGTGGTCTTTTTATGAAGCGTGTCTTCATTCTTTTGGTCGGTCGGCTCTGATATGTAGCACCGGGTAGCTAGGATGTATATGATTCTTTTGTGATACATTTGTACATGTATCTTGTTGATGAATGTTTATGTAAACATGAATTATGTTGGTGGATAATACTTGATGATATATATATATATATATATATATATATATATATATATATATATATATATATATGTGTGTGTGTGTGTGTATATATGTTTGATGTTATTCAATGTTTAGATTTTCCGCTTTTATTCTAAATATTGAGATGTGGGTGTAAGGACTAAGTTCCTCTGTTGCAAAGTTACCCCACTGTTGCATATCAATTGTTGAGCAGGTGTTGAATGTTTTAATTTCATGTATAATGTGACATACCTCTTTTATACTATGTTTATAATTATACTCTGACGGAATTTTTAATATGTGCCTAAATGATTATGTGATTATTTGGGGGTATAGAAAGGGGGTGTTACATTAAGTGATATCAGAGCCAGTGTTGAGTCAGTTGTTGAGTCTGTTGGTGCGACAGTTGAATACTGTCATTGTTGTGTGTCCCTTAGTATGTGATATCTGTGTGGAACACTGTCAGTGCTTTCTGGTTTTTGGTAATCCTTTGTCTTCAGGTGTGAGATTGAGATAAGTGGGGGAGAAGCTAGAACTTCTCCAAGTTGCTTCCGTTGTGGAGCGTGGGCTCAGTGTGCCGTTGATTGCAAGATTATAAGTGTGGTTTGGACAGCGTTGTTCCCGGTTCTGGAAGGAAGGCGGAGGTAAGGTTTATGTCAACTAAGGATTTGTGCCTTAGGTAGTTTTGTGCACAGGATGCAAGAAATGCTACTATAGTTTGGTAAAGATGGTTTATGCCCCATCATGATTATCGGCTGTCTATTGACAAATTGAGGAACTGATCACCCTTAATCTCTTGTTGATAGTAGACGGGAATTATGTTGGATGGAATAGACGGGTCTTTCCGGCTTTGATAGTGTGTGCAATGAATTGTTTGGAATTTAAGGAAATGATTACGGATTGTTTTGTTGAGTCGAAGAAGATTCTTATATTGGAAGAGGAGACGGATTCGAGGTTTCCATATGTTGGTCAAGTTGGGAAGTCATTGAGAGAATGATTGGGTATTATTAAGGACTGCTTCTCAGAGAGTAGAGATTGAACTTAATTGGACGAAGGTGAATAGTGGAGGTTTATGTCTGCTAAGTAAGTAGGAAACTCTTAGTAGATGGGACTAAGAAATTTGTTTTGTCTGTGATGATAGTGTTCTGGAAATTGGCAGGAAGCCATAGTGATGGTTCATCAGTTGTGCATGGTTTTCGGATGTGTTTTTGGATGGAACATTAAGGTGTGGTCCTAGAGAGCTCCAGCTTTGTTAGTACCAACAGGGAATGATGATTGAATGGAATAACAAGCATGATGGTATTGGTATTGAGACTATGGAAAGTAAAACTTGGAGTTCGGGTGAGGTTTGGAGTCTTTGGAGATTTAGAGCATTAATGGAAATTTTGAGGAAACCCTAGGTGTGGGTGTAATATTTAAGAGTTCTCTTGGCTTGGTTGAGTTTGAGTGGAGTTGCAAGTGTATGGAATGTTGGATAAGAGTGGTGGATTGTGTGAGTTAAGGCTTTGATCGATTTAATATGACTGGTTATGTTGTTATCATCGGAATAGGCTGTTAATTACTCGGTTAAGCTTGGGTGTGAGTAGCCAGTTACCCAGTGAAAAGTTTTGCAAAAGCTTTGAGAATTTATACTTTTTGGAAATTGGATTGGGCATTACAACGTACAGTGACGTTGCTTGGTGTTAGTAATGCGTCTGTAATGTTTGTGGAGTAGAGGAATTGTATCTTCTATATTTAATTGGATAAGTTTGTAGTGGTTTTGATTGAGGATATTTGGATCTGTTATAAACTCGGAGGAAGAACGAGTAGAGTGTTTGAGAATTGACTTGCAAGTGTTGAAAAGAGACAAAGTGTTATGCTAAGTTATTCAAGTGAGAATTTTGGTTGAAAAGGTTAGTTTTCTTGGATATGTTATTTCTGATGGTGGTATTTGTTGTGGATTCATCGAGAGTAGATGGAGTTCTACGTTGAGGGACTCCAAAGTCGGTTAAAGTGCTTAGAAGCATTTTGGACTTTAGTTGGTTATTACCGCTGGTTATTAGAGACTTTGCTAAGTTCGTACTTCTGTTATCTCAGTTGACTTACAAAGGGTGAGTCGTTTGTTTTGGACGTTCGTTGTGAGTAAGTTGTGGGTAGCTGATGTAGAAGTTGTCTACGGCTCCAGTTTTGGTTCTGTGTGACCCTGATGAACTGTTTGTGGGGTATTGGGATGAGTCCTTGATGAATCTAGTCAGTGTGTTAATGCAATAGGGTAAAGTCGTGGCTTATGCTTTACGATAATTAAGGATTCATAAAGGGATCTATGCTGTTTTGGATTTGGAATTAGTCGCGATTGTATTGTGTTGGAAAATTTGGAGGTATTATTTTTATGGTTCTCGGCTCGAAGTGTTGGGTAATCGCAAGAGTTTTAAGTACTTGGTTGGTTTGAAGGAATAGAGTATGAGACAATGAGGATGGTTAGAATTTGTGATGGGTTATGAATTTGGATTGGATTATCCTTGAGAAAAGTTAGTGTCGTACGTGATAAGTTAAGTCGAAAGTTTTTATACATGTCAGTTTTGATGGTTATGAGTAATCAGAGTGCGCAACGGAAGCGTGAGGTGACATGATTCGTATATGCGTGTGGGACTGGTAAGAGTTCATAGGTTGAACATTGGAAACGTGTAGGAGTGTTGAGACCATTGGACGTTTCAGGATGGAAGTGATATGTGAAAGGTTTAACCATTATTCATGGGCTATTGTGTAGATGGATGTTTTGGTTATATGGTCGATTTGGGAATCGTAGCATGGTTGTAATAATGTTGTGTGACAAGGATGTTAGTATTATGGTTGTGTGGAGGTTGTTTAATCGATGTTGTGTCGTGGAACTTGTGTTCTTGTTTGTGTTGTTGCCTTGTTTCCATGGTGATGGTTCGAGTGCGCATAGCTAATTCCTGTGTCGTGTCGTTATTGTGGTTGCTGTTAGCAAAGTGGTTTGTCAGATTTTGTTATTCGTGGTGTGCCTTTTGTGGGCATGTTAGTTTGTCGGTCGGATGCGATAGTCGTATCCGGAGTTGTTTGAATCAGGTAATATTTTCGAGGACAAAAATTTCTAAAGTGGGGGAGAGTTGTAACGCCCCGATTCCGATTATTCCCATTTTGTTGAGTCTTTTATTTAAATTGAGTGAAAAATTATTTTATTTGTGAAATTGGTGTGTTAATATGCTATGTTGACATGTTATGATATTTTATCGTTTTTGAGAGTTTTCGAAGAAATTAGAATGGAGGGTATTTTGGACATTTCTCAATTAATGGTAAGTTAGAAATTTAGTGGAAATAGAATTATGTGAGAAATTTAGTAAAATTGGTAGAAAAGTGATTAAGTGTAGAATTATGTGAGAAAATGAATTGATTGAATTTGAGTAGAAAATAAGAAAAGAAAATGAGAAAAAAAGAAAGTAGGAAAAGAAATAGAAAAGAAAAAGAGATAAGAAGAAGAAATAGGAGAGAAAGAGAAAGAAAAGAGAAATAGAGAGAGAAAGAAGAGAAAGAAAGAGGAAGAAGAGAAAAGAGGAGAAAACTTGGAAAAACCTAGAAAACCATCAAGAACAATCATCTAGCAAGCTTGGAATCCGGGTAAGGGTGTGAAATCTTATTATCTCATCAATGTATATCATTATGTATGATTATGTTGTTGTTGTTGTTGATTTTTATGAGTTTTTGTATAAACCCTAAATGTAGAAAATGTTGTGAATGATGATCAAAACATGAATTTGTATGCATAAATGTGTTGTTGATGTTGTTTGAGGTTTGGGTACTGATATAGATGTTATCTATTGGTGTAAAAATGAGTTTGGAGTTGGGATACTTGTTGGTAGGTTTCCATAGGTGTTGATTGAGTTTCGGGGTGTGAATTTATTGATAAAATTATGTTTTAAAATATGTCAAAAATGAAAAATGTGTGGGATGGCTTTTTAATAGTGAAAATATTGTAGTATGTTAAATTCTGAGATCACAGCTTTTTACGAAATCGAAATCCGAGGTCCGGAAGTCATTTAACGATCGAAAACTGAGTTTTTAACAAATTCTGCGCAGTATGCGTCGACCTGAAGGACTTTTGCGTCGACCTATAGACTCGACCTGAGCAGACCTGTACGTTGCAAAAATTTTCCAAAATGTCCGATTTTGTTTTCCTCATAACGTTTGAACCGTAAGTCCGTTTTGACCCCCGTTTGAAGCGTTGGAAAACTAAGGAAATATTCTTTCTATTAAAAATGGTTTGGAGGGTAAAAGATGATTTAATTAATTCGTGTTTTTGGAAAATAGTTGGGTTGTCGGGTTTTCATCGCGTACAATGTGTGCGATTGATGTGTTACCATGCTATATGCTTTTAATATGTAACGTGTAGCTTGTGGGCCGTTATATGATGTGAATATACATGATGGAATGTTGTGATGATGGTTTATGGTTTTATGGCAAATATGTGCATTGTTTTTTATGTGAATCATACAATAGTGCATTGATGTGAATGTATATAGATTGTATGTGATTGTATGAGATGAATGCATGAATATATTGTGAATATGTATGCATTTCAAGAATGTCTTGAGTCATTTTGTATGTGAAGCATAATGATGTACATTCTTGTGTTGAGTGATTCTAATGAGAATCCGTTGTAACGTCGTGTGCCCATGTGGGGTATGAGCGATGATTATAGACGATCGTGTGCCCATGTGGGGTGTGAGCGATCGGGTCGTGTGCCCGTGTGGGGTGTGAGCGATCCATAAATGATGTTGTTGTGTGGTAAAATACATTGTTTGATTGAATATCAATGTATGTTGTTATGATGTGTTGTGGGTAGCCTTTGTGGTGTGAATCCCTTGTGGAAGTAATTGTGATTGTATGATTGTTGTGGTTTGTGATGATATGCATTGTTTATGTGAAATTCCAATGTATGTGGTTGGTGGCCTTTATGGTTGAAATGCATTGTTTGAATTGTTTTCAATGCATGAATAATGATGATGAGTTGAAATATATGCATGATTATGGTTGCATATATGTGTGAAGATGCATTTGATTGTCATAAGTTCTTGGGTGTCAAGCATCATGATATGCATCTTGTAATGTCGTGTGCCCGTGGGGGGTGTGAGCGACGGATTGGTTCCAAAGGGAATCCTCTATAACGTCGTGTGCCCATGTGGGGTGTGGGCGATGATTATAGACGACCGTGTGCCCATGTGGGGTGTGAGCGACCGGGTCGTGTGCCCGTGTGGGGTGTGAGCGATCCATAAACATTGTGTGCCTATGTGAGGTGTGAGCAATGGGTGAACATCGTAGGCCTGACGGGGAGTTATATTAGTAACGAGCGATGGTTCCAATAAGTTCCTGAGTGAACTTGAGATGATTGAGTCAGTACCGCATTGCATTTGCATAGAGTCGTAAGTCGGTCTCTATGATTTGCATTTATCATCTTTATAATTGTGCATTAATGAATAAACATAAATATGTATGTTTATGTGGAATGATAAGAATTGTGAAAGTATGCATGAGGAATATGCTTGGTTTTGTATATATATACATTGTGATGTATATGAGTGAGTTGTGATGAATTGTGGTGAGAATGTAGAATATGTGGATTTTTATGCTAAGATATATAATTATATGCATTGTTATTATGATAATATTTCTCACCCTTCTGCTGTTTTATGATGCTCTATGAGGCATTGCAGAGTAGGTATGCTGGTGGTCTTTTTATGAAGCGTGTCTTCATTCTTTTGGTCGGTCGGCTCTGATATGTAGCACCGGGTAGCTAGGATGTATATGATTCTTTTGTGATACATTTGTACATGTATCTTGTTGATGAATGTTTATGTAAACATGAATTATGTTGGTGGATAATACTTGATGATATATATATATATATATATATATATATATATATATATATATATATATATGTATATATGTTTGATGTTATTCAATGTTTAGATTTTCCTCTATTATTCTAAATATTGAGATGTGGGTGTAAGGACTAAGTTCCTCTGTTGCAAAGTTACCCCACTATTGGATATCAATTGTTGAGCAGGCGTTGAATGTTTTAATTTCATGTATAATGTGACATACCTCTTTTATACTATGTTTATAATTATACTCTGACGGAATTTTTAATATGTGCCTAAATGATTATGTGATTATTTGGGGGTATAGAAATGGGGTGTTACATTAAGTGGTATCAGAGCCAGTGTTGAGTCAGTTGTTGAGTCTGTTGGTGCGACAGTTGAATACTGTCATTGTTGTGTGTCCCTTAGTATGTGATATCTGTGTGGAACACTGTCAGTGCTTTCTGGTTTTTGGTAATCCTTTGTCTTCAGGTGTGAGATTGAGATAAGTGGGGGAGAAGCTAGAACTTCTCCAAGTTGCTTCCGTTGTGGAGCGTGGGCTCAGTGTGCCGTTGATTGCAAGATTATAAGTGTGGTTTGGACAGCGTTGTTCCTGGTTCTGGAAGGAAGGCGGAGGTAAGGTTTATGTCAACTAAGGATTTGTGCCTTAGGTAGTTTTGTGCACAGGATGCAAGAAATGCTACTATAGTTTGGTAAGGATGGTTTATGCCCCATCATGATTGTCGGCTATCTATTGACAAATTGAGGAACTGATCACCCTTAATCTCTTGTTGATAGTAGACGGGAATTATGTTGGATGGAATAGACGGGTCTTTCCTGCTTTGATAGTGTGTGCAATGAATTGTTTGGAATTTAAGGAAATGATTACGGATTGTTTTGTTGAGTCGAAGAAGATTCTTATATCGGAAGAGGAGACGGATTCGAGGTTTCCATATGTTGGTCAAGTTGGGAAGTCATTGAGAGAGAATGATTGGGTATTATTAAGGACTGCTTCTCAGAGAGTAGAGATTGAACTTAATTGGACGAAGGTGAATAGTGGAGGTTTATGTCTGCTAAGTTAGTAGGAAACTCTTAGTAGATGGGACTAAGAAATTTGTTTTGTCTGTGATGATAGTGTTCTGGAAATTGGCAGGAAGCCATAGTGATGGTTCGTCAGTTGTGCATGGTTTTCGGATGTGTTTTTGGATGGAACATTAAGGTGTGGTCCTAGAGAGCTCCAGCTTTGTTAGTACCAACAGGGAATGATGATTGAATGGAATAACAAGCATGATGGTATTGGTATTGAGACTATGGAAAGTAAAACTTGGAGTTCGGGTGAGGTTTGGAGTCTTTGGAGTTTTAGAGCATTAATGGAAATTTTGAGGAAACCCTAGGTGTGGGTGTAATATTTAAGAGTTCTCTTGGCTTGGTTGAGTATGAGTGGAGTTGCAAGTGTATGGAATGTTGGATAAGAGTGGTGGATTGTATGAGTTAAGGCTTTGATCAATTTGATGTGACTGGTTATGTTGTTATCATCGGAATAGGTTGTTAATTACTCGGTTAAGCTTGGGTGTGAGTAGCCAGTTACCCAGTGAAAAGTTTTGCAAAAGCTTTGAGAATTTATACTTTTTGGAAATTGGATTGGGCATTACAACGTACAATGACGTTGCTTGGTGTTAGTAATGCGTCTGTAATGTTTGTGGAGTAGAGGAATTGTATCTTCTATATTTAATTGGATAAGTTTGTAATGGTTTTGATTGAGGATATTTGGATATGTTATAAACTCGGAGGAAGAACGAGTAGAGTGTTTGAGAATTGACTTGCAAGTGTTGAAAAGAGACAAAGTGTTATGCTAAGTTATTCAAGTGAGAATTTTGGTTGAAAAGGTTAGTTTTCTTGGATATGTTATTTCTGATGGTGGTATTTGTTGTGGATTCATCGGGAGTAGATGCAGTTCTACGTTGAGGGACTCCAAAGTCGGTTAAAGTGCTTAGAAGCATTTTGGACTTTAGTTGGTTATTACCGCTGGTTATTAGAGACTTTGCTAAGTTCATACTTCTGTTATCTCAGTTGACTTACAAAGGGTGAGTCGTTTGTTTTGGACGTTCGTTGTGAGTAAGTTGTGGGGAGCTGATGTAGAAGTTGTCTACGGCTCCAGTTTTGGTTCTGTGTGACCCTGATGAACCGTTTGTGGAGTATTGGGATGCGTCCTTGATGAATCTAGTCAGTGTGTTAATGCAAGAGGGTAAAGTCGTGGCTTATGCTTTACGACAATTGAGGATTCATAAAGGGATATATGTTGTTCTGGATTTGGAATTAGTCGCGATTGTATTGTGTTGGAAAATTTGGAGGTATTATTTTTATGGTTCTCGGCTCGAAGTGTTGGGTAATCGCAAGAGTTTTAAGTACTTGGTTGGTTTGAAGGAATAGAGTATGAGACAATGAGGATGGTTAGAATTTGTGATGGGTTATGAATTTGGATTGGATTATCCTTGAGAAAAGTTAGTGACGTACGTGATAAGTTAAGTCAAAAGTTTTTATACATGTCAGTTTTGATGGTTATGAGTAATCAGAGTGTGCAACGAAAGCGTGAGGTGACATGATTCGTATATGCGTGTGGGACTGGTAAGAGTTCATAGGTTGAACATTGGAAACGTGTAGGAGTGTTGAGACCATTGGACGTTTCAGGATGGAAGTGATATGTGAAAGGTTTAACCATTATTCATGGGCTATTGTGTAGATGGATGTTTTGGTTATATGGTCGATTTGGGAATCGTAGCATGGTTGTAATAATGTTGTGTGACAAGGATGTTAGTATTATGGTTGTGTGGAGGTTGTTTAATCGATGTTGTGTCGTGGAACTTGTGTTCTTGTTTGTGTTGTTGCCTTGTTTCCATGGTGATGGTTCGAGTGCGCATAGCTAATTCCTGTGTCGTGTCGTTATTGTGGTTGCTGTTAGCAAAGTGGTTTGTCAGTTTTTGTTATTCGTGGTGTGCCTTTTGTGGGCATGTTAGTTTGTCGGTCGGATGCGAGAGTCGTATCCGGAGTTGTTTGAATCAGGTAATATTTTCGAGGACGAAAATTTCTAAAGTGAGGGAGAGTTGTAACGCCCTGATTCCGATTATTCCCATTTTGTTGAGTCTTTTATTTAAATTGAGTGATAAATTATTTTATTTGTGAAATTGGTGTGTTAATATGCTATGTTGACATGTTATGATATTTTACCGTTTTTGAGAGTTTTCGGGGAAATTAGAATGGAGGGTATTTTGGATATTTCTCAATTAATGGTAAGTTAGAAATTTAGTGGAAATAGAATTATGTGAGAAATTTAGTAAAATTGGTAGAAAAGTGATTAAGTGTAGAATTATGTGAGAAAATGAATTGATTGAATTTGAGTAGAAAATAAGAAAAGAAAATGAGAAAAAAAGAAAGTAGGAAAAGAAATAGAAAAGAAAAAGAGATAAGAAGAAGAAATAGGAGAGAAAGAGAAAGAAAAGAGAAATAGAGAGAGAAAGAAGAGAAAGAAAGAGGAAGACGAGAAAAGAGGAGAAAACTTGGAAAAACCTAGAAAACCATCAAGAACAATCATCTAGCAAGCTTGGAATCCGGGTAAGGGTGTGAAATCTTATTATCTCATCAATGTATATCATTATGTATGATTGTGTTGTTGTTGTTGTTGATTTTTATGAGTTTTTGTATAAACCCTAAATGTAGAAAATGTTGTGAATGATGATCAAAACATGATTTTGTATGCATAAATGTGTTTTTGATGTTGTTTGAGGTTTGGGTACTGATATGGATGTTATCTATTGGTGTAAAAATGAGTTTGGAGTTGGGATACTTGTTGGTATGTTTCCATAGGTGTTGATTGAGTTTTGGTGTGTGAATTTATTGATAAAATTATGTTTTAAAATATGTCAAAATGAAAAATGTGTGGGATGGCTTTTTAATAGTGAAAATATTGTAGTATGTTAAATTCTGAGATCACAGCTTTTTACGGAATCGAAATCGGAGGTCCGGAAGTCATTTAACGATCGAAAACTGAGTTTTTAACAAATTCTGCGCAGTATGCGTCGACCTCAAGGACTTTTGCGTCGACCTAAAGTGCCTTGCGTCGACCTATAGACTCGACCTGAGCAGACCTGTACGTTGCAAAAATTTTCCAAAATGTCTGATTTTGTTTTCCTCATAACTTTTGAACCGTAAGTCCGTTTTGACCCCCGTTTAAAGCGTTGGAAAGCTAATGAAATATTCTTTCTATTAAAAATGGTTTGGAGGGTAAGAGATGATTTAATTAATTCGTGTTTTTGGAAAATAGTCGGGTTGTCGGGTTTTCATCGCGTACAATGTGTGCGATTGATGTGTTATCATGCTATATGCTTTTAATATGTAACGTGTAGCTTGTGGGCCGTTATATGATGTGAATATACATGATGGAATGTTGTGATGATGGTTTATGGATTTATGGCAAATATGTGCATTGTTTTTTATGTGAATCATACAATAGTGCATTGATGTGAATGTATATAGATTGTATGTGATTGTATGAGATGAATGCATGAATATATTGTGAATATGTATGCATTTCAAGAATGTCTTGAGTCATTTTGTATGTGAAGCATAATGATGTACATTCTTGTGTTGAGTGATTCTAATGAGAATCCGTTGTAACGTCGTGTGCCCATGTGGGGTGTGAGCGATGATTATAGACGATCGTGTGCCCATGTGGGGTGTGAGCGATCGGGTCGTGTGCCTGTGTGGGGTGTGAGCGATCCATAAATGATGTTGTTGTGTGGTAAAATACATTGTTTGATTGAATATCAATGTATGTTGTTATGATGTATTGTGGGTAGCCTTTGTGGTTTGAATCCCTTGTGGAAGTAATTGTGATTGTATGATTGTTGTGGTTTGTGATGATATGCATTGTTTATGTGAAATTCCAATGTATGTGGTTGGTGGCCTTTATGGTTGAAATGCATTGTTTGAATTGTTTTCAATGCATGAATAATGATGATGAGTTGAAATATATGCATGATTATAGTTGCATATATGTGTGAAGATGCATTTGATTGTCATGAGTTCTTGGGTGTCAAGCATCATGATATGCATCTTGTAATGTTGTGTGCCCGTGTGGGGTGTGGGCGACGGATTGGTTCCAAAGGGAATCCGCTATAACGTCGTGTGCCCATGTGGGGTGTGAGCGATGATTATAGACGATCGTGTGCCCATGTGGGGTGTGAGCGATCGGGTCGTGTGCCCGTGTGGGATGTGAGCGATCCATAAACATTGTGTGCCTATGTGAGGTGTGAGCAATGGGTGAACGTCGTAGGCCCGACGGGGAGTTATATTGGTAACGAGCGATGGTTCCAATAAGTTCCTGAGTGAACTTGAGATGATTGAGTCAGTACCGTATTGCATTTGCATAGAGTCGTAAGTCGGTCTCTATGATTTGCATTTATCATCTTTATAATTGTGCATTAATGAATAAACATAAATATGTATGTTTATGTGGAATGATAAGAATTGTGAAAGTATGCATGAGGAATATGCTTGGTTTTGTATATATATACATTGTGATGTATATGAGTGAGTTGTGATGAATTGTGGTGAGAATGTATAATATGTGGATTTTTATGCTAGGATATATAATTATATGCATTGTTATTATGATAATATTTCTCACCCTTCTGCTGTTTTATGATGCTCTATGAGGCATTGCAGAGTAGGTATGCTGGTGGTCTTTTTATGAAGCGTGTCTTCATTCTTTTGGTCGGTCGGCTCTGATATGTAGCACCGGGTAGCTAGGATATATATGATTCTTTTGTGATACATTTGTACACGTATCTTGTTGATGAATGTTTATGTAAACATGAATTATGTTAGTGGATAATACTTGATGATATATATATATATATATATATATATATATATATATATATATATATATATATATATATATATATGTGTGTGTGTGTGTGTGTATATATGTTTGATGTTATTCAATGTTTAGATTTTCCGCTTTTATTCTAAATATTGAGATGTGGGTGTAAGGACTAAGTTCCTCTGTTGCAAAGTTACCCCACTGTTGCATATCAATTGTTGAGCAGGTGTTGAATGTTTTAATTTCATGTATAATGTGACATACCTCTTTTATACTATGTTTATAATTATACTCTGACGGAATTTTTAATATGTGCCTAAATGATTATGTGATTATTTGGGGGTATAGAAAGGGGGTGTTACAATGAGCATATAAGCAAAATGTTCAAGCACACATCAATCAGACACGCATATCTAGAATGATGAGATACATAATGAAAACCTTAAATAAGCATTATTAACAAAAGTGTAAGAATACAATACCAAGTGGAATGATGTCCACTGTCTTCAAGTGTGATGACTGCCTTCTCTTCCAAGAGCAAACTCCAAGGCCAACCTCCAATTTGCTAGCTCGAGACTCTTATGGAACTTCAGAGGAATTTAGAGTGTTTTTTTTAGAGAGTTGTTGATGAATCGATGTGTAGAAACAAGCCCCTTTTATAGGCAGAACCAAAAGGTTGGGTGAGTCCAAATATCAAACATGTGGAGTGCTGAGTAGGAATTAGAGCCAACGTCTCTTTTGAAATTCAAATGTTGGTCTAAATCTTGGAGACAAATCCGCTGCTTATGATGTACAACATCTCAGAATTACAGGGCCAATTCACAACTTCACGTATGGCTTCTGAGCACCTTACTTGATGTCATATGGAGAGATAACAAATGAGGCAAAGGTTGGGGATGGCGTGGAGAGGTTCGCAGGTGGTGACAGGTTGAATGCTTAAACTAGTAAATCTTCAGAACCAACTTTTACAAACCAAACAGTTGAGAGCTCAAAATGGAATTGCTTCTTGGAGAATTCAAACTGAACCAAAAGTGCGCCAAGGATTTGAGATTGAAACGGTTAGAACGATTTTGAGAAGCTTGCGTTTTGAATTCCTCCCCGCCAATCTGAGTTTCGTAAGTATGAACGAGGGAGAAGAAGCATTTGGTTGCTTTTGGTTTTGTTTACCACACGTCACTCCTTCATTGGTTGATAATTGAGTTGAAAAGTCAACACAACCATGCTTGATTTCTATTGGTTCTTGGTAATGAAATTAATCTCAGAATAATTTGCAATATATTTTGTACGTTGGGCCAACCAAATTGGGCTCATGAATAAAAATGAACATATTTTTCTATCTCTTGTTATATAAAAGGAAAATGATTAGAACAACCAAATAATAATGGAGGATTTGGCAATTGATTAGGATTAGATATATTTTAGGAGAACTTAATTGAACAAATTGGATAAAATAGGTTAAATGAAGGACTATTGAAATAAGTTTAGAAAATGAAGGTGATAATTGAGGGTAGATAAAGTGGGTAGAAATTTGGTTATGGCGAGGATCATGGTTAGGGTTATGGAGATAATCTCTTAGAGATTGGCTTGATTCAATGCTCCATCCAAAAAAATCTTGATCAATCACCTCTTGAATCTCCTTAAGATAATACCTGATAAAAAGATGAAATAAACACAAACAAAACCTGATAAAAGGGTTAGCTATGCAGTATGATTGACCTAATATGATATGCAAGAGATCAATGTATCTAAGGGTAAAATTTGGGGTACAACAGTTGCCCCTATTTAAATAACTTCGCCGGATGGCACGAGGAACGAAGATCCTCGGGACATCAAGGTGAAAGGTATTTAAATATAGCAAACCGAAAATTTTGCCCTTAGATACAAAGACATGCAATGCTACTAATATGATGATATGATGCCATGAAAGATGCAAACATGCAGACAAAACAGGACACCAACGAAAGAAGAGCTGCCAGCACAAAGGGAAGCTTCATTGGGGAAGCAAGAAGATGGTTAGTATCCACAAAGAAGAAGCTCCTTGGGGATGCAGGCTAACCAATAAAAGAGACTCACTGGGGAGACTCTGAGGAAACACTGGGGATAGAAAACAAAAGGGATTGTCCACTGGGGACAGATCTAGGGAGATGGACGACAGGTTCAAACATGACCGGACGACACTGGGAAAAAACACAATCTTACTGGGAAAGAAACCATAAAGAAGACATGATCTCCACTGGAGATCAGTTTGAAATAAAGGATAGACACCCGAACAAAATATTTTCTGGGGATTTCTTATGCTGAAGAGTTCAAACGGGATCTTCAAGAAAAGCCAGAAAAGACAGAGACGAACTCTGTGCGCCAGATAAAAACACCAGGAGTTTAAAAGAGAGCAAGGTTAATGAGCCAATAATAGACTCTGGTACTCACAAGAGTTGGTTGAGATAACAAGTAATTATCTTGTGGAGAAAACAGTGTGAACCGGATTTGTAATTTGGTTTAGGTTCATATTTGACCTGAGTGTGAGCAATACAGGCTCATGATAACCTGATATAACCAAACAGTTCACGATAACCGAAAATAAACAACTAGTTCACGATAACCAGAGATTGAGGTTCGCGATAACCTGAAATAAAATGGTTCTCGATAACCAAAAATACAGGTTCACGATAACCTGCGATAAAAGGAATGGTTCATGATAACCAAAAATACAGGTTCATGATAACCTGAGATAAAAGGAATAGTTCACGATAACCAGAAATACAGGTTCATGATAACCTGAGATAAAAGGAATGGTTCACGATAACCAAAAATACAGGTTCACGATAACCTGATATACAAATTCACGATAATCTGATATATAAAAAAAGAAAGCTGGTACAGGTTTACGATAACCTGAAATACAGGTTCACGATAACCTGATATAAACAACTGGCTCATGATAACCCGAGGTTTATAGTGCTAATGGTTACTAAAATTTTAGGTATCCAAATGAGGTGATATAGGTGATAAAAGGTTGCAAGTTAAACTTCCTGGGGAATACTGCACAAAGGGTCAAGATCTGGCGCACAGAGATGAAAGACCGGGCACAAGCAGAGCAAAGACAAAGACCTAAAGACCTACCAAAGGGGAAAGGGAAAGAAAAACAAAACCACCCAAACAAACACCCAAAAATGCAAAGATGCTCAATGCTATGGTATGATGCGAATGCTTAATGATATGCAAGAAACGACTCCAACGAGAGACAACAAACCGGGAACAGCAAAAAAGAAAACACCGTGTCCACCACAAGGAGTCACACTGAAATCTGAGCAGATAGTCAATCTTAAAAGCCAATCATGGGAGCATCCTCAATTTACTGGGGCAACAACTTCTCTTCAAACATCTTGCATAGATACCGGTGAGACGCCCTTAGTAGTTAGCCATTGTTAAAGCATTTAAATTAGGGAGATATTGCCAATCTTCTTTTAGAGCTCAAAGTTTTCAAAATATTCCGCTTTTAAAACCATTATTAATAAATAAGTGAGGTTTTGAATAACAATGAAAATATCAGAGTAATGATAAATATCAAACAAAGGATGGCTCAAAAAAACTGATTTCATTAGAATGGTAACTTGCCAATAGCGAAGCTCCATGGATCATTACAATTGAAAAATGGCAAGAGAAAGGACTACATCATATTCAATGTCCTACTCCCTAATGACTAAAATTCTAGAATTCTTTTCAAGCATAATATTTCCGTACAGAGTCAGCGTTCACAGGGTGTGAGAGCTGTTCACCGTCCATTGTTGTGAGGAATAAAGAACCTCCTGAAAATACAGTCTTTACCACAAATGGACCCTCATAATTAGGTGCCCACTTTCCACGAGCATCCCTTTGAGATGGCAGAATCTTCTTGAGTACAAGCTCTCCTTCTCGAAATTCTCGGACACGGACCTTCTTGTCAAACGCCCTCTTCACTCTTTTCTGATACAGATGACCATGACACATAACAGTCAGTTGTTTCTCGTCAATGAGGTTCAGTTGGTCATATCGCTCTCTAACCCATTCAGCTTCGTCAAGCTTGGTTTCCATCAGGATTCTCAGAGATGGCATTTCTACTTCAATGGGGAGTACTGCATCCATTCCATATACAAGGGAAAAAGGGGTTTCCCCTGTCGAGGTTCAAACCGAAGTTCTGTATCCGTGCAGAGCAAATGGTAACATCTCATGCCAATCCTTATAAGTCTTGACCATTTTCTGCAGGATCTTCTTGATGTTTTTATTAGCAGCCTCGACAGCTCTATTCATCTTGGGACGGTAAGGCAAGGAATTGTGATGCTCAATCTTGAAATTATCATATAACTCTTTCATCGTCTTGTTGTTCATATTTATTCCATTGTCAGTGATGATCTTGTTGGGAATTCCATAACGACAAATAATATTATTCTTGATGAAACGAGCAACTACCTGCCTGGTCACGTTGGTAAAAGAAGCAGGTTCAACCCATTTGGTGAAATAATCAATGGCCACTAAGATGAAACGATGGCCATTAGAAGCTTTCGGCTCAATAGCTCCAATCATATCAATGCCCCACATAGATAAAGGCCAAGGGGATGACAACACATTCGGCAAGGTAGAAGGAACGTGCATTTTATCAGCGTAGATCTGGCACTTATGACATTTCCTGGCGTATTGGATGCAATCAGCTTCCATAGTTAACCAATAGTATCCAGCCCTCAAGATTTTCTTAACCGTGGCATGTCCGTTGTCGTGAGTGCCAAAGGCTCCTTCGTGAATGTCGTGAATGAATAGGTCCGCTTCTCGTCTATCAACACATCTTAGCAGGACCATATCATGATTCCTCTTGTAAAGCACGTTGTTACTGAGAAAGAACTTGGATGACAATCTTCGCAAAGTCTTCTTATCAAGATTGGAAGCATTGACAGGATATTCCTGAGTTTTTAGATAATTCATGATGTCATGAAACCAAGGTTTCCCATCTGTCTCTTCTTCAACTGCCTGGCAATAAGCGGGCCCGGTCTTGCGCTCGATACTGATGAGAGGTTCTTCATTGTGAAATCTGACTTGCCACATTGAAGCTAACATAGCTAGGGAATCAGCTATGTGATTTTCAGTACGGGGGACATGACGGAAAGTGATTTCATCAAAACACTTAATCAATTCCATAATGTAAGCTCGGTGTGGAATGAGCTTTTCATCTTTGGTTTCCCATTCACCCTTGACTTGATAAATGACCAAAGCGGAATCACCCATAACTTCAAGAACATTGATTCCAAGATGAATTGCCGCTTCTAGACCCAAAATACACGCTTCATATTCGGCAATATTGTTGGTGCATCCAAAGTCCAACCTTACTGTAAAAGGAGTATAACCACCATTGGGGTTTATCAAAACGACACCCACACCATGTCCTTTGAAATTGGAAGAACCATCAAACATCATCTTCCATCTATAACTAGTCTCAAAATTCTCATTAGGGTCAGACCCTTCACAATCTTTCACTACCATAATATCTTCATCCGGGAAGTCAAACTTGAGCAGTTCGTAATCTTCAACAGGCTGATCTGCGAGGTATTCTAATAATACACTCCCTTTAATAGCCTTCTGAGGTACATACTGGATATCATATTCTGACAATAACATATGCCAACGGGCAAGTCTTCCTGTTTGAGCAGGTTTCTCGAAGATATACTTTATTGGATCCATTTTTGAGATCAACAAAGTGGTGTGACATATCAAATACTGCCTCAAACGTTTAGCGGCCCATGCTAAGGCACAACAGGTTTTCTCGAGCACTGAATAACGGCTTTCACTACCAACGAACTTCTTACTCAGGTAATAAATGGCATGCTCTTTGTGACCAGTTTCATCACGTTGGCCCAATACACAACCCATGGATCTCTCTAGAACAGTCATGTACATAATGAGAGGTCTTCCAGGAACAGGAGGAATCAGAATAGGTGGTTCTTGCAAATAGCTCTTGAGCTTTTCAAAGGCTTGTTGGCAATCAACATTCCACTCTACAGTCTGTTCTTTACGGAGCAGTTTGAAGATAGGTTCACAAATTGGAGTCATGTTGGAAATGAATCTGGATATATAGTTCAAACGACCCAGAAATCCTCTCACTTGTGATTCAGTTTATGGAGCTGGCATTTCTTGAATAACTCGTACTTTGTCAGGATCTACTTCAATTCCTTTCTGGCTGACGATAAAACCGAGCAACTTCCCTGACTTGACACCAAAGGTACATTTGGCTGGATTCAACTTTAACTGATACTTCTGAAGTCTCTTAAACAACTTTAAAAGATGATCCAAATGTTCCTCCTCGCTTCGGGATTTAGCAATCATGTCATCCACGTACACTTCAATTTCCTTGTGGATCACATCATGGAACAAAGTTACCATAGCTCTCTGGTAAGTTGCCCCTGCGTTCTTTAAACCAAAGGGCATAACCTTGTAGCAGTAGGTTCCCCACGGGGTGATAAATGTAGTCTTATCCATGTCAGCTGGGTCCATTCTAATCTGATTGTAATCGGAAAAACCGTCCATGAAGGAGAAAACTGTAAACTTAGCTGTGTTATCCACAAGAGTGTCAATGTGTGGTAGTGGGAAATCGTCCTTGGGACTAGTTTTGTTGAGATCCCTGTAATCTACGCACATTCGCACTTTACCATTTTTCTTCATAACTGGCACGATGTTGGCTACCCATTCTGGGTATTTGGAAACTGCCAAGAATCCTGCATCTAATTGCTTCTTAACCTCATCTTTAATTTGGAGCGCCATATCAGGCCTACTTCTACGGAGTTTCTGCTTCACGGGTGGACATTCAGGCTTGAGCGGTAGCTTATGAACTACTATATCTGTATCCAATCCAGGCATGTCTTGATAGGACCAAGCGAACACATCTACATATTCTTCCAACAGCAGGACTAGCCGTTGTCTGATCTCTGCCCAAGTGTTGCCCCAATCTTGACCTCTTTCTTCTTTTCTTCAGTGCCAAGGTTGATGACATCAACTCTTTCTTCGTGTGGCTGAAGGTTCGTGTACTGATACCCAAACATTTCTGCCAAGTCACCGGGGACCTCATAATCCTCTTCTTCCTCAGCTTGATAATTGGGTGAATCAAAGTCGATAGTGAGAGTAGGGTCATTGAATACAACGGGTTTGGGAATCATTCTGCACGATGGAGGGATTTATCTTATTAAAGATGTATAAACATGAACGCAAGAAGGAGAAAAATGCAATTTTGAAAAAAAAATTGCCATTTTTATTAAAACGAAAGCAAGAACAAAGACAAGGAATTTAACAAAAACAAACACTTTCATTAATTAATAAGATTTAAAAGCGGTGGCCCATACAAAATAATCTGAAAGCCTCGGGCAAGGCTGCGGAATTAAAAACATCAAAGCAAACAAACAAATTACTCTGTCAACGGGTACAAAGTAGGTATCTCAATGGCTTCCCAATTACTTAAAGCAGTGTCACGCCGAAACACCAAGCGGTTGATATCTTCTGAAATTCTGGTACCAGATATGTGATGTTACGTGTGATGTCACAACAACATACTCTGCAATGGACAATATAAAACAACAGAAGAGAACACAAAGAATTGTTCACCCAGTTCAGTTAAACAACTTACTCTGGGGGATACCAAGCCAGGGATGAATTTCACTATCAGTAGAATTAATTTACAGACTCAACAACCCAGTTGACATCTCCTAAACTTAATCACTACTTAATGAACCTTCTACCTAAGAGACCACTTAGGTATGAGAACACTACTCAATCCCTAAATCACTTCAGTGATATAATTCAAAGATCACACACTTTGAAAAACACAACTTGATTCTGCTTCACAGCTTTGTTAAAGAACAACTCAAAATAGTAACACCAATTCACACTAGAATGGTTTACAACACATAAACGAAGACACAAACGACTCTCAGTCTTTAGCTCTCTTTCTTCGTTCCTTTTCCTTCAGGATTGATGCGCTTTATATAGATATTTGAATTGGTCTTGGACCTGCTACAATATCTGATCTGATTTGTTATTTAAAACTGAATCTTCAAAACAGATTTTCTCTCAAAATCTTTTTAAATCTTCAGCCTTTAAACACTCCTACAAATCTGCATCAAATCTGTTTGCAACAGAAAATATCTCCTCCAAGATATTCGCATCCAATAACTCTAACAGCTCTCCCAAATTCCAGCTAATACGCTTAACCCTAAAAACATCTCAAACCTGATGTTTTACTGATCTGCATATCTGATGTCATGACATCGTATGTGACATCAGACTTCAACCTTTCAACAACTTAAAAATACAACATTAACCAATGTTAAGACTCAATGTTAAGACATCAACCATGTGACATCAACATTGAACAACTTTGTTTTACCAAAATTCTAGCCAATCCAAGAGCCAACAATCTCCCCCTTTGGCTAATTTTGGCTAAAATAATTTCTGCAACATCAGAGACTTCAGCAGCGGATAAAAATTTTAAAACAAACAGCTCCCATCAACAAAGGGCAAACTTCCCCTCAAAACCAGAACCAACATAACCAGCTGTTTAACATGCACACTCCCCCATGCACACTCCCCCTCAACATCTGCACCACACCAGATCTTAGATAGGATACACTCTACACACCTAGGCTAACTCTCCCCCTTTTTAGCCATAATTGGACAATCACCAAACACAATGTCTTGACATAATAAATGACACAGTCAAACACCAGGCTTTCCCCAATAAAACAAGTTCCAACACCTTGACTGGTCAGGCGATACAAATAATGCTCCTTGTTTGCATTATAAAAACAAGCTTTTCTTCCTTCTAGCAGCACCACACAGCAACAAAGAATGAGCCAGTCAAACACCAAAGATGTAGCAAAGAACCTCAAGCAGAAGGACAAGACTTCAGATCCACCTAAGAAGAGGAGCAAAACAATGTCTGCAGCTGAAACTACTTCAGGAACCACAAAGACAGGCAGAACCTCAGAGACAACCATGAAACCCAGCAAGAAACATCCTGTGCAACAGCATGCTTCAGATGATGATTGGGATGAAGACTGGAAAGCTTTTCTAGATGCAGGGGGTTGGGATAATCTGTAACTATTGATGTACTTCAAACATGTATGCCTTCAGCAGTTGAATAAAATCAATATCTAATCAAGAATACAACTGCTTAATACACTCTCTAGCACATTTAATCTTTATAAATGCAAATTCCCAATTTACTTCTCAAACTTTCAAATTGGTTTGCATCTAAGGCTTTAGTAAAAATGTCAACTAATTGTTTATCTGTAGCAACATGTTCCAAAGCAACTACTTTGTCTTCAACCAAATCTCTTATAAAATGATGCCTTATATCAATATGCATAGTTCTGCTATGTTGAATAAGATTCTTAGAGATATTGATAGCACTCAAATTATCACAGTACAATGTCATGACATCTTGCTTGACATTGTATTCTGTTAACATCTGCTTCATCCAAACAAGTTGAGAATAACTACTCCCTGCTGCTATGTACTCAGCTTCAGCAGTAGAAAGAGACACATAATTCTGCTTCTTACTAAACCAAGAAATCAGATTATTCCCTAAGAAGAAACAACTTCCAGAAGTACTCTTTCTATCATCAGCACTCCCTGCCCAGTCAGCATCACAATATCCCCTTAACTCAGTCCCAGATCCATGACTATACAGCATCCCATAGTCACTAGTGCCATTAACATATTTCAGGATCCTCTTCACTTGATTCAAGTGACTAATCTTAGGCTCAGATTGATATCTGGCACAAACTCCAATAGCAAAAGAAATGGCAGGTCTGCTAGCTGTGATATACAATAGACTCTCAATCATGCTTCTATATAAACTTTGATCCATACTAACTCCATGTTCATCCTTGGATAATTTTAAATGAGTAGGAGCAGGAGTCCTCTTATGATTAGCATTCTCTAGACCAAACTTCTTCACTATGTTCTTTGCATACTTGCTCAGAGAAATGAATATGGAGTCCTCCATTTGTCTAACTTGTAGACCAAGAAAATAGTTTAGCTCACCAACAAGACTCATTTCAAACTCAGACTGCATCTGTTCCACAAAATGTGTCACCATTGCATCTGACATCCCACCAAATACTATGTCATCAACATAGATTTGAGCTATCATCAGTTTTCCTCCTTCCTCTTTAACAAACAAGGTCTTGTCAATCCCTCCTTTTCTGTAGCCATTCACAACCAGGAACTCAGTAAGCCTTTCATACCAAGCTCTTGGTGCTTGCTTTAAACCATATAGAGCTTTCCTTAGTTTGTACACATGGTCAGGAAATGTTGGATCAATAAATCCTTTTGGTTGATCAACATACACCTCTTCATTTAAGTAACCATTCAAGAAGGCACTCTTAACATCCATCTGAAAAAGCTTGAATTTGAAATTACAAGCCACCCCTAAGAGCAATCTGATAGATTCCAATTTTGCCACAGGAGCAAAGGTTTCATCATAATCAATTCCTTCAATCTGAGTGTATCCCTGAGCAACTAATTTGGCCTTGTTTCTGGTGACCACTCCTTGTTCATCAGATTTATTCTTGTAAATCCACTTGGTGCCAATCACATTAACTCCATCAGGCCTTGGTACAAGATCCCATACTTCATTCCTCTTGAATTGCTCCAGCTCTTCATGCATTGCATTTATCCAAAACTCATCAGTCAATGCTTCCTTGACATTCTTTGGCTCAATTTTGGAGACAAAACATGAACTGGCTACAACTTCTCTTGACCTAGTCCTCACTCCAGAATTTGGATCACCTATAATAAGCTCCTTTGGGTGGTCCTTCTGCACTCTGATAGAAGGATCTTTATGAGGTTGCTCAGATTCAGGCTCAGCAGCAGTAACACTAGGAGTTGGACTTCTGTCTTCAGCTTCTGGTGCAACTTCACCAACTGATGTTCCAACATCATCTAGGAAATCATCATCTTCCTGCTTATCATTGTCATTAATCACCACATTGATGGACTCCATCATCACCTTGGTTCTAGAGCTGAAAACCCTATATGCTCTGATGTTGGTAGAGTATCCCAAAAATATTCCTTCATCACTTTTGGAATCCAATTTTCTTCTCTGTTCTCTATCAGCCAGAATATAATATCTACTTCCAAAAACATGAAAGTATTTAACATTAGGTTTTCTTCCCTTCCATAGTTCATACAGAGTGGATGAAGTGCCTCTTCTCAGGGTAACCCTGTTGTGAATGTAGCAGGCAGTATTCATGGCTTTAGCCCAGAAATGATAGGGAAGTTTCTTGGCATGGATCATAGCTCTAGCAGACTCTTGGATAGTTCTGTTCTTCCTCTCAACTACTCCATTTTGCTGAGGAGTAATATGAGATGAAAACTCATGACTTATACCTTCAGCAGAGCAAAATTCTTCAAACTTGCTATTCTCAAACTCTCTTCCATGGTCACTCCTTATCCTGATAACATTACTCTCCTTTTCTCTTTGGAGTCTTTGACAAAGATCTTTAAAAACATCAAACACCTCTGATTTGTCTTTGATGAAGCTCACCCAGGTGTACCTTGAATAGTCATCCACAACTACATACACATATTTCTTTCCACCCAGACTTTCAACCTGCATAGGTCCCATCAAGTCCATATGAAGTAGTTCCAAGACCTTGAAGGTGGTGTCATGTTGAAGCTTCGGATGAGACATCTTTGTCTGCTTCCCTTTTTGACAGTCTCCACAAATCTTTCCTTCCTCAATATTAAGTTTGGAAATTCCTCTGACCGCTTCTGAGGAGATGATTCTCTTCATTCCCTTTAGGTGAAGATGTCCCAACTTCTGATGCCAGATTTTGACATCATCTTCTTTAGCAAAAACACAAGTGGAAGAATTTGAGTCTTGTGGCACCCAAAGATAACAATTGTCCTTAGACCTGACTCCCTTCATAATGACTTCTCCTTTATCATCTTTGACAATGCATTCAGACTTTGTAAAGTCTACTTTGAATCCATGATCACAAAGTTGACTAATGCTAATCAAATTTGCTGTCATTCCTTTAACCAGAAGAACATCATCCAGTCTGGGAGCACCAGCACAGTTCAGTTTACCAATCCCCTTGATCTCTCCTTTGACCCCATCACCAAATGTAACATGGCATGAAGAATGAAGCTTCACATCTACGAACAGATTCTTAACTCCACTCATGTGCCTTGAACACCCACTGTCAAAGTACCAATCTTCTTTGGTAGAAACCCTTAAAAAAGTGTGAGCTATCAAGCTGGTAACCTTAACTTTAGGGACCCATTGCTTCTTAGGCTTGGTAACCTGCCTTCCTCTGTGACAGTTCTGTCTGGGAACAACCTGATGAGCCTTCTGTGGATATCTATGTAGCTTATAACAATAAGCCTTAATGTGTCCAAAACATCCACAATGGTGACATCTCCAGTGCCTGTATTTCTTCTTAGATGGAGTTCTGTCATGATGTTTTAACATCACTGGTTTGGAGGTGATGGCATCATTAGAACCTGCATCATTGGTGAATCCCAAACCACATTTGTCTGCAGCCATCTTCCCAATACTAAGAATGTTGTCTAGAGCATCAGTACCATTGTTCAACATTCTGATAGTTTTGGTCATAGAGTCCAGTTTATAGTTAAGTATACTGACTTCAGATTCAAGTTCAGTCTTTTCAGCTTTTAACTGTACTATGGTTTTCTTCAGCTTTTCTCCTTCAAGACACACTTGTTCACTTCTTATGAAAAGATCTTTATAAGTGACAGTAAGTTCTTCAAAAGTAACCTCATCATCACAATAATCATCATCTGACTCATAAATCCCAACCATAGCTCTAACAAGTTTAGCTGAATTTTCTTCAGATTCACTCTCACTGTCAGACCAAGAAGCTGATAATCCTTTCTACTTCTTTAGAAAAGTAGGACATTCCTTCTTGACATATCCATACCCTTCACACTCATAGCATTGTATCCCTTTGTCATTACTGGACTTTTCTTCATCTTTAGACTTCTTCCCTTGTTCTCCTGATCTGTTGATGTCAGAAGTAATGTTCTTGACATTGGGATTATAACTCCTATTTATCCTCTTCATTACTTTGTTGAACTGTTTTCCCAGCAAAGCAATAGCCTGAGATAGCTCCTCCTGAGAATCATCCTCTTTCCCTTTCTTGGCTTCTTCAGAACTGGAAACCAAAGCTATACTCTTGGACTTCTTTTCAGGTTCCTCTTCATTCAACCCTAACTCAAAAGTTTGAAGAGATCCAATTAGCTCATCAACTCTCATTTTGCTGATGTCTTGAGCTTCTTCAATTGCAGTCACCTTCATCTTATATCTCTTGGGAAGGGACCTAAGGATTTTCCTCACCAGCTTTTCTTCAGTCATCTTTTCTCCAAGAGCACTAGAGGCATTAGACAGCTCAAGAATACTCATGAGAAAATCATGAATAGTTTCATCTTTCTTCATCTTTAGACTTTCAAACTTTGATGTCAGAAGTTGAAGTCTTGACATCTTAACCTTTGAAGTTCCTTCATGAGTAGTCTTCAAGATGTCCCAAGCTTCCTTAGCAACTTCACAGGTATTGATTAACCTGAATATGTTCTTATCAACTCCATTGAAAATAGCATTTAAAGCTTTAGAATTACCAAGGGCAAGCTCATCTTCTTCCTTGGTCCATTCTTCTTTAGGTTTCAGTTTTGAGCTGCCTTCTTTTTCTTTCCCAGCATCATCTTTCTCAACAACAACAGGTGTTTTCCATTCTTTTATGATAGCCTTCCAAGCCCTTCCGTCCAAGGATTTCAAAAAGGTAATCATCCTTGGTTTCCAATAATCATAATTAGAGCCATCCAAAATAGGGGGTCTATTCACAAATCCACCAACTTCCTTGTCCATCTTTACCAGAAAGTATCAGCCTAGATCTCACCCAGATGCAGAGCAGGATGTCTGCTCTGATACCAATTGAAATTCTGGTACCAGATATGTGTTGTTACGTGTGATGTCATAACAACACACTCTGCAATGGACAATATAAAACAACAGAAGAGAACACAAAGAATTGTTCACCCAATTCAGTTAAATAACTTACTTTGGGGGCTACCAAGCCAGGGATGAATTTCACTATCAGTAGAATTAATTTACAGACTCAACAACCCAGTTGACATCTCCTAAACTTAATCACTACTTAATGAACCTTCTACCTAAGAGACCACTTAGGTATGAGAACACTACTCAATCCCTAAATCACTTCAGTGATATAATTCAAAGATCACACACTTTGAAAAACACAACTTGATTCTGCTTCACAACTTTGATCAAGAACAACTCAAAATAGTAACACCAATTCACACTAGAATGGTTTACAACACATACACGAAGACACAAACGCTCTCAGTCTTTAGCTCTCTTTCTTCGTTCCTTTTCCTTCAGGATTGATGCGCTTTATATAGATATTTGAATTGGTCTTGGACCTACTACAATATCTGATCTGATTTGTTATTTAAAACTGAATCTTCAAAACAGATTTTCTCTCAAAATCTTTTTAAATCTTCAGCCTTTAAACACTCCTACAAATTTGCATCAAATCTGTTTGCAACAGAAAATATCTCCTCCAAGATATTCGCATCCAATAACTCTACCAGCTCTCCTAAATTCCAGCTAATACGCTTAACCCTAAAAACATATCAAACCCGATGTTTTACTGATCTGTATATCTGATGTCATGACATCACATGTGACATCAGACTTCAACCTTTCAACAACTTAAAAATATAACATTAACCAATGTTAAGACTCAATGTTAAGACATCACCCATGTGACATCAACATTGAACAACTTTGTTTTACCAAAATTCTAGCCAATCCAAGAGCCAACATCTTCGTCTTCAGCGTCTTCAATAATTGCATGGACTTGCTGCCCTCCACTAACGAACACTTCTTTAATAGTCCTTAGTCTTCCTTTTGTTGAAGCAGTCCTTCCCTCGAAAGTTGGTTTGTAACCCAACCCTTGGTATTTCTCTCTTTCTGGAACTTCGACGATCTTGCCCCAACCTTCAGGTACTCCTCCTCGTAAAGCAGATTGAATGCTTTTGAAAGAAGCAAAAGATGGACAATCAGAGACCACTGGTTCCTTGTCATCAAGCATAACGACATTAGCTATTTGAAGAGCTTGGAAATAAGTTTCCAACGCATCTTCGTCTGCTTCGATGTAACGAAACGAGGACAAGTTACTGACCATCAGGTCCTCTTCACCATATATGATAACTAACTTCTCGTCGGCCACGAACTTCATCTTCTGATGTAGGGTAGAGGTTACAGCACCAGCCTCGTGGATCCAAGGTCTACCTAATAAACAGCTGTAGGCAGGATTGATATCTAAGATCTGAAAAGGGATGTTGAATGTTTGAGGGCCAATTAAAACAGGTAGCTCAATTTCTCCCATCACTGATCTTCTTGAACCATCAAAAAATTTGACGATAAGAGAGGTGGGTTTCATTATAGCTCCTTGATAAGACAATTTATGAAGAGTTTTTTTTGGCAAAACATTCAAGGATGAACCGATATCTATGAGAACTCTAGCCATTGTATCCTCCTAACATTTTACAGATACATGTAAAGCAAGATTGTGATTCCTTCCAGCTCGGGGTAACTCCTCGTCACTAAAGCTAAGAGTGTTACAAGCTGTAATGTTGGCGACGACATGGTCAAACTATCTAGCTGTTATATTTTGTGCTACATGCGCCTGGGCTAATACTTTCTGCAAAGCCGATCTATGAACTGGTGAATTAACTAACAGAGATAAGATCGAGATCTTGGATGGTGTCTAATGGAGCTGATCTATCACTTTGTAATCACTCCTCTTGATAATTCTTAGGAACTCTTCGTCTTCTTCTTGAGAATTTACCTCCTTTCCTTTGTCTGTGGGAATAGCAGTTTCCTTGGGCGTGGTTTCCTTGAAAGAAGGAGTGTATACTCTTCCACTTCGGGTCATCTTCCCAGTTCCAACTATATTGGTTACTTCTTCAACAGTAGTTCCCACCTCTTTCCTTGGAACTACGCCTTCAACAGTGATTCCCACCTCTTTCCTTGGAATCACGTCTTCTCGTCTTCTGCTACCTCTAACATTCTCATAGACCCACGGTACGGCCTTGGTCCCTCGGAACCTAAATGGAACAGGTTGTCGGATGTCACATTGCTTGGAATGACTAATAGTGGAAGCATCAATCGCTTCAGGATTGTTGAAAATTGGAACTGGTTTATTAAACACGGGAACTACAGACCCAGATTTGGGCTTGGATACCTGCCCTTTTGGCTTTGGCAGGTTAAACACAGGCTCAATTATTGTAACTTTGTTTTCCTTTTCTTTGCTGAACACCTGTAGGAACCCTTCATTAATCAGATACTGAACATTGTCTTGAACCAAACGACAACCCTTGGTACTGACATTACATTCTTCACAGTCATCATGGCAAACTTCAACTAAACCAGCCTTAAACAACTTAGCATGAAAAGTCTTGATAGGGGTCTTGATCTTCGTCACATCCAAAACTAACACTCCATCCTTCTCATCTTCTATAGCATTAGTGGTCCCATGGGTAGGTAAGGGATTGTTCTTCACATTCGGTTGATTATCAGCAAATGAAAGAATATTCTTCTCCATCAAAACCTTCACTACGTTCTTCAACGCTAAACATCCTTCTAAGTCATGACCAGCGCCTCCTTGATGAAAAGCACAAGTTGCATTTGGGTTGAAGAAGGCATAGATTTCTCTGTCGGTGGTCCCAGAGGTCTAGTAACGATCAACCCTTGCTCCACTAAAGAAGGGTAAAGCTCTGTATATGACATTGGTATAGGTGGAAATGCTGGTTTCCCTCCTCACTTCTTGTGGGGAGAATTCTGCTGTGGAACCTGTGGTCTTGGTTGCTGATAATTCTGGTTTTTAGGCCATTGCTAATAAGCTGTTTGTTGATATGCTGGTGCCTGCTGCGCTGCTTGGTGATTGAATGTAGGCGTAACAGTAGCTACGTAAGGTTGTTGAGCATACTGTATCTGGTAGACTGGATGCTGCAAGAAGCTTGGTCTCTGCTGTTGCTAGTACATTGGTTGCTTCCATCGAGGGCTCTGGTTCTTTCCTGCCATAATGGCATTAGTTTCTCCTTCCTTCTTCTTATGAGAATGATTAGGAGACTTCTTAGTACTGAAGCCAGTTGAACTACTCGGAGAGCCGATTACCTTTCCACTTTTTAATCCTGCATCTACCTTCACACCAATGGCAATAATATCAGCGAAGTTTGCACTGACACTGCTGATCATCCTCTCATAAAACTCAGGCTTTATTCTGTCTACAAACCAATCAGCCAACTCTTTCTCAGTCAATGGTGGTTCGACCTGAGAAGCAGTCTCTCTCCAACGTTGTGCGTATTCTTTGAAAGTCTCAGTACCCTTTTGGGCCATACTCAATAGCTGCCTACGGTCTGGAGCTAGATCCATATTGTACTTGTAGTGTTTCACAAAAGCATCAGTTACATCCTGGAAACAACGGATCTGGGACTGGCCCAGACTTAAATACCACTTAGCAGCAGCCCCCTTCAAACTGTCCTAAAAATAATGGATCATCAGCTTGTCATTGTGTACGTGCACGGCCATTCTTCGGTAGTACATAATCAAGTGAGATTTGGGACATGTGGCCCCTGAGTACAACTCAAAACTTGGTAACTTGAACTTGGGTGGAATAACCAAATCTGAAACCAAACACATGTCTTTGATGTCAGTACTGAAAACATTACTCATTTCCATTGCCTTCATCTTTCTCTGCATTGTTTCAACACTTTCCCTCAACTTCTCGTGTCTATCATCTCCTTCTTCCGACACATCAATGTAGTCGTAGGGCTGGTGGTTTTGGAAAACCGGATGCACTTGCGTTTGCACTGCTGGCGGAGCATAGGTAGGAATAGCTTGAAGAGTCTCATTGACCAAAGGAATTGCTTGTTGTGTTGTCAAAGGAACTGTAGCACGGATAAAATCTTCTGGCATGCCCAGAGTAGGGATGACAGGGACGATAGGAGGTTCTACCGTTGTGGTGACGATTTCAGAGACCATAGTGGTTTGTGTGTCCATCTTTGCTTTCATAACATTAATTGCCTCGAGGATTTGTCTCATTCCTCCTCTTATCTCATTCAATTCATTGTTGACTCTGTCCATTTCTCCGTAAGCCTCTGACATCCTGAATCGAGCTTGGGCTCGAGTGTTGTAGTTGTGGCGGGGATTCAATGTGACGATTCTGAAGAGAACACGGTGACATAAGACGAAGACAAGGAAAGAAAATGCACATGGAGATGCAAATGAGGACGCAGATGCAAATGCAGGCTAAACTATCAAGAAACCAAAGAAATTTTGTAAATAATATAGATAATAGATTCCTTGATAAAACAAAACTTCTTTATTCAAGAGTCAGGTGAATATTACATCCGGAGCAGTGTATCCTTATACTCAAAGTACATAAGTAGAAATACATAAAAATAAAAGGAACAATGATAACAGAAATGTCAACAGTAACACTAGAGATTGAATCCACCAGTTGATGATCCCTCTCCTCCATTGATTACTCTCATTATTTTGATGATACGCTCCTTTGTTTCCTCTTTCGTGAGAACCAATTCTCCTAACTCTTCCACCATCTTCTGCTTTGTCTTGGTAGGTGATTCATGGTGGGGATGTGGCTTCATCATTACACGAGCTATGTCACGAGACCATTGCAAGTGAGCCTCTGTGATTGGGCATTCAGCTTTCCATAATTGTCTGTTAATCTGACGCCAAGCGCGCTCCAATCGCATCTTCATTTTAAAACCTCCTTTTTCATCATAAAACATCATCTGCATATCTTCTTCATCTGGAATTCCTTCCTTCAGATGACCCAACTGACGGCGTGCAAGGACAGGGTTGTAATTGATACAACCATTTCTTCCCATGAGAGGCACATTGGGGCAATCCCCACAGCTATGGATTATGATGATTCCTTCTTCAGTTGAATCATACCATTCGATGTCGGTATGCTTCAACTCCATCAGCTTTTTGGACCAAATATTACAATCTTCGACCTCCCAGAAAGTCGGAGTCTTTGGCAGATAAGAAACGAACCACTTGTAAAAGAGGGCTACACAGCAAACAATTACCCCACAACCTCTTGTGTATCTGGTCTGTATGGAATGGTAGACATCAGCTAGCAGTGTTGGAATCAGATTGTTGACTGTAAAAAGCTGAATGGCTTGGGTATCCACGAAGTTCTTGGCATTTGGGAACAGAAACAATCCATATATCATCAGAGATAGGGTTGATTCAAACAAAGCCTCACTTCCTTTATTTTTGAAGTATAGAGCTTTTTCCATCAAGAACTGGGCAGGCAATCCACGCTTTCCTCCTTTGTTAGTTAGGTTGGCTTGGATGTCAGATAATCTGATTCTGGTTACTCTGGCGATGTCTCTGGCGGAAGGCATTTCTTCAATCCCAGAAAAGATGGGGGCTTCTCTGACTGGAATTCCTATCATGGCTGAGAACTCCTCCAGGATTGGCACCAACTGGAATTCAGGGAATACGAAACAGCGGTACGCGGGATGATACAACTGGACTAAAACTTCAAGGGGCCCTACAGTCACTGGTGTTTTCATCAGTGGAATGACACACCTATATCTATCAGTGAAGGCTGACTGGTCTTCAATCATTTCTCCTAACCATAACAAACGCTCCACCTCTGGTAGTTCAAAGAAATAAGGCCAAACTCTTTTCCCTGTAGCATCCATTTCTACAAAATCTGCAAAACAAAATTAGTATCTTGATAGTTTAGCAGGAATGCAAGATGCAATGTAAAGTTCCATGGAATTTAGACACTCGCAAAATATCAAGAGATATCAAAAGATCTCATTTTCATTAAATAAAAGGTGAATTACAATAGTTGATACACTTTCAAAAGCCCTAAACATAAAGCTAAATAAAAGCTAGAAAATCCTAAGGAAATTCTCCTAAGAGCCTTGTGTTGAGTCTTCTGATTTCTTTCTCCATCTGATCCCTTTCTGCGACGAGGTTGTCAAGAATAGATTTCCAAGCAGGAGGCTGACTGTTAGAGGAACTTGGATCTTCTAGGGTCTTTCTCTTCTTGCATGAGAGTAACTCTTCATTCTTGGTCTGTAGCTGCTTCTGGAGTTCTAGGTTTTCTTCAATAACCACTTGATACTTGAGCTTCCAGGCTTCTTCTGACCTTTGGGCTTGTCTTAAAGAAATCTCCTGCCCTTCTTCCCTTGACATGAAGTATAAAACAGGCTCTTTCTTCAAAGTAATTGGTTACTGCCTCTTGTAAGGCATCTTTAACTCTATAGCTCTTCTCCTGACCCATTGTAGATAGGGTTCCAATGACACACAGTTAGGCCTTCCCAAAGAACTTCTTCCTCTTTTACGCTTGCTACCCCAAGCGTCCAAAATCAACTTCTTTTGTTCTTCGTTCTTGTCATATGTTTCAAAGTAAATGCTTTCCACATGAACGCTGAGAGGTTTGTCCTCCAAAGGATACCCTAATTGGCGTCGTGCCAATACGGGGTTATAACTGATACCTCCTTTAATGCCAAGAAGAGGCACATTGCCATAATTTCCACAGTTATCTATAATCAGGATTCCATCATACACCCGATTATACCAGTCAATGTCTGCATGGGAGAATGCCATAACCTTCTAAGGCCACCATCCTTTCTTGGAATCCCAGAATACGCCTGCCTTTGGTAGATGCGAAATAAACCATCTATACAATATGAGGACACAACAAGTAATCTGTCCATTTCTATGAGCATTTCTCGTATGGACTGAGTGATAGGCTTCAGCAAGCAGGGTAGGTACTGGATTTTGTTTCAAAAAGATTTTGATTGCATTTAGATCTACGAAATTGTCAATGTTTGGAAACAAGAAAAGTCCATAGATGAGCAATGCGAAAACAGCTTCAAAGGCATCCCTATTGGAGTTTTTAGCAAAATAACGAGCCTTTTCTAACAAGAACTTAGCAGTTAACCCCAAAATTCCTCCCTTAGAGATTAAATTACTTTTGATGTCAACTAACTCCAGATGGGTTTCCTTGGCTATTTCCTCCTCTTTAGGATCCTTCTCGAAGATAGGAAATGGGGACTCATCCTTGATAGGCAAACCAATTATCTGAGAGTATTCCTCAAGGGTGGGTAAGAGCTGATAGTTAGGGAACGTGAAGCAGTGATACTTTGGATCATAAAACTGAAGCAAGGTTGAGAGGAGTCCTTCATCAATGGTCTTCTTCAACAACACCCACAACTTTCCATATCTGTTTATGAATCCTTTAGGGTCTGTTAGCAAATCTCCCAATTTCCTTAGGTCATCCAATTTGGGACTCTTGAAAGTGTATTTGATGGTGTTTCTTCTTGAGCTATCCATGATATCCCTATGATATAAGAAAAGAAATCTGAGTTCCATGAAACAGATGCAACATGAATGCTTATGATGTATGAATGCAAGGCACACAAAGACACACAAACAAAAGGGGAAAAGGTTGAGCATGGAGCTAGGGTTCACCCTTCCCAATGGTACGTTCTATTGATTTTCACCTGTTGAATAGGGTTCTAAGAAGTTCCCAGAGTCGGCAACCCATCTTTCGGATTTTATCGACTTCCCAGATGACTTGGTAATCAATAAAATTCTCAAGAGGATTTCGTCTGAGTGTAGTATCGCGTGACAACCAATTCAGAATAGACTCCATCATGGTCACCGCACTACATCCTAAAAGGCCAGGTGGGGTTTGGTAACTACGGTTCTCAATATCATGGGCTCCTAGGTTGAGAGTAGCACGTTTTCATGAACGGATTCGTTCAACATAACTAGACTCTCAAGAGGGCCTCAACTGAGTGATGGTGTTCTCAATTCAACTTTTTAGGATTCGACTCCCTCAAAGCCTCCTTGAATACCATTGTCCTATCCTAATTGCACTCAAATCCGGGTATAGGATTTATCTCACCACTCAAGAACCAAGCCAACAAAAGATAATCAAGCAAAGCATATATACAGGCAATCAAATAGATATACACAAATATTGCAAACAAGCATAAATAAAACAAACAAAAATAAGGTAGGCTTAACCCTCAAAAACAAGTGAGTCCCCAGTGAAGTCGCCATTTCTGTTGCGGTGAGAATCAGATAACAAGTTATTAGTTAACTTGCATCGCATTTCTTTAAATTCACAACCGACTTTGATTTATCCCAAGGAAAGGTTCAAGATCGAGAAAAACCTAAAGGGGGGAGATCTAAGGTTTGGGGGTTGGTTACGCCTATGGAAGGTATTAGCATCCTAAACGTCCGTAGTACTCTACGGGAACCTCTTGTTTTAACTTGTTATTTCTTACTCGCTTGCTAAGGGTGTTATGCTAAAGGTTGAAAGCCCTAGGGTTTGTATCTAAGTATACTCGACAAAGCATCGCGCTTTGCGCCTACGCATCCTTACGGGAGTGGAATCAGAGTATCCGTAGTTCACCGACCAAAGGGTGAAGGAAGAGGAACCATTGACTATGGCCAAAGTTCCAAGGGGGAAATGAGGATGAGCTCATTTTAGAGTTCACGATAACTCTCTAAATCTAAGTTATAAAGGGGAAAGTGAGTTCTCATGATGATGAGAATCACATGGAGTTTAAGAACTCCAACCTACTTCTAAGTTGTGATTTCATTGGCTCTCATGAGGCCAAAAAATAAGGGTGAACCTAGAAGGATAAGGTAAGATGACTTTAAGAGTCAATTCAAGGTGATCTCCCTTTGGAATGGGGGGAAAGATAATAGTTATAAAATTACTAAAAGATAACAAGTTAATAATTCAAATAAGATGATGTAAGAGACAAGATATGAGATATGAGATGAAACAAAATTATGATGCTAAGGCAAAGTTAGAATCATACATATAATGATCAAACATGATACATATATGAAAATAACATGGCAAGCTAATTAAGAGGAAATGTAATAAAACCCTAATAAACAATCCTAATCTAATCAAGAATAAAGGCCTCAATATTAAATATTTTTATCAATTTTCTTTTATATTTGAAAAGTAAATTCAGTTAGGAGAACATAGCAAAAAGAATGGAGAGAAAAAGATATAAAATGAACAAGTTATGGGATTTTGAAAATTTGAGATATAAACTTGAAAAATAAAACCAACAAGTGATAAAAATAAGGAAGTGGTACACCTAGGGATTGAACCCAGATCCACTCGTTCACAGCGTAAGACTTAATCCATCAGGCTAAGGCGCGCGTTTTGGAAACATAATAGAAACACAAACATATATTTCAAATAGAGCGAAAAAACAGAAAAAACCAAAAGGACTGGGGTGAGGGGGATTCGAACCCCAGTCCCAGAGGTAGGCAAGGCGTGTGTTTATGTGTGCATGCCACTAGGGTGGCTGTTACATCCAATACCATATCTTCTTCAATAAATATACATACTACACAAGTGTTCACATCTCAAATAAACCACTCAAATCAACCAAAACGCACACTGCTCATGCCTTGCAGTCATCATACTACGCCCTTCACCATCAATTAAAGTGCAGCAGCCACACAATGTCATCATTACGAATTGTCATAAAAACAAGGAAGTGTTCGACCATACAAATGGACCTCAAAGAAAAAACCTTCGAATGAGTAAAACAACAAAACCAAAATAGTCAAAGCAACTATCATACAGCAAGCATACATTGACCAATACTCTCCATATAATTCAAACATTAGAGGACTAAGGAAACTTAAGACAGCATGGCTAGTTCAGTTATGCACATCAAAGTAGTCTCGAGACTTAATCATGCTCAAAATAGGGTAGCAGAGTTGCTTAGAGATCAACAAGATTTGAAACGCAAGAAAGCAATGGACATGGCAGGGCATGATAATTAGATTCCTAACTGTTAATGACACATTTCTATGATTAAAGCAAAGAACAAAAAGAAAGTGACAACATCAACAACACATGTAGCCAGCAGCATGTTTGACATTACAAAACAATGAGCTAACAACACATTCAAGTGAAATTTATGTCATGATACAACTGATACACTACAAATTGGTTATGGGATCCAAAACAATCAAACAAAGACTAGACATCAGTTCAATGTAAACAGACAGATTAGTGTAAAAGCGAAGTTAGCAAACTCAAACATAGGCAGTCAATGAATAACCCTAATGACAGCTTGGTGCATACATCCACATATTGAACAATAATGTATATCACAAAAGTTCAGCATAATTTGATCACAAGTACACCAGTCAGTCATAAAATCACATGATGTTAAGGAAAAGGTGCATTGAAACATGAAGGTAGGAAACATAGAGATAAGTCATGAGTTAAAGGTATACCAACACACAATGTCAATATAAGCTACTTAGTTTCATTACATTTTTTACATCATGAAGCACAGATTACACAAGATCATATACACATGAGTTAAGGTATTCCAAATTTAAAACAACTAGCAATATGAACTGCATACAGTAGATTGTTCATATATCATGTAGGTCAAGAAAAACTCCTCATATATTCGGAAATAGGACAAGTCATAAGACAATATGGCAAACAACTCATTCAAGTAGTAACACTAAAGAATAGGCAGTGGCACATGACATTAAAGAACCAATTTAGGCAATAATAAGCAAGTACGTACATCCAACACAATGTTAGCATAAAAAAAAATCACAAAGACAAGACTTCTGAGATTACAGTTTGATGCACATACAAAATGAAATGGAGTAGTATGGCAAGTTGTAGAACATTGAGACATGTGATAGAACAACTTAAGGCAAAACATCCAAGTTTAACATTCAACCTTTAAACGTATGTTGCCACAAAATCATTCCAACAGGGGGTAATACAAGTCAGTGGCTAACAATTTATACAATCCAAACTTAGACATATGATCAGACATTAATAAAAATAATAATACATACAGCTGCGAACAAAACTATCAATCTTTCAACATCCAACAAGAGAAGGTTAAAACCATAGCTGAGTACACAAACATGCTCTTATATTAGTGGCAGAAAAAAAAGGGACATTCATGCTATTTAAACAAGAACCATTTAACAATATTAAACAAACATCAAGCCAACATCAAAGATAAATAGGTTCAGGTTACTACAACCTATCAGAATTAAAGAGAAACATAGGTTTAAAAGTTCTTGTCTCAACATCATATTTAAGTAGATACAACATCTAAGTAGATCGACAAAAACAAGCATCAAACTTGTCAATATAAAACCACAATGAGAACTCAAAGTTACAACCACTTAGCAAACAAAACAGAGGTATTAACACTTAAAACTAAGACATTCATGTGTATCAAATCAAAACATCACTTTTCTTTGAGAACTCATGTCATGAGCATATAAGCAAAATGTTCAAGCACACATCAATCAGACACACATATATAGAATGATGAGATACATAATGAAAACCTTAAATAAGCATTATTAACAAAAGTGTAAGAATACAATACCAAGTGGAATAATGTCCACTGTCTTCAAGTGTGATGACTGTCTTCTCTTCCAAGAGCAAACTCCAAGGCCAACCTCCAATTTGCTAGCTCGAGACTCTTATGGAACTTCAGAGGAATTTAGAGTGTTTTTTTTTAGAGAGTTTTTGATGAATCGATGTGTAGAAACGAGCCCCTTTTATAGGCAGAACCAAAAGGTTGGGTGAGTCCAAATATCAAACATGTGGAGTGCTGAGTAGGAATTGGAGCCAACGTCTCTTTTGAAATTCAAATGTTGGTCTAAATCTTGGAGACAAATCCGCTGCTTATACTGTACAACATCTCAGAATTATAGGGCCAATTCACAACTTCACGTATGGCTTCAGAGCACCTTACTTGATGTCATATGGAGAGATAACAAATGAGGCAAAGGTTGGGGATGGCGTGGAGAGGTTTGCAGGTGGTGACAGGTTGAATGCTTAAACTGGTAAATCTTCAGAACCAACTTTTACAAACCAAACAGTTGAGAGCTCAAAATGGAATTGCTTCTTGGAGAATTCAAACTGAACGAAAAGCGCGCCAAGGATTTGAGATTGAAACGGTTTGAACGATTCTGACAAGCTTGCGTTTTGAATTCCTCCCCTCCAATCTGAGTTTCGTAAGTATGAACGAGGGAGAAGAAGTATTTGGTTGCTTTTGGTTTTGTTTGCCACACGTCGCTCCTTCATTGGTTGATAATTGAGTTGAAAAGTCAACACAACCATGCTTGATTCCTATTGGTTCTTGGCAATGAAATTAATCTCAGAATAATTTGCAATATATTTTGTACGTTGGGCCAACCAAATTGGGATCATGAATAAAAATGAACATGTTTTTCTATCTCTTGTTATATAAAAGGAAAATGATTAGAACAACCAAATAATAATGGAGGATTTGGCAATTGATTAGGATTAGATATATTTTAGGAGAACTTAATTGAACAAATTGGATAAAATAGGTTAAATGAAGGACTATTGAAATAAGTTTAGAAAATGAAGGTGACAATTGAGGGTAGATAAAGTGGGTAGAAATTTGGTTATGGCGAGGATCATGGTTAGGGTTATGGAGATAATCTCTTAGAGATTGGCTTGATTCTATGCTCCATCCAAAAAAATCTTGATCAATCACCTCTTGAATCTCCTTAAGATAATACCTGATAAAAAGATGAAACAAACACAAACAAAACCTGATAAAAGGGTTAGCTATGCAGTATGATTGACCTAATATGATATGCAAGAGATCAATTTATCTAAGGGTAAAATTTGGGGTACAACACTTACGTATAATTTAAGATGTTTTAGAAGACAAATTTAATGAATATATTTTATTACCGTAGAGCCATAGATGGATATAATAGGTTAAAAGGTTCGAGAAAACAGAGAAAGCCAACATGGAACATTAATTTTAAAGTAAGTTAACAATTTCATAAATAATTTAAAATTTATTAATAATTTTTGTATATACTATTTACTTACTATAATTTATGGTAATTGCAGTGCCATAGAAAATCTTTCGGTTATGAGTGTGGCTATTATGTCATGATACATATGTTGAACATTGTATCTGTTGGGATTGTTAATTCATGGAATCAGGTATGTAACGAAAAATTTTAAGTATGTGTTAAATGTCTTTTTTAATGTTAATACAATATTCTAATATTTTTTATATTTATTCAGATATTTGGAGACTCAACACCATTTCATGAGGATGCCATTACGAATGTTCAAGAACGTTGTGCAAATTTTATTTTAGAATCCATTTGAAGTAATTTGATTAGGTAAAAAATGGCAATCATAGGTCGGTGCCATTTGTTTTTGTGCTTTTGTTGTAGGCCTCATAGTTGCCATTTGTTTTTGTGCTTTTGTTATAGGCCTCATAGTTTGTTTGGCTTTGCCTAGACTAACTAGTGTTTTGATAGTGTCATAGTTTGGTTTTGGCAAGACGTATTTAGTTCTATGGTACTTTTTGTGACAGTTTCCTGACTAATTGAAAAATGATGGAATTTATTTAAAACTTTGTTCCATGGTATTGTTATGTATGAAATATTTGATTAGTAATTAGTTGTGATGAAATTTTGTATTATTCATAATTTCTTGTACAATATTGTGGCAGAAACCTGAATTAAAAAATGACAATGAGTAAAAAAAATGACATTATGGTTTTAAATCGGATCAAATGATTTAAAAAAACATTACTAAGTCAAGTGAGTCGATTTAAATTTGAGATTTTAAATCAGATCAAACGATTTAAAAAAACATTACTAAATCAAGTGAGTCGATTTAAATTTGAGATTTTAAATCAGATCAAACGATTTAAAAAAATACTACTAAATCAAGTGAGGCGATTTAAATTTTAGATTTTAAATCGGGTCAAATTGATTTAAAAAATTTCATAACTTTTAGATTTTTTTTTTAAATATGTCAAACTGATTTAAATAAACACTTCTAAATCATACTAACCGATTTAATAAAATATTTTAAATCGGATCAAACCCGATTTAAAAACAAAAAACTTTCTACATTGTTCAGAATTAAATCGAAGCGACAACCGATTTAAAAAGTCATTTTTACCCGATTTAAAAAGTCATTTTTGTACTAACGTTATACACAAAGAAGAAGGAGAAATGACAATATTAAAAAAATAAAATGGGGTGAGAGACTACATCAACTAAATTTTATGAAAGAAAATTCAGATCAATTAAAATACAAATACAGAAATTTATTATGAGTTATAAACTTTTGAAAAATGAAGACCACCCATCCACTTTTAGAAATATGGTCACAAAAAAACCTACAAACAAAACATTCACTTTTAAATTTGTCAAATAATTATATTATACTACATATTTAACCATAAAAAGAATAGATAAAACTATAAATTATGGAAATTTGTAAATCTAACAAATAATGACATTAGGAAAAAAATAGAAAAACAAAATATGGAAGGAAAAGTGGAAGAAGAGAATAAAAATCATAAAAAGAGAGAATTGGATTGAAAATAGAGAAAAAATGCAATATATATTTTGTGATGCCAAAATTATTAAGCAAGTAAAACTAAAATAAAAACAAATTAAAAAAAATAGCATATTTAGCAATGGAATACAACAGGAACTAAAAATTGTTATATTGTATGTGAGAACAAAATAAAGCTCAGGTGGAGTAGCAAAATGTATATAAGTCTTTTAAAACATTGTATTAGAGGTCTTGTTACCATATGTGTGTAGAAGTGTTTTTAGTTAGTTTTATTTTGTTATTGAGTTAGTGGTTTTATTTTAGAGAAGAAAGGTAGTGCATTGACCGTGTAAATTTATTTTACACCATCATTCAAAAGAATTATTATAACATTTTGCCATGTTATATCAGTATTTTAAAATTAAACTTGTGATTTGGCGAGATACATGCCCGTGATTGGTCGACGATGTAAAAATATTTTACACTATCGATATATAATCTTTTTTCTTTTTATTTTATTGGTTATATTATTTTAGTGAATTGGTTAGGGTTAGCGTTTTATATAATAGTTTTTTATTTTTATTATTATATTGTAGAAAAATAGTGGAAGTTGTTATAATTATGGTGAGAACTTTGAAAAGAAAATTATTTATTTATAGATATCAATACAATATATAATGGGAATACTTTGTTTTGGTGTAATTTTCTTTCTATCATTTTTATCCTTATTTTATTTTGTAATTTATTTATTAACTTCTTATTATTAATTTCCACGTAACTTTTATTATTAACTTTCACATAACTTTCTATTATTAATTTTTACATAATGTTTTTTTAATTATATTTAAATAAAAACTATTATTTATATTTTTATTCATACGCATTAAAAAAGTAGCGTGCCCGTCTAAACGCTAGTTATAATTTAATGAAACAATTTTGAACATATTATTATGAATTTTTTTATTAATTAAGCTTTTGATTAGAATATAATTAAACTATGTTATTAATTGTTAAATATTAAATTAATTGAATTAATAAATAAATAAAAATAGTTTTGGCGGAAACTTTTTAAGTGAAAACTTATAGGATTATAATTTAGTATGATATGAATGAAAGGAGAATAAAATATGTATTTATTATTATTATTATTATTATTATTATTTAATTAAGTATTATATTTAAATTAAATGAAAAATTTTATTGAAAAAGTTATAGAATTATAATTTAGTATGATTTAATTAATTATTATAGTTAAATTAGATGAAAAGTTTTGGTGTGAAAATTTTATTAGAGAAGTTATAGAATTATAATTTAGTATGATGATATGATATATAATGAAAGCAAAAGGCATTAGTATGATGATATGATATATAATGAAAGCAAAAGGTAATGAAAAAGATATATGATGAAAGCAAAAGGTAATGAAAAAGAGCGTTACAAATTCCAAAAACCCAATGCATGCATCATAGAAAGTGGGCAGTCAGGGTTAAGTTAGCCATTTTATTTTATATGTCAATAAAAATTACCAATCAAAAGATTAAACACAATCAAATACTCCATCCTCTGGATTTCAAATTTCCATGGCGCAACAAGTGAACGACTCAGTCACGTATACTGTAAAAGTAACCGTCAAAGTCACAGTCACTGACGAACCCCCCGTTCCTGATCAAGAAACCAAAGATGATCGATCGAATTCGCTTCGTGTGGAGAACAAGGACGAAGAAACAGCCATACGCGATGGCGTGGCACCAGTAGTCTCTTCTTCTTCCGTTCAACTTGCTTCGTGTGAAAGTAATAGGAAAAGAAAGGTCTTATGCGATTCTGAAGAAAGCGAAGCTTCACAAGAAGAGAACAACGAAGGTTCCGTTGAAAGTGATGACGTAGCAGCAGTAGCAGAATCTATGAATGGTGGCGTTGAAACGGTGTTGTTGACGGACAGTGAAGGTTCTGTTGACGGTTATGATATGGCAGTTAGTGATTCATCTTCTGTTAAAATTGCCGGGAGGAAAATGAAGGTCTGCCAGAGAAAGAAACGCGGAATAATAAACAATGCAGAAATTGTGAATATTTCTAGTTCTGAAGAAGATTATGAAGCTGGACTTGATGGGGAAACTGAAACGCCTTTGTCTCATGATAATAACGGTTATCCTTTACGAAGGACTATAAACAAAAAACCTACATTTGTTGAACGTGTGGTGCCAAAATCCAAAAAGAGAGATCCCAAGGTGCCATTTTATGATCTCTTTACTCATTTATATTTCAATTTGAAGATATATGAACATATGTTTGAGTTTGGTGGTGTATAACATTGTGGTTCTATTACTGTTTCCCAATTAACAGTGGGTTGAAGAGGAATCCTTAATGTGCCATCAATGTCAGAGAAATGATAAGGGCAGGGTTATCAGATGTACTAAATGCAAACGGAAAAGATTTTGCATACCCTGTTTAACTAATTGGTACAACTTTATTTACTTCTGTTTTACTTTTAACTTGATTCCTCGCGTGTTGGTTATCTTGTTATTGAATATGATTTGTTCAGCTGGGATGACAAACCTGATATCCCTGTTGTATTTGGATGTAATTATCAGTATTACTATTATTATAATGAAAAAATATTATTGGTTTAGACTTTTGGATGATGAATTTCTGACGAGGATATGTTTTTTTTGCTGTCTCTTGGTAAGGTATCCTAACTGGAAAGAGGATGAAATTGCTAAGGCATGTCCGGCGTGCTGTGGTAATTGCAATTGCAGAGCATGCTTGCGATCACGTGTACTTCTCAATGTAGGTTCCCCACCTTCTAGATTAACTATTCCAGTGATTTTTCTGTATTCCACTTTTGACATGTGATCCTTTGGTTCACTACAGAAAATTAAAAACAAGACAGAAACCAACAAAGATGTGTCTGGGTTCTCCAAGTATATGCTGAAAGAACTTCTTCCGCATTTAAGACGATTGGATGAGGAACAAATGGCCGAGGAGGTGATAGAAGCGAAAAGACAAGGTATTTCTTCCTCCAAGAGTATCACATCTTGCAATCCATTTCTTCATGCTTTTTTCTCTATCCTCTTATTAAACTGAACTGTTTTGCCTATATTTCATGGTTTTGACTCTTTATTTTAGAATTAATTTTATATTCCTTTTTTCTTCTTTCTTCTGGATTACTTGCATAATTGCTAACCTGTTTTGCACTATTTTAATGTATGTGCTTTTTTGATATTGTGTTAAGTTTGTTATCTTAGTTTCATATATTTCCATTTTTTAAATTTGCTTTTGGGATGAACATTACAGGGCTCCCACTTTCTGAGCTAAAAATAGAAGTAGCAGATTACTCTAAAGATGAGCGTGTGTACTGGTATTGTATTATTTGCTATGTTTTTGTTTTTTTAGTTACTCTATCTCTATACAGTTGTTAATTTAACACTTCTTGTAGTGATAACTGCAAAACGTCAATATTTGACTACCACAGAAGCTGCACAAAATGCTCTTTTGTCCTTTGTCTCCTCTGTTGCTGCGAGCTTCGCAGTGGGCAGCTTCTAGCCGGTGCAGATCCTATTGAGTCCGAGTTTATCTTCCGAGGACGTGATTATTTGCATGGGGGATATGAAGAGAGAACGGTCAGAAATATTGACTCTCGTGTTGCTGCCCAGCCTGAGATTCGTGAATGGTCAAGATCTCGGTGGCATGCAGATAGTGATGGTAGCATTCCATGTCCAAAAGCCGATAATGAATGTGATCATGGTTTCCTTGAAATGAGAAGTATACTTCCTTCAAATTGTATCTCCGAGTTAGTATGTAAAGCAGAAGAACTTGCAGAAAAAATTGAGCTTCACGATGCAGAGGAGGCTCTTGATAATAGGTGTTCATGTTGGAAGTCTATTAGGAGGACAGATGGTACCTACAGTAACCTAAGGAAAGCAGCTTTTCGTGCAGATTCTAGTGACAACTTTTTATACTCTCCTAAGGCTGTAGATCTACATCATAAAGATTTAGGACATTTTCAGTGGCATTGGAGCAAAGGGGAGCCTGTAGTTATCAGCAATGTACTTGAAAGCTCATCTGGTTTAAGCTGGGAACCACTTGTCCTGTGGCGTGCATTCCGTCCGATACGCAATGCCAAGCACAAAACAATTTTGGATGTGAAGGCAATTGATTGCTTAAATTGGTGCGAGGTTTGTTTGATATCTCAATCTTTAACATGGAGGGATTCTTGCTGGAATTCATGTTTATTATCATTTTCATGGAACTTATTTCTAATTTATTTAACATCAATATTTTTTTAGTTGATCTACTATGCCTGAAAGTGACATATAGAGAAAAATACTGGTGCAATTCTGTACTGTTGAATTTCACATATGTTTTTTAAATTTGGTAGCTCCATCTTTTTTGGATTGAGAGAAAATTCGGTGCATTTAATAATTTAAGTTACTCAACTTAGAGTATACTCTATTTTAGTGGATGGCTCTACTTCTTCTATAAGAAACAGTTTCTAGATGTTCTGCCAATTTGTTTTATGAAGAGATGTTAAAAGAAATGCCACATTAGGATTGTGAGCTGCAAGTCGTTTTCCTGAGTGTAATGGGGATGTGTAAGTCACGATTCAGTCCTTGGTGCTTGTCAAATGCTGTTTCTCCCAAGATTTTCAACAAATGCTACCTCTCACTTAATATTTTGTCTTCTGTCTTTTAAATTTATCTCAATTTCTTGGCGTCTTGTGGCCATGTTTTTTTTTTTGCTTCACATTCGAAATTATTCGTTGTTGCACTTGCATCCTCTTCATACTGTTTTCCCATTTTATTTTTGCCTGTTATTTTGCATACTCATTGCATGTTGGTGATGTTTGGTTGGACTTATTGATTTTGATGTTTTCTTGTTAAAAATGTTTTTGTTCAGTTGTATTGTGTGAGAGAATCAGGTCAATTGTATCTGCTTTATTTTACTGCTTTTACTCGACAGTCTATTCTGCTGCTGATAATTTCTGCATTTTTATTTGAGGATGTTGATTAAATGCAGCAAGATATCAATATCCACCAATTCTTTACTGGGTACGCAAAGGGTCGATCAGATTGGCTTAATTGGCCTCAGGTTTTGAAATTGAAAGATTGGCCTCCTTCTAATTTATTCGAGGAAAGCTTGCCTCGTCATTGTGCCGAGTTCATATATTCTTTGCCGTATAAAGAATACACAGATCCTTTCAAGGGCGCTCTTAACCTTTCTGTGAAGTTGCCTAAAGATGTTCTAAAGCCAGACATGGGCCCAAAAACATACATTGCTTATGGATTTGCTCAAGAACTTGGGCGGGGTGATTCTGTGACTAAGCTCCATTGTGATATGTCTGATGCAGTAAGCTTCAATGCTTAGTCTTTCTTGGACTTGTTTTTCTAGAATGTCTTTGATACTTTATTTTATATTATATTGTTGTTTTTTAATTGAGGATCAACTTGAAATGTTCATAATTTGTAGGACGTTTACAACGTCTCTGTAGGCCATTGCATTAAGAGGTGTTAGTCTTGTAGTTTAAAAATACATGTCATCATTTTTTGCTCATGGCACAGTCTTTGATTACACTCATTTGATTATATATTCGATTTAATTTACTTTAACGTGTTATTTACCTTTGTGTTTTGGTAAGTGATAATTTGAAAAAAATTCTTTTTATGATTAGTTGATCATGTAAGTTTTTTATGGGACTTGAAATGCGATCTATTCCTTTGTTTTAGAAAGTTGTAATCAATGTATACTCATCAAATGCATTGTCTTTCCTGAGCAATTCATTGATAGTGCTTTATATTTTTTGCTTTGCGTCTCTGAATGCGTACTCTATTACGAGGAAAATGAAATGATGCTTTTTTTATAATCTGACTTTTTAGGTAAATGTGTTGACTCATATTGCTAAAGTTGAATTGAAACCTATGAGCATTGATGCCATCAAGAAACTGAAACAAAAGCACCTCAAGCAAGACAAAAGGGCGCTGCATCTACATGATGATTATCGGGATGGACAAACCAATGAAAATGCATCGTCTTCCATGAATGCATCAGACGAGCAGGATAGAGTCATGGATAATGAAAATGGGTTATGCAATGAGAAGGCCGCTGATCCTGTTCATCAACACTCAGGTGCAGATAATGATGGCCTTTCTTCTGCATCAAAGCTCAAAGAGGTTGATAAAGTGATTGTGAATAAAGATAATAGTTTGTTGGTTGGGGATGATTCTTTAGATGGGGCTCTCTGGGATATTTTTCGGAGAGAGGATGTACCAAAGTTGGAGGAATATCTAAAGAAGCATTTTAGAGAGTTCAGACATGCCCATTGCTCTCCTATAAAGCAGGTAAAATTATCTAAGTTAATTTTCTATAACCTATTTGGATACCCGCTCTCCTTTAAAGCGCGTTAAATTGTCTAAGTTAATTTTTTATAATCTGTTTGGATACCCCTTTTTTAACTTGAGTCGTTAACTAAAATTTGTTGCTACCAATTAGTTTTGCTTCCAGCAACATGCTCTACAAGTTTCCCTGTTTATGTATTATTATTAGGGTTTACACCATGGTAAAATTGATACTATATCTCCTCCCTATTTGACCTAAGTCTTGGCTTATGCTTCATTTTATTTTTCTGTGGTGTTGTGTTTGTTTTGCTTTTGAATATTAGAATATGTTCTATTGGGCCTTCATAGTTTAGTTTGACAGCCTATTGGTAAGTCTTGCCTAGCTTGTAGCACCACCCCTTTTCTGCTTTAAAAGAAGGTTGTAGCACACTCTTTTGCTAGTGCCACAGTTTCTAACATACTGCAACTTTTTGTAAATTCCTATCTGTAATGAGTTACATCAAGAAGTTTTTCTTTCACCTTTTCAAACAATACAAACCTCCCAATTTCCTCTTTACTTTTTCCTGCACCTTTCCACTTTCTTTTCTAGTGAATGGAACATGGTAATATGATCATTTTATTGATCTAATCACCAAGACATGTTCATCCATTCCAAATCACTTGGCTAAAAAAAGCACTGCAAAACTCGTTAGTGTTTTTTTTCCACCTTTTCACACCCACTCAATTTAGGGTCTGTTTGGATGAACTTATTTACTGCCATAACTTTTGTAATATTGTTTGGGAGACTTGATCAAAACAGCTTATGACATTTTTTGTAAATTTTTTTGAACTTTTATAAATATTTCAAGATAGCTAATGAAAACAACTTATAACATATATAAAAACAATTTATATTTGTTTTATTATTTGTTATAAAATTAGCTTATGCGAGCTTATTCATAAGTGCTTATTTTGATAAGCACTTGTGCTATAAGTCGCAAATAAGTTGTATATCCAAATAGGCCCTAAATTTGATGATAAGTGCTTCCAATTGAAATAACAAATCAAAGATGTTATTTGATTTCACAAGCTTCATGCCTAATTCCCCACTAAGTATCAATAAGAGGTTGATTGTTGTGTTGGCAACAAAGTAAACCCAACTTGCGAACTATCGAAGCAACACGACCATTCTATGAACTTGGCTTTTCTCATCCATCTAAGTTTCGTTGCTTATAAAAGCGGTTGTCTACCACCATTCATCGTAAGTTTTGGAGGAAGTGCACAATTACTTCAACAATATTTCAAAATCACATTCAATAGGACCTACAATCAATCACTAAATGCAATTGAAATCTACCTGAATTTTAATCATGTTTAGACTATCTATTGTCTATTGGAGATTTAGTGTTACACCTTGATTAATTTGGAATCCTTCTTTTAGGCTATTCAAGAAGATTATGACTATGTGCATTATCAATGCATAAATCAAAGATCGTGCAATTTTATGATTGTAGTCACGCCTTTTGATCTACCATGTTTACTAAGTAGGTTTTTGCTTGGAAGTAATTAGACCATGCCAACAATCATTTAAATTGTGAAGTTGTGTGTGCTCCAATGTTTTTGACACAAACCCGATTTGCGTGGATTTTCATATTGAATTTGCGATCATATTGTTTTAGAGCACTTGACCACACTTTAACCTAAAAACCTCATTTCTCCCCGTTAAACTCCCTTGTCTTTCTCTCTCGTGTGATTCATGATACGCATATCCTTTCCCTCATTCATTTTTACTTCTCTCCTTGATTCTATCGAGTGTAAATGTTGGAAATTTTGCCTTCATTGCGGTATGCTCCTAGTCACCTAATTGCATCATTTGTCTTGCCTTAACTGTAGCCTCCAACACCTTTATTTTGTTGGATTTGTAAAAGTGGAATTAGTCCCACATTGTTTAGAGATAAGGTCTGTGTAGTCTTTATGAAGCTTGGGCAATCCTCACCTTACAAGTTACAAGATGGTTTTGTAAAGATGAATCAGGCCCAACTACACATTCTTAGATGGTATCGGAGCCTATCTTAGATCCGTTGTTGGTCTTCCTGCATTGTCCATGCTTTAGTCTCATTGAGACTTGAGCTGGAGGGGGTGTTTTAGAAATTATGCCTTCATTCGGTCTGCTCCTAGTAGCCCAATTGCGGCATTTGACTTGCCTTCATTGCAGCCTCCAACACCTTCATTTTGTAGTGTTTATAAAGTTTGGGCAGCCCTCACCATACAGGCTGGTTTTGTAGGGATGAGTTAGGCTTAGTCCACACATTCTAAGAGTAAATATTGTGAAAAGGTTTGTAGAAGAGGTGGTCATCGATTCAAGCATCATTTTGAAGATTGTTGAGCTATCCCATGAAGTTAGGAAATAAATTCGGGACATTGTCTAAGTGAAGGTGATGAAGACAATGTTAATTTTGTTGGCAAGGAGGGGAAAGTCTAGAAAATGAAATTGCTTCCAGTTTTTTCAAAAATAGAGAATCCTCTTGGACAATTCTAAATAATTTCAAGAGTATTAAGAGGGATGCCTACCTACATGTTGGTACATTTCTTTTTACAACAATGTTATTTCCTTTTTATGTGTTAAAGGATTTAACTTTCAAAGTATATGTGAAATTATTGGGGCTTGTGGCATGTAATACAAGTCACTATCTTATCATGATGTTAGAGTTAAGTATTTGATTAAGTTTACATAGTTTTGGACTATGTAGCACTGACACCTTTAAAAAAAGGCGTGTCTGTGTGCATGTTGGTATCAGAAACTTGCACTGAAACTTGTGATTACGTTTAATTTATTCATTTTTTCAAATTATTATTGGTGTCTACCTGTTAGTGTCGCGGTTAAATTCGGAGTGTTCGTGCTCCAGAGCTTATAGTTGTTTGGAAGAGGATCATCTGCATGTTTATGACAAATGGGTAGACCAATTGAAGGAGGAAGACTATCTTGATTGTTTTGGTAGTCCCAAGGGTGTCTTTTTGGCGTCAATTGATGCTTCTCACTAGTTGTTATTGACAACACACTATGTTACAAGGCAAATAGAAATTTTTTGGTTGCAATGAGAGTCCTTATTGGACACCTTTTGTTGCATGTTGGAAAATTTTGAGTAGAGGATTCTACTCATTAAAATACCATTGCTAGGGTTATAGAAGACCACCACTTTTTATCTATTCTAGGACTAATCTTATTTCCGAATCAATTTTCCAATGGTGGTAGTTTATTAAAACTGCCATGACATGATTTGCTACACCATATTTTAGTTTGGGATGCTTAATGGATAATGAGCCATCATTTGTTAGGATGTTCATATCTAAGAAGTGGTTGGAAAGTCATGCAAAACTCAAAGAAGGAAAATTGGTTGAAGATATATTATCTTTTAAAGTGTTTGAGATTGATTGATTTTGATGTGAAGCCAATCATGGACTACATATATGAAGAAAAGAATTGCGCCAAAAAGGTATACAATTAGCCTTTAATAAAAAAAATTAGGTACAAAAATGTCTTCCACTAGTTCAATTTTGAAATTTATAGTCATAGTTTAAAATTTGTGTTCTTTAGTTGTATACTTAGTAGAATATTATTGATGAAAAATGAATCTAATAATAACATAGGCTTTGGACGCCAGATGCTATTATTGTGTATGTAATGACCAATTGGAGATATGAGATGAATGTTGTGAGGAAATAAAATGAGTATGAAACTTAAGATATGAATTTTGATGATTCAAACGAATAAGTTTGGTTCATTCGAAAGATGGTAGTAGTCTCGGTGCCTTAGTTTCGAGTAGTACTATTATAGTTGCACATAAAGATGAATTTGAACTTTTTAAGGCTATAGAATGCCATGGTCATGAAGGTTGAGATGAAATTGATGAATTTCATCCAATGATTATGTGAAGGATGATTTGACACATTAGTGACTTGTTTTAAGTATTGAGGTGTTTTTCTTTTCGACGTTTAGTATTGTGTTCGGATTTCTGTTAATCTGCTAATTAGTCAAGTGACTACTTTAATAAACTTCTATGTTGTATTTTTTGAGTAGTAAGTCATGTAACTAAGTTGTAGTTATGGCTTATTTTGGATGGTATCTAACTTAAGTTATGGAATCTTCTTTGTTTGCATATAATTTCTCAACACCAATAGGTTGAGATCCTATGTGGCATATATGTGCGCACATTACTAACTATGAGATACTCGCTCTATTTCAAATTATAAGACGTTTTGATTATTTTACACGAATGAAAAATGCAATTATTGTTGTATGGGAAAGTGAAATGATCCATAACTTTACAAAAATACGCTTCATTAACTATATTGGAAAACAAAATTAATAAAATAAGAAGAAAGAGTAGTAAATGATAGAGGGTATATTAGGAAAAAAGTTATTAATGTTGTATTGGAATTTTAAAGTGACTTATAATTTGGGACATATAATTTTTACAAAGTGATTTATAATTTGGGACAGATGTAGTACATGATTTTGAAAACTTAAGGACGAGTACAGTAAAATATTTTACTTAATATATAAAAAATAATTTTATTTTAACATTACTGGATTGTATAAAAGATAAAAGTTACAAATAAATATAACTAGATTGTATAAAAGATACCAATAAGTATAACATTTAACATATAAATATACAAGGAAGCATTTTTATAATTTACTATGCCACAAATCAAAATAGGAGCAACAACATCATAAAAATTGTAATTTCGATTGTGTCAAATGACAAACTTATATTTATCAATTAAATTGTGAATGCATTGGTATGTGTACAAGAAGAATTCGCATGCATCTAAATGGAGTTCCCATTCTTTTCTTTTGTAAAATAGTTTTGTATCATTCTAGTTTCATACACACTAGTATCAAGTTCAGCTACAACATGAATTAGTGTGTATCAAATTCAGCTACAACTTGAATTTTGGATTATCTATGCTTTAAAGCTGATATCTAACCAAGATTACATCTCAATGTATACCATGCTACATAACAAATTTTGGGGTAGTGATATTGTATATTTTTGGGATATTTTTCGGAGAGAGGATGTACATAAATTGCAGGAATATCTAAAGAAGCATTTCAGAGAGTTTAGGCATGTCCATTGTAGTCCTTTAAAGCAGGTACAATTTGTCGAGATGATTTTCTTTGATCTATATATCTTGAAGAAATGAATAGTCTCCCTCCCTCCAACAACACACAAACTGAAAATTCAGCAAAACCTACGCCAGAAAAAACACGTATAACACATACTAATATCATTCAAGACCCGTCAAACTGAAACAACAGACTACATTCCTTCGACATTGAGTTTGTAAGAGAAACATATATACCATCACAAATAAGGAATTATATTGATATTGTTTGAAAATATTGATCACCAACTTTACAAATCACGATCACCACGAACTACACATGAACTACCGATCATATATCACATACCCGGTCAGGAACAAATATAATCAAGAACTATGAACCTAGAGCACAAACCACAAACAGAGAAAAAAAATTGTGAATATAGATATTGAGATCCATGTTATTCCATTCCAACTCCATTATCCATGCTTCAGATGTCTAGTCTTAGAGATATGACTTGTGGAGTGCTTATAAGGTAAGACAAACTTTCGAAGTCAGTTTTGTAGATTTGAGTTAGGCCTTGTCCAAATTTTAAGATGGTATTAGAGCCCATCCAAGCTCTCTTATTGGACTAAGTTCTCTGTTATTCCAACCGCATTTGTCCATACTCTAAATGGTCATTCTTATGCGTGAGGGAATGTGTAGAGATCCATGTTATTCCATTTGTATTATCCACACATTAGATGTCTAGTCCTAAGTGTGAGGGAGTGTGGTGAGAGTCCTGCGTGGACTAAAGATTTGGGCATTTAACCTATGTAGTGCTTATAAGGCTTAGGCAATCATTACCTTACAAACCGGTTTTGTAAAGTTGAATTAGGCCTAAACCAAATTTTATTGTCCTCAAGGATTTATTCGCCTAAAACAAAAATCTTCAGGATTCAACGGCACCTTATAGGAAAATCTCGAGCAATAGATCTATGAGAGAACTCTCATTGTTAAATTCATTAACCGTTGTGGGACTTGGTCTTCAAAATTTTCAAATAAAACGAAATATCCAACCGATATGATCATCAGAATTGATACATATCATATATAGTATGACTGCACTGGTTTATTGATTTATGGACCTTACATTATGAGAAGTGATAACACTATTGGGTTCAGTTCAATGGCTAAAAAGAAGGGAAATAGATTACTAATGTACTTACTAGTACTAATGGTCATTGGTTAATTAAATATATTTCATATCTTCCTGAGAATTTGGAACTGTATTTGACATTCGATGACTGCTATATGTAGAGGACTGGCTAGTCAGATGGTAGCTCACTCATTATGCATGCGTATCTTGAATCTTGATCGACATATCCTTTGTTAATGTAGGTTATTCACCCCATCCATGATCAGACCTTTTATCTGACTCTGGAGCATAAGAGGAAACTTAAAGAGGAGTATGGTTAGTGGTTTTATAAATTTTCTTATGCTTTTGAGAAGTGGGATGGTTTGATCAAATAAATTGTACCATTTTGTTGACACTTTATCATTGACTTATAGGAATTGAGCCTTGGACTTTTACTCAGAAGTTAGGAGATGCTGTTCTCGTTCCTGCCGGCTGTCCTCACCAAGTCAGGAATCTCAAGGTAAAATTTACATACATACATGTTACAAATTTCTTTTTTGGATATAATGTCCTGATTGATTTTCTTTTTACTCATGTTTGAAATGTTCGAGTTAACGTATCAATACATGCATCGTCTTTTTGTAGTCATGCATCAAGGTAGGACTTGATTTTGTCTCGCCTGAAAATGTTGGTGAATGCTTCCGTTTGACAGAGGAATTTCGTAAGCTTCCGATAAACCACAGGTCCGCCGAGGACAAGTTGGAGGTCAGCTATACTACTAATCTTGATTCTATCATGCTGTTTATATGCTTACCAATGTTGATATAATGCATTTCCTATTTTGTCTGGATTCTTTCAAATGGATTTAGTTTTAGATTGTCACTTAATATCAAGATGTCCTGAATGTTGCTTTTTCTTCGGTAGCAGGTGAAGAAAATGACTGTATATGCTATGCTTGATGTGGTTGAACTGGTTGAACAATTGGAGGAAACAAGGTGCAACTGATAGCCAACTTCTGGCCCTTGGGGCATTGGTATGTTATATCTTATGCACACATTTTTTGTTAGGTTCTCTAGGCCCAAAATTTAAGATTTGCATTAATTGTGTGTATTTCATGAAATTGATGGGGATGCAATTCAATTTACAGGTCTGTTCCGGTGTAAATATATCTGAGAAATCCAATTGGAAATGTACATTTTTCTGAATCACTTGCTTAGGTTCAGCCATTTTCGGTTGTAGGAAAGGTTCCATATTGTTTTATTGGCTCATCTTAATCGTGATTAGAGGTACATTTGAAACATTATTTTTTTTGTAATGTTGTACATTTAAGTGTCACTAATTTATAGCTAGGTGCTAATTTATGCCCACATCAAATTCTTAGTTTGATTAAAATTTACTGGAAAATACATTTGAGAACATTGTGAATGCATGATAATGTGATTCTATGTTGCCCTTTTTGCAGCATGTTTTGCAAAATGTGAGTAACCGATTTGATATTTCAGTTTACAAATAAAGTATAGTTAGTCTTTAGTGGGGATTTAAGAAGAAAAATATAGGCTTAGATAGATTTTTGATCCCCATACTTTGACATTTTTTTATTTTTAGTCCTTTAATTTTAAAAATTAGCTTTTTGGGTCTTGAATTTTGCATCACTTTGATTGCCTCCATTTTTTTTATTTTTGGCATTGCAGGCGTTAGGTCAAATTTTTAATTGAAATGGTTGATAAAATGATTGAAAAAACAAATTGTAATAATTTTAAGTAAAATTAATAATTAAGCGTTTAAATTAAAGATTGGAAAACATGTTATAGTTCCACTCATCATCTTCCACTTTCTAACATGCAAACCCTAGGTCACAAATCCAAAACCCAATACTTGGATTCTAATCGCGTATCAGTCATCTCCTTCTTCCTCCAACCTCCAACCTAGTTGTCATAATCCAAAATGTCTTAGAAATCTGTATGCAACATCATATTTTGTGTTGTGAATAGTGAATGTAAATGCAATCTTGATTTGCTATTGATGACAACATAGACAGATGCGAATCCAGGTTGTCGCTTTTATGGTTGTGGTATGTATAAGATATGAATTTGTTTGTGTAATTTTGATGTTGTTTTAAGAATGTCACCTTGATGTATATTCATGCTTCTCCATTTCTGTCTCCAACTACATGGTTACAAGAAGTGTAACCACTTTGTTTGGTTGGACGAAGAAATCAACCATAGAGTAAAGGAAGTTATCTCTACATTAATGTCTAATTTAAATGTTGAGAAATAAAAGGTTAAAGATGTCAATATTAAAGACGAAGAAATGAAGATGAAGATGAATTTTTTGAAGTAATAGTTAAAGTTCAACTGGATGATGACCATTTTGTGTTATTTGCCTTAGTTGCTTCATTTCTAATAAAATGTGTGTTTAGTTGATCAGTTGTCATTTGATTAGGTTGTAATTCTGCTTCAATTTTGATGTAATTTTGGGTTCATTATTGAAATGTATTTCTGCTTCAATTATAATGCAATTCTGCTTCAATTCTCATGTAATTTTGGATTCATTATTGAATGTTATTGAATATGTTGAATGTTATTTATACTTGTTCATTAAAACTTACTGCAGTAAACATAAGATAAACATATGTTGTTGAATATGTTGAATGTTATTGATACACAATGAATAACAAAACTGAACAGGCCATATTGCTTGATACACAATGAATAACAAAACATGAATAACAAAATGAAGTAAACATCAGATAATAAAAGATCATGTTCATGTTATACTATTAATCATCCCTTATCCTTTTTGGAAAGATACTGGACCTAAAGTTTTTGGTCTGTGTGCTCGCTAAGATTTTGCAATCTTATGCCTACGTATTTCCGTAAAGAGATATGGGAAATCAGAGCAATCGTAGTTCCTCTTATTTTATGGGAGAAAAAATGTTTGATGTCTTGTTCAAAACCCAAGATTGAAGCTAAAAGTTGACTGAGAGAGAGAATTTGTCATCTCTAAAGGGAGATATCTCACCTATTCATCACAAATGTTGAGTAATTGGTCATAAAGGGAAGTTACTTTAACTGGGATGTGTGGAATCCAGCAATGCCATATCTTTCTTTATAAGAGAAATGTCATGAAGGAAAAAGCTTTAACTCAGTGTAGAGCAATGCCACTTTTTCCTTATGAGTCTTTCATGCTAAGAGAGGGACATTGACTTGGATGTATGGAATCCAGAGGCTTGCCACTTACAGCAGTTAGATGAAATATAAGTTCTGGCCAGGATAAGGGAAGGACTCCAGCTTGGATTTTTAAATCAACAAGTGTGCCACTTACAGCAATTATCTGAAAAAAGGTTCAGCCATCTTTGGTTATAGGAAATGTTCCATAATGTTTTATTGGCTCATGTTAATCGTGATTGGGTATATTTGAAACATCGTGTTTTTGTAATGTTGTACATTTAAGTTTCACTAATTTATAGCTAGGTGCTAATTTATGCCCACATCAAATTCTTAGTTTGATTAAAATTTACTGGAAAATACAATTGAGAACATTGTGAATGCATGATAATGTGATTCTATGTTTTGCAAAATGCGAGTTGCCGATTTGATGTCATGTTCTGTGATTGTCTTTGCCACCAACACATTTTTTTGCCTAAAGAGGATGATAATTAAATTTACGAATAAAGTATAGTTAGTCTTTAGTGGTGATTTTAAATCAGTTTTTTGGGCTCTGAATTTTGTATTTTTATGGCCCCTTTCCATTTTTTTTTTATTGTTGGCAGTCTCATTAATGACTTGACTAGACATTGTGAATTTTTTACGTAAATACCCATAATTTTGGAAAAAATCCCTAAATAACCCATGTTTCAAAAATATTCCCAAAATGCCCCCATTAGGGTTTTGGTTTGAACTATGTCGCCAATGAAATTGGCGACTCCCTTGTAGAGGTTGAACCATGTCGCCAATTCAACTGGAGACACCCTTCCAAGTCGCCAGTGCAATTGGCGACACAGTGTAAAGCTTGAACCAAGTCGCCAATCCAAGTGGAGACACAGTGTAAAGCTTAAACCAAGTCGCCAATCCAAGTGGAGACATGGTGTGTTTTGTGTTTTTTTTAAATATTGGAATATTATATTGATTTTGTTTGCACAATGATATAAAATTTTCATTAATTCAATAAAATATTACATTAATTAATCTTCGTGACCGGGTGCATCCAACCGGCCACCAGTTCCACATCCCCTAGGGACCCTCACTCGTTGCACTCGTTGTACTCGTTGTACTCGCCCCCTTGTTCCCCTTGTTGTTGATTTACGTCCGGTGTTTGAGGGGTCGAAGTCTCAGGAGCAGTCCTAGATGGTTCCCTTAGGATGTCTTGCATTCCCGTGAAGTCTTGGGGACTGAAACTGAGCGTGCGACCCATGCCATTATAGTTTGAGGGGGTGATTGGTGTGCGGGCAGCCCGATTGAAGGGAGACATTGGTGTGAAGGATTCATTGATGAAAGGTTGAAATGGTGTTTGAAAGCCATAAGGATGTTGAGAAGGTTGGCTAGGGTATGATGTTTGGGCGTTTGGGCTATGAAAAGATGTTTGCCCAATTTGGCTATGGTATGATGTACCCTCGTTTTGGCTGTATCTTTGTGACATGTTGGGGGCATAGCCATATTGAGTCTCTTGATAATAATCATTTTGTTGAAGATGATATGGGGGACGCTCTTGGTATTGTGGTTGGGTGTATGGCATGTTTGGATGGATAATGGGTTGGTAATTTTGCTGGGTAGTGGGTTGTGAGTAACATGGCCTTGGAGGTGGGTTAGAAGTTGAGGCTTCTTGTGTGTAGGTGGTCTGGCGCGGGTCGTATAAATACCTGTCTTCGGAGACAAACCCAGTTGCAACCGATCTGTACCAAGCCATGTAATTATTTGTTGGTATAGATGGGGTTGGCATCACCGGCTCACGTAAGACATAGTTGCTGCGGTGCATCCATTTACGACGCTCAGTCTTTGCAAAATCCTTCCAGCTGTCAAACTCCCATTGATCATTAACTCTTCAGTTAAAATAAAACCGGTGTACCATGCTTTTAGTTGCGAGAGGAAGAGACTTTGGCCTCTCGATGCAGCATCTAGCAAGTCGGCACCCAAAAGCTCCTCACAAATTGATGGGTCAATGTTTGTACTTCCATTGACTGCCTTACCATCGATACGCAAACCGAGTAACATATACATATCTTGTAGAGTCACCGTACATTCACCAGTTGGAAAAAAGAAGGTGTGTGTCTCCGGCCGCCACCTTTCTTGCAAAACTAGTATAAACTTTGCATCTACCGAATAAGACATTATTTTGCTTACATGTCCGAAACCGGCGAAATCAATATACGGTTGTATTAATTCGTCCGGTGCAACATATTCATGGGAACGAGGCCGAAATCTAGAAACTTCCTGCGTAATTATAGATTTAGAAATAAAATAATTAGAGAGACCAAAATATAAATTTAAAATAACAAAGAATACAAAATAATAATTAGATACACAAACGTAATGCTTACATAAGAGGCGATATTTGTGACTTTCAGGTATGTAATTATTTGTCGTAATCCTCTTTGCAAGTTTCGACTTTCAGCTACTTACACAAAGAGAAGCGATTGTTGGAAGATAACTTCTATACAGCCAATTCATAATTGCACTACGACAAATATTGTCCAAGATCACCGACAGTTAAGCGCAGATTTGATATGTCAAGACATTTTGCCCATGGTTAGTAAGGATCCGTCCGTCAAAGTGAGTATAATCATATCTCACATTGTGACGAGGTATAATTATACTCCCTCTTATAAGAAAGCCTGGATTGCAAGGACAAAGGCTGTTGAAAGGGTCTTTGGCAACTGGGAGGATTCGTACAAGGAATTACCCCAATTTTTGGTTGCCCTTAAGACATACGTACCGGGAACTATTGCAATCATGCAGACAGTGCCGGCATGCAGGCCAGATGGTAGCATTGTTGACGGAAATGTCATCTTCCACCGTCTCTTTTGGTCGTTTCATCCATGCATAAGAGGTTTTGCATTCTGCAAACCTATTATTCAAATTGATGGAACATGGCTATACGGAAAATACAAGGGCACCTTGCTTATGGCTGTTGCACAAGACGGCAATAGTAATGTCTTTCCTATTGCATTTGCTTTGGTTGAGGGTGAAACCGCTTCTGCTTGGGGTTTCTTCCTTAACAATTTGAGAACACATGTCGCTCCACAATCCAACCTCTGTTTGATTTCAGACAGACATGCTGCTATAGAGAGTGCTTACAATAACCATGATAACGGGTGGCACAATCCTCCTTCTACTCATGTATATTGCATTAGACATATTCAACAAAACTTCATGCGTGCAATCAAAGACAAGTACCTTAGCAAACAGGTTATGAATGCTGGTTATGCGCTAACTCGACCAACATTTCAACACTACCTTAACGAAATAAGGATGTCAAATGCAGATGCCGGAAGCTGGTTGGATAACATTCCACTAGAAAAGTGGACAAGATCTTTTGATGGTGGCTGTCGATGGGGTCACATGACAACAAACCTTGTGGAGTCCATGAATGGGGTATTCAAAGGAATAAGAAACCTTTCAATCACTGCTTTGGTGAGTTCAACCTATTATAGGTTGGCATCACTTTTCGCAACAAGAGGCGAAAGATGGAGTGCAGTGTTAACATCTGGTCAATTATACAGTGAGAGCGTTATGAAATTGATGAAGGAGGATGCTATCAAAGCTAGCACACATGCAGTTACAATCTTTGACCGACATAGACAATCATTCAGTGTACAAGAAATAATGGATTTTAATGAGGAGAGGCCCAATTTATCGTATGCTGTCAGGCTAAACAGAGGTTGGTGTGATTGTGGCAAGTTCCAGGCCCTCTGTGTACCTTGCTCACATGTCATTGCAGCATGCGCACATGCTCGTCAAGATGCTTATGGCTATCTATCTGATGTTTACAGGGTGGTTAATGTTATGAATGTATACAGCAAAGGCTTCGCAGTGCTACCAATAGAGGATTATTGGCCTACATACCAAGGTGAAATAGTTTGGCACAACGATGAAATGAGAAGAAAGAAAAAAGGGCGCCCAAATAGCAAGCGTATAAGAACCAAAATGGATATCGCTGATAAAATGATACGACTATGCAGTATCTGTCGTCAGCCCGGCCACAACAAAAAACATTGTCCCAATGTTGGAGGAACATCTGCATCATAATTTATCTTATCTTTTCGTTTGTTGTAACCAAATGTTTTCATTAATTCATTTCTCTTTGTTATAACAATTTAAACAACATATAACAATAAGTTGATTGATACCTTGTATGTTCCAAAACATCATGTCGATCGGTGGCTTGTCTCGCGAAAAAATAACTTTACCCCAACGACGATACATTTTATGAGTAAAACAAAGTTGTGAGAAGAGATGTGGAACAAACCAAGCTTAACACCCCTATTTATAGTGAAAATTTTCAGTTTGAAGGGTGTCTCCACTTGGATTGGCGACTTGGTTCAAGCTTTACACTGTGTCGCCAATTTCACTGGCGACTTGGAAGGGTGTCTCCAGTTGAATTGGCGACATGGTTCAACCTCTACAAGGGAGTCGCCAATTCCATTGGCGACATAGTTCAAACCAAAACCCTAATGGGGGCATTTTGGGAATATTTTTGAAACATGGGTTATTTAGGGAAATTTTTCCAAAATTAGGGGTATTTACGTAAAAAATTCAGACATTGTTGGGTCAGGTTAGATTTTTTCAAATTTTTTAATTAAAATGGTTGATTAAATAATTGAAAAAACAAATTGTAATAATTTTAAATAAAATTTATAATTAAGTGTTTAAATTAAAGATTGGAAAATATGTTATTGTTCCATTCATCATTTTCCCCTTTCTAACTTGCAAACCGTATGTCACAAATCTAAAACCCAATACTTGGATTCAAATTGTGTAGCAGTCATCTCCTTCTTCCTCCGACCTAGTTGTCATAATCCAAAATGTTTTAGAAATTTGTAAGCAACATCAGATTTCATTCCGTGAATAGTAAATGTGAATGCGGTCTTGATCTTGATGTGTTATTGATGACAGCATGGACGTATGCGAATACAGGTCGTAGCTTTTATGGTTGTGGTATGTATAAGGTATGGATTTGTTTGTGCAATTTTGATGTTGTTTTAAGAATGTCACCTTGATGTATCTTCATGCTTCTCCATTTTTGTCTCTAACTACATGGTTACAAGAAGTGTAGTCACTTTGTTTGGTTGGACAAAGAAATCAACCCTAGAGCAAAGAAAATTATCTCTACGTTAATGCATAATTTAAATGATGAGAAGCAAAAGGTTAAAGATGTCAATATTAAAGACGAAGAAATGAAGATTAAGATGAATTTTTTGAACAAACAATTGAAGTTCAACTGGATGATGAACATCATTGTGTTATTTGTCTTAGTTGCTTCAATTCTAATGAAATATGTGTTTAATTGATTAGTTGTTATTTGATTAGGTTGCAATTCTGCTTCAATTATAATGCAATTTTGCTTCAATTCTCATATAATTTTGGGTTCATTATTGAATGTTATTGATACTTGTTCATTAAAACTTACTGTAGTAAACATAAGATAAACATATGTTGTTGAGTATCTTGAATGTTATTGATACACAATGAATAAAAAAACATAGCAGACCATACTGCTTGATACACAATGAATAACAAAACATGAATAAAAAAATGAAGTACACATCAGATAATAAAATACCATGGTCATTACATTAAATATGGTTCATTACAACATAACAACATAACAGACCAGGTTGGTTCATTCACTACAGACCAACATGTCAAAAGACGTCAATTACATACCAAAAGATGACATACCATGTTAACTGCATAATAGACCAGCTTCACTACTTAACAAAACATAATGGTTCATTACAAACCATGTTCATAACAAAACACAATGGTTCATTACAGACCAAAATATAAATTCATCTAAACCCTAATCTTGAGGTGCTTGAGACCCTTGTGCAATTTCATCCTGATTTTTAGAGGTATTTTTCTTTCCTTTTCCACTCTGAATTGCCTTCTTTGCCTTCTTTGTGTTGCCTCCCTTTGGCATTACCCTATCAACTGCTCTTTTCCCCTTACAACTCTTATTGTTATGACCCACTTAACCATATTTTTGCAAGTAAAAGTTGCAAACCTCCTTAACAGAACATATGGATTCCTTGATTTATCATTTGTCTTGTTTCTCATCTTCTTTGGATGACCAATTGCTCGTTTCATCACTGGTGGAGAAACTGGTACATGGTTACTCACATGCCACAATTATGGTCCATTTGTTGGAAACACAATGTTTGAGTAGGTCTTTTTAATTGATGCTTTCCCACAAAATAGTTCATAACAGTTCTAAACAATTCATAACAAAATAGTTCGTGTTCAAAAAAAGACTATACCTATAATACTCAGCCACATAGTCTTCAGGTTGCTTTTTTATGCTCCATATACATGTGATAACATGACAACATGGTATTCCACTCAAGTTCAACTTTCTACATGAACATGTATGATTTTTCAGATTTGCATAATAGGTCTCAATGCCATTTGTTACACAAAATATTGCAAGATCATCATCACCATGTCATGTTGGAGTCCACCCTCAGCCTGTTTTCTATTCTTCTCAATGACCACCTTGATTCTAGGACATATACTTTCATTATACCCATGCAGCAACTCCCACTGGCTTGTTATCCTTTTTTGTTGTATAATGTTTGATGCCCTCTAATAAGGTGATAATATGCTTGTCTATATGCTCCAGTATTGCCCTGTTAAATGTCTCGCACATGTTGTTGACCTATAAATCACACTTTTTATATGTCTTGAAATGAGATATGCTCCATAGTTATGCAGGGGTTTCTGACATGTCCTTCCTTGCATTTCCATTTAAAGCTTTCATTTTCTATATTGCCTTATCTCGTGTTGGCATTGTTGTTGCCCTAGCTGCTAACCACACAACTTCCTTTAATTCCAAGCCATGGTACTTCTTCTTCCAATTACCATAAAGATGCTTGACACAAAGTCTCTATTCTACTTGGGTGTTAATATCTTGAACTGCAGGAACCAGTCCCTATCACATATAAAGGCAGAATCATATAATAAGATGTAAGCAATTCATATAAGGCAGAATTATATAATAAGATGTAAGCAATTCATATAAGGCAGAACCATATAATACCTTTTGTTGGTCAGATATAAAGACATATACTCTTTATTTGAATTGATTTAAATCTTCAAGTAGAAGGTGTAAGAACCACTCTCATGAGTCCCTGGTCTCAGCTTCAACAACAACATATGCAATAGGAAAGATTTGGTTGTTACCATCCTTGCCTACTGCTGCCATTAATTGACTACCATAGTCACCTTTAAAAAAAGCATCCAACCCTATGAGTGGCCTACATGTTTTTGCAAATTCTGCCTTACAGGCTTCTAGACACACATAGATCCTTTAGAAAACATGGGAGTCATTGCTTTCACTACATTGTATAACCATAATGCTATTAAGATCCTTTAAAAAACATGGGAGTCATTGTTTTCACTACATTGATTTCAACTTTGCATTCCTGTTATCTGGAGTCCTGTAACATGTATGATCATCAATAAAGCTGACTACTTGCCAATAATAATGCCCATTACTTTTACTGAACCTCACATAGAAGTTACAACCAGACATGCATTTAATCACCATCCATTTGGAATCATTCTTCTTTATGAACACATTCTTTTGATTTTCAATTCCACAGTGTCATACTCTAATTTTGTCCAGGCATTTTTTATTTCCAAGCAATCAGCTTTATTTTGTTTTGTCCAGAATAAAATTTCAGTCTTGTAGACAGACCGGTTAAAGCAATTTTCAATCACGTGTAAGATTAGCAGGTGAAAAATTTTAAGTTCGGGCCAACAAATGTCTATTTTACTAAACTACATTGCGCTAGTTTAGTTTGGGCACTCATTTAATATTTTCGCATCCGCGCGCGTTCGCATTTTCATCAGCGTGAGCCTTTTCATTACGACATTTTTAACTACAAAATTGGATATGCAACGGTCAGTTTTATTGAACTATAGTATCCATAGATTATTTTAGTGCATTCACTTTATTTTTTTCGCACATTTGTGTGTTCGGTTTTTATTCATTTTAATTATTTTTATTTTGTTTTTTATTCAAAATATTTGAGAAAAATAAATAAGGATAAGTAAATTAATTTGATCCTCAAATTTGAATAAAAACAAGGTTTCCATGTGTTGTGGTGGATATTCTAATTGCTTCAACACATTGTGGGAAAAGCTCTACACCCGAGTCTTGAGAGAAAACATAACATAGGACGATGGTTGTGTAGTATTGGCCTGCGAGATGTATATCTCGTGGGGTTAGCATGAAAACCTCACTTAGAGTAAATCCTCTTGAGGGTATTGTTGTCCGACAAGTCATTTGCCATAGGCGACAATATTTTCATGATGGGTTCGTGACTCTAAGAACCTTTTAGAACATTAAACATATGGCCTGATAGGAATGATGGCTACATAGTGTTGGCCTGTGAGACATATGCCTCGTTGGGTTGGCACAAAAATCTCACTCAGAATAGATTCCTTTGGAGGTATTTTTTTCCGACAAGTAATTTATCATAGGCAGTAATATTTTCATGTTGAATCCATGACTTTGGGAACCGTGTCCAGAACCTTGTAGTCGTTGGTTGCATAGTATTGGCCGCAAGATATAAATCTCGTGCGGTTGGCATGAAAGCCTCACCTAGAAGAGATCATCTTGAGGATAATGTTGTTCAGCAAGTGATTTTCCGTAGGCAACAATATTATCCAAGACTCTAGGAACCTTTATCACAATCCTAGATTTGACCTGGTGAGAACCTTATGTAAAAAGCAACTAGAACTGTTCGTCATCCGTACCTTGATCTTTGAAACCATATTCTCTAAAAACCAAAAAAAAAAAACATGCATAATGTAACACCCCCAATCTATCCCCCAATTAATTAAAGCGACAACAAATAATCAGAGTATAATTAAAACATTCATGGTATAGACGGAGGCGTCACATCAATTGAAACAAAATACCACAACCTGCTCATTTAGATATGCAACAATCAGGTAGCACATAACAGAGGAACTCAGTTCCTAACACCCACAATTCAGATACAGAATAAAAGCGGAAAATCTGCAACTGAATCTCATATATATATAACATAAAAGTTTGTCTGTTATATACAGAGTCATACATGTACAATCCAAAAAGATATAAATACATATACACATAATCACATAACGATCTCCCCGACTACCAGGTGCTAAATATCAGAGCCGACGGACAAAAGAATGAAGACCTAAGCTTCACAAAAAGACCTCCAGCATCTACTCTGCAATGCCTCATAGAGCATTCAAAACAGCAGAAGGGTGAGAAACACAATTATAATATAATTGCATACAATTATATAATAACACAAAATACACATATAAAACATTCTCACCACAAGTTACACCATAATTCAAACACAAAACAACACAATTCATATCTCATATATCCGTCACAAAGGCATATCAATCATGCTCAATACATTTATCACCAATATATATATATATATATATATATATATATATATATATATATATATATATATATATATATATATACATATCAACTCATCAATTCCATTCACGATTCCACACAAAATCAATCCATTCATGATTTATGAAAATGCACAGAGACCGACACAACGACTCTATGCAATACAATGCGGTACCGTTCCATCCATCATTCTCATCATCAGTTCACTCAGGAACTATTGGAATCATCGCTTGTTACTTAGTGTAACTCCCCGTCGGGCACACGATGTTCCCCGTCGCTCACACCTCTTTGTATAAGGCACACAACGTTTATGAATCGCTTTAGGTCCTCTTTGTATAAGGCACACAATCCAATCGCTTTAGGTCCTCTTTGTATAAGGCACACGATCATCTATAACGTCGCTTTATGTCCTCTTTGTATAAGGCACACGACCGTTATAGCAGATTCCCTCTGGAATCGTTTCGTTGCTCACACCCACTAGGGCACACGACATCACAAGAATGCATATCATGATGCTTGGCATACAATGACTCATGACAATCAAATGCATACATATACACATTCATGTGAACCATCCCAACATCCATAATCATGCATATACAATCAAACACAACACAATGCATTTACATGCCCTTAAGCCACAAACCTTCATCACAACATCTCAACACATGCATTTACATCATACAACAGCACACAAGTCATACGATAGATATCAAAAGCATGTTACATGATAACACATCAAATACACACAATTAAGACTGTAAAAGTCGACAAAACGACACATTTCCAAATTCTCGACATAATTAAATCTGCCACAAATCTCAAAACCATTTTAATAAGAAAGAACAGTTTGATAGCTTTCTAACGGTACCAATAATGCCTCAATCCGAGTTACGGGTCAAAAGTTACGGCATCGGACACAAAATCGAGAAAATTCTACACCCTCTCTGGTCCTACGCGTATTGCCCTCAATTGCACTTGCCATACGCGTATTGCCCAACCCAATACGCGTATTGCCATGCCTGTTACGCGTAACGGAAGCGAAAACCCAGAATTTTCCTGCAGAATTTCTGCTGCGAAATTCATCCCATTCTCTCCCAAATCTCATCTAAACACCAGCCAATTACCAATTGAATGCACAACAACATATATCTAACATGTATCAACAATAAGGAACCTTAAAACATGATTTCCAACACAAATTGTATCAAATTCCAACAATCTCAACATATTAATGGTTTTTGTTCTATATTCAATTTCAACCAAATATCAAACAAATACATACATACATATACACAAGTATAGAATAATCGAGTTTCGCACCCTTACCCGATTAATCGTGTTTAGAAATGTTGGTTGAATCGATTCTTAAACTTCAAGTTTTTTCCCTCTTTTCTCTTCTCTTCTTTCCCTTTTCCTTCTTTTTTTTTCTCTCCTATTTTCTATTTTTATGAAAAACATAATATCTAACCAAGCCAAAAAGACCAAAATACCCCTACACTCAAATATCTCGCAAACGCTCCCAAAACGCGATAAAACATAATAACGATGAAAAATAATATACTGCGAAATAAAAGTCAAGAATAAAATAATATAAAGACCAAAAATAATTAAATCGACTCGATTAAATAAATCTAACAAAAACCGGGACGTTACACATAACATGGCATTGATTTTTTTCATACCAAAAACAAAAATTTCATGCATCTACATTCATTAACATGCATACCATTTTTCCAAACAAAAAGTAAACAAAAAAACTCATTTTAGCCTTAGTCCATAACCAGCAAACTAACTTCCCGACACCCATGGTGGACTCGAAGCAACTCTCGAAGGATCATGGACCAGTTGGAACAAAACCAGACTGCATTAAAAAAGATGTCGACTTGATGAAAAATAAGTTGGACTAACTCGTGGAGGACATGTTAGCTTTGGCAAAGAGTGATTAAAAGACATGCATACTCACATGCCCTAATCACCCATCATAAGGCATGCATTGTACATTACACATCATTGATTCAAAGGTCTTTATTTAAGAAACCAGACATTGGTTTAGGATTGATAAGATTGGGTCATTTTGCATAACATGTTTTGGTTAATACCTTGTGGATCAAGTCTCTTTGAGGTCCTACACTCAGGTCACCAGCCTTAGATCATTTAGGTTTGTTGGCTATTTCCATTAGCATTTCATTCAATATGCAAGTCAAATCCAAGTTTCATTCAAAGATCAAGAGCTCGTGCCACTTTCACAAGCGCAATATCCTTGCCTCTTAACCGCTTCAACTCGCGATCCAAAATTCGCACGGGTAATGCCTCAATCGTAAGGTTCTCCCTTACCTCAACCTCATCCATCAGAATCACATGCGACGGATCCGAAACATACTTCTGAAGCTGTGAAACATGGAACACATCTTGCAAATTCGAAAGATTCAGCGGCAACGCCATCCGATAAGCCACAACACCCACTCTCGCGGATATCTGGTAAGGACCAATAAACCGAGAAGTAAGCTTCTTCGACTTCAATGCACGCCCAACACCCGTCACCGGTGTAAGTCTAAAAAATACATGATCGCCTTCTTGAAACTCAAGATCTTTCCTCCTTTGATCATGATAACTCTTTTGCCTACTCTGAGAAGCCTTCATTTTCTCACGAATAAGTTTCACCTTTTCCGTAGTCTACTGCACTAACTCCGGTCCAACCACCGAACTCTCACCAGATTCATGCCAACACAAAGGTGTTCGACATATTCTTCCATACAACACTTCAAAAGGTGCCATTCCAATACTTGAATGGAAACTGTTGTTATACGTGAATTCAACCAACGAAAGATAACTATCCCAAACACCACCTTGCTCAAGAACAAAAGCTCTCAACAAATCTTCCAACGACTGAATAGTTCTCTCGGTCTGACCATCTGTTTGAGGATGATAAGCAGAACTCAATCTCAACTTGGAACCTAACGCCTTTTGCAAACTTTCCCAAAATCTGGAAGTAAACCTCGGATCTCGATCAGAAACAATACACAACGGAACATCATGTAGCTTCACAATCACCCGGATATAAATCTCAGCTAACCTTTCCAAAGAAAAACTGATGTCAATTGGAATGAAATGCGCCGATTTAGTCAGCCTATCCACAACCACCCAAATGGCATTATGTCCCCTCTGTGTATTCAGCAACCCTGTCACAAAATCAATAGAAATACTGTCCCATTTCCACTCGGGAATATCCAACGATTGCAACAATCCACTAGGCTTCTGATGTTCTACCTTTGACTTCTGACATGTCAAACACGTATAGACAAACTGAGCTACATCCCTCTTTAATCCGGATCACCAAAAGATCTTCTTCAAATCTTGATACATCTTATTAGCTCCCGGGTGTATACTCAAACTACTCAGGTGTCCTTCCTCTAAAATCATCTTTTTCAAGTCCGAATCATCAGGAATACAAATTCTACCACGGAATCTCAAAACACCCTTATCGTCCACTTTAAAGTCACCATTCACACTTTGATCTCCAACCATCATCAAATCAACAAATTTCACATCCAATTTCTGTTTCTCGCTAACGGTCAACAGAAAATCATTAGTAACCTTTAACATATCAAGCCTCACGCTATCAGATGTCCATTCACACACCAAACTCAAATCTCTAAATGCTTCTAAAAGTTCTCACTCCTTAACCATCAAAGCGGACATATGCAAAGATTTTCGGCTTAACGCATCGGCTACCTCATTAGCTTTACCAGGATGGTAATTCAAGCTAAAATCGTAGTCCTTAAAAAATTCCAACCATCTCCGTTGCCTTATATTCAACTCTTTCTGATCAAACAAGTATTTCAAACTCTTATGATCACTAAAGACTTCGAATCTTGCACCGTAGAGATAATGCCTCCAAATTTTCAACACAAAAACCACCGCCGCCAATTCCAAGTCATGAGTAGGATAGCTTTTCTCATGAACCCTCAATTGCCTCGAAGCATAAGCCACTACCTTACCTTCTTGCATTAAAACTCCACCTAAACCACTCAAGGACGCATCACAATACACCACAAACGGTTCCGTAGGATTCGGTAAGATCAAAATCGGAGCTGTAGTCAACCTTCTCTTCAGCTCACTAAAACTTTCCTCACACTGAATATCCCAAACGAACGCTTGACCTTTACAAGTCAGTTGGGTCAAAGGAAGTGCTAACTTGGAAAAGCCTTCTATGAACCTTCGATAATATCCAGCTAAACCCAAAAAGCTTCTAATTTCAGTAACAGATCTAGGAGCCTCCCATTATAGAACTGCATCTACTTTAGATGGATCCACAACAATACCATTACCTGAAATCACATGCCCAAGAAAACTCACTTATGACAACCAGAACTCACACTTGGACAACTTGGCATAAAGTCTCTTCTCCTTCAAAATTTGCAACACAACACGCAAATGTTCCGCATGCTCCTCCCGGGACTTAGAATAAATCAAGATGTCATCAATAAACACAACAACAAATCGATCCAAATGCTCATGGAAAATACGATTCATATACTCAATAAACACACCTGGCTCATTAGAAACCCCGAACGGCATCACAGAATACTCGTAATGTCCATAACGTGTCCTAAAAGTCGTCTTCTGAATATCTTCCTCTTTCACTCTAATCTGATGATAACCTGACCTCAAATCAATTTTACTAAACACACACGCACCTACCAACTGGTCCATCAAATCAACAATTCTCGGGAGAGGATACTTATTCTTAATCGTCACCTTATTCAGCTGGCGATAATCAATACACAATCGCATACTTCCATCTTTCTTTTTCACCAATAAAACTGGAGCACCCCAAGGCGATACACTCGGCCTCAGAAACCTCTTTTCTAACAATTCATTCAACTGCTTCTTCAACTCAACTAACTCAGATGCCAACATACGATAAGGTGCCATAGACACATGTCTAGTACCAGGAACTATATCTATAGAAAACTCCACCTCTCTTTCTGGCGGCACATCTGAAATATCCTCCGGAAACACCTCTGGAAAATCACATACAACTGGAAACACATCAATTGCAACTTGACTATCCACAGCCAACGATGCAAACAACCCAAACAACTAAGCTTCATCCGCCAAAAGTTTCTTTAACTCTTTGGTAGATAAGAAACTCGATTCCTCGTCTTCTTCAAGAGAAGGAAATCTTACCAACTTATGATAACAATCAATATGAACCCGATTGAACTGCAACCAATTCATTCCCAGAACCACATCTAAACCCTCCAACGGAAGACACACCAAATCCATCTCAAAATCCTTAACATAAATGGTCAAAGGACAACTTAAACAAACCAAAGAAGTAGTTACCGACCCCATTGCTGGAGTATCAATAACCATCTCACCCCCCATCGAAGACAACAAAAGATTCAAATGCTTCGCGCACTCAGACGAAATAAATGAATGAGTCACTCCGGTATCAATAATAGCAACTAAAGGCGTACTATTAATAAAACAAGTACCTCTGATCAGACGATCTGTACTAGTAGTCTGAGTTCCTGCCAAAGCAAATACTTTTCCCCCAACTTGAGCTTTCTTTGGTTTCAGACACTTCGTACTAACATGACCAGGTTCACCACAGTTGAAACACTTCACCACATTCCTCTTACAATCAGCTGCGACATGTCCTAAACCTCCACAATTGGAACACTTACTCATATCCTTTCTACATTCAAACTGACGATGTCCTAAGTCACCACACCTAAAACATCTCAGAGGATTAGACATACCTCCCCCACTTGGCCTTTTATCAAAATTACCCCTTTGCTTACCCTTGTCAGCTGGTGACACATAAGGACCACCACGAAACGGTTGCTTTCCTTTCCTTTCGTTCACACTCTTATAATGAGTAGAACGAGCTTTGCTATCCTCCTCATAAATTCTACAACAATCCACCAAATCGGAAAACCTCCTAATCCTTTGATAACCAATTGCCTGCTCGATCTCGGGACGCAACCCGTTCTCAAACTTCACACATTTGGAACACTCCGCAGTTGCTTCAGCATAATGTGGTAAAACTGAACAAGCTCCACAAACTTAGCAGTGTAATCAACAACAGACATGCTACCCTGTTTCAACTCCAAGAACTATATCTCTTTATTTCCTCTAACATCTTCAGGAAAATACTTCCTCAAAAACTCACTGCTAAACAAAACCCAAGTGGTCACTTCACCTGTAGCTTCCCACACTTGACGCAAACTAACCCACCAATCATCAGCCTCCTCCTGCAACATGTGAGTACCCAGTCTCACCTTATGTTCCTCATCACAGTCCATCACTCGGATGATTCTTTCAATCTCCTTAAGCCAAATCTGAGCACCATCGGGATCATGTCTCCCTTTGAAGATAGGCGGTTTGTTCTTCCTGAACTCATCATTCCCACCAGCATTAGGTACACCCCGCACAGCCTGAGCCATAGCTTGCATAGCAGCAGCAAGAGCAGCATCATTCCTACCAGCCATATTCTGTTCATATCCAATAACAGCAACTATGGTTAAACAAACAGCTCACCCAACACAAATACTGACTCAGACTGGCACGGACTGACTCAAACTGGCTCTGATACCACTTAATGTAACACCCCCAATCAATCCCCCAATTAATTAAAGCGATAACAAATAATCAGAGTATAATTAAAATATTCATGGCATAGACGGAGGCGTCACATCAATTGAAACAAAATACTACAACCTGCACATTTAGATATGCAACAATCAGGTAGCACATAACAGAGGAACTCAGTTCCTAACACCCACAATTCAGATACAGAATAAAAGCGGAAAATCTACAACTGAGTCTCATATATATATATATATAACATAAAAGTTTGTCTGTTATATACAGAGTCATACATGTACAATCCAAAAAGATATAAATACATATACACATAATCACATAACGATCTCCCCGACTCCCGGTGCTACATATCAGAGTCGACCGACAAAAGAATGAAGACCTAAGCTTCACAAAAAGACCTCCAGCATCTAATCTGCAACGCCTCATAGAGCATTCAAAACAACAGAAGGGTGAGAAACACAATTATAATATAATTGCATACAATTATATAATAACACAAAATACACATATAAAACATTCTCACCACAACTTACACCATAATTTAAACACAAAACAACACAATTCATATCTCATATATCTGTCACAAAGGCATATCAATCACGCTCAATACATTTATCACCAACATATATATATATATATAAACTCATCAATTCCATTCACGATTCCACATAAAATCAATCCATTCATGATTTATGCAAATGCACAGAGACCGATACAACGACTCTATGCAATGCAATGCAATGTGGTACCGTTTCATCCATTATTATCATCATCAGTTCACTCAGGAACTATTGGAATCATCGCTTGTTACTTAGTGTAACTCCCCGTCGGGCACACGATGTTCCCCGTCGCTCACACCTCTTTGTATAAGGCACACGACGTTTATGGATCACTTTAGGTCCTCTTTGTATAAGGCACACGATCCGATCGCTTTAGGTCCTCTTTGTATAAGGCACACGATCGTCTATAATGTCGCTTTAGGTCCTCTTTGTATAAGGCACACGACCGTTATAGAAGATTCCCTCTGGAATCGTTTCGTCGCTCACACCCACTAGGGCACACGACATCACAAGAATCCATATCATGATGCTTGGCATACAATGACTCATGACAATCAAATGCATACATATACACATTCATGTGAACCATCCCAACATCCATAATCATGCATATACAATCAAACACAACACAATGCATTTACTTGCCCTTAGGCCACAAACCTTCATCACAACATCTCAACACATGCATTTACATCATACAACAGCACACAAGTCATACGATAGATATCAAAAGCATGTTGCATGATAACACATCAAATACACACAATTAAGACGGTAAAAGTCGACAAAACGACACATTTCCAAATTCCCGACATAATTAAATCGGCCACAAATATCAAAACCATTTTAATAAGAAAGAAAAGTTTGATAGCTTTCTAACGGTACCAAGAATGCCTCAATCCGAGTTACGGATCAAAAGTTACGGCATCGGACGCAAAATCGGGAAAATTCTACACCCTCTCTGGTCCTACGCGTATTGCCTCACTTGATACGTGTATTTCCTTGCCAAGTACGCGTACCATTACGCATTTCAGCAGAGGTCCGTGAAAAATGGATTTCCATACGCGTATTGCCCTCAATTGCACCTGCCATACGCGTATTGCCCAACCCAATACACGTATTGCCATGCCTGTTACGCGTAACGGCAGCGAAAACCCATAATTTTCCTGCAGAATTTCTGCTGCGAAATTCATCCCATTCTCTCCCAAATCTCATCTAAACACCAGCCAATTACCAATTGAATGCACAACAACATATATCTAACATGTATCAACAATAAAGAACCTTAAAACATGATTTCTAACACAAATTGTATCAAATTCCAACAATCTCAACATATTAATGGTTTTTGTTCTATATTCAATTTCAACCAAATATCAAACAAATACATACATACATAATCATACACAGGTATAGAATAATCGAGTTTCGCACCCTTACCCGATTAACCGTGTTTAGAAATGTCGGTTGAATCGATTCTTAAACTTCAAGTTTTTTCCCTCTTTTCTCTTCTCTTCTTTCCCTTTTCCTTCTTTTTTTTCTCTCCTACTTTCTATTTTTATGAAAAACATAATATCTAACCAAGCCAAAAAGACCAAAATACCCCTACACTCAAATATCTCGCAAATGCTCCCAAAACGCGATAAAACATAATAACGATGAAAAATAATATATTGTCAAATAAAAGTCAAGAATAAAATAATATAAAGACCAAAAATAATTAAATCGACTCGATTAAATAAATCTAACAAAAACCGGGGCGTTACACATAACATGACATTGATTTTTTTCATACCAAAAACAAAAATTTCATGCATCTGCATTCATTAACATGCATACCATTTTTCCAAACAAAAAGCAAACAAAAAAACTCATTCTAGCCTTTGTCCATAACCAGCAAACTAACTTCCCGACACCCATGGTGGACTCGAAGCAACTCTCGAAGGATCATGGACCAGTTGGAACAAAACCAGACTGCATTAAAAAAAGATGTTGACTTGATGAAAAATAAGTTGGACTAACTCGTGGAGGACATGTTAGCTTTGGCAAAGAGTGATTAAAAGACATGCATACTCACATGCCCTAATCACCCATCATAAGACATGCATTGTACATTACACATCATTGATTCAAAGGTCTTTATTTAAGAAACCAGACATTGGATTGGGTCATTTTGCATAACATGTTTTGGTTAATACCTTGTGGATCAAGTCTCTTTGAGGTCCTACACTCGGGTCACCAGCCTTAGATCATTTAGGTTTGTTGGCTATTTCCATTAGCATTTCATTCAAGATGCAAGTCAAATCCAAGTTTCATTCAAAGATCAAGAGCTCGTGCTTATGGAGGAAAAACATATTACTTAGAACATAAATGTCACTATCCTTTTCATTACCAAATATCCAATTGCATTGCGATGAGTCATAAGCCATTCCATTTTCATATATTCATTTAAAGACCATCTTTCATTTCAAAAGACATATAAGTTACATTACACCATTTAAAAGTCAAAGTTCATTTCAAAAGACCAATTTGTATTACAAACCATCAAACATCATAAGAAACATATAAAAGTACAAATTTTGACCTACAGTTGACTCTGGTCAACTGTTGACTTTTTGGTCAATCAATTGACCAAAATCAACCACTAATCCTACCCTTAAGTCCCACATTTTCTTCATATGTTATTCTCTATTCTTATGAGTCTCCAAAATTCTTCTTGATTAATGACCAGACCTCCATAAGCATGTCACACCATCCCATGCCAAGTCCTGCACCAAACCAATGCACAATTAGCATGCTAACATAACCAATCTCAATTCAAATTTCACCTGCTAACTCGACATTAACAATTCAATTCATTTTGTGCCAATATTAATCATGATTCAAATCCATCTCCAAAATCATTTCACATTTCACAAGCAATAACAGTCCCTAACTTTAACTTTAGTTCTAGCAATAGCTAACTTGACTCATTAACATCTAATTAAACAATCATTCATTTTCTGCTAACTACATAATAATCCAACACTAACTTATAATTCAAACTCACATTCATTCTTCACTAACTCAAGTAGCAATACAAATTAACTCAATAGCTCCATATTAACACATTTCAAACATAGCAATATTAAGTTCCATGGCAATCCACAAGTCATTTTCAATTCGAAACAGCAGATAACATATAGGCAATGCAAGGGGAACTTGATGTAACCATTTTTAAGCTACTGATTGCATTTAATTCAAGTCACCTGTAACGAATACGACATGTTTCTAACAAGTTCCAGTCCATGTTTTCAATTCGGTTCCAATAAGCATGCATAGCATTTTGACACACCAAGTACTCATTAGGTATCATTCAAACCTTGACATCAAGCTCTAATCAATTCAGTCAGTAAGCTTCTAACAAAACCAATATTTTGAATAGCTATCAACACTTTCCTAACTACTATTCAAATGTTAACCATTGTCTAACACATCTAACTGACTTTCAAGTTCCATTCACACAATAGAATCCAATCCATTCTAACAGCATAGCATACTGACTATTCTAATCAAGCATGAGTCAAGTTCATCCAAGCATCAAATAGTCACTAACTCTTCGTAACAAAATATGCAACAAGTTTTTCCAAACTCAAATTCATTGATTCTCTAAGTAAGCTGACAGATCCAAAAGTTTTTCACATAGCTAGATACATTCTAATTTTGTAACTAAGTCATAACAGAAATGCACACCAATCTAACTAACACAACTGTCATAACTAACTTAACAACCTCAAACACAATTACCAAACTAACCTCTAACAGAATTGATAATTTCAAAGTAATTTGGAGTTGAATTTCATATGCATTTAACTAGAATTTCTAACAGAGATTTGAGTGTAGAGAAAATCTATATAAGCTGTCATCATCTTTAATTCAGGGGGGCTATCACAATTTTCACAAATTCATCTCACCCTCAACAATCATTTTCACATATCACAAATTGATCCTCTCATTCTTAATCTCTGATGAGAGGATTTGGGGAAGCTGTACTTTGTTTTTAATTAAGCCTTGGTACAAGGTTCATGTTGTTGTTCACTGATGTTCATTGGTCCAGGCGTATAGGCCAACCCACTCGCTTCCTGCATCCCCTCAGAGCACCCACACTACACCTTTTGTTCCATGCTGAAACGCCTTGGGCTTTTGAGATAGAGCCCATTGTCTTTGCCTTCCATACACCCTACCTGCAGGGCCTGTACCCCCTCTTTCTTCCTTTTTATTTATTTATTTTGACAATGCACCTTTAATTGTTGTTTTCACTCTTAATTTTGATATAAAAAAAAGAAACACTTAGGAAATAATTAGGATTTAATATAATCTTGATTAGTACTTTTGTTAGAATTTTAAACTAATTTTTAGGAGTAATTTTGCAATTAGATTTTGACCATAAGCATTACCATGTTCCCATAGTTTTACATTGACCTTTGAATTGACTTTGATTTTCTTTAGTTTTAGGTCATTGAATTCATTGTGCCTGATTTTCAACTGATTTCGTTCTGACTGATTAAGTTGATCAAAGCTCGCTTTGATCAACTAAATTCTTTGATTGTGCTCATTCCCTCTGTCTAAGTCAAGTGATCAGGAGTCTCTTGATCACTTGACGAGACTAATTCTCTGTACCGGAGCTGCTTTGGACCTCAACTCAAGACTTCACACTTCAATAGAGTCAAGACATTTCAAGTAGACTAGGCACCGTACCACTGTTCAAGCACAACAAAGGTTTTTCAACACTTGTCCATAACGATTCAAATTGAACGCCACGAGCCTTAAGTGGTAGGGAATGAATGAGAGGGAGAATTCATATCCTCGTTTTGATTATCTTTAGGTATGGGAAGAATGACCCAGTTGCCCAGAGTATTCACCTCTACTCATAGACTTTAGTGTAATTCGTATAAACAATTGACAAGATCATATTCCCTACATTTGACAGACAACACTTCAACACTACAACAATCTTCAACATCACACTCTTCGCTTTAGACTAAACACAACCTTATTTAGCATCTCTACCTTCATTGGGTTAAGCATCTCATGGTCAAGGATTCTCGGCGCGGCGGCAGCTGGCTGGTCAGCAGGGCGGCGCTAGGCAGCTGCGGAATCTGGGCAGCAGCAGCGTAATCTGGGCAGCAGCGGCTGTGGCGGTAGCTGGGAGTGACGACACGACAGTGCTTGCCCAACGGAGCCAAACGGGTGAAAAACTCGCAGTTTTGCAACACCTAAACAACCGGTCTCGAAACTCGCAGCTTCGACCTGAGAGGTTGTGTTTGGCTCTGTTCAAACAGGATTGAAACACGCAGTTTCAATCTTCACGACCCGTAGGTCCAAAAATCAGGAACGTGCTCTTGATACCAGTTGTTAGAGTTTGCAGAATAGAGAGAAAAGAGAGATAAGAGAGATATGTTTTAGTGAAATATTGTTCACTCTAAAATGTATATTATATAAACTGAAAGCATTACAAGACTTATATAGGAAAACATAAGAGACTAATCCTAATAAACTTCTAGCCTTTATTGGCTGTTACCTAGCTGTCATAGGCTGTGACAACAGCCACACCATGTGCTGTCACATGCTGTCACAACAGCCACACCATGGCTGTCTTGATGGCTGTCATTAAAGGACTTAGCTGTCTTATAATAATTAAATAACATTTGAATTAATATTCAACAATAGTTCCACTCATCATCTTCTTCCACTTTCTAACATGCACACCCTAGGTCACAAATCCAAAACCCAATACTTGGATTCTAATCGCGTATCAGTCATCTCCTTCTTCCTCCAACCTCCAACCCAGTTGTCATAATCCAAAATGTCTTAGAAATCTGTAAGCAACATCATATTTCGTGTTGTGAATAGTGAATGTAAATGCAATCTTGATTTGCTATTGATGACAACATGGACAGATGCGAATCCAAGATGTCGCTTTTATGGTTGTGGTATGTATAATGTATGAATTAGTTTGTGTAATTTTGATGTTGTTTTAAGAATGTCACCTTGATGTATCTTCATGCTTCTCCATTTCTGTCTCCAACAACATGGTTACAAGAAGTGTAACCACTTTGTTTGGTTGGACGAAGAAATCAACCATAGAGTAAAGGAAGTTATCTCTACATTAATGTCTAATTTAAATGATGAGAAACAAAAGGTTAAAGATGTCAATATTAATGACGAAGAAACGAAGATGAAGATGAATTTTTTGAAGTAACAGTTGAAGTTCAACTGGATGATGACCATCATTGTGTTATTTGCCTTAGTTGTTTCATTTCTAATAAAATGTGTGTTTAGTTGATTAGTTGTCATTTGATTAGGTTGTAATTCTGCTTCAATTCTGATGTAATTTTGGGTTCATTATTGAAATGTAATTCTGCTTCAATTATAATGCAATTCTGCTTCAATTCTCATGTAATTTTGGGCTCATTATTGAATGTTATTGAATATGTTGAATGTTATTTATACTTGTTCATTAAAACTTACTGCAGTAAACATAAGATAAATATATGCTGTTGAATATGTTAAATGTTATTGATACACAATGAATAACAAAACTTAACAAACCATATTGCTTGATACACAATGAATAGCAAAACATGAATAACAAAATGAAGTAAACATCAGATAATAAAAGATCATGTTCATGTTATACTACTAATCTTCCCTTATCCTTTTTGGGAAGGTACTGGACCTAAAGTTTTTGGTCTGTGTGCTTGCTAAGATTTCACAATCTTATGCCTACGTATTCCCGTAAAGAGATTTGGGAAATCAGAGCAATCGTAGTTTCTCCTATTCTATGGGAGAAAAAATGTTTGGTGTCTTGTTCAAAACTCAAGATTGAAGTTAAAAGTTGACTGAGAGAGAGAATTTGTCATCTCTAAAGGGAGATATCTCACCTATTCATCACAAATGTTGAGTAATTGGTCATAAAGGGAAGTTACTTTAACTGGGATGTGTGGAATCCAGCAATGCCATATCTTCCTTTATAAGAGAAATGTCATGAAGGATGAAGCTTTAACTCAGTGTAGAACAATGCTATTTTTTTCTTATGAGTCTTTTATGCTAAGAGAGAGACATTGACTTGGATGTATGGAATCCAGAGGCTTGCCACTTACAGCAGTCAGATGAAAGATAAGTTCTGGCCAGGATAAGGGAAGGACTTCAGCTTGCATTTTTGAATCAACAAGTGTGCCACTTACAACAATTATCTGGAAAAATGTTCAGCCATCTTTGGTTATAGGAAAGGTTCCATAATGTTTTATTGCTTATGTTAATCGTGATTGGATATATTTGAAACATTGTGTTTTTGTAATGTTGTACATTTAAGTTTCACTAATTTATAGCAAGGTGCTAATTTATGCCCACATCAAATTCTTAGTTTGATTAAAATTTAATGGAAAATACAATTGAGAATATTGTGAATGCATGATAATGTGATTCTATGTTTTGCAAAATGCGAGTTGCCGATTTGATGTCATGTTCTGTGATTGTCTTTGCCACCAACACATTTCTTACATAAAGAGGATGATAATTAAATTTATGAATAAATTTTTTGGGCTCTGAATTTTGCATCATCTTTTATTTTTATGGCCAATTTCCATTTATTTATTGTTGGCAGTCTCATTAATGACGTGACTAGACATTGTTGGGCCAGGTTAGATTGTTTCAAAAATTTTAATTAAAATGGTTGATTAAATAATTGAAAAAACAAATTGTAATAATTTAAAATAAAATTAATAATTAAGTGTTTAAATTAAAGATTGGAAAATATGTTATTGTTCCACTCATCATTTTCCCTTTCTAACTTGCAAACTGTATGTCACAAATCTAAAACCGAATACTTGGATTCAAATTGTGTATCAATCATCTCCTTCTTCCTCCGACCTAGTTGTCATAATCCAAAATGTTTTAGAAATTTTTAAGCAACATCAGATTTCATTCCGTGAGTAGTAAATGTAAATGCAGTCTTGATCTTGATGTGCTATTGATGACAGCATGGACGGATGTGAATCCAGGTCGTAGCTTTTATGGTTGTGGTATGTATAAGGTATGCATTTGTTTGTGCAATTTTGATGTTGTTTTAAGAATGGCACTTTGATGTATCTTCATGCTTCTCCATTTTTGTCTCCAACTACATGGTTACAAGAAGTGTAGTCACTTTGTTTGGTTGGACAGAGAAATCAACCCTAGAGCAAAGGAAGTTATCTCTACGTTAATGCATAATTTAAATGATGAGAAGCAAAAGGTTAAAGATGTCAATATTAAAGACGAAGAAATGAAGATGAAGATGAATATTTTGATGAAACAGTTGAAGTTCAACTGGATGATGAACATCATTGTGTTATTTGTCTTAGTTGCTTCACTTCTAATGAAATATGTGTTTAGTTGATTAGTTGTTATTTGATTAGGTTGTAATTCTGCTTCAATTATAATGCAATTTTGCTTCAATTCTTATATAATTTTGGGTTCGTTATTGAATGTTATTGATACCTGTTCATTAAAACTTACTGCAGTAAACATAAGATAAACATATGTTGTTGAGTATCTTGAATGTTATTGATACATAATGAATAACAAAACATAACAGACCATACTGCTTGATACACAATGAATAGCAAAACATGAATAACAAAATGAAGTAAACATCAGATAATAAAATACCATGTTCATTACATCAAACCTGGTTCATTACAACATAACAACATAACAGACCAAGTTGGTTCATTCACTACAAACCAACATGTCAAAAGATGTCAATTACATACCAAAAGATGGCATACCATGTTAACTGCATAATAGACCAGCTTCACAACTTAACAAAACATAATGGTTCATTACAAACCATGTTCATAACAAAACACAATGGTTCATTACAGACCAAAATACAAATTCATCTAAACCCTAATCTTGAGGTGCTTGAGACCTTTGTGCAATTTCAGCCTGATTTTTAGAGATATTTTTCTTTCCTTTTCCACTCTGCATTGCCTTCTTTTCCTTCTTTGTGTTGCCTCCCTTTGGCATTAACCTATCAACTGCTCTTTTCCCCTTACAACTCCTCTTGTTATGACCCACTTAACCATATTTTTGCAAGTATAAGTTACAAACCTCCTTAACAGAACATATGGATTCCTTGATTTATCATTTGTCTTGTTTCTCATCTTCTTTGGACGACCAATTGCTCGTCTCATCATTGGTGGAAAAACTGGTACATGGTCACTCACATGCCACAATTGTGGTCCATTTGTTGGAAACATAATGTTTGAGTAGGTCTTTTCAATTTATGCTTTCCTACAAAACAGTTCATAACAGTTCTAAACAATTCATAACAAAATAGTTCGTGTTCAAAAAAAGACTATACCTATAATACTCAGCCACATAGTCTTCAGGTTGCTTTCTTATGCTCCATATACATGTGATAACATGACAACATGGTATTCCACTCAAGTTCAACTTTCTACATGAACATGTATGATTTTTCAGATTTACATAATAGGCCTCAATGCCATTTGTTACACCAAATATTGCAAGATCATCACCACCATGCCATGTTAGAGTCCACCCTCAGCCTGTTTTCTATTCTTCTCAATGACCAACTTGATTCTAGGACATATACTCCCATTATACCCTTGCAGCAACTCCCCCTGGCTTGTTATCCTTTTTGTTGTATAATGTTTGATGCCCTCTAATAAGGTGATAATATGCTTGTCTATATGCTCCAGTATTGCCCTGTTAAATGTCTCGCGCATGTTGTTGACCTATAAATCACACTTTTTATATGTCTTGAAATGAGATATGCTCCATAGTTATGTAGGGGTTTCTGACATGTCCTTCCCTGCATTTCCATTTAAAGCTTTCATTTTCTACATTGCCTTATCTCGTGTTGGCATTGTTATTGCCCTAGCTGCTAACCACACGAATTCCTTTAATTCCAAGCCATGGTATTTCTTCTTCCAATTACCATAAAGATGCTTGACACAAAGTCTCTATTCTACATGGGTGTTAATATCTTGAACTACAGGAACCAGTCCCTATCACATATAAAGGCAGAATCATATAATAAGATGTAAGCAATTCATATAAGGCAGAATTACATAATAAGATGTAAGCAATTCATATAAGGCAGAACCATATAATACCTTTTGTTGGTTAGATATAAAGACATATACTTTTTATTTGAATTGATTTAAATCTTCAAGTAGAAGGTGTAAGAACCACTCTCATGAGTCCCAGGTCTCAGCTTCAACAACAGCATATGCAATAGGAAAGATTTGGTTGTTACCATCTCTGCCTACTGTTGAAACAGTATATGTGGGGGTGTTTTTATCGTATCCGCAGGGATTGTGCGATATTTTTTATGCTTGCCGTTCAATAGTCGCAACGTTTTAAGTTAAGGGGTTTCAAATGATTTTTGGTTTTGTTTAACATAAAATTTGTAGCAAAGAGTAAATTAGAGCAAAGATGTTGTAAGTTTTAGAAAAGCATGTCAAGATTAGGTTTCGCTAATCCTTTTCATACATATCCGATTAATCAAGCATATGAACTTAGTTCCGACCAATACAATCGCGTATCCTCGCGAATAAGTTTATGTCTAAAGCAAATTCGTGAGTGTCGTTGTTTAGACTGTTAGATAATGTCTCACGCTAGCAATCGAAACAATAACCGTTAAGATCAGTACAAAGCGAATAATGAATCCCAAATCTATGTCTAGAGTTTGGTTTTTAAGAGATGAAAATATTAGGTCATGATTTGTAAAATCTATGTCTAGAGTGATACAAACCACACATACATCATTAAGAACAAATAACTCCATCTATATTGATCATAAACCTTGTTCATATACAAAAGATCAAAAGAAATACATATGATCAAGATCAACTACATCTAACCTTAACACAAGAGTGTTTAGCTACTCATTTTCATGGTAGCTTGGATGACAAGTTTCAAGAGGAGATGAAAGAACATCCGAGTCGAATAATCGAGATTGGATGTGACTTCAGCTTCTCTATGTAAAAATTCACTCTTTGGATGATCAAAACTCAGAAAAGTATGTTTTTGTGTCAAGAAAACAAGTTATCATCCCAAGGAAAGTGAAAACTCTATTTATAACACACTTGAGTTCTGATGCATTCGCCTAGCGAATGATTCCTTCGCCCAGCGAATGAAGAAAAATGGCACTTTAAGTGCCTCTGAAGCTTAAACCGCCCCTGGTTGTCATCGCGGGTTCGCAATGCGAACGTTTCATTCGCAAAGCGAACCATTCGCCAAAACGTTCGCAAAGCGAATTTTGGTTCCTTTTGCCACTGCCTCAGCCAAGACTTCTTCGCCAGGACCTTCGCAAAGCGAAGGAAGTAGCGAGCATTCGCTGCTAGTTCGCAAAGCAAACTTTAGGTCCTTTTGCTTCTGTCCAATTCTAGAGCTATTCGCTGGGAGATTCGCTGTTGTTTGCAAAACGAACATTCGCTGGCACCTTCGCCAGAGTTCGCAAAGCGAACACTCTGTTGTTTTCCTCTTTCTTTGGCAACTTGTATCACTCTTTGTGTCTCTATTCTTTGATCAATTAGTGCACTCTTTTGCACAATAACACACACATTACAAGCACCAAAGGTATAAATACAATATGTGAAGAACAACAACAATTCACCACTAAAATCAACAATTAATCATAGAAAGTGTTGAAAAATGCCAAGTATCAAATACAATTATGTAGCATATTTGACATCTAACACCTACTGCTGCCATTAATTGACTATCATAGTCACCTTTAAAAAAAAGCATCCAACCCTATGAGTGGCCTACATATTTTTGCAAATTCTGCCTTGTAGGCTTCTAGACACACATAGATCCTTTAAAAAACATGGGGGTCATTGCTTTCACTACATTGTATAACCATAATGCTATTAAGATTTGATTTCAACAACTCTTCCCCATAGCTTCTCAAATGGTTTGACTGCTCCGTCCCAACACCTTGAATCATCTTTATTGCCTTCCTTTTTGTCCTATAAGCTTGACCAGATGATAACTTAACTCCCCACCTCTCATTGGACTCGGCTAAAAGCCATGCTGGTTAAATGTAAGGGTTGTGTCTAAGGATATTTAAAAAAAAAAATTTGCAAGCCAATTAGTCTTTGCATTCCTGTTATCTGGAGTCCTGTGGCATGTATGATCATCAACAAAGTTAACTACTTGCCAATACTAATGCCCATTCCTTTTACTGAACCTCACATAGAAGATACAACCAGACATGCATTTAATCACCATCCTTTTGGAATCATTCTTCTTTATGAACACATTTTTTTGATTTTCAATTCCACAGTGTCATGCTCTAATTTTGTCCAGGTATTTTTTATTTCCAAGCAACCAGCTTTATTTTGTTTTGTCCAGAATAAAAATTGAGTCTTGCAGACAGACCGGTTGAAGCAATTTTCAATCACGCATAAGATTAGCGGGTGAAAATTTTTAAGTTCGGGCCAACAAATGTCTATTTTACTAAACTACATTGCGCTAGTTTAGTTTGGGCACTCATTTAATATTTTCGCATTCACCCGCGTTCGCAATTTCATCAGCGTGAGCCTTTTCATTACGACATTTTTAACTACAAAATTTGATATGCAACAGTCTATTTTATTGAACTATATTTCCCATAAATTATTTTAGTGCATTCATTTTATTTTTTTCGCACATTTGCGTGTTCGGTTTTTATTCATTTTAATTCTTTTTATTTTGTTTTTTTATTCAAAATATTTGAGAAAAATAAATAAGGATAAGTAAATTAATTTGATCCTTAAGTTTGAATAAAAACAAGGTTTCCATGTGTTGTGGTGGATATTCTAATTGCTTCAACACATTGTGGGAAAAGCTCTACACCCGAATCTTGAGAGAAAACATAACATAGGACGATGGTTGTGTAGTATTGGCCTGCGAGATGTATATCTCGTGGGGTTAGCATGAAAACCTCACTTAAAGTAAATCCTCTTGAGGGTATTGTTGTCTGACAAGTCATTTGCCATAGGCGACAATATTTTCATGATGGGTTTGTGACTCTAAGAACCTTTTAGAACATTAAACATATGGCCTGCTAGGAATGATGACTACGTAGTGTTGGCCTGCGAGACATATGCCTCGTTGGGTTGGCACGAAAATCTCACTCATAATAGATTCCTTTGGAGGTATTTTTGTCCGACAAGTAATTTACCATAGTAATATTTTCATGTTGAATCCATGACTCTGGAAACCGTGTCCAGAACCTTGTAGTCGTTGGTTGCGTAGTATTGGCCGCGAGATATATATCTCGTGCGGTTGACATGAAAGCCTCACCTAGAAGAGATCATCTTGAGGATAATGTTGTTCAGTAAGTGATTTTCCGTAAGCAACAATATTATCCATGACTCTAGGAACCTTTATCATAATCCTAGATTTGACCTGGTGAGAACCTTATGCAAAAAGCAACTAGAACTGTTCGTCATCTGTACCTTGATCTTTGAAACCATATTCTCTAAAAACCAAAAAAAGAACATGCATAACATGGCATTGATTTTTTTCATACCAAACACAAAAATTTCATGCATCTACATTCATTAACATGCATACCATTTTTCCAAACAAAAAAAACTCATTCTAGCTTTTGTCCATAACCATCAAACTAACTTCCCGACACCCGTGGTGGACTCGAAGCAACTCTCGAAAGATCATGGACCAGTTGGAACAAAACCATACTGCATTAAGAAAAGATGTTGACTTGATGAAAAATAAGTTGGACTAACTCGTGGAGGACATGTTAGCTTTGGCAAAGAGTGATTAAAAGACATGCATACTCACATGCCCTAATCACTCATCATAAGACATGCAATGTACATTACACATCATTGATTCAAAGGTCTTTATTTAAGAAACCATACATTGGTTTAGGATTGATAAGATTGGGTCATTTTGCATAACATGTTTTGGCTAATACCTTGTGGATCAAGTCTCTTTGATGTCCTGCACTCGGGTCACCAGCCTTAGATCATTTAGGTTTGTTGGCTATTTCCATTAGCACTTCATTCAAGATGCAAGTCAAACCCAAGTTTCATTCAAAGATCAAGAGCTTGATTATGGATGGAAAAACATATTACTTGGAACATAAATGTCATTATCCTTTTCATTACCAAACATCCCATTGCATTGCGAAGAGTCATAAGCCATTCCATTTTCATATATTCATTTAAAGGCCATCTTTCATTTCAAAAGACATATAAGTTACATTACACCATTTAAAAGTCAAAGATCATTTCAAAAGACCAATTTGTATTACAAACCATCAAACATCATAAGAAACATGTAAAAGTACAAATTTTGACCTACAGTTGACTCTGGTCAACTGTTGACTTTTTGGTCAATCAATTGACCAAAGTCAACCACTAATCATTTTGTGCCAATATTAATCATGATTCAAATCCATCTCCAAAATCATTTCACATTTCACAAGCAATAACAGTCCCTAACTTTAACTTTAGTTCTAGCAATAGCTAACTTGACTCATTAACATCTAATTAAACAATCATTCATTTTCTGCTAACTACATAACAATCCAACACTAACTTATAATTCAAACTCACATTCATTCTTCACTAATTCAAGTAGCAATACAAATTAACTCAATAGCTCCATATTAACACATTTCAAACATAGCAATATTAAGTTCCATGGCAATCCACAAGTCATTTTCAATTCGAAATAGCAGATAACATATAAGCAATGCAATGGGAATTTGATGTAACAATTTTAAAGCTACTGATTGCATTTAATTCAAGTCACCTGTAACGAATGCGACATGTTCTAACAAGTTCCAGTCCATGTTTTCAATTCGGTTCCAATAAGCATGCATAGCATTTTGACACACCAAGTACTCATTAGGTATCATTCAAACCTTGACATCAAGCTCTAATCAACTCAGTCAGTAAGCTTCTAACAAAACCAATATTTTGAATAGCTATTAACACTTTCCTAACTACTATTCAAATGTTAACCATTGTCTAACACATCTAACTGACTTTCAAGTTCCATTCACACAATAGAATCCAATCCATTCTAACAGCATAGCATACTGACTATTCTAATCAAGCATGAGTCAAGTTCATCCAAGCATCAAATAGTCACTAACTCTTCATAACAAAATATGCAACAAGTTTTTCCAAACACAAATTCATTGATTCTCTAAGTAAGCTGACAGATCCAAAAGTTTTTCACATAGCTAGATACATTCTAATTTTGTAACTAAGTCATAACAGAAATGCACACCAATCTAACTAACACAACTGTCATAACTAACTTAACAACCTCAAACACAATTACCAAACTAACCTCTAACAGAATTGATAATTTCAAAGTAATTTGGAGTTGAATTTCATATGCATTTAACTAGAATTTCTAACAGAGATTTGAGTGTAGAGAAAATCTATATAAGCTGTCATCATCTTTAATTCAGGGGGGCTATCACATTTTTCACAAATTCATCTCACCCTCAACAATCATTTTCACATATCACAAATTGATCCTCTCATTCTTAATCTCTGATGAGAGGATTTGGGGAAGCTGTACTTTGTTTTTAATTAAGCCTTGGTACAAGGTTCATGTTGTTGTTCACTGATGTTCATTGGTCTAGGCGTATAAGCCAACCCACTAGCTTCCTGCATCCCCTCAGAGCACCCACACTACACCTTTTGTTCCATGCTGAAACGCCTTGGGCTTTTGAGATAGAGCCCATTGTCTTTGCCTTCCATACACCCTACATGCAGGGCCTGTACCCCCTCTTTCTTCCTTTTTTTTTTATATTTATTTTGACAATGCACCTTTAATTGTTGTTTTCACTCTTAATTTTGATATAAAAAAAGAAACACTTAGAAAATAATTAGGATTTAATATAATCTTGATTAGTACTTTTGTTAGAATTTTAAACTAATTTTTAGGAGTAATTTTGCAATTAGATTTTGACCATAAGCATTACCATGTTCCCATAGTTTTACATTGACCTTAGAATTGACTTTGATTTTCTTTAGTTTTAGGTCATTGAATTCACTGTGCCTGATTTTCAACGGATTTCATTCTGATTGATTAAGTTGATCAAAGCTCGCTTTGATCAACTAAATTCTTTGACTGTGCTCATTCCCTTTGTCTAGGTTAAGTGATATGAAGTCTCTTGATAACTTGACGAGACTAATTCTTTATATCGGAGCTACTTTGAACCTCAACTCAAGACTTCACACTTCAATCAAGTTAAGACATTGCAAGCAGACTGGGCATCAAACTACTGTTCAAGCACAACAAAGGTTCTTCAACACTTGTCCATTACGATTCAAATTGAATGCCACGAGCCTTAAGTGGTAGAGAATGAATGAGAGGGAGAGTTCCTATCCTCATTTTGATTATATTTGGGTATGGGAAGAATGACCCAGTTATCCTGCGTATTCACCACTACTCATAGACTTTAGTGTAATTCGAATCAACAATTGACAAGATCTTCTTTCCCACATTCGACAAACAACACTTCAACACTGCAACAATCTTCAACATCAAACTCTTCTCTTTGGACCAAACACAACCTTCTTTTGCATCCCTATCGTCTTTGGGTTAAGCATTTCATAGTCAAGTACCCATCTCTGAATCAATACCTTTCAGCATTAACTTATGAGCTATGTGCTCGGGCATTGCCTTTTATTATATTCTACCGTATGAGCTCCGTGCTCAAGCATTTCCTTTTGCCCTATGAGCCACGTGCTCAGGCAATCTCATTTCTGCCCTATAAGCTCTGTTCTTAGGCAAAACCCCTTTGTAGCTCTTGATCTTTGGATCTAGGCAAAATCCTGCATTTTTGTTTTAGCCATACTCTTTGGTTCAAATACACTTACTCTATGGATCTAACAACACACTCATGGTCCAAAACATCTTTCACAACTCTTTTTTAAGCAACTTCCTTTTCCTTTTGCCCTGTGATGCTTCATGCTCTGGCAACCTTTTATCTTTTTCGTTTGCCCTCTGGAGCTTCACGCTCTGGAAATTTCTTTCTTTTATTTTGGCCCTGTGGAGCCTCATGCTCTGGCAACGTTCTTTCTCCCTTTTTGTACCCTTTATTCCATAAACTACGAAGCTTTGATTTCCTCATTACACTGTGAGGATACGTAGGCAGAGGATTGTGAGATCTTGGCGAGCAACCTTTTTTTTATTTCCAACCTTTTCATTTCCCATCCTTAGCTCCGAACTACGAATCTCTGATTTCGTCATTGCACTATGAGGATATGTAGGCACGCAAGCCTAATCTTCTACGAGCACACTAATTATAAGCATTTTTTTCTTATCGTAAGTAACATTTAGATGACAACACCCATCCATACAAATAACAAGCAAAATGGTTTCCGTTGAGTACGGCGAATGTGAGAGATGCTAATACATTCCTCTCGCATAACTGAATCCCTTACCCATTTCTCTTTCCCTTAAGTTTTATCGATATTTTTTTTTCCTTTTGGAATAAATAAAATTTGGTGGCGACTCTGTTGTATCATTGAGTGTACGATGCGTTAGGGTATTTTTCGCGCCGCGACAAGACTTAGTTAGGGTGTGTTTCATTGTGACTCAGGGTGCATTCAGAAATGCATTCTCAAAATCTAAGGGGTGTTTTTCTACCACTTATGATGAGATAAACAATTCTCAATAATTATAGAACAATGGGCTATAGCATTAGCCCATACTTATCCCCGCCCAAAACTTATGGCAGGAAACTTAGTGAAGGTTGGTGGGTAATTTATATACAATATCATTGCCACAAAGTTTGTTATGTAGATAAAATCTTGGTTAGATATAAGTTTTAAAAAGTAGAGAATTCAGCATTCAAGTTGTACCTAAACTTGATACTAGTGTGTAAGAAACTAGAATGTTACAAAACTATTTTACAAAAGTAAAAATGGATACCCCATTAGATACATATGAATACTTATTGTATACATACCAATGTATTCACACAGTCTAATTGATGAATATAAGTTTTTCATTTGAAAGAAAAACTATAGTTGCATTTTTTATATTGTAGTTACTCCTATTTTTATTTGCGACATAGTAAATTATAAATATGTTTCCTTGTATATTTACATGTTAGATGCTATAATTCTTTGTGATTTCTTTCTTTTATACAATCTAGTAATGCTCATTTAAAAATCATTTTTATATATTAAGTAAAATATATTTTAATGTACTCATATTTAAAATTTTCAAAACCGTGTATCTCATATTTAATAATGTGCCCACATCTATACAACATAGGATCTCAACAAAGATTTCATAACCATAAGTTACACATCATAAATAAATAAAAAAGGTTAATAGCTATTTTGTCCCCTGTCATATAGGCGTTTTTTGAAAAACCCCCTATAAAAAAAAACTTGTAAAAAATACCCTAACATTTAAAGATTCTCTTAATTTTGACCTTCATCACATCCAGTCACCAAAAAAGCTGATGTGACAGCGTTTTTTTTTTTTTTTTTGATGTGGAAGGCCATGTGACTTTTTAATTTTATTTTTTATTTATTTAAATGCCACGTTGGCATTTTGTTTTTTATTTATTATTGGTTATTTTAAAAACATGTTAAATGTTCAAACAGTGTTGTAGATAGGAGTAGAACTCATGACCTCTCATCACAAGGCATCACCCATTACCACTATGTCATGTTGTGTTTTGTGACATTGTTTGCAACTATAATATACATAATACATAATTAACTAGTTAAAAATTTTTACTAAACTAAAATCTATTAAATCATTTTTATTAAACTATTTAATTTTTTTTCTTACTATATTGTACCTATTAATAATATAGTTAAAATGTTAAAAAATAATTATTATTTATTTTGAAAATGTTAAAAAGTAGGTTAGTTTAAAATTGTTTTAAAATGTTTTAGTATATTAATTTAGTAATAAAATGTTAATTTATTATGTAAATTTAGTATATTAATTTAATATATTAATTTAGTATATTAATATGGTACAGTAATTAACATTTTAATTAGATTAAATAGATTAAATAAATATTAATCTACAGTAAATTAAATTAAATAGTTAAATAAATATTTTAATATATGCTACAGTAAATTAATATTAATATTAACGTAAATTAATATTTTAATATAAGCTACAATAAATTAAATTAAATAAGTAAATGAATATTTTAATATAAGCTACAGTAAATTAAATTAAATAGGTAAATGAATATTTTAATATAAGCTACAATATATTTAATTAAATAGGTAAATAAATATTTTAATATATGCTACAGTAAATTAATATTAATATTAACGTAAATTAATATTTTAATATAAGCTACAATAAATTAAATTAAATAAGTAAATGAATATTTTAATATAAGCTACAGTAAATTAAATTAAATAGGTAAATAAATATTTTAATATAAGCTACAGTAAATTTAATTAAATAGGTAAATAAATATTTTAATATAATTACAGTATATTTACGTTATTACTATTAAAAATTAAATTAAACTAAATTAAAAATTATAAATATAAATTAATAAACTGAAATTATTAATAAACTAATGTTAAAATAATTTTGAAATAAATTAGTATATAATTAAAAACGAAATTGCTAAAAAAAACCGAAAGTAGTACACAAATTAATAAACTAATATTAAAAAACAAAATTAAAATATACAAAAAAACGAAAGGTAAAAATACACTAATTTGCAAAATGAATAATTGTAGCATTTTAATAAACTAAAATAGCTACAGTATAATTAAAAATAAATAAAAAATAATTAAAAATTGCTAGAGTATAATTACTAAAATGATTTAATAGATTTTAGTTTAGTAAAAAATTTTAACTAGTTAATTATATATTATGTATATTATAGTTGCAAACAATGTCATAAAACACAACATGGCCTAGTGGTAATGGGTGATGCCTTGTGATGAGAGGTCATGAGTTCTACTCCTACCTACAACACTTTTTGAACATTTAACATGTTTTTAAAAATAAACCAATAATAAATGAAAAACAAAATGCCAACGTGGCATTTAAATAAATCAAAAATAAAATTAGGGCAAAATAATCTTTTTCGTCCTTTAACTTTACACCATGGTCCAAAATGGTCCCTTAACTTTAAAAAGTGGCGATTTCGTCCTTTAACTTTTTAAAAAGTGTCAAGTTAGTCCTGCCGTTAGTTTGACCAAACGTCTGTTTATATTTACTTACGTGGCAGGTGACTTGGAATTTGTTTATCGTCTTCTTCCTTGGTTGTGCATTCTGCAGACGCCCATTCTTCTTCCTTGTTAGGGCAAACTCAAATCATCTTCCATCCTTACAATTTTTTTCCAAAGCAAAAGCTAGGGTTTAGGGAAAATGAAATCGGGTACTTCTTCTTCTTCTTTGAGCAAGAGAAATGCAGAAAATGGGGATTCAACAGTCAGTGGAAATCGTTGGAGGAAGCCCTCTTGCTATTGTGGAGACATGGCTATTCTGCAAAGGGCAAAAACAGTGAAGAACATGGGAAAGTTATTTTGGGGTTGTCCCAATTTTAAGCAAGATGGATGCAATTACTTTGGTTGGTACCATGAAGATGCATTTGATGAGAAAGAAGAGCTTTTAATGCATAGGATTGGGGTGGCTGTAAAGGGATTAGATGAGGCAAAAAAAGACATTGAAGAACTTGGGAAAAAGCTGATGAATATTGATGCTGAAATGAAGATGATGATGAAGTGGAAAAAAATATGGAATTTGTTGTTTCTAATTGTTATTGTTGTAATGTTATTTAGGTTGAATTAGGTCACTTATGTTGTGTATGTGAAAGTATGTTTTGTCCCCATTTAAATGCTTTCTGGTTTGAATGTTGTTTGTAAGGTTGAATGTTGTTTTTGAATGTTTTATTAATGAAAAAGATTTGCTGTTATATTGTATCATTTGTAATATTTGGACATGACCTATAAGTATATGGTACATGACCTATAATTTGGAGCTGTAATATTCTGAATGTTATTGCCCTATAATTGGGACTTATATCAGATTGACCTATAACAGATTCAAAACAGGTTTATAACAGAAACATAATTACAAACTGGTTCATAAAAGGTTAAGAACCATAACAGCATTCTTGTTGATTACATAACAGACAAGAAACATAACTAAAAATAGGTTCATAACATGTTCAGAACCAAAATAACATTCTTGTTCATTACAGCATAACCTTAAAAGTGCAAACAAAAAACAGGTTCACTTCATAACAAAAACCACAAAACCATAGTGACTAAAACACCTAATCCTAAATATGTCTAGGGATTCTTCTTTGCAGCTGTTCTCTTGGTGGGAGTAGATCTTCTAGTGACTGGACCAACAACATTCTTTGATGCAGACAACCTGGTTGTAGGGCCTGGTGGAATAAATGGTCTTGGAGCTTTTTTCACTGGTAGCTTCTGAGTCTTCCCCTTTGCAGGACCATGAGTCTTCTGAGCAGTAGATTCTTGGGCAGTTTGAGATGCTTGACTGGGTTGCACAGTTTGAGATGCTTGACTGGGTTGCACAGCAGGCTGAGTAACAGTTTGAGTAGATTCTTGGGCAGAGTTTTGAGTACTCTGTTGTGCAGCCTGACTACTTGTGTCCTTACAAGTGGACTTGTAGTGCCCTGATTTCTTACACCTGCTGCACTTCACCGAGAAACCAGTTCTTCTCATCTTGTTATCAGATCCATCAATCTCTCCTTGTTCTAAATGTCTCCTCTTTTTGGGCCTACCAGGCATCTTCTTGAACTTGGGTGGTTGCACATCAGGATATGGTGTCTTAACCCACAAGTTAGACCCATTAACAAGGTAGATGACATGTTTATAAACTGCCTTGTATTTTGAAACTCTATAGTATTCAGGGATGTAACTTTCTATCCTGAAATTCCTACTCTTCATAGCAGACAATGCATGCACACATGGGAGTCCTGTAAGTTCCCATCTTCTGCATGAACACACATGGTCTTTCAGGTTCACAACATACTTATCAGCCTGATTCTCCAAGTGCCTTACTTCAAACATATGCTCATCAGACATCCTAAAGAACCAAAGAAAACAGAACAAATGATTCACTTGCATGCCATTGTTAATTCAACTGAATAATTACTAGTGTATTGAGCTGACATACCTTACAAGCCAATTGTTGGTGTAGGTGCTTGTGATATCAAGTTTCTTTCTAATATTAGGCAATATGTCATTCTCATCCAAAGTACCAAACCTCATTCTGTTGATAGCCCATCTCTCCATCATGTAGATTCTTATGTCTTCAAGCATAGTGATTAAAGGTTTGGCCCTTGCCTCAAGAATCACACTATTGAATGATTCAGACATGTTGTTGAGAACAGCATCACATTTGTTTTCAGTCCTGAAGTATGACCTACTCCAAAACCTTGGTGGGGTCTTAATCATATGCTTAAAAGCTTCCTCATTTATAGCCCTCATTCCCTTCATCTCTCTTTCCCATGCTTGTGGGTAAGTTGATTTGGCAGCCTTACATATAATATCCTTCAACATTTTGCCAGGAAACCTCTTCCTAAAGTTGTTGTACAGATGCCTAACACAAAACCTGTGCTCCACCCTAGGCAATAGCTCTTCCATAGTGGGTAACAGCCCCTGCAATAGGAAAAACATAAGAAAAACATAAGGAAAAATATAAGAAAAAGCTAAGGAAAATGATAAGAAAAACTTGCCTTTTGTTGGTCTGATATGAAGGTGTAAGTCATGCATTGCTCTTTGCCTCCAAGGTCATCAATTAGGAGCTCTAAGAACCAAGTCCAGCTGTCTTTGTTTTCACCCTCCACAACTGCATATGATATGGGAAGCATCTGATCATTAGGATCCCTCCCTATAGCAGCCAGAATCTGGCCTCCACACAACCCCTTGAGAAAACATCCATCTAAACCTATTACATGTCTGCACAGCTTAAAGCTTTCTTTACATGCAGCATAGCATACATATAGCCTTCTAAAGCATGGTCTATGATCCTCAACACCTTCTAGTACAGGATCCACTTTGAGCTTCACAATTGATCCAGGATTGGCTCTTAACAATTCATGACAGTAGTCATACACCCTTGTCTTCATTGGGCAGCTTGCTACAGTATGCCTCCCAATTACAACCATCTTTGCATTTAGCCATTACCCTAACTTTGTCATTCTTTACAAACCTAAGATTTCTACCATTCTGCACAGCATAAGTAGTTATTGCCTCCTTAAAGTCACCCTTTGAACTAAAATAGACTCTCACATCCCACTTGTAATCAGCCATGTTTTTTGGTTGTCTAAAAATAGGATGTTTTTTTCTTGGAAGTCCAATACTTTCATCACTATCACAACCACTCTCCATGTCATCAGCATCATTGTCACTGCCTTTATCTTCACCAGTCTTCCCTTTGTGTTTATGAACTTTGCTACTACCTTCAATTTCATCATGAATTAGGGATTCAACTTCATCCTGCTCAACCTCATCAAACCCATCAGACTCATCATCAAAAGCCACATCTTGTACACTATCATACTTGTAGTCCTCATCTTCACTATCATCAGTACTTAAACCATCATCAACTCCAACTTCCACTTCTTTCTCAACATTCATTTCTTTCTCAACAGTCACTTGTTCCTCAACATTCACTTGTTTCTCACCAGTCACATGTTCCTCAACATTCATACCTTGTTCCTCTGCATTAACTTGTTCATCACCATTAAATTGTTCATCACCATTATCTTGTTCCTCTACAATAACTTGTTCTTCTACGTTAACCTGAACAGGGGTGGTATTTTCACCATGAACAACTTCATCAACCAGCTTACTAAGTAACTCCTCCACCTCATCCACAATTTCTTCAGGGCCCTCACCAACTATGTCATCCACATCAACTTTGTCACAGTAGTCAGGTTGAGACAACGTGTGTTGAATGTAAATATCAACACGTTTGTGAACCCTATACAGGTCTGCTATTTCTAATGCACCCTTGTCATTAATTAGTGCATTCATACCAAACTGCGGATCCTTGTAGTAGATTGTTTCAAACTCCCTATAACCCAAATCTTTTAACACACCCACTAGCTCAAAATAACTCCATCTGTCTACATCTACCTTCAAATCATCAACTACACCATTCGCATATACAGTCAGACCCTCATCAGTAAATTCCCCACTATGATGAATTTTGAGTTCAATAATTTCATCCATGATACCTAACCAGACCAAAATATCTACAAAATTAGGGTTTACCCTATCAAATCTACAAGAAGACTAAAACTGAATACGAACCCAATTTTCGTAACTTTTAACCCTAACAAATATGAAAGACGAATTAACTAACCGTTTGATCAATGGCAGATGAAGATCTTCACTCCTTTTCGTCTGGAACCGTCTCGTCTGGTGAGAAATCGTTCGTTTTGCACTTCGTCTTCTCCAATTCGCATGCCCTAGCAGAGTGCTACACCACTGAGAAAGAGATTGAATGGACTTTTCATTTTCTGAAGATCAATTAAAACATTCAACACTTCCACGTCACAGCCATATCTCCCACGTGGACAACATTATCAAAAAGGGACTAACGGAAGCTAACAGAAGGATAAACGTGACACGTTTTAAAATGTTAAAGGACTAAATCGCCACTTTTTAAAGTTAAGGGACCAACTTGGACCCTGGAGTAAAGTTAAGGGACGAAAAAGGTTATTTGCCCTAAAATTAAAAAGCCACATGGCCTTACACATAAAAAAAAAACGCTGTCACATCAGCTTTTTTGGTGACTAGATGTGATGAAGGTCAAAATTGAGATAATCTTCAAATGTTAGGGTATTTTTTGCAAGTTTTTTTTTATAGGGGGTTTTTCAAAAAGCGCCTATATGGCAGGGGGCAAAATAGCTATTAACCCTAAAAAAAATATAACAATAACATAAATACATGACTTACTTTTCAAATATATATATATATATATATATATATATATATATATATATATATTAAACATTCACTTGAATAATTAGCAAAATATCATATATCATAACATAATACCAAATTTTGAAAGGATGACACCTCATTCATTTACTATACTATAAAATAAGTCATGTATGTGCAAATCAAACTCATCATCCTTCATATAATCACTTGTTGAAAATTCATCAATTTCATCTCTGCCTTCATAACCATCATGTTCTATAGCGTTAGAAAGGTCAAATTCATCTTTATGTGCAACTATAATAGATTTATTAGAAACTGGTGCAACAAGAATACTACCCTAACATGAACACAATTTATTCATTTGAATTATCAAAATTTATATCTTAATAATCAAACTCATTTATTCACCTCGCAACATTTTTCTCCTACCACGAATTGGCCAATTTATTAATTTAAATCATCAAAAACCCATGTCTTAATTTTCATACTCATTTAAGTTTCTTGCAACATTTTTCTCCTATATCTGATTGATCATTACATGTACGATAATAACATGTAGCATCCACAACCTACTTTATTATTCGACTTATTTTCATTAATAAGACTAACTAAAGAAAATGCAAAAAAAAAAAGTTTTCAAACTATGACTATAAATTTCAAAATTGGACTAGTGGAATACACTATGTATCTTTTTTTTTGTTATTTAAGGTTAATTGTATTTTTTTGGCACAAATTTTTTCTTCATACATGCAATTCATTGTTGGTTTCAAATCAAAATCAATCAATCTCAATACTTTAAAAGATCATATATCTTCAATCAATTTTCCTTTTTTAAGTGTTGTATATTGATTTTCCAATCACTCCTTAGAAATGGACATCCTAACAAATGATGACCTATTTTCCATTAAGCATTTCGAACTAAATATAGTGTAGTGTAACAAATCATATTATAACAATTTTAATTAAACCACTGCCATTAGAAAATTGACGGGACAAAGAAATAAGATTGGTTCCAGAATAGATGTCAGTGGTAGTCTTATAACCCCTGATAGTGGTATGTTTATGAGTAGAATCTTCTACTCAAAATCTTTCAACATCAAACTTATGCAAGGTGCAACAAAAGGTGTCCAATAAAGACTATTTCTCATTATCATAAAAAATTTCCATTTGCCTTGTAACTTGGTGTGTTGTCAATAACTTGTGAAAAACATTGATTGATTGCAAAAAGACACACTTTTATGGCTTTTTTCCAGCAAAATCAAGACAATCTTTCTCGTTCAAGCAGTCTACCAATTTGTCATAAACATGCACATGATCTTCTTCCAAATAATCACATGCTCCTCCAAAATTGTGTAAAGTCAACTTTATTATTCTAATACTTAACTCTAATATCATGATAAGATAATGGCTTGTTTAGCATGTCACAAAGCCCAATAAATAGGGGTGTGCATGGGTTGGGTTAACCCACAAAACCTTGTCTAACCCACCCAAAAAATTCAAAAAAGTGAGTTGTATCGGGTAATTGGGTGGATATGGGTTTAAAAACAAAAAAAAAACCATTAAAAAATTTGGGTTTTGGGTAAAACCATACCCAACTCCAAAAAACCCACTAACCCACTAATCAAACATTTATTTTTATAATTTTAATGAGTTTGATGAATATTAACTTAGTTGTTGCAATTTGAATTTTTTACCCAAATACCCCATATTTAAAAAAAAAAATCCCAAAATAACCCAGTTTTAAAACTATTTCCCAAAGTACCCCACTTTGGGGTATTGATAGAGTACAGGCGCCATACCAATTGGTGACGCTTCACAAGGATTAAGGGTTATCACCAATTGGATTGGAGACAACACATGGTTTTGCCAATCCAATTGGCGACACAGTGTAAAAGCTATAAGGGTGTCGCCAATTCAACTGGAGACAGACTTGAAAGTGAATTTTTTTAAACTTAAACAACTAACATTAATAATTAATTAAAAATAATATTACATAAATTAATGTTGCTGTCCAGGTTGGTCATATCGGCCACCGGTTCCACATACCCTAGGCACTCTCACTCGTTGCACTCGTCCCCCTCGTTGTTGATTCACTCCATGTGTTTGAGGAGTTAAAGTCGCAAGAACATTCTCAGCTGATTCCCTAAGAATTTCTTGCATTTCCAAGAGGTTTTGTATGTTGAAACTGAGCATGTGACGCATGCCAGAGTAGTTCGGATGTGATGAAGGGGTCATTGGTGTGCGGACTGGACGATTGAAGGGGGACATTGGTGTGAAGGATTCGTTGGTGAAAAGTTGAAATGGTATTGATGTTTGAAAGTCATAAGGTTGTTGTGATGTTTGTGTGTGTAGACTAGGGTGTGATGTCTGAGTGTTTTGGTTATGGAAAGGTGTTTGGGTGTTATGGCTATGGTATGATGTACCCTCATTTTGGCTATATCTTGATGTTGTGTTGGGGGAATAGCCATATTGGGTGTCATGATAATAGTCATTTTGTTGGAGATGGTATGGGGGACGCTCTTGGTATTTTGGTTGGGTGTTTGGCATGTTTGGATGGTGGGTTTGTGTGTTTGTGGGTTGGTAATTCTGTTGGGTAGGGGGTTATGAGTAACATGACCGATAATTTCCCGGTGGGTTAGACATTGAAGCTTCTTGTGTGTAGGTGGTTTGTCGTGGGTCGTATAGATACCTCTCTTCGGAGACAAACCCAGTTGCAACCAATCTGTACCAAGCCATATAAGTATTAGTTGGTATAGACAGGGTTTCCATCGCTGGGTCACGTAAGACAAGGGCGCGATGGTACCTCCAGGTCATGTATACTGTCCGCCTCAACATATGACAGACTTGGACTTGCAAGACGATGAGAGATCCTCGGATATGTTTTACAACTCGTATATGCAATCAGAGAATGAATTAAAAGTGGGAGACAAGTTTCGTACCAAGGAAGAATGTGTACCAGCCCCTTAAAAATATCACATGGACAACTCTGTTTATTTTAGCGTACATCGAATTGATTTGAGAAGGTATGTCATTATTTGTCGTAACGAGCTTTGTAAGTTTCAGATTCATAGTGTAACTGATGACTCGATTCCGTATCATTTATTTCGATTCAATTCGTGCATGTTTTATCGTATTTTTTATCGAGTCATTGTCATTTCATGTATTATTTGCTTATGTTTTCGTTTCTTTTCCATTTACAGGTCCTACATCAGCTCCATAGAAGAAAAGATAAAGAATTGAGCTTAAAAGAGAAGAAAAGTGGAGAAATTGCATGATTCTGCCTCATCCAGATGAAAGGTGTTCGCCATTCCCCCAGTTCAACTGAATGGCACTCGCCATAGCAGAAAAGGAGGGAAATTCAAAGTCCAGATGAATGGCGACCGCCATTAGCCCTAAGGCGACCGTCGTTGCTTCGCGAGAGCAGTTTTCTGAAGCAGTTCTAGCAGTTTGCAAGTTTAGTTTTCAAATTTCGAATTCAACTGCTTGGAGCCAGATTTTTCTATATATAGAGCACCAGAGGACTGCATTAGGCATCCAAGAACCTTGCGGAAGCGCTGCCGAAATTTCTAGCCTAACCACTTATATCATTTGCCATAGTATTAATCGCTCACACCGAGAGATTGATACATCTGCTGTACTTTTCGTTTCTATTGTTGTTGATGTACACTTGGATCAATTGCTTAATACAAGTTTTATTTTTCGTTAATTACTTCGCATTTCAGGTTATTTAAATCTTGTCTATTTTACTGCATTGTTTAATCTGATTTGTATGCTTTATAATTTGTTTCATCATTAAAGTGTAAATCTGATCTTAACCAAAAACTAATCAATATGTATGATTTAAAATTCAGAAATGTTAATGCATTAGTGTTGGATTTAATTATGTCTGAGTAGAATTGCTTTGAGTCAGTAGATTGAGGACCTTCGTTCCGACGGGACTCTGTAGAACCTTCGGTGTTTAACTTATGTTTTTAAAATTCTGGTTTTGGTGTCTAAACTGAATTTAGGCAGCCTTGTCGTGAGAGCGAGGGGTTGTTTAACAGTGTTTCGTCACGAGAGTGAGAAATACACCAATGCGTGTCCAACAGAGCGAGAGTTTGAGGTAATCGCCGGATAGTAGACATCGGACATTGAGCCTAAATGCAGCGAGAGCGCTTTAGGGCCTCATTTAGTTTATGTTAGTTTTCAAAACGCACCTTTTAACTACCGAGCGAGCGAGAGCAAAATCTTGGGGTCATTAGGCGGGCTTGGTTAAGACCGCGAGAGCGTGAGGTCGAGCCTTTAAACTGGTATATCCTTCAGACCAATTTCGAGACCTTTGTTAACACTTGGATCTTACAGAGTCCCAAGGAGCACAGAAATCATTCTCCGGTCTCATCTTTATTGTTGTTTTCAAATCTCGTTAAAACCCAAATTTCTTTTACCGCCAAATCTAGCCTTAGCTTTACACCGTAATAACCGATCACTCTAAGTTGATTATTAGTCCATGTGGGTTCGACAACCTTTTAAAACTACACGATAAGTTGTATACTTGCAGTAGTAATCCGACCATTACGCAAAGTCGCGACCAAGTTTTTGGCGCCGTTGCCGGGGACTAATTTAGTCAATATTGTGATACTTTTGTTGCACAGTATAGACTAAGGCAACTTTTTATTTTTCCTTTTCGATTCGTCAATTGTATGCCAAACACTCGCTCACAAGGCGAAGAGTTGGAGCAACCAATCAACAAAATTGAACGTTACATACTTCTGAGACTCCGAATTAACGAATTCCTTCTTAGATATAACATCCCAGATCCTCTTATTCCCTACTCAGATTCGGAAACCGAATCAGAACCAGAACAAAACATGGCAGATGGACCACAAAACCGTCCTCTAAAATATTATGTTGTTCCGTCACAAGATGAACCACATAACAGCATTGCTGCCCCAGCTATTAATCGTAATGATTTCGAGCTGAAACCTTCGCTAATATCCGCAGTTCAACAAAACCAATTCTTAGGTAATGCTACGGATGACCCGAACCTTCACTTATCAATATTCGTGCAATACGCAGACACCGTAAAAGCAAATGGAGTTAGTCAAGAAGCGATCAGACTAAGACTTTTTCCGTTCTCATTGAGAGATAGAGCGAGAGCTTGGCTCTAGTCTCTACCATCCCACTCAGTGACGACATGGGACGAGTTGAAGAAAGTCTTCTTAGCCAGATATTTCCCACCAAGCAAGACCGTTATGCTGAGAGCCCAAATTAACGGATTTAAGCAAAAGGATAACGAATCTTTATTCGATGCTTGGGAGAGATACAAGGATATATTGAGGTTATGCCCACACCATGGACTTGAAGAATGGATGATAATACATACCTTTTACGCTGGGCTATTGTACAATACTAAAATGAATCTGTGCGCTGCCGCAGGCGGTGCTCTAATGGATAAACCGTATGCAGAAGCCTATGAACTCATATAGACTATGGCTCAGAACCATTTCCAATGGGGAGGTGAACGCGCTGCTATAGAGAAACCAACTCCGAAAGGAACAATGCACGAAGTCAACGGTATAGACCGAGTCAATGCTAAAGTAGACGCGCTTGCTCAAAAGATCGAAAGTTTAGCAATAGCACCACCAACAGCTACCGTAGCTGCGGTTACACCAAATTGTGAAATATGCGGAAACCCTGGGCATACAAACGCTGAATGTCAAGTGTTGGCTAGTACTCCTACCGACCAAGTGAACTACGCTCAAGGGAACCCGTACTCAAACACTTATAATCCTGGCTGGAGAAATCACCCGAACTTTTCATACAAGAATAACAATGCTTTGAATCCACCAAACCCAGCACCTGCTATTCCACCTGGATTTCAGAAAGGAGCGCAACCCGCTCCACCTCTACCAAAAAAATCAAATATGGAAATCATGATGGAAATTATGAATGCTCAAGCTCAGCAAAACAGGGATTTCGCGAATCAAAATGCTCACACGAGCGAATTGATGAAACAATTGTCAAGCAAGCTTGATGCTATGGCTACTCATAACAAAATGTTAGAAACTCAAATTTCTCAGGTAGCCCAACAAAAATCAACTAACGCAGCCCCCGCTGGAACATTTCCTGGCCAACCACAACCAAACCCAAAAGGTCATGCTAACGCTATTACTTTGTGAAGCGAAACAGAGTACGATGGACCTGTTGACCCGAGATTCCAAAATTCAGCCATGCACCAAAATTTACCAAGGGGAACTGAGAAAACAAAAGAACCTAACACGGAGAAGGAAGATGAAAGCGGAAAGTCCGCAGAGAAAGAAACACCTTATGTGCCTCCGCCACCATATAAACCACCTGTGCCTTATCCCCAAAGACTAGCTAAATCCAAAAACGAAGGACAGTTTAAGAAATTCGTAGAGCTTCTAAAGCAACTGAATATAACCATACCTATCACAGAAGCTATTACGCAAATGCCCTCATATGCTAAATTCCTTAAAGAGATCCTATCAAACAAGAAAAAGTTAGAAGATAACGAAACCGTTATGCTCACTGCTGAGTGTAGCGCCATACTTCAAAATAACATGCCTCCTAAACTAAAAGATCCAGGTAGCTTTTCCATACCTTGTGTAATCGAAAAGACTGTCATAGACAAAGCGTTATGCGACTTAGGAGCCAGTGTTAGCCTAATGCCCTTATCCACATGTAAGAAACTTGACTTAGGAGAACTTAGACCAACAAAAATGTCTTTACAACTAGCAGACCGTTCTGTGAAATATCCAGTAGGTATGCTAGAGAATGTGCCAATTCGCATAGGTCAGTTTTATATTCCGACAGATTTCGTGATAATGGACATTAAGGAAGATTCTAATATACCAATAATCTTATGTAGATCGTTCTTAGCAACAGCTGAAGCTATAATAGATGTGAAGAAAGGAAAGTTAACCTTCGAAGTAGGGGAAGAAAAAGTCGAATTTATCTTAGCCCAATTCCTAAAGGCCCCTGCTTTAGACGATTCATGTTGTTTTCTAGACGTTATTGACGAATGCGTCAGAGAACTGGAGAAAGAACCGACAAGGTACACGGAAGTACTAAATATTCCAGCCCCTCCAATATTCGAAGATGATAACTGGCGTGAGCCATATGAAGATGACAGTCTAAGAGAATGCCTAGCACTCACACCCGATCCAATGCCTTGCCCAAAGAAACCATCTGTAGAACTCAAAACATTACCCAAATATCTAAGATATGAATTCCTAGACACTGAACTTGAAAAACCAGTAATAGTTAATGCTGATTTAGGACAAATAGAAACCGAGAAATTATTGGAAGTCTTGAGGAAATATCCCACTGCTCTTGGATATAACATCTCCAATCTAAAAGGGATAAGTCCCTCTATATGTATGCATCGCATCATGATGGAGGATGACACTAAGACATCCAGAGAACATCAAAGACGATTGAACCCTGTCCTAAGCGATGTAGTAAAGAGAGAAGTGCAAAAACTATTGGAAGCAGGAATCATATATCCGATATCTGACTGCAAATGGGTCAGCCCAGTGCATGTCGTACCAAAGAAGGGTGATGTTACAGTTGTAACTAACGAAAAAGGCGAGTCCGTAGCCAAACGAACTCAAACTGGATGGAGGATATGCATAGACTATAGAAAGCTGAATAAGTCTACTCGAAAAGATCATTTTCCTTTACCCTTCATAGACCAAATGCTTGAACGGTTAGCCAAACATTCATATTTTTGTTACTTAGACGGATACTCAGGATTTTTCCAAATACCTATTCATCCTGATGACCAATAGAAGACCATATTCACTTGCCCTTATGGCACATTTGCCTATCGCCGAATGCCATTTGGATTGTGTAATGCTCCCGCAACATTTCAGAGATGCATGATGTCGATCTTTGATGATTTCATAGACGACATAATGGAAGTCTTTATGGATGATTTCTCTGTATGTGGGGGAAGTTTCGAACACTGTCTGTCAAACCTTGAGATGGTTCTTGAACGGTGCGTCAAAGTGAACCTTGTGTTAAATTGGGAGAAGTGTCATTTCGTGGTGCGACAAGGTATAGTTCTTGGACATGTAGTATCCGATAGAGGTATTGAAGTAGATAAAGCAAAAATAGAAATCATAGAAAACATTCAACCACCAAAAACAGTTAGAGGAGTGCGAAGTTTTTTAGGACATGCCGGTTTTTATCGACGATTCATTAAAGACTTCTCTAAGATTACAAAACCTTTGACCGAACTACTGATGAAAGAAGCTGAATTTATATTCGATGAAGAATGCTTGAAAGCATTTTAACATCTGAAGAATGCTCTTATTACCGCACCAATTATCCAACCACCTGATTGGAGTTTACCATTTGAAATAATGTACGACGCTAGCGACTATGCTGTGGGCGTTGTCTTAGGACAGAGAAAGGATAAAAGGCTTCATGCTATTTACTACGCAAGTAGGACCTTGGACAATGCACAGATGAACTATACGACCACAGAAAAGGAACTCCTAGCTGTTTTATTCGCCTTAGATAAATTTCGTTCCTATTTAGTAGAAGCAAAAATTATTATCTATACCGATCATGCCGCTATTAGGTACCTGTTGACCAAAAAGGATGCCAAACCAAGACTCTTGAGATGGATTTTGCTTTTGCAAGAATTTGATTTAGAAATAAAAGATAAGAAAGGTACAGAAAACGTGGTAGCAGATCATCTCTCTAGGATTGAGGATCTAAAGCCCGAAGGAGTGCCTATAAATGATGATTTTCCTTACGACAGACTAGTAGCCCAGTTGGAAAGGGAAAGCAAAACTGTAGAATGTTCCATGTTATTTAACGATGCAGAGACAAATGAAGTAGTAGAAGCAATCTATACAAAAACCACATTGCCATGGTATGCTGACTTTGTCAACTACCTAGCAGCCAAAGTGCTTCCACCAGATCTCACATACCAATAGAAGAAGAAATTTTTCCATGATCTTAAACAATATTACTGGGATAAACCGCTATTATTCAAGAGAGGCGCCGATGGAATATTTCGTCGATGTGTCCCTGAATCGGAAATAGAGGATGTCATATCCCAATGCCATGCTGCACCATATGAAGGACATGCCAGTACATCAAAAACATGCGCAAAGATATTGCAATCTGGCCTCTTTTGGCCAAACCTTTGGAAGGACGTTCACACTGCCGTTATGAACTGCGACCGGTGTCAACGCACTGGGAATGTTTCTAGACGTGATGAGATGCCGCAAAAGGGAATTTTGGAAGTCGAAATCTTTGATGTATGGGGCATTGATTTCATGGGACCCTTTCCATCTTCTTTTGGAAACAAATACATACTCATCGCAGTTGACTACATATCAAAATGGATTGAAGCGATAGCTTCACCTACAAATGATGCACGAGTGATGGTAAAGTTTTTCAAGAACATAATCTTTCCCAGAATCGGTGTACCAAGAATTGTCATTAGTGATGGCGGTTCCCATTTCATTTCAAATGTTTTCGGGAAGCTATTGCTTAAATACGGAGTACGACACCGAGTGGCAACACCCTATCACCCTCAAACTAGTGGACAAGTAGAAGTGTTGAATAGGGAGATTAAGCAAATTTTAGAAAAAAACCATTGCAACCTCTAGGAAGGATTGGTCTACTAAACTTCATGAAACTCTGTGGGCTTACAGAACAGCCTACAAGACCCCCATAGGAACCACACCGTACAAACTAGTTTATGGAAAGTCATGCCATCTGCCTGTGGAACTTGAGCATAAAGCTTATTGGGCCATTAAAACCCTGAATATGAATTATAAGGCGGCAGGCGAGAAAAGGATTCTGGATATCCATGAATTAGAAGAACTAAGATTAGATGCCTATGAAAATGCCCGAATATACAAAGAAAGAACCAAGAGGTGGCATGATAAAAGAATAACAAAGAAGGAGTTTAACGAAGGAGATATAGTTCTTCTCTTTAACTCTAGGCTTAAACTCTTTCCCGAAAAATTACGTTCTAGATGGTCTGGTCCTTTCAAAATTTCAAAAGTCCTACCAAGTGGAGCAGTTGAAATTAAACGAAAGTTAAATGAGACGTTCTTTGTGAACGGCCAGAGACTTAAGCACTACCACTTAGTAGAAAAGAAGGAATTCATCAATAATTACAAGTTGGAAGAGCTTCCCGCTCTTCCCGACAAATGATGTCCTTTTCAATTCTAATGTCGAGCTTCCGACATTAAACAAAGCGCTCTATGGGAGTTGAACCACGATCTTTAGTTTTTATTTTACTTTATTAGTTTTAGGACACTGCATGCATGTTTAATATAGAGTCTAAACGATATGCACCACTGTTTGTTGCATCTCATATATTTTTGCTATTATCAGTATTATGATTATTATTACTACTTTTATCTTACTAACGCGTAGCTAATAGTATTATTCCCCTAATATTGTAATGTTTTTCGATTTTCAGGATACCCTTCTCTAGGAAACCCTTGACCAGCAACCATGCAGACATTTGAAAACCGTGTCGTTGTTTTCAGGAACGATGTCCAGAGGCGTCGATTTGAGGCTTTGTCTCAAAGAGACTTTGGTTTGTCCATCTATCTTGACGACTCAGCTATGCAAACCCTTAGCATCCGAGACAATGTTGTTTTCCTTCTGAGCCAGATAGGCTGGTCTCACTTTGCTTTAGAGAAGAGATTTAGCACTTACCGTAGCCTGACCTTGGAGTTCCTAAGCTCCCTCTATTATGATGCCACCCGTGGTTTCGGATTTGACGGTTGTTTGGAAACAAGTACAGATTCACCCACCATGAATTCACTGAATTATTGGGTTTTCCTAATGAACCCGATGTTGTGACTAAAACCCCTGCTGATGCCTTCACTAGCTATGATCTTCAACATTTCTGGGGTACCATAACCGGAAGCGGTAATGCCGAACCTGATGCTATATTCTCCGAAAGTATCCACAATCCGGATGGAGATATTTCCATAAGGTTCTTGCTCACACCTTCTTTGGCAAATAAGAGAACATTACATCTGTGTCGTGGGATGAGCTATATATCATGCTCTGCGCATCCCAGGGAAAACCCGTCAATGCAGCCCCGTATTTGCTTGCTAATTTCAATCGTATTGCCCGTGATTCCTTTGAACCAATCTTAATAGGTGGGCTGGTGACTATGATTGCTGATGCAATTGGGATGAGGTACCATTTGAATCGTTCCTTTGCATTCGGTGGTTTTCGCTCGATGGACATTAGTTTTTGTTTCAACAGGGGCATAATTTCTAATCTTGGCCCGGTTGAATTTGAGTCACTTATCGATAATGTTGTAGTCCATACTTTCACCTTACCCAACCATGAAAAGACCAGTGTGCACAATAAGGACAATTGGCTCTATGATTTGGAGGTCGTCAATGAGTTTCTGACTCCACCCGACTCTCCCCAGGGTTACGAAAACCGAGATACCATTATGTCTGCCGAGGCCACTCAAGGTTCCGAGGTCGATCCTGATATACCACCTTTGAATGTAGTTGCTGCTATTAATGCTCTCCAAGCTGAAGTAGATTCCTTCCGAGATGAGATTTCCTCTCTCAGAGTCGACTTCATTGTACTTATGGATGTTGTACATTAGGAGTTGGACCACATGTTCCAAATTGTCTACTCTCTTAGACAACATCATGGATGATCCGTAGCCGCACCTATTTCCCTATTTTTCTTAGGATAGTTTGTTTACATGTATAGTGTTTCCCTTTCTTGTATCGTTTGTATTGTTAATTTCCATTCCACTGTGTACCGTCGAGATGCCGCCGTGTAATTGTAGTACATTTCAGTTTCGTTTAATGCAAGTTTCTTTCTTTTTAAGTTTTTATTTTAGTGTTCTAAATCCTCTCTTAACTTGTTGTTAATGTTTAGCAATTTAAGTTTGTCAAGAAAACCAAAAAACTAAAAAAATTAGTTATAAGTTTGCATTCTGCCAAGCCAGAAACCAAAAGGCGTGCCTGAGGCAAATGGCGGTCGCCATATGCATAACGGCGCTTGTCGTTTATTCGAATAGGCAGAACGCGTTGTTTTCTTCGTGAAACACGTTTTTGCCTCCTTTAATCCCATTTAAAACACTCTTGCATGTCCCTAGACCCCCTAAGTACCTAGTAAACCCTTCATCATCCCACATTAACTCCAACCATCTATATTCATCCATTACATCCTTATTTAAACACCCCTAAACCACACATTACCATTCACCTTTCTCATACCCACATTCTCATCCTCTACTCATTTCAGAAAATTTCCACAACCACCATCCTCCTAAGAAATAACCATGGTTGTTAACCAAGAGATAGATTACATGGGCATTGAATTCCCCAATGGAGAAATTGGAGCCACCATGCGTTCCAACTTTCACCGAGTATCCAAGAGGCCAGTCTATGCCACAAGGTATCCAGAGCCGGAGACTCTCCGCACCTTAGGTCTTTATGATAGCGTCTCGTGGATGCTCAACAACTTAGGTATGACTAGATTCTGTTCTATGTTTAATCCCTCTTCCGTTAAACTTACCTATGAGTTTCTTAGTTCAGTCTGATACGTCCATGATCTTAACTGTACTACCAGAACCATTTACTTCAGGATGTTTAATGTAGATTATTCGCTCACACATGATCAGATAGCTAAATACTTTGGCTTTTCTACCGGTGAGGGTCTTGCGACTCAAGCACCCTTGGACAGTGATTGGGAGGAAGGAGTCTTCCAATTCTGGCATCAAATAACCAACACAAGAGCCACCAAATGGGAGGGCTTGAAAGCCACGACCATCCATAACCCTGCTATTCATTACTTTCACCGCACCTTAGTCTCCACCATTTTTGGTCGAGAAAACCCAGGGAACGTAAATTCTAAGGATTTGTTCTTTATTTACTGTGCGCTTTTCCAAATTGGTGTGAATCCTACACCATTCCTTCTTGCCCACTTTATTAGTGTAGCAAACAGAGTCGGCGGTTCCATCTGTATAGGCGGTATCATTACTGCCATTGCTATCTGTTTAGACTTAGAGGCCGATTTAGAGAACGAAGAGAGTATACCTTGTCTTTATGCTGACATTGACTTTTACCGTAATACGCGGCTTGTCAAGAGTTTGCATCGCAACAAGTATCACTTTATGGTCCGTACACACGAATTCCGAGGTTTTTCTTTGCCAAATGCTAAGCGTATAAATGTGCGTCAAAGCGCCAATTGGCTATTTGATCTAGGAGCCCATGATTTAGAGGCAGAGAGCGATGAGAGGCGCTACCGTGATGTCATGGAGCAGTATTCTGAGCAGCCCCATTCCCATAGCCATACCACTGACATACCTGGGTCTAGCACCCAAGCACACACGACACCTTTTTTTGATTTTGCAGGTATTCGTTCGTCATTGGATGAAGTTCTGTCAGAGCTTAGACAGCAGAGGGAGAGAGATGCCGCACGTGATGTGCAGATGCAGGAGATGCAGAGGAGACAGTACGAGTTTATGGAGAGAGCCCCGTTGGATTTGAGAGATGTTGTCTCAGAGATGGCGGGACTGCGCAGAGAAGTGAACTAAATTGCAGATTGTGTCCAGCATGTACCCCAGGACAACCCAGCCATCAGGCAGGATAGACACCCTCGTGGAGGGCGTGCTCGCTATCATTGATTGTATCCAGGTTCTATCGCTCCTTCTTTCACCTTAGGCCAAGACATTGAGGACAATGTCTAGTTTAAGTGTGGGGGATGAGCCGTTTATTGCTTTCATTTATTTCTTGATTTCTAGTTTAGTTTATTTTTTATTATTGAGTCATATGCACGTTTGAGTCGTTTTTACTTTACGTTTTTCCTGTGTCTAATAACTCCCTTATTTTGACCCCAATTTCAAAAAATTTCTGTTTAGACTCAAAGGCATGACGCGTATAGTATAGGTTGTTTCATTATTTGATTTAGGCTAGGTAAGCGGACTTGGGAAAGTTTTGAAAATATTGGTACCGTTCCTACACCTTAGATTTCCTAAGTATGTGGTATTGATTCAAATAGACATTATGCCACGACCTTATGCCTAGTTTCTTAGAAGTATCCTCTTTACTATTTTATACTAGCAGTCAGCAAAATCCGTGTGTACGAACTAAGTAACGAGCCGATGCAAATATGTGTGATCTCAAAAGTTGATTTATGTGATTTTTATAGAAAAATACGAATGAAATACATGTTCCCGCTAAGTTAGGTGGTCCTCACCCGACCATTTAGCCTAAAGTTTTGGACTCTTGAAATTCGTAAGCAAAAGAAAAAAAAATTGTGTTGAATAAGAGATCATAAACACTAACAGGTTCGCTTACCATGTAAGTGCAAAGGATAACGGGCTTAATGTGATTACGCTCGAATGAAAAATAGGTGAAATAAGATGAAGGATATAGGTCTAGGTATAATTTCATGATTTGAATTGGTATTGCATAGGAAGGGAGTTATCGTCCGCTTTTGTGGAGTCGTGTCATTACGGTATCCTTGTTTTCACTATTCAGTACCTATCTGTTTCACTGTAGCCTAGCAACCTTGTGCTTAGATTGTTTTTGTCGTGCCTAAAATTTGAAACATCTTGCTTACTATTTTATTACATTGGGAGTTTTGCTTGAGGACAAGCAAAAGTCTTAGTGTGGGGGAGCTTGATGACTCGATTCCGTATCGTTTATTTCGATTCAATTCGTGCATGTTTTATCATATTTTTTATCGAGTCATTGTCATTTCAAGTATTATTTGCTTATGTTTTCGTTTCTTTTCCATTTACAGGTCCTACATCAGCTCCATAGAAGAAAAGATCAAGAGTTGAGCTTAAAAGAGAAGAAAAGTGGAGAAATTGCATGATTCTGCCTCATTCAGATGAAAGGCGTTCGACATTCCCCCAGTTCAACTGAATGGCGCTCGCCATAGCAGAAAAGGAGGGAAATTCAAAGTCCAGATGAATGGCGACTGCCATTAGCCCTAAGGCGACCGCCGTTGCTTCGCGGGAGTAGTTTTCTAAAGCAGTTCTGGCAGTTTGCAAGTTTAGTTTTCAAATTTCGAATTCAACTGCTTGGAGCCAGATTTTTCTATATATAGAGTACCAGAGGACTGTATTAGGCATCCAAGAACCTTGTGGAAGAGCTGCTCAAATTTCTAGCCTAACCACTTATATCATTTGCCATAGTATTAATCGCTCACACCGAGAGATTGATACATCTGCTGTACTTTTCGTTTCTATTGTTGCTGATGTACACTTGGATCAATTGCTTAATACAAGTTTCATTTTCTGTTAATTACTTCGCATTTCAGGTTATTTAAATCTTGTCTATTTTACTGCATTGTTTAATCTGATTTGTATGCTTTATAATTTGTTTCATCATTAAAGTGTAAATCTGATCTTAACCAAAAACTAATCAATATGTATGATTTAAAATTCAGAAATGTTAATGCATTAGTGTTAGATTTAATTATGTCTGAGTAGAATTGCTTTGAGTCTGTAGATTGAGGACCGTCGTTCCGATGGGACTCTGTAGAACCTTCGGTGTTTAACTTATGTTGTTAAAATTCTGGTTTTGGTGTCTAAACTGAATTTAGGCAGCCTTGTCGTGAGAGCGAGGGGTTGTTTAACAGTGTTTCTTCACGAGAGTGAGAAACACACCAAGGCGTGTCCAACAGAGCGAGAGTTTGAGGTAATCGCCGAATAGTAGACATCGGACATTGAGCCTAAATGCAGCGAGAGCGCTTTAGGGCCTCATTTAGTTTATGTTAGTTTTTAAAACGGACCTTTTAACTACCGAGCGAGCGAGAGCAAAATCTTGGGGTCATTAGGCGTGGCTTGGTTAAGACTGCGAGAGCGTGACGTCGAGCCTTTAAACTGGTATATCCTTCAGACCAATTTTGAGACCTTTGTTAACACTTGGATCTTACGGAGTCCCAAGGAGCACGAAAATCATTCTTCGGTCTCATCTTTATTGTTGTTTTCAAATCTCGTTAAAACCCAAATTTCTTTTACCGCCAAATCTAGCCTTAGCTTTACACCTTAATAACCGATCACTCTAGGTTGATTATTAGTCCCTGTGGGTTCGACAACCTTTTAAAACTACGCGATAAGCTGTATACTTGCAGTAGTAATCCGACCATTACGCAAAGTCGCGACCAGTAACCGGTTACCCTATATCTGGTAACTGATTACACCTGCAACAGAATCACTTTTTTGCTGCTTATCAGTACGAAAATGCTTTTTATCCCAACCCAAAATCCCATTTTTTATACAAAATAGGTAATCCACTGTTCTACTTAAAAACCAGTATTCATCAACACAAAAACCCTGATTTCTTTCCCCGAAAACACCCAAAACAATTGTTCCGACTCTGATTTGCGATTTCACATAATGACACAACAACAACAATCAACCATCGATTAAACAAATCAAAAACAGCAACAATTGCATCAATTTCATCATCTACTACGATTCTAACAACAACATGTAACACTCCTCATAATAAACCAATTCAACAACAACATGCAACACTCCTCATAATCAACCAATTCAACAACAACATTCCATCAAAAACATGAATAAAGGAAAAAACAACAGAAGACCTACATGAAAGAGTCTACCCACAAATATCATCATACTAACTCTTAGCTAGTTAGGACTTCACCCTTACCTTAGAGTTCTTGCAACGATTTCTTTTTCCTCAACAATGGATTTCTCTTCCCTTGCCCTAGCTCCCACTTCACGTTTTTTCTTACGTTTCTCCCAAAAACACATACTGACCAATATTCCCTCCACTTCCCATTTTATTTTCTAATAATAATATTATTATTATTAACCCAATATTATTATTATTATTATTAATTCTACCAATTAAATAATAATAACAATATCAACTAATTATTTAAATTAATAATATTAAACTAATATTACTAATATTATTTAATTAGTCATTTTCACTACACCACCAAGTTCTACATAATTAGTCACACACCCTTCACCCTTAAAGTCATTAATTCTAAGGTCACTACCTCTTACCACAGGATACCCCAACATAATTAAACACACATAATCACATACAAGTACATAACATCACATAATTTTAATTACGAAAAATAATTAAAATAAAATGGGCGTTATAATATACACATTTTGGCTACTATGCATATTAAAGGATCATAGCTCAACATTCACTCTCTTGATTTAATCAAACCTTCGCTTATTGCCTTTAGTACTGAGTTGTGGACAATTTAAACTTGTGTTTTTCAGATATGATTTTGTTATCTTGCTCATGTTAGTTTTAATCAAGAATACTTACAAAAGTGTAATATAAACCTCTTACACTCCCCGTGGGTACGATATCCTTACTATTATCACTTGTTACAATTAAATCATACATGTATACTTGCATGTGACACCTTTAATTGTTTTTTACACGCGGAACAAGTTTTTGGCGCCGTTGCCAGGGAGTGCCAAGAAATATTTTGAACTACTGTATTGATTATGTTTGTTTGAAAATAGCATTTGAGCTTTTTAGCGTTTCCTATACTCTGATGTCACGACAGGTGTAAAACTTTTGAATGCGCAGGTTGTTAACCTCATAATACATAGAAGATCCTGAACCTGAAAGAAAATTTTGAATACGAATGAGATTGATATGTGCTTCGTAACAACCAGAAGGAGGAAATCTTATTCCTGAAGCTCAAGAATTTCAAACGGGGTACCAAAAGACGCATTCATGGTTGAACCCGGCATCATTGGCATATCTAATGACAAGGCACGTAACCTCAAAGACTATGCAGTCTTTGATCCCAGCACCATGAATACTGGAATCATTAGGCTTGAGATAATTGCTGCTCAATTTGAGTTTAAGCCCATGATGTTTCAGATGCTGCAAACTATTGGGCATTATTCTAGACCTACTAATGAATACCTTCATCTTCACTTGAGACAATTTATGGAGGTGGCCAACAATTTCAAAATTCTATGAGTAACTGATGATGAATTCAAGTTGAGGCTCTTTCCATATTCTCTAAGGGATAAAGCCAAGAGTTGGTTAAATTCTTTATAGCCCAATTCCATTGATACTTGGAACACTTTGGCTGAAATTTTATGTCTAAGTATTTTCCTCCTATCAAGAATGCAAATATGAGAAATAAAATTACTTCATTCAAACAAGGAGAGGATGAGTCTCTGTTTGATGCATGGGAAAGATTCAAGGAGTTGCTTAGACAATGTCCTCACCACGGGATACCTATTTATATACGGCTTGAAACGTTTTACAATGGGTTGGTGTCATCTTCACGAAATATGTTAGATGCCTCCAATGGTGGAGATTTATTGTCCAAATCTTATGAATAATGATACAAGTTGATAGAGAGCATCACAACTAACACTTACCAATGGCCTGTTACAAGAGCTAGAGGAAGTTAAACATCAAAGAAACTCGTTGGTATCTGTGAAGTTTCTGAATCTAACGCTCTTGCTTCTCAAATAGCCCAAATTCATCAGATGATAAAGAATATGATGATTTCCCCTGAAGTAGCAAAACCTGAACCAATCAAGATGATTAATGACGCGACACCAGTTGCCTGTGTATACTGTGGACGACCACACTTATTTGAAGAATGTTCATCATACCCTGTGTCAACTATGTTGGCAACAAGAATAATAACCCATACAGTAACACATACAATCCAAGCTGGTGCAATCATCCTACTTTTTCATGGGTAACCCTCACCTTACAGGCTGGTTTTGTAGGGATGAGTTAGGCTTAGCTCACACATTCTAAGAGTAAATATTATGAAAAGGTTTGTAGAAGAGGTGTTTGTCGATTTAAGCATCATTTTGCAGGTACATAGAAAAATGCTGAAGATTTTTGAGTTGTTCCATGAAGTTAGGAAATAATTTTGGGACATTGTCTAAGTAAAGGTGACGAAGACAATGCTGATTTTATTGGCGAGGATGGGAAAGTCTAGAAATGAAATTGCTTCCATTTTTTTCAAAAATAGGGAATCCTATTAAGAGGGATGCCTACCTACACGTTGGTACATTTCTTTTTACAACAATGTTATTTCCTTTTTATGTGCCAAAGGATTTAACTTTCAAAGTATATGTGAACTTATTGGGGCTTGTGGCATGTGATACAAGTCACTATCTTATCATGATACTAGAGATAAGTATTTGAATAAAAAATTTGAGTTTACACAGTTTTGGAGGAGCCTATGGTTGTTTGGAAGAGGATAATTAACATGTTTATGACAAATGGGTAGACCAATTAAAGGAGAAAGACTATCTTGATTGTTTTGGCAAATAGTCTCAAGGGTGTGTCTTTTTGGCGTCAATTGATGCTTCTCACAAGCTGTTATTGACAACACACTATGTTTTATAAAGATGAATTAGGCCCAACCACACTTTCTTAGATGGTATCTGAGCCTATCTTATATTCGTTGTTCGACTCCCTGCATTGTCCACGCTTTAGTCTCATTGAGACTTGAGTTGGAGGGGTGCTTTGGAAATTATGCCTTCATTCAGTCTGCCCCTAGTAGCCCAATTTCAGCATTTGACTTGTCTTCATTGCAGCCTCCAACACCTTTATTTTGTAGTGTTTATAAAGTTTGGGCAGCCCTCACCTTACAAGCTAGTTTTGTAGGGATGAGTTAAGCTTAGCCCACACATTCTAAGAGTAAATATTGTGAAAAGGTTTGTAGAAGAGGTGCTTATCGATTCAAGCATCATTTTGCAGGTACCTAGAAAGATATTGAAGATTTTTAAGCTGCCCCATAAAGTTAGGAAATAAATTCGGGATATTGTCTAAGTGAAGGTGATGAAGACAATGCTGATTTTGTTGGCGAGGAGGGGAAAGTCTAGAAAATGAAATTGCTTCCAATTTTTTTAAAAGTAGAGAATCCTCTTAGTCAACTCTAAATATTTTCAAGAGTATTAAGAGGGATGCCTACCTACACGTTGGTACATTTCTTTTTACAACAATGCTATTTCCTTTTCATGTGCCAAAGGATTTAACTTTCAAAGTATAAGTGAACTTATTGGGGCTTGTGGCATGTGATACAAGTCATTATCTTATCATGATATTTGAGTTAAGTATTTGAATAAAAATTTTGAGTTTACACAGTTTTGGAGGAGCCTATGGTTGTTTGGAAGAGGATCATCTGCATGTTTATGACAAATGGGTAGACCAATTGAAGGAGGAAGACTATCTTGATTATTTTGGCAAATAGTCCCAAGGGTGTCTTTTTGGCGTCAATTGATGCTTCTTGCAAATTGTTATTTACAACACACTATGTTACAAGGCAAATGGAAATTTTTTGGTTGCAATGAGAGTCTTTATTGGACACCTTTTGTTGCATGTCGAAAAATTTTGAGTAGAAGATTCTACTCATTAAAATACCATTGCTAAGGATTAGAAGACCACCACTTATATCTATTCTAGGACCGATCTTATTTCCGAATCAATTTTCCAATGGTGGTGGTTTATTTAAAACTTCCATGACATGATTTGCTACACCATATTTTAGTTTGGGATGCTTAATGGATAATAAGCCATCATTTGTTAGGATGTTCATATCTAAGAAGTGGTTGGAAAGACAATATGAAAAACTTAAAAGAAGGAAAATTAGTTGAAGATATATTATCTTTTAAAGTGTTGAGATTGATTGATTTTGATGTGAAACCAATCATGGACAACATGTATGAAGAAAAGAATTGCGCCAAAAAGGTATACAATTAGCCTTTAATAAAAAAAAAATAGATACGTAAAATGTCCTCCACTAGTTAAATTTTGAAATTTATAGTCATAGTTTGAAATTTTTGTGTTCTTTAGTTGTATACTTAGTAGAATATTATTGATGAAAAATGAATCTAAAAATACCAAACTTTGGACACTACATGCTATTATTATGTATGTAATGACCAATTGGAGATAGGAGAAGAATGTTGTGAGGAAATAAAGTGGGTATGAAAATTAAGATATGAATTTTGATGATTCAAATGAATAAGTTTGGTTCATTCAAAAGGTGGTAGTAGTCTCGGTGTCCCAGTTTCGACTAGTATTAAGATAGTTGCACATAAAGATGAATTTGAACTTTTTAACGCTATAGAATGTCATGGTCATGAAGGTTGATATGTGTAACACCCTAAACCCCAAAATAATTTATTTATAAAGAAATTCACATCAAGGATATTACTTTATCACAATACTCAAATCAATATCATTCATCTTTGGTCTCAGTGGGAAAGACCAGGGGCGGGTCTTAGATCCATTGGTGGGGATCGCCGATTTGGTGGAAAAACCGGAGACCGTTGGATTATATATCCACAAAAACTTGGTACCACATGCATTTAGGTGATGGTGTTGGAGTATGTTGCATTGCATAAACATTATATCGACATTATTTTGTGTGTGTTCTTTTATCGTTGTTGTGTATGTAATATCATCATGCGTGCTTAAATTTCACTGTTATTACATGTAAATGTATTCTCACAATCTCACCCCTCTTTTCTCTTTTTTTGGTGTTTCTATATTACTTTAATACAGGTGATCAGCATGAGTGTTAAGATCGTGAGTACCGCAAGATGACACTCTTAGCATTTACTGTTTAGTTTTTCATTTTAGTCGAATAAAATGCTTTGAACTGTAACAATGTGGTTTGAGCGCTTGTGTTTTATTCTATGTATTGAATCGTAATACTCCTATTACTTTCTGGGAGATGTTTTATTCAGATTTTTTTATTCAGACTAATTGAATGTTTCTTTTCTTTCCGCTGAGTTTTTAATAAATGATTGATATTGATTTGAGTATTGTGATGAAGTAATATCCTTGATGTGAATTTCTTTATAAATAAATTGTTTTGGGGTTTAGGGTGTTACAAGATGAATTTGATGACTTTCAACCAATGATTATAAGAAGGATGATTTGACACATTAGTGACTTGTTTTAAGTATTGAGGTGTTTTTCTTTTGGACTTTTGGTATTGTGTTCGGGTTTCTGTTAATATGCTAATTAGTCAAGTGACTAGCTTAATAAACTTCTATGTTGTATTTTTTTAGTAGTAAGCCGTGTAACTAAGTTGTAGTTATGACTTATTTTGGATGGTATCTTACTTAAGTTATGAAATATTCTTTGTTTGCATATAATTTCTCAAGACCAATGGGTTGAGATCCTATGTGGCATATATGTGCGCACATTACTATATATGAGATACTCCGTCCATCCCAAATTATAAGACGTTTTGGGTATTTCACATGAATTAAGAATGTAATTATTGTAGTATAGGAAAGTGAAATGATCTATAACTTTACAAAAATGTCATTCATTAATTATATGGGAAAACAAAATTTTAAAAAAATAAGAAGAAGAAAGAGTAATAAATGATAGAGGGTATATTAGGAAAAAAAGTTATTAAAGTTATTCATGTTCTTTGCCCAGACCACCAAAAACAAATTCTTTTCTCACAAAAGAAAATCAGATTTCAACCAAATTTCTCTCACTTACTTCCTTTTCTCTCTTTACCAATACAAACCCTGATTTCATTTTCACTCTCAACCACCATGAAACCTAAGATTTCTGGAAAGCGTTTCAAGAAAGTCGCTAAAAAGAATGCCATTCTACATGTTGTCTACTCTGACGAAGAGGTTGGCGCTGCTGAAACATTAATCAACAGTGAAGCATTTAGGCACTTCACTGACCAGTTTTGCGGGATAGGAGTCATATTTGAGATAGGCTTCATCTTTTATGTTCAAAATGATAGCCTAGGACTACCATGGGACATCGGAAGCATCATTTGGGGAATGAAGTGGGTCAAGTTGTGCAAACAGCCTGGTGCCTACAACATCTGTATTGTGAAGGAGTTTTACTCTAATCTCACTGACCCAACCAACAAAAGAATAGAAGTAATCGTTCGTGGGACCAAAGTGGTATACTCTGAAGCCACCATCAATATGACTCTGGGTCTGTCTGAAAAGGAAGATGAATACCAAGATTTGTTGGAAAAGTTTGATGATCAAGACTATGATATCATCATGGCATCGCTGTGCAATGAAGGTACTAAATGGCTGGATTCAAGTTCTGAGAAGACTATAAGGAGGACGGATATGTGTTTTAAAGCTAATGTATGGTATCAATTCCTTAAGAATTATATCCATCCCACCACTCACAATGAGACTGTTAGTAAATCAATGTTGTTGTTACTCCACTGCATCACTTCCATGGGCAACATCAACATAGGAAAAACTATTGTACAAAAGATTCCTGCTCGTTCCTGTTGTTGGTTCAATTTAGCAATGTAGCTTAAAACTATGGTGTCACATGCAAGTATACATGTATGTTTGATTGTCGCAAGTAATAAAGTAAGGATATCGTACCCACAGGGAGTGGAAAAGATTTATATTGAACTTTTGTGAATACTTTTTGTTTAAAAGAAGTATGAGTCTAGTAACAAATATCAATTAATAATAAGTAAAAGGAGTCCACACTACATAGCTAAAACTACCAAATAAGAGAAAAGAAATATCAGGAGAGTGAGTGGTGAGCTGAGATCCATTAATACATTAGTAGTCTAAATGCATCACCGATGTGCAATGTCGTGCCTCAAAAGGTCAGAACGTGATCTTATAGTGTATCTCTATAGCATCAAAGCATGCATTACTAGGGCAAGGGAACAAATCTCTAAGTCTCACTTATAACCCTAAAATACATCTGGTATTAATTTTGAAAATCCTTTATGGCCTTAGCTTCTTATCTCTAAGCAAGCTAATTTAAGTGAATATCTTTATCCTTCTTGTTTAAGCACTTTTGTTATGAAATCCACTTGTTGTTGGATCTCTCACAACAACAAGCTTTTACCTTTTTCTGAGTTGATCATTCTAAGAAGCAAGTGTATTGCATAAAAACACATAACAAAATAAAACACTCAACACACATCAGTTTAACATAAAGACAACCTTATATTAATTTCACTTTGCTCACCACATAAGTGTTTAGCTTATAATGAGCTGAGTACAAACCACTGAACTGGAACTACTAGAGAGAATACTTAAACAAAATATGTAAAAGAGATGACAAACTAATAGCAACTTGAGTTCCTTCGCATTGGATAAACAGCAATGGATATCTCTAGTCACGTCAGCTCTCAATAGTGAATACAAGAGAAGATGAGATGAATAACACTTTCTTCCTATTACTAACTCTAATAAATGAAAAATACTTAAAACTAAAACTCATTGTATGAATCCTCCTCCTTTTTTTTCTTCTTCTCACGGTAGGCATTTTATAAGTTTAAATGCGGATGTGAAAGTTGGTAGGCTTTGGATCTTGGGCTTTTGATTCAAATGAGGTTTCAGCCTAAATCAAATCAACAATTTCTCCAGATGTCCTTCATCCTTAGTGAACAAGTTTTCAGTACAGAAAACATTGGGAGACAATCCATATGCTGCAGCAGGTAGTGGCGCAGAAATGCAGGCGGCGGATGGTTGGTGCAGGATGCGCTTTTGTAGACCTGGTCCCCACTGTACTATGCCTTTTGTCTCCATGTGAAATTGATCTTATCTTGTTGCCTCTTTAATTCTCTCAAGCATATTCTTGCCACGTAGGTCCTAGAAATAAATTTCCCTCCAAGCTTTTGGTGACTTGATGATTATGATCCTCAGTGCTCCCAATTCTTCTAATTGTTCATACTTCAGACACTGCCTTGGCCAGTCACGTCTCATCTTGCCTTGAACTGTCTTTTATCACAAAAACACACATAAAACTACAAAAGGAAGCACTTAGCGTGTTTAAATAGAAATAAGCTAAAAATGGAAAAATTAAGTGAACAAACATTAAACTTAAACTAAAATCTATTTGGAAATGGATTATAATGACATACTAAAATTGTATTATCACCTGTCATACCCTAGTTTTTAACCCTAATATGCCACCTCATCTTCATAATTTTTTAACATGACATCAATCATCTCATGTATGTTTTTATGCATTGCTAACCCATTGAGATTATAAGAGTTTGTGCTTTGGTTTACTTTGACTGTAAGTTAGGGTTTTGAGGTCAAGAAGTTGGCCAATCAAGGAGTAATGTGATCCTCAACCTCTCAATATGATCAAAGGTCTCCTTACATCAATAATCAAATACAAGATTTCATCAATACCATTTCAACAAGCCCCAGGTCATCAGATGCACCAAATTAGGGTTTTGACCTAATTCAGTCATGAGTTAACTTTTTGAGCAAGGCATGATCCTACACCTCAAGACATGATTCAAAGACCTCAAGTACATCATCTTAGCCCATTCATATGGTTGGATTGATTCAAGAAGCTTGATTCATTGACAATTGAAGAATTCAAATTCATCTGGAAAAAGTCAATTGTTCTTTAAAAGTCAAAGTTTAACTTTTGAGATTCTTGGTCAAACATGGACTCCACAAGCCAAGGATCATGAAAACATGAAGGATGATTGATTTTGATCATGATTAATCAATAAAATCAAGGAAGGATTCAAATATGTGGAAATTAGGGTTTTGTAAATTTTTCTAAGTTATGAAATTTTGTGATCAAATGCCCTACTTTCCAAGACTATAACTTTTTCCTCAAGCATTCAATAAAAACACTTAACGACTCATTTTAAAGGTGGTATTACATACTTCAAATTTGTGAAATAATGGACCCAAAAGCATTTACCAATTGAAAGTTAGGGTTGATCAAATTTGAGGTTTTCCAAGATGTGAAAATGTCAAATTCTTAGAAATTTTTCTAAGTATAAAATCAATGAAAAGTCCAATTTTGTTGGCCAATTATCTCCATGATCCAAAGTGATTCTTTCCAAGTGATCAACATCAAAGTTGTAGTATGTGATCTCCTCTTTCCAATGGTACCATAAACATAAAATTATCTTGCTTGAGCATGAAGTTACAATGTTGCAAAGTGACAATGGTAAGGCAGTTTTGAACCAAGACAGATTTGCACTATGTCCACAACCAGGTTTTCACATAATTTGGATGATGATTTTGGCTAAGTTGCAAGCATTTTCTGAGCATGTGATCTACTAAGAACTTGTTCCTCTCCATGATATCTGAAGATTGGTACCAAACTAGTGGGAAAAAGATCGCAATTCAAAGGAGAAAGGATCACTCCATTGGACTATATTGAATTACACGATGTGCATTTCTTAAAGTCAACTTTTGTGCCAAACCTTTTCCACAAATTGTGCAAGATGATCTGAACACCCAAGATAGCTTATCCAACCAAGAAGTATTGCTAAGAATGTCAACTTAGAGGCTGCACAAAAACATGGCTACCATTGTATTTGAAACCAACTTTATGCAAAAACGTTTTTATCCTTTGGTTCTGTAGCTCCGATTTTCGTGACGCGACCACTACCGCATTTGGTTCTACTTTCTGATTTCTAATATTTATCCTATGAAACTTAAAAGAAAGAGGAAGATATCTTAAACTAACCCTGTGTGCAAGTGTTTTCCTACAAATTCGAAGAGATCTGGAATCGGAGGTTGGTTATACTAAGGGAAGCTATTAACACCCTAAATATCTATAGTAATCTATAGGAACCTTTATTGTATATATTTCTACTTGTGAATTATTTGCTTTCTTAAGTTTGTCTGTTGTTTAATTGGGAAAGTTTCTCCTTTGTGAAAACTGAGGAAATGTTTTTTTGTTGTTTTTATGGTTTTCTATTGTTTTTGGAAGGTACCTAGACCTAAGGTTTTTTATTAGTGTGCTCGCTAAGATCTTACGACCTTATGCCTACGTATTCCTAAAAAGAGAATTGAGAAATCAGAGCATTCTTAGTTCCTCCTAATCTATGGAAGGAAAAGGTTTGTTTTGTGTCTTGTTCAAATCCCAAGATGATGAAGCTAAAAGAGTATTTGTATCTTGTTCAAAGCCCAAGATGATGAAGCTAATAAAGTGTTTGAAAGATTTGACAAATTGTCATCTTTAAGGGAGATATTTCACCTATTCACTACAATCATTTGAGAGTGATGTCATAAGGGAAAAAAGCTTTAAACTTAATGTGTTAAGCAATGCCATTTTTTCCTTTATGAGTTATTTACATACTAATAGAAGGACCTTAACTTGGATATAGAATCGACAAGTGTGCCACTTACATCAGTTAGATGAAAGAAAAGTTTTTGAACCATGATAAAGGAGAGCCTCCAACTTGGGTTTTGAATAAACAAGAGTGCCACTTACATCAATTATCTGGAAAAAGTTTTGATTGTTTGATTTGAACTATAGTGACTAGAAGAGGCATCTTCCTACAGAGATGACTCAAAGTCTCATTTGTGAGGAGATGGATTTATTTAGGTATCTTGATTGAAACCCAAGATATAAAGCTGAAAAAAGATTGAAAACTGACTCAACTGGGGAGTTTTATCTATCTTGTACAAAGCCCAAGATTGAGGCTGACTCACTGGGGAAATTATTTGTATAAAAGCCTGAGAGAAGGCTAATGACTGTTGAGGAAATTTGAAGAGACTGACTGAATACTAAGGATTTGACTGACTCTTTTGGGGATTTTATTTGTATCCTGTACAAAGACCAGGATGAATGAGGCTTAAAATAATTTATTTGTATCCTGTACAAAGCCCATGATGGTGAGGCTAAAAGATTTATTGTATAGATGACTAAGACTTGACTTATGCTTTTAAGAAGCCTGGGGTCCTTGTATGAAGCCCAAGAGGAGGCTGGGGAATTGAATGAGACTTCCCAAGTCTTCTTGTATGAAGCCCAAGAGGAGGCTATCTTGCTGGGGAGATTATTTGTATGATGCCCAATAGGAGGCAATGATGCTTGTATAAGGCCCAAGAGGAGACCATGGAACTAGTTGTTTGAACTAAGTTATGATTGAAGGGATCATATTGTTTGACCTATGTCTAAACTAAGGATGATATAAATGTCAAGAGAAACTTAACAAAATATGAACAAACATGATTGAAGATTAACAAGTATAGACATTGATATGACATGTTTGAATTCATGGAATATTTTTCACCTTTAGGGTTTGTTGTGTTGAATGTTTTATTTGTGTGTTTTATTTTATTCACAAAGATGTTGGGTCTTACACTCTAAGCAGAGGCCCATGATTATTATATGTACAAAGGTGTTGGGTCTTACACTCTAAGCAGAGGCCCAAGATTTAAAACAATTGAAAACAAATGTGAAAAGTGATGGGTCTTACACTTTAATAGAGGCCCAAGATTTTAATGATTTAAAAATTAAAAGGGGTTGGGACTTACACTCTAGCAGAGACCCGTGATTTAAAACAATTTGAAAACCCTAATTTTGAAATATTTGATCAAAGGTATTATTCAAAGGAATTTAAACACGATATAAGTGACGTGTAAGTCAAAATAAACATGTTGTGATCTTAAAACAAAGTTTGAAACATTAGGTTTTATCCATATAAGAATCAAAATGCATTAGGTTTAAAAACAATTAATAAGAAAATCAAATTTTCAAGGTTTTTAATCATAAAAAAAATTATTTTCAACTTAATAAAAAGTAATTAAATTAAAATCTTTTTTTGAATTTTTGTGTGGATTAAAATAGTAGAATGTGTGAGTGACATGTGTGCAAAAAATCATTTAAAAATAATTAAATTTGCATTTTAAAATAATTATTTGAAAATAATTAAGAAAAATATGAAAATAAGAAAAGTTGTAAAAAAAATGCCAAGGGTGGGATTTGAACCCACGCCTTCATGCCTCCAACTCTCAAAACACGTTTTGGCCAATTGGGCCAGCGTGTGCTGGTAACAATTAAACACAACCAATTAATTATATATGATAAATGTGTGGGAAATTCAAATTCTGCACGCGAAGGACTTCATCTTCAACCTCTAGCCAGATTTGCAAAAGCCATGCTATCTCATGAAATACGCAATGAAATTGAACGATGTAAACATGAAAATTGCTCGTTTTTTAACAAGGAATTGAATGGTTTTTTTAATTTAATTTATTTTTAGTGTGGAACAAATTAATTCGCATGAACAGATGAACCCTAATTTTTGCAAAATCAATGTGAAATCCTATATGTAACAGATAACAAGCAATTGATTGAAAGAAAACACTCCAGATACTTGCAGAAACACAATGGTAACTTAAAATATCAAAAATGGTGCATGAATTACAAAGTTGGGATTTTGAAAACTTACCTTGCAAGAAGAACTGGAATTCTGCCTTGGAGGTGTTACAGATGCAAAGTGATGATTCTAACAGTTTCCTTGACCTTCAAGGAATGTGTTGAAGTGCTTGGAATAGATTGAATTCTTCTGGAACTCCCAGCTCGAATCCAACTGCAATTTGATCAAGTGAGGTATGGTGATGTTGATTCTGATGTTACATAAGTGTTTGAATGATTTGGATCACTTCTATATGGTGTATGTGAGGTGTGTGGGTGATTGGTTTAAGTGGAATTGCTCTGAAATGAATTCGATTTCTCAACTTTTGAACTATGAAACTTTGAAACAAGATAGGAAATATGAGAAAATAAGCTTTGGTATTGTTTTGGTGTGTTTGAATTTATCAGCGAAGTCCTCTATTTATAGAAAAATGTTTTGGTTTGGATGAATAGTGTTGGATGAGGGAGCATGTTATTGTCCAATGGATATAGCCATGTAGCTTTAACTTAAATGCTAAGGTACCATTAGTCTTCTCTAGAATAACTAGAATCTTGACTCAATTGGCATTTTACAGGTTTGAACACTCATTGCTTTTTAACATATCTGAACTGGTGTGGCTCATTTCTTTCCAATTCAATGTTTCACATAAATGCCAAATGACAAACTTGACTTCATGGCTTTGTAATGATGATTCTCAGATGTTAAAGGATAGATCCTTGACTCATTAGCATATTCTTGTAGATTATGTGTGACTCTACAAGGTTTATGTTGATCTTGAATGATGACAAAGCTTGTAAAGTGACAAAAATTGAAGGTGAAAATTGTGTGACACAAGTAATGCACAAATGTTGTCTTGAAAAATCAGTTTGATCATGGCATATTGTGAGGATCATATCTCCTTGCTCAAGTAGAATCAATGGATTTTCTTGTGCTTTTTGGAAAGCTGAGATATCCTACTTCAACTTTGATGTTCACAATTGGTGTTGATTCAATTTGGATCATTGTGAAAAATTCCCTTAAAGTTTGGTGTTTCATGCTAACAAACACTTGGTAGATTTTCACCAAGTGTTGGTTTTTACAACTTTTGATCATGAACTTCATCAATCCATAACTTAAAATCCATGTATTTTTTAGAGATGGTTCAGTATATCAATCTTGTTGTATGGAAAAAGATCTATCATTTGAGCTTTGGAGTATAAAAAATAGTTGCTTGGATCACAAGTTATGGCCTTGTAAAGTTGGGTACTTGAACATGAATTTCCATAACTTAGTGAAATTTTCAATTCTTCCAATTTTGCTTCTTTTGCAAGTAACCTTGATTTCTTGATTAATCCTTGATTAAATGTAACTATGGATCATATTTTCTTGAATAATAGTTCTTAATGATCAATTTTGCCCAAAAAGTCAAACTTTGACTTTGGATATCAGATGAATTTTGTGCAGAGAAACCCTAATTCCTAATTTTTAATGGATGTATCCTCTGAGGCAATTTTGAACTTATGAATGGACTCCCAAGGTATATTTGAGCTCCTTGAATCATATCTTGAGATATTGGCTCATACTCAGATGAAAATTTCTCTCTGGAGGCCTTGATCAACCAAAACCCTAATTTGGTACCTCAAATGACCTTGAGGCTTGATCCACTTGAAATGATGTATACTTGTGCTTGATTCTTGATGAAGGAGACCTCTTGATCTTTATAGACGAATAAGAGACTTTATAGGTTGAAGATCATGCCAATTTTTTATTGATCTCTTGCCTGAATCTTTTATGAGGCTCAAAACCCTAATTTGCAGTAAAAAATGAAACAAGCAACAAACTTTGTGTTATCTAATGGGTTAGTGATGCATGAAAGTATATTCATATGATATGCAAATGATGTGGGATCTTAAGGTCAAAATTTAGGGTATGACAAATGCCCTATTTAATCTTTTTAGACCTGAAGGTATGAATGATGAAGACATTCAGACATTTAAGGTAAAAGAGGATTAAATATCAGAATACCCGGAATTTTGACTGCGAATGTAGATGATATGATATGATAACTTGAATGGTAACAAATTTCCTCTCGATCCTGGTTTTCAGTCATGGAACTGGTCTCAGTTTCTTGAAATAAACTTCCCCTCGATCCTGGTCTTCAGCCATGGAACTGGTCTCAGTTTCTTGAAATAAACTTCCCCTCAATCCTGGTCTTCAGCCATAGAACTGGTCTCAGTTTCTTCTTATCAAGTCTTTCTCTTTACAAGGTTTAGGCAGACAAGCTTCTGAAAAGGTGATCACTTGCTGGATTAATAACTTCTCCGGGGATTTTTAAGGAGATACGGGCTAATTATTTTGTAGGAAAAATTTCTCAAATTAAGAGACACAATCTGTGATGGTTCTAACTAAACTTCTCGCCGAGATTCACTAGGGAGATAGCCATTTGATGAAAATAGACTTTAACATACTTCTCTTCGAGGCTTCTTCGGAGAGACACCATAGGATGAGTGATGATTTGATGTTAGGCTTACTGGGGAATGCCATAGACTGTAATGTAGAGAATTGTAAACTTCTCTGTTGAGATGTCATTTGCTTTGAGAGATTTCATCATACTTCCCTTCGAGACGTCTTCGGAGATATGCCATAAGATGAAAGGCGACTTTGAGGTGCTGATGACTTTATTGAAAGACGGACAAACTTCTTGGGAAGATATTGCCATTTGTCGATCCCGGGAATTTCTGGGACAAAAACATGCTTCTTAAGAGACTGCCACTTGTTTGTCAGGTGTATATTCCAATGAGGAATAAACTTATCTTTGATGGAGATAGACAAATTGTTCTGAAAGAGACTGCCATTTGTCGATTGGTAGATACTTCCTGGGAGATGTGATGTCCTTGCTACCAAGAGATTTTGCTTAAAAGCTTTCACTAGGGATTTTCCTTTACCCGGGAAAGCAAATTGTGTCTTCGCTGGGGAAAAGTAAGGTTTTAATGGATGTCTATCTCCCTTAGAGGTTCAATTTATCAAAATGGTCAAGGACCGATTTCAATCCAGAGATACTGTGCAAAAGAAGATACTTCCAGATGAGGAATGAACTCAAACGAGGAATTTTATCATATCCAAGTGTGGAAAGGAGAACTGAAGTGAAACTTCCACGAGAATCAAACTCATTGGGGATTTAGAAAGAAGGTACATTTTTTTGCTTAAAGTTGACAACTCTATTGGAGAGAGGAAATCACTTGGGGATAAACACAACCAAAGTGAATGACGCAACTTATGCATTATGAATATGAATATAAATTGATTATGCATGATGTATGAATGAATGTTATGCTTATGCTGACAAAAAAGACACGACACACAAAATGGTGATGAATAAAATTGGATACTCGACCATTCTGGGGAATAGAGGCATCACTGGTGTTTTTAATGGTAAAATCCTGTCAGGGAAAAGGACCAGATCTTATCTTGATTCCCGCAGGTTAAATCTTCATCCTGATTCCAACATGCATTTGGTAGAAGAAATGAAACTCGACCCTTACTAGGGATGGATAAGATGTCCAATCTTATCTACTTAAGGTAATGATCCGCCACTCGGGGATATTTGCGAGATTGATCGCAAGAGCATTTGATTTTGAATTTCGAGGTTTTAATCACTCTTGGAGAAGCTGTTATTATTCCTTATTATGTTCATAAATCAAAGGAAATTGCCATCTTTATTTTAAAAGCAAAAGTAAATTCTTTTTTTTTTTGTTTCAAGAATGAAAATCAGATAAAAATGTCATTTTGCAAGGCAGAATAAAAGTGAGAATTGCAAACAAAAGGCACAAAGGCTCAAATTTTCATTAATAGGATGGTAATCAGCCAAATGCGTGATTCCATGAAGCATTACAAAGTTAGAAAATGGTCATTTAAAGGGAAATGGCTACATTGAAACAGATGACCACTATCCTTCTAACAACTTTGAATTCCAAGTATTCTTGAGCTTCCGTTGAAATTGACTAGCTTGAAAATTTTTGATAGATGACGTTCGCCTGAGATGATCCAATCTTTTTGGATGCAGTTACTTGCCATAAATCTCTAACTTTTGCCTAGATTGCCTTTTCAGGTTTTCAATCTATCGGGATAATTATTTTCTGTTTATGTCTCTAATTTTTGCCTGGACCTCCCTTTCGGGTTTTCAATCCACTGAGATGCTCTTTTTGCCTAAGTCACACTTTCGGGTTTTCAACTTAGCGGGATTTTTTTAGGCGAAGTATTTCTTGACTGCATCGACATTTGTAGGTCAAGTGAACTCTTCACCATCCATTGTTATGAGTCTTAAAGCACCACCTGAGAAGGATTTCTTAACAGCATATGGGCCATCATAATTTAGAGTCCATTTGCCCCTGGAGTCAGTGAGGAAAGATTGGATCTTTTTGAGCATGAGGCCGCCCTCTCTGAATATCTGAGGTCAAACCTTTTTGTCAAAAACTTTCTTCATCCTTTGTAGATATAACTGACCATGGCATAAAGCCGTCATCCTCTTTTCTTCGATTAGATTCAGTTCATCATATCTGCTTTGACACCATTCAACTTCTGTTAGTTTGGCTTCCATCAATACTCTCATTGACGAGATCTCAACCTCTATGGGGAGCACTGCTTCCATTCCATATACTAGAGAGAAAAGGGTTACCCCTGTTGAAGTGCAGACGAATGTGCGATTACCGTGAAGAGCGAATGGGAGCATTTCGTGCCAATCCTTGTAAGTCACGAGTCCCGACCATCTTCTGAATAATTTTCTTAATATTCTTGTTAGCTGCTTCAACTGCTCCATTCATCTTCGGTCGGTAGGACGACGAGTCATGGTTTTCAATCTTAAATTCAACACATAATTCTTTCATCATTTTGTTGTTTAGGTTCGATCCATTATCAATAATGATCTGGCTTGGAACACCAAAACGGTAGATGAGATTGTTCTTGATAAACCGGACCACCACTTGTCTGGTCACATTGGCGTATGATACTACTTCGACCCACTTGGTGAAATAATCAATGGCCACCAAGATGAAATGATGTCCATTTGAAGCTTCGGGTTCAATCATGCCAATCATGTCGATTCCCCAAATGGAAAAAGACCATGGAGAAGAGAGAACTTTGAGAAGAGTCGGAGACACATGAATTATGTTAACGTAAATCTGACATTTGTGACACTTCCTCATGTACTTGTAGCAATCGAATTCCATTGCCAGCCTATAATATCCTGCTCATAGAATTTTTCTTGACATTGTATGTCCATTGGCATGAGTGCCAAAGGATCCTTCGTGGATCTCTTTCATTAGCATGTTTGCTTCGTGTCTATCCACACATATGAGCAAAACCATGTCGAAGTTTCTTTTGTAGAGTACATCATTGTTCAGGAAAAATTTACCACTCAGTCTTCTGAGAGTCTTCCTATCTTTTTTTGATGCCCCAGGCGGGTATTCTTGGCTTTGGAGGAAAAGCTTGATGTCGTGATACCAAGGCTTGTCGTCTATGACTGCTTTAATTGCAAATATGTAAGTTGGTCTGTCAAGGCGCATCACGTTGATTTTGGGCACGTCGTTCCATCGATTCACAATAATCATGGAGGATAGAGTAGCCAGTGCGTCAGCCATCTTGTTTTCTTCACGAGGAATGTGATGAAAATCAATTTTGTTGAAGAAAGGTAACAATCTCTTGCGTAGTCTTTGTAAGGAATTAATCCAGTCTGGTGTATGTCCCATTCTCCTTTAATCTGATTTATAACAAAGGCTGAGTCTCCATACATGTCCAAGTTCTTTACCTTAAGTCGGTAGCTTCTTCGAGACGCATGATGCAAGCTTCATATTCGGCCTCATTGTTTGTACATTTGAATACCAATTTGGCGGTGAAAGGAATATGGGCACCCTAAGGTGTAACAATGATTGCCCTAATTTTGTTTCCATAGGCGTCGACAGCTCCTTCGAATATTAGTCCTCATTGGGATCCTGGCTCTGGCCCTTCATCTGGTAGCGGTTTATCCCAGTCTTTCATCTTTAGGTACATCACATCCTCATCTGGGAAGTCAAATCTTATTGATTTATTATTATCAATTGGTTGGTGATCTAGAAGATCGGCTAGAATACTTCCTTTGACGGCTTTCTGAGCATGGTACTCGATGTCGTATTCTAATAGCAACATCTACCAACGGGAAATTCTTCCAATTAAAGTAGGCTTCTCGAAGACATACTTGATCGGATCTATTTTGGAGTTTAACCAAGTGGTATGACAAATCATATACTGGCGAAGACGTTTAGCATCCCTGGCTAAAATGCAACAGGTTTTCTCGAGCATAGTGTATTGAGTTTCACATTCCGTGAATTTCTTGCTTAAGTAGTAAATGGTGTATTCTTTTCTTCCTGTTTCGTCTTGTTGACCCAACACACAGCGCATGGAATCTTCTAGGACTGTTAAGTAGATGATCAGGGGCCTTCCTTCCACTGGAGGGGACAAAATAGGTGGATTCAGAAGATATTCTTTGATACTTTCAAAGGCTTTTTGGTAATATTTTGTCCACACACATCCTTGGTCCTTTCGGAGGAGCTTGAAAATCGGTGTGCATGTCGCTGTCATGAGAAATATTAATCTTGAGATGTAATTTAGACGTCCCAAAAATTCTGTTACTTGCTTTTCTGTTCTGGGTGAAAGCATTTCTTGAATGGCCTTAACTTTGTCGGGATCAAATTCAATTCCTTTCTGGCTGACGATGAATCCCAAAAGCTTTCCTGAGCGAACACCAAATGTACATTTATTGGGATTTAAGCAGAGTTTGTATTTTCTCAGACGCTCGAATAATTTTGACAAATTTTCGACATGTTCTTCTTCTGTTTCAGACTTAGCAATCATGTCGTCCACATACACTTCAATTTCTTTGTGTATCATGTCATGAAATAGAGTTATCATTGCCCTTTGATAAGTTGCGCCTGTATTCTTTAATCCAAACGGCATCACTTTGTAGCAAAAGGTTCCCCATGGTGTAATTAATGAAGTTTTCTCCATATCTTCTGGTGCCATTTTGATTTGATTATAGCCTGAAAAACCGTCCATGAAGGAAAAGATTTTGAATTTTGCAGTGCTATCAACTAACATGTCAATGTGTGGTAGGGGAAGTCATCCTTCGGACTTGCTTTGTTTAAATCCCTGTAGTCTACACACATTTTGACTTTTCCATCCTTCTTGGGAACTGGTACTATGTTGGCTAGCCACTGAGGATATTTTAATGTGGCAAGGAAGCCCGCGTCGATCTGCTTTTGGACTTCTTCTTTGATCTTGATGGCCATATCTGGATGAGTCCTTCTTAATTTTTGTTTAACTGGCGAACATTCTAGATTTAATGCAAATGATGCTTCACAATATTGGCATCCAACCCTGGCATATCTTGGTAGGACCAAGCAAACACATCTGGAAATTCTTTGAGAAGCTTTACCAGACTTTTTCTGACTGTTGAACTGAGCATAGCTCCAATTTTAACATATTTTCTTTCTTTTTCTGACCCCAAATTAACCGTTTCCAATGGTTCTTTGTAAGGTTGAATGATCTCTTCCTCCTGTCTAAGTAGTCGAGAGATATCATCTGGAATTTCTTTGTCTTCTTCTTCTTCAGCTTCGAATATCGGGTACTCAAAGTTGGGAGAAGGCATTGGATCATATATTTCAATAGGGTTTTTAACGATTAATCTGCATAATGTGATTGATGATTCTTTTTACAAAATATAGAAAAAAATGCAAAAAGTGGTGTGCAGTGTATTTTGAAAAACGTTTTTTATTTTTGTCTGTTTTAGGATTACCATTTTCTGAAAAAGCAAAAAGCAAAAACAGCAATAAATGCGGGAATTCAGAATGACATCTTTATTTATGATTTGTCGATTCTTGAAATACAAGCCCTACAAAACAAAACTCATCTGCCATGAGCAAGGCTGAGAGGAAATATTTACAGGAAACGGTGCCCTATAAAACATCCTTTCACCCGGGCAAGGTGAGAGGTCAAAATAAAGACAGAGTATTTACTTTGAGATGTGAACAACATTCGGGATATCAATAGATATCCAATTGTGACTAACTCCTCTATGGATTACAAAGTCTGGTACTTTCCTTTCGGGATTGTCTTCAGTAATGACACTGACTTTTGGCAGAGTCAGATCACTAGAGTCTTCTTCCCATGCAGAGTTATTAGTAGAGAAATTTTTTTTCCATACGTATTTTCACGTTCAGGAGAATCTCCCTATCCAGTTTGTTGGATGTCTTCATACAAGATGCAAGAGCTTTTAGGAGCAGTATACTTTATTAGGAAATCAAACTTGCCGCTTGGTTGTCCCAAGGTATCCCAGTTCTCTGATGAAACTGAGGAATCATCCTCTTCAATGGCATTGATCTCTGGTAGTAAAGTTAATAAACTCTTGTCCAACAATTCTTACGACTTCATCAAGACGATGATTGACATATTCAAGATTCTTCATATAAGGCCTTCATTCTTCCGAAGGAATAGATGAATCTTTTTCAGAGTTATCTAGAAAATATGCATTCTCTGGCTGGCTTTGATGTCCTGGATCTTCCATGTAAGGCTCCCTAACAAGTAAATCATCCATGGGATCATCCGAGTTGTAGTCAAAGTTATATTTCATCAGAGTATCAGTTTTTAATGAATTAGGAGGAGCACGACATCCTTCAGTATCGTAATCTCCATAGATCATCTTGATATCTGATTTTGGTGTATATATGGAGTCTTGATGTGGATAGAAAAATGGCATGTACACCTCTTCTTGTGATATATAACCTTCATTGTTGAAATATGATTTCCATTCTTCATCTGGATTGGAAGAATTATCTTTGAAGTCATCTCCCTCGATGGCGTGGACCTATTGGGAAGTAGGATGGAGGAAACCTCTGTTGTGGAAGAAATCTTGAATATGGTGAATAACTTCGTCCTTCTTTGTAGTCTTGGTAAGTGCTGGTGTAAAACCGAGACCTTTTCTAGTTTTGTTATCGGTAGGAATCACAACTTGTCCCCATCCTTTAGTGGTACCATTTTCCACTATTCGAACAGCGTCTTGATAGGAGGATATAGATGCTCATTTTTCTTGATTGCTTTTGTTACTCACAGAAAGCGCATGTAATTGAGTTCCGAAGACTTCTTCTGGTTCCAAGTAGGAGAATGATGATAGATTGCTCACGATTAAAGCTCGTTCTCCACATACTGTGACCAACTTGTTATTTTTTACAAACTTCAACTTCTGGTGAAGTGTTGAGGTGACTGCTCCTGCTTCATGGATCCAAGGTTGTCCCAATAAACAACTGTATGTGGCTCGGATATCCATTACTTGAAAGGTGATTTAAATAGTGTGAGGACTAATGGTTATGGGAAGGTCGACTTTGCCAATAACTGTCTTTCTGGATCCGTCAAAAGCTTTGATTATGATCTCGCTGCCTCTTATAGGAGTTCCTTGAAAAGATAATCGCACAAGAGTTGATTTCGGCATGAAATTTAGGGATGAACTAGTGTCTACCAGTACGCTCGCCAGAGCATCATCCCCTCAGTTGATTATGATATTGAGTGCCGTGTTATGATTTTTACCCTCTTCCGGGAGCTCTTCATCACTGAAACCTAAGTTGTTACAGGAAGTGGTGTTAGAAATGATGTTATCAAATTGATCCACCGTTACATCTTTTTCCACGAAGGCTTGTTCCAAGACCTTTTGTAAAGATTCCTTGTGAGCTTCCGAACTCGGTAGAAGGGATAATTTAGATATCCGAGAAGGAGTATGCAATAACTAATCCACAATGTTGTATTCACTTTTCTGGATTAGTTTTAAAATTTCATCGTTGTTTTTCAACTAATCTGTACCACTTGACTGACCAATTTGTTCATTAAGAACTTCAATTTGAGGTTCTTTTTCTTTTGTGGGCTCTTCTATTCCTCCGTCGAAGATTCGACCATTTTGGGTGACCCGACTTATATCAGCGATGATGATAATGGATGGCAGCAGAACTTCCTTTCCATCTTCTATCATGGTGGCGTTGTATTTGTAAGGAATGGCTTTCTCTGATTCGTATGGCACTGGGCCTGGTAAATAGATGACCAAATGAGATACATGATTCTCCTGACTGTCATAGGAAATCTCTATTGGTTCCAGCTTAGGGATATCGGGAATTTTTCCACTTTTGAAAGGGATCTCCAAGCGCTTTGGTTCACTGAGCAGAGGAATTATAGTGAAGACATCTTCATCAATTCCGTAATTAATGGATTCTCTTCCATTGAATACTGTGATGGTTGTTAGGTGCAGATTTTACCTTAAAATAAACTATCTTTCTTGGCACTTTTTCTACTAAATTCTCATGTTTTCATTGATTTTACTCTTGAATTGTTGTTGTTCTTCAAACATTGAGAATATACCTTTAATGCTTGTAATATGTGTGTTATTGTGTAGGAAAAGGCACTAAATGATCAAAGTTAAAAGACACAAGATTGGATCCAAGTTGCCAAAGAACAGAGGAAAACTTCAAGAAGTTCGCTTTGCGAACTAGCTAGCGAAGGTTCGCTTGCGAAGGCTGGCAATGCTCCAGCGAATGGTCCCAGAATTATGGCAGTAGAAAAAGGCACTAAAGTTCGCTTTGCAAACTTGAAGGCGAGTGTTCGCTTTGCGAATAATCCTTCGCATTGCGAACTCATGAAGAAATTTTGTGGCGGTTTAACTATGCAGAGGCACCTCAGGTGCCTAATTTTGACATTCGTTGTGCGAGTGAATCATTCGCTCTACGAACATGGAATTTCCTGATTGTATTATAAATAGATTTTTCACACTTTTTAGGAGATATAACACATAGAAACTTGAGAGAATCATTATAACTTGTAATTTAAAGATCAAAACTTGATCTCTCTCCATTTCAAGCATAGTTTAGGGAGAGAAAATAAAACCCCAAGGGGGAGAAGGTAAGATCTTCAATCTCTTGTTGAGTTTGGATGTAATCTTTTGATACCTTATGTATTTCATCTAATCTATGTTTGTGAACTAGTTTGGATTCTCTATTGATTGTCTTTGATTGCTTATTTATGGGTCTTGACAAAACCTATTTCAAATCCTTGATCTTATATTTTCATCTATCAATGAGTAAAATTGTTGACATGGTTTTGTGAGTTAATATTCATTTGCATATTAGCTTTTTAGCATTATGTTGATTGTTAGTTTGAATAGCTTCTAGTAATTAATGTAATAAAGACCGCGATGACACTTGACGAACGGTATCGTGAGGGTGCGTGAGAATATTGATGAATAACTTTATTCACATCCATGGGGTAAATTAGTTGAATGCATGTAAAAAAGGATTAATCATATGTACGTATTCTGATCATGGCTTTATATATGAACTACTCATTAGTTTGATATGGATGTTATAGTAATATCTGTTAGGTCTAGATGTCAGAGATGGATGTAGGCTTAACATTCATGTAGGTTTTAAATGCTTTGTATTGATTGGTAATGTGCGAGAACAATTATTGATCGGTACAAAATCACTCAAAACATGCGGGGACCGAGAGAATATATATGTCGTGAGTGATATATGATGGTATTAGACGAACAAGTGATTTATGTATAAAATGATCTGAAGAATGCATGTGTTATCAATTAGTGAGATTCAATCCCAACAAGGCTCCGTTTATAATTCAGTCTTTATTTTATATTTTCAGTCTTTACATTTTCTGCATTTAATTTTGGTTCCTCTTTTAAACCAAAACTTTTGAACCATAAGCTTAGAAACATAGAGATCGTCGAACGTCATTCTTTCCCTCACACTGATCCCTGTGGATACGACAAAACTGGGTTACTTAAATTAGTTTTTGCTTGCTGCTGTATTCCTACTTCAACAAAATGGCGTCGTTCCCGGGGATCGGTGTTTAGATATTAAATCGCATTGCGATAGTTTCTATATTTTTTAGCTTTGTACATTTGTTTATATTGTATGTATTTGTTTACTTTTATGTTTTCTCTAGTGTGATCAGGAATGATGAGAAGTCCTAGATTGGTTGCTATTTGTATAAAAGTATTCAATGAAGCTTTGACCGAGTCTGGATGGATGTTGAGCGTTGAAAGTATGTGAGGTAAATTGTACCGCTTTATAGAATGTTAGAATGATTTAAGAATTTTGTGCTTTGTGCAAATGTGTATTTTTGTTTCATGTTGCAACTTGTTTGAATGGTTGTTTCACTTAGGTCCAAAAGCCACAAATTGTGAGAAACCTCCATTGTTTACTAGAAGCTAGGATGACTGATAACGTTGTTTAATTCGTTTGATTCATGCTTTATCTTTTGATTATTGTGATTTTGTGGAAGCATTAGAAATGATCAAGGCATTTGTTTATATTGAGCACAACCGTATCCAAAAGTACCTTACCCGTGAGTAGTGAGTATTTGTTAATCCCTTTGAGCCTAAACAATTTAGATCTCATTTTAGTGATGAACTTGGTTTATGTACATAATTTGAAAGTATAGTTCATCATTGAATTTTGTGAGGTTCTAAAAATTTCTTCTTGAACCTTTGAACTTTGTTTTATTGATTTCCTTGCCTTAAAAAGTAAGGAGCATTCACTTGAGGTTTGGTTGAATTTAAGTTGGGGAGAATAGAAAAGAAGAATGGTAGGTTGCTAAAACTTTTGAAAAATTTCAAGCAATCATGAAAAGAAAAAGTGTGCCTATGAATGTGAAAAACAAAAGAAAAAAAATGCTTGTTTGAATAAGAAAAATAGAGAATGAAATAATTGTGCATAAGGAAGTTTGAGAAGGTTTGTGGTAAAGGAATGAAAATGGTGAATGAAGTTGTGATGTGTAAATACCATGTATAGTGAATGTTTCTTTTTGCATCGGCAATTTTGATTCAATGGCCTTTAGAAATGTCCCTTTGTTGTGAACCCGACCAAGCTACAACCCTTAAAAGCCCTTAGTGATCTTTTTGCTTCCATGTTTTCATTTTTGATTGTTAGATGTTGTATGAATTGAGTTGCTATTAGCATTGTTTGTCAGGTGAGTGAAATTTCCCCGCGGTTGCGAACACGTTAATTTCTTCATTCTTATTCTGAAGAGGAGTGTTAGGGTGATTCAAGTATGAAAATTTAGTTTTCATTTGAAATATTCCATGATATTTATTTAAGAACTTAATTCTTTGTCATTGTTCGATTCTATTGAGTGGTGAACGTTGCTTGTGCGCATTTCTCTTGCTTGAAATTGAACCGTTAATCCATTCTTGGTTGAATTAAACGCTTGAGCGAATCCTCTTATTTTAATGAGGGGCAAACTTTGCTTGAGGGGCAAACTTTGCTTGAGGACAAGCAAAAATCTAGTTGGGGAGAGTTGTTAGGTGCAGATTTTACCTTAAAATGAACTATCTTTCTTGGCACTTTTTCTACTCAATTCTCATGTTTTCATTGATTTTACTCTTGAATTGTTGTTGTTCTTCAAACATTGAGAATATACCTTTCGTGCTTGTAATATGTGTGTTATTGTGCAGGAAAAGGCACTAAATGATCAAAGTTGTAAGACACAAGATTGGATCCAAGTTGCCAAAGAACAGAGGAAAACTTCAAGAAGTTCGCTTTGCGAACAAGCTAGCGAAGGTTCACTTTGCGAAGGCTGGCGATGCTCCAGCGAATGGTCCCAGAATTATGGCAGTAGAAAAAGGCACTAAAGTTCGCTTTGCGAACTTGAAGGCGAGTGTTCGCTTTGCGAATAATCCTTCGCATTGCGAACTCATGAAGAAATTCTGTGGCAGTTTAACTATGCAGAGGCACCTCAGGTGCCTAATTTTGACATTCGATGTGCGAGTGAAACGTTCGCTTTGCGAACATGGAATTTCCTGATTGTATTATAAATAGATTTTTCACACTTTTTAGGAGATATAACATATAGAAACTTGAGAGAATCATTATAACTTGTAATTTAAAGATCAGAACTTGATCTCTCTCCATTTCAAGCATAGTTTAGGGAGAGAAACTCAAACCCCAAGGGGGAGAAGGTAAGATCTTCAATCTCTTGTTGGGTTTGGATGTAATCTTTTGATACCTTATGTATTTCATTTAATCTATGTTTGTGAACTAGTTTGGATTCTCTATTGTTGATTATCTTAGATTGCTTATTTGTGGGTCTTGACAAAACCTATTTCAAATCCTTGATCTTAGATTTTCATCTATCAATGAGTAAAACTTTTGACATGGTTTTGTGAGTTGATATTCATTTACATCTTATCTTTTTAGCATTGTGTTGATTGTTAGTTTGAATAGCTTCTAGTAATTAATGCAATAAAGACCGCGATGACGCTTGACGAACGGTATCGTGAGGGTACGTGAGAATATTGATGAATAACTTTGTTCACATCAATGGGGGAAATTAGTTGAATGCATGTGAAAAAGGATTAATCATATGTACGTATTCTGATCATGGCTTTGTATATGAACTACTCATTAGTTTGATATGGATGTTATAGTAATATCTGTTAGGTCTAGATCCCATAGATAGATGTAGGCTTACCATTTATGTAGGTTTTAAATGCTTTGTATTGATTGGTAATGTGCGAGAGCAATTATTGATCGGTACAAAATCACTCACAACATGTGGGGACCGAGTGGATATGTATGTCGTGAGTGATACATTATGGTATTAGACTAACAAGTGATTTATGTATAAAATGATCTGAAGAATGCATGTGTTATTAATTGATGAGATTCAATCCCAACATGGCTTCGTTTATAATTCAGTCTTTATTTTATATTTTCAGTCTTTACATTTTCTGCATTTAATTTTGGTTCCTCTTTTAAACCAAAACTTTTGAACCATAAGCTTAGAAACATAGAGACCGTCGAATGGCATTCTTTCCCTCACACTGATCCCCGTGGATACGACAAAACTGGGTTACTTAAATTAGCTTTTTCTTGCTTCTGTATTCCTGCTTCAACAATGGTCCTTTGGTCTAACAGTCCTTGAATCTCATTTTGGATGCGGAGGCAACCATATCGACTTCTGCGGCATTTTCTGTAAGCTGAGTGATCATGGTGATTTGGGCCAAAGTAGTTAAGTCCACACAAGAATTTGTGAAATTTGACCAATGATATTTCAATGTGATTGACGTCATGAACTGTGCACTACCCTGGGCAACCTTTCACCATATTGATTGACTTAAAATCCCCCATTCTGTTTGGGAGGATCCCTCCTCGGTCTACCTGATTCTGGAGAGCTTCTCGTACGAGGTAGCATCCTTGGGCATTTTCTAAACATATCCCGCAACGTTCATAATTGTGGGGAGGTACTCGAAAGTATCCATTCTGTATTCAATGCATCCTTACCAAGTTTGTTTCGAATAAGCGAATGTCACAACTTTTGTGTCTACTTGGGCCTTCATCAGCTATGTTGACTTGATGAGTCTTTATGTTCTGGTATACTGGAAACCACCAGTGATCTAATAAGTGTTGAAGAGTTCTTTGTACGAGCTCGCAACCTTGATCATTCTCAGAGCAGACTTTACAATCTTGATAGTTGTGTGATGCTAAAAAGCTAAGTTGAACCTATTTGGCGTGTAATTCTACCAAACTTATGTTCATCAGGCGAATGTCGAATATTTGAACTCTGTTTGGACATTCATCAATCATGTTTATCTGATAATCGTTCCTTCTGTGATAGTCTTGAATCCATCCTAGATCCATTTGACGTTGGAGAGCTTCTTACACAAAAGGACATCCTTGATTATCTTTTGAATAAATTGAGCAGACGTTGTAGTCCTGCGGCGGCAGATTGCGATGTTAACTTTGTCTGGAGTGCATTGCCACCAAGTTTACATTCATTAAGTAAATGTCAAAATTTTGAAAAATGTCAGGGCATCCATAAACCATGTTTACTCCCTGGATTCTGTGTTCTTGGATCCAGCCCAGATCCGTTTGCTCTTGAAGGGTTGTTTGTACAATGTTGCACCCTTGGTTGTTCTTGGAACAAATATTGCATTGATGATAGTTGTGAGGTGGCACATGGCCGTATCCATTTTGTCTGCAATGCATCTTAACCTGATTTATTTTTAGTAAGCACACATCATGAATTTGGTAGTTGTCGTAACCCGAAATTTGACCCCCCTTTTGCCTTTTGCATAAGCATGTGCATTCGCATTGCCGACATACGCATTAGCACATTTTTCTTTAAGATTTTGTTGCAGGAATATTCAGGTTTTCCAAGCCCGATTAATCGCATCCTCACAAAGTCATCACATCATCAAAACAAGCAAAATAAGGGTTTTTATGCCTATTCATCAAAGCAAGAGTTGGAAAATCGAAATCGGGGATCCAGTACTTGTTCCTAAGCAATTTGGGTAAATTTTGCCTAGGGTAATCGATTACCAGTTTGCTAGGCAAAATAGGGTAATCGATTACCCTGTGCAGATTTGCAGTTTCTACTGCATTTTCATGACAACAACTTTTCACTCTCTTTTCTCTTGTGTTCTACTTGGTATTAGCATTGTGTGGAACATTCTAGACAGTTCAAGACCATTCAAGACACTCCACTTACATTTATTCCAATAAATCACTTTGAATTAAGTGTACCATGTTCCTTAATTTCCAAGTGTGTGAGCCTTTGATTTGGATTTGCATTGGGATTGTTCCACCGAGTTAACAAACTAACTAACCGATTCAACTTCTGACTCGGTGAGTCAAGTGTAACAAACTCTAAAGCTAGCTCCAAAGCTAACTCCAAAGCACATTCCAAACCTACCAACTCCAAACCAAAACTCTATATAAGCAAGGCTCCACCATTTCACAAAGGACCTTCAACCATTTCAATCATTTCTCACTCTCTTCACTCTTAATTCTCTCTTTTTTCGCTGCATTTTTCTGCAAGTTCTACACATTCATCTTAATCTTCTTCCCCAAACCACACTAGAGCTCAATTCCACCATTGAAGAGTAGCAACTTTCACATTGAAATTGCTTTCTCTTGAGCTTAAACCTCCATCGTTTGGCATTTCTTAATAGGATTTCTGAAATTACAACAAGTTATACCATAAGTCAAGTGATTACTCCAATCGTTTTGGTACAAATTTGATTTCGGAGTTTTATCGAATTTTGCTCGATTTTGCTATGGTTCGAAGTGCAAGTGCAGAATTCTCTGGTTTTCTCTAGTTTTATCCACTTATTTTTCATCACATTTCACTTGCAACAATCACCAAGCCAATTCCCGGCTTGTAGGTTGGTTAATTCTCACTCAATTTACTATTTCGATCACTTTCGTGCATTTACGATGTAGTTTCGATAGCTTTTCGATTCGATGAATCATGTGATTGTTAGATCTTTGATTTCAATGTTTAATGCTTTCAATTTGTGTTTAAATGCTCATACATGATGTAATTTTCATGCACAAATTCATACCATAGCATGTGGTAGTTTGGATAAGAGATTAGGTGCTGAAATTGCTTTTTGAAAAGCTATTTTTTGCCACTGTTACAGTGGTAATCGATTACTCATATGAGGGTAATCGATTACTCTGCATAAATTTTCACTAATTCTGCTAGTTTCAAGCAGGTAATCGATTACCTACATTGTGGTAATCGATTACAACTGTAACAGAATACCATTTTTGAGTTTTTCCAAGCTTGTTTGACATTCTTTTCTCCTCCAACTTACATGGCTTGATATGCTTGATATTTGTGGATGTTTTAGGTGCTATTTAGCCTCTGTTTGAAGCATGCTTACAATAATTCAATGCACGATTTATCGATTACGTAATTGCTTGCATTTTTGGCGTTACTTTGGGCATGATCATTCTTGCACATCTTTTGTTCACATGATAACATGATTTGTGATGCATGCTAATTGACATTTGGTACTGCCTTGCAATTTCATCCTTGATCACATTAAGTTTGTTCTTGATTAAACAAATTTAATCTTGTATAATCAATAATCTACACTTTTGCTTTAATGATTTTTCCTCCATTTGGGAAAATTGTTAGCACATCAATTCCCTTTGATTGATTAATCAAAACCTTGTTTCGATTAGTTGATTCTCCCTTTCTCCTCTCTTTAGGCTTCTTTTAGAGTCTTGTTCTCTTGATCTCCCGCCGAGTCGGAGCTTCGCACGACGCACTGGAGCACTATACAGATTGGCGCTGTTATGCTAGTGGAGAATTCCTAAACTCATCTTGATTATTTTGGGTAGGGGACGAATGACCCTATGCCTGGAATAATCGTCTCTATCTCCAAGTTGTAGTGTCTCTCAACCCTTAGTCGAGTCGATCCTTGATCACTCTTGCACCTTTCAATCTCTCTTTTAATTAATCACCATTCTCTTGGATTAAGATCATTGTCTCTTGGGTTAACACCCGTCTCTTGTCTCAATATTATTTTCTTATGGTCAATCATTACTTATTGATTTCCCAGAAGAGTCTCAATTGGTTTCTTTGGTCAAACACAGTCTTTCTGTTAAACACTGAAACCCTAGTGAAGTTCACAACCTTCTCTTGGTTTTTCTCCCTTTGATTGGTTAACCACTGCCGGTCAGTTAAAACATCAACTTACCCATCTTCTCAGTTAACCACAACCCGTATGTTAACATACTGAGCTCCTTTTGGGTTAATCACCTTCTCTTGGTTAATCACCCATTTCTCAGTTAACCACAGTCTATTTGTTAACATACTGAGCTCCTAATGAGTTAATCTCCTTCTCTTGGTTAATCACTCATTCTTTTTAGTTAATCACAGTCCTTTTGTTAAAACCAATATCCATGTGAGTTAGTAACCTTCTCTTGGTTTGATTACTCGCACCCTTGGGTTAGTAACCTTCTTTTGGTTCAAATACCCTTTTCGTTGGTCAAGTACTGCTTGTTCAGTCTATATCGACATCCCCAGTGGGTCACAACCTTTGATTGGTCTCACACCCATTCTTTTGGTTGATCACAGTCTTTCTGTTAAAACCTTTCTCTCGGCACAGTTGCAATCTTTGCTTTCCTCGGTTAACCACTGTTTATCAGTTAATATACCGAAGTCCCCTCATAGTCAAACTCCTTCTCTTGGTTCAATACTCTCTCCTTTTGTTTCGTCACGGCCTACCTGTTGACACCAAACCTTTTTCCCCACAGAGTCTTAATCTCTTTTTCTTCGGTTAACCACTGATAGTCAGTTAACATACCGAGCCTTTATTCTCTTAGTTTCAACACCATTTCTTTGTTTGGTCCCCAGTAGGGTCGCTAACCCTCTAAGTCACACCACAGCCACTACGTCCTCTTACTCTCCAGTTGAGTCGCACTTTTTCTTTTTGCTCTTTTATCTTCTTGGTTTCTACACCACTCTCGCACTTTATCCTCGATACAGTTACTATCTTTTCCTTTGCACTTCTTTCTTGGTTTTGACACCAATTCTTTTGAATCCCCAACATATTTTTTCTCTATCTTCTTTTGTTTTTGGTTTTGACACCACTTTCCCTTTCCTTTTCTATCTTTGTTCCACAAACTATGGACGCTCTGATTCTTTATTCATTCGAATGTAAGATACGTATGCATAAGATTGCGATGATCTTGGCGAGCACACCTCCACCTTCTTTCATTCTTCTTCTCTTTTCCCTGGTTCTATGAACTACGGTGCTCTGATTTCCTCATTGCACTATGAGGATACGTAGGCACGAGGGCCCTAATCCTTTGCGAGCACTCTCTTTCTTTGTCTCTTTTATCTCTTCTTTTAGCTAGAAGCCTTTAGTTAGATAACCCATCCAATCCTAGAAGCAAGTGAAATGGTTTCCGTCGAGTACGACGGATGCGTAAGGTGCTAGTACCTTCCTTTCGCATAACCGACCCCCTGACCCGTTTCTCTTCCCCTTGGGTTTTATCGATATTTTCCCTGTCCTTTATGACTAAATAAATTTTGGTGGCGACTCTGTTGTATCTTTGAGTGTGCGATTCACTCAGGTATAATTCCACTAGCTTCAGCTGGCGACACTGCTGGGGATGTCTTTGCTCTTGCAAGTTGGGGTCTCGCCTAGTTTTGTTTGCTTTCTTGCTTGCTTGGGTGTTTATATTTTGCGCTTTACTAGCTTTATCTTTACGCTTTACTTACTTTATGTTTATTTACTACATTTCTTTACTGCTTTAAGTATTCATTTACTGCATATTCTGGATATCTGCTATATTTTCTGCTGTTGTTGGGATGGGTAGATATTATTGGAGAGAAAAGTCCTAAAATCGGGCTTGATCATGCACATAGGCTAAAACGTGGATAGTCGTGAGGCCTGCGTTTTACGCGTTGGGTTACCACGAGAGCCACATCCCAGATTATGATTTGTTTGAGAATACTTCTGTCCTGCGAGAATTCACTACGGCCGGGGGGTTTTTATCCTGAGTCCTATGGTTTGGGTGACCTTTCTTGGGACCACCTTGTTGTGTCTAGATCACACCTGTGAGAGGGATATGGGCTTTTGCAGGAAAACAAGCCTCTTCATACCTTTGTTCTCTCACGCACGTCAGATCTTTACAACGACACAGAGTTACATATGTAGATTATCCAAAAGATGTTGCATCTCTAACTTACATTATTTCATACTGTTATTGCATCATCATGTATGCCGAACTTTTGAACTTGAGTTATTGCATCATCATATGTTTGCTGAACTGTTGCATCATCTAACTTTGCATCATTGGGTGTTGCATATCTTATTTGCGTTCCATTCGCATAAACAACATATGCATACATACATTTGCATTGCATACATCCAAACCAAAAAAGGCTCACTTTCTTCCCTTCATCAGCCAGAAGATAACGACGACCCGATACCGGTACTTCATCAGGTCCAACAAGTCAAGAATCATGGTTGATTATGAGAATACTACTTACACTGAAACCTTGGCTCAGTTCCAAGATAGGATGGGTCAATTCCAGGATAACATGGATGCCATCATGGAACTCTTTCATACTCTGAGGGATACCACTATTACCTCTGCTGCTGTCACCACTATCACCGATTCAACTATTGTCACTCCTATTGTTACTTTTTCTCCTACTGTTGTTGAAGTATCAGTCGAGACTGCTGTTTAAACTACTGTCGATTTGCCAAGTTCTCAGTCCGCACCGAATAGGATGCTTGTTGCCTATCCTTGGGGAATGCCCCCAAATTTCACTCATCAGATTGCCAATGGTGGTTCCTTCATGCCTTATCAAACTTTTGCCTTGCATGTGCCTAATGGGAATTCTGTTGCTTACCCATGAGGCATGCCTACTCCAATTCCACCTCCCGTGGTGAATCATGATGATCATGAGATTTCTCAAACACAGACTTGCCAGGCTCATGTGTCCATCGATGTTGAAATTCCTGATGAGGATGAGCATGTGTATAGAGGTCCTCTGATTCATGTTTCAGTTCTGTCTCAATCTGCCCAAACTGCTGTTCAGAATGTTCATTCTGAAATGCTTTACCCTGGGGCATCCTCATCTGTTATGGTACCTCCTCCTGGTTATCCATATTGTGTTCAGATAGGTCAGACTGCTAGTCAGATGGTTAATTCTGGGTTGATACATCTGTCTCAGTTTGCCTCTCCTCAAGTACATGCTCCAGCCGCACCTCAGTTCCAAATCCTCAGATTCTTGACAGACCTGCTGATCAAAACAAACCTGCAGACTACAAGTTATTAGAAGACAGAATCAGAGTTATTAAAGGATTTTCTGCCTTTGACAGGATGCCAAAGACTTGTGCTTGGTTCCAAATGTTGTATTACCCCATAAATTCAAGGTTCCCGATTTACCTAAGTACAAGAGGTTGAGTTATCCACGAAGTCACATCATAATGTATTGCAGAAAAATGGCTTCCTACATAGACAATGATGATCTACTTATCTATTGTTTCTAAGATAGCCTATCTGGGGATTCCTTGGATTGGTACATGAACCTTGAGCAAGGTAAGATCAGAACCTAGAAAGACCTATCCTAAGTATTCTCGAAGCAATACAAGTATAACTTGGATATGGCTCCCACCAGATAGCAGTTACAAAATCAAGCTCAAAAAGCTGGTGAATCATTCAGAGAATACGCTCAAAGGTGGCATGAAATGGCTTCACGAGTCTGACCTGCTCTATCTGATACGGAGTTGGTTGACATATTCATGGGCACTCTTCGGGGTTTATACTATGAGAAGATGGTTGGTAGCTCATCCTCAAATTTTACTGATGTTGTGACCATTGGGGAACGTATTGAGAATGGGCTCAAAACAGGGAAAATTGCTGGCACTGCGAATCAACAATCATGGGTCAATAATCCACAAGGTGGGCTCTCTAAAGAAAAGGAAGAGGAAACAAATGTTGTCATGGCAAGTGTCCTCCTTCAAGTGCAAACTCCCATGGCTCCTATGCCATATTGTTCGTACCCATATATTGCTGCTGCCCAACACCAACAACCACCATATCAACAACCTCCTCAGGCTCATAATCAGCAAGCCCGAGGCCGAGAACACCATAACCAGCATAAGCCCCAGAATAATCTAGAACTAAGGAATGCTCCTCTAGATCCGATTCATGTGAAATACAGTAAACTTCTCCCACATCTGGTTCAGAACTCGCTGGTGGTTCCTAAAGCTCAGAGGCCTCCTCCAAAACCATTCCCACCTGGTTATGATCCCAATGTGCAATGCGGATATTATGTTGGGTCGACTGGACATTCGACTGAGGATTGCAACGCTTTCAAAGCTAAAGTCCAACTGTTGATTGACAAAAAACACCTAACTGTTCAAGATGATAAAATGCGGGTAAACGGAAATCCCTTGACTGTGTAAGGGCCATGATTGAAAAAGCATCCCTTGATATAATTGATCAAGCCCGAGAGAACTTCCTCAACATCGACAATCATTATGTCATTCCATCATTTCCATTTGTAATCTTTTTTGTTTGTCAAGCACTGTTCACCTGTAAAACTTGTGTGTTTTCGAATGATAATAATAATGAAATGAATATGCATGTTTTGAATAAATTCATTTGTGTTCACTCATACTCTTTTATCAGTATCACACATTTGATCAAGAACAATCAAAAGAGAATGATGAAATCAAAAAGACATGAGATCAATGTCTGTATGTTTTTGAATAAAACGTTCCTGACGACGTAAGGCATTTGTTCAAATCCCCAAACACCAGATGTATAAGGAAGACAATCCCTAGTCAACCTCTTTGGGCCTTGAAGTAGGAGTTTCTTTCTGTACACATAAAACCCTCAACCTTAACCAGGGGCAGGGTAGTCTTCAGTTAGTTTGACCATGCGTTCAAATTTCAAAATATGAATACCCCATTTTAAGGATCAACTACATCATATCCCTTGCAAGAGGTCAGAAAAATCACAAATCCACAATGGATACCCCTCCCCGATCAAAGGAGCGAGGTAGTCACAACTGTGTCAAAGCTAACACATGTCACATTATTTTTGTTAAAAAAAACAAGAGAGTTAAAAAAAAGCCCGCTAAGTCAAAAATTCAATGATTTAGGCAAAAATTAGGGCATCCCGGTAGATTGCAAATTCAAATAATCAGTCTACGCAAAAATTAGGGAAAGAAAAAACAAAACAGATAATCAAGAGAAAAATCCTCAACAAGAACAAGTTCGTGTGATCACATGTGACAAAAACAAAAGGTGAGTGGCTACCGCTCCAAAACCCTCGTTGGTTCCTTTACCGTCACTTCCATCATTCAAAGCCCTTTTTGAAAGGTGAACGCTTGTGTCAAACTAGCTGAACGTAGGACTGGAGAACATCAAGGAGAATGAGTGGGTTAAAATAAATTTTAAGCCTTATATCCTTTCTTTCTGAAACCGTGAACCAGACCACGTTACAACCCTTAAAAGACCTAACTGAAGCAGGGTTTATTTCGAATGCATACTACAGTGGGATCATGTATAAGCTGAATCCTAAGAGATTTGCTTATCATTTGTGCTGGTATAGACATGGCATTCTAAATTGTGATCCATTCAATATATGCCATAATCTTAGTGGACATACTTGGATTTCAAAATTGAAATATGCATGGCATTAGCATTGGCATTATCATTTTCAAAACAAATACTTTCTATTTGCGAATAAGCATGTGACATCAAGAAAGTTTCCATAATGAAAATTTTTATCATCTCAAGGGGTAAAACGTCTGAAAGCTCCGTTGAGCAAAAAGGCATAGCCATCTCAAGATTCAGTCAATCTTGGACAATCACATCGAGACTCGACAAATCTCTAAAAGGTCACTTAGTCAGGGGAATTCCTCCAAAGATCGATCATCTGAGGGCAAAATCACTTCAGGGTTTATACTAGGGCAAGCCATCTCAAGAGCACAAGAAATCAACCTCTCCAAGAGACGATTAATCAGGGTCATACTGTTCTAATACATTGGGGACAACTCAAACTTGTGACTAGGGTAATCCATGCAGATACCCAACAGACTGGGGCAGAGACGGGCTACTATAGTACAAGTTTTCTCCCTATTTTGAGGCAAGAGCAATGGTGCACCAACAACTGCTGATCCTGAAGTAGGTGTCGGGGAATCACGTCTTTATGGCTTGCACCCTAACCTCAACTCTTTCACCTCCCACAACAAAATCACTTGAACCATTGCATAGACCTTTCTCATACATTAATCATGTCGCTTCACTCATGCATATCGTTCATCTGGCATAGCATGAAGCCTTAACATAAGCCCAATCATACTTGACATCTCTTCAAAACCTGACAACTGACATTCTGCATATAGTAATCATAATCGTATAACATTGCATTTTCAAACGCATAGCATATTCATCAAGATTGAGCATTACGCCATACAGGTTCAAACATGAGTCCCAATCAAAATCGAGTTCCCGTCTGGTAGTCAGTTCCCGTCTGGCTTATCCTTGCAAAGTCCAGTTCTCGTCTAGCAAAATTTTATCAAAATCCACTCCTCGTCTGGTGGTCAGTTCCAGTCTGACTTGCTCCTCAAAACCCAGTTCTCGTCTAGTAGTCAATTCTCGTTCGACTTTGTCTCTTTCAAACCCAGTTCTCGTCTGGTAATCAATTCTCGTTTGACTTTGTCTCTTTAAAACCCAGTTCTTGCCTGGTAGTTAATTCTCATTTGACTTTGTCTCTTTTAAAATCCAGTCCTCGTCTGGTGGTCAGTTCCCGTCTGACTTGCTCCTCAAAACCCAGTTCTCGTCTGGTAGTCAATTCTCATTTGACTTTGTCTCTTTCAAACCCAGTTCTCGTCTGGTAGTCAATTCTCATTTGACTTTGTCTCTTTCAAACCCAGTTCTCGCCTGGTAGTCAATTCTCGTTTGACTTTGTCTCTTTCAAACCCAGTTCTTGTCTGGTAGTCAATTCTCGTTTGACTTTGTCTCTTTCAAACCCAATTCTCGCCTGGTAATCAATTCTCATTTGACTTTGTCTCTTTCAAATCCAGTCCTCGCCTGGTAGTCAGTTCTCGTCCGACTTGCTCCTCAAAGCCTAGTTCTCATCTGGTTGTCAGTTATAGCCTGACCAATCTTTACAAAATCCACTCAGTTCCCGTATTATTCAAACTTTTCCGGTCCTCGTCTGGTAAACTTTTTCAAAGTCTAGTCTCCTTCTGGCAAACCTTTCAGGAGCCTTTTCAATTCTTTGGTTCATCCAAAACTATTTTAGTTCTCTCTTGTTCGTCCAAAACCTACAAACTTGTGACAATATACCATAACTTGCATCCTTGTATTGCATGATATCAAGCATCATGTAGAACAACACATACATAGCATATACATAAAGCATATTCCTTTTTCCTTATTCATCTCCCTAGTAGATATTCAGCCAAACATTCACCTCTCAAAACAAAACTCTTCTTTTGTCGCTGTCGGCCAAATTTTCGAGCTACTCTTTTATTTAATCCCCTTTTACCTCGAATCATCGAAAAGTTAACATAATTCGATCATTTAGGTCCAAGAGGATTAAATAGGGGCAGCTGCCGTAACCCGAAATTAGACCTTCCCTTTTGCCTTTTGCATAAGCATGTGCATTCGCATCATCGGCATACGCATTAGCACATTTTTCACTATGATTTTGTTGCAGGAATATTCAGGTTTTCCAAGCCCGATTAATCGCATCCTCACAAAGTCATCACATCATCAAAACAAGCAAAATAAGGGTTTTCATGCCTATTCATCAAAGCAAGAGTTGGAAAATCGAAATCGGGGCTCCAACACTTGTTCCTAAGCAATTTGGGCAAATTTTGCCTAGGGTAATCGATTACCATTTTGCTAGGCAAAATAGGGTAATCGATTACCCTGTGCAGATTTGCAGTTTCTGCTGCATTTTCATGACAACAACTTTGCACTCTCTTTTCTCTTGTGTTCTACTTGGTTCTAGCATTGTGTGTAACATTCTAGACAGTTCAAGATCATTCAAGACACCCCACTTACATTTATTCCAATACATCACTTTGAATTAAGTGCACCATGTTCCTTAATTTCCAAGTGTGTGAGCCTTTGATTTGGATTTGCATTGGGATTGTTCCACCGAGTTAACTAACTAACTAACCGAGTCAACTTCCGCCTCGGTGAGTCAAGTGTAACTAACTCCTAAGCTAGCTCCGAAGCTAACTCTAAAGCATATTCCAAACCTACCAACTCCAAACCAAAACTCTATATAAACAAGGCTCCACCATTTCACAAAGGACTTTCAACCATTTCAATCATTTCTCACTCTCAATTCTCTCTTTTTTCTCTGCATTTTTCTGCAAGTTCGACACATTCATCTTCATCTTCTTCCCCAAACCACACTAGAGCTCAATCACACCATTGAAGAGTAGCAACTTTCACATTGAAATTGCTTTCTCTTGAGCTTAAACCTCCATTATTTGGCATTTCTTGATTGGATTTTTGGAATTACAGCAAGTTCTACCACAATTCAAGTGATTACTCCAATCGTTTTGGTGCAAATTTGATTTCAGAGTTTTATCGCATTTTGCTCAATTTCGTTACGGTTCAAAGTGCAAGTGCAGAATTCTCTGGTTTTCTCTGGTTTTCTCCACTTATTTTTCATCACATTTCACTTGCAACAATCACCAAGCCAATTCTCCGGCTTGTAGGTTGGTCAAATCTCACTCAATTTACTGTTTCGATCACTTTCGTGCATTTACAGTGTAGTTTCGATAGCTTTTCGGTTCGATGAATCATGTGATTGTTGGATCTTTGATTTCAATGTTTAATGCGTTCAATTTGTGTTTAAATGCTCATACATGATGTAATTTTCATGCACAAATTCATACCATAGCATGTGGTAGTTTGGATAAGTGATTAGGTGCTGAAATTGCTTTTTGAAAAGTTGTTTTTTGCCACTGTTACAGTGGTAGTCGATTACTTATATGAGGGTAATCGATTACTCTGAACAAATTTTCACTAATTCTGCTATTTTCAAGCAGGTAATCGATTACATGCATTGTGGTAATCATTTACCACTGTAACAGAATGCCATTTTTTTAGTTTTTCCAAGCTTGTTTGACATTCTTTTCTCCTCCAACTTCCATGGCTTGATATGCTTGATATTTGTGGATGTTTTAGGTGTTGTTTAGCCTCTGTTTGAAGCATGCTTGCAATAATTTGATGCTTGATTTATCAATTACGTAATTGCTTACATTTTTGGCATTACTTTGGGCATGATCATTCTTGCACATCTTTTGTTCACATGATAACATGATTTGTGATGCATGTTAATTGATATTTGGTACTGCCTTGCAATTTCATCCTTGATCACATTAAGTTTGTTTTTGATTGAGCAAATTTAATCTTGTATAATCAATAATCTACATTTTTGCTTTAATGATTTTTCCTCCCTTTGGGAAAATTGTTAGCACATCAATTCCCTTTGATTGATTAATCAAAACCTTGTTTCGATTAGTTGACTCTCCCTTTCTCCTCTCTTTAGGCTTCCTTTAGAGTCTTGTTCTCTTGATCCCCCGCCGAGCCGGAGCTTCACACGACGCACTGGAGCATTGTATAGATTGGCGATGTTATGTTGTCTGTTTCAATTTTCGCACTATACTTTGGTGTTAGAGAAGGGATAAGAGTGGAGAATTCCTACACTCATCTTGATTATTTTGGGTAGGGGACAAATGACCATATACCTAGAATAATCGTCTCTATCTCCAAGTTGTAGTGTCTCTTAACCTCAGTCGAGTCGATCCTTGATCACGCTTGCAGCTTTCAATCTCTCTTTTAATTAATCACCATTCTCTTGGTTTAAGATCATTATCTCTTAGATTAACACCCGTCTCTTGTCTCAGTATTATTTTTGTGTGGTCAATCATTGCTTATTGATTCCCTAGAAGAGTCTTAATTAGTTTCTTTGGTCAAACACAGTCTTCCTGTTAAACACCGAAACCCTAGCGGAGTTCGTAAACTTATCTTGGTTCTTCTCCCTTTGATTGGTTAACCACTGTCGGTCAGTTAAAACACCAATTTACCCATCTTTTCAGTTAACCACAACCCGTCTGTTAACATACTGAGCTCCTTTTTGGTTAATCACCTTCTCTTGGTTAATCACCCATTTATCAGTTAACCACAATCTATCTGTTAACATACTGAACTCCTCTTGATTTAATCACCTTCTCTTGGTTAATCACTCATTCTTTTTGGTTTATCACAATCCTTCTATTAAAACCAACACCCCTGTGAGTTAGTAACATTCTCTTGGTTTGATTACTTGCACCCTTGGGTTAGTAACCTTCTTTTGGTTCAAATACCCTTTTCGTTGGTCAAGTATTGTTTGTTCAGTCAATACTGACATCCCTAGTGGGTCACAACCTTAGTTTGGTCTCACACCCGTTCTTTTGGTTGATCACAGTCTTTCTGTTAAAACCTTTCTCCCGACACAGTTGCAATCTTTAATTTCCTTGGTTAACAACTGTTTATCAGTTAATATACCGAAGTCCTCTCAGAGTCAAACACCTTCTCTTGGTTCAGTATTCTCTCCTTTTGGTTCGTCACGACCTTCCTGTTGACACCAAACCGTTTTCCCCATAGAGTTTTAATCTCTTTTTCTTCGGTTGATCACTGCTAGTCAGTTAACATACCGAGCCTTTTTCCCCAGTAAGGTCGCTAACCCTCTGAGTCCTAGCACAGCCGCTATCTCCTCTTACTCCCTAGTTGAGTCGTACTTTTCTTTCCGCTCTTTTATCTTCTTGGTTTCTACACCACTCTTGCACTTTATTCTCTTGGTGTCACTAATGCAGACTTGACTTCTCAAGAGACACGAGAGGTCATGACTGACATCAACATGAAGTTAAAATTTGTTCAAGAAAGGCCTTCACCACCTTTTCCATAAAGGATTAGGAAGGCCAAAGAAGAACAATAATTTGGAAAGTTTATGGAGATCCTAAAGTAGCTTCACATCAACGTACCATTGATTGAAGTTATTCAACAAATGCCAAATTACTCAAAGTTCATGAAAGATGTGCTCACCAAGAGGAAAAGGGTAGGAGAATTTGCCATGGTTGCACTCACTCAAGAGTGTAGTCAATTGGTACAAGGCAAGCTTCCACCTAAATTAAAAGATCCTGGGAGTTTCACTATTCCATGCACCATTGGATATACCTTTTGTGGAAAAGCTCTATGTGATATACGGGCCAACATTAATCTTATGCCCTTGTCCATCTTTAAGAAGCTAGGGATAGAAGTTGCCAGGCCTACAACCATCACCTTACAATTGGCAGATATGAGTATTTGTTACCCTCAAGGAAAGATAGAAGATGTGCTAGTTAGGGTTGACAAATTTGTCTTCCCTGCTGATTTCATTATCATGGATTTTGATGCTGATAAGGAGACACCTATATTGTTGGGAAGACCATTCCTAGTAACGGGTAGAACCTTAATTGATGTGGAAAGAGGAGAACTCACGATGAGATTCAATGGACAACAAGTAGTATGTCCTCAATGCTCTATAATATCCTAAAGAAGATGTAGCTGACTGTTCCATGATATCTAGTTGGGAAGGAATAATTCACAAAAACCTTATGAAAACTAGCGATGTGTTGGAACAGGAGCTAGGGAAATTAGAAGAAGAAGAAGAAGAAGGGCCACAAGAAGGAATCATCTATGGTCCAATGAAGAAGCATGAGTAAGAATCTGTGCAAGTGATAGAATCAACAGTTGTTGCTCACAAGCAGAATCTACCTTCCATAGAAGAACCTCCTGAGCTGGAACTAAAACAACTGCCTGAGCACCTACAATATGCTTATCTAGAGGTAGGCCAGAAGTTGCCAGTCATCATTGCTACAGATTTGAAAGAAGATCAGAAGGATCAATTAATAACATTATTGAAGAAGCACAAAAAGGCAATTGCTTGGCAGATCTCTGACATTAAAGGGATTAGCCCAACAATTTGCATGCATAGAATTTTGTTGGAGGAAAATGCTAAGAATAGCATCGAAAGTCAAAGAAGATTGAATCCAATTATGAAGGAAGTTGTCAAGAAGGAAATTATTAAGTGGTTGGATGCTGGAATTATCTACCCTATCTCTGATAGTGTGTGGGTGAGTCCCATTCAATCTGCTCCTAAGAAGGGGGGAATGACTATGATTGTCAACGAAAAGTTACTGCTGATAAGCACGAGCGTGACACCATGGTACGCTGATATTGTGAATTACCTGGTCAACAGATATGTGCCCCATGATTTCAACTTTCAGCAAAGGAAAAGGTTGTTTCATATGGTCAAGAGCTATTTCTGGGATGAACCTTTCCTCTGAAAAAGTGTACAGACCAATTGCTAAGAAGATGTGTAGATCATCCAGAGGCACGACATATCTTGTCTTCCTGTCATGAAACTCCCTATGGAGGACATTTTGGAGTAACAAGAACTGTTGCATAAGTGTTGCAATCAGGTTATTTCTGGCCCTCTCATTTTAAAGATGCTCGTGAATTAGTTAAGAGATGTGATAAATGCCAGAAAGTAGGAAATATCTTCATGAGGCAAGAGATGCCACTCACCAACATACTTGAAATTGAAAATTTTGATGTGTGGGGCAGTTTACTGTGAAAATTAGTAAACAAACTCTGGTATACCAAATCAATAAGAAATTGGATAACTTGCAGGATCGACCATACAAAATCCTAGGACATGTGCTAAATAAATTAAAATAATATTTGGAAAAAGATAAACACTTCGACAGTATTCATGGTTTAAAGAAAGTCTACTTCAACAATATTAAAGACAACGTAATGCAGAAAAATGATAAAAAATGCTTTGTAAAATAACTTGCAAAAGTAAAAGATAACTTCTGGGCAAAGATTAACTGAATTGCATTAAATGAAAAAGATGGTGTTACATCAAACGTACATTTCTCACACACTTGTTTCTCTACACACGTGTACTTTAAGTAATTGAGGGATTTGTACAACCTTGAACACACACAAATCCAAACACTAAGACTTGCTATTTATAATAGTAGAAAATAACTACCCCTAACAGCCTACTAATTAGAGCGAGACAAATGGTATTCTGCATGTCTTCGTCCTTTAAATGCGCTCCACGTGTCTTCTACCATCAATTGGATAAGAACAAAGTTCCCTCCCTTATTTGAATTCAAATCTTGAATCGAACGTCATTAATAATACGCTCGTCGAACAATATTTCCAAATTGCTAGAAATATTTCTTAGTCCATAAAATATTTCTCTCTTGGATAAGGACACTTTCGACTAAAATTTATGGGAATACTATTCCAATCGAAGTCTTCCAAAACTTCTCTAAAATTTTATTTCTTTGATTAATCCTCTTAATCCAATACCAGGCGTCGAAATTAGGAGCTAACAAATTATCCCCCAAAAATGTCATTTTCGACACCATTAAAGTAAAAGGCATTTTTTGATAATTTCGTTCGACGCCTCGTTTAGTCCTTGCAAAGTTTCGACGTTTACTTATGGTTACAACGTTACAAAACTCTTCACTTTCCTTTCAGCAGACCTATGACGTCATATACATCATTACCATATCTGACACGCCCCTCAAACCGTGTGAGAATCTCCACCATCATCACACTTCCTAGAGTCTAGAAAATCATGGGGGTAGGCATTAATTGCCACCGTTCCATCAAAGATCGTGGGGAGGACACGCGTCCCACTCCCAATTTTACCATTAAAGTAACTTCTGAAACCGTTTCCACTCCCAACCTTATAAATACCCATTTCATCAAATTTTTCCACTTTTTATGCTATGTTATTCTTAAATCTTCCAGAAAACTTTTCACATTTCAGAAGAACGCACTTACCTTCATTCTATTCCAACAATGGCTTCCTCCACACGATCAACCAAGGATGCTAACAAGACTACCAAAGAACCTGGAAAACTTGCAAGAGCTCCTAAGAAGATCTCTTAACTTCCCCCATTCGATTCAATCACTGGTCCTACCATGGTGGGAAACCAACAGTACCTGCCTGGACCTCTTGCTAAAGAGAAAAGAAGAATATATGCTTCACAGGTACTCATCCCTTTAACTGTTGCTGGTAAGCCTCTGGCTTTTTTTGGTCCTCTGTCTGATCCCAATGTTGATCTTAGTAAGCTTAGGGATTTCTTCCCCACTTACCACAAATATAAACCCATAGGTCAAGCTAAGAAACCTAGGGCTAGTAACGAGGATCCTAATCCTGCTAACTAGAACAATCCTCCGACTGAAAAGGCCATTGATCTTAGGTATATGAATAATTTCAGGGTATTTAGAGCTAGTCCATCTTTGAAGAATCCCTCTGACTGAATATTGCTCGAACATGCTTGTTTCATCCTTGTATTTATGGGATAACACACATTACACACTCCATCTTCCATGTGGAATGATGACACCAACTCTGTTCGACGTAGCCACTATCACAGGGCTCAAACCAACTGGCAACACTTACGACCCTGATTTTATGGCTGGTGATAGTATTAGTTTTTCGACCTCTAGGGCAGCATATTCGACTCATATCGCCCATTATCATGATAAGGACATAGAGGAGGTTTCGGATGTCGAACACATAGCTTTCTTAGCTCTATGGCTGTCTCACTGTGTCTTCTGTTCGAAGTCACTTCAAGTTGCTAGGAAATTCCTGACTATGGTGAACCAACTCTATGCTGGCCATGACCTCTGTCTGAGTGAACATATTCTAGCTAGCCTCTATAAATCCATGAGTGAAGGCGTTACCCAATTTAAGTGTCTATGTGACAAAGGAAATCTCCTCCTTTCTGGACCCTTCTGGCTTCTACAAATGTGGTTAAACGCTTCATTTAAAGCATGTCTTCCCCACACGAATCAAATTAACAAAGACGCTGACGAAGTGAAGAATAAGAGGATAGAAGGTCCATGCCTAGCGAAGCTGACTCCTGTTGATGATGGTCGACCCATTCAACAAACTTTTACCAACTTTATCATGATGTTTGCTAAACGTTATGACTTCACCAGGCCATTTCCAGCGTCTTCGAAGGCTCAAGAAGCAGAATCTACTGCAGTTTGAGAAGCCTTTCTGACTCCTAGGGTTTTAACCCTCAGATTCAATCCCTCGAAGAGCCAAGTTACCTTGATTTCTTATCAACCAAATCTTGTCACCCGACAATTTGGTCTGGTTTAGGTTTTACCAAAACCCCTTTATGAAAAGAAACGCCTCTTCTTCCTCTACAATGCCATTCATTCTGAAGCCGTAGCTATTAAACAAATTGCTCGGTATACTGGCCGAACGCAGCTTCTTCCAGTAGCTTTTAGACCAAGCTTTCTCTGCACCCAACAATTTGATGACTGGTGGAAAGCTTATTATGCAGAGGAATTTTTCGACGTGGATGCTTTTACACACCACATTAACAAGTTTTTCCTCTCTGTGCATGAAAGAGTTAAGAAAGGTACTTCGACGCACATTAAAGAAATCCAAGCCTTCCAGAAATACTTTGAAGCTATTTATCGACCAGATGATCTTGGTCAAACCGTCTGCGATGCAGCTGTTACTTTGAAGGAATTTTTTAAAGAAAATGGAGAACTTAAAGATCCATTCATACGTTCTTCCTGAGAAACGGTACGAAATGGATTTTAATATGTTTCCTCCCAAATTCCATCGACTGCCAAAGCTGATTTTGGAGTGGCCCTTGCCCCTCCATTCCCAGATTGGTTCGTCTATGGGGATTCTATCAAAATCCTTCACCAATAATGAAAACCAAAAGCGCAGAGGGTGGTTCCGACCAAACATACACTAGACAGTTTCAAAGGGCATCTTCATATTGGGATCGAAGATGTTCGCATCGAATCTGAAATTTATGAAGGTGTGGAATGGGAGGATTTTGACCCAACATTTTTTTCTTCTTTATTTTCTTTCACATATAATAACTTCTTTCTATTTTACTTTAGCCGTGAAAATTCCGCCAAAGAAACCAACAGTTAGGAAACCCGCCGAAGTAAAAGAAGAAGGAGGAAGTAAAGCAGCAACAACAATACAAAGGTATTTTGCACCCCTTATTAATTTTGTCGCTTTTCATATATTTCATTATTTTCTAACATTTTCCCTTTCAGGGTGCTCGAAAGCTACCCCCGACTCCCCAAGAAAGGAAGGCGAAGGAGGATGCAGTTGTGGTGGTCGAATCGGATGATGAAGATCTATCTCCGACTGCCGAGCAGCCCCTTAAGAAAAAGAAGAGGCAACACAAGATGAGCGAAGCTCTGGCTTAATCTCAAACAAAAGGTGTAAAGGCCCCGACAAAGAAACCCACTACCTTAACAATTATGGAACCAACCTCTGCAGAGATGTCGAAGAAGGTTGCGGACCAGCCTGAAAGTGATAATTCAAGCCCTAGGGCTGAAGCTCCCAAGGTACCACATTTTATACCTTATTATATTCTCAGTAATCTTGTTTGACTACTGACTTCGATTATACTTTTCAAGATGATGCATGAGTTTCTACTTAGCCAGTTGCCAAATCAACCAGCACCACACTCCTCAACAGTGAAGGCGAACCGACATATCATCCCGCTTCTACAAATGATTCTGAGAAAAGCTCGATGAGCAAAATAAATCAGACAGTCGGGGAATAGCGCGAAACTTCGCCGCCCAAGACTACTACCCAGAATTCCCACACCAGTGGATCTGAGCACGAAGGTGACCCGGAAAAGGACATGCAAGCTGAAGCAGCTAAGAATGATATGGAGGTGGATCACCCTGAAGTTCTAGTCGAAGATGAAGCTAAAGATGGCTCCCAAGAGTCAAACATGGAAGAAAGGGAAAATCGCTCTGCATTCCAACATTATTCGATGCCTATTGAGGAATTCGTGGATGACGCTGAAAACATCGAAGAGGATGATAACAGGGAGGAAGAAGAGGATGAAGACACTCATGATGAGACAACCGTAGAACCCAACCTTAATCCTGACCTGTCGACTGTGAAGGATTCAAGCAAAACCTTTGTGACCCTTTCTGCAGAAGAACTGGAGGCCTTGAAAAAGAGCAACCCTCGCGAATACCTGAAGGCTTTGATTGGCTAGAGAGGGAGTTCATTTGAAAAAAGTCTCAGCTCTTCTTCAGTGTCAGGTGGTTGATCAACCAACAATCCTGCTAGCGAAATACTTTCAAAGATTAAGGAAAAAGTTTTCAAAGGTGACCTGTTTCGACCCATAGAGTCTGATGCCACTTCTCCTATTGCCTTGAAAAGTCTTCTCAAAAGGGTTGACATTCTGACCGCCTCTCCTGAAGTTCCAAACATTATCTTGGAGATGACTTCAATGATCGATCAAGTTGCTGCTGATGTCGCCAAAACCAAGCAAAGCTCTAAAGACATCAAAAGTCATTCTGGCTCTGTAGCGGCTGCATGGGATGCTGCCTTAAAGTCAACCAATCACTTGGCTGATTTAGAGAAAACCCAAGAATGCAACAAGGCTGAAATCGAAACCAACAATCAAAATATATATTCCTGGGAGGAACAGATAAAAGATCTACATGCCAAAATTTCAAAAGCCAAAAAACAGAATGCTGAGCTTCAGAAGTTTGATAACTCTAAAGCGGCGAAAGAGCTTGAGGTTGGGCTGAGCTTTACTGATAAGGCCTAGAAATTAGAAGCGGAGCTAGAGGTCATGAGGTCGACCAAGTCTGTCTGTGAGAAGCAGTTAGAGTTCCTAAAGGCGAAGTATCTCAACATGAAGGTCACCCTTCCGTTTTAGTTCTAGTTCCTTTTATTTTAAACTTTATCATCACTTCTTGGATTATGTAATAATTTTTTGAACCCTTCGCGGTTCTTTTGATTGTATAAGATTTAGCCATTTTGGCAACAAATTTTACCATGTTAGCTTTCGATTATTTTATGTGTGATTACTCTTTAGCTATTCTTATTTCTTGAAGTGCATGCTTGTATTTTTTCAAATACTTCCCGTTTACCCTTAAAATTCTCTTATCTTGATCTAACTCTTAGATATCATAAGCACCATTCGAAAAGACTTGTATGATTTGAAAAGGGCCTTCCCATTTAGGGAACCATTTCCCCAAGGCTCTATCTTTTTGATCCATAGGCAAGACTACTTTCCAAACCAACTCTTCAGGCGAAACATCTTAACTTTGACTTTCTTATTATAAGACTTTTCTACTCCATTCTTCTGTCTTTTCAATAACTCTAAAGCATTAACCCTTTCCTCATCTAAGTCCACTAATTCATCTAACATCATCTTCTAATATGACTCGGATGGGATCTCATGATGCCTCTGAATTCTCGTCGACTGAAGATAGATCTCAATCGGTAATACTGCATCATGACCAAAGGTCAATCGAAATGGTGTGGAGTTAGTTGCCTCTTTGGAGGAGGTTTGACATGCCCATAGAACCTGGTCTAACGTCTTGTGCCAATTTCTAGACTTCTTTCCCACATGTTTCTTAATTAAACTGATCACCACTTTGTTTGCTACTTCGACCTGACCATTAGCCTGAGCGTAATAAGGTGTAGAGGTTAATAGTTTGAAACCCATTTCTTTAGCAAATTCTTGCATTTTTCGACCAGTGAATACTGATCCTTGATCCGTTGTAATAGTTTTTGGGATTCCAAACCTATATATGATGTGTTTTCTAATGAATTCGATTACGTCTTCTTGGCCAACATTTGGCAATGGTATAACTTCGATCTATTTCGTAAAATAGTCAATGCCTACCAAAATGTACCTTTGACTTTTAGATGACGCTGGTCGATTCTCTCCAACCAAATCCAAAGCCCAATCTCTGAAGGGACATGGCTTGACCATAGAGTGTAATTTGCTTGCAGGGACATGTTGTATACCTGCATGCACTTGGCACTCTTGGCATCCCTTAACGAATTCTATACAATCTTTCAACATAGTAGGCCAATACATACCTTGTCGAAATAAAAGCCATTTCATCTTGTGGCCTACCTGATGAGCCTCACACGCCACACTATGAATAGTCGAAAGGGCTAGATACGCCTCTGACTCACTAAGTCATTTAAGCAAAACTCCCTCATGAGTCTTTTTAAATAATTCATTACCCAAAATAACATAACTTAAAGCTCGATACCTGATTTTTCGATCTGTGGACGCCGTTGGGTTTTGCAGATACTCCACTATTGGTTTTCTCCAGTCTTCATCTGTCAAGTTGTCTATTGCTAAGATTTCGAAATTCTCTTTATCAGCGTATCCTAGCTTCGTTGTTTCCAAATCTGATGGGGATAATCTGGCTGACAAAACTCTTCCTCTGACTTCGATTGCATCTTGTAATTTTTCCTTCAAAATTTTATATCTATAAGCAATTTGAGCTAAGTCATTAGCCACTTGATTCTACAGTCGAGGTATGTGTCGAATGCTCACCACTTCAAACTTTTTTAGTAATCGATTGGCTATTACAAAGTAAATAATGAAATTTTCTTTAACACACTTGTACTCCTTTGTAATTTGTTTTATGACTAACTCTAAGTCTCCCATTATTTCGACTCGAGTTGCCCCCAATTCCAACAATATCTCAAGTTTGGCTATTAAAGCCTCATATTCAGCCTCATTGTTCGAATAAAGACCTTTGACTTTATACTTGAATTTTGTTGGAGTTTTATTAGGAGAAATGATCAAGACTCCTACTCCTGTACCGTCTTTATGAGTAGAACCGTCGAAATACAATTTCCAAGGTTCGAGCTCAAGATAGTTTAACATATTTTCGTTTATAAAGTGGTCGACGATGAAGTCAGTTACCACTTGTCCCTTAACAGCCTTTAAAGGCATGTAAGTTAGGGAATACTCAGTTAAAGCTAATGCCCATTTACCAATTCGACTGTGCAAAATTGGTTTAGACAACATATGTTTAATGATATCAAAATGAGACGAAACGTAAACATCAATAGGTTTTATATAATGCTTCAATTTTGTACAAGAAAAATACAAGCATAAACACAATTTTTCAACTATGTTATACCTAGTTTCTGCATCGTTCAAAACCCTACAAAGGTATTAAATGGCTTTTTCGACACCATTTTCATCCTCTTGAGCCAACATGCTCCCTAAAATTTTGTCTGACGCAGATATGTACAATCTCATACTCCTATTTCTACAAGGTGGTGCTAGAATTGAAGGGTGACTCAAGTACTCCTTGATTTTGTCGAAAGCTTCTTGCTGAGCTTGCCTCCATTAGAATCCTTCCTTGTTGAGTTGAAGCAGAGGTGAGTAGGCTTGAGTTTTTCCGCTAAGGTTTGAGATGAATCTCCTTAAGAAATTGATCTTTCCCAGCAGTGACTGTAATTCCTTCTTTGTTGATGGCGCTTTCGCTTCCATAATGGCCTTGGTCTTATTCTGGTTTATTTCGATTCCCTTTTCATGGACCACAAAGCCTAAGAAATCCCCCGCCTACACACAAAAAGCACATTTGAGAGGATTCATTTTCAGACCATGTCTTCTCATCCTTTCAAAAGATTGTCGAAGATGGTCAATGTGATTCTTCCCTGAAACAGACTTAACAACAATATCGTCAATATAAATTTGCATAAAAGTCTCTATATAATAATGATAGAACGAATTCATTGCTCTTTGGTATGTTACCCCAACATTCTTCAGACCAAAAGGCATGACTATCCACTCATAGGTGCCTAGGGCCCCAGAGCATCAAAACGCCATTTTTAGGGCATCCTCTTCAGCGATGAATATTTGATTATACCCAGAATACCCGTCGAGCATACTAAGGTATTCATGGACAGCGGCATAATTGACTAGCATTTCCGCCACAGGCATTGAGTATTCTTCCTGTGGGGTTGCAGCGTTTAAATCTCTAAAATCTATGCAAACCCTCGAAGTACCATTCTTTTTATTAACAGGTACAGTATTTTCTAACCATTCGACATACCTGGTTGTTCGAATGAATTTGCAACGAAGAAGCCTTTCGACCTCCTCCTTGATCTTCGAGAGAATGGCCGTGTAAACCGCCTTGGATTCTGCTTGATTGGCTTCTTCCCAGGCTTAATTAGTAGCTTCAATTCGACCAGATCTTTGCTTAAGCCAGGCATCTCGTCGTAATCCCATCCAAAGCAGTCTTTAAACTCCTTTAACAATTGGATCACTTTGACCTTGAGTTGTGGGCTGATATTGACACTGATATATGTTGGTCTTTTCGTTGCCCCTTCTCCCAAGTTGATTTCTTCAAGAGGATCTTGGGCTAGCATTTTAATGTTAGCTGCCAGCAGATCTTTTTTGAAACCCAAAGGCTCGTCATCAGAGATGGTGTCGAGCCTCCGACCTTGTACTTCATTCTGAACCTTATCAGGTGGCTCTGGATCAAAGTCCTTACCTGGGCCTTGTTGGTGTAACCTTTTATTGGCTTCGACAGCCATATGTTTCACTTCAGCCTCTAGGGTCGTTTGTAGTTTGTTTTCGGCTATATAAGCCAAAATCCTTTTAAATGCTTCGAACTCATACATCATCGCTGAATTTGCTTCCCCATCCTGTAGGGTCGACTCCAGACGCCCCTTCATATGCAAGGTCATCTTCTCCTACGACCTCACGATCCCATTGAAAACCATTTGTGGGATGCAAGTACAACGAATAGTATGCGTTGTCATCCGGAGTAAATGCAAAGTTGTCTAGGTTTCATAGAGCTATGTTAGCCAAGTGTTTTTTTAAATGGTGTATGTCGACGTGATTGATTGCAGCCTTGAAATAACCTTGGTCTACTTCAATGTTTTCCACAATGCCGTCTGGGCACCATATAGTTATCCTCTAATGCATGGATAAAGTTACAACCCTTATCCCACTTATCCATTCACGGCCAAGTAACAGATTGTAATTGGCTTTCGTTTCGAAAACCATAAACATGGTCGGTCCTGTAACAGTACCTATGGTAGGATCGACCTGAATCACCCCTAAAGTAGTACCCACATTTCCTTTATAGTTGGAGAGTACCATATTATGGGGTTTGGTATCGGTGTCTAACTTCCCGATTTTCCTCAGCATGAAGTATGGCATTAGGTTCACCGTCGCACCACAATCCACTAAGATTTTGTTAACAGGAACGTCTTCGACCTTACCTGTAATGAATAGAGGCTTCAAATGACTTTTCATTGCCTCGTCTGGGCGTTCAAAGAATGCATTCTGTTCCTCGACACAACCATTGTTCATCACATAATAGCACACAGGTTTATGTGCAGCCATTTCGATTTCAGTATTATTATCCATCTCTTCAACCTCAGTTACTTGGTTAAATTCCCTGGGGAGCACTGACACCACATTCACTATGATATCCAAAGACTGCTCCGATCCTGAGTCAAAATTGTCAGTAAGCATCTCATCCTCAGCAATTGCTCGATCATGCTTTTCTTTGGCCTCTTCTTCCTGTGTGGCAAATAACTTTCTCCCCACCAGCATCTTTTCGACAGGATTTTGTTCCTCCCTGTCAGTTTTGTCAGTCGGTAGGCTGGTACTTGATTCCGCCTTTGCCCCAGCCTCTCTCTGATCCTTCTTTCTTCTCTGTTCCCTTCTCCATTGTGATCTGGGCATGGGATTCTTTCCCTTATAATTTTCTGAGATGTAGGTTGACTGCTTCAAAGTCTGGAATTCCTTGTGGTATGTCATTGATGAGCCTCTATCTATGTCTAAACTTTGCCATTTCTGCTGACTTTTTCCCTTTTTTTCGTTTGGTCTTGTCCACTTTCCATTAGAAATCTCTGCAAACGGCTTGAAAGTGGTGGTCCTTGCACCTAGGACCCTTGGCTTAGCCTGTTCCTGCTTCGAAGAAGATCTCCTCGGGTCGAAGCCTCATTGACCATGAGGGGCTCTCTCTTCATGTCTTTGTTTGGATTTCCTAACTCCTTCAAGGTTTTGGGCTGCCTTTTTATCAAACACAGCACTGCATCGAGGACACAACATCACTTCTGATTTTTTTCTCTGGCACCTATGGAGGAAATCCATCAGAGTCTTCTCTTATTTAGGGTAAGCTATTTTGTTATGCTCCTCTTGCCGACGCTCCTCGTCGACTTCCATGGGGGTTTCTTGTGAGATTTCCACCATGTCGATATCCATGTTGACATCATCAATGATGTCTAACCTGTGTAACTTCATTTGAAGGCCTTCAGCAACCTTGTCCATTCGAATGAAACCATCAGCAGTTCTTTTGTTATCATCATTAAATTGGAATCCGCAGTGATTCTTCCATTAGAGTCTTCAGTGACTCCCAAATCGAAACCATTAGTAGTTTCTTTGGTGAAGCTTTGAGCAGCCTCACTGGCAAAAAATTTCATAAACTCCTGGTCGAGATCTTCAGTAATCCTGACAATAACAACTCCCTTGTTGAAGTCCTCAGTGACTTCGACCATGTTGACAGTGTTGTCGAGATCTTTAGTAATCTCGACCATGTTGACTTCAGTTGGCTCTGTGTAATGAGCGTTAACAACTTGCAAAGGATCAAAGTCAATCTTCATTTAGCTCTTCGACTTATCTCCAAATTTCAGTCTTCTTTCCTGGATAGTATTTTGAACAAGATCCCTGAAAAGAAAACATTGAGAAGTTTTATGACCCAAGAAATTGTGATACTTACAAAAACCTCTTTTTTTCCTTTGTTCTAAAAGAGGCATTTTAGCACCAGGAGGCACTATCATTTGATCATCCTTAACAAACAAATCGAAAATTTTGTCACATTTGGTAACGTCGAAAGTGTAAGTTTTCTTAGGAAATTTATCGCTTTTTTCTGGTTGACAGGGTTCTTTCCGTTCGAAGGGGCCAAAACCTTACAAGAGTAAGGCAGCCTTGTTTTAATTCAGCAAGATCTCGTCGAAAACCAATGACTCATTATAAGTTCCTTCATCTTATTCATTGAATGTGACGTAGGCTATTCTTTTACTCTTATTTGCCCTAGCCTTCTCTTCTTTTAGGCGTTCTAATTGTCGAACCCTGTCAGCCAACTGGGCCATATCCCTCAAGTATTGGGTATCTAATTTCTTCCTAATGGAATAATCCATGCCTCCAGCGGCCATTTCGACCAACTCATGTTCTGGTACTTGTGTAAAACATCTAGCTTTAAGCAGCCGGAATCTGTTCAAATAATCATCTATTGGATCAGTAAATTTCCATTTTGTACTAGCCAAATCCTTTAGAATAATCTTAGTTTGTCCCATATAGAACTGCTTATGAAATAAATGTTCCAACTGGGTTCAATTGTGGATCGAATTTGGTGGCAAAGTTGTCAACCATGTGAAGGCATTCTTCGTAAGAGAACTTGGGAAGTATTTTACCCTAAGGTTCTCATTATTCGAAATCTCCTCAGCTTCTATCAAATACCTAGCCACATGTTCGACAGTGGATTCAGTGGTGTCCCCAGAAAACTTGGTGAATTTAGGGACCTTTGTCCTAGGTGGCAAATCTGACTGAAGAATATACTCTGGCAATGGTGATGTGTAATTTGGCCTTCAAAGACCAAAGTTTACCCCATTCTGTGCCATGATCCTTTTGACCATTGCTGCCAAATTATTATCTACTGCCACATTGTTACGTTGAACCTGCTGTATGACATTGTCAGCATTTTGGTTTCTATTTACCAAAAATACCCTTGGTTCTTCTTCTACAGGAACATGTGGTTGATTCCTAGGGGGTTCGACTATATGTTGTTCGACTAATCCCTGGTTTACTAAATTCTCCTGGGGTATATTTCTTGGGTTTTGTTGGATTTGGTTAATAGTAGGGTCTTCTTCGAAAACATCCCCTTGGGTTTCTGTCATATATTCCCTTGGTGGATGTCGAGGAGGGTTTGCTACACCAAATAAATTCGCAAGGCGGGTCATCTGCGCTGCCATTTGCTGATTAGTCTGGGTAGTGTTTTGAATGAGAGGCTGAAAAATTTCTCCCATAATCTGGGACATCATTTGGACCATTTGATGGTTACTTTCGTCAATTTGCTGCCTTAAGTATGTTGTAGTACTATTTGTCAAGTTTGGAATTTGGGTTGAATATCCCATTCCTAAGGATTGTAAGTTTGACATCATCGAAGTTGGCATCCCAAAAGGCGGGTCTAGACTAGGTAAAGACATCGAAAATCCAGGGGGAACAAATGGTTGGAAACTATAATTCCCGACTGGTGGGGGAGTCCTTGGTGGTCCCCTTGATCCGACATAATTAAGAATGGGTTGGGTATGGGAAATCGAATGCGTAGGGATCAAACTTGCCATGGATGGTATGGTCTCAGAAACAGACGTTGAAACCGTTGGTCCCCTAATCGAAGATCCTGGGGGTGGTTCTACATTAATACTGGGCATTGTTTGAGGATTCGAACTATTTGGATGAGGGATCAAATTATTTGGCTGGTTTGTACTTGCCATTTTCCTCGTGTATCTTCTCCTTGGTCTATCTTCATTAGTGGTGGCTACTTTACCACTTCTTAATAACATACAATGAAGTTTTCGAAAGATAAAAGACACTTAAATGCAGAATTATAAATTTTTGAAAATTACTTAGCATTGTCCCACTGGGCGTGCCAATTTGTTTACTGTGAAAATTAGTAAACAACCTCTGGTCTACTAAATCAATAAGAAATTTGATAACTTGCAGGATCGACCATACAAAATCCTAGGACATGTGCTAAATAAATTAAAATGATATTTGGAAAAAGATGAACACTTCGACAATATTCATGGTTTAAAGAAAATCTACTTCGACAATATTAAAGACAACGTAATGCAGGAAAATGATCAAAAATGCGTTGGAAAATAACTTGCAAAAGTAAAAGATAACTTCTGTGCAAAGATTAGCTTAATTGCATTAAATGAAAAAGATGGTGTTACATCAAACGTACATTTCTCACACTCGTTTCTCTACACGCGGGTACTTTGAGTAATTGAGGGATTTGTACAAACTTGAACACACACAAATCCTAACACTAAGACTTGCTACTTATAATAGCCAAAAATAACTACCCATAACGGCCTACTAATTAGAGCGAGACGAATAGCATTCTGCATGTCTTCGTCCTTTAGATGCGCTCAACGTGTCTTCTGCCATCAATTGGATAAGAACAAAGTTCCCTCCCATATTTGAATTCAAATCTTGAATCGAACATCATTAATAATACGTTCGTCGAACAATATTTCCAAATTGCTAGAAATATTTATCTCTTGCACAAGGACAATTTCGACTAGAATTTCTGGGAATACCATTCCAGTCGAAGTCTTTCAAAACTTCTCTAAAATTCTATTTCTTTGATTAATCCTCTTAATCCAATATCAGGCGTCGAAATTAGGAGCTAACAGGGGCATTGACTTCATGGGGCATTTTCTTCCATCTCTTGGTAATCTTTACATTCTTGCGGCTGTAGACTATGTCTCTAAATGGATAGAGGCAGTGGCAACACCCACTAATGATGCTAGAGTCGTAACCAAATTTTTGCTTAAAAACATTTTGACAAGACATGGAACGCCTAAAGCAATCATCAGTGATGGTGGGTCTCATTCTTGCAATAAGATTTTTGAAAATTTAATAGCAAAATATAGGATCAAACACAAAGTTGCTACAACCTACCATCCTCAAACAAGTGGCCAAGTTGAGCTATCTAATAGAGAGATCAAGAGGATTTTGGAGAAAGTTGTTAACCCCACAAGGAAAGATTGGTCCAAACATTTGGACGAGGCTTTTTGAGACATGTCTCCATATAGACTTGTTTATGGGAAGTCTTGTCATCTATCCATTGAATTGGAGCACAAAGCTCTTTGGGTCGTTAAGTAGTTAAATTTCAACCTAAAAATTGATGGCCAAGCTAGGATGCTTCAACTCAATGAGTTAGAAGAGCATATGTTATTCTCATATGAAAATGCTGAACTTTATAAGAAAAAGACCAAAAGGTGGCATGACATGACATGCTAGAAAAGGGAATTAGTGAAAGGTCAAAGAGTTTTACTTTTTAACTCTATATTGAAATTATTCCCTGGAAAACTAAAGTCAAGATGGTCATGACCTTTCAAGTTAGTAAAAATTTACCCCCATGGAGCTGTGGAGTTGTTGAATGAAAAAAATGGTGAAAAATTCAAGGTTAATGGCCAAAGGATCAAGACTTATTTTGGTGACCCTTAAAACAACACTAAGGGAACCATTCACTTTATTGATTAATGATTTCTGTTTTGGTCAGGCTATAAGACCTTAAAATAGCGCTACTGGGAGGCAGCCCAACTTAACAATTTTTTATTTATTTTTAGTTTGTACAGATGAGTTAATTTTTGGTGGCAAACAATGGCATTGGGTGTCATGACAGTTGGGACAACAGTCAACATGAAAAGAGCAATGTGAAATTCAAGGGAAATATTTCTAAGTCCAGAGGAATTAAATAAGTGATGAGCTAGCATTATTTTTATTCTCTTGGACAAAGAAATGAAGCGTTGGAATTTTGGAAAGAGAAACAGAGTGAGTAAAGTGTACGCGCCTAGAGCCTTGTGCCAATCAACTGAGAATGGCCCAGTCTGACACGTAAGACTGTTGGGTCGTATCAACACGTCAACTCACTTTTATGCAAGAAATTCAAACTTCTTGTCTTCTCCCTCCGTCACATCAAACAAACCCTTCAATTTTTGCCTTAATTTCACAAAAGCAATTTTCTTTTTCTCTCTCCAAACCGTCCTTATTTCACCATCACATTCTCTCTCTAACTCCCAAAACAACCATTTTCTTTGTCTGTCACTCTCTCTCTCTACAAACCCTAATCCCCATTTTTCTTTCGCCATCACAAAACACCTTCCCATGGAAATACCACCAGAACATCGTGTCAAGATGGATGTTAAAAAGAACGCTACACCGTATGTTGCATATTCTATTGAAGAGCAAGAAGGCCACAAAACTGTCATCAATAGTGAGGCTTCTCGTCGCTTTACTGAGCACTTCAGTAAGACGAGTTTCCATGCGGAGAGAGGTTTTATTTTTGATAATCATTAGGAAAACTTAGGCCTTACTGGAGAGATTGGAACAACTATCATAAGCCTTGGATGGATGAAGTTGTGTCGTCAACCAAGACCTTACAACATTTCCTTAGTCAAAGAGTTCTACTCTAACTTAACTAACCCAGGTCATAAAAGGGTTGAGGTGGTTGTGAGAGGAACGAAGGTGGTGTACAATAAAGCCACCATCAATCTTGCTTTGAGCATAAAAGAAGCTGGTGACGAATATCAAGATCTTGTGATGAAGTCTGATGAAGACGACTTTGATGTGTACATGCGGTCACTATGTACTCCAGGAACCAAATGGGTAGAGTCTAGTTCCGAGAAGGTAGTCAGAAGGATGGAGTTATTACCAGAGTTGAAGGTATGGTACCAGTTTATGAAGCACTCGATGAAGCCAACTGCCCATAACGAGATAGTTAGCAGAGCAAGGCTAGTGTTGCTCCATTATATAACTTCGCTGAGCAAAATCAATGTGGGAAAGATCATAGTACAAGAGATTCAAGCGTGTTATATGAAGAAGGAGGGAATGTTATACTTCCCCTGCTTAATCACAAGGTTGTGTCAGAGGCACGGCATGCCAGAGCTCGACACGGACGATACTGGATAACCCCAAGCTGCACTGGACAAAGCGTTAATCCAGACGCTAATGAAGCCAAAGGGTAGAAAAAGGCCAGCAGAGGCGCGCCAAACTTCGACAAAAGCAAATGAATAACACGAAAGGGATGGAGTATTATGGGACGTCATTCTGTAGATGCAGAAGGACCAGAGAGATTACTTTATGTTCCAAAAGGCCAAGTTTATCTGGCAAGAAAAAGTTGCAGCATTACAAGTCCATTCTAACTTGTTGGAGCCTCCTTTGTTCCCTAAACACATTTTAGGTGACTTGGAAACCAACAAGGAAGAAGAGGAAACTAAAGTTGAGGAAAAGAAGTTGAGCAAGAAACAAAAAAGCTAAGAAGAAGAAAAAGGAGAGGAAGGAAAAAAGTGAGAAAAAGAAGGAGAAGAAGGATGCGGGTGAGACAAGTGAAGTCGTGACTGTTCAAAGCAGCCAGGTTCAACCTAAGAAGAAAAAGGTTGAGAAAACTGAAGTTCCCAAGAAGACTGGAGTGGTTTCCCCAAAGGGTACTCTAAGTTCCAAAGAAGAAGAAGAAGTTGAAACCAGAATGGAAGAAAAAGGAGATCCCTACAGTTATGACACCACCAAACAGTCATGTGAAGGACTTTGATCTGAACCAAATCGATCCAGAGTTAAGCCTAGAGAAAAAGGATGTTGTCCTCGATGATCTGATTGAGGAAGTTAGTAGAGACGATGATGAAATGAATCAAAACCAAGGAGTGGATGCTGATGTTAGCAAGGGAGCATAAATTAACCAAGAAATCATCGAAGAAATTGAGAAAGAAGAAAAAGTCCTGGAAGAAGAGACAGAGGCAGATCGGGAGACAGGTGAAGACCAGACTGCAGATGACAGTCTTCCCAAATACTACTCAACCACCGAAGATTCCTCCCCTGGTTCCAACAAGGGGAAGGAAAAGAAAATTAAAAAAGAAAAACCTAAGAATGAGGAAGTGGACAGCGAGTCAAACAAAGGCGAGACAGTGGTAGTCACCCCTGTGGCTACTCCTGTCACAACCCCAGTCAAAGAAACAGCTGCAGCAATGATTGAGGAAGAAATTGCCGAAGAATAAGTGCTTAGCCATAAGAAGAAGGAGCTGAAGAAAAGCCCTAAGAAGAATGCCAGAGCTGCTATGGAGGAGAAAGTGCGGGAGGAAGCTGTCGTGTCTGAAGTCGTCAAAGAGCAAGTCAATGAACCTAAGAATTATGAGCCAAAGGCCGCTGCTAAGAAGGAGGCCAGAAATAAAAAAAGGGATAAATTTCCTCTTGCGCGCAAAAGCGCCAGGCGTAAGGCCTAAGTGGTATCATCCAGAGGCAAACCTAGTCCTGCCTCCCCTAATCACTTGACAGTGAGGACATTATCCTTACTTTAAGTTTGAGGGAGGTGGATAAAGCGTGACCTTCTCTCTTCTATCTTTCTTTCTTTTCTTTCTATCTATTGCTGAATGATGCTTAGGATAAGATTACAATATTCTGGATATTTTGCTACGTTGGTATTTTGCTTGGATAGTTTGATGGGCTACTTTGTTACCGTTGGTTGAATTTTGGAGACCATGTTTGAAGGTCGTGTTTGATGCCTGGATTTTTAATCATCTGGTTTATGATAGTTTTAATCCTGTTTAGTTAATTTTGTTTTAATTTGGTTTAATGTTGTATGATTTAGTCTAGGTCGTAGTTTTGTGTTTGCATGTTTAGTTTTCTTTTAGTTAAGGGCATAACAAAGAAGTGAGTAAAGAACAACCAAGGCTCAAGAAACTATATTTTGTGTGCTTAGAATAAAATTGGGTGATGAGTCTGTCAATGAGTTTTTGAAAACAAACCCAAGTTGTGACCAAGTGTGTTGCTGCAGAGGTTACTGATACCCTCTGTCCCGCCTCCACTAGTCTGCTGAGTTAGCAAAAAAAATTTTAGAAACTTATTTGTTTGAAATTGAGAAGAAAGTATAAACCTTAAGAAATCACCATGGGAAGGATGAACTGACTTCAATAAATACTTAGACTTTTCACAAAAAGAGCACACCCCACATGTTACTAATAAAACACATAAAAGTGTACAAAAAAGTGGCAAAGACCACTAATGAAAAGTTCTTGTGCCCGAAACTTGAGGAACAGCCAACATCTTCATCATAATAGCCAGTTGGACTCATTACAAGTGAGATCCCATTGAGTGAAAAGATGGAGTGTTGAGCCAAAAAAAGAGAAAACTGAAAAAGAAAAAGAAAATAAATAAGTCGAAAGGTGTGATCTAAAATGTGGAAGTCAAAAGTCAATAAAAGAGTCAGAACAGAATTCCCTCTTGAAACCCAAAAGGAAGAAAACTTAATTCACAAGAGTACTCAAATTGGAATCACAAAGAAAAATTAGTTCATTTTTTTAAGAGTGGCGACGTGACAGTAGGAATCTGGTCACTTCAGTATGTGACATCTCTTGGACTGATACACGGCCGAGTTATTCCAATTATTTTTATGTATAGACCATTCATTCAGTAAAAAGCTGAGCCACTCCATCAATCCAATCCTAGCCTGTTGTTTTTGAAATTCTCTTTTGTCATCCACTAACCTGTTAGAAACACGCTTATTCTTCTAAAGCTTTCTGGTCTTCACTCGACCGCTCAAGGAATTAAACTCCAAGCCGCTAAAACACGACTTGGCCCTCTCAAGCATTCTGGTCATCATTCGATCGCTCAAGGAACATTACCTTTTTCAAGGATTTTCTTGTGCACTATATATGCTTCTTACAAGCTGATTACACAAATGAAGTGCAATAGCAAGTTGTGAGAAACTACTCCTTGCTTTCTAATACAGAAACTAACTTAAAATAAATCTCTAAGAGATTATAAAGCTCCCTAGTTCTGTATTTGCTTAAAAGCTTTCTTATGAGCACCGCGGCTTCTTATCATTATCTTTAAGCTTTTATATTCCTTTCTGAATAGTTGATGCTTCTTCTAGCTTCACTATCAAGATCAACTAAGTTACTATGTTTCACTTATTGATGTTTCACTTGATGAGTTTCACATGGCTTTACACATGTTGCATCATTGTGTGTTCTTCATCATTCTGCTTCAGCTTATTCTTCATTAAGCATTCTTCGTTTAAGCTTCAGCTTGCAGCATCTTGTACTCCTTTCTTGAGCATATAATGCTTTTTTCAATTCAACCATCAAGTTTAACTAAGCTACTATGCTTCACTTATAATGTCTCACTTGAGTAGTTTCATATGGTGTTAGCATAATTCTTGTTTGTGCACACTTGTAGTAGCAGCTTAATATTTGCTTGCTACGTGTTGATTTGTTTGCTGTGTTGAGTGATAATCCTTTGTATGAACAACAATCAACAATATTTTATCTTTCTCTCTTGTAATCAATGGCTGCTTCAGCAATGAGCGACTAACTTCTAGCCATAAGCAACATTTCTTCAAGCTTCAAAGTCTTCAATTTATAGAGCAGGAGAGAATAGTTTCGTTAAGGGGTATTCTTGGAAACATATTCCAACAACAATATCCCAACGTTCACATGAAGGAATGGTCAACATCACCATAGAAAAAGTTTTTTCTGCGCCACCTTCTCGAGGTAGATGATATAGAGTTTTAATACTATTATATTCAGCTTAAAACCATTATGATCTTCAGTATTCTAGCATCTTCAGAAGCTTTAGATATTGACTTGATGAAGCGTGTTGTAGAAGAGTAATTCTTTGTGTAGTCTTCAAAAACTCAGTCTTCAGAATTCCAAGATCTTTGTTCAGCAGAATCTATCTTGTGAATCTCCAGCACTCGTTCTTTTAGAAGCATTATCTTCAGAGTCTTCAGAACCTGTTCCTTTAGAACCTTATCTTCAGAGTCTTCAGATTTCATTAAGCAAGTTCTTTGTCTTCAGAGTCTTAATCACTTCGTCTAATCGGAACCTTGTCTTTAGAAACTATTCAGAACTTGATTTTCACAAATTATGTCTTCAGAATCTTCAGAGCTTTGTTCACCTGAACCACGTCTTCAGAATCTTCAGAACTTGTAACATTAGAAGTGCGTCTCATTAGAAAGTCTTGTAGACCTTTCCCATAGAATCTTAATTAGAATGTCCAAAACTAACGTTCATTAGAACCGTTGTATTAGAAATATTCATGAATCTTGACTTTAACTTGTACACACACATATGTTTTCTTCCAAAGTGTTGATAGTGGAGTATGATGACGTCACACACCTTCTTATCAGAGTCAGAATCATATTGACAACAACCACACACTAGACAGAAACCATATCATACAAAATTGTTCTCTTAGATAACATGTGCAGTTATCATCAAAACTTAATGGCCAGATGTAGAACCAAATCTTGTTCTTACACAAACCACTCATAAAATACAACTTTCCTCTCTTTTTTTCTTCCTCACATTTCCACTCTCAGACCTATAACCTCTCACCTACTCACTATTTTTTTCATAAAAAACTTTTCAAAAGGGCAACTCTCTTATTAAAAACAATTTTTCTCTGCAAATGTAAAGAAAACCGAAAACCCTCATTCCACTTTCCTATTCCCTTTCCTTTAGCTTCTAATTCACCATTGTAACAAACGAAAACCAACGACCATAATCTTTACCTTTCCACCCTTCCTCACCTTCAACTAATAGTAATAACACTACCTTCCATAAAACCATGTTCTCATCACACCATACTGAATGAAGAAATCAATCATAAGCATAATAACTCTCTTTCCTTCTCTTCCATCATTTCCTGCATTTTTTTACTACAACTAAAATCACTCACTTCTCATTTTTCTTCTGAAGCATAAGCACAAAAGCTTCATAAACCCACCTTACAGACCATAAAAAACCTTCTCACAACAATAACCGAGATTCCCTTCTTCCATTTCATAACTCTCCTTCAAACCATGAAAATAAAAACTTCATAACCCACCATAATATCATTCGTTTCCACCTCACTCCCTATAGCCAAACACACCACCGCCGTGAGACAAAACCAAACGTGCAGATCCAATCTCCCTCTATTTCACAACAATTTTCACAACTCTGTTTCACATCCATCCTCTGTTCAACTCAACCTCGCATCCACCGTTTTTGTTGCCATAATAACCGCAACAACACGAGTAACAACTTCCTGCGTGGTTCTCGGTTCGGTAACTTTCAGCTTTGATTTTTGTTTGAATCCAATTGATTGATATGTGTTGTTTTGGTGGCATTGCTTTGCGTTTAATTTTGATGTTCGTTGGGCTGCGTTTATATCATGGCTTCGAAATTTAGAGAGAAGAAGAACAATACCCTGCAAAAACATGATGACACTGTTTTATTTGTTTCGTTTTTCATTCTTTACGTTATTTCTTTATATGACAAATAATTTGGCACAATGGAATGGTTGAGACCTCGATCTCCCAACCACCAGGTCATGAGCTTGAGTTCAGGGCGGCGTGCTTATTCCCTCTTGTTTTCATGTTTTTTTTCTTCTTTTATTTTCCATTTTAGAATACATCATATATTATATATTTATGGTTGCATATGTTTAACAACGATAGGATCATAGGAGGAATGATTGAAGCTTCATGTCTCCCTCCTTTATATCTCTGGTTCAATCCCTTGTTGCCACTTTTCCTCATATTTTCTCATTTTTCCATTTTTTTTCATTTCTTTTTCTCCCTTATTTTTTATTTTCTTTCCCTTTTTAGCCATCCTAATGAGTTTCTTTCTGAGTTTTTTGTGATGCCTACTTCTTATTTGTGACATTATCTTTACAATTTAATTTTTGTTTTTATTTTTTCCACTTATTTTACCCCGATTACGGCCATTGTAAAAGCACCATTTAATTGTTTGAAAAATGCGATACTTGTTGGGTTTTTGCTTGGTTTCTGTAAATCTTTTCATTGTTAAACATCAGATTTTAATCCATGGATTCAACATTTCCCATGTCTTTATTCCTCAGATTATTTTTTTGATATGTTGATGGTATTTCGCCGCGTTATGACCCTTGTATACGACATTTCATTTGTTGTGGATATGCACAAACCGACTTTAGCACATTACCTAGGGTTTTTCCTGCACCTCTAGATTTCATTTTACTTCGCACATTCTTGTGTTATGTGACTTCAATTCGCATCCTCGCATCTCGATTTTAATCTGTGCAACTTTTGATTTTACTTCTTTCGATTTAATTTTTGAACGTGTTATAAATATAACTTGTGTGTTGCTATTTTCTTCACATGGCTTACTCTTGGAAATTCTTATAGTGAGACCATTCTCTTGTGCACTTATACTTATTTATTAATGTTTGTTGATTGGGCTTGATTTAATTGTTTCATCATCTCGTATCCCTATTCAACAAAATGTACCCTCATTCCCATGAAGTGTATAAACTTTACCGCTTTCTTAACTCAAGATTTGCGTAAAATCAACACTTTTCAAAAAGAACAAAAATAAACTCGATCCAATGTCGAGCATCTTTCACAAATAAAACCATTTCAACATCACTTCAATAATCATTTTCAAATTATTTTCATTCCATATCATTTCAATCTCAAATCATTTTCCTAATCATCTCGCAACAATAAAACCCTTGATCAAACGTCAAACAAAATTTTCTCAATCAAACTCAAAAACACTTTAAAATACCATTAGGATTGTGTTCCATGAGCCTTAAGTGGTGGAGAAGGAGTGAGAATGGAGCTTTCATACCCTCACTCTGAGTATTTTGGACACAAGACGTTTGACTTGGTAGTTTGAAATATTATCCTCTACCCATAGTCTTTAATGCAATTCAAATAAAAAATAATTTATTTTCAAAACCCTAAAATCAACATCAACACACCCAACCTATCTTTTCTCACCCTCGTGCGATCGAAGCAAATCAAACCTAATTACTTGCCCCCATGCGATCAAACACCTTTTTTCAAAAGGACATTGTTTAGTCATTTCTAACACACATACAAACTAGTGCTTAAGCCTCCCCTGAGAGTAGACAAGCTAATGTTTATCCATTACAACATGATCTAAACAATTGTTCATTAAAAAATACAAACCAATAAACCGTAGTCCCCCGAACTACGAAGCTCTGATTTCCTCTTTGCACCATGAGGATACGTAGGCACAAGATTGCAAGATCCCGACGAGTAACCTTTTTCTTTTTTCCACCGTAGTCCCTGAACTACAGATGCTCTAATTCCTCATTTCATTATGAGGATACATAGGCACGAGGGCTCCAATCCATGGCGAACACACTAATAAAAAACCATTATTTCCCCTTTTGAGGTTTCCTTTCTTTTCCCTTTTTAATCTTTTTACTACTTGAAGAAAGCAAACAAACACGAGCTAACATTCAAATCGAAAATCTAACTAAGAGGTTCCCGTTGAGTACAACGGATGTGAGGGGTGCTAATACTTTCCTCTTATACAATAGACTCCCGACCCCGAATATGGTTGTGACGACCATTTTCTGTTTTTAAATGTTTTATCGATATTTTCCTATTCCTTCATTAGGATAAATAAAGTTTGGTGGCGACTCTGCCTAAATAAATTTTTCCGCGACCACCGTGAGGATTGTATTTTTTGAGGCACGACAGGTAACATTAATCACCAAGGGGAGATTTTGTTTGGAATACCTTCTCGGAGTCCCGAAACCCTAGCATGGGCTGGTCCGGGGTTATCATCAATGTAATTGCATCCTTTTCATGGATGACTGTTAGGTGCTAAAATGTGTTAATAATTAGTTTAGTTTTTAGCACCTTTTTGTGATCTTTATTTGTTAATCCAAGCCTTTTCCCATTGTTTCCGGTTAATAACCGTTTTCTAGTTAATTGCATTATTTGAATTATCTATTTAACTTTTGTGTTTTTATTGTAGATTTTTGCATGGAAGTGTAAAGATTGGAGCAAGGAAGGCCCCACAAAAGCAGTTTTGGAAAATAATGATTTTTGAAGCATGCTTGGAGCCCGCTAAGCGCGCTCCTAGCGCGGGGATGAAGCTAGTTACAGAGAGTAACCCGCTTAGCGCGGTCCTGAGCCCGCTAAGCGCGCTTTTAGGTCGGTTTAACAATAAATGAGGCCGCGCTTAGTGCGGTGTAGCGCGTTTAGTGCGATCTGCGATCCTCTGCCCCCTTATAAATAGACATTTATGTATTTTTCTTGGGATCCTTGATACATTTTAGAGCAAAATACCTAGTGAACGTTGTAGCATCTCATTGTGGAAGATTGAAAGCATCATTCGTCGAGATATCGTCATTGATGCTTGATAATCTTCTTCATCTTCTTGTTTGTTTAGCTTCCATGACAATGGAGAGCTAATTTTCCTTTTGTGTCAAGGTTAGATGGTAGATAAACCTTTATTTTGCATGTATTTGTATTTATCCTAGCTTGTGAACTCTTGGATGATGAATGTATGATGAAAAACTTTGTTTCTATGTTTATTCTTTGTGTTGGTTCATGATTGAGAAATGTGTTCCTACTCTTTACCTAGGTATTTCATCCATCAATGCACATTGGCTAGAGATAGTAATGGGTGTTGATGTTCATAAATATTGAACTTGAATGTTGTCATTTTGATAGTTTGAGTGAGAGATCATCAAAGGATCAAAATGGTAAAACTCACAATATGTGTTAGAGATAAACATATTGGGAGGATATGTGATTACATTTACCGTCTAAACGAGTTCATTAGCTTCGTTGATCCTATCCGTGCAGAATGGTTTGTCGAACCCTAATCTTGACATGCCTTTTACAAATCGTTAAAACAAATCTTTTTACCGTTATTACTTAAATTTGAATGCAAACGTTCCGATTAAAAACAACCAAAACCCCTTGTTACTTTGAAGTTTAAAACGTATACAACTGTAGAATGATTGCTATATCACAAACAATCTCTGTGGATCGATAACAAAAACCCTACTCTATTTGTATCTCAATAAATTGGCGTCGTTGCCGGGGATTGTTAATTGATATTGCAAGCATTGCAATAGTTGTGAAGCTTTTATACTTGTTAAAATTTTTCTTGTGCTTGTTGATTTGTTTTGTTTAGTGTGCAGACTTTGTTTTATGCGAGGGAAACTACCGGCAGACCAACTTCTGTTCGATCCCGAGATTGAAAGAACCGCTCGTAGAATCAATAGCAAAACTAGACGGAGGAGACAACTAGCTAGACAAAGACAAGAACAAGGAGAAAGTTCTATTTCTACACCACCACCACCAATTCCACAGTTCACACCAATCATGGAACCACCTCTACCGCCCGCTTCCACACCATGTGTAAATAGTCCGCGTCACACCGCTCAGTTTGATAACCATGCAAATCAAGGAAGGCAAGCTGAGATGAAAACTGGAACTTTGAAATTGTTGTATGGAAGTCCGTTCACGGGAATGGATCATGAAGACCCTTTCGCTTTTCTCACCAAATTTTATAAGATAGCGTTAGCGGTCGGAGTCGATCAAGCGCAAGAGTTACCTCTTTTCAAGAGACTATTTCCTCATTCCTTGCTTGGCAAAGCTAAGGATTGGTATCTTGACCAACCTCCTGCTGTGATGACCGATTGGAATGTTCTGGAGGAGAAATTTATAGAAAGGTTCTTTTCTCACAATTGTTTTATAGAATCGAAAACTGCGATTTCCGTGTTCTCTCAGGGTGCTAATGAGTCTCTAAATGAAGCATGGGAACTATTCAAATCAATGATTCAAAAATACAAAGGCCACGGGTTTGACGAGTTAACTCAAATTCACATCTTCAGAAATGGTCTCCAACCAAATTGCAAGTTATTATTGGATGCCACTTCTGGTGGAGCTTTGTTATCAAAAAGTGTCGAAGAAGCTACGGATATCATCAATAGAATGACACTTAATGATCTTCAAAGTCAAAACCGTACCAACTCGCAAAAGAAACCCGGGGTACTTGAATTAGGAACAAATGATGCACTCTTAGCGCAAAACAAGCTTATTTCTCAACAAGTGGAACTTTTGACTCAACAAATTAAGGAAATGAAAGAACCTAGCAAGAGTAAACAAGTCGCATGTTGTGAACTTTGCAAAGGAGAGCACGACACCGGATTTTGTCCTCCACCGGGATTTGAGGAAGTGAACTACATGAACAATCAAAGAGATTACCAAGGAAGCAACAACAACCACCTTATCAACAACAACACAATCCTCAACAACATTACCAAGGCAATCAAGGATATCAACTGAGAGGGAATTACCAAAATAATCAAGGTTGTGGTGGCGGTTCTTCAAGCCGGCAAAATCCTTATCAACCTCCACCACCTCCGGTTGCTAACTCTAACTTGGAAGACACTTTGACTCAATTCATGCAAATGTCTATGGCCAACCAAAAGAGTAGTGATGCGGCGATAAAGAATCTAGAAAATCAAGTTGGTCAACTTGCCAAACAACTAGCCGAGCAACAATCGGGTCCTTCATTCTCCGCAAATACTCAAGTGAATCCTAAGGAGCATTACAAGGCAATCGTTACTAGAAGTGGGAAGGAGTTAGCAAAAGAAAATGAGAAGGTGGAAGAAGAAAAAATTGATGGTATTGTTGAGGAGGATAGTGATGAGGAAGTAGTTGAAAATAAAAAATAGTGATAAGGTTGAAGTTGAAAAGAAAAATGATGATATGGTTGAAGTTGAAAATGAGAGTGTGGAGGAAGTGAAGAAAAAAGAGAAACATGTGAGAGTTAAGAGGGGGAAAGAGATGATAAATCCGATACCGATTCAAAATATGCCTTACCCTCATGTGCCGACAAGGAAAGAAAATGCTAGGCAATACTCAAGATTCATGGATATCTTTAAGCAACTACAAATCAACATCCCTTTTTCCGAAGCTCTAGAGCAAATGCCGAAGTACGCCAAATTTATGAAGGATATTCTTACAAAAAGGCAAAAATATTCGGAGCCGGAAACCGTTGTTCTTGCGGCAAATTGTAGTGCTATTATTCAAAGAACTCTCCCAAAGAAGGAAGTCGATCCGGGGCGAGTTACCTTACCCGTTACAATTGGTAATGTCTTTGTTGGAAATGGCCTTATTGATTTGGGCTCAAGCATAAATCTCATTCCATTATCTATTGTGAAAAATCTTGGGAACATTGAAATTAAGGGCATCCGAATGACATTGCAATTGGCGGACAAATCTACCACTCATCCGATTGGGTTGGCGCAAGATGTGTTGGTGAAAGTTGACAAAATTTTCTTTCCGGTGGACTTCATTGTTATTAATATGGAAGAGGAAGATGATGCTCCTCTTATTCTTGGACGACCTTTTATGAAAATTGCACGAATGATGATTGATGTGGATGACGGTTTAATGAAAGTGAGGGTTCAAAACGAAGAAGTTTGCTTTGATCTTTTTGAAGCAATGAAGCATTCCAAAGAAAAACATGATAGCTTCCGTATCGATGCAATTGAAGAAGTAACTTTGGAGGTTTCTAAGCATGTTTATATAGTGTCTCCTTTGGAGATGGCTCTTGATGAATCTTATGAAGTGTTTTCTGAGGAAGAAGAAAGAGCTCTTGATGAATGTTTAAAAGAGCTTGAATATCCCAAAGAGTTGCAACCGTGGGAAGTAGAAACGGAAGAGTTGAAGAAGGATGTGAAAGATGAGAAGTCACCACTTGAATTGAAGGTCTTGATTTCCAATTTAAAATATGTGTTTCTTGATGATGGTGGTAACAAGCCGGTTATCATTAGTAACGTTTTGTCCAAAAATGAGGAAGACGTTTAATTCATGTTTTGAAGAAATATCAAGATGCTATAGGTTGGGTCATTTCCAATCTAAAAGGAATTAGTCTGGCTTATTGCATGCATCGTATCTTGATGGAAGAGGATTTCAAGGCGGTTGCCCAACCACAACGCCGCTTGAATCCAACAATGAAAGAGGTAGTGAGGAAAGAAGTTGTTAAGATCTTAGACGCCGACATGATTTATCCAATTTTCGATAGTCCTTTGGTAAGTCAGGTCTAAGTTGTACCTAAGAAAGGAGGAATGACCGTGATCCGTAACAAAAAAAATGAGTTGATTCCGACAAGAACGGTAACGGGGTGGAGGATGTGTATAGATTATCAAAGGCTAAACACCGCTACGAGGAAAGACCATTTTCCACTTCCGTTTATGGACCAAATGTTGAAGAGATTGTCGGGACAACAATTCTATTGCTTCTTGGATGGTTACTCCGGTTATAACCAAATTGCGGTTGACCCGAAAGACCATGAGAAGGCGACATTCACTTGCCCTTTTGGGGTTTTTGCCTACGGTAAGATGCCTTTCGGTTTACGCAACGCACCGACAACGTTTCAATGTTGTGTTCAAGCAATTTTCTCCGATCTCATTGAAAAAATGATGGAGGTGTTCATGGATGACTTCTTCGTTTTTGGAGCATCTTTTGATCTTTGTTTGAGGAATTTGGAGGTCGTTCTTGAACGGTGTGTTGAGACAAACTTAGTTTTGAATTGGGAGAAGTGCCATTTTATGGTGACGGAGGGGATTGTGCTTGGCCACAAAGTCTCCTCTAAGGGTCTTGAGGTTGATCAAGCCAAAATTGAAGTGACTGAAAATTTGCCTACTCCAACAAATGTCAAAGGCATCCGAAGTTTTCTTGGCCATGCGGGATTCTATCGGAGGTTCGTCAAAGACTTCGCCAAAGTTGCAAGGCCATTGAGCAATTTGCTCAACAAAGATAAGTCTTTTGATTTTGATGAGTCTTGTATGGTAGCTTTTAATTATTTGAAACGAAGTTTCACTACCGCACCCATAATCATCGTGCCCGATTGGAAAATTAATATTGAACTCATGTGTGACGCGAGTGATTATGCGGTCGGTGCGGAATTGGGTCAAAGAAAAAAAATTCATGTTATACACTATGCGAGCAAAGTCTTGAATGAAGCTCAAGTTAATTATGCAACAACTGAAAAGGAGTTGCTTGCGATAGTGTACGCATTGGAAAATTTTCGGTCTTATTTGATTGGGTCTAGAGTCGTAGTTTATACGGATCACTCGACGCTTAAGTATTTGCTCACCAAGCTGGATTCAAAACAAAGGCTTATTCGTTGGATCCTCTTATTATAAGAATTTGATCTAGCAATTCGTGACAAGAAAGGATCCGAGAATTTGGTGTCAGATCACTTATCTCGCCTTGTGAATGTTGAGGTTACCACAGCTGAAAAGGAAATCCGAGGATTTCCTGATGAAAAACTGTTTAAAGTCCAAGTTAGGCCTTGGTTTGCGGATTTTGCTAACCACAAAGCAACCGGTTGGGTGCCCCAAGACCTAACTTGGAACCAAAAAAGGAAGTTCCTATCGGATGCAAATTACTATGTGTGGGATGACCCATATTTGTTCAAATTAGGAGGTGACAACCTTTTGAGAAGGTGTGTCACAAGTGAAGAAGCCCAAAGTACTCTTTGGCATTGTCACAACTCGCCTTATGGCGGCCATTTCAATGGTTCGAGGTCGGCCATGAAAGTCTTACAATCAGGCTTTTATTGGCCTACTTTATTTAAAGACGCAAATCTTCATGCGCAAAGTTGTAACACTTGTCAAAGGAGTGGGGGAAATGGAAAAAGGGATGAAATGCCCCTTCAAAATATACAAGAAGTTGAAATTTTCGATTGTTGGGGCATTGATTTTGTTGGTCCATTTCAACCCTCTTTTGGAAACGAGTACATGTTGGTGGCGGTTGACTATGTGTCGAAATGGGTTGAAGCGATTGCTTCACCTAAGGCTGATGGCAAGACGGTGATCAATTTCTTAAAGAAAAACATTTTTTCCCGTTTTGGCACTCCTCGGGTTCTCATTAGTGACGGCGGGTCACACTTTTGTAATGCATCGCTTGAAAGTGTTTTAAAACATTACGGTGTATCGCATAAAGTGACGACCCCTTACCACCCACAGGCGAACGATCAAGCTGAGGTGTCGAACCGTGAAATAAAAAGGATTTTAGAAAAAACTGTGTCAAGTTCTCGAAAAGATTGGTCGCAGAAATTGGATGAGGCTTTGTGGGCATATCGGACCGCTTACAAAGCTCCAATTGGCTTAACTCCATTTCAAATGGTTTATGGTAAAACATGCCATTTACCGGTTGAAATGGAGCACAAAGCACTGTGGGCCCTTAAGTTGCTAAATTTTGATACGAACTTGGCCGGAGAAAAGAGAAAATTACAACTTCAGGAATTGGAAGAAATGCGGAATGCAGCCTATCATTCCAGTTGGTTGTATAAAGAAAAGGTAAAGAATTATCACGACAAGAAGATCCGGCAAAAGGACTTCCAAGTCGGCCATTTGGTACTGTTGTTTAATTCCCGGTTAAAACTTTTTCTGGGAAAATTAAAATCGAAATGGTCAGGACCATTTCGTGTGAAAGAGGTGAAAAGTTATGGAGCGGTTGTGATCGAAGATTTAGAGAAAAAAGACAGTTGGACCGTGAATGGTCAACGCTTAAAAATATACCTTGGAGGAAATTTCGATCGTGAGAATTGTTCTGTTCTTCTTGATGTTCTTCATTGAGCATCTTGGCCCGTCGAGCTTACGTTAAACAAGCGCTCATTGGGAGGCACCCCAATTTTGTAAGTTTTTATAGTTTTCTAGTCCATTTGCTGTTTAAATCATGTTTTTTGTGAAGTTGATGTTTTTTGCTGCTCTAAATGATGTTTTGAACTTCTGAAAGTTGGTTTTTAGCTGCTGGAAGTGGTTTGTAAATTGCAGTGCGCGCTTAGCGCGCAGTTGCCCGCTCAACGATGTTTTGAGAAAAACCAACCCTTACTTCCAGTAGGCAGCGCGCTTAGCGCGGTACTGAGCCCGCTCAGCGCGGGCTGCGTTTTTTTGAAAAAAAAATGACTTTTTCCTGGGCCCACTTATGCTGACCCACCCAGCGCGTGTTTATGAGTTAGGGTTTCTGAGGTTTTTGCCTCATTTCACCCTTTCTCACCCAAAAAGTCTCATTTTATCTCTTCTCTTTCAAAATTTCTCCAAAGTTCTTAGGATTTTTTTTATGTCCAACTGCAGTAACTTCATTTTCTTGCTCAAAGTCTTCATCAACAAACTGTAAGTTCTTCATTTCCTTTTTAATTTTTCATAAACAAAACCCATTTTGGGTTGAACCTTTAAGCTCAATGTTCTTGCTCATTATGTTGTTGTTTTTATTGTCAATCTCCATTGTTGTTTGTTTTCTGCTAATTGCATGTGGTTAGAAACTCCAATTTTTGAAATTAGGGTTATGATTTAGAAATTAGGATTGTGTATAGATTAGGGTTTTGATTTTGCGAATTCGTGACTGTGCATATCTCTGTGAATAGGGTTGTGTTTAGGAAGTAGGAGAATGTTTGGAAACCTTCTGTTGCAGAGGGGATTTTTTCTGCATTTCACAGAACCCGCTCAGCGCGCTCTGAGATTTACAAAAAAAATCCCCTTTTCTTAATTCTGTTTTGTTTTCCTTTGACTATTCGTAGTTTGTGATGCTATTTTCATTAACATGTGTTGCTGTTTTGTGTTTGTTCTATTTTGTTTTTCTTTTCAGATGTCGGGACGTAAGAAGCAACGAGTCGGTGGTTCTTCATCAAACCCATCTAGGCGCCCTCCATCCGGTCAGTTTGACAGCACTAGATTCCTTGGGCTCGAACAACAACAGCGCTACCAATAACTTGAAACGAGGTCGATTTGGGCGGAGCGAATTATTCTAATTGATCCGGAGGGACACTATCGCCGCACTGCTTCTCTGATTTCTGGAGGTGGCTGGGACAAGTTATTTTCCCCTACCCCGAGTACCACTTGGACATTGTGAGGGAGTTCTATGTGAATGCCTTGCCCTTCGAGGGTGAGCGTTTCAATTTCAAGACTTAGGTTAGGGGAAAAGAAATTGAGTTCTCAAGGGATGCTATAAATACTTACCTCGGTAATCACCTTCAGCTGGTCGAGGATGAATTATGTAATTATGGTAGGTTGATGGATCGGCGTAGCTAGAGTGCTGAGCAGTTGAGGGAGGCATTATGTGTGCCTGGGCAGACTTACCAGCTAAGCGCAAGTGGAGCGCCCCTCAAGTTTTTGAGGAGTGTATTGACTACAGAAGCGCAAATTATGATGGCGGTTGTTTTACACAACCTTAAGCCACGTAGCCATACCTCCTCCATTCCTATGGTTACGGCTGCTCTTGTTGCTTACATTCTTGACGACGAGAAGACTGTGGACTTAGCACAGATCATTGCTAGTGAGCTTAAGAGGATAGCTGTTAGTGCTACACCGTTTGGTGATTGGGTGTCGTGTGCCTTGACCTATCCTGGACTTATCATGTCCTTGTGTAGGAGGGCGCGTGTCACCCTTCCTACGCATGGGAATGTTAAATTGGTTATGTTGGATGATAACTATATAACTCGTCATTGTTTGCAGGCTTTGAATTTAGATGATGTTGTTCCTGTAGTTGCTGCTGCTTCTGCTGGGCGTGCTCGTGGTCCAAGTGCTGATGCCAATTGGGCAATGCATGAGGCTCACCAGCGTGCTTTCTTATTCATGCACGAATCGATGATGCAGCTGCAGCTCCAAATCCGAGAGCCACATATTGATCATTCTTTGAGGTCGCGAGAGGACCTCATGGCGTATGCGAGCTGGCCTAAGGGCAGGCATGGTTTTCCTGAGGGGGCAGGTTATGGGGCAGGTGTTGACGATGACGAGGGTGATGATGGAGCAGGCGATGGAGCATCTAGCTCTAGTTCTGATTGATGATGGGTTTGATGTGTCTTTTGTTTTTGTCTTCTTTATTTTGCTATGGTTAGTATGCTTCTAGTATTATCTACTGTTGTTTAGGATTTTTGTATTTTCCATCCGGGCGGATGTGGATTTTGGATAATTGTTACATTTTGTTTGGTATTTAATGAATTTTCCATTCGGGCGGATGATGTTTTATGTTATAATTTTTGGTACAAAATTTTTTGTTGTTTGTTCTCTATTTTAAGGTAGTTAATGGATGAAGCAAGTCAATTTCTTGGTACAAAAGTGATGTGCTTCACCATGCATTGATGGTGATGATAAATTTCTGAGTTGATGCGCAAAGGTACTCTGTTTTGTGCTTTGTAGAATGTTAATACGTACATGAACTTTTTGCTTTACATGATTTTTAAGCTTTTCTTCATTTTGCATATTTGTTCATATTGGAATCAATTAGGACTTAACCACAAATGTGAGTTCCCTTCATTATTCACAAATTATTGAGGGATTTAAGTGGTTGTTGCTTACTCAATTTTTTTATGTTTAATCTTACTTTTTGTTTTGAAATTGTGGAAACTTGGAAATAATCAAGGCAATTTTTGAGTACTGTGAGTAGAACCACTTTTCCATAAATCACTTCAAGTCACCTTGTGAGTGTGTGATCATTAGAAACCTCTCTTGAGCCTAAAACGAAAAATTTGGTATCATTGAAGCATTAACCCGAACTTTAACCGCTTTGAAGAGCATTTTGATTTAAGTTGTAGTATTGTTGAAGTTGGGGAGATTGTTCATTATGAAAAGAGAAGAAGGAATTGTGGGCAATGCATTCTCAAATGAAAAATCAAAAATAGAATGAAAAAGAAAGAAAAGAAAGAAATAAATGAAAAATCAAAAGAGAAAGAAAAAGAAAATTGTGGAAATCAAAAGAAAAAGAAAATTGTGGAAATCAAAAGAAAAAGAGATAGAATGCATTGTGAGAATAAATTGAAAGTTTGAGCAAGAATGGTTGCTTAGAAAAGAAAATGTTCTTCATGAATTTTACCCTTTCTTGTTCAATGGCCGTGTAAATATGACCTTTGTTTCTTAACCCCGACCAAGTTACAACCTATAAAAGTCCTTTTGTGATCTTTGTTTTCATTATTTTCATTAAATTGTGAGATGATTGCATAAATTGTTTTGGATGTGGCACAATTGCTTAGGAGTGTATTTTGTCCCTTGTATATATTGAGCTTGGCTCATTTGAATAAATTAGGTGATTCCTGTTTGAACATTTGTTTGCTTATGATGAGTGCTTGTTATTTATGTTTAGAAGTTAGTTCATATACATATTTTTATTCTGTCAAAGCCGAGCAGTTCTTGCGAGCACGTCAATTCGGTTTGAACCACTGATTTTTGGTTGTGTTGCTTATCCGGTATTCCTCTTGCTTCTATTCTATTTTACCTTTGTTTGAGGACAAACAAAGAAACAAGTTGGGGAGAGTTGTTAGGTGCTAAAATGTGTTAATAATTAGTTTAGTTTTTAGCACCTTTTTGTGATCTTTATTTGTTAATCCAAGCCTTTTCCCATTGTTTCCGGTTAATAACCGTTTTCTAGTTAATTGCATTATTTGAATTATCTATTTAACTTTTGTGTTTTTATTGTAGATTTTTGCATGGAAGTGTAAAGATTGGAGCAAGGAAGGCCCCACAAAAGCAGTTTTGGAAAATAATGATTTTTTAAGCATGCTTGGAGCCCGCTAAGCGCGCTCCTAGCGCGGGGATGAAGCTAGTTATAGAGAGTAACCCGCTTAGCGCGGTCCTGAGCCCGCTAAGCGCGCTTTTAGGTCGGTTTAACAATAAACGAGGCCGCGCTTAGTGCGGTATAGCGCGCTTAGCGCGATCTGCGATCCTCTGCCCCCTTATAAATAGACATTTCTGTATTTTTCTTGGGATCCTTGATACATTTCATAGCAAAATACCTTGTGAACACTGTAGCATCTCATTGTGGAAGATTGGAAGCATCATTCGTCTAGATATCATCATTGATGCTTGATAATCTTCTTCATCTTCTTGTTTGTTTAGCTTCCATGACAATGGAGAGCTAACTTTCCTTTTGTGTCAAGGTTAGATGGTAGATAAACCTTTATTTTGCATGTATTTGTATTGATCTTAGCTTGTGAACTCTTGGATGATGAATGTATGATAAAAAACTTTATTTCTATGTTTATTCTTTGTGTTGGTTCATGATTGAGAAATGTGTTCCTACTCTTTACCTAGGTATTTCATCCATCAATGCACATTGGCTAGAGATAGTAATGGGTGTTGATGTTCATAAATATTGAACTTGAATGTTGTCATTTTGATAGTTTGAGTGAGAGATCATCAAAGGATCAAAATGGTAAAACTCACAATATGTGTTAGAGATAAACATATTGGGAGGATATGTGATTACATTTACCGTCTAAATGAGTTCATTAGCTTAGTCGATCCTATCCGTGCAAAATGGTTTGTCGAACCCTAATCTTGACATGCTTTTTACAAATCGTTAAAACAAATCTTTTTACCGCTATTACTTAAATTTGAATGCAAACGTTCCGATTAAAAACAACCAAAACCCCTTGTTACTTTGAAGTTTAAAACGTATACAACTGTAGAATGGATGCGATATCACAAACAATCTCTGTGGATCGATAACAAAAACCCTACTATATTTGTATCTCAACAATAACCAACGTCTCGATGATCATTCTCTTAATGGTTCCTTTGGAAATAAAGTTTTCTCAAAGAGATCCTCTAATGATGACAGCGATATACGCGGGTTTCCCCTCGGTGGCCTATTTATCTTCACCACTAGTTATCACTTATGCAACTTTTGAGGGAGATTTACCCTTGGGCGACTCTTCCCTTTCTCTTTATCCTCCTTTTGCGTACTCAGACAGTCGACCTCTCTTGATAAACCCCTCAATGGTATTCTTTACCTAGATACAATCGTCAGTGTTATGGCCATGTCCATTGTGGAAGCGACAATACTTGGTATTGTTCGTTCTAGATGACTCTCGGATGGGAGAGGGGGCCTTGATTCCTTCCTTATGGAACTATGTGTGCAACACAATCTTGGTAGATCTTTTCCTCCGATACATTCAACGAGATGTATTTATCTTTTTGACCATGCATTCCCCTGTTAGAATCATCAGTTTGCCGATGAAACTCCTTGTCTGCCGAGCGAATGGAGTTTGTGTTAGCGGAAGCGGGTTTATCAAATCGGGTATTAAGCTTTTATTCTATAATCATGCAAATTTCTGCCATGCTTAACATTTCTTGTATGGTTTGTGCTTATTTCCTCCATAACTTCAATTTGAAGGCATGATTCCGCAGAAGTTCGTTCTCGAAGATCCAACACTTAAGGCATTCTTCAGCTCCACCTACTTTCACGGTTACTTATGTAAGTCGATTGATGTAAGACCGCATGGCCTAACCAAAGTTAGCGCGAACAATTTACATTTGGAGGCTTTGTCAGTACTAAAGTAACTGAACATATCATTAACGAGTTGCATAAGCTCATATGGATCTCCCTTTTCATTGTATTCACCCAGCTTGGGAGGATTCTCTGTGGATTTCAGTATTTTGTTGTCTAAAATATGGGCGCACAAAGGATGTTTCTACTGATTCTTCTATGACTGATTTTCTTCCTGATTCGAGAAAATAGTGTGTCTGCCCCACTCTCCCTCTGGGCTTTAAGGAGGACTCTAGTGCTTCTAAATTCTCTATTGATTCTTAAACTTTAGAGCTTTAACTCTTCTAGACGTGGTCGATTCAAGAGCGACAATCTAACTTCTCCTAGACATAGCCCCTTGAGTAGCGTTTACTCATAGAGGCGCGTTGAGCATGTTTTCCTTGAAACGAAACAACCTTTTCCTTTATCGCTTGCAAATTCTGATGACAAATGATGTTGAACATACTATTCAGTAAATCATTGGTGCATTGTATCCTGAGGTTAGCTCGCAACATTTGAAAATCGTGTAAGGCTTTAAGTTGTGAAACTGGAGGCAGTATTGGAAGTTTGATCGAAGGTGTTGGAACAGATGCAACGATCGGACGAGCTTGGAGTATATCTGGATAGAGTGGAGTCTCTATTACTTGATTCACAACACCTTGTGAAGGAGGAGAAGGAGGTTGAGCGATCATTGCTTTAGCTGCAACGACGACAATAGTGGATTCGTGTGTTAATGCAGAGCAAGTCGCTTTGGATCCAAGCATTACTCAGATATATGGAAGCTAAAGATTTTGAAATTCAGGAAATCAAAGTTGATACTATGATTGTACATATCGAGCGAGGTAAGTTCTTGTGTTTGATTAATGGATATATTGATATGATAAACTAGAAAGGTTTTAAATCGACAAATCGAAGAATAAACGTGTAATTATGGAGAACACATGAATACGAAGTCGATTTCCACAGACAACACATTGTTCTTTACTGAAACCAAAAATAGAGGGAGGATCAGAGATAATGACAAATATGAGATTTCGATACGACAGAGAGTGAGAATGATCTACAATGTTAGCACTCAAATGCTTAAGTTAATATGTGAGGAAGAAGAGAGAATTATGATTGAATTTAAAATTGAGTATGTGAAATTATGGCCTATGCAGACAGCAGATGTCCTAAAACATGTCAAGACATTGTGCTACATAATTATTTAAACTCAGAGGCGCAACAACAGACTGATACTTGAATATCAGAACTGCACAATCACAGATGTCACGACATCTGATCTAACATGTTTATCATGAACCCTAACAGAAAACATAAATCTGCAGAATGATAAAGAATACAACAATTATTAATCCAGTTCGGTGCAACTCACCTACATCTGGGGGATACCAATCCAGGAAGAAGACTTCACTATCTGTAGAACTGTTACAAAGCTAAACTCCCCCGTTTACAACTTTATACCTAACATCTACCCAATGAACATCTTTACCAAAGCTAAACTCAAACGTTTACAACTCTGATATGAGATACCCCACTCACTTCTCTTAATCACCAACTGTGATTTCTACATCATCCCTGTTAATACAGAAATCTGTCAAGCTTTCTTGACAAACAAGCTAACTCGGATTTGCTTAAAAGCTTCATCCAAGAACAATACACAATCCAATACCTCAAGGCTTATGGATCTGTGCGACACCTATATCTGCCACAATGCATCACTTGATACAAATGAAGACTTACAACCTAGAGAGCTAACGACTCTCAAAACCTTAAACCCTTGTTTCTTACGCAAGAAGACAAGGTTACTAAAGGCGTTACAAAACCTAGGTCTGAGTCTTCTATTTATAGTGTCTTCTGCTTCCTTGGGCTTCAATCTTCTGTCCTTGATCCATGCGTATTAACTCTTGGCTGATTTGTTACAGATTTAGCACTTGCCAAATCAGTGCTGTACTTCAGGATGTCATGACTTCAGGTTAAGACATCTTCGTCGACATCTTTGTTCAGTCCAGATTTCTTCATCTTTATCGTCAATGTGTTTTACCAAAATTTAGTCAAACCACATGAGCTTTCAATCTCCCCCTTTTGACAAATTTTGGCTAAAACACTTTTTGAACGTCTCTTCACCCTAAGTGGCAGATATGATTGGAATACTGTGCAAACCGAGTCTATGTTGGTGTGCACGAGGAAGAAGATAACTCAACCTCCCCTTTAACCAATGAGACGATACTTCCACACTTGAGGAAAGTAGTAAACCGGAATGAGCAGATTTGAAAAATGTCCAGGAAATAGAAACTTCTAAGAAGCTAGTAGGACATTTGAAACCAAAGAACAAAGGACATTCTTTTCAAACACACTCCCCCTCCAGAGATCAGTTGTAGTCTTCTTGAATCTGAGTACATAAAGCATGTAACTCAGGTCATAAGACACAACTTGATTCTTAACTCAAGTCACAAGACACAAGGGAAACTGACACACAGACATAATGTTAGAACATCTTGCTTATCATCCTTGCAAAGCAACTGCAAGAACAACCCATGCTTCCCCTGACCTAGTGACCCATACTCCCCATTTTTAGCCAAAAATTGGCAAAAGAAACCAAGACATTCCCATACCCAACCAATACTTATCCAGACTTGAACACAAGACATTTGGAACATACCACACAACCTGATCCAAGGACTCCTTTAAATACCCCAGAAATTTCCTTTGAAGGATACGAACTAAGAAATAAATGAAGGACAATTCAATGAGGTCATAAATTCAAGAATGTAACTTCACTAAAACCCAATGTGCACTGGCCAAGAATACTTTGACTGATTCTCCTTCAAGATAACCGTCCAACAATAATGCAAGTAACGATGAACATGTTTAGCACGCGCATGTTCTTTACAATGCAAGGCCCACCGACCAAAAGACCAATTACTCTTGAAGCATGTCTTTAACAATGTTCTGACATCATGTCAGACACTGTCCACCAAGAAAACTTTTGCATTGACCAATATCTTCACAGTTTTATGATCACAGTCTGCAGAGAAAAATAAATTCCCCCAGACTCAACCAATGATTCTTAAGCATCCAATAAGAACCATTTAACTTGCACTGCCAAGTCTCCCCTAACTTACAACAATACAAAATGTCAAGACATCCTTCTTGACATCTCATCCTCCCAGGTTGGACACATAATCACAGCTTGCTTGACGCATAATATAAACTGGAACTCCACTGCACCCCTGCAGTAAAACATCTTAGATCAAGGAGCAACTCCCCCTATCTAAGGTAACCAGTGCTCCTCCACAGAACACCTAAGCTGATGAATGGAAAACATAAGACGCATCTTCATGTCTTCAAGAGCGCACCCTCAGTTCAAGCCACTTGCTGAACACAATCATCGACTCTCTTATTGCTTCTTCTGACAAGAACCAATAATCACTCACACATGATCACCATCATGCTACCCGTGAGGAAATAACAGGATAACCATCCTACCATAATGAACTCTTGGCTTAAGATCAAAGTCCCATTGATCCCCCTCTTCCTACAACCATCTACACACCACACGAACTCCTCTTGAATTCTCATGTATAGACCTCCAGCTGCTTGAGGCACAAACCAATTGAATCAGAATGCTACACATTCCTCAAAGAGACGCACAGGGCCTCTTAGTTTGTTATAACGATGTCAGATATCGTATGCATGCTCCAGAACTTCACAGCTGCCAAACTGATCCACTACTAGCATGACTTGCAGCCAGGGGCAGTATCCCCTTTGCAAGATTTTCCACTGACCTTACCAAGGCCAGCAACTGAGATAGACACCCCATAATCCAAGACAGATATTCCTTATCATTCTCCCTTTTGATAGCCTGGAATACTCCTGATTTTCTGGTGAATATCCACTTCTGAACGCATCAAAAACCAGACCTTCATGCAATCAACCCGTTATCCACTCCCGTATTCCAAAACCCTTACATCAGACTTCCAAGACAGTTCTTCTACTCCATCATTCTCCCATATGACAAGGTAGATACTTCTTAGATACGATGCAAGTAACCAGTTCCTCACAGAACCTGAAATCCTCCTCCAAGGATAATCAACCCAAAAATGTTCTAACATCAGTTAGGACATCTTCCACATATCATAGGCACCACACACCATGGTTCGTGATATGCTCCACCACTGGACTTACTATCAGCATAGTAATCCAAACTGAAGATCTTCACATAACACTGCACCACCAGTTTGAACAAAGAAAGCTTCAGAAACCCAAAGAGAAATAAACTCTCATCCACCAAAATAAGGTATAGAACTTCTGCCATAAGCCCTAAGAGAACCAAAACCTCCTTACGTTTTCAACTAACTACTCTTCTGCACAAGAGCAAACAGTTTCAAGTATCCTGCTTGAATGCATAACTATGAAACCAACTGTTACAGTGAGAGTCGGATATCAAGCTATTAATTAACTTGAATCACAAATCATGAAGTTCACCACCGAGCTTTGATTTATCCAAAGGAAAGGGTAAAGATCGAAAAACCCTAAGTGCGCTATGTAGGAACACAGCTCAGAGATCTAAGGTTCGGGGGTTGGTTATACCTAGGGAAGGTGTTAGCATCCTAAGTATCTGTAGTACTCTACAGGAAGTCAGGAACCTCTTGTTAGTATATGTGTTATATTATGTTTGCTTGCTAAGGGAATCTGCTATAGGTAAAGACCTAGGGTATATACACTGAGTATGCTCGCCAAGACGTCGCATCTTGTGCCTACGTATCTGACTAAAGAATCAGAGCAACCGTAGTTCACCTCAATGGGGTGAGGAACTCTTGACTGTGGTCAAAGTTCCAAGGGGAATGAGTATGAGCTCATATAGAGTTTAAGAAACTCTCTAAGTCTAAGTTATAGGGGGAAGTCAATACTCAAGGTGATGAGTTTCACATATAGTTCAAGAACTCTAACTTGTTGTAAGTTGTAAGGTTGAGTGGCTATAAGGCCAAGGTGATATCCTATGACTATGAGGTCAAGGAGAGAGGTGCCTATGACTATGAGGTCAAAGCTGGCTTACCTTTGTAAGGAGGGGAGGATAACAACTTCTCATGAACAAGAATATTATGAGGGACTTGATATTAAAATGAACACTATAAATTCAAGCATTCAAGGAGGATGTGCACAATTAGGCAATGATCAAACTCAAAAGTAAAGTTTAACATTCATGTGTGGCAAAAGATGGTGATACAATTCAAAACACTCACAAACAAATGACAACACAAACATATCATTTTTACATTTGAAAATAAATACTAAGCATTCAAGGCAAGAAACTTGGCAACAAAGTTACATAAAATCTTAACGAAATGAATTCATCCAAGGTTAATGACCCTTCTCAAAAATATCTTTCCCATGTGTCAAGAATTAACACAAAATAGCTTAGAGATCACATGGTTTCTAGTAGTTTAAAAAGTATACATACTTTGTGAATTTTGAAGTTAATTACAAAATAAAAAGAAAAATTAAAGATTGAAATTATGAAAATTAAATAACAAAAGATATTTATGAAATTTTGGGAAATTTTGGTTTAAAGGAAAATATTTAAATTAAATATAATAAGAAGAAAAGAATATAAAATGCTTTTAAATTAAAATAGAGAGGGCGGTGCATTTAGCAAATTTGGTCAAGTTAGAAATCCTCTTATTACTCTTAATGGGCCTTTTGGGGGTGCACAAAGCAAGGCCCACATGAGAAAAAAAAGCTGAAGGCAAATGATTGAAAAAAAATAACCAAAAGGGGATTGAGGCGAAGGGGATTCGAACCTCAGCTCCTTTGGTTTCAGCGCTTGCTTTTCGCCCCTGGGGTGGCTATACATCTGTTGTATAAGCCACCCCTGCAAAGTTATAAACATAACCAAGCGAAAATGGGACAATTCAGAGGGAGAGACATACATAAGATGCACGCACATGCTAGTGAAATCAATAGGTCATAAAACTTAAACTCATAACCAGACAAAAATTTGTGCTGACCAATCACAACGCCATGATCTTTCTTTCTCATGCAAGCACGCACAAATCTGGAAAAAACCATTGTGGGCAACAAAAAGAACATGGCCATCCCTTCCCTTTTGCAGCCATTAACTTTCTCATCCCTTAACCAAAAGTCATGAAACAAGACACCACTATGTTGTACTTTCTTAGTAGAGTAATAGTAAACCCTTGCTGACTCAAGATAGTCATTAAAAATGGGAGAAAACTGGATACAAAGGTTAGGGTACAAAACTGAAACACATAGAAAATAGTCACACATTTTTAAGTCACAAACAGACAAAAAACTTTAAACCAGCCAATCCTCAGTGCTACGCAAGAACTTCTCATGCAACACGGTCATGAATTCGACGTGAAAAGAAACAACAATATTTGCATGGTTTCTACTTACATTAGACGACCATTATATCCCTCAAACTTAAATGAAGTCTGTAGAAAAAGAACATGAAGCTTTGGTTTTCAAAACTGACATCAAATAATTAGTGCCAAATGCATATTCAAAAGCCAAACCCCTACTCATAAATGTTTCAACATAACTAGATCAACAACTGGCAAGGTTCAAGAAATGCCTCAAAAGACCTCATATATCACATTACCAATTGATTTCAAAGTTAAACAAACATATGATGGCAGGCAGGGTATTATTATTGACAGAAAAAAATAAACAACCTAGAACAAAAGTAACTAAGAAAGGGATCCTGCTACCTAACATGTTAACCCAAACAAATCCTAAGAGTGGTTTCAATGCATTATCCTTATGTTCTTACCAAATCTTGTGAACTAAAGCAAATGGCCATAGACTTGACAGTCATCAAACATTTCTTATCCAAGTCCATAAAGTACCAGGTCAAAATGCAGAGGGTAGGGTATTACCAAGTATTTTAGGGCTCGAATTAAGAGCTTTGGAACAAGCAAGACAACAAGGCAAAAGTGAATTTCAAGATATGTCTCTTATGAACTAAACAGAAGCTCTGCTCTATACCAAACACATGCTCTGAGGGTGTTTATGTGAATCTTAGCAAGAAGATACTAACATCATATTATTAACTATTTGACTATGCCAAACAAAAATCACAGGAGCTTGACTACAACCTGCACCAACCCAACTATAACTGACAGTTTCACAAATAGCAACAAAACTATAACATTCATATTTACTTGTAGAAAAACATAAACATCAACACAATTGGCACTAGGGTTTAGAGAAAAAGGGCATGAAAATAAAGTATTTGTGGCTGACAACATCATGAACAGATAAAGCTAATACAAACTGGAAAGCTCCAAGCATATCATTCCCTATCTTCCTGCCATCCCATATGTTAACAAGACTCAAACAAAGTTCATACAATGAAATCTCTTAATGTCATATTCATATCAAATGGAAAATTTAAAATCCAAACAAACCTAACATAAAGCTCTTGTTGAGAACAAAAATAACCTCGGACTGTCAAGTACATGAAAATGACCAAACATATCGTGCCAAAAGTCTTTTCATATTACCAACCTATATTAATACATATGCAAAACAAACCTCATGACCACGATAGAGAGGTTCTCCATAACTTGTACACGAGCCTCAGATTATCAGTTAATGAAAATGAGTAAGAATCATTACTTACCAAGTCAATAGAAATCCGAACAAACTAACATGTCATTGGAAAAATGGACATATTGAAATTAGTTTAAGCATGTACTACTTTAATATGAAGACATGATGCATTCCAAATTGTTCAACAGCCAATATTACTAAGTAAGTACATCCAATATCAACATTCAAACACGATAACAGTGTAGGAGCTTAAATGATTATGGTCATGATATGGAATGAAAGAAAAGGAAAGAGGAATACCTAGTGAAGCAATGCACTTTTAAAGTCCCAACAGAACAAAACTTCCTTCTCCTTGCAGCAGCCGTGCTCAAACTTTCTCAAAATTTCCTCACTTGCTAAGCTAGAACTTTAGAGATTTCTTAGAGTTTTTAAGTGAATTGTTGGTGTTTTGGTGTGAAGTTCCACCCTCTATTTATAAGGGAAAATGGAAAAGGATGAGGTATGGGCAAAAGTGCAACTTGCCAAAATCTCCCTTTTCTTTCATCGTACCAAGTGAGAGCATGACCAAGTCTCCAAGTTTCAAGGACACAGTTAGTGATCAGACCATGCTTCTGAGTTGCTTAGCGGGATTGATGGGATTGGAGCATGGCTTAAGATCTGCCAAAAGATCGGAGCTGCCCATGCTTTGACAAAGTCTTGCCTACATGATGTCATACTTGTGTATCCACTTGATTAAACCATTATTTTTTGTGCTACCACTTGCAAATTCGTGGCAGAGATCTAAACATCACTAGACTTGCCTTTAAACTTCAGAAATGCGAAAAATTTGATGATTTTCTGATTTTCTAAGTGTAAGACAAAATGCCAACATACCAACTTTAGTGCACCATAACTTAATAACCATTGATCCAGATTGTGAGATTTTTTTATCCTTTGCAAAATAGGCATTTGATAGAACAAGTTTCATGTGGAAAGATTCTTGAAATGAGGTTTGGAATGGTGTGAAAATCAACCATGAAGTCATGCACCCTGAGCTGCTAAAAAGACTTAGAAAAAATTTCTAAGTTATGGAAATTTCACCACTTGAAACACCTAACTTTAACACATCATAACTTGAGATTGACTTATCCAAATAAGGATTTCTACACATGCTTGGAGAGCTTGAAGAACAAGGAACAACTTTCATGTCAAAATATTTTTTATTTGAAGCTTGAAACTAGGTGAAAAGTTGAGTTAAAGTTTGATGAAAATTAAGGTGAAAATGCTGAAAACTTCACCAAGTCCCAAAGGCATCTCATCTTCCAAGTCTTATAACTTAAAAACCGTGCATTTTTTTGAAGAGGGGTCCTCTAATACATTTTGAAGATCATGGAAAGATCTTCCATTTGAGCTTTGAGTCACTCAATTTGGATGTGTGGTTTGAAAGTTATGACCTTTTCAATTTTGCACAAGAAGTGAATTTTCCACATTTGAAAAGTTACAGAGACCAAACCTTGCTTCCTTTGCAAGAAACCCTTCAAAACTTGATCTCTCATGCCTTAACTCATCAATTAGACATGTCGTGATGGATTAAGGACTTGGATGCTTCATTTTGGATCAAAAACTCAAAGGTTAGAGTCTTAGTCAAAACCCTAATTTCACTTGTGAATGCACTTGAATGATCTCTGATGATCTTGCTTCTTCAATCATATCTAAGGCTCATAGATAGTCTCTAGGGATGTCTATTATCACATGGAGTCATGTCCCAGGGCTTGAGAACAACTCTTGATCAATATCAAAGGCCATGATTGTCTTGTCATAACAAAACCCAAATTGGAGGCAAGGTGAACTTGTGGCTCAAGGCATTTGGTGATGAAAGTCAGTCACACTTGAATTTTTGTTGAGTAAGACCTCTAGGATGTAGGTGAGCTCACATGGTTACATTTGGAGCCTTAAATGTCTTTTTGAACAAGTACCCTCCCTGGTTCATGTGTGAGCTTGGCTTAGGAGACTTTGCCCTCCTCTTTGTATAAGTCCTGGCTTTTTCACAGAAGAAACAAACTTGCAAAATGAAATGGTTAGTTAATAATGCATAGATGATTGAACCTAAATGTCAATGCAAGGTGTTATGACATCTAAAGGGTAAAATTTGGGGTACAACAGTTGCCCCTATTTAAATAGTTTTACCGGATTGGCACGGGGAAAGAAGGCTCTCGGGACATCCAGGTGAAAGGTATTTAAATATAGCAAACTGAAAATTTTGCCCTTAGATGGAAAACGGATGCTAAGGACAAACAATAGACATGCGAATGCTGACATGCCATGAACTTCTAGTATGATGACATGATGCCATGATAGTGCAAAAATGCGGACAAACCAAACTCCAACAGATAAGGAGCAAACCACTACAGATGAGCTTGCTGGGGAAGGATAAAGGTTAGTATCCACGAGAAAGACTCACTGCGGATACAGACCGACCAACAAAAGGGACTCACTGGGGAGGCTCTAAGGAAACACTGGGGGAAATAAAAGCACACTCTTTACTGGGCATGAAACCAGAAAGAAGACATGATCTCTACTGGGGACCGGTTTGAAATAAAAGGATAGACATCAACAAACGATTTTTTAGGATTTTCTTATACTGAAGAGTTCAAACGAGATCTTCAAGAAAAGCCAGAAAAGACAGAGAAAGGCACATCCAGGAGAACATCATATGGCAAAAGAAACTAGACATCCAATAATGGCTTTGAATGAAAGGTACAAATCACAATATCTAATAATGGCTTTAGATAAAAGTGAACCAAGTAAGGATCCAAGAAAGCATTGGACAAACAGACACCAGACATTCAATAATGGCTTTGAATAAAAGGCACAATCACAATATCTGAGAATGGCATCAAATGAAAGTGAGCAAACAAGGGATCCAAGAAGGCATTGGATAAGAGGACACCAGTCATCCAATAATGGCTTTGAATGAAAGGTACAAATCACAATATCTGAGAAGGCATCAGATGAAAGTGAACAAAGCAAGGATCCAAGAAGGCATTGGATAAGAGGACACCAGTCATCCAATAATGGCTTTGAATGAAAGGTACAAATCACAATATCTGAGAAGGCATCAGATAAACGTGAGAAAAGTAGAGATCCAAGAAAGCATTGGATAAAAGGACACCAGACATTCAATAATGGCTTTGAATGAGAGGTAAACTCAAACTATATGAGAAGGCATCAGATGCAAATAGGACAAAAGGTGAGATCCAAGAAGGCATTGGATAAACCACAATGTCCAAGAAAGCGTTGAACGAATATGGACAAGGAGATATCCAAGAAGGCATTGGACGGTGAAAATAAATCACCTCCACTTTCTTCAGGTTTGTGTTTCACAAAAACACCTTATAGTCAGAAGAATAACTAGAAGACTCCAGATGCACGACTGAGACGCCTTTATGAGTGGACTTGAGAGAATTCTCAAGTATCTTTGACAACTTAGTCGATCAATAATTTATCAAACCCCTAGAGCAAGAACTTGATAAACCTAATCTCAACCCCCCTTCTCTTCAACTGACTTCAACTGCACACTGGAACCAAGCTTCCAAGTACCAAGTCACCATAACAGACATCTTCCAACAACTCTCTTCATTCCATCGTTCCCGACTTTGGAATAAAAAGATGCAGATATATTCAAATATAGAGGCCGACGATTGAGATCTTCCACCATCTGTCTTCAGTAACAACTCCAGAATCCCATAATTCCAGAGCTCTTCCATCAGAAACATATACAGCGGAACCACCAGGGAGCAAATTCAGCTTGCCCTAATAAGACGTCAAAACATCTTATAAGACACCCCAACAAGAGAACTAGCCACTTCTCATGCAGTTGTTGTAGAACCTCCTCAGCAACGTGAACAACTACCGGGTTGTTACCTTCGATCCAGAACATCCATCTCATCCATTAATACCCTTGAGTATGTCTGCGTTGATTAATCTGATCTTCAAAACTCATCCTTGTTTAAACGCCAGAAAGTATCTCCCAGAGATCTCATCCAGAACCAGACAGGATGCCTGCTCTGATACCAATTAAAATTTTGGCCTATACAGACAACAGATGTCCTAACACATGTCAAGACACTGTGCTACATAATCATTTAAATTCAGAGGCGCAACAACATACTGATACCTTGAATATCAGAACTGCACAATCACAGATGTCACGACATCTGATCCAACATGTTTATCATGAACCCTAACAGAAAACGTAAATCTGGAGAATGATAAAGAACACAATAATTGTTAACCCAGTTCGATGTAACTCACCTACATCTGGGGGATACCAATCCAGGAAGAAGACTTCACTATCTGTAGAACTGTTACAAAACTAAACTCCCCCGTTTACTACTTTATACCTAACATCTACCCAATGAACGTCTTTACCAAAGCTAAACTCAAACGTTTACAACTCTGATATGAGATACCCCACTCACTTCCCTTAACCCCAAACTGTGATTTCAACATCATCCCTGTCAATACAGAAATCTGTCAAGCTTTCTTGACAAACAAGCTAACTCAGATTTGCTTAAAAGCTTCATCCAAGAACAATACACAATCCAATACCTCAAGGCTTATGGATCTGTACGACACCTATATCTGCCACAATGCATCACTTGATACAAATGGAGACTTACAACCTAGAGAGCCAACGATTCTTAAAACCCTAAACCCTTGTTTCTTACGCAAGAAGACAAGGTTACAAAAGGCGTACTAAATGCGTTACAAAACCTAGGTCTAAGTCTTCTGCTTCCTTGGGCTTCAATCTTTTGTCCTTGATCCATGCACATTAACTCTTGGCTGATTTGTTACAGATTTAACACTTGCTAAATCAGTGTTGTACTTCAGGATGTCATGACTTCAGGTTAAGACATCTTCGTCGACATCTTTGTTCAGTTCAGATTTCTTCATCTTTATCATCAATGTGTTTTACCAAAATTTAGTCAAACCACATGAGCTTTCAGTATGTTAATTACCGCACTATCTATAAATAATAGAGAGAAAATAACAACCTACTGTTTGTTAGGAGTGAATCACATAGAGTCGTTAGATATATCTGAAGTTTGAATCCCCTGTACTTATCTACATGACAATTCTTGTATGCTGAGAAAGTTTTGAAAAGATTGTAGCTCATTTAAAATAATTGGTCGGAGGTCAATATGGTTGATTTAGAATAATGATACTCAAATGAAGTTATATTTTTTTTGTTGTCATTTTGTAGAAATGACTTATTGCGTTAAATATTTTCTTATGCGAGTATATATATATATATATATATATATATATATATATATATATATATATATATATATATATAGAGAGAGAGAGAGAGAGAGAGAGAGAGAGTAGGTAAATAAGCAATAAGCTGCGCCGCTACTCTTTTTTGGATGACAAAACTAATCATCTTAAATACTACATTCATTGTTCTAAGTGACACAACATTGTTATGCATGAATCTTTGCACTCTCTATAAAAGATCCACTGCTTATAGTGTTAGAAAATCAAAGGTGTCAAAGACAATGTTGGAGAAATTTCCAAAATATTAATTTAATAGATAATAATGATTAAATTTATTTTATGAATCTTTTTAATCATAAATAATGGCAAAAAGTTGCAATTGTCTATAATAGAACCAAATACCCTATAATGATTGGGCGCGTGGTCAAAAGGTGCAACCACAACTTTTCATGAAAAGATTTGTGTATATAACAAAATGAATGACAAAAGTGTCATGATGATAGTTTATTGAAACTATCAAGAATATAGAACATATGTTGTATATGGAAATTATACTAATATGACAAAAGTGTTATGATTTGATGATAGATGGCAAATACTATCAAGTGTACATAAGGTAATCATATGCATGATTAGTTGAAAAATTGAATATTCAGAATTTATTAAAGTTTGGAAAAATCTTGCAATTCTTTGACGAAAGGATTGAAAAAGATACTATATCTTTGGATATAATTGAACACAATGAAGACATCATTAGGGATGTGGAACAAGTCCGTATCTAATTAATCACCAATAGTGGAAACTCAACTCACACTTGATTAATGTTAAATCTTGAGTTCAATGATGAAAGTACACTTTTAGAGCGATTGAAGTACTTAATGATAGATACATCCCAATGGGTAAAAGTACTTGGACCATAAGAATAAGTGTGGTAGGACGAGGTTTTCCTCTTAATAGACATATAACATATATTTGCTGGAATGCATAATTATGGGTGCATTTCTGATATAGTCTACCTATATGAGAATGAAGTGGTGTCGGCTTCATAGAGTTCAAGGGCTTGACTCTTAAATTTTCATGAAAAGGATATGAGACACAAGGCCTTATTAAATGTGTCATATTAATAATTCGATCAATGGTACCGAGATTTCAAGTGTGAGTTATGCACGCTTGTTCTAATGAAGAGTTGGTTTAAAGCTTGTCTATCAATCTATTTGGGGATGGGTGAAAACTTAACTTGCTAAGTATTGGTTCAAATCGCAAGATACCTTTATCTGAAACCATGAAATTTCCTGAATAATTGATTTAGATATATTTTGAAAATGGTGGGGGATTATTGGAGAAATTTACAAAATATTAATTTAATAGATAATAATGATTAAATTGATTTTATGAATCTTTTTAATCATAAATAATGGCCAAAAGTTGCAATTATCTGAATAGAACCAGAGACCCTATAATGATTGGGCGCGTGGTTAAAAGGTGCAACCACAACTTTTCATGAAAAAGTTTGTTGTTATTGATATACAATGGTTCGCGAATGGTCATGTTGTAATAAAATGAAACATTGTTTCTACCACACCAATTGGTACAAGTTTTCTTATAAATAGAGATACTTGTTAGCCATAAAAGTTATACAAAAATTACTTGTTTCAAGTTCCAAAAATTATATCTAAGTCATTCTTTTATTTTTCTAGTGCACAAGAATAAATAATGGAACTTTATTCCAGTAAAATATCATTGATCGATATGCTTAATGTGAATATGCGATTCATGTTAAGGTTTCCAAAGTATCCTGAAGGGGATTCACCGGTTAACCCATTTGCATCTAATTTATCTAAATTGGTGGGGGAGAATCGAACCTAAAGCTTAGTGTAAACACACGCTTTGAAATTTATTTTGTGCAACTTTCATCGTACAGTTTTCATCTTCTTCTTATTCATGTTTTGCAGCAGGCCCCCAACACAAGATCTAACAGACAAATGGTATGAAAACATGTTGATTGTCGAAACACGCTTTCTCATGCTTGATCACTTTACTTGAAGCAACTTCAAGAGCTGCTTGTCCCACATTAAAACCTACAATCCTCAGTCCCACTAATGGAGAAATTTCGGTAAAGTCGACACATGCATGTTTCCCTCATACCCACCTGTTCGCACGCGACTTTCACGCGAACAATCTCTGGCATCCTATCGCAGGTTTACTTGTGGGATCTGCCACAAAATTCCATAACAAATGGTTGAGTTTATGTGATGTTAATAGGGTGGTTTTGATTTTAGAGGGAGTTGGACAAAACTTGCAGAAAATATGTATGCGAATTAATAAATAAACAAGCCAAAAACGTAAATGATAAGATATATTAAAACTTGGTAATGTAAATTGCTTAAAAAGAAATGTGGATGCTATCATACATTTTGCGAAAATGAAAGCACTTCGACAACGCAGCATTTTGGATCGCCTTCCGACATGGCTTCTGCTGATGTTGACCTGCGTGTTGGCCTTCTCATCATCTCTTCCTTCTTCCTGCTCAGTCGAAATCTTCTAGCCAACAACACCCACACACCAAAACATCGATTGACTTAAGAGTCGATCTCCCCGCTTGTGGGTTAGTCAAGAAATTCACAGACGCATCTTTCTTTATAGATACCACCGCACACATAAAGATATAAAATATGACATCCTTAACAAAATCACGTTGATATTTGAATCCTAGAAGCTCCTTGCAATGAATAACGTGTTCCCCAAATGTATTCAAGTGCACATTTCAGCAAATAGGGTAAACCTCATAAACAAGAAATAAGTGAATCATAAGCCGATATTTAAGGATGATACAATGTTCTAAAATTAATTTTTAATTTAAATAATAATGTTTTAATTTAATTTTGTGAAATTAGTTTTTAATAATTGATTAATTTGATAAAAGTAACATAATCAATTATTAATTTAGTTATTTAAATATTCAAATATTTTTTAAATACTTAACTATTTAATTAATAATTTAAATAATAAAATAATTTAAAAATATTAGCATAAATATAACATAATAAAAAACATGTTTATCATGAACCCTAACAGAAAACGTAAATCTGCAGAATGATAAAGAACACAATAATTGTTAACCCAGTTCGATGTAACTCACCTACATCTGGGGGATACCAATCCAGGAAGAAGACTTCACTATCTGTAGAACTGTTACAAAGCTAAACTCCCCCGTTTACTACTTTATACCTAACATCTACCCAATGAACGTCTTTACCAAAGCTAAACTCAAACGTTTACAACTCTGATATGAGATACCCCACTCACTTCCCTTAACCACAAACTGTGATTTCAACATCATCCCTGTCAATACAGAAATCTGTCAAGCTTTCTTGACAAACAAGCTAACTCGGATTTGCTTAAAAGCTTCATCCAAGAACAATACACAATCCAATACCTCAAGGCTTATGGATCTGTACGACACCTATATCTGCCACAATGCATCACTTGATACAAATGGAGACTTACAACCTAGAGAGCCAACGACTCTTAAAACCCTAAACCCTTGTTTCTTACGCAAGAAGACAAGGTTACAAAAGGCGTACTAAATGCGTTACAAAACCTAGGTCTAAGTCTTCTGCTTCCTTGGGCTTCAATCTTTTGTCCTTGATCCATGCACATTAACTCTTGGCTGATTTGTTACAGATTTAACACTTGCTAAATCAGTGTTGTACTTCAGGATGTCATGACTTCAGGTTAAGACATCTTCGTCGACATCTTTGTTCAGTTCAGATTTCTTCATCTTTATCATCAATGTGTTTTACCAAAATTTAGTCAAACCACATGAGCTTTCAGTATGTTAATTACCGCACTATCTATAAATAATAGAGAGAAAATAACAACCTACTGTTTGTTAGGAGTGAATCACATAGAGTCGTTAGATATATCTGAAGTTTGAATCCCCTGTACTTATCTACATGACAATTCTTGTATGCTGAGAAAGTTTTGAAAAGATTGTAGCTCATTTAAAATAATTGGTCGGAGGTCAATATGGTTGATTTAGAATAATGATACTCAAATGAAGTTATATTTTTTTTTTTGTCATTTTGTAGAAATGACTTATTGCGTTAAATATTTTCTTATGCAAGTATATATATATATATATATATATATATATATATATATATATATATATATATATATATATATATATATATATATATATATATATATATATAGAGAGAGAGAGAGAGAGAGAGTAGGTAAATAAGCAATAAGCTGCGCCGCTACTCTTTTTTGGATGACAAAACTAATCATCTTAAATACTACATTCATTGTTCTAAGTGACACAACATTGTTATGCATGAATCTTTGCACTCTCTATAAAAGATCCACTGCTTATAGTGTTAGAAAATCAAAGGTGTCAAAGACAATGTTGGAGAAATTTCCAAAATATTAATTTAATAGATAATAATGATTAAATTTATTTTATGAATCTTTTTAATCATAAATAATGGCAAAAAGTTGCAATTGTCTATAATAGAACCAAATACCCTATAATGATTGGGCGCGTGGTCAAAAGGTGCAACCACAACTTTTCATGAAAAGATTTGTGTATATAACAAAATGAATGACAAAAGTGTCATGATGATAGTTTATTGAAATTATCAAGAATATAGAACATATGTTGTATATGGAAATTATACTAATATGACAAAAGTGTTATGATTTGATGATAGATGGCAAATACTATCAAGTGTACATAAGGTAATCATATGCATGATTAGTTGAAAAATTGAATATTCAGAATTTATTAAAGTTTGGAAAAATCTTGCAATTCTTTGACGAAAGGATTGAAAAAGATACTATGTCTTTGGATATAATTGAACACAATGAAGACATCATTAGGGATGTGGAACAAGTCCGTATCTAATTAATCACCAATAGTGGAAACTCAACTCACACTTGATTAATGTTAAATCTTGAGTTCAATGATGAAAGTACACTTTTAGAGCGATTGAAGTACTTAATGATAGATACATCCCAATGGGTAAAAGTACTTGGACCATAAGAATAAGTGTGGTAGGACGAGGTTTTCCTCTTAATAGACATATAACATATATTTGCTGGAATGCATAATTATGGGTGCATTTCTGATATAGTCTACCTATATGAGAATGAAGTGGTGTCGGCTTCATAGAGTTCAAGGGCTTGACTCTTAAATTTTCATGAAAAGGATATGAGACACAAGGCCTTATTAAATGTGTCATATTAATAATTCGATCAATGGTACCGAGATTTCAAGTGTGAGTTATGCACGCTTGTTCTAATGAAGAGTTGGTTCAAAGCTTGTCTATCAATCTATTTGGGGATGGGTGAAAACTTAACTTGCTAAGTATTGGTTCAAATCGCAAGATACCTTTATCTGAAACCATGAAATTTCCTGAATAATTGATTTAGATATATTTTGAAAATGGTGGGGGATTATTGGAGAAATTTACAAAATATTAATTTAATAGATAATAATGATTAAATTGATTTTATGAATCTTTTTAATCATAAATAATGGCCAAAAGTTGCAATTATCTGAATAGAACCAGAGACCCTATAATGATTGGGCGCGTGGTTAAAAGGTGCAACCACAACTTTTCATGAAAAAGTTTGTTGTTATTGATATACAATGGTTCGCGAATGGTCATGTTGTAATAAAATGAAACATTGTTTCTACCACACCAATTGGTACAAGTTTTCTTATAAATAGAGATACTTGTTAGCCATAAAAGTTATACAAAAATTACTTGTTTCAAGTTCCAAAAATTATATCTAAGTCATTCTTTTATTTTTCTAGTGCACAAGAATAAATAATGGAACTTTATTCCAGTAAAATATCATTGATCGATATGCTTAATGTGAATATGCGATTCATGTTAAGGTTTCCAAAGTATCCTGAAGGGGATTCACCGGTTAACCCATTTGCATCTAATTTATCTAAATTGGTGGGGGATAATCGAACCTAAAGCTTAGTGTAAACACACGCTTTGAAATTTATTTTGTGCAACTTTCATCGTACAGTTTTCATCTTCTTCTTATTCATGTTTTGCAGCAGGCCCCCAACACAAGATCTAACAGACAAATGGTATGAAAACATGTTGATTGTCGAAACACGCTTTCTCATGCTTGATCACTTTACTTGAAGCAACTTCAAGAGCTGCTTGTCCCACATTAAAACCTACAATCCTCAGTCCCACTAATGGAGAAATTTCGGTAAAGTCGACACATGCATGTTTCCCTCATACCCACCTGTTCGCACGCGACTTTCACGCGAACAATCTCTGGCATCCTATCGCAGGTTTACTTGTGGGATCGGCCACAAAATTCCATAACAAATGGTTGAGTTTATGTGATGTTAATAGGGTGGTTTTGATTATAGAGGGAGTTGGACAAAACTTGCAGAAAATATGTATGCGAATTAATAAATAAACAAGCCAAAAACGTAAATGATAAGATATATTAAAACATGGTAATGTAAATTGCTTAAAAAGAAATGTGGACGCTATCATACATTTTGCGAAAATGAAAGCACTTCGACAACGCAACATTTTGGATCGCCTTCCGACATGGCTTCTGCTGATGTCGACCTGCGTGTTGGCCTTCTCATCATCTCTTCCTTCTTCCTGCTCAGTCGAAATCTTCTAGCCAACAACACCCACACACCAAAACATCGATTGACTTAAGAGTCGATCTCCCCGCTTGTGGGTTAGTCAAGAAATTCACAGACGCATCTTTCTTTATAGATACCCCCGCACACATAAAGATATAAAATATGACATCCTTAACAAAATCACGTTGATATTTGAATCCTAGAAGCTCCTTGCAATGAATAACGTGTTCCCCAAATGTATTCAAGTGCACATTTCAGCAAATAGGGTAAACCTCATAAACAAGAAATAAGTGAATCATAAGCCGATATTTAAGGATGATACAATGTTCTAAAATTAATTTTTAATTTAAATAATAATGTTTTAATTTAATTTTGTGAAATTAGTTTTTAATAATTGATTAATTTGATAAAAGTAACATAATCAATTATTAATTTAGTTATTTAAATATTCAAATATTTTTTAAATACTTAACTATTTAATTAATAATTTAAATAATAAAATAATTTAAAAATATTAGCATAAATATAACATAATAAAAAACATGTTTATCATGAACCCTAACAGAAAACGTAAATCTGCAGAATGATAAAGAACACAATAATTGTTAACCCAGTTCGACGTAACTCACCTACATCTGGGGGATACCAATCCAGGAAGAAGACTTCACTATCTGTAGAACTGTTACAAAGCTAAACTCCCCCGTTTACTACTTTATACCTAACATCTACCCAATGAACGTCTTTACCAAAGCTAAACTCAAACGTTTACAACTCTGATATGAGATACCCCACTCACTTCCCTTAACCACAAACTGTGATTTCAACATCATCCCTGTCAATACAGAAATCTGTCAAGCTTTCTTGACAAACAAGCTAACTCGGATTTGCTTAAAAGCTTCATCCAAGAACAATACACAATCCAATACCTCAAGGCTTATGGATCTGTACGACACCTATATCTGCCACAATGCATCACTTGATACAAATGGAGACTTACAACCTAGAGAGCCAACGACTCTTAAAACCCTAAACCCTTGTTTCTTACGCAAGAAGACAAGGTTACAAAAGGCGTACTAAATGCGTTACAAAACCTAGGTCTAAGTCTTCTGCTTCCTTGGGCTTCAATCTTTTGTCCTTGATCCATGCACATTAACTCTTGGCTGATTTGTTACAGATTTAACACTTGCTAAATCAGTGTTGTACTTCAGGATGTCATGACTTCAGGTTAAGACATCTTCGTCGACATCTTTGTTCAGTTCAGATTTCTTCATCTTTATCATCAATGTGTTTTACCAAAATTTAGTCAAACCACATGAGCTTTCAGTATGTTAATTACCGCACTATCTATAAATAATAGAGAGAAAATAACAACCTACTGTTTGTTAGGAGTGAATCACATAGAGTCGTTAGATATATCTGAAGTTTGAATCCCCTGTACTTATCTACATGACAATTCTTGTATGCTGAGAAAGTTTTGAAAAGATTGTAGCTCATTTAAAATAATTGGTCGGAGGTCAATATGGTTGATTTAGAATAATGATACTCAAATGAAGTTATATTTTTTTTTTGTCATTTTGTAGAAATGACTTATTGCGTTAAATATTTTCTTATGCAAGTATATATATATATATATATATATATATATATATATATATATATATATAGAGAGAGAGAGAGAGAGAGAGAGAGAGAGTAGGTAAATAAGCAATAAGCTGCGCCGCTACTCTTTTTTGGATGACAAAACTAATCATCTTAAATACTACATTCATTGTTCTAAGTGACACAACATTGTTATGCATGAATCTTTGCACTCTCTATAAAAGATCCACTGCTTATAGTGTTAGAAAATCAAAGGTGTCAAAGACAATGTTGGAGAAATTTCCAAAATATTAATTTAATAGATAATAATGATTAAATTTATTTTATGAATCTTTTTAATCATAAATAATGGCAAAAAGTTGCAATTGTCTATAATAGAACCAAATACCCTATAATGATTGGGCGCGTGGTCAAAAGGTGCAACCACAACTTTTCATGAAAAGATTTGTGTATATAACAAAATGAATGACAAAAGTGTCACGATGATAGTTTATTGAAACTATCAAGAATATAGAACATATGTTGTATATGGAAATTATACTAATATGACAAAAGTGTTATGATTTGATGATAGATGGCAAATACTATCAAGTGTACATAATGTAATCATATGCATGATTAGTTTAAAAATTGAATATTCAGAATTTATTAAAGTTTGGAAAAATCTTGCAATTCTTTGACGAAGGGATTGAAAAAGATACTATGTCTTTGGATATAATTGAACACAATGAAGACATCATTAGGGATGTGGAACAAGTCCGTATCTAATTAATCACCAATAGTGGAAACTCAACTCACACTTGATTAATGTTAAATCTTGAGTTCAATGATGAAAGTACACTTTTAGAGCGATTGAAGTACTTAATGATAGATACATCCCAATGGGTAAAAGTACTTGGACCATAAGAATAAGTGTGGTAGGACGAGGTTTTCCTCTTAATAGACATATAACATATATTTGCTGGAATGCATAATTATGGGTGCATTTCTGATATAGTCTACCTATATGAGAATGAAGTGGTGTCGGCTTCATAGAGTTCAAGGGCTTGACTCTTAAATTTTCATGAAAAGGATATGAGACACAAGGCCTTATTAAATGTGTCATATTAATAATTCGATCAATGGTACCGAGATTTCAAGTGTGAGTTATGCACGCTTGTTCTAATGAAGAGTTGGTTCAAAGGTTGTCTATCAATCTATTTGGGGATGGGTGAAAACTTAACTTGCTAAGTATTGGTTCAAATCGCAAGATACCTTTATCTGAAACCATGAAATTTCCTGAATAATTGATTTAGATATATTTTGAAAATGGTGGGGGATTATTGGAGAAATTTACAAAATATTAATTTAATAGATAATAATGATTAAATTGATTTTATGAATCTTTTTAATCATAAATAATGGCCAAAAGTTGCAATTATCTGAATAGAACCAGAGACCCTATAATGATTGGGCGCGTGGTTAAAAGGTGCAACCACAACTTTTCATGAAAAAGTTTGTTGTTATTGATATACAATGGTTCGCGAATGGTCATGTTGTAATAAAATGAAACATTGTTTCTACCACACCAATTGGTACAAGTTTTCTTATAAATAGAGATACTTGTTAGTCATAAAAGTTATACAAAAATTACTTGTTTCAAGTTCCAAAAATTATATCTAAGTCATTCTTTTATTTTTCTAGTGCACAAGAATAAATAATGGAACTTTATTCCAGTAAAATATCATTGATCGATATGCTTAATGTGAATATGCGATTCATGTTAAGGTTTCCAAAGTATCCTGAAGGGGATTCACCGGTTAACCCATTTGCATCTAATTTATCTAAATTGGTGGGGGAGAATCGAACCTAAAGCTTAGTGTAAACACACGCTTTGAAATTTATTTTGTGCAACTTTCATCGTACAGTTTTCATCTTCTTCTTATTCATGTTTTGCAGCAGGCCCCAACACAAGATCTAACAGACAAATGGTATGAAAACATGTTGATTGTCGAAACACGCTTTCTCATGCTTGATCACTTTACTTGAAGCAACTTCAAGAGCTGGTTGTTCCACATTAAAACCTACAATCCTCAGTCCCACTAATGGAGAAATTTCGGTAAAGTCGACACATGCATGTTTCCCTCATACCCACCTGTTCGCACGCGACTTTCACGCGAACAATCTCTGGCATCCTATCGCAGGTTTACTTGTGGGATCGGCCACAAAATTCCATAACAAATGGTTGAGTTTATGTGATGTTAATAGGGTGGTTTTGATTTTAGAGGGAGTTGGACAAAACTTGCAGAAAATATGTATGCGAATTAATAAATAAACAAGCCAAAAACGTAAATGATAAGATATATTAAAACTTGGTAATGTAAATTGCTTAAAAAGAAATGTGGACGCTATCATACATTTTGCGAAAATGAAAGCACTTCGACAACGCAGCATTTTGGATCGCCTTCCGACATGGCTTCTGCTGATGTCGACCTGCGTGTTGGCCTTCTCATCATCTCTTCCTTCTTCCTGCTCAGTCGAAATCTTCTAGCCAACAACACCCACACACCAAAACATCGACTGACTTAAGAGTCGATCTCCCCGCTTGTGGGTTAGTCAAGAAATTCACAGACGCATCTTTCTTTATAGATACCCCTGCACACATAAAGATATAAAATATGACATCCTTAACAAAATCACGTTGATATTTGAATCCTAGAAGCTCCTTGCAATGAATAACGTGTTCCCCAAATGTATTCAAGTGCACATTTCAGCAAATAGGGTAAACCTCATAAACAAGAAATAAGTGAATCATAAGCCGATATTTAAGGATGATACAATGTTCTAAAATTAATTTTTAATTTAAATAATATTGTTTTAATTTAATTTTGTGAAATTAGTTTTTAATAATTGATTAATTTGATAAAAGTAACATAATCAATTATTAATTTAGTTATTTAAATATTCAAATATTTTTTAAATACTTAACTATTTAATTAATAATTTAAATAATAAAATGATTTAAAAATATTAGCATAAATATAACATAATAAAAAAAAATGACGATTGCCAATAACAACCAAGAAGACGTCAATTTAATGAACAACCTATGAAATTATAAAAACACAAAAATAAGGTAATACTAGTTTATATAAAAAGGGGTTTCAATCAAATAGACGGACCCACATAATTATTTAAAAAGAAAAAATAAAAATAGGGCATTTTTTATACTATGAGAATAGTGAGGTAGTATTTCGTAATTGAGAAAAAGTAGGTTACTGAAGAAAAAATTTTCATAAGAAAAGACTCGTCACTTGTGAATGTACTGATACGAACGTCAATGTAGAAGCCAATAAAACATCCACTTTACAAGTAAGTAACGAAAAGCTCTTTAAAAATAGCTTATAGGTAGCATTCATTCTTTCTTGAAACACATTCTTGGCGGTGGATTTGAAAACCCTCCCTCTCTTTTTCCCTAAATTATTTTATTTATTTCCCCCAAAACACTCCCAACAAACCAGAAGAAACCCATAGTTACATAACTAGGGTTCATCCTTTTCTCCTCAACTTTCCATGGCCGAGCTCACAGAAGATTCCATTCCCGATCATCGAGAAAATATTGATACATCCGAAACGGCGCCGTTCAAAGGTGATGAAGTGGCACGGGATGTGAATGTTGTATCGGAAACGGCGTCGTTGAAGGAAGCAGAATCGTTTCCTGATCGAGATAAACAAGCTATGAATATCGGCGTCGAAACGGCGTCGTTGAAAGGTCCGGTTGAAGGTGATGACGTGGCAGCTGATGATTCTTCTTCCGTTAAACCTACCGTCGTAGAGCCGATAATCTACTGCAGAAGGAAAAATAAACTTAGAGGAAAGAGTAATGTAGGAATTGAAGCGTTGAAGAAACCGTTAGAGGATGAAACAAACGAAGGAACTGGGAAAGGTAATGACGTGGCAGGTGGAGGTTCTGATTCTGTGCCGCCGGAGAAGACGAAACGTGGTGTAAAGAGGAAGACGGAGAAGGAAGGTGAAGTTGGTGAAGGTGATGACGTGGCGGCGGGAGGTTCAGGTTTAGGTTCTGGTGATGTGACTGTGAGGAAGAGTGAACGTCCTAGGAAGATTAAATCGGTTCCGGAGGGTTTCGTGTCAATGATGGATGTTGGAGTGATAAAGAACGGGACTCCTGGAATGAAGAAGGCGATAATGGATGTTTTTAATGAGACTTATGCTGCAGAAGAAGGGGAAGATGTGATGGAAGAGGAGAAGAAACAGGGTAGAAAAAGGAAGAATGATTCTAGTTCTGAAGAAGATTACAAACCTGAACTAGATGGGGAAAATGCGAAGAAAGAAAGGAAGAAACCGGGTAGAAAAAGGAAGAATGATTATAGTTCTGAAGAAGATTATAAACCTAAACTAGATGGGGAAAATGTGAAGAAAAAAAAGAAGAAACCTGGTAGAAAAAGTAACAATGGTTCTAATTCTAAAGAAGATTATGAATCTGAACTAGATGGGGAGAATGCGAAGAAAGAAAAGAAGAAACCTGGTAGAAAAAGTAAGAATGGTTCTAATTCTAAAGAAGATTATGAATCTGAACTAGATGGGGAGAATGCGAAGAAAGAAAAGAAGAAACCTGGTAGAAAAAGTAAGAATGGTTCTAATTCTAAAGAAGATTTTGAATGTGAACTAGATGGGGAAAATGTGAAGAAAGAAAAGACAAAACCTATTAGAAAGAGTAAGAAAGTTTCTAGTTCAGGAGAAGAATATAAAGCTGTACTCGATAAGGAAAATGTAAATAAAGAAATGAAGAAGCCCGGTAGAAAAAAGAAGGTAGTTTCTAGTTCTGAAGAAAATGAAGCTGCAAAAGAGAGGGAAAGAGATGGTTTTGTCAAGAAAGAGAAGAAAACACCTGGTGGAAAAATTAAGATTGAAGAGAATGAACTGGTCTCTGAAAAGAAGTCTGAGAGTGATGTGGTGAAGGTAGAGAAACATGACTGTCCTGAAATTGTAACTGAAACTGAAACGCCTTTGTCTCATGATAATAAGGGTTATTCTTTACGGGGGACTAGAAACAAGAAACCTACATTTGTTGAACACGTGGTGCCCAAATCCAAAAAGAGAGATCCTAAGGTGCCATTACATGATCTGTTTACTCATTTATATTTCAATTTGTAGATATATAAACAGATGTTTGAGTTTGGCGGTGTATAACATTGTGGCTCTATTACTGTTTCTCAATTAACAGTGGGTTGAAGAGGTGTCATTAATGTGCCATCAATGCCAGAGAAATGATAAGGGTAGGGTTGTCAGATGCATGTACTGTAAACGGAAAAGATTTTGCATACCTTGTATAAATAATTGGTACAACTTCATTTACTTCTGTTTTACTTTTAACTTGATCCCTCGCGTGTCGGTTATCTTGTTCTTGAATATGATTTGTTCAGCTGGGGTGACAAACCTGATATCTCTTGTTAAGGTATCCTAACTGGAAAGAGGACGAAATTGCTGAGAAATGTCCGGTGTGCTGTGGTAATTGCAATTGCAAAGCATGCTTGCGATCATGTGTACTTGTCAATGTAAGTTCTCCACCTTCTAGATTAGCTATTCCAGTGATTTTTCTGTATTCCACACGTTAAATGTGATCATCTGGTTCCCTACAGGCAATAAAAGAGAAGAAGAAAGAAACCAACAAAGATCATGAGGTTGGGCCCTCCAAGTATATGCTAAAAGAACTTCTTCCGCATTTAATACGATTGGATGAGGAACAAATGACCGAGAAGCTGATAGAAGCGAAAAGACAAGGTGTTTCATTTCTTCCTCCAAGAGTATCCCATCTTGCAATCCATTTCTTCATGCTTTTTTCTCCATCCTCTTATTAAATCGAGTTGTTTTGCTCATATTTCATGGTTTTGACTCTTTATTTTAGAATTTAATTATATATATTCCTTTTTTTCTTATTTCTTTTAGATTACTTATACAATTGATATCCTGCTTTGAACTATTTTTAGCGCATGTGCTTTTGGATTGTGTGTTGTTTTTCTTAGTTTCATTTATTTTCCATTTTTAAATTTTCTTTTGTGATGAACATTACAGGGCTCCCACTATCGGAGCTAAAAATAAAAGTAGCAGATTACTCTATAGATGAGCGCGTGTACTGGTAGAGTCTTATTTGCTCTATTTTTGTTGTTAGTTATTCTAGCTCCATACATTTGTTAATTTTACACTTTTTTGTAGTGATAACTGCAAAACATCAATATTTGACTACCACAGAAGCTGTACAAAATGCTCATTTGACATCTGTCTCCTCTGTTGCTGCGAGCTTCGTGGTGGCAAGCTTCTAGGTGGTGATGATCCAATTGAGTTTGAGTTTATCTTCCGAGGGCGTGATTATCTGCATGGTGGATATGAAGAGAGACAAGCCAGAATAAAGAAACCTCGTTCTGCAGCCCAGCCTGAGATTCGTGAATGGTCAAAATCCGGGTGGCATGCAGATACTGATGGTAGCATTCCCTGTCCAAAAACCAATAATGATTGTGACCATGGTTTCCTTGAACTGAGAAGCATACTTCAGCCAAATTGCATATCTGAGTTAGTATGTAAAGCAAAAGAACTTGTAAAGGAAGCAATGAAACTTCAAGATGCAGAGGAGACTCTTGATAATAGGTGTTCTTGTTTAAAGTCTGTTAGGAATTCAGATGATATCCACACTAACACAAGGGAGGCAGCTTTTCGTGAAGAATCCAGCGATAACTTTTTATACTGTCCTAGGGCTGTAGATCTACATCATGAGGATTTAAGACATTTTCAATTGCACTGGAGCAAAGGGGAACCTGTAATTGTCAGCAATGTACTTGAATGTACATCTGGTTTAAGCTGGGAACCACTTGTCATGTGGCGTGCATTCCGTCAGATAAGCAACACCAAGCATAAATCACTTTTGGATGTGAAGGCAATTGATTGCTTAGATTGGTGTGAGGTTTGTCCGATTTCTAATTCTTGAGCTTTTATGTATATTTGCCGAAACTCAAATTTTGCTATCATTGTTATGAACCTTAGTTTTTTTTTACATCATGTATTTTTGTATTGGAACTACTATTCTTAGAAGTGGCATTTAGAGAATAAATATAGTTACAATTTTTTTAATATTTGATTTTCATACTATTTTCAAACTTGGTATTTCCATTTTTTCTGTATCTAGAGAAATTTCCGTATGTTTAATTTTGCCCGCTATCCAATTCATATAGCATACCTGCAATGAATGTCTTAAAAAAGACTTTGGAGAGTACCAAGTTACAATACATACTCAATTCATATATTCATACCTGTAAGTTAGAAATCACTTTTCTGAGTTTAATAGGAATGTGTTAGTCATGATGTTTCTGTCCTTGGTGCTTGGCATATGTGGTTCTCCTGACATTATCATCAAATTTGGATATTGCATGCTCAATTTATACTGCTTTTAGTCCTAGATCTCACTCAATTTCTTGTTATGTTATCTTTTACCTTAGTCTCAATTTGCTTGATCTACCAAGATATTTTCTCGTTGCCCTTGCATCCTGGTTTTTCATTTGTCGTTTTTCCTTTTTCTTAGTCACTAGAACTTATCAAGATTTACTGCTTTTTAATGTTCTGTTGCTGAAATTGTTGTTCTCCAATTGTATTCATTTTCTTCCCTTTCTGTAGTTTGGCAGACTAGAGGAAATTCTATCTGTATAGTTTTACTAATTTTCTCATCCTTTACATGTGATGTCTATCTGTTGTGAGTAATTTCTGTATATTTTTTTAATTTGAGTTTTGATTAAATGCAGGGAGAGATTAATGTGCACCAATTCTTTACTGGGTACACAAAGGGTCGTGAGGATTGGTGTAACTGGCCTCAGGTTTTGAAATTGAAAGATTGGCCTCCTTCTAATTTATTTGAGGAAAGCTTGCCTCGTCATTGTGCCGAGTTCATATATTCTTTGCCGTATAAAGAATACACAGATCCTTTCAAGGGCGCTCTTAACCTTGCTGTGAAGTTGCCTAAAGATGTTCTAAAGCCAGACATGGGCCCAAAAACATACATTGCTTATGGATTTGCTCAAGAACTTGGGCGGGGTGATTCTGTGACTAAGCTCCATTGTGATATGTCTGATGCAGTAAGCTTCAATTCTTAGTCTTTCTTGGACTGGTTTTTCTAGAATGTCTTTTGATACTTTATTTTATATTATATTGTTGTTTTTTAATTGAGGATCAACTTGAAATGTTCATAATTTGTAGGACGTTTACAATGTCTCTGTAAGCCATTGCATTAAGAGGTGTTAGTCTTGTAGTTTAAAATTACATGTCATCATTTTTTGCTCATGGCACAGTCTTTGATTACACTTATTTCATTATATATTTGATTTAATTTACTTTAACGTGTTATTTACCTTTGTGTTTTGATAAGTGATAATTTGAAAAAAATTCTTTTTATGATCAGTTGATCATGCAAGTCTTTTTTGGGACTTGAAATACGATCTATTCCTTTGTTTTAGAAAGTTGTAATCAATGTATACTCATCAAATGCATTGTCTTTCCTGAGCCATTCATTGTTAGTGCTTTATATTTTTTGCTTTGAGTCTCTGAATGTGTACTCTATTACGAGGAAAATGAAATGATGCTTCTTTTATAATCTGACTTTTTAGGTAAATGTGTTGACTCATATTGCTAAAGTTGAATTGAAACCTGAGAGCATTGGTGCCATCAAGAAACTGAAACAAAAGCACCTCAAGCAAGACCAAAGGGAGCTACATCTACATGGTGATAATCAGGATGGACAAACCAATGTTAGCATGCTTGATAATTCATCGTGTTCCATAAATGCATCAGACGAGCAGAATAGAGTCATGGATAATGAAAATGGGTTATGCAATGAGAAGGCGGCTGATCCTGTTCATCAACACTCAGGTGCAGATAATGATGGCCTTTCTTCTGCATCAAAGCTCAAAGAGGTTGATAAAGTGATCGTGAATAAAGATAATAGTTTGTTGGTTGGGGATGATTCTTTAGATGGGGCTCTCTGGGATATTTTTCGGAGAGAGGATGTACCAAAATTGGAGGAATATCTAAAGAAGCATTTTAGAGAGTTCAGGCATGCCCATTGCTCTCCCATAAAGCAGGTAAAATTATCTAAGTTAATTTTCTATAACCTATTTGGATACCCGCTCTCCTTTAAAGCGGGTTAAATTATCTAAGTTAATTTTTTATAATCTGTTTGGATACCCCTTTTTTAACTTGAGTCGTTAACTAAAATTTGTTGCTACCAATTAGTTTTGCTTCCAGCAACATGCTCTCCAAATTTCCCTGTTTATGTATTATTATTAGGGTTTACACCATGGTAAAATTGATACTATATCTCCTCCCTATTTGACCTAAGTCTTGGCGTTTCATTTTATATTTCTGTGGTGTTGTGTTTGTTTTGCTTTTGAACATTAGAATATGTTCTATTAGGCCTTCATAGTTTAGTTTGACAGCTTATTGGTAAGTCTTGCCTAGCTTGTAGCACCACCCCTTTTCTGTTTTATAAGAAGGTTGTAGCGCACACTTTTGCTAGTGCCACGGTTTCTAACATACTGCATCTTTTTCTAAATTCCTATAATGGAACATGGTAATATGATCATTTTATTGATCTAATCACCAAGACATGTTCATCCATTCCAAATCACTTGGCTAAAAAAAGCACTGCAAAACTCATTAGTGTTTTTTTCCCACCTTTTCACATCCACTCAATTTAGGGTCTGTTTGGATGAGTTTATTTGAGTTTATTTATTGCCATAAGTTTTGTAATACTGTCTGTGAGACTTAATCAAAACAACTTATGACATTTTTTGTAAATTTTTTTGAACTTTTATAAATTCTTCAAGATAGCTAATGGAAACAACTTATGACATATAAAAACAATTTATATTTGTTATAAAAATAGCTTATGCGAGCTTATTCATAAGTGCTTATTTTGATAAGCACTTGTGCTATAAGCCGCAAATAAGTTGTATATCCAAATAGGCCCTAAATTTGATGATAAGAGCTTCCAATTGAAACAACAAATCAAAGATGTTATTTGATTTCACAAGCTTCATGCCTTCAGTCCTTTGTTTGTTGCCTAATTCTCCAGTAAGTATCAATAAGAGGTTGATTGTTGTGTTGGCAACAAAGTAAACCCAACTTGCGAACTATCGAAGCAACAAGACTATTCTATGAACTTGACTTTTCTCATCTCTACCACCATTCATAGTAAGTTTTGGAGGAAGTGCACAAATACTTTAACAATCTTTCCAAAACACATTCAATAGGACCTACAATCAATCACTAAATGCAATTGAAGTTTACTTGAATTAATTTGGCATCCTTCTTTAGGCTATTCAAGAAGATTATGGCTATGCACTATCAATGCAAAAATCAAAGATCGCACAGTTTTATGATTGTAGTCACCTTTTGATCTACCATGCTTACTAAGTACTCCCTCCGTTCCTTTTTAAGTGTCATTTTTTGACTTTTTACACATACTAAGAAAGATAATCAATATATTTATTTTTCAAACAACAATTCTCTTTTTATATATAATACCCTTAATTATTTATTACATTCATTTTACTTTTTCTCTTTGTAATAATTATCTAGGGGTAATTTTGACAAAAATGCATTTAATAATACCTTGAATTTTGCAAGTGACAATTAAAAAGAAACAAAAAATTATTCTAAAAGTGACACTTATAAAGGAACGGAGGGAGTAGGTTTTTGCTTGGAAGTAATTAGACCATGCCAAGAATCATTTAAATTCTGAAGTTGTGTGTGCTCCAGTGTTTTTGATACAAATCCAGTTTGCGTGGATTTTCATATTGGGTTTGCGATCATATTGTTTTTGAGCACTTAACCATACTTTAACCTAAAACCTCATTTCATCCCTTAAACTCCTTTGTCTTTCTTTCTTGTGTGATTCATGATACACATATCCTTTCCCTCTTTCATTTTTACTTCTCTCCTTGATTCTATCTAGTGTAAGTGTTGGAAAATTTTGCCTTCATTGCGGTATGCTCTTAGTCGCCTAATTGCATCATTTGACTTGCCTTAACTGCAGCCTCCAACACCTTCATTTTGTTGGATTTGTAGAAGTGGAATTAGTCCCACATTGTTTAGAGATAAGGTCTATGTAGAGCTTATAAAGCTTGGGCAGTCCTCACCTTACAAGTTACAAGCTGATTTTGTAAAGATGAATTAGGCCCAACCACACATTCTTAGATGGTATCAGAGCCTATCTTAGATCCGTTGTTGGACTTCCTGCATTGTCCACGCTTTAGTCTTACTGAGACTTGAGTTGGAGGGGGTGCTTTGGAAATTATGCCTTCATTTTGCCTGCCTCTAGTTGCCTAATTGCGGCATTTGACTTACCTTCATTGCAGCTTCCAACACCTTCATTTTGTAGTATTTATAAAGTTTGGGCAACCCTCACCTTACAGGCTGGTTTTGTAGGGATGAGCTAGGATTAGCCCACACATTCTAAGAGTAAATATTGTGAAAAGGTTTGTAGAAGAGGTGCTTATCAATTCAAGCATCATTTTGCAGGTACCTAGAAAGATGTTGAAGATTGTTGAGCTGCCCCGTGAAGTAAGGAAATAAATTTGGGACATTGTCTAAGTGAAGGTGATGAAGTCAATGTTGATTTTGTTGGCGAGGAGGGGAAAATCTAGAAAATGAAATTGCTTCCAATTTTTTTTCAAAAATAGGGAATCCTCTTAAGAGGGGTGCCTACCTACACGTTGGTACATTTCTTTTTACAACAATGCTATTTCCTTTTTATGTGCCAAAGGATTTAACTTTCAAAGTATATGTGAACTTGTTGGGGCTTGTGGCATGTGATACAAGTCACTATCTTATCATGATATTAGGGTGTGTTTGTTTCAAGTTATAAAAAAACATTCTTTGGAATCATATTCCTTGGATTATTATTCCTAGGAATAATATTCTCACTTATGTGTTTGGATAAATATTAAATTTCTCAGGAATGATTACATATTTATTTAATTTAAAAATTATAAAAAAATTAAAAATAATAATTTGTGAATAGTAGTGGGAAGTTATAGGAAGTTGAGTTTATTCCCATGAGAATGTTGGATTCCCACCCTTTATGCATGGGAATAAGTATGACAAGAATTATGTGCAAACAACATTCATGGGAATATAAAGTACCTGGGAACAATTTCTAAAAACTTGAAACAAACATGGGATTGATGCATTTTCAATGTCATATTCTCAGGAATGTAATTTTAATCCTTGAAACAAACACACCCTTAGAATTAAGTATTTGAATAAAAAATTTGAGTTTACACAGTTTTGGAGGAGCCTATGGTTGTTTGGAAGAGGATCATCAGCATGTTTATGACAAATGGGTAGACCAATTGAAGGAGGAAAGACTATCTTGATTGTTCTGGCAAATAGTCCCAAGGGTGTGTCTTTTTGGCGTCAATTGATGCTTCTCGCAAGTTGAGAGTCAATTGGTTGCAATGAGAGTCTTTATTGGACACCTTTTGTTGCTTGTTGGAAAAATTTGAGTAGAAGATTCTACTCATTAAAATACCCTTGCTAGGGTTTAAAAGACCACCACTTATATCTAATCTAGGACCAATCTTATTTCCGAATCAATTTTCCAATGGTGGTGGTTTAATTAAAACTACCATGACATGATTTGCTACACCATATTTTAGTTTGGGATGCTTAATGGATAATAAGCCATCATTTGTTAGGATGTTCATATCTAAGAAGTGGTTGGAAAGTCAAATGCAAAACTTAAAGAAGGAAAAATTGGTTGAAGATATATTATCTTTTAAGGTGTTGAGATTGATTGATTTTGATGTGAAGCCAATCATGGACTACATATATGAAGAAAAGAATTGCGCCTAAAAGGTATACAATTAGCCTTTAATAAAAAAAAATTAGGTACATAAAATGTCTTCCACTAGTTCAATTTTGAAGTTTATAGTCATAGTTTGAAATTTGTAATTTGTGTTCTTTAGTTGTATACTTAGTAGAATATTATTGATGAAAATTGAATGTAATAATAACATAGACTTTGGACACTACATGCTATTATTGTGTATGTAATGTCCAATTGGAGATAGGAGAAGAATTAAGAAACTAAAATGAGTATGAAAATTAAGATATGAATTTTGATGATTCAAATGAATAAGTTTGGTTCACTCAAAAGGTGGTAGTAGTCTCTGTGTCCCAATTTCGTATAGTATTATTATAGTTGTACATAAAGATGAATTTGACGTATAGTATTATTATAGTTGTACATAAAGATGAATTTGAACTTTTTAACGCTATAGAATGCCATGGTCATGAAGGTTAAGGTGAAATTGATGAATTTCAACCAATGATTATATGAAGGGTGATTTGACACATTAGTGACTTGTTTTAAGTATTGAGGTGTTTTTCTTTTGGACTTTTGGTATTGTGTTCGGATTTGTGTTAATATGCTAATTAGTAAAGCGACTAGTTTAATAAACTTCTATGTTGTACTTTTTAAGTAGCAAGTCATGTAACTAAGTTGTAGTTATGACTTATTTAGGATGGTATTTAACTTGAGTTATGAAATCTTCTTTGTTTTGCATATAATTTCTCAAGACCAATGGGTTGAGATCCTATGTGGCATATATGTAATTATTGTTGGATGGGAAAGTGAAATTCTCTACTTCCTCCGTTTCAAAAGAAAAGTCTTTTAAGGTTATTGCACATAGATTAAGAAAAGTAATGATTAAATAATTAAATGTAACAATTTTATAAAATTGTCCTTAATTACTATTGATTGTCTTAAAGGTGTAATGTGATGTAATATCTTGAAAATTGTGTAGACAATATTTATTAAGAGTAAAGTTGGTAAAAATTAATTATTGTTGCCTTAAAAACATAAAAAAACTCTTATTTTGGGATAAATTTCTTTGCCTAGAAAGACTTTTATTTTGGGACAGAGGGAATATAATTTTACAAAAATGTCATTTATTAATTATATTGGAAAACGAAATTAGAAAAATAAGAAGAAAGAGTAATAAATGATAGAAGATATATTAAGAAAGTTATTATTGTTGTATTGGAATTCTAAATTGATTTATAATTGGGGACATACTCCCTCCATTCTCTTTTATAAGAAAATTTTGATTTCTTAGGTTCATTCAATAAATAATGTATTTGGATTATATATAGGTTAGATGCATTAATTACTTAATGAATCTAAAATGTCAAAATTTGCTTATAAATAGGAATGAGGGAGTATATTTTTTACAAAGTGACTTATAATTTGGGACAAAGGTAGTACATGATTTTGAAAACTTAAGGACGAGTACATTAAAATATATTTTACTTGATATATAAAAAATAATTTTTATTTAAACATTACTGGATTGTATAAAAGATAGAAGTTACAAATAAATATAACTAGATTGTATAAAAGATACCAATAAGTATAACATTTAACATATAAATATACAAGGAAGCATCTTTATAATTTACTATGCCACAAATTCAAGATAGGAGTAACAACATAAAAAATGTAATTTCGTTTGTGTCAAATGATAAACTTATATTTACCAATTAAATTGTGTGAATGCATTGGTATGTATACAAGAAGTATTCACATGCATCTAAATGGAGTTCCCATTCTTTTGTAAAATAGTTTTGTATCATTCTAGTTTCATACACAGTAGTATCAAGTTCAGCTACAACTTGAATTAGTCTGTATCAAGTTCAGCTACAACTTGAATTTTGGATTATCTATGCTTTAAAGCTGATATCTAACCAAGATTACATCTCAATGTATACCATGTTATATAACAAATTTTGGGCAAGTGATATTGTATATAAAATACCCACCCGCCTTCACATAGTCTCTCACCATAAGTTTGGAAGTTTTAGCTTATGCTTTGGCTTATTTATTTTGTAATGGTTTGTTTGATGGACTTCTGTACATTGTAATATGTTGGAGTCAACCTTGATAAATTTGTCTTGTAGCTCGTTAGTATGAGCTGTCTAGCTTAGAAGTTTCTAGCACACTTCGTATGTGGCAACAATCTTTACTCTGTTATTTGAACAAGTTATATCAACAAAAAATTCTCTCTTTCCACTTCCACTTGTTTTTGTAGCTTGTGGATAATAGTTTCGGCAAGATTTTGTTTTTCTTTATTATTATAAAATTTGCATGTCACACATGATTAAGCAATAGATCAAATTGGTATTAAATATCTTAGAATGTGTGGGTTGAGCCTAACTCATTCCTACAAAATCATGCTGCTCAAACTTTATAAACACTACACAAGTCATATTTCTAAGCAATGTGGGTACTAAATCACCCTTTCAAGCCCAACACAATGAAGGTGTTAGAGGATGCAATAAAGGCAAACTAAATGCCGCAGTTAAGGCGGGCTAGGGGCGAATTGCAATGAAGATGGAATTTTCAACAAAATATTATTTGTGATTAATTAGTTTTGGATATGTACCATCATGACATAAATAAAGAATTATGTTGATGTGATTAGAAATATTGAAACATTGATATTATGGTCGTGAATGTTGGCTGGGTTCATTATCTTGTCTTTTGTCTTAATGTTTAAAAGTTCACTTGACGGTCAATGGGGCATCTGTATGTAGGTGACTGGGCAGTTTAATTGATGTTCAATCGTGTATATAACTTCTTAAATGACATATCCCTTGGTTATGTAGGTTGTTCACCCCATCCACGATCAAACCTTTTATTTGACTATTGAGCATAAGAAGAGACTTAAGGAGGAGTATGGTTAGTAATGTTCATAATTTTTCTTATACAGCTTAGTTTGAGCAGTGTTGATCAATTTACATTTGTCATTTTGTTGACAATTTAACATTGAATTGTAGGAATTGAGCCCTGGACTTTTGTTCAGAAGCTAGGAGACGCTGTTTTCATTCCAGCTGGTTGTCCCCACCAAGTCCGTAATCTTAAGGTAAAATTTATGTATATGATGTATTTATTTTAAATGTTTTCGCGTTTGCCAAAAGTGTAGTTGAAGTTATGAGTTTTAGATAATAGACGAAAGAGAGAGATAATAAATCTAAGTAAATTACTCTTAAACACGATTAATAATGACTTGAGAACTAACTATTATGATGCCAAGTTCTTGAAGTTTTTGCACGGTTCTAAGTGTTATATACTTGTAGTCAATCCTAATCATGGTAGTGTTAAATCATTGTTATTTGGTACTAATGTGATGATTAACTTTATGTAAAAGATTAAAGACTAATTTATATGCAAAACATTATTCCAACAAGTGTAAACAAATCATTCAAAGGTAGACAATGTCCTAGTTTAAAATAACTTCCGTACTCTTAATAAATTTGTAAGGTTGAGGAAGTGGATTCCCATGAGGTGCTCGAGCCTTGCTCATATTTTCAAAACTAATTTGTAAGGTTAAAGATGACTACCACAAACACCTTGAGCCATATATATCATCAGCACATTTGTATGAGGATTCAAGTGGCTTGATTATTGGCAGCCAAATAGATCTCTGGTAGCCTTTGATGTCATCTTTGTACTTGGGTCAGTCCTTACTCAATTTTCAATACAGGCTTTTACGATAATCAACATCTATTCATTATGAATACATTCTGAACATGTTATATATAATGCGGATTAATGACAGATGTGAATAAATATCATATATTTTATTTCCTATAACTACCTTATGCCTGAGAATGCATTAAGGGTTGTCAAACATTTTGAAAAACTGCTCCAGACTATGATTCTTCAGTATATTTATTGGGACTGTTTTCCTTGGGAGTAGAGTTACATGATTTAAAATAGATGGTCTCAAAAGTAACATGTCTCGAATTGTGTGAATCTGTTAAATCAATGTTGGATGTCAAAAGAGAGTTACTAGAGATATTGCCCTACCTTGAAAAAGTGATCATTCCTATAAAATCAATGTTGGATGGCAATAGAAGCCATATTGTGGTAGTAAGCATTGCTCAAAATCCAATTTAGTGTGACTAATGATTCATTTTCTTCGATAGAATCTTGACCTGCCATCCTATGTAACAATCCGAAACAAGTTATTTAAGCCAGTCACACTAATGATTCATTTTCGTCTGTCTTGAGAGCATGTCAGTTTTGAAATATAAATTTCAAATCCTGTACTTTTAATATTTTTTACACTACAATTTCTTACAAATTGCCCAAACCATTTATCACCAGCTCACTTTTATGTGTTGATTGTATTTCTTTCTAGCTATTGCTTGATGAGTATGTGTAAATGTCAATGATATGCATCTCCGTTTTGCAGTCATGCACCAAGGTTGCTCTTGACTTTGTCTCTCCTGAAAATGTCGGCGAGTGCTTTCGCTTGACAGAGGAATTCCGCAAACTTCCAATAAATCACAGGTCCACCGAGGACAAATTGGAGGTATGAAATACTACTTTTGTTGATTTGACTGTGCTGTTTATACGCTCACCCAATATTGAGATATTGCATCTCCTATTTTGTCATTAGCAGCTTCTTTCAACTAGATTTTGATTATAGTTCAATAGCAGTTTTAAAATCTGGGCTTAACCTATCAGTAGGGCTGTTCATGGTATGCTTATGTGAGAAAACCCAACCGAACTAAACCATAGTAAAATTTTACTCGCACTGAACCGAACCGTTTCAATGTACTCAGAACAAAACCGAACCGAACCATAATCATTGGTTTGGTATATCGTTTTGAAATTCCGAACTGTTAAACTATTTTAAATTTTTTTTATGAAAAAATTAAAACTTGTTTTTAATATTTTTTATTTTCAGTTTCGGTTTGGTTACAGTTTCGGTTCTAGAATTGTTTGTGCAATATGGTTTGGTTATTTTAACTTCAGTTCGGTTCGGTGGTTTGATTCAGTTCATGTTTTTTTTGAACAGCCCTATCTATCAGAACAAATTTTGTTTGCTTTCAGTAAAACCTATTGATGACACCTGTTATGCTGCCTATGTTCAAATCCAAACCTTATTTGGTTGAAACTGGTTTTAGCATATTAGTCACGTTTGCTTGAATTGAAGATTTTTACTTTACCATTTTGGTCCTAAACTACAAGGTGCTCATTAAATCACTTAAGTAACTATAATCTAACACTAATTACATAAATTTTTTTTTGATAAGAATGGGAACAATGGAAAAATGGTTCTACATAGTTGGCAGACAGTTTTAGAAGTTTTGATTGTCGATCTTTTTCAGTAACAGATGTGTCGTACCAATGGTGTTACCACATCAACAGATTGTTGTTGGTATTTTGTGTATTGTTTTTTCCCTGATTGCTGTTTGTTTTTTTAAAAGGTGAAGAAAATGATTATATATGCTATGCTTGACCTGGTGGAAACCTTGGAGAAAGCAAGGTTAGTGATCGCAAGCTTTAAGCCTCATGTTGTGAAGCACGCATTTATTGAATATATCACGATCACGAAGTTGTCTAATGCATTGAAAATTATATCTTGTCTTACTTTTTTTCAATTTCTTTTGGATAACCATTTGTCTGTATATCATGAAATTGACGAGTGTCAATCAATTTGCAGGTCTGGGGAAACTCTGGTTCCAGTGTAAATTGTAAATGCATCTGAGATTGACTCTAGCTGGGAATGTAAATTTTTGAGTTGCTTTGTTAGGTGTGCTGATCCTGGGGTCTTTTGTATCGGGTGGTAGAAAAGGATCCGCCGCATTTTGTTCTCTCTAACATACCATGATGTACGTATGAAACATTATGACTTGGTGTACCTACAAATATTACTTACCACTTCTATAATAGTGTGTACTAATTATAGCCATGTTCAGGACTATAGCAGAAGCTAATGCTAGCATTGAAATATTAACTTTTGAATGCATTCATGATGGCATAATCTAATATGCTAGAATTGTATTTATAAAACATGGTTGGTGTTAAGTGTTTTTTCTAATTTGTCCACGCACGTACCAATTCTTGTTTATTTTATATTTTGATCATAAAGTTTAGATCAACGCCTTGCTTTTAGGACTTCTGCATTACATTATTGATTTCAATTGAATAAAAATTATTTGGTTATGTTTAAATTTCAACCATTACACCATTCCTTTCAAATTTGGTATGTTTGGTTTTACATTATGAACATCAAGAATTGATTATTGATGACCAAATTAGCAAGTGTACTAGTATGTATCGAAGTAATAAATTAAAGTTTATCTCCACAAGGATTGCGAATTTTAAGCAAGGTGAACGATGTGTGAGTTAAATATATGAGAAAAAAGGGTTTTTGAAAATTGGTTTGCATGAAAACAAGACATAATTGCTTTGGTAAAGATACAATATTGAAGACGATTAAGTATTATTGTTATAATCCCCTATTTACATTCTATTGATGAAATATGCATTAACATGTTGAGAGTTCCACGACAGATTAACCCTACCACTGTACTCAATCCCTTAGTGTGCACTTCACTACTCTAAATGTGAATTCCCCGACCTTTTAGGTCAATTGTGACGCCAAACTAGGGGTGTTAGAGCGCATTAATTCCTAAGTCACAATTCCTAATTAGACCATCCTTAATTAATTAGAGAATCTAAAAATTATCATAGTTCCGATAAGCAACCATATGATCAATATGTCACTACTTACCTATATCAAATTATGTGCCTTAACATACAATAGACAATGAACACAAGCGATAATTTAATAAAAACAATATGTCAAAGCAATAATATTAACTTCATCCATTCATACGTCTCAAAAAAATAAAAATAAGTTCATCGTACAAAAGACTTAGACTAGGGGAAACTAGCTACTCATAATATAAAATACATATACCATATATGTAAATTTATAGTGCATCAAAATTCATTGAATAAAATAGCTCTTCAATGACTCCAATGACCTCTAAGAGTACCAAAAATGGCCTTGGCTGTCACTTTTCTGTCTTGAAAACTAAACCCTCAAATTCTCTTCTCTCTCTCCTTAAAAAGTTGTAAAATGTGTGTTAGACTCATGCTGTATAGTGACCTAAATGCTAAACAACACAATTGCGACGTGACATCATCGCAAACCCTATGAAACTAATGCGACCGCGTCAATTCAAAAGGCAAAAGCGTTAATTTGCTCATTTTCTCCAAAATTCACAAGTAGTCCCAATTTTACATTCTTGGTCACTTTTCTCCAATATTCCACATTTTAGCTTCTATTTTGGTTGATTTTCATCTGATTTGGCCGATTTTTTTGCTAAATTACATAGAATGACAACACGTCATCAATTATGGACGCGTAGAATTAATTTAAGGGGACAACTTTGTTACCCATCACAAAAAATTGAGTAGTCTACATTCAACCAATCTACTAATGCTATATTATTTTATTATACTTAATTATTTATATAATGATTTAAATTTTGTAGATTTCCAATACAATGTAGCCTAATTTACTCTATGAGTAACTCTACCTAATTTTTTGAAGTGGGTAGATAAGAATTCACCTTAATTTAAATATGTTTAGTTACACTCGGATATAATTGATTTTACTTTCCATAATTGAATCTACGTGAAGTTATGATTTGTAATTTTTGAGTTTATACATTATTTTTTACATTGAAATTTACTATTCAAACGTACTTCAGCAGAAATTTTTTCAAACATAAATCACTTAATTTCAACTCACTCTTAGCCAAAATCAATTCACTTAAAATCACTGCACAAATCATTATAGGTTTTTATTTTTCCATCTTTTCACATCCATTCTCAATTAAACCTGACGATAAGAGCCTCTACTTAAAATAACAAATCAAAATTTTTATTTGAGACCACACACGCTTCATGCCTTCAACCCTTTGATTGTTGCTTAATATTCCACTAAATACCTATAAGAGGTTGATTTTTGTGTTAACAACAAAGTAAACCTAACTTCAGAATAATTTAATCAACAAGACTATTCTATGAACTTAACTTTTGTAATCCATCTAAGACTATTCTATGAACTTAACTTTTGTAATCCATCTAAGGTTTGTAGCTCATAAAACTGGTTGTCTTCCACCATTCATGACATGTTTAAGAGGAAGTGCACAATTACCTTTACAATCATACCAAATCAAGTTCAATAAGACTTGCAATCAATCACTAAATACAATTGAAATATATTTCAATTTTCAATCTAGTTTAATATTGCAGACTATCGATTGTTCATTGGAGATTTAGAGTTAAATCTTGATTAATTTAGGATCCTTCTTTGGGCTACTGAAAAAGGTTATGACTATGTGCAAAACCAATGCATAAATCAAAGATCCGGCAATTTTATGATTGTAGTCACCCCTTTTGATCTATCATGCACACTAAATATATTTTTCTTGGAATCGACGAGACCATTCCAACAATCACATACATTGTAAAAATTGTGTTTGCTACGATGTTTTTGATACAAACTTGGTTTACTTGGGTTTTCAAGTTCGGTTTGTGGTCATATTGTTATAAAACATTTTTCCACACTTAAAACCTTTTAAAACCCTATTTTCCCCTTAATCTCTGTAGCCTTTCTCTCTTATATGAATCACGACACACATATCATTCGTCTCTCTCATTCCACTTCTCTTTCGCTCAAGTTATGAGGTACTTATATCGAATCTATCAAGTGTGAATATTGTGAAAATGTTTGTTGAAGAGATGTTTATCAATTCAGGCAACATTTTGCAGGTGAAAGATGTTGAAGATTGTTGAATTGTCCCTTATGAGGTTAGGAAGCAGATGTGGGATATTGTCTAAGGGATTCAAGATAAAATAATGAAGAAAGTAACTGTAGAATGTGATGAAGACAATGTTGCTTTTGTTGAAGATGAGGAGAAAAGTTTAGAAGTTGAAACCGCTTTCAACATTTTCAGAAATTAAGTAGACTCTTAAAACAACTCTAAATAATACATTTTCAAGAAGAGTATTAAGTAGTCAATTGATGCCTCCCGCAAGTTGTTATTGACAACACACCTAGTTACAAGGCAAATGGAAAAATGTTGATGACAATGAGAAAGAATCTTTATACGACACCCTTTGCTGCACATTGCAGAAATTTGATGTTGGAAGATTTTGAGTTGAAGATTCTACTCATAAAGATACCATTGTTAGGGGTTAGAAGATCACCACTTACATCTATTCTAGAACCAATCTTATTTCTTTGTTGCATAAATTTTTCAATGGCGGTGATTTAATTAAAACTGATATGACATGATTTTCGACACCATATTTTAGTTTGAGATGCTTAATGGAAAATAGACCATCATGTGTTTGGATGTTCACATCCAACGAGTGGTTGGAAAGTCAATATGCGGAGGTTAAAGAATGAAGATTTTTTAAAGATATATGATCTTTCAAAGTGTTAAGATTGGTTGATTTTTATGTGAATCCAACGATGAAGTACATATATGAAAACAAAAATAACGTTAAAAAGGTATACAATAAGTCTTCAATAACAAAAAAATAGAGTTATTTAGAATGTCTTCCACTTGTTTAATTTTGAATTTATATTCATAGTTTGAAAACTTTTTTTTTTTTTTTTTTTTTTTTTGCGTTTTTTAGTTGTATAATATTATTGATAAAAAGAGCCTAATAATAACATACACATTGAATGGTACGTGCTATTAGAAGTTTCATGGTTCATAACTTTGATTCCTTCCCCCTCCCCTCATTTAGTTATAGACAAGATGAGATTTTATTTTGGTGCATAAATAAATTATAATAGTGGACATGGTTAGGCTTAGATGGTGTAATTTTTGCATGAGCATGATCACAAGGTAACTTAATTTTGATTTATACCACAAACGAGCTGTAGTAGAGTCACATAATAGATTGAATTTATTATTAATACTTACTTATGTCACTTTGTTATAGGGTGCACAACTTTTTTTATGTGAATTGCTATGATAGTACAAGTTTGAAACACCGTATACTGACTTTGTAAAAAATACAAAGATAAATAGTTATGTGCAAACATTAAAGAAAGAAAAACTATTAGAAATTTAAATTGCACTAAAACTCTATTTTGATACGATCTTGATGTTAAAGATTATGTCAAAGAATCATTTCATTTTTTTATTAAGTTTGCTCGTCGACAAGCTTATATATTTGTTCAATTCCTTGTTTTTAGGACTTCTACGTTACATCATTGATTCAAATTGAATAAAAAATTAACAATTTCATTTGATTTGTGTGAAAAGTTTTCAATAAATATCCAACTTTGATTACTATCCAAATTTACCAATCACACTTTTTAATATATATTTTTTTAAGTTTTTGAAAATAACACGAACTTTTGAAAATTACATCATATAACTTGTATAAAGCTTTTGATGTGTTAAAAATAATAATAATATGCGTATCATTAAAAATTATAATATTTGAATATCATTAAATTCTAACCAAATAAAATTTATTTCATTATGTTTACCAAAAAAAAAAAAAGTCATTCTTCAACATATTTCATTATATTTGCTGTGATACCCAAGTTTATCTAAATTATCCTTAAATTTATTTAAAAAATTCAACCAATACACTATAACGTGAAAGAGTTTACAAAGACATGACAAACATCAATTAAGTTAACATATAAATCACCACTGACTTGATCGTGAATTTACCTCTAAATTTTGGTATCTTTGTGTACACTCGAATATAATTGATTTTGCTTTTCATAATTGATCATACTTGAAATTATGATTTGTAGCTTTTGAGTCTAAACATGATTTTTACATTAAAATTTACTAGTCAACTTATTTTAGCAGAAATTTATCCAAACATAAATTATTTTACTTTCAACTCACTTTTAGCTAGAATCTATTTTACAGAATCAATTAACTCAAAATCACTACACAAATCCTTATAATGTTTTGCCACCTTTTCACATCAACTCATAAATTCACTTGACGATAAGAGCTTTTAATTGAAATAACAAATCAAATATATTATTTAATACCACAAGCTTCGTGCCTGCAACCTATTATTTGTTGCTTAATATTCCACTATATATATATATAAGAGGTTGAGTGTTATCTTGGTAATAAAGTAAGTCAAACTTTAGAACAATTTAAGCAACAAGACTACTCTATGAACTTGACTTTTGTCATCTATATAAGGTTTGTTGCTTATAAAAGTGGTTGTTTATCACCATTCATGGCAAATTTTGGAGGAAGTGCACAATTACCTTTACATTCTTACCAAATCAAGTTCAATAACACTTGCAATCAATCACTAATTGCAATTGAAATATATTTAAATTTCAATCATGTTTAATATTGCAGACTATCTATTATCCATTGGAGATTTATTGTTACACCTTTATTAATTCGGGACCATTCTTTAGAATTATTGTTACACCGCGAGATTTTATGATTGTAGTCACCTCTTTTGATCTATCATGTACACTAAATATGTTTTTGCTTGAAAGTGACAAGACCATGCCAAAAATAACTTAAATTGTGAAATCGTGTCTCTAAAGTTTTTCAATACAAACCCGGTTTTCTTAGGTTTTAAAATTGGGTTTTGTGGTCATATTATTTTAAAAAACTTTCCCACACTTAAAACCCTTAAAAACCCTATTTCTCCCCTTAATCTCCAACGCTTTTTTTCTCTTGTGTGATTCACGACACACATATCCTTCTCCTTTCTCATATCCACTTCTTGTTCGCTCAAGTGATGAGGTGCTTATATCGATTCTATCAAGTTTAAATATCGTGAAAATAATTGTAGAAAAGGTGTTTATTGATTCAAGCAACATTTTGGAAGTATCGAGAAAGATGTTGAAGATTGTCGAGCTGCCCCTCATGAAATTAGGAATAAAATGTGTGTGACATTGACTATGGGATTCAAGATAAACAAACTAATGAAGAAAAAATTGTAGAAGGCTAGGAATAAAATACTGATTATAATGACGAGGAGGAGAAAAGTCTTGAAGTTGAAATTGCTTCCAAGTTTTTCAAAAATAGATTAGTCTCTTAGACAACTCCAAATAACATTTTGAAGAAGAGTATTAAGGAGGATGCATATATACATGTTATTACCACATTTCATTTTACAACAATGCTATTTCCTTTTTATGTGTGATGATATTTAGCTTTCAAAATATATATGAACTTATTGGGGCTTGTGGCATGGGATACAAGTCACTATCTTACCATGATATTAGAGTTAAGTATTTGAACAAAAAACGTGAATTTACACAAAGTTTTGGAGGAGCATATGGTTGTTTAGAAGATGATCATCTGCATGTTTATGACTAATGAGTAGACTAATTGAATGAGGAAAACTATCTTGAATTATTTTTACATAGTTTCACGTGTATATTATTTTTGTAGTCAATTGATACTTCCCTTAAGTTGTTATTTACAACACACCAAGTTACAAGACAAATGGAAAAATGTTGACAGCAATGAGAAAGTCTCTAATGGACACATTTTGTTGTACATTGCATAAATTTGATGTTGGAAGATTTTGAGTAGGGGATTCTACACGTAAAGATACCATTGGCAAGGGTTAGAAGATCACCACTTACATATATTGTAAGACTAGTCTTATTTTTTTGCTGCATCAATTTTACAATGGTGGAAATTCTATTAAAAAAATCTATTACATGATTTGCTACACCATATTTTAGTCTGGGATGCTTAATGGAAAAAATAACATCATTTTTTAGGATGTTTACATCCAAGGAGTGGCTGGAAAGTCAATATGCAGATTTTAAAGAATGGATATTGGGTAAAGATATACGATCTTTTAAAGTGTTGAGATTGGTTGATTTTTATGTGGATCCAACAATGGACTACATATATGAAGATAATAATAACGTTTAAAAGGTATAAAATAAGCTTCAATAACTAAAAAAAAGAGATACACATAATGTATTTCACTAGTCTAATTTTGAATTTATAGCCATAGTTTTATTTTTTTGCCTTCCTTAGTTGTATAATATTATTGATGAAAAATGAGCCTAATAATAATCATGCTTTGGATACTACATGCTATTATAAATTTACATGCTATAAATATACATTCTTTCACTCTTGTGTGATTCACAACACACATATCCTTCCCATCTCTCATTTTCACTTCTCTTTCGCTAAAGTGATGAGGTGCTTATATCGATTTTGATCTTTCCGGTTGATCAGAACCTGAAGTGGGCCAGAGACTTCGTCTTCGATGCTGGATTCCAAGGAGAAGGGGGTGTGCCTATAAGGCACTCCGATGCTAAAGTAAGAATCGGGAGAAGAGAAGGAAAGTACAAGGTAAATATGTCTTAGGATGATTTTTCAATACCTGACCCTCTCAAAGGAGAGGGTGTTTATAATGCCCCCAGCGCTTAGCCATTGGTCCCTATTTTCGGGCAAGATATTTGCTCCCCAAAAATATGTAATTGCCAGAAACTAGCCATTAGGACGGGCAAACATGCTTGGAACTAGTCGTTGCTACGAGCAAAGGTATGGTCGTGGGCAGGAGCGTCATGACTATTCCTGGATAGTTGAACCGTGTGTGACGGGCAGAGATGTGATGAAGGGGAGCTGATCATGGGGGTCAGTTGGCCAGCCCTCCTCGGCTGAGGGGCAGAAGGAAAAGTGCTTTTCTTTACCCTTAACTAGGGATTAGGCTATTGGGCCGTTCTGGGTGCAGAAGTGAATTGGACCATACCTAGCCATTGGGCCAATTCAGGACAGGAGCCCCCAAGTCGTTGCTCCTGAGCATAGGAGTGATGACTTAAGGGCAACCTGTGGTCCCGAGGAAGAGTAAACGTGGTTGAAGGATGTTACTGAGACGGGGTCATTTCGTGCTGATCGAGGATATATGTGTCCGAGGAACCTGAAACGTTGTCCCGTGTGTCCAGCGAGCGGAGATCCCAACGGTTGATGAGACTTCAAGGGATGGAGTGCCACACGTGCATCAAGCCACGTGCCACATTTAATGCGTAATGATGGCTATGTTAGGGTTATAATGATACCCACACGCCGCGCGTGCTCGTGTATGTGCTTCTGACTTGTCTATAAATAGAAGGAGGAAACGTTCATTTTCATTTTTCGTTTCTCTCTCTTCTTCTGCTGCTGTCATTGTTTCTTCTGCGCAACGCCGCAACACCGCCGCACGAGCACCGACCTGGCTCCGCCGACCACCTTTTTTTTATCTCTTCGACCACGTAAGTTTCTGATCCTTTTTTGTTTTACGCACGTTTTAATCTTATTTTGCTTAGATTTGCATGCAGTTAGGATGAAAACTGAGTAGATTAGGTGCATTCCAGCGAATGTTGGTGTCTGGCCGTGGTTGACCTATTTTTTGCCGCCGGCGCCGTCGTCAGAGTGTCAGGAACTAGGTTTTTTTGTTGATTTTGGCGCTGTTGCAATGAAGAACGAGTTTGTCTCCGGTGCAACTTATGAAGTTTCTGGTGTAGTAGTGAGTTTTCCGGTGGATCTTCAATGAAAATCAGGGTAAAGTGTCGGGGAGGATCTCCCTGTGAGGGTTTAAGGGATTTCCATGAGAATTTTCTCGCACCATTGTTGCGCTGTTTGAGTAACGACTTAGGTCGAGGATGTTGTCCTCGAGCCTTCGCGCGCCCTTTCACTTGACTAGCGGTGGAAGGGTGGATTTGATTTTTCCATCGAATTCACTTTTGTCCTCTGCTTTTCAGGTAAAGGAGATGTCTTACAATACCGAGGACGATTTTATGCTCGAGCGGGAGCTGCCCGAGGAGAGTTCTTCAGAGGATAGTAGTGCCGACAAAACCACTGCTCCCAAGAGTACCGGGGAAGAATGGATTGCCTCCGAGTAGGGGTGTTCGCGGGCCGGTTTGGTTCGGTTTTGGGAGAATCCGATACCCAAACCGATCAAAAATATATGGATTGGTTTGGATTGGATTTACACAATTTTGTGATAAAGCCCAAACCGAACCAAACCAATAAACAACGGGTTGGTTTGGGTTGGATTGATCGGGTACATTAAAAAAAATGTGCAAATTTTTTTTATAAAAAATATTAACTTATATCAACTAATTTTCCAAAATAATATAAAATTCTTAATTTTATTGTTTCTCTATATTGGTTGTGCATATCACAAATGACGTTTCATTTTTTTCTTCTTGAAGTTGAATATCTCATTCTAGTTTCCATGATAATGATGATATATATTATACTAATTAATTATGATTGGTTTGGGTAGACGGGTTCGCGGGTAGAATTTTGAAAATCCATTGCCCGAACCAATTAACATTGGGTTTCATTGGTTTGGTTCGGTTTTTACCCGAACTAAAAAAATGCCCGAACCAAACACAATGGTTTGGTTTGGATTCCAGTTTGGTTCGGATTTGCCCGAACCAATAAACACCCCTACCTCCGAGCCCCGGGAGCACACCTTGCTCTTTGCCTTCCACACTCAGGATGCCTTCACGGCGGTGGGGACGAGGAAGACTAGAGGGTCTATTTTCCCGGGGAGGACGAACGGATGTGCTCGGCTTACGGCGACACGCAGTTTCCTATGTACGAGTTCGTTTTCAAGGAGATTGGGCTGAGGCTGCCCTTCACAGATTTTCAAGTGGCAGTTTTTGGTCATCTGGACCTGGAGCCCTCTCAGTTTCATCCGAACTCGATTCCCTTCATCTGGGCATTCAAGATTACATGCGAGTATCTAAAGATTAGAGCCACTCCCCCTCTTCTTCACTGTCTTCCACCTCCAACGCCAGGTCGTGCGAGGGCAGTTCAGATGGGTTTCCCTGAATCAGGGGAGGAAATTGTTCAAGGCCTTCTCTGAGTCCATCTGGACGTTTAAGGAGAGGTATTATGTAGTGGAGCCCGTGTCGGAGAGGGCTAGAGACTCTTCGTTCCTCTGGGAGATTTTTACAGATGAGAACGGGGAGCCCCTTCGCGATGAGCAGGGCAAGATAAGGGGGCGTCGGGCGTTGAAATTTCATTTCACCTGGAGTGATGATCACTTCACCAGGGAAACCGAGGAGTACATAGCCAAGCCGCCCATGTTGGAGGAGGATGACCTGGCCAACTATAACAAATTGGTGGCTTTTGTTGATGGTTTCCGCCCTGCCCAGTGCGTGACCAGGGGCGGGGACATTATTTTTGAAGATGACGGGGGGCCTAAGGTGGAGGCCCGATATATTAACACTAAGGAGCTCCTTAAATGCGGCACACGCGAAGAGGATCTGGAACTTTTGGGTAGCGATTTTTCCTTCTTAGCTTGTCTTGTGTTATTGTTCTTCGCTTACTAATTAGTGTTCGTTATTTTGCAGGCAATATGTCCACGGCCCAGAAACGTTTGGTGAAAAGTGTTGCGGCCAAGCTCAAGCTGAGGAAGAAAGTAGGCAAAAGCAGCCTTGGCGAGCAGGTAGCTCCGCCCCCGACGAGATCGAAGACCTCTTCATTCGCAACAACTGGTGCCCAGACCTCCCCGATGCCGGTAACTTCAAGGCAAAAGTGCCTACGGACGGATGACGTCCTCGACCTGACTAGCGAAGGAGAGAAGAGCACATACGAGCTACCCCCATGCTTTCATAAGGGGGATTTCTTCGAAGGTTCCTCCCTCACACTCCATCGGGTGGAGTCCTTGGCACTCGAGGAGCTTGATCGTTCGAGTAAGAGGAAGTTGCTCGCCCAGGACGCAGCTGCCCTAATGAGGGTCTTGGGCATGAAGGTGATCTACACCGAGGAAGGGGCCCTTCACGAGGCGAAGTTAAAGAAAACTCAGGCCGCCAACGCGGTCCTGGAGGGGGAGCTGAAGGTTGCGAAAGAGGCGGTGAAGAAATCTAAGAGCTGGCCATGGTTACCGAGGAGCGGGATACCTTGGCTGCGGAAAAGAAAGCCGCTGAGGATATGGTTGTTTCTTTATGGGCTGTCACGACTCTTGCATAGGACAAAAACGATAGGGTGAAGAGTCTGAAGACTCGAGCTGAGCTTGTTGCCCGGATCAATTAAGCTGAGGGAGATTTCTTGGGCGCTGCCGATGAGGCCTTCAACAACGCAGTGGAGCAGCTAAAAGTTGTGAACCCCGGGGTTGAGCTGGTTACCGAGGGGACAGGGTTCCTCCACAACATGGTGGACGGCCAGATTGTCATCCCGTATTTCCTCAGGATTTGCGAGGAGCACGAGTAGCCTGCCCACGAGGAGCCGCAACCAACTGCTGACTTATTATTTTTTTTTTTGTATTTTCAGCCTGCATGACGTACATTGTAATCTCTTTTGATGGGGCTTGACCCCTTTTTTATGTAATCATTACAATCGCGGTCCTTGTGACCGTTTTATCTTTTAATATTTATTTTCGGTTGTGGTGGTCGCTTATGTATAAGTTGTTTTATATGTTTGTGCGTGTATGTTATTACTTTTCTTAATTTCGCTAAGTGTCACGCGCTACTCGTCGTGAGTTCCCGTCGTATGGGCTGTTTTGTGAATGATTTTTCACTATGTTTTGATTTTTGCTCGACAATTTGTTGTTCGACAGTGAGGGGAACTGGTCGAAACGCCTAGGTAGCTTCCGAGAAAGAGAGTGGAGCTCAGACAGCGTTCATGGTCTGAGTTCGGCGACGTGAACTTCCCATCGCGAGCAGGGCATTCTGCCTTTCGTGGTACGGAGGCGACGGCGGGCTCGGTCGAGGGACCGCTGTCGGGCAAGGGTTTTGCTCGTTCTAGAGTAAAAGCCCACCTTGATTGATTTTAGTATGCAGCGCTTGTACCGGGGCACGCACTTCTGGTCAGTACACTACGCTCTTTGTTTTGAAGGAGCAAGCCGACTGTTGTGGCCTTAGCTGTAATATTGTTTTAACTTTTCGGCGTTCCATGGTCGAGCGAGTTCTGCCCCGTCGAGATGATCTAGGTAGTAGGCCCCATTCTCCGTTTTTCCTCGAACACGATAGGGTCCTTCCCAGTTTGCGACGAGTTTGCCTTCACGAGAATATTTGTGATTTCTCCTTAGGACGAGACTGCCCACTTGGAAGTCTCGTCGCATGACTTTGGCGTTATACCTGATTGTGATTTTTTGTTTTAACGAGGCCTCACGGAGGGCTGCTCTTGATTGGACTTCTTCGACGAGATCGAGCTCATCCCTCAGTTCCTCGCTGTTCGCCTCCTCATCTAGGGGAGCTTCAGTCTGCCTGGAGGGCACATGTATTTCGATAGGGACCATCGCCTCTGTCCTGTATGCTAACCGGAAAGGGATTTCCCCGGTTGATGAGTGTGGCATAGTTCGGTAGGCTCAGAGTACACTGTGCAGCTCCTCGTTCCACTATTTTTTGATTTCGTCTAGTGTCTGTTTGATACCTCGCAGGATTACCCTATTCGCTGCTTGATGCTCGATGGACGCGAAGTGTTGTTTGGTGCCCAGTTTGGCGACGAATTCTTGGAACTTTTTGTACGTGAATTGTGTCCCGTTGTCGGTGAAGATTTCTTGGGGAACTCCGAAGCGGGCAAGAATGTTTCGCTTGTAGAAGCGAAGTATGTTTTGGGCCGTTATTTTGGCGAGAGCCTCTGTTTCTATCCACTTTGTAAAATAATCCACGCCCACTATCAGATATTTATTCTGATTTGATCCTACGATGAACTATCCTAGGATTTCTAGGCCCCACCATGCGAAGGGCCACGGGGATGACATTGTTTTGTGCTCATTGGGCGTTGCCAGGTGCATGTCCATGTGACGTTGGCATTTGTCACATTTTTTCACATGCTCCTTCGCATCATGTTGCATGGTCGTCCAGTAATATCCTGCTCGTAGAGCTTTCATGGCGAGGGATCTTTCTCTGAGGTATTGGGCGTTGATTCCTTCGTGGATTTCGTGCAGGACGTGGGCGACCATGTTTTCCTCCACGCATTTGAGGAGAGGAATGGAGAACCCTCGCATGTAGATCTTATTTTCAACCAGGACATAGGAATTGGCTCTGCGCCTGACCACGCTGGCTTCCTTTGGGTTGGATGGTAGTTCATCCTTGGCAAGGTAGTTGTAGATTGGGGTCATCCAATAGTCGTTGTCGCCGATGACGTTTACGTCGTGGGTTGAGGAGTTCTCTCGATGCTTGGTCGAGGAAGTATTCAGAGAGGTTGTCATTTTTGGTCTGATACTCTCCCCAAACCTGGAGGGCCACAAGTTGGGAATTTGTGCAGATTATGACTTCCTCGGTTCCCAGGTCTTCAGCGAGGCGTAGACCCGCAAGGAAAACTTTATACTCTGCCTGATTGTTGGAGGTGGGGAAAGATAGGGCGAGCGAGACCTCGACGAGGATACCCTTCTCGTTTTCCAGGATGACGCATGCCCCGCTCCCTGTCGAGTTGGATGCTCCATCGATGAAGATTGTCCACTTGCGAGCTCCACAAGTCGGGGAGGCGGGCAAGGTCATCTTTGCCACGAAGTCGGCCAACACCTGAGCTTTGAGGGATTTTCTACTCTCGTACTGGATGTCGAACTCGAACAGGTCCAACGACCATTTGAGCATTCTATTGACCATGTTTGGGCGGCCCAATAGTTGCCTCATGGGCAGGTCTGTGCGTACCACGATGATGTGGGCTAGAAAATAGTGCTTCAGCCTCCTCGCTCCATTGATGAGGGCCAGAGCTACTTTTTTTTATCTCTTGGTATCTAAGTCCTGGTCCTTGCAGCGCCTTGCTCATGAAGTATATGGGCTTCTGCCCTTCAGGGGCTTCACGAATGAGGGATGCGCTGACAGCTTCGGTTGAAACAGCGAGATAGAGATACAGGGTCTCCTCATTGTTTGTTTGGGAGAGGACCATTGGTTCTGATAGCGCTTGCTTTAGGTGGATGAGGGCTTTGTCGCATTCCTTTGTCCACTCAAAAGCTGCCTCTTTGCAGAGGAGTTTGAAAAAGGGGAGCGCGTCCTGAACGGATTTTGCCACAAAACGGGACAGTATGGTGAGCGTCCCATTCAAAGCTTGGATTAATTTTTTTGAATTTGGCGTGGGGAATTCGGAGAAGGCTCTGCATTTGTCGGGGTTGGCTTCAATTCCTCGTTCCACCAGGTAGAAACCGAGGAACTTTCCTGCCCGTACCCCGAACGTGCACTTTTTCGGGTTAAAGTGTATTTTGTACTTCCTGGCCTGCTCAAAGACTTTTTTTAGATGGAGCGTATGGCGGATTCCTTATGGGATTTCAGGATTATGTCGTCGATGTAAACCTCGAGCATATCCCCGATCTCTCCTCATAAGACTTTGTTCATCATTCTCTGGTAGGTAGCGCCAACATTTTTCAAGCCGAAGGGCATTGCATTATAGTAATAGTTACCTGATTCGGTCATGAAGGTTATGTACCTCTTATCTCTTTTGGCCATGGGTATTTAGTTGTAGCCCGAATACACATCCATGAAAGACAATAATTTAAAACCAGCAGAATTATCAACTAATTTGTCTATGTTGGGGAAGGGATAGGCGTCTTTAGGCTAGGCCCTATTAAAATCAGTATAGTCAACACACATTCTCCATTTTCCATTCGATTTCTTTACAAGTACAACGTTGGACAGCCAAGTAGTGTACTTGGCTTCCAAAATGAAATTTGCCTCTAGGAGGTCTTTTACAGCTTGCTCGGCAACCTCCATTTTTTCCGGGGACTGCTTTCGCATACGTTGAGCTACTGCCCTAACGATGGGGTCAATGCTGAGCTGTTGGCAGATCACCTCTGGATGCTGCCCGGGCATCTCTGAGGCGCTCCACGCGAACAGGTTTGCATTCTCCCTGAGACAAGCTTTCAGCTACTTCCTTACAAGGTTGGGGAGGTCGGTCCCAATCTTCACTCCCTTGAGGGGGTCGTCTCCGAGAAGGATCAGCTCGAATTTGCCATTCGGGATTGGCCGCATAGGATGGACAGGCTCGCCGCTGCTTGTTGATGTGGAGGGGCTGCTCGAGTTTGACCGATTCTTTTTCCCCTTCTTCTTCTGGTCACTTAAGTCTTCCTTGGAGAAACGGCTGTCGAGGTCGATGGAGTCGACGCGGTCCAGTGGTTTCGTCTCGTCGGAGCTACAAGGCAGAGCAAGCTTGCTGGACATCTTTGGTCGGGTGGTGATGGTGTTTAGACCTTTTGAGGCTGCCTCGAAGCACCTTCTCAATGCCTCTATGTCTCCGTGCAGGGTGGCGACGAGCCCTTTGGAATTGTAATACTTCATCTTCAGGTGCACGGTGGAGGGCACAACTACTAATTCAGCCAGAGTTGGTCGTTCAAAGATGTAATGGTAAAGGGAAGGGAAATCAATCACCAGGAACTGGACCTTGATGGATCTGGTCGTCTTTGCTGCCCCGAAGGTGAATATCAGCTCCACGTATCCCCACGACTTCGTGACAGAACCATTGAAGCCCTGTAGATCTGAACCTACGTAGGGTGTCAGGTGTGTCTCGTCCAGCTGAAGTGTGGAGAACAGTTGGGAGTACATAATGTCAACCGAGCTTCCCTGGTTGACCAGAATTCACTGAAAGTCAAAGTTGGCCATCTGCGCCCTTACGAGCAGAGGAATACTGGAATTAGGGGCTCTGCCGAGGAGTTCTTCGCGATAGAAGGTGATGGGAACTTAATCCCCCTAGATCTTGTCGAGGGTAGAGCTTCGGTTCAAGCTCGTGCTGATGAGGTACTCTAACTTTCTCTTTACAGACCCCACAGTCACCTTGTTGAATCCTCATCCCAATATGACCATGGCGGAGGGGAAGGCTTCCTAGGGGCTGTGGGCAGTAAAGTAAAGAGGGACGTCGAGCCCATCTGGGACATAAGAGTCTTCTGGTCGTGAGATGCCCATGGAGACCTGAAAACTGACGTTGTCCGAGGATGGTACTTCCTCTTCAACCTTCCTCAATTCCTGGGCGTCCTGTCGAGGAGCATCCTTCTTCTTTGGGAAATGCTTCAGGTGCCCGTCCCTGATCAAGTTTTCAATCGAATCCTTGAGATGGATGCAGTCGTCCATCATGTGCCCATGGCTCTTGTGGAACTGGCAGTACTTCACTTTATTTGTGTTCAGCTTGGCAGGTATCTGCTTTGGGAAGCGAACCCATGCCTGCCGAAACTCTGAGTTTGTGCATTTAGAGAGAGTCTTTTCGCGATAGGCGGTTAGCGACATGTACTCTTGGAAACGGCCAGATGGCCCTTTGTGATCTTGGGATTCCCGGGAGTGGCCATCCCTTCTTTTCTCTACTCCCCGACGAGTTGACGAGGAGTCGTCGTGTTTAGAGGACCTGGCGTTCTCTTGGTGCCGCGAGTCCCGGGTACTGTTTGCAGCTTCCTTTTCTTCATACTGGATATACGCCTGAGCCTTGAGGAGGAGGGCGTCCAATGTTACTAGGGTCTTAATGCCAACCGCCTTGGAAAAGTCGCTGCGGGGACGGAGTCCTCGTTCGAGCAAATACTTCTTCATGTTTTCAGTCGTGGAGACCTGAACGACTTCTTTATTGAATCTTTCGATGTATACTCGAAGAGATTTGTTCTTCCTTTGAATGATAGCCTCGAGGGAGGCCTCTGTCTTCGGATGGCGCTGAGAGGCTGTAAAATGTCTGGAGAAAATCCTCCCCAGCTTCCTTCCATGAGGTGATGGATTCGTAGGGGAGGCTCTTGTACCAGGACATTGCTCCCTTCCTCAGCGTAGTCGGGAACAATCTACATTTGATGTCGCCTCTGACGCCACGGTAGTCGAGCAGGGCATCGATGTTCTCGATGTGCTCGTCGGGATCTGTCGTGCCATCATATGTGCCCAGGGGTAGGGTTTCTCCAGCCCTTTGGGTAAACGGGACGCCATGATTTCCTGGGACAGCGGCCCTCGAGGCTCGTCTTCGTCGTTGTAGCTTCCTGCCGTGAACGAGAGCGGGCATTTTTTCCAGGGTGAGAACCGCGATCTCGGTGGGGAGAATGATTTCGCGACCGGCCCTTGGGTCTGGGTGGAGGTGAACGCTGGTTTTCTGCCCGCAGATCCCTTATTGTTCTTTTGGCCCCTGGGGAGTGTTGGCTCTAGGGAGGAGTATGGTCGCGTTTCCTCATTGCCAAGTGTAGCGTGCGATTTTTTTCAGTGACGCGACCACCTTTTCGCCATGGGATTTCCTCACCTCAGTGGGAGGAACGTTGGGTGCTACTTCTGATTTCTTATTTATCCCGTGAATTTGGAAGGGAAAGGGAAGCTATCTAAAACTAAACTTGCACGCGAATGTTTAACTGAACAAACGCTTAAAGAGATTCGGGGAGTTCGGGGTCAGGTTATACAACGGGGAGTTATCAATTACCCGTCCTATATGTGGTTATCCACAGGTTGATAGTTTTTGGTTCTGCTTTGTACTTGATGGTGTTTATCTGTTGATGGGAAAGTTTCTTCTTCGGGAATGTTTGAGAGAGAGAGAGAAAGAGTTTTGATGATTTTGGTGAGGTACTGGACCTTAGTTTTTTATTGGTATGTGAAGGTACTGGACCTAAAGGTTTTGATTGGTATGCTCGCTAAGATTTCGCAATTTTATGCCTACGTATTCCCGTTTAAAGAAATAGGGAAATCAGAGCAATCGTAGTTCCTCCTGTTCTATGGGAGGAAAGAGATGTTTTGGTGTCTTGTTCAAAACACAAGATTGAAGCTTAAATGGTTATTTGTGTCTTGTTTGAAGCCCAAGATTGAAGCTAAAGGTTTGATTGAGAGAGAATTTGTCATCTCCAAAGGAAGACATCTCGTCTGTTTATCACAATTGTTGGGTGATTGATTATAAAGGAGAATTACTTTAACTGGGATATGTGAATCCAGCAATGCCATAATTTCCTTTATAGGGGATTTTGTCCTGAAGGTGAAAACTTTAACTCAATGTAGAGCAATGCCATTTTTCCTTAGGAATCTTTCATGCTAAGAGAGGGACAGTGGCGTGGATGTAAATAATCTAGAGGCTTGCCACTTACAGCAATTAGATGAAAGAGAGGATTTACCAGGATAAGGGATGGACGCCAACTTGGATTTTTAAATCAACAAGTGTGCCACTTACAGCAATTATCTGGGATTAGGGCTTGTTTTGATTTTCTGTTTCGATGTAGTGATATACAGAGAGATATCCTCCTACAGAGAGTTTTTTATTTCCTCTGAGGGGATTTTGGTATTTGTATGTGCCTTGATCAAAGCCCAAGGTTGAAGCTAAGAGATTGATTGACTCCACTACTGAAGTCCTTATACAAAGCCTAAGAGGAGGTTGGAAAAGGTTGACTCAACGAGAGAGTATTTATATATGTCTTGTACAAAGCCCAAGATTGAGGTTAAAAGAGAGTTGACTCTTTTGGGGATATTATTATACAAAGCCTAAGAGGAGGCTGAACATTGAATTTTCTGGGGAAATATTTTGTCTGTCTTGTACAAAGCCCAAGATTGATGCTAAAAGGGATTTTTCGTATGTGTCTTGTACAAAGCCCATGATTGAGGCTAAAAGAGGAAACTGACTCTACTGGTGAGAGGTTTTATCTGTCTTGTACAAAGCCCAAGATTGAGGCTAAAAAAAGATTGACTCTGCTGGAGAGTATGATTTGTCTTGTACAAAGCCCAAGATGGAGGTTGGGGAGATATTTGACTCTTTCTTAGGGAGATTTCATTTGTGTCTTGTACAAAGCCCAAGATTGAGGCTACAAAATATTTGACTGACTCAGCGGAAGATGTTTATGGGTGTCTTGTATAAAGCCCAAGATTGAGGCTGACTTTAGCTGAGGAAAAGAAGGATCATTATACAAAGCCTAAGAGGAGGCTGAGAGATGATTACTCAACAAGAGAGTGTTTTAAGGTGATTGACTCAACAAAAGAGTATCTTTGCGTGTCTTGTACAAAGCCCAAGATTGAGGCTGAACAAGCTGGAGAAATCATTATACAAAGCCTAAGAGGAGGCTAAAAGGGGTCGACTCAACAAGAGAGTACCTTAAGGTAGTTAACTCAACAAGAGAGTATTTTAAAATCCTTATACAAAACCTAAGAGGAGACTAACTTCTGCTAGGGAAAATCATTATACAAAGCCTAAGAGGAGGCTGAAAAAGATTGACTCAACAAGAGAGTGCTTTTATCTGTCTTGTACAAAGCCCAAGATTGAGGCTAAAAAGGGGTTGACTCAACAAGAGAGTGTTTTTGAAGCTAGATCTACTGAGGAAAATCATTATACAAAGCCTAAGAGGAGGCTGACTTCTGCTGAGGATTATTAAGATCCAGAGGCTGGTCCAAAGTGGGGAATCAACTCTTGCCGAGGGTTCTAGAAGAGTTGAGGTATCAGATGCCTTGAGGTTCTGATGATAATCTGACCCTAGCTGGGGGAATTTAGGATAAAGATTGAGTTTTAGACCCTGTGAGGATCTTAAACTCTACTGGAGATTGATCGAATGATCAAGGTTTCTCCTGTATTCTTAGGGAACTTGAGAATGTCTTTGAGATCCAAGAGGGGATTTAGACTGTCCAAGTCTACTGGTATGGAAGAGTTTATCTTTGTATGATGCCCAAGAGGAGGCTGTTGTTTTAAGGGATGAGGATCAACCCTAAACATTGATCTGGGCTTTTGACTCTTTAGAAAGACAGTCTAAAAAAGGATGACTAAGTTCTGTCTTATACCTTTAAGAGGTCTTCAGGGTCTTTGTATTAAGCCCAAGAGAAGGCATGAGAACTTCTAAAAAGCCGGAGGGTCCTTGTACAAAGTCTAAGAGGAGGTTGGGATGCTTTTAGGATGCCTGTGGGTCCAAACTTAAGAAAAGTTCAAGTTTCACCGGGAATAATCTTTTCTTTAGTGAACAGTTCTAGGGTTTGAAGATATTCAAGAGAGGTTTCACCGAGAATTACTCCTCTCTAGGGAACTGCATTTCTTTGATAATTTTCTAATAGTGACAGTCTGAGAAAAGTTTCACCGGGAATAATTCATTTCTCTTTGTTCCATATTGTTTAAGCCCAAGAGAAGGCAAGTCTGTATCTGGAATTCCTATGGGGAACTAGTTTTGACTGTGTTGAAAGAGTGACCACTGACTTTATCTAGTTCTAGACCTAATTGTCGGTGTCGTACCCCAAATTTTGACCCGTTTTATATGATTTTTAGTGCCACTTTATTTCGAATAAGTAAAATGCCACAATTGGTAGAAAGAGGGGTATAAGGGCTATAAGTGTGAGAGGTTGTGAGTTCGAATCTCACCTTCCTCACTTTTAATGTTTTATTTGTTTTTCCTTTATTACTAACTTTTTTCTATTTTATTTTTTTAATAAAAATCACAAATATATTATTTTTTAATATTTAATATTTAATTTTCGTATTTTTATTTAATGAATTTTTGAAAATATGATTTTTTCATTAAAATCAATTTTTTATGGAAAAAATCTCAAAAAATAATATAAATAAATAAAAATCAAATCTTTTTTTTTTTATAATTGGATTAAATGGGATTCACATCAATTATCAATCAAATTAAAATCTTTCCAAATTAGTTCAATCACATTTAATTGTGTTTGATATAATTTTATCTATAAATAGGACTTATTTTCTTACTTTTTGGAGGGGATCCACAATTTACAATATACTATCCAAAAGTTGTTACTCTTCACATCGAAGAACAACAACAAATAAACCCTAATCTAAAACTTCAACCGCCCGGACAACCAAAGGGGGCGGACAACCAAAGGAAGGTTGGTATTCTATTTGTATTTCTTTGTAATTACTGAATCTCATTGATCTTGATCTATTGATGTTGGGGTTCAATTGGGTGCTGTGAGAGTAGTATTATTTTCTTTTGTAAATCAATTTTTGTAACTTATAGTAAATTTACTTTTGTTTAGTGACTTGAATTACTCACTTTCCAAAAATGCCATAGTTTTTTTTACTGAAGAATTTTAATCAAATTATTCTTTTAGATTTAATAATTTATAAAGTAAAAAATACAATTAAAAATAAATTTGTAAACACATTGAAACTCAAATGAAGGTAACTCCATGAAAAGTTTCCACTTAACAGAATATTACAACACGACAACAATACAACATCGTAACAGAAACAAATCGCAAATCAATGTTCAAACCGCATCCGAAACAACAAGGAATAAAAAAATTGAGAACCACAGCTACATCAACAACACCCCTTTCAGTGGAAACCATCACTAAAATTGATACAATAATATTTTTCTGTCAAAAATTCAAAATACACGATCTACCTGCATAAATCGAATCAAAACCAAACCCAATAGGCAACCAATTTCAAAATCAATTAGGAATTTACAACAGAAGAATCGAATCCTCCGCAATCACCATCTTACGCGAGCCTCCTTCATCGCGTCGCCGCCGGCTGTGTCACGCCCTTCGGCCGTCGGCTTTACAACCCATAGCCCGCCGCGAAACCCTCGCCGACGACCACGATGCACCCACCGTGACGGCCGTCCGGCCGATCCCATGCGCGAATCTCCGCTGCCCTCTCTTTCCCGTCGCTGTCGCGGTTAATTGTATGATCTTGTTTTTAGTGTTGAGTTATTAGGGAGGGGATTGAAAGGGTGTATGGGTTGTTTGAGAGAAAAGACATGGGAGAGTTTTCAATTTTGACTTTGTCTTTAGCTTAATTCTGACTCACGATAGTATTATTTTTTTTTGAAAATTTTGATATCCGGCTTTGCGACCGACTAATTCAAAAGGGACTAATATCCACCGTCCACTAGTGGGGGCCCCGTTTCAAGCCAGAGCAGAGCTCCGTATGGACTGGCCCACACAAGAGTTGATTGCACCTAGTAGGATTCGAACCTGAGACCTTGAGAGGAGCACACTCTCAAAACCCAAGCCTCCACCACTTGTTTTCCAATTAAAAATCCCCCTATTCTATTATTAGGTTAGTGGGATGATTAAAAATTAATTAATTAGTACCATTAAAATCTTAATAATCAAATGTTATGAAAATGAAAATATTCTCTGTTTTATTAATATTTAGGAATGGCAAAAAGAAAATATATTGAATACTTGGTAATCAGTGTTTAATTAGGGTTATAATTTAGTTTAGCAAGCCAATTAGAATTTTTCTTGGATAAGTGAGATTGATTATTTAATTAGGATATTTTTATTATTAGGAATTAATTAATTAGGATTAGTATTAAATAAATCATAAGTACAAAAGTGAATAGTTATATAATTATTGAATAATTATAATTAACTTGGGATTAAGAGATAGAGAATTAGGGATTTAAATTAGGGATTAATTTTAAAATAAATAGGTATATTAAAATTAAGGATTTATTTTTTAAATGGGTTAATAATAATTGGATAACTTTGGGGTAATTTGTGAGATAATTTTTGGGATAATCTTAGGGATAATTGTTGATAAATAGTAGGGATAAAATATTGAAATTTCAAGGGATAAAAATTGGGAGTAAAAATCAATGATAAATGTTTAATCTTAAAACAGTTAATTTATTTTATTTTCTTAAATAAAGATTGGTTTACAATTCTAAGGGATAAGATATAAAATATTTTGGATTTATAAAGGGATAATTAGGGAAAATTCTATAGGATTCTAAGGGATAAATATAAGGGATAAATAAGAGAAAATATGGTTAATTCTATGGCTGACTTATGGATAGTGTTCTGGACTGGATCGGCGCCTGCCCACCAGTCGGGCAGGCCCAACCCAATAATCTGGACTGGGTTGACTTATGGATAGTTTTGAGGGATAATGAACTTAAGAGTTTTTATATAATTAATTTAAATAATTATATAAACAATTTATTTTCTAAATAAATTAATAAAAGAGATATTTTATAAAGCAAATGGTTAAAATCTAAGGTTTTGGGATAAATAAAACTGGGATAAGAGATAAGGGTTAGGGATTTATATAATATTATATTATTTTCACAATAAAATTAAAAGGTGTATTTTTGCAAATAAAAATAGAATAAATCCAGGGATAATTAAATGGGAAAAATTTGGGATAATGGATAAAACATAGTTTTTTTTTTTAAATATTATAATTAATTTATTTTCTAAATAAATTAAAGGGTTTTTTTATAAATAAAATCAAGGGATAAAATGGGATATTGGGGATAGAATTGAGATAAAAAATTTGGAATAGAACTCTTCATCCGAGAGTATAAATAATGGATAAGGAATTTGGATAAAACTCTTGATATCCGAGAGTATAAATAATGGATAAGGATTTGGGATAAAACTCTTTATCCGAGAGTATAAATAAGGGATAAGGAATTGGGATAGAACTCTTCATCCGAGAGTATAAATAATGGATAAGGATTTGGGATATAACTGTTCATCCGAGAGTATAAATAAGGGATAAAGAATTGGGATAGAACTCTTCAAACTCTTCACCCAAGAGTATAAATAAAAGATTAGGATTAGGATTAGGATTAAGATTAAGATTAGGATTAGGAATGAGAATAGGAATAGGATTGGGAATAGGGGATAGGGGAGGTGAACTATGAATTCTTTGATCCTTCAAAATTGAGGGTACGTAGGCATAGGGTTGTAAACCCCAGCGAGTACAATAATAATAAAAAACTTAGGATTTTGTAAATAAAAATAAAGTCAAACATTCAAGTAACAAGTAAACATACCCTAGAACTTAAGGAGGGATCCCATTGAATACAATGGAAGTGAGGGGTGCCTAACACCTTCCTCTCACTTAACCGACTCCCGAACCTTAGTGTCTCTCCCTTAGGATTTAGGTTTTATCATTATTTCCCTGTCCTTAGGACAAATAAAGGATGATGGCGACTCGATATTTTTGCCGGCCGCGACAGTCGGGGAAGACATTAAGCAGGTATACAGGTATATATACAGTTGATATAGGATAAGTATTTAAAAGGATATGAAAGAAGGACTTACAGGTGAGCAAGCTTCCAGCAATACAGACATATATATATATATATATATATATATATATATAAGCATGTAAAGAAAGCTTATAAAACTTACAGGCGAGCAAACTTCCATAGTAACAACTGTATGGTTAGTTGTTCAAGAAATTAAAGAAAGTTTTGATAACAACTATGAGTTTGAACTTAAATCAAAAGGGAAGTTGTTTTGAAAAGATTGTTGGGGCTTATACTCAAGGAGAGACCCTGATGAAAAACAACAATCGTACTGTTGTTTTGTAAACTGTACTGGGCTTATACAATGACTGAGGCCCAAAAAGGTTTTATTTACAAAGAGGGTTGGGTCTTACAACTCAAGGAGAGGATACAAGTTTATTTTTGTACAAGGAATGGGGCTTACAACTCAAGGAGAGACCCAATTGAAAGTTGTTTTAAAATTGGCGATCGCGCCGAGATTTTTTAAAATACAATGGAACTTATACAATGACTGAGGCCCAAAATTATTTATTTACAAGGGGTGAGACTTACACTCTATTAAGAGGCCCAAAGAAAAGTTTTGAAAAAGGTTTGTGGGTGAAAACAACAAAACCCTAATTTGATTTAAGAAAATGTATTTTAATTGAATAAAATTTAATTAAAATGACCAAAATTATCAAACATGTGTGAAAAACAAGTTGTTATCTTGGATTAATGTTTGGAAAATCAAGTTTTATTTATGGAATGATTTAAAAATCATTTGAAGTTGAAAAATCAAGAGAAAGAAATATTTTTAAATGTTTAAAAACAAATAAAACATAATTCTTTACAAAAATACTAAATACATGAAATAAATAATATTTTTGTGAAATTTTTATGGAATAAAATATTTTAACTTTTCTGGGAATTTTCAGAAAAAGAACCAATAAAAAATAATTAAAATTGAGAGATAAATTAATTTTTGAATTAATTAAACAAAACCATAAAAATATTGAAAATAGCAAAAATATGGAAGGGTAGCAAAAAAGGTCTGGGTGGGGTTTGAACCCATGACCTCCAAGATAAACACATGCGCGCGTTACCACTGGGGTGGTGATACATCCGTGTATCAAAACCACCCCATAAATACATAAGGGGTGCCAAATTCTAGGCTTGGCCAAGGCGCCATGGCTGGCCATTGCCCAAGGCAAGGCCTAGTTTTGGCAATTTGCGTAAAGCCTCTAACTTTCTTATTTCTCCATGGATTGGGACAAAATTTAGGTGCATCTGACCTAGAATTTCATGAGGAATCCAATGGTGCCCTTGGAATTTTAAAAAAAATGTCCTTTTCTCAAAATCCGATAGTGATTTCAAAATAGGCCTATATTTGCATGTTCCATGCTATCTCACTACACAGGCAATAATAGCATGATAAATTGGTTCAAACACAACATATATGATATGTATGAGAGGTCCATGATCAATGGACCTCAAAGCAATGCATGATTTAGAGAGTTCAAGTGATGATGCACTTACCTCTTAGAGCTCCTTGTGCTATCTGCCAAGTTCCTTATGCCAAAAGTGATCCAATGCTTTGAACACTCTTGATTGATCCCTTAGAAGCTTTTAGGATGATCAGAACCAGCTGGAATCCTCAGGAACAAGTATTAGGCTATTTCTTACAAAAGTGGCAAAATGACCAAAATAGCAACTCTCTCAAATGGTGTTCCAGATGAGGGAAACTATTGGGACAGTTTAAGGATGATATTTGGAGCGTGTTTGAGGCCTGGTTTGGTTTTGGAAGTGACTGAATCAAGGCATGGCTTGAAAAATGCAGAAAAGTCCAATTTTGAGGTTTTGGAGGTGGATTTTCTGATTTTGGTGTTTCAGATCAAAGGTGAGTGTTTAGACAGCTTAGATATGACATATTGGATGTGTTTGGATCATGAGCTGTGGTGGAATTGCTCTCTAACTCAAAAACTCAGAGATGACTTGCAAAAGAAGGCATTTTGTCCTAAAGAGAGAAATTTTGAGGAAAACATCAATTGTAGTGCTTTGGTGTACTCAAATTGATCACTATTGAGCTCTATTTATAGTGTGACAAGTTTGTTTTGGCAGTAATAGTGTGTGGCAACTGCAACAGACCTTTGGCCAATGTGGATCAAATGGAATCTTTAGTCTCCTATAGCCATTGACTTGAGGTTAGGGCACAGGCCTATGGTCCTTTGATTCAGAGCTTATTCTTAACTCATTTAGTTAGGAATGTGTCAATACATGCCACCTTGGTGCATCTATTGAATGCTTGGAAACAAAATTGGAGTCTTGGCACCTTTTTAGCCTTTTTAGGTTTGTTATGGCTATGTGTAGATTCTTGGACTTGGAAGGCTTGAGGATCATATCATTCCCCTTTTGTTTTATCCTCTGATGTGTCCAAATGGATGACATGGCTTGAAGTTGTCCAATTTTGCCAAATCGAGCAAAATGCCAAAATCTGCCTTGCTTAGGACAGTTGGAAATGGTGATTTGAGGGATTCATATCTCCCTGCTCAGGTTGAGTTATGGAAGGCTCTTGTGCTTTTTAGAAAGCCCTCATATGATATAATACATGTGTGATCATAGTTTGCTTTGAAACTATTTGAATCCCATTGAAAAATCCTCATGAACATTGGTGTTCAAAGCTGATAACTTAGGCAGATTTTTACTAAGTGTTGGAAAAAGTGTCATTTTCATGTTTTTGTCATTTTGATCACTCCATAACTTAAAATCCATAAAGAATTGGAGTTAGAGGTAGTTGAAGCTTTTGTAGAGTGTAGCAAGACCTATAAATCCAGCTTTGGATCACCCAAAATGGCTGCTTGGATCAGAAGTTATGGTCCTTGGAAGTTGGCACCAAAACCATTAAAATTTAGTAACTTAGAAATTTTTTCAATTTTTCAAGGTTACCCCTTTTACAAGTTATCTTGATTTCTTGATCAATTCTTGTTCAAATGTCATTATAAGTCACATTTTATGAAAATATGAATCATAAGGATCATTTTTGCCAAAAAAGTAATGTTTTGACTTTTGGCCCCAGAGCGGTTCGACGCGTAAAACCCTAATTCCTGACTTTTGGGGAATGCATTCTTTGAGGGTCATTTATCTTTGCAAATGGATTCTTAGGGTTATTTTGAGAAATTTGAGTCACATGTGGAAGTCTTGGCTCATCCTCTTGTGAAAATCTCACTCTGGAGGTCTCAGTCATCCAAAACCATAATCTGGCGAGACTGGGTGTTTCGAGGCTCAAACCACTTGGAATGCCACAACTTTGGGCTTGATTCTTGATGTGAGAGTCCTCTTGATCCTTTGTGGATGTTTGAGAGGTTAGACAAGTTAAAGATCATGTCATTTCTTTATTGATCCTTTGTCTAAGTATCCTGAGAGGGATAGAAACCCTAATTCTTGATTGTGGTGAATGCTCAATTATCTTTGAGGAGATTGATGAGGCATGAAGGTACATCCATATTGTGGAAATGATTTGCACAATAATGGGAAATCTTGGTGGTCAAAATTTGGGGTATGACAGATGCCCCTATTTAATCTTCTTGGACCCGAAGGTGTGAATGGCGAAGGTATTAGGGAATTCGGGGTGCAAGAAGATTAAATATTGGAATACCCAAAATTTTGACGGTGGTTATGAATGGCAGTTCACTCATCCATCTTATTTTGCTAAGCAATGATGCTTAGAAAAGGGTAAAACTTCCCATCGATCCCGATCTTCAACCAAGGAACTGGTCTAAATTTCTTTTGTCAATAAACTTCCCCTCGATCCTGGTCTTCAGCCACGGAACTAGTCTCAGTTTCTAATATAAACTTCCCCTCGATCCTGGTCTTCAGCCAAGGAACTGGTCTCAGTTTCTTCTTGTCAAGTTCCTTCCTTGACAAGGGATGCTATGTGTAGCGGTCTTCATCAAACTTCTCACCGAGTTTTACTGGGGAGACGCCATTTGATGGAAAAAGATTTGATGTCAGACTTGCTGGGGGGTACCCATTTGTCTGAGCTGTAGAGGTGTGCAAACTTCTCGGTTGGAGATGCCATTTGTTGACTCTACTGGGGAAAATGAGTCTCTTGAGAGACTGTTTTCTGCTTGGGGATATTACATCATACTTTTCTTCGAGATCTTTTCTGAGAAATGCCATGTGATGTAATCCAATTTGGAGGTGCTGATGACCTTGCTGACAGCAAACCTTTCGGAGAGAAACTGTTGTATTGCCGAGAGTTTTCGGTTAAGAGGCTTCCTCTAGGGATTTTCCTTAATCCGGGAAAGCGAGAACATCATCTTCAAGAGTGAAGAGTGACGTTTGTTGAATGTTTTCTTGCCTTTCAGAGGTTCAAGTTATCAAATTGGTCGAGGACTGGCTCCAATCCAGAAATAAATTGGGGAGAAATTGCTCAGACGCTGCATTTCCTAACGAGGAAAGGACTGACAACTCGATTGGGAGGACTTTTATCACTTGGGAACAAGACCGACTAGAGTGATAGTGATGCAATATGAATATGAATGTGAATCAATTATACATGATGTATGTATGTTTATGCTGACAAAACTGACGCGACATACAGACTAATAGATAAACATGACTGGATACTCGGCCACTGCGGGGGATGAAAAGTACCAATGGTTCAAAATAGCAATCCTGCCTTGCTTAGGAGAGGTAGTCCCTGCGGGGAAGAAAGAATTGTCAATCGGTCTTAGGAGGTACGTACTATGTCGGGGATATCAGACGGGACATTCGCATCTGACACAGTTGATCCTTCATTCAGGTGTACTGGTTTAGAAGGAGTACTTTGATTATGCACTTTGAGGTTTAACCACTTTCAGAGAAGCGATCGATGTTCAACAGTCAAAAGAATTGCCATCTTTATTTTTAAAAGCAGAAAAAAATTTTGACAAGTAAATTCATTTTTGTTTTATTTCAAGAATCGTTGATCATGTTAAAAATGTCATTCTGTAAAGCTAAAACAAATGAGAATTGCAACCAAAAGCACTAGGGCTCAAATTTTATTGATAGGATGGAAATCAGCCAAGCGCGTGATCCCATAGATCATTACAAAGTTTAGAAAATGGTAATTTAAGGGAAAAGGGCTATATTGAAACATAACGACCGTTATCCTTCTACCAACTTTGAATTCTGGACATCTTGAGCTTCTGTCGAAGATGACCTTGACTAAAGTTTTCTTGATGGATGGCGTGACTACTGAGGAGTTGAACTGATCAGACGTAGTTACTTGCCATTAATCCCTAACTTTTGCCTAGATTGTACTTTGAGATTTCCAATCCATCGGGATGATTTTTTTTTGCTTATGTCTCTAATTTTTTCCTGGACTGCCCTTTCGGGTTTTCAATCCACCGAGACGTTTATTTATTTATTTAGGCCAAGTATTTCTTGACTGCGTCAACATTCGTTGGGTAGGTAAACTCCTCTCCATCCATGGTTGCGAGTCTCAAGGCACCGCCTGAGAAGGCTTTCTTGACCACATAGGGGCCGTCATAATTTGGAGTCCATTTGCCCCGGGAATCAGTGAGAAATGATTGTATCTTTTTGAGCACGAGGTCTCCTTTTCTGAAGACACGGGGTTAAACTTTTTTGTCAAACGCTTTCTTCATTCTTTGCTGATACAACTGACCATGACACATAGCCGTTATTCCTTTTTCTTCGATCAGATTCAGTTTGTCGTGTTGACTTTGACATCATTTAGCTTCTGTTAGCTTAGCTTCCACCAATACCCGGACTGATGGGATCTCTACTTCTATGGGGAGCACTGCTTCCATGCCATATACTAGAGAGAAAGGGGTTGCCCCTGTTGAAGTGCGGACAGATGTGCGGTAACCGTGAAGAGCAAAGGGTAGCATCTCGTGCCAGTCTTTGTAGGTTACAACCATCTTTTGAACAATCTTCTTGATGTTCTTGTTAGCCGCTTCTAGCGCTCCGTTCATCTTAGGTCAGTAGGGAGATGAGTTATGGTGTTAGATCTTGAACTTAGTGCACAACTCTTTCATCATCTTGTTGTTAGATCCATTATACGTAATAATCTGACTTGGAACACCATAATGGCAGATGAGATTGTTTTTGATAAATCGGACCACCACTTGTCGGGTTAAATTGGTGTATGATGCTGCTTCGACCCACTTGGTGAAGTAGTCAATGGCTACCAGGATGAACCGATGTCCGTTTGAAGCTTTGGGTTCAATCATGCCAATCATGTCGATTCCCCATATGGAAAAAGGCCATGGAGAAGAAAGAACTTTGAGATGCGTTGGCGGTACATGGATTTTGTCAGCGTATATTTGACACTTGTGACATCTCCTCATGTATTTGTAGCAATCGGATTCCATTGTCAACCAATAGTACCCGACTCTCAGAATTTTTCTGGCCATTGTGTGTCCATTGGCATGAGTGCCAATGGATCCTTCATGAATTTCTTTTATCAGTATGTTTGCTTCTGGTCTGTCTACGCATCGGAGCAAGACCATGTCAAAGTTTCTCTTATAGAGGGTATCACCACTCAGAAAGAAGCTGCCAACCAGTCTCCTGGGAGTCTTTCTGTCTTTTCTGGATGCCCCAGGTGGGTACTCTTGTTTCTGAATGAAGCATTTGATATCGTGATACCAAGGTATATCGTCTATGACTGCTTCGATCGTGAAGATGTAAGCGGGCCTTTCTAGGCGCATTATGTCAATCTTAGGTACGTCATTCCATTGACCTACACAAATCATTGAAGTGAGAATGGCTAGTGCATCAGCCATGTGATTCTCTTCACGAGGAATGTGATGAAACTCAATTCTGTTGAAGAATGGTAACAACCTTCTCGCGTAATCTTTGTAAGGAATCAATCCTGATTGGTATGTGTTCCAATCTCCTTTAATCTGATTGATAACCAGGGCTGAGTCTCCATACACATCCAAGTTCTTCATCCTGAAGTCGATCGCTTCTTCGAGACCCATGATACAAGCTTCGTATTCGGCCTCGTTATTTGTACACTTGAATGTCAGTCGGGCGGTGAAAGGAATATGGGTACCCTGAGGTGTCACGATGATTGTTGTAATTCTGTTTCCATAATTGTTGACAGCTCCATCAAATATTAGTCCCTATTGGGAACCTGGTTCTGGCCCTTCACTGGGTAGCGATTCATCGCAATCTTTCATTTTTAGATACATGACATCTTCATGTAGGAAGTTAAATCCGAATGATTCTTGATCGTCAATCGGTTGATGAGCTAAATGATCGGCTAAAATACTCCCTTTGACGGCTTTTTGAGCATGGTACTCGATGTCGTATTCTGATAGCAACATCTACCAACGGTCAATCCTTCCCGTGAGAGCAGGCTTCTAAAAAACATACTTGATTGGATCCATTTTGGAGATTAATCAAGTAGTGTGACAAATCATGTACTGGCAAAGACGTTTGGCTACCCAAGCCAGATCACAACAAGTTTTCTCAAGCATAGTGTACCGAGTTTCACAGTCGGTGAATTTCTTGCTCAAATAGTAAATAGCAGACTCTTTTCTTTTGGTTTCATCTGGTTGGCCAAGTACAGAGCCCATGGAGTCTTCCAAGACTGTTAGGTATATGATTAGTGGTCTTCCCTCCACTGGAGGTGACAGGATCGGTGGATTCAACAGATATTCTTTGATACTGTCGAAGGCTTTCTGGCAGTCTTCTGTCCATACGCAATCCTGATTCTTTTTTAGTAATTTGAAGATTGGTGCGCATGCCGCGATCATGAGGATTATAAATCTGGAAATGTAATTCAGACGTCCCAGGAATCCTCTGACTTGTTTCTCAGTCTTTGGAGAAGGCATTTCTCGAATGGCCTTGACCTTTTCAGGATCAACCTCAATTCCCTTTTGGCTGACGATGAACCCTAGCAGTTTCCCTGAACGAACACCAAATGTGCATTTGTTGGGATTCAAGCGGAGTTTGTACTTTCTCAGACGCTCTAATAGTTTTGCCAAGTGGGTTACATGCTGCTCTTCTGTTTTAGATTTGGCAATCATATCATCGACATACACTTCAATTTCTTTGTGTACCATGTCGTGAAACAGAGTAGTCATGGCCCTTTGATAGGTTGCTCCAGCGTTCTTTAGACCGAACGACATTACCTTGTAACAAAAGGTGCCCCAAGGGGTGATGAATGAAGTTTTCTCCATGTCTTCCGCACCATTTTGATTTGATTATAGCCCGAGAATCCATCCATGGAGGAGAAGACTTTGAATTTTGTTGTACTGTCTACCAGCATGTCTATGTGCGGTAAGGGAAAGTCATCCTTTGGACTGGCTTTGTTCAGATCCCTGTAGTCTACACACATTCGGACCTTTCCATCCTTTTTCGAAACTGGCGCTATGTTGGCCAACCATTGAGGATATTCTGAGGTGGCAAGGAAACCAGTGTTAATCTGTTTCTGCACTTCCCGTTTAATTTAAATGGCCTTGTCTGGATGAGTCCGTCTCAACCTTTGTTTTACTGGCGGACATTTTGATCTTAACGGTAAATGATGTTCTACAATGCTGGTATCCAACCCTGGCATGTCCTGGTAGGACCATGCAAACACATCGGGAAATTCTTTGAGAAGTCTTATCAAATCTTCTTTGACAGTCGGACAGAGCAGCGCCCTAATCTTGACTTTTTTCCTCTCTTCTTCTGAACCCAAGTTGACCATTTCCAACGGCTCTTTGTGAGGTTCAATGGACCTTTCCTCTTGCCTGAGTAATCGAGAGATTTCTTCTGGAATTTCTTCGTCCTCTTCTTCTTCAGCTTCAAATACTGGGAATTCAAAGTTGGGAGAAGGCATTGGATCGTATGTTTCAGCGGGGTTTAAAACAAGCAATCTGCAAGACGTGATGGTTTATTTTTTTAGAAGAGATAGAGAGAATGCAAGAGTGTGTGCAGTGTATCTTTCTAAAAAACGCTTGTTTTTATTTTTGAGTTGTTTTAGGATTACCATTTTTTGAAAAAGCGAAAAGTGAAAATAACAATAAATGCGGAAAAGTACAGAATGGCGTTTATTTATGATTTAGTCGATTCTTGAAACTACAGCCCTATAAAACAAAACTCTGTCGCTTCGGGCAAAGCGAAGAGGAATATTTACAGAAAGTGAGCCCTATAAAAACATCCGTTTCACCTGGGCAGGGTGAAAGGTTAAAACAAAGATGGCAATTACTTAGACTTATGGACGACTTTCGGGACATCAACAGCAACCCATTGGCGATGAAATCCTCGGTGAATCACAAAGTCTGGTACCTTCTTTCTTGGTTTGTCCTAAAAAATGACGCTGATTTCTGGCGGAGCAGGATCGTTGGAGTCTTCCTCCCAGGCAGAGTTGTCCTAAATGAACTCTTCTGTTGTATCTTGCACATTGTTTTCATTCTTAGGCGGATCTCCTCTGATACGAGAGCTTTCAGGAGCGGTGTACTTGACTAAGAAGTTGTACTTGCCAGTCGCTTGTCCTAAGGTGTCCCATACTTCTGTGGAACTGGAGAAGTCATCCTTCTCGATGACGTTGACCTCAGGAAAAACATAGTTGATGAACTCTTGTCCTGCAATCTTTGCAGATTCGTCATTGTGCTGGATATCTTCAGAATATCCTGAGTAATAATCCCATGATTTGGTGGGGACGTAGGTATTCTTTTCAATGATGCTCAGCTGATATGCATCGTTTGGCTGACTCTTTTGCCCCAAGTCCTTTGGGTACGATTACCAGATAGGCAAGTCATCCATTGGGTAATAATAGTCATAGTCAAAGTTGTCTTTCATCAGAGTGTCCTCCTCTAATGAGTTTGGTGGAGCACGACATCCCTCAGGATCACAATCTCCGTATATCATCTTGACGTCTGATCTTGGTATATATCTCGGACTCTGCGTGGGAAAGTCAAATGGCATATGCATTTCTTCCTGAGACATATAAGAGTCCTCGTTGAGATAGGACTTCCACTCCTCGTCCGTATCGGAGGAGTCATCTTTGTTGATAGTGTGTACTTCTTGAGACACTGGGTGGAGAAAGCCTCCAGTGTGGAAGAAGTTATGGATGGGATGAAAACTTTCATCGTTAGTAGCAGTTTGGGTACAGGTTGAAGAGAAACCAAGACCATTCTTTGTCTTGTTATCCGTAGGAATTACGAGCTATCCCCATCCTTTTACGTTGTTATTGTTGATCACTTCGAGAGCATCTTTGTACGAGGAAATCGATGTTCCTTTCTCTGATCGATTCTCATTGCTCACCAAAAGTGCTTGGAACTGAGTTCCAACAACCTCCTCGGGTTCTACACATGAGAATAATGATAAGTTTCTCATAATTAAGGCTTGCTCTCCACAGACTGTGACTAGCTTGTCATGCTTGACAAACTTCAGCTTCTGGTGAAGTATCGAAGTGACTGCCCCAGCTTCATGTATCCAAGGTCTTCCTAATAAGCAGCTGTATACTGCCCGGATGTCCATGACCTGGAAAGCTACTTTGAAAGTGTGAGGACCGATAGTTATGGGAAGATCGACTTCGCCGATAACTATTTTTTGGGATCCATCAAAGGCTTTGACGATGACCTCACTGCCTCTCATCGGAGATCCTTGAAATGATAGTCGCATCAGAGTGGATTTTGGCATAACATTCAAAGCTGATCCTGTGTTTACCAGTATGTTGGCTAAAGCATCATCCTGGCAGTTGATTGTAATGTTAAGTGCCATGTTATAATTTTTGCCTTCTTCCGGCAGTTCTTCATCACTGAATCCTAAGTTGTTGCAGGAAGTGATGTTGGAAATGATGCTGTCAAATTGTCTTATCGTCACATCTTGTTCTACAAAGGCTTGCTCTAAGACTTTCTGTAAAGCTTCCCTGTGAGCCTCGGATCTGAGTAATAGAGATAGCACAGAGATTCTCGAAGGAGTTTGCAACAATTGGTCTACAATGTTGTACTTGCTTTTCTGGATGAGCTTTAGCATCTCATCGTTGCTCTTTGAAAGGTCGGGGTTATTGGATTGCCCGACTGGTTGATCGAGAACTTCTATTTGAGGTTCCTTTTCCTTGGTGGGTTCTCCAATTCCTCTGTTGAAGATCCGACCGCTCCGTGTTACTCGACTAACGTCGGCAATGTTTACGACGGAGGGTAATGGAGTTTCCTTTCCATTTTCGATTGTTGTTACACCGTATTTATAAGGGATAACCTTATCATATTTATACGGTATTGGACCTGGCAAGTATATAACCACAGGAGCCTTTTAATTCTTCTGACCATCGTAGCTAGCCTCATTTGGTTCGAGATTGAGAATTTTTCTGCTATCAAGAGGAACTCTTGATTCATGGAGTAGAGGGATTATGTCGCATACGTCCTTGGTCATTTCATTATTAGAGGTTATAACAACGTCCTTGCTTTGATCAGGAATATAGTCTTGCATTACGTTGATCGAACCAGAATTTGAACATGGTCGAATCTCTTTTCGGTCCAACTGATTTTGAAGAGCTGAACATATAAGGTAGCATCCTTGGTTGTTCTCCGAGCAAACTCTACAGCGCTCGTAGTTATGTGATGGCACCTGGCCACGTCCGCTTTGTATGCAGTGTAACTTTACTAGATCTGTTTCCATTGAGCGAACATCCTGACTCTGATGCCTAGTAGGATTCCCGTCAGTCATACTGATCTGTTGTGTAGCTTCATCCAAGTAGATGGGAAGCCACCAGTGGTCCAATAAGTATTGAAGTGTTCTTTGGACAAGTGCTTATCCTTGGTCGTCTTTACGTCACACTTTACAGTCCTAATAATCATGTGAAGCCAGAAAACTGAGCCTGACTTGCTTAGCGTGTAATTCTACCAGACTGGTATTCATCAAGTGAATATAAAAGATTTGAATCATATTAACTTGATGGCTACTTCTAATTCTGGATCCATTCGAGATCCATCTGACGTTGAAGGACCGTTTGTACAAAAGAGCATCTGTGATTTCTTATTGAGCAGGCCAGACAGGAATTGTAATCATGTCGTGGCAGATCATGATGTTGACCTTGCCTTGAGTGCATTGCCACCAAGTTGACGTTCATCGCCAGAATGTTGTGGTTTTGAACAATGTTGGGATTTGCGTGAGCCATATTGACCTCACGAATTTGATGATCTTGGATCCATCCGAGATCCATCTGTTCTTGTAGAGCTGATTGCACTACGGAACACCCCTGATTATTCTTTGAGAAGATCTCACACTGGTGATAATTATGAGGCGGTACATGACCGTACCCGCTCTGTTTGCAATGCATCCTGACCAGATTGGTTCCTAACAGGAGTACATCGTGAATTTGATAACTGCGGCTAACCTCTTTCTCTATCAAATTTACTGCCGTCTTTTCGTGTTGAGGCAACGGGTTCGTCTGAACATTTGGATTAGTATCTTTGAAAGATATGACCCTGTTCCTGACAAGCTTCTGTACATCAGATTTGAAGCTGAGACAGTTCTCAATGTTGTGCCCTGGTCCTCTTTGATGATAAGGGCAAGTTTGATCCGCTTTGAACCAAAAAGGCGGATTTTCTGGTACTGTAAGAGGGGATCTAGTTTGGACGTGCCCCTTGACCAGTAGTAGTGGAAACAGTTCTGCGTACAACATCGGTATAGGGTCGAACCCTGGTGGTCGTGTCGTACGATTGTTATTGTACTGTGGACGAGCCTGCTAAAGAGGTTGTTGTGTCTTTTGCTGATACTGTTGGTGATTTGGTTGGTTCTGAGCACCCTGAGGTTGCTACGTTGGAACCGACGCAGGGTTGATAACAGGAGTTACTGTTGCCACTAGTTGATACCTTCACCTTTGCTTTCTGAGAGAGATATTACCAATATCTTGCTCTTTTTTCTTAGGGAAAGCACTACCGTATCTTTTGCTACTACTTGATGGCTCTGCATCTTTGACCAATCGTCCTTCTCGGGCTGCTTCTTCAAGGCGTACCCCCATATTCACTATTTTAGTGAAGTCGCTGGGTGCACTGGCGACCATTCGGCCATAATAGAATGAGCTTAAGGTTTTCAAAAAGATCTTAGTCATCTCTTTTTCCTCAAGAGGGGGATAGATCTGGGCGGCAATTTCATGCCATCTCTGAGCATACTCTTTAAAAGTTTCTTTGTCCTTCTGCGACATTGCCCTGAGTTGATCTCTGTCTGGTACCATGTCCAGGTTATACTTATACTGCTGAATGAAGGCAGCGCCAAGATCTCTGAAAGTGACGATCTTGGTGCGGTTTAAACCCATGTACCATTTTAGTGCGGCACCGGTTAAACTGTCTTGGAAGTAATGGATCAGTAGCTGTTGATTCTCTGTCTGAGTTGACATCTTTCGAGCGTACATCACCAAAGAACTTTGAGGACAAGAGTTGCCCTTGTATTTTTCAAAGCCAGGCACCTTGAATTTCTGCGGTATTTTCACGTTAGGGACCAGACAAAGGTCTGCGGCGTCCTTTCCGAATAAATCCTGACCGCAAATGGCATGCAGTTCCTTCTGCATTTCCAGGAACTATTCCTAGAACTCATTCATTCTTTCGTACATGTCTTCGTTTCCACCAGAGGTTACTTGTGGAATCTGTTCTTCCGGGACAGTGTGTACTACTGGTTGTGGTATAGTCATTACGGCGGTGACTCTTGGTTCTTCTATGCCCCGAAGTTTGTAACCTTCAGGAGTTGCTACCATCACTCTTGCGTCTTCGCTTTCCCAAGTTTGTAACCTTCAGGCCCAACGGTTCTTGCTGTAGTTTCTGGGTCTTCAGTGACCGGAGGGATATATCCTTCAGGGACAAAGTTGAGAGGCATGTCCCAGGGACGATCTTTAGGCATCTTGTACCGAAGATCATACGTCTCTACTATGGGTGTAGATGTGATCTCCGAGATCACAGTCCTTTGTTGTTGCCTCTGAGCTATTGCCAGGGATTGCATGTCACTGTGAAGTTTTTTCAGATCTTCCTTCAGAGCATCGATTTCTTCTCTCAGCTCTCTATTCTCTTCCTCGAGATCGTCCATTTTCTTTTGTTGATTGGCCCGAGTATTGTACGAGTGAGACAGTTTGACTCTAGAATCGTGACATATACGTGAGATTCGAAGGTAAGAGGAATGCGTTATGTGAGAATGATGAATGATATGCAATGATATTTTTTTTGTTTTTTGCTTTAATCAAAAAGAAACTTCGACAAATAGATTGCAAATATCATACAGTGGGGAGACCCCGTTTTATTTAATTTGAAAGATTGCAGAAAGGGAAATACAATATTTTACAATGTGTTGTAAAAGGAAATGTCTAAGTTCATGGATCCTGAGTCCTTTCTGAAGAGAGCTCAGATGCTGGTTCCGGTACTTTCCTTTTCTTTGACAGGGGTTCTTCAGCTGTTGTCGGGTTGTCAGTCCTTTGCCAAGTGAAAGGAGTGAGCAAGGTCCTTTGATCTTCTATAGCATGCTGTTCTAGAATCTCGATCAGAGCGTCCTTTTCTTTTAACAGTTCCTGAATTTTGGTACACTCTACATTGAGAATGCGGTATTTGTTCTTCCAAGAGTTCTTTTCCCGTTGAACTTTGTTGAGAGCGACCTGGAGTTTTTCCGTACCAGACATAAAATCAAGGACAGATTCCTTTAACGGAAGAACTTCTTGACGAGGGTAAGGCATCCTCAGCTTGAGGGCTCTAGTTTATACCCAGTGGAGATAAGGTTCCACGGAGATACAATCTGGTCTTCCTAGAGACTCTCTTCCTTTTCTGTGAATGTGTTTCCAGGCATGCATTATTTCCTTCTTTAGTGCCCTGTCATTTTCTCCTTCCTTGAAGAAAAGACCTTCCAGATGAACATTATGTGGAATATTCTTCATCGGGTATCCGAGTTGACGGCGAACTAAAATTGGATGATAGTTGATTCCTTCTTTAGTTTCTATGAGGGGTACATTAGAGAAATTTCCACATTTTTCAATGATCCTTATCCCTTCGTAAATCCTATTGTACCAGTCTATGTCAGAGTTGGTAAGAGACATGATTCTCTGTGACCAACGTAGAGTACTCTTATGGTCCCAAAAAGCAGCAAACTTAGGTAAATGGGAAGTGAACCACTTGTAAAGTAAGGGTACATAGCATGTGATCATTCCTCCGCTGTACAAATTCCTTAAGTGTACAGAATGATAAGCATTTGCGAGCAAGGTTGGTACGGAGTTTCCAATCAGAATGAACTTAACAGTGTTGGTATCAATGAAGTTGTCTATGTTTGGAAAGAGGAACAACCCATATGTAAGTAGGACAAAGATATCTTCGAAAGTAGTAACGTTTCCTACACTGGCAAAGTATAGGGCTTTCTCTACCAAAAAATTGGTTGGTAAACCTTGGATTCCTTCCTCAGTGGTCATATGAGTCCTGACTTCTAACTCGTCCAAATAGATTGCTCTTGCAATGGTTTGATCCTTTGGAATTTCTTCCAGTCCAGAAAAGGGAGCTTGATCAGTGATGGGTAAATTAGTCAGGTGAGAGTACTTCTCTAGCGTTGGTGCTAGTTGATAATCCGGGAATGTGAAGCAGTGATAAACTGGATCGTAAAACCAAATCAGCGTAGACAGGATTCCTTCAACTACGTGGACCCTTAACAGAGACAACAGTCCTCCATGCTTAGCTTTGAAAGCATCAGGGTTGGTGATCATCCTTGCCAATCCCCTTAAATCCTCTAGTTTCGGAGTCTTAAAGGTGTACTTGTGCGTCTTCCTTCTACCGAAATCCATAACGCAATCCTTCTCTGATATTTGCAATTATTGTTTTAGTTTATTTTGAAAAAGAGAGAAGAGAAAAGAAGATTTTTTTTCTTTGTTTAAGAGTTTTTTAAATGAATGCATGAATGCAGCACACAAAAACATTGAAAAAACATGGGTTCAAGGGTTCAACGTCATGAGCATGGAGTCATGGCTCTACCCATCCCCAAAGATTGTATTATGGTGAATTTTTGTACCTGTAGAACGGGTTAAAATTTCCCAAAATCACTGACCCCCCTAGGGATAACAACAACGAGCTGGTTCACCCGAGCGAGCTGTAGCATCCTAGGGTAATCTCAATTGAGTGTAGTATCGCGTGTCAACTATTTCCGATAGCTACTGCACTACCAAATGGCCATATGGTTAATGTCTACTAAATCCTCAGTTTCACGGATACCACATTGGGACAATCTGCCTTCACGACGAAGTCGTTAAACATTGAATCCGTAAAGGGTATCTCCACTGATTTGATGGTCTACCAGGATCGTTTATTCGGGAATCACTCCCTGTAAGTCCACCCGTGTATGCCATCACCTATCTTAGGGTTCTCTCAAACTTTCCACATGCGACATCACTCGCATTCCCATTGACAGAAAAATAAACACGGATATCAAGTAGGAAAAGCAATATATATATATATATATATATATATATATATATATATATTATGTAGTACCTAAAACTAACATCCTAGACCTCTTAGGAATTCTAATCCTAGTCCTAGTTTGGTTTTCCCCTGCAGAGTCGCCATTTTTACTGTAGCGTGCGATTTTTGTCGGTGACGCGACCACCTTTTCACCATGGGATTTCCTCACCTGAGTGGGAGGAACGTTGGGTGCTACTTTTTGATTTCTTATTTATCCCGTGAAGTTGGAAGGGAAAGGGAAGCTATCTAAAACTAACCTTGCACACGAATGTTTAACTGAACAAACGCTTAAAGAGATTCGGGGAGTTCGGGGTCAGGTTATACAATGGGGAGTTGTCAATTACATATCCTATATGTGGTTATCCATAGGTTGATAGTTTTAGGTTCTGCTTTTTACTTGATGGTGTTTATCTGTTGATGGGAAAGTTTCTTCTTTGGGAATGTTTGAGAGAGAGAGAGAGAGAGAGTGAGTTTTGATGATTTTGGTGAGGTACTGGACCTTAGTTTTTGATTGGTATGTGAAGGTACTTGTAATACCCCAAATTTTGACCACTTAGATTTCCCATCATTGTGAAAATCATCATCACAATATGGATGAACCATCATGCTTCATCAGTCTCCCCAAAGATGGGTGAGCATCCAATACAAACAGGATTTAGGGTTTCAAGCCCTCTCTGAGTGCTTAGACAAAGGATCAATCAAGGAATGACATGATCTTCAACTTGTCTAATCTCTCAAACATCCTCAAAGGATCAAAAGGACTCCCACTTCAAGGATTAAGCACAAGGTTGCTCCCTTCTAGGTGGATCAAGCCTCAAGGTCGCCAGTGTCACCAAATTAGGGTTTTGATCACCCAGGGCCTCCAGATGAAAAGTTTCATCTGGGCACAAGGCAATGATCCAAAACATAACCTAATATACTTCATGTAACCTCATGAACCCATGCATCAAGTCAATTTTACCTCAGGGGATGCATTCATCAAAAATCAGGAATTAGGGTTTCTTGACCTAATTCACCCTTAAGTTGACTTTTGGGACAAATCATGAGCCAAGACTTCAAGAGATGATTTGAGGGTCTCTAATGAACTATATTGATCCATTTGGAACAATGGATTAATCCAAGAAGCTTGAGCAACAAGTCTCATTTTCATCTGCACCACAATTAGGGTTTCGCGAGGAAAGTCAACTGTAACTTTGACTTTTGACCAAGACATGCTCCCAAACCCTAATACATGCTTGAATATACCCTATGACACCCATGGAACATGTCCATCAAGTTTGATTTAGGTCAAGGACATGATTTCCTGAAGAATTGCACAGTTTGGAATTCATCTGATAAAAAGTCAACTGTGCACAAAAGTCAACTTTGACTTTTTGAGATTTTTCACCAAAATGGATTTTTTAACCCTAAAGTGATGTTAATGTATGATTTGAATCATCATTCATCAATAAAAATCAAGAAAAGTGAGATAACTTGTAAAAGGGGTAACCATAAAACTTAGAAATTTTTCTAAGTTAAAAATAAAGTGGCAAAGGTACCAACTTTGGAGGACCATAACTCCTAAACCACAAGGCCATTTTTTCTCATCCAAAGATAGATTTGTAGCCCTCATTATCACCTACAAAAACTTCAACTACAAGTCATTCCAATTCATTAAGGATTTTGAGTTATGGAGTGATCAAAGTGGTTGAAAAGTGAAAATGTCACTTTTTCCAACACTTAGTGAAATTTTCACTAAGTCAGATTCTGCCTCACTTTTTGCCAAATGTAGGGGGATTTTTCACTTGGAATCAAAAGACATCAAAACCAAACTTGTTCAAACAGTTGTTGTATCATGTAAGAGCTTTCCAAAATGGCCAAGAACATTGCCAAATTCAACCTACACCATGAGATACAACATTGCCAAGTTGCCTTGCTGAAATCTGTCAAGGCAAGGCAGAATTTGCAACTTTGGTCGATTTGCCAAAATCAGCCAAATTCAATTGCTCCTATCCACTTGGACACCTTAGAGGATTGAATCTAAAGGGGACAATCACTGAGCCAAGCCTCCAAAGTCCATGGAACAAGAAATAGCATGTTGAACCTAGAATGGCCAAAATAGGGACAAGACTTCAAATTTGGAATGAGGCATTCAATGGAACCATCAAGGTGGCATGGACTGAGCCATTCTCATCTGAAATCAGTCAAGACTTATCCAAGACCAAGGGAACCAAAGCTCTGTGCCCTAACCTCTAGTCAATGGCTAGAGGAGACTTGGATTTTCATTTGCCAACATTGGCCAAACCTACTTACCAGCTGCCATGCACTATTCCTTGCAAAACAAACTTGCTCTACTATAAATAGAGCTCAATTGTGGTCATTTTGAGTACACCAAAGCCATCTAACAGATGCTTTCCTCAAAATCTCTTCTTTCACTCCAATTTTGCCTTCTAAGGCAAGTCACTATCGGGTTTTGAGTTTGAGAGCAATTCCAATCAAACCAATCACTCACACACCTCATATACATCACATATGAGCTGATCAGACACTTAGATTACTTATGAAACATCAATTTCACAAAATCACCAGCTGGTTGCTCAAGGTTTTAACCAAAGTGCAGCTGAGGTGCCAGAAAATGATCCAGCCAATTTCAATCAAGTCCAACCATCCAAACACAATCCATAGGGTGTAGGGAAGCTGTTCAGATCATCACCACTCATCTGTAACACCTCCAAATCAAAAATCACTTTGAACTTGCTGTCACGACTTGGAGGTAAGCACATACTTGGTCATCTCTCAATCTATGCATATTTCCTCGCACAATAATTTGGCCATATGTTCATAATCATGCATGGAATGTTTTCCCTCAATTAATTGCATTGTTTGAATCGTGTATCAAAAATCCTAGCCTTCATGCAGAAATTAGGGTTCTTGAGGTCTCTTCGTGATTTCTTGTTGTATGTTTAATTTAAATGAAATTAAAGTACATAGACATGATCGTGAGGTTGAGGCGAGCATAATGATATGTGGATTGCATGATATGATTACGTATTCATGGAGATTGGATAGAAAATGCAAATCTGAGAAACCAAGAACACGCGCGTGTTCTTCAGCTTGTTCTTGGCGCCATTTTTAGAAATTCAAATATTTGAATTTTGTGATTTTGTTTAATTGATTCAAAAATTAATTTCTCTCTGAGTTTTAATGATTTTGAGTTGATTCTTTTTTTAATAATTCACAAAAATGTTAAAATATTTTATTTTCACAAAAAATCCCAAAAATATTATTTATTTCATATAATTGATATTTTTGCAAAGAATTAATATTTTAATTGTTTTTGACATTTTAAATATTTTTTCTACATTGATTTTGCAACTTTTAATGCTTTCTAATTATTTTGTAGGTCAATACTTAATTTTTGAAGCATTAATCCAAGATCAAAATTTGTTTTCCATGTGTTAAACAATTTTTGATCATTTTAATTGAATTTTTATTCAATTAAATACATTTTGAAAACAAATTAGGGTTTTGGATTAATTCAACCCTCATAAATCATTTTCAAAACACTTTTTGGGCCTCTTGAGAGAGTGTAAGACCCACCCCCCCTTGTACAAAAACTTTCTTGGGCCTCACTCATTGTATAAGTCCCTCTGTACAAGTAAACAGCGCGATCGTCGCCCGTTTAAAAAATAAAAATCATCTGGGCCTCTCCTTGAGCTATAAGACCCATTCAAAACACTTTGGGCCTCTATTAGAGTGTAAGACCCAATCCCCCTTTTAACCAAAACATCTTGGGCCTCACTTATTGTATAAGTCCCTCCGTGTTAAAAGAAAACCTCGGCGCGATCGCCATTTTTAAAACGAAAAATCATTTGGGCCTACCCTCGTGTTATAAGCCCCACTCTTTTCTTTAAACCTTTTTGGGCCTCTTGAGAGAGTGTAAGACCCATCCCTTTGTACAGAAAACCATTTTGGGCCCCAGTCACTTGTATAAGTCCCGCTGTACAAAGTCAAACAGTGCGCTCACTGATAAAACCCTGGGCCTCTCCTTGAGCTGTAAGCCCCAAATCTTTCTTTTTCAAAGTACTTTCTCCTTTGATTTTGAATATACTGTTGTTTTTAATCTTTCTTTGTTGAACAACTAACCAAACAGCATGGAAGCACTCCAACCGAGTAAGTGGTTATCGCTTTCGTTTACTGCTTTCATATTATAAACTGTATTGTGGGGCTGTTTCACTGTAAGTCTCCTTTCACAAACTCATATATATATATAACTGTATTGTGGGGCTGCTCACTGTAAGTCTCCTTTCATAAACTCATATCTACTGTGTAATAATAGTATAGATATTTCGAGTTTCCCCGGCAACTACGTCTAGAACTAGGTGACGCCGTTTCATTTATTCGTAGAAATAGACGCCTAGATCCCCAATAGGAGCGCCAGATACAGTCTTCTCTTCGGCTGTCCTCCTTAGGAATCGTCAAGAAGCTCTACTCCCCAAGATGAATGTATTCTCCGTGAATGGCATCTTTGAGTTTCTTCCAAATTCTCGAACTTTCCTGACTTGATCTATTCCTTGCGGATAGCTTGCCTTGAATGTCTCGGGGTTTGGGTACCCCCTACGGTCATAATCTTGGACCTTAACTAAGGAACCCTCTTTAAAAGCTAAAAGTCGCTGGATAGTAAACCTCGCACGTTTACCAGTGGTTTTTATCTTTAAAAGAGTTATCTCTCCTAATGGAAAGGAGATGATAGACCCACGGGCTTCTTAAAAGCATCGGCCTCCTCTTGGGCATTGTTCAAGGACCCACAGGCTTCCTAAAAGCAACCCCGCCTACTCTTGGGCTTCGTACAAGGACACTACGGCTTCTTAGAAGTATTCACAGCCTCCTCTTAGGCTTCGTATAATGATCTCTTCCTTCGGGAATGATAGCCTCCTCTTGGGCTTCGTACAAGGACCCGTCGGCTTCTTAAAAGTTTCCAGCCTCCTCTTGGGCTTCGTACAAATTGTCCCGACGACCTCCTAGAGGTATAGGAATAGAACCTAGTCATCCTCCTAGAACAGTCATTTCATAGAGTCTACTACTGTTTCTCAAAGCATATTACAAAAGAAAAAAACTATAGACTTGGACAGTCTAATCTCCTTGAGTCTCAAAGACATTCTCAAGCACCCTTCGTTAAATAGGAAGGAAACCCGCAGACTCGGACAGTCTCAATACCCTTTGGATTTCCAGTTTCCTCAAAGAAAAGGAAACAACCCCGATCCTCAGATCTAACCCATGAGTACAGTGATGCTCATATAAGAACTGATTTTCTCTTTCAAAATCAGTATACTGGACCTGTCACTTAACTGACACAGTAACCTTAGCCTTCTCTTGGGATTTGTACAATGATTCTCCCCAGCGGAGTCAAACAACGTTTTAGCCTCTCTCTCGGGCTTTGTACGAGACACATAAGAGACTCCCTCGTTGAGTCAATCACCTTTTCGCCTCCATCTCGGGCTTTATACGAGATACAAAAAGGTTCTTTTTTTTGAGCCAAACAAACTTTAGCCTCCATCTCGGGCTTCGTACGAGATACAAAAACACTCTCTTGTTGAGTATAAAAGATTCTATTGTTGAGTCAACCCTTTTAGCCTCTCTCTCGGGCTTTATACGAGACACCAAAAGACTTCATCGTCAAGTCAAAACCTTCTCGCCTCTCTCTCGGGCTTTGTACGAGATACAAATAGCCTCCTCTTAGGCTTTGTATAAGAAAACCACTGGTTGATCCAATCAACCTTTTAGCATCAAAACTGTGCCTCGTTCACAGCACACAAACATCAACAACTCCTTTCCCATCATCTAATCGCTGTAAGCGGCAAGCCCCTGGATCATCTATATCCATGCCACTGTCCTTCTTTTAGCATGAGGAATTCCTAAGGAAAGATAGCATTGCTCTACACTGAGTTAAAGTCTTCTCCTTCAGGTTAAAACCCTTTCTTCGGAAATTATGGCATTGCTCGGATCCGCGTATCCCAGTTAAAGTAATTCTCCTTCTCCCCTCTTTAGAGATGACAAATTCTCTCTAAAGCCGAGGTCTTTCAGCTTCACGTCTTGGGCTTTGAACAAGACACAAATAGACCTTTCAGCTTCACATCTTGGGCTTTGAACAAGATACAAACCACCTTTCGCTTCACGTCTTGGGCTTTGAACAAGACACCAAAACACCCATTTCCTCCCATAGAATAGGAGGAACTACGAACGCTCTGATTTCCCTGTTTCGGTAAACGGGAATACGTAGGCATAAGATCGAAAGAAAAGATCTTAGCGAGCGCAATCAACAAAAAACCCAAATCCCGTCAATCAAAAGCAGTAATTCAAAAGCATCAGTCCTAACACCCTAATCCTTGTTCCCCGCCAGAAACCTTTGCCTAGATAAAAAAGAAAGAAAATAATATTGGCGAAAATACAAATAACCAGTACAAAGGCCCCCCCACATTGATAGCATCCGTAACCTAACAGACCGCTGTTTAAACTCAGTATGCAAAGCAGGGTTAATTGGAGACATCTATTTCCCTTCCTTATTCAGCTCACAATAGGATAAAAAATGAATCGACCTGTAGTCAAAGCTCAAACCACAGAGAGCGACCAGCGCTTAAGAACCGCGTCCAAAATCGCTCGCTACAGTACTGGACCTAAAGTTTTTGATTGGTATGCTCGCTAAGATTTCGCAATCTTATGCCTAGGTATTCCTGTTTAAAGAAACAGGGAAATCAGAGCAATCGTAGTTCCTCCTATTCTATGGGAGGAAAGAGATGTTTTGGTGTCTTGTTCAAAGCCCAAGATTGAAGCTTAAATGGTTATTTGTGTCTTGTTTGAAGCCCAAGATTAAAGCTAAAGGTTTGATTGAGAGAGAATTTGTCATCTCTAAAGGAAGATATCTCGTCTGTTTATCACAACTGATCGGAGGGGACCAGAAGGAGATCGTCGCGACCTTCGTGTAGGGCAAGTGCTGATGCTTGTAGGAGAGGAAAAAGGGGTGGAGGTACCTGCAAGGTACTCCGATGCCAAAGTAAGTATTTGGTCAAAAGGGGGAAAAAGCAAGTAAGAGAAGTCAAGTATGTGGTTTGTGATACCTGCCCCTCTCAAGCGAGGGGTTTTTATAGGGAAATTATTGGCGAACAAAGTGCCTGATCGACCAATAGGGTGTTGCCAGATGGGGGTGAAGCGCGTGGTCTTCCTAACTGTTTCCGTGAGATCCGGGGAGGCAGTTGGTCGCGTGAACTACTCTGCGCATGAAGGGGACATGCCCAACGACTATATTGTGCCCAACGATTATATTGTGCCCAACGGCTATATTGTGCCTATTGGGCCTGTTTGCCAAATATGATGGATTGGGCCTGGCCCTTAAGGGCAGGAAGCCTTGCCCGGTCCAGAACAGGAGCCCCCCAAGTCGTTGCTCTGTTGGAGAGCAATGACTTTAGGTAGCTGTGACTTCGACCGCACTGTCGGGGAGGTGGTTGCTCGCTTGGAATGTTCCTTTCGTGTCTGACCACATGTGGTCGTCAGCTATTAGCGCGAAACGTCGATCAGGGTTTGCAGCGTCCTCGGAGGAATGAGAGTTTTTGGCGAGCATCTCTGCACGGATGTGTTCACTTTGACGAAGAGACTTGCTTGTGGGGGCCAAGGGCTAGTGTATTTTTTGCGCTGAACCAGGCGAAGAGTTTTTGTGACACGTGGTGAGCATTTATGGCCTTTGTCAGTCCTAGGGGCGTATAGGCTATGATGACCTTCACGATTCCCCACGATCAAATGGTTATAAAAAGGTGGGGGAAGGTTTCATTTTCATAATTTCACAAGTTTTTTACTCTTTGCTCTCGTTTGCTCTGCAATTAGTCTTCGCTGGAGCTTCTCTTCGCCACCGTCAACTTCTTCTTTTACTTTTAAGTTCGTTCTTCTCTTTCTGCATATTTTTATAGGTTTTCCGGTTGAAGTTCATATTTTCCAGTTGAACTTCATGTGTTCTTCGATGAACACATGAATTCCAGGAAATTTTGTGAAGAACATGATGAATTTTATGAATTTCTAGAATTTTGTAGAAATTGTTAGCGTAGATCCTTGTAGAATCTGGTTAGGTGTAGAATTTAGTTTGTAGTCGGGCACTAGGCCTGTTCAGAGTTTTAGCGTGATTTTGAGATGAACATGCGTCCTCGTATGTGCATCTGCGAGTTCTGGTCGCGGAGACCTCTCCTAGCTATTGTAGGTAATTCATACGGGCACGTGGTTGTCTTCGGATTCGTTAACGCCCTTTCACTTGATTAGTGGTGGAAGGGTGGATTTGATCGCGAATGTCGAATTCACTTCTCTTCCTCTGCTTTTCAGGTGAAAATGGTTGAACCCCGCGATGAAGTTGTGCCCGACACACAGAAAGTACAAGAGGGGCCCAGCGTGTCCGCCGATTACTCGAATATCAAGGTCGCAGGAGGGGACATTGACTGGCTCGGACATGAGCCTTTGTCTTTTCGATCAACTTTCTCCGCCGAGGAGATACGGGACTTTGATTTGTTGGAGAGGCGCGACGAGGACGCTCCACGGGCATTTAAAGCATTTCGCCCTGGAGAGTACGATAGAATCTGTTCCTCGTACCCGAGATTGCGCTTCCCTATGTATGAGTTCGCGTTTACGGAGGCCAAGATGCGTCTCCCTTTCAATGACTTCCAATCCTCCCTGTTCACCCATTTGGCCTTGTGCCCGTCCCAGCTTCACCCAAACGCCTTGGCTTTTATCCGGGCTTTTGAGTTAGTGTGTCGTTATCTCAACATCGGGGCGACCACAGATCTCTTCTTCTGTATCTTCCAAATTCAACGGAGCACGGCGGGAACGAAGCAGAGTTGGGTATCGTTTAAGCAACAGAGTAGGCTGTTCTGGCCGTACTCTGATTCGATACGCAATTTCAAGGATAGGTTTCTGATCGTGAAGCCTATAACCGAAGAGGCGAAGAGGAGCATCTCGACCATTGAGAGGGTGATGGTGGATGGTCGGGAAAGGGATGGTGTGGTTTCCATCTTTCCTTTGGAATGGGTCTACACCCATTTTAAGCGCCGAACAGATCAGTTCCTGGTGAAGCATGAGCAGCTTTGGCCGGCGGATAAGGAGTCGTACAGGATCCTCCATGCTTACGTGTAGAGCTTTACTCCGGCCTTCGTCGTTGATCGGGACAGGAATCAGTTGGTCGGGGAGGATGGACCTTCCTGAGCAGCTAGATATATTAATGTCAAAGCTCTCCTTGAGTGTGATAACGACGACGAAATATGACTTTGCTTGGTATGCTCCACTGTTTAGCTTTGTTTCTTTAAATTCTTTTGGTTCTGACTTGATGTGTGTGTTCGCAGGTATGATAGCTGACATGCGAGAGCATCTGATGAGGTCGCAAGTGGCCAAGGTTCACAAGAAAGCGACCACAGGTGCCAAGACCGGGGGGCCTAAGCAGACAGTGGTGGAGAGTTTTGCTGCTGGACCTATCCCCATCCCGGAGAGAGCCTCAACGCCGCTGACCCCGGAGGGTTCCCTCAAGAGGAAGAGAGACACCGCGGGGAGTTCTGTGGCCGCTGGTCCCGGGGGGTCGGGTGCCGGCCACTTTGTCTTGCCCGCTTGCTACACTCGTCGAGATTTGTTCGCCGAAGGGGATTCGATAGAGGTCCATGATTCTGAAGCCGTGGCTATTCTGAGTGCCAGCTCTAAGACGAGGAGAAAACAACTATGCCAGGATGCGGCGGGCATGTTTAGGGTCCTCGAAGCTGCTCTTGTCCTTTCCGACGATGAAGCGGCTACTCGGGCGAACCTCGTGACGTTGAAGAATAGAATCACCGAGTTGGAGGCGGAAAATAGTAAGCTATTCAATGATTTAAAATAGTTTGAAGGTCACGAGGAGGCCAAAGTGTTACTTCAGACGGAGGTGACCCAGTTGAAGTTGGTTGCGCTCACGACTGAAGAGGAGAAGGCAAATCTACGGGCGAGGATCTCTGAACTGGAAGGCTTGACTTCAACCGTCCAGGATGAAAATGATGACGAGAAGACCCTGAAGTCGCGGGCTGACTTGATCGGCAGGATTAGAGTCCTAGGTGAGGACAATCTGAAAGCTGCTGAGTTCGGCTTCAATGCTGCAAAGGAGCAGATGGTGGCCCTCAATTCTGATGTGCAGCTTACGACGGATGGGATGGGTTTGTTCAATAGAGTGGTGGACGGTCAAGTTGTTCCTGCCGAAGAGGAGAGCGAGGTCGCAGAATAGGACTGTTGTTTTTAGCATGTTTTGTGGGCCTGCGTGCCCTTATCAATTTATATTTTCCAATGTGTATGATCGCTGCCCCTTTTTCTTGTATTTATGACATTATCTGGTCAAGGCCGGTACTTTAATATACTTGGATTGTGAATGTTTTATCACGGACTTTGCTCTTTTTGTTTATATGTGTGTGTGTGTCCCCGGCTAGGCGTAAAACCTACCGAGGAGGGCGAAGTGGTTCCGCCCATGATGAGGCTAGGACTTCATTTGAGGTACTAGTCTATAGGCTTGGACTGTTCCCATCGCGGGCTGGGTGTCCTGCCTGAATGGTGCGACAACGGCGGAGCTCGGTTGAGGTATCCCCGTTGTGCATAGGATCTGCTTGTACAAAGAGCAGAAGCTGGCCGGCATTGTAATTCGTGTCGCGCTTCACCAGGGCACGATACGATGGTCGCGCAGCTATCCCCGTTTTGGGGTGACTATGTCGGCGACTTGTCTATCCTCGTGGTTAAGGACTTAGCTGTAGTACTGCTTGACCCTATAGGGCCCTTCCCAGTTCGCCGCTAGTTTCCCTTCGCGAGAATCCTTCTGGTTTCTGCGCAGGACCAGACTGCCTACGGGGAAGTCGCGCTTTATGACTCTGGCGTCATGTCGCAGCGTTATTTGTTGCTTCAATGCGGCCTCGCGCAGGGCAGCCCCTGATCTTATTTCTTCGACCAGATCGAGTTCCTCGCGTAGCGCCTCATCGTTCATCTCTTCGTCGAGGGGAGCTTATGTCCTTCTGGAGGGCTCCCTTATCTCCACCGGTATTACAGCCTCTGTTCCATACGCTAGTCGGAAAGGGGTTTCCCCGGTGGTGGAGTGAGGTGTTGTCTTGTACGCCCAAAGGACGCTGTGGATCTCCTCGACCCACCTTTTCTTGGCCTCGTCTAGCCTTCGTTTTAATCCGCGTAGGATCACTCTGTTCGCGGCCTCCGCTTGCCCGTTGGTTTGGGGATGCTCGACAGAGGTAAAGTGTTGTTTCGTTCCCAATTTGGCGATGAAGTCTTGGAATTTTCTGTCCGTGAACTGGGTTCCGTTGTCGGTTACGAGGGCCTGGGGTACCCCGAATCTGGCGAGGACGTTTCTTTTGTAGAAATGCAGTATGTTGAAGGCTGTGATCTTGGCGAGCGCTTCGGCTTCAATCCATTTTATGAAATAGTCGACGACCACGATTAGGAATTTATTTTGATAAGATCCCATTGTAAAGGGGCCTAGGATGTCCATCCCCCACCAGGCGAAGGGCCACGGCGAGGAGAGGGTCTTCAACTCGTTGGGTGGTGCCAAATGCATGTCTCCGTGGCGCTGGCAGCGGTCGCATTTTTGCACATGTTCTTTGGCGTCGTGTTGCATGGTCGGCCAGTAATATCCTACGCGTAAAGCTTTTCGAGCCAGGGATCTTCCCCCAAGGTGTTGTGCGTTGATGCCCTCGTGAATTTCTTGTAAGATCCCGGGGACCTGGGCCTCGTCGACACATTGCAACAGAGGGATGAAGAATCCTCGTCGATACAACTTGTCCCCGACCAGTACGTATGAGCAGGCTCATCGCTTAGTCACACTGGCCTCCTTACTGTCTTCGGGAAGTTCTCCTTTTGTGAGATAATTGTATACTGGGGTCATCCAACAATGGGGTTCTCCGACGACGTTAACATCTGGCAGGTCGGGCTTTGTAATGCTCGGGCTAGCCAGTATTTCTTGTATGATGGATTTGTTTCCACCTTTTTTCCTGGTGCTGGCTAGTTTAGAGAGGATGTCTGCTCGGGTATTCTGTTCGCGCGGGACGTGCTGAACTTCCTATGCTTTAAACTCCATCATTTTGTCTTTCACCACGGCCAAGTATTCGGCGAGTTGGTCGTTCTTTGCTTGGAATTCTCCTCGTACTTGAGACATCACGAGCTGGGAATCAGTGCAGATTTTTATTTTCTTCGCGCCGACGTCTTTGGCGAGTCGTAATCCTGCGAGGAAGGCTTCATACTCGGCTTGATTGTTTGATGTTTTGAAGGAAAGGATCAGGGATACTTCGATCAGGGTCCCTTCCTCGTTTTCTAGGATGATTCCTGCTCCACTTCCCGAGGGGCTTGACGCGCCATCCACGTAAATGATCCATTCCTGTGTCCCTTCCGGAGGGGACGAATCCGGAGTCATTTCTGCCACGAAGTCGGCCAGGACCTGTGCCTTGAGGGCTTTCCTCCCTTCGTAGTGAATGTCGAACTCGGCCAGTTCAAGGGACCATTTCAGCATCCTGCCCGCCATATCTGGTCGGCTTAACAACTGCCTAATTGGCTGGTCGGTTCTGACGACAATAGTGTGCGCCAGGAAGTAATATCTGAGTCTCCTCGCGGCAATTATGAGAGCAAGGGCCACTCGTTCTATTTGCGTGTACCTGACTTCGGGTCCTTGTAGGGCTTTACTGGTGAAATAGATGGGCTTCTGCCCATCAGTAGTCTCGCGAATGAGTGCTGCACTTACTGCTTCGTTGGCCACGGAGAGGTACAGGTATATGGTTTCTCCGCGATCTGGTCGGGACAATACTGGTGGCTCAGAAAGAGCTTGTTTGAAATGGGCAAGGGCCTGCTCGCACTCATCTGTCCACTCGAAATTTGCCTCCTTCCTGAGTAATTTGAAGAAGGGTAGGGCGTGTTGGGCGGATTTGCTTACGAAGCGAGCAAGGGACGCGAGCATCCCGTTGAGGGATTGTATCGCCTTCTTCGAATGCGGCGTGGGGAATTCCACGAGTGCTCGGCATTTGTCTGGGTTTGCTTCTATTCCTCTTTCGGTGAGGTAAAATCTGAGGAATTTTCCCGCTCGTACGCCGAAGGTGCATTTTTCTGGATTAAAACGCATTTTACATTTTCGAGCTTGGTCGAACACCTTGCGCAAGTGGGTGGTATGGTCGGATTCCTCTTGGGATTTCACGATCATATCATCCATATATACTTCGAGCATGTCGCCGATTTCTGATCGGAATACTTTGTTCATCATGCGTTGGTATGTGGCCCCGACATTCTTCAGTCCAAAGGGCATTACGTTATAGTAATAATTGCCCGAGGAGGTCATGAATGCCGTGTATCTCTTGTCCTCGTCTGCTATTGGGATTTGGTTGTATCCCGAATAAGCGTCCATGAAGGACAAGAGCTTGAATCCTGCGAAATTATCTACGAGTTTATCTATGCTCGGCAGTGGGTAAGCATCTTTCGGGCAAGCCCGATTGAGATCAGTGTAGTCAATGCACATGCGCCAGTTTCCATTACTTTTCTTTACAAGTACAATATTTGAGAGCCAGGTCGTATACCTGGCCTCAGAAATAAATTTTGCCTCTAAGAGGTCTTGTACAAGTTTTTCGGCACCCTGTGCCTTTTCCTCGGATTGTTTCTTTCGTCGTTGGGCAATGGCGCGGGCAGCTGGATTGATGGTCAAGTGGTGACACGCAGTTTCTGGATCAAGGTCGGGCATATCCGCTGCACTCCAGGTGAACAGATCGGCGTTGTCGTCAAGGCATATCTTCAACTCCTTCTTTACCTCGTCGGGGATACCAGCGCCTATCCTCACTCCCCTGTTGGGGTTGTTGCTGAAGGTGATGATCTCGAATTCCCCGTCTGGAATTGGTCGTAGAAGTGTAGGGGACTGGGAGATTGTCACTCCTAATTTTTTGTCCTCGTCCCAATATTTGTTTCCATCTTCGGTAATCCTGTTGTCGAGGTCGATGGTGTGTACGGGAACCGTGGGCTTTTTCTCTGGCTGGCCATCTTTGGCTGGAACCTCGCCTTCTCTGGTGCGCTTTGCCGACTTTGCTGTTGTCGCGATCTGGTTTTGCCCCTTTGTTGCGGCCTCGAAGCATCTGCGAGCAGCCTCGATGTCACTGTGCAGAGTTGCGACGTGTCCCTTCTCAGTGTAGTACTTGAGTTTGAGGTGGACCATCGAGGGGACATCAACGAGTTCGGCAAGAGCTGGTCTGCCGAGGATGCACTGATAGAGCGATGGGCAATCAATGACTAAGAACTGCATTTTGATTGTCCGAGATGCCTCTTCTTCGCCAAACGCGACTGGTATCTCCACGTAACCCCAAGGTCGGGCCGTTGCTCCGTTGAATCCTTGGAGATCAGATCCTACGTACGGGGAGAAATTAGATTTGTTCAGCTTTAATGCGCAGAACAGGCTGGAGTACATGATGTCCACGGAGCTGCCCTGGTCGACCAGGATTCTCTGCACGTCGGTAGATGATAATTTGGCCCAGATCAGCAGAGGAATGTGGGAGTTCGGCGATTCTCCGGGGAGTTCTTCTCTGTAGAACGTGATCGGCTGTGACCGTCCTTTACCCTTGCCGACCGTGGACAACTGGTCGGGGCTGCTGTCTATTAGCTATTCAAACTTTCGTTTGATGGATCCTATCGTGAGCTCATGGTACCCCCCACATGAGATAACCATGGCCATAGGAAAGGCTTCCCAGGTGCTGTGTATGAATGCCTGGGAAGTCGGGTCGAAGTGGTCAGGAATGAAGAAGTCCTCTGGTCGGCTGATGGACATTGCGACCTGCGGGGGAGGACTGGAGGGGCTTGATTCTGATTCTTTCTTCGGACCAGACATGTCTCGTCGGGAGGACTCTCCCTTCTTCACGTATTGCTTCAGGTGACCCTCTTTGATGAGGATCTCTATGGCGTCGTTGAGGTGCACGCAATCTTCCGTCACATGCCCGTGACTACGGTGGAAACGACAGTATTTGCTTTTGTCGACGTTTCCTTTGGACGCGGTTGGTTTAGGGAACCAGACACCTCCTTGTTTGAATTCGGTGTTGATACAGTCGGAGAGAATACGCTCACGTGAGGTAGTGAGTGTCGCGGTGAAAATTGGATACCATAGTTATTTGTTAACTAGGATCGCATTTTTAATGTCACCACCGGTCTTTGATTTTATCCAAGGGAAGGGAGAAAAACCGAATTCCCACAATGCAATGCAAATGCACTAAGATTCTAAGTTCGGGGGTTGGTTATACCTAGGGAAGGTGTTAGCATCCTAGATATCTGTAGTACTCTATAGGAACCTCTTGATTAATTTTATTATCTGTTATTTGTTTTGCTAAGGGTTTAGGGGTAGGTGATTTATTTTTTTAATCCTAAGTGTGCTCGACAAGATATCGCATCTTGTGCCTACATATCCTGTCAGGAGGGAATCAGAGCACTTGTAATTCCTTATTAAGGATACTAAATGTTTTAAAGGTTTAGGAGAGGAAGATGAGTCATCATCTTAAGAAAGACCACCACAGTTTTTTTGAAAATGTTTGTAATTTGTGGGGTATGGGATTGTATGTCCCTTTCTTTGAGATGATTAACATCTAATTCTCTTGTGTGGAGAATTATGTGGGCTAAAGTTTGATTTGAAAAATCAAAATTGTGGGGGGACTAACCTAGGAAATCTATCCTAAGTTATCTAATTGACTTATCTTAAGGTATCGATTATAAAATGCAAATGATATGCACCATGCACAATAACATGGTTATCATGCATGGGATTTTCCCTTGGATATTTTATGCAGTTAATTATATTGTTTAGGCGAGTGTGCTAGCAAAATGATGCTAGACTTGTGTCTTGTGATCAATAGGTCGAATGCGATGCCCTAAGGCGATCGACTTATATAGGTAGAAAATGGGCTCGACGTTGGATCGAGAATTTTTATATTTTTGAAAAGGTTTGAAGCACAAATAATAACAAGAAGCAAGAGTAAACATACAAAGACATGATATCAGGATAAGATAAACAAGCAAGCGTTTCACTCGGGCGTGAAAGATTATAACGATGAGCGGTTTATTGAGAAAAGAGTTTTGATTCTTATGGTTTATTATCTTGAGGATTTTTGTTGAAGATTGTTAAGTAGTTTGAAAAAAATTAACGATTTCCTATTAGTAAAAAGCTTTAATTATTATTTTTATAATTGATTAATTTTAAAATCAAATTAAAAGTTACAAAAAAAAGTTTCTTAATAAAGTTAATTATTTTAAAAGTTTTTTTTTATTATTTAGTTTAAAAAAAAATTAATAAAGTTTTCTTATTAAAAGAGGTTTTAAATTGAAATATTATAAAAGTCTTAAATAATAAAAGAAAACTAATAAAAAGGTTTTAATCTTCGATTATTATAAAAAAGATTTTAGTTTTTATATTACGAAAAGTTTAATTTGAATTATTAAAAGGGGTTCAATTTATTAAAACTAACTGAAAAAAGAAAAGAAAAAAAAAGAACGAGGGCGCTCTCTCTCTCTCGTCGTCCTTTCTCATTTCTCGCGAGGGGAAAAACCTAAACGAAATTTCGCCGCCACCCTCTCAAACCTCTCTCGATCTCTCATCTCTCCGGCGACCTTCTCTCGGAACCTCTCCGTCCTGCAAAAAAAACAAATCAAACAAACCCCACCCCGCACAGCCCTAAAACCCCATTTTCACTATGATTTCGGTTACAAATTACAAAGTTAGAGCGACGGAAATCAAAGAGGATGTCAGCGGTTGAAGGTGAGGAACGGCGATCGCAACCTCAAAACCTCCTCTCAAATAAGTCTCCTTTTCTTTCCGCGTTTTTTGTATTTGTTGCGCCTTTCTCTGTGTATGTTGCTGCGTGCGTGTATGGGGTTCTTGAGTTTCTGGTGAGTTTTTGTGTAAGATTTCCTTTGTTCCCTTCCTCTATAATGATGCATTTTTATATAGCCTCAGTGGACATGAGCTTTGATTATCGACTTGAATGCTGTCGATTTTATATTTTGATCGTGTTTGATATTGTTTAGAGAACTTCCTTTTCCATATCACTATATTTGGTACGGTTTTGGAAAGGATTGAATTGACTTGTAACATGTTTGAAATTGGTTTTGAAAAGTTAATATAGCTGTCTGATATTGTTATTTCTGTTTAGGAAATTTGAGAATTGTCTGATTCTGTCATGATGAACCCTGCTGTCTTGTACGATTATGACCTTTGTTTCATGATTTTCATTTATGAGCTTTACAACTCTGTCCAATTTTTGCTCGAGACATGTTTGAACAAATTTTATTCGGTTTTATTTCCTTGAATGCTGTCCTAAGCACGTTCTGGATATGTTTGTGCCTGTTTTGGATACTTATAATTCTTTCCATTTTTGTTGCACAGCAATAGCCAAATTGCAGTGGAATTTGTTTTTTTGGAAACTCGTATTTCATAGTATTCTCTCACTTCTAGTGACACGGTTCCTAATCTTTCTTGGCAACAGCACCAGAGGCAGACCTTCCAATGGTTTCTCTAGCATGTCAGCTTCGGTGAGAGGGCCGCAACGATAACAACAGAACCTGCGCTTGCCATGCCATCAAACTCACAACCACCGTGAATTCAGCAAGCTTTCTAAGAGGACTGAAAATCTTCAAGAAACAAAGGCTCTAACAAACCTTAGAGGAACACACTTCAAGTCGGTAACTCCTGGGTGGCGCCGAAACTTTTCACCGGTAACCTCCCAAATGAGGTATTCAACGGATAGGTCTTGGGACTGGAAATTGACAGGGGTCTGCTTTTTGATAGAGTGGTGTTTCTTGTTTTTCTTGTGGAATTAATCCATTAGATTCCAATACAGGTGAGCCTATAAAGTCTTCATATGTAATATCTATATCTTCCAAAGAACCAGGAAAAGATTTGGAGTTGCTCCTATCCAAACATCATCAACTTCACCTAAATGATTACAACCCGTTTGCCACATTCGTCTGATTAAATTATGACTTTCTTTTTTAATTTTCAGCCCATGCTTCAAGTAATTCTCTTCAATTTTCTATCCATTAGTGGATGAATCATGGCCCTCAGCATGGTGGCGTCATCCATGTCATCCTATGAAGCTACCTCGTGGGGATTAGCTTTAGTTTCTTTCATGACAACCAAGGAAAGCACTTTGTATAGAAAATGGCTTTAGAAGCTTAAAGTTTAGGATTATGTTCAAGACTTGAATTTTCTATGTAACGATTTTTTTAATGGGAAAAGATATGTGCCTTGATAATAATGACATGGATTGTTTAAAATTCTTATGACATAGAATTCTTTAACTTGTAACCATTGTGGTATGGAGAAGATGTTGAATTTTCATGCTTAACCTTGAATCTTTTTTTTTGCATCAGAACTTTTTATTCTTTGAACACTAAGTTCACACTTGGAATTTCTTCAATTCTTGTACTTTGCTTAAAATTTGAAGCTTTGTGAACTTATGTAGTAGTTTGTTGGCTATGATTGGTGCTTGTATGGCTTTTAGCATGTAGCTCTTGTGTGACTTCAAATGTGTTTTGGCTTGCACTTAGTGAAGTAGGTGCTGGTGTGAGGATTGTAAGGCCGTTGTAGCTGGCTTGATGTAGCCGTATGGTAGCTTCCACGAGCTCATTTTCATGTGCCTTGTTATTCATTTATCTTTGTTTTATATTTTTTTTGCCATGTGTTGTAATGAACATAAAATGTAACTTGGAGTGGACCTTGGAGTTTTCCTTTAAAACAAACTTGAGGCCATAATTAAAGACGATTGCTTCCAACCTTGCCAAACTTCCTTTGAAAAAAACATGCCTTGTAACTTGGATTTCAACATGAATTCATATTTTGTAAATAACCGTTATGCGTTTCCCCGAGTCCACGAGTTTTGGAAAGTGCGAGACATGAGCCCTTGTAATAAAAATAAGGACTAAATTTCTCCAACAAAACCGGCTATAGCATTCTACCTCTTTAACAACAATATTAACAAGCAAAACTTTTAAGAATTTGCAAGGATTACTCAAACTTCCCATAAATGGTCAAGATATCTTGAACATTTCAATTTCCAAAGATCTTCAAACTTGCTTGAAGAAAACTTGACAGTTTCAAAATATAAATATTCTTCTTGAAATAGAGGGCATGATCTTCATACTTGTACCACACGTGGATTAGAATCATATGAATGATGTAGGGGCTTTAAGCTGATCCTGTAAACTTGCGACAACCACAGACTTGAATTTGCATTTGGAAATCAACCTTCTAACTCCTAAATTGAACTTTCTTGATAAACCAATGCTATAGAGCAAACACAATATTTCAACCTTGAGGAGTCTACAGGAGGGGGGAGATGCCATCTTGTAATATAACTTTACCACACAACCAGTGACCAGTCTTGAGGGACCAATTCCAAATCGGAGGGTATAAGGATTTAATATTCTGGGGGAGGAAAACTGAGGAGTCTGAAGGAAGAAAGGCTTGGTGGTGGCTTAGGGACCAGAAAGGGGAAGGGCACAATCTCACGGGAATCCACACACGTCTTGCAAAGACCAGAGAACCTCCACAAACACACACACAACACAACCTTCAAGACCTCGAGCCTTCTGCAGCAACACCTGTCCTTAAAAGAAACAGAACAGACAAAGCTAAATAGATCGGTTAGTTATGCACAAATGATTGACCTAATATGTAAAGAACAAGGCGGGGATCTTAGGGTCAAAAATTAGGGTGCGACAGATGCCCCTATTTAAGTTTCTCCTATTCGGAGATATGGAGATTGAAGTCTTCGTCTCGACGAGATAGGGGAGCCTTAAATACAAACATGCGCAAATTTTTTACTCTAAGATACCGCCAAATGCACATGATATGGTATGAAAATGATATGAGATGCAAGACAGAGATCCTGTGAGGAATAATGTCACAGGGGATAGCTGCGGTCGAAACACTGGAACACAGCTAAAGAAAGGAAGACCCGACGAGGAATGACTTAGCAAAGCAAGACTCCACGGGGAAGGATCTGACTCCACTGGGGGAAAGAGACTACCAACTGACAATCACAATGCATTTTGAGAAGTTGGGTGTCTTCCCGTGAGAAACAAAAATGTATATTGCAAAGATGATAAGCAAAACATGTTTCTCGGTATGGTTCAATTTATTGTGCAAAGTCTTGAAATAAGGCGCTACGAGATTGTCGGCCTCGAGCAAAAATCTTGGGACACTCGTTATGAGGTCGTCTGCCTCGAACCAAAATCTTAAATGAAAGCTACGAGGTTGTCTGCCTCGAATAACAAAGTTTGAAATTGAATACTACGAGGTTGTCTTCCTCGAACCAAAGTCTTGAAATGAATGCGGCGAGGTTGTCTGCCTCGAACAAAGTCTGGAATAAATGTTGCGAGGTTGTCTGCCTCGAACAAAGTCTTGAAATGAATGCGACGAGGTTGTCTGCCTCGAACAAAGCCTGGAATAAATGTTGCGAGATTGTCTGCCTCGAACAAAGTCTTGAAATAAGTGTTGCAAGATTGTCTGTCTTGAACAAACTCTTGAAATAAATGGTGCGAGGTTGTCTGCCTCGAACAACAAGGTTTGAAACCAAATGCTACGACGTTGTCTTCCTCGAACACAGTCTTGAAGTAAGTGTTTCGAGATTGTCTGTCTCGAACAAAGTGTTGTGAGATTGTCTGTCTCGAACAAAGTCTGAAATTAAATACTACGAGGTTGTCTGCCTCGCATGCATCTCGAAATAAACTGCTACGAGGTTGCCTGCCTCTAGCATAATCTTGAAATAAAACGCTACGAGGTTGTCTGCCTCGAGCAAAAGTCTTGAACTCCTCCTGGAAAGGTAACTTCACAGGGGTTGGGATTTCACTGGAGATCTTGTGACTTCAGCTAGAATCCATAACTTGTTAGAGATTTGGAAGTTTCACCGGGGATCCTCAAAAGAGATGTGGGCCGGCTGACTTGTAACCATGTCTTCTCAAATAAAGGAGAAATATCGTCTGAGTCTTCATCAAACTTCTCGAAGAGATGCCATTTGACGGAAGCAAATTGAATTGTGGGCTCGCTGGGGAGAATGTCACTGAGAAGTAATATCACTATAGCTGAAAACAGCGTTGAAGCTAGTAATATTATCGTAATAGGGATTCTCAAATAAAGAGAATACTTGTAATGTCTTCAACAACTTCCTCTGGGGAATAAGCTGATAATCTTACCAACTTCACCGGGGATAGACAAAATGTCTTGAGGAGACTGCCCTTTGTCATCCGGATAGAAAACTGAGCTCAAATAAAGAGCTACCACTTGTTGGAGAAATAATTTCTTGTCTTCCATAGAGATCTTCAAATAGATTCTTCTTGGGGAGACAAAGTGCAAAATAAATGCACGCTCAGTCCGGGCTCAAAAGCCTAGAGATATCCAAAATCGTGATTGTCAGGGACCAAAGCTCAATTCAGGAAATAATTGAAAAGAAACGGTCAAACAAGACCCCATCCAGTGAGGAATGAACTCAACTGGGGTTTTATCTTTATCCGGAAATGGAAAAGAAAACTAAAGCAACCATCGTCCACGAGAATCAAACTCAGTGGGGAATTCAAAAAGGTTGTGCTCTTTCTACCTAGGGCTGACGAATCTACGTGGAGGGAGAGGACAAACCCAGTCACTTGGGGATAAACACAGCCAAAGTGAAAGAATAAACGAACAACACAAAATGCAAGATGCACCAATGCCGTGAATTTACATGAAAGGATGCCATGTTATGCCAATGCTTAATGCTTATGCTGACAAAACATCGAAGAAGAAATAAACTAGAAACGAAATAAGCATCTCGATACGGATACTCGGCCAATCTTTGCAAGATAAGAAGCATCAGTGGGGATGAACGGAGAGCCATATATGGAAACAAATCCCACTTCATAGCTTCAAACTTCTCTGGGGAAAAAGACAGCACTCCACTTGGGGATGAACATCGTGATTTCACTTAGGATAGAAACCCTTTGAGGTATGAGTGAATAAAGTCGTGAGACTGATGTAACTCTGTATTGATAACCTGCATGGTAATCGCCATTTTGAACAACGATTGTTGTGGATGAGGAGCAATCTTTATTTCTCAAATGCCCCAGATCACTTGGTTTATAAGAAGAAGTCATCCCAAGAGGATTTTACAGAAAACTTGGCATCCAATTGTTCCAATGTTTTCTAACTCTTTGAGAGATTCGTCGAATCTCGACGTAACTGGCTCGGATTGACGGTATTCTGAGTCTTCAAACTTGCCCCTTGGGGTCAGATAGCGAAAGAAACAGCTGGGAAACAACTTGCCCCTGCTCAGCAAGGTCTCCAGGTGACGTGTCCCTGGGTACTATCATCTCCTTGAAACTGTACTAAATTTTAGCTCATCAATGGCACACGTATGTTAATTTCTACGATGTCAAGCAATGTTAGCAAGTAGAAAATGTTAATTCTGAGACAGATAATGCAACGTATATTTGTCTCAAAGTTTTATTTAAAACATTTTTGTGATTGAATTACCCATTTTATAATGCCAGCATGAATTTGAGCATAGCTCATGGGAGTCAGGAAACGATGTCTTGATGAGTATGCTTTTGAAATAAACTCTGCTTCAACTAGGTCTTTTGAGGGTTGTATCGTGGCTTGGTTCACGGTTTAAGAAACAAAGGATATAAGGCTCAAAGTTTGTTTGTGCCCACCCAATCTTCGTGATATTTTACTCCATATTTTTTAATTTCCCTGCCCCAGGTTTAGAATGAGGGGTTTTTTATTTGGAAGAAGAAAACTCCTACTTCAAAGGCTCAAAAGGGTTAACGAGGGTCTATCTCCCTTATACCTCCAGTGTTTAGGGATTTTTGAAACAATGCCTTATATCACTAGCAGAGTCTTATTCAAGAGCATACAACGAGAGATCCTGCGTTTGACTTCATCATCCTCCACTCAATTCTCTGCCAAGGCAAGAGATTGGGCAACATTGGCATTATAAAATAGAAAAAACATTTTAAAAGAGTGAAACGAATGGATTTCTTCATGACAAACATGTTTATTGCATTAATTAGTCAAAATAACAAGTTCTTGCATGCAAACCAAACTTTTACAATCAAAGAAATAGTCATAAGTGCAAGCAAATAAATAAACAGCCTGATGAGCTCGGGAACATATTCTTCTCTTGATTTCGCCGGCTTGAACCTTCCCTAGTCTTCACCTGCAGGACATTCTTGTATCATGTTCACATTGATTCCCCATGTTGTGGTAAAGGATTGTTCTGCACATTTGGGTTGGAATCTTTGAAAGTTAAGATTCCACTTTCAACCAATTTCTGGACATCGGCTTTCATCCCATAACAACTTTCAATATTATGACCTGGTGCTCCTTGATGATAAGGGCAGAATAAGTCAGCTCTGTACCAGAAAGGAGGGTTCTTAGGCACCGTTGGTGGGGACTTAGTCTAGATATAGCCCTTGCGTAACAATACTGGAAAACGTTTTGCATATGCCATAGGAATCGGGTCAAAGTTTGGTTTCCTCAGTGCACGACTTGGGTTGTTGAACGATTGTCGGGCTTGTTGAGGAGGTTTCTAATTTTGGCGATGATACTGCTGTTGTGGTGAAGCAGGTGGTTGCGCAAACTGTGGTTGGTAAGCTGGAGTATTGCTAATTGGGGTTACAGCAGCAACGTATGGGCGTGGATGATACCTTCCTTTTGATCGTCCTTGATGCACAACACTAACTTCTTGTTCCTTTTTCTTTCCAAAATTACTTCCATACTTTTTGACATTGTTGGAAGTATTCCCTTCCTTAGCTAGTCTTCCTTCGCGGACGCCCTCTTCCAAACGCATCCCCATGTTTACCATCTCAGTAAAATCACTGGGAGTGCTTGCTACCATTCTCTCATAGAAAAATGGGCTCAGTGTTTTCAGGAAAATTCTAGTCATCTCCTTCTCTTCCAGAGGTGGAGTGACTTGAGCAACTAATTCAAGCCAGCGCTGGGCGTACTCCTTAAAATTTTCTCTTTCCTTCTGGGCCATGGCTCTTAATTTGTCTCTATCTGGTGCCATGTTGACATTATATTTATATTGCTTGATAAAAAGCTCACAGAGGTCATTAAAGTTGCGGATCTTTGAACTATCTAGCCCCATGTACCACTTGAGGGCCGCACCAGTCAAACTATCCTGGAAATAATGTATCAGTAGCGGATCATTATCCTTATGAACAGACATTTTCCGGGCATACATGACTATGTGACTACGTGGGCAAGAATTTCCTTTATACTTCTCCAAATCAGGGAGTTTGAACTTTAGAGGAACCTTAACATTAGGAACCAAGCATAGCTCAGAGGCACGCTTTCCAAACAGCTCTTTCCCACGAAGGGCCTTGATTTCTTTCTTTATTTCTAGAAACTGGTCCTGGAAACCATCCATTCGTTCTTCCATTCCAACACTCTCACTAGGAGCGGCATGAAACACAGGTTCTTCCAGATGAAAAGGAGTAGTATTTACTACGGGTGATGGCACAGTCATTACAGCAGTTGTGGCAATAACTTGAGAAACAAGTGGGCGATATCCAGCTGGAGTAAAGTTAGGAGGCATAGAATATTGAACTTCATTTGTAGCAGACACCACTGGGATCAGTGTAGATATTATCTCCGAGATAACAGTGTTGTGTGACGGTGTACTATGTGTTGGCTGATTCTGAGCAGCCATCAAAGCTTCCATCATCCCATTAATTTTTTCCAGACTTTCCTTCAGTGTTGAAACCTCTTCCCGGAGTGCCTTGTTTTCCTGCTCGAGTTGATCCATTCTCTTCTTGCGACCGGCTCGAGTATTGTATCGATGATTCAGCTTGACTGAGAAGAAAAACACAAATGAGAACCTGGAATGCAAAGGAATGCAAATGCAAATGCGAATGCTATGCAACAAGATTCATGGAACTCGGCTATTTATAATCATTGAGGAATATCAACAGGCTCGCTTAATAATCATGAAAAAACAGTTACAATCATTATTACCGGAAATACTAAAAATTGATTTAATACAAAATCAAAACGCGTCTGTACGCCTTACAACAATCATAACGTAAAGCTAAATAAAAGCTGATAATGATAGATCTACGGAGACTCCTCCAACGGTCTTCTCTGAGTCCTTGACTTTCTTCCAACTGAGCTTCTTCTAGAATGAGCTTGTCGACAAAGTGTTGACTGATGACTAGAACGGGGTAAGACGTCTTGAGCTTTCCGTTTCTTGCAATAAGTAACATTTTCAGAAATTCCCCTTTTGTAGTTATCTTGGCTTGAATATGAACCTAAGATAGGAAATGAACTTTTGTCCTGAAATAGTAACTTGGTCAGCTAAGAATATTCTTCATAAGGTGTCACTAACTAGTCCTCAGGAATAATGGTAGGCGGCAGTATAATAACTTTTTATCTTGTCTTGAATTCTTCTTTGTCTGGCTGCAAGGTCTCCAATCTCCTTAGATCGTCCAAGTTATGACTATTGTAAGAGTACTTCAACGTTTTTTTCAAGAGTCCATGATATCCTTACGATGTTTACAAACAAGACTAAGTTCCACGAATCTTTATGATATGATGCTAATGCAATGCGAGGATGCAAACACACAGACAAAGCATAAAGCACACATAAGCAAACAAATACACACAAGGATCCTAGGTTCAAAGGAGCATGAATGAAGTTAAGGTCTACCCATCCCATAAGGTAGTATGGTTTCAAATGTACCTGCCGAACGGGTTCTAGAAGTTCCCAGAGTCTACGACCCATCTTTTGAATATTATCGACTTCCCAAATTACTCGGTTACTCAATAATATTCTCAAGAGAATCTCGTCCGAGTGTAGTATCGCGTGACAACTATTTGGAAATAGACTCTCGCATAGTCATCGCACTACATCCTAAAAGGCCAAGTGGGGTTAAAGGTGCTACGGTACTCAGTCTTAAGGGTTCTTGGTCGAAGTTAATACCATTTTCACGAATGAACTCGTTCAAACAATATTGACTTCAAAAGAACCTAAACTGAGCGATGATTTTCTCAATTCGACTTTTCGAGAATCGACTCCGTCAAAGTACCCTTGACCATATCATCTCCTATAATTCACTCAAGTCCGGGTCTAGGACTCTCACCACTCAAGAATCCCTCCAAACAGAAAAACAAAATATATAACAGATAAAAAAGATTCAAGTTAGGGGGAACCCTCTTATGAGAGTCCCCAGTGAAGTCTCCATTTCTGTCGCGGTGAAAATTGGATACCATAGTTATTTGTTAACTAGGATCGCATTTTTAATGTCACCACCGGTCTTTGATTTTATCCAAGGAAAGGGAGAAAAACCGAATTCCCACAATGCAATGCAAATGCACTAAGATTCTAAGTTCGGGGGTTGGTTATACCTAGGGAAGGTGTTAGCATCCTAGATATCTGTAGTACTCTACAGGAACCTCTTGATTAATTTTATTATCTGTTATTTGTTTTGCTAAGGGTTTAGGGGTAGGTGATTTATTTTTTTAATCCTAAGTGTGCTCGATAAGATATCGCATCTTGTGCCTACATATCCTGTCAGGAGGGAATCAGAGCACTTGTAGTTCCTTATTAAGGATACTAAATGTTTTAAAGGTTTAGGAGAGGAAGATGAGTCATCATCTTAAGAAAGACCACCACAGTTTTTTTGAAAATGTTTGTATTTTGTGGGGTATGGGATTGTATGTCCCTTTCTTTGAGACGATTAACATCTAATTCTCCTGTGTGGAGAATTAGGTGGGCTAAAGTTTGATTTGAAAAATCAAAATTGTGGGGGGACTAACCTAGGAAATCTATCCTAAGTTATCTAATTGACTTATCTTAAGGTATCGATTATGAAATGCAAATGATATGCACCGTGCACAATAACATGGTTATCATGCATGAGATTTTCCCTTGGATATTTTATGCGGTTAATTATATTATTTAGGCGAGTGTGCTAGCAAAGTGATGCTAGACTTGTGTCTTGTGATCAATAGGTCGAATGCGATGCCCTAAGGCGATCGACTTATATAGGTAGAAAATGGGCTCAACGTTGGATCGAGAATTTTTATATTTTTGAAAAGGTTTGAAGCACAAATAATAACAAGAAGCAAGAGTAAACATACAAAGACATGATATCAGGATAAGATAAACAAGCAAGCGTTTCACTCGGGCGTGAGAGATTCTAACGATGAGCGGTTTATTGAGAAAAGAGTTTTGATTCTTAAGGTTTATTATCTTGAGGATTTTTGTTGAAGATTGTTAAGTAGTTTGAAAAAAATTAACGATTTTCTATTAGTAAAAAGCTTTAATTATTATTTTTATAATTGATTAATTTTAAAATCAAATTAAAAGTTTAAAAAAAAAAGTTTCTTAATAAAGTTAATTATTTTAAAAGTTTTTTTTTATTATTTAGTTTTAAAAAAAATTAATAAAGTTTTCTTATTAAAAGAGGTTTTAAATTGAAATATTATAAAAGTCTTAAATAATAAAAGAAAACTAATAAAAAGGTTTTAATCTTCGATTATTATAAAAAATATTTTAGTTTTTATATTACGAAAAGTTTAATTTGAATTATTAAAAGGGGTTCAATTTATTAAAACTAACTGAAAAAAGAAAAGAAAAAAAAAAGAACGAGGGCGCTCTCTCTCTATCTCTCGTCGTCCTTTCTCATTTCTCGCGAGGGGAAAAACCTAAACGAAATTTCGCCGCCACCCTCTCAAACCTCTCTCGATCTCTCATCTCTCCGGCGACCTTCTCTCGGAACCTCTCCGTCCTGCAAAAAAAACAAATCAAACAAACCTCACCCCGCACAGCCCTAAAACCCCATTTTCACTATGATTTCGGTTACAAATTACAAAGTTAGAGCGACGAAAATCAAAGAGGATGCCGGCGGTTGAAGGTGAGGAATGGCGATCACGACATCAAAACCTCCTCTCAGATAAGTCTCCTTCTCTTTCTGCGTTTTTTGTATTTGTTGCGCCTTTCTCTGTGTATGTTGCTGCGTGCGTGTATGGGGTTCTTGAGTTTCTGGTGAGTTTTTGTGTAAGATTTCCCTTGTTCCCTCCCTCTATAATGATGCGTTTTTATATAGCCTCAGTGGACATGAGCTTTGATTTTCGACTTGAATGCTGTCGATTTTATATTTTGATCGTGTTTGATATTGTTTAGAGAACTTCCTTTTCCATCTCACTATATTTGGTACGGTTTTGGAAAGGATTGAATTGACTTGTAACATGTTTGAAATTGGTTTTGAAAAGTTAATATAGCTGTCTGATATTGTTATTTCTGTTTAGAAAATTTGAGAACTGTCTGATTCTGTCATGATGAACCCTGCTGTCTTGTACGATTATGACCTTTGTTTCATGATTTTCATTTATGAGCTTTACAACTCTGTCCAATTTTTACTCGAGATATGTTTGAACAAATTTTATTCGGTTTTATTTCCTTGAATGTTGTCCTAAGCACGTTCTGGATATGTTTGTGCCTGTTTTGGATACTTATAAATCTTTCCATTTTTGTTGCACAGCAAGAGCCAAATTGCAGTGGAATTTGTTTTTTTGGAAACTCGTATTTCATAGTATTCTCTCACTTCTATTGACACGGTTCCTAATCTTTCTTGGCAACAGCACCAGAGGCAGACCTTCCAATTGTTTCTCTAGCATATCAGCTTCGGTGAGAGGGCCGCGACGATAACAACAGAACCTGCGCTTGCCATGCCATCAAACTCACAACCACCGCGAATTCAGCAAGCTTTCTAAGAGGACTGAAAATCTTCAAGAAACAAAGGCTCTAACAAACCTTAGAGGAACACACTTCAAGTCGGTAACTCCTGGGTGGCGCCGAAACTTTTCACCGGTAACCTCCCAAATGAGGTATTCAACGGATAGGTCTTGGGACTGGAAATTGACAGGGGTCTGCATTTTGATAGAGTGGTGTTTCTTGTTTTTCTTGTGGAATTAATTCGTTAGATTCCAATACAGGTGAGCCTATAAAGTCTTCATATGTAATATCTATATCTTCCAAAGAACCAGTAAAAGATTTGGAGTTGCTCCTATCCAAACATCATCAACTTCACCTAAATGATTACAACCCGTTTGCCACATTCGTCAGATTAAATTATGACCTTTTTTTTTTTAATTTTCAGCCCATGCTTCAAGTAATTCTCTTCAAGTTTCTATCCATCAGTGGATGAATCATGGCCCTCAGCATGGTGGCGTCATCCATGTCATCCTATGAAGCTACCTCGTGGGGATTAGCTTCAGTTTCTTTCATGACAACCAAGGAAAGCACTTTGTATAGAAAATGGCTTTAGAAGCTTAAAGTTTAGGATTATGTTCAAGACTTGAATTTTATATGTAACGATTATTTTAATGGGAAAAGATATGTGCCTTGATAATAATGACATGGATTGTTTAAAATTCTTATGACATAGAATTCTTTAACTTGTAACCATTGTGGTATGGAGAAGATGTTGAGTTTTCATGCTTAACCTTGAATCTTTTTTTTTGCATCAGAACTTTTTATTCTTTGAACACTAAGTTCACACTTGGAATTTCTTCAATTCTTGTACTTTGCTTAAAATTTGAAGCTTTGTGAACTTATGTAATAGTTTGTTGGCTATGATTGCTGCTTGTATGGCTTTTAGCATGTAGCTCTTGTGTGACTTCAAATGTGTTTTGGCTTGCACTTAGTGAAGTAGCTACCGGTGTGAGGATTGTAAGGTCGTTGTAGCTGGCTTGATGTAGCCGTATGGTAGCTTCCACGAGCTCATTTTCATGTGCCTTGTTATTCATTTATCTTTGTTTTATATTTTTTTTGCCATGTGTTGTAATGAACATAAAATGTAACTTGGAGTGGACCTTGGAGTTTTCCTTTAAAACAAACTTGAGGCCATAATTAAAGACGATTGCTTCCAACCTTGCTAAACTTCCTTTGAAAAAAACATGCCTTGTAACTTGGATTTCAACATGAATTCATATTTTGTAAATAACCGTTATGCGTTTCCCCGAGTCCACGAGTTTTGGAAAGTGCGAGACATGAGCCCTTGTAATAAAAATAAGGACTAAATTTCTCCAACAAAACCGGCTATAACATTCTACCTCTTTAACAACAATATTAACAAGCAAAACTTTTAAGAATTTGCAAGGATTACTCAAACTTCCCATAAATGGTCAAGACATCTTGAACATTTCAATTTCCAAAGATCTTCAAACTTGCTTGAAGAAAACTTGACAGTTTCAAAATATAAATATTCTTCTTGAAACAGAGGGCATGATCTTCATACTTGTACCACACGTGGATTAGAATCATATGAATGATGTAGGGGCTTTAAGTTGATCCTGTAAACTTGTGACAACCACAGACTTGAATTTGCATTTGGAAATCAACCTTCTAACTCCTAAATTGAACTTTCTTGATAAACCAATGCTATAGAGCAAACACAATATTTCAACCTTGAGGAGTCTACAGGAGGGGGGAGATGCCATCTTGTAATATAACTTTACCACACAACCAGTGACCAGTCTTGAGGGACTAATTCCAAATCGGAGGGTATAAGGATTTAATATTCTGGGGGAGGAAAACTAAGGAGTCTGAAGGAAGAAAGGCTTGGTGGTGGCTTAGGGACTAGAAAGGGGAAGGGCACAATCTCACGGGAATCCACACACGTCTTGCAAAGACCAGAAAACCTCCACAAACACACACACAACACAACCTTCAAGACCTCGAGCCTTCTGCAGCAACACCTGTCCTTAAAAGAAACAGAACAGACAAAGCTAAATAGATCGGTTAGTTATGCATAAATGATTGACCTAATATGCAAAGAATAAGGCCGGGATCTTAGGGTCAAAAATTAGGGTGCGACAGTGAGCACAGTGTATTCATTGAATCGGCCAGCTGGCCCTTTTCCCTCACGGGGACGCTCCTCCCGTCGCTTCTCCTTGCCCTTACGGGATGGCTCTGGCTCCTCCTTTTTGGGTGCTCGGGGTGCTTCCCGATCTCTTGCGTCCCGGGCACGGTATGCGGCTTCTTTCTCCTCGTAGCGGATGTAGTCTTTGGCCATGTGGAGAAGCTCTGTTAGCGTTCGAGGAGCTTTGATCCCGACAGCTTTGCGGAAGTCGCTCTTCGGTCGGAGTCCTTTCTCGAGGAGGTACTTCTTCATGCGATTGGAAGTTCTGACTTCCACTGCCTCCTTATTAAATCTCTCGATGTACTCCCGCAGGGGTTCTTCCCTGCCTTGTATGATGGCTTCTAACATTGCCTCTGTCTTTGGATGTCGTCGGGAGGCTGTGAAATGGCGGGTGAATTGGCCTTTGAGGTCGCGCCAGGAGGAGATGGATCCTCGAGGGAGTCTTTTGAACCACGTCATCGCACCTTTCCTCAAGGTGATGGGAAATATTTTGTACCAGATGGCTCCAGAGACACCGTGGTACTGGAGCATAGCTTCGATGTTCTCCAGGTGCTCGTGAGGATCTGACGTGCCATCGTACGTCACTAGTGTGGGAGGTGTCTCCAGCCCGCGGGGGATCCGGGTGTCCACAATGTTTCTGAGCTTCGTCGTCACTGCTAGAGCTGTGAGAGAATGATGGGGAAAGACTGTGGTCGTGGCTTTGACTGCGGCGAGGAGAGTGTCAGCGGGTAGGCCTATGCTCGTGTTTGTCCGAATGTCGATGTCTTTTAGAAACAGGGGAGTGCCTAGTTTTCCTAGGAGAACGACGGTGTCGGCGAGCATGGTCGGGTGTTGGGCTCCCTGATCTTGAATGTTCCTTGACCGGGGAAGGACTATCACGTCTCTGCTTCGAGTGAACTCGCGGAGGCGGGGAGAGGTTCAGCGTTTCCGAAGTATGATGCTCTTGAAGGGCGTGCTCGAGGGCGCTGATCTTTTCTCCCTGCTGGATGATGAAACGATTGGAATTGTTCAAAGAGGTGATGAGCGCTGCGGTGGTCGGATCAGCGCCTTGAGGAACCAGAATGGGTTCGAAGGAAAGTTCCACGGGTTGTGCTCGTGGTCTTTGTTCGTCGGGCTTTGGGGAAGCCGGTCCACTGTTGCGCTGGACGTTTTTGGATGGGACGTTCCCGATGACAGCATCCTTGTCGACATTGGCATCGGCGGCCACAGGTTCTTGGACGTCACTCTTAACGAAAGCCATGATGATCTGGGATTTTGGAGAGAGATGAAAGCTTTGGTCTTTTGGGTGAAAAGATGAGGGATCTTGATTCAAAAAGACGGGGAAGCGAAGTTTCCCACAGACGGCGCCACTGATCGGAGGGGACCAGAAGGAGATCGTCGCGGCCTTCGTGTAGGGCAAGTGCTGATGCTCGTAGGAGAGGAAAAAGGGGTGGTGGTACCTGCAAGGTACTCCGATGCCAAAGTAAGTATTTGGTCAAAAGGGGGAAAAAGCAAGTAAGAGAAGTCAAGTATGTGATTTGTGATACCTGCCCCTCTCAAGCGAGGGGTTTTTATAGGGAAATTGTTGGCGAACAAAGTGCCTGATCGACCAATAGGGTGTTGCCAGATGGGGGCGAAGCGCATGGTCTTCCTAACTGTTTCCGTGAGATCCGGGCAGGCAGTTGGTCGCGTGAACTACTCTGCGCGTGAAGGGGACATGCCCAACGGCTATATTGTGCCCAACGGCTATATTGTGCCTATTGGGCCTGTTTGCCAAATATGATGGATTGGGCCTGGCCCTTAAGGGCAGAAAGCCTTGCCCGGTCCAGAACAACAACTGTTGGGTGATTGATTATAAAGGAGAATTACTTTAACTGGGATATGTGAATCCAGCAATGCCATAATTTCCTTTATAGGGGATTTTGTCCTGAAGGTGAAAATTTTAACTCAGTGTAGAGCAATGCCATTTTTCCTTAGGAATCTTTCATGCTAAGAGAGAGACAGTGGCATGGATGTAAATAATCCAGAGGCTTGCCACTTACAACAATTAGATGAAAGAGAGGATTTACCAGGATAAGGGATGGACGCCAGCTTGGATTTTTGAATCAACAAGTGTGCCACTTACAGCAATTATCTGGGATTAGGGTTTGTTTTGATTTTCTGTTTCGATGTAGTGATATACAGAGAAATATCTTCCTACAGAGAGTTTTTTTATTTCCTCTGAGGGGATTTTGGTTTTTGTATGTGCCTTGATCAAAGCCCAAGGTTGAAGCTAAGACATTGATTGACTCCACTGCTGAAGTCCTTATACAAAGCCTAAGAGGAGGCTGGAAAAGGTTGACTCAACGAGAGAGTGTTTATATATGTCTTGTACAAAGCCCAAGATTGAGGCTAAAAGAGAGTTGACTCTTTTGGGGATATCATTATACAAAGCCTAAGAGGAGGCTGAACATTGACTTTTCCGGGGAAATATTTTGTCTGTCTTGTACAAAGCCCAAGATTGAGGCTAAAAGAGGAAACTGACTCTGCTGGTGAGAGGTTTTATCTGTCTTGTACAAAGCCCAAGATTGAGGCTAAAATAAAATTAACTCTGCTGGAGAGTATGATTTATCTTGCACAAAGCCCAAGATGGAGGCTGGGGAGATATTCGACTCTTGCTTAGGTAGATTTCATATGTGTCTTGTACAAAACCCAAGATTGAGGCAACAAAATATTTGACTGACTCAGCGGAAGATGTTTATGGGTGTCTTGTATAAAGCCTAAGATTGAGGCTGACTTTAGCTGAGGAAAAGAATGATCATTATACAAAGCCTAAGAGGAGGCTGAGAGATGATTACTCAACAAGAGAGTGTTTTAAGGTGATTGACTCAACAAGAGAGTATCTTTGTGTGTCTTGTACAAAGCCCAAGATTGAGGCTGAACAAGCTGGAGAAATCATTATACAAAGCCTAAAAGGAGGCTAAAAGGGGCCGACTCAACAAGAGAGTGCCTTAAGGTAATTAACTCAACAAGAGAGTATTTTAAAATCCTTATACAAAGCCTAAGAGGAGGCTAACTTCTGCTAGGGGAAATCATTATACAAAGCCTAAGAGGAGGCTGAAAAAGATTGACTCAACAAGAGAGTGATTTTATCTGTCTTGTACAAAACCCAAGATTGAGGCTAAAAAGGGGTTGACTCAACAAGAGATTGCTTTTTGAAGCTAGATCTACTAAGGAAAATCATTATACAAAGCCTAAGAGAAGGCTAACTTCTGTTGAGGATTATTAAGATCCAGAGGCAGGTCCAAAGCAGGGAATCAACTCTTGTTGAGGGTTCCAGAAGAGTTGAGGTATCAGATGCCTTGAGGTTCTGATGATAATCTGACCCTAGCTGGGGGAATTTAGGATAAAGATTGAGTTTTAGACCCTGTGAGGATCTTAAACTCTACTGGAGATTGATCGAATGGTCAGGGTTTCTCCTGTATTCGTAGGGAACTTGAGAATGTCTTTGAGATCCAAGAGAAGATTTAGACTGTCCAAGTCTACTAGTATGGAAGAGTTTATCTTTGAATGATGCCCAAGAGGAGGCTTTTGTTTTAAGGGATGAGGATCAACCCTAAACATTGATCTGAGGTTTTGACTCTTTAGAAAGACAACTCTAACAAAGGATGACTAAGTTCTGTCTTATACCTTTAAGAGGTCTTCAGGGTCCTTGTCTTAAGCCCAAGAGAAGGCATGAGAACTTCTAAGAAGCCGGAGGGTCCTTGTACAAAGCCCAAGAGGAGGCTGGGATGATTTTATGAAGCCTTTGGGTCCAAACTTAAGAAAAGTTCAAGTTTCACCGGGAATAATCTTTTCTTTGGTGAACAGTTCTAGGGTTTGAAGAAATTCAAGAGAGGTTTCACCGAGAATTAATCCTCTCTGGGGAACTGAATTTCTTTGACAATTTTCTAATAGTGACAGTCTGAGAAAAGTTTTACTGGGAATAATGCCTTTCTCTTTGTTCCATATTGTTTAAGCCCAAGAGAAGGCAAGACTGTATCTGAAATTCCTATGGGGAACTAGTTTTGACTGTGTTGAAAGAGTGACCACTGGCTCTATCTAGTTCTAGACCTAATTGTCGGGGAAGACTCTAAGTAGGTATACAGGTATATATACAGTTGATATATGACAAGTATTTAAAAGGATATGAAAGAAGGACTTACAGGTGAGCAAGCTTCCAGCAATACAGACAAATATATATATATATATGAAAGCATGTAAAGAAAGCTTATAAAACTTACAGGCGAGCAAGCTTCCATAGTAACAGCTGTATGGTTAGTTGTTCAAGAAATTAAAGAAAGTTTTGATAACAAATATGAGTTTGAACCTAAATAAAAAGGGAAGTTATTTTGAAAAGATTGTTGGGGCTTATACTCAAGGAAAGGCCCTGATGAAAAACAGTAATTCTACCATTGTTTTGTAAATTGTACTAGGCTTATACAATGACTGAGGCCCAAAAAGGTTTTATTTACAAAGAGGGTTGGGTCTTACAACTCAAGGAGAGGCCCAAAGTTTATTTTTGTACAAGGAATGAGGCTTACAACTCAAGGAAAGACCTAATTGAAAGTTGTTTTAAAATTGGCGATCGCGCCGAGATTTTTGAAAATACAGTGGGAGTTATACAATGACTGAGGCCCAAAATTATTTATTTACAAGGGGTGGGACTTACACTCTATCAAGAGGCCCAAAGAAAAGTTTTGAAAAAGGTTTGTGAGGGTGAAAACAACAAAACCCTAATTTGATTTAAGAAAATGTATTTTAATTGAATAAAATTCAATTAAAATGACCAAAATTATCAAACATGTGTGAAAAACAAGTTTGGGAAATCAAGTTTTATTTATGGAATGATTTAAAAACAAATAAAACATAATTCTTTGTAAAAATACTAAATATATGAAATAAATAATATTTTTGTGAAATTTTTATGGTATAAAATATTTTAACATTTTTGGGAATTTTTCAGAAAAAGAACCAATAAAAAATAATTAAAATTGAGAGAGAAATTAATTTTTGAATTAATTAAACAAAACCATAAAAATATTGAAAATAGCAAAAATATGGAAGGGTAGCAAAAAAGGTCTGGGTGGGGGTTTGAACCCATGACCTCCAAGACAAACACATGCACGCGCTACCACTGGGGTAGTGATACATCTGTGTATCAAAACCACCACTAAAATACATAAGGGGTGCCAAGTTCTAGGCCTGACCAAGGCGCCATGGCTGGCCCTTGCACAAGGCAAGGCCTAGTTTTGGCAATTTGCGTGAAGCCTCTAACTTTCTTATTTCACCATGGATTGGGACAAAATTTAGGTGCATCTGACCTAGAATTTCATGAAGAATCCAATGGTGCCCTTGGAATTTTCAAAAAATGTCCCTATCTCAAAATCCGATAGTGATTTCAAAATAGGCCTATATTTGCATGTTATATGTTATCTCACTACACAGGCAATAATAGCATGATAAATTGGTTCAAACACAACACATATGATATGTATGAGAGGTCCATGATCAATGGACCTCAAAACAATGCATGATTTAGAGAGTTCAAGTGATGATGCACTTACCTCTTGGAGCTCCTTGTGCTATCTGCCAAGTTCCTTGTGCCAGAAGTGATCCAATGCTTTGAACACTCTTGATTGATCCCTTAGAAGCTTTTAGGATGATCATAACCAGCTAGAATCCTCAGGAACAATTATTAGGCTCTTTCTTGCAAAAGTGGCAAAGTGACCAAAATAACAACTCTCTCAAATGGTGTTCCAGATGAGGGCAACCAATTGGGACAATTTAAGGATGATATTTGGAGTGTGTTTGAGGCCTGGTTTGGTTTTGGAAGTGACTGAATCAAGGCAGAGCTTGAAAAATGCAGAAAAGTCCAATTTTGAGGTTTTGGAGGTGGATTTTCTGAGTTTGGTGTTTCAGATCAAAGGTGAGTGTTTAGACAACTTAGATATGACATATTGGATGTGTTTGGATCATGAGCTGTGGTGGAATTGCTCTCTAACTCAAAAACTCAGAGATGACTTGCAAAAGAAGGCATTTTGGCCTAAAGAGAGAGATTTTGAGGAAAGCATCAGTTGTAGTACTTTGGTGTACTCAAACTGATCATAATTGAGCTCTATTTATAGTGTGACAAGTTTGCCTTGCTTAGGACAGTTGGAAATGGTGATTTTGAGGGATTCATATCTCCATGCTCAAGTTGAGTTATGGAAGGCTCTTGTGCTTTTTAGAAAGCCCTCATATGATATAATACATGTGTGATCATAGTTTGTTTTGAAATTATTTGGATCCCATTGAAAAATCCTCATGAACATTGGTGTTCAAAGCTGATAACTTAGGCAGATTTTCACTAAGTGTTGGAAAAAGTGTCATTTTCATGTTTTTTGTCATTTTGATCACTCCATAACTTAAAATCCATAAAGAATTGGAGTTGAAGGTAGTTGAAGCTTTTGTAGAGTGTAGCAAGACCTACAAATCCAGCTTTGGATCACCCTAAATGGATGCTTGGATCAGAAGTTATGGTCCTTGGAAGTTGGCACTAAAACCATTAAAATTTAGTAACTTAGAAAATTTTTCAATTTTTCAAGGTTACCCCTTTTACAAGTTATCTTTATTTCTTGATCAATTCTAGTTCAAATGTAATTATAAGTCACATTTATGAAAATATGAATCATAAGGATCATTTTTGCCAAAAAAGTAATGTTTTGATTTTTGGCCCCGGAGCGGTTCGGCGCGTAAAACCCTAATTTCCGACTTTTGGGGAATGCATCCTTTGAGGGTCATTTTCTTTGAAAATGGATTCTTAGGGTTATTTTGAGCAATTTGAGTCACATGTGGAAGTCTTGGCTCATCCTCTTGTGAAAATATCACTCTGGAGGTCCTAGTCGTCCAAAACCCTAATCTGGCGACACTAGGTGTTTCGAGGCTCAAACTACTTGGAATGCCACAACTTTGGGCTTGATTCTTGATGTGAGAGTCCTCTTGATCCTTTGTGGATGTTTGAGAGGTTAGAAAAGTTGAAGATCATGTCATTTCTTGATTAATCCTTTGTCTAAGTATCCTGAGAGGGATAGAAACCCTAATTCTTGATTGTGGTGAATGCTCAATCATCTTTGAGGAGATTGATGAGGCATGAAGGTACATCCATATTGTGTCAATGATTTTCACAATGATGGGAAATCTTGGTGGTCAAAATTTGGGGTATGACACCAGGGATATTGGCTCCGCTGGCATTCGGCGATTTCTCCCGCGTTGGGGAGAATGACTCCGAGATCACCGGTGCTCGCGCCTTGGCGGAGGAGATCTCAGACGGCGGCTCTCTTCTAAGGCTCTAATTCTTGCATTCTGCTGGAGGATCAGGAGGTTCGTCTTGTTGAGGACTTCGACCAGGGCTGTCATGGCCGGGTCGGAGTTGGGCGGAACTGGGACGGGCTGATGGTCTTCTGAGTGTTGGATCTCTACGTTGTCGGTGTGATCTGGGAAGGGAGACGCGGTGGCTGCGTCCCTTTGTAGAAGAGCATCATCTCCAAGAAAAGGGTTTGCCCCGTCGTTGTCTATCTTACTGACGGGGAAGATGATGGTGTTGCAAGCATTGTTGGCATTTCCATGGATGACCATGATCGGAATCTTGAAAAACTGCTTTGATCTTTGGTTTCCGTGGAAGGAAAGACGGGGAGAACAGAAGTTCCCACAAACGGTGCCACTGATCTTTCTGGTTGATCAGAACCTGAAGTGGGCCAGAGACTTCGTCTTCGATGCTGGATTCCAAGAAGGAGAGGGTGTACCTGCAAGGCACTCCGATGCTAAAGTAAGAATCGGGAGAAGAGAAGGCAAGTACAAGGTAAGTATGTCTTAGGATGATTTTTGAATACATGACCCTCTCAAAAGAGAGGGTATTTATAATGCCCCAACACTTGGCCATTGATCCCTATTTTTGGGGCGAGATATTCGTTACTCAAAAATAGATAACTGCCAGAAACTAGCCGTTGGGACGGGCAGACATGCTCAGAACTAGTCGTTGCTACGAGCAAGGGCGTGGTCGCGGGCAGGAGTGTCGTGACTGTTCCTGGATGGTTGAACCGTGCATGACAGGAAAAGACGTGATGAAGGACAGCTGATCCTGGGGGTCAGCTATCCAGCCCTCCTCGACCAAGGGGCAGAAGGAAAAGTGTTTTCCTTTTCCCTTAACTGGTAGGGCTTAGGCTATTGGGTCGTTCTGGGTGTAGAAGTGGATTGGGCCATGCCTAGCCATTGGTCCAGTCCAGAACAGATTCTATTAAGTGTAAATATTGTGAAAACGTTTGTAGAAAAAGTGTTAATTGTTTCAAGCAATATTTTGTAGGTACCAAGAAAGATGTTGAAGATTGTCGAGTTGCCCCTCATGAAGTTAGGAAGAAAATGTGGGACGTTGTCTAAAGGATTCATGATAAACAAAATAATGAAAAAAAACAATTATAGAAGGTGAGAAAGACAATGTTGATTTTATTGACGAGGAGGAGAAAATTCTAGAAATTGAAATTGCTTCCAACTTTTTAAAAAATAGAGTAGTCTCCTAGACAATCTAAATAACATTTTCAAGAAGAGTATTAAGAAGGATGCATATTTATACATTACCACATTTCTTTTAAAATAATGCTATTACCTTTTTATTTTTGAAAGGATCTAATTTTAAAAATATATATGAAATGCTTTGGACTTGTGACATGGTATACAAGTCACTATCTTATCATGATATTAGAGTTAAGTGTTTGAGCAAAAAAGGTGAATTTACACAGTTTTGGAGGAGCATATGGATATTAAGAAGACAATCATCTACATGTTTATAACTAATGGGTACACCGATTGAATGAGGAGGCTATCTTGACTTTTTTGAAAATAGTCCCATGTGTATGTTCTTTTTGTAGTCAATTGATGTTTCTCGCATGTTGTTATTAACAACACACCAAATTACAAGACAAATGAAAAAATGTTGATGGCAATGAGAAAGTCTTTATTGGACACTTTTTGTTGTACATCGCATGAATTTTATGATGGGAGATTTTGAGTAGAGGAATCTACTCATAAAGATATCATTGCAAGGGGTTAGAAGATCATCACTTACACATATTCTTGGACCAATCTTATTTCTTTGTTTCATAAAATTTTCAATGATGGTGATTTAATTAAAACTTCCATGACACGATTTGCTACACCATATTTTAGTTTGGGATGCTTAATGGAAATATAACATTATTTTTTAGGATGTTCACATCCAAGGAGTGACTGAAAAGTCAATATGCATAGCATAAAGAATGGATATTGGGTATAGATATAAGATCTTTCAAAGTGCTGAGATTTGTTGATTTTTATGTGTAGCCAATGATTGACTACATATATGAAGACAATAATAACATTTAAAAGATATAAAATAAGCCTTCAATAACAAAACAAAAGAGACACATAGAATGTCTTTCACTAATCTAATTTTGAATTTAGTCATAATTTGAAAACTTTTTGTGTGTTATATAGTTATATAATATAATTGATGAAAAATATGATGGGTCATCATAAGGGAGAAGCATACACATTGGGTCAAACACTTGTCTAAAGGTTAAAGAATCACCCAAACAAGTGAGAGAGACACCACATATTCACCCAAAACCTTAAGGTGATAGGTGTATGGATTCTCTCACTTATAAAGTGCTCAACCTTCATTTTTCTAAGCAATGTGAGACTTAAAACTCACACTTGTTTCAACACAACTCACACTTGTTTCCCAACAATTTCCCCCTCAAGGGTGAGTCCATCCACTATGCTCCCCCTCAAGCGGAAGCTCTTTTATCCACGTACATGCACCGCCGTTGAAAGACACCCTTATCTCGTCTTGGGCACTTCAACGGAACACGCCTCCTAACCACCATGTCAGGAAGACTTTCGATACAAGGAGTCAGTCCCTTACTCGAACCAGGCTCTGATACCACTGATGGGTCATCATAAGGGGGATGCATACACATTGGGTCAAACACTTGCCTAAAGGTCAAAGACTCACCCAAACAAGTGAGAGAGACTCACCCAAACATTGGGCACTTCAACGGAACACGCCTCCTAACCACCATGTCAGGAAGACTTTCGATACAAGGAGTCAGTCCCTTACTCGAACCAGGCTCTGATACCACTGATGGGTCATCATAAGGGGGATGCATACACATTGGGTCAAACACTTGCCTAAAGGTCAAAGACTCACCCAAACAAGTGAGAGAGACACCACATATTCACCCAAAACCTTAAGGTGATAGGTGTATGAGTTCTCTCACTTATAAAGTTCTCAACCTTCACTTTTCTAAGCAATGTGGAACTTAGAACTCACACTTGTTTCCCAACAAAATAAACCTAATAATAACATACACTACGGATAGTATAAGTTGTTAGAAGTTTCATGGTTCATAACTTTTTTGTTTAAATGACCATTTTTTGTAATCGCTTTCCGTCCATCTTCTTTTTGGTTTTTTTAGAGAGGATGAGATTTTATTTTTGGTTAGACCACAACCAAGAAGTAGTAGAGTCACAGTAGATTTAATTTATTAATAGTATTTGATTATGTCTTTTAGGTATAACGTGTACAACTTTTTATGTGGATTGCTAAGATAGCACAAGTTTCAAACACTGTGCACTGACATTGTAAAAAATACAAAGAAACATAATTGTGTGCAAATATTAAAAGAAAAAAACTATTAAAAACTTTAAATTGTACTCAAATCATATTTTGATATGGTGTTCATGTTAAAGATTGTGTCAAACAATTATTTCCCTTTTTTTATTAAGTTTTCTAGTTGATAAACTTATGTAGTTGTTCACTTCCTTATTGTTAGGCTTTTTACATTACACCATTGATTTCAAATGAATAAAATAAATAGAATTTTATTTGGTTTGTATGAAAAATTTTCAAAGTTGATCTAATTTTGATTAATATCCAATTTTAATAATCCCACATTTAATATAATTCTCTTTTTGTTTTTTTTTTAGTTTTTGAAAAGAACACAAACTTTTAAAAATTACACCGTATAACTTATGTAAAGCTTTTGATATGTAAAAAAAGAATCCAGTGCCTATTTTAAAAATTTTTAATATTTGAATATAATTAAGCTATAACCAAATAAAACTTATTTGGTTATGTTTATCAAAAAACTTATTCTTCAACATATTTTATAATATTTGTTGTTATATTCAAATTTTGCTAAAATGTCCTTAAATTTATTTAAAAATTTCAACCATTACAATATTATGTTTCTTCCTTCCTCTCTTTACTTTTTTTGGTTCTCTATTCTACCATTTTCTCCCACATGTTCAGCATGTCATTTATTTCATTGTGTAAGAGGTATAAGTGAACTACATTATTAAGAAATGAGTTAACAAAAATAAGAAAAACTTCAATTAAGTTAATATGTTTCTCACCACCGACCTATACGTGAATTTTTCTCTAATTTTTTATATGTTTGGTTTTACATTTGGAACGTTCAGAATGTAGAACTAATTTTAACATGTTTGGTTACACTCGACTTAAACGTATTTTTACACTAAAATTTATCGTTCAACTTACTTTAGCAGCAATTTACCCAAACATAAAGCACTTTACTTTCAACTCACTTTAAACCAGAATCAGTTTGACATAATCAATTCACTCAAAATCAATGCATGAATCCTTATAGTTTTTTTTGGCTTAAATGCAGTTTTGGTCCTCATTCTTTCATTTTTCTAAACTTTTAATGCCCCTTTAAAAATAACCAAGTTTTAGGTCCCCTGTTTTGAATATTCTTGGGTTTTTTTGGGTCCCCTGTTCAAAATTGGCTATGTGGCATGTTTAGGTATGAGGTGGCAAGTAAAATGTTGACCAATTTTGAAAAAACAATGTCACGTCATTTAAAAACATTTTATATTTAATTTATATTAACAAAATAAATACAAAAATAAATCAGAATCCCAAATCCCCTTCTTCTTTCCCCTTCGTCAATCTCTCACCCATCCTTTCTTCTTCATTCTCAATCCCTCTCTTCTTCAACCATACACAAGACACTCCACCATTTGACATCACCATTTGGCTACACACCCGGGAGCCCGCTTAGTGCGGTCATAAGTGGGCTCAGCGCGGTCATGCTTCAACTTGGGCTCAGCGCGATCGTGCTTCAACTTGGGCTAAGCCCGCTTGACAACACTTTAATCCAAAACTTGCTAAATTGAAGCCATGCTTTTGCCTTTGATTCCAATGGTTCAACCATGCATGAATACCTACAAAAAGAGATAAAAGCGTTCAAAATAAATGATATTTACATTAACCGGCAAAAACTATGCTATAATACTAAGCAATTACTTATTCAAACAAAAGTCAAGGTTTTCACTAGTAAAACCAATGAATCAAGTTAATAAATGCCAATAAACTACACACACATTTAACACAATTTTTCACTTATCAATGACCCAATTCTCTTGTAAAACAAAAACATTCGTAGCGATAATGGTAATGAATTTCTTATGACTTCTTACTATGATTCTCTAGGCATCATTCATCAACGGAGTTGTGTTGAAACCCCACAACAAAGCTCCATTATTGAGAGGAAACATAAACACTTCTTAAATGTTAATAGATCTCTCATTTTTCATGCTAATCTATCTAAGTTTTTTGGGTCTTTTTCCTTATGCTATGCCACATACTTAATCAATCGACTTTGTACCCCTACTCTAGATCTTCACACTCCTTATGAGCTTCTGTTTAAAGAATCTCCGAATCTCACTAATCTCAAATCTTTTGGTTGCCTCACTTATGTTTCTAACCTCTTAAGAAATAGAGATAAACTGGGCCCTCATGTCACTAGGTTCCTTTTTCTTGGTTATCCTACAGTCACTAAAGGCTATCTCCTTTATGACCTTTATACTAGAACCACATTCATTTCACGAAATTGCACCTTTTATGAAAACCAATTTCCATACCTTTCACCTACTAACCATTCCTACACATCTCCTACCTCTGTTCCATTGGACAATGACATTCCTTTTCTCTTTGAATTTCCCCTTCAGAATAGTCTTACATCCATTAATCCTGAACCCACCATTCCCACACAACCTCCCCCTGCCACTCCTATTATCCCCACCCTCACCCTACCCCTGTTACTCCTTCTAACCGTCCTTCCAGAAAATCCACTAGGACTATCACTAAGTATGCATACCTAAATGATTTTGTATGTAGCACTTCCACTTCTAAGCACCCTTATGACATTTATAAATATATTAGATACCATAACACTTCTTCAGTTTTCTATCAATTTATTAATGCTATTAATGTAAACGATGAGCCTACTTCTTATAAGCATGCCATTTTTTCTCCTCGTTGGGTGAAAGCCATGAATGATGAGCAACTACCCTTACTGCTAACAAAACATGGATCTTCACTACTCTTCCCCATGGTAATAAAGTCATTGGTTATAGATGGGTCTACAAAACCAAATTCAAATCTGATGGCACTATTGAGCGACATAAAGAAAGGTTAATTGCTAAGGGCTTTACTCAAATCGAAGGTATGGGCTTCTTTGAAACTTTTTCTCTGTGGCAAGACTTACTACTATCAGGTTACTTATTACCCTTGCCTCATCTTTAAATATGCATTTACACCAATTAGATGTTCACAATGCATTTCTCCATGGTAATTTGGATGAGGAGGTATGCATGTCCTTACCACAAGGCATCACTCCTACTCATCCAAATCAGGTTTGCAAATTGCTAAAATCTTTATATGGCCTTAAACAATCTAGTAGGCAATAGTTTGCCAAAATTTCTCATGTTTTACTTTCACATAATTTTACACAATGCCCCGCTGACCATTCTTTATTCATATATAAATCTTCATCTTCTTTTACTGCATTACTAATTTATGTTGATGAGTTAATCATTGCAGGCAACAACATTGAACTCATCACTAACATCAAGCAGATTCTACACCAACATTTCAGGATTAAAGACCCGGGCACCATCAAATACTTCTTAGTGCTTGAAGTGGAAAGATCAAGAAAGAGCATCCATATCTGTCAAAGAAAATATGTTCTGAACATTCTCTCAATAGCAGGGCTTCTAGCTTGGGTGTAAGCCTCCTTCTACTCCCATGGAAAAGGACACACAACTATCCCAATCTACAGGCATACCTATAGATAATCCGACATCTTATCGTCAGCTTGTCGGCCAACTCATTTATCTCTTCAACACTAGGCCATACGTTGCCTATGTCGTTCAACAACTAAGTTAACACATGAGCAAGCCAACCCAAGCTCATTACAATGCAGATCCCCGTGTATTTCGATATCTCAAACTATCTCCAGACCAAGGCATTTTATTCCCTTCTTCTTCTATCCAACTTAAGGCATTTTTTGATTCAAATTGGGCCACCTGCCCAGATACTCGACGTTTTATCAGCGGCTTCTGTATTTATCTGGGTGATTCTCTAGCTTCCTAGAAATCAATGAAACTACCCATTGTTTCTCACAGTTCCACAGAAACTGAATATCGCTCTATGGCTTCCACTGTGTGTGAATTACAATGGCTCACTAATATCTTACAAGCTCTTCCTATCCCTCTCATTCAACCAACATTATTGCATTGTGATAACGCTTCAGCTAGACATATCGCCGCCAACTCCTATTTTCCCGAGAGCACCAACCATATCGACTTGGATTGTCACTTGGTACGTGAGAAACTCCAACAACGCTTGTTTCGCCTTCTGCCTGTTGCTTATTCTGAACAAGTGGCAGACTTCTTCACCAAACCTTTGGATCTCCAATATTTTAACTGTCACTTGCTTAAGCTTGGAGTAAAGACCATTTACCCTCAAGCTTATTGGGGGGTATTAGATATTCAATAATTAGGTTGTTAGGATATTATTTAGTTGTTATCCTTTTCATTATTTTAGGCTAGTTAGTTACTAGTTTATTTTTATATAAATACTGTATATCTATCCTTTGTACATTCACTGAGTTTTAATAATACATCAACCCTATGGCTATTCTTCTTCAATGTGTCACCAAATGACATGTAATAAATTGATCTTACCGGGATCAAAAAGTTCTTCAGTGGCCAACAACATGCTGTGGTCTTCAATGTCAGGTGAGGAAAATGCGGGGTGGGGGAGGGGGTGTACCTGCAAGACACTCTGATGCTAAAGTAAGTACATAGCGAAGAAAGGCAAGTACAGAAGTGAGAAATGGAATTGAATTAGAATACCTGACCCTCTATCATAAGAGGGTATTTATAGAGCCCCCTGCTAGGCCAACGGTCTCCATTATAGGCTGGGTGATCCGGCCCGTAATGGATGACTGCCAGGATTCCTACGTGGATGTAGGGATGAGAAGCTCGTGCTCATCATCCTAGGGAAGACGTGCCCGTTACGAAGGGCAGAACGTTTCTACGAGATACGGGGGAGCAACTCGCCACGTGTCATCGGGTGAGGAGCACGTGAGAACGTGCTCTCCAATATCTAGAAGGGATTGGACCTTTGCGTTAGGCTTTCTTTGACGCGGATCTGGACTGGGTTGTTCTCGACCGTGGGGTGAAGGAAATCCGCACGAGGAGAGCATTTGTTCGGGCTCGTGGTCACGAGCTCGAGGAGCCACGCTCGTGATAGAGCGTAAAAGTTTTCTGTCAAGCCTCTACTCGCAAGGGACGCTGGGCAATCGCCCGTTTTCGACGACACGATCCTGCTTCGAGTTTACCATCTTGGCCGTGTATTCGTGTGGATCCCAAAGTGTTTTTTTATGCTTGACGACACGACTTGTTTCAAGCCTTTCCCCGAGGACGTGCTCGTGAGTGGAAAGCTTTGCCCCTTTTGCCCGACGCATGAGAACTTGTAGCGTTGAGGGGACTTGAAGGGATGGATGCGTCATCTCCTCGCGCCACGCGTCAGAGGCATTAAATGCCTATAATAGAGTTTGAGTAGGGGCATTTGATGGCTAGGCGACGATTCGTTTTTTCGTGCTAGAGGTTATAAGTAGGAGGAAGTGGGGCTCTTTTGGTACGCTCGTTGCATTCTCAAGCTCCTCAAGAATTTCTCTGCTCTCTCCAAAATTTTCTCGCCGTCGCCGTCAGTTCTCTTTCCGCCACCGTATATTTCCAGAATCCTCTTCAACCAAGTAATTATTTGTTGCCTTTCTCAGTTTACATGGTAGCAGTTATCTTTAAAATGTAGCTTTAGGGTTCAGTTCTGGTGAATGTTGATGATTGGCGGTGGTTTTTCCATCCTTAATCGTCGAATGTCGTCGAACTTCAAGCAGGGAATAGGCAAACCACGCGTCTCTCGGAAACGCTCGCGAGCTTCGCGATGAAGTTATGTGTTTTCCGGCAGGATCTATGAACTTTCTGGTGACATTCATAAACTTCCGATGAAGTTTCTAAGGAACTCATGAAGTTTCCATTGAAGTTCTTGCGTCGAGTAGGATTTTCCTCGTGACGTTCATGAGTCTCCATTGAAGCCTTGCGCCGAGGAAGATCTTCCTCGCGAGGCTCATGAGCTTGTGGTGATTATCCCCGTATTTTGGATAGCTCCTCGTGTCGGGGGAGGCTCCTCCTCGTGGGGTCCTGTATTTGTGGAGAATTCTCTTATCGATGAGGATTCTCACCGGGGTATCATCGACTGGTCGACTAAGATCACCCCCGGGGAGGATATCCCCACGACTTCCTTGATCGCTGTTGAGTAAGGGCCTTGGTCGAGGGCGACATTCTTGTGCTTACCTTCGCCATTTCACTTGATTTGTAATGGAATGGTAGATTTGATTTGATCGTCGAATTCACTATTTCCTCTGCGTTTCAGGTTTAAATGGCTCGCAGTGCAGAAGGTCACAAGTTGGTCGACGCCATCACCGATAACGATCTGGTTTGGGTCAGGCTGGAGCCTTGGGGGATAGCCACACGCTTTACAGATTACCCCGATAGTGCATTCACCCTTGTTGATATGACTGGGGGTGTCGAGAGAGCCGAGGAGGAATGGTCGGTCTACAAAACTTCCAAGGAGGCGCGGATCTGCTCGGCTTTCGCGAAGAATTGCTTCATTATGTACAAGTTCGTGTTCAAGGAGTTGGGCCTCCGACTACCGTTCAACGGCCTACAAATAGGTATTTTTGCCCGACTGGGGTTAGCACCCTCACAACTTCACCCGAACGTGATTTCCTTCATTGGGGATTTCAAAATCACATGTGTCTATCTCGAGATCGGGGCTACCCTTCCGTTGTTCTTCTGTTGCTTTCACCTCCAACGACAGTCCGCGAACGGGCAACACAGTTGGGTGTCTCTAAAGCAGCCGAAGAAGTTATTCAAAGCATTCTCGGACTCTGTTCGTACTTTTAAAGATAGGCACTATGTGATCAAGCCCATGTCCTTGGCAGCTATCCACTCTGTGTTTTATCTTATGTCGAAGTCCGAGAAGGATGGAAGTGCGTGTCTCGACGAGAATTGGAACACGATGATGAAGCATAGGACTGACCATTACATTACAAAACCCCACGAGCTGGATGCCGAAGATCAGCATGGATATGATAAACTCATGAAGTTTGTGGATGGCTTTCTCCCTGCTCAGTGGCAGACCAGAGACGGGAAGGTAGTCCTCGACGAGTGGGTTACTCTAGGTTGGAGCCTCGGTATTACAATACCAGGGAGCTCCTTGAGTGTAGTACCTCCGAGGAGGCTAGGCTGCTCTTAGGTAGTTGTCTTTCCTTTAACTTGTGTGTTTATCGTGTCTCGGTATACTGACCTTTGTTTGTTTTTGTCAACGGCAACATGTCGAACCTCCATGAGCGCGTCCTCAAAATGGCAGCAAAAGGTGGGAAAAAGGGTTCCAAGGGCAAGATTTCCGATCTCCAAAATCAGTCGAGGACCGAATCTGGCCCCGACTCTACTTCTTCTGTGTGTGGCGACCAACCCACTCCTCAACAAGACCGGGGAACCCCAATCAAGAAAAGGCCTTGGGCAAACGAGCACATAGATCCGATGGGAGACGGGGAAGATGATAACAAGTTCGTGTTGCCCCTTACTTCTCCGATAGGGGGTTCTTCGAGGGAAGTCATTCTCTAGCTGTACCCCGGGCGTACTCTTCAGTTATTCTGGGCCTCGACACGGCGACCAGAAAACGCTGGCTCAAGATGCGGCTGCTCTGATGAGGGTCTTTGAGGTTGCTCTCATTCTTAATGACGAGGATACTTATCCCATTTTCGAGCTGGAGAAGCAACGGGAAATGTACAGGAAGCTCGAGGTGGCGGCGCATAAGCTGGAGACTGCCTTTGCAAATTACAAAGAGAAATATAAGCTTCAGGCCCGGATCGTCACCGATATTGCCAAGTTAGCTGAGACATTTGCTGCCCTGAGGCTCGAACACGCCGCCGAGAAGAAGGTCCTCGTGGACCGGATTGCTGCCCCTGAAGCTGACACGACCCCCACTGAAGACGAGGACGAAGAGCTGAAAGCCATGGGGACTCGTTCCAAATTGGTTTCTAAGATCAGGGTCCTCAAGCAGGATTTCTTGGATGCTGTCGGGATGGGTTTTGATAATACGGTGGCTCAGCTCCTAGTAGTGTACCCCGGGGTCGAGCTTTCCACTAAGGGAATTCGTTTCCTGAACTAGGTGGTCGACGGTAAAATAGTCGTTCCTCGCCTTGACTTCTATGATGACGTCGAGGTGGAGACCCAACCAGAGGAGGAAGATGTTTAGATTTGTCCTTTTTGTTGCTATTCGTTTGGCCTGCGTGCCGTGAGTTATAATATTTAGGCATCGCCCTTTTTGTCATATTGTGACAACATCATCCTTTGTGGTCATTTTAATCCAATTGCATTTTACTTTTATGATATGCTAGCATATACCTTGCTCGTGTATATTTCACCTTTTAAAAGTACTTTACTTTCTGCTATGCTTGTGTATGTTTTGCTTGTCGAGTGAATAGTTCCCTCAGTCAATGCTTATGTTTGAATGTAAATTGTTTTCGCTAAGTGTATGCGGGGTCCTGCTCGACAGGAATGGTGCTCGACAATGTAGGGAACTTGTTTGAGTGATCGAAGTTGGCTTCCGATTGATAGCAGAAGAAAGACCTCGGTTGAGATTTTGACCCCGCGGTGTGAACTTTCCATCGCGAGCTGGGTGTTCTGCATTACTGGTACAACAACGGTAGAACTCGGTCGAGTTATCCCTCGTCGGGAAAGGGATCCGCTCGTCAAAGAGTGGAACCCTGCCTTTTTGTTTAAGCTTGGGATGTTGTGCTTGTACTCGAGCACGCCTCCATGGTCGGGCGTATCCTGTCGTCGTTGAACGGGGTACGCCGACTGTTGGGTCTAGCTGTAATATTGTTTCAGTTTTTCTGCGTTCTATGGTCGAGCAAGTTCTTCCCTATGCAATTTTTTGAGGTAATAGGCCCCGTGTTCCGTTTTTGCTCGGACGTGATATGGGTCTTCCCAATTGGCGGCGAGCTTGCCCTCGCGAGGGTCTTTGTGATTCCTTCGCAAGACCAAACTCCCGATTTGGAACTCTCGTTTTATGACTTTGGCGTCATGTCTCAAGGTTATTTTTTGTTTCAATGAGGCTTCTCGGAGGGCTGCCCCTGACCGAATCTCTTCGACCAGGCCGAGCTCCTCTCTTGGTGGCTCGTCATTCATCTCGTCTTCGAGGGGAGATTCAGTTCTTCTGGAAGGTTCTTGGATCTCCACAGGAAAGATTACCTCGTTCCCGTAGGTTAATCGGAACATGGTCTTCCTGTTAGTCGAGTATGGTGTAGTTCTGTAGGCCTAGAGCACGCTATGTAGCTCCTCGACCCATTTTTTCTTGGCCTCGCCCAGCCTTCATTTAAGGCCTCGTAAGATCATCCTGTTTGCGGCTTCCGCCTGCATATTTTTTTGTGGGTGCTCGACCGAGGTGAAATGTTGTTTGGTGCCTAGCTTAGCGACAAAGTCCTGGAAGTTTTTGTCCGTGAACTGCGTCCTGTTGTTGGTGACAACCGCGTGGTACGCCGAATCGGGCGAATATATTTCTCTTGTAGAAACAAAGTATGATGTGCATGGTGATTTTGGCGAGGGCCTCCACCTCTATCCACTTCGTGAAATAGTCAATGCCGACTATCAGGTATTTGTTCTGGTATGACCTCGTGGGAAACAGTCTGAGGATGTCCATGCCCCACCAGGTGAACGACCACGGGGACGAGAGAGTTTTGAGCTCGTTGGGCAGTGCCAAGTGCATGTCCCAGTGATGCTGGCATTTATCGCACTTTTTAACGTTTTCTTTCGCATCATGCTGTATGGTGGGCCAGTAGTACCTTGCTCGTAGGGCTTTCCGGGCGATGGACCATCCTCCGAGATGTTGGGCGTTGATTCCTTCGTGGATTTCTTGATGTATGTAGGCGAATTTGGACTCCTCGACGCATTTGAGGAGAGGAATGGAGAATCCTCACCTATATAGCTTATCCTTAATAAGGACGTAGGCGCAAGCTCGACATCTCATCACATTAGCCTCGTTCTGGTCGGGGGCAGTTCTCCGGTTGCGAGGTAGTTGTAGACCGGTGTCATCCAGTAGTCGCTGTTGCCGATGGCGTTCACATCGATGGTCGCAGTGGACTTTTCGATGCTTGGTCGAGAAGGTACCTCCTGGATGATGGACTTGTTTCCGTCCTTCTTCTTTGTGCTAGCGAGCTTCAACATAATGCTTTCCCATGTGTTGTGTTCGCGGGGAACATGCTTTACCTTAGCATGGTCGAATTTCGTCATCCTATCCCAAACTAGGGCCAAGTATTTTGAGAGGTTGTCGTTCTTAGCTTAATACTCTCCCCGTACTTGAGAAGCGACGAGTTAGCAATTGGTGAAGATCTTCACTTTTTTTGCTCCCAAATCTTCGCCCAAGCTTAGTCCTGCGAGGAAGGCCTCGTACTCTGCCTAGTTATTCGAAGTCGAGAAGGATAGAGTTAGAGAAACTTTGATCAGGATTCCCTCCTTGTTTTTGAGGATGATGTCCGCTCTGTTTCCTATCGAGTTGGACGCCCCGTCTACGAAGATGGTCCATTTGTGTGCCTCGTCTGTCGGGGAGGCAGGCGCAGCCATCTCCGCTACAAAGTCGACTGGTATTTGTGCTTTTAGGGCTTTCCTGTTTTCGTACTAGATGTCAAACTCGAAAAGCTCCAGTGACCATTTGAGCATCTTGCCTGCCATGTTGGAACGCCCGAGCAGCTGTTTTACGGGCCGGTCAGTTTGCACCACGATTATGTGAGCCAAGAAGTAATGTCTCAATTTTCTCACCGCATTGATGAGGGCCAAAACGACCATCTCGATTTGCTGGTACCTAAATTTGGGTCCTTGTAGGACCTTGCTAGTCAAATAAATTGGTTTTTGCCCCTCGGAGGTTTCACGAATGAGGGCTGCGCTAATGGCCTCGATTGCGACGACGAGGTAGAGGCAGAATGTCTCTCCGTTTTCTAGTTGCTAGAAGACCGACGGTTGCGAAAGAACTTGTTTGAGATGAAAGAGGGCTTGTTCGCACTCCTAGGTCCATTCAAACGTTGCTTCCTTGCGCAGGAGTTTGAAAAAAGGGAGTGTGTGTTAGGCAGATTTGGCTACGAAGCGGGACAACGAGGTGAGCATCCCGTTCAGGGACTGAATTGACTTCTTCGAATTCGGAGTTGGGAATTTAGAGAAGGCCCTAAATTTGTCCGAGTTTGCTTCAATTCCTCGCTCGTTCAGGTAGAAACCTGAGGAACTTTCCTGCTCGAACACCGAACGTACGCTTTTCTGGGTTGAATCTCATTTTGCATCTCCTTGCCCGGTCGAAGACTCTCTTGAGGTGGAGCGTGTGATCGGTTTCCTCTTGGGACTTCACGATCATGCCATCTATGTAGACCTCGAGCATGTCCCCGATCTTATATCGGAAGACTTTGTTCATCATCCACTGGTAAGTAGCGTCGACGTTTTTCAGGCCGAAGGGCATTACGTTATAGTAATAGTTGCCCGAATCGGTCATGAAGGCCGTGTATTGTTTGTACACTTTTTTCATGGGGATTAGGTTGTACCCCTAGTATGTGTCCATGAACGACAATAGTTTCAAACCTGCAGAGTTATGACCAATCTATCAATGTTAGGCAAAGGATAAGCGTGTTTAGGGAAAACTCTGTAGAGATCGGTTTAGTTAACACACATTCGCCACTTTTCATTAGATTTTTTAATGAGTACAACATTAGAGAGCCAGGTTATGTACTGGGCTTCTGAAATAAAATTTGCCTCTAGGAGGTCTTTTACAGCTAGTTCAGCAGCCTCTGCTTTTTCGAGAGACTGCCTACGCCTACGTTCTACTACGGCCCTAGCGGCCGGATCTATGGTCAGTTGGTGGCAGGCGACATCAGGGTCTAGTCCGGGCATCTCCACGGCGCTTCATACAAACAAATCAGCATTGTCCCTCAAGCAAGCCTTAAGTTGTTTCCTCACGAGGTCGGGGAGATTAGTACCAATCTTTACGCCTTTGTTTTGGGTCGCTGCTGAGGAGGATGACTTCGAACTCGCCTTCAGGAATGGGGAGCCTGGGATAAGCATGCTCCTCGTTGACCTCTGTTATCGGGGAGGCTTCTGCTACTGGTCGGGCTCCTTTCTCTTTCTTCTTCTGCTCCTTCAGGTCATCCTTGGTAAAGCGGCTGTCCAGGTCGACAGAGTCGACGTAGAGTATTGGCTTCGGCTCCTCGGAGATGCTGGGTCGAGCTGGCTTGCCTGGAGTCCTGGACGGTGCGTTGATAGTGTTCTGTCCCTTCGAGACCGCTTCAAAGCATCTCCTCACAGCCTCAATGTACTTGTGAAGCGTGGCGACGAGGCCTCTAGCTGTGTAGTACTTCATCTTTAGATGGACAGCCAGAGCCGGTCTCCCGAGGATGCATTGGTATAGCGAAGGGCAGTCGATGACCAGGAGCTGAACTTTGATCGACTTGGCAGTTTTAGCTGTCCCAACTGTGATGATCAGTTTTACATATCTCCACGACCTAGTGGTCGGGCCGTTGAAACCCTGCAGATCGGAGCCAATGTAGGGCATTAAATGTGTTTCGTCGAGCTGAAAAGTTGTGAACAACTGCGAGTACATGATGTCGATCAAGCTTCCCTGGTTGACCAGAATATGGAAAACGTCAAAGTTTTCCATTTGTGCTCTCACCAGCAGAGGAATGCTGAAGTTAGGGGTTCCTCCGGGGAGCTCCTCGCGGTAGAAGACGATAGGGTTTGAGCCTCCCCGACTTTATTCAAGGGTGGAGTTCTTGCTCGAGCTCACATCAATAAGTTACTCGAACTTCCTCTTGACTAACCCCACAATAAGTTTGTTGAAACCTCCGCCTAATATGACCACGGCGGAGGGGAAAGTCTCCCATGTGCTATGCGGTGCAAAGTAAAGGGGGTTGTTAGCTTTATCGGGGACGTAGAAGTCCTCGGGCCGAGAGATTTCCATGGCGACGTGCAGGCTGGTGGCGGCGTCGGAGGGTGTCTCTTTCTCCTCGACCCTCTTTGCTTCTCGGACGTCCTGTCGATGGACCTTTTTTCCTCTTGGTGTATTGTTTTAAGTGTTCATCTCTGATGAGGATTTAAATTGCGTCCTTCAGGTGGATACACTCTTCGGTCATGTGCCCGTGGCTTTTGTGGAACTGACACTATTTAGACTTGTCGGCGTTGGGCTTAGCAGGTGTCTGTCTGGGAAAATGGACTTCTGCCTTGCAGAATTCCATGTTGGCACACTTGAATAGGATGCAGTCGTGGGAGGCAGTCAGCGGCGTGTAGTCGGCAAAGCAACCAACAGGTCCTTTGAACTCCCTCGGGTCACGCAGCTTGTCCTCCTTCCTTTTTTCTCCACGGCGGGGAGCCGCGTCGTCAGGCCTCAAAACCCTAGCATTTTATTGGTGCATCGAGTCTCGAGCATTGTTGGTTGCGTCCTTCTCCTTGTACTGGAAGTAAGCCTGGGCTTTGAGGAGGAGGGTGTCTAGTGACGAGGGTGTTTTGATGCCCACTGCTTTAGCAAAGTCACTGCAGGGACGCAACCCTCGCTCGAGCAGGTATTTCTTCATGTCATCGATTGTGGAGACCTAGACGGCTTCATGGTTGAACCTCTCGATGTAGGCTCAGAGGGACTCATATTTCCCCTGTATGATTTCCTCGAGCGTCGCTTCATATTTCAGATGATGACGGGAGGCAGTGAAGTGCCTTGAAAACTGCCTTCTTAGGTCCTTCCAGGAAGTGATGGACTCTTCAGCGAGGCTTTTGTACTAATTCATGGCACCTTTCCTCAAGGTTGTGGGAAATATCCTGCACTTGATAGCGCCTTTGACGCCATAGTAATCGAGTAGGGCTTTTATGTTCTCGAGGTGCTCATCAGGATCTGTTGTCTCATCATATGTCCCCAGGTTCGGGGTTTTTTCCAGCCCCTTGGGAAGGGGAGCATCCATGATTGCCCGAGATTGAGGACTGCGGGGGTCATACTCATCGCTCCTGAGTGGTGAGTGTGGCGGGGAGTAGTCGCACCTTTCTCGTCGGGGGTTGTCCTTGCGGCGCAGCGGCGAGTTCTTTGGTTGGCTTTTCAGTTTTTACGGGGGTGACCGATGGTTGTTAGGTCTTCCTCCGGCCTTGTTCTTATTGGAAACTGGGGAGATGCGGTCCTCGCGTGGAGGAGTGTGGTCGCGCTTCAGGGCCTGTGGCCTCTCCAAGGTCAACGCCCTGGTCGTTGTGGTGACGGGCTGCGAGACTCATACCATTGATGTCTCCGCGAGGGAGAGCGTTAACGGCGGTCTCTTTCCAAAACTTCGATCTTCTTGTTCTTCTGATGGATCAAGGCACTGGTCTGGTTAAGGGCCGCGACCAGGGCTGTGATAGCTGGATCGGTGTTGGCTGGCACTGAGATTGGCTGGAACTTCTCCGGCGCCTTCTTCAGAGTCTTTTGGACTTTTCGAGTCACAACGTACTAGATGTCGTCTGCGGTGGCCTCGTCGTAGAAAGTGGAGGCGGTGCGTTCGTCTCTCTTTGGAGGTGTGATGTCTTCCAAAATTGGCATGTTATTGTCGTTGTCGGTGTCATGGAGGGGAGTGAAGGCGGATTAGTGACCAATGTTATTATGTTGATCGACCACGATTGGTTAGTCTGAGAATGTTGCTTTGGTCTTTAGGTTTCATAGAAAGAAAAGACAGGGGATCAAAGGGTTTCCATAGACGGCGCCACTGATCTTACCGGGATCAGAAAGTTCTTCAGTGGCCAACAACACACCGTGGTCTTCAAGGTCGGGTGAGGAAAACGGGGGGTGGGGGTGTACCTGTAAGGCACTCTGATGCTAAAGTAAGTACATAGCGAAGAAAGGCAAGTACAGAAGTGAGAACTGGAATTGTATTTGAATACCTGACCCTTTATCAAAAGAGGGTATTTATAGAGTCCCCAACGCTGGGCCAACGATCTCTATTATGGGATGGGTGATCCGGCCCATAATGGATAACTGCCAGGATTCCTGCATGGATGTAGGGATGAGCATCACGTGCTCATCATCTTGGGTCAACAGCTCCGCGTTCTCCAGGGAGTGGAAGACGTGCCCGTTACGAAGGGTAGAACGTGTCCGCGATATACGCGGGAGCAGCTAGCCACATGTCCTCGGGTGAGGAGCACGTGGGGAACGTTCTCTCCAATGGACATAATGGATTAGGCTTTTGCGTTGGGCCTTATTTGACGTGGAGCTGGACTGGGCTGTGCCCGACCGTGGGCCAGCTGCAACACTCCCAATCTATACCCCCAAGCTATTAAAGCGATAAATAAAAATCAAAATTTCATCAGAGTATATTTAAAACATGCACGGCATAGACCGGAGGGGTCGCATCAATTTGAAACAAACATACAGCACTTGCTCATACAGATATGCAACAATTCAGGTAGTAATACGCCCACAATTCAATTACAGAATAAAAGCGGAAAATCCGTAACTGAATCTCATATATATATATATATATATATATATATATATATATATATATATATATATATATATATATATATATATCATAAAAGTGTATGTGTCATATACAACCATACATGTACAATCCAAAAGATACATATACATAAAACCAAATAAATCACACTCGATCAACCCGACTACCCGGTGTCACATATCAGAGCCGACCGACCAAAGAATGAAGAACAACGCTTCACAAAAAGACCTCCAGCAACTCTAATCTGTAATGCCTCATAGAGCATTATAAAATAGCATAAGGGTGAGAAAAACAATCATAATACAGTTGCATATAATTATATATTAACACAGAAAAGCACAAGTAAAATATTCTCACCACAAATGCACCATAATCAAATACAACACAACACAGTACAATTCTCAGTTATCCAATACAAATGCACATCAGTCATTCACAATACACTCATCATCAATACAATTATACATATTCCATCTCATCAATCACATTCACAATTCCATACATAATTAATCCATGATTTATGCAAATGCACAGAGACCGACACAACGACTCTATGCAAATGCCATGCGGTACCGTCTTCCAATATTTCTCATCACTAGTTCACTCAAGAACTCTGCTGGAACCATCGCTCGTTACTTAGGATCACTCATGTAACACCCCGTCGGGCATACGATGTTCCCCGTCACTCACACCCCACACGGGCACACGACGTTTATGGATCGCTCACACCCCGCACGGGCACACGGCCCGATCGCTCACACCCCACAAAGGCACACGATCGTCTATAATCATCGCTTTCGGTCCTCTTATTTTTAAGGCGCACGATATATCAGATCGCTTTCAGTCCTCTTATTTTTAAGGCGCACGATGTTATAGCGGATTCCCTCTGGAATCAATCCGTCACTCAAGACGTCACAATAATGCATATCATGATGCTTGGCATACAACGACTCATGACATTTACAATGCACACATATACACATCCATAATCATGCATATAACATCAATTACCATACGTCACATTTTCTTGCCGTAAGGCCACCAATCATCATCACAATATATATTCCATATAATTACATCACACAAAAGTACACAAGTCAAACAATATCCACACCAACAGCATATTGCACATACGCATCAAGTTCACACAATTAAACGGCAAATGTCGACAAAACAACATATTTTCTAATTCTCGACATAATTTAATCGGCCAACAATCACAAAACCATCATCATAAAAAAGAACATTTTATAAGCTTTATAACGCATCAAACCACACCTCAAACCGAACCACAGATCAAAAGTTATGCAGAAAACAAAATTGCACAAACAGCCCTGTTCGCTAGGCGAACCCTCTAGCGAGCATTCGCTACCACCTTCGCTAGGCGAATGTCCAGCGAACCAACTACTAGCTAAGAACAGACACAAAGTTCGCTAGGCGAACCCCTTGGCGAACCAAGGCAGCAACCACCAGCACCAAAAACATACAAAGTTCGCTAGGCGAACAACTCAGCGAACCTTCGCTAACCTTCGTTAACTGGTTCGCTAGGCGAACCCGCGAAAACATCACTCGCTACTGCTTCGCCCCAGGTTCGCTAGGCGAACCAAGGAAAACCCAGAATTTTGCAGCACTGTTTGAAAACCCAAAATGATATTTTTCCCAACCAAAACATTTTCAAAACACCATATATCAATTAGAACCTAATACAATCATGGCAACAAGTATTCTCCACGTTTACTTCGATTTCCAACCGCGAAAGTATCGATTTCTCACAAAATTCTCATTTCAACCTAGAATTCACAAGCTATGGAAAGACATGAAAACATACAAGCAAACACATACATAATCATACACAAACATAGTATAATCGAGTTTCGCACCCTTACCCGATTTAATCGTGTTTGATAAAGTCGGGAGATTGGTTTTCTCTTCTTTTCCAAATTCCCTCTTTTCTTCTCTTCTTCTTTCTCTCTATTTTTCTTCTTCTCTTTTTCTTTCCTTTTCTTTTCTCTCTTTCTATTTCTATTCTTAACTTAACAAAATAAACCAAAATGACCAAAATACCCCTACACTCAAATATCTCGCAAATGCTCCCAAAACGCGATGAAATATAATCACGATGAAAAATAACATATTTTCACATAAAAGCCAGAAATAAAATATTATAATAATAAAATACTCAAAACGACTCAATTAATTAAAAAGACAAAATTGACAAAACTGACTGGGGCATTACAACTCCCCCCTCCCCCCACTTAGAAATTTTCGTCCTCAAAAATATTACCTTCGACGAACAACTCCGGATACGACTCCCGCATCCGACTCTCCAACTCCTAAGTCAAATTGCCCTCAGCAGCGCCTCCCTACGCCACTTTCACAAGTGCAATATCCTTGCCCCACAACCGCTTCAACTCGCGATCTAAAATACTCACCGGTAAAGCCTCGGCCGTAAGGTTCTCCCTTACCTCAACCTCATCCATCGGAATCATATGCGACGGGTCTGGAATATACTTCCGAAGCTGTGAAACATGGAACACATCATGAAAATTCGACAAATTCGGCGGCAACGCCACCCGATAAGCCACAACACCCACTCTCGCAGATATCTGGTAAGGACCAATAAACCGAGAAGTAAGTTTCTTCGATTTCAATGCACGACCAACACCCGTTACCGGCGTAACCCTTAGAAATACATGATCGCCCTCTTGAAACTCAAGATCCTTCCGTCTCCGATCATGATAACTCTTTTGTCTACTCTGAGAAGCCTTCATTTTCTCACGAATAAACTTCACCTTGTCTGTAGTCTGTTGAACCAACTCCGGTCCAACCACCGCTCTCTCGCCCGATTCATGCCAACACAACGGTGTCCGACACCTTCCCCATATAATGCTTCAAACGGTGCCATTCCAATACTAGAATGGAAACTGTTATTATACGTGAATTCCATCAACGCAAGATAACTGTCCCATGCACCACCTTATTCCAAAACACACGACCGTAACAAATCTTCCAAAGAGTGAATCGTTCTCTCCGACTGCCCATCCGTCTGCGGATGATAATCCGAGCTCAACCTCAATTTATAACCCAACGCCTTCTGTAAACTTTCCCAAAATCTCGAGGTAAACCTTGGATCTCGATCCGAAATAATACTTAACGGAACCCCATGCAACTTCACAATCACACTGATATAAATCTCAGCTAACCGCTCCAAAGAAAAACTGATGTCAATCGGAATGAAATAAGCTGATTTAGTCAGTCTGTCCACAACCACCCAAATAGCATTATGCCCTCGCTGAGTATTCGGCAACCCCGTTACAAAATCCATAGAAATGCTATCCCATTTCCATTCCGGAATATCCAACGGTTGCAACAAACCACTAGGCCTCTGATGTTCCACTTTTGACTTCTGGCACGTCAAACAAGCATACACAAACTGAGCTACATCTCTTTTCAATCCAGACCACCAGAAAATCTTTTTCAAATCTTGGTACATCTTATTCGCTCCCGGATGTATACTCAAATTACTCCGGTGTCCTTCCTCCAAAATCATCCTTTTCAACTCCGCATCGTCTGGAATACAAATTCGCCCACGGAACCTCAACACACCATTAACATCCACCTGAAAATCACTACTCGCATCTTTTCCGCCAACCAACATCAAATCCACCAATTTCACATCCAACTTCTGTTTCTCACTTACTGTCATCAGAAAATCATTAGTAACCTTCAACATACCGAGCCTCACACTATCCGACGTCACTTCACATACCAAACTCAAATCTCTAAACGATTCCAAAAGCTCCCACTCCTTAACCATTAAAGCGGACATATGCAACGATTTCCAACTCAACGCATCGGCTACCACATTAGCTTTACCAGGATGGTAATTCAAGCCAAAGTCGTAGTCCTTCAAAAATTCCAACCATCTTCGTTGCCTCATATTCAATTCCTTCTGATCAAACAGATATTTCAAACTTTTGTGATCACTAAAGACTTCAAACCTCGCACCAAAAAGATAATGCCTCCAAACTTTCAATACAAACACCACAGCCGCTAACTCCAAGTTATGCGTAGGGTAATTCTTCTCATGCACTCTCAACTGCCTTGAAGCATACGCCACGACCTTACCGTCTTGCATTAGCACCCCACCTAGACCAATCAAAGACGCATCACAATACACCATAAACGGTTCAGTAGGATTCGGAAAAATCAAAATCGGAGCTGTCGTCAATCTTCTCTTCAGCTCATTAAAACTTTCCTCACACCGAATATCCCAAATGAACGATTGCCCTTTACAAGTCAACTGGGTCAAAGGAAGTGCTAGCTTAGAAAAACCTTCAATAAACCTTCGATAATATCCGGCCAAACCCAAAAAGCTTCGAATTTCAGTAACAGATCTCGGAGCCTCCCATTGTAGAACTGCTTCTACTTTAGATGGATCCACAACAATACCATTACCTGAAATTACGTGTCCAAGAAAACTCACCTCCGACAACCAAAATTCACACTTAGACAATTTGGCAAAAAGCTTCTTTTCCTTCAAAATCTGCAAAACAATACGCAAATGCTCCGCGTGCTCCTCCCGAGACTTAGAATAAATCAATATGTCATCAATAAACACAACAACAAATCGATCCAAATGCTCGTGGAAAATACGATTCATGTACTCCATAAACACACCTGGCGCATTAGAAACCCCGAACGGCATCACAGAATATTCATAATGACCGTAACGTGTCCTAAAAGCCGTCTTCTGTATATCTTCCTCTTTCACCCTAATCTGATGATACCCCGACCTCAAGTCAATCTTACTGAACACACAAGCACCAACCAACTGATCCATCAAATCATCAATCCTCGGAAGAGGGTACTTATTATTAATCGTCACCTTATTCAACTGGCGATAATCAATACACAATCGCATACTTCCATCTTTCTTTTTCACCAATAAAACTGGAGCACCCCAAGGAGAAACACTTGGCCTCACAAACCTCTTCTCCAATAATTCATTCAATTGCTTCTTCAACTCTACCAACTCAGATGCCGACATACGATAAGGTGTCATAGAAACAGGTCTAGTACCAGGAACTAGATCTATAGAAAACTCCACCTCCCTCTCTAGCGGCACATCAGAAATATCCTCAGGAAACACTTCGGGAAAATCATACACAATCAGAAACACATCAAGCGACAGTTGACTATCCACAGTCAACGATGCAAACAACCCAAACAACTGAGCTTCATCCGCCAAAAGTCTCTTCAACTCTTTGGTAGATAAGAAACTCGAGTCTTTGTCTTCCTCAAGAGAAGGAAGCCTTACTAACTTATGATAACAATCAATATGAACCCGATTGAATTGCAACAAATTCATTCCCAGAACCACATCTAAACCCTCCAACGGCAAACACACTAAATCCATTTCAAAGTCTTTACCATAAATGGTCAAAGGATAATTTAAACAAATCAAAGAAGTAGTTACTGACCCCGTTGCTAGAGTATCAATAACCATCTCACCATCCATCAAAGACAACACAAGATTCAAACGCTTAGCGCACTCAGACGAAATAAACGAATGAGTCGCTCCAGTATCAATAATAGCAACTAAAGGCGTACTATTAATAAAATAAGTACCTCTGATCAGACGGTCTGCATTAGTAGTCTGAGTCCCCGCCAATGCAAAAACTTTCCCACTAGCTGGAGCTTGCTTCGGTTTCGGACACTTCATGCTAATATGACCAGGATCACCACAGTTGAAACACTTAGCCACATTCTTCCTTTTGCACTCAGCTGCTACATGTCCTACACCTCCACAATTGGTACACTTCCTCATATCTTTCCTGCACTCAAACTGACGATGCCCTAACTCACCACACCTATAACACCTCAGAGGACTAGACATACCTCCACCACTTGACCTTCGATCAAAAGTACCCCTTTGTTTACCCTTATCAGCTGGGGTTACATACGGACCACTACGGAACTGTTGCTTCCCTTTCCTGTCACTCACACTCTTATAGTGAGTAGAACGAGCTTTACTATCCTCTTCATAAATCCTACAACATTCCACCAAATCAGAAAACCTTCTTATCCTTTGATAACCAATTGCCTGCTTAATCTCAGGACGCAATCCGCTCTCATACTTCACACACTTAGAAAACTCTGCAGTCGCTTCAGCATAATGAGGATAAAACTGCACAAGCTCCACAAACTTAGCAGTATAATCAACAACAAACATACTACCTTGTTTCAATTCCAAGAACTCAATTTCCTTCTTTCCTCTTACATCCTCGGGAAAATACTTCCTCAGAAACTCCCGGCTAAACAATTCCCAAGTAACTTCTTCATTCCCAGCTTCCAACACCTGACGAGTACTAACCCACCAGTCATCCGCTTCTTCCTGTAACATGTGAGTTCCCAGTCTCACCTTACTGTTCTCAGCACAATCCATAACTCGGAAAATCCTTTCAATCTCTTTCAACTAAATCTGTGCACCATCAGGATCATGTCTCCCTTTAAAGACAGGTGGTTTGTTCTTCCTGAACTCATCATTACCAGCAGCATTAGGTGCACCCTGCACAGCTCGGGCCATTGCTTGCATCGCAGCAGCCAAAGCAGCATCATTTCTACCAGCCATATTCTGTTCATTTCCAATAACAGAAACTATGGTTAAACAAACATCTCACTCCAAACGCCACACCGACAAGAACTGACACAACCAGACACGAACTGACACGGACTGGCACAAACTGACACGAACTGGCACAAACTGACACGAACTGGCTCTGATACCACTTAATGCAACACCCCCAATCTATACCCCCAAGCTATTAAAGCGATAAATAAAAATCAAAATTTCATCAGAGTATATTTAAAACATGCACGGTATAGACCGGAGGGATCGCATCAATTTGAAACAAACATACAACACCTGTTCATACAGATATGCAACAATTCAGGTAGTAATACGCCCACAATTCAATTACAGAATAAAAGCGGAAAATCCGTAACTGAATCTCATATATATATATATATATATATATATATATATATATATATATATATATATATATATATATATATATATATATATATATATATATATATATATCATAAAAGTGTATGTGTCATATACAACCATACATGTACAATCCAAAAGATACATATACATAAAACCAAATAAATCACACTCGATCAACCCGACTACCTGATGTCACATATCAGAGCCGACCGGCCAAAGAATGAAGAACAACGCTTCACAAAAAGACCTCCAGCAACTCTAATCTGCAATGCCTCATAGAGCATTATAAAATAGCAGAATGGTGAGAAAAACAATCATAATACAGTTGCATATAATTATATATTAACACAGAAAAGCACAAGTAAAATATTCTCACCACAAATGCACCACAATCAAATACAACACAACACAGTACAATTCTCAGTTATCCAATACAAATGCACATCAGTCATTCATAATACACTCATCATCAATACAATTATACATATTCCATCTCATCAATCACATTCACAATTCCATACACAATTAATCCATGATTTATACAAATGCACAAAGACCGGCACAACGACTCTATGCAAATGCCATGCGGTACCGTCTTCCAATATTTCTCATCACTAGTTTACTCAGGAACTCTGCTAGAACCATCGCTCGTTACTTAGGATCACTCATGTAACACCCCGTCGGGCATACGATGTTCCCCGTCGCTCACACCCCACATGGGCACACGACGTTTATGGATCACTCACACCCCACACGGGCACACGACCCGATCGCTCACACCCCACAAGGGCACACGATCGTCTATAATCATCGTTTTCGGTCCTCTTATTTTTAAGGCGCACGATATATCAGATCGCTTTCAGTCCTCATATTTTTAAGGCGCACGATGTTATAGCGGATTCCCTCTGGAATCAATCCGTCACTCAGGACGTCACAACAATGCATATCATGATGATTGGCATACAACGACTCATGACATTTACAATGCACACATATACACATCCATAATCATGCATATAACATCAATTACCATACGTCGCATTTTCTTGCCGTAAGGCCACCAATCATCATCACAATATATATTCCATGCAATTACATCACACAATAGTACACAAGTCAAACAATATCCACACCAACAGCATATTGCACATACGCATCAAGTTCACACAATTAAACGGCAAAAGTCGACAAAACAACATATTTTCTAATTCCCGACATAATTTAATCGGCCAACAATCACAAAACCATCATCATAAAAAAAATACATTTTATAAGCTTTCTAACGCATCAAATCACGCCTCAAACCGAACCACAGATCAAAAGTTATGCAGAAAACAAAATTGCACAAACAGCCCTGTTCGCTAGGCGAACCCTCTAGCGAGCATTCGCTACCACCTTCGCTAGGCGAATGTCCAGCGAACCAACTACTAGCTAAAAACATACACAAAGTTCGCTAGGCGAACCCCTTGGCGAACCAAGGCAGCAACCACATACACCAAAAAGATACAAAGTTCGTTAGGCGAACAACTCAGCGAACCTTCGCTAACTGGTTCGCTAGGCGAACCCGCGAAAACATCACTCGCTACTGCTTCGCCCCAGGTTCGCTAGGCGAACCAAGGAAAACCCAGAATTTTGCAGCGCTGTTTGAAAACCCAAAATGATATTTTTCCCAACCAAAACATTTACAAAACACCATATATCAATCAGAACCTAATACAATCATGGCAACAAGTATTCTACCACGTTTACGTCGATTTCCAACCGCGAAAGTATCGATTTCTCACAAAATTCTCATTTCAACCTAGAATTCACAAGCTATGGAAAGACATGAAAACATACAAGCAAACACATACATAATCATACACAAACATAGTATAATCGAGTTTCGCACCCTTACCCGATTTAATCGTGTTTGATAAAGTCGGGAGATTGGTTTTCTCTTCTTTTCCAAATTCCCTCTTTTCTTCTCTTCTTCTTTCTCTCTATTTTTCTTCTTCTCTTTTTCTTTCCTTTTCTTTTCTCTCTTTCTATTTCTATTCTTAACTTAACAAAATAAACCAAAATGACCAAAATACCCCTACACTCAAATATCTCGCAAATGCTCCCAAAACGCGATGAAATATAATCACGATGAAAAATAACATATTTTTACATAAAAGCCAAAAATAAAATATTATAATAATAAAATACTCAAAACGACTCAATTAATTAAAAAGACAAAACTGACTGGGGCGTTACACCAGCCCCAGGCCCAATCCAGAACATAAATATTCAAAACAGGGGACTTAAAACCTAGATTTTTTAAAGGGGGGTTAAAAATTTAGAAAAATTTAAACCTAGTTTTTTTTCTCCATCTTTTCACATCCATTCTTAATTAAACTTAATGATAAGGGATTTAAAATAAAATGACAAATCAAAGATGTTATTTGAGACCACAAGCTTCATCCCTTCAATCTTTTATTTGTTGTTTAGTATTCCACTAAATATTTATAAGAGGTTTATAGTTGTGTTTATAAGAGTAAACTCAACTTAGGAAGAAGTGAACAAGACTATTATATGAAATTGACTTTTGTCATCCCTCTAAGGTTTGTTAATTATAAAAGTGGTTATCTATCACCATTCATCTTTTATTTATTGTCTAATATTCCATTATATATATATATATATATATATATATATATATATATATATATATATATATATATATATATATATATATATATATATATAAGAGGTTGATTTTTGTATTGGCAACAGAGTAAACTCAACTTAGGAAGAAGTGAAGCAACAAGACTATTACATGAAATTAACTATTTTTCAACCCTCTAAGGCTTGTGAATTATAAAAGTGGTTGTCTACCACCATTCATGACAAGTTTATGAGGAAGTGCACAATTACCTTTACAATTTTACAAAACCAAGTTCAATAGGACTTGCAATCAATCACTAAATATAAGTTAAATATATTTGAATTTTAATCATGTTTAATATTGCAAACTATCTTTTGTCCATTGGAGATTTTGTGTTACACCTTCTTTGGGCTACTCAAAAAGATTACGACTATGTGCAATATCAATGCCTAAATCAAAGGCCGTGTGATTTTATGATTGAAGTGACCCCTTTTGATCTATCGTGCACACTAAATATATTTTTTTCTTGGAAGCGACAAGACCATGCCAACAATAAATTAAATTGTAAAATTGCATCTCTAATGTTTTTAACACAATCCTGATTTTCTTGGATTGTCAAATTGGATTTTATGGTCATATTTTTTTATAACACTTTCCCACACTTAAAACCCTTAAAAAACCTATTCCTCCCCTTAAACTTCCAAGCCTTTCTCTCTTATGTGATTCACGACACACATATCCTTCAAGTCTCTCATTTTCACTTCTCTTTCGCTAAAGTGATGAAGTGCTTATATTGATTCTATCACGTATAAATATCGTGAAATTTTTTTTATAAAAGGTGTGTATCTATTCAACCAACATATTGCAAGTATCAAGAAAGATGTTGAAGATTATTGAGATGTCCCTCGTGAAGTTAGGAAGCAGGTGTTGGACATTGGCTATGGGATTCAAGATAAACAAACTAATGAAGAAAAAAATTGTAGAAGGTGGGGAAGACAACACTGATTTTGTTGACGAGGTTGAGAAAAGTTTAGAAGTTGAAATTGCTTCCAACTTTTTCAAAAATAGGGTAGTCTCTTAGACAACTCTAAATAATATTTTCAAGAAGAGTATTAAGAAGGATGTATACCTATACGTTGACACATTTCTTTTTACAACAATGTTATTTCCTTTATAAGTGTGAAAGGATTTTACTTTCAAAAAACATATGAACTTATTAGGGCTTGTGGCATGGGATACAAGTCAATATCTTATAATGATATTATAGTTAAGTATTTGAATAAAAAAGTGAGTTTACATTAAGTTTTGGAGGAGCATACGATTTTTTAGAAGAAAATCATCTTCATGTTTATGACAAATGAGTAAGCACAATTGAGATGTCCCTTATAAACTTAGGAAGGAGATGTTGGACATTGTCTAAGGGAGTCAAGTTAAACAAACTAATGGAGAAAATAATTGTGGAAGGTGTTTAAGATAATGTTGGTTTTGTTGACGAAGAAGAGAAAAGTCTAGAAGTTGAATTTGCTTTTAACTTTTTCAAAAATAGAGTAGTCTCTTAGACAACTCTAAATAACATTTTCAAGAAGAGTATTAAGAAGGATGTATATCTACACGTTGCAACATTTCTTTTTACAACAATGGTATTTCCTTTTTAAGTGTGAAAGAATTTTACTTTCAAAAGATATATGAACTTATTGGGGCTTGTGGCATGGGATACAAGTCAAAATCTTATTATGATATTAAAGTTAAGTATTTAATAAAAATATGTGAATTTACACAAAGTTTTGGAGGAACATATGCTTGTTTGGAACACGATCATCTACATGTTTATGACTAATGGGTAGAACAATTAAATGATGAAGACTATCTTGACTTTTTATGGAAATAGTCTCAAGTGTATGTTCTTTTTGTAGTTAATTGATGCTTCCCACAAGTTAGAAGACAAATGGAAAAATGTTGATGGCAATGAGAAGGTCTTTATTGGACACTTTGTTGTACATTGCTTAAATTTGATGCTGGAAGATTTTGAGTAGAGAATCCTACTCATAAAGATACATTTGCTAGGGGTTAGAAGATCACCACGTACTTCTATTCTAGGATCAATTTTATTTCTTTGCTGCATCTATTTTCCAATGGTGGTGATTTAATTAAAACTTCCATGACATGATTTGTTGCACCATATTTTAGTTTAGATGCTTAATAGAAAATATAACATCTGATCATGAAGGCCTGATCAGATCCTATGATGTGGGCCACCAAGTACGTCTGAGATACTGGGCGTATGAAGAGGAGGGGGGTATACCTGCAAGGCACTCCGACCCTCAAGTAAGTAAAGGTCAGAGAAAAGGGGCAAGTACAAAGTATGAGTTCTTAGGGTGATTATTGGATACATGGCTCTCTCAAGTGAAAGGGTTTATATAATGCCCCCAGCGCGTGGTCAATGGTCTTTATTTTTGGGGCGAAATAACCGTTTCCCGAAGAATAGGTAACTGCCAAAAACTAGCCGTTATGTCGGGCAGGGTGCCAAAAACTAGCCGTTATGTCGGGCAAAGGCGTAGTTTCAGGCACATGCCTTTAGCTGTTCGGGGAGTGACGGAGTCGTACGGAACGGGCAGCGGTTTCGGGGAGGAGCAATGCAGTCCTTGCCCGGTTGGAGGGGCAGAAAAGGTAACTTTTGCCCTTTTGTGGATTGGACTTAGGCAATTGGGCCGTTCTGGGAGCAGGCGTGGATTGGGTCATGCCTTGCCATTGGTCCAGTCCAGAACAGGAGCCCCCCAAGTCATTGCTCCCGAGCATGGGAGTGATGACTTAAGGACAGCCCATGGTTCCGGGGAACTAGTGTGGAGTCGCCATTTCATTAACACCAAGGTGCTTTTGGAGTGAAAGACTCGTGCGGAAGTTCATAAGCTGCTCGGTAGTTTGAGTCATTTTAGCTCGAATTATGTTTTCTTCTTCATTTAACATGTTTGTTTTGTTTTTGCAGGTGAGATGCCTTCCGCTTATGAAAGAATGGTAAAGAATGTTATCGCGAGGAACAAGCCCGGGGCGGCTGCTCCCAAGACTCGATTCGCCCAGCGTGCTCCTACTCCTCCTCAACCTGCAGCAGGGACCTCCTCGGCTACTCTTCCCCAGGGGTCTCCCTTGCCTCTGGCCTCACGGTCCAAGTGGTTCAGGGCCACTGAAGGGGTAGATCTCACCCGGGCGTCAGAAAAGGCTTAGTTCAAACTTCCACCATGTATTCTTGGCAGAAGATTCTTCGAAGAGACGTCCTTGGTCGTGCCGCGAGCAGAATCTCTCCAGCTGGAAGGCATGGATCGCCTGAGCAAGAGGGCGCTGGTGGCCCAAGATGCCTCTGTACTAGTCAGAGTTTTGGAGATGGCGACCATCTATGCTGAAGAGGACTCTGCAACTGAGTCTGAACTTAGAGCCCAGGCTACCATGGGATCTCTTGAAGAAATGGCGAGGAAAGCCAAGGAGGAGGCTAAAAGTGTTGATGATGCCCGAAAGAAGGTGGACGAGGAGGTGGCTAGGCTAAAGGGGGAGAACTATATGCTGGCCGCGGAGAAGAAGGCAGTTGAGGAGCTGGTCGAGCAGCTGAGGTTGCCAAGCGCTCCGAGCGAGGATGAACCTGAGGATGTCCGGGAAATAAAGACGAGGGCCGAGCTGGTTGCTCGTATGTTGAAGTCTGAAGATGACAACATTGTCATTGGGGACGAATCCTTTAAGAATGTCGTGGCCCAACTGCGGGGGTCAACCCCGGCGTTGAATTCTCCACTGAGGGTATCCACTACCTGGCTCATGTCAAGGATGGCAGGATAGTCAGTCCGAACTCTCTCCTTTGTGGTGACGAGCATGCTGAAGTTTTGGACGAGGAGACCCATGAGCCTCAGCCCAACCTCGAGCAGCCTGAGTGGATGGAGGAGGAGTGAGGGGGTTTCCATTCTTGTTGTAATTTGTCTGGCCTGTGTGTCGTGTATCTTTTGATGTAACTTATTGTTCTGTACGGGGGGTGCCCCCTGTTAATGTAACAAGCACAATCGAGGTCCTCGTGGCCACTTATCACTTTAATTATGTATGTGTCCGTTCCTCGTGGCCGGTTTTGTGATTTGCATGGTTTTATCTGTTTTGATTTCTGCTAAGTGTTGTACTTTTGCTCGATATGTATGTGTGCCCGTAATAGGGATTATTTTGATTTGCTTTAAGTTTTAGGGAATTGCTCGTTGCAGGCGTGTTCGGCAGTGAGGGGAACTGGTCGAACGGCCAGGGAATGTCCGAGCGAGAGAGCGGAGCTCAGGTCCCGTTTGAGGCCTGAGTTCGCGGCATGAACCTCCCATTGCAAGCTGGGTGTTCTTCCTATCGTGGTACTTTGACGACGGCGGTGCTCGATTGAGGGACCGCTATCGAGCAGGGACCCAGCTCGTTCCTGGGCGGGGTTCTGCTTTACGGACATGTGACGCTTGTACCTAGGCGGGCATAGTGGTCGGTAGTTTCGACAGTTAAGGCCTTAGCTATAGTATTGCTTTACCTTTTCAGCGTTCCATGGTCGAGCAAGTTCTTCCCCGTTGAGATGTTCTAGGTAAGAGTCCCTATTCTCCATTTTTGCCCGGACACGATAGGGTCCTTCCCAGTTAGCGGCTAGTTTGCCTTCGCGAGAGTCTTTATGGTTTCTTCGTAGGACGAGGCTGCCCACGTTGAACTCTAGTCGTACGACTTTGGTGTTGTGCTGGATGCCAATTTTTTGCTTTAACAAGGCTTCACAGAGAGATGCCCCTGACCGGACTTCTTCGACGAGGTCGAGTTCCTCCCTTAGAGATTCGCCGTTCATTTCCTCGTCCAGGGGAGATTTTGTCCGCCTGGAGGGTACGTGAACTTCAATGGGAATTACAGCTTTGGTCCCGTAGGCCAGTCGAAAGGGTGTTTCCCCGGTTGAAGAGTGTGGAGTTGTGCGGTATGCCCATAAGACGTTGTGCAGCTCCTCGACCCAAGCTTTCTTCATTTCGTCCAGCCTTCGCTTAAGGCCTCGAAGGATGACTCGATTCCCCGCTTCAGCTTACCCGTTGGTCTAGGGATGTTTGACGGATGCGAAGTGTTGCTTTGTACCCAACTAGGCGACAAAGTCCTAGAATTTCCTGTCCGTGAACTGTGTCCCATTGTCCGTGACAATCGCTTGGGTATGCCAAAACGTGCGAGGATGTTTCTTTTGTAGAAACGTAGTATGTTAAGGGCAGTTATCTTGGTTAGAGCCTCCGCTTCTATCCATTTTGTGAAGTAGTCCACGGCTACTATTAAGTATTTGTTCTGGTTCAATCCTACTACGAATGGTCCCAGGATGTCCAGGCCCCACCAGGCAAATGGCCACGGGGAGGACATAGCCTTGAGCTCGTTAGGTTGAGTTAGGTGCATGTTCCCGTGCCGTTGGCATTTATCACATTTTTTCACGTGCTCCTTAGCATCTTGCTGCATGGTTGGCCAGTAGTATCCTGCTCGAAGGGCCTTTCGGGTGAGGGACCTTCCTCCAAGATGTTGGGCGTTTATTCCTTCGTGAATCTCGTGCAAGATATGGGCGACCATTTCTTCCTCGACACACTTGAGTAGCGGGACGGAGAACCCTCGCCTGTAGAGTTTGTCCTCGGCCAGGACGTATGAGCAGGCTCTTCGCCTGGCTACGCTGGCCTCTTTGGGGTCAGACGGGAGTTCGTCCTTAGCGAGGTAGTTGTAAACAGGGGTCATCCAGCAGTTGCTGTCGCCGATCATTTATACGTCAAGGGTCGGGGAAGTTTTCTCGATGCTGGGTCTAGGAAGTACCTCCTGTATGACAGACTTGTTTCCGCCTTTCTTCTTCGCACTTGCTAGTTTAGACAAAACGTCTGCCCGGACATTGTGTTCGCGGAGAACATGCTTTACCTCTACCGTTGTGAACTTCGTCATCTTCTCCTTGACCAAAGCTAAGTATTCTGACAGGTTGTCGTTTTTGGCTTGATATTCTCCTCGAACTTGGAGGGCCACGAGTTGCGAATCTGTGCAGATGACGATTTCTTCCGCGCCGAGATCTTCGGCTAGGCGTAAGCCGGCGAGGAAGGCTTCGTACTCAGCCTGGTTGTTGGAGGTGGGGAAGGATAGGGTCAGCGATACTTCAACGATGATTCCCTCGTCGTTCTCCAATATGATGCCCGCCCCACTTCCAGCTGAGCTGGATGCTTCGTATACGAAAATGGTCCATTTGCACGCCCCGTAGGTCGGGGAATCTGTGAACGTCATTTCTGCGACGAAGTCAGCCAAAGCTAGGGCTTTGAGGGCTTTTATGCTTTCATACTGGATGTCGAATACAGACAGATCTAGCGACCATTTGAGCATTCTGCCGGCCATGTCTGGTTGTCCTAATAGCTGCTTTACGGGTTGATCTGTCCGGACCACGATCGTGTGGGCCAGAAAGTAGTGTCTCAGTCTTCTAGCTGCGTTGACGAGGGCCAGTGCCACTTTCTCTATCTGTTGGTATCTCAGCTCTGGTCCCTGTAGTGCTTTGCTCATGAAATATATGGGTTTTTGCCCGTCAGGTATTTTGCGGATAAGAGCGGCGCTCACTGCCTCGGACGCTACTGCGAGATACAGGTATAGAGTCTCGCCGTTGTCCGTGCGAGAGAGGATCGGCGGCTCTGAGAGTGTCCGTTTCAGATAGAGGAGAGCCTGGTCACATTCTTACGTCCATTCAAACGTTGTCTCCTTGCGGAGGAGTTTGAAGAATGGTAGGGCGTGCTGGGCAGATTTGGCCACAAAACGGGATAATGATGCGAGCATCTCGTTGAGAGACTGGATGGATTTTTTCGAGTTAGGTGTTGGAAACTTGGAGAATTCCTGGCACTTGTCAGGGTTGGCTTCGATTCCCCGTTGTGTTAGGTAAAAACCAAGGAATTTGCCTGCCCGGACACCGAACGTGCACTTCTCCAGGTTGAAACGCATCTGGTATTTCCTGGCATGTTCGAAGACCTTTCTCAGATGGGCAGTATGATCGGTTTCCTCATGGGATTTAAAGATCATGTCGTCCATATAGACTTCGAGCATGTCGCCCATCTCTCCCCAAAAGACCTTGTTCATCATCCTTTGATAGGCCGCCGCGTCGGCGTTCTTCAGGGAGAAAGGCATTACGTTGTAGTAATAGTTGCCCGATTCGGTCATGAAGATCGTGTATTTTTTATCGCTCATTGCCATTGGTATTTGATTATAGCCTGAGTAGGCATCCATGAATGATAAAAGTTTAAAACCGGCAGGTTATCAACAAGGTTAGTTTTAGATAGCTTCCCTTTCCCTTCCAGCTTCATGAGATAAATAAAAAATCAGAAATTAGCACCCCCTCCTCATTGTGGGGAGAAACCCAAAAACCAATGATAAGGTGGTCGCGTCACCGACAAAAATCGCTCGCTACAGTAAAATGGTGACTCTGCTGGGGAGAACTTGTCTGTATAGGACTAGGATTATAGCTCTTAAGAGGTCTAGGATGTTAGTTTTAGGAATATATATATATATATATATATATATATATATATATATCACTTTTCCTAATTGATATCTGTGTTTATCTTTCTGCTAATGGGACTGTGGGTGATGCCGCATCTGGAAAGTTTGAGTGACACCTAAGATAAGTGATGGCATTAGACGAGTAATCTTACAGGGAGTGACTCCCAAATAAGAGACCCCGGTAGACCATCGAATCAGTGGAGATACCTTTTGCGGATTCAATGCCTAAACGACTTCGATTGTTGAAAGCATATTGTTCGATTGTGGTATCCATGAAACTGAGGATTTTGTAGGCTGAGACCATGTTACTATTTTGTAGTGCGGAAGCTATCGGAAATAGTTGTCACGCGGTACTACCCTCATTTGAGATTACTCTAAGATACTGCAGCTCGCTCGGGTGAACCAGACTGCTGTTGTTATCCCAAGGGGGGTCAATGATTTTGAGGACAGGTACAAAAAATCACCATAGTATAACCTTTGGGGATGGGTAGAGCCATGACTTCATGACACTGAACCTTTGACCCCATGTTTTTTCTATGTTTTTGTGTGCTGCATTCATGCATTCATTTCATTTAAAAAACTTTAAACAAAGAGAAAAAATCTTCTTTTCTAGTCTCTCTTTTTCAAATTAAACTAAGACAATGATTGCAAATATCAGAGAGAGAAAGATTGCGTTATGGATTTCGGTAGAAGGAGGACTCACAAGTACACCTTCAAGGTTCCAAAACTAGAGGATTTAAGAGGGTTGGCAAGGATGATCACCAACCCTGATGCTTTCAGAGCTAAGTACGGAGGACTGTTGTCTCTGTTAAGGGTCCATGTAATTGAAGGAATACTGTCTACTTTGATTCAGTTTTACGATCCGGTCTATCACTGTTTCACATTCCCGAATTATTAACTAGCACCAACACTGGAGGAGCACTCTCACCTGACTGATTTACCTATCACTGACCAAGCTCCCTTTTCTGGACTGGAAGAAACTCCAAAGGATCAAATCATTGCAAGAGCAATCTATTTGGATGAGTCAGAAGTCAGGACTCACATGACCATTAAGGGTGGAATCCAAGGTTTACCAGCTCGTTTTTTGGTAAAGAAAGCTCTGTACTTTGCTAGTATGGGGAACGTAACTGCTTTCAAGAGCGTCTTTGTTTTGCTCACCTACGGGTTATTTCTGTTTCCCAACATTGATAACTTCGTCGATACCAATGCCATTAAGATATTTCTGATTGGAAACCTTGTACCGACCTTGCTCGCAGATGCTTATCATTTTGTACACTTAAGGAATTTGTACAGCAGAGGAATGATCACATGCTGTGTACCCCTGCTATACAAATGGTTCACTTCCCACTTACCCAAGTCTGCTGCTTTATGGGATCATAAGAGTACTCTACGTTGGTCGCAAAGAATCATGTCTCTTACCAACTCTGACATCGATTGGTACAATCGAATCTATGACGGGATAAGAATCATTGACCATTGTGGAAACTTCCCTAATGTACCCCTCATAGGAACTAAAGGAGGAATCAACTATCATCCAGTTTTAGTTCGTCGTCAATTCGGATACTCGATGAGACATATCCCGCGTAATGTTCATCTGGAAGGTCTTTTTTTCAAGGAAGGAGAAAATGACAGGGCACTAAAGACAGAAATAGTGCATGCCTAGAAACATGTTCACAGGAAAGAAAGAGAGTCTATAGGAAAACTGGACTGTGTCTCTGTGGAACCTTATCTCCACTGGGTACAAACTAGAGCTCTCAAGTTGAGGATGCCTTACCCTCGTCAAGAAGTTCTTCCGTTAAAGGAATTTGTCCTTTATTTAATGTCTGATACATAAAAGCTCCAGGTCACTCTCAACAAAGTTCAACGGGAAAAGAAATCTTGGAAGAACAAGTACCGCATTCTTAGTGTGGAGTGTAGCAAAATACAGGAACTGTTAAAAGAAAAGGATGCTCTGATTGAGATTTTAGAGCAACATGCTGTAGAAAATCAAGAAGACCGAAGGAATTTGCTCGCTCCTTTCACTTGGCAAAAGGATGACAACCCGACAACAGCTGAAGAGCCCCGGTCAAAGAAAAGGAAAATACCAGAACCAGCACCTGAGCTCTCCTCAGAGAGGACTCAGGATCCATAAGCTTAGACATTTCCTTTTACAGCACTTTGTAAATTACTGTATTTCCATTTCCGAAATCTTTGAATTCAATAAAACGGGGTTTCCCTACTGTATGATATTTGCAATCCAATTGTTGAAGTTTCTTTTGATTAAACAAAAAAATTTAATATAATCATTGCATATCATTCATCATTCTCACATAACACATTCTTCTTCCCTACGAATCTCACATTTGTGTCTCGATTCTAGAGTCAAACTGTATCATTCGTACAATACCCGGGCCAATCGACAAAAGAAAATGGATGATCTCGAGGAAGAGAACAGAGAGTTGAGAGAAGAAATCGACACTCTGAGAGAAGATCTGAGAAAACTTCATAATGACATGCAATCTCTGGCAGCAGCTCAGAAACAACAACAAAGGACTGTGATCTCATAGATCATATCTACAACCATAGTGGAAAAGTATGATCCTCGGTACAACATGCCTAAAGATCGTCCCTAGGGCATGCCACTCAACTATATCCCGGAAGGATATATTCCACCGATCACGGAAGATCTGGAAACTGCAGCAGGAACCGCTGGGCATGAAGGTTACAAACTTTGGGAAAGCGAAGATACAAGGGGCATGACAGCAACTCCTGAAGGTTACAAACTTCGGGATAGGGAAGCACCAAGAGTCACTGCTGTAATGACTATACCACCACCCATGGTACACACTGTCCCGGAAGGACAGATTCCACAGATACCTTCTGGTGGAAATGAAAATATGTATGACAGATTGAATGAGTTCCAGGAGTAATTCCTGGAGATGCAGAAGGAACTGCATGCCATTCGCGGTCAGGATTTATTCGAAAAGGACGCCGCAGACCTTTGTCTGGTCCCCAATGTGAAAATTCCGCACAAGTTCAAGGTGCCCGAATTTGAGAAATACAAGGGCAACTCTTGCCCTCAAAGTCATTTGGTGATGTACGCTCAAAATATGTCAACTCAGACAGCGAATTAACAACTACTGATCCACTACTTCCAAGATAGTTTAACCGGTGCCACACTTAAATGGTACATGGGTTTAAACCGCACCAAGATCGTCACTTTTAGAGATCTTGGCGCTGCCTTCTTTCAGCAGTATAAGTATAATCTGGACATGGCACCGGACAGAGATCAACTTAGAGCCATGTCGCAGAAGGACAAGGAAAATTTTAAGGAATATGCTCAGAGATGGCGTGAAATTTCTGCCCAGATTTGTCCACCTCTAGAAGAAAAAGAGATGACAAAGATCTTCTTGAAAACCTTGAGCTCATTCTACTATGATCGAATGGTCGCAAGTGCGCCCAGCGAATTTATTGAGATGGTAAGCATGGGAGTTCGTCTTGAAGAAGCAGTCCGAGAAGGACGTCTAGTCAAAGATGCCGGACCATCAAGCAGTACCAAAAGATATGGTAGTGCTTTCCCTAAGAAAAAAGAGCAAGATATTGGTAATCTCTCTCGGAAAGCAATGGCGAAGATACCAACCAGTAGCAGCTATAACTCCTGCTATTAACCCTACGCCTATTCCGACGTATCAACCACAGGTTGCTCAGAACCAACCGAATCAACAACAATATCAGCAAAGGACACAATTGCCTCTTCAGCAGGCTCGTCCTCCGTACAATAACAACCGTACAACGCGACCACCAGGGTTCGACTCTATACCAATGTTATACGCAGAATTATTTCCACTACTGCTAGTCAAGAGGCACGTCCAAACCAGGTCTCCTCTTACAGTACCAGAAAATCCGCCTTTTTGGTTCAAACCAGATCAGACTTGCCCTTACCATCAAGGAGGGCCATGGCATATCATAGAAAACTGCCTCAGCTTCAAATCCGGTGTGCAGAAGCTTATCAGACGAACCCGTTGCCTCAACACGAGAAAGCTGCAGTAAATTTGATAGAGGAAGAGGCTAACCAAAATTATCAAATTCATGGTGTAGCCTTATTGGGAACTAACATGGTCAAGATGCATTGCATACAAAGTGGATACAGTAATGTATCGTCTCATAACTATCACCAGTGTGATATCTGCTCTAAAGACAGTCAAGGATGTTCTGTGGTGCAATCATCTCTACAGGAACAGATGGATCTCAGATGGATCCAAGATCACCGAATTCGTGAGGTCAACATGACTTATACAAATTCCAACATCATTCAAAACCACGACATCCGTGCGATGAATGTCAACTTGGTGGCAATGCACTCAAGGCAAAGCCAACATCATAATCTGCCACGGAACGATTACGATTTCTGTCTGATCTGCTCGGTAAACAATCAGGGATGCTCTTTTGTACAAGAGGCTCTCCAACGTCAGATGGATCTTGGATGGATTCAGGACTACCGTGATAGAAATTATTATCAAGTTAATATGATTCAAATCTTTGATATTTGTTTGATGAATACCAGCTTGGTGGAATTACACGCTAAGCAAGTTCAGAACTGTAGAGTATGTCGTGAGAGTGACCAAGGATGTGCTCTCGTTCAAAGAACGCTGCAACACTTGTTGAACCACTGGTGGCTTCCGATCTATCTAGATGAAGATACATAATAAATCACTATGACTGATGGGAACCCTACTAGGCATCAAAGTCAGGATGTTCGATCAATGGAAACCGATATAGTGAGGTTACACTGCATACAAAGCAGACGTGGCCGGGTGCCACCACATAACTATGAGCGTTGTAGAGTTTGCTCAAAGGATAACCAAGGATGCTACCTCGTGCGAGTGGCCCTCCAATTCCAGTTGGACCATAAAGAGATTCAACCATGTTCAAACTCTGGTTCAATTAACATAATGTTAGACTATCTTCCCAATCGAGGCAAAGAAGTTATCTTGATCCCTAAGCGAGAAGTGGCCAAAGATGTATGTGCCATAATCCCTTTACTCCATGAATCGAGGGTTCCTCTTGATAACGGAAAAATTTTCAACCTCGAACCGATTGAGGCCGGCTACGATGGTCAGAAAAATCAAAAGGCTCCTATTGTTATCTATCTACCGGGACCAGTACCGTACAAATCCGATAAGGCTATCCCTAACAAATACGGTGCGACAACAATTGAGAATGGAAAGGAAACTCCATTACCCTCCATCGTGAATATTACAGACATCAGTCGAGTAACACGGAGCGGTCAAATCTTCAAACGAGGAGTTGGAGAACCCACCAGAGAAAAGGAACATCAAACAGAAGTTCCTAATCAACCAGTCGATCAATCCAGTGATCCCGACCTTTCAAAAAACAATGATGAGATACTGAAGCTCATCCAGAAGAGTGAGTACAACATTGTTGATCAACTGTTGCGAATTCCTTCAAGAATCTTTGTGCTATCTCTTTTACTCAGCTCCGAAGCTCACAGGGAGGCTCTACAGAAAGTCTTAGAGCAAACCTTTGTGGAACAAGATGTGAAAATAAGACAATTCAACAACATATTCTCCAACATCACTTCCTGTAACAACTTGGGGTTTAGTGATGAAGAACTGCCGGAAGAGGTCCAGAATCATAATATGGCATTCAACATTACAGTCAACTGCCAGGACGATGCTTTAGCCAGCGTACTGGTAGACACCAGATCAGCACTAAATGTTATGCCGAAATCCACTTTAATGCGACTATCCATTAAAGGATCTCCGATGATAGGCAGTGAGGTCATCGTCAAAGCATTTAACGGATCTCAGAAAATAGTTATCGGTGAAGTCGACCTTCCCGTAACTATCAGTTCTCAGACTTTCCAAGTCACTTTCCAGGTCATGGACATTCGGGCAGCATACAATTGTTTGTTAGGAAGACCTTGGATATACGAGGCTGGGGCAGTCACTTCGAGACTTCACCAGAAGCTGAAGTTTGTCAAGAACGACCAGCTACTCATAGTCTGCAGAGAGCCAACCTTGATCGTGAGCAACTTATCATCGTCCACTTATGTAGAACCAGAGGAGGTTATTGGAACTCAGTTCAAAGCACTTTCGGTGAGCAATAACAATCAATCAGAAAAGGGAACGTCGATTTCCTCGTACAAAGATGCTCTCGAAGTAATCAAAAGTAATAATGCAAAAGGATGGGGACAGACTGCTACTAACGATGAAAGTTTTCATCCCATTCAGGACTTCTTCCACAGTGGAGGTTTCCTTCACCCAGTGTCTCAAGAAGTACATACCATCAATGAGGGTGATTCCTCCAATACAAATGAAGAGTGGAAGTCCTATCTTAACGAGGACGATTATATGTCTCAGGGAGAGACTCCTGCGCCATTTTGCTATCCTGCACAGAGTCCGAGATATATACCAAGATCAGACGTCAAAATGATATACAGAGATTGTGATCCCGAAGGATGTCGTGCTCCACCAAAATCATTAGAGGAGGACACTCTGATGAAAGACAACTTTGACCATGACTATTATGGCCCAATGGATGGCCTGCCTATTTGGCAGCCGTACTCAGGAGACTTGGGAAAAAAGAGTCAGCCTAACGACACATATCAGCTGAGCATCATTGAAAAGAATACCTGCATCCCCACCCAATCATGGGATCATTACTCAGGACATTCAGAAGATATCCAGCACGACGATGAATTTGCAAAGATTGCAGGACAACAGTTCATCAACTATGTTTTTCCCGAGGTCAACGTCATTGAAAGGGGTGACTTCTCCAGTTCTAAAGAAATATGGGACACCTTAGGATAACCGAGTGGCAAGTATGACTTCTTGGTCAAGTACACCGCTCCTGAAAGTTCTCTTATCAGGCTCGAAGACATCCAGCCCACTGGATGGGGAGATCCACCTGAGAGTGTAAACACTGTGCAAGATATAATTGAAGAATCCTCCTACGACAACCCTGACTGGGAGACAGATTCCAACGATCCTGCTCCGCCGAAAATCAGCGTCATTTCTGAGAACAAATCAAGAAAGAAGGTACCAGACTTTGTGATTCACTGAGGAGTTCTCCGCCAATGGGTTGATGTCGATGTCCCGAAAGTCGTTCATAACTCTAAGTAATTGCCGTCATTATCTTAACCTTTCACCCTGCCCAGGTGAAACAGATGTTTTGATAGGGCTCACTTTCTCTAAATGTACCTCTTCGCTTTGCCCAAAGTGACAGAGTTTTGTTTTATAGGGTTGTAGTTTCAAGAATCGACAAAATCATAAATAAAATAACACTGCACACACTCTTGCATTCTCTCTATCTCTTCTAAAAAACAATCATCACGTCATGCAGATTGCTTGTTTTAAACCCCGTTAAAACATACGATCCAATGCCTTCTCCCAACTTTGAATTCCCAGTATTTGAGGCTGAAGAAGAAAATGACGAAGAAATTCCAGAAGAGCTCTCCCGAATACTTAGAAAAGAGGAAAGGTCCATTGAACCTTACAAAGAGTTGTTGGAAATGGTCAACTTAGGTTCAGAAGAAGAGAGAAAAGAAGTCAAGATTGGGGCACTGCTCAATCCAACTGTCAAAGAAAGTTTGATAAAGCTTCTCAAAGAATTTCTCGATGTATTCGCTTGGTCATATCAGGATATTCCAGGGTTGGATATCAGCATCGTGGAACATCATTTACCGTTAAGATCAGAATGTCCGCCAGTAAAACAAAGACTAAGACAGACTCACCTGGACATGGCCATCGAAATCAAAGAGGAAGTACAGAAACAGATTGACATGGGTTTCCTCGCCACCTCAGAATATCCTCAATGGTTAGCCAACATAGTACCAGTTCCAAAAAAGGATGGAAAAGTCAAAATGTGTGTGGACTACAGGGATCTGAACAAAGCCAGTCCAAAGGATGACTTTCCCCTACCGCACATTGACATGCTAGTAGACAGTACAACAAAGTTCAAAGTATTCTCCTTCATGGATGCATTCTCGAGCTATAATCAAATCAAAATGGCGCCAAAAGATATGGGGAAAACTTCATTCGTCACCCCATGGGGCACTTTTTGTTACAAGGTAATGTCGTTCGGTTTGAAGAATGTCAGGGCAACCTATCAAAGGGCCATGACTACTCTGTTTCATGCCATGATACACAAAGAAATAGAAGTATATGTCGATGATATGATTGCCAAATCTAAAACAGAGGAGGAACATGTGACCCACCTGTCAAAACTATTCTAGCGTCTGAGGAAGTACAAACTCTGCTTGAATCCTAACAAATTCATATTTGGTGTCCGTTCAGGGAAACTTCTAGGGTTCATGGTCAGACAGAGAGGAATTGAGGTTGATCCTGACAAGGTCAAGGCCATTCGAGAAATGCCTTCTACAAAAATTGAAAAACAAGTCAGGGGATTCCTAGGACGTTTGAATTACATTTCCAGATTTATATTCCTCATGACCGTGACATGCGCGCCGATCTTCAAATTACTCAAAAAGAATCAAGACTGCTTTTGGAGAGAAGACTGTCAAACCGCCTTCGACAGTATCAAGGAGTATCTGTTGAATCCACCGATTCTATCACCTCCAGTGGAAGGAAGACCACTGATCATCTATTTAACAGTCTTGGAAGACTCAATGGGTTATGTACTTGGCCAACAAGATGAAACGAAAAGGAAAGAGTCTGACATCTACTATTTGAGCAAGAAATTCATCGACTGTGAGACTCGGTACACTATGCTTGAGAAAACATGTTGTGCTCTGGCTTGGGCAGCCAAAAGTCTTCTCCAGTATATGATTTATCACACTACTTGGTTAATCTCCGAAATGGATCCAATCAAGTATGTCTTTGAAAAGTCTGCTCTCACGGGAAGGATAGCCCGTTGGCAGATGTTGTTATCAGAATATGACATAGAGTACCATGCTCAAAAAGTCGTCAAAGGAAGTGTTCTAGCTGATCATTTGGCTCATAAACTGATTGACGATCAGGAATCACTCGGATTTGACTTCCCAAATGAAGATGTCATGTATTTGAAAATGAAAGATTACGATGAACCACTACCCAGTGAAGGGCCAGAACTAGGTTCCCAATGGGGACTAATCTTTGACAGAGCTGTCAATAATTATGGAAACGAAATTGGGGCAATCATCATAACACCTTAGGGTACCCACATTCCTTTCACTTCCAGACTGACATTCAAGTGTACAAACAACGAGGCCGAATACAAAGCTTGTATCATGGGTCTCGAAGAAGCGATCGACTTAAGGATCAAGAACTTGGATGTGTATGGAGACTCGGCCCTGGTTGTCAATCAGATCAAAGGAGATTGGAACACATACCAATAAGGACTGATTCCTTACAAAGACTATGCGAGAAAGTTGTTACCATTCTTCAACAGAATAGAGTTTCACCATATCCCTTGTGAATAGAATCACATGGCTGATGCATTAGCCACTCTCTCTTCCATGATTAGTGTAGGTCAATGGAACGACATACCTAAGATCGACATAATGTGCCTGGAATGGCCCGCTTAGATCTTCGCAATTGAAGCAGTCATAGACGACAAACCTTGGTATCACGATATCAAATACTTCCTTCAGAAACAAGAGTATCCACATGGGGCATCAAGAAAAGACAGGAAAACTCTCAGAAGACTGTCAGGCAACTTCTTCCTAAGCGGCGATACACTGTATAAGAGAAATTTTGACATGGTCTTGCTCCGATGCATAGACAGACCAGAAGCAAACATGCTGATAAAAGAAATTCACGAAGGATCCTTTGGCACTCATGCCAACGGACACACAATGGCGAGAAAAATTCTGAGGGTAGGATATTATTGGTTGACAATGGAATCTAATTGCTACAAGTATATGAGGAGGTGTCACAAGTGTCAGATATACTCAGACAAAATCCATGTACCGCCTACACATCTCAAAGTTCTTTCTTCCCCATGGCCTTTCTCCATATGGGGAATCGACATGATTGGTATGATCGAACCCAAAGCTTCAAATGGACATCGGTTCATCCTGGTAGCCATTGACTACTTCACCAAGTGGGTCAAAGCAGCGTCATACACCAATGTAACCCGACAGGTGGTGGTCCGTTTTATCAAAAACAATCTCATCTACTGTTATGGTGTTCCGAGCCAGATCATTAGATCTAACTTGAATAATAAGATGATGAAAGAGTTGTGCGCCGAGTTCAAGATCGAACACCATAACTCATCTCCCTACCGACCCAAGATTAACGGGGTGGTAGAAGCGGCTAACAAGAACATCAAAAAGATCATTCAAAATATGGTTGTAACCTACAAAGACTGGCACGAAATGTTACCCTTTGCTCTTCCCGGTTATGGCATGGAAGCAGTTCTCCCCATAGAAGTAGAAATCCCATCAATCCGGGTATTGATGAAGGCTAAGCTAACAGAGGCTGAATGGTGTCAAAGTCGACATGATGAACTAAATTTGATCGAAGAAAAGCAAATAACGGTACTATGCCACGGTCAGTTGTATCAGCAAAGAATGAAGAAAGCATTTGACAAAAAGGTCCGACCTCGCGTCTTCAAGAAAGGAGACCTTGTGCTCAAGAAGATACAATCATTTCTCACTGATTCCCGGGGCAAATGGACTCCGAATTATGACGGCCCTTATATGGTCAAGAAAGCCTTCTCAGGCGGTGCCTTGAGACTCGCAACCATGGATGGAGAAGAATTTGCCTACCCTAAGAATGTTGACGTAGTCATGAAATAATTCGCCTAAATAAAAATAAAATAAAAAAACGTCTCGGTGGATTGAAAACCCGAAAGGGCGGTCCAGGCAAAAATTAGAGACATAAGCAAAAATCATCCTGATGGATTGGAAATCTCAAAGTGCAATCCAGGTAAAAGTTAGGGATAATGGCAAGTAACTACGTTCAACAAAAGGGCAAATCCCCCGGCAGCAGTCATGCCATCCATCAAGAAAACTCCAGTCAAGGTCATCTTCGACAGAAGCTTAGGATGTCCGAATTTCAAAGTTGGTTGAAGGAATACAGTCGTTCTGTTTCAATGTAGCCCTTTTCCCTTTAATTACCATTTTCTAACTTTGTAAATACTCTATGGAATCACGCGTTTGGCTGATCTCCATCCTATCAATAAAATTTGAGCCCTAGTGCTTTTGTTTGCAATTCTTATTTGTTTTAGCTTTATAGAACGACATTTTAACATGATTGACGATTCTTGAAATAAAACAAAAATGAATTTACTTGTCAAAATTTTCTGCTTTTAAAATAAAGATGACAATTCTTTTAACTGTTGAACATCGAAAAAACATCAATTGCTTCTCCAAAGGCGAGTAAACTTCAAAGTGAAGATTCAAAGTACTCCTTCTAAACCAGTATGCCTGAATGAAGGATCAACTGTATCAGATGTGATTTTCCCATCTGATATCCCCGACAGAGTTCTTATCTCCTAAGCCCGACCAACGTTTTCCCCATAGGGACTATCTCTCCTAAGCAAGGTAGAATTGCTATTTTGGACCAAATGGTACTTCCTCGTCCCCAGCAGTGGCCGAGTATCCAGTCATGTTCATTCACTAGTCTGTATGTCGTGTCAGTTTTGTCAGCATATACATACATATATCATGCATTATTTCGCATTCATATTCATCTTGCATCACTATCACTCTAGTTGGTCTTATCCCCTAGTGATAAAAGTCCTCTCAATCGAGTTGTCAGTTCTTTCCTCGTCAGGAAATGTTGCGTCTGAACAATCTCTCTCCTACAGTTTATTTCTGGATTGGAGTTGGCCCTTGACCACTTTGATGACTTGAACCTCTGAAAGGCAAGAAGGCATTCGACAAACATCACTCTTCGCCATTGAAGATGATATCCTCGTTTTCCCTAATTAAGGAAAAATCCCCAGAGAAAGCCTCACAACCAAAGGCTCTCAGCAACACATTGATTTTTCTCTCCAAGAGAGTTAATGTTAATGAAGTCATCAGCACCTCAAAATTGGGTTACATCACATGGCATTTCTCCGAGAAGATCTCGGGGAAAAGTATGATGTAATATCCCCAAGCAGGAAACGGTCTCTCAAGAGACTCATTTTCCCCAGTAGAGTCGACAAATGGTGTCTCCAACAGAGAAGTTTGTATACCTCTACAGCTCAGACAAATGGGTTTCCCCAGCAAGTCTGACATCAAAACTTTTTCCCATCAAATGGCATCTCTCCAAAAAAATTCGGCGAGAAGTTTGAGGAAAACCGCTACAAATAGCGTACCTTGTCAAGAAAGTTTATTGACAAAATTAACTGAGACCAGTTCCTTGGCTGAAGACCAGGATCGAGGGGAAGTTTATTTCAGAAACTGAGACCAGTTTCGTGGCTAAAGACCAGGATCGAGGGGAAGTTTATTTCAGAAACTGAGACCAGTTCCGTGGCTAAAGACCAGGATCGAGGGGAAGTTTATGGACAAAAGAAACTAAGACCATTTCCGTGGATGAAGACCGGGATCGAGGGGAAGTTTATGGATAAAAGAAACTGAGACCAGTTCCGTGGATGAAGACCCGGATCGAGGGGAAGTTTATATCAGAAACTAAGACCAGTTCCATAGCTGAAGACCAAGATCGAGGGGAAGTTTTTACCTTTTCTAAGTATCATTGCTTAGCAAAAGAATATGGATGAGCAAGCTGCCATTCATAACCACCATCAAAATTTCGGGTATTCCGATATTTAATCCTCTTGCACCCCGAATGCCCGAATACCTTCGCCATTCACACCTTCGGGTCCAAGAAGATTAAATAGGGGCATCTGTCATACCCCAAATTTTGACCACCAAGATTTCCCATCATTGTGCAAATCATCATCACAATATGGATGAACCCTCGTGCCTCATCAATCTCCTCAATGATGTTTGAGCATCCACCACAAACAAGAATCAGGGTTTTGAGCCCTCTCAGGGCACTTAGACAAAGGATCAATCAAGAAATGACATGATCTTCAACTTGTCTAACCTCTCAAAATATCCATAAAGGATCAAGAGGACTCCCACGTCAAGGATCAAGCACAAGGTTACTACATTCCAAGTGGATCAAGCCTTAGGATCGCCAGTGTCACCAAGTTAGGGTTTTGGTCGACCAAGGTCTCCAGATGAAGATTTTCCTCTGGGCATGAGCCAATGCTTTAAATCACAACCCAAGATACTCCAAGGGACCTCATGGACCCAATCATCAAGTCAATTTAACCTCGGGGGATACATTTACCCAAAAATCAGGAATTAGGGTTCTTGACCTAATTCACCCCTAAGTTGACTTCTGGGACAAAACATGAGCCAGGACCTCAAGACATGATTTGAGGGTCTCCAATACACTACATTGACCCATTTCCAACCATGGATTGATCCAAGAAGCTTGATCCACAAGTTTCATTTTCATCAGGACCACAATTAGGGTTTCGAGGAAAAAGTCAAGTGTGCCTTTGACTTTTGACCAGGACATGCTCCCAAACCTTGGTACATGATTCAATACACCCTATAATACCTATGGAATCCATCCATTAGGTTTGATTTAGGTCAAGGACTTGATTTCACAAAGGATCGCACAGTTTGGATTTCATCCGATAAAAAGTCAACTGTACAAAAATCCAAAGTTTGACTTTTTGGGTTTTTGGTCAATTTTGTTTCCTCAACCCTAAAACAATGTTAATATGTGATTTGAATCATCATTCATCGAGAAAAATCAAAGAAAGTGAGTTAACTTGTAAAAGGGGTAACCATAAAAAACTTAGAATTTTTCTAAGTTATGGAACAAAGTGGCTAGGGTACCAACTTCAAACGACCATAACTTAAGATCCAAGCAACCATTTTGGATGGTCCAGAGCTGGATTTGTAGCTCTCATTACATACTTCAAAAGCTTCAACTACATCAAACTCCAATTCCTCATGGATTTTAAGTTATGGAGTGATCAAAACGGCTAAAAACATGAAAATGACATTTTTCCAACACTTAGTGAAATTTTCACTAAGTCAGAAACTGCCTTACTTTTTCCAAAATGTAGGCACATTTTTCACCTTGATCCAAGTCAAACCAGGTCTAGGGGTGGACATCAAAGTTGAAGTATGCCATGAGGGCTTTCCAACAAGTACCAGATCATCTCCAAATTCCATTTGAGCAAGGAGATACAACCCTTGAAACATGGCATCGTGAACTGGTTTTACAAGGCAGAATTTGTGCATTTTGCTCGATTTTTCCAAATCTGATAAATCCAAGCCTTGTCATCCATTTGGACACATCTGAGGATAAAACAAGAAGGGAATGATCTAATCCCCAAGCCTCCAAAGTCCAAGAATCTACATTAGCCATGCCAGACCTAAAAGAGCTAAAAAGTGCCAAGACTTCAATTTTGTCTCCAAGCCTTTAATGAATGCATCAAGGTGGCATGAACTGAGCCTATTCCAACTGAATTCAGTCCAAACTTATCTCTGAACCAAAGCTACAAAGCCTGTGACCTAATCTCAAGTCAATGGCTAGAGGAGACTTGAGATTCCTTTTGCATAACATTGGCCAAAGGCCTGCTGCAGTTGCCATTCACTATTGTTTGCAAAACAAACTTACTCTACTATAAATAAAGCTCATTTATGCTCAGTTTGAGTACACCAAAGCACCCAAACTGACGCTTTCCTCAAAATCCCTCTCTTTAGGCCAAAATGCCTTCTTTTGCAAAGTATCTCTGAGTTTTTGAGTTAGAGAGCAATTCCATCACAGCTCATGATCCAAACACCTCTAATATGTTGTATCTAAGCTATCCAAACACTAACATGTGGCCTGTAACACCAAAATCACAAAGTCACCCTCCAAAACCTCAAAAATTGACTTTTTTGCATTTTTCAAGCCATGTCTTGATTCAGTCACTTTCAAAACCAGATAAGGCCTCAAACACACTCCAAATATCATTCTTGAACTGTCCCAAATGGTTCCCCTCATCTGGAACACCATTTGAGAGAGTTGCCATATTGGTCACTTTTACCCCTTATGCAAGAAAGTGCCAAAACTTGTTCCTGAGGATTCCAGCTGGTGGTGATCATTCTAAAAGCTTCCAAGGGATCAATTGAGAGTGTCTGAAGCATCAAATTACTTCTGGCACAAGAAACTTGGCAGATAGCACAAAAAGCTCCTAAAGAGGTAAGCGTCACAACTTGAACTCTTTGAATTATGCATTGCTTTGAAGTCCACTGATCATAAACATCTCATACATGTTGTATATGTTGTGTTTGAATCAATTCGTCATGCAATTATGGCATGTACCATGAGTTAGCATAGAAAATGCAAATATAGGCCTATTTCAAAACCACTATCGGGTTTTAAAATAGGAACCTCATCTGAAAAAACCAAGACCACCATTGGATTCCTTGTGAAATTCTAGGCAGGATAGACCTAAATTTTGTCTCAATCCATGGAGAAATGAGAAAGTTACAGCCTTTACATTTTTGACCCAAGAACTTGCCTTGTCTTGCCTTAGCCAGGCCTAAAACAAGGTACCCCTTATATATATTTATGGGGTGGTTTTGATACACGGATGTATCACCACTCCAGTGGTTGCGCGTTCATGTGTTTGGCTAGGAGGTCTGGGGTTCGAATCCCCGTCGCCCCAGACCCTTTTTTTACCACTTTTTCCATTTGTTAATATTTGTCATATTATTTTAAATGATTTGGAAAATTAATTTCTCTCTCAATTTTAATTATTTTTTATTGGTTCTTTTTGCAAAAAATCACAAAAATGTTAAAATATTTTATTCCACAAAAAAAATCAAATTTATATTATTTATTTAATATAGTTGATATTTTTGTAAATAAATTTATTTTTATTGTTTTTAAACATTTCAAAAATGAATATTCATCTTGAAAATCAAAATTAAATGAATCTTAAATCATCTTGTGATTAAAACCTCATTTTTCAAACCTTAATCAAAAATCACAAGTAGTTTATTTAGACTTATTTGGTATTTTTGTCATTTTATTCATTTTATTAAAAGGATTACTTTTAAAAGAAAATGAAATTAGGGTTTCTATGGTTCTTGATCTTCATCAAACCTTTTAAACACTTTTGGGCCTCTAATAGAGTGTAAGACCTAACCCTTGTTGTACATAAACCTTTTTTGGGCCGCAGATATTGTATAAGTCCCGATACGATGAAAAATCTCGGCGCGATCGCCATTTTCAAACAGAAATCAATGGGCCTCTCCTTGAGTTGTAAGCCCCACCACTTGTACAAAAATAAATCTTTTGGGCCTCTAATAGAATGTAAGACCCAATCCTCTTTTAACCAAAACCATTTTGGGCCTCAGTCATTGTATAAGTCCCAGAACAACCTTCGAAACAACGGTGTGATCACTGTTAAACCTTGGGCCTCTCCTTGAGTATAAGCCTCAATAATATTTTTCAAAACAACTTCCCTTTTGATTTAGATTCAAATATACGATTATTGTCAAAACTTTCTTTAATTTCTTTGAACAACTAACAATACAGCATGGAAGCTTGCTCGCCTGTAAGTTTTTGTCTGCTTTCATTTACATGCTTTAATATATAAACTGTATTGTGGGAAGTGTTGCGGTGAGAATCGGATGCCAAGTTATTGGATTAACTTGAATCACAAATTTTAAAGTTCACCACCGGTCTTTGATTTATCCAAAGGAAAGATTAAAGATAAAAAAAAACCTAAGTTAAGAGAATCTAAGTTCGGGGGTTGGTTACGCATAGGGAAGGTATTAGCATCGTAAACGTCCGTAGTACTCTACGGGAACCTCTTGTTAATATTTATTTTATCTATTGCTTGTTTGCTAAAGGTATGTGATAAGGAAAAGACCTAGGGGTTAGTATCTAAATATACTCGCCAAGATATCGCATCTTGTGCCTACGTATCCTGACGGGAGTGGAATCAGAGTATCCGTAGTTTCCTTCAATGAGGGTGAGAAACTCTTGACGGTGGTCAAGAATCCAGGGGAAAGTAGCGTCTATGGCAAGACGCTTACATGGAGTGCGGTGACTCCATAGTTGAAGTTAAGTTAAGAAGGGTAGATTAAGTGTCCATGGCAGAACACGTGTATAGAGTGCGGTGACTCCGATCCTAAAGTTAGGATAAATGGATGGTGTTAAAGATTCTTAAGTGGCACAGAGTCAATGGAAGAAGTCCTTTCCTTTGGAATTTGAAAATAAAAGGGGATGGAGGGTTAAAGAGAAACTTTAAGTTTCAACGAAAAGCAACAAGTACAACAAATATTCAAAAAAACTCGAAAGATGAGATATCATTATTAGGATTTAAACACAGCCGCTTGCATCAAAGATTAAGTTTAAAATTGAACTTAGAGATATAACAAAAATGAAAACACAGATGGTCAAGACTAAATATGATAAATAAAAACATGAATAAACCAGAATTTAATTAGGCTACTAAATAAATTCTAATCAAACTATTCAACTAACTAAACTAAATGATTAAGTTCTAATTAAAAACTATTAATTAGATCAAGCTAAATAATTATTTCTAAATAATTTCTAAAAAAAACTGATTAAGAATTAAAACCTAATGCTAAATGAAAGGATTGATAATTCTAAATAGAATCTACATAAGCTAAGATTGAAAACTACTTAAATAAGTACGTTAATAAAACATGGAGAAGTGTGGTTTTAAAACACGACAATGGGCTTCATTGTGCGGCCTAGCAACATTTCATCAAAGCAACAGACGAAAAGGGTTCATCAGCAACCCTTTCGTATCTCTCACTTTCATCTCCTCTCTCTCAAGTTCTCTCATCTCTCACCAGCTCTCAATCTCTCTCGTTCTTCTTCCTTCTTCGCAAAACAAACTCGCGCCATCCTCTGTCTTCCACGCGAGGCCTCACCGCATCCACAACTCTCTCTCAAATACCGACATCTTTCCCCTTTAACAATCAAACCCTAAAGGAGAAAACCACACTAGAAATGAAAAAATGGTAAACATACAAATATTCATACCCCAATTCACACTGCTATTCAATTTAATCAACATCAACTCAACAACAATTGGAACCTCACAGAATAATCGAAAGGAATCGAAGAAAAAAAGATACCGAATTTGAAGCTTTCACGGCGGAAGCAAGGCGGCTACGTCGTTATCTCCGGGGTGAGGCTATGAATTGGTGTCGTCGCCATCAATTTGGGGTGTGCGGTGCGTTGGTGAGCTTCTGAAGTGTGGTGGTGGACAATTGGCTCAGCGGCTTCGAAGGTACTTCCTCCTTATTCTCCTTGTCCTCTGACTTTCTTCTTCTTTCTCAATTCAACTGCTATGCGTGTGCGTTGTTCATGTGTATGAATGACATTGATGCCTTCCCCTGTTACTACTATTGATTATATGCATACACCTGTTGCCCCTGTTTCTACTTCAATTTTCCAAAGTTTCTGCTTGTCGCTGTGCTTTTTGCTGTGAATATCTCTTCTGGAATTTGTGAATGACTTTGTGAGTTTGGTGTGAATTTTTCTGGTGAAATGTTACTTTGGTCGTATCTGTTTTTTTTACTGATGCGTGTGAACTCCCATTATATAGGCCTGGTGATATTGAATCCTGGTAAATATTAGTAACACTCTTTCCGTATTCGCCGTGACAGGTTTTGAGTTATTTTGGGAAGGAATTAAACACTGTCTAAACATGTTTGATATATTTCCGATTTCGTCTCGACATGTTTGATTTGTATTGAACCGTGTTTTGGAATGTTGGAACACACTTTTTATTCACATTAAATTTCTCTTTTGAATACTTGATTGTGTTCTTGGATACTTGCTGTCATGATTGGTCTTGTGATTTAATGGCAATAATTATGTACAAACAGCCTTAGAATGAAAGAGATTTGTTGCTTCACTTATGCCATAATCTTTATGTCCATGTTTGCGTATTGTAGGTGCAGGACTTGCGAAAATTGGCAGTGATAGCTTCATATTTGGCCATTCCCACATTTTTTTTGGCAATTAATTGTTGAAATGGACTTCACTTTTTGCCTTGTCGTTGATTCTTCGAGATATGACGGTTAAACTTGGTGGCTTTACTTTATCATCACGGACCGTTCATGAGAGGGACATCAAGATCCATTACAAATCATTCTTCCCTTTGAGCTATTCATATCCATTACCTTAAAGCAAGTGTTTCCTTTTGTAACTTGGACTTAATGAAGTGGCACTAATGGCACTGAGAATATCACGGCTTCCACACCGTCCTTTTATGATGGACACAAGACAACAATTATGATAGCCAGTATTTGTACATGTTTTGTATATATTAACAAAAATTTGTTTGTCACTTTATGTAATCATGACTTGTAAAGAACAATAATCCTTGAAGTTGATTTGATTCTTGTAAAGACACTTTGAATTGTGCTTAACTTTAACTTGGATGTTTGAATTGGAAGCTTAAGCTTGGAATCCTTGGGACTTTGGAATTAATTTGAGATTTGCACTAAGGATTTATCTTTGAAACTTGCAACAAGATCTTGTACTCATGAATGAAGTAATTCTTTAAGCTTTTAATTCCAACACACATTCTAATCATGTGAAATTAAATAATATGACTTCCTTGTCGTTGAATGGATGAATTTGGAACTAGAACACAACTCTTGAAACCAAAATATGGCATAAACAACCTTAGACAATGACCTACAAACCAACTTGAAATAAATTGCTTGAAACTCATTTAAGTATGGCTTGTATTTGAAAATAAGGTTTTGGATTTGGGAATTTAGACTTTGTAATTGGAATTTCGTCCACCGTGTACCATGATTTGTACCTTGTACCTTGATCAAATATATCTTTTGAAGCATCCTGGACTTATGAGAAACTCAAAGCTCGGCCTTGTTTTAAAAGAGACATAGTCACAAAATCGATCCAAGACCACTTCAACACATATTGATCACAAACTACCAACAAGAAAGACCCAACCCTTTTCTTAAGATTGCAAGAAGCTTTTCATGAAAATTCAACTTCACGAATAAGAACAAAGTCTTGCTTAGCCTTCATCACCCACTCAATCACAAATGAACTTGGTACATGAAAACACGCCTTGAAGAATCCCCAAATACAGTTAGTAACACAATTTGCCTCACAAGCATGACTAGTTTTTTTAAATGACCACGTGCCACATCAATGGATAGAAAACCCTGACCCTCCTTAGAGAAATCTCTGAGAAACCTTGAGAATAAAAGACCTTGTATTGACTAAGGGGCCATAATAATGAGGGCATATTCTTCCTTCATATTCACAAGAATCCAACACAATTTGTAAGGGACCAGAATCATCATGAGCACACACACAACATCCCTGACCTTGGAACTTTCTGCAGCAACCCTAAATTCACAAAGGAAAACAAACAAACACAAGTCTAGTAAATAGGTTAGCTATGCATGGATGATTGACCTAGAAATGATGTGATATGCTATGCAGACGATGCAAAATGAAAACAGAATCTCAGGGCCAAAAATTAGGGTATGACAGATGCCTCTATTTAAGTTTCTTCTATCCGGAGATATGGAGATTGAAATCTTCGTCTTGGCGAGATAGGAGAGACTTAAATATAAACATGCACAATTTTGGGCCCTAAGATACCACAAATGCATATGATATGATATGAAATGAATACAAGACAGAGATCCTAGAGTTATATCCAAAGCAATAAATGTACAGGTAAAGACTTGGAAGACATGTCAGGGGAAACATTAGATGGTAAAAAGGCAATGTTATTCCGGAAAAGCAACAGAATGAACAAAGCGAAATATCTGGAAAAACATCATCCAAGAATGGCATTGGATGAAAAAGGCACCAAACATATGATAATGGCTTTGAATGAAAGGTATAATCACAATATCTAATAATGGTTTTAGATGAAAGTGAACAAGGTGAAGAAACCAGACATCCAATAATGGCTTTGAATGAAAGGTGTAATCACAATATCTAATAATGGCTTTAGATGACTGTGAAAAATGACTACATTCAAGAATGGCATTGAATGCAAAGAAACCAGTCATCCAATAATGGCTTTGAATGAGAGGTATAATCACAATATCTAATAATGGCTTTAGACAAAGTCAACAAGGTAGAGAAACCAGACATCCAATAATGGCTTTAAATGAAAGGTATAATCACAGTATCCAATAATAGCTTTAGATGAATGTAAACAAAGACTCGATCTGGAAGAACATCAGAAAGAGGGACCCATCCGAAAAAGCATCAGATGGTAAAGAGACCAGACATCCAATAATGGATTTGAATGAAAGGTACAATCACAATATCTAATAATGGCTTTAGATGAATGTGAACAAAGACTCGATCTGGAAGAACATCAGAAAGAGGGACCCATCCAGAAAAGCATCAGATGGTAAAGAGACCAGACATCCAATAATGGCTTTGAATGAAAGGTATAATCACAATATCTAATAATGGCTTTAGATGAAGTGAACAAGGTAAAGAAACCTGTCATCCAATAATGGCTTTGAATGAAAGGTAGAATCACAATATCTAATAATGGATTTAGATGAATGTGAACAAAGAAAGGATCCAAGAAAGCATTGGACAAACGCGACAATATATGTTTGGTAGGTGCCAAGTGAGTTAGACTTTGACAACAAGGCAAGACGTGGATGACAACACGACCTATAGAGAATGAAAATGAGTGCAAATAAGGATGACACTCTTGCTATGCATATGCATATAAGTTATGCCATGATCAAATGCAAATGCAGGTGTCATGCAGACGTCGACGACACAGATCGGCTCTTTTGTGAAGAAGATAGGACTGGAAGACTGATTCCTCAACACGGAGATCACTGCCATTCTGCTTGGGACTAGAGATGCTACTGAACACAATCTCTGTCACACTGGTAAATTGTATCAATTTGCTGATCCTTGTAGGAATGATGGAAAGTTGTATGGGGATTCTTCAAATTAATTGCCCCAGATTAGCTGACTGTTGTAGATGAACTGACCACTGCTTCAGCTTGTCTGATTCTGTAAATGACTGAATTATGTGCACTTGGAAAGCTTGCCCCAGTATGAGTCTTGAAAAATCTTCTGGATAAACCAATTCTGAGAGGGACTTGCACTGAACCACAAATCTTGAACTGATTCTCAACAGGATCTTGAAAGAACTTGCCCCTGATTGGATCAATGACCAAGTTTCTCAAATGTTTGAAAATTCCTTAAGGAAAGCCAGTTTGCAAACAAAACTGTTCATGCAAATTTCATGCAACTTTTGAAATCAAAATTATTTTTGGAAAGATGCAAAAGCATATGAGTCATTGGTTAGAACACGACGGTTCAAGACATCAAATTGAAAAGTTTAAGCAAAAGATGTAATGCCAAAACAAATGATCTGCAAAGATCTTTTGGAGTCAGTTTACGCGACCTCGCTGTAGTATGCTTTCAAAATAACTTTGCTTCAATTAGGTCTTTTGAGGGTTATAACGTGGTCTGGTTCATGGTTTAAGAAACAAAGGATAAAGGCTCAAAGTTTATTTGTACCCACCCTAACTTCGTGATGATCTTCAGTCATACGCTCAGTTAACTCAAATCATGCACTCAGGTTCCCATGGGTTAGGAATTGCACTGATGATAATGATGATGGTTCAGAAGTTAGATTGCAGTCACTGCTTCCTTACAATATTTGGTTGTCATACAAGCTTGTTCTTATTTCTCTTTGTAAAAGGTAAGATCATGAGATTCCCATCTTTCTTAGCTTTTGCCTCAAAAGGGACTCGGCTCATTCTTTGAGTAAGGATTTCTTGATGATCCTTCTTCATTTATTACTTTGGGAACAATTCGTACAACATTTATTCATTTATTTGGAAGATTTGAAAGGTTGTAAATGCCCGACTTAATGATTACAGTGAACCATCAATGGCTTCCGATTTGAAAGACATCTTCGACACTGGCTCGTTGTGTGCGAAGGAAACTTTGAGAATGCAACCTTTATGTGAAAGGTGTCTTATATGAAACTCATGTATTTGAATGCACAATCAAGTTAACTGAGAACTACCCTACCCCAGGTTAAGATTGCGGGTTTTTATTTGTAAAGAAAGGAAACTCATACTTCAAGGCTCAAAGGGGTTGACGAGGGGTCATTTTCCTTATTTCTCCAGTGTTTAGGGGATTGAAACAATGCCTTACATCGTCAGCAAAGTTTTGATTTGAAAGCATACCAACAGCAACTATGAGTATTTACGTTTTCATCATCCTCCCTCCAATCTTTGCATAATAAAAAAAGAAAGTAAATTTTTTTTTAGATAAAGCGTAAAGATGTAAATAAAAAAAGCAAATGAAATTGAATCCAAAAGTGGCAATGCTCATTTTATTAATTATGAAAGTACAAACATAAATCGAAAGCAAACAGCTAATACAAATAAGGAAAATGCAAACAATAAGAAACATGGTCTAGTGACTAATCAGAAACAAGATGAATTGTCCTGTCTAGAACACCGGCTTTTCGCTGAAGTCGACTGAAGCTTCACTTGGTGTGATCTGGTAGTAATATGCTCATAGAGAGGATTCTCAAATAGAGGTCGAGTAGTCTAGGCAACAGTATGAACCGCAGGTATGGGCTCGACGAAAACTGGAGCTTGAAACACTGGTCTGGTAGTCTGACCAATCATAGCAGTAGATGCAAGAGGTGGAGAGTAGTTGGGTGGCAAACCAAACTCTGGCCAAGTTGAAGGTGGCACCGGAATAGGCTCAGGATCAGCATTTGAAATTTCCTGGATAGCAGTTCTCTAAGGTTGCTCTCCTCTAGCAATCAAAACTTGGAGCATCTCAGTGAGCTTTGCCATGCTTGATTTAAGGTCGTCGATCTCCATTCGGATTTCAGCATTGTGTGCTTCTTGCTCTGACATTATGCGTCTGTAATTAGCTCTAGTCTGGTATCTGTGTCGAGGAATCAGCTTGACGACTCACAGGTGACACTGGAACATAGAGACAGCTGGAAATGAGCTACTGGACAAACGGATGTATGCAATGATATGCAATGCAATGTAATGGTTTCAAGGAACTCAAAAGCAAGTTGAAAACATTTCCAAAAATCTGAAAAAGTTTCATTTTATAATCCATGATTTTATTGATTTTGCAAAGGAAAGAACAATCGAGTTCCTTGAAACCAAAGGGTTATGCATGAATGTATGGATGCAAAAACACAGGTATACAGGCAAACAAACAAGGGCCTAGGCTTGAAGATCACGAGCATGGAGACAAGGTCTAACCATCCCAAAAAAAGGTATGTACTAGGGTTTCAATTGTACCTGCAGAATGGGTTCTACAACGTTCCCAGAGTCTACGTAAATCCTTCGGATATTATCGGCCTACGTGACTGCTCACGCGGGTTAATAATATTCTCAAGATAAACTCGTCTGAGTGTAGTATCGCGTAACAACCATTTGGGACTACTCCCTCATAGTCATCGCACTACGTCCTAAAAAGGCCAAGTCGGGGTAAAGGTAACTACGGTCCTCAGTCTTATTGACATTCATCGGAATGAGTGACATCAATACGACTACTCGCATCAGACATCAATCATCCCAAAGGGCCCTCGACTGAGCATGGTCATCATATGCCAAACTCTGTTAGGACTACTCCCAACAGCCGACTATTGATTACACCACAATCCTATCATATGTGTACTCTCAAGTCCGGGTTAGGACTTCTCTCACAATGTAATATCCCAACCAAGCAAATAGTAATAAATACAAGTACAAGTATATAACAAATAACATAGTAAACAAGTTAGGGGGAACCCTCAAATAAAGTCCCCAGTGAAGTCACAATTTCTGTCGTGGTGAGAATCGGATGCCAAGCTATTAGATTAACTTGAATCACAAATTTTAAAGTTCACCACCGGTCTTTGATTTATCCAAAGGAAAGGTTAAAGATCGAAAAAACCTAAGTTAAGAGAATCTAAGTTCGGGGGTTGGTTACGCATAGGGAAGGTATTAGCATCCTAAACGCCCGTAGTACTCTAAGGGAACCTCTTGTTAATATTTATGTTATCTGTTGCTTGTTTGCTAAAGGTATGTGCTAAGGGAAAGACCTATGGGTTAGTATTTAAGTATACTCGCCAAGATATCGCATCTTGTGCCTGCGTATCCTGACGGGAGTGGAATCAGAGTATCCGTAGTTCCCCTCAATGAGGGTGAGGAACTCTTGACGGTGGTCAAGGTTCCAGGGGAAAGTAGCGTCTATGGAAATATGCTTACATGGAGTGCGGTGACTCCATAGTTGAAGTTAAGTTAAGAAGGGTAGATTAAGTGTCCATGGCAGAACACGTGTATAGAGTGTGGTGACTCCGATCCTAAAGTTAGGATAAATGGATGGTCTTAAAGATTCTTAAGTGGCACAGAGTCAATGGAAGAAGTCCTTTCCTTTGGAATTTGAAAATAAAAGGGGATGGAGGGTTAAAGAGAAACTTTAAGTTTCAACGAAAAGCAACAAGTACAACAAATATTCAAAAAAAACTCGAAAGATGAGATATCATTATTAGGATTTAAACACAGCCGCTTGCATCAAAGATTAGATTTAAAATTGAACTTAGAGAAATAACAAAAATGAAAACACGGATGGTCAAGACTAAATATGATAAATAAAAACATGAATAAACCAGAATTTAATTAGGATACTAAATAAATTATAATCAAACTTTTCAACTAACTAAACTAAATGATTAAGTTCTAATTAAAAACTATTAATTAGATCAAGCTAAATAATTAATTCTAAATAATTTCTTAAAAAAACTGATTAAGAATTAAAACCTAATGCTAAATGAAAGGATTTATAATTCTAAATAGAATCTACATAAGCTAAGATTGAAAACTACTTAAATAAGTACAGTCAATGAAACATGGATAAGTGAGGTTTTAAAACACGACAATGGGCTTCATTGTGCGGCCCAGCAACATTTCATCAAATCAACAGACAAAAAGGGATCATCAGCAACCCTCTCGTATCTCTCACTTTCATCTCCTCTCTCTCAAGTTCTCTCATCTCTCACCAACTCTTAATCTCTCTCGTTCTTCTTCCTTCTTCGCAAAATAAACTCACGCCATCCTCTGTCTTCCACGCGAGGCCTCACCGCATCCACAACTCTCTCTCAAATACCGACATCTTTCCCCCCTAACAATCAAACCCTAAAGGAGAAAACCACACTAGAAAGGAAAAAATGGTAAACATACGAATATTCATACCCCAATTCACACTGCTATTTAATTTAATCAACATCAACTCAACAACAATTGGAACCTCACAGAATAATCGAAAGGAATCGAAGAAAAAAAGATACCGAATTTGAAGCTTTCACGGCGGAAGCAAGGCGACTACGTCGTTATCTCCGGGGTGAGGCTATGAATTGGTGTCGTCGCCATCAATTTGGGGTGTGCAGTGCGTTGGTGAGCTTCTAAAGTGTGGTGGTGGACAATTGGCTCAGCGGCTTCGAAGGTACTTCCTCCTTATTCTCCTTGTCCTCTGACTTTCTTCTTCTTTCTCAATTCAACTGTTATGCATGTGCGTTGTTCATTTGTATGAATGACATTGATGCCTTCCCCTGTTACTACTATTGATTATATGCATACACCTGCTACCCCTGTTTCTACTTCAATTTTCCAAAGTTTTTGCTTGTCGCTGTGTTTTTTGCTGTGAATATCTCTTCTGGAATTTGTGAATGACTTTGTGAGTTTGGTGTGAATTTTTCTGGTGAAATGTTACTTTGGTCGTATCTGTTTTTTTTTACTGATGCGTGTGAACTCCCATTATATAGGCCTGGTGATATTGAATCCTGATAAATATTAGTAACACTCTTTCCGTGTTCGCCGTGACAGGTTTGGAGTTGTTTTGGGAAGGAATTAAACACTGTCTAAACATGTTTGATATATTTCCGATTTTGTCTCGACATGTTTGATTTGTATTGAACCGTGTTTTGGAATGTTGGAACACACTTTTTATTCACATTAAATTTCTCTTTTGAATACTTGATTGTGTTCTTGGATACTTGCTGTCATGATTGGTCTTGTGATTTAATGGCAATAATTATATACAAACGGCCTTAGAATGAAAGAGATTTGTTGCTTCACTTATGGCATAATCTTTATGTCCATGTTTGCGTATTGTAGGTGCAGGACTTGCGAAAATTGGCAGTGATAGCTTCATATTTGGCCATTCCCACTTTTTTTTTTGGCAATTAATTGTTGAAATGGACTTCACTTTTTGCCTTGTCGTTGATTCTTTGAGATATGACGGTTAAACTTGGTGGCTTTACTTTATCATCACGGGCCGTTCATGAAAGGGACATCAAGATCCATTACAAATCATTCTTCCCTTTGAGCTATTCATATCCATTACCTTAAAGCAAGTGTTTCCTTTTGTAACTTGGACTTAATGAAGTGGCACTAATGGCACTGAGAATATCACGGCTTCCACACCGTCCTTTTATGATGGACACAAGACAACAATTATGATAGCCAGTATTTGTACATGTTTTGTATATATTAACAAAAATTTGTTTGTCACTTTATGTAATCATGACTTGTAAAGAACAATAATCCTTGAAGTTGATTTGATTCTTGTAAAGACACTTTGAATTGTGCTCAACTTTAACTTGGATGTTTGAATTGGAATCTTAAGCTTGGAATCCTTGGGACTTTGGAATTAATTTGAGATTTGCACTAAGGATTTATCTTTGAAACTTGCAACAAGATCTTGTACTCATGAATGAAGTAATTCTTTAAGCTTTTAATTCCAACACACATTCTAATCGTGTGAAATTAAATAATATGACTTCCTTGTCGTTGAATGGATGGATTTGGAACTAGAAACAACTCTTGAAACCAAAATATGGCATAAACAACATAGCTTGAAACACATTTAAGTATGGCTTGGATTTGAAAATAAGGTTTTGGATTTGGGAATTTGGACTTTGTAATTGGAATTTCATCCACCGTGTACCATGATTTGTACCTTGTACCTTGATCAAATATATCTTTTGAAGCATCCTGGACTTATGAGAAACTCAAAGCTCGGCCTTGTTTTAAAAGAGACATGGTCACAAAATCGATCCAAGACCACTTCAACATATATTGATCACAAACTACCAACAAGAAAGTCCCAACCCTTTTCTTAAGATTGCAAGAAGCTTTTCATGAAAATTCAACTTCACGAATAAGAACAAAGTCTTGCTTGACCTTTGACACCCACTCAATCACAAATGAACTTGGTACATGAAAACACGCCTTGAAGAATCCCCAGATACAGTTAGTAACACAATTTGCCTCACAAGCATGACTAGTTTTTTTAAATGACCACGTGCCACATTAATGGATAGAAAACCCTGACCCTCCTTAGAGAAATCTCTGAGAAACCTTGAGAATAAAAGACCTTGTATTGACTAAAGGGCCATAATAATGAGGGCATATTCTTCCTCCATCTTCACAAGAATCCAACACAATTTGTAAGGGACCAGAATCATCATGAGCACACACACAGCATCCCTGACCTTTGAACTTTCTGCAGCAACCCTAAATTCACAAAGGAAAACAAACAAACACAAGTCTAGTAAATCGGTTAGCTATGCATGGATGATTGACCTAGAAATGATGTGATATGCTATGCAGACGATGCGAAATGAAAACAGAATCTCAGGGCCAAAAATTAGGGTATGACAGGAAGTTGTGCACTATAAGTCCTTCTTTCGTATCCTTTTAAATAATTATCATATATCAACTGTATATATACTAGTATAGCTATTTAGATTTTTCCTCGGCAACTAGGTCTAGAACTAGGTAAAGCCAGTTTGGACACTCTTAAATACAGTCAAAACTAGATCCCCATAGGATTTCCAGATACAGTCTTGCCTTTTCTTGGGCTTAAACAATATAGAACAAAGAGAAAGGCAGTATTCCCTGTGAAACTTTTCTCAGACTGTCACCCTAGAAATTTTCAAAGAAGTTATATTCCCCAGAGTTGATCTATTCCCGGTGAATAGCATCCCTTGAATTTCTTCAAACCTCAGAACTTTCACTAAATAATCTATTCTTGGTGAATATCATTTCTTGAACTTTTCTTGGTTTGAGACCCTCGGGCTTCGTAAAAGCATCCCCGCCTCCTCTTGGGCTTTGTACAAGGACCCTTCGGCTTCCTATAAGTTCGTATGCTTTCTCTTGGGCTTAATACAAGGACCCTGAAGACCTCTTAAAGGTATAAGACATAACTTAGTCATCCTTTGCTAAAGCAGTCTTTCCAGTGTCAAATCTCATACCAACTTAGGGTTGATTCGCATCCCTTAAAACACCACCCTCCTCTTGGGCATCATATAGAAGATAAAACTCTTCCACACCAGTAGACTTAGACAGTTTAACCTTGAGTCTCAAAGACATTCTCAAGTTTCTTAAAAACATAGGAGAAACCCTGGTTCTTCTGGATCAATCTCCAGTAGAGTCTAAAACCCAGTCTCTCTCCTTAAAACCCCAAACCAGGGTCAGTTTATCATCAGTATAACACTATCCCAAATCAGAACCTCAAGGCATCTGATACCTCCACTCTTCTGTAATCCTTAGCAAGAGTTGATTCCCCATTTGAACCTGCCTCGGGATCTTAATAATCCCTAGCAGAAGTTAGCCTTCTCTTAGGCTTTGTATAAGAATCTTTCCTCAGCACAGTCAGCCTCCTCTTGGGCTTTGTACAAATGATTCTCCCCAGCGGAGCTAACCTTTTCAGACTCTCTTGTTAAGTCAATCACTTTTCATAATATCTTATTGAGTCAACCACTTCTCAGACTCTCTTGTTGAGTCAATCACCTTTTAGCACTCTCTTGTTGAGTCAACCTTTTTAGCCTTAATCTCGGGCTTTGTACGAGACAGATAAGAACACTCTCTTATTGAGTCCATCTTTTTCAGCCTCCTCTTAGGCTTTGTATAATGATTTCCCCTAGTAGGAGTTAGTCTCCTCTCAAGCTGTGTAAAATGATTTCTCCAGCTTGTTCAGCCACAATCCTGGGCTTTGTACAGGACAGATAAAAGCACTCTCTTGTTGAGTCAAACCCTTTTAGCCTTAATCTTGGGCTTTGTACAAGACATAAATTTTCATAACCTTCTCTCAAGCTTGGGGAGAAATATCTACTCCAGCAGAGACAGTTCCTCCCATCCTCCTTTTAGGCTTTGCAAAATAAATTCCTAAGCAGAGTCAAACTCTTTTCCGCCTCCATCTTGGGCTTTGTACAAGACAGATAATACTCTCCAGCAGAGTCAAATCCTTTTAGCCTCCGTCTTGGGCTTTGTACAACACACCTAAAATATCCTCACCCGAGTCAGTTAAATTTCCCATTTCAACCTCAATCTTGGGCTTGGTACAAGACACATACAAACCTCCCCGGCGGAGTCAAAACCTTTTTTAGCCTCAATCTTGGGCTTTGTACAAGACAGATAGAACACTTTCCCCGGAAAAGTCAAACTTTTAGCCTCCTCTTAGGCTTTGTATAATGATATCCCCAAAGAGTCAGTCTCTTTTTAGCCTGAATCTTGGGCTTTGTACAAGACAGATAAACACTCCCTTGTTGAGTTACCCTTTTTTCAGCCTCCTCTTAGGCTTTGTATAAGGACTTTCCTAGTGGAGTCAAACAACCTCTTAGCTTCCTCCTTGGGCTTTGATCAAGGCACATAAAAATCAACATCCCCTCAGAGAAAATTAATATCTTTCTATAGGAAGTCGTTTCTCTGTTTATCCCATGTCAAAATAGAAAAATCAAACAAACCCTAATCCCAGATAACTGTTGTAAGTGGCACACTTGTTGATTCAAATATCCAAGCTATTGTCCATCTTTTATCCTGGTAAATCCTCTCTTTCATCTAATTGCTGTAAGCGGCAAGACTCTGAGTTATTTACATCCATGCCACTGTCCCTCTCTTATCATGAGAAATTCCTAAGGAAAAATGGCATTACTCTACACTGAGTTAAAGTTTTCTCCTTCCAGATACCACCCCTATAAAGGAAATTATGGCATTGCTGGATTCATATATCCCAGTTAAAGTAATCCTCCTTTATCAATAGTCACCCGACAGTTGTGATAAACAGACCAAATGTCTCCCTTTAGAGATGACAAGTTCTCTCTCAGTTAAACCTTTTAGCTTCAATCTTGGGCTTTGAACAAGACACAAATACTTTTAGCTTCAATCTTGGGCTTCGAACAAGACACCAAAACATCTTTTTCCTCCCTTAGAATAGGAGGAACTACGATTGCTCTGATTTCCCTGTTTCGTTTAAACGGGAATACGTAGGAATATGATTGTGAAATCTTAGCGAGCATACTAATTAAAAACTCTAGGTTCAGTACCTTCATACATCAATCAAAAACTTTAGGTTTCATACCTTATTCATCATTCATCCCCATTTTCCACAAAGAACAAAAACTCTCCCACTCATATTTCCCAAGAAACTTTCCCAACCAATTAACGGATAAACACCATCAAGTACAAAGCGAAACCTAAAGCTAAAATCCAGTGGATAACCACATATAAGATAGGTAATTGACAACTCCCCATTGTATAACCTGACCCCGGACCCCCCAATCTCTTTAAGCGTTTGTTCAGTTAAACATCCGCGTGCAAGGTTAGTTTTAGATAGCTTCCCTTTCCCTTCCAGCTTCATGGGATAAATAAGAAATCAGAAAGTAGCACCCCTTCCTCATTGTGGGGAGAAACCCAAAAACCAGCGATAAGGTGATCGCGTCACCGACAAAAATCGCTTGCTACAGAATGCAACTTGTTCTTCTTCAGCGATTGTTTCGTCCGAGGAGGAGCCTGTCGTGGCCATTGGGAATTCAGAAACATCGAATAGGTCATCTCATCATGATTTAGATCGGGAGGTAGACTCTAGAGATAGAGTTTTAGACTTCGACGCAGCTATTGTTGCCACAAAAGCTGTTAGAGTAGGTGCTTCCGTGTCAGAAGAAAGGATTGATGGTGATGGGCCAGCGACATTGGCAGTTATTTTGATTGTCTTGAAGTCCCGTTACTTAAGGTCAATAAAGTGGTTTCATTGGAGAATGGGAAAAAGGCAAAATCTAAGAAGGTTAAACTAAGGAGTGTTGTTGAGGTTATTGGGCCGGTTCACAATAGAAATTCCAAGAAGAAAGTTAAGAGGAAGTTGGGCCTAGTGTTTCAGGATGGGCTAGCCTTGACGGAGGATCCAATTGAATAATTTTGACAACCATCCTATTTAGAATCTTTGCATAGAATCCCTAATTCCTCTTATCGTTTGTCTATCAATCATCTTTCGAAGAAGGTATCGGTGGAATCCAAAAGTTTATCTGCAGAAGCAGTTTTGTGTTGTGATAGTACGTCGGATTCAGATGTAAGGTTGTGCAATCTTAAATTCTGGGACAATATAGAATCAAATTTTGGGGATAAAATTTGGAGTGCTATTTCAAATCTTGGGGTGATAGCTAGCGATAAAACGAAGGATTACCCTAAGAAGATAGCGGATATGCACTACTACGAAAAACCCATTTAACAATGGTTGGGAATGACATATAATGACACGGGCGAGGGCATTGTTATGTAGATTGTCGTTGTATATATGATACTTACAACCACGACCTTGTAGGCGTTGTAATAACCTGGATAGCGCGCTAACTATCACAACGGATTTTACAATACACCGTTGTAATAAAAATAATTGTCCTCGGTTCGATTCCCAGCGGCGCAGTCTTGATATTTATTTTTTCTTGGATAGCGCGTCAGATATTATAACGGTTATGAATTATAACCGTCGTTAAAGTTTCTGCAAAATTAACAAATATGATCCTGCTTTTATAATTAATCCCATTTTTTACCTGTATTATTGTTCTCCATATCACAGCACAGCAAAAAAATACAATTCACATTTTGTGATAAAGTTTTCATAATAATATTAATCGTATCATATTCATAATATCACATATACCACATTACAGTTTATCAAAACAAACAACCTACATAAATAAAATATCACATATACCATATTACAGTTTACACACATTACATAACTTCACATAATTGTAACTTGGTGTATTGGTATCTTGTCTCTTGGTGTCTTGTCTCTTGGCCAGGTATCTGGACTCAAAATACCTATGATTTCAAATAATTATACTTGTTAGTAAAAATACTTCTAAACTATAACATACAATTAATATATTATGAACAAATAATGAATTACGTACTTGTTAATTTTCCCATATGCCTTCTTCATGATCGAGTCGTATAGCATGCACGACATCTCCATTAACTTCATCATATGAGGTAGGAACTTGAGTTGTGTAAGAAGGTGTGGATGGAATATCAAGACTTTCATCACTAAGAGGAATGTATTTTCCTTGGAGAACGATTGACCATTTCCCCGATTTGTCCGATGGATTGGTAACATAGAAAACTTGTTTTGCTTGAGAAGCCATGATGAATGGTTCTGTATTAAAAGATGCTTTGCCAAGGTCGACCCGGGTGAATCCTAAGTCATCAATGTCTACACCATTATTATTATTGGGAACCCACTTGCATTTAAATAAAGCCACTTTGAAAATAACATAATCAATCTCCCAAATCTCATCAATGACACCATAAGACGCGGTACTTGCCAATACCGGATTCTTATCTTTCGAACTAGAGAAATACATCGATTCGGCTTCAACCATAACCCCACTATTTTGTATTGTACTACGATCATCTTTTGATTTTGTATAAGAGGTATAATGACCAATGTCGTATGCACTCTAGGTAATGACACAAAATTTTGGCTCGTACGACAACCATTTAAGTATCTCGGATGCACTAGGATCATTAGATACACTTTTATTAAACCAATCCATGAATCTATTGTTATGCTCTATCAACAACAACTTGTCACTCATTCGGGGATATTTTTTCTTCAAAAGTCTTTTGTGAGTATCTATGAAAGGTTGAACCTCGTCTATATTATTCAATATATAGAAATGTGATTGAATAACTACATCCCGAGCCATTGGCTTAATATTTAGACCTTGAATATCTCTTCCGTCTGTGTCAGCATGACGAGACTTTAGAATTCCTATAGAATCTGCATCCGACAAATAGTTTGTACAAAACTCAACAGCTTCTTCTGTGATGTACCTTTCAACAATCGAAGCTTCTGGTCGATGATGATTCTTCGTATATCCTTTAAAGATCTTCATATATCGCTCTATTGGATATATCCACCTTAAATAAACTGGACCAGAAATTCTGATTTCTCTTACGAGATGAACAAGTAAGTGAACCATAATGTCAAAAAATGATGGCAGAAAATACATCTCCAATTGACACAAGATAATGGCAGCCTCATCTTCTAATTCATCCAATTTTTTCAAATCAAGAACTTTATTACATATGGCATTGATGAATAAACACAACCTCATTATAGTTACTCTCATATTTTTTGGAAGGATCCCACGGATAGCCACTGGTAGAAGTTGTTGCATCAATACATGACAATCATGAGATTTTAAACCAATTAAATTGAGATCTTTCATTGATACAAGTTTATTGATGTTTGATGAGTAACCTTGTGAAACTTTAATACCTTGCAAACACTCGCATAACATCTTCTTTTCCTTTTTAGATAGAGTGTGACATGCTGGAGGCAAATAAGTTCTTTTTCCTTTCTCTATTGGAGCCAACTGTTTTCGTATACCCATCTTCTCCATATCAAGACGGGAAGTCTTACTATCTTTAGCATTGCCCTGAATGTTTAGAAGTGTGCCAATCAAAATATCACACACATTTTTCTCCACGTGCATCACATCAAGACAATGTCTAACATCAAGACTTGACCAATATGGAAGATCAAAGAAGATGGGCCTCTTTTTCCATATATTTTTCGCAACTACCCCTTTTTATTTTCCTCTCTTCCCACCTTTTTCTTTTTCTCTCTTCCCACCTTTTTCTTTTTCTCTCTTCCCAGCGACAACATTAATGTGTTCCTGTTGTTGATAAACTTCATCCCCGGTTAAAGGTTTATGAGCCTCACCAAACTCTTGCTCTCCATTAAAAGCCTTTCGCAATCTAAGATAAGGATGGCCCGGTTTTAGAAATTTTTTATGTCCAAGGTAAACAGTCTTTTTTCCAAACTCAAGTTGGTGATAACAAGTATCATCTTCACATATAGGACACGCTTTATGTCCTTTGACACTGTATCCAGCCAAGTTACCGTAAGCCGGAAATTTGTTAATTGTGTAAAATAACGTTGCACGCATATTAAGCTTTTCCCCAGAATATGCATCATCAACTTCAACGCCTTCATCCCACAAGAGTCGTAAATCATCAATTAATGGACTTAGATAAACATCTATGTCGTTACCAGGTTGCCGTGGTCCAGAAATCATCATACTTAACAGTATATACTTGCGCTTCATGCACAACCAAGGAGATAGGTTGTAAATAGTGAGAAGAACAGGCCACGAAGTATGATTAGTGCTCAGATTACCAAAGGGGTTCATTCCATCGGTGCAAGCCCAAGCCTAAGGTTTCTTGGCTCGACTCCAAAATTCGGAAACAACGAATCAATTTTCTTCCATTGCAACGAATCAGCTACATGGCGAATGTTTCCATCACGAATCCTTTCATCTGTATGCCATCTAAGATTCTTTGCGTCATTCAAATTAGCAAAAAGTCTCTTTAATCGTGAAACTATTGGCAAGTACCATAACACTTTAGCGGGAGGATGCTTCCTACTAACATTGTCATCACCATCGTTAGCCTTCAACTTGTAACGCGACACACCACATTTCGGACATTGAAACAAGTCTTCATACTCTTTCCGGTATAATATGCAATCATTAGGGCAAGCATGTATCTTGATATACTCCAGACCCAGTGGACACAATATCTTCTTGGCCTCATAGCAACGATTCGACAATTTATTATCTTCTGGTAACATTTAATGTAGCAATTCAAGTAATTTTGTGAAACTTTTATCTGACCATCCATTTTTTGCCTTCAAATTAAACAACTTTAACACCGCCGACAATCGTGTGAACTCTGTGCATCCTTTATATAAAGGGGTGTCTTTATCACTACATAAATCATCATAAATATGAGCTTTCATAAAAGAAGATTCCCCAATATCACAGAACATGTCCTCTAGTTGATCTTCCATATATTCATCTTCCTCCACTCTTTGACTTTGTGACGCCCGAATTTCCTTATTATCCACCTCACCATGCCACGTCCATATTATATAATTTTGACATATACCATCACAACAAAGGTGATTGTGTATTTCTTCCTTTGTACCCTTTTTTATATTCGCGCAAACAACACAAGGACAATAAAAGATACCATTATTGTCGGGAAGATGTTTATCAGCGTATTCAAGGAATTCACGAACTTCTTTCTCATAAACCGGACCTAATCTATTGGCTTTCATCCAACTACGATCCATTACAACTTCTGAAATTTATACCAAAATCCATTACAGCGTATAATAATGTGAATGACACACCAAAATCTAATCCAAAAACTCAAGCATATGCATATACAATATGAACAAAGAAAAAATCAATGAAGATGTACTCTCATACTAAACGTAAAGCATATGAAATATCTCATTCTGACTTGAGCATATACAATATGAACAAAGAAAAAAGGAATGAAGATATTGAAGAATATCGTACTTCGAAGTTGTAATCAAATGAACGTAAGGAATGAAGATGTTAAAGAGTATAGTACGTCGAAGCTGAAGAATCAAATGAACGAAGACGGTCAATATTTAAGCATAAACCAAGAAAAAAGGAATGAAGATGTTGAAGAGTACCTTACTTCGAAGCTGAAGAAGCAAATGGACGAAGACGATAAATATTTGATCATAAACCAAGAAAAAAGGAATGAAAATTTTGAAGAGTACCTTACTTCGAAGCTGAAAAAGCAAATGAATAAAGACGGTCAATATTTGAGCTCCAAATGAATGGATACGAAGAGGGTAAAGGTTAGGGTGTCTCTGGCTCACTTGTTCGATTAGGGCGTCTTATGAAAGAAATACAGAATAAGTTTTGTTTTAATTTATCAGTAAAGCGTTTAATCTCGGTTGGAAAAACAAACCGTAGTGGAATCTTAAGTGACACACGCTAAATATATCCTAAAAAATGGAAAAAAATGTGTTGCAGGGAATCGAAGCTTGTTAAATTTCATTTATTACTACGGTTGTTCATCTTAACCGTTGTAAAATCATTTACAATTTATTTTTTAAATAATGGACTTAAGTGACACACGCTAAATGTACTCTAAAAAATGGAAAAAATGTAGTTGTATGGAATCGAAGCTTGCTACATTTTATTTATTACTACGGTGGTTTAAGTCAACCGTCATTAAATGAATCAGCTTTTGCCTGGGCGCAAAAATTTTAACCTATTGTAGTGGCGTAAAAGGATGCGTTGTAAGCCTGGCATTGTTGTTTTAGCGTTTTGTAGTAGTGATGGAAGCTTCGTATAAAGGCAGATTCAATTGTAAGAAGGTGATTAAAAAAGGTGCTCAATGATTTTGGGATCATTGAACATTAGAGGGTGTGGAAACATTTCTAAGATAAGGAGAATTAGTAACATAATTAAGAAATGGTGTGCTGGCATATTTTTCATACAAGAATCGAAATTGAAGGAGGTGGATTTTGCAATTATTGAGAGTTTGTGAAGCAACTATGGTGTGGTTTGGTCTTACAATAGTGCATGTGGTCAATCTGGAGGTATCATCACTTTGTGAAAAGAGGACTTCATCAAACCTCTGCTTTCATTCAAAGGTGGGGGTTATCTTGGCCTCAAATTTGAATGGAAGAATTCTTTTTTCTATGTTGTTAACGTTTATTCTGGTTGTGAGCTTCATGATAATAGAAAACTGTAGAGTGTTTGATTAGTCTTAGAAGGAAATTACAATATGGTCTTTGGTTTTTAGGAGGTGATTTTAACGCGATTTTTATGTCATCTGAAAGGAATGGGATAAATGCAGGTTCAAGGATTTCGGAACAAAAGGAGTTTGAAGGGTTCATTTCGGATATGGATTTGATCGACCTCCCAGTATCAGGTAATCGCTTCAGTTGGTTTGGAAGAGATGGTAAAACAATGAGCAGGATAGATAGGTTTTTGATGGATGATGCTATAATCCAAAGATGGGGGCGTTAGGTCAGTTGATTAGTAAGAGGGACGTATCGGATCACTGCCCGATATTGTTGAAGGTTCAATCAATCAATTGGGGTCATAAACCCTTCAAATCTAACGATTGTTGGTTCAACAATCTGGATTTCATTAAATTTGTTAGCAAGGAGTGGAATGACATTAAGGTTATAGGAAAGAGCGACTATGTAATTAAGGATAAATTCAAATTGTTGAAAGAAAAAATTAAGAAGTGGAACAATGAAGTTTTTGGTTGGTTTGATCTTAAAGTTGATGAAGGGGTGGAGGCTTTAACTGCAACAGATTCTCAACTGGTCACAGCTAATGCAAATGAAGTCAAGGAGCTCATGGAAGAAAGAGTTGCAGCGTGTAGGGTGATCTGGAAAAATCTTTACATTAAGACAACATGCTTTTTCAGAAGGCTATAGTGAAATGGAACCACGATGGCAATATGAACTCGAAATTCTATCACAATTGGATTGAGGGGAGAGCTAAGAGGGAGTTTATTAGGATGGTCGAAATAGAGAACGGGTTGATGGATTCAGTGGTCGAAGTTAAGGAGGCAGTGAGGTGTTTTTTCAAGGATAAATTTGTTGAGCCTGAACCTATTAAGCCCATGTTAGACGATTTTTCTTTCAACCTTTTATCTGTTTGTGATGTAGAGTTGCTGGAAGCTCCTTTTGGTGAAGATGAAATCAAAGAAGCGGTGTGGAGTTGTGACGGTTCTAAAATTCAGGGATCATGCGGATTCAACTTCATGTTTATCAAGAAGTGTTTATCGATTTTGAAGGATGACATTATCCTATTTCTAAGAGAGTTTCATAACTATGTTTTTCTCCCTAAAGCGGTAACGTCGGCTTTTCTTATTCTTATTCCTAAGGTTGATTATCCTTTGCCTTTAGGAGAATATATACCTATTTGTTTGGTCGGGAGTTCGTATAAGATCTTGTCGAAGTTGTTGGTAGTGAGGTTGAAAATAGTTATAGGAGGTCTTATTTCTCCTTGTCAATCTGCTTTTGTTTCGGGTAGGCATTTATTGGACGGTGTGATCATTGTGAATGAGATTGTAGACATGGCAACTAGGGATAAAAAGGAGTTTTCCTTTTCAAAGTTGATTTCGAAAAGGTGTATGATTGTGTCAAATGGAATTTCCTTAGTTCTTTGATGATCAAGATGGGATTTAGGAGTAGATGGATGAGGTGGATGGCAACATGCGTTTTTCAATGTCATTTGTCTATTTTGGCTAACGGTAGCCCGACAAAGGAGTTCGATGTGCAAAGAGGTTTAAGATAAGGAGATCCTCTATCTCCTTTCCTTTTCGTTATTGTAACGGAAGGGTTAACTAGATTGATGAAGAAGACAGTAGTGATTCGTGAGTTTAAGGTTTTTAGCATAGGAGAAGGGAACTCGGTGGAAATCATTCAGTTTGCGGACAATACTTTGATCTTATGAGAAGATGGTTGGAAAATTTTTTGGAGTATTAAGGCGGTTTTAAGGGGGTTCAAATTTTTATCGGGTTTGAAGGTGAATTTCAACAAAAGTAGACTTATCAGTGTAAACGTTCTTTTAGGTTTGAGTTGGGTGATGGTAATACCATTCCGTTTTGGTCGGCGCCTTGGCTGAGTTCGTTACCATTAGCTAATTTATTTGAAGATCTTTTTCGTAGCAGCAGACTCAAAGAGGTGGCAGTGAGCTCAATAGGATTTTGGAGAGATGGAAGGTGGAATTAATGCGATCTTGGTATCGGGCAGACAATCCAGGATACAGCGCCGACTAGATTTCTGGAGTTGAAATTTCTCTTGGGCAGACGGACAGCTTGAGTTGGAAGGTGGAGTATCTCATTGATTTTAATGTTAATGAGGTTTATCAAATTATGATGGACTCTAGAGAGCAGGTTCAGTTGTTGTTTGATCAAGGAAAAGCTTTTGAAGTCCTATGGAAAATTAAAGTTCCGGTAAGAGTTTTATCTTTTGGTTGGAGGTTGTTACGAAATATAATAACAACACGGGATCAACTCTTGAAGAGACGCATAAACATAGTTGATTATGTTTGTGTTTTATGTCGTTCCTTTGATAAAGATTTGCAACATTTTTTCTTTGATTGCTCGGTTGTCGCGGCTGTGTGAGAAAGAGTCGGAGATTGGTGTGGAAGTAACATTATTTATGCAGGAAATTATAGGAATTTTTGTGTGGAGTGGTGTGGAGTGGGAACAACACCGAAGGTAATATGAAATTTGGATCAATTTGGTTGTCAGTTGTTTGGTGTTTATGGAGGGTTAGAAATAATGTCATATTTAACAACGATGTGTGCAATGTAGACGACATTTGCTGGTCCATTGAGTTCTTCGCTTGGAAATGGACCTGTATAGGTTATATTCCTTATTCTAACTCTGATTATCTGGCCTTTTGTATGGATCCATTAAGGTTCCTTAGGTTGATTTGTGTTGGTTGGTAATTTTTCCTGTTTTTGTTTTTTGTTTGTTTGTAATTGGTTGAATACCCTTGTATTCCTTTTAATTCAATTGTCTTTAGAAAAAAAAATCATAATTAATTATGAATATATTCAATGCCAAAAACTTAAAATATAAATTGAATTTTAATATTAGATTTTGGACTTTTTTTCTTATTTAAAAAAAACATTTTATAATACACTAAAAATATTTACGAAAAATAATTTAAATATGTTGATTTAATATTAGAGACTACAACTATTTGCATGATAATTTTATAAAATTTAAAATATGAATTTTTTAAATGATAATATAAACGAAACTTGGTAATTTTGAAAGGAAAAAAATTTAACTTAAAATTATAATATTCTGTTTTTTTACATTTATAAAAATATTATAAGAAATGATATAATAGATTGGATTATCATATAATAACTACACCTATAAGTCTATGAGACTCTGCATAGTCAAAGACGGCTTAGAAAAAATAAAATAAAATTATATATATATATATATATATATATATATATATATATATATATATATATATAAAAGAAATGCTAACATACACCTAAAATTGATAGGCCCCACACAAAAATACAATACATTTATTTTCATTCTATTTTTTTTCTTTATCTTTTTAATGTGGATCCCACCAAAAATTGGTGGGCCCCACACAAAAATACAATAAGGTGTATGTTGCTAATGCACACTTACATGAGTGTGCATTACCATAACCCTATATATATATATATATATATATATATATATATATATATATATATATATATATATATATATATATATATATATATATATATATATATATATATGTATACTTTTGCAAATTTATGGCATTACATTCCATATTTTATTTGTACTTCATTATCCATTCACATGATTAAGTGGTTTAACAAAATAAAATTATTTATAATTACAGTTTTACTATTAATGAAAACTATCACTTTTCTCCGTATTTTTCGTTTCAAACTAAATACATAAACGCAAAATTGGAAATTGGAAACATGCTTAACCAGTTTTTGCATTTTACTTTTAAAAACAATAAAAATGAAAAGTATTTTTAAAAACAATTTTCTAAAACATCAATCAAACAGATTTTTAATTTCATAATTTTTTATAACAAAAATAAATGTTTTTAAAAACTAAATCAAACAAGTTCTTAATATTTTAGCAAAAGATTTTATAAAATTCATTTTTAAAATCACAAAACAAAAAATCTAATTTTTTAAAACTAAAACAAATTGATCCTAAATGTACTCAAATGAAGTTACAAAAACAAGACAAACTTCAATTCAGTTAATTTACCTCTCAATTTGTGATATGTTTGGTTTAAAGTATTTAACATGCAAAATTGATATTTTGGATAGATATGTAGAACTGATTTTAAGATGTTTGATTAATGTCTAATAAAATTGATTATATTTTCATGGTTTAAAGTATTTAACATGCAAAATTGATATATATGTACAACTAATTGTAAGATGTTTGATTAATGTCTAATAAAATTGATTATATTTTCAAAATTAATTCTACTAGAAACTATAATTTACAGATTTTGAATTTAAAGGTTTTCTTTTTTTTTTTTTGAAAATCTTAATATCCGACCTTGCGACCGACTAATCCAAAAAAGACCAACCCCACCGCCCACTAGCGGGGACCCGTTTAAAGTCGGAGCAAAGCTCCGTATGGACTGACCCACATACATTGAATTTAAAGGTGATTCTTACACTAAGAATTTACCATTCAACTCTTTCAACAACAATTTATCTAGGCGTAAATCACTTTACATTCTTTTAACAATTTATCTAAACATCAATCAATTAACATTCAATTCACTTTTAATCAAAAATCATTTTGATAAAATCAAATCACTCGAAATCAATTTTCTTCACCATGGAACCAAACACATGTTTAATGACTTCTTCGAGTTGCTAACATAAACTTCTTCAGTGTAATCAATGGCTGGTGAATATTTTTCCTCAAAATATGTTGATTTTTTTTAAATCACAATAAATTTCATCCATAGAGCTGAATTTCATTTCTTCCATGATGTCCCCAAAATCAAAATCAATTTCTCAATTCCCATTCCCAACAAAGCCTCCTTTTCCACTTCAACCCCCACACTTAACTCTTATTCCTGAGTTCTATTCAAGCTCATGCAACAATAAATTGACACAAATTAAAATCCTTACTTCCATTTGAAGTTTAATCATAGTTATAAACTGTAAAGTAATCAAGGCAATTTTCCATTCAGAATTAAGAAAATCTGAATAAAGAAAAGAAAAGAGGGATTGATGAACACAAGCCCCCAGCAATGCAGCATATTAGCACAACAAACTAATAGTGTATTTCTAGTAACCAAATAAACAAGTGGTGCTCTACTGATATTATGCCATTTCATTAGAGTAACAATCTGCACATTGCAGGGTAAGGCTATGATAAAAGAAACTTGATGACTAGTTGAAAAAAGTGATTATCTAACAAGAATTGTTTAATTCCATACATAAAACTAACACAACATTATCTCCTAAAACATCATTCACCAGATGGTAGTTAAACTAAATTCAGCCTATGTTAGCTTTGCTATGAATAGCCGGTCCCAAATCAGGATAAAGGGAGAGGGTTGTGTTATACAATCGACAACCAATGTAAAACTTTGTTGAATCTCTATGACATGAATCAACTACGAATTAATGTAATCACTTTTCAACTCAACCAAACGCTCCGAAGATTGCCATAAACCCATCACTAATTCACTATGGTTTCATGAGATAGAGAGACACCATGAGACCAAAACAACAATCATCTTATATCTTGTTAACATTGTTAAGTTGAATTTTAGTAAAATATGTTTGAGCAACTTGATGATGTAATGATAAAAAAAAACACGAGCAACTCGGGTTTAACATCAGCGATCTTATTTTCTACCGAAACAATACAAAACATCTCATCCTTCATATTCTTCATTTGCAAAGACAACGTTCAACAAAGACGATCTCTTCAATATACAACAAAACACATAAAAATCACAACTCAGAGCAGCTTAACACCAGCATCCCTTAGAGAATCAATAACAGCTTTTACCTTTCCGTGATACCGCTGTTCTCTCTTGAAGTGAACAGAAACAGCAGGTATGTTCTTAAGTGAAAGACGCTCTGCAAGTAACTTCCCGATCTTCGCAGCTGCAGCAACATCCCGAGTAGTTTCCAAAGTTGATCTTAACGCTTTCTCCTGCGAGCTCGCGGAAGAAGCTACGGTAGCGGTTGGAGTATGGATCACTTGAGCAGTGACATATTTGTTGGTGAAATGCATCTTCAAAACATAGGGTTTGAGAAAATTTGTAATTCTCGGAGGCCTTACCGGAGGTGGAATAACCATATCTGTTTTTCATCAAAGTTGAAATCAGAATATAGTTTGCGCATAACAGAATCAGATATAATGCAAGAAACGAAGAAAGATCTTATAAACTATCAAATTTTTGCAGCATTAGAAAACTGTGATTGGCATGGATAATCCTAAACCCTAAGTAGTTAATCGCGGTCGATAGTGGCGCGATTGCGGCGGTGCGGAGGAGAACGGCCGTTTCCGGCAACGGCGCATCACTGTCGCGGCTGCCGTCGTGGAGAATAGGGCTAGGTATAGTGAAAAAAATTGAAATAAGAAAAATGTGGAGAGAGAAACCTGAAGAATGACGGTGGAAGGAGGAGGGATGGTGACGGAGGAGTGAAAAGATGAACAAGCGGCGCGTGGTTGAATTACGGTGGCGGCTGCTTTGCTAGGTTAAATGAGAAAGAAGAACACAATGAAAACCCCAATCTTGTGAAAGTTCTTCAAAATGTTCAAAATATAAAATTACAAATGATGAGAATTTTAATGAGAATGAATAGTTTTTTCAAAAGTAACCATAATAATGGAATTATTAACTCAAAAATGAACTAAAATAAATGAAGTAAGGCTTAAATAATCTTTTAGTATGTGTAAATTGACTCGTTTTTAATTTAGATTCTTAAATTTTGAGTCTCTAATTATTGATTTTCTTTTAAGGTTAACCTATAAAGTTAAATTTTCGTTAAGTGTTAAATTTATGACATTTGCAAGACTTACTCGAACGTATTATAATGTATCAAAGTCAAACAAACAAATTGTTCTGAACAAGCCAAATGACTAGGCATGACCCAATTCATTTCTACTCTCAGAACAGCCTAATAGTTTAAGCCCTGCCAGTTAAGGGCAAAAGGAAGCATTCTCTCCTCTGCCCCTCTGCTGAGGAAGGTTGGCCAGCTAAACCCCAGGATCAGCTGCCCCTCGTCACATTTTTGTCCGTCACGCACGGTTGCACCATTTAGAAACAGTCACGACGCCCGTGCCCACGACCACGCCCTTGCCCGCGGCAACGGCTAGTTTCGAGCACCTCTGCCCGTCCCAACGGCTAGTTTCTGTCAGTTATTTATTCTTTGGGAGCGAATATCTCGTCCCGAAAATAGGGACCAATGGCCAAGCGTTGGGGGCATTATAAAAATCATATCATTTGAGAGGGTCAGATATTCTAAATCATCCTAAGACATACTCACTTTGTACTTGTCTTCTCTCCTCCCGTTTCTTACTTTAGCATCGGAGTGTCTTGCAAGTACACCCCTTTCTCATCTTTGAAACCAAGCATCGCAGACGAAGTCTCTGCCCCACTTCAGGTTTTGATCAGCTGGTAAGATCAGTGGCGCCGTCTGTGGGAAACTCCGTTCTCCTCGTCTTTCTTTCCTCGTAAATCTAAGACCAAAGCAGTTCTTTCAAGATTCTGATCATGGCCAGCCATGACAATGTCCACGATGCTCGCAACGCCGTCGTCCTCCCCGTCAGCAAGACAGACGCTGACAGAGCACCCCTTTTTCTTGGGAGCGACGTCCATCAGCAGAGAGATGGAGCCACCGCGTCTCCCTCCCCCGATCGTGCTGACAACGTTGAGGTCCAGCCCTCCGAGGACCATCAGCCCGACCCAGTTTCGCCCAACGCCGATCCGGCCATGGCGGACCTACTCGAGGCCCTCAACAAGACAACCCTTATGATCATCCAGCAGAACGCAAGAATTAGAGCCTTAGAAGAGTCCCGCCTACCAAGTTCTCCTCCGCCAAGGAGAGAGCGCCGGAGATCTCGGAGTCCTTCTCACAAACGAGGAAGAGACTGTCGGGAGCCAGCGGAGCCAGACTCTCTGGCGGTAAGAAAGCGCGACCATACCTCTCCCCGGAGCCAGCATTCCCTAGGGGCCAAGAGAACCAGAAGAGATCTACAAACAGAGCACCAGCGTTCACCTCCGCCCAGATCCAAGGGCCGAGCATGAACTTCTTCTCCCCGTCTAGATCAACATCCTCCCCCTGGACGAAGTACCCGCTCTCGTTCGCGGTCTAGCAGCAGCAATGACGACGAGCCTAGGGGCTCGTTGTCCCAAGAAATCATGGCCACACGCCTACCTAAAGGGCTGGAGAAACCCCCATCCCTAGGCAAGTATGATGGCACTACAGATCCTGACGAGCACATCGAGAACATCTATGTTCTGCTCGATTACCGTGGCGTTAGAGGCACTGTCAAATGCAGATTGTCCCCGACCACGCTGAGAAATGGAGCAATGTCATGGTACAAGAGCCTCCACTTTGAATCCATCACATCTTGGAGGCAGTTGGGGAGGATGTTCTCCAGGCATTTCACGGCCTCTCGTCGTCACCCAAAGATAGAAGCCTCCCTTTAGGCCATCATTCAAGGGAAAGACGAACCTCTTCGAGCTTATATCGAAAGGTTCAACAAAGAAGTCGTCCAGGTCTCCACGCCCAACGATATGAAGAAGTACTTGCTCGAGCGAGGACTCCGTGCCCGCAGCGACTTTGCCAAGGCGGTTGGCATTGAGACTTCAGCAACACTGGACGCCCTTCTCCTCAAGGCACAGGCGTACATCCAGTACGAAGAAAAGGAAGCTGCGAACACTGCCTGGGACTCAAGGCACCAAGAGAGTGCCAGGTCCTCCAAGCACGACGACTCCTCGTCAACTCGTCGGGGAGCAAAGAAAAGACGGGATGACCGCCCACGGGATTCACGAGACCACAAAGGGCCTTCTGGCCGCTTTCACGAATACACTTCATTGACCGTCTCTCACGAGAAGATTCTCTCTGAGAGCGCAAACTCGGAGTTCCAGCAAGCAGGGGTCTGTTTCCCGAAATAAATATCGTCCAAGCCGAACACAGATAAGACGAAGTATTGCCGGTTCCACAAGAGTCACGGCCACATGACCGACAACTGCATCCATCTGAAGGATGCAAATGAGATCTTGATCAGGGACAGGCACCTAAAACAATTCACCAAGAAGATGGATTCTCCTCGGCAGGACGCCCAGGAGTCAAAGAAAGTCGAAGGGGATGTGTCTTCCTCAAACGAGACCAGTCTTCAGGTCGCCATGAGCATCTCGCAGTCGAAATACTTCTACGTCCCTGAGGGGCTCAACATCCCTCCTTACTTCGCTGCACACAGCCCATGGGAAACCTTCCCCTCCTCCATGGTCATCTCGGAAGGGGGATTCAACAAGGTGACCATGGAATCCGTCAAGAGGAAGTTCGGGCATCTCATCAACACAAGCTCGAGCAGAAATTCTACACTTGATAAGGTCTGGGGAGAGTCTGCTTCCATCATCTTCTACCGCGAGGAACTTCTCGGCGGAGCTCCCAACTCCAGCATTTCTCTTCCCGTAAGAGCGCAAATGGCCAACTTTGACGTTCGACGAATCCTGGTCGATCAGGGATGCTCAGTCGACATCATGTATTCCTAGTTATTCTTCATCCTTCAGCTGGACGAGACCCACCTGACGCTCTACGTAGGCTCTGATCTACAAGGCTTTAACGGGTCAGTCACGAAGTCGTGGGGGTATGTAGAGATGATCATCACCTTCGGGGTAGCAGAAACGGCCAGGTCTATCAAAGTCCAGTTCCTGGTCATTGATTGCCCATCCCTCTACCAATGCATCTTCGGACGACCAACTCTGGCCGAACTGGTAGTCGTACCCTCAACCGTGCACCTGAAGATGAAGTATTACACTTCCAAGGGGCTCGTTGCCACCCTGCACGGAGACATCGAAGCAGCAAGAAGGTGTTTCGAGGCAGCCTCAAAAGGGCTAAACACAATCGTCGCCCGACCAAAGACTCACAGCAAGCCTACTCTGCCCTGCAACTCCGAAGGGGCGAAGCCGCTTCCCCGCATCGACTCCATCGACATCGACAGTCGTTTCTCCAAGGACGACCCGAGGGACCAAAAAAGGAAGGGAAAGGAGATCCAGTCAAGCTCGAGCAGCCCTTCAACATCGACCAGCAACGGCGATACCGCCCATCTGATGCGACCAATCCCGGACGGCGAGTTTGAAAAGGTCCTCATCAGTGACGACCCCCACAAGGGAGTGAAGATCGGGACCGGGCTAGATCTGTTCGCATGGAGCGCCTCAGAGATGCCCGGGATAGATCCTGAGGTGGCCTGCCACCAGCTCACCATCGACCCCGCCGTTAGGGCAGTAGCTCAACGTAGGTGAAAGCAGTCTTCAAAAAAAACGGAGGCTGCCGAACAAGCTGTAAAAGATGTAATGCCCCGTTTTGTCTTATTTATTTAATTGAGTCAATTTAATTATTTTCATTTTTATATTATTTTATTCTTGACTTTTATTTGACAATATATTATTTTTCATCGTTATTATGTTTTATCGCGTTTTGAGAGCGTTTGTGAGATATTTGAGCTGAGGGGTAAAATGATCTTTTTAGGGGTTTAGATATTTTGTTATTATAAGAAAGAAAGAAAAGAAAGTTTAGAGAGAAATTAGAGAGAAAGAAAATGAGAAGAGAGAAAGGAAGAGAATGGAAAGCGAAGGTTCGCATTGCGAACTTTCTGCTGTTTTTTCTCTGCCATGGTTCGCAGGGGATTCGCATTGCGAAGAGGAAAGCGAAGGTTCGTTGGGCGTTTGCACTGCGAACTTTATGCCCTTTTTCTTCTGACTTGGTTCGCTGGGGGTTCGCATTGCGAATAGGAAAGCGAACATGACAGATTTTCCATTTTGTTCTTGTCATAACTTTTGGGTCGTAAGTCGGATTGAGGCGCGGTTGGATGCGTTGGAAAGCTAATAAGATGTTCTTTCTTATAAAATGGTTTTGGGGCTAGTGGCCGATTTAATTATGTCTGTAATTGGAAATGTGTCGTTTTGTCGACTTTTACCGTCGTAATTATGTGTAATTGATGTGTTAACACGGGATACGCTTTTGATATATAACATATAGCTTGTGTGCTGTTATATGATGTGAATGTATGTGATGAAATGTTGTGATGATGGTTTGTGGCCTTATGGCAAATAAATGCATTGTTTTGGGTTTGATTTCAATGCATGATTATTGATGTTGAGATGGTTCACATGGTTATGTATGTATGCATTTGATTGTCATGGGTCATTGTATGCCAAACATCATGATATGCATTCTTGTGATGTCGTGTGCCCTAGTGGGTGTGAGCGACGAAACGATTCCTGAGGGAATCTGCTGTAACGGTCGTGTGCCTTATACAAAGAGGACCTAAAGCGACGTTATAAACGATCGTGTGCCTTATACAAAGAGGACCTAAAGCGATCGGATCATGTGCCTTATACAAAGAGGTCCTAAAGCGATCCATAAATGTTGTGTTCCTTATACAAAGAGGACCTAAAGCGACGGGGAACATCGTGTGCCCGACGGAGAGTTACACTAAGTAACAAGCGATGATTCCAATAATTCCTGAGTGAATTAATGATGAGAATGATGTATGGAATGATACCGCATTGCATTGCATAGAGTCGTTGTGTCGGTCTCTGTGCATTTGCATAAATCATGAATGGATTGATTATGTGTGGGGAATTGTGAATTGATTGATTATGTGTTGAGCTTGTGATAGCATTGGTGATTTGATGTGCATTGGTGATAAATGCATTGGTTATGGATGATATGTTTTATGTATAGACATATGCTATGTTTTGTCGGGATGTTGTACATTACAATGATTGTATTAATTCTCTATGGTATGCTATATATGAATATACGTGATGTGGTGGTGTGTTTCCATATGTTATAACCTTGGTATGCCTTACGTGTGAATATGTGATTATGTTGGTGTAAGTGATATATGCTATGTGGTTGGATTATTAGAAATATGTTAGGTATCTATGGCATGCTATATGTATTAGTATGTGATGCTTGTGGTGAGAATAATTATGCATGTGAATTAATATGTGTTTGCATATTATTATGCAATCTTGATTTAGTTGTTATTTCTCACCCTTCTGCTGTGGTTTGTTGCTCTATGAGGCAATTGCAGATTAGTATCTTGGAGGCTTTTGTGAAGATTAGTTCTCCATCCTTTTGTCAGTCTGTCGGCTCTGATACGTAACACGGGGGTCGGGGAACGCTTTTGTTATATGTATACATTTGTTGGATCTATTTTGTATTACCTTTGTATGTATATTTTGATGTTATAAAACAATTTATGTTGTAAAACAAGTCAGTTATGGATCTTTCCGCTTTATTCCATAATTGAACTTTCCTTTTGATGAAAAAAGTTTCCCTTTTAGGTTTATTCCATTTTGTGTTATGTATCAAATTTATGAGCAGGGAATGTGTTTTCTTTCTTCAAATGTGGCATCCTTGTTTCTGTCTAAAGAATAAATTTTTATTTACTCTGGTTTATTTATGTATTATTTAGTACGATGGGAATTGGGGTGTTACATTAGTGGTATTAGAGTTGGTCGGTCCGTCCGGCCAAGTTGTTGAGTCAGTTGGTGTGACAGTTGAATACTGTCGATGTTGTTTGTTCCTTAGTACGTGATATGTGTGTGAAACACTGTCAGTGCTTTCTGGTTTTCTAATCCTTTGTCTTCAGGATTGAGAATGAGATAAGTGGGGGAGAAGCTGGTGCTTCTCCAAGTTGCTTCAGTTGTGAAGCGTTGGCTCAGTGTGTTGTAGATTGCAAGATTGTAAGTGTTGTTTGGACAGTGTTGTTCCCGAATTCTGGAGGGAATGCGGAGGTAAGGTTTATGTCAACTAAGGATTTGTGCCTTAGGTAGTTTTGTACACAAGATGTAAGAAATTCTATTATAGTTTGGTAAAGATGGTTTATGCCCCATCATGATTGCCGGCTGTCTAGTGACAAATTGAGGAACTGATCACCCTTAATCTCTTGTTGATAGTAGACGGAATTATGTTGGATGGAATAGACGTGTCTTTCCGGCTTTGATAGTGAGTGCAAAGAATTGTTTGGAATTAAGAAAATGATTACGGATTGTTTTGATGAGTCGATGAAGATTCTTATATCGGAAGATGAGACGGATTAGAGGTTTTGGTATGTTGGTCCAGTTGGGAAGTCATTAAGAGAGAATAATTGGGTATTATTAATGGCTGCTTCTCAGAGAGTAGATAGTGAACTCAAAATTGGACGAAGGTGAATAGTTGGGGTTTATATCTGCTAAGTAAGTAGAAAACTCTCAAGGGATGAGACTAAGATGTTTCTTATGTTTGTGATGATAGTTTTCTGGAAATTGGCAGGAAGCCACAGTGACGGGCCGTCAGTTGTGCGTGATTCCAGATGTGTTTCCGGATGGAATATTGGATGTTAGCATTAGAATTACTCAGATTGAAAGAGCGGTTGGAAGATTTATTGGAAAAGGGATTTGTGAGACCAAGTGCGTCGTCTTAGAGAGCTCCAGTATTGTTAGTAACAACAAGGAAGGATGATTGAACAGAATAACAAGCATGATGTGTATAATGGTATTGAGACTATGGAAAGTAAAACTTAGAGTTTTGGTGAGTTTTGGAGTTTTTAAAGTTTTAGGGCATTAATAGAAATCTTGAGAAAACCCTAGGTGTGGATGTAATATTTGAGAGTTCTTTTTGGTTGGTTGTTGCGACATGTTGGTGTTATACCCCAAATTTGTCCTACCTGTATATTTTCGTCTGTACATCCGTCCACTAACCATTATTCAGAAAATTCAAAAAAAACATATATTGTTTTTGGTTGTTGTGGTGGTTGAGGTTCAATGGTTAGACAAGTTTGTTTTATGATCAAGGTCTGGATGTGATTGACTCAAATGATGTGTGTGAAGCTTCAATCAGGGTTTGTATCAGGCAATTCACTTGTGCGTTGATCAAGTTATCAGGTTGTGTTGAATTCAATAGTTTCGCGGTTTAGAGGTTTTCAAGGACCAGCTCATTTCCAATTCAGGGTTTTGGTGCATTTTTGGATTCAATTCAAGTGTGATGTTGGTTTAAGTTCAATAAATGTGCGTTTGTGGATCTAAGCCAAGAATTTGTCCTTATGATTCAAGTCCACAATCCATTTCCCTTTTCTCTTTATCCAAACCTATTATCCACCCATATCCATTTATAGATCCATTATCCATTTTTAACCCTTATCCATTTTGTCCATGTCCAAAACATTCAATTCATTTCCATCCAAATCCAAACCATTTTTAATCACCTTCAAATCCATTTTTATATCCATCTCTAATTAACCATAATATATATACAAACAAAGCCCATTAGCCTTTAAGCTCATTAAAAAATCACAAAAAGTATACGATAAATAAAAAATAACAAGTTTCTGCCATGCCACAATGTACAATTACACAATCAATTTCTTTTTTTTTCTCTCTAGCCACTCCTTTGACCAAAAAACAACAAAATTGTTACTGCAAGCCAGTATTCTCACGCAGTAAGTCTCCACCGTACGGTATTACAATCGCTAAACCATCTTGCAGCACTTAATTTCCACACAAAAAAAGCTTCACATTCAAAAACAAGTCATGATTCACATATTGCAGTCATCACTACTTTATAAAATCACAACCTTCCATTAGCCACAACTTTCATAACCTGCACAATTAAAAAAAATCAATTCACAAAGTCAGCATCACAAGTTCATGGAAATCACAAATCAATTTCAGCAGCTCTCCTACAAAAATAACTCACGGACCCCACCCTTCAGCCATACACACTACAATTTCCTACACAACTCCAGCCACTATCCTGCAAAACTCTCACAAGGACCCCAAACCAGCTTTTCCACAACGTGATTTCTCACAACAACAAAATCAATTCAACAGCCACAAAATTCCAAGATACCCAACACACAAATTGCAAACCCTGCTGCAACACTACAAATCCTTGCCTAAACCACAATAAGACACGATCTTCCCACAATATGCCCCAGACCCCACACTTTTTATGCAACGTCACGCCAAAACAAATGGTAACAATCAATATTTCCAGCTCACCACAAACCTTGGCAAAAACGCAGCAAAATGAATCAAAATTGCTACGATACAAAAACTGCACGACAACCACGTCACCAAAAATTCTCACCAAGTTTCCCATTCCACCCTCGTATATCCTCCTATAAATCAAACATTTTCTTCACTCTCAAAAGGAGGAGCCCGAGCCGCCACAAAACCCTTGCGCAAACATTCTCCTTCAACCCGACCTCACGACCTTTAACTTCCATAACCGCTCCTCATAAACCTCAAAACCATCACAAAAACTACACTTTCAACCCAAATCCAAATAAATTCATAAACCGTAACAGACCCAATACCAGAAATAACTCCGAATCAGAAAGGGAGAAGAAAAGAGAACGAGATCAAAAACTGAGAACATGCATGCATTGCTCAAATCTAAAAGAGTTGCGCAGGTAGAACGAACTGTAAGTGTGTGTGATGTGGTTCATCGTCGTGTTTATGCGGCTGATGATGTTACTTTGATCTTTCATTTTACTTTGAAAAAGTGAAACTGATGTTGTTACTTTGGTTTTTCCAACGTTACTTTTTCAAGGAGGTTTTGGGTAATGGCTTTATGTCAATGTAGGTAAAAGCTGATGATGTAGTTTTTTTAAATAAAAAAAAAGAAAGAAAGCATTGAATCTGGTTCGCTTGGTTTTAGTGGTGGATTTGTTTTTCTTTCATTTGTTTTAAGGTGGATCTAGGTGGTCCTTTGACCTGGAAGGTTTTGTGTGGATAAATCATAAGCTATTTTTTTCTTTTTTACCAGATGAGGTTTTTAAAAAGAGAAAATCGTTTTTTTAATAAAGCTTGACTGATGGGGTGGTGTGTTGGACCGTGAGATGGGCCTTTGAGTCTGTAGTGTTTTTTCTTCAATCACACCTTCCATGGTTTTATGCGCCCCCTGTTCTCTCTTCATTGTTTATCTTTATTTTTTCTTTTAAGTTTCTTTTCAATTCTCTCTTTATATTTTGTTCTCCAAATAATATTTTTCTAAGTATTATTATGTTTTCTCAAATCAATTTTATTTGATTTCCATTTTGGATTCCCATTTTATTTTCTTTTCGATTCAATTTTTTGGGCCAATGATATAACAACACTCATGATTTAGTTGATTTTCTCAAAATCGATTCAAAATCTTGATTAATATGAGGCCTATTTATTTTTTGTTTTTTTTATCGGTCGATGAAAGTAAAAAATCATAGCTTATCGATTATCGATTTAAGATCTTGATTAAGACGAGACCGATTTTATTTTAATTTCGATTTCCTTTTCATTTCATATTCTATTTATTTATTTCTCTTCTTAACGGTCGATGAAAATCTAAAACCAAAGATTATCGATTTATCGATTTAAAATCTTTGGTAAAGATGAGACCTTTCTTCCTTTTCCATCATATTTTCGATTATATCTTTTCATTTTCGATTTCTATCTTTTCTTTTCATTTTTGGTCAATGAAAGTCAAATATCGTTGATTATCGATTTCTCGATTAAATCTTGATTAAGACGAGATCACTTCGATTTATTTTCTATTTCCATTTCATTGTCTATTATCTTCTTCTATTTTCTCATTTTTTATCGATGAAGTCTTTCTATTCGCGAATGTTGATTGTTGAAGCGATTAACCTTCATTATTTCAAATCTGTAGTGAGTGATCATCAAGATCTCTTTCTATACTTTGGGATCGTGATAGGTTACCTTCGATTAATCGAGGAAAGTTTGTGATTAAGACGAGATCTTCACCTTTTCTTCTCGTGTGGCACGATTCAATTGGGGAATGATCCTCAATATCATTTCTCCATCGTGTTTTAGCATAAAGATCAAATTGTGCATCCTCCTATAGTGTGATATTCGTCATAGATCATGCTACGATGGCTTGGCGCTACATTGGACCCGATTCATCCGATTAACTACTAACAACTAACCTTACATTTCCGTCAATATTATCTTGATTTACTTTTATGTCAATATTATATCTTGTTCATATTATCTTGATTATATTATTGTTCATATTATTCATATTGTTCATATCATATCCATACTTATTCATCTAACCATTTTCTTTGTTCATACACTATTTAAAACACACTAATAAATATCGAAACCCTAAAACAATAAATTGGTGGACTGTTGGTTACTATCCTTCGCTTGGAGCTTTTGTCTGACTCTTGCTCAAGGTTTAGTTTAGGACACCTTGCACACACACGGCTTCCTCTTGGGCTACCTTACAATGAGACCTTTTATTTCATGTCATCCCTTGTACTTTATGTGTACCCCACTCCCATTCCGATGTATGCATTAGTTTTCTTTTGATTGTGGTTTGTTTACTAGGAGCACCCCTAGGGACTAGCATAGACAACCCATTTTCAAACTAATTCTCGATTCGTCATCGAGCCATTTTCAAAACACCCCCGTAAGTCGATTGCTCATTAGCATTCGCCATCAACCTAATACGCACACTCGCACATCTCGTGGTGTCATTACTAGGAGTACCCCTAGGGACTAGTATCGATCCTCACCTCTTTTCTCAACCAATCCGATCCGATCTTTTTCAAACCGTTTTTTTAATCAACTAACGAAAGGAGGAGATTCTTGGAATCTAGCATTCCTTGGGTCTTCGAATGAATGGCTCTTGAGGCACGCCCTTGGGTTGTTATTCATTCACCCTATCGTCTTAAAACACTTAACCATTATCAAACATTTTCGCAATTAACTCACGAAAGAACTGAGTTCTTGGAGTCTAGCATTCTTTGGATTCTTGAGTGACTGCTCTCGAGGCACGCCCCTTGGGTTGTATGTTATTCAATCTTTCATCCCCTAAAATTCAAACCCCCCTCTCTTTTCGTGGGCGTACCACGAACTACGACTGCTCTGATTCTTTATTCTCGTTCGAATAAAGATATGTAGGCACAAGATTGCGATGATCTTGGCGAGCCATCTTCCGTATTCCCTCTATCCCTTCCCGTAGTCGAACTACAATTGCTCTAATTACTCATTCTCGTCCGAATGAGCATACGTAGGCACAAGATTACAATGATCTTGCCTAGCACCCTATTCTAAAACCAGCCATTTCCCTTAGCATCAAAATCTTTTATCTTTTTGTTTCACATTTATCATTGAGAAGAAAACAAACAAGCTTAGCTAACGTTCATCACAATTTGAAACTAAGAGGTTCCCGTTGAGTACAACGGACGTGAGGGGGTACGCGTACCTTCCCCTCACGAAACCGACTCCCGAACCCAGAATGTGGTTGCAACGACCATGTTCTTATCCCTCCCTCAAAGGTTTTCTCGATATTTTCCTTTCCCTCTTTTGGGATAAATAAAGTTCGGTGGCGACTCTGTCGAACCGTTCCACGCCTTTCGCGCGAGGGTCGTGTCTTCGATTAAGCGATTTTTTTTTAGGTGCGGCAAATGGCGACTCTGCTGAGGACCAATTGTTCCATGCAAGAGAGAGTCGAGCCTAACTTAGTGCGATTTGTGAGGAGCGTTATCTTTGTTTGCTTGTTTTCTTCTCGTTTACGTATTTGTTCTCTTACGGCTTTTATATGCTCACTATTATGCTTATCTGTTGGATCTTGGGATGATATCATGAGTAAAGCTCTACACCCGAGCTTTGGTAAAAGCAGAGGGAACACATAGTTTAGAATTGGATGTCGAGTAGTGTTAGTCCCCAAGGACTCGCTCCTTGCGTGCCTAGCATGAAAGCTCCTCTAGAGTAGACCTTTTCGTAGATCTTGTTGTAACGCAGCTAGCCTGTTGCACGACTTGATTCATGAAGGGTTCATGACTCTAGGAACCACTCTTAGAACCAAGTTCTATATTGGTGGTCGTGTAGTGTTAGTCTCCAAGGACTTGCTCCTTGTGCGCCTAGCATGAAGACCCCGCTCAGGGGAGACCTTGTCGTCATTCTCGTCGTAATACAGCTAGCCTGTTGCGTGACGTTGATGCGATTAGTGTCTGTAATCCTAGGAACCTTATCCATCAACGTAGAAACTATCCTGTGAGTGGGTTTATGGGTAAAGAACCTAGAACTTTCCTCATAGAGCCTACCTATAGGGTTTATTTGATCAGAGACTTTGGTCATTTACCCGTGAACGGCCAACCTCATAACTGTTTGAACCTGCGATCTACGATCCTGGATCTTGCATCTTACATTGCATACATGTCATTGCATTACATTAAATCAGTTATGTATCTTGCATTGCATTTCAACATCAAAATCTCACTTCACCTTCCTTCCTTCTCCAGTAAATCAAGTTGATTCCTCGACACCAGTACGCAACTCGAGCCAACACAAGACGAATGATGGAACAGATTCAACAAGAGCAAGTTGCCTTCAGAGAAGAGTTAGACTCTATGAAGGGAAAGATCGACTAGATTCTCGAAGCCATCATAATGGCCAGAAAAGAAGAAGAACTGCGAGAAGACGCTGCTGCCAACAACAATATGCCTGTGCAAGGATCTACCTCAAGGCTCTCAGTTCCTGTTCCCAACCCCATCACTTATGGGATACCAATGAACTTCACTCCCGCCGCTGAAGGAGCCATTTCTCAACCACTTCCAACATCTGGAGTCGTTGTTAGTGCTATTCCACAAGCCTAACCTGTTGTCACTCAGATCCCTATTCCTCATGCTGAAGAAAATCTACTAGATCAGTATGATGAGGTCCAGAACTATCATGCTGCCATCCCAATTGTCAATCCTACTGCTGCTCAGGATTCTGAGGCCATCAAGATGTGTCGTGATCTAGCCGAAAAACTCTGAGTCATGGAGGGGTGCAACTCAACTTCTTTGAATTCTCTAGAAATGTGCTTGGTGCCAGATGTCGTCATTCCTCCCAAGTTTAAAGTGCAAGAATTCCCAAAGTACAAAGGTCTCATTTGTCCTCACATCCATCTGAAGACGTACTTCCGCAAGATGGCTGCCTATGCCAAAGACGAAAAGTTGATGATCCATTGCTTCCAAGACAGTCTGTCTGGGGCATCTCTTGAGTGGTACATGCAGCTGGAGCGTAGCAATGTGTGCACTTGGGATGAGCTAGCTGATGCATTTGTCAAGCAATATAAATATAACACTGACCTTGCTCCGAATCGTACTCAGCTTCAGAGTATGGCTCAGAAGGACAACTAATCCTTTAAGGAGTACGCGCAATGCTGGAGAGAGCTAGCTGCAAGAGTGCATCCACCTCTTGTTGACCGTGAACTAATTGATATCTTTATGGGTACTTTGCAAGGCCAATACTATGAGAAGTTAATTGGTAATGTTTTTGCCGGATTCTCTGATTTGGTAATTGTCGGTGAGAGAATTGAAGAATGTCTGAAAAGTGGAAAGATCCAAGGAGGTTCTAGCAGTCAGTCTGCAGTCAAGAAGCCCTTCAATGGATACAAAAAGAAAGATAGTGAAACTAATGTCGTCTCTTCTCAGAAAGGGCAGGCTCAACAAGCTCCCCCTCCAATGCCTTTTCAAATGCCATACTTCCAGTATCCGTATGTTGTTGCTGCGCAATAGCTCCGATGCCTTATCAGCCAACTGTTCAAGCTGTTCAAGCTCCAATGCCTCAGCAACAGGCTCCTCGGCAACAATCACACAACCAGCAAGGGTATCAGTATCCTCCTCAACATCAACAACAGAGAGCTGCTCAACAACGTCAGCCTAATCAACAGAGGACAAGGAGGCCAGATAGAGACTTTGATCGTCTGCCGACGACATATGCTCAGATCTTTGCTCAATTGATGGAGAAGAGGGCAATCGCTCTGAGGGACCTAGCTCCTCCAACTGTCATCCCCCCAGATTATGATGTTAATTCTCATTGCAAGTTTCATAAGGGTGCTCTAGGGCATACGATCGAGGACTGCAGAGCTTTCAAACACAAGGTTCAAGACATGGTCGACTCAAAGTTTCTCACGTTCAATGGGAGGGCTCTAAACGTCATCAAAAACCCTATCCCGCCGCCAAACTAGTGCCAGCATCAAGTCAAGTCAAATCAAGTCAAGTTTATTCCCCGAAGAAGGAAGTCATGTTGCCATCCCATCATTTGCATTCTTGTATTTTGTCTTTATTTGTTTAAGTACTGTATGCTTTGAACATTACCTTTCGTATTTGGTTTTCTTAATGTAGTGATTATGCATGTTTTGAATTAGTTATGTCGTATTCACTCTTTTTTTTTTCATTTACTGCAAAACACTAACACACTTCTCCATTTCACTCTCTTTATCAACTGTTGTTTAGCAATAATTGGAGGGAGGATGATGACAACGAAATACCCATAATTGCAAAATGTATGCTTTCGGATAGAATCCCGCCGATGATGTACAGGCATTGTTTCAACCCCCAAACACTGGATAGACAAGGAGATAATCCCTAGTTAACCACTTCGAGCCAAGAAGTAGCAGTTTCCTTCGGATATTCAAACCCTTACACTCAACCTGGGGCAGGGTAGTATTCAGTTAACCCAATTACGCACTCGAATCACAAAGCTAAATCCAAAAGACAAGACGGTTGTTCATCAATACCCATGACTTGGCAGTCACAACCCTAAGAAAAAAAATAAAAATCAAAAGCCTGCTAAGTCGAGTACCTCAAAAGGAGACTTAGGCAAAAATCAAGGCAATCCCGATGGACTCGAAAAGCAAAATCAGTCCATGCAAGAGATAGGGATCAAAAACAAAAGAGGCCCTCGAATCCTCAACAAAAACAAAATAAGGTGGCTGCCATTTCGAGCAAATCTTGGAGCCATCACTCCTAAACCGCTAACCCTTTTGGGAGACAAACATGTGCAAAAGTAACTGAACGTAGGACTGGAGTTCATCACGAAGAAGGGGTGGGTACAAATCATACTTTGAGCCTAATATCCTTTGTTTCTTAAACCGCGAACCAGACCACGTTACAATCCTCGAAAGACCTAATTGAGACGAGGTTTATTCTGAAAGTATACTATTGCAAGGTTGCGTAAACTGACTCCCCATATTTGCTAATCTTCAGCTTTGGTGTCATTCTCCTTGCTATATCTTTCACACCAACAAAATCAGTACAACGTTTGGGCTAACGGTCCATTCGTCTCACCATCACGACACTCCAATAAACGACACTTTTTTAAAACTTGCATGAGTATCGCATTAAGATTACCATTTGTGAATGTGCAATTTTAACTGCAAATCAATGTTAGACATTTAGGACAACTCTAACAAGGGGCAATCGAAGAGGAATTTGAACTTTCAGTGGTGCCAACCCGAATCAAGACTCCCCCAAACCCTCAATCTGGGGGCAAATCCTTCAACAGCTCAATCAGGGGCAAGTTATCTCAAAGCATATCAAAACTTAGCTTTCCAAAGATCAGACCACTTCAGAACTGGTTAATCAGGGGCAGACCATTACCATGTTCAGACTGGGGCAAGACCCATTGTAGCAGGCAGATCCTCTGTATCTTCAAGTTGGTCAAGAAGACCTTGCCAAACGCTGACAATCACCGAGTTCAGAGCAAGCACAATCTTCATGAGTCGATCACGTCGCTACGCTCATTTTTTCAGGCAACCCTAACTATCAAGCAAAGTTGTGGTTCTCTCAGAAATGAACTCATGACTCATTATCATCAAGTGAGCCGACTCAGGGCTTCCAGAGCATCTTCGTTTGCTTCAATCATAACGTCTTCAACGAACTGAGTGTCGAGGAAATCAACCCTCCCACTGCCCAAAAGTCCAATCCTCATTAGCAACTACTAAAAGTCCACCATGCTGGCACCCTTCAAAACATATCCAATCACCAGTCTACAATCATATGCATCATATGCATCATACGCATCACATTCGACATTATAAAAATCATGTGCATCATATGCATACAAAAAAAAAACCATATTATACTTCCCCAGCACTTGCATTTCCGCGCGTCAGCATTTGCATTGCACATCATTACAAATTCAAGCATTCGTACATGCGCATGTCAAGGTCCATGATCAATCTCAAGACTACAAGATGATCTTCAGCCCAGCCAGGGGCATCTTCTTTAGTCCGTGGACGTTCCTCGCGAAGTTGTTTCAACCTTTTGTTGATCAAGCTCAATCGATCTTCAGCCCAGCCAGGGGCATCTTCTTCAGTCTATGGGTGTTCCTCACGAAGTTGTTTCAACCTTTTGTTGATCAAGCTCAATTAATCTTCAGCCCAGTCAGGGGCATCCCCTTCAGTTCATGGGCGTTCCTCATGAAGTTCTTCAACCTTTAGTTGATAAAAATGTGATCTCCAAGCAAGCCAGTGGGAGTTCCTCATTGAATTGTATTCCTCAACCTTTTGTTGATGAAGTTGCCATCCCCAGCTCAACCAATAAACATTCCTCGGAGTCAGTGGGCGTTCCTCATTGAATCATTTCTTCAACCTTTTGTTAATGTCTCTAAATAAGCCTCACTCATCATATCCCCAGCAAACTTGACCTTTTGTCAATTGCCTTACTATCATCCTTTTGGTGATAGCCAAACCTTGTCAACTCAATTCAACCTGCATCCTTTTGGTGTTGGTCAATCCTCAAAATCAGAAACTTACTATCATCCTTTTGGTGGTAGCCGTTCATGTCATATCAACCTAACCTGCATCCTTTCGGTGTTAGTCCTCGCAAGTGGGAAGTTCCTATCATCCTTTTGATGGTCGTAACTTGTATTGTTTGATCCGTCATCCTTTTGGTGTCGTCGATCTGTAAGCCCTTGGTCTGTTTATCATCCTTTTGGTGAATAACAACCTTTGTTATTGTTTTGCTTGCTATTATCCTTTTGGTAATAGTAATTTGTGACCTCATTTTCATCCTTTTGGTGAAGGTTCACTGTGTGTGTCCACTATCATCCTTCTCGTGATAGGTCTGTCATCCTTTTAGTGTCAGATAACTGTGTGTGTGTGCCCTATTATCCTTTTGGTAATAGCAGGCTTTGACCTCATTTTCATCCTTTTGGTGGAAGGGTCTGTGTGGGTGTGCCCTATTATCCTTTTGGTAATAGCAGGCTTTGACCTCATTTTCATCCTTTTGGTGGAAGGGTCTGTGTGTGTGTGCCCTATTATCCTTTTGGTAATAGCAGGCTTTGACCTCATTTTCATCCTTTTGGTGGAAGGGTCTGTGTGTGTGCCTTATTATCCTTTTGGTAATAGCAGGCTTTGACCTTATATTCATCCTTTTGGTGGAAGGGTCTCTGTGTGTGTGTGCCCTATTATCCTTTTGGTAGTAGCAGGCTGTGACCTCATTTTTATCCTTTTGGTGGAAGGGTATGTATGTGTGTGCCTTATTATCCTTTTGGTAGTAGCAGGCTGTGACCTCATTTTCATCCTTTTGGTGGAAGGGTCTGTGTGTGTACCCTATTATCCTTTTGGTAATAGCAGACTTTGACCTAATTTTCATCCTTTTGGGGGAAGGGTCAGTGTGTGTGTGTGTGTGTGTGTGTGTTTACTATCATCCTTTTGGTGATAGGTCTGTCATCCTTTTGGTGTCAGATTCTCTTGTTATCATCCTTTTGGTGATAACGACTTTTGCAATTTATTCTGTTATTCCACCCCCAAGCACTTTCTTTCTTTTCGGACAAATTCAGGGTCTTCTTCATATCTAATTGACTTCTACCTCGAAAGAGTGAACGTCGTAGCAGTTCATCTTACTCGGTTAAAGCCAATTAGATAGGGGCATCTGTCATACCCCAAATTTGTCCTACCTGTATATTTTCGTCTGTACATCCGTCCACTAACCATTATTCAGAAAATTAAAAAAAAAACATATATTGTTTTTGGTTGTTGTGGTGGTTGAGGTTCAATGGTCAGACAAGTTTATTTTATGATCAAGGTCTGGGTGTGATTGACTCAAATGATGTGTGTGAAGCTTTAATCAGGGTTTGTATCAGGCAAATCACTTGTGCGTTGATTAAGTTATCGGGTTGTGTTGAATTCAATAGTTTCACGGTTTAGAGGTTTTCAAGGACCAGCTCATTTCCAATTCAGAGTTTTGGTGCATTTTTGGATTCAATTCAAGTGTGGTGTTGGTTTAAGTTCAATAAATGTGCGTTTGTGGATCTAAGCCAAGAATTTGTCCTTATGATTCAAGTCCACAATCCATTTCCCTTTTCTCTTTATCCAAACCTATTATCCATCCATATCCATTTATTGATCCATTATCCATTTTTAACCCTTATCCATTTTATCCATGTCCAAAACATTCAATTCCTTTCCATCCAAATCCAAACCATTTTTAATCACCTTCAAATCCATTTTTATATCCATCTCTAATTAACCATAATATATATACAAACAAAGCCCATTAGCCTCTAAGCTCATTACAAAATCACAAAAAGTATATGATAAATAAAAAATAACAAGTTTCTGCCATGCCACAATGTACAATTACACAATCAATTTTCTTTTTTTTTCTCTCTAGCCACTCCTTTAACCAAAAAACAACAAAATTGTTACTGCAAGCCAGTATTCTCACGCAGTAAGTCTCCACCGCACGGTATTACAATCGCCAAACCATCTTGCAGCACTTAATTTCCACACAAAAAAAGCTTCACATCCAAAAACAAGTCATGATTCACATATTGCAGCCATCACTGCTTTATAAAATCACAACCGTCCATTAACCACAACTTTCATAACCTGCACAATTAAAAAAAATTTAATTCACAAAGTCAGCATCACAAGTTCATGGAAATCACAAATCAATTTCAGCAGCTCTCCTACAAAAACAACTCACGGACCCCACCCTTCAGCCATACACACTACAATTTCCTACACAACTCCAGCCACTATCCTGCAAAACTCTCACAAGGACCCCAAACCAGCTTTTCCACAACGTGATTTCTCACAACAACAAAATCAATTCAGCAGCCACAAAATTCCAAGATACCCAACACACAAATTGCAAACCCTGCTGCAACACTACAAATCCTTACCGAAACTACAATAAGACACGATCTTCCCACAATACGCCCCAGACCCCACACTTTTTATGCAACGTCATGCCAAAATAAACGGTAACAATCAATATTTCCAGCTTACCACAAACCTTGGCAAAAACGCAGCAAAATGAATCAAAATTGCTACGATACAAAAACTGTATGACAACCACGTCACCAAAAATTCTCACCAAGTTTCCCATTCCACCCTCGTATCTCCTCCTATAAATCAAACATTTTCTTCACTCTCTAGAGGAGGAGCCCGAGCCGCCACAAAACCCTTGCGCAAACATTCTCCTTCAACCCGACCTCACGATATTTAACTTCCATAACCGCTCCTCATAAACCTCAAAACCATCACAAAAACTACACTTTCAACCCAAATCCAAATAAATTCATAAACCGCAACAGACCCAATCGCAGAAATAACTCCGAATCATAAAGGGAGAAAAAAGAGAACGAGATCAAAAACTGAGAACATACCTGCATCGCTCAAATCTCAAAGAGTTGCGCAGGTAGAACGAACTGTATGTGTGTGTGATGTGGTTCATCGTCGTGTTTATGCGGCTGATGATGTTACTTTGATCTTTCATTTTACTTTGAAAAAGTGAACTGATGTTGTTACTTTGGTTTTTCCAACGTTACTTTTTCAAGGAGGTTTTGGGTAATGGCTTTATGTCAATGTAGGTAAAAGCTGATGATGTAGTTTTTTTAAATAAAAAAAAAAGAAAGAAAGCATTGAATCCGGTTCGCTTGGTTTTAGTGGTGGATTTGTTTTTCTTTCATTTGTTTTAAGGTGGATCTAGGTGGTCCTTTGACCTGGAAGGTTTTGTGTGGATAAATCATAAGCTATTTTTTTCTTTTTGACCAGATGAGGTTTTTAAAAAGAGAAAATCGTTTTTTAATAAAGCTTGACTGATGGGGTGGTGTGTTGGACCGTGAGATGGGCCTTTGAGTCCGTAGTGTTTTTTCTTCAATCACACCTTCCATGGTTTTATGCGCCCCCTGTTCTCTCTTCATTATTTATCTTTATTTTTTCTTTTAAGTTTCTTTTCAATTCTCTCTTTATATTTTGTTCTCCAAATAATATTTTTCTAAGTATTATTATGTTTTCTCAAATCAATTTTATTTGATTTCCATTTTGGATTCCCATTTTATTTTCTTTTCGATTCAATTTTTTGGGCCAATGATATAACAACACTCATGATTTAGTTGATTTTCTCAAAATCGATTCAAAATCTTGATTAATATTAGGCCTATTTATTTTTTCTTTTTTTTATCGGTCGATGAAAGTAAAAAAATCATAGCTTATCGATTATCGATTTAAGATCTTGATTAAGACGAGACCGATTTTATTTTAATTTCGATTTCCTTTTCATTTCATATTCTATTTATTTATTTCTCTTCTTATCGGTCGATGAAAATCTAAAACCAAAGATTATCGATTTATCGATTTAAAATCTTGGTAAAGATGAGACCTTTCTTCTTTTTCCATCTTATTTTCGATTATATCTTTTCATTTTCGATTTCTATCTTTTCTTTTCATTTTTGGTCAATGAAAGTCAAATATCGTTGATTATCGATTTCTCGATTAAATCTTGATTAAGACGAGATCACTTCGATTTATTTTCTATTTCCATTTCATTGTCTATTATCTTCTTCTATTTTCTCATTTTCGATCGATGAAGTCTTTCTATTCGCGAATGTTGATTGTTGAAGCGATTAACCTTCATTATTTCAAATATATAGTGAGTGATCATCAAGATCTCTTTCTATACTTTGGGATCATGATAGGTTACCTTCGATTAATCGAGGAAAGTTTGTGATTAAGACGAGATCTTCACCTTTTCTTCTCGTGTGGCACGATTCAATTGGAGAATGATCCTCAATATCATTTCTCCATCGTGTTATAGCATAAAGATCAAATTACGCATCCTCCTATAGTGTGATCTTCGTCATAGATCGTGCTACGATGGCTTGGCGCTACATTGGACTCGATTCATCCGATTAACTACTAACAACTAACCTTACATTTCCGTCAATATTATCTTGATTTACTTTTATGTCAATATTATATCTTGTTCATATTATCTTGATTATACTATTGTTCATATTATTCATATTGTTCATATCATATTCATACTTATTCATCTAACCATTTTCTTTGTTCATACACTATTCAAAACACACTAATAAATATCGAAACCCTAAAACAATAAATTGGTGGAATGTTGGTTACTATCCTTCGCTTGGAGCTTTTGTCTGACTCTTGCTCAAGGTTTAGTTTAGGACACCTTGCACACACACGGCTTCCTCTTGGGCTACCTTACAATGAGACCTTTTATTTCATGTCATCCCTTGTACTTTACATGTACCCCGCTCCCATTCCCATGTATGTATTAGTTTTCTTTTGATTGTGGTTTGTTTACTAGGAGCACCCCTAGGGACTAGCACAGACAACCCATTTTCAAACTAATTCTCGATTTGTCATCGAGCCATTTTCAAAACACCCCCGTAAGTCGATTGCTCATTAGCATTCGCCATCAACCTAATACGCACACTCGCACATCTCGTGGTGTCGTTACTAGGAGCACCCCTAGGGACTAGTATCGATCCTCACCTCTTTTCTCAACCAATCCGATTCGATCTTTTTCAAACCGTTTTTTTAATCAACTAACGAAAGGAGGAGATTCTTGGAATCTAGCATTCCTTGGGTCTTCGAATGAATGGCTCTTGAGGCACGCCCTTGGGTTGTTATTCATTCACCCTTTCGTCTTAAAACACTTAACCAATATCAAACATTTTCGCAATCAACTCACGAAAGAACTGAGTTCTTGGAGTCTAGCATTCCTTGGATTCTTGAGTGACTTCTCTCGAGGCACGCCCCTTGGGTTGTATGTCATTCAATCTTTCATCCCCTAAAATTCAAACCCCCCTCTCTTTTCGTGGGCGTACCACGAACTACGACTGCTCTGATTCTTTATTCTCGTTCGAATAAAGATACGTAGGCACAAGATTGCGATGATCTTGGCGAGCCATCTTTCCTCCATCTTCCGTATTCCCTCTATCCCTTCCCGTAGTCGAACTACGATTGCTCTGATTACTCATTCTCGTCCGAATGAACATACGTAGGCACAAGATTGCAATGATCTTGCCGAGCACCCTATTCTAAAACCACCCATTTCCCTTAGCATCGAAATCTTTTATCTTTTCGTTTCACATTTATCATCGAGAAGAAAACAAGTAAGCTTAGCTAACATTCATCACAATTTGAAACTAAAAGGTTCCCGTTGAGTACAACGGACGTGAGGGGGTGCGCGTACCTTCCCCTCACGTAACCGACTCCCGAACCCAGAATGTGGTTGCGACGACCATGTTCTTATCCCTCCCTCAAAGGTTTTCTTGATATTTTCCTTTCCCTCTTTTGGGATAAATAAAGTTCGGTGGCGACTCTGTCAAACTGTTACGCGCCTTTCGCGCGAGGGTCGTGTCTTTGATTAAGCGATTTTTTCAATGTGCGGCAGTTGGGATTTATGGAATTTGGACTGTTAAGAGAAGAAGTTGTGTATGGATTACTAACAGTTGAATAAGGTAACGATTGAGAACGAGTGTCCACTTTCATGAATAGATGACTGGAATGGTTTGGTTGAGTTTGAGTGAAATTACAATTGTTTGGAATGTTTGATAAGAGTGGTGAATTGTGTGAGTTGAGGCTTTGATCGATTTAATGTGACTGGTTATCTTTGTTATCATCGGGATAGGCTGTTATTTACTTGGTTAAGCTTGTATGTCAGTAACCAGTTACCCAGTGGAAAATTTTGCAAAAGCTTTAAGAATTTATATCTTTTGGAATTTGGTTGGGCATTACAACGTACAGTGATGTTATTTGGTGTTAGTAATGCGTCTGTAATGTTTGTGGAGTAGAGGAATCGTATCTTCCATATTTATTTGGATAAGTTCGTAATGGCTTTGATTGAGGATATTCGGATCTGTTATAAACTCAGGGTAAGAACATGTAGAGTGTTTGAGATTTGAATTACAAGTGTTGAAAAGAGACGAAGTTTTATGCTAAGTTATTCAAGTGAGAATTTGGGTTGAAAAAGGTTAGTTTTCTTGGATATGTTATTTCAAATGAGAGTATGGTTATGGATCCATCGGAAGTAGATGCAGTTCTACAATGAGAGGCTCCGAAGTTGGTTAAGGAGATTAGAATCTTTTTCGACTTTAGTTGGTTATTACCGGAGGTTATGGAAGGCTTTTCCAAGTTAGCATTTTCGTTACTTCGATTGACTTGCAAAAGGTAAGTCGTTTATTTGGGATGTTCGTTGTAAGGAAAGTTTCAGAGAGCTAAAGTAGAAGTTGTCTACGACTCCAGTTTTGATACTGCGTGATCCTGATAAACCGTTTGTGAGGTATTGGGATGCGTCTTTGATGAGTTTAGGCAGTGTGTTAATGCAAGAGGGTAAAGTCGTGGCTTATGCTTTACTACAATTGAGGATTCATAAAAGGATCTATACTATTCCGGATTTGGGATAGGTTGCGGTTGTAATGTGTTGGAATATTTGGAGGTATTATCTTTATGGTTCTAGGTTCGAAGTGTTTAGTAATCACAAGAGTTTAGAGTACTTGTTTGGCCTGAAGGAATAGAGTATGAGACAACGAGGATGGTTAGAATTCGTGACGAGTTATGAATTTGGCTTGGATTATCCTTCGGGAAAAGCTAATGTTGTGCCTGAAGAGTTAGGTCGATAGTCTTTGCATATGGTTGTTTTGATGATTAGAGAATTAAAATTATTTGAGCAGTTCAGAGACTTGTGTCTGGTGTGTGAGATAACACAGTAGAGTGTGAGGTTGGGTATATTAAAAGTGAATAGTGATTTTTGGAGAATATGAGAAAGAGTTAGACTTTGGACGTGAAATTGGTAGATTTGATGGTTACGAGTCATCAGAGTGTGTAGCGGAAGCGTGATGTGGCATAATTCGTATATGCGTGTGTGACTTGTAAGAGTTCATAGGTTGAACATTGAAAACATATAGGAATGATGAGACCATTGGATGTTTCAGAATGGAAGTGTTAAGTGAAAGGGTTAAATATTAATCATGTACTAATATGTAAATGGATGTATTAGTTACATGTTTGATGGGTAAATCACAATGTTATTGTATTGATGTTATGTTTGGTATTCTGGTTTTGTTGTTGTTGTTGAGACGATGTTGTGTCGTAGGACTTTAGGTTCTTGTCTTTGTTGTTGCCTCGTTTCCATGGTGCTGGTTCGAGTGCGTGTGGTTAATCCCTATGTGGGAGATTAGGGGAGTGTTACCTGGGTGTTGGTAACATGATTTTCTTTGAGTCGTGAGTTAGTCGTCAAGTGCATTGTATGGGCTTTGCATCTTGTCGTTGTAGTTGTCGTCGTTGTCGTGTCATTGTTGTACTTGTGGTTAGCGAGGTGGTTTGTCAGTTTGTGTTACTCGTGGTGTTGCCTTTTGTTGGCATGAGAGTAGGTTAGTCGGATGCGAGATTCGTATCCGGAGTTGTACGTATCAGTATATTTTCGAGGACGAAAATGTCTAAGTGGGGGAGAATTGTAACGCCCCGTTTTGTCTTATTTATTTAATCGAGTCGATTTAATTATTTTCGTTCTAAAATTATTTTATTCTTGACTTTTATTTGACAATATATTATTTTTCATCGTTATTATGTTTTATCGCGTTTTGAGAGCGTTTGCGAGATATTTGAGCTGGGGGGTAAAATGGTCTTTTTAGGGGTTTAGATATTTTGTTATTATAAGAAAGAAAGAAAAGAGAGTTTAGAGAGAAAATAGAGAGAAAGAAAAAGAGAAGAGAGAAAGGAAGAGAAGGGAAAAGAAGAGGAAAACTTGGGATAGAAGAAATCATCTGTTCAAGCGCGATTAATCGGGTAAGGGTGCGAAACTAGGTTATGTTATGCTTGTGTATGATTGTGTATGTGTGTGTTGGAATGTTTGCTGGTTTTTCCTAGCTTTTCAATTCTAGGTCGAAATGAGAGAAAACGATAGAAATCGATGTTTTCGCGGTTGAAATGCGATATAAATGTTGTAGAATACTTGTTACTATGATTGGGATTTGTTCTGGTTGTTATGTTATGGTTTGGAAGTGTTTTGGTGGAGGAAATGTTGGTTTGGAGTGAGCAACAGCGCTGCTGAGATTTTCTGGGTTCGCAGGCTCGCACTGCGAATAGGACAGCGAAGGGGAAAACGAAGGTTCGCGGGAGGTTCGCATTGCGAACTTTCTGCTATTTTTTCTCTGCCATGGTTCGCAGGGGATTCGCATTGCGAAGAGGAAAGCGAAGGTTCGCTGGGCATTCTCACTGCGAACTTTATGCCCTTTTTCTTCTGACTTGGTTCGCTGGGGGTTCGCATTGCGAATAGGAAAGCGAACATGACAGATTTTCTATTTTGTTCTTGTCATAACTTTTGGGTCGTAAGTCGGATTGAGGCGCGGTTGGATGCGTTGGAAAGCTAATAAGATGTTCTTTCTTATAAAATGGTTTTGGGGCTAGTGGTCGATTTAATTATGTCGGTAATTGGAAATGTATCGTTTTGTCGACTTTTACCGTCGTAATTGTCTGTGATTGATGTGTTAACATGCAATACGTTTTTGATATATAACGTATAGCTTGTGTGCTGTTATATGATGTGAATGTATGTGATGAAATGTTGTGATGATGGTTTGTGGCCTTATGGCAAATAAATGCATTGTTTTGGGTTTGATTTCAATGCATGATTATTGATGTTGAGATGGTTCACATGGTTAAGTATGTATGCATTTGATTGTCATGAGTCATTGTATGCCAAGCATCATGATATACATTCTTGTGATGTCGTGTGCCCTAGTGGGTGTGAGCGACGAAACGATTCCTGAGGGAATCTGCTGTAACGGTCGTGTGCCTTATACAAAGAGGACCTAAAGCGACGTTATAGACGATCGTGTATCTTATACAAAGAGGACCTAAAGCGATCGGATCATGTGTCTTATACAAAGAGGACCTAAAGCGATCCATAAACGTCGTGTGCCTTATACAAAGAGGACCTAAAGCGACGGGGAACATCGTGTGCCCGATGGAGAGTTACACTAAGTAACAAGCGATGATTCCAATAATTCCTGAGTGAATTAATGATGAGAATGATGGATGGAATGATACCGCATTGTGTAACGCCCCAGTTTTAGTTAGTTTTATTTAATTGAGTAATTTTGATTATTTTATTATTTTATTATTTTATTTCTGACTTTTATTTGAAAATATATTATTTTTCATCATTGTTTATGTTTTATCGCGTTTTGAGAGCGGTTGCGAGATATTTGAGTTGAGGGGTAAAATAGTCTTTTTAGAGGATTAGATATTTATATAAAATAGAAAGTGGAGAGAAAAAGAGAGAAAAGAAAAAGAAGAGAAAGAAAAGAGAAGGGAAGAAAGGAAGAGGAAGGGAAAAAGAGGAGAAGAGGTAAATCGAAGAAAACTCCGTTTCGAGCGCGATTAATCGGGTAAGGGTGAGAAGTTTCGATTATATCCTGCTTGTATATGTATATGTATGTATAAGTTTGAATGTTTACTTGTTTCTCTTAGTTTTTTCGGTTATAGGTCGAAAATGCGTAAACGAGTAGAAATCGATGTTTTCACGGACGGAAATCGATATAAATTGTGTTGTATGATCTCTATATGTTTATGAACCATTGCTAATAATTATTTTGCTGCTGGAAGTGATTTGGGTGGGGAAAAATGGATTTTGGGTTTTGAAAACGAAGCAGAATTTTTCTGCACCTGGTGTAAAGCGTCGGGCGGTTCTCTGATTTCGCCGGGCGGTTCGGGATTTCGCCGGGCGGTTTTTGAGAGGCGCAACCTTTACACGATTCTGACTCTATTGAGTCATTGGGGAGAAATGGTGACGCCTCTGCTTCGCCAGGCTAAGTAGCGGCGAAGGGATTTCGCCGGGCGGTTTTTGGGTTTCGTCGGGCGGTCCTGGGGAAATTTCACATTTTTATTTTCTTTTAATTCCATAACTTGTGATCCGTTTATCGGTTGGGTGTGTTCTTGGTACCATGGGAAAACTTATGAAATGTTCTTTCTTATAAAAATGGTTTTGAGATTGTTGGCCGATTAAATTATGTCGGGAATTTGGAAAGGTGTCGTTTTGTCGTTTTTACCATTTTAACTGTGTGTATTTGATGTGTTATCATGCAATATGCTTTTAATATTCATCGTATAGCTTGTATGTTGTTATATGATGTAAATACATGAGATGAGTGTTGGTGATGATGGTTTGTGGCCGTATGGAAAATAGATGTGTTGTTTTGGTTTTGACTTCAATGTGTGATATTGTATGTTGTTATGACGTGTTGTGGGTAGCATCTGATATGTGAATCCCTTGTGCAAAGAATTGTGAGGATATGATTGTGGTGGTTTATGGCTCGTGATGAAGTGCATTGTTTATGTGAAAATTCAATGTATGTTGTTTGGTGGCCTTTATGGTTTGAAATGCATTGTTTGAATTGATTTGCAGTGCATGAATGTGATGATGTTGATTAATTCATATGGTTGAATTGTGAATGTATGGAATTGAGGAGTTGAAATATATGCATAATTATGGTTGCATATATGTGTGAAGATGCATTTGATTGTCATGAGTTCTTGTGTGTCAAGCATCATGATATGCATCTTGTACGATCGTGTGCCCATGTGGGGTGTGAGCGATCGGATCGTGTGCCCATGTGGGGTGTGAGCGATCCATAAACGTCGTGTGCCCATGTGGGGTGTGAGCGACAGATTGGTTCCAGAGGGAATCCGCTATAACGTCGTGTGCTCGTGTGGGGTGTGAGCGATGATTATAGACGGTCGTGTGCCCATGTGGGGTGTGAGCGATCGGGTCGTGTGCCCGTGTGGGGTGTGAGCGATCCATAAACGTCGTGTGCCCGTGTGGGGTGTGAGCGACGGGGAACATCGTATGCCCGACGGGGAGTTACATTAAGTAACGGGCGATGATTCCAGCAGAGTTCCTGAGTGAACTAGTGATGAGAAATGATGGATGGATGGTACCGCATATGCATTGCATAGAGTCGTTGTGTCGGTCTCTGTGCATTTGCATAAATCATGATTGGATTGATTATGTGTGAGAAATTGTGATATGCATTTGTGTGATATGCATTGGTGTTAAAAATGGATTGTGCATGATTGATATGTATTTGTGAATGGAGTAATTATGTGTTGAGTTTGTGATTGGATTGGTGAATTTATATGAATTCATGTTAAATGTATGGGTTATAAATGATATGTTTTGTGCATAGACATATGTATTGGGTGTGAACATGCGGTTATGTGGGGATAATTGATATATGATATATGTTGTGGTGATGAGGTGGTGTGGTTCCATATGTCATAATTGTGGTTGGATTATGTTTGATATATTTTGTATTTGTGGCATGCTTTATGTGTTAGTATATGATGGCTTGGGTGAGATGACTTATACTTGTGTTTGAATGTGTGTTTGCATATTATTATGCAATCTTGATTTAGTTGTTATTTCTCACCCTTCTGCCGTGGTTTGTTGCTCTATGAGGCAATTGCAGATTTGTAGTCTTGGAGGCTTTTGTGAGGATTAGCCCTCCGTTCTTTTGTCGGTCTTGGTGTCTGCTCTGATACGTAGCACGGGAGTCGGGGAACGATAATGTTATATATGTATACCTTTGTTAGATTTATAATTGTATTACCGTTGTATATATATTTTGACGTTAGAAAATAATTTATTTGTAAAACAAGTCAGTTATGGATCTTTCCGCTTTATTCCATAATTGAACTTCATTTTGTTGGAAAAAGTTGCCCTTTGAGGTTTGCTCCATTTTGTGTTATGTATCAAATAAATGAGCAGGGATTGTGTTTTCTTTCTTTAAGTGTGACATCCCTGCTTTCTGTCGGAAAAATAAATTTTTATTTACCCTGATTTATATTTGTGTTATTTATTCGCGAAGGGAATTGGGGTGTTACATTAGTCGTATCAAAGCAGGTCGGTCCGTCTGGCCAAGTTGTTAAGTCTGTTGGTGTGACAGTTGAATATTGTCGGTGTTGTTTGTTTCTTAGTACGTGATATATGTGTGGAACACTGTCAGTACTTTCTGGTTTTTCTAGTCCTTTGTCTGCAGGATTTAGATTGAGATAAGTGGGGGAGAAGCTGGTACTTCTCCAAGTTGCTTCAGTTGTGGGTTGGCTCCGTGTGCCGTTGATTGCAAGATTATAAGTGTTGTTTGGATGGTATTGTTCCCGATTCCGGAGGGGATGCGGAGGTAAGGTTTATGTCGACTAAGGATTGGTGCCTTAGTTAGTTTTGTGCATGAGATGTAAGGAATGCTATTATAGTTTGGTAAAGATGGTTTATGCCCCATCATGATTGTCGGTTGTCTATTGACAAATTGAGGAACTGATCACCCTTAATCTCTTGTTGATAGCAGATGGGAATTATGTTGGATGGAATAGACGTGTCTTTCCAGCTTTGATAATGTGTGAAATGGGTTGTTTGGAGTTTAAGGAAATGATTACGGATTATTTTGATAAGTCGATGAAGATGCTAATATCGGAAGATGAAACGGATTAGAGGTTTTGGTATGTTGGTCCAGTTGGGAAGTCATTGAGAGAGAATGATTGGGTTTTATTTAAGGACTGCTTCTCAGAGAGTAGAGATTGAACTTAATTGGACGAAGGTGAATAGTTGAGGCTTATATCTGCTAAGTAAGTAGGAAACTCTTAGTAGATGGGAATAAGATGTTTGTTTTATCTGCGATGGTAGTGTTCTGGAAATTGGCAGGAAGTCACAGTGATGTCCGTCAGTTGGGCATAGTTTTCAGATGTGTTTTTGGATGGAACATTAAGGTGTTGTCTTAGAGAGCTCCAGTATTGTTGGTAACAAAAGGAAGGATGATAGAATGGAATAACAAGTATAATGGTATTGAGACTATGGGAAGCAAAAAAAACTTAGAGTTTTGGTGAGTTCAGAGTCTTTGGAGTTTTAAGGCATTAATGGAAATTGTGAGGAACCCCTTGTGGGTGGATGTAACATCGCGTTTGAGAATTCTTTTTGGTTGGTTGTTGATACAAGTTGGAATTTGTGGGATTGGACGGTCAAGAGAAGAAAAAATTGGGTATGGATTAATGACAGTTGAATAAGGTAACGATTGAGAATAAGTGTCTACTTTCGGGAATAGATGATTGGAATGGTTTGGTTGAGTTTGATTGAAATTACAATTGTTTGGAATGGTTTGGTTGAGTTTGATTGAAATTACAATTGTTTGGAATGTTTGATAAGAGTGGTGAATTGTGTGAGTTGAGGCTTTGATCGATTTAATGTGACTGGTTAGGTTTGTTATCCTCGGAATAAGTTGTTATTTACTCGGTTAAGCTTGTATGTGAGTAACCAGTTACCCAGTGAAAAGTTTTGCAAAAGCCTTAAGGATTTATATCTTTTGGATTTTGGTTGGGAATTGCAACGTACAGTGATGGTATTTGGTGTTAGTAATGTGTCTCTAATGTTTACGGAGTAGAGGAATCGTATCTTCCATATTTAATTGGATAAGTTTGTAGTGGTTTTGATTGAGGATATTCGGATTTGTTATAAACTCAGAGGAAGAACGAGTAAAGTGTTTGAGATTTGAATTACAAGTGTTGAAAAGAGACGAAGTTTTATGCTAAGTTATTCGAGTGAGAATTTTGGTTGAAAAGGGTTAGTTTCTTGGAAATGTTATTTCAGATGAGAGTATGGTTAATGGATCCATCGGAAGTAGATGTAGTTCTACATGAGAGGCTCCGAAGTTGGTTAAGGAGATTAGAAACTTTTGGGCTCAGTTGGTTGTTATTACAGGTTATGGAATACTTTGTTAAGTTCGTACTTCTGGTATCTCAGTTGACTTGCAAAGGGTGAGTCGTTTGTTTGGATGTTCGTTGTGAGTAAGTTTTGGTGAGCTGGAGTAGAAGTTGTCTACGGTTTCAGCTTTGATTTTATGTGATCCTAATAAACCGGTTATGGGGTATTGTGATGTGTCTTTGATGAGTTTAGTCAGCGTGGTAATGCAAGAGGGTAAAGTCGTGGCTTATGCTTTACGACAATTGAGGATTCATAAAAGGATCTATACTATTCTGGATTTGGAATTGGTTGCGGTTGTATTGTGTTGGAATAATTGGAGGTATTATCTTTATGGTTTTAGGTTCGAAGTGTTTGGTAATCACGAGAATATTGAGTACTTGTTTGGTCTGAAGGAATAGAGTATGAGACAACGAGGAGGGCTGGAATTCGTGACGAGTTATGAATTTGGATTGGATTATCTTTGGGAAAAGTTAGTGTCGTGCGTGATAAGTTAAATTGAAAGTTGTTATGCATGTCTGTTTTGATGGTCAGAGAATTAAAATTATTTGAGCAGTTCAGAGACTTGTGTCTGGTGTGTGAGGTAACACAGTAGAGTGTGAAGTTGGGTATATTAAAAGTGAACTGTGATTTTTGGCAGAGATGAGAAAGAGTTAGACTTTGGACGTGAGATTGGTAGACTTGATGGTTTCGAGTAATTAGAGTGCGCAGCGGAAGCGTGAAGTGGCGCATTTTGTATTTGAGTGTGTGGCTTATAAGAGTTCATAGGTTGAACATTGGAAACATGTGGGAATGATGAGACTATGGGACGTTTCAGAATGGACATGTTAAGTGGAAGGTTTAAATATTATTCATGGGCTACTATATAGATGGATGTTTTGGTTGTATGTTCGATTGGTGAATCGTAGCATTGTTGTAATATTGTTGGGTCGTGGAACTTTATGCTCTTGTTGTGTTTCAGTTCGAGAGTGAACCTGTGTGTGTTCGTAACTTGGTTGTCTTTGCGTCGTAGGTTGGTCGTCAAGTGCATTGTATGGGCTTTGCATCTTGTCGTTGTAGTTGTCGTCGTTGTCGTGTCGTTGTTGTGGTTGTTGTTAGCACGTTGGGTTGTCAGTTTGTGTTATTCGTGGGGTGCCTCTTGTTGGCATGTTAGTTTGTTGGTCGGTGGCGTGAGTAGTGTCCGGAGTTGTTCGTCTCAGTATATTTTCGAGGACGAAAATGTCTAAGTGGGGGAGAATTGTAATGCCCCAGTTTTAATTAGTTTTATTTAATTGAGTCGTTTTGATTATTTTATTATTATATTATTTTATTTCTGACTTTTATTTGAAAATATATTATTTTTCATCATTGTTTATGTTTTATCGCGTTTTGAGAGCGGTTGCGAGATATTTGAGTTGAGGGGTAAAATAGTCTTTTTAGAGGATTAGATATTTATATAAAATAGAAAGTGGAGAGAAAAAGAGAGAAAAGAAAAAGAAGAGAAAGAAAAGAGAAGGGAAGAAAGGAAGAGGAAGGGAAAAAGAGGAGAAGAGGTAAATCGAAGAGAACTCTGTTTCGAGCGCGATTAATCGGGTAAGGGTGAAAAGTTTCGATTATATCCTGCTTGTATATGTATATGTATGTGTATGTTTGAATGTTTACTTGTTTCTCTTAGTTTTTTCGGTTATAGGTCAAAAACGCGTAAACGAGTAGAAATCGATGTTTTCACGGACGGAAATCGATATAAATTGTGTTGTATGATCTCTATATGTTTATGAACCATTGCTAATAATTGTTTTGCTGCTGGAAGTGATTTGGGTGGGGAAAAATGGATTTTGGGTTTTGAAAACGAAGCAGAATTTTTCTGCACCTGGGGTAAAGCGCCGGGCGGTTCGGGATTTCGCCGGGCGGTTTTTGAGAGGCGCAGCCTTTACACGATTCTGACTCTATGGAGTCATTGGGGAGAAATGGTGACGCCTCTGCTTCGCCGGGCTAAGTAGCGGCGAAGGGATTTCGCCGGGCGGTTTTTGGGTTTCACCGGGCGGTCCTGGGGAAATTTCACATTTTTATTTTCTTTTAATTCCATAACTTGTGATCCGTTTATCGGTTGGGTGTGTTCTTGGTACCATGGGAAAAATTATGAAATGTTCTTTCTTATAAAAATGGTTTTGAGATTGTTGGCCGATTAAATTATGTCGGGAATTTGGAAAGGTGTCGTGTTGTCATTTTTACCGTTTTAATTGTGTGTATTTGATGTGTTATCATGCAATATGTTTTTAATATTCATCGTATAGCTTGTATGTTGTTATATGATGTGAATACATGAGATGAGTGTTGGTGATGATGGTTTGTGGCCGTATGGCAAATAGATGTGTTGTTTTGGTTTTGACTTCAATGTGTGATATTGTATGTTGTTATGACGTGTTGTGGGTAGCATCTGATATGTGAATCCCTTGTGCAAAGAATTGTGAGGATATGATTGTGGTGGTTTATGGCTCGTGATGAAGTGCATTGTTTATGTGGAAATTCAATGTATGTTGTTTGGTGGCCTTTATGGTTTGAAATGCATTGTTTGAATTGATTTGCAGTGCATGAATGTGATGATGTTGATTAATTCATATGGTTGAATTGTGAATGTATGGAATTGAGGAGTTGAAATATATGCATAATTATGGTTGAATATATGTGTGAAGATGCATTTGATTGTCATGAGTTCTTGTGTGTCAAGCATCATGATATGCATCTTGTATGATCGTGTGCCCATGTGGGGTGTGAGCGAAGGATTGGTTCCAGAGGGAATCCGCTATAACGTCGTGTGCCTGTGTGGGTTGTGAGCGATGATTATAGACGGTCGTTTGCCCATGTGGGGTGTGAGCGATCGGGTCGTGTGCCCGTGTGGGGTGTGAGCGATCCATAAACGTCGTGTGCCCGTGTGGGGTGTGAGCGACGGGGAACATCGTATGCCCGACGGGGAGTTACATTAAGTAACGAGCGATGATTCTAGCAGAGTTCCTGAGTGAACTAGTGATGAGAAATGATGGATGGATGGTACCGCATATGCATTGCATAGAGTTGTTGTGTCGGCCTCTGTGCATTTGCATAAATCATGATTGGATTGATTATGTGTGAGAAATTGTGATATGCATTTGTGTGATATGCATTGGTGTTAAAAATGGATTGTGCATGATTGATATGTATTTGTGAATGGAGTAATTATGTGTTGAGTTTGTGATTGGATTGCTGAATTGATATGCATTCATGTTAAATGCATGGGTTATGAATGATATGTTTTGTGCATAGACATATGTATTGGGTGTGAACATGCGGTTATGTGGGGATAATTGATATATGTTATATGTTGTGGTGATGAGGTGGTGTGGTTCCATATGTCATAATTGTGGTTGGATTATGTTTGATATATTTTGTATTTGTGGCATGCTTTATGTGTTAGTATATGATGGCTTGGGTGAGATGACTTATACTTGTGTTTGAATGTGTGTTTGCATATTATTATGCAATCTTGATTTAGTTGTTATTTCTCACCCTTCTGCCGTGGTTTGTTGCTCTATGAGGCAATTGCAGATTTGTAGTCTTTGAGGCTTTTGTGAGGATTAGCCCTCTGTTCTTTTGTCGGTCTTGGTGTCTGCTCTGATACGTAGCACGGGAGTCGGGGAACGATAATGTTATATATGTATACCTTTGTTAGATTTATAATTGTATTACCGTTGTATATATATTTTGATGTTAGAAAATAATTTATTTGTAAAACAAGTCAGTTATGGATCTTTCCGCTTTATTCCATAATTGAACTTCATTTTGTTGGAAAAAGTTGCCCTTTGAGGTTTGCTCCATTTTGTGTTATGTATCAAATAAATGAGCAGGGATTTTGTTTTCTTTCTTTAAGTGTGACATCCCTGTTTTCTGTCGGAAAAATAAATTTTTATTTACCCTGATTTATATTTGTGTTATTTATTCGCGAAGGGAATTGGGGTGTTACACATTGCATTGCATAAAGTCGTTGTGTCGGTCTCTGTGCATTTGCATAAATCATGAATGGATTGATTATGTGTGGGGAATTGTGAATTGATTGATTATGTGTTGATCTTGTGATAGCATTGGTGATTTGATGTGCATTGGTGATAAATGCATTAGTTATGGATGATATGTTTTATGTATAGACATATGCTATGTTTTGTGGGGATGTTGTACATTACAATGATTGTATTAATTCTCTATGGTATGCTATATATGAATATACGTGATGTGGTAGTGTGTTTCCATATGTTATAACCTTGGTATGCCTTACATGTGAATAGGTGATTATGTTGGTGTAAGTGATATATGCTATGTGGTTGGATTATTAGAAATATGTTAGGTATCTATGGCATGCTATATGTATTAGTATGTGATGCCTGTGGTGAGAATAATTATGCATGTGAATTAATATGTGTTTGCATATTATTATGCAATCTTGATTTAGTTGTTATTTCTCACCCTTCTGCTGTGGTTTGTTGCTCTATAAGGCAATTGCAGATTAGTATCTTGGAGGCTTTTGTGAAGATTAGTTCTCCATCCTTTTGTCGGTCTGTCTGCTCTGATACGTAACACGGGGGTCGGGGAACGCTTTTGTTATATGTATACATTTGTTGGATCTATTTTGTATTACCTTTGTATGTATATTTTGATGTTATAAAACAATTTATGTTGTAAAACAAGTCAGTTATGGATCTTTCCGCTTTATTCCATAATTGAACTTTCCTTTTGATGGAAAAAGTTTCCCTTTTAGGTTTATTCCATTTTGTGTTATGTATCAAATTTATGAGCAGAGAATGTGTTTTCTTTCTTCAAATGTGGCATCCTTGTTTCTGTCTAAAGAATAAATTTTTATTTACTCTGATTTATTTATGTATTATTTAGTGCGATGAGAATTGGGGTGTTACAAAAGACCTCCTAGAGGCAAATTTCATTTCGAAAACCATGTACACTACTTGGTTATCCAATGTTGTACTTGTAAAGAAATCAAATGGAAAATGGTGAATGTGTGCTGACTATAACAATCTTAATAGGGCCTGCCCTAAAGACGTCTATCCCCTCCCCAACATAGACAGATTAGTTGATAATTCTGCTGGTTTTAAATTATTGTCTTTCATGGACGCGTATTCGGGCTGTTGTCGTAACCCGAAATTTGACCTCCCCTTTTGTCTTTTGCATAAGCATGTGCCTTCGCATCGCTGGCATACGCATTCACACTTTTTCTCTATGATTTTGTTGGAGGAATATTCAGGTTTTCCAAGCCCGATTAATCACATCCTCACAAGGACATCACATCATCAATACAAGCACAAAACAAGGGTTTCTATGCCTATTCATCAAAGCAAGAGGTGGAAAATCAGAACAGAGACTCCAACACTTGTTCCGAAGCAATCTGGGCAATTTTTGCATGTGGTAATCGATTACCATTTTGCTAGGCAAAATATGGTAATCGATTACCCTGTGAAAATTTGCAGTTTCTGCTGCATTTTCATGACAGCAACTTTTCACTCTCCATTCTCTGGTGTTCTACTTGGTTCTAGCATTGTGTGGAACATTCTAGGCAGTTCAAGACCATTCAAGACACTCCACTTACATTTATTCCAATGCATAACTTTGAATTAGGTCTGCCATGTTACTTAATTTCCAAGCATGTGAACCACTTGATTTGTGTTTGCATTGGGATTGCTCCACTGAGTTAACCAACTAACTAACTGAGTCAACTTTCAACTCAGTGAGTTGAGTGTAACTAACTCCAAAGCTCACTCCAAAGCACATTCCAAACCTAGCCTACTCCAAAGCTAGCCTCTATATAAACAAAGTTCCACCATTTCACAAAAGGAGCTTCAACCATTTTCAATCATTTCTCACTTTCTTCACTCTCAATTCTCTTATTTCTCTCTGCATTTTCTGCAAGTTCTACACATTCATCTTCATCTTCTTCCCCAAACCACACTAGAGCTCAATTCCACCATTGAATAGTAGCTAATTTCACATTGAAATTGCTTATCTCTTTAGCTTAAGCTTTCATTCATCTTCAATTTTGTTTGGATTTCTGGAATTACAGCAAATTCTACTTCAGTTCAAGTGATTGCTTCAATCGTTTTGGTGCAAATTTGATTTTGGAGTTTTATCGCATTTTGCTCAGTTTCGCTACGGTTCGAAGTGCAAGTGCAGAATTCTCTATTTTTCTTGGCTTCTTCTCTCTATATTTCACTCACAGCAATCACCAAGTCAATTCTCCGGCTTGTAGGTTGGTCAATTCTCACTCAATTTACTCTATCAATCATTTTTTGCACATTTACGATGTAGTTTCGATTAATCATGTGATTGTTTGATCTTTGATCTTCATGCTTAATGCTTTCAATTTGTGTTTAAATTCTCATACATGATGCAATTTACGTGCACAAATGCAAGCCATAACATGAGAATGCTTGGATAAGTTGTTAGGTGTTGAAAGTGCTTTTTGAAAAGTTGTTTTTTGCCACTGTTACAGTGGTAATCGATTACCACTTTGCTAGGCAAAGTAGGGTAATCGATTACCCTGCTATGTTCTTCACAATTTCAGCATTTTTTAAAGCAGGTAATCGATTACCTGCATGTGGTAATCGATTACCACTGTAACAAGAGGCAATTTTTTGCCTATTTTTCAAGCTTGTTTGATATCCTTTCCTCATTTAACTTCCATGGCTTGCTATGCTTGATATTTGTGGTTGTTTAACCTCTATTTGAAGCATGATTGTAAACTTTCGATGCACGATTTATCGATTGCGTAATTGTTAGCATTTTTGGCATTACATTGTTCATAATCATTCTTGCACATCTTTTGCTCACTTGATTGCATGATTTGTGTTGATGTTTGGTACTGTTTTCCATGCTATTTGCATTGAGTTTGTTCCTTCTTGAGCAAATTCAATCTTGTATAATCATTAATTCGCACGTTGCTTTGACGATCTTTTGGCTCGTGAAAGATTGTTGGCTTGCTCATTCCCTTTGATTGATTGATCGAAACCATGTTTCGATTAGTTGATTCTCCCTTTCTCCTCTCTCTAGGATCCTTTAGAGTCTTGTTCTCTTGATCCCCTGCCGAGTCGGAGATTCGTACGACGCACTGGACACCACCCCAAGAAAAGGTGATGACGCAAGGTCGCTTGAAGGGAGGTACCACCTCGCCCTTAAGTTTTCTTAGCCCCTGAAGAGGAAAAACGTGGGATAAGTCGTGACTTGGGTAATGAGAAAGTCATAGTCGTTACAAACCATATCCCCTCTGGGAATAGAGATTCAACTATCCACCTTTTGAATAGGGGCGGCGGTCTTTCCCAAGAAAACCATAGGGATTAGAAACCCCTATAAATACAATATCCCTCAAGAGATAGGGGATCAGATCATACACATCCACTACTGCTCAAAGAGCACTTCACTTCGAGTAGTTATAACAACGTCAATTCAACTGCCCACCTGCGCCCAGCAGCACCGGCCACCAATAGGATTCTCTTACCTCACATGAGTTGGTCCCTCAAACAGTCTAAAAAATCACCGTACAAGGCTACTCGCCACCGTAAAACTAACTCTCACCCCATAACTGTAATATACCTACTAAGACTCTAAGTCTTCTTGCCCTTGCAGGGGACACACGCACACTAAGGGTGGCAAAACAAACCGCCCGTCCTGCCGCCCCCCCCCCCCCCCGTCCCCTTTCCCCCACCTTAAGCCCGCCAAAAAAAGGGTCGGGGCGGACAAGCCCGCCAAGTAAAAATGGGCTTAAAAATCTAGCTCGCCCCCCGCCTTTTTTTTCTTCATTTTTTAATAGATTAATAGGCTTATTTTTACATTTCAATTAGATTTTTCACTTATTTTTTATAAAACATCTTTATAAGAAATTTTACTTAAAAAAATATTGCATATATTCACAAATAAATGTATAAAATAGAATTATAAACAAATATTCCAAAATATAGTTCATGTATTAACTTCCAACAAACCAAAACAAAATATTTTAGTGCTTGATAACTACGTTGGCGGGCTGGTGGGTCAACCCGCCCCTTTTTTTGTGGGTTTAAGGCAGGACGGGCTTAAAGCGAGGCGAGCTGGGCGTGTAGGCGGGCACAAAATCTCAACCCAACCCGCCATTTTTTGGCGGGTGCGTGGGTCCGCCCAACAGGCCACGATTCGTTTTCCCACCCCTATCGCATACCTTGTACTTTTTGGACAGTACAATCGTGTAAACAACTAATTTTCCATCTTACTAGTCATTCTCAGCACAATACTTATTTAATACAATTGAGTTTATATGATCATTATTCATTTTGCAATTAATTAACTCATTTCAAATTTATATGTATATCTAAATACAATTTATGACATATCAAATATATTTACTCGTACGGACGCCCGAGTATTTTACTAAGAAATCTTAAATCAAATGATATTGATGTGAGATCAATATAGAGACCTCATATTATTGTGACATGTCATAGTCTCTTAACGATAAAAGTTACTATAATATTTTGGCCTCTATTTTACAATTTTGAGAATTAATTTTTGAATTTGCAGAACTTAAGAGACTATTTTGACAATCTAACACAATTTTAGTATGCATATTCACTCCTTTACATTTAACCACTAAATACAATTAACCATATTTTCCATGCCAACAATTTGCATTCCATTCAAAGAGAACCTTTCAACTTTCTACCACCTTCTCTCTTCTGCCAAGATTTGACATGTTGTTCTTACAAGTAACATAAAACCAATACTTCTCAACAACAAAAAAAACTTAAAACTAATAAATAATTAACTGAGGTTCCAATTAAAGCATGTAAACAGATTCCCAGTTACCTAAAGGAGTTGGAGACAAGAATATGATATATGTCCCTACTTTCTAATTTCTAATGATGCATACAAGTGGCCACTTGGAAATTTCGTCAAAAGAATAAGAAGCTAATGGTTCTCAGAATAGTAACATCCTTTCATCACTTTGGATTATTATATTCATTCATAAAAGAAGCTAATTATTCTGATATCAATTGAGAAAGGTATAGATATAATATGTAAAACGTGGTTTTATTAGCACTTCTTTATTTCAGTAGGCTTAATTCAAGCAAGGGAATAATAAGGGAAAGAGAAAAATATGGCTAAAGGAGTCACCAAGTAGAATCTCTCAAAAGTGTTGATGTGATGAAGGAATGTTTATCATGTTGGTTATGAGGTTAATAACTCCTCTATATATTGAAGAGACAACATGAGTCACACCATTCCTTCAAAAACTAACAAGAAACTACAAATTTGAAAGAGGAAATTGATCATGATGCAATGCCATGTATTGTGCAAGCCAGTTACTACCTTGATTATAGTTAACTTTGCTCTTGCTTTTGTCAATTTACTTCTTAAAATGGTTCTCAATGAAGGAATGGACTACATGTCAATTGTAACATATCGACAAGCAATTTCATTCATCTTCATGACACCTATTGCGTGGTTCTATGAAGGGTAAGAGTCCTTATGTGTTTGGTACAACTTATTTATAGCTTGTTTGGGCATATTGAAGCAAGTTTAAAAAATTGCTTATATGACAAAGCAGTTTTCAATTTTTTTTTATACAGGAAACACAAACTGGAGGCTCACATAATATGTCTCCTTTTTCTATCTGCTCTTGTCGGGTAAGAATTATCGGGACGAAAGAACACGCTTATAGTTAGTTATGTGCTAATGGTTTTAACTGTAATGATAACTATAGTTTTCGACTAAATAACATTCTATGAATGCCTTTCAGAGTAACACTTCCCCAATACCTGTTTCTTCTTGGACTTGAGTATACGTCTGCTACAGTCTCATGTGCATTCATCAACATGGTGCCTGTATTTACATTCATCATGTCACTTCCATTTGGGTAAGTTAAACAAAAAGACATAATTACTTGATTGCGGTAATAATATAACTACAGTAAGTTTTTAATTACCTTTTGGTTTGAAAACTTTCTAGGATAGAGAAGGTGAACTTGAAAAGCAAGAGTGGTAAAGCCAAAACCTTGGGAGCTATTGTGTGCATTGGGGGAGTTTTGGTGTTAGCCTTTTATAAAGGAATTCCCTTAATCAACCCACAATCTCAACACATAGAAAATAGATATAGAAGTGTGCCACCAGCTGCAAAGTTGGAGAAATGGATTATAGGTTCAACACTTATGACTGCAGGTTGCCTTTTGTGGTCTTCATGGTTTGTTATACAAGCAAAGATTAGCAAAAAGTATCCATATCAATACTCTAGCACTGCTATTTTGTCACTTTTTGCTACTATTCAATCAACAATATTAACTTTGGTCATCAAGGGAAACAATGCCTCATGGATCCTCAAAGGAAAGCTAGAAATAGTGTGTGTAATATACTCTGTAAGTATGCTCCTTGCAATGAAATACACACATCATGTACAAGGTTTTCAAAAGGATTTGGGTGCAGTAAAAAATCTCATGATTTCACGCAGCCAAGACATCGTGGTCTTGGATCTAGATTGGATGGTCAGATTTCAAGCATGATATTTTAGACTTGCAAAAAAATCAATTATTTGCTTTCTGCATCGTCTGATCTCGATTGAACTGCCACCCATGTGCTGACTGCGTGAATTCATGACTGCAGCAAATTCAAATCATTTTCAAAACTATTTGTGAAGTTCATGGCTAAATATAGAAATCTTAGAACTCAAAATTGTTATTTATGTGATCCTAGGGATTGGTGGGATCAGGCTTGTGCTATGTCGCAATGTCATGGTGTGTCAAACAAAGGGGTCCAGTTTTTACGGCAGCATTTACCCCTCTTTTACAAATATTTGTAGCTGTTCTCGATTTCTTTATATTGAAGGAGGAAATATACTTGGGAAGGTTGATTTCTTTCTTCACTCTTCTATGATTTCCACACCTTTTCTTTCTTTCATTGCACCTAATGTATCCCTAACTGCTATAAGCAGTATTGCAGGATCTGCCTTGGTTATTGTTGGCATGTATATTCTTTTATGGGGAAAAAGCATTGAGGAAGAGCAATGTGTCATGAAGGATACACAAGGAAATCAAGATGTAGAATGTCAATGATAATTCCACCAATCACAACATGAATGAACATGTGATTTACTATACTCTGCAACATGAGTGTCAATGATATATATATATAGCCGTGTCCGTGTCCTATGATTTTTACATTAGCGGGGTCCTCGTGTCCGTGTTCGTGTCGTATCCCGTGTCCGTGTCCGAGTCCAGGCTTCATAGATACTAGTATGATTTTATTTTAAATTTGCTACAATCAATACCGTATGTAGATTCTATCAAATCACGCAGGTAACTCCAACAGAACTAAAGACATCAACATCAGATTTGTGATGCAAGGATATATATATAGGCACCTAACAATATTCGCTAGTCATAGTTAATTCTCCTAGCAATACCTTTCTGAGTTTTCTGGTATGGAAGGCCAGGGATCAAATCAATGGATGCCTATTAGTTTCAACTAAGATATTTTCTACCACATTTGAAATAATAAGACCCACTATTTCAATTGATGCCCATCAGTTCGGAGTAGGAAAAAGGCTAATTTCCTTTTATATAAATTCTTAATGTCAAATCTTACATATAGATATTATTGACTCAAAACATACATATAAAACTATTGATTTGATTTTTATTTATGTATTTAAAATTTGTGTCTACCATAATATGTAGTAAACAACTTTGTCAACAAACTGCCAACAATTCCAGAACCATCAGGTTTTTTTAGGCTTTTATCTAGTTATTACTTGTTAGAGTGCACAAACTTGTTTTCACGATGTGAAATGGTAGTTACATTCCGTAAGCCTGTAACCGACATTTTGCATGGATTTCTAAACTGTGTTAAAATATGAAAACCAAAAGGATTTTGTTAACTTACATTGAAATCCAGGTCTTGTGCAATAACTCTTCCACAACAAATGTTAACTGCTACAAACTTTAACGCAATCTACTCAAAAGAGAATCAAATCATCTTCTATTGATGTATCATTCAACAAATTCTCCTCCTGATGGTCTTGGCGACAACCATGTTTCATTTGACAGACAACAAAATGTAGCATAGAATAAGTTTCATCTGAATCAGGGTGTGTTTTATCATGGGCAATAAACCTATGAAGGATCCCAGATATTTCAACAAAACTAAACCCAGGTGATTTTTTCACTCCTCTTCTTTCCATGGCTTCTCTCATGCTCTTCGCATCATCCCAACGTTTGACAACTGCATATACATTTGATAATCCAATATATCTTCCATCATTGTTTGGATCTAGCTCAATAAGCTTCCTCCCAACTGTTTCTGCGAGATCTAAATTTCTATGGTTAATACACCCACTAAAAAGAGCACCTAACATGGAAGCCGTGGGTTCTATGGGCATTTGACAAATAAATTGGTATGCAGTGGTTAATTGACCTGCACGCGCCAGTACATCTACCATGCAAGCATAGTGCTCACTTTTAGGTGTCATGCCACATTTAATAAGGCTCTCAAAGAAGTACCATGCTTCTTTAACTTGACCTCCATGGGCACAGGCAGCCAACAAGCAGAGGTATGTGATCTCATCAGATCGGATGCCGACCATTTGCATTTCCTTAAACAATTTAAGAGATTCTTCCACTAACCCATGTGTGGCAAGACCTCCAATCATTGCATTCCAAATGAACACGTCAGTTTGACTCTTTGAGACGCCGCGAAATACAAGCAAAGCCTCCTCTATTGCCCCACATTTAGCATACATGTCCACAAGAGAAGTTTGTAAGACCATTGTCATTGGTAAACAATTGTCAACAATATACTTGTGCATCATTCTTCCCTTTTCTAGAGCACCGAGATGTGCACAAGCAGACAAGATGCTCACCATAGTCACTTCATTGGCTTTGGGACCAACAGCCCGCATCTTTTCAAAGACAGCCATAGCTTCCCTGTACTCCCCAGCCTTCACATAACCATCAATCAAAGAGCTCCATGATCGAACATCCCTCTCCTGCATTGACTCAAAAACTTTCTGAGCAGAAGCCATTTCTCCACACTTGGCATAGCCATCTAACATGGAATTCCATGAAACCAAATTTTTTCCTTGCATACTATCAAATACTTTATGAGCCCACATAATATTCCCACAAGAAGCATACATGTGAATCAAAGAATTTTGAATAAATCTATCAGACTCATGCCCAGTTTTTATAATTTGGGCATGCACAGATACACCGCTTTCCTGTTTTGAAAGGCGTGCTGAGGCCTTCACGAGAAATGGGTATGTTAGGTAGTCTGGTGCAACCCCATGTTGCAGCATCTTTAGAAAAATAAATAGGGAATGGATTGGTTTATTGCTATTTGAATAGCCTCTTATGATTGTATTCCAGCTAAAAATTGTTGGACTGGAAAGCTGGGAGAAAACCCTGTAGGAATAATCAATGTCGCCTGAATTGGACAGAGCAGAAAATGAAAGGATTTTGTATATAAATGAGTCTTCATGAGATAAACCAAAAGAGATCCCAATAGCATGAAGCTTCTTCAGCTCAAGCATTGATTTGCATTTCCCAAGAAGGTTGAGCAGAGTTCCATTTATATTTGCAGTTTTACAAGTCAGTGACCCACCAAGCATTTACAGGTATATCTATCTTGTCGCACCAGCAGGTCAAACACTTTTAGCGTATGTATCATCCGATCAACACCTAGCGAAATCAACATAAACAGGATGTCAAAAACCAAAACCACAACCAATTAAAACATCTTAAAGAATTAGCTTAAATCAAACAGCCTAGTATGACACACGGAATATGAGAATGAATACACTCCTAAAGACATTTAATCAAACATGTAATATGCTTCATTCTCAAATTGCAGTGCAACTGTGCAAGGTAAAGAAAAACAACACCCCTTAGTTGAAACCCATGAAACTAAACCCATAAACCATTCCGATCACTGAACTAAACTAAACTGATGGATTATATCAAATTTCAACTTGTAATATAAACTACTATTGTAATGCATCTGAATTCATTAAAATGATGTCAAATTTCTTTCAGGCATTTCATCAAACAACTTGCAGGCAGAAGTCCAATCTTTGATTCCAAAATTTCCAGAAAGATAATAACACTGAAACAATAAGTGATGGAAAAGGGCTGAAAAATAACAAAAAAACATGAAGGCTAAAACTCAAATTACAAAGCAAAAAAGTGCAAGTAGCTAATTAAGTTGACACATACCAACTGAATATTGGTTTCATATAGAGTAGTAATATCAATATGATTGATTCATAAACTTCAAGGTTTTGTATGAATTGATGAAATATGATGGAAGTATAAGATAAGTAAAATTAGATTTTTAATGTTTAGATTGTTTAAAATAGGACGGAGTGAAATTTCACTCAGCTCGGTGTTATCCTTCAAAACTTGTCAAAAAAAACATATTATATTATATTACTTTGGTCCAAATACATTTATAAAAATAAATAAAAAATTAATTATATATATATATATATATATATATATATATATATATATATATATATATATATAAACTAATTAATACATTTTATTTAATTATTAACTTATAAATATTAATAATTTATTTATATTAATATAACAAATGAGTAAGATTTTGTAATTGATAACGATAACGATTTGTTAATATATTTAAATTTAAATTTTAGCAAAATGCAATTTTCTTCAAAGAAAATTATCAAATACTTATGTTTAAAAAAGAAATAGAAGTTCTGTTTAGTAAAAAAAGTGGTTGGCTGATATGTTAGCTGATAGTTTATAATTTATGACTCATAGCTGGTGACTGATAACTTATACCTTATAGTTAATGGTTGATGACTTATAATTAATTGAAATGTTTGGTAAAATTAACAGTTTAATTAGGTGATAAAATAAAATGACATAAAAGATATTTAATAATAATTATTTTATTTTAAATTATAAAGGATATTGGTGGATTTTAGTTAAAATAATAAAGGTAAAAGTGGAAGAAAAAATGATAAGCTATAAGCTAAAACGCTATTTAAAATAGCGTCTGAAAAATAAGTTATAAGATAATAAAATAAGCTATAAGTTCTCAATAAAAAAAACGTTACTAAACAGGTCTTTTATTGTTATATGAATTTATAAGCTATAAAATATAAATTATAAACTCAAAAAATATCTTTCTAACAGAACCTTAAAGATATATACGCTAAAATTTAAAAAATACAAAGTATTTTGTATTTTCGTGATCATATTAATATTAATGTATAATATTGAATAAGAATGAATATTAAAGATTGAATGATTATGATGTGTTGAAATTAGTTTTGATTTTTAGTTTTTAAAAAGTTATTTTATAAATAAATTTAAAGAAACAGTTTTGAAATAAATAAACAAAATAACATAAAATATATTAGATAAATTAATTTTTAAAGGGTGAGATCAAGCTACTCTAAGAGTTAGTTTTTTTAACTTATTCCAAATTATAGTTCTTGGATTGATTCTAATTTAATAGTTAATTAAGTAAAGCGTTAAATATGTTAGAGATTTTTATAAATATATCAATATTTAATTTTAGTCCCTTTAAAATTTTCTTTCAAACAATGAGACTCACAAATTTTTCCGTCTTTGAAATTGGTCTCTCCCATTAGTTTCTATTAACAGAGGCTTATGTGACATGCCTTGTGGAATTTTTTGATGATGTGACAATGCCAACGTGAAAAAATACTAATGTGGCATACATGTATTTATTTTAAATTTTTTATATTAACATTATATATAAATCAAAAAATTGTAGTTACTTTTTAGTTAATCCCTAATTAATTTAAACACATCGTTCTATTACAAATACTGTCACAATACTTCATATCTGCAATGGAATCACATGCTATTAATAATGTTCACATTGACTTTATTTAAGGAATAGGTTGTAAGTTTAACTTATTTATATAACGATTATATGACATTAAGTAATGATAATTAAAACAAAAATGATATTTTGACACCCTACCCTACACCATATGTACTGACGGTGAATAGTGTCATCCATATATGAATAGTAACGACCGTACATGAACAGTAGTGTATTCCGTACACATGAATAGTGTCTGTCTGTACATGAACAGTGTCCGTCTGTACATGAACAGTGCCCGTCTGTACATAAACAGTGTCGTTCGTACCGTACGGAAATACGGTGCAGTGTAAAAAAGGGTGTCAAGATAGCAAACCTGTAATTAAAAACATGAATCATAAACAATATCAACTATTTGATAATTAATTTAGAATATGAATTGAAGTTTGCTGAAATATTTACCAAGTGAACTGTCTAATATAAATAGTTTTGGTATCAGGATGTATGGTACTCCCTCCGTCTCATAAAAAGTGTCTCATTTGTACTTTTTTCATGTCTCAAAATAAATGTATCTTTAAAATATCAATACAACATTTATTATTTTTTTCCACTACTATACCCCTATTTATTAACTTTCACGCTTTTCAACTACTCCACTAATTATAAAGTAAGGGTATTTTAGTACAAACATATAATTTTATCTTTAAAGTTAACACTTCTAATCATTTTCTTAAAAACCGCACATATTCTATTTCAGACACTTTTTATGAGACGGAGAGAGTATTAAACTGAACCGTTAGAGATCTTAGCTTGCGGTTAAATATTGCTACAATATCTTAGATTTTCATCACATGATCCATTCTCATTACAAGTGCCTAGGACCATTGGAGTGCAACCTATTTTTCCAATCCCAATGTACTACTACAACTTTTCTTACACCAACATCATACAAAACCTGTCAACCAAAAAGAACAATTTACATATTTTGGAGGAAAATCAAATTTAACATCTAAAATGCTCGCGATTGGCACTACACGGCAATAGTGCAGTGTTCCTACTTAATCTCGTAACGTATAATCTGTAACAAAGGTGCTTGCAGAAAAATAAAAACACCTCTGAAAACTGTACATTTACATTGTATTATTTGTTGCAATTCAATTACAAGACAATAAATCTTACACCTTCCTGGCTATTGAATAAATCAACAGAGAAATTCAACACCTTTTTGATTAACGGACGTTGACGAGATGGACTAAAAATGTGGACGAAAAATATTAAAAAAACTATTTTTTAAAGAAAATATTTAAAGGAACTAAAAGTGAAAATGACCATATTTAGAGGGACTAAAAACTTATTTAACCCTTAAGTAAAAAAGGCTAATCTAACTGTTAGATTGGATTTTGGTTTTTCTGACCGTCATAGGCAACCTCAATCAGTTCCTGGTAGGGAACTTTTCTACTATCAAGAGGGATCTTTGATTCATTAAGTAGAGGGATTATGGCGCAAACGTCCTTGGTTATTCCATGATTGGAGATTATGACAGAGTTTTGGTTTCGACCAGGGAGGTAATCTTGTATCATGTTGATCGATTCGGAATTCGAACATGGTTGAATCTCTTTTCGGTCTAGCTGGTGCTGGAGGGCTGCTCGCACTAGATAGCATCCTTGATTATTTTCCCAGCATACTCTACAGCGTTCATAATTGTGAGGAGGTACCCGACCATATCCGCTTTGTATGCAGTCCATCCTTACTAGATTTGTTTATATTGAGCGGACATCATGACTTTGATATCTGACAGGATTCCCATTAGTCATGTTAATTTGTTGTGTGTCTTCATCCAGGTTGATCGGAAGCCACTAGTGGTCCAACAGATGTTGAAGAGTCCTTTGCACAAGCGCACACCCTTAGTCGTTTTCGCAACATTCTTTACAGTCTTGATAATCATGTGAAGCCAGAAAACCAAGTCTGACCTGCTTAACATGTAGTTCCACTAGACTGGTATTCATCAGGCGTATGTCAAAGATCTGAACCATGTTGACTTGATGGTTACTTCTTTCATGATAGTCTTGGATCCATCCGAGATCCATTTGACGTTAGAGGGCCTCTTGTACAAAAGAGCGTCTCTGATTGTCTGTTGAGCAGATCAGACAAGTGCTGTAATCGTGTCGCGGCAGATTGTAATACTGACTTTGTCTTAAATGCAAAGCCACTAGATTGACGTTCATTGCACGGATGTCGTGATTCTGAACAATTTTGGGATGTGGATGGGCCATGTTTACTTCACGAATCCTGTGATCCTGAATCCAGCCCAGCTAGCTCTGGTCCTGCCACGAGAGCTGCTCCAGAATGAGATGAGGGACATGATTTCAACTGTGACGTCAAAGGTCTTAAGGTAATAAGACTTCCCTGCAAACTTCCAACTAAAATCTACTTTATTTTCATTTTAATTCATCATAATTCATTTTCTTCTGCAGGACGACGCAGGTGGTGCAGCACAATCAAGTGTTTAACACATAACTCCTGCAAGTATCATCGCCCCTTCGATCCAGTCTATTTCCGACGAAGAACCTCATAAAGGTCCAACAGTCGAGATAAATTATCCAATCGAAGAACAACAAGAAACCTTTCCTCCAAAGGACACTGCCCGACTAAATCGAACTGATGACCCCAACAATAATGAAAATGAAGAAGAAGAGACTATCGAAGTCCAAGATACTATGGATGTTGATGACTCAGAAAAGGAAACAGATGACGCTTCACCACGTGCTTCTAACCATGGTGGAGACGAAGGTGAAAATGATGAAGAAGGAGAACAACCTGATGAAGGTCATTCCATGTTTGACTATGACGCCAATCCTCCAGAAGATGAAGTCGAAGAGAAAGACGAAGGAGAAAAAGAACAAGAAGAAACCACAAAGCACGAGTGAAGACCAAACGAAACAGTCAAGACTACTCCACCTCCTATAATTATCAAGGACACTAAAGCTTCGTCGTCTGGAACCACTACCACCTTTTATCCAGCAAAACTAGTCGATATGAAGAAGACCAATCCCATGGAATATTTGAAGGTTATCCTCAGTATAAGGGGAAGTTCAACTGGAAAAGGTTTCAGCTCTTCGAAAGCTTTTGGGGACCAATCTAGCAGTCAATCTGTTGATCACCTGCTTCAAAATATAAAAGAAAAGGTCTTTAAGGTTGACTTGCTTCAACTCTTGGAAGTCAATCCTTCTGTTTCCTTCAATATCAAGAATCTCTTGAAGCAAGTTAATGTCTTAACCACCTCTCATGAAGTTGTTGATGTCCTTATAGATCTTCGACTATTAATTGACCGGGTAACCGCGTATCCAAATCGTCGAAGAGACATTACAGACAAAATTCAAAACAAGGTGAACACCCAGATGGCCGAATGAGAGGCTGCCACTGAATCTACCAACAAGGTCGCTGCGTTGGAGCAAAACTTCACCTAGAATCAAGAAAGACTTACAGCCTGCTCCGATAACATTGATGCCTGGGAGAAACAAATCCAAGAGTTACAAGCAAAAATTAAGAAGGAAAGAGAGCTCGAGCAAGAGATTCAAAGACTTGATAGCCAAGAAATCGACCAAGAGATTCAGGTTAGAGTACACCATGTTGAACGAGCGCAAACTTTGGGAGAAGAGATTGACACTCTTGCTTCAAACAAATCTTTGGTCGATCGTCGCCTACATCTCTCCAAAACAAAATACGAACGCATGAAAGCCTCTTTGCCTTTTTAATTATCTAGCTTGTTTTATTTGTAACGTAATTTGTCAAATGTTATTTTGGTTTTGAATCTTGTCGCGGTGAAAATTGGATACCATAGTTATTTGTTAACTAGGATCGCATTTTTAATGTCACCACCGGTCTTTGATTTTATCCAAGGGAAGGGAGAAAAACCGAATACCCACAATGCAATGCAAATGCACTAAGATTCTAAGTTCGGGGGGTTGGTTATACCTAGGGAAGGTGTTAGCATCCTAGATATCTGTAGTACTCTACAGGAACCTCTTGATTAATTTTTTTATGTTATTTGTTTTGCTAAGGGTTTAAGGGTAGGTGATTTATTATTTTTAATCCTAAATGTGCTCGACAAGATATCGCATCTTGTGCCTACATATCCTGTCAGAAGGGAATCAGATCACTTGTAGTTCCTTATTATTAAGGGGCACTAAATGTTTAAAGGTTTAGGAGAGAAAGATGAGTCATCATCTTAAGAAAGCCACCACAGTTCTTTGAAAATGTTTGTATTTGTGGGGTATGGGATTGTATGTCCCTTCTTTGAGATGATTAACATCTAATTCTCTTGTGTGGAGAATTAGGTAGGCTAAAGTTTGATTTAAGAAATCAAAATTAAAGGGGGGACTAACCTAGGAAGTCTATCCTAAGTTGTCTAATTGATTTATCTTAAGGGTGACGATTATGAAATGCTAATGATATGCACCATGCACAATAACATGGTTATCATGCATGGGATTTTCCCTTGGATATTTTATGCGGTTAATTATTGTTATTTAGGCGAGGGTGCTAGCAAAGTGATGCTAGACTTGTGTCCAGTGATCAGAAGGTCGAATGCGATGCCCTAAGGCGATCGACTTATATAGGTAGGAAATGGGCTCGACGTTGGATCGAGGATTTTTATTATTTTGAAAAGGTTTAGACATATATCAAATAAGCATACATCAAGTAAGGAAATAAGATCAGATAAGTAAACATACAAGCGATGCACACTCGAGCGCAAGAGATTTAAAGAGTTTGGTTTATTGAGAAAAAGAGTTTGATGTTAAAGAGGTTTAATATTTTTAATTAAAGAAAAGGAAAAGGTTGAGGTTTTATCTTAATATGATTTAATATCTTAATAAAAAACTATTTAATTTTAAAGTTATATTAACAGTTAATGAAGTTTTCTTAACAAAAAAGATTTTAGTCTTAATAGTGAATTAGTCAATTATGTAATAAAATTTAAATGTTGTAAGAAAAAAAGTTAATTATTGTATTATACAAAAAAGGGTTCTAATTATTTTGATGTTTTTATTATTATTAAAAAAACATATTGATTAGAAAAAATAATTCTTAATACTTTTATAAATAAAATCTCTTATTATCATCTAATTTTAAAGTTATATAAAAATAGATTAATGAAGTTTTATTTTAATATCTTAAAAATTTATTAAAGGTTTTTAATAAAAAGGATCCTATATTTATTTATTATATTTAGAAAAAGGTGAATTTATTTAATAAAAGGGTTAAAAAAAAAGGAAAAAGGATTATTTAAACGGAGGGATCCCGCGTGGTCATGGAGAGAAGGTCCATGGTGGACCCTCTGATCTCTACCGCGTGATATGTGTGTGATGTGATCAGAGGCGTAAAAAAGTGAGGGTGCATGGTAAAGGAGTGTGGGTGTGTGTATGTGATTAAGTCGCTTAACATAAAAACAACAAAAAGAAAGAAAAGATTAGAACGCCCTCTTCTCTTTCTCTCTCAGACTCTCTCGAATCTCTCATTCTCAACAGAGAAAAACTAGGGTTTTCTCAACCCCAAAAGCGCGCCGATATCGTTCGTTCCGATCTCTCTCTCGACCTGCAAAAAGAACAATCAAGCAATCAAACAAAAACCCCACCCCACACAGCCCGTACCCCAATTCATTATTGATTGTGCGATTACATATTACAATGCTTATTAGGCAAAAATGAAAAGAAAACGAAGGAAAAATGGCGAAGGTCGGAGGCGAAACGGCGATGGGTTCCTTCAAATCAGGGATGTCTCTCTCGTTCTCTTTTTACCTTTTGCGAGCCTTTGTGATTTGTGTTGTGGTTTGTTATATCCCCTTTGATCCTCTTCTGTGATTGAACGTTTTGAATGGCGATGACGAATTCTGAGCCTTTGTGTGTTGCTGAATGTTTTCTGGTTTATGGGATACTTTGTTTTTCTGATATGATAAGGGTATGAATTGATAAGAGGTTTTTGATCGTGTGAATCTTGATGGTGGCTGTTATCATTTTTTTTCGTCCTTTTTCTGATATGATAAGTCCCTTTTTATAGATGGCTAGTGATGATGCTTACTTGGGAAATTCTTTATGCTGATTTGATTTCGTGTTTAATGCCCTGATCTGATATGATTTTGATTTGGGAAGTTTTGGAAATTATGAATTGGGGTGCCCGTACGATATTGGAAAGGTGTAAAGCTGTCTGATACTATGTTTTTTAATCTTGTCTGATAATATGAAATCTTAATTCCTGCCCTGAAAACGTGATTTCACACTTATTGTCTTTGATTCTTGGTTCGTCTTGTTTTGGAAGGTTTGTGTTGGCAGTATCCCTTTGGGATATTGCCCATCAATCCGTTTGAAAAATGATGAGAAACTCTCTGATTTGAAAAACAATATCTGAGGCCTAAACTCAATACAAATTGAAGTGAATTTAAATGTTGGTGATGGTTTTGGAAAGATTTCAATGATGATGAGAATCTGGTCTAAAGAATATCCTGATATTTCCTCCTTAAGTTTGAAAAGTCTGATATGTGAACGAAATTTGTTGTTTTTCTTTAATTGGAAATGTATGGCCATGCGCTGGAGGTTTCTGCTGTCGTAATTACTGCTTAATGTATCACATCGTCTTTGTAAAAGGATCTCTCATTTTGTTTATCTCTTCTGAATTCGAACCCAGGTGTCCGTCAGCTTATGCTTTTCGTATGATCAAACTTTGGACCTTTACTTCTTGAATGGACATACTTATGTTCCTGAATGAAAGTCCCTCAAGCTTCACAAATTTCTTTTCTTCACATTCTGTATCGTTTGGAAATGCAAGGTACCGCCACATACAGGGTGTACGATTAGGATATGGCTATTTGAAAGAGGAGTTTGATGAGGAGGTATGTTCTTGTAGAAATATCCTGGTTTCTCATTTCTGTTTGCAGTTTTATGCTTTGACAATAAGTGTTTCCATAACTAAGTTTTCTGTTTGCTATTTGAACATCGTTTTTATTTGGCTATCTCTCAGTTACTTGCTTCATTCCAAGGATATGTCTTGTCGGCATAAGACTGCAGCATGTGAAGAGCAATATAGGTCGTCCAACCAAGATTTCATTGTGTCCAACAAGATGTGATTGCTGTTCAGAGTTTCATTTGTATTGGATAGAACAAATCCAACTTTTTCAGTCTTTGGTGCAACCTCACAATAGAATACCGACTGAATTAATTGGAGATGGTGAATCAAACAACAAAGACATGAATGGTATACTCCAAGCTTGTTACGGTATTCAAAATGATGAAGTGCCATCTTTGAAAGTTTTGATGACAGAGTTGTATGTATCATTCCTTGTCATAAATTTCCTTGTAAATTGTCATGGGCTTCTTGTATTTTCACATTATGAACAACATGATTCTGGTTTTGTAGGAAATGAAGATGACATCTTCAATGATGAATACTAGCATGAAGAACAGAGTCAAGGGCTGCTTCGAAGCTTGATGGATTTAGGCTTTGTCGGAGTTTAGATTCGAGGTGGTTTAGTAATCCGTTCTTTCCTCTCCCTTTATATTTTTTGATTTAGGGTTGCTTGGTAGTTTTTGGTGAATTTTAGGCTGTTGTTATAAGCTGTGTTAGTGGCTGTTGGATGGTTTCTTAATGGTTCAAATAAAGCTGGTCTAGGATAGACATGGTCATGGCGTAACTTGAATATATACGGTGCGCTCGAGAATACTGATTAAATGTGGCAAGTATGACCAAAAGAATTCTCGTATTCGAGCCAAAACGTCAACAATTCATCCTTTGAAGTATCTTGTTGACCTATATCTGCCGCTTACGTTTGTTTGTGGGAGGTAGAGAAAACCTGTTTATTTGATTCTTGCTTGTCAACGCCTATTGTCAATTTTGGTATGAATGATCCTTAATTTTCCTGTGGTCTGATAATAAGCATCTCCTTCCTCATATCCTTTTAACAGAGATTTGAAGAGTATACGAATTGGCGCTGAGCATAGGGTCCTCTATACATAACGGTGAGCTTGCATTCCCTTTTCGCTCTGTTAAGTTCTTGGTATTCACATAGAGGCAGTTGCAGCTCTGACGTGAATGGTAAGCTAAATGTGTTTTGTCTCGACTCAAATGCCTTTGGTTTCGACTTCCAAAAGCCTTTTGTAATTTTACTCCAATGTTGTTTGTTATTGGCAGAATTGCTCATGCAGATTTATGGCATTCTAACGGTGATGGAGGCTGTAAATGTTTTGAGGTCCAAACTTGGCTGCATCTTGAAGATCAAGCAGAGAGCTCGAGAGGACCACTCAGTAGATCATGTACCTAAAGAATGATAGTTGGATAGAAATGACTCATGTGCCATTGTTCTTGTGGATTTTGTAATCTTGGCAATTTTTATTTGGAATTGTAACACGTGAATCTTTGGGATGAAATGTTGTGACTCCAACTTGTAAAAATTGAACATCAACATAATGGAAATGGTATTAGGATTTTGTACTTGATCTTGTCCTCACATTTTGAACTTGAATTTGTATTTTGGAGACAAACTTGACATTGGACCTTAAATCTTGTAATCTTGCATTTATGAATCCAAGTAGCAGCAGAATGTTTAATAACTTTACTCGTCACACTTTTGTTATGGCGGGGTTCGGTATATCGCTACATTTGTGATTGACATAGGCTGCAAATAATGCTTTGGTGATGACTCCAAAGGCCCATCCTTTCTACTGTTGACCTTCTTAGTATTCAAACTTCCAAAGTAAACACTTCTTAGTACATTTGTCACTTAAAATGTCATTATGCTTGAGGTGCACATTGCCTTTGAACCATGGCTTTGTAAAAGAAACAAATGAGTTAATATGAGCTCGATTCAAGCTTTTTATCCAAACCTATCACTTCAAACTTTGTTGCACAATCGAGAATGAACTTGGTACAAGAAACGTGCCCTGAAGAATCCTCAGATACAACCTGTAGTACCACTTGCCGCACAACCATGACCAGTCTTAGGGGTCAATTCTACATATCAGAGAGTGTAAGAGCCTAATCTTCTATGGGGGGAAAAGCTCTGTGAAATCTTGCAAAAGTCAGAGAAACCTCCACAAGCACACACACAGCACAACCTTCAAGTCTTTGAATCTTTTGCAGCAACACCTGTCCTAAAAAAAAGAAACCAACAGACAGAGCTAGATAAAGTGGTTAGTTGTGACATAAGTGATCTAATATGCTATGCAAAGAACACAGCGGGGATCTTAGGGTCAAAAATTAGGGTGCGACAAATCTTATAATCTGTAATGACTTAGCCATTTTGGCGTTTTAATTCAAATTACTATTTTGGCTACAAATTTTTCATATGACTTATTTTGTTAATATCTTAACTTCCTGAAGCACATGTTTTCCATTTACTCGTAGAAGTCTTCGATCTTCAGCTAATTCTTCGATTTCATACACGTTATTAGAAAATAACTTCATAACTTGGAACAGGCCCTCCCATTTTGGGGACCACTTACCCAACGCTTTCTTTTTCTCATCCATAGGAAAAATCACTTTCCAAACCAAATCGTCAGTCGAAAAAGACTCGACCTTTACTTTCTTGTTGTACGCCTTTTCTACTCTTTTTTTTGCCTCTTCAACAACTCCAAAGCGCTTAACCTTTCTTCATCTAAATCAACCAATTCATCCAGCATCATACTCCAATACACCTCAAATGGGAGCTCACTTTGCCTTTGGGTTCTAGTTGATTGAAGGTAAATCTCAACTGGTAATACAACATCATGCCCATAAGTGAGTCGAAAAGGTGTAGCATTAGTAGCTTCTTTAGGGGACGTTCGACAAGCCTATAAAACTTGGTGTAATGTCTTATACCAATTTCTTGGCTTCTTTCATACATGCTTCTTTATTAATCCAATAACCACTTTATTAGCTACTTCTATCTGACCATTAGCCTGAGCATAGTAGGGTGTTGGTGTCAATAACTTGATCCCTACCTCTTTGGCGAACTCTTGAACCTTTCGATCAGTAAACACTGATCTTTGGTCAGTTGTAATTGTCTCTAGAATCCTAAATCTATATATTATATGTCTTTAGATAAACTCTATTACTGCATCCTGATCAACATTCACCAACGGGATAAATTCAATCCATTTAGTAAAGTAGTCAATACCTACCAGGATATATTTGTGACTCTTTGAAGATGGTGATCGAATCTCACCAACTAAATCCAATGCCCACCCCCTAAAGGGCCACAACTTCACAATAGAATGTAACTCACTTGCAGGAATATGTTGTATACCAGCATGTTTTTGACATTCTTGGCATCCCTTAGCGAACTCGATGCAATCTTTCAGCATAGTAGGCCAATACATTCCTCGTCGGAATAAGAGCCATTTCATTTTATGGCCTACTTGCTGAGCGCCACATGCCCCACTATGGACATTCGACAAAGCTAAGTAGGCTTCAGCCTTACTAAGACACTTTAGTAAGTTTCCTTCAGGTGTCTTCTTGAAAAGTTCATTACCCATTAGAGTGTAACTTAAAGACCTATACTTGAATATTCGTTCCACAACCGCAGTTGGATTTTTTAAGTAATCTATAATAGGTTTCCTCCAATTTGAGTCTGTCAAGTTGTCAATTGCCAAGATTTCAAAATTCTCGTCATCTGCATAGCTCAATTTCGTCACTTTCAAGTCCTTTAGAGACAACCTCGTTGCTATTACTCATCCTCGAACTTCAATTTCATCTTCTAACTTCTCTTTCAAAACCTTATAGCCAGAAGTAATCTGAGCCAAGCCATTGGCCTCCTGATTTTTCAGTCGAGGAATATGTCTAACGTTCACCAAGTAAAACTTTCGTAAAAGTATATTGTCTATTACAAAGTACATTATTAAATTTTCTTTAACACATTTATACTATCTCATTATCTCTTTCACCACCAACTTAGAGTCACCAATTATTTCGATTTTGGTTGCCCCCAACTCCAACAAAATCTCAAGGCCGACTATTAAAGCTTCATTATTTGAACAATGCCCTTTAATTTTGTATTTAAATCTTGTTAGGATTTTGTCAAGAGAGATAATTAATATCCCAATTCCTGGTCCATCTTTGTGACTTGAACCGTCAAAATACAATTTCCAAGGCTCTAGTTCAAGATAGTTATGGGGACTTTCGACCACAAAATGGTCAACTATAAAGTCTGCAACTGATTGACCCTTCATGGCCTTTAGAGGCACATAAGTCAATGAGTACTCTGTTAAAGCTGGTGCCCATTTTCAATTCGACTATGAAGAATTGGTTTAGAAAGCATGTGTTTAATAACATCATAATGGGATGAAACATAAACATCAACTGGTTTTATATAATATTTCACTTTCGTACATGAGAAATACAAACAAAGACATAACATTTCAATGAAGCTATACCTAGTTTCTGCATCATTAAGGACTCTACTAAGATAATAAATGGCCCTTCCGACCCCATTTTCACCCTTTTGAGCCAACATGCTCTCTATAGTTACATCAGACGCAGAAATGTAAAGTTTCATACTTCTACTCCTACAAGGCGGTGACAAAATTGAGGGATGAACAAGATATTCCTTGATTTTGTTGAAAGCTTCTTGTAGTATTTGTCCCCATTCGAAATCTTCATTCTTGAATTGAAGTAGAGGAGAGAAGGCTTGAGTCTTGCCGCTCAAATTTGAAATAAATCTCCTTAAGAATTTAATCTTTCCAAGCAGTGACTGCAATTCCTTCTTTGTTGATGACATCTTCGCTTCCAAGATAGCCTTTGTCTTATTCTGGTTTATTTCGATCTCCTTTTTATGAACTACAAAGCCTAGAAAATTTCCAACTTGTACACAAAAAGCACACTTTAGTGGTTTCATATTTAGATCATACTTTCTCATTCTTTCGAATGTTTGTCGAAGATGGTCTAGGTGAGTGATTCCTGAAACAAACTTAACAACAATGTCATCAATGTAAATCTGCATAAATGTTTCTATGAAGTCATGAAAAATCAAATTCATTGCCATTTGATAAGTTACCCCAACATTTTTTAAACCAAAAGGCATTACCACCCATTCGTAGGTGCATAAGGCTCCAGGGCATCAAAATGTCGTTTTTGGCACATCTTCGCCAACAATGAAAATTTAATTATAACCAGAGTACCCGTCAAGCGTACTAAGATACTCATGGCCTGCAGCGGAGTCGACAAGCAATTCTGCCACAGGCATTGGGTATTCATCCTTTGGGGTTGCAGCATCCAGATCTCTGAAATCAATGCAGACCCTCAAAGTCCCATTCTTTTTAATAACATGGACTATGTTAGTAATCCATTCGACATATCTAGTTGTATGAATAAACTTACATTTGAGAAGCTCTTCGACCTCTTGCTTGATATTCAACAAAATCTCAAGTGCAAATCTCCTTGGATTTTGTTTGAATAGTTTTCTTCCAGGCTTGATAGGTAGCTTTAGTTCGACTAACTCCCTAATTAATCCTGGAATTTCATCATAATCCCAAGCAAAACAATCTTTAAACTCCTTCAAAAGTTGGATCACTTCGGCCTTGAGCTCTGGGCCAAGGTTCGCAATAATGTACGTTGGCATTTTTGCTTTGCCTTCTCCCAAATCAACTTCTTCCAAAGGATCATGCGTTAGCATCTTCACATTGGCGCCAGTGGGTCTTTTTCGAATCCCAAAGGCTCTTCGTCATAAATTATGTCGAGCCTCTGGCCTTGCATTTCTTATTTATTCTCGTCAGGTGGCTCGGGTTCAAAGTCTCTACCAGGCCCCTTAAGATGCTTATAATTTTCTCTGGCTTCGACAACCATGTACTTAACTTCGGTCTCTAAGGGCATTTTTAATCTGTTTTCGACTATGTAAGCTGAAATATTTTCCCACGTCTTGGACTCAATCATGATCCTCAAACTCATCTCCCCAACCAGTTGGCTGGATATACGTCGTCCCTTCAAATTCGAGGTCTTGACCAACAACCTCTCCATCCCATTGGAACCCATACTCTAGGTCTAAATGAAGGGAGTAATAAGCAACATTCGTTGGGTTAAATGCAAAACCAATTGGTCGACAGAGAGTAATATTTTTTAGTTTCCTATCGAAGTTCCTCTTATCTATATGACTGACTTCAGCTCAAAAGTAACGCTGGTCAGCCTCAATATTTTTTACTATACCATCGTTTCGCCAAATAGTTATCCTCTAGTGCATTGAGGAGGGCACCATTCCTATCCCATGGATTCATTCTCGACCCAACAACAAATTGTAATTGGCCTTTGACTCGACAACCATAAAAATTGTCGGTCTCATTATTGTTCCCACAGTCAATTCCAATTGAATCACACGCAACGTCCGTCCAACTTTCCCCTCATAATTTGACAATACCATATTATTCGGTTTTAGGTCTGTATCGAATTTTCCTACTTTCTGTAGCATAGAATACCACATCAAATTCACTATCGTTCCCCCATCCACAAGAATTTTACTAATCACTACATTCTCGATCTTCCCTCTAATAAAGAGATGCTTAAGGTGGTTCTTCATCGCTTCATCTGGCCTTTCGAATAAGGCATTATGCTCTTCGACACAACCATTATTCATCACATAATAACACACTGGCTTATGTTTAGCCATTTCATTTTCTATTACATCATCAGGTTCGTCAACCTCCATCGCTTGGTCATATTCCTTGGGAAGTACAAAAACCACATTGCAAGCTATATCCAATGAAGCCTCTGATTTTGTATCTAAGTAATTATCGGTAAACATATCTTCATCATTTGATATATCTCTAGGCTTACTTTTAAGATCCTCCAGCTGATTAGGAAACAACTATCTTCCAACTGGCTTCTTCTCTTCGACATTGTTCTTCTCTGAAAGTACATTCGTACTGGATTCAACCATAGCCTTCTCATATGCTTCTCTCTCAACTTTCCTTCTTCTTTTTTGTCTGCGCCACTGAGACCTCGACATTGGGTTCTTTCCTTTGTAGTTTTCAGGCCAATATGCTTGATGTTTCGACACCTGAAACTCCTTCCTGTAGGCCATCGAAGAACCCCTCTCTACTTCAAAGCTTTGCCACTTTTCTTGGCCTCTTTCTCCTTTTTCAGCTGGCCTCGCCCATTTTCCTTTGGGTACGTCGACAGCTGGCTTGAATGTAGAATACCTGTTTGGTTGGAGACTTGGCCCTCCCTGCTCAATTCTTCTAGAGACTCCTCTCTTATCAAAGGTAAAATTGCTGCGAGTATCCTTCTAATTTCCCCTTCGGCTGGCAATTCGAACCCTTTCAATATTTTCAGTTGCTTTCTTATCGAACACAGAACTGCACCTAGGGCCCAACATAGCTTCTGATCTCTTCTTCTGACACATTGAATGAATTTCATCAAAGTTTCATCATATTTGGGGTAGGCCACCCCCATTTGTTGTTCATTTCGACGAGCTTTTTCTTCATCAGCGTGTCTTTCGTCACTAACTTCGACCATGTGGACTTCCAAGTTAGCACCATCATTAATCTCCAACTTTTCTAGTTTGACCCTAAGGCCCTCAATGGCCTCATTCATCTTCTCAACTTCAAGGCCATCGACAACCTTCATTTCCTCAGTCTTAAGGACTTCAGCAACCTCAATTTTCTCATTTTCAATGCCTTCAGTAGTCTCCTTTGTACCTTTGATCTCAAAGCCCTCAGTGGCCTCGATTTCCTCTTTAATCTTAAGGTTTTCAGTAGCCTTAATTTCAGCTTCGACCAACAAGCCATCAGTAATATTGGCTTTAGATTCGACCTCAAGGCCATCAGTAACCTTGGCTTCAGATTCGACCGCCAGGCCATCAGTAACCTTAGCTTTAGATTCGTTCACCTTCTCGAAACCCTCAGTAGTTTCAATCACACAACAGCTTTCAGAAGCCTCGACCATGTTGATGATGGCTGACTTAGTGTAATTTGTTTCTCCCACCTGCAAGGGATCTGAATCAATCTTCATTTGAGACTTGGTCTTGTCTCCAAACTTCAATCTTCCATCCTTGATGACGTTTTGCACCAAATCCCTGAAAAGGAAACATTGAAAAGTTTTATGGCCAAGGAAATTATGATATTTTCAAAAACATCGTTTTTTCTTTGTTCTAACGGAGGCATTTTAGCTTTAGGAGGCATTATCATTTGGCCATCTTTGACTAACAAGTCAAAAATCTCGTCACATTTAGTGATGTCAAACGTATATGTTCTTTTAGGAAACTTATCATTCTTTTCGGGTTCGGTGGGATTTTTCCCATTTGAAGGTGCAAAGACCTTACATGAATAAGGTGATCCTTGCTTTAATTCAGCTAGATCAAATTCATTTTCTTCGAAGTCACTACATGTTTCTTGATTATTTTCATCTATATCTACATAAGCTACATTCTCTTTTCTATTGTTCTTAGAGGCTCTGGCTTTTTCAGCTTTCAAGCGTTCTACTTGTCGAACCCTGTCAGCCAACTGAGCCATATCTCTCAAATATTTGGTATCTAACATCTTCCTAATGGAATAATCTAATCCACCAACAGCCATTTCGACCAACTAATGTTTAGGCACTTGTGTAAAACACCTAGCCTTTAACAGACGGAACTTGTTGAGGTAATCATCAATTGACTCATAGAATTTTTGTTTAATATTAGTTAATTCTTTGAGGTTAATCTTCAATTGTCCCATGTAGAACAGTTCATGGAACAATCTCTCTAAACGAGTCCAACCATAAACCGAACTCGCTGGGAGTGTAGTTAACCATGTGAAAGGATTTTTTGTGAGCGAACTAGGAAAATACTTAACTCTCAAGTTCTCTTCATTGGCAAGATCTCCTACTTCAGTCAGGTATCTCGCCACATGTTCGACAGTCGACTCACTAGCATCCCCTGAAAACTTTGTAAATTTAGGGACTTTCATCCCCATAGGCAAAGGAGTCTGCAAAATGTAATCAGACAATGGGGAAATATAATTTGGCCTATGAAGGCCAACATTTACCCTATTTCACGCCATAATCCTTTCGACTAAGGCAGCCAAATTATTATCTCCAGCCATGCCATCATTTCAAACTTGATGTATGACTTCGTCAGCATCTTGATTCCTATTAACTATCACTACCCTAGGTTTCAGTTCCCTTGGGACTGGCTGTTCGACCCCCGGGAGTTCGACCCTATGAGGTTCGACCCTAACTCCTTGATTAACTACTTCGACATGGGGCCCATTTCACTAGACTTGGTTAATTATAGGATCTTCCTCTAAAACTGCCCCCTGGTTTTCGACCATCACATCTCTTCGAACCTGTCGAGGGACTTGTGGAACTCCAAAAAATTTGTAATCCTAGTCATTTAAGTTGCCAATTGCGGATTTGTTTGGGTAGTGTTTTGAATCAAGGGGTTAAATATAATGCTCATTTGCTGGGCCAGCATATGGACCATGTCATGGTTGTTTTCGTCCATTTGCTGCCTTAAAACTGCTGCTGAATTTGTGGTAAAATTAGGTAACTGGGCAGAATATCCCATCCCAGGGGGTAAACTATTTCAACCCATATTGTTAACAACAGAACCAGACCCAGGTATTGGTGAAAACGTATTCACCACTGGGTAATCGAATGCTGCAGTCGTATTATGCAAGTTAGCCATCATAGAAGTTGGCATACCATACGGTTGTTCTCTAACACCTAAGGCCATGGTAAATCCAGTCACATATGGCCTAAACGAACTAGTTCCCACTAGAAGAGGGGTTAATGGTTGCCCTTGCGTCCTCACTAGGGAAAAAAATAAGTCCAGTATAAGCACTTAACGGTACTGTCTTCGTATTTGCCGTTGACGGAACCACTTCAGCCACAAATGCTATAACTATGGTTTCTCCTGTCGAATGAGGTAATGGTTCACTACTACTTGGCGGATTCGCCATTGTTACACGTACATGTAACGCCCCAGTTTTGTTAGATTTATTTAATAGAGTAGATTTAATTGGTTTTGGTTTTATATTATTTTATTTCTGACTTTTATTTGACAAAATGTTATTTTTCATCATTGTTTATGTTTTATCGCATTTTGAGAGCGTTTGCGAGATATTTGAGTTGAGGGGTAAAATGGTCTTTTTAGGGGATTAGATATTTTGAATAAATAGAAAAGTAGTAAGAAAGAGAGAAAAGAAGGAAAAACCAGAAAAATAAAGAGAAAGAGGAGAAGAAAAGAAGAGAAGAGAAAAAGAAGAAGAAAAAGAGGAAAAACTTGGGGATTTAGGAACCGATTCAACCGACTTTTCAAACGCGGATTTATCGGGTAAGGGTGCGAAACTCGATTATACTATGATTGTATATGATTATGTATGTGTTTTGTGTGGATGTTTTGGTTGGTTTTCCATATGTTTCCGTTTATGCCGTATTTGACGAAATCGATAGAAACCGATGTTTTTACGGTCGAAAAGTCGTATAAATACATGTGTTGGTTGGTTATATGTAGGTGAGCTGCTGTTTAAAGTTTCACGAAGTTTGGTTATGTTTTGGTTAGTTTTCGTTATGTTTCCGTTGTTTTTTCCGTTTAGGTCGAATTGTAGATAAACGAGTAGAAACTGATGTTTTCACGGTTAGAATTCGAAATAAATTACGTAGTTGTATCGAGTAAGGTTAGGTCATCGTATAGCGTGCTTTTTATTCGATTTGGTGATGTTTGAAAATTCTGGTTTTTGAAAGGTTGAAATTTAATCGAAAAATCGAACGTCGTAGAAATTTCGTTTATGTGTTCTAAATTGTTCTTATGTATTTGGTGGTTGGGCGTATATGTTTGTTTCGGTGAAAATGTTCGATTTAGTCGAGTTTTCGGGCATTCGGGAAAATTACAGCAAGGGTGTAAATTGAGAAATCTGGTTTTTGAGAAAAACAGGGCTATGCATCGATACATAACAGCCATGTATCAATACGAAATGGTTTATGTATCGATACATAACCCTTATGCATCGATACATACTGTAGAAATTTGAGAAAACAGAATTTTTACTACAGCATGCGTCGACACATGCGTGCTATGTATCGATACATGTGGCCTTTTTGTATCGATACATAAGCCTATGTATTGATACATACTGAGCTGAACCAGAAAATTCTGGTTTGTCGGGAAAACTTCGGAAATTCATAACTCTTGAACCGTAAGTCGGTTTTGACCCCCGTTCGAAGCGTTGGGAAGCTAACGAGATGTTCTTTCTAGGAAAAATAGTTTTGAGGTCTGAAACTAGTCTAATTGGAACAGTATTTTCGAACCATTTCGTAGTGTCGGACCTCCGGTTTATGTTTTTGCGTTATTTTGAAATATCCATATCTTTTGTGTTGTTTATCCGATTGAGGTGTTCTTTATATGGATGTGAAGCTAAAAATATGTTCTATGATTTAGTGAAGAAAAATATTATTTTTAGCTGACTTTTAACCGACTTTTTCGGTAAACCGTAAATCGAATTGTTTGGTTATTTGTGAAAATCGTTCGGTTGCCGTTTGACACAATTGATGTGAATGTATGTGGAGTGTGTGTGATGTATGCATGTCAAGAGTGTCATGAGTCATTGTATGTCAAGCATCATGATATGCATTGTTGTGACGTCCTGAGTGACGGTTCGATTCCAGAAGGAATCTGCTATAACGTCGTGTGCCCAGGTGGGGACCTAAAGCGATGGTTATAGATGATCGTGTGCCCAGGCGGGGACTTAAAGCGATCGGGTTGTGTGCCCAGGCGGGGACCTAAAGCAATCCATAAACGTCGTGTGCTCATGAGGAGACCTAAAGCGACGGGTGAACATCGTAGGCCCGACGGGGAGTTACAGTGATGTAACGAACGATGGTTCCAGCAGAGTTTCTGAGTGAACTAGTATGGGATATGAAATCCAGGAGTCGGTACCCGCATTTGCATTTGCATAGAGAGTCGTTGTGTCGGTCTCTTTGCATCTGCATGAATTATGATTGCATTGGTTATATGTGGAAAATCATGATTTAGTGATTATGTTTGAGCTGTGATAGCATTTGTGTATTGATGTGCATTAGTGTTAAATGCCTTAAACTATGAATGATATGTTTTGTATGTATAAACATATGCATGATGTGTGAATATGGGATTATGTTAATATAATCCGTATATGCTATATGTGTAGGCAAGTGATGATGGTGGTGAGAAAATTTGTCATGTGTATTTTTAGGTTGATATACATGATTATATGCATTTATATTATGATAATATTTCTCACCCTTCTGCTCGTTTTATAATGCTCTATGAGGCATTGCAGATTAGAGTGGCTGGAGGTCTTTTGTGAAGCTTTGTGTCTTCACCCTTTTTGTCGGTCAGCTCTGATATGTGACACCGGGTAGTTAGGGAGGCCGTTGGCTATTATTATGTATTATGTATATATTATCTTTTGGCTTGTACATGTATAACTGGATGTATGACAAACTTTTTACATGATATATGTTAATCAGATTTTAGATTTTCCGCTTTAATTCTAATTTCTGAAATATGGGTGTAAGGAACGGAGTTTCCTTTGTATGTATGCTACCCCACTATTGCATATCTTTATGGGCAGGTGTTGTATGAATTGTTTGGTTTCAATTTGATGTGATTTCCCCGTCTATGCCATGTTTTTAAATATACTCTGATCAAATTTCGAACTTTCTTTTATTGCTTCAAATGCATGTTTATTTGGGGGTATAGATTGGGGGCGTCTCATTAAGTGGTATCAGAGCCAGTCCGTGTCGGTTGTGTTTGTCGTTTTAGGTGAGTTGCTGTGGTGCAATGGTTGTGCACTGGTGAGTGGTTGGTTAACCATAGTTTCTGTATTTGGACGAACAGAATATGGCTGGTCGTAATGATGCTGCTTTGGCTGCGGCGATGGAGGCTATGGCACGAGCTGTGCAGGGTGCACCGAATGTTGCAGGAAATGATGAGTTTAGAAAGAATAAGCCGCCGGTCTTTAAAGGGAAACATGATCCGGATGGTGCACGGATTTGGTTGAAAGAGATTGAGAGGATTTTTCGAGTAATGGATTGTGAAGATGATCACAAGGTGAGGCTGGGCACTCACATGTTACATGAAGAGGCTGACGACTGGTGGGTCTGTACTCGTCAGGTGTTAGAAGCTGCTGCGGAGGAAGAGATTACTTGGGAGGTGTTTAGCCGAGGGTTTCTAAGGAAGTATTTTCCGGAGGATGTCCGAGGAAAGAAGGAGATTGAGTTTTTGGAACTAAAATAAGGTAATTTGTCTGTTGTTGAATATACTGCTAAGTTTGTGGAACTTGTGCAGTTTTATCCTCATTATGCTGAAGCTACTGCTGAATTTTCAAAGTGTGTGAAGTATGAAAGTGGCTTGCGTCCTGAGATTAAGCAGGCTATTGGTTATCAGAGGATTCGAAGGTTTGCAGATTTGGTGGAATGCTGTAGGATTTATGAAGAAGATTGTAGGGCTCGTTCTGCTCACTATAAGAGTGTGAATGACAGGAAAGGGAAACAACCGTTTCGTGGTGGTCCGTATGTGACACCGGCTGATAAAGGTAAGCAAAGGGAGAATTTTGAGAAAAATCCAAGTGGAAAAGGTATGTCTAATTCTCCGAGGTGTTTTAGGTGCGGTGAGTGGGGACACCGTCAGTCCGAATGTAGGAAGAATTTGGATAAGTGTTCTGATTGTGGAGGCTTAGGACATGAGGCAGCTAAGTGCAAGAGGAAGAATGCGGTTAAGTGCTTTAACTGTGGTGAGATGGGTCATATTAGTACGAACTGTACGAAACCAAAGCAAGCTTAGGCGGGTGGAGAGGTCTTTGCAATGGCAAGGACTGAGACTTCTAGTGCGGATCGTTTGATTAAAGGTACTTGTTTATTAATAGTATGCCTTTAATTGCTATTATTGATATTGGGACAACTCATTCGTTTATTTCGTGTGAGTGCGTGAAGTGTTTGAATTTGTTGTTGTCTTCTTGGGGTAGTAAGATGGTTATTGATACTCCAGCAATGGGGTCAGTATTTACTTTTTTCGGTTTGTTTAAATTGTTCTTTGACAATTTATGGTAAAGGCTTGGGATGGATTTGGTGTGTTTATAGTTGGAGAGATTAGAATGAGATAAGTGGGGGAGAAGCTGGCACTTCTCCATGTTGCTTCAGGTGTAGAGCGCTGGCTCAGTGTGTATGTATTGCAAGGTTTTAAGTGTGGTTTCTGGTTCAAGAAGGAATGCAGAAGTAAGGTTTACATCAACTAAGGATTTGTGCCTTAGGTAGTTTTGTGTATAAGATGTAAGGAATGCTATTATAGTTTGGTGGATACGTTTTATGCCTCATCATGGTTGTCGGCTGTCTATTGACAAATTGAGGAACTGATCACCATTAATCTCTTGTTGATAGCAGACAAGAATTATGTTGGATGGAATGGACGTGTCTTTCCGGCTTTGATAGTGGTGCGGATTGGATTACTTGAAATTTAAGGATATGTTTGTGGATTATTCTGTCAAGTTGAAAAAGATTTTTATATCTGACAGTTATGCGGAATTAAGATTTTGTATGATGGTTAACTTGGGAAGTCGTTGAGAGTTCTTTTTAGGATGATTGTTGTGATAGGTTGGAATTTGGATTGGCAAGAGAAAAAAATTGTGTATGGATTACGGACAGTGGTATAAGATGACGATTGAGATTAAGTATTCACTTTCAGGATAAGGTAACTGGAATAGTTCGGTTGAGTTTGATTAGAATTACAATTGTTGGGATGTTTGATAAGAGTAGTGATTTGCTTGAGTTGAGGCTTCGATCGACTTGTGTGACGGGTTATATTTGTTGTCATCAGAAGTAGAAGTGGTGTTACTAGGAGAGGCTCCGAAGTTGGTAAAGGTGATTGGAAACTTTTTGGACTTTTGTTGGTTATTACTGAAGGGTATGGAAGACTTTTTCCAAGATTAGCGTTTGGTTATGTAAGTTGACTTGCAAAGGTGAAGTCAATGGTTTGGGGATGTATCTTGGATGAGTAGTTGGTGTGTTAAGATAAGAGAGTAAGTCGTGGATTATGTTTGTCGACATTTGAGGATTCGTGAAAGGATTAGTATTATTGTGGAAATTGGAATTGTTTGCAGTTGTAATTGTGTTGGAATATTGGGAGTATTATCTTTATGATTCTAGATTCGAAGTGTTTGGTAATTACAAGAATATTGAGTACTGGTTTGGTCTGAAGGAATAGAGACAACGAGATTGGTTAGAAGTTGAGTAGAGTTATTGTTGTGTCTGAGGAGTTAAGTTGAAAGTTTCTATGTATGGCTGTTTTGATGGTCCGAGGATTAGAATTGTTTGAACAATTCAGAGGCTTGTATCTGGTGTGTGTGATAACACGAAAGAATGTGAGGCTAGAGTATTAAAGGTGAACAGTGCTTTTTGGAAGGTTTGTGAAAGAATTAGATTTTGGGCGAGAGATTGGTAGTTTTGATGGTTACGAGTCATCAGAGTGCGCAGCGGAGATGTGATGTAGAACATTTCGTATATGTGTGTGCGACTTGTAAGGGTTCTTAGGTTGAACATTGGAAATCTATAGGAATGATGAGACCGTTGGATGTTTCAGAGTGGATGTGTTAGGAGAAAAGTTTTAATAGTATCCATGTGTTGCTAAGTTGAGGGATGTTTTGGTTTTATATTCGATTGGTGAATCGTAGCAGTGTTGTGGTATGGTTGTGTGACAAGGATGTTGGTGTTATGGTTATATGGAGGTTGTTGAATCGATGTTGTGTCGTGGAACTTGTGTTCTTGTTTGTGTTGTTGTCTCGTTTCCATTGTGTTGGTTCGAGTGCGAGTAGCTAATTCCTTTGTGGGGAATTAGAGGAGTGTTACCTACGGTGATGGTAACGATCTTGTTGTGTTTTGGTTCTAGAGTGAACCTGTGTGTTGGTATCGTGGTTTTCCTTGAGTTGTGAGTTGGTTGTCAAGTGCATTGTATGGGCTTTGCATCTTGTCGTTGTCGTGTCCTCGTTGTGATTGAGGTTAGCAAGGGAGTTTTGTCAGTTGTATTATTCGTGGTGTGCCTTTTTGTAGGCCTGAGGTTTGTTGGTCGGATGCGAGAGTCGTATCCAGAGTGGTTCGTCTCGGTATATTTTCGAGGACGAAAATGTCCAAGTGGGGGAGAATTGTAACGCCCCAGTTTTGTTAGATTTATTTAATAGAGTAGATTTAATTGGTTTTGGTTTTATATTATTTTATTTCTGACTTTTATTTGACAAAATGTTATTTTTCATCATTGTTTATGTTTTATCGCATTTTGAGAGCGTTTGCGAGATATTTGAGTTGAGGGGTAAAATGGTCTTTTTAGGGGATTAGATATTTTGAATAAATAGAAAAGTGGTAAGAAAGAGAGAAAAGAAGGAAAAACCAGAAAAATAAAGAGAAAGAGGAGAAGAAAAGAAGAGAAGAGAAAAAGAAGAAGAAAAAGAGGAAAAACTTGGGGATTTAGGAACCGATTCAACCGACTTTTCAAACGCGAATTTATCGGGTAAGGGTGCGAAACTCGATTATACTATGATTGTATATGATTATGTATGTGTTTTGTGTGGATGTTTTGGTTGGTTTTCCATATGTTTCCGTTTATGCCGTATTTGACGAAATCGATAGAAACCGATGTTTTTACGGTCGAAAAGTCGTATAAATACATGTGTTGGTTGGTTATATGTAGGTGAGCTGCTGTTTAAAGTTTCATGAAGTTTGGTTATGTTTTGGTTAGTTTTCGTTATGTTTTCGTTGTTTTTTCCGTTTAGGTCGAATTGTAGATAAACGAGTAGAAACCGATGTTTTCACAGTTAGAATTTGAAATAAATTACGTAGTTGTATCGAGTAAGGTTAGGTCGTCGTATAGCGTGCTTTTTATTCTATTTGGTGATGTTTGAAAATTCTGGTTTTTGAAAGGTTGAAATTTAATCGAAAAATCGAACGTCGTAGAAATTTCGTTTATGTGTTCTAAATTGTTCTTATGTATTTGGTGGTTGAGCGTATATGTTTGTTTCGGTGAAAATGTTCGATTTAGTCGAGTTTTCGGGCATTCGGGAAAATTACAGCAAGGGTGTAAATTGAGAAATCTGGTTTTTGAGAAAAACAGTGCTATGCATCGATACATAACAGCCATGTATCAATACGAAATGGTTTATGTATCGATACATAACCCTTATGCATCGATACATACTGTAGAAATTTGAGAATATAGAATTTTTACTACAGCATGCGTCGACACATGCGTGCTATGTATCGATACATGTGGCCTTTTTGTATCGATACATAAGCCTATGTATTGATACATACTGAGCTGAACCAGAAAATTCTGGTTTGTCGGGGAAACTTCGGAAATTCATAACTCTTGAACCGTAAGTCGGTTTTGACCCCCGTTCGAAGCGTTGGGAAGCTAACGAGATGTTATTTCTAGGAAAAATAGTTTTGAGGTCTGAACCTGGTCCAATTAGAACAGTATTTTCGAACCGTTTCGTAGTGTCGGACCTCCGGTTTATGTTTTTGCGTTATTTTGAAATATCCATATCTTTTGTGTTGTTTATCCGATTGAGGTGTTCTTTATATGGATGTGAAGCTAAAAATATGTTCTATGATTTGGTGAAGAAAAATATTATTTTTAGCCGACTTTTAATCGACTTTTCTGGTAAACCGTAAATCGAATTGTTTGGTTATTTGTGAAAATCGTTCAGTTGCCGTTTGACACAATTAATGTGAATGTATGTGGAGTGTGTGTGATGTATGCATGTCAAGAGTGTCATGAGTCATTATATGCCAAGCATCATGATATGCATTGTTGTGACGTCCTGAGTGACGGTTCGATTCCAGAAGGAATCTGCTATAACGTCGTGTGCCCAGGTGGGGACCTAAAGCGATGGTTATAGATGATCGTGTGCCCAGGCGGGGACTTAAAGCGATCGGGTTGTGTGCCCAGGCGGGGACCTAAAGCAATCCATAAACGTCGTGTGCTCATGAGGAGACCTAAAGCGACGGGTGAACATCGTAGGCCCGACGGGGAGTTACAGTGATGTAACGAGCGATGGTTCTAGCAGAGTTCCTGAGTGAACTAGTATGGGATATGAAATCCAGGAGTCGGTACCGCATTTGCATTTGCATTTGCATAGAGAGTCGTTGTGTCGGTCTCTTTGCATCTGCATGAATTATGATTGCATTGGTTATATGTGGAAAATCATGATTTGGTGATTATGTTTGAGCTGTGATAGCATTTGTGTATTGATGTGCATTAGTGTTAAATGCCTTAAACTATGAATGATATGTTTTGTATGTATAAACATATGCATGATGTGTGAATATGGGATTATGTTAATATAATCCGTATATGCTATATGTGTAGGCAAGTGATGATGGTGGTGAGAAAATTTGTCATGTGTATTTTTAGGTTGATATACATGATTATATGCATTTATATTATGATAATATTTCTCACCCTTCTGCTCGTTTTATAATGCTCTATGAGGCATTGCAGATTAGAGTGGCTGGAGGTCTTTTGTGAAGCTTTGTGTCTTCACCCTTTTTGTCGGTCGGCTCTGATATGTGACACCGGGTAGTTAGGGAGGCCGTTGGCTATTATTATGTATTATGTATATATTATCTTTTGGCTTGTACATGTATAACTGGATGTATGACAAACTTTTTACATGATATATGTTAATCAGATTTTAGATTTTCCGCTTTAATTCTAATTTCTGAAATGTGGGTGTAAGGAACGGAGTTTCCTTTGTATGTATGCTACCCCACTGTTGCATATCTTTATGGGCAGGTGTTGTATGAATTGTTTGGTTTCAATTTGATGTGATTTCCCCGTCTATGCCATGTTTTTAAATATACTCTGATTAAATTTCGAACTTTCTTTTATTGCTTCAAATGCATGTTTATTTGGGGGTATAGATTGGGGGCGTCTCAGTACACGTATCCTCCTTGGTTTTGTTTCGTTATCAGTGGTTAACTTGCCACTTCTTAATCTCATGCAACGAAACTATATAACCAAAAGGTGAAGAACTTTTCAAATATCTTTACATATTCTAATTAACAACACTGGTCCCACTGGGCGTGCTAATTTGTTTACCGGTGAAAATGGCAAACAACCGTTAGTCCTCCAAAGTTACTAAACCCTTTGGTCACTTACAGGATTGACTAGATTGATCCTATGACATGTGTTGTTAATTCAGTTCTTTGTCTTAATTATCACAAACATATACTCAACGTTTTTCAAGTATTTTCTAATGTTATTGAGAAAACCTGATGACTAATTTTAAGTAAAGGAAGGTTGGAAGATTGCATAAAGATAAATTAAAAGATAAATTGTTTGAAAGTAAATAACAACGAAGATAAATGACAATGAATAAAACTGACTGAAATTTAAATGATTTTGAATATAAAATAGGGCATTCAGACGTACGTTCTCTCAAAGCACTATTTTCTCACAAACACACATATTGAGATTATAATGTGGAGTTTGTACAATTGTTGAACACCTTATTCTAAATGCTAAAATGCTCTATTTATGCTAAATTAGAAATAACCATTCCTTACGGTTATTTCGCCAGAACGTGCCACGTTACCACTACATTCATTTGTCGCCTAAAAGCCTTCCACGTGTCCCACAAAACGGATAAAGCCAAAAAGCGATTACTAACCTCATTTGAACTTCCTATGTTGAACGCTTCCTTTGATGGGATTCGTCGAATCACAATTTAAACAAAGATCTTCCTAAGTCCTGGACTTTAGCATCTACGCATAAACTCCTTCGAATAGATCTTATTCTGTCGAACTATACATTGCTTATTCCCACGCACAAGTCTTCAAATTTTAATAGTCCACTTCCATCCTTCTTCCGTCAAAATACCCTATTTTGACGAACTCATCATGTCTTTCTTCACAATATGATCTCAAACTCCTCAACTCCCCTCCAGTAGTAATAAGTATTGAAATCCTAGTCAACAGTCGCATAGTGGAGATTGCGCGTGCAGACATTAACGATGGTATCTTCCTTAATGAGTCTGGTGTTAGGCGAGTCCTAGATGCCATCATGGCGGAGGCACATGGGGCATTGTTGTACCAGAGACGTCGCCGGAGGACGGGGGATTAATAGCCGAGGAGGTAGAGCTGACAGAGGAGGCGGATGAGATGTTGTCAGACACACACAATAGTAGTATCTTATTATTTTGTTGTAGTACTATATTGTGTACTTTATTTTGACGGACTAACTACATTTTCGATCTCGATTGTACGACATTTTCTACATATATTGTTATTTTATTTCCGACAAACATAGTAGTAGTCTCTTATTATTTTGTACGTCTATTTTTTTATTTGCGATCGTACATTATCCTGAACTAAACATAGATAAACAATTTATAACATTAAATACATGTTTTTGATATATTTCAAAGAAGTATAGCTTCTGAGTGGGTTGTATTGAATGTTTAAAATTGTTCCGAAGACGCATCTTCATAATATTTCAACGTTTATTCGAAAATATGTGCGTTCGAAAATATACCTCCAAAATCTAAAAATATTAAAATAATTTACGTGTATTAAAAAATTCTCAATAATACTTAAAAGGTATTCCTATTGTAATGGATAAAAATAATAATATTTTTTCCTTTTTTTTTTTTGTAAGTTGGAATTTTTTAGGGGTGTTCGCGGGCCGGTTTTGTTCGGTTTTGAGAGAATTCGATATCCAAACCAATGATAAATAATTGGATTGGTTTGGATTGGATTTCTATATTTTTGCAATAAAACTCAAACCAAACCGATCCAAAAAATAATGGATTGGATTGGATTGATCGGATAAATTAAATATAAATATTCAAAAATTATTTTTTAAAATTATTTTTTTACACACTAATATATGAAAAATAAATATTTAACACATGACACACATATTTTTAAACAAGTTATGACCACCTTAGTCATACAATTGTTGTATTTCACTTAAATATTCAATAACTTAAAACAATTTTATCGCATACTCATACTCTATTCCATAGCATAAAATTGAAGGTTTGCAGTTTGCAAATACTTGTGATGTGAGGTTTTGCGATTTAGGAAGAAGGTTGTGGTTTGAGGATACTTGTAGTTTGCAATTTGTGTGTTTGATTTATAATGATTTTGATGATTGGTTTCTCTATATTTCATCATTGATTGATATGCTTGAGATAATTTGAAAGATTTCGTTCCGTTTTTCATTGGAAATGTCTAGAGACTATACCTTTTTGTTTCTTTCATTATGGTTTGTACTTGGTAACTGCTATAATAAATTTTCTCTTCATTCAATAAATAAGTAATAACTTAATTAAAATTAATAATTTATTATATGAATTAATTATGTTAATTGTTATTGGTTTGATTCGGGTTTACGGGTAGCAAATTATAAATCTGTTGCCCGAATCAATTAACATCGGTTTTAATTGGTTCAGTTCGGTTTTTGTCCGAACTGAAAAAATGTCTAACTCAAAAATATTGGTTTAGTTTGAATTTCGATTTGGTTCGGATTTGCCCGAACCAATGAATACCCCCTCGAATTTTTTGTACATGATGAATATTTTCATTGGTCTTTTTTGAGAGTGGCTAAATTTAACAATGCTCGTTTCATTATGCTCTTTATAAAATAAAAGAAGGAGAAATCAACCAGATTAAAAAATGGAATTACAAACCAATACCACATGAATATTTCATCCAAACTCTCATAGAGAAGGATTTAAGGAAGACCAACAATATATATTTTTAAATGTTTTATTTAGACGTGTTTAGAGTTTTATATAATTTTTTCGAAAATGTTACACTCAAAATTAATAAATTTATATCTAATTCATTCAATATTTAAAAATTTCAAATTTTAGAAACTTATTATAATTTTTCAAACATACTTAAAAAAAATAAAAAATTTAAAACTTTCAATATAATTATATAATTTAATGTTAGTGGAACTAAAAATGCATGCATGAAATGAATATTTTGTTGTATGCAAAATACCATTTTTTACTTAAAAAGAAAATAAAAACATTACAATTTCGTTAGAAAATTTATTTAACTCAAAATTCAATAATATTTTCTTCAAATAAGATAAATTCAAGATTTAATATATATCCATAACATGACACATAATTAAAACAAACAAAACAAAAATGTAACAAAACAAATTTACAGAACAAAAACTAAATTAATTAGGTTTCTTGCCGCAAGTGATTAACAGAAAATCCGCAAAGATAGGCCGTCGATCTTTTGTGGGACCCACCGTAATGAACCGTTGCTTCGAATCGGAGCGTCTATTCTACTGGACCCCACTCCCAGACTGTTTTCGCAGACCTTTTCAATTTTGATTTCATTGCCGTTTCCTCTTTTTTATGCTCTTTTATTTTAAACAAAATAAAAATTTATTATATTATATAATTATATAATATTCTGTGAGGTTGATTCTCTGATTCGATCATTCTTCTTTTCTATTCACTCTTTTTCTTCTTCTTCCTAATTCCAATGGAAAACGACACCACCGCCGCCACCACCACCGCCAACGCCACCGTCAACACGGCCAAACTAGATTCTGGCGGCGGCGGAGGAGGAATCAAATCCAACAACCATATCAATGAAGAACATTCCAATTTGAACGGCGAGGAAAATATACCAGAAAAAATGGAAGAGAAAGAAGAAGAAGACGAAGACAAAGGGGAACAACAACAGCCTACTGGATCTGAAATCGCCGCTCAACAACCTTCCAGAACGCCTTTCACTAATCTCAGCCAAGTCGATGCTGACCTCGCCCTCGCTCGAACCCTTCAAGAGCAGGTTAGGTTTTTCTCTTCTTCTCAATTCTATTATCACTTATTCTGTTTTTGTTTATTCCTTGATTAATTTAATTAGAACGATAATGAAGTGAATTGCAACTTTTAGGATTCGTTGATTTTGAAAAAGTTCAAAACTAACATTAGATTATTATTTCATGATAATTTTCTGTAACCTAATAATGCTTTAATTAAATTATGTTGTTACTGGTAATGATAATTCACGAGTTAGGTTAATAGCTGTGTTAGCTGGAAGTGAAATAGCACTTGAATGAATGCAAGTTTAAAAGGTATAAGAAATGAATGTTGTTGTATAATGGGATGCATTAACTTGAAAAGCCGAGGGAACAATAGCTATAAGTATTGGTAGGAGCATGGTTTTAAATATCGGTCGCGTAAAGACTTTCGCGATTTCGGTTGGTACAGGTGTTGTAAGAGTAATTGTAGTCGGTGTGAATTAATCACAATTTGTTTTTTATCAAAACGGTGAATAACGGTATCAGTATTTGCATATTCCGAAAACCGTTTTGTTGCGGCCTTTTTTGCGGTAAGGACCTTTTTTTAAACCTTGGGTAGGACAGATGCAGTCCAATACACTAATTCTATTATAGTTTGAATGTTGTGGTTTGCGGATAATCTGATTTTTCTTTTAATTTTATGATTGAATAGGAAAGGGCATACATGATGCTGAGAATGAATAATGATGGAAGTGACTATGGAAGTTGGGAGGGTGGGAGTTATTTGCATGAGGATGGAGATGATTTTGATGATCTGCATGATGGCACTGATGTAGATGAGGACGAGGAGGATGAGGATGAAGATGACGATAATGAGGATGAATATGAAGATGAAGACGTATTTGATGTTCATGCTCATGCTAGTGCTGGAGAACATGAAAATGCCACTATTGAATTTGACCCAGAGCTGTTTTCAAGTGATGAAGCCTATGCAAGAGCATTACAGGAGGCTGAAGAGAGGGAGATGGCAGCTAGACTGTTGGCACTTGCTGGGATACATGATCGTAAGTTTCCTTTGCTATGAGTGTAAATTTGGTGAAATTTTGTCTTATTTTTTCAAATTATTCAGTTAGAATCTCTAGTTTCGTTTTCAATTACAGAGGATACTGAGGACATGGAGGAGCATGGTGCTAATTCTCCGGTAAATGTCTCTATTTTATGTTTATGCGCATTCAGGCACACTCATGGACTATCCTTGTACATTTACACTCCCATGCATTTTGGAAAACCAAACATTTGATATATGTGAAATCTCAATACCATATAATTAGGGGAATATTTCATGGTATTAAGAAAATAATATTGATACATGTAACTAGATATTTTCTTTTGTTGTGAACATGATGTGGTCCTATTAAAAAATTTTTGTAATACTAACATTCTTTTCCTTTGAAACTTCATTAGTATTACTTAGCTTATCAGCTTATTTCATTTATATCTACTGCACTTAATACATATAGGACAAAATTCTTAAGATTTTTTTGAATGCTTGCTTGCTGTGCTGCGTTTGAGGATGTTCATAATTAATTATAAGAAACATAGTCCTAAGCTAAACACAAACGTTTGAGGATGTTCATAATTAAATATAAGAAACATAGTCCTAAGCTAAACACAAACATCAATAACTCTAACAACAACAGTTTAAGAATCAATTATGTTTAAGCCTCTCGAGTAGATGATGTCCTAGCTGCAGCCTGCAGAGGATGTAAAGGGTGGCTGAAAATTCAAGCAAAGGAGAAAAACAGTCAGAACAAAATACAAATAGAGAATAGAGGGATGCCAGGTTGAAAAATGAGTACAGAGATCCAAAAGAAACAGAAGAAACTAGAAGGGTATGCTACAGGAAAGAGATAGAGAGCCACGCAGACTTTTCCCACTAAGACGATTCACATGAAAACTAAAAAAGGGATAGGAAGGGACACATGAACAATCAACATGCCAGAGTAGTGGTGTTGTGTGAGTAAAGCTTTGAGCAATGTTTCTAATCCTATAGCAGATGTAAGATATGCTCTAGTAACAGACATGTGTGGGTAGCCCAATAGCAGATGTATGATTAACTCTAGTTCAATATTAGAATTTTGGCCTACTGCAACCCCAAAATCTAGCTCAAGTAGCAAGGATTGTGTGCGCATTATAGAGTATTTTGGTCATATACCTTGTCGATGTGGATCCCGATCAAAACAATCACAACATAACACAGAGAATAGCCGACAAGCAATGAGCATATAGAAGATTATGGATTATGAAGTTGTGTGAGACTGTAAATAATTGTTTCTCATAGTGGGTGCCACCCATACTTCAACAGCAGCATTAATAATGCATGCTATTTATAACTCTGGTTTCCTACCGACATGGGTCAAAAACTTGAAGATGAAATACTACTATCACTTCATTTTGGTATTTGAAAATAGGTTATTAGGAAAATATAATAAAGTGAAGTAGCCGTATTGATAATATCTTTGGATCAACAAAATATCTTAATTTTTTCTTCCATTGTTAGTAAAAAATTCTCTTGCTGATATCTTCATAATGTTTAAGGTGTTGTGTTATTGTAATGACATAGTCATCAAGCTGGAGTGATATACTTTTTTTTTTGGAATTATAGAATTGAATCATGCAACTCATCTACTAATGTTTAAGTTAACTCAATTCTAACGTTATTGTGAATTTGTGACCCTCTAATTCAGCAGGATGCTTGGGAGGATGTTGATCCAGATGAACTTTCATATGAGGTAAATTTGATCAATATCAAAGTATATATTGCCCTAACTACTTTCTGTTAGCTTCTTCTCATGTTTTAAAAATATGCTTCAATTATTTTAGGAACTCCTGGCATTGGGTGAGGTAGTAGGAACTGAGAGCAGAGGCCTTTCGACTGATACTATTGCCTGTTTACCTTCAGTCAACTATAAGACGGGGAGTGATCAGCATGGGAGCAATGATTCGTATGTCAAAATACTGCTCCTTCTATCGTTAGCTGTCTGCGATCATGATAATATAATAGTGTTTCCTGATTTTTGTGTTCCTTTTAGGTGTGTCATTTGCCGGGTGGACTATGAGGATGATGAGTCCTTGACAGTTCTTTCCTGCAAACATCTGTACCATCCCGAGTGCATTAACAACTGGCTGAAAATAAATAAGGTATGTTCATACATGACAGGCTTCTCTTCCCTTCCCAATCATTTACGTTTAGCTGCATACATGCGGTCTTAGTGTAAGTTTTGAATGGGTCGATTAGGTCTTTCTTGAACAGTTATATGCATCTGATTGAATAATTCTTCTATGCCCTAATCGGTTCCTCCCACGTCTCATAGAAAGTGTCACATTTGCACGTTTTCTGTCTCAATAACTGGCACTTTAGAATACCAATATGATATTTATTATTTTTTCTCGACTACTATACTGTTATTTATTGATTTTCACTCCACTAACTACCATTATTAAGAGTGTTTTAGTAAATGATACTAATTTTACTTCTGAAATCTACTAGTCATTTCCTTAAAAACCGCGCACGACACATATGTGGCATTTAATCCGAGGCAGATGGAGTAAATGGTGTATAAGTGTTCTTTTGTGCTGTTAGCATTGTTCTGCTAGCGTAGTCCTTAAAATATCTTGAGTAGAACTTGGATTGCACTATATATCATTCTCTGTCTTGCTTTAATACCTTTCACTTTCAACCTAAATTTGCAATACATAGACATGATTTAAAACTAATCAAAGTATCAATCTGAAGCTCCTTAAGGTATAGTTTAATACACCAAGTTCAAGATTTATTGTATTAAAGTATTGTCTTCCAGTTCCTAACACCTTTGTTCTTTTAAATGGAAAATGTTACCTTTCACTTTCAACCTAAATTTGCAATACATAGACATGATTTAAAACTAATCAAAGTATCAATCTGAAGCTCCTTAAGGTATAGTTTAATACACCAAGTTCAAGATTTTTTGTATTGAAGTATTGTCTTCCAGTTCCTAACACCTTTGTTCTTTTAAATGGAAAATGTTACCAATTGTTAGTGGTGGGAATTGTACCCATGAACTCCTTATCACTCCCCAGTTCATAATACTTCTGATTTAGCCTGTTTTGCAGACCCTTTTTCTCTAAAGAATATCATCTTGCTATTCATTTAATTTGCATATTGCGACAGCTTCTTTAAAACCAATGTCAAGTATCTTCATTATTTGCTGTCTTGATTTTTCTATTCATGATTTCTTTTACAACATTTTTAACCTCCACTTACAGTCCTCTCAGATCCAATTGCTATATATTTCAAATCTCATTATTTCCTAAATTTAAAGCCGCGCATTTGATATTCTGAGATATTTAAGAAGTTACCGTGGAGTTTGAAACATTTCACTAGGGTTGGTAAATATTGACTTCACCCATTATATAGCAATTAAGGGCTAGATGGTACTGCACGTTACACTAAAACAATTAATTTAACAACGGCAGAATAACTTAACTTTGGAGGGAACTTTAGCCTTAATTAGTCAAAAGTTGAATTTTAAGAAGGGTATATGAAACAAGAAAAGAAATTGAATAAAAAAGTTTACAGGTAAAAGATCTTGAACGATCTCTAGTCCAAACGGGCATTAGAGTAATTGAACAATGACATAATTAAAGGAAACGGTTCTGGGTGAAGAAAAAATGTAGGATTCTTGGCTGTCAAGAAACCAGCTACTGAATCAGCTCAATTTTGTTATGTTTTTATCACTTAGCTGCCTCCTCTAGACCTCTAGCAAAATTCCTTTTGGTTTTAAATATAAAAAAATTTGAAGGAATATCACATTTTTGACGACATGTTTTTTTATACTTTGCCATAGTTCTTAACATGTTAATGTGTTTATAAATGATATAAATATCTGGTTCTCCACTTGTTTAGATTGTCTCATTTACAGAATCTAACAGGAACGTGCTTCAAAAATTCATAAATTCATAAATTATCCGTCCTGAATATTGTTCTTTGTTTGCAGGTTTGCCCTGTTTGCAGTACAGAGGTCTCTGCTTCTGGGAGCAAAGTATAGGGAAAATGAACGATTATTCGTATCAAATTGAAGAAAAATTGTGCAAGTTGAGAGCTATTATCCCATATTATAAAAGCATTGCCAATATTTGGAGATAGTCTCTGCCTCATTGTACATCCAGCTCCTTCGTTTTGATTTCAACATGTAACTTTGGGACTCAGTTCTCTAGATTTTCTTACTTTAATGGAATGACTGGCATTATTAGTGGTCAGGTATGATGACAGCAGGAATAAGACTCGTTTGGTTATTCAAAAATCAGATTTATCATCTTCATTTTCTTTTAAAGGAACCCTTTATTTTTGGTAATGTGACGTGGGCATAAATTTTAAAATAAAATTAGTTGGAAATGGAATGGAATAGAGGATGAGTCTCAGAAACATAAAATGGTGTTATGTGGTCATTTTCATTTACACTCAACCTTGGTTAAGTCTTAACATTCTTGATTATCTACTAATTGTTGTGTACAAAAATGAAATGAACATAAATAAATTTCATGTCAATATATCAAAACCTCCATGTAAGATAATCTACGCTAGGAAGTATTGCACACTCATCATTCTTGATTAAATCTTAACATTCTTGATTATCTACTAATTGTTGTGTACAAAAATGAAATGAACATAAATAAATTTCATGTCAATATATCAAAACCTCCATGTAAGATAATCTACGCTAGGAAGTATTGCACACTCATCATTCAAGAAGGGATTACTCTGTGCTGCCCACGCATCTTTGAGCATCTTCAACCGTGAACCTATTTTTGGATTTTTTGTGGGACCTATTAAGTCACGTCAGTTTGAAACTCTGAAGAATTCATATTGGGTCCTACAACTTTACTTTATATATTAATATTTTATTCATATTAAATTTTATATTAATTAAAATAATAATTTTAATTATTTAAATTAAATTTAATATAAAATAAGAAGTATATCCTCATTCCTTGTAAATTGCTCTCGAGATTTTTTTTTTAACGACAACCCTTTCTTCTTTTTCAGCACCAACTTGAGTAGAAAAATGTGGAACTTCAGGTCTAGGAAACATATTTGGATTGTTTGGTGACGAAAAAAATATGGCGGGGTTTGTTGACACCGATGGAATTTGAGAATTTTGAGGATTAGGATTTTGATAATTTTGCATGTAATTAAACATAGCTTGTTGATAATGAAAATGATTAGGATCCATTTGGCCTAAATAATTTTAATTTGAAGTAAAAAGATGAAATTGTAAGACAGAATTTTATAAATGAAGAGTAAAATGATGAAATTGTGAGAAAAAATAAAAGTGTGAGAGAAAATTTGTGTGTACACTTTTTCATATTGGTTTATTTATAATTAACTAAATTATTAAAAAAAAATAGCCGTTGAGCAACAGCTTGGAAAAGAGCCGTTGGAGCAACAACATTTAATTTTCATTAACATTTATTTTTTAAATTATTATTATTTAATTTAATTAACATTTCATTATATTATTATTTTAATCACAGGAACTGTTGCTTGGCTTTATACCGTTTGACATACTGTCAAATTTCTTGCAGCATAAAAGTTGAAAAATGTTGCTTTATCATTGCAAGGCTGAAGCTCCCGGTTGAAGAACCAACCGTTGGAGTTGGTCTTAGTGAAAAATCAATAACGCTCTTAAAATTCAGAATTTAATTTTTGGACAACTCAAAATGCAAGTAGCTCTGTTTTTTTTTTTTGTCTAGTACTTTTTTCGTTCTAAATTATAAGACGTTTTGAGTATTTCACACGAATTAAGAAATACAATTATTACTTTATAAAAAAGTTAAATGATCTACACTCTCTGGTCACTATTATAAGCAACAAAAAACTTTTTAGGTTCATTGAATAATTGATGTATCTGATATATAATAATGTCCAAATACATCATTTATTCAATTAATCTAAAAATGTTTTTGTTGCTTATAATAGTGATGGGAGGATGTATAACTTTACAAAAGTGTCTTTCATTAATTATATTGAAAAGCGGACTAAAGAAATAGAAAGAAGAAAGAGAAATAAATAATAAAGGGTAGATTAGAAAAAAAATTATTAATATTGCATTGAGATTCTAAAGTTACTTATAATTTGGGATAATTCTTTTTTGCAAAATGACTTATAATTTTGGATATTGGTAGTACAAAAGTTATCTTTTGGATTTAGTACGGAAGTTAACTTTTAGATTTTTCTAATATGCATGGTTTGTTCGATTTTGTCAGTTCCATCTTTTGAGTTTGACTTTTTTTATTATTGTAGCGTTGGTTTTTTAGTGACGCGACCACCTGCTGCATTTTGGTGCTACTTTCTGATTCCTGTGTTTATCCTATGAAGTTTGAAAGGAAGGGGAAAATATCTTAAACTAACCCTGCACGCAAGTATTTTCTTTAACAAATGTTAAGAGATCGGGGATCCGGGTCTGGTTATACAAAGGAAAGCTATTAACACCCAGAGTATCTGTAGTAATCTATAGGGATCTTCTTTTGCATGTATTTCTGCTATTTGAAATGCTAGGATGTTTTTGTTGTTTTCGGGTTTTTTATTGTTTTTGGGAAGGTACTGGACCTAAGATTTTTGATTTGTGTGCTCGCTAAAATTTCACAATCTTATTCCTACGTATTCCCGTAAAGAGATTTGGGAAATCAGAGCAATCGTAGTTCCTCCTATTTCTATGGGAGGAAAGATATTTGGTGTCTTGTTCAAAGCCCAAGATTGAAGCTATCAGAGTTTTTGTGTCATGTTCAAAGCCCATGATTAAAGCTAAAAGGGTGATTGAGAGAGAATTTGTCATCTCTAAAGGGAGATAACTCACCTATTTATCATAAATTGTTGGGTAATTGGTTATAAGGGAATTTACTTTAACTGGGATGCGGGATCCAACAATACCATAATTTTCTTTATAAGAGAGATGCCATTAAGGAAGAAGCTTTAACTCAGTGTAGAGCAATCTCACTTTTTCTTTTATGACTTTTTTGGGCTAAGAGAGGGACATTGGCTTGGATGTATGGAATCCAGAGGATTGCCACTTATAGCTGTTAGATGAAAGAGAGATTTTGGCCAGGATAAAGGAGGGACTCCAGCTTGGATTTTGAATCAACAAGTGTGCCACTTACAACAGTTTATCTGGGAAAAAGGTTTTGATTGTTTGTTTTTGAGATGTGATGTATAGAAAATGTATCTTCCTACAGAGTGGACTCATGGTCTCATATGAGAGGATGTTGATTTTTGTGTGCCTTGATCAAAGCCCAAGGTTGAAGCTAAAGGAAACTAACTCCACTGGGGAGGGTTTTATCTGTCTTGTACAAAGCCCAAGATTGAGGCTGATTGGGGGAAAATTCTTATATGAAGCCTGAGAGGAGGCTGACTCTTGCTGAGGATCAATGAAATCCAGGAGAAGGTCTAAATTATATTGAGGAATCCAAAGGGAAACTAACTCTTGTTGGGGAATTAGGGAAGAGTTGAATACCAGATGCCATGAGGCTCTGATTCTGTTATGGTTTTTGAAATTCTGGTACATGCACAGGATTCAGATGTCCTATAACATATCATTCGACATCTGGTCTGACATGAACACACATGACAAGGTATATAACAATAAGAGCAGTACTGAAAAGATAAAAACAAAACACACAGAATTGTTAACCCAGTTCGGTCTAACACACCTACTCTGGGGGCTACCAAGCCAGGGATGAAGTCCACTATCAGCAGTATCAATTCAAAGCTAAACTCCCCGTTTACAGCTTATCACTTAATCACTACCCAATGACCCTTCTACCTAGATCCTCTCCAGATATGAGAAACCCTTCTCACTCCCAATCATTGCAATGATGTCTAGCAGTCAACACTCCGCCACTGCATCAACGGCTCTTTACCTATACAACAATTCAACAAAGGAAGGCATACTTCCAAGACACAACTTAGAGTTACTTAAAAGCTTCCTCCAAGAATAATACTCCTCTTACTTAACAGCTTCGAGGATCACACAAACAAACTGTCCAACTCACATGTCGAGTGGTACAGGCATACCAACTCTCCTAGAGAGTGGTTCACAAGAACGAAACCCTAATAATTTTACATCTTGAAATCGTTCCTAAATTAGGTTACAAACACTCTTATTTATAACCTACATCCCAACTGGATTTGGGCTTCAAATCACAGCATGTCAGCTGCTACAAATCAGCAGAAACTTCTGCTACAAAATAGGTCTTCAATCAAATCCTTCCTAATTTATCTCCATAATTAGAAAGTCATTATTCTTCAATATTCTTCTTGATTCTGACTTGAATCTTCCAGACCTATAAAACAGCGCCACATAGGATAACATAATATTCCCAGAATATTCTGTATCTGTTAAATCATAACAGAATTCAATTGTCCAGCTCAGCACAGGCGCGATGTCGAATGGTACAGCATAGGACATCTTTATCCGACATGTTGCTCCAGATGATGAGAACTTCTCATCTCAACATACAATAGGACTTCTTGCTTAACCTGTTCTTCTTAGCAAGTAATCACGTCCTATTAAACATATTGCTGCTACAAAAATGACAGACCATGATTTTCTCTCACCAATAACAAAATGTAAACACAACAATCTCAACAGAATGTTAGGACATCGTGTTTGACATCACATCACAGAACCTTAACCTTCAGGTTTAGTGAAGTCCAATATGTCTGAATCTGTCATGACATAACCATGCACTCATACTAGCTTAGTGCAGCACAACATGCCAAGACATCACACTTGACATTTCCACAACCTGCAACTAAACTATTCTGGCAGATACACAGAAGTACATGTTAAAACAACTTTAGTGACATAAAGCTATCATATAGGTTTTAACAAAATTTAGCCAACACAAATACTGCATAGCTGCAGAACTAACAATCTCCCCCTTTGGTAAATTTTGGCTAAAACCATCATATCATATCAAATATATCAGCAGCAGAAGATAGTCACACATATCAGTAGCAAATAAAACAATTATCAGCACTGCAGCACCTACACAAGCAGATCAACACTCAATCTTCATCTGCACACATACACAACCTCACACAGCCACTCACACTAACTCAGAGAAGTTAGAACATCATATGTCAGCAGCACACTCATCTCCCCCTGACTCCAGCCAGCTTCCCCTAAAGCCAAGGAAAGCAAAAACACACCAGAACAATATCCATACACCCTTTGGATAACACAACCAGCTCCCCCTCAAGGAAACAACCAAGGACACTGGCTACTACTACTTACTTCTCCCCCTTTTTAGCCATAATATGCCAAACCAAGCAACTATGCATTTAAGGGAAATCAACCAGAAGCAGAAAAAAAATAGTAGTATTACTCCCCCTGACGTGGATAACTAGTGCACCTGAATGGAAACCATAAGACGCATCTTCATGTCTTCAAGAGCTCACTCCCAGTCCAGCCACCTGCTGAAGCACATTCATTTTGGCACCACAATCCCTTCTGTCAAGAAAAAGTAGTCACTCACACATGAAGTTACATCATGCTATACGTGAGGAACATAAGGATCACCATCCTCATTCAAACAACCAGAGAGCCACAAAAACTTCAAATCCACAAAACTTCAAAACCACAAAAAACCACATCACAGCCCATCACATCACAGAAGATCACAAGAACACAGGAACAATATTCTCTCACCCAACTCTCCAAAGGCAATCATTCCCTATCATTCTCCCATATGATAATTTGGAATACTCCTGAACAGTTGATGAGTATCTTCACCTTCAATACCTGATCTGCTTCAGTCTTCTCTACATTTTCCATCCAAGGCAGACCTTCTACTTCATCATTCTCCCGTATGACTATGTAGACGCTCCTCAAGCATAATATAGGCACCAAGCTCCAGAACCAGAGCAAAAACATCCTTCACCAAGGATATCCATTCCGGATAATGTTCCAACACCAAGTTAGAACATCTGCCACACACCAAGACATCATCACCATGATTCTTGATATGCTCCACCAACTGGACTTACTATAGCATAGTAATCCAAAGAACTAGAGAAATAAACTCTCATCCACCTTCAAGAAGAACAATCTCCTTGAGTCTTCAACTCATCACCCTTCTGCCCAAGAGTAACTTGTTCCAAGACAATTCTCAATAATAACCAGCTGCCATACTCTGATTATCTTGATTCTTCGAATCCACTTTTGAGATCAACCAAATGCCACAGTTTGATCACCTCATTCATGAATCCTCATATGAAAAAGCCAACTGCCACAAATTGTCTTCTTCACGTTTGTCAAAATTCTCACAAAGATATCCTGATCTACCCACTGAAATTGATCTTCAAATCACATGTTCCACTTGCTTACTATCAAACACACTTAGAATTTCTAAGTCATGTAATATCTTCTTCTTCTTGCAACTCCAGCAAACTGCCATGAGAGCAATCTTCTTGAAGCATTCAATTTTCATTCCTGTAGATCATCCTATCTTAAGTTGATGTGCCACATCACCAACTGAGACTTCTGATGTTAAGCTAGATGTCAGAATATTATGACATCCAACTGTTAAATTCAGCTCTTCCTTCTGCCACTCAGAAGAACCTCCTCCCTTTGCAGAAACAGATTTCCATGCTCTCATAGACTTGATTCAACAATCAAGTTTGAGTAGACAACCTCCATCCTGCTTAGAAACTCCAAAGTCTTCAAACCTACCACATCTGAATCTTCAGAAAATAAGTAGTCCAAGACTACCCCATAGCAATACTAAAGAATGTCACTTCCCTTAGTAGAGCCGTCAGTAGAAAGCCAGAGATAACTGCCACTTATCCTCGACCTTCACAACCAGAGCAAACACCATGCTCCAAACCACTTAGATCATAAATAAACTGATCCAAACTGTAACCATCAAGATTATGATGTCTTCATAGTCTTCCATCTTCATCTTCAACAGCACCACCGTCTGGACAAGTCATCCACAATACTTTCTAGGAACAGATGCTAAGCAATAATCCCAGGTCAACACCTAGGCGACTTGTGAGTGAATGTAGAACCCCTCCCATGATTCTTCAAACCTCTGATGAAAAGATGTCAGAACATCTGACAGAACATCCCAACTCTTGAATCTCAAGGATAATCAATTAAATACTTGTAGATTTCACAAATAGCAATTGATCTTAAATCCTTATACAATAACCCTTCTTCACTGCTGTAGCTGAGCTCCACCAGATCATGTCATGAACACTTATAAAGTATTCAGTCTTGTTGCAAGTATCTTTTTCAATGACAATGTTGAGATACCAAGGCTGCCACTCTTGACTCAAGTAACTAAGACTTTCTCTGAACAAGTCTTCTTTACCTCAACAAATCTTCAAACAGATTGGATTCACTCTTAGGGTCAAGAGAGATGTATCCTTCCTTGGTGTTTTTGTGAAAGGTGAAAATAAATCACCTCCACGGTCTTCACCCCTATGCTTCCTAGGAAGCACCTCCTAGTCTGAAGAATAACTAGAAGACTCCAGAACATGACTCATCTGCCTTGATTAGACTTGATCATCATATCAAGTGTCTTCAACAACTTAATCAACAAGAAATCACCAAACCCCTAGAGCATGAGTTTGATAATTCATCTTACCCTTCAATCTGATTTCAGCATACATGATGAAGCCACTCACCCATGTACCAAGTCATACAAGACTCAACCATCACAAAGACACCCCTCTGCTCCCGACTTTGAAATGCTATGTGACATCACACCGGTTGACATCTACAAGAACAAAAAACGAGTAAGGACAACTACAATCTTCCTTCAATCATAACTCCAGAATCCCATACTTCTAGAGCTCTTTAATCAGAACCTCATGCAGCGGAACTACCAAGGAAACAGATCCTGCTTGCCCTAATAAGATGTCAGAACATCTTATAAGACACATCAGCAAAAGAACTAGCCACTTCTTTCGTAGATGTTGTAGAGTCTCCCTCAGCAATATGAACACCCAGGAATTTTCCATCAGATATATATATGCAGTGAAACACACACCAGAAAACTCCTCTTCAGCCTTCAGGCAAAACATAATAACCCACGCCACTCCATGTGCAATGGGTCAACATGGGTTTGAAAATAAATCAAACCACACACAGCAGCTTTTCAACCAAAACTCCAAGCCTTCAGCACATGCCACTGCCTGTCACGAACAGTCCATCCTCCACTTCTAGGGACCATTCTCACAACCATATGAACTTTTCCAAGTTCAAACAACTTTTCAGTAGAAAGCTTCTACCTTGACCATGAACCAGAAAGTATCTTCCCTTGGATCTCATCCAGATACAGAACAGAATGACCTGCTCTGATACCAATTGAAATTCTGGTACATGCACAGGATTCAGATGTCCTATAACATATCATTCGACATCTGGTCTGACATGAACACACATGACAAGGTATATAACAATAAGAGCAGTACTGAAAAGATAAAAACAAAACACACATAATTGTTAACCCAGTTCGGTCTAACACACCTACTCTGGGGGCTACCAAGCCAGGGATAAAGTCCACTATCAGCAGTATCAATTCAAAGCTAAACTCCCCGTTTACAGCTTATCACTTAATCACTACCCAATGACCCTTCTACCTAGATCCTCTCTAGATATGAGAAACCCTTCTCACTCCCAATCATCGCAATGATGTCTAGCAGTCAACACTCCGCCACTGCATCAACGGCTCTTTACCTATACAACAATTCAACAAAGGAAGGCATACTTCTAAGACACAACTTAGAGTTACTTAAAAGCTTCCTCCAAGAACATTACTCCTCTTACTTAACAGCTTCGAGGATCACACGAACAAACTGTCCAACTCACATGTCGAGTGGTACAGGCATACCAACTCTCCTAGAGAGTGGTTCACAAGAACGAAACCCTAATAATTTTACATCTTGGAATCGTTCCTAAATTAGGTTACAAACACTCTTATTTATAACCTACATCCCAACTGGATTTGGGCTTCAAATCACAGCATATCAGCTGCTACAAATCAGTAGAAACTTCTGCTACAAAATAGGTCTTCAATCAAATCCTTCCTAATTTATCTCCATAATTAGAAAGTCATTATTCTTCAATATTCTTCTTGATTCTGACTTGAATCTTCCAGACCTATAAAACAGCGCCACATAGGATAACATAATATTCCCAGAATATTCTGTATCTGTTAAATCATAACAGAATTCAATTGTCCAGCTCAGCACAGGCGCGATGTCAAATGGTACAACATAGGACATCTTTATCCGACATGTTGCTCCAGATGATGAGAACTTCTCATCTCAACATACAATAGGACTTCTTGCTTAACCTGTTCTTCTTAGCAAGTAATCACGTTCTATTAAACATATTGCTGCTACAAAAACGACAGACCATGATTTTCTCTCACCAATAACAAAATGTAAACACAACAATCTCAACAGAATGTTAGGACATCGTGTTTGACATCACATCACAGAACCTTAACCTTCAGGTTTAGTGAAGTCCAATATGTCTGAATCTGTCATGACATAACCATGCACTCATACTAGCTTAGTGCAGCACAACATGCCAAGACATCACACTTGACATTTCCACAACCTGCAACTAAACTATTCTGGCAGATACACAGAAGTACATGTTAAAACAACTTTAGTGACATAAAGCTATCATATAGGTTTTAACAAAATTTAGCCAACACAAATACTGCATAGCTGCAGAACTAACAGTTTTGTTGAGATCAATCTGACATTGGATGGGATTTTCAAGGTGAAAGTTAAGCCTTGTTGGAGGTCAGAGAAGTTTAAAGGTGAGTTTGAAAACCTTGGAGATTTTTACTCTTCTAGAGACTGGTGTATCGGTAAAATGACCCGGGTTTATCCTATGCCTTTAGGAAGTTCGAGGGTTTTAGTGTGAAGTCCAAAAGGAGACTATGATAATGAGACTTTCCAAGTCTACTTGATTGAAGCTCAAGAGGAGGGTGAGACTATCCAAGTCTCCTAAGAAGTGGTAGACTCTGGTGTAAAGAGATCTTTGTATGATGCCCAAGAGGAGGTTGCTGGTTTAAGGAATGAAGATCAACCCTTTGATGATAGGATGTTCTGGAATTTTGACTCTTCTGGGGATTGAACTAGCAGAGATGACTAAATTATATCCTATTCTTTTAGGAAGCTTGTGGGTCCTTGTACTAAGTCCAAGAGGAGGCTAGGGAACTTCTAAGAAGCCTGTTGGTCCTTGTACTAAGCCCAAGAGGAGGCTCTGGGGAACTTTTAAGAAGCCTGTTGGTCCTAGCCTAAGAAAAGTTCAAGAAAGGTTTCACCGGGAATAATCCTTTCTTTGTAGAACAGTTCTAAGGTTTGAAGAAATTCAAAAGAGGTTTCATTGGGAATTAATCGTCTCTGGGGAAGTGAATTTCTTATATATATATATATATATATATATATATATATATATATATATATATATATATATATATATATATATATATATATATATATATATATATATGTTTCTAAATTTTAACAGTCTTGAGAAAAGTTTCACCGGGAATAATGTTTTTCTATGTTCCATATTCAATAAAGCCCAAGAGGAGGCAAACTGTATTGAGGGAAGTTTCCTATGAGGGAACTAGTTTTGACTAAGTTAGAAGATACGTCTGGTTTGACCTAAGTGTAGTCCTAACTGTTGGGAAAACTCTAGATAGATATGCACAAGTATATACAGATAAATGAATTAACTGGTATATAAACAAGTATGCATTGAAAAGAAAAGATGTTGGGTCTTACACTCTGAAAAGAGACCCAAGTGTATTGTGATTGATTGTATTGATCACAACTATATGATTAGGGTTTTAAGAAATTGAAGAAAGTTTTAAGAAAACTTTGGATTTTAATTTATAAGAGAAATTTGTTGTAAAGAAAATAATGTTTGGGGCTTATAACTCAAAGAGGGGCTCAAGTGGTCTAAGAGCAGTTTCACCGGGAATAATGCTCCTCTTAGTACCAATTTTTAAAAATAGACATATGATTTTGAAAACAGAGGTATGGGGCTTACAAATCAAGGAAAGGCCCATGGAAGTTGTTTATTGTTTAAAACAAAGTTTATGTACAAAAAATTGGGGCTTATACTCAAGGACAAGCCTAGATGACTTATTTTGAAAACAGGGATCGCACTGCGATACCGAAAGACGTTGTAGGACTTATACTATAGCAGAGGCCCAAAATTTATTTATGTACAAAGGGGTTTGGATCTTACACTATATTAGAGATCCAAAAGTGTTTGTAAAGAAGAAAAATGGGGCTTATACTCAAGGAGAGACCTAGATGAAAAATAATGAACGCACCGTTATTTTGAAAATCGCACCGGGACTTATACTATGACAGAGGCCCAAGAATTATTTATTTACAAAAAAGATTGGGTCTTACACTCTATTAGAGGCCCAAAAGTGTTTCAAATGAAGTTTGAAAATTTAAAATCAAGGAAAAACCCTAATTTTAATTAAAAATACAATTTTTCAAAGAAAATTAAATAAAAAATGATATAAAATATCACATATACTCAAAAAAACATGTTGTGAACTTTGAAAAATGTTTGAAAATAGATATTTTAATCCACAAGATGATTTGAACTCAATTAGTTTAGAAAAATCAAGAAAAATAATTTATTTAAAATGTTTAAAACAATTAAAAAATAATGTCTTTGAAAAATTCAAAAATATATCAAATATAAAATATTTTTTTGATTATTTTTGTGGAATTGAATATTAAAAAGTATAAATGACTTATGTTTAAAAAATCATTTGAAAAAGATTAAAAATGAGAGAGATGTGAATTTTTGAAATTAATTGAAAATATTAAAATATTTAAAAATTAAAAAATTCAAATTATGGCGCCAATGCCATCTTCTTCTTCCCCGTGCCTCCCTCCATGTTCAGATTTGCAAAAATTCACATATCTCACTCAATACGCAATGAAAATGACTTTTTTAAACATGAAAGTTGCTCGTTTTTTAACAAGGATTTCAATGATACCAATTAATTACATTTCTTTTAAGTGTGGAGTGAGAAATCATGTGAAGAACAGATGAACCCTAATTTTTGCAAGAACACCACGAAACTCCATACACGATAGATACAAAACAATTAATTGAGGGGAAACACTCTACATAAGTGCAAAAACATGTTGGTAACTTGAAAACACATTTATGATGCATGGATCATAGAGTTCAGATTTGAGGAAGCTTACCTTGCAAGTGAGAATCGAATTCTGCAGTGTAGGTGTTACAAATGCAAGATGATGATCTGGACAACTTCCTTGACCCCAAAGGATGGTGTTCCAATGATTAGAATTGATTAAAAACCTCTGGATCACTTGGCTCGACCCTATCTGCAGCTTTGAGAAAAATTTGAACAAAAGGGTAGTGACTTGGTGATTCTGATGTTACAGAAGTGTTTTGAGGTTATGGATCACTTTTATGATGCTTATGTGAAGTGTTTGGATGCTTGGTTTGAGTGGAATTGGACTAGTTTGAGAATTCCAAGTTTTCACTATTTGAGAGCTTTGAATTTTGCAAGAAAGAGGATTTGTGAGAAAACAAGCATTGTGGTTGTTTTGGTGTGATCTGAATGAAGCATTGTGACCTCTATTTATAGGTGAATGAATTTTTCTTGGATGAACAACTTCAGATTAGAAGATAAGAACTTGGTTCAATGGTTTTGGAATGGTATCATTACCCCTAATGCAAGGTACGCCAATGCTTCCAAATAGCTCGACTACCAATTGACCAATTCCACATTCCTCAGTCATTTTTATTGTTGTTTATGTGAGCATCTGGACTGAGGAATGTCCTTTTGATGAATGTGCACTATTGTACATAAATGCCTTTAAGTTCAAGGCATAATGTGACAAAAGTCATTACTCCAACTTGAAGTATTTCTTGACCCTTTTACTCAAATTTGCAGGTTTACTATGATTTCTTCTATTATGCAATGAATGTGAGTGGCATTGATCATTGCACTTGACAAGAAAATCGTGTCTGGCAAGTTATGACCAAACTGATTTTGCAAAACAGTTTGCAGCAAGGCGTGTTGGTCACTCCATATCTCTTTGCTCAAATGGAGTTTGATGATGTTCTTGTACTCTTTGGAAAGCTTGCACATCATACTTCAACTTTGATGTTTAACTTTGGTCTTGAATCATGTGGATCATGGAGAAAAATGACCTCAAAGTAGGAAAAAATGCAAACAGATTCTGTCCAAAATTTCACTAAGTGTTAAAGTGAAAATCCCATGAAACCCTAACTTCATGGCTTAATAACTCAAAATCCATGTATCTTTTGACTATAGGTCATGAGGACACTTTTGTAGTATGTAATGAGAGCTTTTAATTTGAGATTTGAATGGAAGAAAATGTTTGCTTGGATCACAAGTTATGGTCTTGCAAAGTTGGGTAAAAAATCATCCTTTTTCCATAACTTAGTTAAAATTTAAGTTTCTTAAGATGACCCATTTTGCAAGTAACCTCACTTTTCGTGATTTTTCATGATGGATGATGATCAAAACCATAAGTTAACATTGTTTTTGTCTTGAAGAAGCCATGTTTGTCAAGAAATATCAAAAGTCAAACTTGGTTTTGGGCACAGTTGATTTTTTTATCAGATGAATTTCAAACTTTGTGATCCTTTATGAAATCAAGTTCTTGGGTTAACTCAACCTAATGGATGGATTCCATAGGTGTTTTAGAGTGTCTTGAATCATTTCCCAAGGCTTGAGTCCATGTCTTGGTCAAAAGTCAAATATATGGTTGACTTTTCCTCAGAAACCCTTGTTTGTGGTCCAGATGAATTTGAATCCTTATATTGCTCATGAACCAAGTTCTTTGTGTCAATTTAAACTTGTAAGAGGATCAATATAAGATATTTGAGGTCTTCAAAACATTCCTTGAGGTTTTGGCTCATGTCTTGCTCCAAAAATCAACTTAGGGGTGAATTAGGTCAAGAAACCCTAATTCTTGATTTTTGATGAATGCATCCCCTAAGGCTATTTTGAACTTATGATTGGATCCATGAGGTCTCTTTGAGATTCTTGGATCATGTTTTGAATTAATGGCTCATGCCCAGATGAAAATTTCCCTCTGGAGGCCTTGGTCGATCAAAACCCTAATCTGGTGACACTGATGATCTTGAGGCTTGATCAACTTAAAATGTTGCATTCCTATGCTTGATTCTTGATGTAGAAGACCTCTTGATCCTTTATGGATGTTTGAGAGGCTTGAAAAGTTGAGGATCATGTCAATTCTTGATTGATCCTTTGTCTGAGTGCTCTGAGAGGGTCCAAAACCCTAATTCTAGATTAAGGTGAATGCTCAACAATCTTTGAGAGGATTGATGAGGCATGAAGGTACATCCATATTGTGGTGATGATTTGCACAATGATGGGAAATCTTGTGGTCAAAATTTAGGGTATGACAGATGCCCCTATTTAATCTTCTTGGACCTGAAGGCGTGAATGGCGAAAACATTCGGACATTCAAGGTAAAAGAGGATTAAATATCGAAATACCCGAAATTTTGATTGTGGTTGTGAATAGCAGTTATTTGTTCATCCGTCTTCTTTTTCTAAGCAAGGCTATTTAGAAAAAGGGTAAAACTTCCCCTCGATCCTGGTCTTCAGCCACGAAACTGATTTTAGTTTTCTATGAATTAAACCTCCCCTTAATCCTGGTCTTCAGCCACGGAACTGGTCTCAGTTTTTTTTGAAATAAACCTCCCCTCGATCCTGGTCTTTCTCCACGGAACTGATCTCAGTTTCTTTGAAATAAACCTCCCCTCGATCCTGGTCATCAGCCACGGAACTGGTCTCAGTTTCTTCTTGTCGAGTTTTTCTCTTGACAAGGAATGTTATCTGTGATGGTTTCCACCAAACTTCTCGCTAGGGAGATGCCATTTGATGGAAAAACGATTTGATGTCAGACTTGCTGGGGAAAACTATTGGTCTGAACTGCAGAGGTGCGCAAACTTCTCTGTTGGAGATGCCATTTATTGGAGAAATTACATCATACTTCCCCTCGAGATTTTTTCGGAGAGACGCTATGTGATGTAATTCAATTTTGAGGTGCTGATGACTTCATTGAAAGCAAATTTTTCGGGGAGAAACTGCCGTATTGACAAAAGTCTTTTGTGGAGAGGCTTTCTCTGGGGATTTTCTTTAATCCGTGAAAGTAAAATATCATCTTCAATGGAGAAGAGTGAAGTCTTAAATGTGTATATCCAAATGGCTTATTGTCTTTCAGAGGTTCAAGTTACCAGAGTGGTCGAGGACCAATTTCAATCCAGGAATAAACTGGAGAGGGATTATTCAGACGATACATTTCCTAATGACGAAAGAACTTAAACTGGGATTTTGTCCTATCTGAGAGTGGTACAGAAGACAGACAACTCTATCAGAGAGAGGACGCTTATCACTTGGGGATGAGTATGACCAGAGTGATATTAATGCAACAAGAGTATAAATATGAATTAATTATGCATGATGTATGTATGGAGTGCTGATAAGACAAACATGACATACGGACTGGTGATGAACACAACTGGATACTCGGCCTCCCTGGGAGATGGGGGTATCACTGGAGATTTTGAAAGTAGTACTTTTGCTTGGGAACAGGGATTTCTGTGTTCGTTATGGCTTTCGGAGGTACAAACCTGCTATGGATAGAAACCCGTTCTTGCTCTTCGAGGGTAGACCCCACTAGGGAGAAAAACCAATAATTGGTTCTCAAAGGTAAGAACGCTACCGGGGATGATAGATGGGTCATTCCATTTGAAGTAATTGATCCTTTATTCAGGGTGTACTGATTACAAGGAGTATTTTGATTCTGCATTTTGAAGTTTGATCACTTCCGGAGAAGCCATCGACATTCCCTCTTGCGCTCTTTAATCAAAAGGAAATTGCCATCTTTGTTTTAAAAGTAGGAGTAAATTTGAGAGCAAAAGTAAATTCATTTTTTTGTTTCAAAAATGTTAATCAAATAAACATGTCATTTTGCAAAGCAGAATGAATGAGAATTGCAAACAAAGACACAAGGGCTCAAATTTTTATTAATAGAATGGTAATCGGCCAAACGCATGATCCCATGAAATATTACAAAGTTTAGAAAATGGTAATTTAAAGTAAAATGGGCCACATTGAAACATAACGACCGCTATCCTTCCACCAACTTTGAATTCTGGATATTCTGAGCTTCTGTCGAAGGTGATCTTGACTGAAGTTTTCCTGACGGATGACGTTACTGCTGAGGAGTCAATCTTGTCGGATATAGTTACTTTCCATGAATCCCTAACTTTTGACTAGATCGCCCTTTCGGGTTTTCAATCCACTGGGATGGTCATTGTTTATGTCTCTAGTTTTTGCCTAGATTGCCCTTTTGGGTTTTCAATCCACCGAGACGTATTTTTTCATTTAGGCGAGGTATTTCTTGACTACATCAACATTTGTAGGGTAGGTAAACTCATCTTCATCCATGGTTGCGAGTCTCAAGGCACCGCCTGCGAAGGCTTTCTTAACAACATAAGGGCCATCGTAATTCAGAGTTCATTTGCCCCTAGAATCAATGAGAAATATTGTATCTTCTTGAGCACGAGGTCGCCTTCTCTGAAGACACGAGGTCAGACCTTTTTGTCGAATACTTTCTTCATTCTTTGCTGATATAACTGACCATAGCATAAAGCCGTCATTCTCTTTTCTTCGATTAGGTTCAGTCCATCGTGTCAGCTTTGACACCATTCAACTTCTGTTAACTTGACTTCCATCAATACTATCATTGACAGGATCTCTACTTCTATGGGGAGCACTGCTCCCATGCCATATACTAGAGAGAAAGGGGTTGCCCATGTTGAGGTGCGGGCGGATGTGCGATAACCGTGAAGAGCGAAGGGCAACATCGCATGCCAATCTTTTTAGGTTACAATCATCTTCTAAATAATTTTCTTAATGTTCTTATTAGCTGCTTCTACCGCTCCATTCATTTTAGGCCGGTAAGGAGATGAGTTATGGTGTTTAATTTTGAACTCAACACATAATTCTTTCATCACCTTGTTGTTTAGGTTCGATCGATTATCCGTAATGATCTGGCTTTGAACACCGTAACAACAGATGGGATTGTTCTTGATAAATCGGACCACCATTTGCCTAATCACATTGGTGTATGATACTGCTTCAACCCATTTGGTGAAGTAGTCAATGGCTACTAGGATGAACCGATGTCCGTTTGAAGCTTTGGGTTCAATCATGCCAATCATGTCGATTCCCCATATAGAAAAAGGCCATGGAGAAGAAATAACTTTGAGATGCGTTGGCGGTATATGGATTTTGTCGACGTATATCTGACACTTGTGACATTTCCTCATGTACTTGTAGCAATCGGATTCCATTGTCAGCCAATAATATCCTGTCCTCAGGATTTTTCTTGCCATTGTGTCTCCATTGACATGAGTGCCAAAGGATCCTTCATGAATTTCTTTCATTAACATGTTCGCTTCTTGTCTGTCTACGCATCTGACCAAAACCATGTCGAAGTTTCTCTTTTAGAGTATATCATTATTTAGGAAGAAGTTGCCAGCCAGTCTTCTGAGAGTCTTCCTGTCTTTTCTTGATGCCCCAGGCGGGTATTCTTGTCTTCGAAGGAAGCATTTGATATCATGATACCATGGTTTATCATCATGACTGCTTCAATAGCGAAGATGTAAGCAGGCCTATCAAGGCGTATTACGTCGATCTTGGATACATCGTTCCATCGACTCATACTAATAATGAAGGATAGAGTAGCCAGTGCATCAACCATGTGGTTTTCTTCACGAGGGATGAGATGAAACTCATTTTTGTTGAAGAAGGGTGTAGCACCCCAAAATTTTCCCTACATTTTTCTGGCTTTTGTTCGCACTCATTTGCATCATTAGGGCATAACTCATAATCATATCATTGCATTGGTCTTCTAAGACACGAGATTGAAGGATTTATCAGTGTACATCAAGAGCCTAGGGTTTTCCTATTTCGGAGGATTCATCAGAGGCATTGGGGCAGGTTTTCTTGGGTGTGAATCGGGGTTTGGTTCCTTCTCTGTTCCGGACATTTCTTTCATCAGTGTGCATTCGAGGTGAATCAAAATTCCTTATTCATGGTTGAGCTTGAGGACAGTCATCAGTTGAAGATCAAGTGATTAGGGTTTCAGGTTGAGGAAATCAATCGTGTGGGCCACTTGGAATTCAAATTTCTACCATAAACCCATTATTCATTTCCTTTTTTCTTTGTCCATAATATCCATTCATTAACCAATTTTCCATTACAAATATCCATATCCTTTTTATTCAAAATCCATTTTTAACTATTAAATCCATTGTCTATTTTCACTTTTCATTATTCAATTATCCCCTTTTTAGAAGTCCATTTTAATTCATTTTTTATCCAATTCAAACCAATTTCCATTCAATATCCACTTATCTATTTTGACTCCATTTCTAAAAACCATATTATCCATTTAACACCCATTTTTTATATATCCATTTTAAGTCTACTTTCAAATCCATATCCAATTTTTTAATCCATTTTAAGTCTACTTTCAAAATCCATAAACCATTTAAATTTCCTCAAGAACCACAATTCTAATCCTAATGCCAATTAGTATCAATAAGGAGTCGAAGTCCTTATGAGGTTTCTCAATGTTGCTTTTGTTGTATCTGCTTGTGCTTCAATGGATGAAAAGTTGCAAACCAAACCATATAACACATAATAAAGAGATGGCCCCACTTCCAAAATTTTGTAGAAAATTCACTACCTTCAGCTTATAAACCGCACCTGAAACGTACACCTCACAACCTGACCCAAAAATTGCAGATTGACATCATCACAAAAATCAAAGATGAGAATACATAGCAGTTGAAAAATGTTCACATAAAAATCTCAGCAAAACTCAACATCAAATTACATAGAAAGTCACAAAGCAAATGAAATTGAAACTCATAACAGCATTTCACTCTAACAGAATTACAAATTGAAAAGCCTTTTTTGCCCTCCCAGAATTTCTATATAAGAACAGTGCTGTAACGGTTTTCGAGGGAAAAAAATTCCACTTCGTTCTTGAATTCACCTTCGCCACTCTCCAATTTTCTTCTTCTTCATTTTTTTCTCCAATTCACTGCAACTTCAAGAACTTCATACGAATTCACCAACCTTCACTCTTCCATACACATTTTCATCCAACCTGCAAATTCATCAAAAAACTCATCAATAATCTTCAAACCAGAAACCGCAACAATCATCTTCATTCCTTATACTACCTGCAAACTCAACGTAACAACACTTTGGCGAGCGATTTGAAAGAACAATTCACAATTCAAAGCATCGCAGGGACGTAACAACAAGGGAAGTGAAGAAAAAGTTCACGCAGCAAGGAGGGAATCAAGAGGAGTATTACACTCACACAAAGGAATTCAAAGTTGCAACGAGTTGAAATCAACATCAAGCAACGAGTTGTTCAGATTCGCAAAAGAAGCAAAAAGAGAAGTGGATCGGAGAAGGCAGAATCGAGAACGAGAGATTTTCGAGAACAAGACGCATACCTGAGCCAATTATCTCTGATTTTCTCTTCATTTTCATCAATTTTGAAGAAGCGCCGGACTATCTCCGGTAGGTACGTAAACCTCGCCTCGGACTCTGATTTCGTGATTGACTTGATCTTGTATTGCGTTGTTCGTGTGTCTGCAATATTGAGTCATTATGCTTGTGATATCTGAGATATTTTGTTCGTATGTGCACGGTGATTTGTCGTTTTAAATCGATCGTTGCTGGTGCGTTTGAGAGATGACGGTGTGAGAGCGTTGCACTTAGAGCTTTGAGTTTGAGACGAGTGGAACAGGACGGCGAAGTCGCAAGCTGAAGACGGCGGCGCTGTTTAGAGAAGAAGACCACGTCGTGAGATTGTTCTTCCGGTCATTGTAGGATTTGACGGAGGGAGTTTTGAGTTGTTGTCAGAGAAAAAAAGTGAGATGGAAGGAGTTCGTGGCGGCAAGGTTTGGAGATGTTGAAGCTAGAGAACGTGAAGTTTGGAGGGAAAGGTGTTGAGAAGGGAGGTTCACCGAAGAGGATGACGTATGGTGCGAGATATCGCGGCGAGAAAGATGTTTTCGGTGAATCGATCGAGATCTGAGAAGATGAGGTCGGGGTCGGAGAAAGGGAGGTGGTGGCGTCGTGTTTGTTTAGGTTTTAGAAGAGGGCGAGTCATTGACGGAAGGACATGGAGGAACCGCGAATGGTGCAAGAAGAAGTCCGTGACGCGAAGATGATGGTGGAGAGCGACGGCGCATTGAAGAAGACAGAAGTTAGGGAAAGAAGCTGATGATTTTAGTGTAGTAGCTGAAAGCCTTAGGTTTAAGTTGTCTCATGTTGTGGACTGGGTCCTTGAGCCCAATTGCTTTCATTTTTACACCCCGGTTCACTTCCTGCACCCCCACCCCCGGATTCTCAATAAGGTTGTTGGGCCTGCAGCATAAGCCCACTCGCTTGGACTTCTTTTCACGCACCCAGCTCTGCTGACTGCACCCATCTTCTCAAATTTAATGCTATCTTTTTTAATTAGATACTAATTAGATTAATTAGGATTAATCTTGTTTCTTTTTATGAATTAACTTTTTACATTTAGTTTTAATTACTAATTTTGGTTAATTGGTTTAAGGTAATTAATCTTAGTTTATAATTTTAGAATTAATTTTCTTTAGAACTAGTTTAGAATTATTTTTTCCTTTTAATTAGTTTAAGTTTAGAAATAGATTTAATTAGACATTAACCTGATTAATTCTAGGTTTATTTTTAGATTAACCTTTTTGCTAATTTTTAATCTTGATGTTAATTAGCATTTTAATTTTTGTGGGGATTCCTTATTAATTGTTAATCTTGATTTTGATGCTTATTCTGATTAATTCCTGATTAAATACTTGACTGTCTTTTGAATGATTTTCCTTTGTGATTGTGTTGTCTGGTGTTTACTTGTCGATTACCTCTGTATGCGCATGATCCCCTTAAGGCTCCTAGTCCGACTTAATTTCTGATTAAGCTCGGAGTAGGATAGACATTAGGCTCTTAATCCAAGCCTGACAACATTAGATAGACTTCCCTTGATCCTGACCTTAGGACCATCATTGCATGATAACAAATAGGATTATTAGTCTTCCATTTAGACTTTTACCTTTCTTAACCTTTGAGTCTCTCTTCTTCTCATCTCAAAACAAAAGCAAAAACACTTAATAAAGGCATAACATATATTGTATTTGAGCCTTTCATGTGAGAATAAGATTGTGAGGGGTCTTTTCTCACTTTCTTAGAATGTTTAGCATACGTCCCGTCTTGGGTCGATATGCGAGGCATTCGATCCTACGTGAAAGACTTAAATGCAATATGCGTTATACACACCAATAATCAAAATACTTCTTTCTAAAATACAAATAAATAATTCTCTTCTCATCTCGTTCATTCCATTCTTAAGGACTCGTCATGTCCGTTCTACCGCCAACAAGTAACGCCTAAGTCTCCCTACAGCGAGCTGCAACACCTAACTGCTGTGACGCGCACTCTGACGTTTCCATTAAAAAACACAAACAAAGCAACCCTTGTTGAGCCGAACTATGTTTACTCTGATTCTTCTTTCTCGTCTGATTAAAGATACGTAGGCACGAGATGCGATATCTCGACGAGCAACCTTTCCCCGTAGTCCGTCGAACTACGTTGACTCTGACTTTCCCATTGTACTGAGGGAATACGTAGGCCTAGGACAATGATAGTGTCCTATCGAGTCACTTCTCTCTCCCATTTCTTTTTTGCATTTCATTTCCAGTTCCTTACACCCTTTGATCGAGACAACAAGCGTGGATCCCATCGAGTAAGGTGGACGCGTGTGGGTGCTAATACCTTCCCCTCGCGTAACCGACTCCCTTACCCATTTCTCTTGGTTGCGAGACCTCGTTCTTTCCTTCCCTCAGGTTTACGCAGTGTTTCCTTTCCCTCTCTTGGGATAAATACACATTGCTGGCGACTCTGTTTCCGCGCCACTTTCGCGTTTGTACTTTGATGAAAATCCCGGGAGCGACAAAGGGAAATAACCTTCTTGTGTAATCTTTGTAAGGAATCAATCCTAGTTGATATGTGTTCCACTCTCCTTTGATCTGATTTATAACCAGGTCTGAGTCTCCATACACATCCAAGTTCTTTATCCTTAGGTCAATAGCTTCTTCGAGACCCATAATACAAGCTTCGTATTCGACCTCATTATTTGTGCATTTGAATGTCAATCTGGCGGTGAAGGGAATATGGGTACCCTGAGTTGTCACAATGATTGCCCCCAATTCCATTTCCATAATCGTTGACAACTCCGTCGAATATTAGTCCCCATTGGGAACCTGGCTCTGGCCCTTCGCTTGGTAGCAGTTCATCGCAATCTTTCATTTTTAGGTACATGACATCTTCGTCCGAGAAGTCAAATCTGACTGGTTCCTAATCGTTAATCGGTTAATAAGCCAAATGATCGGCTAAAACACTTCCTTTGACGGATTTCTGAGCACGGTACTCGATGTCGTATTCCAATAACAACATCTGCCAACAGGAAATCCTTCCTGTTAAGGTAGGATTTTCAATGATGTACTTGATTGGATCCATTTTGGAGATTAACCAAGTAGTGTGACAAATCATGTACCGGCGAAGACGTTTAGCTGCCCAAACCATAGCGCAACAAGTTTTCTCGAGCATAGTGTATCGAGTTCTACAGTTTGTGAACTTTTTGCTTAAGTAATAAATGACAGATTCTTTTCTTTTTGTTTCGACTTGTTGGCCAAGCACACAACCCATGGAGTCTTACAAGACTGTTAAGTAGATGATCAGTGGTCTTCCTTCCACTAGAGGAGATAGAATCGGTGGATTCAGCAGATATTCTTTGATGTTGTCGAAAGCCTTTTGGCAGTCTTCTGTCCATATACAACTTTGGTTTTTTCTTAGTAGTTTGAAAATCGGCGCGCATGTCATGGTCATGAGGGATATAAATCTTGAGATGTAATCGAGGCGTCCTAAAAATCCTCTTACTTGCTTTTCAGTTTTTGGAGCAGGCATTTCTCGAATGGCCTTAACTTTGTCAGGATCAACCTCAATTCCTTTTTGGCTGACAATGAATCCCAAGAGTTTTCCTGAACGAACACCGAATATACATTTATTATGGTTCAAGCAGATTTTGTATTTCTTCAGATGTTGGAACAACTTTGATAGATGTTTCACATGTTCTTTTTCTGTTCTAGATTTGGCAATCATGTCATCGACGTATACTTCAATTTCTTTGTACATTATGTCATGAAACAAAGTTGTCATGGCCCTTTGATAAGTTGCTCCCGTGTTCTTTAGACCAAACGACATTACTTTGTAACAAAAGGTGCCCCATGGGGTGATGAATGAAGTTTTCTCCATGTCTTCTGACGCCATTTTAATTTGATTATAGCCCGAGATCCATCCATGAAGGAGAAGACTTTGAATTTTGTTGTGTTGTTAACCAGCATGTCAATGTAAGATAGGGGAAAATCATCCTTTGGACTTGCTTTATTTAAATCCCTGTAATCTATACACATTCTAAATTTTTCGTCTTTTTTGGGAACTGGTACTATGTTGGCTAGTCATTGAGGATATTCTGAGGTGGCAAGGAAACCTGCGTCGATCTGCTTTTGCACTTCCTCCTTAATTTTGATGGTCATATCAGGATGAGTCCTTCTCAGTCTTTGTTTTATCGGAGGACATTATGTTTTCAGTGGTAAGTGATGTTCCACAATGCTGGTATCCAACCCTGGTATGTCCTGGTAGGACCAAGCAAACACATCTGGAAATTCTCTGAGAAGTATTATCAAGCCTTCTCTGACAGTTAGACTAAGCAGTGCTCCAATCCTAACTTCTTTCCTTTCTTCTTCTGAACCTAAATTGACCGTTTCCAACGACTCTTTGTAAGCCTCAATGGACCTTTCCTCTTGTCTGAGTAGTCGAGAGATCTCTTCTGGAATTTCTTTGTCCTCTTCTTCTTCAACTTCAAATACCAGGAATTCAAAATTGGGAGAAGGCATTGGATCGTACGTTTCAATGGGGTTTAAAACAAGTAATCAGCATGACGTGATGATTCTTTTTTAGAAAAGACAGAGAATGCAAAACTGTGTGCAGTGTTTTTTTTTTAAACGCTTGTTTTTATTTCGGGTTGTTTTTTAGGATTACCATTTTCTGAAAGATACGAAAAGTGAAAATAGCAATAAATGCAGGAATTCAGAATGAAATTATTTATTTATGATTTGTTGATTCTTGAAACACAACCCTATAAAACAAAACTCTGTCGCTTTGGGCAAAGCGAAGATGGACATTTACAGAAAAGTAAGCCCTATAAAACATCCATTTAACCCATGTAAGGTGAAAGGTCAAAACAAAGATGCGGCAATTACTTCCATTTATAAACGACATTGGGGACATCGACCGCAGCCTAACGACGACGAACTCTGTGAATCATAAAGTCCGGTATTTTCCTTCTCGGTTTGTCTTCAGTAATGACACTGATTTCTGGCAGAGTGGGATCATTGGAATCTTCTTCCCATGCAGAGTTATCATAAGAGGACTATTCTCTCACATCTTCTATAGTATTTTCACTCTCAAGAGGATCTCCCTATCCAGTTGGCTGGATGTCTTCGTATTTGATGCGAGAGCTTTCGGGAGCAGTGTATTTGACTAGAAAATCGTACTTGTCGCTTGGCTGCCCCAAGGTATCCCAGGTTTCTGTGGGAATAGATTAGTCATCTTCTTCAATAACGTTGACTTCAGGAAATGCATAGTTAATAAATTCTTGGTCTGCGATCTTCGCAAATTCATCAACATGGTGTTGGACATTCTCGGAATGTTCAGGGTAAGGATTCCATGACTCTGGGAGAACAGGAGTATTCTTTTCAAGATCATTCAGCAGATAGGCATTATCTGGCCGACTCTTTTGTCCCGAGTTTTCCATGTAAGGCTTCCAGATAGGCAAATCATCCAGGGGATCATAAGAATCATAGTCAAAGTTGCCTTTTATCAGAGTGTTTTCCTCTAATGAGTTGGGTGGAGCTCGACATCCTCTGGGATCACAGTCTCTATAGATCATTCTGACACCTGATCTCAGTATATATCTGGGACTTTGCTTTGGAGAACAGAATGACATGTACGTTTCTCCCTGAGATATATAACCTTCATCGTTGAAATAGGATTTCCACTCTTTATCTGTATCAGAAGAGTTGTTCTCCTCGATGGTGTGGACTTCTTGAGACATCGGGTGAAGGAAACCTCCACTGTGGAAGAAATACTGAATGAGACAAAAGTTTTCATCCTTCTTTGTAGTCTGGGTACATGTTGGAGAAAAACCAAGACCTTTTCTTGTCTTGTTATCGGCAGAAATTATAATCTGTCCCCATCCTTTTATGTCACTACTCCCCATTACTTTGAGAGCATATCTGTACGAGGAAATCGACATTCCTCTTTCTTGGTGATTCTCATTGCACACCGAGAGTGCTTAAAATTGAGTTCCAACGACCTCCTCTGGTTCTACACAGGAGAATGATGATAAGTTGCTCACACTTAAATCTTGTTCTCCGTATACCGTGACTAATTTGTCGTTCTTGACAAACTTAAGATTCTGGTGAAGTGTCGAAATGACTGCCCCTGTTTCATGTATCCAAGGTCTTCCTAATAAACAACTATATGCTGCTCGGATGTCCATGACCTGGAAAGTGACTTGGAAAGTAGAAGGACCAATGGTTATGGGAAGATCGACTTCGCCGATAACTATTTTCCTGGATCCGTCAAAGGCTTTGACGATGATCTCACTGCCTCTCATGGGAGTACCTTGAAAAGATAGTCGTACCAAAGTTGATCTTGGCATGACGTTCAAGGATGGACTTGTGCCTACCAGCATGCTGGCTAAAGCATGATCCTGGCAATTGACTGTGATATTGAGTGCCATGTTATGATTCTTTCCTTCCTCTAGAAGTTCTTCATCACTGAAACCCAAATTATTGCAGGAAGTGATGTTGGAGATAATGCTGGCGAACTATTCTACTGTCATAATTTCCTTTTTAAGATAGATGTCATGAAGGAAAAAGCTTTAACTCAGTGTAAAGCAATGCCACTTTTTCTTTTATGAATATTGCATGCTAAGAGAGGGACATTGGCTTGAATGTATGGAATCCAGAGCCTTGCCACTTATAGCTGTTAGATGAAAGAGAGATTTTGGCCTGGATAAAGGGGGGACTCCAACTTGGATTTTGAATCAACAAGTGTGCCATTTACAACAGTTTATCTGGGAAAAGGTTTTGATTGTTTGTTTTTGAGATGTGATGTATAGAAAAGGTATCTTCCTACAGAGTTGACTCACGGTCTCATATGAGGGGATGTTGATTTTTGTGTGCCTTGATCAAAGCCCAAGGTTGAAGCTAAAGAAAACTGACTCCACTGGGGAGGGTTTTATCTGTCTTGTACAAAGCTCAAGATTGAGGCTGATTGGGGGGAAATTCTTATATGAAGCCTAAGTGGAGGCTGACTTTTGCTGAGGATCAATGAAATCCAGGAGAAGGTCTAAATTGTATTTTGGAATCCAAAGGGAAACTAACTCTTGTTGGGAATTAGGGAAGAGTTGAAGTACCATATGCCATGAGGCTCTGATTCTGTTAGGGTTTTGTTGAGGTCAATCTGACCTTGGATGGGATTTTGAAGGTGAAAGTTAAGCCATGTTAGAGGTCAGAGAAGTTTAAAGGTGAGCTTGAAAACCTTGGAGATTTTTACTCTTCTGGAGACTGGTGTATTGGTAAAATGATCAGGGTTTATCCTATGCCTTTAGGAAGTCCGAGGGTCTTAGTGTGAAGTCCAAATGGAGACTATGATATTGAGACTTTCAAAGTCTACTTGAATGAAGCCCAAGAGGGGGCTGGGACTATCCAAGTCTCTTAAGAAGTGGTAGACTCTGGTGTAAAGAGATCTTTGTCTGATGCCCAAGAGGAGGCTGTTGGTTTAAGGGATGAAGATCAACCCTTTGATGATAGGGTGTTCTGGAATTTTGACTCTCCTGGGGATTGAACTAGCAGAGATGACTAAATTTTATCCTATGCTTTTAGGAAGCCTGTGGGTCCTTCTACTAAGCCCAAGAGGAGGCTAGGAAACTCTAAGAAACATGTTGATCCTTGTACTAAGCCCAAGAGGAGGTTGTGGGGAACTTTTAAGAAGCCTGTTGGTCCAAGCCAAAGAAAAGTTCAAGAAAGGTTTCACCGGGAATAATCCTTTCTTTGTTGAACAGTTCTAAGGTTTGAAGAAATTCAAAAGAGGTTTCACCGAGAATTAATCCTCTCTGGGGAAATGAATTTCTTATATATATATATATATATATATATATATATATATATATATATATATATATATATATATATATATATATATATATATATATATATATATATATATGTGTGTGTGTGTGTGTGTATGTGTGTGTGTGTGTGTGTGTGTTTCTAAATTTTGACAGTCTTGAGAAAAGTTTCACCAGGAATAATGTCTTTCTTTGTTCCATATTGCATAAAGCCCAAGAGGAGGCAGACTGTATTAAGGGAAGTTTCCTATGAGAGAACTAGTTTTGACTAAGTTAGAAGTTACCTCGGTTTGACCTAAGTGTAGACCTAACTGTTGGGGAAACTCTAGACAGATATGCACAAGTATATACAAATAAATCAATTAACAGGTATATAAACAAGTATGCATTGAAAAGAAAAGATGTTGGGTTTTACACTCTAAAAAGAGGCCCAAGTGTATTGTGATTGATTGTATTGATCACAACTGTATGATTAGGGCTTTAAGAAATTGAAGAAAGTTTTGAGAAAACTTTGAATTTGAATTTAAGAGAAAGTTGTTGTAAAGAAAAGAATGTTTGGGGCTTATAACTCAAAAAGGGGCCCAAGTGGTCTAAGAGCAATTTCACCAGGAAAAAGGCTCCTCTTAGTACCAGTTTTTAAAAACAGACAGATGATCTTAAAAACAGAGGTATGCGGCTTACAACTCAAGGAGAGGCCCATGGAAATTGTTTATTTTTTAAAACAAAGTTTATGTACAAAAGATTGAGGCTTATACTCAAGGAGAGGCTTAAATGACTTATTTTGAAAATAGGGATCGCACTGCGATACCGAAAGACGTTGTGGGACTTATACTATAGCAGAGGCCCAAAATTTATTTATGTTCAAAAGGGTTTGGGTCTTACACTCTATTAGAGGCCCAAAAGTGTTTGTAAAGAAGAAAAATGGGGCTTATACTCAATGAGAGACCCAGATGAAAAATAATGAGCGCACCGTTATTTTGAAAATCCCACCGAGACTTATACTATGACAGAGGCCCAAGAATTATTTATTTATAAGAGGGGTTGGGTCTTACACTCTATTAGAGGCCCAAAAGTGTTTCAAGTGAAGTTTGAAATTTTAAAATCAAGGAAAAACCCTAATTTTAATTAAAAATACAATTTTTCAATGAAAATTAAATTAAAAATGATATAAAATATCAAATATACTCAAAAAAATATGTTGTGAACTTTGAAAAATGTTTGAAAATAGATGTTTTAATTCACAAGATGATTTTAACTCAATACGTTTTGAAAAATCAAGTAAAAGAATTTATTTAAAATGTTTAAAATAATTAAAAAAGAAATTCTTTGAAAAATTCAAAAATATATCAAATATAATTTTTTTTTGATATTTTTGTGGAATTAAATATTAAAAAGTATAAATGACTTTTGTTTAAAAAAATCATTTGAAAAGGATTAAAAATGAGAAAGATGTGAATTTTTGAAATTAATTGAAAATATTAAAATATTTATAAATTCAAAAATTCAAAAAATGGCGCCAAGGCCATCTTCTTCTTCCTCGTGCCTCCCTCCATGTTCAGATTTGCAAAAACTCACATATCTCACTCAATACGCAATATAATTGACTTTTGTAAACATGAAAGTTGCTCGTTTTTTAACAAGGATTTCAATGATACCAATTAATTACATTTCTTTTAAGTGTTGAGTGAGAAATCATGTGAAGAACAAATGAACCCTAATATTTGCAAGAACACCATGAAACTTCATACACGATAGATACAAAACAATTAATTGAGGGGAAACACTCTACATAAGTGCAGAAACATGTTGGTAACTTGAAAACACATTTATGATGCATGACTTAGAGAGTTCAGATTTGAGGAAGCTTACCTTGCAAGTGAGAATCGAATTCTTTAGTGTAGGTGTTACAGATGCAAGATGATGATCTGGACAACTTCCATGACCCCAAAGGATGGTGTTCCAATGATTAGAATAGAATGAAAAACTTTGTAGAAAATTCACTACCTTCAGCTTATAAACCGCACCTGAAACGTACACCTCACAACCTGACCCAAAAATTGCAGATTGACGTCATCACAAAAATCAAAGATGAGAATACATAGTAGTTAAAAAATGTTCACATAAAAATCTCAGCAAAACTCAACATCAAATTACATAGAAAGTCACAAAGCAAATGAAATTGAATCTCATAACAGCATTTCACTCTAACAGAATTACAAATTGAAAAACCTTTTTTGCCCTCCCAGAATTTCTATATAAGAACAGTGCTGTAACGGTTTTCGGAGGAAAAAAATTCCACTTCGTTCTTGAATTCACCTTCGCCACTCTCCAATTTTCTTCTTCTTCATTTTTTTCTCCAATTCACTGCAACTTCAAGAACTTCATACGAATTCACCAACCTTCACTCTTCCTTACACATTTTCATCCAACCTGCAAATTCATCAAAAAACTCATCAATAATCTTCAAACCAGAAACCGCAACAATCATCTTCATTCCTTATACTACCTGCAAACTCAACGTAACAACACTTTGGCGAGCGATTTGAAAGAACAATTCATAATTCAAAGCATCGCAGGGACGTAACAATAAGGGAAGTGAAGAAGAAGTTCATGCAGCAAGGAGGGAATCAAGAGGAATATTACACTCACGCAAAGGAATTCAAAGTTGCAACGAGTTGAAATCAACATCAAGCAACGAGTTGTTCAGATTCGCAAAAGAAGCAAAAATAGAAGTGGATCGGAGAAGGCAAAATCGAGAACGAGAGATTTTCGAGAACAAGACGCATACCTGAGCCAATTATCTCTGATTTTCTCTTCGTTTTCATCAATTTTGAAGAAGCGCCGGACTATCTCCGGTAGGTACGTAAACCTCGCCTCGGACTCTGATTTTGTGATTGACTTGATCTTGTATTGCGTTGTTCGTGTGTCTGCAATATTGAGTCATTATGCTTGTGATATCTGAGATATTTTGTTCGTATGCGCACGGTGATTTATCGTTTTAAATCGATCGTTGCTGGTGCGTTTGAGAGATGACGGTGTGAGAGCGTTGCACTTAGAGCTTTGAGTTTGAGACGAGTGGAACAGGACGGCGAAGTCGCAAGCTAAAGACGGCGGCGCTGTTTAGAGAAGAAGACCACGTCGTGAGATTGTTCTTCCGGTCATTGTAGGATTTGACGGAGGGAGTTTTGAGTTGTTGCCGGAGAAAGAAAGTGAGACGGAAGGAGTTCGTGGCGACAAGGTTTAGAAATGTTGAAGCTAGAGAACGTGAAGTTTGGAGGGAAAGGTGTTGAGAAGGGAGGTTCACCGAAGAGGATGACGTAAGGTGCGAGATATCGCGGCGAGAAAGGTGTTTTCGGTGAATCGATCGAGATCTGAGAAGATGAGGTCGGGGTCGGAGAAAGGGAGGTGGTGGCGTCGTGTTTGTTTAGGTTTTAGAAGAGGGCGAGTCATTGATGGAAGGACATGGAGGAACCGCGAATGGTGCAAGAAGAAGTCCGTGACGCGAAGATGATGGTGGAGAACGATGGGGCATTGAAGAAGGCGGAAGTTGGGGAAAGAAGCTGATGATTTTAGTGTAGTAGCTGAAAGCCTTAGGTTTAAGTTGTCTCATGTTGTGGACTGGGTCCTTGAGCCCAATTGCTTTCATTTTTACACCCCGGTTCACTTCCTGCACCCCCACCCCCGGATTCTCAATAAGGTTGTTGGGCCTGCAGCATAAGCCCACTCGCTTGGACTTCTTTTCACACACCCAGCTCTGCTGACTGCACCCATCTTCTCAAATTTAATGCTATCTTTTTTAATTAGATACTAATTAGATTAATTAGGATTAATCTTGTTTCTTTTTATGAATTAACTTTTTACATTTAGTTTTAATTACTAATTTTGGTTAATTGGTTTAAGGTAATTAATCTTAGTTTATAATTTTAGAATTAATTTTCTTTATAACTAGTTTAGAATTATTTTTTCCTTTTAATTAGTTTAAGTTTAGAAATAAATTTAATTAGACATTAACTTGATTAATTCTAGGTTTATTTTTAGATTAACCTTTTTGCTAATTTTTAATCTTGATGTTAATTAGCATTTTAATTTTTGTGGGGATTCCTTATTAATTGTTAATCTTGATTTTGATGCTTATTCTGATTAATTCCTGATTAAATACTTGACTGTCTTTTGATTGATTTTCCTTTGTGATTGAGCTGTCTGGTGTTTACTTGTCGATTACCTCTGTATTCGCATGATCCCCTTAAGGCTCCTAGTCCGACTTAATTTCTGATTAAGCTCGGAGTAGGATAGACATTAGGCTCTCAATCCAAGCCTGACAACATTAGATAGACTTCCCTTGATCCTGACCTTAGGACCATCATTGCATGATAACAAATAGGATTGTTAGTCTCCCATTTAGACTTTTACCTTTCTTAACCTTTGAGTCTCTCTTCTTCTCATCTCAAAACAAAAGCAAAAACACTTAATAAAGGCATAACATATATTGCATTTGAGCCTTTCATGTGAGAATAAGATTGTGAGGGGTCTTTTCTCACTTTCTTAGAATGTTTAGCATACGTCCCGTCTTGGGTCGATATGCGAGGCATTCGATCCTACGTGAAAGACTTAAATGCAATATGCGTTATACACACCAATAATCAAAATACTTCTTTCTAAAATACAAACATACAATTCTCTTCTCATCTCCTTCATTCCATTCTTAAGGACTCGTCATGTCCGTTCTACCGCCAACAGGTAACGCCTAAGTCTCCCTACAGCGAGCTGCAACACCTAACTGCTGGGACGCGCACTCTGACGTTTCCATTAAAAAACACAAACAAAGCAACCCTTGTTGAGCCAAACTACGTTTACTCTGATTCTTCTTTCTCGTCTGATTGAAGATACGTAGGCACGAGATGCGATATCTCGACGAGCAACCTTTCCCCGTAGTCCGTCGAACTACGTTGACTCTGAATTTCCCATTGTACTGAGGGAATACGTAGGCCTAGGACAATGATAGTGTCCTATCGAGTCACTTCTCTCTCCCTTTTCTTTTCTGCATTTCATTTCCAGTTCCTTACACCCTTTGATCGAGACAACAAGCATGGATCCCATTGAGTATGGTGGACGCGTGGGGGTGCTAATACCTTCCCCTCGCGTAACCGACTCCCTTACCCATTTCTCTTGGTCGCGAGACCTCGTTATTTCCTTCCCTCAGGTTTACGCAGTGTTTCCTTTCCCTCTCTTGGGATAAATACACATTGTTGGCGACTCTGTTTCCGCGCCACTTTCGCGTTTGTACTTTGATGAAAATCCCGGGAGCGACAAAGGGCAATAACCTTCTTGTGTAATCTTTGTAAGGAATCAATCCTAGTTGATATGTGTTCCACTCTCCTTTGATCTGATTTATAACCAGGTCTGAGTCTCCATACACATCCAAGTTCTTTATCCTTAGGTCAATAGCTTCTTCGAGACCCATAATACAAGCTTCGTATTCGACCTCATTATTTGTGCATTTGAATGTCAATCTGGCGGTGAAGGGAATATGGGTACCCTGAGTTGTCACGATGATTGCCCCAATTCCATTTCCATAAGCGTTGACAACTCCGTCGAATATTAGTCCCCGTTGGGAACCTGGCTCTGGCCCTTCGCTTGGTAGCAGTTCATCGCAATATTTCATTTTTAGGTACATGACATCTTCGTCCGAGAAGTCAAATTTGACTGGTTCCTAATCGTTAATCGGTTGATAAGCCAAATGATCGGCTAAAACACTTCCTTTGACGGATTTCTGAGCATGGTACTCGATGTCGTATTCCAATAACAACATCTGCCAACAGGAAATCCTTCCTGTTAAGGTAGGATTTTCAAAGACGTACTTTATTGGATCCATTTTGGAGATTAACCAAGTAGTGTGACAAATCATGTACCGGCGAAGACGTTTAGCTGCCCAAACCATAGCGCAACAAGTTTTCTCGAGCATAGTGTATCGAGTTCTACAGTCCGTGAACTTCTTGCTTAAGTAATAAATGACAGATTCTTTTCTTTTTGTTTCGACTTGTTGGCCAAGCACACAACCCATGGAGTCTTACAAGACTGTTAAGTAGATGATCAGTGGTCTTCCTTCCACTAGAGGAGATAGAATCGGTGGATTCAGCAGATATTCTTTGATGTTGTCGAAAGCCTTTTGGCAGTCTTCTGTCCATATACAACTTTGGTTTTTTCTGAGTAGTTTGAAAATCGGCGAGCATGTCGTGGTCATAAGGGATATAAATATTGAGATGTAATTGAGGCGTCCCAAAAATCCTCTTACTTGCTTTTCAGTTTTTGGAGCAGGCATTTCTCGAATGACCTTAACTTTGTCAGGATCAACCTCAATTCCTTTTTGGCTGACAATGAATCCCAAGAGTTTTCCTGAACGAACACCGAATATACATTTATTATGGTTCAAGCAGATTTTGTATTTCTTCAGATGTTGGAACAACTTTGATAGATGTTTCACATGTTCTTCTTCTGTTCTAGATTTGGCAATCATGTCATCGACGTATACTTCAATTTCTTTATGCATTATGTCATGAAACAAAGTTGTCATGGCCCTTTGATAAGTTGCTCCCGTGTTCTTTAGACCAAACGACATTACTTTGTAACAAAAGGTGCCTCATGGGGTGATGAATGAAGTTTTCTCCATGTCTTCTGGCGCCATTTTAATTTGATTATAGCCCGAGATCCATCCATGAAGGAGAAGACTTTGAATTTTGTTGTGCTGTTAACCAGCATGTCAATGTGAGATAGGGGAAAATCATCCTTTGGACTTGCTTTATTTAAATCCCTGTAATCTACACACATTCTAAATTTTTCGTCTTTTTTGGGAACTGGTACTATGTTGGCTAGTCATTGAGGATATTCTGAGGTGGCAAGGAAACCTGCGTCGATCTGCTTTTGCACTTCCTCCTTAATTTTGATGGTCATATCAGGATGAGTCCTTCTCAGTCTTTGTTTTACCGGAGGACATTATGTTTTCAGTGGTAAGTGATGTTCCACAATGCTGGTATCCAACCCTGGTATGTCCTGGTAGGACCAAGCAAACACATCTGGAAATTCTCTGAGAAGTATTATCAAGCCTTCTCTGACAGTTAGACTAAGCAGTGCTCCAATCCTAACTTCTTTCCTTTCTTCTTCTGAACCTAAATTGACCGTTTCCAACGACTCTTTGTAAGCCTCAATGGACCTTTCCTCTTGTCTGAGTAGTCGAGAGATCTCTTCTGGAATTTCTTTGTCCTCTTCTTCTTCAACTTCAAATACCGGGAATTCAAAATTGGGAGAAGGCATTGGATCGTACGTTTCAATGGGGTTTAAAACAAGTAATCAGCATGATGTGATGATTCTTTTTTAGAAAAGACAGAGAATGCAAAACTGTGTGCAGTGTTTTTTTTAAAACGCTTGTTTTTATTTCGGGTTGTTTTTTAGGATTACCATTTTCTGAAAGATACGAAAAGTGAAAATAGCAATAAATGCAGGAATTCAGAATGAAATTATTTATTTATGATTTGTTGATTCTTGAAACACAACCCTATAAAACAAAACTATGTCGCTTTGGGCAAAGTGAAGAGGGACATTTACAGAAAAGTAAGCCCTATAAAACATCCATTTCACCCAGGTAAGGTGAAAGGTCAAAACAAAGATGCGGCAATTAGTTCGATTTATAAACGACATTTGGGACATCAACCGCAGCCCAACGACGACGAACTCTGTGAATCATAAAGTCCGGTACTTTCCTTCTCGGTTTGTCTTCAGTAATGACACTGATTTCTGGCAGAGTGGGATCATTTGAATCTTCTTCCCATGCAGAGTTATCATAAGAGGACTCTTCTCTCACATCTTCCATAGTATTTTCACTCTCAAGAGGATCTCCCTATCCAGTTGGCTGGATGTCTTCGTATTTGATGCGAGAGCTTTCGGGAGCAGTGTATTTGACTAGAAAATCGTACTTGCCGCTTGGCTGCCCCAAGGTATCCCAGGTTTCTGTGGGAATAGATTAGTCATCTTCTTCAATAACGTTGACTTCAGGAAATGCATAGTTAATAAATTCTTGGTCTGCGATCTTCGCAAATTCATCAACATGGTGTTGGACATTCTCGAAATGTTCAGGGTAAGGATTCCATGACTCTGGGAGAACATGAGTATTCTTTTCAAGATCATTCAGCAGATAGGAATTATCTGGCCGACTCTTTTGTCCCGAGTTTTCCATGTAAGGCTTCCAGATAGGCAAATCATCCAGGGGATCATAAGAATCGTAGTCAAAGTTGCCTTTTATCAGAGTGTTTTCCTCTAATGAGTTGGGTGGAGCTCGACATCCTCTGGGATCACAATCTCTATAGATCATTCTGACACCTGATCTCAGTATATATCTGGGACTTTGCTTTAGAGAGCAGAATGACATGTACGTTTCTCCCTGAGATATATAACCTTCATTGTTGAAATAGGATTTCCACCCTTTATCTGTATCAGAAGAGTTGTTCTCCTCGATGGTGTGGACTTCTTGAGACATCGGGTGAAGGAAACCTCCACTGTGGAAGAAATACTAAATGGGACAAAAGTTTTCATCCTTCTTTGTAGTCTGGGTACATGTTGGAGAAAAACCAAGACCTTTTCTTGTCTTGTTATCGGCAGGAATTATAATCTGTCCCCATCCTTTTATGTCACCACTCCCCATTACTTTGAGAGCATCTCTGTACGAGGAAATCGACATTCCTCTTTCTTGGTGATTCTCATTGCACACCGAGAGTGCTTAAAATTGAGTTCCAACGACCTCCTCTGGTTCTACACAGGAGAATGATGATAAGTTGCTCACACTTAAAGCTTGTTCTCCGTATACTGTAACACCCCCTTTCTATACCCCCAAATAATCAAATAATTATTTAGGCACATATTAAAAATTTCGTCAGAGTATAATTATAACATGGCATAGAAGGGGCATGTCACATCATACACAATTTTACAACATACAACACCTGCTCAAATCATTGATATGCAACAGTGGGGTAACTTTGCAACAGAGGAACTTTGTCCTTACACCCACATTTCAATATTTAGAATAAAAGCGGAAAATCTAAACATTGAACCACATTCAAACATATATACAGGGATATATACTTCACCAAGTATTATCCACCAACATGATTCATGTTTACATCAACATTTATCCACAAGATACATGTACAAATGTATCACAAAAGAATAACATACATCCTAGCTACCCGGTGCTACATATCAGAGCCCACCGACCAAAAGAATGAAGACACGCTCCACAAAAAGACCTCCAGCATACCTACTCTGCAATGCCTCATAGAGCATTATAAAATAGCAGAAGGGTGAGAAATATTATCATAATAACAATGCCTGGAATTATATATATATCTTAGCATAAAAATACACATATTCCACATTCTCACCACAATTCACCCAAACTCACCCGTATACATCACAATGTATATATATATATATATATATATCAACCAAGCATATTTATCATGCATAATTTCACAATTCCCAATCATTCCACATAAACATACACAATTATGTTTACTCAACAACACATCATTATAAAGATGATAAATGCAAATCATAGAGACCGACTCACGACTCTATGCAAATGCAATGCGGTACCGACTCAATCATCTCAAGTTCACTCAGGAACTTCTACTGGAACCATCGCTCGTTACCAAAGTAACTCCCCGTCGGGCCTACGATGTTCACCCATTGCTCACACCCCACATGGGCATACAATGTTTATGGATCGCTCACACCCCACCTGGGCACACGACCCGATCGCTCACACCCCACACGCGGGCACACCTCCAGCATACCTACTCTGCAATGCCTCATAGAGCATTATAAAATAGCAGAAGGGTGAGAAATATTATCATAATAATAATGCCTAGAATTATATATATATCTTAGCATAAAAATACACATATTCCACATTCTCACCACAATTCACCCAAACTCACCCGTATACATCACAATGTATATATATATATATATATATATATATATATATATATATATATATATATATATATATATATATATATATATATATATATATATCAACCAAGCATATTTATCATGCATAATTTCACAATTCCCAATCATTCCACATAAACATACACAATTATGTTTACTCAACAACACATCATTATAAAGATGATAAATGCAAATCATAGAGACCGACTCACGACTCTATGCAAATGCAATGCGGTACCGACTCAATCATCTCAAGTTCACTCAGGAACTTCTACTGGAACCATCGCTCGTTACCAAAGTAACTCCCCGTCGGGCCTACGATGTTCACCCATTGCTCACACCCCACATGGGCACACAATGTTTATGGATCGCTCACACCCCACCTGGGCACACGACCCGATCGCTCACACCCCACACGCGGGCACACGATCCGATTGCTCACACCTCACCTAGGCACACAATCCGATTGCTCACACCTCACATAGGCACACAATCGTTCGTAACCATCGCTCACACCTCACATAGGCACACGATGTTACCACGGATTCTCATTAGAATCGCTCAACACAAGAATGTATTTCATGATGCCTCACATGCAAAATGACACAAGACATTCTTGAAATGCATACATATTCACAATATATTCATGCATTCATCTCATACAATCACATACAATCTATATACATTCACATCAATGCACTATTGTACGATTCGCATTCAAACACACAGTCAAAACGGTATAAGTCGCTACATAGCACTATTCCCGACTTTCCGACATAATAAAATCGGCCAACATTTTCCACACCATCATAATCACAATGTACAACTCAATGGCTTTCCAACGATATAAAGAACGCCTAAATCGGAGTTACGGCTCAAGAATTATGAATTTTAAAAAGAAAAGAAAATTATATGAAAAAAAACAAAAGCGCCCGGCGACAAGAAAGTTTCGCCCGGCGACGCTTCATTTTCGCCTTCGCTTCGCCCGACGAAGAAGGGGCAAAGGAAATTCCCCCAAACCTGAACCAAACCAGTAGCTTGGCACCCTCGCGCCTCTCAATTTCGCCCGGCGAAGGCTCAAACCGCCCGGCGCTCTGGGCCTTTCGCCCGGCGCTCTGCACCAGAAGCAGAAATTCTGCTTCGTTTTCATTGTTCCAAAACCCCCAAAATCTCCATTTTCTCCCCCAAATCACTTCCAACAGCAAAACAATTCATAGCAATGATTCATAAACATATGGAGATTATACAACACAAATTATATCGATTTCTATCCGCGAAAACATCGATTTCTACCATTTTCTACACAAATGGGTTTATACCCCAAAACTCATGAAAATCAACAAAATCAACAATACAATCATACATAATCATACACATTGCTAAGATAACAAGATTTCACACCCTTACCCGGATTCCAAACTTGCTATTGATCGTTCTTGATGATTCTCTAGTTTTCCTCTTTTCCTCTTCTCTTCTCTTTCTTTCTCTCCTCTTTCTTTTTATCTTTCTTTTCTTTCTATTTCTTTTCTTTTTCCTTTCTATTCCTATTTCTATTCTCTTTTTCTTTCTTTTCTATTTTCCACTCAAATACAATTAATTCATTTTCTCACAAAATTCTAAACTTAATCATTTTTCCAACAATTATTACTAAATTTCTAACTTACTAATAATTGAGAAATGTCTAAAATATCCTCCATTCTAATTTCCCCGAAAACTCTCAAAACGGTCAAATATCATAACACATCAACATAGCATATTAACATACCAATTCTACAAATAAAATAATTTATCACTCAATTTAAATAAAGGACTCAACAAAATGGGAATAATTGGAATCGGGGCGTTACAACTCTCCCCCACTTTAGAAATTTTCGTCCTCGAAAATATTACCTGATTCAAACAACTCCGGATACGACTCTCGCATCCTACTCTCTAGCTCCCAAGTCATATCGCCTTCCGCAGCGCCTCCCCACGCTACTTTCACAAGTGCAATATCCTTGCCTCTTAGCTTCTTAACTTCACGGTCCAAAATCCTAATCGGTAAAGTTTCAATCGTAAGGTTATCTCTCACTTCAACCTCGTCCATAGGAATAACATGTGACGGATCCGGAACATACTTCCGAAGTTGCGAAACATGGAATACATCATGCAAATTGGAAAGATTCGGAGGCAACGCCACACGGTAAGCCACAACACCAACTCGTGCAGAAATCTGATACGGACCAATAAAACGAGAAGTCAACTTCTTCGATTTCAAAGCACGACCCACACCCGTAATCGGCGTAACTCTCAAAAACACATGGTCGCCCTCTTGAAACTCAAGATCTTTTCTCCCCTTGTCATGATAACTCTTTTGTCTACTTTGAGAAGCTTTCATCTTTTCACGAATAAACTTCACTTTCTCCGTCGTTTGTTGTACCATCTCCGGTCCAACTACCGTCCTCTCACCTGTTTCATGCCAACACAAAGGTGTTCGACATCTCCGACCATATAAAGCCTCAAATGGTGCCATACCTATACTTGAATGAAAACTATTATTGTAAGTGAATTCAATCAACGCCAAATAACTATCCCAAGCACCACCTTGCTCGAGCACACAAGCACGCAACAAATCCTCCAACGATTGAATTGTCCTCTCGGTTTGACCATCCGTTTGCGGATGATAAGCCGAACTCAATCTTAGCTTAGAACCCAAAGCCTTTTGTAAACTCTCCCAAAACCTCGATGTGAATCTAGGATCTCTATCCGATCCAATACTCTTAGGAACTCCATGTAGCTTCACAACCACAAGAACATAGATCTCGGCTAACCTCTCCAAAGGATAACTAATATCAATTGGAATAAAATGAGCAGATTTAGTAAGCCTATCAACAATTACCCAAATAACATTATGTCCTCTTTGCGTATTCGGCAATCCCGTGACAAAATCCATCGATATACTATCCCATTTCCACTCCGGAATGTCCAACGGTTGCATCAATCCACTAGGCTTTTGATGTTCTACCTTCGACTTTTGACAAGTTAAGCACGCATACACAAATTGAGCCACATCTCTCTTTAACCCGGACCACCAAAAGAGTTTCTTCAAATCTTGATACATTTTATTCGCTCCCGGATAAATACTTAAGTTACTTCGGTGTCCTTCTTCCAATATCATCTTTCTCAACTCCGCATCATCGGGAATACAGATACGACCACGGAATCTCAAAACTCCAAAGTTATCAACCTTGAAATCCTCATTTTCATTCATTATCAAATCAACAAACTTCAAGTCCAACTTTTGCTTTTCACACACGGTTGCAAGAAAATCATTTGTAACATGTAGCATACCAAGTCTCACACCTCTCGGCGTCATTTCACAAACCAAACTCAAGTCTCTAAAATTCTCCAAAAGTTCCCATTCTCTCATCATCAATGAGGACATATGTAACGACTTCCGACTCAAAGCATCGGCCACCACGTTTGCCTTACCCGGATGGTAATTCAAACCAAAATCATAATCCTTCAAAAGCTCCAACCACCTTCTTTGTCTCATGTTCAATTCCTTTTGATCAAATAAATATTTTAAGCTTTTGTGATCACTAAAAACTTCAAATCTTGCACCATAAAGATAGTGTCTCCAAATTTTCAAAACAAACACCACGGCCGCCAACTCCAAGTCATGCGTAGGATAATTCTTTTCATGCACTCTCAATTGTCTTTAAGCATAAGCCACAACTTTTCCATCTTGCATCAAAACACCACCTAAACCAACCAATGAAGCATCACAATACACAACAAATGGTTTCGTAGGATTTGGCAAAATCAAGATCGGAGCCGTTGTCAACCTTCTTTTTAACTCATTGAAACTCTCTTCACAATGAATATCCCAAATGAAAGCCTTTTCCTTACAAGTCAATTGCGTTAACGGAAGTGCCAACTTTGAAAATCCCTCAATAAACCTCCGATAATAACCCGCCAAGCCTAAAAAGCTTCAAATCTCCGTAACCGATCTAGGAGCCTCCCATTGCATCACCGCATCAATCTTGGATGAATCAACACTAATACCACTACCGGAAATAACATGTCCGAGGAAACTTACTTCCGACAACCAAAATTCACATTTTGACAACTTAGCATACAATTGTTTCTCTTTCAAGATTTGCAACACAATTCTCAAATGCTCTTCATGCTCCTCTTGAGACTTAGAATAAATCAAAATATCATCGATGAACACAACCACAAAACGATCTAACTGTTCATGAAAGATATGATTCATGTATTCCATGAACACACCCGGCGCATTAGAAACCCCGAATGGCATCATAGAATATTCGTAATGACCATACCGTGTCCTAAAGGCCGTCTTTTGAATATCCTCTTCTTTCACACGAATCTGGTGATATCCCGATCTCAAATCAATCTTGCTAAAAACACGCGCACCAACCAATTGGTCCATCAAATCATCGATCCTTGGAAGCGGATACTTGTTCTTAATTGTCACCTTGTTCAATTGTCGATAATCAATGCACAACCGCATACTTCCATCCTTTTTCTTTACCAACAATGCTGGAGCACCCCACGGAGAAACACTTGGCCTTACAAATCTCTTGTCCAACAAGTCATTCAATTGCTTCTTCAATTCTACCAACTCCGATGCCGACATACGATACGGTGCCATCGAAATCGGTCTAGTACCCGGAACTAGATCAATGGAAAACTCAACTTCTCTTTCCGGCGGCACATCCGTAATATCCTCCGGAAACACTTCTGGAAATTCACACACCACTGGGAACACATCCAGTTCAACTTTACTCTCCACCGACAATGATGCAAACAAACCAAACAATTGAGTTTCGTCCGCTAAAAGTTTCTTCAACTCTTTAGTGGAGAGGAAACTCTCAAATTCATCATCTTCTAAAGAAGGAAACCTTACTAACTTGTGATAGCAATCTATATGAACTCGATTAAATCGCAACCAGTTCATACCCAAGATTACGTCTAAACCTTCCAACGGCAAACACACTAAATCCATCTCGAAGTCTTTACCATAAATGGCCAAAGGACAACTTAAACAAACCAACGAAGTAGTTACTGACCCCATTGCTGGAGTATCAATAACCATCTTACCATCCATCAGAGACAACACAAGATTCAAATGCTTCGCGCACTCAGACGAAACAAACGAATGAGTCGCTCCCGTATCAATAATAGCAACTAAAGGCGTACTATTAATAAAGCATGCACCTTTAATCAAACGGTCTGCACTAGTAGTTTGAGTCCCCGCCAATGCAAACACCTTTCCGCCCGCTTGAGCTTGTTTTGGCTTAGTACACTTAGTACTAATGTGACCAACTTCTCCACAATTATAGCACTTCACCATGTTCCTTCTACAATCTGTAGCAGCATGCCCAAGGCCTCCACAGTTAGAGCATTTCAACACAGTCTTCCCACACTCAAATGATTTATGACCTAATTCACCACACTTATAACACTTAATGGGACCGGAACCTCCTCCTCCAGATCTCTTCTCAAAGTTTCCCCTATGCTTGCCCTTATCAACAGGTGTCACATAAGGTCCACTTCTAGCTTGTTGCTTTCCTTTCCTCTCATTCAAACTTTTGTAATGTGTAAAACGAGCCTTGCTATCTTCCTCGAAGATTCAACAACATTCTGTCAAATCCGAAAACCTTCTTATCCTTTGATACCCCACAGCTTGTTTAATCTCAGGACGCAAACCATTCTCATATTTAATACACTTTGAGAACTCAGCAGTAATTGCAGCATAGTGAGGATGGAATTGAACCAACTCCACAAACTTAGCAGTATAGTCCACCACGGACATACTACCTTGTTTCAATTCAAGGAACTCCATCTCCTTCTTCCCTTTCACACTTTCAGGGTAATACTTCCTTAAGAACTCAGTACGAAATAAATCCCAAGTTACCTCTTCATCATCCACCTCAAGAATTTGACGCATACCGACCCACCAATCGTCGGCTTCTTCCTTCAGCATGTGAGACCCAAGCCTCACTTTATTCTCTTCCACACTGTCCATGACTCTGAAGATCCTTTCAATCTCTTTCAACCAAAGTTGAGCACCATCGGGATCAAATTTTCCTTTGAAGACCGGTGGTTGATTCTTCCTGAACTCGTCATTAGCATTCACGTTCGGCGCACCTTGCACCGCCCTAGCCATTGCTTCTAAAGCAGCAGCCATCGCATTGTCGTTTCTACCAGCCATATTCTAATCATTCCCAAAAATGACAACAAAGTTAAACAACAGTTCAACCAACACAACAACAAGACAGACACAACTGACTCAACTCTGGCTCTGACACCACTTAATGTAACACCCCCTTTCTATACCCCCAAATAATCAAATAATCATTTAGGCACATTTTAAAAATTTCGTCAGAGTATAATTATAACATGGCATAGAAGGGGCATGTCACATCATACACAATTTTACAACATACAACACCTGCTCAAATCATTGATATGCAACAGTGGGGTAACTTTGCAACAGAGGAACTTTGTCCTTACACCCACATTTCAATATTTAGAATAAAAGCGGAAAATCTAAACATTGAACCACATTCAAACATATATACAGGGATATATACTTCACCAAGTATTATCCACCAACATGATTCATGTTTACATCAACATTTATCCACAAGATACATATACAAATGTATCACAAAAGAATAACATACATCCTAGCTACCCGGTGCTACATATCAGAGCCCACCGACCAAACGAATGAAGACACGCTCCACAAAAAGACCTCCAGCATACCTACTCTGCAATGCCTCATAGAGCATTATAAAACAGCAGAAGGGTGAGAAATATTATCATAATAACAATGCCTAGAATTATATATATATCTTAGCATAAAAATACACATATTCCACATTCTCACCACAATTCACCCAAACTCACCCGTATACATCACAATGTATATATATATATATATATATATATATATATATATATATATATATATATATATATATATATATATATATATCAACCAAGCATATTTATCATGCATAATTTCACAATTCCCAATCATTCCACATAAACATACACAATTATGTTTACTCAACAACACATCATTATAAAGATGATAAATGCAAATCATAGAGACCGACTCACGACTCTATGCAAATGCAATGCGGTACCGACTCAATCATCTCAAGTTCACTCAGGAACTTCTACTGGAACCATCGCTCGTTACCAAAGTAACTCCCCGTCGGGCCTACGATGTTCACCCATTGCTCACACCCCACATGGGCACACAATGTTTATGGATCGCTCACACCCCACCTGGGCACACGACCCGATCGCTCACACCCCACACGCGGGCACACGATCCGATTGCTCACACCTCACCTAGGCACACAATCCGATTGCTCACACCTCACATAGGCACATAATCGTTCGTAACCATCGCTCACACCTCACATAGGCACACGATGTTACCACGGATTCTCATTAGAATCGCTCAACACAAGAATGTATTTCATGATGCCTCACATGCAAAATGACACAAGACATTCTTGAAATGCATACATATTCACAATATATTCATGCATTCATCTCATACAATCACATACAATCTATATACATTCACATCAATGCACTATTGTACGATTCGCATTCAAACACACAGTCAAAACGGTATAAGTCGCTACATAGCACTATTCCCGACTTTCTGACATAATAAAATCGGCCAACATTTTCCACACCATCATAATCACAATGTACAGCTCAATGGCTTTCCAACGATATAAAGAACGCCTAAATCGGAGTTACGGCTCGAGAATTATGAATTTTAAAAGAAAAGAAAATTATATGAAAAAAAACAAAAGCGCCCGGCGACAAGAAAGTTTCGCCCGACGACGCTTCATTTTCGCCTTCGCTTCGCCCGGCGAAGAAGGGGCGAAGGAAATTCCCCCAAACCTGAACCAAACCAGTAGCTTGGCACCCTCGCGCCTCTCAATTTCGCCCGGCGAAGGCTCGAACCGCCCGGCGCTCTGGGCCTTTCGCCCGGCGCTCTGCACCAGAAGCAGAAATTCTGCTTCGTTTTCACTGTTCCAAAACCCCCAAAATCTCCATTTTCTCCCCTAAATCACTTCCAACAGCAAAACAATTCATAGCAATGATTCATAAACATATGGAGATTATACAACACAAATTATATCGATTTCTATCCGCGAAAACATCGATTTCTACCATTTTCTACACAAATGGGTTTATACCCCAAAACTCATGAAAATCAACAAAATCAACAATACAATCATACATAATCATACACATTGCTAAGATAACAAGATTTCACACCCTTACCCGGATTCCAAACTTGCTATTGATCGTTCTTGATGATTCTCTAGTTTTCCTCTTTTCCTCTTCTCTTCTCTTTCTTTCTCTCCTCTTTCTTTCTATCTTTCTTTTCTTTCTATTTCTTTTCTTTTTCCTTTCTATTCCTATTTCTATTCTCTTTTTCTTTCTTTTCTATTTTCCACTCAAATACAATTAATTCATTTTCTCACAAAATTCTAAACTTAATCACTTTTCCAACAATTATTACTAAATTTCTAACTTACTAATAATTGAGAAATGTCTAAAATATCCTCCATTCTAATTTCCCCGAAAACTCTCAAAACGGTCAAATATCATAACACATAAACATAGCATATTAACATACCAATTCTACAAATAAAATAATTTATCACTCAATTTAAATAAAGGACTCAACAAAATGGGAATAATTGGAATCGGGGCGTTACATATACCGTGACTAATTTGTCGTTCTTGACAAACTTAAGATTCTGGTGAAGTGTCGAAGTGACTGCCCCTGTTTCATGTATCCAAGGTCTTCCTAATAAACAACTATATGCTGCTCGGATGTCCATGACCTGGAAAGTGACTTGGAAAGTAGAAGGACCAATGGTTATGGGAAGATCAACTTCGCCGATAACTATTTTCCTGGATCCGTCAAAGGCTTTGACGGTGATCTCACTGCCTCTCATGGGAGTACCTTGAAAAGATAGTCGTACCAAAGTTGATCTTGGCATGACGTTCAAGGATGGACTTGTGCCTACCAGCATGCTGGCTAAAGCATGATCCTGGCAATTGACTGTGATATTGAGTGCCATGTTATGATTCTTGCCTTCCTCTAGAAGTTCTTCATCACTGAAACCCAAATTATTGCAGGAAGTGATGTTGGAGATAATGCTGGCGAACTGTTCTACTGTCATAATTTCCTTTTTAAGATAGATGTCATGAAGGAAAAAGCTTTAACTCAGTGTAAAGCAATGCCACTTTTTCTTTTATGAATCTTGCATGCTAAGAGAGGGACATTGGCTTGAATGTATGGAATCCAGAGCCTTGCCACTTATAGCTGTTAGATGAAAGAGAGATTTTGGCCAGGATAAAGGGGGGACTCCAACTTGGATTTTGAATCAATAAGTATCCCATTTACAACAGTTTATCTGGGAAAAGGTTTTGATTGTTTGTTTTTGAGATGTGATGTATAGAAAAGGTATCTTCCTACAGAGTGGACTCACGGTCTCATATGAGGGGATGTTGATTTTTGTGTGCCTTGATCAAAGCCCAAGGTTGAAGCTACAGAAAACTGACTCCACTGGGGAGGGTTTTATCTGTCTTGTACAAAGCTCAAGATTGAGGCTGATTGGGGGGAAATTCTTATATGAAGCCTAAGAGAAGGCTGACTCTTGCTGAGGATCAATGAAATCCAGGAGAAGGTCTAAATTGTATTTTGGAATCCAAAGGGAAACTAACTCTTGTTGGGAATTAGGGAAGAGTTGAAGTACCATATGCCATGAGGCTTTGATTCTGTTAGGGTTTTGTTGAGGTCAATCTGACCTTGGATGGGATTTTGAAGGTGAAAGTTAAGCCATGTTAGAGGTCAGAGAAGTTTAAAGGTGAGCTTGAAAACCTTGGAGATTTTTACTCTTCTGGAGACTGGTGTATTGGTAAAATGATCAGGGTTTATCCTATGCCTTTAGGAAGTCCGAGGGTCTTAGTGTGAAGTCCAAATGGAGACTATGATATTGAGACTTTCAAAGTCTACTTGAATGAAGCCCAAAAGGGGGCTGGGACTATCCAAGTCTCTTAAGAAGTGGTAGACTCTGGTGTAAAGAAATCTTTGTCTGATGCCCAAGAGGAGGCTATTGGTTTAAGGGATGAAGATCAACCCTTTGATGATAGGATGTTCTGGAATTTTGACTCTCCTGGGGATTGAACTAGCAGAGATGACTAAATTTTATCCTATGCTTTTAGGAAGCCTGTGGGTCCTTCTACTAAGCCCAATAGGAGGCTAGGAAACTTCTAAGAAGCATGTTGATCCTTGTACTAAGCCTAAGAGGAGGCTGTGGGGAACTTTTAAGAAGCCTGTTGGTCCAAGCCAAAGAAAAGTTCAAGAAAGGTTTCACCGGGAATAATCCTTTCTTTGTTGAACAGTTCTAAGGTTTGAAGAAATTCAAAAGAGGTTTCACCGAGAATTAATCCTCTCTGGGGAAGTGAATTTCTTATATATATATATATATGTGTGTGTGTGTGTGTGTGTATGTGTGTGTGTGTGTTTTTAAATTTTGACAGTCTTGAGAAAAGTTTCACCAGGAATAATGTCTTTCTTTGTTCCATATTGCATAAAGCCCAAGAGGAGGCAGACTGTATTAAGGGAAGTTTCCTATGAGAGAACTAGTTTTGACTAAGTTAGAAGTTACCTCGGTTTGACCTAAGTGTAGACCTAACTGTTGGGGAAACTCTAGACAGATATGCACAAGTATATACAAATAAATCAATTAACAGGTATATAAACAAGTATGCATTGAAAAGAAAAGATGTTGGGTTTTACACTCTAAAAAGAGGCCCAAGTGTATTGTGATTGATTGTATTGATCACAACTGTATGATTAGGGCTTTAAGAAATTGAAGAAAGTTTTGAGAAAACTTTGAATTTGAATTTAAGAGAAAGTTGTTGTAAAGAAAAGAATGTTTGGGGCTTATAACTCAAAAAGGGGCCCAAGTGGTCTAAGAGCAATTTCACCAGGAAAAAGGCTCCTCTTAGTACCAGTTTTTAAAAACAGACAGATGATCTTAAAAACAGAGGTATGCGGCTTACAACTCAAGGAGAGACCCATGGAAATTTTTTATTTTTTAAAACAAAGTTTATGTACAAAAGATTGAGGCTTATACTCAAGGAGAGACTTAAATGACTTATTTTGAAAACAAGGATCGCACTGTGATACCGAAAGACGTTGTGGGACTTATACTATAGCAGAGGCCCAAAATTTATTTATGTTCAAAAGGGTTTGGGTCTTACACTCTATTAGAGGCCCAAAAGTGTTTGTAAAGAAGAAAAATGGGGCTTATACTCAATGAGAGACCCAGATGAAAAATAATGAGCGCACCGTTATTTTGAAAATCCCACCGAGACTTATACTATGACAGAGGCCCAAGAATTATTTATTTATAAGAGGGGTTGGGTCTTACACTCTATTAGAGGCCCAAAAGTGTTTCAAGTGAAGTTTGAAATTTTAAAATCAAGGAAAAACCCTAATTTTTATTAAAAACACAAATTTTCAATGAAAATTAAATTAAAAATGATATAAAATATCAAATATACTCAAAAAAAATATGTTGTGAACTTTGAAAAATGTTTGAAAATAGATGTTTTAATTCACAAGATGATTTTAACTCAATTAGTTTTGAAAAATCAAGTAAAAGAATTTATTTAAAATGTTTAAAACAATTAAAAAAGAAATTCTTTGAAAAATTCAAAAATATATCAAATATAATTTTTTTTTTGATATTTTTGTGGAATTAAATATTAAAAAGTATAAATGACTTTTGTTTAAAAAATCATTTGAAAAGGATTAAAAATGAGAGAGATGTGAATTTTTGAAATTAATTGAAAATATTAAAATATTTATAAATTCAAAAATTCAAAAAATGGCGCCAAGGCCATCTTCTTCTTCCTCGTGCCTCCCTCCATGTTCAGATTTGCAAAAACTCACATATCTCACTCAATACGCAATATAATTGACTTTTGTAAACATGAAAGTTGCTCGTTTTTTAACAAGGATTTCAATGATACCAATTAATTACATTTCTTTTAAGTGTTGAGTGAGAAATCATGTGAAGAACAAATGAACCCTAATTTTTGCAAGAACACCATGAAACTTCATACAGATAGATACAAAACAATTAATTGAGGGGAAACACTCTACATAAGTGCAGAAACATGTTGGTAACTTGAAAACACATTTATGATGCATGAATTAGAGAGTTCATATTTGAGGAAGCTTACCTTGCAAGTGAGAATCGAATTTTGTAGTGTAGGTGTTACAAATGCAAGATGATGATCTGGACAACTTCCTTGACCCCAAAGGATGGTGTTCCAATGATTAGAATAGATTGAAAACCTCTGGATCACTTAGCTCGACCCTATCTGCAGCTTTGAGAAAAATTTGAGCAAAAGGGTAGTGACTTGGTGATTTTGGTGTTACAGAAGTGTTTTGAGGTTATGGATCACTTCTATGATGCTTATGTGAAGTGTTTGGATCCTTGGTTTGAGTGGAATTAGACTGGTTTAAGAATTCCAAGTTTTCACTATTTGAGAGCTTTAAATTTTGCAAGAAAGAGGATTTGTGAGAAAACAAGCATTGTGGTTGTTTTGGTGTGATCTTAATGAAGCATTGTAACCTCTATTTATAGGTGAATGAGTTTGTCTTGGATGAACAACTTCAGATTGGAAGATAAGAACTTGGTTCAATGGTTTTGGAATTGTATCATTACCCCTAATGCAAGGTACACCAATGCTTCCAAATAGCTCGGCTACCAATTGACCAATTTCACATTCCTCAGTCATTTTTATTGTTGTTTATATGAGCATCTTGACTGAGGAATGTCTTTTTGTTTAATGTGCACTATTGTACATAAATGCCTTTAAATTCAAGGCATAATGTGACAAAAGCCATTACTCCAAGTTAAAGTATTTCTTGACCCTTTGACTCAAATTTGTAGGTTTGCTATGATTTCTCCTATTATGCAATGAATGTGAGTGGGCATTGATCATTGCACTTGACAAGAAAATCGTGTATGGCAAGTAATGACCAAACTGATTTTGCAAAACAGTTTGCAGCAAGGCATGTTGGTCACTCCATATCTCTTTGCTCAAATGGAGTTTAATGATGTTCTTGTACTCTTTGGAAATCTTGCACATCATACTTCAACTTTGATGTTTAACTTTGGTCTTTGATCAATGTGGATCATGGAGAAAAATGACCTCAAAGTTGGAAAAAATGCAAACAGATTCTGTCCAAAATTTCACTAAGTGTTAAAGTGAAAATCCCATGAAACCCTAACTTCATGGCTTAATAACCCAAAATCCATGTATCTTTTGACTATGGGTCAGGAGGACACTTTTGTAGTATGTAATGAGAGCTTTCATTTGTGCTTTGGATGGAAGAAAATGGTTGCTTGGATCACAAGTTATGGTCTTGCAAAGTTGGGTAAAAATAATCCTTTTTCCACAACTTAGTGAAATTTTAAGTTTCTTAAGATTACCCCTTTTGCAAGTAACCTCACTTTTCTTGATTTTTCTTTATGAATGATGATCAAAACCCTAAGTTAACATTGTTTTTATCTTGAAGAAGCCATGTTTGTCAAGAAATCTCAAAAGTCAAACTTGGTTTTGGGCACAGTTGACTTTTTTATTAGATGAATTTCAAAATTTGTGATCCTTTATGAAATCAAGTTCTTGGGCTAACTCAAACCTAATGGATGGATTCCATAGGTGTTTTAGAGCGTCTTGAATCATTTCCCAAGGTTTGAGACCATGTCTTGGTCAAAAGTCAAAGATATGGTTGACTTTTCCTCATAAACCCTAGTTTGTGGTCCAGATGAATTTGAATCCTTATATTGCTCATGAACCAAGTTCTTTATGTCAATTTAAACTTGTAAGAGGATCAATATAAGATATTTGAGGTCTTCAAAACATCCCTTGAGGTTTTGGCTCATGTCTTGCTCCAGAAATCAACTTAGGGGTGAATTAGGTCGATCAAAACCCTAATTTGGTGACACTAATGATCTTGAGGCTTGATCAACTTAAAATGTTGCATTCCTATGCTTGATTCTTGATGTAGGAGACCTCTTGATCCTTTATGGATGTTTGAGAGGCTTGACAAGTTGAGGATCATGTCAATTCTTGTTTGATCCTTTGTCTGAGTGCTCTGAGAGGGTCCAAAACCCTAATTCTTGATTGAGGTGAATGCTCAACAATCTTCGAGAGGATTGATGAGGCATGAAGGTACATCCATATTGTGGTGATGATTTTCACAATGATGGGAAATATTGTGGTCAAAATTTAGGGTATGACAATTATGATATGATTTTTTTTTGTTTAACAATTATGCATACTTTGTATAAGTGGTTTAAATTACAAGGTTTATTAAAATATGTCAATTTTATAACAAATTTACTATTTAGGAGAGAGATATACTGTCTTGAAGGTTAGTCAATAACTTAACATCCAGATTCTCCACTGAGTTGTAGAATACACACTATCATGAATTCAAAATGTGTAGAAGAGTTATTCAGAAGTTAATTTCAGACTAAGTAACTCAAAAGATGGAATTGATTTTGTCAGTTCTATCTTTTGAGTTTGACTTTTTTTTTATTATGATATGATTTTTTTTGTTTAACAATTATGCATTCTTTGTATAAGTGGTTTAAAATATAAGGTTTATTAAAATATGTCAATTTTATAACAAATTTACTATTTAGGAGAGAGATTTATTGTCCTGAAGGTTAGTCAATAACTTAACATCCAAATTCTCCATTGAGTTGTAGAATACACACATTATCATGAATTCAAAATGTGTACAAGGGTTATTCGAAAGTTAATTTCAGACTGAGTAACATAAGGGTGAAAGAAGGATTTTTTCGTATGGCGAGTCATGAAGGCTCGACAAACGAAATATGGCGGCCAATCACAGGTGGGACAAGCTGAAACCTTACTTAATAAGGAGCAAAGCAAAACTTGCTAGGCGAGTCAAATATTTTCCCAAGCGAGGATATTTGAACAAAACTCTATAAATAGAGTTTTCAGGTTGTTCATTTGGATTTGATTCCAAGTTTTATTAGATATGTAATCACATTGTAATATTTAGAAATTGTGTACCACAAGAGATAATTGGAGGGAAATTTTCAAGAGAGATATCGAACAATCGAAGGTGGAGGCTCTATCCGATTGAGAAATCTTCATGAATGTTTTTTCATCTATCCTTCCTGATCATCATTGTAAAACTACCATGAGTAAGTGTATCTAAATTCTTTTTTGGTGAGGGGTTAGATGTAGTTATGTAAACTCATGTATTCATATTAATCATAATGTTATGTATGTTCTCATTAATTGGTAATAATGATGAATATTTTTGTTTTTAATTCTCGTTATTAATTAGCTACTTATAACTTATAATAATAGTTTTGAAATGATATTAAATAGACTTTTTTTAGCTAGATAAAATACTTTTATATGTTAAATGTTAAACTCTAGACATATATTTATGTTTAGCATTCATAAATAATGTCGAATTTTAATGTGTTGTATTGGTTAACTGGCTAAAAAATCGTTTTTAGTCAATACGATTAACTTTACGTTGTTGTTTGGACATAAACAACATATGTAAAGCGATAAGTGATAATACTAATTGATGGCAAAAAATATACATAATTGATCAAGAAAATGCATGAGAGGATAATGAAATATAACCCCAAACAATCTCAATTCTATCTGTTCCGGACTGGGCCGCGGTCTGTCCAACTGTCGAGCAGGCCCAATTCAGTAATGGGTCGACCTAGCGTGATCCTTCCTATGACCAGCGCTGAGCACAGCTTCACAGGACCGAGGACCCCATGTGTCCTCCACTCGTTAGCCGCCTAGCAAACACCGATGTCGGGCATAACCTTACAGTTGGGGAAAACCTCTTTCTCCTCGACCTTTACGTGCTCCTCCCCGCGAGGACACGTTCTCTTGTAACTTCCCACTCCCGAAGGAATCGTTCTGCCCTACTTCCGAAGATTTAGGGACCGTTACACCAGGGCGAAGACCACGTGCTGGTCTTCACTACGCCACATAAGCCCTGGCAGTTGCTTGGATTAGGCCTTGCAATCCGGTCCAGTTCAAGTAACTGTTGGCCCCGCGCCGGGGGCTCTCTATAAATACCCTCTCACTTGAGAGGGCCAGGTTACACAACATATTCTAACTCTCACCTATTTTTCTGTACTTGCTTACTCCCTTTCTTACTTGAGCGTCAGAGTACCTTGCCGGTACACCCCCCCGTCGTATCATCATCACCGGAGCTAAAGTCCATACGACGTTACTGGCCACTGAACAACTGTCTGATCCAGGTACGATCAGTGTCGCCGTCTGTGGGAAACATTGCTTCCCCATTTTTCTTTCAACGATAAACCAAAGCAATCCTTTCGTTCATCACCAGCATGGCCAATAACCCGTCTGCAAACAAAGCTCTGGACACCGTCCTCGCGCAACTCGAGAACGGAAACCACCGTGAGGACGCGGCTGCCCTCAACGTCGAAAAAGGTGACGTAAGAGACGGGTAGACCGCCTCCCCGGACTCCCAAGACACGGCTTATGATGCCGCCCGCCAGGACAACCAGCAAGCCGTCTTTCAGCCAGTTGCTCCTCCGCCTAATGCAGATTCGAGCACCGTGGCCCTATTTACCTTAGTCAATCAGACCAACCAGCTGATCATGCACCAGAATCTCAGAATTGAAGCACTCGAGTGAGGGCGAGCACGACGATCTACCCCGCGAAGACATCGTCACCTACCTTCACCTCGCCATTCTCCTTCCCCGCGAAGGACTCCTTCAGAAGAATCTCGCACCCTCCTCGCCGGTGCGCGAGGGCCGTCGACCACGCCTCGAACACCCCCAGCCGGCGATCTCCCAGAAGCGCCATCGTTCCCCGCCTCGGAAGGAACCCAGGCCCTCCTCAACTACCAAAAAGACCAAGACCACCGAGGAGAGGCCGAGGAACCGTTCAAGGAATTCCCCTCCACGACAAGAACCTGGTCGACATCACCGATCCCCTTCAAGGTCCCCAGCCGGAAGCGAAGACGACAACCAGAGGACCCCCCTATCATGGGAAATCATGGACGCCCTAATTCCTGCGGGCATGGAGAAACCCCCGCCACTGGGGACCTGCGATGGCCTGGACGACCCCGACGATCACGTCGAAAGTTTTGAAGCCATGCTCGACTTCAGAAACGTCGGGGAGCCATTAAGTGCAGGCTTTTCCCCACCACCTTGCGGAAGGGCGCCATGACTTGGTACAAGGGTTTGGCACCCGGGTCGATCACATCCTGGAAGCAACTAAGACAACGCTTCACCAAACACTTCACAGCGTCTCGTCGACACCCGAAGACGGAGGCTGCACTAGAGAGCATCTTCCAGGGGAAAAACGAATCTCTTAAGAACTACATTGAGAGGTTCAACAGGGAAGTTGTCGAGGTTCATACGACCGACGACATGAAGAAGTATTTAATCATCCACGGACTACGTTTTGGATCCGATTTTGCCAAGTCCGTGGGCCTCCGCAGACCTCGCCGTCTGGAGGACCTCCTCCAACGAGCTCAGTCGTACATCGAGCTCGAGGAGTCGGAGGCAGCGCAGATCTCCCTCGAGTCGAGATGGAAGGAAGGCCCCCGCGGCCACAAAGAAGAAGACTCTCCACCCCGACGAGGAGGAGAAAGAAAGAAATAAAATCGCCCCCGGGATCCTCGTGAACCGCGCGGACCAGCTGGCCGGTTCACGGAATACACCCCGCTCAACTCTCCCTGCGCGCGAATCCTCTCCGAGTGCTCCAACTCGGAATTTCTTAAAGGAGGCATCCGCTTTTCAAAGCCAACGACCCCCAAATCAAACACGGACATGTCCAAGTATTGCAGGTTCCACCGGAGCATGGACATGTCACGGAGGACTGCATCCATCTCAAAGATGCAATTGAGATCCTGATCAAGGAAGGGCACTTGAAGAAATACACCCAGAAGAATGACGCTCCTCGTCCCAGTTCCCGGGAAGCCCAAAACGTCGAGGAGACGACACCTCCTTCCGACGAGAGTCGACTTCAGGTTGCCCTCAGCGTCACTCGACCCGAAGACTTCTTTGTCCCCGAAGGCATCGAGGGCCAAGAAGCAGTTCGCAGCATGTGGGCAAACTTCCCCCATGAAGACCCCGTCGCAGCCCGTAGCACATGGGAAGGTTTCCCCAAGACTATGGTCATCTCCGGGGGTGGTTACGAGAAGGTGTCCATCGGGTCGATCAAGCGGAAATTTGACGAACTGTAGTCCGCAACATCGACGAAGACCACTACTCTCGAGAAGGTGCAAGGGAAATCAAACCCTATCACCTTTTACCTTGAAGAGCTCCCAGGAGGAGCGTCAAACGCCACCATCCCACTCTTGGTCAGGGCACAGATGGCGAATTTTGACGTTCGAAGGATCCTCGTCGACCAGGGAAGTTCGGTCGACATCATGTATGCCCATCTGTTCGGGACTCTCCAGCTTGACGAGAGACATCTGACCCCGTACGTCGGTTCAGATCTGCAGGGGTCCAACGACACCACCACTAGACCATGGGGCTACGTTGAACTGATGGTCACATTCGGGGCCGAAGACACCACCCGCCAAGTGAAGACCCGCTTCCTGGTGGTTGAATGCCCATCCCTCTACAACTGCATCCTCGGGAGGACCACCCTGGCCGAACTCACAGCAGTGCCATCAACGGTCCACCTCAAGATGAAGTACTACATGGCCAGGGGACGTGTAGTTACGATGCACACGCGTCCATGAGGTGCTTCGACGCTGCGATCAAAGGGATGAGTTCCATCGGCACCAAGCCCAAGACCGGAGCAAAGCCATCCACGACACCGTACAGAGGCCTCTCCCGCGCGTCAACGCAGTCGACCTCGACAGCAGGTTCCTGGACGAGCACGAAGAAGGCGGAGCAGCGGACCTCGACCTCCAGGCGGAAAACAACGGGCGACCTTTCCACCCAACGCGCCCCATCCCAGACGGAGACTTTGAGCTCGTGGCCCTCGGGGACGATCCAGACCATAACGTGAAGATTGGCACCGGGATCCCCGACCTGGCGAAGGAGCAGCTGAAGGCATGTCTCCGGGAGAACGCTGATCTGTTCGCGTGGAGTGCCTCCGAGATACATGACCTTGACCCCGAGGTGGCTTGCCATCAGCTCGCAGTAGATCCGGCCGCTAGGGCCATAACTCAACGTAGGCGTAAGCAGTCTCCCAAAAAAGCGGAGGCTGCTGAAAAAGCTGTAAAAGACCTCCTAGAGGCAAATTTTATTTCGGAGGCCAGGTACACAACCTGGCTGTCCAATGTTGTACTCGTCAAAAAGAATAATGGAAAATGGAGGATGTGTGTTGACTATACCGATCTTAACCAGGCATGCCCGAAAGACTGCTATCCTTTGCCTAACATCGACCAGCTGGTCGACAATTCTACAGGTTACAAACTATTATCCTTCATGGGCGCCTACTCGAGATACAACCAAATTCCCGTGGATAAGGTCGACAAATTACTACTACAACGTAATGCCCTTCGGCCTGAAGAACGCCGGTGCGACCTACCAACAGATGATGAACAAGGTTTTCTGGGGTGAAATCGGCGACATGCTCGAGGTCTATATGGACGACATGATCGTCAAATCCGCGAAAGAAGTTGACCATGTCGTGCACCTCAAGAAGGTGTTCGACACAGCGAGGAGATGCCGCATGAGGTTCAATCCCGACAAATGCACCTTCGGCGTTCGAGCAGGTAAGTTCCTCGGCTTCTACCTCACAGAGCGAGGAATCGAGGCCAACCCCGACAGGTGTAGGGCTTTCTCCGAGATCCCTACTCCAGACTCGAAGAAGTCAATACAATCATTGAACGGGATGCTCACCTCCCTCTCCCGCTTCGTCGCCAAGTCTGCACAATACCCGCTCCCGTTTTTCAAACTTCTTCGACAAAAAGCGACGTTTGAATAGAGCGAAGAGTTTGAGTAGGCGCTCCTCCACCTAAAACAAGTCCTATCGCGACCCCCGATCCTCTCATGGCCTGATCACGGAGAGACATTGTTCTTGTATCTCGCAATCACGAGTGAAGCGGTCAGCGCCGTCCTCATCCAGGAAACCCCGGACGGGCAGAAACCGATTTACTTCACGAGTAAAGCCCTCCAAGGCTCCGAGCTCAGGTATCAACAGATAGAGAAAGTCGCCCTGACCCTCGTCACCGCGGCCAGGAGGCTGTACCATTACTTCCTAGCCCACACTGTCGTCGTCAGAACCGAACAACCTATAAGGCAACTCCTGGGATGACCAGATATGGCGGGGAGGATGCTCAGGTGGTCGCTCGAACTCACCGAATTCGACATCCAATACGAGGGAAGGAAAGCCCTGAAGGCTCAGGTATTGGCCGACTTTGTGGCGGATATGACCGTCCCGGAACCTTCGACCAACGGATCTCAAAAGTGGACGATCTATGTCGACGGAGCATCCAGCACGAAGGGAAGCGGGGCGGGCATTATCCTCGAAAACGAGGAAGGCATCCTAATCGAGGTATCCCTCGAACTATCCTTCCCGATGTCGAACAACCAAGCAGAATATGAGGCTTTCCTCGTCGGGCTTCGGTTGGCCGAGGACCTCGGCGCCAAGGAGGTCAAAATCTTCACCGACTCCCAGCTCGTGGTCTCGCAAGTCCGAGGAGAGTACCAAACCAAGAACGACAGCCTCATCAAATACTTGACCTTGGTGAAAGAAAAGATGAAAAAATTCACCTCCGCGGAAGTAACCCACATCCCTCGCGAGCACAACACCAGAGCAGATGTCTTGTCCAAACTGACAAGCACAAAGAAGAAAGGCGGAAACAAATCCGTCATACAAGAAGTGCTTTCCTGCCCGAGTATCGACAAACCCGTTCTGGCAGCGGACGTGAACGCCATTAGGGATAGCAATTGCTGGATGACCCCGGTATACGAATATCTCACGACGGGCAAACTGCCCAAAGATCCCAAGGAAGCGGGGATGGTCAAACGGCAGGCATGCTCGTACACAATAGTCGAGGATAAGCTATACCGGCGAGGGTTTTCAATTCCCCTCCTCAGGTGTGTCGAGGAGGTCAAGGTCCCCGGCATACTCCAGGAAATCCATGAGGGAATTAATGCACAACACCTCGGCGGACGATCGTTAGCCCGTAAAGCACTTCGGGCAGGGTATTACTAGTCTACCATGCAACAGGACGCCAAGGAACACGTCAAGAACTGAGATAGATGCCAGCGGCACGGGGACATGCACCTCGCTCCTCCTAACGAGCTTAAAACACTGTCCTCCCCATGGTCATTTGCATGGTGGGGAATGGATATCCTCGGACCTTTCGTCGTGGGATCGTACCAAAACAAATACCTCATTGTCGGGGTGGATTATTTTACGAAGTGGATCGAGGCGGAAGCGTTGGCCAAAATCACGACCTTCAACATACTACGTTTCTACAAGAGGAACATCCTCGCCCGATTCGGCGTACCTCAAGCTATCGTCACCGACAATGGAACACAGTTCACCGACAGGAACTTCCAGGACTTCGTCACCAAACTGGGCACGAAGCAGCACTTCACGTCATTCGAGCACCCTCAAACGAACGGGCAAGCCGAAGCGGAGAACAGAGTAATCCTCCGAGGATTGAAATGTCGATTAGGCGACGCCAAACAACGGTGGGTCGAGGAGCTACACATCGTCCTCTGGGCCTACCGAACAACCCCGCATTCCACGACCGGGGAGACCCTTTTTCGTCTAACCTACGAAACGGAAGCGGTGATCCCCGTGGAGATCAGGGAACCTTCGAGGATGACGGAAGCCCCCATCGACGGAGACGCGAACAACAAAGCCCTGAGGGAAGAGCTTGATTTCATCGAGGAGACACGTTCGGGCGCTTCTCTCCGAGAAGCTTCACTTAAACAGAAAATAACTTTGCGTTATAACGACAAAGTTATCAAACGTGATTTTCAAGTAGGCACCCTCGTCCTGCGGAGGAACCAGAAAGATTCGCGAGAAGGCAAACTCGTCGCGAACTGGGAGGGCCCGTACCGCGTCCGCGCGAAAACGGGGACAGGAGCCTACTTCCTCAAAAATCTGCACGGGGAAGAACTTGCTCGACCATGGAATGCTGAGAGCTAAAACAGTACTACAGTTAAGCACTGCCCGCGACACACTAGCATCGAGGTTACGGGGACGCACTAGGGTACGAGCGCGATACCCCTATATAAAACACGATGGTCAAGGGCTGCGTTGTGTGTGTGCGAGCACTTTGATCTGACGAGGACACCTCGATCGAGCTTCTGCGTCGTCGTACCAATTAGGCAGAACACCTAGCTCGCGATGAGAAGTTCACGCCACGAAGCTAAGACCTCGACCGAGTTCTTAGCCTCGTTGAAGGTCGGAATACACTTCCGGCCACTCGACCAGCTCTCCACGCAGTCGAGGATTATCGAAGTCGAGCAAGCCCCAAAATCTCTATTACTTCAAAAATAAACAAAGTATAGCAAATACAATAACATCACACACAAGCGAAAACATACAAGCATAACACGAGCAGATAAACGAAAATGCATTAAGCGGGCAGAAGCCCATTGTACAGGTGTTACAGATAAATATCAAGAAACCCTTGGCTCGCAGGCCGGGCAAAGATCATCACGAATGACACGCAGGCCAAACAAAAGACCAAAAAAAGTAGTGGCGTGCAGGCCTAACAAGCAAAGGAACTAAACATCGATCTCTTCCTCGATCTGGTCGGCGTTCTCCCCGTCCTCCTCCTCTGGCAGGTCCAACTTACCATCGACCACACGAACAAATGGGATAATCCTGTCGAGCGCGAGTTGGACACCTGGATTTTCGGCTTCGACCTGCTCCACAGCATTTTTGAAACCTATTTCGAGGGCCTCTAAACTATCTTGCTGAAGCTCCCAAATCTTAGCGATCAAGTCCGCACGGCTGGCGAAACCTTTCTCCTCGGCCCACTCGTTTTCTGCAGGACGGGTAGCAGCTTCCAATTCTGCAATTCTGGTTCGAAGGCGGTCACGCTCTTCTTGAGTCACCTTCAGTGCAGCGTTGGCCTGTTTCAGCTCGTTGAGGACACGGGCGTGCTCCTCGCACTTGGCCCGGGCCTCTCGCAAGTCAACCTCAATTTTGTCCTTCTCCTTCTCAAGGGCAGTGTATTCATCTTTTATCTTCTGCAGTTCAGAGACAGAGAGGGTCCCCTCGCTTAATATCAAGGTTGTCTCAAAGACTCGAATCATCGCCGCCAGGTCCTTGACGAGAGCCTCTTTTCTGGCCGCTCCATCCATCTCCAGAACTGCATTCACCTCGGCCTCAGCGACGAAGGGAGGGCTTCCCCCGAAGAAGTTCCGCTGAAGATGGCAGGCGGGCAGTAGAAACCTCTCTGTGGGAACATGCTCCTCGAGGTCCACGAGGACGGGCCCCTCAGTCCTCGCCCTTTTAGCAGGGGTGCTCTCCAGAGGGGGAGACTGGCTGCCATGTGGAGAAGACGAGCTGCTCGTCGCGCCAATCGGCACCGCTGCCTGGATAACTTCGCGAATACGGCCCTTAGCTCTTTTGGGAGCTCGCTCAGCAGACATCTTCATGATGCGCTCGGTGGCGTTCGACATTTGAGCTGGAAGGGAAAACACGATACAAGTTAGCACAAGGAAACAATACTAAGTGCACGCACGAGCAGAACAATTGGTTCCTACCCAAAAACCTCTTGGCCTCATCAGGGGACTTGCACTCAAGGAGAGCCTTGGTGTTTATATAACGGGCCTCGGTCTTAACCCTCCCCCGCGAGTCGAGGATAGATTTTCCGTCCCTCGTTACACACACCGCCCGACTGAAACCCGCGATATACGCGACCAGCTTTGCATACCCCTCTTTGTCCTTCTCCGACAGTTCGCTAGGTTTCACGAGGTATTCGTCCGTACCAAGCGCGAAGTGCGCATCCTCCCACTCCAGGGGGCACTTGGACACAAACCTCTCCTCCCCGGCACTGTCGGTCACGATGTCATAAAGCGTGCCCACAGCCTCGTGCGTCGCAGGCATGACATAGTAAAACCTATCTTTGAAATTCCTAACCGAATTCGAGTACGCCTTGAACAGCTTCCTCGACTGTTTGAAGGAGACTCAACTATGTCGCCCCTAGTCAGTTGCCCGTTGGAGGTGGAAGACGCGGAAAAAAAGCGAGAGGGTTATCCCGACGTTGAGATAGTCGCACACGATCTCAAAGGCCCGCATGAAGGCGAGTGCGTTAGGATGGAGCTGAGACGGCGCCAGGTGCAGCCGGTTGAACACCCCCACCTGAAAGCTGTTGAAGGGGAGGCGAATACCGACCTCTTTAAAGGCGAACTCGTACATGGGGAACCTTAACCCACGGTAATTCGAGCAGATCCGGTGGTGTTTCCGAGGCTGAAAGACCGTCCATTTCGCTTGATCGCCCGCCGCGACGTCCTCGACGATGGTAAAAACTTCCGTGTCGTCTATGGCAAAATGCGAATGAATGCGTAGAGGCTCCTCGCCGGCCCAGTCGACGGCCGGACGCAAGAGCTCCTCCCCAGGGATTTGCGCGAGGCCGTCCACGTCGGGCTCGTTGTCTATCTGGATAATCCCCGCAAGCCTCACGACCATTTTTACCTGAAAAGTAGAGGAAATAGGTGAATTTGTTGGCCACGACCAAATCCACCCTTCCACCGCCGATCAAGTGAAAGGGCGGCGAGAGCATGAGAGATACTCGGGACGACGGCGAACTACCCGATACCGTTGCCCCGGACCTTCTTCAGGTCTGCGATCCTCTCTCACCTCACCTCCCCAGGACATTCATCGCATGTCCTCGGGGTATTCATCGGGTCCTCGGGATATTCATCCCAAGCCTCCGCCAAAGTCGACGGAACCCTAGAAACGTCCTGTCGTTTCTCACCGGAGGCTCCACAGCCGTGCCGGAAACTTTACCGGTTTGCCGACAAATTACTAAAAGAAACAAAAACAGAACAAAAAAGGATTGAAGGCTTACTTGAAACGGTGGTGGAGAGCGGACCGATACGGTGAAAACGGCAGCGCACGGTGGTGTACGGCGGTGGAGCAGCGACGGTGAACAGAAGAGAAATCCGGAGTGAAAAAGGTGGGAACGTGCAAATGGCACGAACTCAACCCTTTTATAGGCCCCTCACAGGACTCAAGGAGTCCCTAGGCTTTTGAGTGCCCTAGGCCTAGCCGCCCCTAGGCGTTAATGACAGACGACACGTGGCACACACGTTTCTGTGTTTACCTCTTCACCTGCCTCGCTCCTCGGCCTCTCAACCGTCCGTCTTCCCCGCGTCACCGTCTTCGCGAGTCGAGCAGAGTCTCAGATACGTGCCCACTTAACACCTCGTGCTCGTGGCCTCCTCATTGCGTTTTAGCTCGAAGACACTTCATCGTCGACATCCGTACGAGGAGCCTTGCGTCAAGCCGATCCAAAAGTCATTACTCTGACATCTCGGAGCAACGACTTGGGGGGCTCCTGTTCCGGACTGGGCCGTGGTCTGTCCAATTGTCGAGCAGGCCCAATTCAGTAATGGGTCGGCCCAGCGTGATCCTTCTTATGACTAGCGCCAAGCACAGCTTCGCAGGACCGAGGACCCCATGTGTCCTCCACTTGTTAGCCGCCTAGAAAACACCGATGTCGGGCATAAGCTTACAGTCGGGGAGAACCTCTTTCTCCTCGACCTTTACGTGCTCCTCCCCGCGAGGACACGTTCTCTTGTAACTTCCCACTCCCGAAGGAATCGGTCTGCCCTACTTCTGGAGATTTAGGGACCGTTACACCAGGGCGAAGACCACGTGCTGGTCTTCACTACGCCATGTAAGCCCTGGCAGTTGCTTGAATTGGGCCTTGCAATCCGGCCCAGTGCAAGTAACCGTTGGCCCCGCGCAGGGGGCTCTCTATAAATACCTTCTCACTTGAGAGGGCCAGGTTACACAACATATTCTAACTCTCACCTGTTTTTCTGTACTTGCTTACTCTCTTTCTTACTTGAGCGTCGGAGTACCTTGCAGGTACACCCCCCCGGCGTATCATCATCACCGGAGCTGAAGTCCATACGACGTTGCTGGCCACTGAACAACTGTCTGATCCAGGTACGATCACTATTTATTAAACCGTTATTATTATATTTTTTTATTTTTATTTATATGAATTATTGAACGATTTTCGATATTCGCACCAGTCTCTGTAGATGTGATAAAAAATACTCACTTTTATTACCACTAACAGTTTTGGCCGACTTCAGGTTCCTGGAAACCATACCTTACTAATGATTGAGATAACTTTGAGTACCAATTATGTGAGGCATACCTAAGACTGTACAATGACTTTCTCAAGAGACTCACCATGCCATCGTTAGGAACGTTATAACCTAGTGGTCCTTCCATATATACCTCCATATCAAACTCTTTGTGTAGGAATGCATTGCTTATATCTATTTGGTGAAGCTCCCATCATTTGACCACTACAACAGTAATAAAACACCTTGTAATTATCATTTTGGTGAACAGTGTAAAAGTCTTATTGAAATCATCTCCTTCATTTACATGATTTGATAATATGATACACCATACTTGAAGAAGTTGACATGTTTAGAAATGTACATGTACGAGTTTTCTCTAATGAATAACAATGATAGTCATTCATATGTTTGGGTGGATTTTTTATCCTTGGCCCCAAGTATGTGATTTTAGTAAGCTCATTCCCCTTCATCATATGAAACTAGACACCTGTAATCACATCAAAAATTTCTTCCAAACTCGTTGATTTTCTGCTGGTTGAGTGAGGAGGTCAACTTGGCTTTGCTGCCTATCTTGGCTAGGTGCAATTTCTTTTTCAACATAACAAGAATTAAGAGCAAAATTTTGTGAAAGATCGTCTTCATTACTCTATTTTTCTTTTGAGGCATAAGGGGAAATATTCTCATAGAACACTACACCTCTTGATACATAAATTCCTCGTGTCCTTAGATTATACATTGTCCCACCCTTTTTTTACCTTTAGGGTGTCCCTCAAAAACACACTTCCTCGCTCTAGAATCAAACTTATTTTGTTGTTTGCTTTAACTCTTAACATGGAACAAACATCTAAAATTCTTGATAAGTTCATACAATGAAGCTTTGCAAAATAACCTCTCATATGGAGTCATTCCATTGTTAACCATTGTAGGTGTTCTATTAACGAAGATGATCATGCAAGAAACCCAGGCCATCAAAACTCCGTTCCAAAAACTTGGATTCTTCACCGCCTATGCGAGATGGACCACCTGTTTTCCTTCATTTCCCTTTCAATAGTGGGCTTTTAGGTCAATATGGACCAGGGTCGCGTCACCAATAACATATTTTCTAGTATCCCTTTGTTGTTCTTCGTATGGGGTGATTTAGAGGTTTCGATAGTGGTTTGGTTTGCAACATGGACGACATTCACCATAGTGCCATCCACCACATTCTTTCTCTTTTTTGTAACCCGAGTTTGAACCCTAACAAGGTTTTCTTCCCTGCCACGAGTTTTAGCCTGAGCTATCAGGGCTTTCTTCTCAACCACCATAACATTAGTCATTTTATCTACATAAACAAAAATGAATTAAGTTAGGAGTCAGATAACGATAAATCAATGATTAAGGTCACATGAGATTCACTATACCATGAAGTCCACCAACTTATCCATAATGCCTTCATATTTCAACAAATTGCGCACCCACATAGTCTGAAATCACTTTAGAAGCTCAACCGCCTCCCTTCAGCGACGCTCATTTATGCGCATCATATCCCATTATGAAAGTAGGTCCATTGGTCCAATAAATAGGAAATCGGTACGCCCCATCTTCCTCGCATATGGCTTGCGGGCACTAGACATTACCCCTCACCCGGAGGAATTTATCCTTCTAGCCTTTATAGTTCGACGTTCAAGGGGTAAGATGGCCCACCCGTGCATAACATTCATTAAAACCTAACCTCCTTTATACGCTCCCTCTAAAATCGCAAAAAGAAAGGAAGATGCCAATGGTAGGCATAATATTGAGGCCCCAACAAATTACCTCAAACGACTGGGAAAATACCCAACTATTAGGATGAAGTTGGGAAAAGGAAACATTCAGGGTTTTTAGAAGTTTAAATTGGAAGATGGTGAATGGAATACATACACCAAAATCTTCAATAACTCCGGGGTAGAAGTAGAAATATTCGTCGGGCACTCCAAGAGGCAGTCACATACAAACCTTATCATTTGGGACACAAGGTTCCAAAATAATATCGGCCTCATCACTGGTGTTAGACAAGTCCAGTTGATCTCAGAAGTTTTTCACCCATGGATCACTGAGGCAAACTGAGTCATAACTTAGAGCCCCATGACTAAAAAATTTGTCGAGAAACTCCATGATGATCACAATCAAACTTGAGGAAGAAGACATCGAGTTAGTGTCACTATTTACTTTTCCATGAATCCCCGATCTACTTTTCCTATAACGTGTATAACGTTTCCACGCACTATAGCTCTAGTGCGTGCCTTTAAGTTGCATTTTTAGGTGAAATTACCATCTCACTCTCATCACACTCACGAATCAGAACCATCGAAAATGATTAGGTGAAGTATAAAAATAATGGAAAAGCAATCACCGTACCCGGATAGAGAAGAAAAAGAGGAAATCTTGACGACAAAAGATTTTGGAACTTATAAATATGGAAAAGGAGAGAGGGCCGATTGTGGTTCTAAAAAGGTTAGTGGATGGTGAAAAAAGAAAAACCTCTAGTTAAGCGAGACTTTGGGGGGTACAAAAAATCTCATAGATGAAATGCTAAATGACCCTAGTAGTAGAGAACAATGATGACAACTTGGGCATTACAAGTCCCAATAAAAGTAATCATGAAAAGTTAAACTATTTTTCGAGACACATAAGTCAAAGAATCCAAATAGCAGACATGTATCTCCCTCGAGCTGGGCGGTTTGGGTTTTAAGCATTTCACCCCAAGGACTCCATGGACAGATAACTGATATGGGAGACTCCGTGACAATCATCAACGATCGAACAAAGCGCTTGAGCTTATCCGTAATATCCCAAAGGAAAGTTATGAGGGGCGGAAGCGACGAGGTACGATGAAACTAATTTCGTACCCGAGCTATTCTTGGTAAGAAGTGAAAGAGGATTAAAGAACATATCCCAATGACATAAAAGAGGTTTTAGTTTCCTGAGAACAGGGTGTTACTTTATGCTGATAATGTTAACAATATATAATTTTGCGTCAGAGCCCAGGTCGGGGGATTGTGTACATTCCAAAAAGTCGAAAAACCTAGAATTAAGAGTCTGGACCGACAATATAGTCGGATTAGTCTAGACAACTTCACTTTTAAGCACTTAACCCTTTCAAGCCTCATGCTTGAGGGACTTTGTACATCCCAGAATTGGTGAGTAAAACATGGGTAATGGGTCATGTCTAGGCGTTAGTTAGACATGACCCATCACCAAGTTTAAGCGCGTTATAGGCCATCTCAAGGTTAGGATATCCAAGGTAAGCCTTTATGGGCATTTATTACGTGACGTTAGCATACTCAAACATGTCTCCTAAATGCAATAATGATCGAATAATTGGCATGAAGATTAAATTACATTTATGACTCTTGTCTCATATCAAACTAAGAAAATCAATATAAGTAGGAGGATTAAGTACTTTAAATCGAAAAGACTGACTAAATTGATACAAAGAAGTCACTTACTGTGCCTATTTTTTGACCAACATCAGAAGAGTTATTCAAATTTTTTTTAGTAAATAAAATATATTATTTTAGTGACTATATTATAAAATATTTTAATAAATAAAATTAACAAAATTAATATTTTTTTTAAAATTGTGAAGAAGTAAAATTAAATAAATATATTTTTGACAATAAAAAAATAAAATATTTATAATAAAACTAAATAATTACTCCTAATCATTCACAATTTTCTTAGCTTCTCAAATTATTATTATTTATTATATAAACTTCTGTAATTTTTCTTCTTTTTGGTTCCTACATTGTAATTTTTTTCTTACAGTAGTAGTAGTAGTTTTTATTAGCATAGGAAATGCATTATTTTGCACGACAGCATAACTGAAAAATCCTTTATATATCACGAAGTAAAATGCCGAAAATAACCTTGTCCAAGACTGAGAAGAGAGTCACACACACTCCACAGCCAATCACATCACTCGGCTACATCCATATTAACCAAAAATGCAAAATAGTTTTGCCACGTAAGAAATAGAAAGGGCATTTTAGTCATCAAATACAAAATACAGACCTATTATCGTCTTTTTCCAACTACTGTTGCAAATTTTACCATTCGCAATCTGATACAACCCACTCTGTTTCTTCCTCCACAACGACTTCTCTATCATAAACCCCAGTCAATCTCCGAAACAGACACACACTCTCTCTATCTCTCTCACGAGCTCAATTGGCCGTCAATGGCGGCCACCGATGCTCAAACCTCGCTCCGCCACGCCTTCGGCAACGTCCTCGTCTTCTTCATCCTGATCCTGATCGGTGTTCTCGCATTCTCGATCCGTCTCTTCTCCGTAAGCATTTATCCATTTCGTAAACTTTCCAGATCTGGTTTTCTGCACCTTGTTTCCATTGCGATTTTCTGCTTCTCAATTGAATTCCACGGATAACGGATCAATTAAACCGTAAATGAACAACTCACAGTTTACAGTTACTTTTGTAATTTTGCAAAACGATAGTAGAATCTCAGTATTATTGCCATAACTGTTTATATATTTTTTCTATACGGATTTGATAAGATTAAGAAGTGATTTGAAAATGTTGACTCTAGTGGTGTGTAAGTAATGTTTAGACTGAAATAAAGAAATGCAAAGGATGTAAGATATGTGATAACAATTCAAACTTACATGCACTTGAAATAGAATTTCTTGTTGATTCTATTATTAATTAGATGATAAATTGAAAGCTTACTATTGGTTGAAATTCGAATTTGTTTGAGTATCTTTTCACGGAACTTTCTAAAGCATGATTGCATCTATGTCAATTGTATTTTTGAATTATTATAATTATCATGTAAAAGTGGTGATATACTTTAGGCATTTCTGTGAATTAACTACAGTATAATCTAACTCAAAATGTTGTTTAGTGTGTTAAATTGTGTGTATCTGAATAATATTTTTAGATCACATTGTTCTTTTTCTAATTTCTCCGTCATATTAGTAGTTTATTTATATCTACTTGTTGCTGAGTTATTCTACGAGTCCATAATTTTTGTGTGCGTTTATGCAGGTTATAAAGTATGAGAGTGTTATTCATGAATTCGATCCTTATTTCAACTACAGAGTCACTCAGGTGAGCATTATTTGGAATGAAACTATTCTGCACCTGTTATTGCATTTTCTTCAGGACTAAGGTTCTCATGACAGCTGAAAATTTTCATCATTCTATGCAATATTTGTTTAACTGTACTTTGTTTTTCTCAATCCAATAAAGAGTCACTAAATATGACATACATATTTGTTTGGTTCAGTTTTTGTCAAAGAATGGAATATATGATTTCTGGAACTGGTTTGATGACCGAACTTGGTAAGTAACCAGTGTTGTGATTGAAAGATATATTCTTCTATATATTATATTATATGAGTTTTTACTGAATCAGGATGCTGATAAAATGATTCTGGATCTAATCTGTGTTATTTTTCTGTTTCAAGGTATCCCCTTGGTCGTGTCATTGGTGGGACTGTCTATCCTGGTTTGACCTTGACAGCAGGCACTTTGTGGTGGTAGGTATTTGAAAATCACAGGAGGAGTTTTTGTCCTTCGTATGCTGTGATTTTTCTATTGTCTAAATACTGATATTTAATGTTCATTCAAGCAATTCTGTTAACGTTTACTTACGAAAATTCATATTTTTGGACCATTCCCTCTTGGTGTCAGGGTATTGAATTCCTTGAACATACCTCTCTCGGTTGAAACTGTTTGTGTATTTACTGCACCTATATTCTCAGCCTTTGCCTCGTGGGCAACTTATCTATTAACAAAGGTTTGTCCATGCTAAAATCACGGATAGCATATTTTTGCTATTTTTTATGTTTTGTAATTTGATGCAGCTGATTCCTTTTTGTAGGAGGTTAAGGGTTCCGGAGCTGGCTTGACAGCAGCACTTTTCTTGGCTATGGTGAATTTCTAAAAAATTGACTCATTTGTCCGATTTTCCCACTGATTATAAACATTTCATTGATGGGTGTAATGAAGTATTGATCAAATTTATTGGTTGAATAGTTCAGCATTGTATATTTGAATGTTTAGCAAATCAATATTCACTATAGGTACCTGATTAACAACTATGTATGATGATTTTTTTAATCTATGATGACTATTGGCAGTTGTTACTCTCTTCTGTAATGTTTTGGTCGCTGACTCCTTACTCCCCTCACTTGTAATTGGTTCTAAATCTTATGTAGGTCCCATCATATATATCTCGATCTGTGGCAGGCAGCTATGATAATGAAGCTGTTGCTATATTTGCTCTGATCTTCACTTTCTATCTCTATATTAAGGTGAAAGCAAACAACTTTACTTCCTAATGAATGCCATTACATAACGACATTGGTTTCTTGCAAATCTCTAGAGAATTAATAGAACAACAATATTATGTAGTACAGAAAAAGTATTTTGAAGTCGAGCATGAAAAGACAGAATGCATAACTAAAAATGGGTGGAACAAAGAAAATAGTTTTGAAAATAACTGCACAGTGCACACCCTACATACATTCATCAACTGATCATATTCATTGTTGCAACTTTTACGATATAGTTTTCGGACAACAACATTTTCCTTAGTACAGGCAACGGGTAATGGGTTATTATCATTGTACAGGCAATGGGTAATGGGTTATTATCATTATCCAATAGACTGGTTTGAATATTCTGTATTAACTGCTTGTTCTCTATGTTGTTCTGGATAAAAATCACTTGGGCTTTTCTATATTCTCTCTCCATTAAGTTTCTGACTTCATATTTACATGCCATGTAGACGCTGAATACAGGGTCCCTCTTTTATGCCACTTTGAACTCAATAGCATACTTCTACATGGTAAGGTTTTATGACATTTCTGTTGTGTTGACTCTGCCTCTTTTTATTTAGGTTTAATACTTTTTAGTCTGGTATGTTAACCTCGGGGTTCATTTTGGTCCCTTGACTTAAAAAAGTTCCATCTTGATCCCTTAATTCTTCAAAACGTACCATGTTATTCCTTTTTATCTTGTTAGCGACAAATTTAACGATTGCTTTTTGAGTTTTTCCGTAGCTAATTAGATAAAAAGAACTAACATGGTACATTTTGAAGAGTTAAGAGACTAATATGGACATTTTCTAAGTTAAGGGACCAATATGAACACTGAGGTCAACATAGAGGACCAAAAAGGATATTAAGCCTTTTATTTATGTTATTTGTTTCTTGTCATGCAGGTTTGCTCATGGGGAGGATACACTTTTATCATTAACCTAATTCCAATGCATGCACTCTTATGCGTTGTAACTGGCCGATATTCTTCTCGGCTTTATATTGCATATGCACCTTTTGTAAGTATTTGTTTCAGTAACGAGGTTTTAGATGTTTTCCCTTATTCAAGTGCAGAGTAGAAATATATGATACTTTTACTTGTGCTTGATAAAGTAAATTGTAATTGAATTGAGGGAGTTTTGGTAATGTCTAACAAATTAGTAAATTATTCTAGAGTGAAGCTTAACTAATAGGCTGATGCAGAATTTAGTGTGACCTCTGTTTTACTAAATTAGAGAATGAGTTATTCATTTTGGGTTACTTATTGACTACTTCATAGGTATGTGGTTGGACCTAACTCAACCTTACAAAATCAGCTTGTAAGGTGAAGATTACTCCCATTTATAAACATATGTTCACGCCATATCTCATTTGATATGAGACTCTTAAGATACCGCCTCACTCAACAACATTATTGGGCTTAGTGTGGATATAAATGGTAGGTTACCCGATAGCAAAAATCTAATAGCAGGTGGCTCAATGAATCTTGGATAGATACCATCATAGAAATGTGGTTGGGCCTAACTCAACCTTATAAAACTGATCTGTAAGGTGAAGATTGTTCCCAGTTATAAACATATGTTCACGCCATATCTCATTTGATGTGAGACTCTTACACGGCTTAATGTGACTTTATTGCATTTTTATACAATTACAACCCAGAGTTGTTCTTTGACTAGATATGGATTTTATAGTTTAAAACTATCTCTGGTTCATCTTATCTTGTTTTTGGCTCACATAATGATTTTACTAACTCAGGTTATATTGGGCACACTGTTGGCCTCACTGGTACCTGTTGTTGGATTTAATGCTGTAATGACATCCGAGCATTTTGCATCATTTCTGGTGAGTTTCCTCTAGTCTTTGGATGAAGTTGAACTTGGCTAGATTCAGAGAAAAGTGACTCTTCTGGTCATCCATCTAAACCATGAATGTGTTTTATTCTAACATTATTAACAACTACCTATTTGTGAATGCTTAGTTACATAAATATTCTTAATTTTCTTTTGTTTCTATAGAGGGAGAAAGTTTTATGCTAACTCTCTTTCTCACTCACTTACTCTAACTTTCTTTCTCTCTATCATGATCATATCTCTTATTGTACTTTACCCACTTATCCACCACTACATGATTAATATTTTCACAGCACTTGAAGAGTTAAATCTGTGCTCTTGTTGGTGCAAAATTGTTGGTTTTGGGGTGTTTGTAAGGGTTTGTTTTGAGCTTTAGAAGCACCATGTTGTCAACGTAACCGAAATACTATGATTTACATCTCTAAATTCTTACTTTTTTGGGGGTAAAAAACCTATCAAATTCAAACAATATTCATAAGTCTTAATTGACAGACTTCCAGATGATCTTGCACTACTTAATAAGTATTATTCTTCAAATTTGACTATTTGAAGAATCCATATTTACTTGGTGGGTGAAAACTTAAACTGGTTGTAGACACTACAAAAGGATGGAAGTTGAACTTTCAAACTGAATTTGTGAAGCGAAATGGAGTTTTTTTTAGTAGTGGTGACTGGATACAATATATTTTGATCAAATTAAGCTGATATCATTTTTTGTGCAAAAAAAGCTGTAAAGTTGCTTACTCTACCTAGTGGAAAAAGGCTCGGTTGTTTCTTAAATTACATCCATATGTTGACTCTGATGTTCATAACTTGTACACATCTCATGCATGTTTTTAAATCTAATTATCTAATTATTATGTGTGTGACCTAAATTATGAAGTATTTATCAATTCATTTGTTGGGTTTTCTCCTTCTCTTTGTATCCATCCAATCATTTTCATTGAAACCTTGGCTCTTTTTCTTAATTATTCTTGTGTAGGTTTTCATTCTCATCCATGTGGTGGCTCTTGTATACTATATTAAAGGAATACTGTCACCAAAAATGTTCAAAGTAGCCGTGACACTTGTTGTTTCTGGTGGCCTGTGAGTGCCCGTTTGTCTGGCTTATTAACTATTCAAAACACCACCAGCTGGAAGTGAAACTAATTTTTGTTCTTTTCTTGTTTATTTTGCAGGGCAGTATGTTTTGCAATGATAGCAGTACTTATTGCAATGGTAGCTTCAAGCCCAACAATGGGATGGAGTGGAAGAAGTTTAAGTCTATTAGATCCGTCAGTGCCCTGTTTGACCTTTTTAGTATTCAAACTTTCAAAAGAAACACTTTCTAGTAAATTAGTCACACTTGTCACTTAAAATGCCATTTTCTGTTTGAGGTGCTTATTGGTCTTTCAATTTCATAGTAACTACAAAATTACTAAAGATAGCTCAAATAAGTGTCTTCATATTTGTCATTATATGTCATTTTGCAAAATATTTTCTCAGTATCAGTTGCCTCCAATCCTTAATACTTGTTTGTGGTGTTTCAGTACTTATGCAAGCAAGTACATACCAATCATTGCTAGTGTTAGTGAGCATCAGCCGCCAACTTGGCCTTCTTATTTTATGGACATTAATGTCTTGGCGTTTCTGGTTCCAGCTGGCATTATTGTGAGTTCTCTTTCTGGAAAAATCTTTTGTTTGATTTTCTCATATTATTCTAAGAAGCTCTTAATTAAGTCATGTTGGTTTTTACTGCTGCAGGCATGCTTTTCGCCTCTATCTGATGCAAGCTCTTTTGTAATACTTTATATTGTTACATCGGTGTATTTTTCCGGTGTCATGGTATGGAATTATTGGGACTGCAGTATATCAACTAATAACATTTTTCTTTTATTTTATTGAATATAACCAGTATTATCAAATATCAGGTTCGCCTGATGCTTGTGCTTGCTCCAGCGGCTTGCATCTTATCTGGGATTGCTCTTTCTCAAGCTTTTGATGTTTTCACTAGATCAATTAAATTTCAGCTACCCAGTCTCTCAGTTGATTCTCATGTTGATGTAAGCATTTGTTCATCAATTGTCATCAGATTTAACATTGTTTTCTTTTAGTCACTCCTTGAATTTTCCTTGTTCAAATTGTGCTTTTGATTATCAAGGCTGGAGGTGCCAGTTCTGAAAGCATTGTGCCGGATGATACTCTGAAGACTGATAAAACTGAGGATGCACATAAGGAACGGACCTCAAAGAAGAGCAGGAAGAAGGAAAAGGAACCTGTGGAAAAGCCTCCTAGCAAGTCAAAAATTAAGAAAAGGCTTTCGGTTTTACCTCTGGAAACATCCATCATTGCTATTGTCTTACTTGTATTGCTGGGTGCCTTCTATGTGGTAATTTCCAAATCATCCCGTCATTCATTTGAAGTTAACTAGGTTTCTGAACCATAATATTTGCAAATTATCTTTTATTTTTCAATACATGTTTCTTTTCCCCACTAGGAATTTAATATTTAGTTATTCCATTTTATATTAACTTAATATTTTTCGTTATTATTATTTTGCAATTTACTTTCTCTTTTAGATAAACTCCTGGTTGCTTGTTAAATCCGTGCTGGTTACTACACAATTAGGTCTATAATGTCATCTTTTATTGATATTTTGTTGTTGTCTTTCTTAACAACAGTCAATAAGGCATCTTCATGCTGAAGTGTATGTCAATAAAAAAGATTTTCTTGATGTTTACAGTGAACTCATTATCTTGATCTCTCCTGTAGGTTCACAGTGTATGGGCAGCAGCCGAAGCTTATTCAGCCCCATCTATTGTCCTAACATCACATTCACATGACGGGCTTCATGTTTTTGATGATTTTAGAGAGGCTTATGCTTGGTTGAGTCATAACACAGAAGTAGACGATAAAGTAAGTCTCGTGGCATTTCCATATTTTTCTGCTGAAACATATGAATTTGCTTCTGTAAGAACTTTATAATCTGTGTTGTTACACTTTGGACTGAACTTTTTTTTAAAGAGGGACACTTTGGAATGAACTATCAGTGTCTTTTGTTTGTCAAGTTCAACATGCTGATTAATGACCTTCTAGCTGCAAAAGACTGCATGATTTCGTTGATTCTGTACTAATCTTGAAATTTATATTTTCAATTTGACATTTTTTCTGCAACGAACATTCAAATATACAGAATGTGATGTGATTTAATCGGCGTTGCTACTGTTGGTTGAGCTAGTTGCCATTGAGGCTGCAGATGATGAAATTTCACTATTTTGGATTTTCAAAAGTTTGATATCATTGCTTGTGAAATGCCATTAGACTAGAGATGATTTACTTGGTGTTTTGTATTAACTCGGGGCATAATCCCTAGCTTATAAAGAACAATTCGTCCCACAGACATTTTGATTCCTTTCTCATTTTTGTGTGTGGCTAGTTGATAAGTAGAAGTTATCAATCATTATATTTGAATCACTAGTACTACACTCTTTGATGCGTTCTAGTTATCAGAATATTAAAATTTATGAACTCATGGGAAGATACTTCATAGGTAGGCTTATCAATCCTTTAATATTTAGTAATATTTAACATTGTTTAATGATCCATGGTATATTTGATCCATGGTATATTTGATCACTTAAGTCAAATGGATAGTTTATGTCTTAAATTTCTAAATTGATATCCTCTCTAAGATTACTCCCCCACTTCCAATTAAAAGAAAAACAGAAGCTAAATTTTACTACTAAAAATTTCATGTAGGTGGCATCTTGGTGGGATTACGGATATCAAACAACTGCAATGGCTAACCGAACTGTTATTGTTGACAATAATACCTGGAATAACACGCATATTGCTACTGTTGGTACTGCAATGTCTTCTCCAGAAAAGGCTGCTTGGGAAATTTTCCACTCTTTGGATGTCAAATATGTTCTTGTTGTCTTTGGAGGTCAGCTTCTTTTTTCATATTCAGATTATCAAAGTTATTCTCTTCTGATTTGTTGCTCCATGCTTATTATTAGGATTGGTGGGGTATCCCAGTGATGATATTAATAAGTTCCTGTGGATGGTTCGTATTGGAGGGGGTGTATTCCCTCACATAAAGGAACCTGATTACTTGGTAAGTCATACCTAAAATTTTGTCAGTTTAATTTGGGCATCGATATATGATTTTATAAAACAGAAGATACACTAGCTGCTTTCAATAATTGCTCAGCTTATTAGTGTGTTAACCCCCTTTTTTTTTTCAACTTCTTCAAAAGAGGGATGGCCAATATCGAATTGATTCTATGGCCACACCAACAATGCTTAACTCCCTCATGTATAAACTTTCATATTACAGGTCAGTTTCATTGTAAACTTGGCTTTAAAAAATTATCTGTTTCAACTGTTAGGCTGCTTAACCACCCTCTTCATTGCTTTGCTACAGATTTGTGGAGACAGACGGTAAAGCATTTGACAGAGTGAGGCGGACAGAGATTGGAAAGAAATATTTCAAACTTACGCATTTTGAAGAGGTCAGATTATTTTATCTGCTCTGTGCACTTGGGTAGGGAGGGTGATATTAAATGAATCTGTAATGTGTTTTGTCTGGCTGTGTATTTCATATATGATGATGAAATTAATTTATACTTGGTGTGTGGCAAGGTGAATTCACATACTGTACCAATCATGGTATCTGTTCTACAATATCTGATAATTTACGAAGTGTTTATGTATGCTAGCATATTTTAATGTTATATTTATACAAAGTTTACCCTTTGAAATTTTGAAGAGTCTATTATAGTTTACTCAAATTACAAGACCACGAGACTGTAGATTCCACATACAATAAGCCTTGAGTTTTGTTGCCATTCCATATTATTTGTCCATATTTTTGTTGACATTTGTAGGATTAGTGAAAAATCTAACAAATAGATAATAACTCATTGCAGTAATAATTCTTTAAAATATTATTTTCAGTGCTTGTTTTGGTTTTCTGATGTAAGTTACGCCTTTAAATGCATTCAGGTGTTCACAACCCATCATTGGATGGTACGGTTATACAAGTTGAAACCTCCAAAGAACAGGATTAGGGGAAAGATAAAAAAAACAAAATCTGTAAGTATATAATTCTTTTCATTGACTTAATTCCTTGTTAATATTTGATTGGAAATAACCTGGTCTCTTGTCTTATGTTTGGCAGAAATCAACCCCAAAAACTGTCTCAAAAAGGAAAGGACTAAAAAGGAACCCTTTTTAGTTTAGTTTTATGTTTCTTTATTAGTTGGTAAGCATATTTATTAGTATGCACTTCATGTACACATGTATACAGCTAATAGAAAGGTCATGGAGAGATTTTGCAGGCATTGTTAGTTACAATCTCTTGAGTATCAAATGATAAACAATTTTTGGAATTACATGTTTTCTGACTGAACGCTGAAGATCTCATTTTTAGGATTAAGATGCTTTTGAGTAAATTTCGTTGATGTTTTTCACGAACATTCTACACTTGCCAATTCTGTGACAAAGTACTGAATTAGTTTTAACTATATTTATTGTTCCTGAAATGGATTAATAAATCTAGATGCATGTTAAGTTTGTTAGAGATCATTAACAAGTTTATTACACTTAGTTAGTGATCAATAAGGCTCTAAATAGAGCAATTGTATCACCTGTTCAGTATCTTTTCAATATGGTTTCCCTTTTAAGATTTTTATCTCAATCATTAAACTCACAAGCTTCCTTTTCATCTTCATCTCCTTATCCTCTAATTCTCAACATGGTATTAGAGTGATATCTTCCACCTTGTCATCAAACCAGAACCACCTTCCATCCGCCGCCATTAGCTAAACCTCTTTTCATGTCAGTTTTTTATGATCTTTAATCCAGTGCTTCCAAGTGACTTAGTCCACATGTCTTGCTCTATTTTCTTTTTGAAGTAAAGAAATCTGTACTACTGGCTCGTCCACTCACCATCAAGTGCAGGCAAGAATAACCGTATCTATTACTCATTATCTTTTTTTCACTATGATTTTTTGAGATTCCCTTTCAATCTTGAAGCCCTCAAGGTGGTTCCTTTTAACTTCCATGTTTAAGCTGTTGCTGCTCAAATAATTTTATTTAGTAGACGGGATTTGCTACAAGGCTTTGCTCATTGTACCCTTGGTGCATTGGCATGGTTATTTGTTGGGGGCTTTCTGGGCATCAACTAAACTAGCGTTTGATTAATTGCATGAAATAGTATAAATCAGATTATATGAGTTTTGTTTTCTATTTGTTAAACATTAAAACAATTCGACTTGCTCCTGGTTAGAGGATTCTACTTTAAATTGGGTTAGTGTAGTGTGTTTGATAGATAGACTTAGAGCTGTCCAAAAAGCTCTTCAGCTTGGGATTGTTACAAAAGATTTGGATTGAAACAAATTAGTGTCAAGCGACTTGTCCATATAGAAGTATACTTGAGACGATTGGAAACTTCAACGACATGGTAGTTAAAATCTCGATTTTAAATTGTAAAAAATGCACGATTTTGTGATTATATTTGTACTCAGCAACTAGTTGTATACATAAAATTATATTTTGGTGGAATTGAATCATATAGTCTACAACCTTAGAAATTTGTCTCCTACAATTGTATGGTGGTGGAACGGCAGCACAACACCCGCCAGAGTTGGGGAAGAAGCTGCGTTCCAACCGCAGGTCAGTAGACGGCCTATTTTAAAAATAGATTTTTTCTTTTCCATGAGGAAGGAAGTATGGTTATTTTAAAAAAGTGCACATTAACCGTGTACCAACTAAAAAACGTCATTTCCAAAGAAAATACATTCTTTCTCTTACAAGTGTCTCTATTTTTCCGCTCACTTGCATCGTTTAACTTTTTTTTTTTTTTTTTTTTTAAAGCAAAAAGATAAACTTTATTCAAAGAAAGGCATAAGAGATGCCCAAGATACAATGAAGTCCAATGCTTATCACAAAGAAAGCAGACACTAACACTAAATACAAGGACTCCTCATCACAATAATCCTACACACCAAGCACTCAAGAAGCTTAAAAGACAATTCCAAAAAGATACAATGAAGACCAATGTTAAAACACCCTTCCAAAAAGACACCTCCCAAAATCAAAACCAGCAACGTGACAGAGACCCCAAAAACTGCCAGCAAACAAAAAGAGGTACCAAAAACTGTTACCAACCAATCCCTGCACTGAAAGCCATTAATTTAAGGACCACAGCCACAATCGCAGAACTGGAAATAACTACACCTTAGCACTCAAACTGCACCAAACATCAATACAGTAGAAATCTAATAAAGATCAATGGCTAAGCATCATATCACCTCAAACTTAGATCCAAGAAATAACTAAAACTAAACCAGAATACACCCAATTCCAACAAGCGGGGACAAAAGACTCGAACACCTCACACCAACCCTTCACAATTCTTCCCATACTCCAAACCTGCTCAGGAACACCCTACAAAACTAGGACCAATCCACCTGGAAACAGAAAAATTTACACAAGTGAACCTGCCACTCGGAACAACAAAAACCTCCTGCAGAAGCCACTAAACCCTACAGAAATAACAGCCTGCTAAATTCAGGCACAACCAAGACATTCCTTAGGAAGGGTTATCCACTGAAACAAATCACAAGAGAAACCTTTGACCTTTGCCTTCAGCCACCTCCAAGATAACGACTGGATCTCCTCGATGCAATTTACCGAATAGTTCTCCCCCCGACTAAAAATCTTAACATTCCTCCGTTTCTATACTTTCTCTCCCCAAAACTGAATTTTTCTATTTTTCTTGAATGAGAGTTATTATAGTTTTTTGTTTCTCTCCAACCATGCAAAGCTTCCTCCCACTTGGCATACAAAAGTCTGAAAGTTGCAGCTAGTTCTTTTGAGATATTTTCATCACTTGACTCACAACTAGATTCGTATTTTTCAATGAAATTTATCACCTTATTCGCTATTTCAATCCCTTTTTTTTAATATAGGACATTCAAATTTAATGTGACAAAACCATTCACATTCATAACATTGTACTTCTTTGTCTCTGTTAGGTTTGTCTTCATCTCTACTCTTTCTCTAGGGACTGATGTATGGCACTGTCTTAGAAATTTATCCTCCATATTTTGTCCAGCCTTCTTAAAACTTTATTAAACGTTCTCTCAATATGTGAGCTATAACACCTGATAGACTTGCTTCACCTTGATCTTTATCCTCTTCAATGTTGGAAACCAAATCTATACTTTTGTTCTTATTTTCTAACGTGTCATTTATAGCCATCTCAAAAGTTTGTAGAGAACCAATGAGTTTATCAATTTTGATGTTGTTTAGGTGTTTAGCTTCTTCAATAGTTATAACCTTCATATCAAACTTCTTAGGTAGTGATCTGAGAATTTTTTTGGCCAGCTTTTCTCCAGGCATCTTTTCTCCTAAGGCAAAAGAAGTGTTGGCAAATTTCCACAGCCTGATATTGAAGTCAGAGATGGATTCATCTTCATTCATTCTCAGATTCTCAAACTTTGCAGTGAGTAGCTGCAACCTTGACATATGAACCTTGAGCGTGCCTTCATGCGGAGTTTTGAGAATCTCGCTTGCTTTTTTTACTTCAGTACATGTGTTAATCAATCTAAACATGTTCTTGTCCACACCATTGAAAATAACATTCAAGGCCTTGGAGTTTCCAAGAGCTTCATCATCTTCAGCACTAGTCCAATCAGCTTCATGCTTTAAGATTGATGTTCCATCTTGAGAGGTAATCACAGGGTATTTCTAACCTTTTATAACAACCTTCCATGTTTTGTTGTCCATGAATTTGAGAAAATCAACCATCTTGCCTTTCCAATAATCATAGTTGGTTCCATCCAAGACAAATGGTCTATTGACTGATCCTCTATCATTAGTGTTGTCCATTTGAACAGAAAATACTCTCCCTGAAGCTCACCTAAACAAAACAAGGTGCCTTCTCTAATGTCAATTCAAATTTTGTTCTATGATGACAGATGTTGGACCAGATGGCTAAGTCAATATGTTCAGTATCTTAAACCAAAATTTGATAGATAATGGAAAAACAAGATGATTAACCATAAAACAATTAAAGAACACAAGAGAATGGTAACTTAGTTCGGTGCAAACTTACATACGCCCGGGGGGCTTCCAACAAAAAAAAAATTCCACTCAATAGAATTAGTATAAAGTGTCTAAGATAAAAAAAAAATTTTCTAAATAGATATAAGATTTGAGATCACGTTCAGATTAATAGAGGATTCTGTTTTTATTCGTTTTTTCATAACCCTCTAACAAAAGATTTGATTTGTTTTAATTTAAATTTAAATCTTCAATTAAATAGATTTGATCTCATTCAATCTCCTAAACAAATCTAACTAATCACATTTCTAAAAGATAACAACAAATCTCGTTGCACGCATAAAAAAAATTCACTCAGATCATCAACAACATTAACCCATTGACAAGAGTCAGATATTGCACATATGCTGGAACATCGTGTCCCACATGTGTCATTTCTTTACCAAAATATCTTGTACATTCCTCCATGTTGTTTTGCATGGTGCAACCAATCAAAAGGAACAACATTTCTGATCTCTGATTTCAACAACCCAATTTTTTTCTCCATACGATTTCCATTCTCTATCTCTTACCAGCTGCATGATTGTTTCTGTTAGATTGTCAGGACACTGAAAATCCTCTTCAAAAATAGTCTTGTTTCTCCATTTCCATAAGTACCAACAAGAGATCATAAAAATAGACCTTCAGCGTGCTTTGTGAAAATTTGAATATCTTATATGAGATAGTATAAGATCCAATCCCTGCTAGAAAGAGTAAAATTAAGTAATTTGATTAGAATAAACAAGTATAATCCACACATGTGTCGTATAGGAGCAATCCAGAACACATGAATTAAGGTCTCTTCAACGTCTGTATATCGATTACTCTCAACAGAGATTTTCAGTTTGTCGTGTTCCATTGTGGCGCTTATAGTTTGTCAAAAATCTCTCAGGTATCTTAAGCTAAGTGAATGTCTAAATCTGATAAGGGTCTTTCCACTTTTAGATGATATTTTAGTCGATATTAATATTAATAACAATCGGAGAAGACGAAATACATCTATAAACATTGTTGATAGAAAATTCATTATCTTTATTATCACCTCACCCCAACTTGTATGCACCATCTTCAAAAAGAAGAGGAGGAGGAAAATAAATGATTCGATTAACCATCTCAAAAGTGAAGTAGTTTTGAAACCAATAAAGATTTCACTTCCCCTCGCTATTGATCAGAGAGGTTGCTCAATTGAAATCCAACGGTCAAGACAAAAAATTGACTATCATTCTATCTCTAAGCCTTCAATTAGTAATTTTTTTGAAAATCATTATTCGCTAAAGATTGCCATAACGGAGAATCAATCACTTGCAAATTATACTCGCCAACAAGATTTCTGCCATACTTACTAATGAGAACCTGACACCATAAATTATTAGGAGTAGTCATTAAATTTAATTTTTTTTTAAAAGACACCATTCATTATCTCAGATCGTTTGATGCCTACTTACTAATGAGAACCTAACACCATAAATTATTAAGATTGGTCAATAAATTTCATTTTTTTAAAGACACCTTTCTAAGATCGTTTGAATCAAACCCACCACATTTCTTAGACATACAACTTTCAAACTGATCAGATAATTCTTTTGGATTGTCTTTGTGTCTCCCTCAATAATAGTTGAAGTCTTTCCAACTCAATATTATTACTAATAGGGTTTTTTATGATACTATTGCGAATAAAAATAAGGGATAGGACTTAACACAAATTTATTCAACGTAATTCTTCCGAGCAATCTCAAATGTTTTTGTTACCAATCCACTTAGTCCCCTTTGAATCTGCTCAGTAATACTCCATTCATTCTTTTTTAAGTGTCACTTTTTAAATAATTTTTTGTTTTTTTTTAATTGTCACTTGTAAAGTATAAAGTAGTATTAAATGTACTTTTATCAAAATTACTAGGGGTGTTCGCGGGCCGGTTTGGTTCGGTTTTGAGAGAATCCGATACCCGAACTAATGAAAAATAAATGGATTGGTTTGGATTGGATTTCTATATTTTTGCATTAAAGCCCAAACCAAACCGATCCGAAAAACAACAGATTGGTTTGGATTGGATTGATCGGATATATTAAAAATAAATATATAAAAATATTTTTTTAAAATTATTTGTTTACACATTAAAATATGAAAAATAAATATTGAACACATGACACACATATTTTTAAACAAGTTATGAACACCATAGTCATGTAGTTGTATTTCACTTAAATATTTAATAACTTAAAACAATTTTACTGCATACTCATACTTTATTCCATATCATAAAATTGAAGTTTTGTAGTTTGTAGCTACTTGTGATTTGAGGTTTTGCGATTGGGAAGAAGGTTCTGGCTTGCGGATACTTGTAGTTTGCACTTTGTGAGTTTGATTTATAATGGTTGTGATGTTTGGTTTCTCTATATTTCATCATTGATTGATATGTTTGTGATAATTTGAAAGATGTCATTTCGTTTTTCATTGGAATGTCCATAGACTATGCCTCTTTGTTTCTTTCATTATGGTTTGTACTTGGTAATTGCTTAATAATTATTCTCTTCATTCAAATAAATAAGTAATAACTCAATTAAAATTAATAATTTATTATATGAATTAATTATTTTGATTGTTATTGGTTTGGTTTGGGTTTACGGGTAGCAATTTAGAAATCCGTTACCCGAACCAATTAATATCGATTTTAATTGGTTCAGTTCGGCTTTTGTCCGAACTGGAAAAATGCCCAATCCAAACACATTGGTTTGGTTTGGATTCCGGTTTGGTTCGGATTTTCCTGAACCAATGAATACCCCTAAAAATTACCTAAAAATAATTATTACAGAGAGAGAAAAAGTAAAATGAATGTAATAAATAATTAGGGGTATTACAGTTAAAAGGAAAATGATTGTATGAAAAATAACAATATTGATTAAATTTTTCGTTATGTGTGAAAAATAAAAAAATGACACTTAAAAAGAAACGGAGGGAGTATGTCAAAATCTATTTCTAGAGCTTCTACCAATAAATAATATTCGGCCCAAGATACTTTCTCAAACTTGACACTTCACTAAATCCTATATGTTGCATGATCTCTCGTTGAACCTGGGGATCTACCTTAGCGAAGATATAAATTTGAATCTTTTCAACATTAATCTTTTGCCACGAGGCTTGACAAAATTGATCTAGACATTGCTTGATACAATAAACTTGTTTGATACGATAAATTAACCTCGGCAAAAAAGAAAAAGGTCATGCAAAAAGGAGATGAAAGACATGAGGTTCTCCACCCACATAAGCTTCCAGTTACCTGCATCAACTTAATCAACAATAATACGCAACAAAAGACCCATATATATATATATATATATATATATATATATATATATATGAGAAAATGGGCCACCTTACTGAAAACCTCTCGATGCAGAAAACTATCAAGCTTGCCATCTTTATTATAAAATACTAATAATATTAATTGTTTTGGATGCAATTAGCATATCACTGAATGTTATCTTTTGAATACTGTTCCGGACTAGACCGATGGCTAGGCATGACCCAATTCACTTCTGCATCCAGAACGACCCAATAGCCTAGATCCATCCAGTTGAGGACAAAGGGAACCGATTTTCGCTCTGCCCCTCCACTGAGGAGAGATGGCCAACCGACCATCTCTGCCCATCCATCACATTCTTGCCCGTCACGCACAGGGCAGACATCCAGGGATGGCCGCAGTGCTCATGCCCGGAATCATCTCCTGCCCCTCCGCCGAGGCAGCTTCCCGGAACGATCCAGCAGTCTCGATCCATCCAGTTAAGGACAAAGGAAAGCCGTTTTCCTCATGCCCCTATGCTGAGGAAGGCTGACCAACTGATCTTCAGGGACAGAAGGCCAGCCCTGCCCTCCATTTCATCTCTGACCATCATACATGGGACAACCATCCAGGACCAAGCAGGAATGCACCTGCTCGGAAACACTCCTCTGCCCAAAGCAACAGGCTAGTTCCGAGCAGGTCTTCCCCTCTCGCCGAGGAGAGATGCCCGACTGACCTCCAAGGACAACTGACTATCTCTGCCCTCTATCTCAACTCTGCCCGTCATACACGGACAGTCATCCAGAACCTGGCCGTAATGTACCTGCCCGAAAACACTCCCCTGCTCAGCACAACGGCTAGTTCCGAGCAGACCTGCCCATTCCAACGACTAGTTCTGGAAGTTACCTATTTTTGGGGGATCCGCGATCCGCGCTCGAATAATAGGGACCAATTGGCCATGCACTGGGGGCACTATATAAACCCTCTCACTCGAGAGGGTCAGATATCCAATAATCACCTTGAAAACTCATACTTTATACTTGCCCCTTTCTCTCTGACCTTTTCTTACTTGAGCGTCGGAGTGCCTTGCAGGTACACCCCCCCTCCTCCTCCATTCCAGCATCGTAGACGAAGTCTCTGGCCCACTTCAAGGTTCTGATCAACCTGTAAGATCGAATACTATCTTCTATTGTTTCCAGTAAGTGTTTTATTTTAATTTATATTAATAATTATTATGTTTGATTAATAAAATAAAATAATTATTATATTTGTTAAATATAAATATTATTTATTCGTATGATTATAATTTCACCTATCGTGAATATAATTATATAATTTTTTTTGTGTTGTTAATTACATAATTAATTTGTTGGTGATAAAATTATTTATATTAATAATAATCATATCCTATCGATATATTATTATTGATATAAATTCAGAATAAATAAAATTTTATTTATTAGTAAATATGATCTATATTATATTAGTAAGAACTATACCCTATCGGTATATTATTATTAGTGTAATTTTGTTATGATACTGTTCCGGACTGGGTCGCGGTCTGCCCAACCATCGAGCATGCCCAATCCAGTAATGGGTCGGCCCAGCGTGATCCTTCCAATGGCCAGTGCCGAGCACAGCTTCGCAGCGACGAGGACCCCGCGTGTCCTCCACTCGGTAATCACATAGCAAACGCCGATGTCGAGCAGAACCTTATAGTCGAGGAGAACCTCACTATCCTCGACCTCCACGCGCTCCTCCCCGCGAGGACACGTTCTCTTATAACCTCCCACTCCCAAAGGAATCGGTCTGCCCTACTTCCGGAGATTTCGGGACCGTTACCCCAGGGTGAAGACCACGTGCTGGTCTTCACTACGCCACGTAAGCCCTGGCAGTTACTTGGATTGGGCCTTGCAATCCAGGCCAGTGCAAGTAACCGTTGGCCCCGCGCTGGGGGCTCTCTATAAATACCCTCTCACTTGAGAGGGTCAGGTTAAGTCATATTCTAAACTCACATACTTTCTGTACTTGCTTTTCTCCAACCTTTCCTGACTTGAGCGTCGGAGTACCTTGCAGGTACACCCCCCCGCCGTCTCACCATCACCAAAGCTGAAGGTTTCACGAAGCTGTTGGCCACTATCTAACTGTCGGATCCAGGTACGATCAGTGGCGTCGTCTGTGGGAGCCACTGCTTCCCCGTTTTTCCTTCAACGATAAACCAAAGCAATTTCTCCGTTCATCACCAGCATGGCCAACCCGTCTGCAAACAAAGCTCTAGACACCGTCCTCATGCAACTCGAGAACGAAAACCACCGTGAGGACAATGCCGTCCTCAACGTCGAAAAAGGCGACGTAAGAGACGGGCAGACTTCCTCCCCAGACTCCGAAGACGCGGCATACGACGCCACCCAGCAGGACGACCAGCAAGTCGCCTTTCAGCCAGTTGCTCCTCTGCCTAAAGCAGATCCGAGCACCGTGGCCCTATTCGCCTTGGACAACCAGACCAACCATCTGATCATGCACCATAATCTCAAAATTGAAGCGCTCGAGCGAGGGCGAACACGACGATCTTCCCCGCGAAGACATCATCGCCCACCTTCACCTCGCCGTTCTCCTTCCCCGTGAAGGACTCCCCCGGAATAATCTATGACCCCCTCACCGGTGCGAGAGGGCCGCCGGCCGCGCCTGGAGCGCACCCAGCCAGAAACCTCCCAGAAGCGCCATCATTCCCCGCCTCGGAAGGAGCCCAGGCACTCCTCGACTACCAAGAGGAGTAAGACCGCCGAAGAGAGGCCGAGGAACCGTTCCAGGAACTCCCCTCCACGACAGGGACCTGGTCGACACCACCCATCTCCATCAGGGTCCCCAGCCGAAAGCAACCACGACGACCAGAGGACTCCCCTGTCATGGGAGATCATGGACGCCCCAATCCCTGCGGGCATGGAGAAACCCCTGCCACCGACCCCGACGACCACGTCGAAAGTTTTGAAGCCATGCTCAAATTCAGAAACGTCAGGGGAGCCATTAAATGCAGGCTTTTCCCCACCACCTTGTGGAAGGGCGCCATGACCTGGTACAAGAGCCTAGCACCCGGGTCGATCACGTCCTGTAAGCAACTAAAAGAACGCTTTACCAAACACTTCACGACATCTCACTGCGCTAGAGAGCATTTTCTAGGAACTACATTGACAGGTTCACCAGGGAGGCTGTCGAGGTCCGCACGACCAACGACATGAAGAAGTTTCTAATCATCCGGGGACTGCGGCTTGGATCCGATTTTGCCAAGTCCGTGGGCCTCCGCAGACCTCACTGTTTGGAGGACCTCCTCCAACGAGCTCAGTCATACATCGAGTTTAAAGAGTCGGAGGCAGCACAGACCGCCCTTGACTCGAGGCGGAAGGAAGGCCCCCGCAGCCACAGAGAGGAAGACTCTCCTCCCCGACGTGAAGGAGAAAGAACGAAGGAAGGCCTACCCCGGGACTCTCGCGAAATGAGAGGGCCAGCTGGCCGGTTCACGGAATACACGCCGCTCAACGCTCCCCGCGCACGAATCCTCTCCAGTGCTCAAACTCGGAATTTCTGAAAGGAGGCGTCCGCTTTCCGAAGCCAACGACCCCCAAATCAAACACGGACAAGTCCAAGTACTGCAGGTTCCTCCGGAGCCACAGACATGTCACGGAGGACTGCATCCATCTCAAAGATGCAATTGAGATCCTGATCAAGGAAGGACATCTAAAGAAGTATGCCCAGAAGAACGACACCCCTCGTCCAGGTGCCCGGGAAGCCCAAAGCGTCGAGGAGACGACACCTCCTCCCGATGAGAGTCGGCTGCAGGTCGCCCTCAGCGCCACTTGACCTGAAGACTTCTTCGTCCCCGAAGGAATCGAGGGCCAAGAGGCAGTTCGCAGCATGTGGGCAAACTTCCCCCACGAAGACCCTGTTTCTGCCCGCAGAACCTGGGAAGATTTCCCCAAGACGATGGTCATATCCGGAGGTGGTTACGAGAAGGTGTCAGTAGGGTCGATCAAGTGGAAGTTTGACGAACTAGAGTCCGCAACATCGGCGAAAACCATCACTCTCGAGAAGGTGCAAGGGAAATCAAACCCAATCACCTTCTACCTTGAAGAGCTCCCAGGCGGAGCACCCAACGCCACTATCCCCCTCTTGGTCAGGGCACAGATGGTAAATTTTGACGTTCGCAGAATCCTTGTCGACCAGGGAAGTTTGGTCGACATCATGTACGCTCACCTGTTCGGGACTCTCCAGCTCGACGAGAGACATCTGACCCCTTACGTGGGTTCAGATCTGCAGGGGTTCAACGACACCACCACCAGACCGTGGGGCTAAGTTGAACTGATGGTCACGTTCGGGGCCGAAGACACTGCCCGGCAAGTCAAGACCCGTTTCCTGGTGGTCGAGTGTCCATCTCTCTACAACTGCATCCTCGGGAGGACCACCCTGGCCGAACTCACAGCAGTGCCATCAACGGTCCACCTCAAGATGAAGTACTACATGGCTAGGGGACGGGTAGTTACGATGCACAGGGACATAGACGCGACCAAGAGATGCTTTGACGCTGCAATCAAAGGCATGAGTTCCATCGGCACCAAGCCCAAGACCAGAGCAAATTCATCCCCAGACACCATACAGAAGCCCCTCCCGCGCGTCAACGCGGTTGACCTCGACAACAGGTTCCTTGGCGAGCTCGAAAAAGGCGGAGCAGCTGACCTCGACCTCCAGGTGGAAAACAACGGGCAACCTCTCTACCCAACGCACTCATCCCAGACGGAGACTTCGAGCTCCTTGCCCTCGGGGACGACCCAGACCGAAATGTGAAGATTGGCACCGGACTCCCCAACCTGGCGAAGAAGCAGCTGAAGGCGTGTCTCCGGGAGAAAGCTGATATGTTCGAATGGAGCGCCTCCGAGATGCCTGGCCTTTACCCCGATGTGGCTTGCCATCAGCTCGCAGTAGATCCGGTAGCTAGGGCCATAGTTCAACATAGGCGTAGGCAGTCTCCCGAAAAAGCGGAGGCTGCTGAAAAAGCTGTAAAAGACCTCGTAGAGGGAAATTTCATTTCGGAGGCCAGGTACACAACCTGGCTGTCCAACGTTGTACTTGTCAAAAAGAATAATGGAAAATAGAGGATGTGTGTTGAAAATACCGATCTTAACCGGGTGTGCCCGAAAGACTCTTATCCTTTGCCTAACATCGACCAGCTGGTCGACAATTTTGCAGGTTACAAGCTATTGTTCTTCATGGATGCCTACTCGGGGTACAACCAAATTCCCATGGATAAGGCCGACAAGCAGCATACAACCTTCATGATCGAGTCGGGCAATTACTACTACAACGTAATGCCCTTCGGCCTGAAGAACGCCGGCGCGACCTACCAATGGATGATGAACAAGGTCTTCTGGGGAGAGATCAGCGACACGCTAGAGGTCTATATGGACGACATGATCGTTAAATCCGCGGAAGAAGTTTACCATGCCGCTAATCTAAAAAAGGTGTTCGACACGGCGAGGAGATGCCGCATGAGGTTCGATCCCGACAAATGCACCTTCGGCGTTCGGGTGGGTAAGTTCCTCGGCTTCTACCTCATAGAGCGAAGAATCGAACCCAATCCTGACAAGTGTAGGGCTTTATCCGAGATCCCAACTCCGAACTCGAAGAAGTCAATACAATCATTGAACAGGATGCTGACTGCCCTCTCCCGCTTCGTCGCCAAATCCGCACAATACGCGCTCATGTTTTTCAAGCTTCTTCGATAAAAGGCCACGTTTAAATGAAGCGAGGAATGCGAGCAGGCGCTACTCCATCTCAAACTAGTCCTGTCACAGCCCCCGGTCCTCTCACGGCCAGAGAACGGGGAAACACTCTTCTTGTACCTCGCCATCACAAGCGAAGCGGTCAACGCCGTCCTCATACGGGAAACCCCCGACAGGGAAAAACTAATTTACTTCACGAGCAAAGCCCCCAAAGGTCTCGAGCTCAGGTATCAGTAGATCGAGAAAGTCGCCCTGGCCCTCCTCACCGCGGCCAGGAGGCTGCGCCATTACTTCCTGGCCCACACGGTGGTCGTAAGAACCGAACAACCTATAAGGCAGCTCCTTAGATGACCAGACATGGCAGGGAGGATGCTCAGATGGTCGCTCGAACACGCCGAGTTAGATATCCTGTATGAGGAAAGGAAAGCCCTGAAGGCTCAGGTACTGGCCGACTTTGTGGCGGAAATGACCATCCCGGAACCTTCGACCAACAGATCCCAGAAATGGACAATCTACGTCGACGGGGCGTCCAGCACGAAAGGGAGTGGGGCAGGCATTATCCTCTAGAATGAGGAAGGCATCCTGATCGAGGTCTCCCTCGAGTTATCCTTCCCGACATCGAACAACCAGGAAGAGTATGAGGCTTTCCTCGCCGGGCTACGACTGGCCGAGAACCTGGGCGCCAAAGAGGTCAAAATCTTCACTGACTCCCAGCTCGTAGCCTCGCAAGTCCGAGGAGAGTACCAAGCTAAGAACGACAGCCTCGTCGAATACTTGACATTGGTGAAAGAAAATATGAAAAACTTCACCTCCGCAGAAGTGACCCACATCCCACGCGAGCACAACTCCCGAGCAGATGTCTTGTCCAAATTGGCGAGCACAAAGAAGAAAGGAGGAAACAAATCCGTCATACAAGAAGTGCTTTCCTACCCGAGCATCGACAAACCCGTACCGGCGACAGGCGTGAACGCCATTGGGGACAACAATTGCTGGATGACCCCGGTATACGAGTACCTCACGACGGGCAAACTACTCGATGTTCCCAAAGAAGCGGGGATAGTTAAGCGGCTAGCGTGCTCGTACACAATAGTCGAGGATAAGCTATACCACCGCAGGTTTTCTATCCCCCTCCTCAGATGCGTCGAGGAGAGCAGGGTCCCCGATATACTCCAGGAAATCCACGAAGGAATCAATGCACAACACCTCCCGCGGGCGATCCTTAGCCCGTAAGGCTCTCCGAGCGGGGTATTACTAGGCCACCATGCAGCAGGACGCCAAGGAGCACGTCAAGAAATGCATCGGTGTCAACGACACGAGGATATGCACCTTGCCCCTCCAAACGAGCTCAAAACATTGTCGTCCCCATGGCCGTTTGCGTGGTGGGGAATGGACATCCTAAGGCCCTTTGTCGTAGAGTTATACCAAAACAAGTACCTCATCGTCGGCGTGGATTATTTCACGAAATGGATCGAAGCAGAAGACTTGGCCAAAATCAAGGCCTTCAACATACTCCACTTCTACAAGAGGAACATCCTCGCCCGATTCGGCATGCCAAAAGCGATCGTCAACGACAACGGGACACAGTTCACCGACAGGAATTTCTAGGACTTCATCAACAAATAGGGCACGAAGCAGCACTTCACGTCGGTCGAGCATCCTCAAACGAACGGTCAGGCCGAAGCGACGAATAGAGTAATCCTCCGAGAATTGAAACGTGGACTCGGCGATGCCAAACAACGGTGGGTCGAGGAACTACACATCGTCCTCTGGGCCTACCGAACAACCCCGCATTCCACGACAGGGGAGACCCCATTCCGTCTGACCTACGGAATGGAAGCGGTGATCCCCGTGGAAATCAGGGAACCCTCGAGGAGGACGGAAGCTCCCCTCCACGAGGACGCGAAAGACGAAGCTCTGAGGGAAGAGCTCGAATTTGTCGAGGAGATAAGGACGGGCGCATCCCTCAAGGAGCTCTACGTTATAACGACAAAGTTATTAGACGAGATTTTCAGGTTGGCACCCTCATCCTACGAAGGAACCAGAAAGACTCGCGAGAGGGAAAACTCGCCGCGAACTGGGAGAGCCCGTACCGCGTCCGCGCAAAAACAGGGACAGGAGCCTACTACCTCGAATATCTACATGGGGAAGAACTTGCTCGACCATGGAATGCTGAGAAACTTAAGCAATACTACAGTTAGACACTACCCGCGACAAACCAACGTCGCGATTACGGGGGCGCGATAGGGTACAAGCGCGACACCTCTATACGAACACGATGATCAAGGGCCGCGTTGTGTGTGTGCGAAGACTTTTGATCCGACGAGGACACCTCGATCGAGCTCCGTCGTCGCTGTACCAATTAAGCAGAACACCCAACTCGGGATGGGCAGTTCACGCCACGAAGCTAAGACCTCGACCGAGCTCTTAACCTCGTTGAAGGTCGGAATACACCTCCGACCACTCGGCCAGCTCTCCACGCAGTCGAGGAACATCAAAGTCGAGCAAATTCCCAAAATCACCAAATCACTTAGACAAAAATAAGTAAAGTATAACAAATACACAAGCATCACACACACAGATACGCAAAAATCAAAGCATTAACTGGGCATAAGCCCATCGTACAAATATTACAAAGTATAAAAAAGCCCTTAGCACGCAGGCCAGACAAAGATCATCACAAATGGCACGCAAGCCAAACAAAAGACCAAAAAAGTAGTGGCACGCAGGCCGAATAAGCAAAGGAACTAAACAGAGATCTCTTCCTCGATCCGGTCAGCGTTCTCCCCGTCCTCCTCCTCTGGCAGGTCCAACTTACCATCGACCATGCGAATAAACAGGTTAATCCTGTCGAGCGCGAGCTGGACACCTAGATTCCCGGCTTTGACCTGCGCCACAACATTTTTGAAACCTATCTCGAGGGCCTCCAGACTATCTTACTGAAGCTCCTGAATCTTAGCGATCAAATCCGCACGGCTGGAAAAACCTTTTTCCTCGGCCGACTCGTTTTCTGCAGGACAGGTAGCAGCTTCCAGCTCTGCAATCCTAGTTTGGAGGCGGTCGCGCTCCTTTTGAGTTGCCTTCAGTGCAGCGTTGACCTCGTTCAGCTCGTGGAGGACATGGGCATGTTCCTCGCACTTGGTCTGGGCCTCTCGCAAATCAACCTCAATTTTGTCTTTCTCTTTCTCGAGGACAGTGTATTTATTCTTTATCTTCTGCAGTTCACAGGCAGAGGGGGTCCCCTCGTTTAATATCAAGGCAGTCTCAAAGACTCGAATCATCGCCGCCAGGTCCTCGACAATCGCCTCTTTCCTGGCCGTTCCATCCATTTCCAGAACTGCCTTCACCTCGGCCTCAGCGATGACAAGAGGGCTTCCCCTGAAGAAGTTCGGCTGAAGATGACAGGCGGGCAGCAGGAACTTTTCCGTTGGAACAGGCTCTTCGAGATTCACGAGGACTGGCCCCTCAGTCCTCGCCTTTTTGGCAGGGGTGCTCTCCGGAGGGGGAGACTGGCTGCACTGTGGAGAAGACGAGCTGCTCGTCGTACCGATCGACACTGCTGTCTGGATAACATCTCGAACACGACCTTTAGCTCGTTTGGGAGCTCGCTCAGCAGCCATCTTCATGATGCGCTTGGTGGCATTCGACATTTGAACTGCAAGGGAAAATAGGATACAAGTTAGCACAAGGAAATAATACTAAGTGCACACACGAACAGAACAATTGGTTCCTACCTAAAAACCTCTTGGCCTCATCGGGGGACTTGCAATCAAGGAGAGCCTTGGTGTTTATATAACAGGCCTTGGTCTTAACCCTTCCCCCCGAGTCGAGGATATATTTTTCATCCCTAGTTATACATACCGCCCCGCTGAAGTCGGCGACAAACGCGACCAGCTTTGCATACGCTTCTTTGTCCTCCTCCGACAGCTCGCTAGGTTTCACGAGGTATTCGTCCGTACCAAGCGCGGAGTGCGCATCCTCCCACTCCAGGGGCACTTGGACACAAACTTATCCTGCCCGACACTGTCGGTCACAATGTCATAAAGCGTGCCACAACATCGTGCGTCGCGGGCATGACATAGTAAAACCTATCTTTGAAGTTCCTAACAGAATTCGAGTACGCCTTGAACAACTTCCTCGGCTGTTTGAACGAGACCCAGCTATGTCGCCCTTGGTCAGTTGCCCGTTGGAGATGGAAGACGCGAAAAAAGAGCGAGAGGGTGGTCCCGACGTTGAGGTAGTCGCACACGATCTCGAACGCCCGCATAAAGGCGAGTGCATTAGGATGAAGCTGAGACGGCGCCAGGTGCAGCCGGTTGAACACCCCCACTTGAAAGCTGTTGAAGGGGAGACGAATACCGGCCTCTTTAAAGGCAAACTCATACATGGGGAACCTTAACCCACGGTAATTCGAGCAGATACGATGGTGTTCCCGAGGCTGAAAGACCGTCCACTTCGTCTGCTCGCCCACAGCGACGTCCTCGACGATGGCGAAAGCGTCCGTGCCGTCGATGGAAAAACGTGAACGAATGCGTAAAGGCTCCTCGCCGGCCCAGTCGACGGCCGGACGCAAGGGCTCCTTCCCAGGAATCTGCGCGGGGACGTCCACGTTGGGTTCAGTGTCTATCTGGATAATGCCCGCAAGCCTCACGAACATTTTTACCTGAAAAGTATAGGAAATAGGTGAATTCGTTGGCCACGACCAAATCTACCCTTCCGCCGTCGATCAAGTGAAAGGGCAGCGAGATCACGGGAGATGCTTGGGACAACGGCGAACTACCCTATACCTTTACCCCCGTCCAGGGACCTTCTCCAGGTCCCCGATCCTCTCTCACCTCACCTCCCCGAGACATTCATCGCATGTCCTCGGGGTATCCATCGGGTCCTCAGGATATTCATCCCAAGCCTCCGTCAAATCGGACGGAACCCTAGAAACGTCCTGCCGTTTCTTGCCGGAAGCTCCACAGCCATGCCGGGAACTTTACCGGTTTGCCGGAAAACCACCAAAAGAAACAAAAACAGAACAGAAAAGGATTAAAAGCTTACTTGAAACGGTGGTAGAGAGCGGACCGGTACGGTGAAAACAGCGGTGCACGGTGGTGCACGGTGGTGGAGCAGCAGCGGTGAATAGAAGAGAAGACTGGAGTGAACAAGGTGGGAACGTGCAAATGGCACGAACTCAAAACCCTTTTTATAGGCCCCTCATGGGACTCGAGGAGTCCCTAGGCTTTTGAGTGCCCTAGGCCTAGCCGCCCATAGGCATTAATGACAGGTGACACGTGGCAGACGCGTTCCTGCGTTAACCTCTTCACCTGCCTTGCTCCTCGGCCTCACTACCTTTCGTCTTCCACGCGTCACTGTCTTTACGAGTCGAGCAGGGTCTCAGATGCCTGTCCGCTTAACATCCCGTGCTCGTGGCCTCCTCGTTGCGTTTTAGCTCGAAGACACTTCATCATCGACACACGTACGACAAAAGGTATCGAGGAGATTCGAACGAGGAGCTTTGCGTCGAGCCGATCCTTAAGTCATTACTCCGACATCTCGGAGCAACGACTTGGGGGCTCCTGTTCCGGACTGGGTCGCAGTCTGCCCAACCGTCGAGCAGGCCCAATCCAGTAATGGGTCGGCCCAGCGTGATCCTTCCAATGGCCAGTGCCGAGCACAACTTCGCAGCGACGAGGATCCCGCGTGTTCTCCACTTGGTAGTCACATAGCAAACGCCGATGTCGGGCAGAAGCTTATAGTCGAGGAGAACCTCACTATCCTCGACCTCCATGTGCTCCTCCCTGCGAGGACACGTTCTCTTATAACCTCCCACTCCCGAATGAATCGGTCTGCCCTACTTCCGGAGATCTCGGGACCGTTACCCCAGGGCGAAGACCACGTGCTGGTCTTAACTACGCCACGTAAGCCCTGGCAGTTACTTGGATTAGGCCTTGCAATCCAGCCCAGTGCAAGTAACCGTTGCCCCTGCGCTGGGGGCTCTCTATAAATACCCTCTCACTTGAGATGGTTAAGTTAAGTCATATTCTAAACTCACCTACTTTCTGTACTTGTTTTTCTCTGACCTTTCCTGACTTGAGCGTCGGAGTACCTTGCAGGTACACCCCCCCCCCCCCTCCGCCGTCTCACCATCACCGGAGCTGAAGGTTTCACGACGTTGTTGGCCACTATCTAACTGTCTGATCCAGGTACGATCAGATACAAACTATTGTTTACATCTTATGCTTATTTTATCATGTTCAAATATCTTATCGATATTGAAATTTTAGTAATATAAGTTTCTGTTTAGTATTGTATCTTTGATGTAAGATCATAATGAGCTAGAGTTTTATTAGGAAAATATTTGACTAGTATATGTGGAATCATTTTTCTATATTACATAATTATTCATTTAATGATTCCTTATTCATCTATGACAGTCTCTTTTCCTAACTCTGTCAAAATTCTGAATGGGACAAATTATGAGGATTGGAAAGAGTCTCTCAACCTTTATTTGGCTATAGCTAACCTTGACTTGGCTCTGAGAACTGAAAAGCCTAGCGCTATTACTGGCGCGTCTACTGAAGCTCAAAGGACTCTTTATGAAAAATGGGAACACTCCAATAGAGTGTGCCTTAAGATGATATCTTACACTATGGAAAAATCTATAAGACAAAGCATACCAAAAAGTGAGAGTGCTAAAGATTACCTGAAGTCTGTTGGTGAGAAGTTCACTCGTTTTGATAAGGCTAAGAAGTGTGAGTATCTCTCTCTGTTAAACAAAACTAAGTATGATGGTGTTAGTGATATGCGTGAGCATATTATGAAGTTGATCCACTATTATAACAAGCATAAAACACTCAAAGTTGAAATTGGTGAGAGCACTTTAATTTGGAGGGTCCTTGAGTCTCTGCCTCCTCAATTTGATGTTATGTGGACCTCCTATAATACCCAGAAAGTCGAATGGTCCGTGGATGAGATGATAGCACTACTACAAAACGGCAAAACAACAACGCCAGGTTTACAACGACATCCTATACACCGTTCTTATAGTGCGTACTGGTTGCGCGCGCATTATTTTAATTAGAAATCTCAAGGGTATAATAACGGTTTTTATGAAAACCGTGGTGATACAATCTAGCTATCATGGGTTCGAACCTCATTGCCCTCAAATAGTTTATCCCTTTGATGTAAATGCTCCCTTTTTAAGTTTTATTAATATTTAACTAAAAACTAATAAGGATATCACGACGGATATTTATCAAAACCGTTGTTACAAATTGAAGCTTCTTTTTATGTATTTTAAACACCATGTATATATATCAATTTATCCATTGAAACAACCCTAACATCAACGTCGTCACCATTGTCGGGAAGAAGACAACAACAACAACAAAGTGTTATACTTTAAGGTGTTGCAATGTCACATTTGAAGACAAAATCATCCAAAGGTGTTTCTACGTCTTGTTCCAGTGTAAAATCTCGATCTGGAAATTTTTGTGGTTGTGATGGTCGTATGGTTTCGTATCAATGCAAGAAGGGACAAAATAAAGGAAGGCTTTTTTGGAGATGTCCATTTTGGAGGAGCGATGGAACATGTAATTTGTTCATATGGGATGAAGACGTGGGAGAAAGAGATGGAAATGACGATGAGAGCATTATGAAGTCAGAGTTGGAAGCTGTGGGCTATCTGAAGGTTATGTATGAGGATTTAAAGAAAAAGAACAAGAATTTGAAGAACAAACTGAAATTAGAGATATTTTCTGGAAATATTAAGATGTTATGTTTTTTTGTCTCCTTTATGTTTAATATTTACTTTGTTATGAAATGTAATAGTTGAATTAGGGTTCGAATTACATTGTTGATGTTTAAACTGCAGATGCATTGTGAATTACATTGTTGATGTTTAAACTGCAGATGCATTAAGTTAGAAGTTAAGGCGCACCTTTTCTTTTTTATTTATTTTAGAATTCATAAATAAAAGGGTTATCACTACGGTTCTTCTGGTTAACCGTAGTGATATATTTATAATAAATAAATACCTATGTATACGGTTTTTATTTATTTTAAAATTCACAGATAAAAGGGTTATCACTACGGTTATTCTGGTAAACCGTAGTGATATATTTATAATAAATAAATACATATCTATACGGTTGTTATTGTTAACCGTTGTGAAATAATTTACCCATATATAAGCGAAATAACTTTCACTTAATTGACAGTAACGCCGTTGCCTTCAAAGTGAAACCCTAGAACCCATTTTTTCTCTTCGTTTTCACCATTAACCGTGAATCTTGTGCTTCATACATTAAGGTATTCTTCTTCTTCCATCTATTGTTAGATATTTCCCATTATCTCGTTTGTTGCATGTTGTTTTTGTTGATTGTTCTCATTTTTTCAGATTCGTTTTCACTACCTTAACAAAGACCATACTTTGGAAACTTCATAATGTTTGTGTTGCTATGGAAAAATGTATAAGAAGCATGAAGCTATGATGGAAACTTCATCCACCTTGTACCTTTTCTTCATAGCATCACGAACAAGATGTTAGTAAATGAAGAAACAACAGTGTAAGCAAACTTTATCTAGTTTTAGAAGCAATGAAAAGAAGTATAAGAAGTATGAAGCTTTTGTGTAAGCTTCTTCCTCCTTATATTTCTTTTTCATGGCTTCCCAAACTAGTTCAACATCATAATTGATTCCTGTTCCGCGATTAGTTTCATTAAAAGGTGCGTTATTCCTGTTCCTCTCTTTACTCATCACTGGGTTATGGTTTTAGGGTTTGTTTTCAACTGAGGATGCTCATTTTTGAAGTTTGCTTTGTTTCCTTTCAGGTTAAAGGGATGATACAGGGTGATGATGCTGGTGGAAGCAAGTGTATTATATCAGTTTATAATTTCTGGATCTGGTATAGAATGTTGTTTGAGTTTATCATATTCTATTTACATTGTTTGTTTAACTAACCCTCACTTAAAGTTTGCTGGTGGTAGCAAGCGTATTATATGAGTTTATAATATCTGGATCTGGTATAGAATTTTGTTTGAGTTTATTATATTCTATGTAGATTGTTTGTTTCACTAACCCTCACTTAAAATACATTCAGTTAATTTGACATAGATACTTATAATCTGCAAATTAAGTTGTATTTGAAAACCAACTTAAACAAACTAATGTTGTTTTCTGATTGCACACCTCTCATCATTTATCTCACGTTCTTTTATATATAGATTATGGTATAACGATCTCGCTCCTTAGATGCATCGCCATCTTCCAATATAGTTAAATCAAAGATGAGGCAAATTATCCAATGTCTTGTTTATCTTATGGAAATTTAACTATAATCGAAGATAGCGATATATCGAAGGAGTCATATCAATAAACCACAATATATGTAAAAGAGCGTGAAATACACGATAAGACGAATGCAATCAGAAAACAACATTGGTTTGTTTAAGTTGGTTTTCCAGAACAGTTTAATTTGCAGATTATAGACATCTTCATCAAATTTAATCCATGTATATTTATTTAGTGAGGTGTTTGGAAAATAAGCAATCTACATTTAATATAATAAACTTAGGGTACTTACAACAACGGTTATATATTGTAACCGATATCATAAGTAATTTATGTTTTATATAAATTCGCTACTGATGGGTTTCGAACCCAGAACTTAAGTGTATGTATCGCAACGGTTTATTATCATAACCGTTGTGATATATGGCGCGCGTCCTGCCTTTCAACAACGGTTTCCATACCGTTGTAGAAACAACGAACTTACAACGACAATCTACATAACAACGCCTTCGCCCACGTCATTATATGTCATTCCCAACCTTTGTTAAATGGGTTTTTCGTAGTAGTGTAGCCATAGTAACTTAAGAGGAAGATTCTATGAAAAAGGCAAAAGCTCAAAGTGTTCAGTTTGTTGCTTCTACTTCAGGAACAAAGAATTTCAAGAAAAACTTCCATAAGGGAAACCGTCATTTTGATGATAAGAAAGGAAAAAGGACAACACAATATCTGGAGCCCAAGGATAAGTCTTTTAAGAAAAATTTCTTTAAAGGAGAGTGCAAGTACTGCAAGAAGTATGAACATAAGGCAGATGATTGTTTTATCTTGAAAAAGAAACTTGAAAAGCAAGGTACACTCCTAGCTCTACCTTGTTTTGAATCAAATATAGTAGATGTTTCTTCCAATACTTGGTGGTTGGACTCAGGTGCCACTATTCATGTCGTGAATTCTTTGCAGGGGTTCGCAAGCCTGAGGAGACCAAGTGATGTTAAGGCGAAGGTCATTGTGGGAGATGGAGCTAGAGTATCGGTGATGGAGATAGGAGTTATTTCCTTGTTCTTATCTTTCGGACACATTTTGATTTTAAAAGATGCGGTTTATGTACCTTCAATGAGAAGGAATTTGATTTCTATTTCAGCTTTGGATAAATGTGGTTACTCTTTTATTTTTGGTAATAGAAAACTTGATGTTTGTTTTAATTCCGCTGTTGTTGGTTCTGAAAATTTGTGTGATGGTTTATATATGTTGAATGTAAATGAGATGTCTGTTAATTCTGTTGTTAGGACAAAGCGCAATAGGAAAGATGATAATTCTTCGATATTGTGGCATAGACGTTTAGGTCACATTTCTAGACCTTGTATTGAAAGACTAATTAAGGAGAGTATTCTACCTAATCTTGACTTCTCTGATTTTGAAACTTGCGTTAATTGCCTCAAAGGAAAGTTCACTACCAAAATCAGGAATACAAAAGCGAATAGATGTGAAGATGTATTGTAATTGATTCACACAGACATGTGTGGACCTATTACACCTAATGCTATGGGTGATACAGGTATTTTATCACTTTCATAGATGACTTCTCTAGATTTGGATGGATAGAACTTCTCCAAGACAAGTCTAGTTCCTTGGATGCCTTCAAATCTTTTAAACCTGCCATTGAATTGAAATCAGGAAAGAAGGTCAAATGTGTGAGGTCTGATAAAGGAGGAGAATATTATGGTAGATATGATGAGACTGGAAGAAATCCAAGACCGTTTGCAAGATTTCTAGATGAATGTGGTATTGAGGCTCAATACACTATGCCAGGTACTCCTCACCAGAACGGAGTTGCTGAGAGACGTAATCGCACGCTTATGGACATGGTTAGGTGCATGATGAGTCATTCGTCATTGCCTGGTTTTCTTTGGGGTGATGCTTTGAAGACTGTTGTCTACATTCTAAAACAGGTGCCTGGTAAATCAGTGTCGAAGACTCCTTATGAACTATTAACAGGAAGGAAGCCAAGTTTGAGACATTTTCATGTTTGGGGTTGTAAGGCTGAAGTCAAACATTACAATCCTCAACATAAGAAACTTGATATGAAGACTGTTAGTGGTTTCTTCATCGGATATAGTGTTGGGTCTAGAGGTTACAGATTTTATTGTCCTTCTCATTCTACACGAGTCATTGAATCTGATAGAGCAATTTTCTTTGAGGGTCATTTGTATAGTGGAGTCTCTACACCACGACCAGTTACTCTTAAAGAAGATCGTACTTTTCTCCCCATACCAATTGTTCCTTTCCCTAATGAGGTTGTGATTCCAGTAATTCAAAATAATGATCAAGTTGCGGCACCACAAATAGATGGGCATGAACAAACTGATACCCTAGAGCGTATTGGTGTTGCTGAACCAAGTAACATTGCTGAAGTTGTTCAATTGAGACGATCTCAGAGAGCTCGAAAGCCCACAATATCAAATGACTTTGTTGTGTATCTCCAAGAGCATGAGTTTGATATTCATGATAACGATGATCCTACCATTTTTAATGAAGCAGTTTCTTGTTCTCATGCTTCTGATTGGCTGAATGTTATGCATTATGAATTAAATTCTATGTCTCATAATGATGTTTGGGATCTCACAGAGTTTCCAGTTGGTTGCAAGGCCATTGGATGCAAATGGGTTTTCAAAACTAAACGTAATCCTGATGGTAAAATTGATAGATACAAAGCCAGACTAGTGGCAAAGGGCTATAGTCAAAGAAAATGGATTGATTACAAAGAGACTTTCTCACCCGTCTCTACCAAAGATGTATTTCGAGTTGTTATGGCTTTGGTTGCACACTTTAATTTGGAACTTCACCAGATGGATGTGAAGACAGCTTTTCTGAATGGAGAACTTGTTGAAGATGTTTACATGATTCAGCCTGAAGGTTTTATTGAAGCAGGAAAAGAGAAGTTAGTATGCAAACTGAAGAAATCCATATATGGATTAAAACAAGCATCTAGACAATGGTATTTAAAGTTTGATAAAGTTGTCACTTCTTTTGGTTTCAATGAAAATGATTCAGATCAGTGCATTTTTTTAAAGAACAGTGGGAGAGATTTTATAATATTAGTGTTGTATGTCGATGATGTCCTTCTTTGCTAGCAGTAGTGTTAGTCTTTTGAATGAGACAAGAACAATGTTAAGTAACCACTTTGATATGAAATACCTAGGTGATGCTTCTGTTGTTTTAGGCATCCAAATTTTTCGTGATATGTCACGTGGTGTTCTTGGTTTGGCTCAAAAAGGATATATTGAAAGAATCCTTAAACGCTTTAATATGCAGTTTTGCTCCCCCTGCACTGTTCCTGTCCAAAAGGGTGATAAGCTCTCTAAATCTGAATGTCCTCAAAATGATAAAGAAACTACTGAAATGGAAAGAGTCTCATATGCTTCCGCTGTTGGCAGATTGATGTATGCTTAAGTTTGTACTCGTCCCGATATTGCACATGCAGTTAATGTTTTAGGGAGATACTTGAGTAGACCAGGATTAGGTCATTGGAAAACCGTTAAAAAGGTCATGCGATATTTGTAGGGAACCAAGGATTACATGTTGACCTATAAGAAGTCTGATCAACTTCAGGTCATTGGTTATTCTGATTCTGATTTTGCAGGTTGCCCTGACGACCGAAAGTCTACTTCCGGCTTAATTTTTATGATGGCAGGAGGAGCTATTTCGTGGAAGAGTGTTAAACAGACTCTTACAGCTACCTCAACCATGGAGGCAGAATATGTAGCTTGCTATGAAGCTACTTTTCAAGCTATGTGGCTGAAGAACTTAATCTCTCACTTCAAAGTTGTTGAAAGCATATCCAGACCACTTATGATATATTGCGAGAATTCTGCTGTTGTACATTTCTCTCAAAACACTAAGAGCTCTTCTCGCTCAAAGCATTTTGATATTAAGTATCTATTTGTCAGAGAGAGAATTCTTGAATTTCATACTCAAATTGAACATCTTGCCACAGAGAACATGTTGGCAGATCCACTGACCAAAGGCTTAACTGTTGGTATTTTTCAAATGCATGTAGCCAACATGGGTGTAGTTAAGTCATTTAATATTTTGGATTAGTGGGAGTCTGATTGTTGTATTTAATTATTGTAATGAGATATGTATAAGATGACGTCAATTTAATAATCATATCACTTATAGCATTTCAGATGCTTGGACCATTAATGGATTACATACTTCTTCATTATATTATGTTAATTCATATTCATTATTGATATGTGAAATGTGAGTATTTGAAATGTGTGATTTGTTTTTCTATCGGATACAATTTATGCATTGTTAAAGTTTGTGCTTTCTCACATTATTTTGATGATAAATGATTGATATATTTGTTTATTATAATTGTTGTATTTTAATAATTAATTAAAGTCATCCAAGTGGGAGAATGTTAAAATTATAATAGATTTACTTCAATTAATTATTAAATAAAATATAATTATTATATCAATTATTAATTTATTTAATTAAATGAATCTTGTGTTGGGCTTAATTGTTGAATGACCCGTGATGGGTTGGGTCATTCTTTTGGATAACCCGCTGAAAGGTCCCTTCCTTGGTAGTTATATATTCCGACTATCCCATTAGGTCAGAAATTAAGCGTTCATTCTATCAGAAAAAGGACAGTAACATTCTCAAGTTTACACTCAAGCAAATGAATTCATCTATGACAAGTACGTATTTATTAAATTAGGAATATCATAATATACCCTACAATCATATCTATGATTTTGATTATACTGTTAATATTCCAACATCTTTTACATCTTGAAATACCTACAGCTAGTTGGATCACTAATTAGATTTAACTTTAATTATGTTTATTTTAAAAGTCAGAACAGCCGATTTTTTTACACAGAAAGTCATACAAACAATGGACACTGCAAAATATTTTACACACTGCATCAAAACTAATATCTATTTCTGTATGTAACTTGCACAAAATAAATAATTTAATTAGATTTACATGGTCAAACTCGACTCGTCGTAGAAAAACAAATAAATTACAGTGCCTTACAAATCAGTTTGAAATTAGAAAAATAATACTCTCTGCATTCGAATCATCACAACACTGGAAACAGTAACAAGCCAACAAATTAGCAAGCAAAGAATCATCACATACCTGTACAAAGATAGTGTTAAGCATTATTGAATATAAAGCACCATATATTTCCTAAAGCTAACCAAACCACTGATCAAGAGTATCATGCTTCACTTGTGGAAATTTCCTAAAGCACCAAATATATAAGGTGGCAAGGTGTGAAATATCAAAGGGGTTAGTTATCAATTTGTTAGACTTTTGTGGGCAAATTGTAATTCTTCTTAAGGAACTTGGCTGCTGTTTCATCATTCCTGTAACATAAAACTCGCAGAAGTGTGTCTGGTTCTCTTGGCCTCCATTGATCTGCTTTTGGAGGCAATGGAAGCCGCGATTTAGCAGAAGAACCATACATTTCTTTAGTAAGTTGGATAAATTGCTGAATTATCTGTTGTGTATCCGTGTGAAATAAGGGGAGTACACCTCGAATGGTTGCAGAATGTTTTTCGATTAATTCAGCCGGCAAGCCGTCCCCATTTGACCAGAACAAGTCACTCAGAAGCTTGAAATCTTCCTCTAATACAATAGAATCTTGCAAAGAGAAAGCACGAGATGAACCTCCAGCCAACAAAACCAACAGGAACCCATCGAAAGAAGCTCGCATTACTTCAATAATTACGCGTGTTCTAACTTTATCATGCACTGTTGATGATATGATCTCTAAGTATTGCTCAAGCTCGTGAAGAAAAGGCTCAATCCTGGCTGATGAAACTTCTCCAACATATAGGCTGTCCCAAAGAACGTGACAGAGATCTTCGAAAATAGCTTTGTATGCTATACACTCGCAGAGTTGACGGATACCTTCCACTGCAGCAACTGCAGAAAACTTGAAGCTCGCCCCGTTTGCTATATTATCCTCATTGGTGGAATTAGAGCTGCTAAGATTGGCAACTATCCTCTTTTCCAGAACCCCTAATTCCATGCGAATACGCTGCATAGTATTAATGCGAACACACAGGTGGGGTATATCGAACGAGCTATGTTCACTCGTGGTTCTAACAAGGGCTTTCCTCTTCTGAGTCATTTGTGGCTTTTCTTTTTTACGGAATACACCGTGATATTTTCCTTTTGTTGAACACCTGGTCAAATCAGGCAAAGTCGGCATGAATGTATTACGGTTCCCTGCAGACCATAAGAAGGGAAAAACCTAGTCACACAAGGATTGAATAACTCAATTTGGTAAATCAAATGCTAACTAATGCATGGAATATATACCGCAGCCGGATTTTGCTTTCAAAATGTATTGTTGGATAGATTTGTCAAGACCAGATATCAATTCAGGAAGTAAAGCTGCGTGCATGGATATGGGCAACAGGAAGAAAGCTTCCACAGTGTCATCTATGAAACGTAGAACTTGAACTGCAGAAGGAGCAAAGCCTTCTTTATTTTCCTGTGGATTCCATGCCTGTAGCAAAGGATGGTGAAGTTAAAAATTATTTTAAAACCTTAAACTTGCCAACAACCACGTTCTTGTGCAGTAATAACATAGTAATGGTAATATCTAACAATATCTGAAATCATCATAAAGGAAAAACAAAGAGAAAGGATTTGTTTAATTTAAAAAATATACATAAAACTTGATAAAATTTTGAGCAACAAGATTTGACATACCTCTTGATGCATAATTCTGTCAACCAATTCCACCAGTCTATCCACTCTGATATTTATCCATGACTTAACAAGATTAGCAATTATAGCTTCAGCCTCATAGGGTTGGATCTCCATTATAATGGATTTCCCACCATCTTCACTATCAACAGAATCTTCCACTGCTATCTGCACCAGCTCTTTCTCCAACTTGTCAGCAGCCATCAACACTTCTATAGCATCAGGTGTCAACTCGGTGATACCTTTAACATATTTCTTCAACTCATTTCCATAACACACGTGAAGGGTAGCAACCGCAACACCAGCAGCAAGAGGATGCCATCTCTTTAATTTAGGACTAAATATGTCTTTCTCCTCAAAAGCCAGTTCAGTAATGTCTCGTGCGAGGACAGAAAGAATTGGAAAAGGTTTGTTCTGTTTTCTAGATTGATGCTTTCTGGGGTCCACTTTCTCCACTTTCTGCCTTAGAAGAGATTAGAGAGTTAAGCCATATGAGTGGCATCAAAATTAGGTAATTAGTACCATAATAGAGCAAGACAACCACTTTTATACTATTTTGGTCAATGGTATCAAACGTATACAGTATACAAATGTCATAAATAATAATATGTATGTACCATCTGAAAGGAAGCTTTGAGTGATAGAACTTGCCTGAATGAAAACAGCACGCAATGATGATCTAATATAATTTTCAACTCTGGTGCAGGCTACATCGGCATGGTTCTTCCGATTATACTCATTAGAGATATCTTCTGCCAGTATATTTGCTGATAATGCAGCAATAGATACAACACTTTCCATGGATTCAATATTACCACTATGGAAAGTATCGTGGTAGGCAAGGAGCCTTTTCTCTGCCCAACCCAACATCATATTCAATGTGGAGCTCAAAGTTTTTGAGTAAGAAGGATCTTTCATTGCCTTGGTATCTTTCTCAACTTCCTCTAGTAGATTACAGGATGCAAAAAGCAGATCATTTTCTACTTCACGAGTGACGACGTATCTATGAAATAAGACCCATGTGAAACAAATATTATGTAGGGTTTCATTGATTCCAAGCATGAGCCAGGTCTTCTTAATGAGCTCTAAGACCTCATCAACCTCGTCTATCACACAGGTTTCAATGTGACCATCAAAACAAGCTTCTAAAAGAGTTTGGTAGATCCAAAGGTTCAGTGGAAACCCGTCCGCCCAATGGCATGACTCGGGAACAGACCCATCAAATGATCTGCAAGAAAGAGACATAACAACACTCCGGAGGGTTTGCATTGATTCACCACTACTTGTAAAATTTATAGGTTTCTCAATGGCTCCACCAATTATGCGCCGGAGTTTCTGCGCAAAGGTGTCTGCCTTATCAAATGGAAGGCGAGGATGCAAGAGGAGCCCGGCTTCAAGAACCTTCAAATTTCTTCTCAACCAAGCTTCATACTCTTGTTGATTGGGAAAATCTGAATTCTTGAACAGTTGTATAAGCTCTAACGGAAGAACCACCGATTCCATGCGTCGTCCAAGCTATTTTAATTTCATGAACAAAGACCTAGTAAGCTATCATTAGTGATTAATCATATATAAGGAGACAAACGAACCTAGTAAGTTATTTTAGATTTTGGTCCACATTTTTAATCCCAATCATAGAGGAACGCAATGAAGTGAAACCTTTTCCAGCAGTAGGAAATGTATCCAACTTAATAATCAACAAACAAGCAATAAAAGAAACTAAAATACAGATTATCTATTCTAAACAGTAACAACGTGTAATCGATGACCTGAGGGACACGAAGAAATACAATTTCCTTCAAGACTTTATCATCATGTTTAGCACAAATCTAAAGCTATGAAAAGCAAATAATGATATTACGTACGATTGGGAACAAGCATAACACTTGATCAAAATTTCAACATATCACAATAGTCAACAGAAGTCAACAGAGGTCAACTAGTGGAAGTCCAATATCAGCTCTAGAATAGTGTAAAGTCTCATTTGAAAAGCCTCAACAAGTTTCAAGCACTTAGCAAAAAACAATAGAACTTTTGATTACTTGGATTCAAAACTCACTGTATTCAATATTCATGTATGAATTACTTTCATATCAACTTTAATTTTGTAAATAATTCACACCAAAGCAAAAGCTTCTAGTTTATAAGTACTTTTCAATTAAAATCAACTTATGATTTTTCACTTATAGTACTTAATAATATTCAAACAGAAATTGAATAAGCTTCTAAATTAAACGGAAAGAACAAAATCGAAACCTGTGCAGCAGCGATTCTGAGAAGCGCTCTTCGAATCCTACTATCACTCTGTTCAGAGATTCTCATCTGCAGTCTCACAACTTCCCCAGTCGTCACCGGACGCTTACTCTTCAACGACGACGTTTTGAGTCCCAACGCCTTCTTCACCTTACTAGCCGCAATCGAAGTCCGCGACCGGTGCAGCGAAGCCGCCGGAGCCGGATCAGCCGGATCCCTAACTCCCTTCTCCGACTGCGAAATGAATGTCAACGGCTTCGGACCTGAGCTCCGGCATGCGGCTAAGAGGATCTCGTAGGCGGTTTCACGGAGGTCCGATGAAGGTAAATTCGGCGGCGGATCTCCGAACGGAGAAGGAATGTGGTGGAGAGGCATGGCGGTTGGTGGTGAAGGTTATGGAGGTAACATTGGTAAAAAGAGAAGAAAAGGAAGGGTTTTGAATTTATTTAATTATGAATTAAAACGGGTGAAGATTATTGGAAGGTTTTTTGAAGTGCGTGTTAAGTGGGTTTTGCTTTAAGATTTTAATTTTATTTATTTATTAAGAATAGTTGTGTTTGTGATGATGAAGATTAGATTGGTTAAGTTGGCTTTTCCGAGAGAGATATTCTTACTTGACTTTCAAGATAGCTGCGTTGCGTGGTGGGGCAGATCAGATTGAGAGATTGAGATGAGTTTTAGCGGAAGGAGAGTTTTGAGAGTTTTGAAATTGAAGAATGAAGAGGAAGTTGGAGGTGGGTGGATAGGGACAAAATTTATCTTTTTTCAATTTGATGACATATAAAAAAATATTTTTGACACAAATTTTTATTATTTAGGTGCTCCTACTAATCATTGTAGTTTGGCATGATATTATTTATTTTAAAGATAATTTTGCTATTATTATAAATAAATAATTTTTTAGTTTGGGGTCAGTTCTGCTATTATACAAGTGATACATGTCTTTATCAAAATGTCTCAATAATAAATATAGATTCTTTTCGAGTTTGAGAATGTATTAGGGTGATATATATAAAATATTGACTAAATGATTTCAACCACAAGATAGAAGAGTGAATTTGTGATATTTAAAATTTGTGATTAATTTATAAAATCTTTTATTTTTAGAAACCGTTTATGTTAGAGATTAAGAATAAGATAGAAGAACAAAGGAGATAAAGAGAGGTATGCAACATAAAATAATTGACATAAATTAAAGAGATGAGTGTTTAGTTAAAGCGTACTAGAAATTTATACAAGTTTTGTTAAATGGAGAAATAGGAGAAATGCTATTTTAACTCTTAATGTGAATGATAGTTGGGTTGAGGGTATGAATGAGATTCGACAATAGGTTTTGAATTATTTTACAAATCTATTTAGAAAGTTAAATGTTCATCGGCCTAGGTTTAATGTGGTTTCCTTCCACTCATTTTCGTTTGAGGATAATTTGGCTTTGACAACTTCCTTTCTCCTTTAAGAGGGAGTTGGGGTTGTGGCTCAGGGTGGGAATAAGCTGGATCAAGTTAGCCTTTGCCAAACCTAAATTTGATCTGCTAAAAAATTTAAAGTCCGAGTCTGACATGTAGTCTGTCATATGCTTACTTTTAAACCTAACCTTTTTGAATGTTTGATTGACATACTATCCTACTTAAAAGCCTACTTCATTTTAACATTTGTAAATAAGTAATTCAATTAATGTTAAATAGATTAACAAATTAAAATATCAATGAGATTAAATGTTTATTTTCATTAACTCATTCGAGTTTACATATAAACATAAGTTTTATGATACTATTTGTTTGAAAGGACTTTTGAGAACAACTTATGACATTATTCATAAGGTTTTTTCAATTTATTTTCAAAAGTTCTTTAAGATAACTAAACTTTATTTTTATATTTTAATTCGAAGCACAAAATACAATATAATAATAATAAAGTTATTCGTGTTTACTTAAATAGACCGGCTTGGCAGATTTAAAATATTTTATGACCGGTGGCATATCCTTTTTAACTAAATAGGCTTATAAAAAAACCTAAGCCTTTTCAATTTAAAAAAAAAGCCTGCTCTGACCTAGACTCGTGTAGGCTAGTCCGTAGGCCTTTGTTAGTTAGCCTGACATATTTTCTCCCATAGGTCAGTTTGATTGGAATAAGAGTTTGGCCTTGTTGAGTTCAATTTCTCTTTTTTGAATAGATTTGAAATTTGTTAAGGGAATATTTATGGATTATGTTTAATCAGTTTCACTAATTTCTATTGCTTCCTTAGAGCTTTGCCTTTTATTTTGTGATTTTGATCCCTAAGATTAAGAACCCCTATCTTCTGAGTGACTTTCAGCATATTTCTTTAGTTAGATGTGTATACAAATCGGTAGCCAAAGTTTTGGCTAAGAGACTTTGGTTGGTGATGGACAAATTTATTTCTCCTAATCGGTTGAATTTTCTAAAAGGAAGAATGTTGGTTTATGGAGTGGTAGTTGTGAATGAGGTGTTAGATTTGGCTAAGCATTCTAGAAAGTCATGCCTTATTTTCAAAGTTGGTTTTTAAAAAGCCTATGATCTAGTTAGTTGAAGTTTTCTGAATTACATGCTAATTAGATATGGATTTTATAATAAGTGGATGTCCTAAATTAGAGTGTGTGTCTTTGTTGGTAATCGTGTTGTGCTGATTAATGACAACCTAACTCAAGAGATTAAGATCTAAATGGGTTTGAAACAAGGAGATCCTTTAGCACTTTTTCTTATTCTTTTTGGTAGTGGCTGAAGTCTTAGTGGGATGATCAGAAGTACCACTGAGATGGGTCTTTTTGCAGATTTTAGAGTTTGTCCCTCCAATTTGAAGGTTTCTCACCTTTAATATGCTGATGATACTTTAATTTTAGAAACTCCTTCGATTGACAATTTTTGGACCATAAAAGCAATTGGCTTAAATGCACTACTGATCCTCTTAGTTTGGTCATTTTAAACAAATGGTCCCCCTATTACAAAACCAACGATAATGATCTCTTAAGTTAGATGCGCTTTGGATTTACTTGATCCCCCATTCAATTTTGTTGATGTGTCATGATTTTTAATGAGGTGGCAGTAATCCATATATTCTATGTCACAAAATCTTATTATTTTATTCTAAAATTGAATCATTTAATTTATAAATTACCTAAATCATTATTTAATTAAATATAACATAATTATAATTGTTAAAAAATCATGGATATTATCCAATTTTTTCATTCACGTCTCTAAGTTACCTTCATATCTACTCAAGAACCCTAATCCCCTTTTGTTCATCTCTCTTCAATCCCACAAGATTTTGTTTATCATCTTCACTATTCAAAAACAATTTCATCATCTTCATCTTAAAAAACTCAAAAAACCCAAACCAAAACAAGAATAGTCAAATTCGGATTTGCTATTTCATAGGTTCCTTAAAAAAATTGCTCACACTGTAAGTTTCCTTCTCACTTATTCATCAACCCTATTCAAAAAACATTCCAATTGCTCATTGTAGCGAGCGATTTTGGACGTGGTTCTTAAGCACTATCGTTCTTTGGAGTGACTACAAGTCGATTCATTTTTTATCCTATTGAAGCTGATGAAGGAAGGGAAATAGATGTCTCCAATTAACCCTGCTTGCATACCAAGTTTAAACAGTGGTCTGTTAGGTTACGGATGCTATGTGGTAGTGGGGCCTCTCTCTGCCTATTTTGTTAAGAATGAAATGACGGGATTGTTCATGGGGAGATTTGTTAGGACTGATACTGTGTGAAGGTATGGGATTTTGGGTTTTGCTTAGAGTGCTCGCTAAGATCTTTTCTTTCGATCTTATGCCTACGTATTCCCGTTTACCGAAACAGGGAAATCAGAGCGTTCGTAGTTCCTCCTATTCTATGGGAGGAAATGGGGTTTGGTGTCTTGTTCAAAGCCCAAGACGTGAAGCGAAAAGGTGATTTGTATCTTGTTCAAAGCCCAAGATGTGAAGCTGAAGGTTGTTTGTATCTTGTTCAAAGCCCAAGATGTGAAGCTGAAAGGCCTAGGCTTTAGAGAGAGTTTGTCATCTCTAAAGAGGGATAAAGGAGAATTACTTTAACCGGGATATGCGAATCCGGCAATGCCATAATTTCCTAAGAAGGGGTTTTAACCTGAAGGAGAAGACTTTAACTCAGTGTAGAGCAATGTCATCTTTCCTTAGGAATTTCTCATGCTAAAAGAAGGACAGTGGCATGGATATAGATGATCCAGAGGCTTGCCGCTTACAGCGATTAGATGAAAGGGAAGGAGTTGTTGATGTTTGTGTACTGTGAACGAGGCACAGGTTTGATGCTAAAAGGTTAATTGGACTCAGCCAGGGATTTCGTTATACAAAGCCTAAGAGGAGGCTATTGGGGGGCCCCAACTGACTCAGCTGGAGATTATCTGTCTTGTACAAAGTCCAAGATGGAGGCTAAAAGAGAGTTTGACTCTGTTTAGAGGAATATGTATCTCGTACGAAGCCCGAGATGGAGGCGAAAAGGTGATTGACTCAACGATGGAGTACTTTATGTGTCTCATACAAAGCTTGAGAGAGAGGCTGAAAGTTTTTGTTTGACTCAACGAGGGAGTCTTTTGTATCTCGTACGAAGCCCGAGATGGAGGCTGAAAGGTTTGTTGCGCTGGGGAGAATCATTTGTACAAAGCCCAAGAGGAGGCTGAATGATGCTGAGGAAAAGAAGGATCATTATACAAAGCCTAAGAGGAGGCTAAAAGACTGACTCTTTTGGGGATATCATTATACAAAGCCTAAGAGGAGGCTATCTGCTGGTGACTGTTTTAGTTGAGGGACAGGTCCAGTATACTGATTAAGAGAAAATCAGTTCTTATATGAGCAACACTGTACTCATGGATTTTGATCTGAGGATTGGGGTTGTTCCCTGTTCTTTAAGGAAACGGGGAAATCCGAAGGGTATCGAGACTGTCCGAGTCTACGGTTTCTTCCTATTTAACGAAGGGGTCACTTGAGAATGTCTTTGAGACTCAAGGAAAATTGACTGTCCAAGTCTAGAGTTTCATCTTTTGTACCATGCTTTGAGAAACAGTAGCAGACTCTATGAAAGGACTGATCTATGAAGATGATTAATTTCTGTTCCTATACCTCTAGGAGGTCGTCGGGACAATTTGTACGAAGCCCAAGAGGAGGCTGGAAACTTTTAAGAAGTCGATCGGTCCTTGTACTAAGCCCAAGAGGAGGCTATCATTCCCGGAGGAAGAGATCATTATACGAAGCCTAAGAGGAGGTTGTGAATACTTCTAAGAAGCGACTGGTCCTTGTACTAAGCCCAAGAGGAGGCGGGGTTGCTTTTAGGAAGCCTGTGGGTCCTTGTACAATGCCCAAGAGGAGGCCGATGCTTTTAAGAAGCCCGTGGGTCCCCAAACCCCGAGAAATTCAAGGCAAGCTATTCACAAGGAATAGATCAAGTCAGGAAAGTTCGAGAATTTGGAAGAAACTCAAAGATGCCATTCACGGAGAATACATTCATCTTTGGGAGTAGAGTTTCTTGACAATTCCTAATGAGGACAGCCGAAGAGAAGACTGTATCTGGTGATCCTATTGGGGATCTAGCTGTCTATTTTTACGAATAAACGAACCGGCTTTACCTAGTGCTAGACGTAGTTGCCGGGGAAACTCTGAATATCTATACTATTATTACACAGTTGATATGAGTTTATGAAAGAAGACTTACAGCGAAACAACCCCACAATACAGTTATATGTATAGGAAAGCAGTAAATGAAAGCGATAACCACTTACTCGGTTGTAGAGCTTCCATGCTGTTTGGTTAGTTGTTCAACAAAGAAAGATTGAAAACAACAGTATATTCAAAATCAAAGGAGAAAGTGCGTTGAAAAGAAAGATCGGGGCTTACAGCTCAAGGAGAGGCCCAGGGTTTTACTAGTGATTGTACTGTTAAATTTATACAGAGGGACTTATACAAGTGACTGAGGCCCAAAAAAGGTTTTCTGTACAGAGGGATGGGTCTTACACTCTCTCAAGAGGCCCAAAAAGTTTTAAAGAAAAAGAGTGGGGCTTATAACACGAGGGTAGGCCCAGATGATTTTTCGTTTAAAATGGCGATCGCGCCGAGATTTTCTTTTAACACAGAGGGACTTATACAATAAGTGAGGCCCAAAAAGTTTTGGTTAAAAGGGGGATTGGGTATTACACTCTAATAGAGGCCCAAAGTGTTTTGAATGGGTCTTATAGCTCAAGGAGAGGCCCAGAGGGTTAAAAAAAAGTGACGATCGCACCGTTCATTTTTTGACAGTATCAGGACTTATACAATACACTGAGGCCCAAAAATGATTTGGTCAAAAAAGGATTGGGTCTTACACTCTATTAGAGGCCCATGAGTGTTTGAAACAGTTTGTTAAGGTGAGAATCAACAAAACCCTAATTTCATCATTTTTAAAGTAATTATTCAAGGAGAAATTAATTAAAAATGATACAAATTCCAAATAACTTTGAATAAACAACTTGTGATTTTGTTTTTAGGTTTGAAAAATGAGGTTTTAATCACAAGATGAATTAAAACCTACTTGGTTTTGATTTTTCAACATGGATATTCATTTTTAAAAGGGTTTAAAAACAAATAAAAGGCATTTATTCACAAAAATACTAACTATATTAAATAAATAAAATAAATCTAATTTTTTTGTGGAAATAAATATTTCAATATTTTTGTGATTTTTTGCAAAAAGAACCAATAAAAAATAATTAAAATTGAAAGAGTTATTAATTTTCCAATTAATTAACAAAACATGAAAATAGTTGGAAAAATAGCAAAAATGTGAAAAATCACAAAATGGCATGGGTGGGGTTTGAACCCACGACCTCAAGCATACAAGGCGCCGCCTTACCACTGGGGTGGTGATACATCCATTGTTTAAAATGAAACAACAAATATACAAGGTATGACATGGTTTTGGCTTGCCCAAGGCAAGTTTTGGCTCAAAAACGTGAAGGTCATAACTTTCTCAATTCTTAATGGTTTGAGACAAAATTTATATGTATCTGGGCCAGAATTTCACAAGGAATCCAATGGTGGTGGTGGTTTTCTCATATCACACTCCCTCCTCAAAACCCGATAGTGGTTTTGAAAATGACCTATAATTGCATGTTCTATGCTACACTTGAATACAAGCATGAATTACATGATCAATTGGCACAAACACAACACATATGACATGTATAAGAGATGCATAATCAATGGACTTCAAATGCACACATGTTTTGGTGACTGCAAGTTGAGAGGCTTACCCTTCTTTGGGATTTTGGAGTTTTCTATGCAATCTGCCAACTCTCTTGCTCCAGATATGGTTTTATGCTTTGGACAACCTCAAATGATCCCATGGATGCTTTTAGGATGATTAGAATCAACTGGTACCTGCAAAAACACAAACTGTCCCTTTCTTGCAAAAGGGGTTAAAAGTGACCAAAATAGCAACTCCCTCAAATGGTGTTCCAGATGGTGGGAACCATTTGGGACAGTTCAAGGATGATATTTGGAGTGTGTTTGAGGTTTTATCTGGTTTGGAAAGTGACTGAATCAAGACATGGCTTGAAAAATGCAAAAAAGTGTTATTTTGAGGTTTTGAGAGGTGACTTTGTGATGTTGTGATTACAGGTAACTTTTGATGGTTTGCACAGCTTACATATGATATATATGAGGTGTGTGTGTGATTGGTTTGAGTGGAATTGCTCTCTAGCTCAAAAACTCAGAATTGCTTGCTTTGGAAGGCAAGTTTGAGGTGAAAGAAGAGATTTTGAGGAAAACATCTGTTTGATGGCTTTGGTGTACTCAAACTGAACACAATTGAGCTCTATTTATAGTAGAGGAAGTTTGTTTTGGGATCCACAGTGAATGGCAACTGCAGCAGGTGTTTCCTCAATGTTGGCCAATGGAAATTCAAGTCTCCTCTAGCCATTGACTAGAGGTTAGGGCACAGGGTTGTGGTTCCCTTGGTCTTGGATAAGTCTTGACTGATTTCAGATGAGAATGGCTCAGTCCATGCCACCTTGATGGTTCCATTGAATGCTTCAATCCAAATTTGGAGTCTTGTCCCTATTTTGGCCATTCTAGGTTCAACATGCTATTTCTTGTTCCATGGACTTTGGAGGCTTGGCTCAGTGTTTGTCCCCTTTAGATTCAATCCTCAGAGGTGTCCAAGTGGATATGAGCATTTGAATTTGGCTGATTTTGGCAAATCGAGCCAAAATGCAAAATCTGCCTTGCCTTTGACAGATTTCAGCAAGGCAACTTGACAATGTCATATCTCATGGTGTAAGTTGAATTTGGTAATGCTCTTGGTCATTTTGGAAAGCCCTTACATGATACAACAACTGTTTGAACATATTTGGTTTTGATCTCTTTTGAATCCAAGTGAAAAATCCCTCTACATTTGGAAAAAAGTGAAGCAAAATCTGACTTAGTGAAATTTTCACCAAGTGTTTTAACAAAGTGTGATTTCTTGATTTTGATCACTCCATAACTCAAAATCCATGAGGAATTTGGATATAGGTCGGTATGAAGCTTTTGTAGAGGGTAATGAGATCTTCAAATCAAGCTTTGAATGGGGCACAATGGCCTTGTGGTTTAGGAGTTATGGTCCTCCAAAGTTGGTGCATTAGTGGTACTTTTTCCATAACTTAGAAAAATTTCTAAGTTTTATGGTTACCCCTTTTACAAGTTATCCCACTTTTCTTGATTTTTCTTGATGAATGATGATTCAAATCATACATTAACATCATTTTAGGGTTAAAAATCCATTTTAGTGAAAAATCTCAAAAAGTCAAAGTTGACTTTTGTGCACAGTTGACTTTTTATCAGATGAATTCCATACTGTGCAATTCTTCAGGAAATCATGTCCTTGACCTAAATCAAACTTGATGGACATGTTCCATGGGTGTCATAGGGTATATTGAATCATGTCTTAGGGTTTGGGAGCATGTCCTGGTCAAAAGTCAAAGCTACAGTTGACTTTTCTCGCGAAACCCTAATTGTGGTGCAGATGAAATTGAGACTTGTTACTCAAGTTTCTTGGATTAATACATTGTTGCAAATGGATCAATATGGTGTATTGGAGACCCTCAAACCTTCTCTTGAGGTCTTGGCTCATGACTTGCCCCAAAAGTCAACTTAGGGGTGAATTAGGTCAAGAAACCCTAATTCCTGATTTTTGATGTATGCATCCCCTGAGGCAAAATTGACTTGATACTTGGGTCCATGAGGTTCCATGGAGTATTTTAGGTTATGCTTTGGATCATTGGCTCATGCCCAGAGGAAAATTTCCACCTGGAGGCCCTGGTCGACCAAAACCCTAATCTGGTGACACTGGCGATCTTGAAGCTTAATCCACCTAGAAAGGAGCAGCCTTGTGCTTAATCCTTGAAGTGGGAGTCCTCTTGATCCATTGTAGATTCTTGGGAGGTTAGACAAGTTGAGGATCAAGTCATTCCTTGATTGATCGTTTGTCTAAGGCTCAGAGAGGGCTTGAAACCCTAATTTTGATTGTAGTGGATGCTCAACAACCCTTGAGGAGATTGATGAGGAATACAAGTTCATCCATATTGTGATGATGATTTGCACAATGATGGGAATCTAAGTGGTCAAAATTTGGGGTATGACAGATGCCCCTATTTAGTCTTCTTGGACACGAAGGTGTGAATGGCGAAGGTATTCGGGCATTCGGGGTGCAAGAGGATTAAATATCGGAATATCCGAAATTTTAACGACGGCTATGAATGGTAGCGTACGCATTCATCTTCTTTAGCTAAGCAATGATGCTTAGAAAAGGTGAACTTCCCCTCGATCCTGGTTTCCTACCAAGGAACTGGTCTCAGTTTCTGAAGTAAACTTCCCCTCGATCCTGGTTTCCTACCAAGGAACTAGTCTCAGTTGATGTAAACTTCCCCTCGATCCTGGTTTCCTACCAAGGACCTGGTCTTAGTTTCTACTATAAACTTCCCCTCGATCCTGGTTTCCTACCAAGGAACTGGTCTCAGTTTCTGATTTAAACTTCCCCTCGATCCTGGTTTCCTACCAAGGAACTGGTCTCAGTTTCTGATTTAAACTTCCCCTCGATCCTGGTTTCCTACCAAGGAACTGGTCTCAGTTTCTGAAATAAACTTCCCCTCGATCCTGGTTTCCTACCAAGGAACTGGTCTCAGTTTCTGAAATAAACTTCCCCTCGATCGTGGTTTCCTACCAAGGAACTGGTCTCAGTTTCTGAAGTGAACTTGCCCTCGATCCTGGTTTCCAACCAAGGAACTGGTCTAAGTTTCTTTTGTCAACAAACTTTATTGACAAGTAATGCTATTCGTAGCAGTTTTCCTCAAAATTCTCGTCGAATTTTCCTGGGGAGATGCCATTTGAATGGAAAAAGTTTTGATGTCAGACTTGCTGGGGAACTCATCCGTCTGAGTTGTAGAGGGGTACAAACTTCTCTGTTGGAGATGCCATTTGTTTCTACTGGGGAAAGCGAGTTTCTTGAGAAACTGTTTCCGCTTGGGGATATTATATCATACTTTTCTCAGGATCTTCCTGGAGAAATGCCATATGATGCCATCCAATTTTGAGGTGCCGATGACCTTTTCATCAGCGGTTTTTCGGAGAGACGCTGTTGTACTGCCGAATCTTTGCTTAAGAGGCTTTCTCTGGGGATTTCCTTAATCCGGGAAAGCAGGGATATCATCTTCAATGGCGAAGAGTGACATCTGTTGAAGGTTCTCTAGTCTTTCAGAGGTTCAAGTTATCAAAGTGGCCAATTGCCGACTCTGATCTAAAGATACACTGGTGATGAGTTTGATCGGACATAAAATTTCCTGACGAAGCAAGAACTGACAAACTCGATTGAGAGGACGGTTATCACGACAGGATAAGACCGGCTCAAGTGATAGTGATGCAATATGACATGTGAATGCAAATAAAAAATGCATGGTGTATGTATGTTTATGCTGACAAAACAGACGCGACATACAAACTAAAAGATGAACACGACTGGATACTCGGCCACTGCTGGGGACGAAAAAGTACCGCTGGTTCAAAATAGCAATTCCACCTTGCTTAGGAGAGATAGTCCCGGTTGGGAGCTATGTTGGTCGGGCTTAGGAGATGAGAACTCGGCCGAAGGTGTCAGACGGGAAAACCGCATCTAATATAACTGATCCTTCATTCAGGCGTACTGGCTTAGAAGGAGAACTTTGATTCTGCACTTTGAAGCTTGCTTACTTCTGGAGAAGCGATCGATGTTCTTCTGATGTTCAACAGTCAAAAGAAATTGCCATATCTATTTTTAAAAGCAGAAAAAGTTTTAACAAGTAAATTCATTTTGTTTCATTTCAAGAATCGTTGATTAAGTTAAAAACGTCATTCTGTAAAGCTAAAACAAGCAAGAATTACAAACAAAAGCACAAAGGCTCAAATTTTATTGATAAGATGGAGATCAGCCAAACGCGTGATTCCAAAGAGTATTTACAAAGTTCAGAAAATGGTAATTTACAGGGAAAAGGGCTACGTTGAAACATAACGACCACTATCCTTCTACCAACTTTGAATTCGGGGCATCCTGAGCTTCTGTCGAAGATGACCTTGACTGGAGTTTTCCTCCGATGGATGGCATTACTGCTGCTGAGGATTTACCCGTGTCAGACGTAGTTACTTGCCATTATCCCTAACTTTTGCCTGGATTGTACTTTGATGTTTCCAATCCACCGGGATGATTTTTTCCATGTCTCTAACTTTTGCCTGGACCGCCCTTTCGGGTTTTCAATCCACCGAGACGTTTTTTTTAGTTTAGGTGAAGTATTTCTTGACTACATCAACATTCGTGGGGTAGGCAAATTCTTCTCCGTCCATGGTTGCAAGTCTCAAGGCGCCGTCTAAGAAAGCTTTCGTGACCACATAGGGGCCATCATAATTCGGAGTCCATTTGCCCCGAGAATCAGTGAGAAATGATTGTATCTTCTTGAGCACGAGGTCTCCTTTCCTGAAGACACGGGGTCTGACCTTTTTGTCAAACGCCTTCTTCATTCTTTGCTGATACAACTGACCGTGGCATAGTGCCGTAATTCGCTTTTCTTCGATCAGATTCAGTTCGTCGTGTCGACTTTGACACCATTCAGCTTGGGTGAGCTTGGCTTCCATCAGTACTCGGATTGATGGAATCTCTACTTCTATGGGGAACACTGCTTCCATGCCATACTAGAGAGAAAGGGGTAGCCCCTGTTGAAGTGTGGACAGACGTTCGATAACCGTGAAGAGCAAAGGGTAGCATCTCGTGCCAATCTTTGTAGGTTACAACCATCTTTTGATCGATCTTCTTGATGTTCTTGTTAGCCGCTTCTACCGCTCCGTTCATCTTGGGTCGGTAGGGAGATGAGTTATGGTGTTCGATCTTGAACTCTGCGCACAACTCCTTCATCATCTTATTGTTCAAGTTAGATCCATTATCTGTAATGATCTGGCTTGGAACACCATAACGGCAGATGAGATTGTTTTTGATAAAACGGACCACCACTTGTCGGGTTACATTAGCGTACGACGCTGCTTCGACCCACTTGGTGAAGTAATCAATGGCAACAAGGATGAACCGATGTCCGTTTGAAGCCTTAGGTTCAATCAAGCCAATTATGTCTATTCCCCATATGGAAAAAGGCCACGGGGAAGAGAGAACTTTGAGATGCGTTGGCGGTACATGGATTTTGTCGGAGTATATCTGACACTTGTGACACCTTCTCATGTACTTGTAGCAGTCGGATTCCATGGTTAACCAGTAGTACCCTGCTCTGAGAATTTTTCTCACCATTGTGTGTCCGTTGGCATGAGTGCCAAAGGATCCTTCATGAATTTCTTTCATCAGCATGTCTGCTTCTGGTCTGTCGACGCATCGGAGCAAGACCATGTCAAAATTCCTTTTATAGAGAGTATCGCCGCTCAGGAAGAAGCTGCCTGCTAGTCTTCTGAGGGTCTTTCTGTCTTTCCTGGATGCCCCAGGTGGGTATCCTTGTTTCCGAAGGAAGCATTTGATATCGTGATACCAAGGTCTGTCGTCTATGACTGCTTCAATCGCGAAGATGTAGGCGGGCCGTTCAAGGCGCATAATGTCAATCTTAGGTAGGTCATTCCATCGACCTACGCTAATCATGGAAGAGAGAGTGGCTAATGCATCAGCCATGTGATTCTCACCACGAGGGATGTGATGAAACTCAACTCTGTTGAAGAAGGGCAACAACCTTCTTGCATAGTCTTTGTAGGGAATCAATCCTGATTGGTATGTATTCCAATCTCCTGTGATCTGATTGATAACCAAGGCTGAATCGCCGTATACGTCCAAGTTCTCGATCCTTAGATTAATCGCTTCTTCGAGACCCATAATACAAGCTTCGTATTCGGCCTCGTTGTTCGTACATTTGAACATAAGTCTGGCAGTGAAAGGAATGTGGGTACCCTGAGGGGTAACAATGATTGCCCCAATTTCGTTTCCGTAATGATTGACTGCTCCGTCAAAGATAAGTCCCCACTGGGAACCTGGTTCTGGCCCTTCACTGGGTAGCGGTTCATCGCAATCTTTCATTTTTAGATACATGACATCTTCGTCTGGGAAATCAAACCCAATTGATTCTTGATCGTCAATCGGTTGATGAGCCAAATGATCGGCTAAAATACTCCCCTTAACGGCTTTCTGAGCGTGATATTCTATGTCATATTCTGATAGTAGCATCTGCCAACGGGCAATCCTTCCCGTGAGAGCAGGCTTTTCAAAGACGTACTTGATTGGATCCATCTCGGAGACCAACCAAGTAGTGTGGCGAATCATGTACTGACGAAGACGTTTGGCTGCCCAAGCCAAAGCGCAACAAGTTTTCTCAAGCATCGTGTACCGAGTCTCGCAGTCGGTGAATTTCTTGCTCAGATAGTAAATGGCAGACTCTTTCCTTTTGGTTTCGTCTTGTTGGCCAAGTACACATCCCATTGAGTCCTCGAGGACTGTGAGGTAAATGATCAGTGGTCTTCCTTCCACTGGAGGTGATAGAATCGGCGGATTCAACAGATATTCCTTAATACTGTCGAAGGCAGTTTGGCAGTCTTCTGACTAAACGCAGTCCTGGTTCTTTTTTAGTAACCTGAAAATCGGCGCACACGTGGTAGTCATAAGGAATATGAATCTGGAGATGTAGTTCAAACGTCCCAGAAATCCTCTGACTTGTTTTTCAGTTTTCGGAGAAGGCATTTCTTGAATGGCCTTGACCTTGTCAGGATCAACCTCAATTCCTTTCTGGCTGACGATGAACCCTAAGAGTTTCCCCAAACGGACACCAAAGGTGCACTTGTTGGGATTCAAGCGGAGTTTATACTTTCTCAAACGCTCGAATAGTTTTGACATGTGGGTCACATGCTCCTCCTCTGTCTTAGATTTTGCAATCATATCATCGACATATACCTCGATTCCTTTGTGTATCATGTCATGAAACAGAATAGTCATGGCCATTTGATAGGTTGCCCCGACATTCTTCAAACCGAACGGCATTACCTTGTAACAAAAGGTACCCCAGGGGTAATGAACGAAGTTTTCTCCATGTCTTTCGGCGCCATTTTTATTTGATTATAGCCTGAGAATCCATCCATGAAGGAAAAAACTTTGAACTTTGCTGTACTGTCTACCAGCATGTCAATGTGTGGTAAAGGAAAGTCGTCCTTTGGACTTGCCTTATTCAGATCCCTGTAGTCGACACACATTCTGACCTTTCCATCCTTTTTGGGAACAGGTACGATGTTGGCTAACCATTGAGGATATTCAGACGTAGCGAGGAAACCCGCGTTAATATGTTTCTGTACCTCCTCTTTGATTTTGATGGCCATGTCCGGGTGAGTCCGTCTCAACCTTTGCTTAACTGGCGGACATTCCGATCTCAACGGTAAGTGATGTTCCACGATGCTGGTATCCAACCCTAGCATATCCTGATAGGACCAAGCAAAAACATCGGGAAATTCTCTGAGAAGCTTTATCAAACTCTCTTTAGCAGCTGGACTGAGCAATGCCCCAATCCCGATTTCTTTTCTCTCTTTTTCCGAACCCAAGTTTACCGTTTCCAACGGCTCTTTGTGAGGTTCAATGGACCTTTCCTCCTGTCTGAGTAATCGGGAGATCTCTTCTGGAATTTCGTCGTCAACTTCTTCTTCAGCCCCAAATACCGGGAACTCAAAGTCGGGAGAAGGCATCGGATCGTATGTTTCAACGGGGTGTAAAACAAGCAATCTGCATGACGTGATGATTTGTGTTTAGAATAGATAGAGAAAATGTGAAAGTGTGTGCAGTGTATTTCTTTTGCTGCTTGTTTTTATTATTGATTTGTTTTTTTTAGGATTACCATTTTCTGAGAAAAGCAAAAAGAGAAAACAGCAATTAATGCGGAAATTACAGAACGACGTTATTTTATTAATGAACAAGTCGAATCTTGAAACTACAGCCCTATAAAACAAAACTCTGTCGCTTTGGGCAAAGCGAAGAGGGAAAATTTACAGAAAGTGAGCCCTATCAAAACATCCGTTTCACCTGGGCAGGGTGAAAGGTTAAAGATGGCAATTACTTTGACTGGTGAACGACCTTCGGAACCTCGACGACAACCCATTGGCAGCGAACTCCTCGGTGAATCACAAAGTCTGACACCTTCCTTGATTTGTCTTCAGAAATAACGCTGATTTCTAGTGGAGCTGGATCATTGGAATCTGTCTCCCAGGCAGAGTTGTCGTAGGAGGATTCCTCTGTTGTATTTTGCATAACATTTGTGCTCTCAGCTGTATCTCCCCATCCAGTTGGTTGGATATCTTCGAGCCTGATACGAGAGCTTTCGGGAGCGGTGTACTTGATCATGAAGTCAAACTTTCCACTTGGTTGTCCCAAGGTGTCCCACACTTCTTTAGACCTGGAGGAGTCATCCCTCTCGATGGCGTTGACCTCGGGAAAAGCATAGTTGATGAATTCCAGTCCTGCAAACATCACGAATTCATCGTCATGTTGAGTAGTTTCCGAATGACCTGAGTGTTGATCCCATGACATGGTGGGGACACAGGTATTCTGTTCAATGATGCTCAATTGAGTGTCATTACTCGGCTGACTTTCTGGTCCCAAGTCTCCTGGGTAAGGCTGCCACATCGGCAGACCATCCATCGGGCCATAGTAGGTAGAGTCAAAGTTGTCTTTTATCAGAGTGTCTTCCTCTAATGAGTTTGGCGGAGCACGGCATCCTTCCGGATCACAACCTCCGTATATCATTTCGACATCTGACCTGGGTATAAATCTCGAACTCTCTGCGGGAAAGCAAAATGGAGTTTGCGTTTCGTCCTGCGACATATAACCGTCCTCGTTAAGATAGGACTTCCATTCTTCCTCTATGTCAAAGGGATCCTCTTCATTGATAGCATGGACTGCTTGAGTCACTGGTTGGAGGAAGCCTCCACTATGGAAGAAGTTCTGAATTGGATGAAGACTTTCATCGTTGACAGCTGTCTGGGTGCAGGTTGCAGAAAAACCAAGACCCTTCTTTGTTTTATTGTCAGTAGGAATGACAAGTTGTCCCCATCCTTTTGTATCGGTACTCTCGACCGCTTTAATGGCATCTTTGTATGAGGAAATCGAGGTTCCTCCTTTTGATTGATTCTCATTGCTCACCGACAATGCTTGGAACTGCGTTCCAATAACCTCCTCGGGTTCTACACAAGTAGATGATGATAAGTTACTCACGAGCAAGGCTTGTTCTCCACAAACCGTGATAAGTTGATCGCCCTTGACGAACTTTAGCTTTTAGTGGAGAATCGAGGTGACCGCTCCAGCCTGATGTATCCAAGGTCTTCCTAATAAACAACTGTACGTTGCCCGGATGTCCATGACCTGGAAAGTGTGAGGACCGATAGTTATGGGAATATCAACTTCGCCGATAACCGCTTTTCTGGATCCGTCGAATTCTTTGACGACGACCCCGCTGATTCTCATCGGAGGGCCTTTGAATGATAATTGCATCAAAGTGGACTTCGGCATAACATTCAGGGTTGACCCTGTGTCTACCAGTACGCTGGCTAAAGCATCGTCATGGCAGTTGACTGTGATATTGAGTGCCATGTTATGACGGCGACCCTCTTCAGGTAATTCTCCATCACTAAATCCCAAATTATTGCAAGAAGTGATGTTATAGACAATGCTATCGAACTGTCTGATTGTTACATCCTGTTCCACAAAGGCTTGCTCCAAGACTTTCTGTAGAGCCTCCCTGTGGGCTTCTGAACTGAGTAACAGTGATAATACCGAGATCTTTGAAGGAGTTTGTAACAGTTGATCAACGATGTTGTATTCACTCCTTTGGATGAGCTTCAGCATCTCATCTTTGTCTTTTGAAAGGTCAGTATCACTGGATTGACCGACTGGTGAATTAGGAACTTCTGCCTGAGGTTCCTTTTCTTTGTTAAGTTCTCCAACTCCTCGGTTGAAGATTCGACCGCTCCGTGTTACACGACTGATGTCTGCAATATTCACGACGGAGGGTAATCGAATTTCCTTTCCATTCTCGATGGTTGTTGCACCGTATTTGTAAGGGATCGCCTTAGCTGATTCATACGGTAATGGTCCCGGTAGATAGATGACTATGGGAACCTTCTGATTTTTCTGACCATCATACGTAATCTCGATCTATTCCCTGTTGGGAATTCTTGATTCGTCAAGCAGAGGGATGATGGCACAAACATCTCTAGTCCTCTGATGATCAGAGATAACGACAACGTCCTCAATTTGATCGGCGAGACAGTCCGACGCCCAGTTGATGGGTCCAGAACTCGGATGTGGACGAATCTCTCCACGATCCACCTGACCCTGAAGAGCTGCTCTCACAAGGTAGCATCCTTGGTTACTTTCTGAACAGACTCTACACTGGTCATAATTGTGTGGTGGCATCTGGCCATATCCACTATGTCTACAATGCATCTTGACCAGATTGGTCCTCAACAAGAGTACATCGTGAATTTGATAGACATTGTTAGTCTCTTTCTCAATCAGGTTGACTGCAGCTTTCTCGTGTTGAGGCAGCGGGTTCGTGAAAACATTAGGATTCGTATCTTTGAAAGATAAGAGCCCGCTCCTAACAAGCTTTTGCACGTCAGATTTGAAATTGAGGCAGTTCTCTATGTTATGCCCCGATCCTCCTTGATGATAAGGGCATGTCTGATCCGCTTTAAACCAAAAAGGCTGATTTTCCGGTACTGTAAGAGGAGACTTAGTCTGGATGTGCCCCTTAGCCAGTAGTAACGGAAATAGTTCTGCGTACGATACGGGTATAGGATCAAATCCCTGTGGCCGCGTTGTACGGTTGCTGTTATATGGAGGACGAGCCTGCTGAAGAGGTTGTTGAGTCCTTTGCTGATTAGGTTGGCTCTGCGCAACCTGAGGTTGATACGTAGGAATAGGCGCATGATTGATAGCAGGAGTTACCGCTGCTACTGGTTGATAACGTCGCCTTTGCTTTCCGAGAGAGATATTCCCAATATCCTGCTCTTTTTTCTTAGGGAGAGCACTACCGTATCATTTTGTACTACTTGATGATCCAGCGTGTTTTGCCAAACGTCCTTCTCGGACGGCTTCCTCAAGACGAACCCCCATACCCACCATCTCGGTGAAGTCACTGGGTGCACTGGCGACCATTCTGTCGTAATAAAATGAGCTCAAGGTCTTTAAGAAGATCTTTGTCATCTCTTTTTCCTCAAGAGGTGGACAAATCTGAGCAGCAATTTCACGCCATCTTTGAGCGTACTCCTTAAAGATTTCCTTATCCTTTTGTGACATTGATCTGAGTTGATCTCTGTCGGGTGCCATGTCCAAATTGTATTTGTAATGTTGAACGAAGGCTTTGCCAAGATCTCTGAATGTGCTGATCGTGGCGCAGTTTAAACCCATGTACCATTTTAAGGCAGCACCGGTTAAACTATCCTGAAAGTAGTGAATCAGTAGGTCCTGATTCTCTGTCTGAGCTGACATTCGTCGAGCGTACATTGTCAGATGACTTTGAGGGCAAGAGTTACCCTTGTATTTTTCAAAGTCGGGCACTTGGAACTTGTGCGGGACTTTCACACTGGGGACCAGACAAAGGTCTGCGGCGTCCTTTCCAAAAAGATCCTGACCGCGAATGGCTTGCAGTTCCTTCTGCATTTCCAAGAACTGTTCCTGGAATTCATCCATTCGGTCAAACATAGTTTCCTTTTTACCAGCAGGGATCTGTGGAATCTGTCCTTCCGGGACAGTGTGCACCACAGGGGGTGGTACCGTAACTACGGCGTTGAATCTTGGCGTATCCCGAAGTTTGTAACCTTCAGGGGTCTTCAATATGCCTCTTGCATCTTCGCTTTCCCGAAGTTTGTAACCTTCAGGACCAGCGGCTCCTGTAGAAGTTCCCTGATCTTCAATGATCGGCGGAACATATCCTTCCGGGATATAGTTAGCAGGCATGCCCCAGGGACGATCTTTCGGCATCTGATACCTAGGATCAAACTTCTCCACTATGGGCGCTGAGGTGATCTCCGAGATCACAATTCTTTGTAGCTGAGTTTCTGCCATGGCTTGCATGTCGTTACGAAGCTTTCTCATATCCTCTCTCAGAGCGTCGATCTCTTCTTTTAACTCTCTATTTTCTTCCTCAAGATCATCCATCTTTTTCTGACGACTGGCCCGAGTATTGTACGAATGAGACAGTTTGACTCTAGAATCGAGACACAAACATGAGATTCGTAGGTAAGGAGAATACGCGATGTGAGAATGATGAAATGCAATAATTATATTAATTGTTTTTTGGTTTAATCAAAATAAACTTCGACAATTAGATTGCAAATATCAAACAGTGGGGAAACCCTTTTTTTATTGAAATTCAAAGGATTACAGAAATGGAAATACAGTAGATTACAAGGTGCAGAAACAGAAACCTAAGCTAATGGATCCTGGTACTTCCTTTTCTTTGACCGGGGCTCTTGAGCCGTTGTCGGGTTGTCATTCCTTTGCCAGATGAAAGGAGCGACCAAATTCTTTTGGTCATCCTGATTATCCACAGCATGTTGCTCTAAAATCTCGATCAGAGCATCTTTCTCTTTCAGTAATTGCTGTATTTGGATACACTCCACATTAAGGGTACGATACTTGTTCTTCCAAGACCTCCTCTCCCGCTGAACTTTGTTGAGAGTAACCTGAAGCTTTTCAGTCTCAGTCATAAAGTACATGACAGATTCCCTCGGCGGAAGAATTCCGTAACGAGGATAAGGCATCTTTAGCTTGAGAGCTCTAGTTTGTACCCAGTGGATATAAGGCTCCACCGAGACACAGTCCGGTTTTCCTTGAGACTCCCGTCCTTTCTTATGAACATGCTTCCAAGCGTGCACTATTTCCATCTTCAGTGCTCTGTCACTTTCTCCTTCCTTGAAGAAAAGACCTTCCAGATGAGCGTTGCGCGGAACAAGCCTCATTGGGTATCCAAACTGACGACGAACCAATATTGGATGATAGTTGATTCCTCCTTTAGTTCCTATAAGGGGTACGTTGGGGAAGTTTTCACAACGATCAATGATTCTCATTCCATCATAAATCCTATTACACCAATCAATGTCAGAGTTGGTGAGAGACATGATTTTCTGCGACCAGCGTAAGACACTCCTATCATCCCAAAAAGCAGCAGATTTAGGCAAATGAGAGATAAACCATTTGTAAAGCAAAGGTACACAACACGTGATCTCCCCTCCGATGTACAAATTTCCTAAGTGTACAGAGTGATACGCATCTGCGAGCAAAGTCGGCACAGGGTTTCCAATGAGAAAAACCTTGATAGCGTTGATATCGACGAAGTTATTAATGTTGGGCAACAGAAATAATCCGTAGGTGAGTAAAACAAAGATGCTTTCAAAAGCAGTCTCGTTCCCTATACTAGCAAAGTACATAGATTTCTTTGTTAAAAACTGGGCTGGCAAACCTTGGATGCCACCCTTGGTAGTCATGTGAGTCTTGACCTCTGACTCATCCAGATGAATTGCTCTTGCAATGGTCTGATCCTTTGGAATTTCTTCAAGTCCAGAAAATGGAGCTCGATCAATAATGTGTAGATCGATCAGATGAGAGTACTCCTCCAGCGTTGGTGCTAGCTGGTAATCCGGAAATGTGAAACAGTGATAAACCGGATCGTAAAACTGAACGAGTACATCCATGATTCCCTCAATCACACGGATTCTTAACAGAGGTAGCAGACCTCCATACTTGGCTCTGAAGGCCTCCTGGTTTGTGATCATTCTCGCCAAACCTCTCAGATCCTCTAGTTTTGGAGCCTTGAAGGTATACTTATGAGTTCTCCTTCTACCGAAATCCATTAGCTTAATCCTTTTCTCTGATATTTGCAATCACAGTCTTAGTTTAATTTGAAAAACAGAGAGACTAGAAGAGAAAATTTTTTGAATGTTTTAATGTTTTTTTTAAATGAATGCATGAATGCAGCACACAAAAACATAGAAAAAACATGGGGTCAAAGGGTCGTTGTCATGAAGTCAAGGCTCTACCCATCCCCAAAGGTTTATACTAGGGTGATTTTTATACCTGTACTCATTATCATTAGCTCCTCCCAGGAAGGCAGACAACAAGCGGATCGCCAGCGAGTTGTGTGCAATCTTAGAGTAAGTGCTATTCACCGAGAATAGATCACCAGCCTCAAATGAGGGTAGTATCGCGTGACAACTATTTTCGATAGTTTTCGCACTACAAAAAGGGTTGGCTTTTCCTAAGTGTATACTCAAGCTCACCACATGCGGCATCACACACATTCCCAGTAGCAGAAAAATAAACACATATAGCAATTAGGAAAAGCAGTATATATATTTGTCCTAAGGTCATAAAATTTAAGCTATGAATCCTATGTTCCTGACAGAAATAGCTTCCCGGCAGAGTCACCATTCTGTGGTTTCTTTCCAAAGCAAAGATTTTGACCTAAGATCCTAATAGAGTAAAAAAGTCTCATCTCAGTGAAGGTTTCTACCTAGGAGACAAGAATGAACAAACAACGACCTCTACGAATAGGTCCCCAGCAGAGTCGCCACTTTTCGGAATTTTTCAGACTTAAGGTTTCAACCAGAGAGATAAGAGGGACAAGATGCCCTGTATGGCCCCACGGTGGGCGCCATTTTTCTGTAGCGAGCGATTTTGGACGTGGTTCTTAAGCACTATCGTTCTTTGGAGTGACTACAGGTCGATTCATTTTTTATCCTATTGAAGCTGATGAAGGAAGGGAAATAGATGTCTCCAATTAACCCTGCTTGCATACCAAGTTTAAACAGCGGTCTGTTAGGTTACAGATGTTATGTGGTAGTAGGGCCTCTCTTTGCCTATTTTGTTAAGAATGAAATGACGGGATTGTTCATGGGGGGATTTGTTAGGACTGATACTGTGTGAAGGTATGAGATTTTGGGTTTTGCTTAGAGTGCTCGCTAAGATCTTTTCTTTCGATCTTATGCCTACGTATTCCCATTTACCGAAACAGGGAAATCAGAGCGTTCGTAGTTCCTCCTATTCTATGGGAGGAAATGGGGTTTGGTGTCTTGTTCAAAGCCCAAGACGTGAAGCAAAAAGGTGATTTGTATCTTGTTCAAAGCCCAAGATGTGAAGCTGAAGGTTGTTTGTATCTTGTTCAAAGCCCAAGATGTGAAGCTGAAAGGTCTAGGTTTTAGAGAGAGTTTGTCATCTCTAAAGAGGGATAAAGGAGAATTACTTTAACCGGGATATGCGAATCCGGCAATGCCATAATTTCCTAAGAAGGGGTTTTAACCTGAAGGAGAAGACTTTAACTCAGTGTAGAGCAATGCCATCTTTCCTTAGGAATTTCTCATGCTAAAAGAAGGACAGTGACATGGATATAGATGATCCAGAGGCTTGCCGCTTACAGCGATTAGATGAAAGGGAAAAAGTTGTTGATGTTTGTGTACTATGAACGAGGCACAGGTTTGATGCTAAAAGGTTAATTGGACTCAGCCAGGGATTTCGTTATACAAAGCCTAAGAGGAGGCTATTGGGGGGCCCCAACTAACTCAGCTGGAGATTATTTGTCTTGTACAAAGCCCAAGATGGAGGCTAAAAGAGAGTTTGACTCTGTTTAGAGGAATTTGTATCTCGTACGAAGCCCGAGATGGAGGCGAAAAGGTGATTGACTCAACGATGGAGTACTTTATGTATCTCATACAAAGCCTGACAGAGAGGCTGAAAGTTTTTGTTTGACTCAACGAGGGAGTCTTTTTTATCTCGTACGAAGCCCGAGATGGAGGCTGAAAGGTTTGCTCCGCTGGGGGGAATCATTTGTACAAAGCCCAAGAGGAGGCTGAATGATGCTGAGGAAAAGAAGGATCATTATACAAAGCCTAAGAGGAGGCTAAAAGACTGACTCTTTTGGGGATATCATTATACAAAGCCTAAGAGGAGGCTATCTGCTGGTGACTGTTTTAGTTGAGTAACAGGTCCAGTATACTGATTAAGAGAAAATCAGTTCTTATATGAGCAACACTGTACTCATGGATTTTGATCTGAGGATTGGGGTTGTTCCCTGTTCTTTAAGGAAACGGGGAAATCCGAAGGGTATCGAGACTGTCCGAGTCTACGGTTTCTTCCTATTTAACGAAGGGGTCACTTGAGAATGTCTTTGAGACTCAAGGAAAATTGACTGTCCAAGTCTAGAGTTTCATCTTTTGTACCATGCTTTGAGAAACAATAATAGACTCTATGAAAGGACTGATCTATGAAGATGATTAATTTCTGTTCCTATACCTCTAGGAGGTCGTCGGGACAATTTGTACGAAGCCCAAGAGGAGGCTGGAAACTTTTAAGAAGCCGATCGGTCCTTGTACTAAGCCCAAGAGGAGGCTATCATTCCAGGAGGAAGAGATCATTATACGAAGCGTAAGAGGAGGCTGTGAATACTTCTAAGAAGCCGACGGGTCCTTGTACTAAGCCCAAGAGGAGGCGGGGTTGCTTTTAGGAAGCCTGTGGGTCCTTGTACAATGCCCAAGAGGAGGCCGATGCTTTTAAGAAGCCCGTGGGTCCCCAAACCCCGAGAAATTCAAGGCAAGCTATTCACAAGGAATAGATCAAGTCAGGAAAGTTCGAGAATTTGGAAGAAACTTAAAGATGCCATTCACGGAGAATACATTCATCTTTGGGAGTAGAGTTTCTTGACAATTCCTAATGAGGACAGCCGAAGAGAAGACTGTATCTGGTGATCCTATTGGGGATCTAGCTGTCTATTTCTACGAATAAACGAAGCGGCTTTACCTAGTGCTAGACGTAGTTGTCGGGGAAACTCTGAATATCTATACTATTATTACACAGTTGATATGAGTTTATGAAAGAAGACTTACAGCGAAACAACCCCACAATACAGTTATATGTATAGGAAAGCAGTAAATGAAAGTGATAACCACTTACTCGGTTGTAGAGCTTCCATGCTGTTTGGTTAGTTGTTCAACAAAGAAAGATTGAAAACAACAGTATATTCAAAATCAAAGGAGAAAGTGCTTTGAAAAGAAAGATTGGGGCTTACAGCTCAAGGAGAGGCCCATGGTTTTACCAGTGATTGTACTGTTAAATTTGTACAGAGGGACTTATACAAGTGACTGAGGCCCAAAAAAGGTTTTCTGTACAGAGGGATGGGTCTTACACTCTCTCAAAAGGCCCAAAAAGTTTTAAAGAAAAAGAGTGGGGCTTATAACACGAGGGTAGGCCCAGATGATTTTTCATTTAAAATGGCGATCGCGCCGAGATTTTCTTTTAACACAGAGGGACTTATACAATAAGTGAGGCCCAAAAAGTTTTGGTTAAAAGGGGGATTGGGTATTACACTCTAATAGAGGCCCAAAGTGTTTTGAATGGGTCTTATAGCTCAAGGAGAGGCCCAGAGGGTTAAAAAAAATTGACGATCGCACCGTTCGTTTTTTGACAGTATCGGGACTTATACAATACACTGAGGCCCAAAAATGATTTGGTCAAAAAAGGATTGGGTCTTACACTCTATTAGAGGCCCATGAGTGTTTGAAACAGTTTGTTAAGGTGAGAATCAACAAAACCCTAATTTCATCATTTTAAAAGTAATTATTCAAGGAGAAATTAATTAAAAATGATACAAATTCCAAATAAGTTTGAATAAACAACTTGTGATTTTGGTTTTAGGTTTGAAAAATGAGGTTTTAATCACAAGATGTGATTAAAACCTACTTGGTTTTGATTTTTCAACATGGATATTCATTTTTAAAAGGGTTTAAAAACAAATAAAAGGCATTTATTCACAAAAATACTAACTATATTAAATAAATAATATAAATCTAATTTTTTTGTGGAAATAAATATTTCAATATTTTTGTGATTTTTTGCAAAAAGAACCAATCAAAAATAATTAAAATTGAAAGAGTTATTAATTTTCCAATTAATTAACAAAACATGAAAATAGTTGGAAAAATAGCAAAAATGTGAAAAATCACAAAATGGCATGGGTGGGGTTTGAACCCACGACCTCAAGCATACAAGGCGCGTGCCTTACCACTGGGGTGGTGATACATCCATTGTTTAAAATGAAACAACAAATATACAAGGTATGACATGGTTTTGGCTTGCCCAAGGCAAGTTTTGGCTCAAAAACGTGAAGGTCATAACTTTCTCAATTCTTAATTGTTTGAGACAAAATTTATATGTATCTGGGCCAGAATTTCACAAGGAATCCAATGGTGGTGGTGGTTTTCTCATATCACACTCCCTCCTCAAAACCTGATAGTGGTTTTGAAAATGACCTATAATTGCATGTTCTATGCTACACTTGAATACAGGCATGAATTACATGATCAATTGGCACAAACAGAACACATATGACATGTATAAGAGATGCATAATCAATGGACTTCAAATGCACACATGTTTTGGTGACTGCAAGTTGAGAGGCTTACCCTTCTTTGGGATTTTGGAGTTTTCTATGCAATCTGCCAACTCTCTTGCTCCAGATATGGTTTTATGCTTTGGACAACCTCAAATGATCCCTTGGATGCTTTTAGGATGATTGGAATCAGCTGGAACCTGCAAAAACACAAACTGTCCCTTTCTTGCAAAAGGGGTTAAAAGTGACCAAAATAGCAACTCCCTCAAATGGTGTTCCAGATGGTGGGAACCATTTGGGACAATTCAAGGATGATATTTGGAGTGTGTTTGAGGTTTTATCTGGTTTGGAAAGTGACTGAATCAAGACATGGCTTGAAAAATGCAAAAAAGTGCTATTTTGAGGTTTTGAGAGGTGACTTTGTGATGTTGTGATTACAGGTCACTTTTGATGGTTTGCACAGCTTACATATGATATATATGAGGTGTGTGTGTGATTGGTTTGAGTGGAATTGCTCTCTAGCTCAAAAACTCAGAATTGCTTGCTTTGGAAGGCAAGTTTGAGGTGAAAGAAGAGATTTTGAGGAAAGCATATGTTTGATGGCTTTGGTGTACTCAAACTGAACACAATTAAGCTCTATTTATAGTAGAGCAAGTTTGTTTTGGGATCCACAGTGAATGGCAACTGCAGCAGGTGTTTCCTCAATGTTGGCCAATGGAAATGCAAGTCTCCTCTAGCCATTGACTAGAGGTTAGGGCATAGGGTTGTGGTTCCCTTGGTCTTGGATAAGTCTTGACTGATTTCAGATGAGAATGGCTCAGTCCATGCCACCTTGATGGTTCCATTGAATGCTTCAATCCAAATTTGGAGTCTTGTCCCTATTTTGGCCATTCTAGGTTCAACATGCTATTTCTTGTTCCATGGACTTTGGAGGCTTGGCTCAGTGTTTGTCCCCTTTAGATTCAATCCTCAGAGGTGTCCAAGTGGATAGGAGCATTTGAATTTCGCTGATTTTGGCAAATCGAGCCAAAATGCAAAATCTGCCTTGCCTTTGACAGATTTCAGCAAGGCAACTTGACAATGTCATATCTCATGGTGTAAGTTGAATTTGGTAATGCTCTTGGCCATTTTGGAAAGCCCTTACATGATACAACAACTGTTTGAACATATTTGGTTTTGATCTCTTTTGAATCCAAGTGAAAAATCCCTCTACATTTGGAAAAAAGTGAAGCAAAATCTGACTTAGTGAAATTTTCACTAAGTGTTTTAACAAAGTGTGATTTCTTGATTTTGATCACTCCATAACTCAAAATCCATGAGGAATTTGGATATAGGTCAGTATGAAGCTTTTGTAGAGGGTAATGAGATCTTCAAATCAAGCTTTGAATGGGGCACAATGGCCTTGTTGTTTAGGAGTTATGGTCCTCCAAAGTTGGTGCATTAGTGGTACTTTTTCCATAACTTAGAAAAATTTCTAAGTTTTATGGTTACCCCTTTTACAAGTTATTCCACTTTTCTTGATTTTTCTTGATGAATGATGATTCAAATCATACATTAACATCATTTTAGGGTTGAAAATCCATTTTAGTGAAAAATCTCAAAAAGTCAAAGTTGACTTTTGTCCACAGTTGACTTTTTATCAGATGAATTCCAAACTGTGCAATTCTTCAGGAAATCATGTCCTTGACCTAAATCAAACTTGATGGACATGTTCCATGGGTGTCATAGGGTATATTGAATCATGTCTTAGGGTTTGGGAGCATGTCCTGGTCAAAAGTCAAAGCTACAGTTGACTTTTCTCGCGAAACCCTAATTGTGGTGCAGATGAAATTGAGACTTGTTACTCAAGTTTCTTGGATTAATCCATTGTTGCAAATGGATCAATATGGTGGATTGGAGACCCTCAAACCTTCTCTTGAGGTCTTGGCTCATGACTTGTCCCAAAAGTCAACTTAGGGGTGAATTAGGTCAAGAAACCCTAATTCCTGATTTTTGATGTATGCATCCCCTGAGGCAAAATTGACTTGATACTTGGGTCCATGAGGTTCCATGGAGTATTTTAGGTTACGCTTTGGATCATTGGCTCATGCCCAGAGGAAAATTTCCACCTGGAGGTCCTGGTCGACCAAAACCATAATCTGGTGACACTGGCGATCTTGAAGCTTAATCCACCTAGAAGGGAGCATCCTTGTGCTTAATCCTTGAAGTGGGAGTCCTCTTGATCCATTGTAGATTCTTGGGAGGTTAGACAAGTTGAGGATCAAGTCATTCCTTGATTGATCGTTTGTCTAAGGCTCAGAGAGGGCTTGAAACCCTAATTTTGATTGTAGTGGATGCTCAACAACCCTTGAGGAGATTGATGAGGAATACAAGTTCATCCATATTGTGATGATGATTTGCACAATGATGGGAATCTAAGTGGTCAAAATTTGGGGTATGACACTCATTCAATTCCAAATTCTTCATCAAAAGACCACTGCAAGCTTTAGAATTTAACATTGAAGTGGCGGTGGGAGGATTTGGTTGAAAGCAAAACAAGAAGAATGCGATAATTGTTACTGCGACATAAGCGGGTTCGAAAAGAGGTGAGAAGAAAAAAGGGTTTAGGGTTTTGAGTAATTGGGAAAAAGGGTTTTGTGGTTTTTGAAAATGGTTGTTGTTTTTTGGTGAGGGAGAGGATGAGAAGGTAGAGGACGCAAGGAGAAGGTAGATAAAGGTAATGGAAATGAAAAAAGCGATTATGATTTTCTATGCTTGAATAGATTCATTGTTGTTCTTGTTCTTTTTCCGAATGTGTAGCATGTATGAGTTTCATTATGATGATAAAGAGTTGAATATGTGTTTTTTTATTGGACTTAATTTGTGCAAAAAAAATTCTGGGATGATGATGAAGGATAAATATTCTTGAGAATATGATAAATATGTGTTTGATGATGAAGAATAAATATTAGAAATATTTTAATTATTAATTTAAAAATAATCTTGTTGAAGTTTTTTGACAATTAAAATATGTTATGTTTAATTAAATAATGATTTAGGTGATTTGTAAATTAAAATATTCAATTTTATAATAAAATAATAAGATTTGGTGATATGGAATACATGGATTACTATCAACTCATTAAAAAACATGACACATCAGCAAAATTAAATGGGGACCAAGTACATTCAAAATGCATCTAACTTAAGGGGCCATTATCGCTGATTTTGTACTAGGGGAACTATTTGTTTAAAATGCCCAAACTAGGGAGACCAATAATGCATTTAAACCAAAATAATTTTAAGAGGTTTCGAGCGTGCTTCAAGTCTCTGGGTTATTTTTCTAAAAGTAGTTTGATTAAGATTAATGTGGCTATTGTTTTTCTAGAGTCGTTAGGGATTTTATTCATTGTTAAATTAAGTCCCTCCCGTTTGGGCATCTAGGGATGCATATGGGAGTCAACCCTAAGTTTGAAGGCACCTGGAAACTCCTAGTTACCTTATTGAGGAAGAGGCTAAATTTCTATAATCATAGGTATTCTTAATTCAGTTCTAAAGGGTATTCCTATTTTTTATTATCTTTTTTTAAAATGCCAATGAAGGTGTGGAAGCAATTAGTCAGGATTCAAAGGAGGTTTTGTGGGATGATGTGAAGGAAGATTCCAAGATCTCATGGGTTAGGTGGTGTTGTGTTTGTAAACTCAAGAATAAGAGGGTTTGACGTTAAAGACCTCTAGATGGTCAATTTGGCTCTTTTGGCCAAGTAAAGGTAGAGGGCGATCTCGGATGTATGCAGTCTTTGGTGTGATATTCTCAAAACTAGATATGGAGTCTCAATCCCTTTTTCATTGAGTGGTGGTAAATTTTTCAGGTTTAAGATTTGTTTCTTTTTAGAGAAAAAAGTGTCTCTTCTCGAGTCCAGAAAAGATGATGCCTCTAATTGTTTGAGGATGAGTTGAGTAAGAAGGCGGGGGCAGGCCCTCAGACCTTTTTTTGGGAAAATCACTAAATCAAGAATGTCCCTCTTAAGATTAAGCTTCAAAGACTTTTCACTATATCTCATTTTCGAGATGGTAGTGTTGGAGGCATAGTAGAGATGATTTTTTCACTGTGGCTCAAAATAAACAAATCCAATTTGATCTTAGTTATTCTTCTAATGTTCACCATCTGAGGGAGAACTTGACTCTCCATTTAATTTAGGATGGTTGGACTTCTTCTAAGGTGGTGGTTCTCTCTTAACAACTTCTGCAAGATATGTTCTCTTCTAGAAAAAATCTATTTAGATTAAAGGTTATTGTCGATCTTGATGACGTCTTTTATATTGTGTGTGTTGGGGGGTTTTAGAATTAGTCTCTCATTTGTTTGTTACCTGTGATTTAGCTTCTTTAGTGTGGTATGAAATTTTTAAGTAGTTAGAGTGACAAGTGGTTTTTCCTCAGGATCCTATTACTCTTTTTGGTTTTTTCTCTCAGAAAATATGCCTAAGATGAGGGGAAGATAGCCTATCATTTAACATGTTGTAGTGTGGTCTATCTGGATAAGGTGTAATAATAAACTTTTCTCCGATTCTTCAACAAACGTGAAAGAGGTGGAAAAAAAGAGTATTTTTTAGCTTGGAACTGATTTTTTGTCAGGTTAGTGGCGAACTCATCCTCTTTTCCATACTCACTTTAGAACCCTATCATGTGTCTCGAGCAATAACAAATCAAGTGTTCAGACTTGCTTTGATTTTCTTTCAGGATCTCAGTTTTGTTAATGGTGGTGCTGCCAGTTTGAGGTCTAGCCCTATTCTCGTTTAGTTATAGTTCTGTAGTTTGACTGTTTCATCAAGAGTGATGTCTTCTTTTTTGTTTTTCTAGTTTTTGCTTTGTGATTTGTAGTTTTTTTGGCTTTTGTTTCTTATTGATTTTTCCATTGTAATTAGACACTAGTGTCAATTTAACTATCTCTCGTTTGTTGTTGGGTTTTTAATTCCCTATCTTATTATATATATTATTTTTACATTAAAAATATATTTCATTAGGTTTAGCACATGTTAAAACAATAAAACTGTGACAAGCAAGTATGATATTACTTGGAACATGCACAACACTCCATCCAAATTTCCATATAATGGTAGTCAACAGAAGTCAACGAGTGGAAGTCCAATTTCAGTATATACATACGTAACCCAAAAAATATATGTCATAATTATTTTAAGTGTTCTTCTATCTCTACTATAATTTGTATTTATTTTTATCCCATGAACAAAAATGGCACCATAATGTAAGAAAAGTAATACAACTATTCTTAGATATGGCATACTCTTCTTAGCATAAAGAAAAGCACACTCTTCTCTTCTGATTCTTTTTAGTATACTGAAACAAATCCATTGCACTTACTCGGGAAATAGCAAAAAATGGTGGACACCCTTTGATCAATCTTTTACTTCCAACAGTTCACTGTGTGTTGGAATCTTCCCCTCTTCCATTAGAACTTGGATGGCTGAGGATGTTCTGTGATCCTTACAAAACTTTAGGATTGCTTCTACTGCAATGGGGTAATTTTTATCGAGGCGATTTGGAAAAAATCCTAAATCAACCATCTCTTTGAAAATCTCAAATGCAGATGTCAAATTCAGATCAGACAAATAAGCGCTTAGTAATGCAATATAAATGAAGGAGTCCGGTTTCATTTCTTTCTGTTCCATCTCGCGTAAATAACAAAGGGCTTCAGTTGGCCTACGGCAGTTGCAAAGACCGTAAATCAGTGCCATGAAAGCGATTCGATTTGGAGGGCAACCTTTTTTTTCCATCTCCATCCAGAGCAAGAGGGCGTCATCAGGCCTTTCTGCTTTGCATAATCCATCCACCAAAGTTGTGTATGTAATAACATTAGGCTCCTTATCTTCTTCACACATTCTGAATAGAAGCGCCATAGCTTTATCAACAGAACCATTTTTGCACCAAGAATCAATAAACATATTGTAGGTAACAACTGAGGGAGAAAGACCCCTCTCAACAAGCTCATCGAACAAAATTCCAGCCTCTGCTAATCTATCGGCTTTGCATAGCCCTCTTATCAACACGTTAAAACAAACCACATCCGGACAATGGCCCTGAGAACACAAATCCCTGAATATTTTCATTGCACGATCCACTTCTTGAATGTTAACCAAGCCACCGATTGCTGCAGAATACGAAACTATATCAGGAAGGAAGCCTTGCTGAACCATGTTATCAAGAAACTCACATGCTTCCATTACCCTCCCGTGATTACACAGCTCTTTCACAAGAAGGGTGGTATGTTTTATCCATGGTCCATGCCCACACGCACCCATCTCCTTCAATATATTGCGCGCTCCCAAAATATCCATTCTTTTACACATGCATCCATAAATGGAGTTGTAAGTGAAATGAGTTGGTTCGACCCCTAATTCTCTCATCTCTCTCAAGAGCCCATAGCTCTCCTCCAATCTATTGGATTTGCAGAGACTATCAATCAAATTGTTGTAAACAGAAACAGTTGGTTTACCAACAATTTTCCGCATATCATTAAAGAGGCTAAGGGCAAGCTCCAGCTGATCTTTTTTTAGTGAGCCATCGATCACAATGCTAAAGGAAGTGATGTTGGGGGAAACCAATCTCTTGGTGACCTTGGAGAAAGCATCCATCTGGGATGCATCATCCTCGGTACTAGATTTGCTGTGAATCATCATTTGAATAAGGCGATAAGCTTCATCCATTGACCCATCATTCACATAACAAGTCAAAAGGGTATTATAAATCAAAACAAGAGTTTTTTCATCTTCTTCCCCTTCCAGAATTTCTTTTAGTAACTTGGAAATCATACTTTTATCATCCGAAAAAGACGATATCAATTTAGTATAGATTCCAATATCCGGCTTGACCCCGGATTCCTTCATCTGGGAAAGCAAACTCAAAGCCCCGTCCCTGTCCTTAATCTTGCAGAGTCCTCCAATGAGAACATCGTACAAGGAAACATCAGGAGTGAAACCATTCTCTCGGCGCATTTTATCAAACATCTGGATTGCCTTATCAACCCGCGCCTCCTTGACAAACCCATGAATCAAAACACAAAAAGTCTTCTCAGTAAGTCTCATTCCATGATCACCCATTCTCTCCACCAACTCAAAAGCCATATCAACCTTGCCCCATTTAGAAAAATACAATGCCATCATAGAACAAACACGTTCATCAACCCAACCTTTCTTCCCCATTTCCTCATAAACACTCAAAGCCTGATCAAATCCACTAGCATTGCAATAAGTAACAAGAATAGGCATGAGTGTGTACTTATCAAACTCCCAACCAAAACCCTTCATTTCACTCAACCTCATCTCCATCAAATGAAGGGACCCACATTTCGAAATAACCTCCAACAAAGTGTTATAGCAAAGACGATCTGGAACACAAAGACCCCTAAGCGACATTTCATCAAACAGGTGGTTGGCTTCTTGAACCAAGCGAAGATTACCGAGGCAGCGAAGGAAGAAAGAGAAAGCACCGGGGGTGAATGAACATGAGGAATTCGGGAGGCGTTTGGCGAGGTCAATGAGAGGCTGGGTTTGATGGGAACGAGAGAGGATAGAAGCGATGGCGTTGAAGGTGAAGGAAGTGTGGTGGTAAGGGTGTTGGTTGGAAGCCCAATGGAAGAAGCTTTGGGCGACGCGCCAACTGCGGAGGCGCGTGAGGACGGACTCGACGAGGTGAGGGGTTAGTGAAGGTGAGAAGTTGTTGAGTTCAGGTGCGGAGGGTCCTTTGGTGGTGAAGATGGAGACAATGGAATCTGCTATTTGAGTAGAAGAAGAAGAAAAATAACGGAGTTTAGAGGAGAAGAAAGAGCGAGTGAGTTTGAATTTGTTGACTTTACATGCCATGAGATAGGAAACCTTAGAATTTCGACGACAACAACGTTAATTTCTCTGATTCCTTACAATGTTGTGCTTCGACGAAAATGAAACGATGAAACTACGGACCGACGAAACTCTTCTTTTGTGTAACGCGAGTTAATTGTGTATACTAGATTTTGAATTACAACATCAGCTTAAGAAGGCTGCAATTGGAACAAGCCAGGTATCAACAATATAATAGTATTAGTTTGTAGAATACTTTACCCTTTCTACACATGTATAATGTATACAAATGACTCATTAGCTAGCTATCTTATCTTAATTATATAAGTAGTTACCACTGTAACTAATGTAACAACTTATCAATAATGAGAACTCTTTTTCAATACCTTTCATCTTCTTGCGATATCAACATGGTATCAGAGCTCATATGAGCTCTGGTGACCATTTTCTCTTCTTCTTCATCGATTGTTCAAGATTCTTCATATCTTCTTCTTCCAATCGATCGTTTCTTTTCTGCGTTTCTGCTTCTTTCTCTCTGTTATGGATCACCAGAGCTATGCTGATTTTGCGACGAACTCTGCGAATCCCTATTACCTTCATCCAAACGAAAGTCCAACTTTGATTCTTGTTGCTTCTCCATTAGACAACAAGAATTATCACACGTGGTCTCGATCAATGCACATTGCGTTGATTTCGAAAAACAAAGAGAAGTTTGTTGATGGATCGTTTCCAAAACCCTCCGTTTCTGATGCTTTGTACGCTAAATGGATTCGATGCAACACCATGGTGCTTTCTTGGATTCAACGTTCGATCTCTGAATCCATTGCGAAATCGGTGTTGTGGATTGACACTGCTGTAGGCGTTTGGAAGAATCTTCGCATTAGGTTTTCGCAGAGTGATGTTTTTCGCATCTCAGATATTCAAGAAGAATTATATCGCTTCCGCCAAGGTACTCTCGACGTATCTGAATATTTTAATCAATTGAAAATGCTTTGGGATGAACTTGAGAATTATCGTCCTCTTCCTCATTGCACTTGTTCTTTTGCTTGCTCTTGTGGTGCTATTGATTCCGCCAAAACATATCGTGAGCAAGATTATGTTATCAGGTTCTTGAAGGGTTTGAATGAACGATTTGCTCACTCAAAATCCCAAATCATGATGATGTCACCATTGCCTTCTATTGATAGAGCATTCGCTCTTGTTATTCAACAAGAACGTAAGTTGAATTATGTATCTATTTACCGTGAAAATTGGTAAACAACCCCTGATCTTCCAAATCTAACTTTGGTGACTCACAGGATCGATCAGATTGATCCTAGGACATGTGCTAACAATTGATCTAAGGCGAATTCTAAGGAAATAAATGCTTCGACAAAACTCATAAAGAGCGTTGGTTGAAAATACAATCTAGACGATGTTTTTAGAATGTAAAGTTAAAAGACTGAAAAGGTAAAAGAAAAAACAGTCGAAGGCGTGCAGTAAAGGTTGAAAACTATAGAAAGTGCAGGAATATAACTTGCGTTAAATAGGAGATAAAAACTTAACGAAAGATTGAAGTAAATTGCATTGAAGGATAAATGGTGTTTACATCACGTACATTCTCACAAGACTCTTTTCTCAACACGCGGATACTTTGAGTAAATTTGGAGTTACTTGTACCAAGTGAACACAACACCCCTTAATCCTATTGCTAGAACCCTTATTTATAATACCAAAACTAACTGCTATAAACTGCCTAAAATAATAAACAATGACAAGTGTCGCACTGCATGCTTCCATCACTTGGATGTACGCCACCTGTCCTTCTTCAAGAGCGAACCAAAATAACTACTCCCTCCTTTATTTGAATTTGAATTCCCAGCGTCGGACATAACCAGCATTCTCGGTCGAAGGTGCCCTCTTCAACTCTTAGAAATATTTTCTAAGTCCCAAAAGATATCCTCTCATCTTATGAGCACCTTCGACTTAAACCTATCACACAGATCCTGTCGGAAGCTTCTCTAAACCTCTTCAAGAGCTTAACATTCCCATCAACACTTCCAACTTCATATGAGCGTCGAATTTATGAGCTAACAAATTGCCCCCCAAAAAATGTCTTTTTCGACAGTATTGCAGAAAAGGGCATTTTTTGATAGTGTCCGTTCGACGCCATCTTTCGACCATGCATAGGTGTCCAACAAAAACTGATTAACCCACGTTCCAAGAAACAGTTCAGTTTCTTTTCAATCAACTTTTATGACATCACAGCCAATTATGATTATAACTGAAACGTCCCCTCGGAAATCACATCAAGCCGCAAATCACCATAACCTCTCCTATAGTATAGGAGATCGCGGACATAGGTGGCAACTGCCACCGCCCCTACTTTGGATCCTGGGAGGACACGTGTCCCACTAGCCCTAGCTCCTTAATGATGATTAGTGAGCCCTTTAGTGTTTCCAAAGTACTTTATAAATAGTTTCTTCAGAAACCACTTTTATTTTTCCCACTCCCAAGTATCCACTACGCACCTTCTCTTCTCTTTCAAAATGTTTCAACCATTCACCTTCAACAAACTAATTTCCTTCAAAATTTTCACCAATGGCTTCTTCAACTCCTACCACTCAAGACCCAAAGAAAAACCAAAAGCTCAAAGGACAAAATGGTGTACCACTACTCCCTCTATTCGCTACATTAAATGGACCCAAGGTGGTAAAGAATCAGCAATTCATTCCTGAGCCTCTCAAGGAGGAGAAAAGACACATCTACGAATCCCAGGTACTGATTCCTATCACCGTTTCTGGGAAACCATTAGATTTATCTGGTCCCTTATCTTCTTTAGATATAGATTATACAACCATTAGTGACTTCTTTCCATCATATCGTAAGACCAAACCTCTAGGGCAGAAAAACAAAACTAGGGTAACATCTGAACCCCATGACAATGTAGCCCTAAAGAACCTGGATTTGAAGTATCTGAATGATGGGTCTAGGCTGTTTAGGGCTACCCCGTATTTTAAGGATTCTGACCTCTATTTGAACTGGTTAACCAAGTTAGAGAAAGTGAAAGCAGAAACTTAGAAGAACTTAGGAATCTACGACTTAATTATGATGTCGAAGACTGGACCCGCTTACTGTCCGACTTTACTGGCATCATCTTTGTACTTTTGGGATAGTACCCACTATACCTTCCATCTCCCTTGTGGGATGATGACGCCCACTCTGTTTGACATAGCCGCTATCATAGGGCTAAAGCCTCATGGGTTAGTTTACGACCCTGAAATAGATGCTCTATACACTATAGGGTTCGCCACCACCAAACACACTTATACTCATTTCATGAACCACTATCACGACAAGAAAACTGACACATTCGAGGACAAGGAGCATATAACACTCTTGGCTATGTGGCTTTCTCGCTGCGTATTCTGTACCAAATCCTTGCAGGTGGCAAGAAAATATCTGACTCTAGCCAATCAACTACACCTTAGTCGAGGAATTTGCCTAAGCGAAATGATATTGGCCAGTCTGTACGAGTCTTTGAGTGAAGGTGCTGGTCGTCTGAAAGACCAAGAGAGCAACGGGAACCTCCTGCTATCGGGACCCTTTTGGCTGCTTCAACTTTGGCTTAATGCCACTTTTGAAGCCAGCCTCCCCAACAAAGGGCCTGTGGACGAAGAAGCTGTGGAGATTAAGGAGAGACGAGTCGAATGGGTTCGACTGGTGCAACTGACCCCAAACGAGGAAGGGCTGTCACTCAGGGCATCCTTCTCTGGCTTCGTCAAAATATTTGCTAAGCGCTATGAGTTCACACCAAGGATGACCCCCTTTGCTGAACGCAAATATGGCCCTGAATGGTTTACCAGGCCCTTTCCTCCTTCGTTCAAAAAACATGAAGAAGAATCGCAGCGTGTCTGGGAGGCATTCCTCATCCCTCGACTTATTGTTCATCGACTCAACTTGCTAAAGGGCCAAACCTCTCTGATGGCCTATCAACCAAACCTTGTCTCTCGACAATTTGATTTAGTCCAGACTCTACCCAAGTGTTTGTATGAGAAGAAAGTCCATGTTATCCTCCCCAACACTATCTATGATGCCATAGAGAGTTCGACACACCTTGCGCGACATGCTTATCGATTACTCCTGACTCCCGTCTACTTTGAACCTTCTCATCTATGCACCTAAGAATCCCACGACGGGTGGTCGAAACATTATGCTGCAGAATTCCTTGATGTCTCCAGCTTCGTTCAGTTGATTGGCCAAGCTTTTGTTGATGTGCAGGAGAAGATCAAGAAAGGTAAATCCGCTCATATTAAGGAGATTCAGGCCTTCCAGAAGTACTTTGAAACTGTTTATCAAACAGACGATATTAGTCGAACCGTCCGCGAAGCTGCGGCTACGCTAAAGGAGAAATTTTTAAAGAAAATGGAGAGTTTGAAACTCCCTTCATATGTTACTCCTGAGAAATGCTATGAAGTGGCTTTCGCGCCATTTCCTCCAAAGACTCCTCAATTGCCATTTGCTAATTTTGGAGTGGCTTTTGCCCCTCCATTTCCAGATTGGTTCATCTGTGGGGACTCTATAAAGATCCTCTGCCAGCAGTCGAAACCCAAGGCTCAACGGGTGGTTCTGACTAAACATACACTAGACAGTTTCAAAGGACACCTTCATGTCAGTATCGAAGATGTTTGCATCGAATCCGAAATACATGAAGGTTTGGATTCTTCGATTTTATGCTCTTTCACTTGAACTTTACCATTACTGACATGTGGTAACTTGGCTTGTTTTGCAGCTGTGCCCAAAAAGAACACCCCTCAGCGCCTGGTCGAAGCTAAAGGCAAAGGCAGCAAGGTACATCACACACCTTTTCCTTTCGTTGATTATTCTTTCTCCCCCTAATGCTTCTCAATTTCAGGCTTCTCGCAAACCACCTCCGACACCTCAAAGGAAGTCAAAGAGGGGCACTGCCCAAATTATCTTCGATTCTGAGGATGAGGACTAATCTCCTCCTGAAGACTTGAAACTCAAGAAGAGGAGGAAGCCAAGCCAAGAATCTGGTGCTGCTGGTGGCCAATCTGAGCCTACAACGGTTAAAGTCCCCCAAAAGACCACTACTACGAGTAAAGTTGCAGAAGCCCCTTTTGGAACCGCCTTTAAAACAGCTGCAGGTCATACTGAAAGCAATAACTCTAGCCCTGATGCTGAAGGAGTCAAGGTAACTTGTCATATTTTTCTTTAAATAAAAACTTATTTACCTTGTTTCCCTTAATCTGACTTGCTTCAATTTGATTCAGGCTGATGCTAGTGGTTCGAAACCACCGGTGGATAATCCTCCTTCTCCCACCACACTCCTGAATAGCCAAGGTGAGCCCGCATACCATCCAACTTCTGACTTGGGCTCTGGAATGAGTTCACTAGGTGAAATTAACAATCCTGGTTTTGAAACAGCTCCCCCTTCGCCAGCAAAGACTGCTACCCAGCAGTCTCAAACAGATGGTTCTGACCATGAGGCAGACGATGTTCAGCAGGATCCTGACACAAAAAATCCAAAAGCTGCTGCCATGGATGAAGACCCACCCTTGGTCGATGAAGAGGGATCACCAAATAACGAACCCATTGGGGCTGCCAATGTTAACCCAGAAGGAGAGGAAGAAATGGAAGAAGATGATGATGAGACCATGCACCAATCTGAACTTGATGGCCATGATGATGACAATGAAGATGAAAAAATGGATGAAGATGAAGAGAAGGAGAATAAAGGTGAGGAGGAGAAAGCTGACAAAGGGCCTATCAACGAGCCAACCCATTTCGAAGCCATTACTACCCCAACACCTACTGCCGCGACTGAAGGCAAGGCAACCTCAACTGTGTATGGAGCAGGACTCTCTGAAGAGGAACTGGATGCCTGGAAGACTAACAACCCTCGTCAATACATAAAGATCCTCCTTGGGCGTCGAGAAAGCTCATCTGATAAAACTCCTAGTGCTTCGACTACCTCTGGGGATCAACCTTCAAGCAAACCTGACGACAATATCCTTCTGAAGATAAAAAACAAGATCTTTAAGGGTGACCTTTTCACACTCTTACAGATGGATGATGTCACTCATATCTCTTTGAAAATCCTCCTCCAACAAGTTGCCATTCACGTTATTTCTCCAGAATCTGCCAACGTCATCCTAGAGCTTGGCACTATGATTGACCAAGTCCATGGTGATCTCAAACGCCTGCCCCAAATAAAAAAGGCCATTTCAACCAAAGCTGGGAGTGAGGCTGCCGCTTGGACTGCTGCCACTGATTCTGAGAATAAGGTAGCAGAATTGGAGGAAACAAAAGAAAAGAACAAGCAAGAAATCACCTCCAATGAAGAAAGTATTGCTTCATGGGAACGAAAGATCAAGAAACTTCGTGCCAAGATCTCAAAGGCCAAAAAGCATAACATTGAATTGTCTGCCTTCGATGACTCTGGCTTGTCGAAAGAGCTTGAAAATGCCATAACTTTTGCTGAGAAAGCTCAACGACTGGAGAAGGAAGTTGCACACTTAAAATTTGACAAGGCATTATGTGAAAAATGTCCCGACCTCCAGAAGTCGAAGTACTTGAAGATGAAGGAGAATCTCCCCTTTTAGCTTGTTACTCTCTTTGTAATTTTTAATTTGATGCTTTATGGCCCTTTGAGGCATTTATATGTAATGACTACTAAGCCAATTTGGCATTCATAAATACCATTATTGGCTTTGCCCTTGTTATGTCGAATTACTCCTTAACAATTTTAATTTCTTGAAGTGCTGGTTTATATTTTTTCAAATACTTTCCATTTACTTTCAAGATTTTTTTATCCTCATTTAATTCTTCAACTTCATAGGCTCCATTAGAAAATACTTGCGTAATTTGAAACGGGCCCTCCTATTTTGGGGACCATTTGCCCAAGGCTCTAACCTTTCGATCCATAGGCAGGATTACCTTCCAAACTAAATCTCCAGGTGAGAATGTCTTGATTCTAACCTTCTTATTATAAGACTTCTCTACTCTTTTCTTCTGTCTCTTCAAAAGTTTTAAGGCTTTAAGTCTTTCTTCGTCCAGATCTACCAGTTCGTCTAACATCATATTCCAATAAAGCTCAGAGGGAATTTCATGATGTCTTTGAATCCTAGCCGACTGGAGATATATCTCAATAGGTAACATTGCATCGTGACCAAAAGTCAATCGAAAAGGATTAGTGTTGGTTGCTTCCTTGGGAGAGGTTCGACATACCCATAGGATCTGGTCCAATATCCTATACCAATTTCTAGGCTTCTTTCCCACATGTTTCTTAATTAGACCAATCACCACTTTATTAGCTGCTTCGACTTGACCGTTAGCTTGAGCATAATAAGGTGTGGAGGTCAAGAGTTTAAAACCCATCTCTTTTGCAAACTCCTGCATCTTTCGACCCATAAAGACTGATCCTTGATCTGTTGTGATCTTTTCTGGGATTCCAAACCTGTAAATGATGTATTTTTGAATAAAATTGATCACATCCTCTTGATCCACATTTGGTAAAGGTACCGCCTCGATCCACTTCGTAAAGTAGTCAATTCCTACCAAAATATATCTCTAATTCTTGGAGGATGCCGATCGAATCTCTCCAATCAGATCCAAAGCCCAACCTCTAAAAGGCCATAGTTTGACTATGGAATGCAAATCACTTGCAGGGATATGCTGTATGCCAGCATGAACTTGACATTCTTAGCAACCCTTGGCGAATTCAATGCAGTCTTTTAGCATTGTAGGCCAATACATGCCTTGTCGAAATAATAGCCACTTCACCTTATGGCCTACCTGATGTGCCCCACATGCCCTACATTGGACAGTCGAAAGGGCCAGATATGCTTCTGTTTCACTAAGACATTTAAGTAAGACCCTCTCAGGGGTCCTTTTAAACAATTCATTGCCTAGAAGGACATAACTTAAGGCTTTATACCTAACTTTCCGCTCTGTGGATGCTGTCGGGTTTTGCAAGTACTCGACTATAGGCTTTCTCCAGTCTTTATCCGTCAAGCTGTCTATTGCAAAAATCTCAAAATTTTCTTCATCAGCATATCCAAGCTTTGTCACTTCCAGGTCTGATGGGCATAATCCAACAGATACCACTTTACCTCTAGCTTCGATTGCCTCTTGTAAATTTTCCTTCGAAACCTTATACCCAGAAGCAACCTGAGCCAAATCATTGGCCACTTGATTTTCTAGTCGAGGTATGTGTCGAATGCTTACTACTTTAAATTTCTTTAGTAGTCTGTTGGCCACTACGAAGTACATGATAAGATTCTCCTTAACACATTTGTACTCCTTTTTAATTTTCTTTATGACCAACTCTGAGTCACCCATTATTTCGACTTGAGTTACCCCCAATTCTAACAAAATTTCAAGTCCAGCTATTAAGGCTTCATACTCAGCCTCGTTGTTGGAACAAAGTCCTTCGACTCTGTACTTAAATTTTGTTGGAATTTTATCCAGAGAAATAATTAGCACACCTACAGCTGTGCCATCTTTGTGGCTGGAGCCATCGAAGTATAACTTCCAAGGTTTCAATTCGACATAATTCAACCTGCTTTCGTTTATGGAGTGGTCGACTATAAAGTCTGCTACCACTTGTCCTTTAATTGCCTTCAGAGGCTTATACGTTAAAGAGTACCCAGTCAATGCTAGTGCCCATTTACCGATTCGACTATCAAGATAGGTTTAGACAACATGTGCTTAATAATATCGAAATGAGACGAAACATAAACATCAACTGGCTTTATATATTGCTTCGATTTTGTACAAGAGAAATACAAGCATGGGCATAATTTTTCTATCATGCTATACCTAGTTTCTGCATCATTCAAAACTCTACTGAGGTAGTAAATGGCTTTTTCGACACCATCCTCATCCTCTTGAGCAAACATGCTCCCTATGGTTTTGTCTGATGCAGCTATGTACAATCTATACTCCTATCCCTACAAGGTGGTGAAAGAATTGGGGGATGACTCAGGTATTCCTTGATCTTGTCGAAGGCTTCCTGCTGCTCCTGCCCCCATTCGAACCCATATTTATTGAATCGAAGCAAGGGTGAAAAGGCCTGCGTTTTTCTGCTTAGGTTCGATATGAATCTTCTCAAGAAGTTGATCTTGCCCAACAGTGATCGCAACTCCTTTTTCGTTGATGGCGCTTTCGCTTCCATGATGGCCTTAGTCTTGTTCTGGTTGATCTCGATCCCCTTTTTATGGACCACAAAGCCTAGAAAATCCCCTGCCTGCACACATAACGTACATTTAAGAGGATTCATTTTAAGACCATGCCTTCTCATCCTTTCAAAGGAGTGTCGAAGATGGTCTAAATGATTCTTCCCAGAAACAGACTTAACCACAATATCATCAATATATATTTGCATGAAAGTCTCTATATAATCTTGGAAGATGGAGTTCATTGCTCGTTGATATGTTGGCCCAACATTTTTTAGGCCGAAAGGCATCACCACCCACTCGTAGGTGCCTAAGGCTCCAGGGCAACGAAAAGCTGTTTTGGGGACATCATCTTCAGCAACGAATATTTGGTTATAGCCAGAGTACCCATCTAGCATACTAAGATACTCATGTCCTGCGGTGGAATCGACTAGCATTTCTGCCACAGGCATAGAATACTCGTCCTTAGGAGTTGCAGAATTTAAATCCCTAAAGTCTATGCAAACTCTTAAGGAACCATTCTTTTTAATAATAGGTACAATGTTAGCTAACCATTCGACATACCTGGCAGTGCGGATAAACTTGCATCGAAGGATTCTTTTGACTTCCTCCTTTATCTTCAAGAGAACTTCTGGGGTAAACCGTCTTAGATTCTGTTTAACTGGCTTCTTCCCAGGCTTGATCAGCAACCTGTGTTCGACCAGCTCTCTACTCAAACCAGGCATTTCATCATAGTCCCAGGCAAAACAGTCTTTAAACTCCTGTAACAGCTGGGTAACCTCGACCTTAAGTTATGGGTCAAGATTAGCACTAACATATGTTGGCCTTTTAGTCACCCCTTCTCCTAGATCAATATCTTCCAATGGATCTTGAGCTAGCATCTTAGTGTTATTTGCCAGCGGATCCTTCTCGAATCCCAAAGGCTCATCGTCATAAATGGCGTCAAGCCTCTGGCCTCACTCTACCCCCTAAACCTGATCAGGTGGCTCTGGGTTGAAGTCGTTACCAGGACCTTCTTGGTGGAATTCAGGATTGGCTTCGCCAGCCATATATTCGTTAGCAGCCTCCAAAGCCGCTTGTAGTCTGGTTTCAGGCACGTAGGCCGAAATTCTTCTCAATGCTTCGAACTCTGTCATTATCACTGAATTCACTCCCCCACCCTGTGGGGTCTACTGCAGGCTTGCCATGGTATGGAAGTCTTTCCCCTGGCACCTCCTTATCCCACCGGAAACCCTCGACATGGATGTAAGTACAATGAGCAAAATGCCTCGTCATCTGGGACAAACTCAAAATCTGCTGGGCCGCAGGGGGCAATGTGAGCCAAATGTTTGTCGAACTGACATATTTCGACATGATTTATTGGTGCTTTAAAATACCCCTGGTCAGCTTCAATGTTTTTGACTATGCCGTTTGGCCTCCAGATAGTGATGCGTTGATGCATCGAAGATGGCACTGCACCGATGCCATGTATCCACTCTAGCCCTAAGAGCAGATTGTAGTTGGCTTTTGTTTCTACTACCATGAAGACAGTACGCATAGTGATTGTCCCTACTGTTAGGTAAACTTGTATCACCCCCAGAGTAGAGCCAACTTTTCCTTCATAATTTGAAAGAACCATGTTATGTGGCTTAGTGTCAGTATCATATTTGCCAATCTTGCTCAGTAAGAAATGTGGCATCAAGTTCACCGTTGCGCCACAATCGACTAATATTTTATTTATTGGCACGTTCTCCACCTTTCCAGTAATGTAGAGGGGCTTTAGGTGACCCTTCATTTCCTCTGTAGGCCGCTCGAAAAAGGCGTTCTGCTATTCGACACACCCATTGTTCATAATATAGTAGCATACCGACTTGTGTGCTGCCATCTCTGCCTCAGTGCAGGCATCTAAATCTTCGACTTCTGTGAGCTGGTCGAACTCTCTGGGCATCACAGGCACCACATTAATTATGATGTCAAGAGAAGCATCAGACTCGGAGTCAAAGTTGTCTGTCATTTTGTCATCCTCTTCGACAGTCTTCTCAGGTTTATCCTCTTGAGAGGCAAACTGTTTTCGTCCTACAGGTATTTTTTCAGTAGCCTTCATTAGATTTTCTCCATTATTGTTAGTAGGGATATTAGTGTTGGACTCTCCCTGATCCTTCGACTGAGCCTCCCTGAGAGCCTTCCTTCGACGTTGCTCTCTCCTCCATTGAGATCGCGACATCGGGTTCTTCCCCTTATAGTTTTCAGAGACATATGCCGATTTGTTAGAGTTCTGAAACTCCTTTCGATACTCTATTGAAGAGCCTCTGCCCACATCAAACTTCTGCCATTTTTAATGACCTTTTTCCTTTCCTTCGACAGGTTTCATCCAGCTCCCTATTGGTGCATTGCTTGTTGGTTTGAAGGTACTGGGTCTGGCCCCTGGGAACTGTGTTTTTCCTCCCATTTGTTTTGAAGAGGACCTTCTAGGGTTGAAACCCATTTGACCATGAGACGCTCTCTGCTCCCTTCTTTCTTTAGCCTTCCTAATCCCTTCAAGATTGTGAGCAGCCTTTTGATCAAAAATTGCACTGCATCTGGGGCATAACATGACACCTGATCCCTTCTTTTGGCAACGGTGAAGGAATTCAATGATAGTTTCATCCTGTTTTGGATACGCCACTTTGTTACGCTCTTCTTGGCAGCTTGCTTCGTCCACCTCCGTGGTCTTATGTTGCGTAATCTCAACCATATTTATGTCCATGTCGACATCAGCACTAAGGTCCAGATTGCAGAAGTCCACATCAAGGCCCTCAGCAGCCTTATCCATCTTAACGAAACTCTCAGCAGTCTCTTTAGTAACCAACATCATGTTGGAACCCTCATTGATCCCATCATTGAAGCCCTCAGTGGCTTCGTTGAAGCTATCAACGGCCTCGCTCATGAGTTTCTCCATAGCATAAACATCAAGGTCTTCAGTAACCTTGGATAACACAGCTTTGTTGGCGAAATCTCCAGTAATTTCCACCATACTGGCTGAATGGTCGAAGTCCTCAGCAACCTCAATCATACGTACCTCTGGCTCAGCATAATGAGCATCTGCTACTTGCAATGGGTCGGAGTCAATTTTCATCTGACTTTTGGTCTTCTCTCCGAATTTCAACATGCCCTTTTGAATAGCATTTTGCACCAGATTCTTGAAAAGAAAACATTGAGAAGTTTTATGACCCAAAAAATTATGGTACTTACAAAATCCTCTCTTTTTTCTTTGTTCTAAAGGTGGCATTTTAGCGCTGGAAGGCACTATCATCTGTCCATCTTTTACTAGCAAATAAAAAATTTCTTCACATTTGGTGTTATCGAAAGTGTATGTTTTCTTGGGAAACTTATCATTCTTTTCAAGTTCAACAGAATTTTTTCCAGTCGAAGGGGCTAACATTTTACAAGCATACAGAGGACCTTGCTTTAACTTAGCAACGTCTACCTCACTCTCGTCGAAATATAATGGTTCGTCGTACAAACCTTCGACATCCTTATTATATTCAACATACGCTACCTTTTTACCCTTATTGAACTTAGCCTTTTCGTCTTTCAGACGTTCTAACTGTCGAACCCTATAAGCCAGTTGGGCCATATCTCTCAGGTACTGGGTATCCAATTTCTTTCTAATAGAGTAATCAAGGCCACCAACAGCCATTTTGACCAGCTCATGCTCTGGCACTTGAGTAAAACACCTAGCCTTAAGTAATCGAAACCTGTTTAGGTAATCGTCTATTGGCTCAGTAAACTTTCGTTTTATGCTAGCCAACTCCTTCAAACTAATCTTAGTTTTCCCCATATAGAATTGTTCATGGAACAAGCGCTCTAACTGGGTCCAATTACAGATTGAGTTAGGAGGTAGGGTTGTAAACCAAGTAAAAGCATTTTTGGTGAGAGAACTTGGGAAATATTTTACCCTAAGACTTTCATCATTTGCGATCTCTCCAGCCTCGATCATATACCGGGCTACGTGTTCGACAGTAGATTCAGTTGTATCTCCTGAGAACTTGGTAAACTTTGGGACCTTCGTCCTAGGAGGTAATTCTGATTGCAGAATATAATTTACTATGGGTGAGGTATAGTTTGGCCTAGTAAAGCCAAAATTCACCCCATTTCGAGCCATTATTCTTTCGACCATGGTTGCTAGGTTGTTATCCGCTGCTATGTTGTTACGTCGAACCTGTTGTACAACACGGTCAACATCTTGGTTTCTATTCACCATCACTACCCCCTGTTCCCCTTCTTCAGGAATTGGCCCTTGGTTTCTAGGTGGTTTGACTCTGGGGAGTTCGACTCTAGGGGGTTCTAGGTTGGCCTCAGGCATAGTCTCTTGGTCCCGCCGTGGGATATTCTCTACCACAGTCGCACCTCGTACAGGGAACGACACCCCCATAAATTCTGCCATGCGTGCCAATTGCGCTGCTAGTTGTTGGTTAGTTTGGGTAGTGTTCCGAATCAGAGGCTGGAAAATTTCCCCCATAGTTTGATACAAAGTTTGTACCATTTGTAGGTTACTCTCATCCATTTGTTTTCTTAAACATGCTATAGATGTGTTTGTCAGACTAGGACCTTGAGTGGAATATCCTATACCTACATGTTGTACCCCAAATTTTACCCTTAGATCCATTGATCTTTTTGCATGTCATCTTAGGTCAATCATATTGCATAGCTAACCCATTTACCAAGTTTCGTTTGTGTTTGTTTTGTGAATTAGGTTTTATTTCAAGAGGATTCAAGGGTTGATCAGTCAAGATTTTGGATGGAACACTGAATCAAGCAAGTTTCTCATGTTCAAAGAGATATCTCCATAACCCTCTCCATGATAATTTCTACCCACTTTACTCACCCTCAATGTTCCCTTTTCAAGTGTTATTCATAATTCCAAACCAATTTCAATAGCCATCCATTAACCAATTTTTATCCAATTTCAATTCTATTTGTCTATATCATTTTCCTAAACCATATCCATAACCATTTCACCTATCAAAATTCACTTTTTTTTTTATTTTCTTTTCCAAATCATTTTTATTTTGCTATAACTAAAAGGGGGAAAGGAAAACCAAATCATAAAAACTTTTGTTCTTAAGCCCATCTCATAAGCCCATCAATGTTACAAAATCAATGTTACAAAAATACAATTGAAAGCAAGAAGAATCACTTGCTGATGACCAATAGGATTCGTGCACTATAGCTTTGACTTTTCAACTCCATTCCTTCAGCCGATGAGAGGCTGACGCGTGGCTTGGCATGAAGCAAAGTGACCGAAGTGTTCTCCTCTCTTCCTTCATGGCTTCGTGTTTCAATAGAGAGAAGAAGAAAATTCATCGTATCCAATTCAACGCAAAGAAATTACTACAGCTCATAATCCTTGGCGCGCTTTCCACTTTTGAAATCTCCCACCATTTCCCTTTTGAGCTTTCATGCTTTTGATCCATTAAAGCTACTCTGAAGATTTACTTGGTTCAGCATAAAGACTGCCCTCGCCTGCAGAAATCTTCGTGAAATCCCAACCATTGCCTCTTTTGATACCCACTCTTATGACATCAAAGAAGGAGGTTTTAAGCAACACACGAAAGTATGAAACATGCCCTGCATATCTGAGGTCCTTGTGCAGCAGAGGAAGCGTTTTTGTCTCCAAGGATTGACCGGATTTGAATTTTGAAAAGAGTCCGTTGCAAACCCTAGTTATTTACTCAGCATACCATGTGTTTGTCCATTGGTCTCAAGGAATCAAAGCCAATCTGCTCAGCCTATAAAAGGAGGTCCTCCCAGCACTTGAAAATCACCAACAATTCTCTAAAAATACTCCAAAAAGTCTCTGAGTCTTTGAATTCCACGAGTAAGAAAAGGAGAAGGATTACTTTGGAGTCTTGCTAGTTCAGAAAGGAGAGAATTCAGCACACTTGAAGGTGCAGTGGACATTACTCCACTTGGTAACTACACCTTCCATTTCCATGTTTTAATATCCATGCTCAACTGATATCATCATATCATATCTCATCATAACTGTTTGTAATATGCTTTATGTTGCTTTTCACTCATCTATAATGTGCCAATATGTATTTGAATCTGCACTTTCTGTCCATGGCTTGATATCATGAAATAGGATAGTTTTGGTTGCTTTGCTGATATATTGAAATAGACATGTATGTTGCTTTTTGTTCTAAGTTATTATGCCTGAGATACCATCATAATGATAATGCTTTGGTTTTGTTCATTAACTGGTTGTAAGTTTATAAGGTTTCATATTGGTGTTATATTATCAAAATGGATAGAAATGCTAACTTACCTATGTATGTCTTGATGCTTGGATGTTATTAAGAGTTGAGATCTTTGAATTTTAGTCCAATACTTATTCTGAGATGCTCATGTGTTTTATGATTGATGAACTTATCTACCACTGTTTGTTGCTATATGTAATGTTTGATTAAATGTTGCTAAGTTACTTTCATTAAATGCCACTGGTGTTCTTTTTCTGTCATCATCAATGTATGATCATTTTGTACACTTAAGCTCATGGCCATGTTTTGTATCCAAAACTTTGTTATTGTTGATGCTTGTTATGTTTAGGTGTTGATACTTTTGGTATTCATGTGTTTATCTACATCTTGATATGCACCACTCTGCCATGGCTTGATCTTTGTTGATGTATGTGCTTGATGTTTGGTGCTTGAATTGCTAAAATGCTTGGTGTTTGACTTGTTTAACTTGAGACCTGTTGCTAGCTTTTAAGTTAATTTTTGTCTAACCATGTGCTTGTAAACACTTCATCATTTGTTGGATTTGTGCATTATTTCATGACTTGGTTATTTGTTGGTATGCTTGAAATTGATTCATCTAAAACTACTGCCTTGTTAGAACTAAGTAGCTAGATACACTCTGAATGTTCACTTGCTGCTATGATATAGGTTCATAAATTCTCTACAAGCATGCTTATCATTGTTTCACCAGTCTTTGGATACATGTTTACTCTACTATCATTGTGATTTGTGACAAGTTTGTAGACCTAGAATCCATGTTAAATATGCCTTGCCATGCTTAAAACTGGTTTTGTCCATGTGCCACATGCTGTCAGTTTGGTATCTCCAATTTATGTGCAAGCTTTAAATGTTCAAACATGATATGTGCTTTTCTGCCATGTAACCTTGTTTGATTTCGATTGCTAAATCTCTTGAGGCATTTGTCTTGGTACCCCATGCTTATCACCATAGAACCATATGCACTTTCTTTCTTAAGTTCACTCTGCTTTACCCTGAACCAAGGTTGTCCTAACTATCTAACTTTTTGTTTGAATGCCATTGATACTTGATCATCTGATATGCCTTCACTTCATGACCATTGGATTGCCCTTTCTTTGAGTCAGAACTGGTTTGAGTCCCTACTCCTTAAGTTTATTTTGTATCCATTATGTGTTAGTACAACAAATATTTGCTTTCACCATGCCATATGCCACTGTCTGTTTTGAATGACATTACTTGAGTAAACTTATTGCTATACCTTCATGTCATATGCCCTGTTTTGCCCTGAATATAATTTTGCAGCTTATATGGCCTTGGACTATCAGGATGTTGCTTATATGTGGTATTCTTGCCTAACTGTTATTTGATGTGTACAAATTCTGTTTGAACCTATGCCTCATGATAACTTTGTGTATCCAAATGCCATGAACCTATGTCTTGTACCATCATGCTATTAGGATTAAATGCAAACTTTCCTTGACATTGTGTTTGATTTGTGTACCTATAATCTGGCCTTGATGTATGAACTATTACCATACCTTGTATGCTATCTGTTCTAAAGTTTTATCCGCTGCCTTGTTCAATGTATCATGACATTGGATCTTGTTATTTGACTGGTATGCTGGCATTAGTGTGCATTTAATCTTTATGCTTATTGCCCTATGAACAAAACTGCTCTAAATGACATTTGCTTGTCTGCACTGACTGACTGTTATTGTTGATGTTTTACTTTGTTGTCATCATCCTATTAACACTTAAATTAACATGATTGAGCTGCTGTTGAACATTAAAGCATGTCATTAAAACTGATTTCATCATGTCTAATATATCATCATACTACTTTCATTTGATACCTTGAGTGAATGATGCAGCCCTCTTGTTCTTTTTGTTTTCTTGCACATTGATTAATTAATTATCTGAATGTTTGTTTAGTGGCATCCAAGACATGTCCTTTTATGGATTTCAATGAACGTGTTTGATTGAACCTTTGTGCAATACATGTTTGATAACTTGTATTTGAATCTGTCACACCTTATGTTCAATACTTTGATGTGTGTTTGCATTTACCAAAGTGAGAGCTTGCATGGATATTTGGTTTGTGTGTTTTAGCATTGCTTGGTATTTCATTTGTTTGGAGGCTCACTTAATGTTGAGATCTTTAATCTTATGTCTTTGTTCTTTCTTATTGGCAACTTTTTGAGTAAATGATGGCATGGTGTGTTCCATTAGAACTGAATGTTGTTTGAGTTTGGTTGCTTGGTTTCCTTTGGTCTATGCGCGCATGAAGAGTTATATATTATTGGAGTTGCATTTTATAACGGATGAAACAACCACCCCAGTGGCAAGCACACACATGCACATTCGCCTTTGACCCTTAGGACTGGGGTTTGAATCCCCCTCGCCCCAGTCCTTTTATTTTAATTTTCAAAATTCGCTTCGCTTTACATATATGTCACTGCTACCATTATATGTTCAGAACGTGCGCATGGTTCGGTTGGCTTTGGTTTTAGGCTGAATACGCATGGTCCTGGGTTAAATACCTAGGGGAGGCCTTTCCATTTATTTTTACCACATGTTGTTTTGTTTCTTTTGGTTTATGCACCACATTTCAAACCTTCATAACTTATTTATTTTCTATCCTTTTTCTTCCATTCTTTTTGCCAATCGTTTCTAATTGAATTCACTTGTTGAATATAAAAAGAAATTGTTGAAAATATTTAATCTTGTTGGCCTTTATTCATGTTGAAATTGGAAGTATCTTTTAGGGTTTTATTGCACTATTTTATTCATCTTATTATGTTATCTTTATTTATTTTGTTTAAGCAATGTCTAATGTATTTAATTTCAACCTTGCATGATGTTGTGACTTTATGCCACCCTAATATCTTGTTTATGTCTTGTTATATTTTCATATAAGTCATGTAAACCCTCTATTTTCATATGTAAAAACTGTTATCTTCCCCTATTCCAAAGGAAAGTCCTCCTAAATTGACTCATGAGTCACTAACACAACAACCTTACCTTAGCCTCATAAGAGCTTATCCCTTTTCTTGGCCTCATGAGAGCCATGGAATCATAACTTAGCAATAGGTTAGAGTTTTGAACTCTATGTGATTCTCACCATCATGAGAACTCACTTTTCCCCCATAACTTAGATTTAGAGAGTTATCGTGAACTCTAAAATGAGCTCATACTCATTTCCCCCTTGGAACTTTGGCCATAGTCAATGGTTCCTCATTCATCCTTTAGTTAGGTGAACTACGATTACTCTGATTCCACTCCCGTCAGGATACGTAGGCACAAGACGCGATGTCTTTGCGAGTATACTTAGATACTAACCCCTAGGTCTTTACCTTACCATACCCTTAGCATATCCTTAGCAAACATAATATAACATAAACATTAACAAGAGGTTCCTGTAGAATATTACATATATTAAGGGTGCTAATACATTCCCTTAATATAACCAACCCCCGAACCTTAGATCTCCCCCCTTTAGGTTTTTCTCGATCATGAACCTTTCCTTTGGATAAATCAAAGTCGGTGGTGAATTTCAAAATTTTGTGATGCAAGTTAATTAATAGCTTGTTATCCGATTCTCACCGCAACACTACACTTTGGCTGTTTCGACCCACATTTATCCCAGATCCCAATCCTTGTAATGGCGAAGACATTACATTGTCTGAGAATACTGGGGGGGGCATTTTGGAGGCTTTGACGTTGGCATTCCATAAGGTGGATTCCTTGGTAAGGGTTGTGAAAATCCTGGAGGGGGAAGATGCCTAAGTGTCGAAGTTTCTCCTGATGGAGTTTGGGGATTAGATGCTTGTGGCCCAACGTACTCCAAAATAGGTTGAGTGTAAGCCCTTATATATGTCGACCCTGGTCGTGTCATCGATGGCATTGGGTTGGACATAACAGGAGGTGGGATTGGCTCTCCTGTAGAAGGAACTGGAGGTGGTATCACATCATTCCTAGACATATTTTGAGGGTTTATGTTACTAGGCTGGGCATTTAAATTACTTGACTGAGGATTAGAACCACTCCCTTGAGGGTTTGGATTGTTTGGCTGACTAGTGTTCGTCGCCATTTTTCTAGTATATCTTCTCTTTGGCCTCTCTTCGTTTGTAGTGGCTACCTTACCACTTCTTAGTAACATGCAACAAAGCTTTTTAAGAAGGAAACGATAAATGAATATTTTTAAAAATTAAAAAAAAAAATCTTTATCAAGTTAGCACCGTCCCGCTGGGCGTGCCAATTTGTTTACCGTGAAAATTGGTAAACAACCGCTAATCTTCCAAATCTAAAGCGAATTCTAAGGAAATAAATGCTTCGACAAAACTCAGAAAGAGCGTTGGTTGAAAATACAATCTAGACGATGTTTTAAGAATGTAAAGTTAAAAGACTGAAAAGGCAAAAGAAAAAAAGTCGAAGGCGTGCAGTAAAGGTTGAAAACTATAGAAAGTGCAGGAATATAACTTGCGTTAAATAGGAGATAAAAACTTAACGAAAGATTGAAGTAAATTGCATTGAAGGATAAATGGTGTTTACATCACGTACATTCTCACAAGACTCTTTTCTCAACACGCAGATACTTTGAGTAAATTTGGAGTTACTTGTACCAAGTGAACACAACACCCCTTAATCCTATTGCTAGAACCCTTATTTATAATACCAAAACTAACTGCTATAAACTGCCTAAAATAATAAACGAATGACAAGTGTCGCACTGCATGCTTCCATCACTTGGATGTACGCCACCTGTCCTTCTTCAAGAGCGAACCAAAATAACTACTCCCTCCTTTATTTGAATTTGAATTCCCAGCGTCGGACATCACCAGCATTCTCAGTCAAAGGTGCCCTCTTCAACTCTTAGAAATATTTTCTAAGTCCCAAAAGATATTCTCTCCTCTTATGAGCACCTTCGACTTAAACCTATCACACAGATCCTGTCGGAAGCTTCTCTAAACCTCTTCAAGAGCTTAAAATTCCCATTAACACTTCCAACTTCATCTGGGCGTCGAATTTATGAGCTAACAATATCATCTGCTGATTCTAATGATTCTATCGATTCTGCTGTTACTGCGTTGAATGTTAATACTCAATCTGCAAAAGGCAAAGGTAGAGGTAATTTTTCTGCAAAGGGTACACACAGAGTTTGCACACACTGTGGAAGAACTAATCACACAGTGGATACCTATTTCTTGAAACATGGATATCCACCAGGTTATCGACAAAAAGGGAAAGGTCAGAGTAATGCTCAGGTTTCTACACCAGCCCAAGCAAACAATGCCTCCACTGGTTCAACATCTGTAGATGTTTCTTCAGGCTCCTCATTTGGTTTTACTCAGGAAGAATTTCAAAGCATCCGGGCTCTCCTCCAACAATCCAAACCTACACCTGCTGTCAACTCTATCACCACTTCACCTTTGGCCATGAACTCCCACACTCCCACAGGAATTGGTAAGAATTCAATTCTTTGGATCCTGGATACAGGGGTCACGGATCACATCACCTTTACTCTTGATAATCTTTCTTCCTACCATACCATTGTACCTATCTCTGTGTCTTTACCAGATGAATCTCATGTAGATGCATCCATTTGTGGAACTGTCATTGTTACTCCAACCTTAACCCTCTATAATGTCCTTTATATTCCTTCCTTTCATGTCAATTTAATATCTGTCACTAAACTCACTTAAAATATGAACTGTTATCTGAATTTCTCCTCCAATACATGTCACATTTTGCAGAACCATTCGAGGCAAATGATTGGTACAGCTAAGCTGCAAAGAGGCCTCTATGTCATTGATTCCAATAGTACTTTTTCTCAATGTAATGTTGTTAGTTCTAATTCTTTTGAAACTTGGCATTTTAGACTAGGACATGCCTCTGATTCTTGTCTTCTTACTCTAGCAAAAAGTTTTCCTCTTATTTCTTGTAATAAAAGTAATATGGCACCTTGTGAATCTTGTCATTTTGCCAAACAGAAACGGTTACCTTTTCCTACTAGTACAACAGTCACTCATGCTCCCTTTGATATATTACATGCTGACCTATGGGGTCCTTTTGCTACTGAATCCATTCAAGGTCATAAATATTTCTTAACACTAGTAGATGATTTTTCACGTTTCACATGGGTTATTTTCCTCAAAGCTAAAACTGAAGTTAAACAAAGTATTGTGCATTTTATTGCTTCCTTAGAAAATCAATTTAACACTACTCTTAAATGCCTCAAATCTGATAATGGTTCTGAGTTTTTTTTAACTTTGAGTTCCTTTCTTTTGTCCAAAGGCATCTCTCATCAGAAATCTTGTGTTGAAACACCCTAACAAAATGGGGTGGTTGAGAGAAAACACCAATATATACTTAATGTTGCTAGAGCCCTCACTTTTCATTCTAATGTTCCTACTACACTTTGGCATTTTTGTATCAAGCATGTTGTGCATTTGATTAATAGAATTCCTAGTCCTTTACTTAAAAACAAATGCCTATATGAAATGTTTTTCAATTCCTTCCCTGTTTTAATTCATTTGAAAATCTTTGGTTGCCTTTGCTTTGCAAGCACATTACAAAACCATAGAACAAAATTCCAACCTAGAGCTAGAAAAGCTGCTTTTCTTGGCTTTAAAGATGGTACCAAAGGGTACTTGCTATATGACTTGTCATCTCATGAATTGTTTGTTTCAAGAAATGTTGTTTTTTATGAGACTATTTTCCCCTTTAAACATGTCAACAATCCTGTTCCTAACACTCACCTGCCTGGCCTGTTGGATAATAGTATCACTTCTGACATAGAAGTCTTTCTACCTGTTAGTCAATGTGATTCTCCCACTGTCAATGCTCCTTTTGACACTTTAAGTCCGCAGCTGTCTTCTAGCCATGGCCCACCTCAGTTTTCCAATCATGACAATTTAGTTCCTTCTAGCCCTCATGCCATTGATTCTGACCCAAATCAATTGAGTGATACAATTGTACATCCTGGTGATATTCAAAACACCAGTCCTCACCTTGACCCTATCAGTCCCCAACCTGCTGCAATTGTTTAACCCACAAGAAAGTCCACCAGACCTAGACAACCCCCCACTTTTCTCAAGGATTTTCACTGTAATCTTCTTTCCACAAATTCTCAGCCTCCCTCTCAACCTTCATCCAATATTACACATCCTATCTCTAACACTCTATCATATCAAAATTGTTCTTCCACCTATAGACATTTCTGTTGTACAATTTCTTCTATACCTGAACCCAAAACATACCTTCAGGCCTCAAAACATGATTGTTGGAGAAAAGCTATGGATGCTGAGATTTCTGCCCTTAAGGATAACCAAACTTGGATTCTTGTAGATCTTCCTGCAGGTAAAGTTCCAGTTGGTTACAAATGGGTTTACAAAGTTAAATATCATGCAAATGGGACTATAAAGAGATACAAGGCTAGGTTAGTGGCAAAGGGCTACACTTAACTTGAAGGTGTAGATTACTTTGACACTTTTTCTCCTGTTGCAAAGATTACAAATATCAGGGTTCTATTATCCATTGCTGCCATCAAACATTGGCATTTGGAGTAGCTTGATGTCAACAATGCATTTTTACATGGAGATCTCAATGAAGAAGTATATATGTATCTTCCCCCTGGCTATGCCATTCCTGGTTCTAACAAGGTATGTAAGTTAACAAAATCCTTGTATGGTTTGAAGTAGGCCATTCGACAATGGCATGCCAAACTTTCTTCTGCATTACTTTCTTTGGGATATAAACAATCTGAAGCTGATCACTCACTATACACTTAGAGAACTGCACATCATTTCACTGCACTCCTTGTCTATGCTGATGACATTGTTCTGACTGGAGATTCTCCTACAGAAATTAATCAAGTCAAATCCTTTTTGGTTCAAAAACTTTGTATTAAAGACCTTGGCCAACTTAGATATTTCCTTGGTTTGGAGATTGCCAGGTATACATCAGGAATTTTTTTGAACCAAAGGAAGTAGGTTCTTGAATTGCTTGAAGACACAGGTTTTCTTTGTTCTAAACCTGTTACTACTCCTATTGACCCAAGTACTAAGCTGTCTTCTACTGACGGGGTCCCTTTAGAAGATCCTTCTTCATACAGGAAATTGATTGGCAGGCTCTTATATCTCACAAATACTCGCCCATACATCTCATATGCTATTCAACATCTTAGTCGGTATGTTGCAAATCCTTTTGTCTCTCACTATCAAGCTGCCACTCGTATTCTCCGCTACTTGAAAGCCTTTCCTACTCAAGGTGTGTTCTTTTCAAGTACTAGTGACATTAAGCTTTCTGGCTTTACAGATTCTGATTGGGCATGTTGTCCTGATTCTAGACGGTCAGTCACTGGTTTTTGTGTGCTCCTTGGTACTTCTCTTTTGTCATGGAAGTCAAAGAAACAAAATACCGTTTCCAGATCGTCATCTGAAGCTGAGTGCAGGGCCCTTGCTTCTCTTACTTGCGAAATTCAGTGGTTATGTTACTTGTTTCAGGATTTTCACATTACCTTCTCTGATCCTGCATCTGTCTATTGTGATAGAAAATCTGCTATCTATCTTGCCCATAATCCCACTTTCCACGAATGCAGCAAGCACATTGAGTTAGACTGCCACGTAATTTAGGAGAAATTGGTTTCAAAGCTCATTCATCTTCTTCCTGTTCCATCCAACTCTAAGCTAGCTGATGTTTTAACCAAACCTTTACACTCCCCTTTATTTTCTTCTCTTCTGTCCAAGTTGGGATTGTGCAATAACCACATTCCAACTTGTGGGGAGGTATCAACCATATAATACTATTAGTTTGTAGAATACTTTAGCCTTTCTACACCTGTATGTATAATGTATACAAATCACTCATTAGCTAGCTATCTTATCTTAACTATATAAGTAGTTACCACTGTAACTAATGTAACAACTTGATCAATAATGAGAACTCTTTTCCAATACCTTTCATCTTCTTGCGATATCAACACCAGGAGATATCTAATGGTGAGTTTCAAAATGTTGCTGCTGCGCACATATTCTGCATAATTTATTTATTGGCAGTGATGTAGTTACTATTAGAGATAAATTTAATGATTTGTTATTGGTTTGTCAGGCTTTAATATTTAATAGTTTGTTATAAGTTTCTTCGGATTTATCAGGTTGATCCTATTTTCAAATTCTAAAAGATAGATCATCAACCTATATAAAAAGACATGTCATGTATCATTGTGAACCATAAGAATATAACATATTTTTCAAGTTAATTTTCTATTATGACATTTGAGCATGGTTTTGATTCGGAAGAGAAATTGGAGAAGAGAAATACCTCCAAACCTGAGATAACGAATACACATGCCTATCATCTAAACAACTCTGATAATCTTGGAACTCCACTCATGAGAACATTGGTGAATGGAGAAAATTACCGCACATGGGCATGATCGATCAAGACGACTTTACGTGCAAAGACGAAAGTGAGTTTCATCGATGGAAGCATCGAGAAACCATCAAGTCAATATGAAGTGTACTATGACTGGGTGAAGTCGAATTTAATGGTGATAACTTGATTGATCAACGCGACAGGAGTAAATCTACACAACAACATCTCACATGCTTCAACGACTCGAGATGTGTGGGAGGATCTTGAAGAACACTTTGCTCAAACCAATGCACCATGAATCCATCAGATATGGAGAAACTTATGTTTAAAGCAAAAACAACTAGTAACAAGTGTAACAAATTACTACACTCAATTCAAAAGTCTTGTTGATAAATTGAGTGAATTACAAACCCTACCTAAATGAATTTGCGGAGCTGTTATTGACACAAAGGGAATAAGAACAATGAGTTAATCTTTTTCTTGGAGGCTTTGATAGTGGACAATACTCTCACATCAAGGCAACCATACTTAATATTGATCCACTACCTCTCTTAGGCGTGTCTTTAATCAAATCAAAGAGAAGAATCTCGTTTTGCATCAGATAAGGAAAGAAATTCCAAGGTAGAAAATGCATAAGCGTTTTACTCAGGTGCAGATAGGAAGAGAGGAAAGGAATATCACTCAAGATTAAAGTGTGATAACCGTGGAAAGAATTGACATGTTAAGGCAAAATGCTTTGAGATTGTTGGATATATAGCAAGTTGGGAATCACGAAGAACTCAAAAGCGAGAGCCTAACAAGTAGCAAATTTTACTCAGGCCGCTAAAAGTAAAGAATATCTAGAAGCATCAACATTAGGACACGCCCTGCATAGAGTTCGTACCAAAAACCATACAAATCTACATGAAAATATGACTGATAAATTTGAATATTGTTTCAATTGGATACTTGATATTGGTGTTTCACACCACATGACTCATTTGATCACAATATTGAAAAAAAAATCAGAAAATTAGATAAACCTTTCTATATAACTACACCAACAGGGATTTTAACCTTAGTTGAAAATATGGGATATGTGAATTTATTAAGTTCCCTTATGTTAAAAGATGTTATTCGTTCCTGATTTTAAATGCAGCATGATTTCAAGTCATAAACTAACATGTGATTTAAATTGTTATGTGATTTATGATTAAAATTCTTGCACAATACAGGATCATGCCTCGAAGAGGAAGATTGGATTAGGTGACCTGCATGAAGGGGTTTATGTGTTCACAAAGCAACATCGACAAGGCTTCATGGGTGCAACTAAGAAGAACATGACAACCTTATGGCTCATCAGAATGAGGCATTCCTCAAATCAAGTTCTTCAACATATTTCACATTTAGTTAAATTTAATTTTGATAGAGAAAACTATTATGATATATACAAGGCAAAAAAATGTAAAAACTCTTTCCCTTTAAGTATTAATAAAGATGAAGCACCTTTTGAATTGATTCACTATAACTTATGGGAGAAATACAATACTACTACAAACAATGTATCACATTACTTTGTATCCATTGTAGATGACTACACTTGTGGCTCATTGGTATAGTTAATGAAACACAAGACAAAGACCTTACAACATTTGATTAGTTTTAGCAATCTAATCAAAAGGCAGTTTAATATGCATATCAAGAGGATTAAGAGTGATAATAGGACAGAGTTTACTAACTCTGATTTCAAATTTTTAACTAAAAAAGAATGGATCATGCATGAAACTTCTCGTGTCACCACACCTCACTAGAATAGACATGTGGAACACAAGCATAGAGAAATTTTGAACATAGCACGAGTCTTGCGATTTCAAGCAAATCTACCATTGAATTTTTGGGGAGATTGTATATTGATAGCAGCGCATCTAATCAATAGAACCCCTACAGTGGAAAATAAGGGAATCACTCCATACAAGTTACTTTTTAAGATAGTATCAAACTATGAGCACTTGAGAACTTTTGGTTGCTTGTGCTACAAGAAAAATGACTCAAAGGAAATCAATAAATTTAATCCCAGAGTTGAATGATGTATTTTTATTGGTTACCCACTGTTTACTGTGAATTTTGGTAAACAACCTCTGGTCTATCAATCTAAATGCAAATTGATTAACTTGCAGGATCGACCACACAAATCCTAGGACATGTGCTAAATTTGAGAGACAAGTGTAAATGGCAAAAATGAAAATTAAAGAGAATGTAAACTGAACTCCACGTTCGACAATGCTGAAATAAAATCTAACTGAACTCCACGTTCGACTACGGGCAATAAAGTAAAACAAAGACTTGAAATTTAAAGGGATGTAAGTAAAGGGTGCAGAAATTAAAGGCGTCGAAAATAAATAACAATGAGTAAAAAGCTTTGGAAGTAAAATGCAACGAACTCCACGTTCTTGGAAATAAAAGACTTTGAAAAGTAAATACTTGAAGATTAAATGCTTGAACGTAAAAGTGCAGTCGAAGGTAGACGCAGAAAGTTTAAATGACTTTGAAAGTAAATTTGGCATGGAAGATAAAGTTCAAGAAACTGTAAAGGCATGGAAAGTAAATGGCTGAATCTTAAACATGCTGAAGATAAATTATATTAATGAAGAAAATGGTGTTACATTACGTACATTCTCACGAACTCGTTTCTCTACACGCGAGTACTTTGAGTTTCTTTGAGTAACTTGTACAAAAATATGAACACCCCATTTACATAGAACTAACTCCTATTTATAGTGCTAGGAAATAACTACTAAGTGGTGGTTACTGCTTCGAACGTGTGGATTTTGGCGCCTTCTCCTTGGTCTCAACTGTTCCCACGTTCACAACTGCTCTTATTTAAATTTCAAATATTGGAAATTCCCTCCAACCTTAATATAACCACTGCAGCGCTTGTTACCACGTTCTCATGGTTGAAACTCTTCTAGCACTTAGCCATTTTTTGAGGTTCCTACACCTCTATTCGACTCAGGCTTCTCCAAAAACTGGGTCGAAGCCTTCTTTATATTAAAAATAATTTTTTAACATAAAATAGCTCTGATTCTTTCTAGCGTCGAAATTGAGGGTTAACAAATTGCCCCCAAGGAGTGTCCTTTCGCCAGAATTGGTAGGAAGGCCATTTCTTGATATAATAACCATTTCGACGCCTGTTTGCATGGCCTTAACTGAACATCCCACTAATTACTTAATGGCTGAACTGTTCAGTTTCTTTAACCCACACCTCTGACGTCATACCATCATGACAAATCCTTAAAACGTCCTTTCAACTGTATTCATCATAATACCTTTCTTGAAAACAGACGTTAACAGTCTGCACATAACTGCTACTTTTCATCACGCCTTCAGGAGAAAGACACGCGTCCCACTAACCCCTCAGCTTCAACGGTGGATCCAAGTCTCTTGAGATTTTCAAATGTCTATATATACCCATTTCCACCACTTTGTGAACTTTCCACACTTTTCATACTCTCAAGCAACCTCTTCTTCTCTTCAGTTCTCTCACGCAAACCCAGCAAAGACACTATCTTTTCATCTTCTTCAACAATGGCGTCTTCCCAAACTAATCCTCAAGCAAAAAAGACTCAAAGAGGCAAGGCACTCCGTTTAAGCAAACCATCCCTCCATTCGCTAACATCCCAGGCCCCCAACTAGTAGATAACCGTCATTGCATGCCGGAACCCACCTCTGAAGAATCAAGAGCCATCTACAAATCTCAGGTAATGATTCCTATAGTTATGTCTGATAAAACTTATGCGCTATCTGGTCCTTTGGCTGATGTGGACATTTCTAACGAGAGGCTAAGTGAGTTTCTCACCTCGTACCGGAGAACCAGACCATTAGGGCAAAAGAGTTTCCCCAAAATTAATTCCGCTGCTGGAGCTTCCCCTGAAGAGATCCGCTTACCCAAAATCAACGTTGGCTATCTCACTGATGGCACTAGACGGTGAGAGCTATCAACCCTTTAAAGGAATTCGACCAATGGATGACAAAGATGGAGAAAGTTAAAGCTGACCATTGGAAGGAGATAGGGATTTATGACCTTCTTATGCTGTCGAAGACCAGCATACCCTATTGTCTGAACATGCTGGCAGTATCCTTATACTTTTGGGACAACACCCATTATACATTCCACCTGCCATATGGAATGGTTACTCCAACCCTTTTTGACGTAGCTGCCATCACGGGGCTTCGTCTAGATGGCATTGTCTATAATCCTGATGTTGATGCTGAGGATACCATCAACATTTCAGGCTCCAAACTGACCTACACCCTCTTTATCAAACACCACTTCAAACAAGAAGATGACGAGGTGTCTGATGAAGAACACATTGCTTTCCTCACAGTCTGGCTGTCGAGGTATGTTTTTTGTACAAAGTCTTTGCAGGTAGCTAAGAAGTACTTGCCCCTGGCGAATCAACTCCACCACAACAGAGGAACCTGCCTGAGTGAACTCATTCTGGCGAACCTTTACGAATCTATCAGTGAAGGGGCTTCTTGACTTAAGAATATGGAAGCTTAAGGTCCTATGCACTTGAGTGGTCCTCTTTGGCTACTTCAATTGTGGCTCAATGCAACATTTGAGGCTAGCCTCCCCAGAAAAGGCATAGTTGATGAAGCCTCTGCTGAGATCAAGGAAATGAGTGTCGAAGGGACACGTTTGGCCAAACTCACCCCTAATGATGATGGTGAAAACCTTCAAAGGGCTTTCACTAGTTATATTATGATGTTCGCCAAGCGCTATGAGTTCACTCCTAGCATGGCACCCTTTGCTCGATGAAGCTATGGCCCTGTGTGGTTTAAAAGGCCATTTCCAAATCCTCTTCAACCTCTTGATCCAGAATCTGTTGCTATCTGGGAAGCCTTTTTGATTCTTAGATTCATTATCCACAGGCTGAACTTAGGGAGAGGTTTATCAGCATTGATTGCCTACCAACCAAACTTGGTCTCTCGACAGTTTGGGCTGGCCCAGAGCTTCCCTCAGTGCTTGTATGAGAAAAAGGGCCAAGTAATTCTTCACACCGCCTGCTTCGACGAGGAAAACGTCTCCCAAACACTCGACAACCAGAATGAAAAAAGAAGAATCCTCTCTCCTGTGTTTTTTGAACCTTCCTTTCTATTCACTTCATCCTTCCACCAATGGTGGTCGAAGCACTATAGTGAGCACTTTCTTGATGTGGCTACATTTTCTTCATTACTTGACCAAGCTTTTCTCCATGTGCAGGACAAGACGAAAAAAAGTAAGTTCACTCACATCGAAGAAATACAGGCTTTTCAAAAATACTTTAAAACTATCTATCGACCAGATGATCTTAGTCGAACCATTCATGAGGCTGCTGTTACTCTAAAGAGAAAATTTCTAGAAAAGCTGGATCAACTAAAAATTCCTCCCAACGTCCCTCGTGAGAAACGTTATGAGGTAGCTTTTAAACTTTTTCCTCCAAAATTCCCTCGACTGCCTAATGCTGATTTTGGAGTGGCGCTTTCCCCTCCATTTCTAGATTGGTTTGTCTGTGGGGAGCATTTAAAACTTCTTCGACAACAGTCTCAGCCAAAGGCTCAACGAGTGGTTTCGACTAAGCATACGTTAGACAGTTTTAAAGGGCACCTTCATATAGGAATTCAGGACGTTCGTGTCGAATCTGAAATATATGAAGGTTTGACATCCTTAATCCATGGCTTTATGACTAACCATGTAATCATTAACTTGTAACAATTGTGTGCTATCTTTCAGCTGTGCCTAGGAAAGCTGCTTCGACTAGAGCTGCCACCTTGCAAAGTGGCAAAGAACCAGAGAGTACACAGGTATATTTCACCTCCCTGTTTATGCTTGTACTATATGAATTTCTTTCTTATATTTGCTCTGCCTCTTCAGACTGGTCGAAAACCTCCAACACCTTCCAAGAAAGGTAAGAAGGATACCCCAACTGTGGTTATAGCTTCAGAGGCCTCAGATGAATCTCCTGAGGAGGTTCTCACAAGGAAAAGGAAAAAACCCACAAAGGCCTCTGGACCTACTGGCCCACCTCCTTCGAAGGTGGCCAAAATACTCGAAAAGGCATCCACCACAAGTGGTGTCGAGAAGGAACCCTCCAAGGTGGCCTTGAGAACCCCTCTTGGTGACCATGGGAGTGATAAATCAAGTCCTGCTGTTGAACAAACTCAGGTGTGTGCACCATTGCCTTTTTCTATTATGCTTGACATCTTTCACCTATTATTTCATTCTCATTTTCACTTCCTCTACTTGTGTTTTTTTAGGCACCCATAATCAACAATCCAGATTCCCAACCAACTCCAGGCAACTTCGCCACCACCGTAATTGACGATTCTGTTCCTCACCCAACTTCAGAAAGCTTCACCACCACGCTCCTCAACAGCCAAGGTGAGCTAACTTATCACCCATCTTCTGATATTGGCTCTGGTTTGAGTGAGATTAATCAACCTACTCCACATGTTACAGCACCCACTGCACCACCAGCTCCAACCCCTACTCAAAATGCACAGGCTGATGGAGCCAACTCTGATGATGATGATGCCTCAAGCCCACCACCTTTCAATCTGGGTACCTCCATGGATAAAGGTCAGTTGGTTGCAGAAGAAAGACATGAACCTGAAATTCAAACACATAATGCCAATCCTGATCAAGCTGCGCCTGAGGAGACAAATGAACTACATCTTACACCAGCTGATGGCTAGGAGAATATGCAACCAGCTGCTGAAGGGTCTGATGAAGAAATGGAAGAAGAACAAGATGAAGAAGGAGAAGAATCAGCAGAGGAAGAAGAAGAACAAGCTGAACCTACTCCCCACCATACTCCTTCACCTGTGGTCCCTCCACCACCTAAAGATTCATTGACAGCACTCAAGTAGTCGAACCCACGTGAGTTTACCAAATTGATACTCGAGCAAAAGTATGGTTCTTCTTCTACATCTTCGACTCCAGCATCAGATGACTTCGCCCAACCAATTCTCCAAGCTATCAAGAAAAAATTCTTCAGGGGGGATATTTACAAAGTTTTGGCCTCAGATCCAACTGCAACTGCTTATTTGAAGGACACCCTTGCAAAGATTGAGCTCACCACCCTCAATCTAGATGTTTCTGGTTTTCTGATAGAACTAACTGCTGTGGTAAACAAAATAGCTGCAGAAATAAAACTGCTCCCCTCTATCAGGAATGCCATAGAGAAAACATCTGGCTGTGAGACTGCAGCCTGGTGTGGTGCAAAAGAGGCATACGAAGAGGTCGAACGTATAGAGGCTGATCAAAAGAAAAAGCAAGATGAGATAGCCTCCAACCAGAAGGACATTGAAGCCTGGAAGCAACAAATCATGGAGCTACAAGCCAAAATTGAGAACGCTGAAAAACGCAACCGTGATTTGCACCACTTCGACGACACTAGGATAACTGAAGAAACAAAGAACGCTATTGATCGTATTGAGGCGGCCCAAAGATATGAAAAAGAGCTCGCAGCAGCAAAACTTGACAAATCTTTGTGCAACGCTCGCCTCAAACATCACATAGAAGCTTTATCTCAGTTGGCGTCGAGGCTTCCCTTTTGATACTTTCGACACCTTCATTTGTTTAATCATCATTGGTTTCTTGGCCTTTTCAGGCTTTTTATGTAATGACAATTTTATGCCTTTTGGCACTGATTAAACAATTATTATTATTTTGCCCTTAACTGCTTTTGACCCATATTATATTATGGTGCACTTTATTTGTAGTCTTTTATCAGTCAAATATGCAATTAAGGCATTCTATCTTTTTCTTGGAAAGTCACCTTTCTAGCTTTAAATTCCAAGGCATAAGCCTCTAGCTTTTAAAGTCACATTTATAGCGTAGCCCTCAGGCCTACTTCCAAGAATAACTCACGTGCTTCCACTGTTTGACTGGCCAATCCAATCATCACTTCGCCTCTATAAACTTCTTCCATCTGACCACGTTCTGCGTAGAAGCAAACATGAATAATTCAGAGAAATCATCAACCAAGAAGATGGATGGAAAGGCAAAGGCCGTTGAGGAAACAAAAAAGATGGAGGCACCCAAGCAACCTAAAGCCTCCATTGGAGCAACCCCTCTAGCCAAGAAGAGAGAGACTAAAATGAAGATCTCTAAGAAAGGGCGCTCCAGCACCCAAGACTCTGATGATGAGCCAGATGCAGATTATATGGACTTCCTCAAATCCATAGATTGGAGAGATTATGAATAACCTTTCCTTGATTAAAAATTGTTGTATTGGTTCTCTTTGCTTTGTATGCCATATTAGCCTGACTTGGCCTATTTTGGCTCTTAATTATATTAAATAAAGCTTATGTTTTAATATGAATTTCTTGCAGCATAGGCTTATATTTTTTCAAATACTTGCCATTTACTTTCAAGACTCTTTTATTTTTGTCTAACTCTTCCACTTCATAAGCTCCATTAGAGAAGACTTGTATGACTTGGAATGGACCTTCCCACTTAGGAGACCACTTGCCCAATGTTCTATCCTTTCGATCCATGGGCAAAATCACTTTCCAAACCAATTCCCCACATGCAAAAGATTTAGACTTCACCTTTTTGTTGTAGGATTCTTCGACCCTCTTCTTTTGTCTTCTTAATAACTCCAAGGCTCTGAGCCTTTCCTCATCCAAATCCACTAATTCATTCATCATCATTTCCCAATAATTCTCAGAGGGAATCTCATGATGCCTTTGAACTCTTGTAGACTGTAGATAAATCTCAACAGGCAATACTGCGTCATGACCAAAAGTGAGTCGAAATGGGGTAGTATTGGTAGCCTCTTTAGGGGATGTTCGACACACCCAAAGAACTTGGTCTAACGTCCTGTGCCAATTTCTAGGCCTCTTTCACACATGTTTCTTAATTAGTCCAATTACCACCTTATTAGCGGCTTCGACTTGCCCATTGGCCTGAGCATAATAAGGTGTAGAAGTTAATAACTTAAAACCTATTTCTTTGGCAAATTCCTGCACCTTTCGACCAGTGAACACTGATCCCTGATCTGTAGTAATTGTTTCAGGAATACCAAATCTATAAATAATGTGATTTTGAATGAATTCAATAACATCTTCTTGACCTATATTTACCAGTGGTATTGCCTCAATCCACTTGGTGAAATAATCAATTCCCACTAAAATATATTTTTGGTTCTTTGAAGATGCTGGTCGAATCTCCCTCACTATATCCAAAGTCCATCCTCTGAAAGGCCATGGTTTCACTATGGAATGTAATTCACTCACAGGGATGTGCTGTATGCCAGCATGAATTTGACATTCTCGGCACCCTTTAGCAAATTCTATGCAATCCTTCAGCATAGTGGGCCAATACATGCCTTGTCGAAACAACAGCCATTTCATCTTCTGCCCAACTTGGTGTGCTCCACATGCCCCACAATGTACTGTCGAAAGGGCCAAATATGCCTCTGCTTCACTAAGGCATTTCAATAAGACTCCCTCAGGGGTCTTTTTAAACAATTCATTACCCACCAGTACATAGCTTAAAGCTTGATATCTGATTTTTTGCTCTGTCGAAGCCGTTGGATTTTACAAATACTCAACTATGGGCTTCCTCCAATCTTCATTTGTTAAATTATCTATGGAAAAAATTTCAAAATTTTTGCCATCTATGCACCCAAGCTTAGTTGTTTCTAAGTCTGATGGGCATAATCCAACAGCCACCACTTTACCTCTTGCTTCAATTACTTCTTGAAAGTTTTCCTTTGACACCTTGTATCCAGAGGCAATTTGAGCCAAGTCGTTAGCAACTTGGTTCTCTATTCTAGGTATGTGTTGAATGGCCACTACCTCAAATTTCTTTAATAACCTATTGGCTATCACAAAGTACATAATGAGATTTTCATTAACACATTTATACTCCTTTGTGATTTGTTTTATAACCAATTCTGAGTCTCCCATTATTTCGACTCTAGTTGCCCCTAATTCTAACAAAATTTCAAGGCCAGCAATTAATGCTTCATATTCAGCCTCATTGTTAGAGCAAGGTCCTTCGACCTTGTACTTGAATTTTGTTGGAATTTTTTCAGGAGAAATAATGTGTATTCCCACTCCTGTTCCATTTTTATGACTTGATCCATCAAAGTATAACTTCCAGGATTTTAATTCCACATAATTCAAATCATTTTCATTTATGGAGTGATCAACTATAAAGTCTGCAACTATTTGCCCTATCACAGCTTTTAAAGGTTGATATGTTAGGGAAAATTCTATTAATACCAACGCCCATTTGCCAATTTGACTATGCAAAATGGGTTTAGATAACATATGTTTTACAACATCAAAGTGAGAAGAAACATACACATCAACGGGCTTTATATATTGCTTCAATTTAGTACAAGAGAAATACAAGCATAAACATAACTTTTCAATCATGCTATACCTAGTTTCTGCATTATTTAAAACTCGACTAAGATAATAAATGGCTCTTTCGACTCCATTTTCATCCTCCTGGGCTAACATACTCCCTAGAGTTTTATCTGATGCAGCTATATATAATCTCATACTCTTGTTTCTACAAGGTGGTGAAAGAATTGGAGGGTGGCTTAGGTACTCCTTGATCTTGTCGAAGGTTTCCTGCTGTAATTGCCCCCACTCAAAACCATCTTTGTTAAAACGAAGCAATGGCGAAAAAGCTTGTGTTTTTCCACTCAGGTTGGATATAAACCTTCTTAAGAAGTTAATTTTGCCCAAGAACGACTGCAACTCCTTTTTAGTTGATGGCGCTTTCGCCTCCATTATGGCTTTGGTTTTATTCTGATTTATTTCAATCCCTTTCTTGTGGACCACAAAGCCTAAGAAATCCCCTGCCTGCACACAAAAAGCACATTTGAGAGGATTCATTTTAAGACCATATTTTCTCATCCTTTCAAAGGACTGTCGAAGATGGTCAATGTGACTTTTCCCAGAAATAGATTTTATCACAATATCATCAATATAAATTTGCATGAACGTGTCTATAAAATCGTGGAAAATTGAATTCATTGCCCTTTGGTAAGTGGCACCAGCATTCTTGAGACCAAAAGGCATCACTACCCATTCATAGGTGCCTAAGGCTCTAGGGCATCTAAAAGCAGTTTTATGAACATCTTCCTCAGCAATGAATATTTGGTTGTAGCTAGAATATCCATCCAGCATACTAAGATATTCATGTCCTGCTGCAGAATCTACTAACATTTCTGCTACTGGCATTGAATATTCATCTTTGGGAGTTCCAGAGTTTAAATCTCTAAAATCAATGCAAACTCTCAAAGACCCATTCTTTTGTAATAACAGGTACTATATTAGCCAACCATTCGACATACCTTGCAGTGCGAATGAATTTGCAACGAAGCAGACTTTCGACTTCCTCTTTGATCTTTGACAATATTTCTGGTGCAAACCGTCTTGGATTTTGCTTGACTGGTTTTTTCCCAGGCGTCATAGGCAACCTGTGTTCGACCAACTCCCTGCTCAAACCAGGCATCTCATCATAATCCCAGGCGAAGCAGTCTTTGAACTCTTTCAACAGCGGAACTACTTCATCCTTCAACTGGGGATCAAGATTGGCACTGATGTAGGCAGGCCTTTTGGTTGCCCCCTCACTGAGGTCAACTTCTTCTAAGGGATCTTGTGCTAGCATTTTTATATTATTTGCCAACGGATCCTTCTCAAATCCCAAAGGCTCATCTTCATAGATGGCGTCGAGCCTCTGACTTTGCTCTCCAGTTTCAACCTTATCTGGAGGTTTTGGGCCGAAGTCCTTACCAGGACCTTGATATACTTTAGAAATGGCTTCGCCAACCATATAATCATTGGCGGCTTCCAAAGCCGCTTGTAGTTTTGTTTCGGCCACATAGGCCAAAATTCTTTTTAAAGCGTCGAACTCAGTCATGCTCACTGAATTCATCTCCCCACCCTGTGGGCTCTATTGGAGGTGTGCCTAAGCATGGCAACCTTCCTCCTGGTACCTCCCTGTCCCATCTGAAACCTTCGACAGGGTGTAAATACAACGAATGAAATGTTTCCAAATCAGGCGTAAACTCAAAATCAGCTGGAGGACATGGCGCAATGTTCGCCAAATATTTCTCAAATTGCCTACTATCCACATAATTAATAGGCACCTTAAAGTACCCTTGATCAGCTTCAATGTTTTCAACTATCCCATCTGGTCTCCAAATGGTGATTCTTTGATGCATAGATGAAGGCACATCTCCTATTCCATGAATCCACTCCCTACCCAATAGTAGATTGTAGTTAGCTTTTGTTTCGACGACCATAAACACTGTTGGTCTGGTAATAGTTCCCACGGTGAGATCCACCTGAATCACTCCTAAAGTGGAACCAACTTTTCCTTCATAGTTCGACAAAACCATGTTGTGGGGTTTGGTATCAGTCTCAAACTTCCCAATCTTGCTCAACAGAAATCTTGGCATCAAATTAACAGTTGCACCACAATCTACCAAAATTTTGTTAACAGGGACGTTTTCTACTTTACCAGTAATGTAAAGAGGCTTCAAATGACCCTTCATTGCCTCTGTGGGGCGTTCAAAGAAAGCATTCTGTTCTTCGACGCACCCATTGTTCATGGTGTAATAGCACATAGGTTTGTGTGCCAACATCTCCAATTCAGCAGTTTGATCTAAATCTTTGACCTCTGACACTTGGCCAAATTCCCTTGGCATTACTGACACTACGTTCACCAGAATATCTAGAGAAGCCGCTGATTCATTGTCGAAGTTATCAGTCATATTCTCATCCTCTTCGACCTTCTTTTTTGGCTGAACAGTAAACAACTTTTGTCGTATGGGCATCTTCTCTATTGCCCCAGCTTGATTATCAACATTGGTGCTTGACTCTCCTTGCACCTGAGCCTCCCTGACAGCCTTTCGCCTGCGCTGCTCTCTTCGCCATTGTGATATAGACATGGGGTTTTTACCCTTGTAGTTCTGAGAAATGTATGCTGATTTGTTGGTGGTGTGGTTCTCTTTTCTGTACTCAAATGATGAACCTCTTTCCACATCAAACTTCTCCCACTTTTTCTTCTGTCCTCTCCCTTCGATAGGCTTGATCCAACTACCAGTTGGCACATTCGCAGCTGGCTTGAAGGTACCTGGTCTAACTCCTGGTGCTTGGTTTTTTAGCCCTGTCGAAAGTCGCCTATGGTCAAAACCTCTGTGCCCATTGTTCACCTTCTGCCCCCAGCTTTCACCAGCCTTCTTGACACCTTCTAGCTTGTGGGCAGCTTTTTCATCAAAAATGGCGCTGCATCTGGGACATAGCATTACTCCAGAGCCTTTCTTCTGGCAACGATGCAAGAAATCCACAATTGTCTCTTCTTGCTTAGGATAAGCCATTTTGTTGCGCTTCTCTTGCTCATCTGCCTTACTCACTTGTTCAGTTTTTCGATCCGTAATTTCGACCATGTTGACATCCATTCTGTCCTTTAAGTGCATCTTGGAGAAACGGGCTTCCAGACTTTCAGTGGTCTTTGCCAAGCAACCACCACCTGCTGCTGCATTTGCAGCTCTTTGGGAAGCTTTTTGCCAAGCAGCTTTTTCAGCTTCGACCATCTCCTCAACATTGACTCTCTCGACATCAGGAGATGTCTTGAAAAATTTTTTAGCAGCCATACATATCCAGTTTTCCACCAAACAACCATCCATGTCCAGCATCTCTCCTACCAAGAGCATGTCATCTTCCAATTCCTTAACAACTTGTACTTTGGGGGCATTTCTGCCCATAGCCTCATTAGTGTTGATACTATCTGAGCTAGAATCAGATTCTTCAGCCAACTCGACCATGTTAATGCCTTCATTGGCATTTATCTTCCACCCACTCACGGTCATATCCAAAACCTTAGCAACATTATCTATTTCAACAAACTTATCAGCAGTTTCTTTGGTCACCAACATTAGACTGGTACCATCAACATTTAGGACACTTGTGGCCTTACTAGAACCTTCAATTATCACAGAACTGGTGGCGAAGTCTTCAGTAACCTCCACCATGTTGACTGACTCATCGAATCCCTCTGTGGCTTCCACCATCTGAACCTCGTGAGGCTCTGTGTAGTTAGCCTCTGCAACTTGCAATGGGTTAGAGTCAATCTTCATCTGGGCTTTGCCTTTGTCACCAAACTTCAGCCTTCCTTCTTGGATAGCATTTTGCACCAAATCCCTGAAAAGAAAACATTGAGAAGTTTTATGACCCAAAAAATTATGGTACTTACAAAAACCTCTTTTCTTTCTTTGTTCTAAAGGTGGTGTTTTAGCACCAGCAGACACTATCATTTGCCCATCTTTAACTAACAAATCAAAAATTTCATCACATTTAGTAACATCGAAAGTGTATATTTTCTTAGGAAATTTGTCGTTAGATTCGACAGGATTTTTTCCTTCTGAAGGAGCTAATAATTTGCAGGCATAAGGTGGACCTTGCTTTAACTCAGCAACGTCAACCTCATTTCCATCCAAATAAGATGTTTCACCATACAGACTCTCCACATCCTCATTGCATTCGACAAAGGCTACTTTTTTACCCCTGCTGAATTTAGCCTTCTCTTCTTTCAGCCTTTCTAGTTGTCGAACCCTATCAGCCAACTGGGCCATATCTCTAAGATATTGGGTATCTAATTTCTTCCTAATGGAATAATCAAGACCCCCAGCAGCCATTTCGACCAACTCATGTTCTGGCACTTGTGTAAAGTACCTGGCTTTAAGAAGTCGAAACCTATTAAGGTAATCATCAATTGACTCAGTAACTTTGCGCTTGATGCTAGCTAATTCTTTCAAACTAATCTTAGTTTGCCCCATGTAGAACTGTTCATGAAACAAACGTTCTAGTTGGGTCCAATTATATATGGAATTTGGAGGCAAAGTGGTAAACCATGTGAAGGCATTCTTGGTAAGGGAACTTGGGAAGTATTTGATCCTAAGGCTTTCGTTAGCTGCAATCTCGCCTGCTTCGATCAAATACCTAGCCACATGTTCGACAGTAGACTCAGTAGTATCTCCTGAAAACTTGCTGAACTTTGGAACCTTCATCCTAAGAGGTAGTTCTTCTTGGATAATGTAATCCACTATAGGCGAAGTATAATTTGGCCTTGTGAAGCCAAAATTCATACCATTTCTGGTCATTATCCTTTCAACCATGGCTGCAAGATTATTTTCTTCTGCTTGATTTTGGTGTCAAACCTGTCTAAGGAGTTGATCTGCATTTTAGTTCCTGTTCACCATCACCACTGGCACTTCCTCCATCTGGTATGGCATCTGGTTTCTTGGTGGTTCGACTCTAAAATGATCAATCATCTCTTGATCCTCCAAGTTCGCATCAGGTATCTGACGTGGATGACGTCTTGGGATATCTTCGACAATAGTTTCTCTTCGATCTACCGCTGGTACTCCCATAAAATCAGCCATGCGTGCCACTTGTGCAGCCAATTGTTGGTTAGTTTGGGTCGTATTTTGAATCAAAGGTTGAAAAACTTCTCCCATTGTCTGAGACAACGTATGTACCATTTGCATGTTACTTTCATCCATCTGCTGTCTCAAACAATTTATGGATGTATTTGTAAGGCTAGGCGTTTGAACAGAGTAACCAACACCTATATTCTGGTTGTTTCGCCCTCTTGATCCTGACCCTTGTAGTGGCGAAGACACAACAGTTTTTGAAAATACAGGTGGAGCATAGGGTTGACTCCTTGACCCTGGATATGGAAAACCTGGAGGAGGAACGTGCCTGTACATTGAATTTCCTCCTGGGGGTGTTGGTGAGTTAGAACTTTGTGGTCCTATGTATTCCAACACAGGTTGAGTAAATGATTTTGTATATGTTGATCCTGGCTCAGACATTACGCCTGTCCTCCTGTCAAAGACACTGGTATGGTGTGCTTTGAGACCCCATACTGCTGCTTGACTGAGTGCTTGAAATACTCCCTTGAGGATCAACTTGTTGGTTGGCATTGGTTGCCATTTTCTTAATGTATCTTCTCTTTGGTATCCCTTCGTTTGTTGTGGCTAACTTCCCACTTCTCAATAACATACAACGAAAGTACTTCTTCACCAAGAAAGATAAGGTTGACAAAAGTGTAAAACTTAGCACTGGGTCCCACCAGGTGTGCCAATTTGTTTACTATGAATTTTGGTAAACAACCTCTGGTTTATCAATCTAAACGCAAATTGATTAACTTGCAGGATCGACCACACAAATCCTAGGACATGTGCTAAATTTGAGAGACAAGTGTAAATGGCAAAAATGAAAATTAAAGAGAATGTAAACTGAACTCCACGTTCGACAATGCTGAAATAAAATCTAACTGAACTCCACGTTCGACTACGGGCAATAAAGTAAAACAAAGACTTGAAATTTAAAGGGATGTAAGTAAAGGGTGCAGAAATTAAAGGCGTCGAAAATAAATAACAATGAGTAAAAAGCTTTGGAAGTAAAATGCAACGAACTCCACGTTCTTGGAAATAAAAGACTTTGAAAAGTAAATGCTTGAAGATTAAATGCTTGAACGTAAAAGTGCAGTCGAAGGTAGACGCAGAAAGTTTAAATGACTTTGAAAGTAAATTTGGCATGGAAGATAAAGTTCAAGAAACTGTAAAGGCATGGAAAGTAAATGGCTGAATCTTAAACATGCTGAAGATAAATTATTTTAATGAAGAAAACGGTGTTACATTACGTACATTCTCACGAACTCGTTTCTCTACACGCGGGTACTTTGAGTTTCTTTGAGTAACTTGTACAAAAATATGAACACCCCATTTACATAGAACTAACTCCTATTTATAGTGCTAGGAAATAACTACTAAGTGGTGGTTACTGCTTCGAACGTGTGGATTTTGGCGCCTTCTCCTTGGTCTCAACTGTTCCCACGTTCACAACTGCTCTTATTTAAATTTCAAATATTGGAAATTCCCTCCAACCTTAATATAACCACTGCAGCGCTTGTTACCACGTTCTCATGGTCGAAACTCTTCCAGCACTTAGCCATTTTTTGAGGTTCCTACACCTCTATTCGACTCAGGCTTCTCCAAAAACTGGGTCGAAGCCTTCTTTATATTAAAAATAATTTTTAACATAAAATAGCTCTGATTCTTTCTAGCGTCGAAATTGAGGGTTAACACCCACAAGGACAAAAGGGATGGAAAGTTTACAATCCAAAGACTCGTGAATGTTGCATATTAAGAGATGTAATTTTTTATGAGCATATCTTTCCTTACCATGTGCAAGACAATAATGGGTCTACTAATTTAGAAATAACTCATTAAGTGATAATCTTAATGACGAGTCTTCACTCTATAATGATGTGAAATTGGAAGTACTAAACCTTGAGGAAATTCCTCATAATGACCAAACATCAGGTCCTATAGAAATTTTACCCATTAAGGAGCCTGAATAAGTCAAACTGAGAGTGAACCTATAGAGCAAGAACATGTACCCATAGATGACGTGAATGAGGAAGTCACCAATGATTCTTAAAAGGAATCATCAAGTGAAGGTGAAGGAGAAGTCTCAAATGAGGCGGAGCCTCAAAACATGCCACACATAAGACAACCTCTAAATTATCTAAAAGACTATGATTATGGCAAATTAAACATAAAATCTAAGTGCATGACATCAATTTCAGAATCCTCTTTAAGTATCACATAACCCTTCTCAAAATTTTTAAAATATGATAAGTTTTCACAAAAACATAGAGCTTACCTTGCAACCATCACTAATAACGAAGAACCTCAATCATATACCTAAGAAGTCAATCACACAGTTTGAAAGGAGGCCATGACTCAAGAAATTAAGGCTCTGGAAGACAATGAGACATGGGAACTAACTCATTTTCCGCAAGGAAGAAAATTGATAGGATGTAGATGGGTCTACAAAATCAAACATAAAGCTACATGTGAGATTGAAAAGTACAAGGCCAGATTAGTTGCTAAAGGTTACACACAAATAGAAGGTGAAGACTTCAATGAAAGTTTTGCACCTGTGGCCAAAATGACCACAGTCAGTTGCTTGTTAACAATTATAGTGGCAAAAGGATGGAAATTGCATCAAATAGATGTTAGCAACGCCTTCTTACCTGGAGAATTGACAGAAGAAGTATATATGAGTCCTCCACAAGGATATGAAGTTCCAAACAAATATTTGGTATGTAGATTAAATAAGTCATTGTTTGGCTTGAAACAAGCATCTAGAAATTGCTATAGCAAACTATCTTAATCTTTGATAAAATATAGTTTCCAAGACAACCAGTCTGATCCTAGTCTATTTACTTATTCACATGGATCAATTTTTCTTGTTGTTTTGATAGAAGTTTATGACTTTATCATTGCTAGTAATAATCTTGAGGTCTATGACTAGTTCAAGCAATATCTCAGTGAATGTTTTCACATGAAGGATCTTGGTTCACTTAAATACTTCCTAGGCTTGGAACTAGCACAGGGGTCAGAAGGGATATTCCTTTGTCAAACAAAATACACCTTAAACATTCTACATGAATATGTAATGCTTGGTTGTAAGCCTTCTTTATTTCCAATGAAACAAAATCACAAACCTGCTTTGGCAAAGGGACCTCCACTCTTAGAACTGTCAAAGTATATGAGACTAGTTGGATGCCCGATTTACTTAATTATCACTAGGCCTAAATTAACTTACTAAGTTCATATTCTAAGTAAATTCATGCAAACTTCACTCAAAGACCATTGAGATGCTGCTATGAGAGTCTTACGATATCTCAAATCTTCTCCTGGTCAAGGTACCATTCTTCCACAACATAATGATCTACAACTAGTTGGCTACTGTGACTCAGATTGAGCATCGTCTCCCATTACTAAAAATTCCATATCAGGTTATCTAATGAGACTTGGCAATGCTCAATATCATGAAAAACAAAGAAACAAGCCACAATCTCTTGATCCTTAAGTGAGGTAGAATATCGTGCAATGGCACATGCCACAAGTGAAATACTATGACTACGTAATTTGTTAGAGACTCTGCAAGTTCCATGCATCAAACTCACGCTTCTGAATTGTGACAATCAATCAGCTCGTCATTTAGCTACAAACTTGGTCTTCCATGAAAGAACAAAGGACATAGAAATTGAGTGCCATTTTATTAGGGAACACATACAATCAGGTGCCATAAGCACAACTTATCTGCCCACCAAACAACAAAATACTGACATTTTCACTAAGTCCTTAAGCGTGAAAGTTTTTCAAGATCTCATGTTCAATTTGGGTGTTCATAACTTTCACCCTCCAACTTGAGGGGGAGTATTATAGACAAATTTAATAGTTTGCTATAAGTTTGTTATGGTTTGCTATAAAATAGTTTGTTATAAGTTTGTATGGGTTTGTTATTTAATAATTTGTTACTCCCTCCGGTCACAATTATAAGCCAAAATAACTACTTTCACACGTATTAAGAAAATTAGTTAAGTGTAATTAATTTTCTTGATTTCATGTACAATCAAAGTAAAATTTACGATAATATCCTTAGTTTATTTGATGAATCAACTGTCAACATTAAATGCTTTTGAATTAAATTAAGGGTATAATAATAATACAAGTATTAATTCGTCTAAAATTTAATGACTTTTGCTTATAATAGTGATCAAGATTTAAGGTGTTTTTTTTGTTTATAATAGTGACCGGAGGGAGTATAAGTTTGTTAGGGTTTATTAGGGTTGATCCTATTTTTAAGTTTTAAAAGATAGATCATCAGCCTATATAAAAAGGCATGTCATGTACCATCGTGGACCATACAAATATAACATATTTTTCAAGTTAACTTTCTATTAGTTACCCCTATAAAATTTAATCAAACATTTATATATGTTTGTATGGTAAGTTAAACATTGAGTGCTAAAATGATTTAGTCTTGAACTCATATGAATTGAGAACTTCCCTCATATGATGCAAATTTTGGTAACTCATATTAATGTTATTTTTTTAACTTAATTGATTTAAGTTTAAAATCCATGTATTATCTTCCTAAAACAGTTTAATTATTGAGTGTTGAACTAATTTAGTCTTAAATTGATATAAATGTAAAAATGATTTCCATTAATGAAATGAGAATGTTACTGCTAAGAATTCGACCTGGTCACAAAAGAATAATATCATTTGCTGAATCAAGCAAGAATATACCAACATGTAAAACAAGATTTATAAATAACATAATTAAACAAGTAAATAGTGTTGCTTCTTCTTTAATTATGACCAGACATAGGTGTTGTCTCGTAAAAGCATCGATGATGTTTTCATGACAAACTATGAAAACAAACGCTAAGACCAAAAGCTTCTTTGCTCACAAAAGTTGTACATCATATAGATTACGCTTACCTTCTATATGGCTTCCACTGCTTCGTCTTTCAACCTCCTGCAGTTTAATGGTTCTGCAAAGGACTCATCTGTTGCTGCCTCAATTCTCTTTTGGTTTCAATAAGTTGATTGTTAATTCTTTCTTCCATGTCTTTTGAATGTGCATCTTGATAAACACCAACAGAATTTTGCAAAGAACAATAACTAGTACCATTGGACGATTTGGATGATTTGAATAACGTTACTGTTTTGAGTAATTTCAAGTGGAAGAAATGCATAAGTCCCACATAGGTTTGGTTACATTAAAGTGTTTATATAGCTTAGATAAGAATAACTAGGTGACCACCGATGAGTTGGGTAGATCTTGTAAAGTCATGGGACAAAAGCCCATAAATTAATCAATTTTAAATTTTTATTAATTAAAATTTCCAAAACACTTAATTAAAATTTCTATAGAAATTATTACTTAATAGTCAATATTTCCATATCATTAAAAATTAATTTTTTATCCTAGTCATCACTACTACATTTGCAAAATTGGAGGGAGATTAACAAAATCTCAAGAGAAGTAAAATTGAGGGACCAAAAATCTGAATTTTAAAATAATAAAATAATAAATTAAAAAAGACTAAATAGGAGGACTGAATGTGCATTTAAGCATAAATAACTTATTTTAAAATATAAAAGACATAATTTATTGGAATTATATAAAAATATAGTAAAAGCATTCTATTATAAAATAAAAACATATATAAATTTATATTATACTAAACTAGCGTCCAGACGGGCACGGGCGCACTCCCGTGCCCGTCTGTCCGCTTTTTTCAATACACTTACACATAAAAATATATATGATATTTTTTTAATTTTGATTTTACTTAAAATTATGGGTATTTGAATTTGTGGTATGTGTATTTAAATATGGTTTTTTAATGAGAAGTTAAAGTTAGTTTTATTTTCAAATAACTAATTACTTTCGCTTGTGTACAAAATTCAAATATAAAATGGGGGGGAGTAGTTAATTTTTATTTGTGTAACTTCTACAACTTCTTAGTAGTTTTGAAGGGCAAAACAGGAAAGAAAATAGGCTACACCAAAAAGATGTTTTGCCTTTATATATTGTTATAGATTATTGTGTTTCATTTTAAATTCTACAAATCAACTATTTTTCATCTCTCTTTCT